>CM072888.1:19685321-22575321 GCA_037013685.1 Acridotheres tristis | reverse complement strand
CAGCAAGGCACAGACTATAGTAGAACAGCTGCATTTAATACCTTTTGATCTAGACTTTGTCCTTAAAAAGCAATAATATAGACATGACTAGTGCACAAAGAAAGGAAAAAAAAAAGGTACTTTTTCTGAATCATTACAGAATGACTATCACGACCATGGGAATTCACAGCCTCAGGAAGGAAAACTCAGGCAGCAAAAAGGGTTCAAGTAAGATGAGTCAGTATAATTTAACAGCACGGGGGAAAACATGAAATGAAAAAATTCTCTTAGGAAAAAGACAAATGGAGGAATGCTCTAAAAAATACTGACAGATCTAAAGGAAATTGATTGAGAACTCTGGTTGCATTATCTTTTAAAGTACGGACAAGCAGATGGTCTGCAAAACTGAAAGGTGTCAAATTCTCAACTAAGATAGAAGCGAAGTAATTTTTTTTCCTCACATTTTGTGTAACAAATGCTTTGTCATAGAAAGCAACTGAAAATTCTGCAAAATTCAAGCCCTTCTCATGGATATAAGAAGAACTTACAAAATCCTCATAATAAAAGTGGTAGAATTAAACATGCTAACAGCAACATAAAATCTTCCTCTATGGCTTACATCACCATCTATTAAAACCAGAATGATACTATATGTACTTGGACAGACATAGGGTTAATTATCCACGGGCTACTTACTCATCAAATCCTGGGCAGGCAGGGCTGGATGAGTCCATGTACAGCAATATCTACCTGTCATTTCTGTGTGTACAAAAGCCTGCCCCTTATCAAAAAAGTAATTAAAGCCAAGTATACTTACTGCTGTCATATATTGCATCTGATATAACAGGGTCAAGTTTCCGTGTGAAGCTGCCATTGCTGTCGGGAAGAAAGGCTGTGAACATGAGCCGCACCACGCTGAGATCCATCTCCTTGGTCTGCTGGATGGCTGCCTGGCGGATGATTTCTCTCTCCCGTTCTGGAATTGACAGAGGAATTTAAGCAAAACATAGGGCATCCTTAACAAAACAGAGAGATCAAACATCCAAAGGCAGGGAGAGTGAGGAAATGTCTTCTTTTACATTTAGCAGCCCTTGGGTTTTCCCTTTCTAAGCAGAGTGGAGCAGTTATTCAAATTATACTGTGTTCATCTTGCAGTTTGTGCATCAACGTATTTAAATTATACAATTAAAAGACAGAAAATTACTATTTTCTGCTCTCAATTTATAAAGGTTGTGAAAAGGATGAAGGCCACCACTAAGGACACCAGAATTCCTGGTGTTAAGAGTGATGAAAAGACAGATGGCCCCTCTATACATACCTGAAAGCAACACAGACCACAGGTTTTGCAGTGATACGGGTGAAATGCTGCTGAATGAAACAGTATTCTCAAAAGGAGGTCCCTAAGTAAATTAAGGATATCATGTCTTGCTGTGTACCCACGGAAAGGGGTTTTAACCCTTTAAGTGTGGCGGAAATAAGATGCACAGCTACATGGTCGTCTTTCATGACAGAAAGAAAGAGACAAGTTTATTCAGAAATACACTTGGTTTTATAGCATGACTCGCAATTCCAAGAGTAGAGAAAAGGTGATTGGTTCAGAGAGAAGACACCCCATTCCCAGGGCCTGGTCACACACCACAACAGGTGTTCTGTCTTGTTATTAATTCCTTTTTATTTTGACCAAATTATCACCCTGGGAGAAATTCTCCCTAGCCTTGAGCTGGACCAGCTTATCGGCTGGGAACAGAGCTGAAAAGCTCCAGCCTGGAATATTTTTCAGGCTGTAATTTTCTTGCTTTCTCAATATGTGTCTCTACATTGCTGCAATAATGCAAGATTACTCTATTTGAGAGCTTATTAAACAGCATGAGAGCAATGGAATACAGGTGCAGAGGTTGGTACAGGCAACTGTGGAAGGAAGTTTCTCCATTCTCACGTATGCATTGACAGCAGACTCCTTTCGGATTCCCTAAAACATGGTAACAATGCACCACCTCTTAAAAGCACACAGACATTGGCTGTTGTCCTACACAAGGTCCTTTTCTAGCTAGGAATCTATGTTTTCAGAAGCTCAGCCTGTTTTTAGTAAAAGGCCAATTAAAACCAGGCCCTCATTTCCACATACCAGTTAGCTGCCTGTCTCCGCATCCTTCTGCCTGCAGATAGCTGAGTTCTGGATGCACCAGGAGTCCTGGGTTGTATCCCTTCTTGCAAGCATCTATCATGCGTGCTTCCAGAGTTTCAAACACTTTCTTCTTCGTGACATGAAGTATTCCAAGATTTGCAAACCTGCCAAATTTTGATGGGGGTAAGTATTTTTTAAATTTTCTTTTCATTTTCTTAATTTTCTTTTAGGCCAGACCTGCAGCAGGCAGCCTTTCTTTTACCAGGGGCAGCTACACAACCCAAGTCTACAGAAGGACTCTACAGGCTTACTTGGGCACTATTAGTGTTTGAGGGAGAATTTTCCATCGAGAAAAATTCAGTCATGACCACAAAACGTGCAAAATGTGCACCTTTATATGACAGTGATCATATGGGTGCACTTTCTTATAGCTTAAGTTGTAATCTGTCAGATTTCAGACTTCCACTGGGAAAGCACTTTGCAAAACATTGGAAAATCTGGTAGTCATACTTTGTTTGCTGCGTCTTGGCAATGACATCATTCTGTATGTCTGTTAAGCAGAGTATGCTCAGAGTATGCTCCATCTGTTGAAAATAGTTTGGAGAGCAAGCTAAGAAGCTGAAAACAGTGCAATATTTTCCAAATAAAATGTTGTAAGCAAGGCTTTGGTCATTCTGTGAGACACTTTGGGTATCTATTTAAATGAAATTGTAGTCCATAATACAAGGTGTGCTTTTGTAAAAATCTCCAGGCACATTGAAAAATCAGTTAGATCTGGGAGTATGAAAACAAGACAATAACTCAGTTTTCATGTGGGTCAAGTGAGGACAGGAAAGCTGGTTTTAAACATCTGATGAAAAACAAGACAGGTTAGAAAATGAGCCAAACTTTTCAAGATGAAAAGGAGCATTTGAAATAAAGTTATTTAAATTGTTTTGCGCTGTATAGTCAGTGCACTGGGCTTGGACATCAAAAGTTACAGTTTAAAAGAATCTTTTTCTCCCAGCCTTCTCAGCTTTTTAAACTTCATCATCTTCACCAACAAAGACATTCTTGAGATCACAGAACTAAAACTCACAGCCAGCATGAAACCTGATCTAAGCCTCAAAACATGGTTGGGAGCTTCAGCTCCATTTACCGATATAAACAATTATTCTTTCAAATTAAACAAGAACAGGCCAACTACAATTTCACTACAATCTTTCTGCTTTAAACTTTAAAAGTTTGACTTATGCATTATTTTCAGGTTTATACTGTCCTGCATTAATTTCAAATTTACTAATCCTATTTTCTTAATGCTTTTCATTACATTCCTATTGACAGGTTTCAATAAAAGTAAAATATTGATCAAAGAGGTAACAAAATGGTACCACTAATTTTAGTCCCTTCTCTGATCAAAACTACTCATGTTTTAAAGAATGGATTTACAATACAAATTTGGACTGCACAACAGTAGATTAAAACTGTACAAATTCTAAGTAAAAATTAGTTACTTAAATTTATTTAGCTAGCTTTGGGTAAATTCTACAAAGGTGAACAAAAACGCCATTAAATTTTCTATTTATGATACAAAAAGCCCCAGAGATCAGAGCACGGAGACAAGTGCTCCACAGAGCTGCCTCTGGGTTATTTCTGTATTGCTTTTTACAGTGTTGATGCTTCCCCCACAGCTCAGGTTTCCAGAGGAGTCCCCAGACTTACCCCACAACCATGTCCTTGGGTCCTGCAGTAACCGTGCACACTCCGTCTTCACAGAATTTACCCACCAAGCTGTGAGCATGTAAGTGGACGTATTTCCCATTAGTTACTAACTGGACAATTACTTTTGCAGGTCCAACATAATTACAGATCTGTAAATAAATATAAAAAGTGTGGGATAGTTTGCTTACTATTTTTAAAATGGAACGAGTAATGATTCCATGTGAGTATCTTCTGTCAGTTAAGTACAATCAAGTTTACATAGGAGAAATGCGTGTGCACTTCTTCATGAAATACAAATGGCAAACTAACTGTACCAGATCATCACTTTCTTTTGTTAAACTTGGCATGCAAATGGCAGAAGTACTGACAAAAAAGCTAAAGGAAAGCCTCATCTATTTCCTAAAACATGAATCTCAGTTTTACATTCTGGCCATTTATTCCACATTGCTCTCCTTAGGTTTCAATCAGTACATTGAATTCACAAGAAACATTGTTACCCATTAAGAAGCATACAGAAAATTAAACTAAAACCCTACACTGTTTTGCCCAATTTGGAAAGACTTTAAAAATTATTTTTAAACATTATGATTGTTATAAAACATTTTGGCCACATTACAACGACTCCTCAGATAGAGATTTTACAGTGAATAAATTCTATATTAATAGGCATTTTGTTAGTTCAATGTACTTCATCAACACATACTACCCAATCCAGTAAATACCTCCCCTACCTATCCTCCCACAAGGATATGTAATAAATTCCCACCTAGGATTTTGCTGGATTAGAACTATGATAAACTGTGTGCTTTCTTTCATATACCCAACTCTGAAACTACAAAGCTTTTTTCCCCCCTTGCCACAGTTTCTAATCACCATACATTTTTAACAGCTTTTAACAAAAAACAATGCCTCAAAAACACATCTAAAATTACTAATAACATACCATACTGGTAAGTTATTTGCTTTACATATATTATTTAGAACTTTATTTTCTTTCCTCAGTCCAAGGCAGTAATACTCCAAGGCAGTTATGGGTTATGCACCACTTTCAAATTATGCTGAACATAAAAGTACCCACTTTTTAAAAAGCAAACATTACCTTCTCTTTCAATTCACTTAATTAACCCTTTTATTAATGTTGGGCTTTTCCCCCTCCTCCTCTAATTTTTCTTCTAATTTGCTTTGGGCTAAGTTCTTTGTATTACAGCAGCTTATAGATCTAATCAACCAAGGTATTAAAGGATCATGATAAATATTAAAGTGATGAATCAGTGATGAATGGAATATTTAAGGTTATATTGTTGATAAAACGCTGATAGTGAGGGATTGCCTCGATTTCACCACATTACTGAGCCCTGCTAGCTTCCTTCACTCCAGTTAACCCCTCTCTTGAACTTATTCCATCACAGCTGAAACACTTTGCATATGCACAATACATGCCCTCCCTGCCTTCCTATTCATGGCTGAAAGCAAAAAAAATCCCAACTATGAAAAAGTTGTTCCAAGAGGAGCAGGCATGCAAACACCTTCTCATTATCCACTCCTGCTAGTTAACTGTATAATACTGCAGTAATGTGCATTTTACATGTGGCAGTTTCTAACATACAAGACATAGGATGCTCATGCTTCCCTCCTGTTTCCACACTGAAATCTGGACCGAAGCAGTACTGAGATGCAGGATAATCACTGCTGGACTATTTCTGTCATTTACCAGCAGGGAGAAAATTCCTATGTACCTTTCATAAAGTCATCTGAAAATAAAAACAACTGCCACAGTATGTCACCACCACTGCTACAATTAACTTTTCAAAAAGGTAGCTTTAAAAAAATTCATTAAGCCTTTCCCTACTACAAAGCTCCCAGCACATCTGTAGTGCTATATTCACTATGAATAACATCGATGTTCTAGTATCACATCAGAAAAGTTCAAGACAATCCTCCATCAGCTGTAGAAACCACAGTGAAACCGGAGGCAGGACTGCTGCACGTCAAGGACTTTCCAGCCTCTGAAAGCACAACATAGAACTGCAGTGGTAACCAGATTGCAATCTGCCCCTCTTACTCAGCTCAGTAGGATCTTTGCAGTCTCTCTCTCTCAGGGGGAAAAAACAAAAGGGCTCTTAAAACCTAACACCTTATGTAGGTCATAAGGCAAGAAAGAACTATTTTTGTCATCCTGTCTGATGTCCTGTGCTGCAAAGGGGACAGAATGCCTCTGAATAGTCTTCTACCTTTATTTCTTATAGACAGACTTCCCTACTTGATTTTGAGTCATTGAGGATAACTTGGTGCCCAGGAAAATAGTCTGAGTGGTTAAATATCCTTATGTACCTGATGTATCCTTATGTATAAAATTAAGTCTGAAATAACTTTTCAATGTCCTTGAACCATGCCAAAATTTCAGAATAATTTTAAATTAATTCTGGCCACTAAGGTATACAAGTAACTATCATTTTTTGCACAGGAATTTAAGAAACACTGTCAAAGGCCTGAAAAGGTAGAAGGTATGTTACAATGCAGAATAGGGATTATGGTTTTGACACAAAAAAGACTCAGCATGAGGGGGGAGATAGCATGTAGATGCTGTATGGCTCAAAATCAGAGTTCTGATCCAAAAAAATAGCAACTGACCTTCAAATTAAAGGTGAGGGGAAAAAAGAAATGGAGGAGTTCCTGGGTAGAGTATAGCTGTAATACTTGATTACATCCTGTACCTGAAGCAGCACGCAATTGATCTGATAAAGTTAAAAGGCTGCAGGCTTACATTTATCTGCTCTTTGTGTTTGAGAGATTTGTCTGAAAGATTAAAAGGACCCTGTGAACTCGAAAGTGAGTAAATTTCAAAATGAGTAGAAAGTTCTTTTCAATTATTTCATGTTCTCTTGCAATCCAGATCCAAGCCAATTTTTATAGGTTCCAAAACTTTACAAAAACTTTGTAAGAACATTTTGATACTTCAAAGATGTTTTTTCCAATTACTCTTACAAGCAAGAAATGAAACCAATTGGTCAACAACAGGAGCAAATGATGGAAAAAAACATGTCAAACCTGCAACGTCAGCATTACAAAAACACCTATTTCTCTTTCCAATCTCTTTGTTAGAGCAACTGCAGCCCCAGTCCTGCCTATCCTTCAGTGTGACTACTGCTGTCCTCCATATGCATGTACAAGAAGTGTTCCAAAGATGAGGCATCACTCACTCTTTACAAACAGCCTGTTTTTACAGAGAAGTATCTCTCTTTTCTTCAGTTGCTAATTAAAGGCATAGTATTTCAGATATGGTATGGATCGTGTAGGCAACTGAATACTTACTTAATAGACTTCAGAAAAAGCAATGTAAAGTAATTTAAACCAATGGGAGCTGAAGATCTCATCCTCTGACTGTGAGGTCACTCTAATGACAAAAATACAGAGCTAGGTGTTCTGCTTTATAAGCCAACTAAAGAGAAGTCAGTGCCTCCTACTCAGCCAAATCAGCCTTACCAGTACAAAGCTCAAAACTCACTGAATTAAGCTCCGGCTGAATTCGATTCAGTAACAGATTTTCAAGAGGGGTAAAGATTTATACCAAGAAGTCTGCTTATTCTTGTCTCACGTTTATTCCTTGATTCAGTTGTTAGGCGATTTTTAAAACTTGTAATCAGTAATCTATATCACTTTACATTTAATTCCTGTTGGGGTGGGGGGAAAGCAAATAAATATGCTCTTTTTGTCATCAAGGCTCATTAGCAAAGGAACTTGACTAATTTTTCATAAATTCTCCTCCTGAACTCGAAGTAAATGTGCTGAAATCCCCGATTTCAAGAAGAACTCTTATCTCCAAAGCGAGGTATGATTTGGGATAGCCCCAGGACACGACTGGCTGGGCAGTTTTGTTGGTGTGCAGGGCGGTCTGGTCAGGGCTGCGTGCAGCTTCCAGCCAAAGTGCTCCCTGCCCAAATTCTTCTGCAGAGAGATGGTGCTCTTTAGCTCTGGCAGACCTCTGAACGCCGGGCTGGAGCTCATTTACATCCACCTCACAAAGAACACCGAACTCTGAGACTGCAGCCACCCACGTAGATTTGCCCCTAAGGAGATGAAAATTCAGGACATTTCCTTCACTCCCCTGTTTTCAGCAAGTTCTTGTCACAACTAAAACTGGTCTAAAACATGGATCTGCCCGCACAAACAGCAGTATGCAAGATCAGGACACACACGATAAACGTGTAAGGCCAGTGAAAATTGTCTGCACGAGTTTTCTCACATTTTCTCAAATATACAAAAACTAAGCAAATGATAAATTAAAAATTTAGACAGTTAAGTATGCTGGTGATAATATTAGACTTTGCTGTTTTATCCTTTCTTTTTCTGCTACTGATTGCCTTTTTCCTTGGACAAAAAAGTAATGATGAATAAGTAGTTCAGCAGCTTTGATTTCAACTGTTATAGACAGTAAAATTATCCAGCTTTGTCTTACTTACACTAAGTGGATGAAAATGAAATTTAGATGAAGAATTTTAGGTTGCAATCATGAAACATAACTTCATTGTAACATATTTATTATCTACATTTTCTCTTGCTCTCCATAATGACATGCAAAGTTATATAGAATCCTCTGAATAAACAAATGTTTTATACATATTAAGATTACTGCTAGCAAAGAGAGGGCTAAACAAAGGAACACAATTCCACAAATCATTAAGATAAATTAATCCCATTTTTGATACTATAGAAAAATATACACTATTCTCTAGACTCCATTAGTCAGGACTGTTCCATTAAACAAGAGATTTTACATCAATTCCACCTTGCTGGCCAGTGCAGATTTGTTTCAAGTGTGAAGACTGGCACTGCAGAACTGCTGCATTAAGTATCCTGACCTACACAAACTACTAATATACTATAAAGGAAGAGGATAAACATGTAATTAAATACCAATGCATCTTGCTTAGAGATATAGCAAAGTCTTCAGCACTCCAGCCTTTAGGTGAGAGATATTTCTTGATGTGTTCCAGCTTAGTTACAAGTTAGTGACAGTGCAGGGAGAAAAGAAAAAAAGGGGGTGAAGTTGAACAGTCCACATTATGTAAGAGGTCACATCCTATAAATGTGTTTTCTTTTTCTTTTGGCTTCCAATCTATAATCCTATGAAAACATAATAGGAAGACTGCAATGGTTTTTTGTGCACTGAGGATGTCTATTTTCAGGACATCCCATGGTAGCTACTAGTAAATTTTGAGAGAGTTGGCCAAGCACTAAGCAGATCCCAATTTGAGCTGCACAGACCACACCATTGACAAGGGTTTAAAGATCTGTCACAAAACCTCCTTTTTTTACAGTACAGCCAAAGCTCATGCTACTGTCCTTCCACTGCACTGTGATCTACTAATGTAGGTTACATAGTGAAAACACTGACACAAGAGTTAAAAAAAAAAACACCAAAAAACCAAATCAAAACAAACAAAAAAACCCCTTCAAACAAACTCCAACACAAGAAAAAATTGCAGTTTTCAATTGTGCTCCCCTCAGTTAAGACAAAGTGAGCACATTCTGACAAAACACAGAAAAGGCTTACAGGAAAAGGTGTGAAACACTTCTGTCTTTCCTGGCACCACTTGAATCAAAAACAGGCACTAACAAGCAATGGCCTTGAGGAATTTACTTGTGTTCCCTTGCCAGCCTCTCCCAGCAGGTGTTGCCATGTGGGCATTTGTACTAGAAAAAAATCCCAGATGCACACAGTAGGATGGGAGGGAAGGGATGTGTGTGTGTGAGCTCTAGATGAAATTAAAAAGTGATGATCAATGAAATTAGAAGGTTTGATGGAAAGCCAAAGAATATTCTGCTTTCTAGTCTACTGAAGGAGAAATTCCATTTCCTGTATAACTCCTTGTCATGCTATTGTGTGACCTACCACACCTTTATAAAGTATCACTTGTATTATTATCATTACAGATTGGATTGGAATTCAAAGATCTAGTTCAACTGAAGTAAATTATTTTATATCTGAACATACCAGTGAAATTTCATTCACTGGTTCATCATTACTGTCAAAATTGGAAAGAGAAAAGCAAGTTGATAATTTGCCTGGGCTAGTAATTTTTCCTAAGAGTTTTGCAAGGCTATATGAAATCAGCTTTCCCAGCTTCTTCTTAATTCCTAAGACTAACAGCCTAGGCTACCTCAGCCAATGCTGATTATTTTCCATTATGTTATGCTCATACAGATTCATTAGGAGATGCAACTGTTCCAAACTCCACCTTTCCCAAGAACTGCAGATGAGCTACACACACAGTGAGGAGAACAACCTCGAGTGGCACACACCAAGGCAGAGGTTTATTGCTTGCCACTCTTCCCTCCCCTTCTTTCCCCATAAAGGAGTAAGAGACACCAGAATTAGAATACATTAAGAAATAACACCAGTTAGAATACATTAACCCTGCTCCTCATGAGAAGCTGCAGTGCAACAGTTCAAAGATGAAATGCAATAACAAGGCCAAAGCTTGCATTTAAGTTAATAAGAATACTGAAAAGACACAGTGTAGCTTTTCCAGACTTCCACAGAAAAAAAAAACTGCTGCAAGAACCATAGGCAAAGACAGTTCTCTAATCCCAGAATGATTAATCACCTTTCTAATCTTCATACTGTGCCTCCATAGAACATTTCTTTGATTAACATATTTGAGTTTTTTTCCAGAGGGGAAGAAAAACCCCACAAAAAAGTTCAATGAACACCTGAACACAACACTGTTCCTATTAAAATGGGAAGTTCCATGCTGACTTTGAAGGAATTAAGTTCCTAAGAATGGAGTACCCTAGCGATATTGAATAACATGAACAGAAAAAAAAGGAAAAGTTGGTAAATAGCATCCTAGAGTGAAATGGAATAACTAAGCCGATTCAGGCTTTGCAATGGAAATGGAGCAACTGAGCAGCTCAAGCCTTGCTAAAACTGCACATTAAGGAAGAGTTCCATTAGTGTGCACAGTGGTAGTGAGGCAGTAGGTCCAGAGAAGTTACTGCTCAACTGCTGGCAGATAAAAACGGTGCCAAAACAAACCCACACATCTTAGGACAACTTTCTTTTCAAAATCAGTTTGAACGTTGGGATTGAAATGTAGTCTGTCTTGAGCAACTTCATACAAATTTATGTTGCTATGCAATAAGGTCCTATACACATATACATTTACATGAACTTCACAAAATTAATGCTTTATGTCCTTACTTTGACCTGAGGGTACGATTTCTTGTTCTTTTCACTAGAAGCACCAGGAAGTCCACCATGTGAAGGCCCTTCACATACATATCGGAAACGAAATCCCCTCTGTGGAATAAAGGAAAAGAAACTTGAAAGCTGTACAGAAACAAAACCAAAAGAGAAACAGTACACACAAAGTGTGCACCCACAAACAAGACTCACCCAAATGGAAAAGTTACAATTGTTCATCCATGAAATGCTGAGTGCTGGTTAACAAAGCACCACTGAACTGTAGCCCTGGAGAACCTGTTCTATTCTCACTTTAACACACAGCAGCAATCTCATCTTTTTCTTTCAGTTAAGTGAAGATATTTCGAAACAGAGAACTATTTACACTCTTAAAATAGGATAAAAATTCACATCTAGTAAATGCAAGAGCAGATACTCTCTCCCAAGATTGCTGCTAGGTAGACAAAATTGAAACAAATAAGGAAGTCCAAAGCACCATAAAGGAAAGTACAGGGATGAAAGAGAAACACTTCCTCCTTCTGGGGAAAATGTATGAAAGCTGTATCTCCAAGTGAAATCCAGAAACATGAAAGGTTCAGGGGACTCTGGCTGGTTTTCGTCTCAGCTACATAAAACAGACATCTGAATATACTTTAGAGAACTGCAGTATATTGAAAAACAGTCCAGAGCACAGCTCTCCATCTAGTCCACTGATGAACATCCCCCTTATTGTACATCGCAATCTATAAAGCACAAAAGATGCAACTCTTAATCAAAGATGTCTAATAACTCTAACTCTACTTAACAATATATTTCATGTGATTCTAAATTTTGCTTTCGCTCTCCAGTCCTGCAATTTCTGGCAAAATCCCCATCTTTTATAGGGCTCCCAGTGTCCAAATAGCACCAGTTAGTGTTGTAGCTTTTTCCAAGAATCATGCAGCTTCTTTCTAGTAGTAGACAACTCTGAATTCGAAGTCTATATCAGCTGAAAGTGAATAACATATCTTAAAATTAATCTATAAGCAGTAGCTTCAACATCTATCCCACTAAAGCCTCTTCAGGCTAAGACTTGCTTACCAAGCAAGTGTAAACTTTTATGACTTTTATCCAGACCTGGCCAATTGCCTTCCTAAGGCGAACTGAGTGACCCAGAATACTGTGTGTGTAGTGCCCAGCTATGATGAGCTTGAACTCAAGTTGACCAAAAGGCAAAGCAAACTCTCTGCAGTCAGGACACATCACTCTATAAAAACCCCTGCTTCCCACATGGGAACTCCACGAGAGGAGCCACACATGGAAACAATGGCTTCTCCTTATGGACTCTGCACTGCAGGCCCCACCATGGAAAGACATGGCCTGATTTGGGATGAACTTAAAACAATGAGGAAGGTGCAGCATCTTCTTCCAAGAATTCACAGTACACTGCTGTTTCACTTAGTGCTGTGATGAGAAGTCCTACTCCTGAAGGGATGCTCAAGCACAAGAATGTCTTTGGTGTGTGATTGAAACCAGTGCTCTCCACTGCCTCCTGCCAGGAAGACTGGATTGCAGTATGCTTCTGCAGAAGACCAAGAGGAGGATGGGACAGCTTCTAGCCACTGTCTTCCCCTGTTTACTGAACAGCTCTGTCAGGTAGGATTTTATGCAATTCACCAGGACAGACAGGAAAGGCACCTCCATACTGTAACTTCAGCATGAGCTTCAGGAGGAATTCCTTGTAATTGCTGGTGCCACCAGCTGAAGGGAACAATACTCAGGCACACTTCAGGGCAAACTTTACCCAGCAATTACTCTGTACATCAGTTGCATGAAAACTAACCAGTGCATTGAAATGACTTCTCTGCTATCAGAGAAGCCTAGGTCAGTGTTTGCTACATAACAGGAAAAAAGTTTCATTTGAGTACTTCTCTTAATTTTTCTTTGATTATTCAAAACAGAAAACCATAACAAAAATAATCTCAAAGGACAACTACATTTCTTTACAACAAAAAAACAAGTCAGAAGTTCCTGTAACTTGGGAATTAAGTGTTTTTATTTTTAACCTCTTGTGTTTCAAAAACTATGAAACAAATCCTGAAAACCCTCCATGTTTGATCTACTAGTTTATGTTTCCAAATACTGGGGTACTGTAACAGTCACTTCTAAGATGACGAGTCTATACTTAGCAAGGCATATTTTTAAAACCCTTAAGGTTTTTTGTATTACGACACTTTCAGAGAGAGATAAAGATGAAAACAGAACAAAACAGGAAATGCCTTAACTACAAAAGTAGGAGTTAAAACTGTTTATGCTCAAGTGCCACATTTGTTCTGAGAGCTCACACTTTTCTGTGCTCTTTTTTATTTAAGTCATAAGTTTATTCAAAGTTGAATGTGGTAATATAGGCACCATAGATGTTTTCAAAATGCAGTTTTGTTCTTACCTGTTTTGGCTGTTCTATGATCTGAAGATATGGTCCATCTGCTAATATAAAAGAAAGAAATAAAAGTATTAATAGAAATTATATTTCTATTACTATAATTAATATATAAGTTGTAGGGGTAAGATTATGAATGACTTGAGATAAAATTTTGAAAGCATCTAAGCCTCTTCAAAACTTAAATTACAATAACTTATTAATCACTTGGCAGTCTGTCATTCCCAACTAAAGACTAGTGGAATAAGAAGAGGAAGATTAAGTCAAAAAAGTCAATTTTAGCTCAGAGTGCCTAAATGGGCAACTGATCACTCAGTTAAAACTTGCAATGGTGATTAAGAACAGGATCCTTCCCTTGCCACTGACAGCAGTCTGGCTTCTTGAGCTAAGGTTAACTTTTGTATTTAAACCCCTTGGGCTCTAGAGACTATACTCACCAGCTTTTGGCCCTAGGGCTACCTACAGAATAGGTGCTTTTGAAAGTCAAGAGACAGCCAATGGGAAGCTCTGAGGCATGGGAATACAGGAGGAATTCAAGCTGTCTCAACACGCCCCAACAGTCAGAACTGCTTTAAAAAAAATCCTGGAATTGAGAATACTAAACAATTTACATTCTTTTAATAATTTCAGATGCACTTTTAAATATAGTGTTCTGCTGGCCCTCTAAAAACACTGAATACAATCAATTTGACTACATATGCAGACTATATTGAGATCCATCTTGAGCATGGTGTCAACACATAAGATTAAGTTCTACTAAAATTCTATTTGTGTCTTTTAAAGAAAGCTTCATTAAACAACTTTCAATCTCATACGGTGGCTAACTTCATACTATAAACTTCATGTAAAATTCTCCAGTTT
The DNA here is from genome assembly GCA_037013685.1 of Acridotheres tristis. Classification (NCBI taxonomy): domain Eukaryota; kingdom Metazoa; phylum Chordata; class Aves; order Passeriformes; family Sturnidae; genus Acridotheres; species Acridotheres tristis. The sequence continues at coordinate 22,561,050 of CM072888.1, read as the reverse complement.
ATATAGCTTTTGAGTAGGCTCTAAATCCAATGAGAATTCAGTGCCACCAGAGTTAAGCATTCATCACATGATCAAAGCTTAGCTCCAACTATGATCATTTAGATTATTTACATCGAGAAGGAAAGCTCTCTGGGTGAATGGCTGTGAAATACCTCTTAAAATGCATGCCACTCATGAATCTCAAAATGATCATTCCGAGAGCTATGATTTCTTCCCTCTCTCTTCCTAAGCAGTCAAGATGATTTCTATTTCAATAGATCAAAAAGATCTAAAATAAATCAAACTGATCTAAAAGATCAGTTGCTTTCAAAGTAGACCCTAAATGACAACTTCACTGGGAATACGTACGTAATATTTTTCCAGCCATATTCCTGTTGGAATTCTGTATCACCACTTCTACTCTGTTAAAGGTATTAATGCTAAGGAATCAACCACTGGTCTTAACTGAACAAGCTTCTCTCAACATGGATGTTTTAATAAATACACAATAGATGAAATTAGTATTCTGCTGCTGCAGTTAGCTGACTCAGCAACTGAACTAACTTTATGTCAAAGTTATATTGCAAATGTCAGTCACAACAAATTCACATTTAAAGATCAATTATTTCCCAAGTCCATTAATTGTACTTTTCTTTAAAAGTAAACAGTGCTACTTGAACTCATGAAAAATGATTGCATGCCACATACATCTTGCATTACAGGAAGAAAAACAGTTTGGACTTCAGGAACTTTAAAAGATGTAGAGTAACATTTAACTTTGGCCTTGTGTTTCAGTTTTTGTCTGTAACAGATAGAATCAAGATTTGCTGAGTTGGGTTTAAACAATACATCAACATTTAAATTTAAGATCTCTCTTCACAGACCTCTAATCCTCCTCATGCTTTAGGCATCTGAAAATTTATACTTTGACAATCCAGAAGCCTTGTATTTTCTGGGCATTGGCAGCAGTATGCACCTAAAACACAAGTGTGTAGTTCAATTTTCAACCAAGCCTCCAGGGCATGATCTGCCAAGTAATTGTTCTTTGGCTCTTCTCCTCTTAGGAATTCATTTTCAAGACATACATGTTGGGTTAGCACAAAATACTATTGCTTTCCCTGAAACATTAGCTAGAAAAGGAAGTGTTGTTATCCAATGGCTACATGGCTGCAGAAGTCCCCCAAGACACATCAGACCCAAGTTCCAGCTTTTCCTCAGCATAAGGAAATTCAAACTCCTAACAGAGGCATATACACCATCTTGACACATTGGAAAACTAAAGAAAAATGCTTCATACCATTGAAATAGTTTGACCTTGCATGGCAGCTGTGAAAACTCAGGAAAATTGAAAACTTAGGACTGATTGTGGTTATTCTGACCTCTTGGAAAAAAAGCTTATAAAAAGCATACAAATAAGCTGATTAAAAAAAAAAACAAACCATGATGTTTTATATACCAGCACTAGAAAAGTACAAAAAAGATGCAGTGTAAATGTAAAAAGCCAGATTAGATGTCAGTTATTAACCCACATTATACAAATAACAAAGCAATGTATTTTAAACAGGTTTTTTTAGGTCTTATTTTAACTTTTGGGTTCCATGACTAAAGATTTTCCTTTTTTTTTTTAACAGTGACTAAGTAATTCTCTGGTATAGCATCTCAGCCAGACACAAATGACAGTATGGAGAAGGCATTCTAATGCAAAGCACTTAATAATATCTGAAATGCTACTTAAAAATAAACCAGCAATGTTCAATGTTCAAGAAAACATCCAGGCATAAATGGCATATTATTTTGATTATGAAAAGTATTTTACTTATTGAAAGGTCTGAATATAGCTGAATACTATAATTTACTGAACTCTGAATACTTCCCAGAAGCACATTACACAGTCTAACATTGGCTACGTGTGGATCCTTCCTTCTCTCACCCTTTCTCATCGGGAAAAGAAAATATATTTAGTGTTTTGCACAAGGAAGTTTTTAATATTTTTTTTCTATTAGTAGGTGTGTCTTTGTCTAAGCAGACAAAGAGCAGGAACCTGAAGATGCACATCTTGTAAGAGGGTAAGAGGAACTAATAATGATGAGATTTGTGATGATCCATCCTTCCAGCCCACAAGGTGCTTGCTTTAAGCTCTTGTTTAAGGAGCAACCCCTTTTTAAATGCTAAACAGCCACAAGGAGGACTGAATGCATAGTTTATGTTCTGCCTTTGCCCTCCAGAGAGGCTGAAGGACACAGTCACGGAGCTGCCTCTACAAAGGCATGGCTCTCACGTTGCCAAGAGCCAGGTTTTCACAGGAGCGCTCCTTGCACTTTGCCTGGCACTGCTAGGGCTGGGAGGCCAAGAACTGCAGCCACAACATGTGGTCCTCCACCCTGGAGGGGCTTTGGTGCAGACTGCCACATCCTGGCCATGCTTCAGGGCTTCTTCTTCTGCCTTCTCGCCTCAGTTGCCACAGACCGACTCGCATCCCGCTCCAGTCTGAGTCACAGTCCCACTTCCCCATGTCTTCTTCAACTGCCAAGTTTCTTCATTTTCCTTCCTGCCTGAGTCAGAGGGCCTCCTGCCCCTTGACACTCCCACCACTTGGCATTCTTTTTTCCTCTTGACAGGCCTCACCCTACACACACACACACACACACACACACACACACACACATACACTTCCAAAGAACCACCATCTTAGGCTCCCCCTTGATACCTTCCCATGATAGCAAATTCAAGGAAAAATGGGTCTCTGAGGCTGGTGGGATATCCCTGCAAGCCTAGCAACAATGTTGAACTAGTGGGGACCTGTATCTAACAGCTTTTCTAGTACCTAAAACCATTCAATTTAACCTGCAACAACCTGTGGACAAGTCTCCCTCCCATCCTCTGTTGGTGGGCCTCCCAGAACAGGCATCTCACACCTCTAATTGCTGCTTAGCTCTGTGGACATGGATGGAAATGCTCATAGCCTGTAGGTTTTCATTGTTAAATCCCACATCAGCTCTCTTGTGTCCATCCTGGCAGTGGTACCTTGCTGCTAAAAGCTCAGTCTGGAGACCAAGTGCCTTATCCTTCCTGAAGACCTGTTGTAGCATTTGCATGTCCCACCCTTCAGGGATTCCCCTGCACAGGAACACTCTCTTAAATCCCAGCCCTTCAGTGTTCAAAGCTTGATGTTTAAAGCAAATGACACATGAGACTTTGCTTAACTTCTTCTCTTGGTTCACCCTTCCAAACACAAGCACAGAAGATCTAGAAAGAACACCAGAAACTGTGTGCAAGTCTGCCCAAGCTCCTGAGGATTAGGACCACTACCGTGGAACTGGGAAATATGAACACTCATTTTTCGTGGTCTGGTTTCCTCGAACCTCTAACATTATCTCTCGCTGAAAGAATATAAAAAAAAAATTTTCATCGCCTTCTTTTGCCCTCTATAACCTTTTCATTTTTCACAGCCAAGTGTCACACAAGGTTGGGCAGAAGAGGTTAAAGGAACAGCAGAAAATTATTGCCTCCAGGCAATACTGTTCAACTCCTGATGGCTCTGCTTCAGCTTCAAAGTTTTAAAAACACACCACCTTAATGCTGAGAGCTAGTCAGACCAGAGCCTCTCGAAGCCAAAACAACTACACAGTTCCCAAACCCACCTCTAACTGGGGCATGTTACATGGTTGTAGATGGCCTTGGTTCATCATGTGGAAGTACAAAACATCCACAATTACAAACTGTTTAGCTGAGAGCTCTGCCCATTTCCTCTCCAATGTGAGGCATCACTTTGTTTCTCCACTGCACTACAGTGGACATCCCACTGATGTGCATCTGCTTTTACTCTGCTTAAATACATGTTGTGGATAATGCTCCCTCCATCCCCAATGCCATTAAGGATCAGAATCTACCTAATCAAAGGCAGGATACTTCCCAGCAAGCCAAAGAGGCTGACTTCATGAGGTACTGCCTTTTCTGCTGGTAGAACTTGAACCATGTAACTAATACAGCTTTAGAGCCAAAGTAACAAAAAAGCCTAATTTTTATTTAAAATGGACATACGAGAGAGAAAAAGAAGCACGCAAAGACACTTGAGCACGGACAATGATGTTGAGAAAAATCCATGTCCCAACATCTCAGGTTTTCTACTGTTACTATAAATATTAACAAAACAGCAGAACATCCATCACCAGAAAGTCCCCAAATTCCCCAGCTACTTGTTGATTCAGCCAAGCTGGCACAACATGGCAATCCACGGTTATACATTAAACCTGTCTGCCGATGTAATAGGTCTGACATTGTGCATTTTTGGATGCATAGACTGAAATATACAGGCACCACAGCCAGATCAAGAGGTTCTTTCTGTCTTAATCATCCATCTGTCCTTGAGAAAAATCCTTTTATTTCTCTCTCTCCATATTTCAGCTGGAAGTACTTCTGGAAAATCCCACATTACTTTTTTAACTGACCTTGCTGAGTAGAAAGAAATCATTAGTCCCTGCTCAAAAACCACTAAAGTAGAATATAAAAGTTATGGTATTATCTTATAACTGAAGAGCCAGTTCATAGGAACAATGTGGCATATTTTCAAGAAGGGGAGGAAGTAAGGATTATTGAGATACTGTTCAAGAAAAAAACCAGCTGTGGCATCATCAGATGCTGCTGAAATGATCAACCTTTTCTGAAATTTTTTGAATAACTTTTTGATTGTGATAACCTGAAATCCATGATCCTTTACTGAATCCCATTTTGTGCACAAGGAAATTGCCACCTACGGTGCAGCAGTAGACAAGAGCAGTGGCACTTATAAAAAAAAGCCTTTTCAAAGCAATTTTGCAAATTAAGGACAGAGCTAGACTTAGCCCAGTTAGAGTTTTCTGTGGCAGCAGAACTCAGTGAATCCTTGACTCCCTGACATGGTTTTGAAAACAGCTGCTTTCTACTTTAAATGAGACAAAGTTATCTGAAAATTAGTTTTATATATCTGAATAATTTGTGTGGAATGAATCTGGCAAGAGGAATACAGAGTAAGCTTAAAAGGTACATGTAAAATAGCTCATTATAGGGAAGTTTCAATAACCTTATTTGTTCAACAGAAACTGGGAGGAAAAAACCCTTGGTCTACAATGCACAAGCCCTTTAATACTACATAAATGAATCTTACTGAATAATTTTATCTGCCTTAATAAAAATACACTGTAAACAAATGATTGCAACATTAATTTGCTGGATGTTTTTCCATATTTGTCAAGAGCTTTTCTCATGAGAACATTTTACCTTAAAACAGAATTATCTGTACCATGTGTTTCTTGATAGTACTCTTTTAAGAAAATAAGGAAACGCTAAAGCAATAAGCCTGCTTTAATTTTTTTCTATAAGTAGCATTTATTGTTACTTTAGGGTGGAATTTTACCTGTGAAGGAAAGTGTTAAATGCTTATTTAATTTTACCCTTAACCCCTTCACTGCTAGGAAGTGCATCAAATATTGCAATCAGAAGTGGTTTGCACTTTCAACCTAAGAAAGTAATTTGCAATGCGTAAGATAGCAGCTACCTCCTAAATACAACAGAGTCAAAGAGGTAACAGGAGAAAGCTGTCATGGTAAAAGACTTGAACAGCTAAGTTGGGGCTATATTTTGAGAAAAAATTACTAAGTTTAAATAAAAGTTTATTTCCTTCTTCTTTTTGTATCAGCTGTTCTAATAGACTAAGCAGGAAAAAAGAGTTTTCCAAATTCATGCAAGAAGTAATATTTATAAAGAACTTTAATAAGCAAAATCAGACCAAGGTTGATCAAGCAGCTGATACTGACTGAGCCATAAAAGACTTGTATTTGTTCTTACTATTCTGGAAGCATACTGTAAAACTGTTTATCAGACCTTTGCAGAATACTATTTGCTATTTTCAGTGGTTTGTTGCAAAGTTTGTCTGAGTTTTCAAACTAGTGTTATTGCTCAGGAAATTGTCAGGTGCTTCTAATACCACACGGCCACTTCACAGGAAACAGAGAAGTCACCGAGAAGGAAAAACATATTTGAATGTTACAGGAAGTTAACATTCTCTGCATTTAATTACTGAAAAACAAGCGCCTTAAGAACTACTATAACAAACGCAACAGCATTCAAAAGGAAAAGAAGAACAACTTGCAGTCTGCAAACTGGCAACAGAAACATGCAACTCGCTGAAGGTTCAAATTCAGAAAAAAGCCTCAACAAAGTAATTTATAAAATCAGGTCACTCAAAGCGCTTTGGTCACTGTCCTGGTTTCACCTGGGAAACTGCTGAAACTTTCAGTTTCTGTACAAGCCACAAAAAATCTGATTTGTCTCACTGCTGAAGGTTTCATGAGGGGAAGAAACAGGCAAAAAGATGTAATAAAAAAATCTAGTCAACAACTTTGCAATCTACTATTACGACACACAAGTAAATAGAAAAAGGCTCTGAAAAGAACTGCTCAAAAGAAAACAAACAGGAAGAATCAGCAGGACAATAGCACCACCACACAGTAAGGGTTCCTACCTGTTCGTAGTGGCAAGTCTGAAGTGATGTAATTTGTACTGTTAAATAAAGCATTCATTCCCATGAACTGATCCACTGCAAACATCTATATTGAAAGAAAATACTCTTCATTATTACATATATACATAGTTGCATTAAACATCTATCAGCAAAGAACTTCAAAGTTCTCTGCAAATATTCTCTGCAAACACCTCACTGAATTACATAAACATTTTACAGCTATTTTATTTTTGCTGGCAACAGCACTGCAAGCAGAGTTGACAGCACCAACCCAAGTTTCACCAGAATCACCGCACCAACCTCAGCACAGTTTCTAAACACCCATTTTGCTTACATGCAGTAACAACTACAAATTCTAAAGAACTTATACTGTAAATTCTGAAAATCTGACTCTAGATGTCTTGCCCAAGGCCTTGCTAAGCACCTGTGAGTTTTCATTTCCACTTCTCTGATTAAACCCCACTAGACTACATTCCTTATGTAAATGTATTTACAAGCTCTAATGCAAGAAAACAGTACATTCAAGTTAATGTTTAATTTTTTTTTTTTAAACACTGGCATGTCTTAACTTACTATAAATCTATCTTTTTCCAAAGTGGAGCAAGCATAAAGGAGAAAATAATTGCTTTTCGAAAATTAAGGTGAGTAGAAATTACATGTTCTTCACTTAAACTTTTCACCCAAGCACCATTCTCAAGTTCAAGTAATTCATGAAATGATCTAAGAAGATCAAGAAGAGCTCCTGAAGAGCTAGGCCTATGGATCTGTGTGAGTGAAGGAACATTTTAGTCATCACTGTCAATGCAAACATCACAAGAATTGACACAAAAGGGCCTTTTAGAACATAAGGGGCTTTATTTTCAGAAAGACTCCAATGTCCACCACAGAGGAAATTTCAAAGCAAGTGTCACAGGTATGCAGGGCATAAAAATAAGTACTTTTTCCAACTGCTTAATTCAGCAGGCCTAGCTTTCCTTCTCATTTCAGCAATTTAACCAGTGGCAAGGCACTTTCCAGGTCACATAAAAACCAGCTTTAGGAAAAAAGCCCAAATTTCTGCCAATGGAGAATGATTTTCAATGTCCAAATTAAGTCTAGGAAATGACAGGACACTATGAGAGAAGGCTAAACAGACAGCTAGGAGAGGATACAGAGATGCTGAAAACACTTAAGAAATTCACTTACTTGGGGATCAGATACTCCCATGATATAGGAATCTTCTGCTGCCATTTTAAGACCTGAAACACAAAAACATGATTAGAACTTCCATTTTTTTTCAAATGTAGAACAATAGAGAATCCTGGAAAACATTCAAAGTTAAAAGTCCAATCTCTAACACTTTTTATTTTACTCATAACATTAATGATTTCTAAAAATTCCTCAGTATTTGGAAAGGACAATGTAAGGACAAGATAGGTTACAGCTAGGATTTCCCATTGCCTATTGCCAAGAAATTAAAAATTACAGTCAAAACCCAGAAGTCAAAATTTCTTAAAACCAGGAATTGTTTCTGTCTCTGACTATTGCGACTATTGAATTAATGCAAAATCATTAGCACAGAAATACCAGAACTCTTCATTTTTACACAATAAAAAGAACATTATGAGCATTCGTGAACGAACCCTAACAGCTTTCTTATGAAGTATTACTAAGTGCATATAAAGATGCCCAAGAAAGAACAGACAGTATTCAAAAAAATAATAATAAAACCAGGAATCAATTATTGGCTAATTTTGGACACCTTTATTTTCAGGGGTACACAAGTACTTATCACACACAACGACTCTGTGCTGATAATGACAATTATGGATGCACAGCATCCATCACCACTCTTTCTCACAGGTCTACATGTAAATGCTGGACACTGGAAAAGTTTAGCTTGGTTTAGTTTTACTGGTACCAGTAGTGGGCCAGTAGAAGAACCTGTGAATTTTCCGAGGAACGTTTTAGGTCAGTCAGAAGATATCAGTAGTAGTGTTATTTCTGTTCATGCAGAAGTTACTAAAAAAACTACAATTTCACCTATGCTGAGCTCACTAAATAAGGTTCTCCAAGGGAGTACCTGAAAATAACCGTAGGATTATTTAAAGAGACTCATGTCTGCATTCAACAGACACAAAATAAGGCTAATAACTAATAGAAGACAGAAACAGGTCAATGGCCCTCATATACCACCACAGTAAACACGAGCCATATTCTCCAGTAAAGAGAACTGTGGAAACCTACTGCACTACCAAAGAGATGCAAGAGATCAGTAAATCATTAAAGAAAAACTGAGTCACCATGGACCTTCTATAGGAACTAGAGAGGCAATTATCAAAAGGAAAATTGGAATACTTGGGTACTTCACCTTGATGGAGGCTCAACTCTGCTTGTTAATAATCTCCAAATACAACATAGTCACCCATTCCCCACAAAGTAGAAAATTTAATAAAAATAAAATGGAGAAATAGGAGACACTTAATACACAGATTACTTCAATGAAAAAGACGTTTATGTGGATATATAATGCTTTTTGACCTAGAAAATAAAAGCACCCACCTGACTGTAAACTAATTTTAGAAATATTTACTGGGCAATATTTATTTGTAGTATTTGTACAAATATCAAATAACTGGTCAAAAGATTTCAGTCAAAAATTAATAACTGATATAACAAGCAGCCAATGTCACCAGTGCTATACTTCATCTCCTAATACAAGATTTCAGCAAGATAAAAAAACACCAGTCAATCACATTACCTCATAGGTACATTCCACAAAGCATTATTTTCATCAACCATTTGCCATTGTTATTATTCATCTTTATGGAAAGAGTCAGCATACATGGCATGATAAAAACCTTCAGGATACAACAAAATTTACTAAGATGTTTTTATTTATAACATTATCACCAACTGACAAGTTACTTAAATAACTAACTTGTAACATGTTTGGTCAAACACTTCTTATTGAAAGGTAGAGATATTACAGAAAACAATCTGAAGACTTCAACAGCCAGCTTTTTTTTCACATAGTGACAGAAAATACCCACCCTCTTATTACATCCTGATTAGTTAACTGTGAGTGCAAATGCCAGGTTTCTTCTGCATAAACAGAATAAAATCTAGTCCTAAAAGTCTTGTTTTGTGATGTCTCATATTTAAACACTTATATTTTCATGTGTCACACATGAAAAATTGTGTTCCAAAATCCTGAGGTTTCCAGATGACATGGTAACGATGCTTGTTCAGAAAAATAAAATATTGTGAGGAGTTAACATGAATGACATCTGCCTGCTTGCCTGTTTGCTCAATCTATACTTTGCCAAACTTTCAAACAAAGCATCTTACAGTTTCTTCTGTAAGCCACAGGATAAATGTAATAGTAGGTTCTATTTTCTTTGCCCTATTCTCGTTGCTCAGACTGCTCCCCTCTCCCTCCAGCAGAATTCCAAGGGCAAAAGGCAGTGTCCTCACACCTGCCACACTTCCTGGTCACATTACACTTCCACAGTACATGACTTTCCAACAAAGTGGAAAAATAGTGCAGAGGCATTACTTCTGAAAACCTTTCATTTAAAGTATTTTGACGTAAAATTTAGAACCCATATAGAAAAAAAAAAAGCCTACGACTATCTGAATCAGTCCTTCAGTTTCACCTTTTGAAAACAGCAATTTCTGTCTTTTTGGCTGATGCAGTGAACAATGTCATGACACTAAAACAGCAGTCTTTAAAGACTACAGTGCTGCATTGAGCTCTGGGCTTCTCAGCACAAGGAGCACATGGACCTGCTGGAGTAAGTCCACGGGAGGCCATGAAGATGCTCAGAGGACTGGAGCACTTCTCCTCTGCAGACATGCTGGGCGAGCTGGGGCTGCTCAGTCTGGAGAAGAAAAGGCTTCAGGGAAACCATAAAGCACCTTCCAGTACCTGAAGAGGACCTCCAGGAAAGCTGGAGAAGGACTTTTTACAAGGACGTGCAGGGACAGGATGAGGAGGAATGAATTTAAACTGACAGAGGGTGGGTTTAGATCAGATATAAGGAAGAAATCTTTCACTGTGAGGTGGCAAGGCACAAGTTACCCAGAGAAGCTGTGGCTGCCCAATGCCTGGAAGTATTCAAAGTCAAGTTGAATGGGGCTTTGAGCAATTTGGACAACTTATGGAAGTGGAAGGTGTCTCCACCCAGCCTATGTGGAGGGGTTGGGACTAGATGATATTTGAGGTCCCTTCCAACCCAAACTACTCCATTATTCTATGAACATTATGCTTGGAAGCAGCAAGGAAACTACCCACATAGCACCCAGTCAGCTGTAGGCAGGTACTAATGAATGTCTAACCAGGTATTAAACACAATCTCTCTCACATTGTAAGTGCAGATGCCTCTTACTTGAGATCTTTCCTGTTCAGGTCAGCTGCAGTGCTTGGGGGAGAGGTTAAAGACATTCTCTCTGGCCTGAATGTTAAGTCTGTTTATTATAAACAGATTATAATTTAGAGGTGCAAACATACACCTTTCTGTATGCAAACTCACATTTAATTGCCTTTTCAGGGCCTAGACAAAGATTAACCCAGCTGTTTAAAATAACTAAATGACTGAAAACACTCTCAGTTTCACTATGTTTTGTCCTCTCCAAAACCAAACAGGTAACAAAAATATTCTGGGAGCCCTACCTTCAAATAACAATTTGAATGTTTCCTAGGATTTATCAAGTCAATAAATCCCTACACTTCCTCTTACATGAAAATTGATGCAAATCCAAGTCAGTAACATGATTAAAACCCCCAAAAGACACAGAAAAATAGACCCTAGCACTAACTGTGTGACCTTTTAACTTCCCTTACTGCTCCAGTTTCTAAGCACCTTTCCCATTTGCATCAGGTGGTAAGATCAGCGTCTGCCTCGGGTAGCTTTGTTCATTCTCTCATTACATGAGCTGTATTATGGGTCAGAAATTGCCACCTCTCTGATTTGAAGATGACTGGATTAAAATTGTTTTGTGGAAGTTCATGATATTATCGATGCCTGCTTCCTGCATAAGCTCCAATTCCCACAAACTGTACTGCAAACTAAAATCTACAATAAAAATTAATACCCCAAAACTTGCAGACCACATTCAACCACAGCAGTCTCCACCCTGGAGATCGTCTGAAGTTTTTCCAGATAATGGGGCACAGCAAGCTAGACATTTCAATTCACGGTATTTATAAGTGTGAAAATTCCAAGGTCAGTGAAGAAACTTCATTTAGCTCCTAGTGCAATAGGAAAACATAAAATCCAGCTAAACTTGCCCAAACTCACACAACTACACCTTCTGAGAGTAAGTATGTGATGCGTATGCATGCATATGCATACATATTCCCTTCTCCTCACAGCAGGTCAATTGCCATTGTGAAAAACGTTTAAATAGGGAGAAAAACAGAAGAAAACCTAGGAAGCCACGTCTACACATAGAGGAGATGACAGTGTTGCACCGAGCAACCAAGCGAACCTAATGGCAAGTACTTTGCACCACTCCTCCTCATTAATAACCAAATGATACAAGGTTCAAGTGGAACAGCTGGAAGAACATGACTTGATTTATTGTATTCTGAATATTTGTTCTAAAGCTTCAAAAAGAGCAGCCATGTAAAATGAAACACCATAATTAATGTAGGAATGCTGTAATCTTCGAACAAGAATTCTCATTTCTCTTATCTCAATCATTTGATTTCAGAGCTAGCTCTTCCCTGTTATTCTCCCACATTCACTGTGTCTGTTTACCTTTGAAAAAGCAAGATAAATTTCCCTACCCAACTGTTTTCAGCCCCCCTGATTTTTGAAGGGTACAGATCCTTCCATTCTCTTCAACTTTCCAGCCTGAATTTTAAGCATGAGGTGAATCCTTGTTCTCTCTGACACCAGTATCCAATCCAATCCCCACCAACTTGGAACGGGACTTCTCCCTACTACCTTTCTACAGACAAACATGATCTTTATCACTCAGTTCACTGCACTTGAGAACTGAAATTAGTGTGATGGATGTTCTTCCATGAGGAAATTTATTTAAACCATCTCTTACTTTATGACATGTTTTACATCATTCTGTTCTCACCTTTCAAGGCTGGGATTCACAAGTCAAGCCTCACAGTGGGAAACTCAACTACTACACTTCAACTGACTCGATAAACCGAAAGAACAATTCTTCCTGAAAGTTTTCTAGCAGAGTGCTTTTTCTCTTTAATTCAGCTTTCAGTGGAATTTATCTGCTAAAAATAAACTTCTTTAGCAGGACACTGAATGAAAGTAATTAAATTAGTGTGGTTATGCTCTTAGCCTATTTTGCTTACTAAAAATAGAGAGGAATAAGGATGAAAATGAAGCAAAGATGCATCTCTTTCATATATTTTAAGTATATTTTTACTACATCAGGGCTATAAAGTTTGGCAGATGATCTTATTATAGGGAACTATATTTTTAGGAACAGCACCAAATTTTCAGAATTTCTATAGCAACTATGAAGTACTGAGAATGAGTAACTGCTGTAGTGTGCAGACAGGACAATGTGTTTTACCTGCGGTTGCTTCCTTAACTTTAGGTGGCAACTACCCATCCTGGAGCCACAGTCTCCCACTTTTTGCAAAACAATCTGTATCTGTATAGGGATAATTGTTTCAGAGATTTGCATTTCCCAAACAGAGATGCTGGGAAAAGGTATTGTGCAATAGATTCTTTGGGTTGCCGGGTCAGGGCTGGCAGCAGGACAAGAGCTGCTGAGATGATTTTGGCTGGAGGTCAGAGCACGATCTGCTCTGACAGAGCAGAGATAGCGATCCAAGCTGTTCAGTTTCAACCTTTCACCACTGCAGCCCCTTCGAAGTCAGGATGCTGCCCACCCCTTTGAGTGCACAGTTTTCACCTTGTTTCTGGCCACCTCTCAACTTCAACCAGCTCTTCATTTCCTTTGGAACCCAGTTATTCTGCCCAGAGTGCCAGAAGTGCAGCTCCAGAGCACAAAACTTTCAATTCAAAGTAAGAAACGTTTTCTGTACTATACAAAGCAAATAGAACTCAAATATTAAGTGACTATCATGCATATTTTCATCCACAATATTGGCATAGATGTCTTTAGGGCAAATAGGAAAGAAAATCATGTTCAAAAACACAAGAAGTGATTAACTCACTCATGCTGACACGAAGCTACATCAACTATGTTATTTTGAAGGGATTTTAACTCAGTAATGAAATAGATTGAAATTTGCCCTTAAATGTCAACATGTTTACTACTATTTCTTCTCCCTACTATGACTTCAACACCTGGGGGTGTAGGGAGCTGTTTTAAGGAAACAACACTCAATTTCCACAAAAGAGGCATAAGGAAGTTGTATTTTTTTCACATTCTTTCAGGTACTTCAAAGATGTGTAATCTCTCAATAAAGATTTGAGTGCAATTTCTCAGTATACAAGTGCGAAAAAGTTTGTGCAGAGACACATTTTGATCAAAGATTATAATTTCCTCTGCAGAGCTTTTGTCATCCACACAATGTGGATTGCAGCTGCAGTAACACCACATAACCCTAAATGACACTGTTTGTTTTTCTAATATAACAACCCAAATTGCCTCCTCTTGTGACTAATTAAGCCTGCTTATTATTTCCTGTTGGGTGGGACCTGGCAGTTGTGTTTATGTATTTTTAAAATTTTAAAATTGCTGAAGTTAAAACTGTCAAGTATTTTCAGTCATAAGCAGACGCACTATTTGACAACATTATAAAAACTACAGAATGTTTAGGAAATTAGATCAATCTCAAATACTTGAGATTTCACAAGTGTTGTCCTCTAAATCAGAACTGTTGGGTGTATAATAATTTTAAGAAATCTACAACCAAATTTATTACAGCAAGTAACTAATAAATCTGAAGAAAAATAAAATCATAGCATAAGAAAATCTCCTTGGCAAAGAGTAACTGGACTACTTAAAAGATACTCTATTAACTATGTTTGCAAACAGAATTTCTATTTTATTCCTTTCCCAAATATCAAAATAGTGAACTAATATGTCAAGAGGAAATACTAAAGTGCCATAAACATATAAACTGTCATTCCACTATATTGTTGGAATAAAATTAGAATATTTTTTGTTAAAACACATTCAAAGCAACTTAAACTAAAGGAATAAACAGTATTCAAATATATGGCAAACATATTCTGGTACATGTATAATCCTAAGTAGATGTAAAAATACTGAGGTTCAACACAGAAAAACAGCTGTAGTAACTACATTGTGTTTTAGCTATGTGGGGTGCTAACGTTACTTGAACTAACCTGACTATGATGTTAAAATGCTGTTACTTTTTCCTCCAGATTAAGATGAATCACTGAATATTCTTTACAAATAGCTCTAGCTCATATAAAAGCTGTTCATCGAAGTAGAATTTTAACTTAAGAAACCACACACCCATTTCATAAGCCTGAAGTGTAATGAATCATTAATATTAGACTATAACCCTTTCCTTTTTTTTTTTTTTTTTTTTGGTGGGGGCAGAGGGGGCACGGGAAGAACAGTGTTTCTGAGAAGCCAAGTAACACGTAAGCCCCAGATTGCAGAAGGTCAGTTCACACAAGGTTTGCTGTATCACCAGGTACAGCCACACGGGCTCTGGGCGCCTACTGCAGACACAGTCCCTCACCTCATGAACAGAAAATAGCAAGGGCTGTTACCACTGCCATCACAAAGGTGAACTCAGGGATTCTCAGTGTCCTTTTGGTTTCTGAACAGCCCCTAAAATCATAACGTGACAGAAACGATCACTTAAATAGCACCAGTAAGAGGAACCAAACAGGTAGAGCTGAGTCCAGCACCATCATGGTTATACCCAGTTTTCAAATCTACAGATCGCAGTGGCTAACTAAGGTTTAATTTTATTCTTTTTCCAAAGAAATAGTAAAACTCCTGCAGTCTCAATGTTATACAGTAACGTATGACACAACAAAACTCACTTGGACTAAACCAGCAAGACCAAAAAACCCACCTGCTTCCTTTGTTTGTACTTTATTTGTGTGCTAAAATCTGTTGTGTTTAGGCGGATGGAAACATAATCTCTAGAAGAAACAAAAAAATAAAGCCAAACCCAAGCAAAGAAACCCCAAAGAAAACCAAACCACACAACTCAGATCTACTCTGCTCTTGACCCTCCGACAATTTGCTTGGAGGATACAATGAAACACAGGGGTATTGCAGTTTAGTATTTTAAACGAAGAACAAAAAAAAAAAAGCATATCTATTTGTCACTGCTTTTCAAAAGAACATAGAAATTGAAAGGGGGAAATAATGCTTGGAGTAGCAGCAGTAGCTTCCTCCCCACACATGATCTGTCAGTTCCACCTAAATGCTAAACAAAGGATTTTACCTTGAGACTATAATAACTTGAAACATCATTTAAGGCCTTACTTTCGAAACTGTCAACAGTGCTTCATCAAAATACATGTTTAAATGAAAGCACTGAAGAAGATGCACAAAATTATTTCTATGCTCAAAGTTAGATGCAAACTTGGTGCCTGACTGACCTAAGGGCACAGTTAACGACAACCATAATTCCGATCTTATCAACATAGAACTTCATAAAAGGTTCACATCTTATTTAAAGGACATCAAATTACAACCAGCTTCCACTTCTAAAATACCTCTGTCAGAGCTAAAAATGACCAAAACCAGGAATTGCTTTTTTCATTACCTGCCTGAAACATTCATTATCTTCTCTTTGTTTTACAATAGCTGTGTTATGTTGTCAGAGAACCAAAGGAAAGCTCTCAGCATGTTGAAAAAAACGGATTTTTAATTAACTGTAGTTTTCATTAGTTGCTTACATAAACAAGTAACAATTTTCTTTATGACTGATACTTTAGAACTTAGAGTTGGCAAACCCTTACAGCACTGAAATGTGAAAGTATTTTAGCAAGTACAGTTTGAAGTAATCTATGAAAACACAGAATTAACCAGCACCTCTGAAGACCACAGGTGAATTTTCTCAACACTAGCTACATCAGAAAGCCAATTGTA
Organism: Acridotheres tristis; assembly: GCA_037013685.1. Lineage (NCBI taxonomy): Eukaryota > Metazoa > Chordata > Aves > Passeriformes > Sturnidae > Acridotheres > Acridotheres tristis. The sequence continues at coordinate 22,544,552 of CM072888.1, read as the reverse complement.
AGTTAGTAAAGATATATTGTCTTTCACTGTATCTTTGCAACTTCAAAAATTAACATCTACAGTGCATTACAAGCACTTTCAATACTAAGGACTCACAGGCCTTCACACTTAGTTCCTACCCTTCCAGAGACAGCAATATGCACAATAATATGAATTCCTAACTGAACATATTTCTGGAGTATGCAGGTATTAATGAGAAAGTGGCATGGGAAGGTTTTGGAAAAGGCAGCAATGAAAAGGAAACTCAAAAATCTATTAATTAGCAAATTTCTGTCAATGATATTTATTTGTAGGTATCTATTACTAAAGTCACGTAATGCCATCTCAAGGAAAAAACGAAATTAAATTTATTACTGATTTTTTAGAAGTAAAATTTTAAAGTAAACTTACGTTTATTATTAATTTTCAAAAGTAAGATACATAGTAACAGAAACAACCATACCTGCTACTTTTTAACAAATGAAGCAGGAAATTTTCAAATGTGCACATAAAGGAAACACCACTGTCTGCTTTCCACTCTCCCTCTTCCAAGACACTGCTTTTCTCTGTCTCAGCACTTTTATCCAGCAAACTTTTCAGATTTCGAAATAAATCCTACAAAAACATTACCAAGGTGTTGCCAGAACAAAGCGAGTACAGATAGAAACTTTATCTGCTACAACACTGTTTTTTAAAAATACATAACACAATGCAAAGTGATATAAAGCTGTTCTGTTTTAGAACCTTAACTCTAAATGTATTCATTTCTTGCATGAGAAAATAACTACATTTTTTGATGACTCTACCACTGACTGACATTTCTTTATAAAGAGGACAAAGGGTGGAAAGAAAAAAAATATTTTTTCCTCTTGTTTAGTATTTCAAATTAAACTCTAACATATCTTTCACAGATTTCAGCACTGAGATTCCCTGAAATCTCTACACTCTGGCACATCCTGACAATAGGATTTCAGCATAACTGTTAGTTAAATTCTCAGGCCAGGGAAAATTACAGGACAGAGCATCTGCCTCTGGATGGTCACAGGCTGTTTTTTTGTCTTTCATTTTCTCACAAACTGTAGTCATTTCTGAAGATTACAAAACATTGCAGACAGGATGCTATCTTAGAATGACGTCTTGGTTAATGCTTTCCTAGAACCGGCAGCTACTTTCTTTCATGAAAGAATACAAATGCTCTGACTGAAATACTATTTCAAAAGCGGATCTACACAGTACATAGACTCCAGACGTCAATAAAATCGAAGTGCTCTATTTTAGAACCCTGTTCTGAGAGCTTGACAGTGCTGGTGGTAGCACCCTGCAGCATGTAAGGCACAAGGCAAAAGAGGAAAGAATTCTAATTTTCTCTGTGAACAAAGTGAAAAGAGGACTTCTGAAGCACAAAACATGCCAAATATAATCAGCACTTTAAAACCATTTTAAAAAATCATGGTAACAATACTCTGTATTTCCTTTAAAATGTTATTCTTCAGCAAAGATTCTGAGCATTTTAAGACAGGAAGTTAATGTGCAGCAGATGATCCCTTGCCTCCTAAGTCTTATTTCCCAAATGCTCACATGCACTCAGATTTACTTATCTGAATGAAAATAGGCAGCAGGACACACATGACGATAATGGCTCATGAGCACATAGCTCATGTCACAGAAACAATATTCACATTCATGTAAAGTAAGTCAGTAGCACTCCTTCACCAAAGTTACCATCAAAGCAGAAAGCACCAGCAGATGAAAAAAAAACTTGTGATGATGAGAAGATCGATATTCTTGGGTTTCAAGGTCAAATATAACCGAGCAACCAGCGCAGTAATACTCGTCGAGACGAGGACTTTTCGGTTTCATCACTTACAACAAATTACTTTTAAAACCCTCACTATTTCGTACCTTTCAGTACAGTCTGCGGCACTCCCGGGCTGCACCCAAGACGAGGACACCCGGAGCTGCCGGTGCCAGCCCCCGATTTCGTGGGGACCACCTGCACTCCCGACCCTGCCTCAGAGCTTCAGCACGTACGTGTGTCACCTTCGAAACCAAAAGCGACGCAAGCAGCGCCTCCTTTGCCTACGAGCACCCGCGATGCGAGCGGCAGAAGCTGGGCGTGCAAATTGGCTGTCACGAACACCCCTTCCCTCGCTAGGAAGACCCCTGTAACACATCAGCAGCAAAGCCGTCCCCTCATCCCGCCTGCTTCCCTAGCCGCCTGCAGGCGAATCCCACGGCAATCCCGCCCGGGCCGGGGTCACAGGCGGGGGGCTGGAGCCGGGCAGAGCCTCCAAAGGCAAACCTGCGCTCCGGGGGCTGCCGCGCTGCCCCAGCCCAGCCCAGCGAAATGCCCGCTCCTTCCCCGCTCCTGCGGGACAGAAGGAGCGCAGCCAGGCGGGCGCCGCGGTGAGGACAGGGGCACAGGGGAGAAAGAAGGCAGCGAGTGGCGGGCCAGGGGCCGCCTGGAGCTCACCGGGGCAGAGCTGGCGGCGCCTCCTCCTCGTCGCGTTGTGCCGCCGGCGGTCCCTCAGCGCCGCGCCATGTAACCCGGCGTGCCGCCGCCCGCCTCCCGGCTCCGCGCGGACTTTCCCCCTTCTTCCCTCCCGCCCGCCCCACCGGCGAGGGCACCCGCCCGGCACCGGCCTGCGCTGCTTCCGCCCCTACCCCCGGCCCGCCGCACTTCCTGGCTGGAAATTCCCGCTGACGCTCCGGCAGCGCGGAGGGCCGGGCCGGGGCGGGAGCGGCCGGCGGGGCGGGAGGAGGCGGCGCGGCCGCGGTCCCCCGGGCGCGCTCCCGCGGAGGCGGCGGGGAAGGAGCCGGGCAGCGCCTGCCACCGGGTCACCCGCTGGCCACAAAATCCCTGAGCCGGGGACAGGCCCTCCCGCCCGGGTGAAGCCGCGTAAATGCGCGGGTCGTTTCATCCCAGGACAGCTACCACTGCCGCAGGAGTAATCCTGTTCTTGCCCGCCTTCCTTTGCCCGCGGCGGCATTCGCGACACCTCTGTGGAGACGGGCCCGACCCAGTGGGCGCCAATGTTTTTTCTTTACCTCCAAATACAAAGTTTGGAAGGGGGGAGACTCTGCATAGAGTGAATTTAATCCCCCTCACGCAGTGCCTGGCTGCTGGCTGGCTTTCCCAGGCACTTCATTAAAGGAGATTTACCGATTGCTCACCGCCCGGTGCCTGAAAGCATCACCGAGCAGGGAGTACACGCTGCGCTGCTCCACTTTCTGTAGATTTACACACCTTCTGACAGAGCAGGCTCACACGTAACTTGTGTTAAACAGTGTCAACCATCAATAATATGCTTCTTAATACCTGAGCCCAGGTTTGCAGCCCGGTAACCAAGTCTCCCAAACACGTTTAATCAAGGCTGAAGCAAGCTAGCTAGTGCCACGTTTAATTGGCACAAATGCTATGTAAGCCAGGTTAAAATACCTCTATGCTGAATCTTAAACGTCTGGTTTGCTAAGGGTGAAGAGTGCCTCAAATGAGCATCCAGCATAGCTCCACCGAATGTGTGTTTGCACAGAGAGTCAGCAGCACACTTCTGGGGAATTTTGTTATGCTAAGGCCACACGGCATGGGACTTCACGAATGAGATTAAGAAGAATTGTAATTTAAAAGAAGGATTAAAAAAACCCCAAACATATAAAGGCACCAAGGTTTATGACTGTTGCTTTTTTGTGCTGAAGCAAGGAATTGTAACATAGAGCAAAAATATGTTCAAAGGGAATAGAATCAAATCATAAGCCACCTGTTGACTGCAACAAAATGAAGGGGAGTAGATTCAGATGTTACATTTTGTGCCACATCTCTGGGTTGGAGCAAAGAGATGCTGTTTAAAATGAGTGCTGAGTGTGCAAAAGATCTTGGGAATGCAAAGGATTTCCTCTGCTTTCTGGAGAAGAGAAATTTCCTCCATGTTACACATACGTATGTGTGAAGAGAGAGTAATTTTCTTGTTTTGGATTGCCCCTCCTGCTCTGTGATGCAATTCTAAAAATGCACTCCCCTATTCTCTTCCCAGTACAAACTGGAAATTGAGAATGACTCAGCATTTCTGAGTAAAATATGTTTTCCTTATTACATGGGCATATTCCCGGACATTCAAGACTTAATATTAATTTTTTAAATGGAAAAAAATACATGTAATTAATAGGACAAATGAGGAAAGAACTGTTTCAAAAATTGAATCAAAAAGCCTTTGAAGGAGGAAGTCTAGATGGATTTTTAAAACAAAGAAGTTTCAAAATAAGATTCAATTGAAGGGAAAAGTGCCGTGTCATAGCTAATCAAAGGTGTGCTCACAGGGCAAAACCTGTATGAACAAGTACCAGGATATCAGACGAGGTGGATAAGTTCTAAAACTTAAGGAGACTTACCTGGTGGATTTATTTTAAAAGGACACATATTCAAGTACTCAGACTCAGCTTTCCCTGTGAAATCTTAAGCAGCTTCCACAAAGATCTAGGTTTTAAAATAAAACCCTCATCTAAATTATATTAAAAGCGTCAATTTGCCTTTTTTAGAGCTTAATCCCGTAACTGAAATGTTATTTCTACTGAAACCCACAGTAGTGCCAGGCTGTAAGCCCACACTTTGGTAAATTATCTTCACAGGACAGTCTAGATAAATGAACAGCTTTATAGCACAGGATTCCCACTTGAAGAGCCAAGTAATCCCATTTCAATCACTGAGGAAATCAGGCTGATAATACAGGCTCAGTGGTTTGCAGTGATGAAGTGCTGCCTGTTTCCTGAATAACGCTGGTTTCCACTATTACCATCAAGTTACTTCAGTACCTGGACAATTTCAGCCCATAGATGAAGAGCAGGTGATCAGACCTGAGCCCTAAGGAGCAAATGCCTGCTGTTGAGCTGAGGGGAGCGTTGTGAATTGGTTGTAGCCAGGTCTCTGGTAGCTGGGCAGGTGCACTGAAGGAAAGGCTTTCTAGCTGCACACTTAACCAGGCTGCTTCACCTCAGTCAGCTGGGGTACTTTTAAGTTTCCTCATATGTAGATGAAATTTAGAAGCTGAGTCTCTTCTCTGCTAGGTTTGCTCTGGGAATACAGACATACAGATCCCTTTCCAAGGTGAGAAATCTTTGGCCTCAGTATTTTTTGATCCTTTAGCTAATGATAGATAAACATGTAAGACAAGCAGAGAATTTTTAAATAAACAATTTTTAATTGATATGCTTGGATTGGAAAAACTCACGAAAGTTTCTTACATTATTTTTATTCTGTTTCTGAGGTATGTGATAGAATCACGATAAGGCTCTTTTCATTCCCTTTGACGTAATAGGTTTGATGCTAAAGCAGGAAAAAAGAAAAAGGCAAGTCTAAAATAGCTACTGAGAGACACTCCCTTTTAAAGCTTTCAACTGCCCATCTTAATAAAACTACTATGCCATACTATCCAAATTTATTTCTGGTCAATCCATTATTTCTTTCTTATCCAGCTAATCCAGAAGTTCTAACTTAAAAACTGATTCACTTTATGTAGTGGCCAGTGATCATCTTAACACACTCTAGTCTTATAGAGGTTGTCAGTGTTTAGCCAATATTTGCTGTTGGCATTGCCATCGTCTCCTATAGCTTGTATCCACCACTAACTTCAGGAAGACAATGTTAAAAAAAAAAAAAAAAAAAAAAAAAGTTGTATTTTTAAGATGGTGTCATCATTTTGAGGATATAAATGAAACCCTAATGAAGTTGACATTAGAAACTATATTTTTTTTAAAATTCCAAATAGCCAAAGTGCATGTGCAAAGCCAACCATTCATTTCAACTGCAGCTAGCAGGGTGTAGAGTTCAACGATGCTGCTGAATCCCCAGGCTGCAGCATTCATGAGAAGAACTTTCTGTCATCTCTGTCAATTTTGGTGATTCTGAACTGGCCTCAATTCATCACATATTTAATCAGACGTAGATGGAGACAGCAATGCCATGCAAGGCTCTGAACAGTGTGGTGTCTCCTGTAATTACACAGGCCACATCCCAAATGCACCTCTTGCTTGCTTCCTCCAGAGCCACATGAGACATGGGATCTCATGTTACCTCCACTGTGGTTCAGGCATGTAACTTTGCTGAAAGATGAAATTTCTGGTGTTTTGGGTAAGAGTACCAGAACTGAAGCAGGAGGTTTCAGGAGTGAATAGCTCTTGGGGAGCAAGTGCAGGGGAGTTAATTTAGTAGACTTATATAAGACAACCACGAAGCTGTAGACATGGCTGATGTGTGTAATTAAGAGAGAAAGGAGAACCTTTGAAAAGAGCTAGAAGTAAACAAGAAAGGGAACACTCCCCAACATTTACTTATAGCTGTGATCCAGTATTGGGTATCACTTCCTAAATGACATGGAAAGAACCAAGCAGAGAAAGCAATTTGATGTATATAATCTTTGGAATTATTAGCTTAGCCTCCCCTCAGTTTGTCTGTGTAATGCTAGGCCTACTTCTTTTCTTTTCACTGGCAGATACTAAGGAGAGTTTCAAAGCAAACTTCTCAATTACACCAAAAATGGTGGTTTACAGATTCACTGGGAACTTGCTGCAAGGTAGCTGCTCTCAGTGGAGCTACCCAGACCACTGTCTGGGAGAGGTTGTGAGCTGACCAGCTCATCAGAGCCTTGAAGCTGCTTGATGCAGAACATACATTCCAGAAGTGTTGCCTAGGCTGGTCCTACCTGGCAGCCCAGGTTTAGTGGCCAATCAGTGTGACGCAGTACAACAGTAAGTGCATGTATTGACAGAATAGAAATGGTTGTGCTTGTAGAAACTAGAGAACATTCGTGTAGCACTGTAGAAATGTGGAGTTCATGCAGCTCAGAGCCCAAAGCAGACTGCTCCAGCAAGTGGTGTTACAGCTGTGAGTTGTGCTGTCTGGCAATAGATCTAATGAACTACCAGTCAGTTCTCCAGAATCTGGGTCTAATTCAGATTGTGAGTGATTCGCTCATCTGTCACTCTGCTGTATAATACCTTGATCAGCCACTGAAGCTAGAGGGATGGGTTTTTGCCATTTGAGTTCAGTGGCAGCAGATTCTTACCAGTCCACTGCATTCACTCCCTTCTCTTCCCACCTCCCCATGTTATGATTAATATCCCGTGCTGTAGTCAGTATTTAATATATTAATTATCTTCATAGTATTTTGCATATCTGAATGATACCTACTTTTAACTTCTATCTGATTACATCCATCAGAACCCCGTTCAGCGGCTCAGTTGTTTTCCAAGGGACACATGTTCTCCCCATTCCATAACTGTGGCTTTAGAGCCTCAGCAATGTTTCACCCAGCTAGCTAATGCAAACAAAAGCAGTTGTTTGTTGCCTTTGTCACTTTCTTTTGTCGCTTTCATTAAATACATGCTCAGTTCAATTTATGAGGTCATTTTGGGTCAGATGTACTGAGCAGGACCAATATTAATGCAGTATAAAAAGTGGAATTTAGCTAACTTAATTTCTATTGCTGCTATTTTATTGCTGCAGCTCAAGGAAAATTCCAGATAGCTAAGCACTCTACGAATATATAGGGAAGAGATTTCTTCTGCTACAGAAATTTCAACATCTAAATATCTAATGGAAAAGATTATGGAAACTGAAAGTGGCATTCACTACTGTTTGAACTCATGCAGTGATTACTTTAAGTCTTCTGCTCAATCGTTGGTAGAAGTAAGTTCTGGTTTCCCAAACTGTTTCTGTTTCAAGTTTTAAGCTTTTACCACAACTAGTGATATTCTTGAAAGTCCAGACCTGGAATATCTGAATACGCTAGTTTTTTTCTCAGGTTTTGATGAAAACTTAAACCTTATGTTTAAAAAATCTGAAAGTGTCAATGTTCAAAAGGTATTTTTTTAAACTGATGTGATTCTCTTTAGGCAAATCCTGTGGGTTTAGAGGACTTTATATTGTAATGATGGGGGATTAACAACAGTGAGTGGTGAACTGAGACAAATCACTAGTGTAATGGATCAAGCCTTCCAAAAAATACAAGATTATAAAAGGATTATTTGGAAGGCACTAAAAATGCAGGTTTTTCTCCTAGATTTGATTTCTCAAAAGTTCATGCTTTTTTAACCTTTGTTCCAAAACCATGAGGGTTTGAAATGTTTTTTTTAGCAAAGTATATCTAGACTTAAAGCTGCAACACCCAAAACAATACAGGCACTACCTAAGGTTGTGGTAAGATGCAACAGGCTGATGAAAAGCAAGACAGTATGCAGTGTAATGACAGAAAGAGCCCTGTGATAGAGCTGGGTCTCAGGAGTGGAGAGGGACCTCAATCTGTTTTTTCTCTACACAAGAAGTAGGTGGAGGAAGCAGGGTGTTCTCCTTATTCTAGTTTCTTTCTCAGTTCCCTTTGTGATTTACTGTTTGGAAGCGAAAGCCTGGCTGATAGTGGGACAGTCTTTGATTGTTTCTCTCCCTGTTGAAAGAGCACGGTAAAGAAACTTTTAAGCTATAAATAAAGATCCCAGCACCAAAGCCAGGAGTGGTATGACCATGTGATTCTGTGTTCCCAAGCCTATTGTCTTGGATGTTGTCATGCTTCCGTGTCCTGCCTTGCTTTCAAGGCTAAGGAACCCCACACAATGCTTCAAACATTCAGTATGTGAACTTGTAGGGACTCAGGGTCTCTGCCCTGCTGAGATCTGACCTGAAAGTGCATGTGACTTTTCTCACCTGAGGGCAGGGAAATGGAATTGCAAAGTCTTCAAATGTTGCTGTTTACCTAGACGTCCAAATAAGAATATGAGACTACGGTTTAAGCCCTTGGGTGTATTTACAACAGCCCTTCCCAGCTTTAAGCATTGTGCTGCCAACAACTGGCTGCACCCAAGACACTCCCTTTGATAGCATAGTGAGAACTGTGCTGCTCGTGTTCAGATCAACAGCAAACTCTTGTTGACCTACCTGGGTGTACGGCTGGCGGCTGAGGGAGGATCCCTGCCTTCCCTACAGACTTGGAAAGTGTTCTTACAGTGGGCTCACCTGGCTGCAGGTAGCAAGGCATCTGCAAAACTGTAGTATTTTCTTGAAGCAGCATTTAGCTTTGCAAGGTATGTGTTTCTCTGAAAGAAAGTAAGGTGTGTGTCATGGTGGCTTTATGAGTGCTTCTGGGTAGGTCCAGCTGGGTCTGCTGGAATTTTGACGGTGCTCTAGACAGTTTAGAATCATATTCTTGTGACAAAAATGCTGTTCTTGTTCAAAGGACAGGGAACAAAAGCAAAAGAAAAAAGAAGATTGAAAAGATGAGTGGTAGGATGAATCTGAAACACAGAGATTCATTTTCCTCACAGGTTTTGTCACTATATAGATTAATATGTCCACCCTGTCTTGATTTCTGTGTGCCACACTCAGATAGTTCACTTGGCTCTGAGGCTCACTGTCTTGTCCCATCCCATGAGAATATTTGGAGGAGGTGGTTGTGCCATTAGAAGAAAGTCATTTGTCATTGTATGATACTACAGGACTTGCCTGACTAGAAAGGTAGGACACACTTGCTATTTTCAAAACAATTACCCCTGTTGACTTCATTTGCAGATGTGAGTGATTTTAGTACTTCTGTGATCAGACTTCAGTGTCTTAAGTAAAGCACCTAGAAAATGAGGAACACTGATACCCATAAAAAGTTTGGATTATGTGAATGTGACAAGGAACTTTAGCACAGAAGAGGAGACCTTACAGCTCCCTTGGTCAGGATTAAGGATCTTACGCTGTCTCTCCAGTAGTTACCTGCTTGTTTGTTATAATCCTCCCAAATTTTACCAGGAAATTAATGAAGGCCCTGTAGAAAGCAGTCTTTTTAATGTGCAGTTCTTCTCTACAGCAACCCTATCCTAACAATTTAGCTTGATACATGTGCCCTGGAGTAGCAACTTTCACACAGAGGAAATAAATTTTTCTAAAATTATAAATGGAAAGTAATCACCTCTTAATAAGAAGTTCCCAACGATGGTTTAATGGTGTTAGAAGAATAATCAGCCCCGTTCATAATACGAAGACAAACATGTTATTAGAGCAAAAGTCCCAGAATGGAGTTGTCTGTGTTATCTTTGAGTGTAACTTAAGGGAAGAGCAAATGTGACCACTTATGTCAAAGGCTGGAGGGAGAGGGAAGAGCTAAAATAAAGGTAATAGCCAGTGATCAATTCCTATTTAGTATATTAAGTTATTTCCATTTTCAAACAAATCTCCAAATCCTGATTTTGCTCACTTGGATAGCAAAAGCTAATTTTGATTCTCCACTGGCATGCAGTAGTGTGATTTTTCTGGTTGCATGAAACACCCATAGTGAGTAGCTGCCACAGTTCAGTGTTCTGATCTGCCAATAGTTTCACTAAGCTGTGCCTTTAAGAAGAGCAGCTTTAAAACCTTGAAACAAGTCTTACCTAAACTTGAAAGTGGAAGAGACAGGGCCAGTTTTAATCAAAGTATGCATGACTCATCTTTCAAACTTTATCAATGTTTTGTGTGACAAAGTCACATAAACATAATCTCTAGTTGAAAAAACCAGTCTCTCTGAAAATGGAGCTATTGATTTCCTCTCTAGAACATGCTCTGCTTAAGAACAACAAGCTGAAACAAAACACTAAGAACAAGCTGAAACAAAACTGTTGACAGGAAGGTAAATCTGAAAGCTGGACTACAGAGCTATAAACTCTTGACGCCTTTTACCACAATCAACTGAATATAAAAAGTCTGCCCCCACTTTCATCCAGTATTACCTGAAACTGTCAGGTACTATTGCATCTCAGACATTTATTAGGTCTCTGATGTTACTGATATTGAAGAATTCTCCTTCTCCTCACCCTTTTTAGAACAGAAATATTTCTGTTGAAATATGTTGAGAGATCATTGATGATCTCTCCCCACAAGATGAGGTATACACACGTTTCCTTACTTGTCACAAAATACTGTAAAATCATTAAAGAGTAAAGCAGCACTGCAAATGAGGACACTGTCATCTCAAACTCTCAGGAGCCTCTTGGTTTTCAGAGGATTCCTGCAGCGTTTCTCAGACTGTGATTCATGTCTTTAACTGAACAGGTCAGAGATTCCAGTAGAGAAGCCTGATCACATGCAGTGCATGCCCAAACCTGTTACAGTTCTTTAACTAGTGGCCAAAACGAACCACAAGTGTTTCTGTTTCATCACCTGACCCCTTAACAGAAAAACAGCTATTGCATTTTATTATGCTTGTTGTTAAGTTCTTCTAATAGCTATGCAAAGTGCCTCTTTTTCCATGTGTATATCAAAGCCGTATCAACATGAAAAAAAAATTAAAAATCAGTTCTGACTCCTTTTAACTCCTGCATGTGCCTCTGTGTCAGGACTGCTATGAGGGCCTGAGCTAGACTCTCTGTAGAAAGTGTGTCATCAACAGAATACTTTGCCAGATTATCACTGTCCTTATTTAGAAAGGAAAGCTCCCACTGATTTTGAGTTTTAATCTTTTTTACTTTGATTTGCATGAAAACGCTTGAAAGATGGATTAGAGAACTGACACAATGGAAATAAAATGAGTGGTACATACATAAAAGTAACATCTCATTAATGGAGACCACCCAAAACGTAGTCCTGCCCTGAAATCTGTAGAAGAAATAGACATACTATGCTTTTAAGATCAACCTTAAAAAGGCATTTGGCAATCTGAACAATCTCTCAAATTTCCAAATTTGGTAATATTCACATCAGGCATTAATTTGTTAGGCAGGAATTTCTGAGCTGTGAACAGCAGCTCTGGAATCTCCAGACTTGCTGAAGTAGATCTGAAAAAACCTAGGCAGCATGTCAGACTTCCTACATCTAAACTTGTTTAACAGAGACCAGAGGGAAAAAAATAGAGAGGGAAATTCTGAGTAAGTGGAGTCAGTATTTTTCAGTGTCTGTCTTGGCCACACAAGAAAGAAGACAAACTTGACACAGAACAAACAAAAAAAATCCCCACTGGATTTCCATCTAATCCATGGCATTAAACAGATACCTGGGTGCAATGCTGTGCCTGTCAGTGCAAGAAGGTTTTCCATGGAAAAACTGTATGTCCAAGAATCATAGTACCAGCAGAAGGTCATAAAGCTAAGGAAATTGCTATTAAATAATAGCTTTCTAAACATTAAGTCGATTAGCACAGAGAGAAAACAGTGTGTTTGGGAATATCAGTGAAGGATACTGGCACTCAAATCACCTAATGAAGATCTATCTCATCACCTGGTAGGAGGCTACTTCAGTCATATGACAGAAAGCCTGAAGAGCTCTAACAGGACTTGAAAATTTAGTGTTCTCTAGCAGTTAGAGTGTGTGGTGTATAAGGAGGATAGTAATAACAGAAAATATCTGGGTTTTTTTCTTCATTATATGTGGAATGTCTGACAAGATTAACAACAGGATGAATCTGAATAACGGTTCTTTGGTTTACGGGCTGTGAACCCTTTTTTTAAATTTTTTTTTTCCTGGAGAACTATAAATACCTTTTTCTTTTCAGAGAAAAAGTGTGCTATGATGAGAAATCTTTTTCAGAGCCATTCTGTTTGTGAAGAACTCATGTACTTTGTGATTCTGTGGGAAGGAATGTGTTTAAGCTCCTGAGGGATTTAGGGCTACGAGCTGTGGAGAGAACACTAAATTGTGAGCCTGGCTCCTAGAAGACATCTGTATCCTGTGAGGGCTTTTAGGCTGTGTCTCAACAGGATTCACCAGAAGTGAAGAATGGATGACAAGCACAGCCAGCTCGTGTCCAAGGAAATCCTCTGCACAGAAAATGAGCAGAGCAGTTGAACTAAGTGAGCCTAGAGGATATTCAGTGATAGCAGGAGCAATGTGAAACAGACTGAGGTGACAGTTGGCTTGTCAGGGCAAACAGACTCTGAGAGTCTGGAAAAGACTATCATGAGTTGTCTGTAGGATCAAAGGCAGGGGACCTGTTTCCAGTTATATGGACAGGTTTTTGAAAAATGCTAGAGGGGAACTGATTCTTGTGGTAAAGTGGGTCACAGTGACACAGGGAGGTTATGGCATCAAATTTAGACTCTGATGTAGAAAACCAGAAAGCAGAACTTCCATACGTGATTTTCTGAAATGTGCCTGGTACTATATATAGTGCTAATCAGATTTGCAGAGCTAACTTCTATATCCAGCTGAGAAAATGACATCAGAAGGAAAGTTTGAAAGGCTTTGGGAAGTGGTCATGTGAAATTAGAGTGTTATAGCAAGTGCATGCCCTACAATGCATAAGGATCCTTGTCCTCCAGTTGCTTCAACAGAGGACCTGCCCAAGCTCTTCCTTCCCACAGAAGCATGTCAGAAGCTGACAGATTTTGATCCTTCAATTGATGCAGGGTCAGGACACTATAGGACATGATCCACCAGCCACAAATTGGGCAGTGAATCATAGTTGTACCATTGTGTTTCTTTATAAAGCTTATACTCCTAAAGCCTTACTCTAAGAAGATGAAGGCAACAAACTCTTACCACTAAATTCACTTCTTTTCACTGATCTGTAAAAAAACTGTGCATTTTTTTCCAAATAGTATCATATTATTAAAAGACCTAAACTTACTCCATAACTTTACTTACTTTTTACAGAAGATGAAATGCCATAGGCTCATGAGGGCTGCAATTCACTGATTTGAGATGTGTGTAATTTGTTGTATAGTTTCTGCAGTTTCTACAGGGTTCATTACAATTTGATGCAAACCATTTCATTTCTGCCAGTATGGATACACCATTGTTGTTTTATTTATGGCAAGGGCAGGTTATTTTTATTTGCTGCATTGCTTTTTTCATGTGTTTTAATATAAAACTAGTTTTATCAGAGAAATGGTCCCTAAAACACTGCCCTCAAGATTAGTTACAGTTCTTAATAAATCAGTGGTGTCTTCATAACAGACACTAATACCAAGCCTAACACTTAAAAAGCATCTTCAAATATTTAGACAAGAGCATAATGTATATGTGTGGGAGAAAGGGAACCAGTTCACTGGTGTAGGATTAGAGGTTCATTTAGCTGGGCTGCAGCTTTCAACCTTTCTGTGCCTTGACCTCATACTCTGTTTGGCAGGGGAGAACCAACTCAAAAGGTGATTTTGAGGTTATATCTAATAATGCTAATATTTGGGGTTTTTTTATTTATTGTAGAGTTGAGGAACATAAATCAGGAAAAAAAAAAGAAAGAGACAGCTATGGACAAAACAATACTGCCTCCAGCCCAAATAATTCTAATACATTTCACAGAAAAAAGGTATGGGAATAGAGGTAGAGCAAGGAAAATAGAACAATTTATGATTGCTCATTTAGTGAACAGTGGCTTGGAGTGGGAGCAATAAAAACAATGGTATCATATAGATAAAGGTAGTTACAGTGCATTTGGATAAAGTACAAGTGTTGGCACATGAAATAAGGACATTCAGACTACCCAAATGCTGACATCCTTGTGGCTGTCCCTGCTATCACAACCACAATGTTCTTAGTAGAACTACATGTAAAAAAGTGCACCTTCACTGTATTAAGTGAAATATAAAGGATTTAATAGACGTTTAGTTGGGTCTTACTAGCTCCAGCCTTGTGGCAACCAGGCTAAACCTGGGTAACTCAGCAGAGAATCAACCTCCTATTTCTAGTGTCCTAACCACTAATCTGGGCTTCTCACTATTTTTATTCTGAATGTGGAGTCACAATCCATAAAAGTGACTTCAAAGATTTTAAGTGATTTTTTGGGTAAAAAATACCTATTTTAGCCCTTGCTACTTGGCAAATATTAAAAAAATTACGAAGTCGGATGATTTAAAGGAAAATTGTGCAGTATTGCTTTTAGACATCAAAATAACTATATTTTTTAATAACTATCAAAAATCCAAGTTATGTCCTGGAAAGATTATAACACATCTCCCTTACTTACCCCAACATGCCCTCTTAGACCAGGAACCAGATTTAATCTGGGAGGGGGAAGAGGAATCTTTGGAAACGAGCACATTTTGCATCTTAGAATTTTGACAACCAGAGGGGGATTATTTTTTTTTTTTAGCAGCCAGAAGTCTTTGCGAGAGGAAGCCAGGCAAATAACTAACTGTATAGCTACTGCCACCTGCAGTCTTACTGAAAAATGGCTTCGGGAGAAATAGCAGCATAGCGTTAATTGGGTCTCAAATGTCCAGCCAGGGGACACTACAACACAATGAAAAATATTTAAAGTAGAGTTAGGATTCACCTATTATCCTTTCTGAGGGAGATCTTAATCAGGTCTTGTTTGCCTAGCCTTCATCATGTGATAGTTGATTTTTCTTGCAAATACTAGTTACAGAACAATAGAATAGTTTGGGTTGGAAGGAGCCTTTAAATGTCATCTATTCCGAGCCTCCTGCAATAAATGGGGAACTCTTCAACTAGATCAGGTTGCTCAAAGCCCCATCCAGCTTGAATGCTTCCAGGGATGGGGCATCCACAGTTTCTCTGTTCATCCTGTTCAGGGTCTCACCACACTCACATTAATGATTATTTTCCTAATATCCAGTCTAAACCTACCCCGTGTTAGTTTAAAGCCATTCTCCCCACATAACGTGGTGAATGAATTGCTTTAAGAGACACCAGGTATAAAGAGCAATGAGTTACTGCTGATACCACGGAGATGAATGGTGTTTTACGGGTGAGCAGGTGTGAGGTATGTCCCAAAGAAGCATGAGGGTTCCAAAAAGCTTGGAGAGGGATCATGATCAGCTCTGAAGTAGCTGTCCCTGATCTTCCTAACACTGGGAGAGCAAAAGGTTGGACCAAGAAGTGAACCAGAAGTACTCCAAATAGATAATGAAAAAAACCAACTTGATAAGAGTGAGAATTTAAAGAGGTGCTCTTTGTTCAAGTGCCCTGTTACTGCCAGTAAAAGACAGGGTTTTTTTCCTCCTCCGCTCCATTATCTTCCAGAGGATGACAGCTAGATTTCAAAAGATTTACTCTAAAAAAGGGCAGAATATAGCATATCTTTTGGGAAACTCACTTTCTTTATGGGGAACAAGATACTGAAAACCACTTAGACCAGCTGGATTATCTACTTTCCCCCTCACCCTCATCTTTAATCAGCCAACGTGGTGCAGATGTGTCCAGTGGTGGTGTTTGTGTCACCCTGTACTGGAAGTAACACATGCTCTTGGACCTACGCTTCATTGGTAATCTGATACCAAATGTAACTTTTTGCAAAACCTTTTTATTAAACATGTATTTAACAGCCTGAGAGTTTTTTTCAGGCTTTAGGCTGCAGTAGTAGGATGCTTAATTCTATTTAATAGCAACATAAAAAGTGCAGGCTAGTTTTCTGTTAATTATAGGAGCTCCAGCTTCAGCTTTTTAAAATGTTTATTGTCACATTTTAGCTTTAATTTGTGTCTTAAAGATAGTAATCAATCAAATCCAACTCACATGGGTCTAATTGGTCTTTTAGGCTTGAATTTGTCACTGTACACATACACAAGTAATCATTGGACAATGATTACTTGTGTATGTATATTCTTTGCAAAATAAAGAAGGCTTTACACATAGTCTGAGCATACAAATTGGAAATCAGAAGTCAACAGGACTATGTTGGCAGCAGCTGCTGTGGCCATCATCTAGAAGCACATGCTGCAGGTTTGTGACTGACTGTAGATGGAAGAAATTAAAGCCATGAGCAATACTGATAGCGACAGATGAAGCATGTGTGGCACTGAAATGTCTTGTGCCTCTGGATGTGTTAGGAAGTCAGAAACTTAGAAAATGTTCTGTTAGTTTTGGGGTGCTGCAGGAATGGGTTCAGTCCATGTCTCTGTCCTTCTTTTATGGCAATGAAATAATAATCATTGTGGTTATATAGAGAAACACGAGGATGATTCTGTGACACTAAAGTGCTACAGAAGGATTAGGATAGTTCAGCTCCTAACTTTGGGACAGTCTGTGTGACCTGGGGTATGCAGCCTAAGGCCAATAAAAGGGCTTAGACACAGCTCCTGTTAGAGTTTAATGAGTATGAGACACTTGAATTTCATTGCAGATTTATTCTTTAATCTGTGTCCAATTATATAATCTGAGATAAAGTTGGTATTTCTCTCCCATGCTGCAGAGTTGCCTTTTTTAATTGTGTAAGCTTTTCATTTAGGACTGCTTTTCACTAATATGTGAAGATACCAGTAGTAGCTCCATCTGAATGGACAGTAAGATAATGCAGAACAATCTGTAGGAGTAGTGATAGTAACCACACCCAGACAGAGAAGAGTGTTAAGAGCTTTCTGTTCTCTGCTTGAAACATTTATTTCACTGACAAGGAGCGAAAGGGGAATTCTGACATGCTTTTCTTGGAAGGGAAGGCATTACTGTTAAGAAAATGTTTTACAGCTTTTGATGGTGTCCTAAGTGTCGAAGATCTCTTGTGTTTCTATGAATTGATAAATAATTTCTAGAAGACAATGAAGCCAGGAATGAGTTTTGAATTTTTATGATGCCAAATGAATGAAAAATAATTTCAGGAGGCTGGATTTTGGTGTTTCATACTGTGCATAAGTCAGTGAGAACATTCTATTGCATTAGTTGTATCTAAAAAAAAAGTCTTGCCCTTGCCATATTACTTTGTTTTCTCTGCTGAGTGAAAAGTTAAGTAGATCTCACAGAAAGCTTAAATCTCAGTTAAGTTTGGGTTGGTTTTTTTTAAACATCTATTTAAACCCTGCTTATTTTTAATGGTGTCTCCAGTGATAGAAAGCTTCTGTGATTGGTACCAAGGCAGAGTGTGACTTGTTCCTGTAGCACTCTCTCAGACACTGCATCACTGAAACGTGCACATGGCAGTCCTACGTTGTTTCCTCTCCTCTGTAGATCATCTCTGTGTCTTTTGAGTGGCAGTCGTTCCTGCCAAAATTAACAAATACCATGTAATTTAATGACTTCACATTTTGACATTTGAGAAGAATCAAATACAATCAGACTTTATTGCCACGGCATTTTATATTCTTCATTAGACATACACTGTAAATAGATGCAAGCTGCAAAACACATCTGTGGGTTGATTGGTTGAATTCTGATTTCATGTGCCTGTGAATTTAAGACATGGGGTTTTTTTTCTGTGCTTTTTATGATACCAGAAAGATGCACTAAAGGGAAAAAAAGCTCAGTGTTTGAATGTCATGTGTTTGTATTTGGGTTCAGAATGCAGCCTTGCCATAAAACTGTAAATGAGAGGCAGTGCATGATGAGTTTTGCTGAGCAGGTCCTGAACCTGACATGCTGTTCCATGGGAACATGGTGTGCTGTGCCTGCTATGAACCCCTTAAGAATGAAGGAAATGGTCTCTGTTTCAGGTAGAACTGTTAGGCACCTGGAAATGGCACCTGCCACACCTTCCCTGTTACTGATACAGCAAATATTTCACACTCAGACTCTATTGTCTTTAATTTTGATGTATTATAATTTTAATGAAGAAAACTTCCTGAAAGGATGTTGCAGCCAGGTACGCATCAGCCTCTTCTCCCAAGCAGCCAGTGACAGAATGAGAGGAAATGGCCTCACACTGTGCCAGGGGATGTTTAGGCTGGACATCAGGAAGAAATGTTTTCACCGAAAGAAAGGTCAGGCATTGGAACAGACTGCCCAGGGAGGTGGTGAAATCACTGTCCCTGGAGGTGTGCTAGAAGTCACTAGACTTCTACAATTTGCACTCTTAGTTCTCTGGTCTGGTTGACAACGTGGTGATTGATCAAAGGCTGGACTCCATGATTGTGAAGGGTTTTTTCGAACCTTAATGATTCTATGATAATAAGGTACAGCTAATAACCTTTTACAGAGGAGTATGCATTAATGCCATTCCCAGATCTACATCATAAAGAGGATTCTTCTAAAAAGGAATTTTACTTCTTCAGCCCAGCTGAGTTACTTAGGAAAGAAAGTATGAGGTATTTCTGCTCTTTTAGTGTGCTTCAAAACCTGAATTTACTGTACACCAGTGAAACTGTTGTAGCTTCACCATGGTAAGTCACACTGACTTAGATCAATTACAGAAGTCATAAAGAGTCTTCCCTCAGTGGCAAAGTTTTATGCAGACAACTGGGCTAATGTCAGATCCTTGATGACTATTTCATGCACCCATTGGCTAGAGTACTTAAACCAGGACAGAGCTTTGGGCTTTCATTGGATTTTCTTCACTTTCATTTTTAGGAGATAAATAACAGAATATAATTACTATAAGTTTGATACAACAGAAGCTTTGTACTTTTTAAAGAAACTCCAGAAATGTTGGACTGAATTTTACCATAAATAGGAATCTTCCAGAAGGGACCTTGCATTCATTTAGGAGACTCATGGTAGTCCACAGGCTTTTTTTTTTGGAGAAATTTTCTTTTTACGTTCAGAAAACATGTGACACATAAACCAAATCTTTTTGTCTCAGGAGGGTGATTTAGAAAAAAAGGTCAAACACATGACAAAAGTAGAAATTCACCTACAGGACTTCAGCTCATATCTCATTTATTTTATTTCCTGAGTGGGTGAAAGCCAAACACTTGAGGCATTCATTCACCCTCTGCAAGCTTTCACAGTAGTAGGTATTACCTGTAAACACTTCAGTAATGTCACAGTTCCAAGTGAATACTGGGAAGAGAGCAAGTAGTGGTACTAACAAGTTTCTCTTTACAAAGGAATGTTAGCACAGTGCCTGGACACAGGGGTCCTCTCTGAACTGCAGTCATCTGAATGTCTCCTAACTGAATGGCTGCAAGTGATTGTATTAGGATTGTGTGACTAATGGATAAAAACCACATGAAAAATACAAAAAAGACATATGCCATTGTTCCTCTGGCATTGAGGAGTGATACAGGACTTGTTGGAAATTAGAGCTGGACACAAATAAAGTAAACCAAAACTGGTGCTGATTTATTTTCACAAGCTGCCTGTAAGCTGAAGTAGCTCACATTGCTGTTTTGTGAGCAGCTCAGCACTCTGCATAAGGGAAGGGTGCTTGGGGGCAAGATTAAAAGCTGGGCCAGGGGACTCCTGCTGTTATCTCACCATGCCTCCTTATCAGCCAGAGCCCTCTGTGCCTGCTCACGATTGCTGCTGGTGGCTCCAAACACTGAGACCAGAATCTGGAGTCTATATGGGATGACTCAGGCAAGAGTGTGCTGATGTTAGGGGCTATTTTTGCATTGCAAGTGCAGCTGTGACTCAAATGTGATTTTTAGGGTAGGAGATAGTCTTGCTCTGTCCAGCTTTTAGCACAATGGAGTTGTAGTCTGGGGTCTACATTTTGCTATCAGAGGACAGCTTTGAGCAACCTGGTCTAGTTTAAAGTGTCCCCACCCATGGCAGAGGGGTTGGAGCAAGATAAGCTTTAAGGATCCTCCTAATCCCAAACCATTCCATACTTCTATGATGAATTTCTCATAGTTGGTAAAAAGGAAAAAACGTGAGCATGCTGCTATGAGATGTGGAAGTTAAAGTACTTTCAGTCAGTGAAACAACGGTAACACAAAATTGCCTAAGAACATCCTCGGCAGAAATGACAGTTATCCAAAGTATTTCTTACCTTCTAAATATATTCCTTATTTCCAGCAAGTATAAAGAAGTGTCTTTCACCAGAAGTTTGCTAAAATCTCCAGTGTGGTGAAAGAACTTGAGGATATTGCTAGGGTTACTGTAAGGGAGTGGTAAATGTGCTTTTGAGTGGTCTCTTCAACACCTAACACATCTTGGAACACATGGCATTACTACAATTACAACATTAATCTTCAACATTGACATCTAACTTTAAGGACAATCAAGATTTTTTGATACTGAATTCTCAGTGTAAGTTACTTGAATAATACTTTCTCTGCAATATCTATTCAAGAATCCCAAGCAACAAACTCTGAACCACAGTAATGACCATTAAAGGTTGGTGGGGTTTTTTGGTAATGACTGAATTTTATATGAATATGTATATAGATGGAGCATGTGTTCTGCAGATGTCTTTGCTTAATTGGTTTATAAAGTAGGAAGCTTGAAAAATTTTTAAAATTTGCTAACATAGAGATTGGCTTAGCTGAAGACCCTCCATGTTTTTAGACAGTTTCTTGAAAACTGCCTTGTGAACAGAAACCAAACTGTTTCATTTGCAGAAGGAAGAAGAAATTAGATATCTATGGCTGATTCAATTCAATTGTACTGTGCTTTGTAGGAAGCCAAAAGTAACACTGCTGATGCAAAAAAAACAATGCAGAAATTCCCAGAGGGGTGAAAAAGGTGTGATTAATAAATAATACCAGAAATAGTATTCCTCATAGCAGAGATATTTTCAGAGTACATTACACAGACTTGGATTTGCTCCCAATTATGTCTGTAAACATCGGTGAATCTTCAAAAGTTGCTAAATAGAAGTTTGCATGTGTTTGTTATTAAGAACAAGAGGTCTTATAGTCTAGTTTTTAATAAAAATTTCATTTTTTTAATGCTTCTATTACAAGCACCTCAAAGTAATCTTATAAATTAATGGATTGCATTTTTCTATTAATGTTTAGGGTTTGAGTTGCCAATTTAAACAAATCTATTTTTTTTTGTTGTGAGACAGAACTAGGAGTTAAAGAGCAAGGCAGGCTTAAAACTTTGAAAGGGTATAGAAGAAAATTTATTAACTACACAAACAAAAACGGGGAAAAAAAAAAAAAAAAAAAAATTCAGAATAAGATTTTTCACATTACTCCGTCCCTCCCTCTCCCAGTCTTCACAACAACAAAACAAATATACAACAAATATTTCAGTCAGTGCCTAATTTAGTCCTTTTCTGTGTACTTTTGGAGAAAAGAAGTTTCCTTTTGTTGAAGTTGTAGGAGTTGTGTTCCACAAGAAGGAAAAAAGTCTTCTTGTAGTTTTACCTTTCACGATTGCATCCGCCCGGGAAATTTGCAACCGTGACCTCCTCCCAATCTACAGCTGTCCCAAAGTTGTAGATATGGGTCATGTGTATTTCCTGGGGTATTACTTTTAAGGATTGAAAATGTCCAACAGCAACAATTTTTATTTGTCTCCTTTTCCTCTGCAATCCTCTTCGTTTTTCAGGGCAGAAATTCAAATTCCCAACACAGGTGTTCTTTAATCAAATTATCTTCTAAAAAGGAACATTTCCATCCCCCCATGTCTTTTTCCATGGTTTAAAGGAATATTCAGTACATTAGTTCATTCCTACAATTTCCCAAAAAGATTTTCAGCCATTTCAGCATCTTCTCACTCTCCTTCCATTTTAAAATACTTAACTCTTGCATTACTGACTTCAGAAACTTTCCTTATTCCCTTTCATGTTTAAAGGGAAGGCTGGAGGCTTTGCAAATCTTATCTGAACACTAAAGAGTTAAAGTTTAACTCAACTACAAAAGTTGGGCCAGGCTCGGCCGTGCTGGGGGGGGGGGGGGGGCGGTAGCGCCACTCAGCCCCTGCGGGGCTGGGCTGCGGCCCGCGTGGCTCATGGCCACCTGGGCAGGCCTGGTCCCGGCCCGGGACCGGCAGCATAAAACTCCAGCACCCCCCCACGCCAGAGCCACAGGCCAGTAGAAAAGGAATCCGTGAAAGTTTTATCGCACAACTTTTCCTCCCCTCAGCCATCGGGTCCCCCTTCGTTGGCAAACGGGGCCCAAGCGGCCTCCGAGCCTCCCCTCCTCCCCGCATGGGGAAGAGGGAGACTCGGGCCGTTGTTACCTGCCCAGCCGCCGGAAAGACAAAGAAACTTGTCTTCCGGGATTACCCTTTTTTATAATGTGTGTGCACGGAGCGAACCAACTTTCTCTGATTGGCTGTTACAAGTATCCCAAAACCCCCCCACAAAGGAAACTCTCCCAGGAAGAACTCCTGAGTTTCTTCCTCCCAAGTCAACCTATCACATTCCACCCCTCGCAACGTGAACACACATTTCAAAAATTATTATCAAAATTACATTCAATTAACTACATTAAACAGGGAAGGGAAAAAAAAGGAAAAAATTTACTATTAACCACCACCCCTAGATACTTCACCATACTTATAATATAAACTTTCTACTATCATTCTTACTTTATACTCTAATACATGCCTTGCCCCTACTCCCTTTAATTAATTCAGTCTCACAACTCCAACTCTTATTAATTTTCTTATTAATTTGCCCGCATTCTCCACCAAAAATGTCTTAGTTTGAAAAGACAGATATGGTTTAATTTTTACTTTCCCGGCCAATGCACCAAATTAATGTTTAGGGTTTGAGTTGCCAATTTAAACAAATCTATTTCTTTTTGTTGTGAGACAGAACTAGGAGTTAAAGAGCAAGGCAGGCTCAAAACTTTGAAAGGGTATAGAAGAAAATTTATTAACTACACAAACAAAAACGGGGAAAAAAAAAAAAAAAAAAAAAAAAATTCAGAATAAGATTTTTCACATTACTCCGTCCCTCCCTCTCCCAGTCTTCACAACAACAAAACAAATATACAACAAATATTTCAGTCAGTGCCTAATTTAGTCCTTTTCTGTGTACTTTTGGAGAAAAGAAGTTTCCTTTTGTTGAAGTTGTAGGAGTTGTGTTCCACAAGAAGGAAAAAAGTCTTCTTGTAGTTTTACCTTTCACGATTGCATCCGCCCGGGAAATTTGCAACCGTGACCTCCTCCCAATCTACAGCTGTCCCAAAGTTGTAGATATGGGTCATGTCTATTTCCTGGGGTATTACTTTTAAGGATTGAAAATGTCCAACAGCAACAATTTTTATTTGTCTCCTTTTCCTCTGCTTAGGCTTCATTTTCAGAAAAAAACTGCAATCCCCTTCGTTTTTCAGGGCAGAAATTCAAATTCCCAACACAGGTGTTCTTTAATCAAATTATCTTCTAAAAAGGAACATTTCCATCCCCCCATGTCTTTTTCCATGGTTTAAAGGAATATTCAGTACATTAGTTCATTCCTACAATTTCCCAAAAAGATTTTCAGCCATTTCAGCATCTTCTCACTCTCCTTCCATTTTAAAATACTTAACTCTTGCATTACTGACTTCAGAAACTTTCCTTATTCCCTTTCATGTTCAAAGGGAAGGCTGGAGGCTTTGCAAATCTTATCTGAACACTAAAGAGTTAAAGTTTAACTCAACTACAAAAGTTGGGCCAGGCTCGGCCGTGCTGGGGGGGGGGCGGTAGCGCCACTCAGCCCCTGCGGGGCTGGGCTGCGGCCCGCGTGGCTCATGGCCACCTGGGCAGGCCTGGTCCCGGCCCGGGACCGGCAGCATAAAACTCCAGCACCCCCCCACGCCAGAGCCACAGGCCAGTAGAAAAGGAATCCGTGAAAGTTTTATCGCACAACTTTTCCTCCCCTCAGCCATCGGGTCCCCCTTCGTTGGCAAACGGGGCCCAAGCGGCCTCCGAGTCTCCCCCTCCCCCGCATGGGGAAGAGGGAGACTCGGGCCGTTGTTACCTGCCCAGCCGCCGGAAAGACAAAGAGACTTGTCTTCCGGGATTACCCTTTTTTATAATGTGTGTGCACGGAGCGAACCAACTTTCTCTGATTGGCTGTTACAAGTATCCCAAAACCCCCCCACAAAGGAAACTCTCCCAGGAAGAACTCCTGAGTTTCTTCCTCCCAAATCAACCTATCACAATTACTTATGTTGTGCATTCACTTACAGTCTTTCATTCAAATTCAAGGTGAACAAAAGAGACCTCTCCTTGCCACGAAGTGTCTTCCCAGTTCACATTTCAGAAAACATATCCTGTTGAAGGCCACTCTTGGACAAGACAGCTCCTTTGGTCATTGAACAGAACTCATATTTGAACAAGTCAAAGAGTTCTAGTGGAGGAAGCTGTTTTTCTGACATCTTCCTAGACAAACCATTAGTCTCACAAGCAGGCATAAATTAATGCTGCTTGTATTTTTCAGAGCATTCAGAAAGAAAATGGGAATGAAAAGACACTGGTCTTTCAAATACATGTCTAGGTAAAAACAATATAGTAGCACAAAATTTTCCCCCAAGACCTCATGTGTTTTTATCTCTGCTAATTGATTGGATTGTGAGGGTTGACTGTTCTTGAGGGTCTTGTACTAAAACCATAATTTATGCAGCAAATGCATGCCAATCAACAAACTCTAAATACTTAGTAGATTCTCAGTCTGAACTTCTCATAGGTATTTGATTGCATTTCCTAGCTGGGAAGACACAACAAAATAGTCTAGTTAATTGAGAAAAAACTTTGCTGTTTACTATTTCAGCTGTTAAAGGAGCCAGCTGTGTGCCTCACAGCACATTAGGTGGCTTTGTTACTGAATTTCCTGTTAATTTCCAAAACCGGGTCAGGTTAGATGCATCTGAAACTTGAAGAAAGGCTTGAGGGAAAGTATTGGTGGTAGCAGAAAAAGAGAGATACAGGTCAAGACCTCTCTTACTTCTGCTGCTACTTCACTGATGCTGCTTTCTAGATTCAAGTAGATGCATCTCTTTCCTTCCCCAGGTAAAACACTGGAAAACTTCCTGGTCCTTTAAAGCAGGACTAGAGGAAAACCAGGCATTGGGATCTAGTGTTCTAAATCTAGGGCAATGACTTTAGCAGGATGATTTAAGGATCAATCCTTGAACTGGGAGAGAGAGGTAATAAAGAAGCCGGGCCTCTAAGCTGTCTGGTAATGGTGACCCTCTTCAGTGAAGCAGTGAAAATGTTTGTAATTGTAATTGCAGTAATTGCCGCTGTTTTGTTGACTGCACAAAAGAACTGGTTCGTTCTGTCTGTACTCTTGAGTCTTTACTGGTACTTAGCAGCTGATCTGATAATATTTACTTTTAAGTAGCCATTCTGTAGTTAAGGGCAATATTGCTTGCATTATCAAGATATTGGGAAGAGGGAAAACAATAAAGTTTTATTGTGTTTGCAGGCAAGTCCATTGTGACCCTCTGATGTAAACTCAGCAGCACAGCCTGACCCTTCAGGGTAGCAAGACAGTGCTGAAGTATGAAGTGTATGGATTTCTCTCTCTTGCTGTAAATATAGAGAAGAAACATCTGAAACCCAATTTGGTGATTTTGTTCCTGCTGCCTACTTTCCTTCGTGTTTTGTAGTTGCCTAGTTGTGTTAGTTGCCTACTTTGTCAACAGCATGACATACAGGAAAGTACTGTTCTATATGTCTATATAATATATCATTCTAGCTAATTGTCATAATCACTTACAAGAAGACCTGGAAACGCCCTTCCCCCCTTGGAATGGTACTGCTCTGCAGCTAAATTTCCACCAAGGTTTAATTTAAGTGTAGTTCTGTAGTGACAGAATGGCTGATGACAGCGTAAGAATGAACGGCTAAATTTTTATATAAGCCTGCAATGGTTTACCTACCTAATGGATACCCTACCACAGTAGGTATCTCTACTTGAAAATCCAGAAGCCAAATCATGAGTTCATTTACTTTAACCTAGAAGGAATGCTCTCTGAACTCAGGCATTCATAAAATGTGTCTGAAAGTTTTTATATTTATGCAACCTTTAAAGTGTCTCCATGTGATTGAGACATAATTGTGTCATAGGTGAGGTGGTTGTGACTTGGAGCCTGCATGCACAAGTCCTGGCATATATTTGCTGGCTTCTGGAATGAGGAGCATAGCTTAAGGACACCTGTGAAATTGTAGACTGAGTCAGCTTGGGTTGTCAGTTTTGTCTCAGTGCCCTCAGTAGGAGCTGGAGAATGCAATGGCAGCAGAAGAGAGGAGCTGATGATGGCATGAATTAGAAACCCTGTTTAAGTTGGAAAAGGATGCAGAAGAGGTGCCAGGAGGAGGAGATAGGCTGGAAAAAAAGGATGCTGGGAAATAGACTCAAGGAACCACATCACAGTGCCTAATTTCTCAAGTAAATCCTCACAATAAAACTGAAAAGCCTGATTTATAATGTGGAAATAATTTTCTTTTCCCCCCAGAGTTGCTGTTTATGCAGAGAAGGCCATAATAGGGACAGCCAAGTTTTCAGTTGTGCAAATAAATAAAGAAGTTTCAAATTGTCCTTTTAACGGCATGTTTCTTATAAAGCATCCAGCACAGTCAGATTCTATTACTAAAATAAATATACAGTCAGGCATAAAGCCAGAGGATTAGTTACAGTTCTGGTTTATCAAGAACAACAGTTCTGGTTTTGGAGCAGAGGGAACCGAAATACTCTAGCACTTGAAGACATTGTAATTAATGGCTCCTTAATAAGTACTTGGTGAAAGGCTGATGTACTGGGTGTTCCCTGTAAGTGACTGAAAGACACATTGTTGGTGTGGCAGAAACTGAGATCTAGGTTGCAGCTGAATACTTTCATTAGGTCCTTGGTTTCTTAGCAAATATGATTGCCTTTGTGCCTCTACTTCACTGCTAGTACTTATGTGCGTTCCTAACTGCGTCTGATAATGGGATGAAATGGCAATGCAAAGGCCTTGTCTACCCTGCCAGTCTTTCCTCAAGGGACTTTAGAAGTACTTTTTCACTAGCACACTGGCATAAGTAGTTCTTCGCATAGTGTACATATGCTTTTAGAGTCCGAGTTGGGATGAACTTCTCAAAATGAGTCCTGTAGACTGTGCTAAAAATACACTAATGCTCCACTCACATTTGAAGGCTTTCAGATCTTGGATTCTAATGTAACCTTGTGTATTGGTTTGAAAGTAAAACCAGTGCAAGACTCCAAGTCAGTAATACAATTTAATAAGAGAAAAGAGAAAAAATAAAATACATGCAATAATATAAAAGAAACAACCACCAACACAGTCAGAAATACAACCTGACACCCTGTCAGTCAGGGTGTTGGTAGCAGTCCGTATAAATGGTGGCTGCAGTCCTCCTGGATGACAGATGTGGTTCCGTTGAAGCAGTGCTCCTGTAGAAGGTGCAGTTTTCCTCCGAAGATCCAGCGATGATGTGAAAATGATCCGACTTTTCTCTGGGATCCAGTAGAAAGGTCTGCTCTCGTGTCCCAAACCCCAGTTTTTTATCTAGGTAGGAAAGGCTTGGCTCCTGGCCCTGGCTGGGGCATCTCCCAATGGGATGATGTAATCTTATCAGTCACACAATAGGACTTAATGGCCCATTAACGGAATATATCTTCTGGAGGAAGGATGGGTTGTGAATAGATAACGATGATCATCCCCCATCTTATCAGATGGCACATCAGCAGAGGATATCTCCCACAGAGATAAGGATCACCACCCCTCCCACATTTTAACAGATGGTGATAGAATACACATTTTTGCATTGTACCCCAGGACACCTTGTAGTATAGTTCCTCTCTAATTAAGGAGAGCTTCTGTGGGTTAGAAAGTGTGCTGTGTCTAACCTCAATGTAAATGAGATGTATTAGCTCTTTGCGTGGCAAGTGTTGAGTAACTGTTTTCAGTGTATTTAAAAAAAACCCCTATGTATATCTATTTGGTATCAATACTGTAAAAAAAGAGCAACTTTGCCAGAATGTAATTCATCTTCTCATTTTAAGGACAGATGTCATTAACTTCCATAACAAATTTTTAGTTTTATGAATGAGTACATCAGTGTTTGACAAACTATGTCTTGAAAATTCATCAAATATACATTGATAAAAGGCCTCTGTGATTATTGTAAGTTGTGACTTTAATCTGCATAACTAAGGACAAATGTTTCAAATTCTACCAATTTCTCTGTGTTTACCCTGATTCTCTTACAGTTCTGTCCTGTATGCAGTTCTGTGCCTTTAAAGTAACTGAAGAGTTACAACATACTCAGGTTGTACAGGTCAACAAGTCCCATGTTTATACTGTCCTAAACGTCATGTAGTTATAACATTTGTGCAAAGTACATGTACAATTTTGGAAGAAAAATATCTGTGTTGATCTGTATGAATTAGAAGGACTAATTTCACTGATTAGAAATCGTTCTGCTTTGATGAACCTTAGAATTTTCAAGTAGCTGCAAATAATCTAGTGTGGTTCCAACCTAAGAAGTATAAAATGCTTTTCTTGATAGCAGTGTGCCATGTCATTACAATGCCCATTTTCTATGGTGAAATCCTGCCCAAAAAACCCAAAATTGCAGTTTGAGGTAGGATGACAGCATCATGCTATTTTTAAAGCAGATTTTTTAATAGATTTTTATGGAGACTCAATCTCTGGTTTGGTAGGTTATATACATAGCTCTCCGGGCAATGTAACTGTTTAGAGGAAGGTAAATAAGCAGAAATAGCATCAGTCCAGGGGAAGGTGGTGTGCTAAAAGTAGATGAAGTTGGCTGAGAAGACATGAAGTAATTTCTCATGACCTCTGTCCCTGGTTATGGTAACTGTGCTTTGAGCATCACTGCTAATGTTCAGTAAGCTGAGGTACAAAACAATTTTAATTGAAAACAATCCTTCTTTCTAAAGTTTAGCTGACACTTACTAATTGAAGACTGTCCTTGTGCTGATGTTTTGAAAATGTTTGATCAGGGGGAGGGAGGGAAAAGGGAAAATAACTTGCCCTTCTCCTCTGTGTGCTGCTTGCAGAGGAATTCTTGGCATTTGAACACAATGAATTGAAAACAACTTCTGTGCAAGTGGAATGCCTTTAACAGATTTAAGGGAGTCCTACCTGTTGGTATAGCACTAAAGCTATAGGGTCACAGTTATTAAACAGCGGAAGCAGAACAGCCCTTGCAATTCCAGAAGAAAGTGGAGGGATGGTATCTGATGTTGGAGGATGGAGAAACTAGACTTCATTTGGAGGAAAAACAGTAGGTATACTGCTTCAAGCCAGATCTGAAGCTGCAACTAAGCCAGACAGCATGATTTGACCCCCTCAAATAATTTAGTGTGTCCTGAGCCAGAAGATGATGAAGAGCTAAGACACATCCTCTAAATTTTCTGGTAAATATTTGTCTATGCTTAATTTCAAATTATTTTTTCTTGATGGTGTTCTAGTTTCTGAAAAATTGCCTGCAACTGCTGGCAGTCAGCATAGTTTAGAGCAGTCTTTGGCTGTTCAAGGACAGAAGGGATTTAACACCTTTGTATCCTTTGCATCTTTCCATGCTTTCCATGAGCTTGGCTTTCTGACTCGCAGCCAAGTCTTCCTGTCTGACAACTGCCTGCTTGCTGGGAATGCTGCCAAATGCCAGCACCTGTCAGAGCAGGACACACTGCAGGGACACGACCCCCGCTGTTGATCCACGGGGTGTTGGGATTCAGGGGTGGGGGCAGGCCAAGAGGACAACTGTGAGTCTCTTCCTCTTGGCAGGAGCCGAGCCATGGATTCTTGGATACTGTGGGTTTGCTGTAACAGGACTAAAAGGTAAATGCCCTAAAGAAGGAAGTCAGTGCTTTAATCATATAGATGAAAATAAAAATGCAATATAGTTATGAGCTTTTAATGCATGAAAGGAATTTTATTTTGTACAACTTTATAGGAAGCAAGTATTTTTTTATACTGACTTTCTCAGGATAACCTCAGTTCCCTGCTCAGCAGCACACTTGATTATCCCATCTCCTGTTGAGATTTGTCTGAGGTTCTTCTCTATCATTTTGTCTTCTGACAGCCCTCTGTGACTGCTCTATAGTCCAGATCCATGCCTGCTTGCTGTCTGTGCATCTGCAAGAAATGATGGAACTGATTTAGGCCTTACACAGCAGCTCTGTTGCTTTGTTATCTAAACATTTTATTTCTCTTACAAACTTCAGAGGAGAGAGTGAGTACCATATCCTTGTCCAGTCCTTTCCCTGTGAGATAAGCTACAAAATCTTGGCTCTTCATAAGATAGGAAGAGGGGTTTTTTTTGTTTTGTAATGCAAAGCCTTAGTTCTGTTCAGTGTTAAACATAGTAGTACTTAGTCATATTAAATTAAAATAATGTGAATTCTGAAGTTTGAATTCAATAAAGTGAAATGGTTTTAAAACCAGAGCAATTGTTCATTTTTAAGAGTTAAGGTCACTTTCTGATGGAAGTTTATTTTGGATAAATAATTTGAGAGTGTTTCAGCTGTTTAACACAAGCTTTCTTGGGTGCTGACAGTTGTTTTCACATACTGGAGTATGGGAATGACTTCACAGGAAACATTAAGTTATTTATTCCTTGAATCTTGCAGCAGGAGATGAAGATATTTCTCCTTCAGTATGGCATTATGGTCACCCCCTATCTGTTTTCAGTTTGTGTAATAGGACCTTATCCTTGCCAGGTATTTCATAATTCAAATCCTATTGCTTCAATAAAAAGACCAAAAGAGAACTTGTGTATATATGCAGCCTTTGTCTGGCAATGTTAAGTCATCATTTAATGTGGTTAATGTTAGGGCAGGTCAGTCATTGCATTTTCCCATTATTTTGAAAAAATAAAAACAGTGAAGCAACTTTCAGTTTAGAGTCCACTTGCCAGAAAACTCCATAACAAAGTATGGAGAAGGAGCTGGAGACAAGTGACCCAGGAACAGTTGCCCTGGAATGGTCTCTTTAGTGTCCTGTCCTTTGGCTTTTATCAAAGGGGGTGGTGTAAGGCTCTAAGAACCACCTATTGCTCCAACTGCATCTTCCTCCGCCCCTTGTACTCCCAAGACAAGGAGGTTTTGTTCAAATTTCAAACACTCTCATATTACCAAGGCAAATGAAGGACACAGAAGGGAGAGGTTTACTTTATAAACAGTAAGAAAATAGTGTGTCTGAGAAGATGGAAGCATAGAGAAGTGTTTGAGTCCATAGTCACAATATGTATTGGCTGACACTGACAGAACCTCATCTCCATAAACAAAGGTATGTACACTCATCACTGAATCACTTATTTTACTGATGTTATTTGCAGTCTGCCAAATGGCTGTAGGAAAATCCATTTTGAATTTGTGCTGTACGTTTAATAACTAAAAGATAAAGCAAGCATTATTATTCATCACAACAAAAATTTTAAACATGTCAGTAAAAACAACGCCTGGAATGCCATAAAATACTCACAGGATGTGGCATGTGTAATGTTGCACGGCACTTTAAAGGTTTAGGCCTTGGATATTCCTAAAATGTCACATTTCCTTAAGTGTTACTATGCAAAACCTGTGTGTGTTGTTGGGTCTTGAGTGCTGTAATATGGGATACTTTAGCAATACTGTTCAAAGTGCTGGAAGATATAGCAATTCACAGAAATGAATTTGTTCTTAATAATGCTCTCTAGACATAGGAGGAGAGTAAGGTAGTATCTGATGCTGAGCTTACTAGGCCTGAGCTGTAATCATCTGCACTGGACACTGCAGGAATAAATTGGCTGGTTCTGCTCCCTCAAACCCTTCAGCTTCTGACAGCTTCTGATGCTATCAGTCTGTGTGAGATGACTTCAGATTTCTCAAATTCTGTGTTGGTGTTTATGTCAGGACTTGGGATCGTTATGTTACTCACTGTCATATGTGTGTTGGCAATGACAAAAGCATGAAAAGATTAAAGTGCAGGAGCATATTTGATATCCTTTATTTAATGTTGGATTCTTCTGCCAATGTAGTTACAGATTCAGCACTCCCTTCCTGGCCCCTCTCTTCCCCAACAGTTACTTGATGCTTTCCAAATACTCCCCTTCCTATTCCTTCTGGGCTGTACAACAAAAAGATTGTGGTTAAATGCTTTACCTCAACTGGTCTTTGGGAGAAAACTTTTCTGATTTCCTGGCAGTTGCCACTTGACCTGATGGCAGATATTTCACTGATGACAGATATTTCAGTGACATGGCATCTTTGCCACACATAAAATATTTGCCTATCCTACATCTCACAGATAATAGTGATTAATGCTTTTCTTACTAAAGAGATCAATTAAAAGTTTGGATCATTTAGGGAGGGTCCTCTCTTTCCACAGTTAAATAATGTGTTGCTGGAAATAGAAGTGCTTCTCCCACGTTATTTTGAACCAATGTTTAACTTTGCTTCTTCACTCCCAAACAATACAATTACAGCATTTCCTTAAATACTGTTATTTTCTGTGTCCTGAAGTGTATTGACTTAAAAAAAATCAAAGAATGTTGGTAAAATGCGTAACATGCCTCTCAAATTTGCAGCTAACACCTTCTGCTTCTCTTGTTTAGGCATTTAATCCTACACACAGCCTTACCCTTGTTGAAGTGTTTGCAGAAGACCTGCTCTGTTGAGCATCAGGGGGTGATGTGCATTAAGAGTTAAAAAAGTGGATTCCATGCACTTGTCTACATTTAAGTCACTGAACTACACTACTTGTAAGTTTGCCAGTCAGGACAAACTAATGCAGTGTTTCCTTCACTCAGAGGTTTTGGGAAGATGAGCTCATCAAATTCAGTGTTCTTGAGATTATCAGATGGATGTCACACTTGAGGTGCTTAGTGCTATTAAACTATTGCTTTCTTGCTCTTTAATGAGGACTGAACTGTGATTATTTACAGGGATTAGACAGTGAATCTTTCTTTCCTAAGGGATCATAATTAACCACCAGCAACTATGCTAGGAATCTCAACAACTTGAGATGTTGAGCACTCGACTGATAATTGCTTACTTATGAAGCTTTCTCACTGGTTATGGTGTGCTCTGCTGTCCTGTGGTGGTCGGCACTCACCCCCAAAATGAGCCATTTCTAGGGCAGTTGCTTAAGGCCATTTTTAAATTTCTCTTATAGTTATAAGCATTTGCTCACAAAGCTTTTCAGTTCTGCTAAAAATAAGAATTACTTTTGAATAAGTTTATAATCTGTTCATGGTGGTATACTTTGACAGCTATACAAATGGATATAGAGAGGTCACTTCCTCATCTGCAGCAATTTATTATCTGTTTCTACACCCTAGAGCTTAGAAAGTTGTGTTCACAGACTAGCTTCACAAGCTCACAAAAAAGGGAATGAGCTGACCTGAACTCTTATGGTTTTTTTCTCCTTTTTAGGCTTGGTTGAGGGAACTCTTTTTGTTGGCCAAGCAAATAGAGACTGAGACTCTCAATTTTTGACAAAGATCATGATTCTACTTCATCCTCTGTTGTCCTTTGCCAGAGAGGTTCTACTGATTTATACTTGAAGAGCACAAATGACTTATTTTAGTGTTTTTACTCTTGAAAGACCTTTCAAAGTGTTGTGTAAATCCTCTAGGGCATTTAAGGGTTAGGATGTTTAGAATCCAGTGTGGGAATTGAGCTGTAAAGTAATTGAACACTTCTACACCCAGCTTGTTTAAGTTAATGGTATTGAACTAGTTCTCTGATTTTTTTTTTTGTTTTTTTTTTTGTTTTGTTTTGTTATCTTTTTCATGGGACCAGCAGTTGCAAATCTGTAGCCTTTTTAATCTGTAACTTATTCAGGGGGTATTCTTTGTCAAATGTTTGTACTGTATTATCCTTTAGGCAATTTAACACTTTCCACAGTTTTCCACAGCTGGTAGTAAATACACGTTGGAAAGTTGTGGTTGTTTTTTTTTTTATTTGAAGTTTCTTTCTCACTTTTTAAATTACTTTTTGAGGTTTCAGTCACACGCTTGCATGTTTGAGTTGTGGTAAACAAAGGTGGTGGTTCTTTAGAGGTTTTTTTTAGTACTCTGACCTGATAATACGTTAATGTACATCTTCCAAAACATTTTTGTAGCATTTTTTTTAGTCATAGAACCTTTTTTGTTTCTGTAAACTCACAACTCCTCTAATATCAGTGCTCTGCTACATTCATGACTCCAGCCTTGGCCTTCTGTACACATTGTGTACAGACATTGTAAAGACTACTCAGCAGAGCTGGCAGTACTCCTGCCTCAGCGGGTTTTAATCATGTTAGGCCTAAAAGAGAGTGCAAGGTTTTGAAGCCAAAACAGTTGAATATGATAATCTGCTGTCACTCACAAATGATTTTCCTCAAAAGCTCCCACTCCCAAAAATACCTGAAAGCACACACACAGTCTCACACTGCAAAATCCAACTCCATCACTGAATAAAATTCTTAAAATGCATGTGCAGTGCCAATTGGAAATGGCATTAAAATTCTTATATAAAGAGCAAATGCTCAGATCTGAAAATTGTCTAGCTGGATACACATTAAACACCTGCTTGTCAGGAATAACTATTCTTTAACATTTTGTAACTTTATGTACCAATGAGAGAAGGTTCAGACTTTTATACTTAATTTTGCTCTTGCTGTTGCAGACAAATCAGTTGAATAATACTGAAATGCCACTGTGCATATACACAACTTTATTGCTAAGTGAGAATGCCAAGGGAATATATGAATTTTGCATATCCTCTCATACTTTGCTCAACAGTGTTACTTATCTTTGAAAACAGGGCACTGTGGATAGATGAAATAACTGAAATATTCTACTTGCTAGGAAATTTGTTTGGGACAGAAAGGAAAAACCAGGGAATGAACAATGATGAACAGCTGTTTGCTAGAAGTACTGTATCCTTCTGCAGGTGAGGAACCCTCGCAAAGGGGCCCATAAATTCTACAGAGCTTTAGAACATGTTGTTACATAAGTTGAATTTATTTATTGATTTACACATGTAACCAAAATAAGTATTTGTTTGGTGCTTCAGCTTTAATTGCTGAAGGAAGACCTAGTGCCAGGATTATCCTTCTGGCAGGCCTTGTTTCACTCCATGATTTTTAGCACATAAGCATCATCTCAATTAAATCTCTGAAGTCAGATGTATCCATGTCCTTTGTGAAAGTGTAGAGAACATCAAAACAATCATAGCTCTCTGTTTTACTGAATTGTATTTAAGGGACAAGCATTCTGAAAATCCTTGACATACATAAGTTATTATTAGCTTTCAGATTCCTAAGATAACTTCTGGAAAATTTGCAGATTCCAGATGATAACACCGAATCTAATATTCTTTTCTTCTTTCTTTACCAGACCTTTCAGAACCTAGGATTCAAATGCTGAGTGTAGCCTACAGATGTCCTTGTACCTCCGTCTGTATAGGTTAAAGATTTTCCTATAAATTGCTTAGTGGTAGAATATGCTTAAAAACCTTTCTTATTTGTGTTTATTTATGCACAGTCATGTTTTGTAAAGTGGTGCTCCATTGTGATCATGTTGTTGATCTTGCAGCAGAATGGTGCTAAATATCTTTGCAGTCAAGTTAGCTTTGATTATTTGCAGATACCTGCAGTTAGATAAAAAAGTACACTCAGGATGGAGTTAAAACTGAGATGTTTTCTGTGTTCATGTAATAGGTCCAGCATGACTGAACTAATACTTGATTAAAAACCATGTCTCAAATTTAGATACTTTGTCAATTGTGGGCTATTATTTGTACAGGTTAAAGCACCACAGTTTAGGTATATCCTGAATTGTAACTTGGCATGGTGACACTACTTAAGAACTCGTGCAGGCTTGGAGTAGTGTCTGCTAATTAGAACTTCTAAAATGTCAGTGTTAATTGTGTAGAAGAGAAGTGACTGAAAGGCCTGATGCCCTATGCTAACCACTGCATCCCAAAATAGGGAGTTTTGAGTTATAATTGTGGTTTTCCTCTGAAGTAAAATATCTTGTACCTTGTAGCCCCTTTCTGCCCTCTCATTTTAGTGCTTATTGAAAACTCGAGGTCAATGAACAGTTGCCAGTCCCAGGGACTGGTATAGCACCTATTTTGTACATGTGCTAAGCATACTGAGATGAACTCAGAGCTGTGTGTTCATGTTTTCAGTAAGAATTTGCTATTTCAAGCACATTTAGCAGCTGTGTTTCCAAGAAACAGAGAGAGGGACTGATGCTTTGAAGGCCAGTTATCCAGAAAATTGTCCCAAACAATTGTTTTCTGCTTGGATCCTGTGATGGGAGCTGGAAAGGCTGCTCTGGTCCCTCCCCAGAAATTCTACTTACCCTTTCATCCTACTGGATTATGAGGGGAAAGCCTAGAGGAGTCCTGCAGCTGATTTCCTGTCTCATAGGGGTCATCTTGATCCCTGTGGAATCCAGCCTGTGAAAGACAACGCCAGCATGTTGTGTCTCAGACGTCCTGCTGACACCACTTATCTAATCGAACTAATATTGACAAATGGCTGCTTCTCCTTTATTCTGGGGTAGCCCTTGCTCTTTACATCCATACAATTCCATGCAGATATGTCAATAGAATCTGAGCTTGTGGCTTTCAGTCGTGTATCGACCATTCCCTGGGGTCCTCTGGTGGATTTAAAGGTCATCAGCAGGTAAGAGGTCACTACTAGGCATGTTCCTACAAAACATGTATTGTTTCATCAGTGTTTTTGGGGCTTTCAAGTTCTTAAAGCTAATTTTAGAACAATAGAAAATTTAAATTTAAAAGTGTGCTTGCATGACTTGGGGAGACTAGGCTGAAATCCTATTAAAATTCACTTTGAATTTGTAAATGTAAAAATTCTTTTCTATAATGGTACGGTTTAAAATAAGGTTTGAAAAAGAACTCCAAACTGTTGAACTTCCCCTTCCCTACAAGATGAAGTTTAACTGATAAAAATGTGTAGTGTCTATTTACTTTTTCCCAAAATTACAGAAGACCTATATTTTTTTCCAGAAGATGACTCTTTGGTAAAGATTATTTGAGCAATGCGAGGCAAAATGAGCAGTATTCATCTTCATGGTGAATACTGCTATATTTTAAAGACAGTTTATTACTTCCTATCTCTTTGCACACCTATCTAAGATGCTTTGAAGCTGGCTCAGCTCTCCAGGCACTATCTCACTCCATACCATCCAAAGCTGTAGCCCAACAGCTTCTGGCTTTGGGAGTCAAATGCTTGTTTACCAACTGAAAATTAGAGATGGCCCTTGGCTAAAACTTCAGATTTCAAACACCTTTAAGCCTTGACAGTAGCAATAGGGTCTAAATAATCTTGACCCTATGCTAACAAGGTAAGTACAGATAATATTTCTAAAGTTTCAGTGGAATTTTACAAGCTTAGTTTTCTAATGAGCGGCTATAAACTGAAGATAATTTCATCTGTATATCTCCACTAAAAACAATTCTTATCCTTGTGGTTGACGTTCCTTAAATATATAACTGAAAATGTTAAGAGTGAAGGATTTAAGAGAGTTATTTTATTACAGAGGTTTTTATTTTAAATTTTTTTTTTTTAACATAAATTAATCCTGAAGAGCAAATGTATCAAGTTTCCTATCAGAAACAGTTTATTTTACAGTTTCACAGAGAGAGCTAATGAACTGGCTAGTGTAGGTTGTAGAACAAGTAATACCTCTTGCTGGTTGAAATCTTGCATAATGTTAACTTCTTGTGGGAGCCAAGCTTCTCATGGTAGTGAACAGCACAAAAATGGTATCGATAGTGCAGCCTCAGAAAAGAAGCAGATTATGATTGATTTACCATAGCAATGCCATTATACCTCTTGTGCTTCAAGGTCCATATCATGCCCCAGGCGCTTGTAATTCACTATTAAATGATTTGAATTGCAGAATCAAACTATTTCGTGAACGTTGAGATCCCACTTTTTCCTTGGAAAGTTGTACAGTATACGAGGTATTTTGTGCCTCAAAGTAAAGATCCTTTCTAATTCTCTAGCTTCCAAAACTTTTCTACTATGATGTATAAGGACACCTTTCTAGTGCCAGTCTGTGTACCCAAGCTTTCAGAAATGAGTCAAGATCTGCAGATCGATAAGATTCAGGCTTTTATATGTTAAGAATTTTAAGCCAATCAGTGTTTCTTTGTTTGGCTTTGGTGTTTTTGAGTATTCACAATACACTTGGACTGTGTTTCTTGAACTCTGATCTCAGAATTCCCTTTTGGTATTTAGAAAAGCATATAACTGAGGAGAACTGCAAGATTCCTGAGCTGGCAATATTGGAGTATCTATCTTAGCATACTGTTCATCTGTAATTCATGACTGTGAGTCTCTGCAAATTGAAGTATAGTGGCTGTGAGAGTTTGAGTCTCTCTGGTCAATTTAAAAATGAACAAATGGAACTGCTGGGAATTCACTCACCCCCGTGAGTGAATTAATTCTGTGAGTGAATTATTTAGAGAAAATATGTGAAAAAGGGTTTCAGTCTTATCTACCTGGGTACTTCCCCCAAAATATCCATTGCTATATGCCATTTCAATCAAGGGTGTTTAGTTACAGGAAGTAAGTTTTTAATCCTATTTAAATAGTTAATTCAAATAAGAGTTGAGAGAAAAAAGGTAAAATATTAGCACAAAGGATGGGTGTGTCTATTTTACCTGCCAAATGACAGCATTATAAAACGATTTCTACTTTCAAATAGATTTTTTTCATTAGTTTGAGTGACAATAAATGGGGTTCTTCTGACTTGGTGGTAAGTAAATAACAAGTATGATTACAAATCATGCTAGCTTTGATGTAATTAGCTACAGCTTCAGTGAATTTCTTACAAGAAACCCACCTCAGAGAGGTTTCAGCCCTGTATAAGACTGGAGAAGCTGATTAATTTGTCATCTTGCCCACTGCCAGCCACCATCTGGTGCCCTAGCACTTTGTGGCAGTTTAAATGTAACAGCAACATCCCACAGGTGTAAGAAAAGCAGGAACGAAACAATAGTGAATCAGAAGCGTGAAGTACTGTTGGGCAATACCTGGTTTGCAGTGTATAAACAGATTGTTCTTTCAGTTTTAGAAGGAGAATTTGGCTCTGTTAGTGTTTGCCTAAGATTTATCAGACTTGACATAACAAAGATCGGACTTTCTGATTAGGTCTGTACATCACAGAAGCATACACAAAAGCTGGAGTTATTCTTCAAGTGCTGCGCATATGGTTTGAAAGGTATATGACCTTTGTCTTACTGTTAGTGTGCCCTTCTAGTTCTTGCAGGCTTTCTCAGTGACATACAGTTTAGAGACTTCGTATTTCTTTTAAACTAGAGCGGTATGAATGCATCACTCCTTGAGGAAAATTTTTGGCTGTGTCTCAGAAATACAGCAGGATTTCATTCTGCCAAGGATTGCCAACAGAGAATAAATCTTGATGGAATTATCCAGGAATTCCTTGAACTTTTCGGCATTACGCAAATATGAGTTTAATTATACTAATTTAGATGATCTTTTATATTCTACTAAAAAAGGAAGTCTTTAAATAATCAATTTTGAGATGAACTCTTTGGCTATGCACAACAGAGCACTGACAAATATTGATGCAACCTGTTTTGATTTACCTGTTATAGCCAGGTTGCAGTCACTTCATAAGGCACTTTTCAAATCTACTTGTAAAATTTCAGAATAATCAACTATTACTAGAGCTGTGTTTAGGAACAGACATGCTGAAGAAGAAACTATAGGAGGTGCCAGTTTTACTACTAACATAGGTGCTGTCCAATGGATGTTGCAATTCCCTTAGCAGCAGGAGAATGTTGTGTTGATTTCTCTGGAAGAGAGCCAAAATGCACATGCAAATAGACAAGTGGGTAGGGTGGAGCATCTTCAGCCTCGGCTGGTGGTAGAACCAGTACAGATGGGGACATTTGAACAACGTGTTGCCGAGTTGTGCCCGGGCTGTTTTAGCTGCCACCAACAAAGTCAAATGGAAGTGTAAAAGTGTTATAAGTGATTCAGGCTTTAATTCAGAAACAGTGACAGGTTTTTCAGTGTTAGAATGAATATTATTGTAGCTCTCTAGATTTCCTTCCCCTCTGCCCAGTAGTTAGTTATGCTGCTGGACTTTTTTCCTTGCTAGATGCTTTGTGCATTGTGGCATGGAAGTTTTTTATGAAGGATTTATATAAATCAGTTCTGCTGCTCATGAAGTATCTTTTTAACCATGCCTTCTTTTAGTGCTGTTACTTGGACTATTTGGCACAGACAGTACAAAATTCTTGTTTCAGAAAATTTGGAATCTGGAACTGTGCCTCAGCTCACGAAATTCAGTATAGTTGCACAGTGATCTAAATGAGAATTTTAAAAGAAATCCCCAAACTCTTTGAAAACACACTGTCTCTGCCCACTACATGGATATGTAAGAAATTTTGTAAAAGGAAGTTACAGAATAACTTAACAGTACAAATCTTTGCTGAGCTGGGGCTGCTGTCCTGCAGCATGAACATTTTTATCTAAACCACTTGGGCAATCGACCTGTGACCAGTCACAATTTTCTCTGTTTGTTAAGAAAAGCGTACATGAAATCACACGCTTTTTTGTGCATTAATCCTGCCTAAAAAGGTAGACTAGACACAAACCTTATGTCTCAGCCTGTGGGAGGGGGCCTGAGAGAAGCAGGTTGCTGAACTGGCTGCTAACCCAAGGACTCATTCCAAGGTCCAGGAGCCCCGGCTTTGGAGATAGTGTTGGTGAGGTGTGTACGGCTGGGCCTGGACCTTGGCCTCCATTATCCCTTCTGCCATCCCAGTGGGTCAGGTCAGCTGGGTGTGGGGCAGGGCAGGTGGGGCAGGCGGGCAAGCTGGGGCTATGTCTGGGAACAGCACCGTGGGCAATGACCTCGTTGTTTGTGTGACCCTTGGCCCCTAGACCGGGGCCGGTGGCAACCGGGAGTTTCGCATCCTCCCACGTGCCCGCGCGTCGGGCGATCGGCCCCGCGCCACCTGCTGTGGTGGCTCAGAGTGGCGGGGAGCCCGGCCGCTGCCCTCAGCCCCTGGACGGCGAGGCTCAGCCAGCGCTGGGCGAGCGGCCCGACGGCGCGGCAGGGACCGAGCGGCGACACCGAGCAGCTGCCGCCCGTCCCGGCCCCCACTACGCCCCCCGGGGAGGGGCCGAGCGGGCGGGCCCCGCTCCCGCCCCGCAGGGCCCGTGGGCAGGGGCGAGGGCGGTGCGGCGGGGCTGCGCCATCCGCGGCACTTGTCGCATCCCGCCGGGATGGAGACGCAGCTCCCGGGCGCGTCCGACGCCTCGAGCTTCGCCGACGACGTGCTGCGCGTCTTCGGGGCCAACCACAGCCTGTCGGCCGGGCAGCTCTCCGCGCTGCTGCAGCGCCTGGGCGCCGCGCCCGCCCTGGGCTCGGCGCTGCCGCTCGCCCACTTACACCACAACCAGGTACTGGCACCGCGGGGGCTCCGCGGCCGTGGCCGGGCAGCTCCGTAGTGTCTTACGTCTCGCCGGCCTCGTGTTTCCTCACGGTGAAGCCGGGAAGGAGGGAGGGAGGGAGGAAGAGAGCCGGGGCTCTGGGCTCGGGTTGCGGGCGGAGGTACCGGCGCGGCGGTGAGGGCAGCGTGCGGCACGGGAGAATCGTGCCGTGCCTCAGTGAGCTGCTCTCCGTCCTCGCTGCTCGGCTCTTAAACTGCCCCTTTTCCCGGTTAAATAGCATCTGTACCGCAGCAAGGAGTGCATGGGAACCAGTTGGTGTTTCCCTCCGAGAGCTGAATAAGCAAATCGTCAAGACTTGTTAAAATACAGTTGTCACGAGACAGCAGAAGCTCGATTATACAAGCAGGTCTGGTAATGTAAAGAAACTTTCAGAAATTTTCAAGTCTTTTATCTAAGTTGAGTGCAAAGCGTACACCCATCGATTAATCTACCAGAAGCTTTTTAAACGGTTGTTTTATTTACCGACTGGATATCACTGGAATATTACTTCTCTTTGAAACATTTGTACTCTGTTTAATGTCTCCATAAGAAACTCAGATCTCATTGCTACTTTTAAAGTCTGTGTAATTTCACTCACTTGGACCATCATAGACTGAATTTGTTTCCTTGAAGGGAAGTTTTGAGATTGGTAGTGATTTCCATGTGCTCAAAATTCAGAGGCACAAAGTTACTCACGAAAATGAAAGGAAAGCCGGAATGACTGTTTTCTCTAGTTTCATGATGCTCCATAAGAAACAGAAGAGGGATGGTTCTAGGGATCTTGAGAATTGTTTTTTAACATGGAGTAGTAGCTCTTCTGCTTTTTCTGTGAAGAAGACAAACCTTGAATAAGCTCTCTTTGTTTTAGAAAGGTTTAATTGGGACTTCCCTGAAATCAATGTAGTATTCAGTATAAGCATCGCAATGTTTGCAGGAGTCACTGCTTTCGAATCTCACAAATTGAACAGTGTTCCAACTCAGTGTGTTACAAATATAAACATTCCCAGCCACACATGCTAAATACAAGTTCGCAGTGTTGAGTATGGCTATGAAAAGCAGCTTTCTTTAAAAGGGCATAGAAATGAGTAGATTCTTCAGTCCTTCAGGTTTTCTGTCTGCGAAAGCACGTAGGTCTCATACACAGATTTTTGCACAGGCTATAGAAGGGGAAAAAAATAATGCTCTTATTACTATGGATGCATGTTCCTTATAAGTAACTTGAAGTTTAACTGAAACAATTTTTTTACAGACCTGTTCTAATTGTATTCATGTTGAATAATATGTAGGATATCATACTGATATGAAATGATTTTTGAAATGAAAATTACTTTTTTGTTGAGTTACTTGTATTCTTTCTTAAAATTTGCCTTATGGCTGCTCCATCAGCTTGAGCCATTAAAAGCAGTGCATTTTAATCCCTCATAGGTGTCAGGTATGTCTGTGACTTTGGGCAGGTGGCATGAGCAAATGCACACTAACACCACGTAAATCCTGTCTGACTGATTTTAAACACCATGAATCTTTGTGCTTACAAGCTGATAATTCAGCATCTTCTGGTTATGATAGAAGACATAAAGTGGCCTAATACAAGTTTGATGTTGGAAGGCATCAGAGGCCTAAGCTCTACTGATTCTTGACAGAGGAGAGTGAATACCTCTGGAGAGTGACTCAGTTCTTCCTCAAGGTGGCTGAGTCCATTCAGGCTGATTGTAGGAGGGCACAAGGTTTATCTTAGACTTTCAGTTCTTCTGTGTCCAGAGCTAGTTGGACAGCTTCCAGGCCTTTCTTCGAATCAAGATAACATAGCCCTGCTCTTTAGAGAGTTCCTCATCCCAAGCCTGAAGGAATTTTTAGTGGAGAGCTGGTCTGTAAGGGACAGGTGATAAAGCACCTGGCAGGAAGGACCAGTCTCTGTAATTTTAGCCTTGTATTAATTAGTGTTTAGTTTTAATGTCTCATTCACAACAATTTTTGTAGGTTTATTAATCTCATGAGAAGATCCACAAGAAGCTCATCCATTTTCTTAAAGATTGAAAGTCTGGATGTGTAAGCCAAAAGAAGATGGATTGATTTCTGTTTTCCTTTGATACCAGGTTGACTTGAAAAGAAAAGGGAGAGTAAAAAATTATTTAATTTGCTGGTGATAGTGTTTGAGTGTATACTTGTGTAGATGTTTGTGGTAACTTGTGTCCTATGATGTCTGTAAAGATGCTAA
This sequence comes from Acridotheres tristis, assembly GCA_037013685.1. Taxonomy (NCBI): domain Eukaryota; kingdom Metazoa; phylum Chordata; class Aves; order Passeriformes; family Sturnidae; genus Acridotheres; species Acridotheres tristis. The sequence continues at coordinate 22,500,481 of CM072888.1, read as the reverse complement.
TTTTTTAAATGGGCATTGGAAAGAAGGCTTGCTAATGTAATCTTTTTTAATGCTTTGATCTGTAGGTGCTAAAATCATATTCCTGTTTCCTTCTTTGAATTTTCTAAATCTCTATTTATGTCAGTCTAGATGTTACACCTGAATACTGTGTTTTAATGTAATGCATTTTAATTTTTAAACAAAACATTTGGACAAAATTAAATCAATTTTCTAATTAATAATTGTAATCAGATATAATTACCTTTCATCTCAGGATGAGTCAAGATCTAGTAAATTTAGTAGATAGACTAGAACCAGGCTAGTATATTCTTTGAGTTGGGGATTTTTTTGGTAGTTTTTCACTAGTTACAACTTGTCCTTTTGAAAGAATGGAGACAAGAGTGACAGAGTGTGGCTTAGGGTCTTGATCCAATACCATGACCTGATGTTGCCTGGCCAGTGGGATGCTAAATAGGCTTATTTGTTGTACCCTCTAAGTGTCTTTTTTCTACAATATTTCCAGCAAATTTCAGTATTTGTGGACAGTTCTCAGCTCCCAGCATGGACAGCTGCCTTGCACATGTCGTGGGGTGTGTGAAATCCCTAAAGCACACAAGAGCGTTTGAGCAGCTTCATCTGACTCTTTCTCATGCAGTGCTGCTCATTGAAGGAATGATGATCTTACCATCCAGTTTTTACCTGTCCTAAGTGACACAATGCTGTTACCACATCAGCATTTAGATATTTTCATTTCTTACAAGCAAGTTGAGGAAGGCACAGCTGTATGTCTTTATTTTGCCTTATCTATGCTCACACTAAGTTAAAAAAAAGAATGCAAGGAAAAAAAAAATTGTTAAATAGGCATTCACATTTATTGTTTGCTGTTGCTGCTGTGGGACCCACTGCTCAGCCGTAGGGTGGGCTGGGCTGGGCTGGTATTTAATCTGGCAACATCTAGAAATTGCAGTGCAGAATGCTATTCAGTATTTTAGTGCTTCACTTGTGGAATGCTACAGATAAAACAGGTAGAGCAAAGATAATAACACAGCAGGAGATCAGAGAAGGGACTGATTCATTTAAAAGGTGGCTGTTACTGCAGCATTTTTTATTATTTTCTTCCGTTAGAAGAATCCCATACTGTTTGATCATTTTTGGGAGAGGCTTACCAGGGTAAAAGTAGATATCTATTCGAATAACCCAGTTGATAGTTTAATTTTTTTCTAAGTCTCAGTATTCTGTAACTGTGTAAAATCTATGATTCAAGTCCTCGCCAGTTTTGATGAAAGCATTTTAAAATTTACTTTTTAACAGTTCAGGGATGATCAGTTATGTTATATATTTTTTGCAATTGTTTGCTAAACACTCCGTGACAGTCACATTAGAGGAAACCCTCTCACCTTATCACTGATAAGATTTTGCCACACAGCAGGGGACAGACACAACAGCACACTTGGTGAGTCAGGACATCATTTTCAGTCCCCTGTTTCATGAGGCTAAATTTTCTCTCTGATGAGATGGTCCATCAGTCTTACAAAGTAAATATCTTATGTTTTTATAGCTGTGTGGCTGTGTTAATGTATTTATTTATCCTGAAAAGATAAATGCAGAGTTTTGCAGTGTGCAAACATGCCTTGCTCCAGTCCAAGGCAAACTCATGCAAGCTTGCTTTTTAGCTCTTGGGTGTATGTAGGAATTTTCTGAGAGTATGAGGTGATTTATAATAATGAATCATTTATAAGAATCATTATCCTCTGGGTTTGTCCCTGATGAAAATAATAATAGTAATTAAATGCAATGCTGTTTCTCAATTTCACATGAAAGAACTCTTCTCTGATGGTATTTCTCACTTCCATATTTGTGTGTACAAGTGTCAAGTTTATTAATTTATGCTATGTCTGATTTAGTTTCTCTCCATTATCTGTTTTCCTACAACGTTGTTTAGATTTTTGTGAATTAATGTTAATACTAATATATTGGTATTTAAAAATGCTAATACTCTATTGTGTATTTTAGGAATGGAATAGTTAGTTAAAGGTGATTTCTTTCAGAGATAGTTATGGTGTAAATTCTCGGCTCTTACCGGCTCATTTTTCTAACCACAGACGTCCAGAAATGGCTCTGTGAGCTGGTAATAAGTACCATATAGGAACTATTCCTGTAGACCATAATTATCCTCCCTTTGTTTTGCTGTGGGCATATTAGCCATGTATTTTGTATTATTCCAAAGTGCAGAGTTAACAGTAAAATTATTAGGCACATAACCAGTTTAGAAAGCTCCAATGGTTTGTGTATTGGCTTGTTAAAGACTGTATCTTCTGTGATGATTTCTTTATTCACTTTCATGTAGATTAAATGGAGCAACGTGTTTTAAAGCAAAAAACCATCTTATGTTATAAGCTCTATTTATCTTTGACATATCTTTGACGTTAGGGCATTGAAAGATGTAATTATATGCACTTTGCTTCTATATATTTGAGTCTTTGGAGTCTCATGGCCTTAACAAAATTTGCTCTTAGGTTTAAGTTCAAGCATGTACTTGAGTACTCTGCTGGGCTGGCTTGTTAAAGAGGAAGGACAGAAACATTCTGGATATAATTTAGCTAAAGTCATTTGAATTGGCCTGCATATTCTCTTCCTCCAAGCAAATCAAAGAGAGTCACATTCAGGTGATGAATGCATACCTTTCACCTCTTGGACAGTAACAGAAATATTTATTAATAGAAGTGGAAGCAGCTCTGATGAAATAAATTACTTGCAATCGCTCTGGCTTATCTCTATCTTGCCATATAAATAATAATATTGAATTATTAGAGACGTGTGTGGAATCTGAAGGCCGGAAAATCTGAGAAGAGCAAGGAGTGACCATTTGTGTTTATTTTGCTAAGGCTTCCAGGGCTCTCTGCTTGAGATTTCCTACAGCGAGAGTTATGCTGTAATTGATGTCTCAAATAGAGGAAAACATTTGATTTTTTTTGGTCTTGAGACTCAACCCTGGTATGTGTTTGTTGTGCAGCAATAACTGCACAAGACTATTGTTTACACCCAGAAAAAGAATACTTTCCCTTATCATTGTAGGAAATAAAGTATGTAAATGAACAGAAAATCTTAGATGAAAGATTTCAGCAGTTTGGAACATTTCACATAAAAACACTCAATTTTTCTGTAGGTGTATCTTTTATGATACTTCGTGGTTTGTATTTTATCTTTTTGGTTGAAAATGACAAACAGAGGAACTAGCCTTGCCTTACCCCTAGCTTGGTTTAGCACTGCCAAGTACATTTATTATTGACTCATCAGACACTGCTATGTCCTGAGCTAAAGGCAAAGTGAAGATCCCAACCAGGTGTTTATCTCATGGTTTTGCAAGACAGTGTTTGCCCTTAAGAGTTACTGCTGTAAGACAAATGAAAAATGTTTAGCTTTAGACCATTTTTAAGGAGTTAATTTGGGGAGATAAATAAGAAGTATTGTTGTGAAGTGGAAGTGGTCACTTACATGAATAAACTGTTGCTGAATTACCAATCATTTTCTGATATCCTTTGTTAGTGAGATTTTAACTGTACCTAATCTCATCTTAAATTTAATTATTTTGTAAGTGCATTAGGTTTTAAGTATTTTGAAGCTATTTTTCCAAATATATTGTGAGGTTTAATTGAGTTCTCAGGGCAGAAAATCTGCAAATGTCTCTTTAAAAAGTGGTTTATTAATTTGTGATTTATCTAACTCAAAGTACTTTGAATCATTTCTGCTTCACATCAAACAATCAGTATTTTCATACACAAGGTACATTGTGTAGACTTCCTTGAAAATGCATTACAGTACTTCTGTGTTGTAATTCTTGAATTTCTCATTGTATGTCTTACTTGGTTTGCATTAATGTGTTAAGTTATCAAAATCCCTTTTGGTTTCAGTGCTTGTCTGGTGAAGAAATCTTTTCTTTGCATGGCATACCGAACAACAGTCACATATCAAATTCTACCTTCTCTACAATATGTCCCGCGGTTTTGCAACAGCTAATTTTTCACCCGTGTGATCATCAGGAAAGCTTTGCGGACACATCTAAACCACATTCTTTGCAAGGTTAGTTACTGTTATTTTCATTAATGCTATGACTGGAGTGGGGTTTTCTTCGAGGAATAGTAAGCATTTATCTGTAAACATCAGGAGTGCCTCTTGTTTGGGATGATACGGTTCCAAAATGGAAACATAAACTGCTGTTTTAGGTCAGCAGACTATCCAAACAAAATTGGTATCTCTTGACAGTGATCTATTTAAAATGGTGTAAGAAAGGGGAAAGATCTGACTAGAAAGTTATGGAATACTTTTCCCACTTAAGGAAGAGCCTTTCTGACTTATTTTGTTTGGATAATGGTTTGTGCCTTGAAACTCATAGCTGTTTAATAGAAGAAAAGATGAGTGTACAGAAGGGAAGTATGTGCAAGTAATTTGCAATGGGAAGTGAGACTTGGTGGAATCTGTGTGCATGGAGGCAGGTTAAGTTAAAATTACTTGGGCTGCATTTGAGGGGAGTTATTTGCAGGGAGACTGTCAGGTAAGCCAGTGGCTGGTTTACTGAGGAAAAATACTCATATTCTTTCCAAATTCTGACTTCTACTTTCATGTCATCTTCCATGATGACCCCTCCAGGAGGAAGATTGTTACATGGTTAAGTAGCCTTAATCTTCTTTCTTCCTCTGTATTTATTGTGTACAGAGCTGTACAGTGTAGTAAAAAGTATTGGACAGGGAATAGTTATCTAAGTAAAGAAATTGCTTGTTGCATTAAGAAGGGTCAAATATATGATGGCTTATTTGAGTCAGTATTCCAAATGAACTTATTGTTCCAAGGGAGTCAGCTGAATTAATGTTAAAAGTTAGGATGTTGGATTGGTCATGTCTAGTGTCAGTATTCAGAAGAAGAGATACAGAAGTGCTTTTTGTAACTTTTGGAATACTAGTATGAATAACATTCTGATTAATATAGGTGATCATCTTTAATAAGAATTAGACATAACTCCTAAAACATAGCTGTGTTTTGCTGTGTCAGTGAAAGATTAGAATTCTAATTGAGTAATCACTGAAACCATGGCATCAATTTAGCATGACTGCTCTAGATTGCATGTGTCGTATGGAGACACATATTACCAAGAAGACCATAAGATCTGCATTGGAGAGTAGGGCCTGTTGTTCTCCCTTTTTTTTTTTTTTTTTTTTTTTTTTTTTTGGGAGGGTGTGCTGGTTATGTAGGTTGAACATGGAATCCTTGACCTACAGTTAGCCTCTTGAGCTACTTAGACCATCCTTCTTGTTTTTCTTTTATCTGGCCAGCTCAGAAGCAATGTCCAGTAGCCAGATAAGCAAGGCACTCTTCTCCCTGCCCCTCCCTTGGCTGCAGCACAAGAAATCTGCCAGGCCCATGGTTAGGGCATTTTAAACCCCTGCGACATATAGTGGTACCTGTTTGAACAGGGATTCGTGGAAAGGCCCAGTGCCCAATGCAGCTGTTGATTTATCCACCCCCACCCCATCACAATGTGAATCTGTATTGCAGTAGCATTGAGACCAGATGATTTCAATTACTGCCCATGGAGCAAAATCCTCCATTCCTGCTTCCAGCTGTGCCTGTGTGAATTTTGTCCCCAGAGACCCCCACTCTCCTAACAGTACATTGTCTCCAAAATTACTAATGGACAAGACATGCAGAAGAAACCAGTTCAATGAGCTTTAGGAACAGCTACTCAGAATAAAAAATAAGTGATGCCAAAGCAGAGTAGAAGTTGGAAGGCAATAGATGCTAACATATTTTTTCCTGGGATTTGTAAAACTCCCAACTAACCTATCTGATCTTGGGGCACACTCAAGTCCTCACCTTGCTTGCTTCTCTGAAAGATAATGGGGAGGTGTATAGAGATGCATCAAACAGCTGAAACTGCCCCACAGCATTCCTCATGTCCAAGACAAACACTTTCTGTGTTTCTGCTTGACTTCTTCAGAAAGGTATTCATGCACTTACTTCCTCTTCATCCTAGGACAAGGTTAAGGAAGAGCCTGAGCCTGCCTGTTCTTATAAGGAGCAATGCTGAGTAGCAGTGTTCTAAAGAGGACATCTTGCACTCCTGCAGTTTTATTTCTTGGATTTCTTGTGCCTTTGGCTATCCTGGCTGTTTCTTTATTGGGGCTACAGTTTAGGGACTGAAAGAGTAATAGTAGTTAGCAAAAGTTGACTGAGCCATCAGTCTCAGGGGAAGAATCAGCACTGCGTCTGACTGCCCTGCTCTGGTACATAAAGTCAGACTACCCAGCTTTCTGAGATGTGTGGACTCATGAAAAGGCTAGTGTGGATGGAGTCCTAATGAATAAAACCATTCTAAGGCCGTAGTGCATGCATGATATTGTGAAATACAGTCCCTAATACAGGAACTTTGGCAACATTGCTTGTCTTGGAATTTTTTCAACACAGTTTAAAGTGTACATTTTTGCACAAAATATGGGTAGATATCCATGCACTAAACTAAAAGACTCTTGTGCTTCTGTAGTAATCCCAAATTTAAACAGTTTTTTCTGACTCACAATAAAACTGGAAAGACATTTATTATCAATTTGATTTCAAAAATATAGTTACAATCTTAATTGTCATTTAGCTTAATAAAAATTAATCTATGTAGCTTAGTGAATCTACCATATCTAGTGGTGTGTTTTTCCCTCTCTCTGTGTAGCTCTCTCAAAATTGGTAAATGAGTGTTGTAATTGGCATTGATACATCTGCAAATGCTTTGAATGTTTCTAATGCTTTCTGTTCTTGACATAATATGAAATTAATTTTATAAAAACATTGTGACACTTTACAGAGTAGAGCCATCCCAGTTGCAGGTGAGGAATCCAGCTTAGTGTGTTTGCCATTTGTGTGACAGAAAATAATATCTGACCATAATGTGATCTGTTAGTTTCTGCTATAGAGAGAGGGGAATTTATGCTAACTTCCCTACATACATACAGGCTTATAATGATGCAACTTTCTGGATTATATGAAACTGTTCTCATCTAGGCAACATTATATTGGCATTGATTATTATTTGTGGTTAATTTTTAAAGGCAAACCCACTGTCTGTGTGGATTACTTCGTAGTTCCGTGTCATCACTTGAGGCACGCTTGTAAGACCTCTTTAGCACAACTTCTAAAGTTTTTCTCTATACTCTCAGGGATTTGAAATGTCCCTGGAAAAAAAAAGTTTTCCACAGAGGCACAATTTTGTAAACACTTACGAGCAACAACAACCACACCACACCTCCCCAACCTATAATGCAGGCTCCAGAGTAATTATGGTACAGATTTGTGCAAGTCCTGGTGCCTGAATACTGAATATCTGAGATTATGCTTATGGTGAAGGAAACAAAATTATGCTGAACCCTGGTGCATTTACTGATCCTTAGGAAAGGGTTTTCCCATTGCATATCTAAATCACATCCTTCTTTTTGAACCTAGAACCTCTTTTTTATGCGCTCATTTCTGTATTATAATTATTTCAACTATCAGCTAGCTATCACCTCACCTGTTGATAAGCAGTGATGGGCAGCATTTTCAGCCAGCAGAATTTCTTTCAATGAGAGGAGGGAGGAGGGTTAGGAATGGAGATACCTCCTCAGGGTGGTTTCAAGGAGTCATCCTTTATCAGGAAGAATTTTTATATTTAGTACAGCCAAGACAATGGTCTTTTTGTCATAGAGGTTCTTAGAAGTTAATGTCAATTAGATCTGACTCTGGGACTAGTAAGTTTTATCTTTTCTCTGCTTCAGCCATTGGTCTAAGCCTTGATTTTTACTCTTCATTGACTGTAGAGAGATCTCATTTATATTAGCAGCAGATAGGCCAGCCCATATATTCTACTAGCCAATGGTTTCCATTTTTAATATGGTTGTTCCAGAAAGTGTTTTCAGATATTTCCTTTCTGCAGGTATGCCCATGTATTTTAAGAATTTAAATTAGTGAGTTTTAATTTCAACCAAGGAATGACTCTTTTACGAGTTCCATGCCAATTTAGCCATTAGAGAAATCCCAAGCAGACTGAAGTGAGTGTTATACTAAAATATTTTGTATTTCTCTTTTTTATCCACAGTTTGGGGGTTTGGATTCCTGGCTGTGTCTGTTATTAACTTGGCATCACTTCTGGGATTGATTTTAACTCCTCTCTTAAAGAAGTCATATTTCCCCAAGGTTTTAACTTACTTTGTGGGCTTGGCCATTGGTACTCTCTTTTCTAATGCAATTTTCCAGCTCATTCCAGAGGTAAGCGAGGGGAATCGTTATTTGGTTTGCATACTAGTTTCTAAAGTGTATTGATTTTAAAAGTGTGGGTTCTGTGTGTGGGTTGCAATTTCCAAAGAGTTTTGTGTGGGCTTCAGTGCCATTAGTTATGATCCCTCTCGGGAATGTGTCAGAGGCATCAAAATCTATGTCTTGTTGTTCATTGGAAAGGACCAAGGGCTATTCTGCCTCTAAACAAAAAGAGAAATACATTAGATAAAGTTGTAGTGAACTTTAATAGACTACACTGTTAACATTTTGTCCAAGTTTAAAAAATGTATTGAGATCAGAATCTGTTATAATTTCTACTCGTGGAAACCTATGGTTGGTGTAGAGACAGTTTTTATAATAGAGGGATATCTATATATTGTGACATTTGTTTGTTTTTCTGGAAATGTACTAAGATTACAGACTAATTTGCATTGCTTTTTTCTTCACTATTAGGCATTTGGGTTTGACCCGAAAGTAGATAACTATGTTGAGAAAGCTGTTGCTGTGTTTGGTGGATTCTATATTCTCTTCTTTGTGGAAAGGATTCTTAAAGTGATACTAAAGCTCTATAACAAGGTAATGAAACCTATCACTAACTGAATGAGCCTTGCCTTCAAGTACCTGTCATATTTTGTGAGATAGTTGCTAGATGAATAAAATGTGTGTGAGGGTTTTCTATTTTATCTGAGCGATTCAGCCTTACTATGTGTTCTGATATATCTGTTTAAAACCCATATGAATAGGGGAAGAAATCTCATTTTTTTGAGGGAGTTACAAGCAGCTCTGGGAATGGAATCCAGGTGTGAGTGTGGACTGCTGCAGTTGCTCTCAACATCCAAGTTGTTGCTGTGGTAGCTAAATGCATCAGAAAAATGTGGAAATACCTAAGAGGTGGGGAGAATGAAGTCTGCCTGTGGAGCTCCTCTTTGGGCAGGAGAAATCAGTGTGACAAACTGTCCTGGTTTAGGGCAAATTTGGGGGAAAACCTCCGGAAGGAGCCCCCGGACAGCAAACCCCACGACTCTTCCCCCCCCACCTCCGGGTTCGGGAAGAATTTCCTTAGAGAAGAGTGGGAAAAAAACCCTGTTTATTTAACAAGCAAAACACTCCCCAGCACAGGGAAAAAACCAACACCAGCTGACAAAAAAACTCTTTTCACCGTTCTGAAGGGATGACAAACTCAGTCTGTCCGGCGAGTGGTCGCCCAGTTATCAGTCTCTGGCGCTGGGGAATGACTGCTGCAGGTGACAGAGTGCAGACTCCCGGTGTTTCTTAGGGTTTCCCAGGTCCCCGTCCAGAACAGGTTCAGATGGTATCCAGGAGAGGGAGGGGAGGGGGTGGAAAAGAAAACAGTCCAGGGAAAAAGTTGGACTGCCTAGCTGAACTAACTAACAAGCAGAAGCAAGGGCAAAGCGAAGGAAAGAAAAAGAGGCAGAAGCAGCAAGCAAGCAAGCAGGCAAGCAAGCAAGCAGGCAAGCAAGCAGAGCTAAAACCTCTCCTAAACATAGACCATGGGGGAGGTGAGCCGGCTGATAACAAGACAAAACAAAGCTTCACTTTCAGAGTCAGTCCTGTAAGCACAGGACATAATACCAAACATAATCAGAACACACGATTGGAGATACAAACACCATAACATCAACCTAGGACACAAACACACCTTCTTGGTCATCTGCAAAGTGCAGCTGTGCTGATAGGGCCTGACTGGCCTTCAGTAACTTCAGCTCTGTGTCTCCCCAAGCTCTGGTACACAGACCTGCTTCAGTGAACACTGCAGGTGTCTTCTCTTGCCCAGGGCTCTGCTTTCTACCCCTGTGTCAGAATACTTGTTTTTTGTGTGCTCACTTGAGTGAAGCTGAATTTTTCTCAGAGAAGGGTGCCTCAAAATTTTTGGTCCTCCCTGCCTGTTACTAATGAAGGGAAAGTGCCCTGTCTTCCTACTCTAACCTCTCTTCAGTTTTCTTCTCCCAAAGTGTTACTGAAATTTATGATGATTCAAGTGATACTGAAAATTATTATGATCAATGTCCCTCATTGGGAATAGCTAGAAATAGAAAAATGAATTTGTTTTTCTTTATTTATGTACACAGACAAAGGCTAATAGGCTCTCTTTGACAAGCAACCATAACTAACCAGCAAATGTTGATTACTTTTGGTCAAGTTGGCTTGAGAGGTTCTACATAAAGGTATAAAAATGAAAAGTCCCATGTTTTCTGATTAGCTAAAAGTAAGAGATAAATTAGGAACTTAGATATGTTCATTAAAAAATTAAATGTTCACTGCTGCTCGTTTCAGCAATCACTTGTTGAAATCAAGGCAGCATAAGATGATCTCCCCCCTTTTTCCTTTTTGTCTTTATTTTCTTACGGTGCTACTTTGTTTTTTTTTAAATTAGCTACGTACTTGTTTATTTGTCACCTAGACAGGCCATAATTACTTTGAAAATGGAGAAGAGAATAATTCTCAGGATAAGACTAACTCACCCAAACCACCATCATCCAGCAATGGGGGAGCATGTTATGCAAATTCAGCTGTCATAGAGAGCAATGGAAATCTTGGTTTTGACAGCATCAGTGTGGTCTCAGCACAGGTATGAAAATTGTGTCTATTTGTTTTATCCCTGACAGTTATATAAGGGGATATGTATGAGGGGATAGTTAATATGAATTTTTGTTACCTTTGTCAAGTTCTTGTAGACTTACAGCTTATAATTTGGTTGAACCCTGTGAAAAAAATACAGGGTTTTGGGGCAAACTTGAAAAAGCTGAATGATGCACTCAATTTGTAGCCAACAAAAAGGGCTATGTTATATCAGTGTTGGAATGGGTTGGATAGAGGGATGTAATCTAATCAGATTTGAATTTGTATTTAATTTGGTTAATTTTGGTTTTGTTATTGTTACTGTTTTGCTTAAAGAGTAATAATGTGTTTTACTGTTGTGATAATGTTGATCATACAAAATGATCCGTATTTTGTTCCTGAATACATAAACCCATTGAGTATGAAAATCTGATTCTTCTGAATCAATGATTGAAGAGTAAAACTAGTACAGCAACTTTCAGGCATTACATTGTGAACACTGCTTGTGATAATGCAGTATATTTGGATACTGTGGGAATCACGGAGGTCATGTGCTGAGACAGAAGCCAAAACAGGTAAAAGAAGCCTCTGCTCTTTGTGGAGACAGAAACAGTGTGGTCAGCAGGACTAGGGAAGTCCATCATTCCCCTGTGGCACTGCTGAGGCTGCACCTCGAATCCTGTGTTCAGTTTTGGGTCCCTCACTATACGAAACACTTTGTGTCCAAAGTAGGGCAACAAAGCTGGTGAAAAGAGTTGGAGCGTGAACCCTATGAGGAGCAGGTGAGGGAGCTGGGATTGTTTAGCCTGGAGTAAAGAAGCTTGGGGAGTACCTTATCAGTCTCTAAAACTGTCTGAAAGGAGCTTGTAGCCAGGTGGGGGTTGTGATCTTCTTTCCAGTATTAAGTGACAGGGCAAGAGGAAACAGCCTCAAGTTGTGCCAGAGGAGGTTTAGATTGGATATTAAGAAAAGGTTATTCACAGAAAGGGTTGTCAAGCATTGGAACAGATTGCCCAGGGAAGTGGTGGAATCTCCATCTCTGGAGGTGTTTAAAAGGTGCATAGAGCTTTTGCTTAGGGATATGGATTAATGGTGGTCTTGGTAGCATTAGCTCAATGGTTGGACTCCATGATCTTAGAGATCCAACCTAATGATTCTATGGTATTGTGTAGCAACAAAAAAGCTGTCATTGCTCTTCTCCTCCTCCAGTGAGGTTCAAAAAGGCTGGGTCAGGGGAGGCCCAGTGTGGCCAAGGTTCTTTGGGGCAGTTAGGTTAATGACAGGAGGGTAAGTATGCATTCAACTTTACAAGAATGTAGTATTTAAGACAAAACCATATGGCATAAGCTAATGTGTACCCAAGAGAAGTTTAATGTGTCCTCATAATCGATAACTTGTTAAAGAGGGCAAATACAGAGTAGTCAGAAATCGAAATGAAGGCTTTAAAGAGGAAGTCTGAAGCCTGATTGTGCCAAGGTGAGGTAACTGTTTTCAGCCATAGGGATCCAGCTATATTCTCTCCTTTAATGCCAGAAGAGATTGACTGGCAGAGTAAATTAGTCATCTACTTTCTGTTTTCACTTGCAGCAGTAAGTGCAACCTTAGAAACCTTTGTGCTCTACCCGAAGTTTCTATCTACTATGCATTGAAATATGTCTTGACAACAGAAACTTTGAAGGAAAGTTATTTCAGAGAAAAATTGCTGAAACGTCTGTGTTCTTGAGTGCACATTGTTAGAGCTGTATAACAAAACTTCACAGTGCCTTTATTTATTGCCTAGAGGCAGTGTCAGGATTCCTTCGTGGTCATGTGGGCTCTTCCAGAGGACATGTCTGGTTCATGTCTGAGGGAATCAGAAATGTATTTGAAATACATGAGATATCTGAGATATAATAGGCTAAAATAAGAGAGTCTCTGTATAATTTCTGAAGTTTGGGAATGAAGGAGATGTTATTACTTTTCAAAAAACGCCCTGTGTTTAGAAGAGCATAAATACCAAGGATGTCTTTGGTTTACCGTGAACTGAAGAGATACAAATTATGTAGAACTGGACTAATAATTAATAAAAATTAAACTGGATAGTCCAGCTGGATATTAGAGCTCCTCAGCTGGCATCTCTTTTGATGTTTGCTAAACTACCATGACAAAATGAAAATAGTCCAGAGGAGACCGACATTGTTAATTTTTTGCTTTCGAATCTTACGTGTTTGTAGGGTATTTTGTCAGTAGTCTGCCTTATCTTAAACGTGAAGATTATGTATTACTTGTTCATCTATTTCTACTGGATACATGATCTAGTAAAGTTCAGAATGTAAATCCAGAAAAGCCATTCCATCGTACTTTATATAATTTAGATAAGTTGTAAAGACATTATTAAAAATGGATGACATAGAATTATGATACTTCAGAGCTACACAGTAAATGTAAATGGCAGATAGCTGTATACATACATACATATATACATACATATATATATATATATAAAATAGAGACGTCTCAGAAACTGATTCCTAGTTTATAAACTACAGTTGTATCTGCATTTTGAAAGTTTGGATCAAGAAAGTTATTTTTAGAAGTAAATCAGTACTGGTATCCTAAATTAATTAAATTAATTGCAATTACTTAAAACGTTCTTTTTGGTGGAAAAAATGGATGAATTATTTAAAGTGAAAATTTGTGCATTAGATCAAACTCCCTTTCCTCAGTGAAGCTAGAAACGTGTGCAAGAAAGATGATGTGCTTTAGGCAGAGATCAGGGTGATCTACAAAACAGTGCTTCCTCCAGTTTGTAGTCAGCTTGAAGGATGGTCTCCAGAGAATAGAAAAAAATAGGGAGCAGATCTTTAGCTTAGGAAGCTGGATGAATTGGTGGGAGAGCTTTGCTAATTGTATTTGGGCTTTCTTATACTCATGTATTTTGTGGGGCTTGCTTTGTAAGACTTCTTTCTTAAAGTGAAAAGCTTGTTTTCATGGATTAAGAGAGATATCTATTACTTGTAAGTGATCCTAAGTGATCCTATCTCAAACAGAAATAGTACAGGTACAAATTAATAATCTCAAAAAATGACTGGTACTGCTTGTGTTAGAGGAAATGTTGAGAGGAAAGCCTGTAAAAATTAAAGACAAGTGTGTAGTACAAATCTAAAACCTATGTGTTTGAGTCAGCAGGGAAACTCCAGACTTTTTGATACCATTGCTCATTTTCACATCATAAAAGTATAACTTCCTGTGGACTGAATAGGAGCTGCTTTGTGGCAATTTTTGGCACTACTCAACCAAGGCTTTATTATCTATGAGTTCCAGACAGTGCAATAGGCACCTGACTCAGAAATTCCTGTCCTGAACTTTTGTCCTGTCCCAAGGCAGCTCCTACATACAAGAATTTAGTCAGATAAGAGTCCTTTGAGCAAATCATGCAGCAGACTTCATAGCTCTGTCCTTAAAGATTTTGTAAGAATTTATTAATAATTTTGTTTCTTAGAAGTTAAAAATTCAGTTTGTCTGGTAGCATTTGCATATGGAAAAACTAAAGCAATTTGCAATGTTCTTTTTAATAACTAAAGAAAATTTCTTGGAATACTCTTTGGCCTTCTCCTAAGGAGAAGGAGGTGTTCCTCTCCTAATTCAAGAAGTGGAGAGGTGTGTGGATGAGGGGAGAGCAGTTGATATTGCCTTATTGCCTGCCTTAACTTAAACAATGCTTTTGACAGTGTCTCTCACAACATCCTCACAGGCAAACTCGGGAAGTGTGGAATGGATGAGGGGATAGTGAGGTGTATTGAGAACTGGCTGAATGGCAGATCTCCATGGGTCAGGGTGTAATTGAAGGTCTGTCACTAGTGGTGTCCCCGAGGTTCAGCACTGGGCCCTATATTGTTTAACCTATTCATCAAGGACTTGGTGAAGGGACAGGTGCCTCCTGAGAAAGTTCACTTATGACACAAACCTGTATTGGAGTAGCCAATACTCCACAGGGCTGTGCAACCCTTCAGAGGAGCCTCAACAAGTTGGAGAGATGGGCAGAGCAGAACCTCCTGAAATCCAACAAAGGCAGATACAGCATCCTGCACCTGGGAAGGACTAACCCCAGGCACCAGCACAGGCTGGGAAGCAGCTCTGTGGAGAAAGACCTGGGTGTCCTGGTGGAGAACAAACTGTCCATGTGGCAGCAGTGCCTTTGTGTCCAAGAAGGCCATTGGTATCCTGGGGTGCATTAGGAAGACCATTGCCAGCTGGTCAAGGGAGGTGATCCTGCCCCTCTACTCAGCCCTGGTGAGGCACATCTGGAGTGCTGAGTCCAGTTCTGGGCTCCTCAGCACAAGAGGGACATGGAGCTCCTGGAGCAGGTCCAGCAGGGACCACAACGGTGATGAGGGGCCTGGAGCATCTCTTACGAGGAAAGGCTGAGGGAACTGGGCCTGTTCAGCCTCGAGAGGAGATAACAGAGAGGGGAACTCAGTGTTTATAAACACCTGGAGAGAGAGTGTCAAGGGGATGGAGCCAGGCTCTGCTCAGTGATGCCAAGTAATAGGACAAGAGGCAATGGGCAGAAAATGATGCATGGAAAGTTCTACTTGAACATGAGGAAGAACTGCTTTACTGTGTGGGTGACTGAGCACTGGAACAGATTGCCCAGAGAGGTTGAGGTGTCTTTCTCATTAGAAACATCCAAGAGCTGCCTGGATGCAATCCTGTGCCATGTGCTTGAGGAGGGATGTTGGACCAGATGAGCAACTGTGGTCTCTTCCAACCTTAACTAATCTGTGATCCTGTGCTATGTATGTCTGTAGGCACTCAGATGTATATATTACTGCTTATACGTTCCAGTAAGTAA
Organism: Acridotheres tristis; assembly: GCA_037013685.1. NCBI lineage: Eukaryota > Metazoa > Chordata > Aves > Passeriformes > Sturnidae > Acridotheres > Acridotheres tristis. Next base: position 22,484,796 of record CM072888.1, on the reverse strand, counting down.
GCACTAGTTAATGATTTATAAGCAATTTTTTTAAAATGGAGGGAATACTATAATGCTTGCAAATATTTAGTAAATACAATATGTGTGTACAGAACTTCATGAAATGGGTCAGCAGGAACTTTTAGGGGAGCTTGGTTTGCGCTCCCAGTTAAAATAGCAGCTCCTTTTATGTGTGCTCAGATTTTTCATTATTTCATGGCACTGCATGTATAAATTACTTTCACTTCTGGGAAGAATTAGGGAGATCCCTGGAGTGTATGTGCACTGCAGTTTTATATTACCTTTTTGATTTCATGTTCTGAGCCATTAATTGTGCAGTCAAAATTAGCCACCACTGTTTTTGTTAAACATTCACTTTGTAGAAACTAATTTGAATAGCTGGACTTGACTATCATTGCCCAAAATTAGAAATAAACTTTATGGACTGTCTGAATGTGCCTCTACTATAGACACATTCTACAGTACAGACACATCATATATATCATGTAGATAGAATTCTGTTACTGTGGTAGCTGAGTGTGTCTCTGAGACCATGAGGTGGTGCAAGTTAATACAGATGCTTCCAGTCACTGAGATCAGATCCTTCCAACTGTACATACTTATTAGAGGTGGCAGAGGAGGCTTAGGACTGTCTTTATCTGGCAGAGACTCCAGAGAGACATTCAGACCACTGTGGCCTCAATTGCTTCCTGTCTCAGCTGAAGGGCATCCAGGTGACACTTTGCAGTCAGAAGGGTGATTGGGTCGTCCATGTTACCTTGTTGAAACAGAAAACATTTGGTGCTACTGCTGTGCCATTTGCTTCTTGGACAAAGCAATTTGGTCTCCATATGCAGCAGTGCTTGAGTTTATACTTGGCATTCATTTAAAGACAGAATTCATTGGCTTCTTCATTCAGAGTTTTGTATAACTGTTTTTTTCTATTTATTTTCAGGAAGAAGCCACCCAAAGCAGCTTGTGCAAGTGCCTTAAGGGGCGTCCACTGTCAAAGATTGGGACCATTGCTTGGATGGTGACACTGAGTGATGCTGTACATAATTTCATTGATGGCTTGGCTATTGGGGCTTCTTTCACTTTGTCTCTGCTTCAAGGGCTTAGTACCTCCATAGCCATCTTGTGTGAAGAGTTTCCTCATGAACTGGGTAAGGAACGTTATTTGCACATATTGTTTGCTGTGGAAATCACTGTTGTAGGTGGTTGTGTTGGCATAAAGTTGGCAGAGGTTGAAAGAAAGTTTAGACAAATTAATAGAAAAAATATTCATCAAAAAGTTACTGAACACCAAAACACACATCTGGCGCAGGAAGTTCCTAAGTGCAGGTGGGTGGAAGCTGGGAGCATATATTGGACAGGTACTAATTATCCTGTTTATATATGCTGCATACAATGTTATGTTAATTAATTTTAAAACCAGAAATCATCATAGGTAGTTGTGTGTTCCTGTGTTCTTAGCTCAATCTTGCCATCACTATTTGTTTAGAATATTTCAGTTTCCTTAGTATTGAAGCGAAATCCTCCTCAAGTGTTTGAATGAAGAAAAACAACACAGGGATATAATGTGTATACAAATAATGTCTTTTCTTCCTTTGAAATCAGAAAATAACCACAATATCATTTTCTGAAGATGGTTTTCTCTTTTATTCTTTTAGGGGATTTTGTCATCTTGCTTAATGCAGGAATGAGTACTCGGCAGGCTCTGTTTTTCAATTTCCTATCTGCATGTTCTTGTTACATTGGCTTGGCCTTTGGAATATTAGTAGGCAACAACTTTGCTCCTAACATCATCTTTGCTATAGCCGGTGGAATGTTCCTGTACATCTCTCTGGCAGATATGGTGAGATATAATTTCATTTTCAGTTATTTATTTCTCTGCAAAAAAACCATATACTCCACCTAGTCTCTCCAGTAGCATTTAGTATTTTCTCCTTCTCATGCCAGTGACTAATAATAGTAGTAATAGAATATCGTCAGTTAAACCCTTAATGGAGGTGCATAGAAGGTTATTGTTAACCTATAGGTAACAATTTCTAAAGCCTTGCCTATTGGTAACAAGTTCGATTTATTCATGAAACACTAAAGCCTTTCACCTCATCATATTATTATAGAAAGGGGTTTTAGACAGACAAGCCTTTCATGAATTTGGCCTGGTTTAATCAAAGAGTAAAACGTGTATAAACACTTATTTTCAGCATTTTAAACTGTCACTGTATTTCATCTTATTATTTTAAAAGATTCATTTGTCTATTTATACCATATTGTGAAAGAAAAACAAAAAAAGAAAGGTAAACAGAATTAAGTTAAATATTAAGTTTTGAATTGAATGAAAGGTGTTGTGTAACCACCTTTCATTCAACTCAATGAAACTGTAGTGAAAAACTTGGTTTAAATTCTATCCTGGTTTAAATTGAAGAGTGCCAGACTCATTTTCGTGGTTCAGACAAAAATTTTGCTGAGTTCTATTCAAAATAGTCTGTCTACCATTTATTTTTCAAAGTGTGATAGAAGATATAAGGAAAAGAGATTGTGCTAAAATCCAGATTGTATTTAGGCATTGGGGAAAAAAATCTGGATTCACAGGCACTTAGCAATATTCCATAATTTCCTCTTATTATGATATTTTGTTTCAAAATGAGTGAGATCTTTCAGGAGTTCTAGTTTTTATTATCTTTAATTCAGTGTTGTAAGAACAGATGCAACAGGTGCAAAAGTGTTTACATCTGCCACGTGAGAATCCTTTTGAGTGCAGAACTGGAAGAGGGAAGCCTGAATCTGAAAAGATTTGAGACCCCAGTTTGGTTCCATGTGCATTTAGGAACTGTCATATGTTTGTAGTGACTATTTCATTAAATACTGTTACAGTTTAGGTAATAGTATAGGATTTAATAAGTTGTTAGAGTTATAAACAATATAAATAGTTTATTTTATAAGCTTGCAGTATCTTAATTACTAATGTTTTTCGTTTAGCTTCACTCATGTAATGAGTAGTAATGTACTGGACTCTGATGTGTAAATGGTGTAAATTTATAGTGACTCAAGTTTGTTATTAAATCCATCAAAGTAGGTAACGTTCTTTTCTTTGTATCTGTTGTTCTGTTTTCTCTGTTCCTCTCTATCTGTCTCTCTCCCTGTACCCTCCTCTCTTTCTTTTTGTAGGTTTTTGGATTGTATCAGTTACCTATCTGAATTTTTCTTCCCCCTGAAAAGTCTGAAATAGGGTATTGAAGTCTCTGTACAGAGATGTGGCTTTCCACTTTCTTACGATTTTCACACACTTCTGGTTTGCTTGTCCAGAAGCAGGTAGGATTAACTGGAATGTCATGCCTTCCTCCTTTTCTTTTTGCTGTTCTTTTTTCTTCCGGTGTTGACATAGTCCAACCTCTGCCAGTGCGATCACTGTGTGGGGAGGCTGTGGGCAGGAGGGAATGTGTGCTGAGGTGTGTGCACAAATGAGCCTTGCTGTATGGCATGAAGTTAATCTGGTTTTGTGCTGTTGTGCAAGAGCGTGACGGATCTATGGAACAATTTTTGGGAAGCTTTGGGGCTCTTCCAGCTAACCTTAGCCTGTTCTTCAAGAATTGCTTTACCTTCAATGGATATTTTTCTGTTGTGAGATCAAAGAAACATACAGTTTCTGAGTCACCCAGCTTGAAGGCTTCCTAACTAGGGCTGAAATAAATTGTCTTCATTGTATTCTGGTTATAGTATTCTCAGCAGAACAGGAGAATACTTTAAGGCTTATTTCTCAAAAGCCACTGTAGTTGACTTTACCTGTAGCAAACCCATACCCTGAATCATCCCACACAGGGAGCTTCATGCCTGTGCTCTTCTGCTATCACCTCCACTGGCTCCAGAGACAGTATCTTTTGTTTCTGCAGTTAGCAGATCAGTCACCCTTTGCTCTCGTGTTAACCATTGAATTGTGCATTACGGAACAAAAAATTCCTTCATGGCACTGTGATGTCATATTGCATCTGTTACCACCAGTTTCACACCAGTCTTCTTCCTCTTCTTCTTTGCTTGACCTGATGAGCCCACCAGACCTTTCACATGTAAAAGGTTTCTGATTTCTGAGGGGTTGTTGTGTTTTCATCTTCACTTCATTTTCCTTTAGATAAAGCAGAGGAATCCTAATCTTCTGTTTCCCAAGCAAGGATTTCTCTTTATAGCAGTGGAGGAAGAAAGAAAACATTTAGCATTACAAGGGCAGCTGCTTCTAGCAACACGTGGACCAACAACTGGAACCTAGGAGGCTGCTGGAATCAAAAAGGGAAAATTTGCATGAGACACAGCCAGATAAAGCCCCAGTAGAGAGGAACAAAACACCATTTCATCATACCATCCTTGGTGGAATAGTTTTTCAGGATAATTAGGGTGATACTTTCCTGTGACTGCCTTCACCCTCGGTTAGTTCTAATATTCAGTCCAGAGTAGCAATATGGTTCAGTTCATAATGCCTTAAATTAAGCACGCTACCACGAGATGGCAATACTTATCTAAAAATCTCCCTTTTTTCAGTTCCCTGAGATGAATGATATGCTGCGGGAGAAAGTGACAGGAAGGAAGACGGATCTTACATTCTTCCTTATTCAGAATGCTGGTTTACTAACGGGGTTCACTGCTATCCTGATGATTACCTTGTATGCAGAAAATATCGAGCTGTGAGAACAGAGCCAGCATTGGAGACATCAAGGAAATTGCAAATGGAAGACACTTGAAATCCATGCAGGAACATTCATTTAAGCTACTCGGTTTTGGAATGGTGGCAAGGCCAGTCCTGTCCCTCTTGCCCCAAATACAGGAAGTTCTTCTTTAGGACTTGCAGTTGAGTCAAATAGTAGGAGCTGTCAGCTTCTGTATGATGCCAAAAAAAATAATGCTAATATTTTTATTTCTACTTAAAATTATCAGACATATCTGAACAGGATAGGTTGTTACTTGGCCAGTAAAATTATGTAATACATGCAACTACATGTAACTCCAAACCAACTGAAAGCTGAGGTCTACAAGGAAGATGTGTATTTAAAATAAAATAATACAATTTCATATCCTTTTTTAACTGTGATGAAGGTAGGCAGTTTCAAAACTGGTTAATTTTTATGAATTTTGTTGACTTTTTCTCCCCACCAAAAAATGAAAAAAAAAAAAAAAAAAAATCAAACCATTTCAGAGTAGGTACTAATGAAGCTAAGATTTTTAATTACTAATTAACACTGGAAGCAAAGACACCAGTTCCTGCTTTTGATCTTTTCTCTTTATAAGTGCACTAGGGAATTGTTGATTTGTTTTGAGAACCACTTATTTTAATTAGAGGGAACCTGTGTTACACTTATGACTGTTTATCAACTCCATAATATTTTAGAAACATTGAATACTTTAAAAATGTTTGAGTATTGTGCATTCTATGAAAATAATAAAGTTTTATACTTAAGTTTCACATCTATCCCCTTTAAAAATCAGGTTTTTAGTCTTAAAAAGGAGAATTTAGGAAAAAAACCTGCTAAAATCAACATTCCAGTATGCTTTCTTCATAATTTGAATGATTTCTCTGTTTGCAGTTGGCTGGAATGAAATGATAATAAAATACACAAATTCTTACCACAATCTGTTGCGTGTGAACTTTGTAAAATCATGCTTATAAGTTCTTCTGAAGTAAACAATTTATCTACTCATTATTAATCTCTTGTAAGATGAGTGCAAGGAAATGAATGAAAAAATACATTCCATTTCAATCACCACTTTGCTTTGAAGGAAGTGTTGCTATTCTCCAGTAAGTTACTTTTTTCATTGATTTTTAAGCAAGTTTTACAGCTTCAAAGGAGATACTGTTTTTTGATGTTTTTCCTTGCTCTAGGAATGTGCAACTATTTTAATTCTTTATTAAATTTTTTTTTCTATCAGGTAAAGTATTTATTTTAATACTTTATTTGAATCTAATCTGTAATTACCTTAATTAAGTAATACTTAATTAAGTATTTAAAAAAAACTTCTCTAAGTGTCTTTTTAATAAAAGCTTTAAGGCAAACTGGACAGGAGTTGTAAATAACAGTTTAATATATGCTATAAATGTTAAAATATAAATATAGTAGCCAATGATACTTACTGTATGGAAAAAGCATTTATTAGTCATTTTGTGCCCTCTAAGTTTCTTTGAGGAAGAGCCCACCATGTCTTTCCTTTAATTCTTTCTTTGTTGATTTCTTGGATATAAGCTGTTTGTAAATGTTACTTTTGTGTATGACAATGTGTTATAAGTAACCATGAATGTTCATAGACTTCCTAAAATAATGTGACCATTACTAGTACATCAGATTATTTTAATAATATGCATGAATGGTACTTTTCACCTTTAAACCCAAATATTTGCAAAGGAGACTTGACTTTTAATTCCCTAAGGAGGAAGAACTGAAACAAGCAGGTCATTGGAATAACCTACTTTTGGATCACACAGCAGACAAGAGATGGAACAAAGTCTGATTTTGGGTGTAGTGCTTTAGTCACAAACCAAATTGCTTTTTCTGCTAGTGGGATATTTAGTACATAAGAAAACTTTTTGATTTCTGTATGAGCAGGTTTTTCTGTGTATCTTTGCTACTATCCTTGTCCAGTGCATATAAAATACATCTATTACAACTCTAGGACTCCCATGATTTCCAAGATTTGCAGAGCAGGGCACTGACTTGGATTTTCTTCTGCAGGCTATTGCTCCATGGACTGGTAGGTGCCAGCAAATAATTTCATATATGCGTACGCTCAAAATGCCTATTGTAGTTCTTGAATTTTATTTTACTATAATATCCCATCCTTTCCAGGAATGCTGTAGGTGCCTTAACAGCTCTTACACTTGATTCACAAGTTATCTCTCTACAATCTGAGAGGAAACTCATCTCCTTATCTTTGCAGTTCAATTCAAAATGTACAGGTGTGTCAAGCTGACAAAGGTTGCTGGAATGAAGAGTAGAGAAAAAGCCATAAATGTGGCAGTAGATGTAATCCACTTGTCAAAGGCAAGGTTACATTCTATTTTGGGGCTTTAATCCATACTACACTTCTTTTGTATCCAATATATTGTCTCTTTTTTTTTTCCTTATTACAGTGCTTTTGAAGAAGATAATGTAATCACATGTATTTTGGTTAATATTACAATCATAATGCTTTGTTCTAATTTAAATACCCTCCACAGTTTCTGCATCTTCCTCCATTTAAAAAGTAAGTGCTACAGTAAGGTTTGAGGTACAAATAGGAGATACAGAATGTCACAGGAAGTGAACTGCAAGGAAGATGTAGCTTGAATTTACGAATTTAGGAAATAATGTAATTCTCCATAATACAGCTATTAACTGCTGCTCGGGGTGAAAGCACTGTAAAGGATTCATCGGATCCAAATTTGATTTCCTTTAGAGAAATAATAGTTCCTGACTCGGAGGACAAAAAACTTAAGCATTCTCCCTTATCTTGACTACTTCCATGGATGGTTGTTCATTTCCTACTGCTTTCTGTCTTTCTTTGGTCCTTTAAATCACAATCAGACCCGTGAAGTTGCCAAAATTAGCCACGTTGCATTTTGTGGAGTTGGTCTTGACAATGCCTGAGTTATTAAAATGAAAATAGTAACTAGCAATCCTGTTCAATAAAAGCCTGTAGCTATTATACCAGATACTTTCTTATGTAGAACAGTAGTGATATAGACAATCAAAGACAAGCAGAAAATTTATTTATATCCAGCTAGCCTTAGTCAGTTGAAGAAACAGCAGCAGTTGTCTGTGGCTGGGCTGGTTGTTGAGAAGATGACGTGCAGCAGGCATTCCTCTAGTGGTGAAGAGTGAAAAAACCAATCTAATTAGAGGAAACATGAAACAAGATTATATGAGTCAAGCAGACTTAGTTAGCTAGAGAATACAAAATGGCTTTGATGGCATTGGCCTAAATGATACAGAAACTGCACTAAAATGCACTTTTCCAGTTCATGGATGAAAGCTAATGAAGCGCTTGTCTCACAGTAAATAAAACAATAAAAAACTGACTGGAGAAAGGTAAATAGTTTTTCAAGTTGTTTCTGTAAGACAAAAATATTGCTATGTCACTGATTTGTATTTTTTTTGTTCTTGCAATGACTTGAAAATGAAAACTTATTTTAGAACATTTCTCTTTGAGAAAATCCTATTTGTGTCTGATGCTAGGAAGATTTTGAAATTATTTCTCAGGTTTTCATGTACTGGCATCAGCTCTAGTAAGGTTTATCACAGTGTCTCTTTTCCTCACTTATTTTCTGTAAATTCTATTTTACAGGAAGCTCTTGACCATTTTAATAAGCTATTAGTAAGATGATACAGATGCTCTTCTGGTTGAAAAAATCTTAGTAGTGATTTCAAATTGGTAAGTGTTCATTAGAAGTAAGTTATGATGTGATTTTAAAGCTCCTTTTACAAACAGCAGACCCAAGTGCAAAAAAACTCTTCAGTAATGATGAATGATGATGTACTAAAGAACATTTTTCTCTGTGGCATCAGAGGAATTGTCCTCTTTCAGTAGAGTTCTATTAACTTTTTTTCATTGGTATATTAGAGAAATCAGACACAGATTTTATGAACTGACAATGCATTAGATGAGGTTCCCTGGCCCTTTTTTATTTTTTAAAAAATAAGTCCATAAAAAATTACTCTTTTTCTAATTATTATTTTTATTGCTCTTCCAGTCATAGCAATATCTGTGATTGCTTGTTTTACCATGAAGAAAAATCATGTACCAGCTTAAATGAATTACTTCCTTTGATAACAACCAAGGGCCTTATTCACTGAAGTATTTGTAACAGATTTCTTCTATACTTCACGGAGAACTTTGGGTGTGGAGGCAGCATAGAGCTGATTTCTAAATATGACCGTGCACACAGTATTTTATATTTGAACTGCTTTCTGCCAAGATTATTTTGTGAGCTTAGGAATCTGCATGGTGCAGTTAGGCTTGCAGAGTGTGTAACTTCTTCTTTGAGGGGTGGAATGGGTTGCTCATGGCACACAGTGAAGGGTTGTGTTGGGGGAGATCTGTACAAGCTCAAATAAACCCAGCACTTTGTGTTCATCCAGTGTGTGCAGGAAGAAGGACAGCCATGTTGATAAGGCAGTCAATCCTAATAAGAAAGCTCTACTCTGTCACAGAATTTTTGTGACACAGGGATGGTGTACTTCCATTAAGTGGTAGTAGTATTTACATGCTGCATTCTAGGCACAGGACTTTCTGTCTTAAATGTATATTTACAACTACAGTCTTGTTCTATCATGACCATATTCTAACATCGTTGGGATTAAAACATCCTCACTCTTCAGTTTTGCATGTTCATCTTTTTGGCTTTTCTTTTTTTCTTTCTTTTTTTTTAGTCATGGAGTGTATAGAATTCAGCTACAAGGTAATGTGAAACAATTCCACAAAACAGTAAAGAATGGATGACATAAGAAACTTACGCTTAGTCAGTGAAAGCAAAGCTTCAGACTTTTGAAAAGTTGACAATGGTCACAGCAAGCAGAACCTGCATTTTACATTTCATCTGAAAAATTATAACGCTTGGCACTTAGAACACCATAATGTAATCCTGGTTCAATGCACTCTCTGCAACACTTTATATGTCATCAGTTCTTGAAGACTTTTTGATCACTTGTTGCTGGGTTGCAGCCTCGCTTCTTGACTAACATCCTGTTTCCTAGTCTACCTAGCCGTGCTAGGGAGAAAGCTCATCGAGTAAAACACAACAGAGATGTGTCAGTCCATTTTTAAGGCAGAGCTGAGCAGTGCACCTTCAGAGTACTTCCTAGCTGTCAGCTCGGTGAGTGTCCAGATGTGTCTTGATGCACTGTTGATATGCCATCCATACAAGTAACATCCTTTCTCTGCCCTCTCACCTTCTGTGTCCATTCTTATTTCCTCTGGAAGGAAAGTGGCTTCCTAGCAAGGCTATATTTCTTTTGCTTCAGGCAACTGGTGTACCAAGGACTGTGATTTCCTCTCCAGAGCACATTTGCCTTGTGATTTAGACACAAACATAGGTACAAACATAGTTATAGAGCAATAATTGGAGCTGTAACCACATTTGACTGGTAATTACTTGTCCTGTGTGGGTGTGAAATACCTGCAGAGTTCCTAGCCTAGAGGGTTCAGGAAACATTATTCTTCTGTATTTTCAAAGTCAAACTGCATCCCAGTTTGTGGTTTACAAGAAACTTGAAAATACTTGTATTAGTAGAAAAATTTGATCCATAACTACATGGTAGAAGGCACTCTGTGAGCCACAATTTCTGCTTTGTCTTCAGCTGTAGCTACTCTATTTGTCTCCTGAACGACTAAACCGAACTAAGATTAGTATATGTGCACTAGCAGGTCAGAACTGGATAGCTTGGTTAGATTGCTGGTAGGTGATGGAGTGCTGTGTGTGAGGGAAGAAATTTCTTGGTCTTTTTCCCTTTGAAGGGGAAAGGGAACAGGGAGTATATAAAGACATAGCTGATACCAGAAATGCAAATCAGGGCGATCATAATTTGAGAGGGCACAATTAGTAATATAATTGCACCACAGTAGCAATAATTATTGTAATTACTTTTATTTACATTAATTGAATTCTACACTAAATGCTGCAATTAGTGTCATGGACACATTGTGCTTTGTGGCTTGTGAAGTGATGGTTCAAAGTGAGCTTTCCCCCTCTTGTGGTGAGCAGTGACTTCCTTTTTAAAGTTACAAAATGTTGTAGTTTTATACTTTAAACAAGAATAATCAGTTTTTAAAAAAACTCAGTCAAGGATGAGAGCACATGGAAGGCACTAGCTCCTCTGGGGCACTGTTTTTTCTTCACTAAGGGCAGAGGAAGGAGAGGTCGGCTCAGCTGATCATCTGAGGACTAACTGATCACTGCATAAACAGGAGTCATAATGTGGCTCCTGGCAATAACAGGCTCAAGCCAGAGTCTAAAAGGTGAAGTCCTCAGCACTGGGTACAAGGCTGGGAAGAAGATGAAATGTCAACAGGGGAAGGGAATGGCAAAGCGCCTACTGTTGCTGTTGTGAGGGGAATTGAGGAGGAGGTACTTAGGGACACGGTTTAATGCTGAACCTGGCAGTGTTAGGTGAATGGTTGGACTTGACAGTCTTAGAGGTCTTTTCCATTCTAAATGATCCTATGGCTGAAAACTGGGGGCTGCCAGCTCTTGAGAAACTAAATTATGAAAAGCTTGGGCCTGGCAGTGTACTGAGAGGAGGGAAGTACTCCTTAAGAAGAGTCAGCTGGAGGATTTGGGGGAAGGAATACTGAGAAGGCAGGGATGGGTAATGTGGAGAATAGATGATGTCTTGGGAAAAGAAAAATAGGAAAACTGCTGGTAGAATAACTAGGTGACTATATAGCTTGGCATGCCTACCCTCTGGTTTCTAGTAGCCCCACGTGGATTTGAAGCACATGCTATAAAGAATTGAAACAGTACCACAAAAGATCCCCTTTTGCGTGGGAAAGACTTGGGCACATGGAAGACTTACCATGTGGGGATATATCAGCCAGGTGAGGCAAGTATGTGTATCTGTGCTGGTGTGGGCTGCAGATGGGACCAACACCCTGACAGAAGAGGCTCCCAGTGCTCTGGAAGGCAGCATATACCAAGGCCATGCCCCAGCCCAGGTGGTGTCCATGAAGCCATTAGCTGTGGTAATTGACTTCACAACTTCTCTAGCAGGGCTGAGTGAGGCTTTTTGCAGGGCTAGGATACAACCTGCTGTAAAACTTTAAAGATTTGGTGAAGATGCACTGTAAATGGATTAAAGAAGCACTCTTAAGGATGTTTACAATAGAACAGATGGTTCCTTCTGGGCTTTACTGGCATCTTATTGCCACCTTACTGCTACTTATGCTTCTGTTAGGATTAAATGTGAGCCAAAGAGAGGATGCTACCTGAAGGATTTTGAGAAAAAAGAACACCTGGCTTTGAAAATGACTGGAATCTGCATCACAATAGAAGACCATGGAGAAGAGGTTGAACTGCTTTGGACTTCTGTGTAGATTTGAGCTGAGGAGGAGATAAGAAGGTGATGCTGGAAACTGTGAGGCAGGCAACCTGGAGAGCCTCTGCCACTGTGGTTGGTGTGGAGTTGTGTTGTTCTTGTTTGCCTTTTTGAACCTGCACTGGGTGCTGCTGCTTTTCTGAAATGTTGAGGATGCTGGGTGGAGAGCTGTGCTCCAGCCCAGCATGTGGAAAACCCAAGGGAAGAACAAGGCAAAGGGACCAGTGGCAGGTTTCTCCAGGAGCAAGTATATTAGAGTAGTAGCTGCTGTATGTCGAGCTTCTAAAGGAATCCTGAAATAAAGCCTTTATACAAGCTTGCTCTGAATTGTTGCTAAAATAGCTGGAAGTTATATGGTTGCTGTGAGGTGTAATTTCTGAACACCATAAAAATTAAGGGAGGGGAAGTAGCTGCAGGTCACTTGCATTTCTCCAGGTCCATGTGTTCAGCTGTGTACCAGGGTGCAGCTGAGTCCAAGATGAGGCTGAGCACCCGAATCCAAGTGTATTGCCCAGCTTGTCATGGCTGTGCTGATGCCAGAGGGCTGCTCAGCAGAGTCGGCAGGGTGTAACACAGCATGCCTGCCACTGGAGCTGTCTCAGTGTTAAGGGTTGAATTGCCCCCCTTTTCTTGCTGTGAATTCCTCCCATTGTTATGTTAAGTAGTTGTGGCTACACCTTAAAACGACAGATAATGCTCTCTCGTAGGGGGGTGGGTGGAGGAGGAGGAGGGGGGGAACCGGAAAAGGAAAGGTGGGAGAGGGGGCTGGGGAGGGGGACTCTCTCTCGCTGGGCTCGTGGACGGAGAGGACACCCCCGTGCTTCGCTCTGGCATCTCCCCTGACATCTCCGTGCTGAGATCCACGCTCCCTGCCTGGGACATCGCCCTGCCGCTCTCGCATCTCACGCTACTATCTCCGGACACTCTGCGGAGCACCACGACCGACACCGTGAGAGGGGGGAGTCACTTTCCCCATCCCCGCTCACCTCTGGGCCGCGGCCGCCATCACTCCAGCCCTCTGCAACTGCGCGGGACCCGCCCTGCCCCCACAGCACCGGTAACTGAGCACAGGGACACGGCCTGCGGCCAAAGGGGACTGGAGCGGAGCTAGACTGTTCTGTTCTGTTACCAATTTTCATAGCTGTTGTTGTTTTCTGCCTTGTTAAATACCAGTAAAGAACTGTTATTTCACATCCCCATATCTCCTGCCTGAAAGCGTCTGATTTGGACCTAAAATAATTAAAAGGGGGGGAGGTGCATTCTGCATTGCAGAAAAGGGGCTTTTGCCTTTCCTTAAACCATACCTGTCTTTTCAAACCAAGACAGATTTTGGCGCCCAACGTGGGGCATTGCCTGAGGGCATTGAGAGAGGGGTAGAAAAGGGAATAACAGTTCTTGAATTACCCAAGCTTGTGGTAGGTGACACCATGCTGTCCAGCTTACCCTGGATTGGCCTCCATGTGGTCACTGCTATATCTCTCCCATTTGCAAGCCCTTTTTTAAACATGAGTTTCATAACCAAGGTTACTGTGGCTATTATCCGACTTATTATGTGGGTTGATCAGTTGAGGAATTCATGGATTTTTAATTTTCTCTGGAAGATGGCCACATGGATTCAGAGCTATCGCACTCTAAGTGTGTGTTTCTGGGGCTACTTCAATAATGGTACTTACTGTGAGGAAGTGGCAGCAGGTGAAATTTTTTCTCAACCCATCACAGGTTTTTTGAAGTTCACCCCACCAGTCTTCAAGGGGTTCCAATCCGCTTTAAATGCTAATGACATTATATTGTGGCTAGTGTTGTTTATATCCCTGTTAAATCTGTTCTATCTAACATTCAGAGATAAGGGGAGATTGACTTGGATAACAACCCTGATCCCTACCCCAGGGATTAGTGATGTTACCCCAGAGCCTGATCCTGTCCCAGAGACTAGGGAGGTTATCCCAGAGCCTGATCCTGTCCCAGAGACTAGGGAGGTTATCCCAGAGCCTGATCCTGTCCCAGAGACTAGGGAGGTTACCCCAGAGCCTGATCCTGTCCCAGAGACTAGGAAGGTTACCCCAGAGCCTGATTTTGTCCCAGAGACTAGGGATATTACCCCAGAGTTTGACCCTCCCCCACAGCCCACCTCGGAAAGGAACCACCCAGAATGGGTGGGGGTGCTAGCAAAGGAGATACGTGAGATGGGCCAGATGCTGAAGGAGCACCTCTCCCCAGCTGGTGAGAAACCCTCCCCCTGCCTTAAAGAGGGAGAATCTGATGGTGCAGCAGTGGGACCCACAGATGTTACATCCATCCAGGTTCCAGCTGAACTGCAAGGGCACTCACAGCCAGCAGCAGTTGCCCCTGTGGAAACTAGGAAGTCTAGGATGAAAACAAGGCACCTAGATAATAAGGGTCAGGAAGGGGGCCCCTCACAACCAGCAGGGGAGCCAGAAGTTGAGATCATCACCGAGTCCCTGTCATACGAGAGTCTCCGTAACCTGCGAAAAGACATTGTACGACGGGGCCGTGAGCCTTTTACAACCTGGTTACTGCGGGTCTGGGACCTTATGGGTACAGGTGTGCAACTGGATGGTACTGAGGCAAGGAATTTGGGACCCTTGACCCAGGACTCAGGTGTGGACCAGGTATTTGTAAGGGAGACAGGTCTCCTTTCCCTCTGGGAGCGACTTTTAATGAGCGTGAGAGAGAGGTTTGTCCACAGGGAAAGAATGCAGGAGTACCACCAGAGAACACGTTGGAATACCCTTGAGGAAGGGATCCAAAAGCTGAGAGAAGTGGCAGTACTGGAGGTGCTCTTTGGGAGGGATGGACAGCATGACAATGACCCTGACAAGGTCAGGTGCACAGGACAGATGTTGTGGAATCTGGCAAACCTGGGCCCATCTCAGTATACCTCCTTTATTGCAATGATTGATGCTGATACCAACCAAGTGACAGTGGGTTCTGTTGCCAACAGGCTCAGGAATTATCAGAGTATGATGGCTGGCCCAATGCAGGCTCATGTCTCTGCTGTGGCTAAGGACCTCAGAGAGGAGTTTAAGGAGGAGATGAAGGAGATAAGGGAAGAGGTGAGGAAGATCAGTGCAGCACCAGTGCGAGTCATGGACCTCAAAAGTAGAGCCCAACGCCCCCCAGCTAGGGAGAGAGGGTACACCCCACGTGCTGACCTGTGGTTTTTTCTACGTGACCACGGGGAAGACATGAGAAGGTGGGATGGGAAACCCACTTCTGTCCTGGCAGCACGGGTGCGCCAACTCAGGGAGGGGAACACCAACAGAGGGAACTCCACTAAAGTGAAGGTAGCCTCAGCCTCCCATGGAGGTGCAGGGTATTACAGAAGGGAGGATGATCTGTCAGATCCCCTTGAAGGAACCTCTAGTATGTATGCCCAGGAGAGAAATAATAACCAGGGCTAGAGGGGCCCTGCCTCTAGCCAGGGAGAGGCACGGGAAAACCGGATCTTTTGGACGGTGTGGATCCGATGGCCTGGCACATCAGAGCCACAGGAACACAGAGCATTGGTTGACACTGGTTCACAATGTACATTAATACCATCGGGACATGTCGGGAAGGAACCTGTTTCAATTGCTGGGGTTACGGGGGGATCTCAGGAATTGACTTTGCTGGAGGCTGAGGTGAGCCTGACTGGGAAAGAGTGGCAGAAGCATCCAATTGTGACTGGCCCAGAGGCACCATGTATCCTAGGCATAGACTTCCTCAGGAACGGCTATTACAAAGACCCAAAGGGACTCAGGTGGGCTTTTGGAATAGCTGCTGTGGCAGCAGAGGGCATTAAGCAGTTGAACACCCTGCCTGGGCTATCAGAAAACCCATCTGCAGTGGGACTCCTCAGGGTGAAAGAGCAACAGGTGCCAATTGCTACCTCAACAGTGCACCGCCGGCAGTACCGGACGAATCGAGATGCCGTGATCCCCATACACAAGATGATCCGTGAGCTGGAGAGCCAAGGGGTGGTCAGCAAAACCCACTCACCCTTCAACAGCCCCATCTGGCCTGTGCGTAAATCTGAAGGAGAATGGAGACTGACAGTGGACTATCGTGCATTGAATGAGGTGACTCCACCGCTGAGCGCTGCTGTGCCGGACATGCTGGAACTGCAGTACGAGCTGGAGTCCAAGGCAGCCAAGTGGTACGCCACCATTGACATCGCCAATGCATTCTTCTCCATTCCTCTGGCAGCAGAGTGCAGGCCTCAGTTCGCTTTCACCTGGAGGGGCGTGCAATACACGTGGAACCGACTGCCCCAGGGGTGGAAACACAGCCCCACCATCTGTCATGGATTGATCCAGGCTACACTGGAGAAGGGTGGAGCTCCAGAACATCTGCAGTACATTGATGACATCATTGTGTGGGGGGACACAGCAATGGAGGTATTTCAGAGAGGAGAAAAGATCATTGAGATTCTGCTGGGAGCCGGCTTCGCCATTAAAAAGAGCAAAGTCAAAGGGCCTGCCCAAGAGATCCAGTTTCTGGGAGTAAAGTGGCAAGATGGACGGCGCCAGATCCCCAGTGAGGTCATCAATAAGATCACTGCAATGTCTCCACCAACCAGCAAGAAGGAAACACAAGCTTTCCTAGGTGCCATAGGCTTTTGGAGAATGCACATTCCTGAGTACAGCCAGATTGTGAGCCCTCTTTACCTGGTCACCCGCAAGAAGAACGATTTCCACTGGGGCCCTGAGCAGCAGCAAGCCTTCGCCCAGATCAAGCAGGAGATTGCTCATGCGGTAGCCCTTGGCCCAGTCAGGACAGGACCAGATGTGAAGAACGTGCTCTACTCTGCAGCCGGGAACCATGGTCTGTCCTGGAGCCTGTGGCAGAAGGTGCCTGGTGAGACGCGAGGCCGACCACTGGGGTTCTGGAGTCGAAGCTACAGAGGGTCCGAGGCCAACTACACTCCAACGGAGAGGGAGATCTTGGCCGCCTATGAAGGGGTTCAAGCTGCCTCAGAGGTGGTTGGCACGGAAACACAACTCCTTCTGGCACCCCGACTGCCAGTGCTGGGGTGGATGTTTAAAGGAAAAGTTCCCTCAACCCACCATGCCACTGACGCCACATGGAGTAAATGGATTGCCCTCATCACACAACGCGCCCGTATTGGAAACCCGAATCGCCCTGGGATTTTGGAGATAATTACCAACTGGCCGGAAGGGGAAGACTTTGGTCTTGCCGAAGAAGAGGAACAGGAACAAGTGACCCGGGCCGAAGAAGCCCCACCGTATAACCAACTGCCAGCAGATGAAACACGCTATGCTCTTTTCACTGATGGTTCCTGCCGCATCGTGGGGATGAACCGGAAGTGGAAAGCAGCCGTATGGAGCCCCACACGACAGGTTGCACAAGCTACCGAAGGAGAAGGTGGATCGAGTCAACTTGCTGAACTCAAAGCTGTTCAGCTGGCCCTGGACATTGCTGAGAGAGAGAAGTGGCCAAAACTCTACCTTTACACTGATTCTTGGATGGTAGCCAATGCTCTGTGGGGATGGTTGGAAAGGTGGAAAAAGGCTGACTGGCAACGTAGGGGAAAACCAATCTGGGCTGCCAATGAATGGAAAGACATTGCCACCAGGATAGAGAAGCTGCCTGTGAAAGTCCGTCACGTAGATGCCCATGTCCCCAAGAGTCGGGCTAATGAGGAACACCGACACAATGAGCAGGTAGATCAGGCTGCACAGATAGAGGTGTCGAAGATAGATTTAGACTGGCAGCACAAGGGAGAGTTGTTCCTGGCTCGATGGGCCCATGATGCCTCAGGTCATCAGGGCAGAGATGCCACCTATAAGTGGGCACGAGACCGAGGGGTGGATCTAACCATGGACAGTATTTCTCAAGTTATCCATGACTGTGAGACGTGCGCTGCCATCAAGCAAGCCAAGCGGGTGAAGCCCCTCTGGTATGGGGGGCGATGGGCCAAATATAAGTATGGAGAGGCCTGGCAGATTGACTACATCACACTGCCTCAAACTCGCCAGGGCAAGCGCTATGTACTGACCATGGTGGAAGCCACCACTGGGTGGTTAGAGACCTACCCTGTGCCTCATGCCACTGCTCGGAACACCATCTTGGGCCTGGAAAAACAAGTTCTTTGGAGGCATGGTACCCCTGAGAGAATTGAGTCAGACAATGGGACTCATTTCAAGAACAGCCTCATAAACACCTGGGCTAGAGAACATGGCATTGAGTGGGTGTACCATATCCCCTACCATGCACCAGCTGCAGGGAAAGTTGAACGGTGCAATGGCCTGCTTAAAACCACCTTAAAGGCACTGGGTGGGGGAACTTTCAAGAACTGGGAGATTAATCTACCAAAGGCCACCTGGTTAGTGAACACCCGAGGTTCCACTAACCGAGCAGGCCCTGCGCAATCTGAGCCCTTGGGAATATCAGATGGAGATAAGGTTCCAGTGGTACACATGAGAGGTATGCTAGGAAAAACTGTTTGGGTGAATCCTGCCTCCAGCAAAGACAATCCCATCCATGGAGTTGTATTCGCTCAAGGACCGGGTTGCACCTGGTGGGTGATGCAAAAGAATGGAGAGACCCGATGTATACCCCAAGGAGACCTTGTTTTAGGGTGAAATACCTATAGTACTGTGCCTATGTCTCTAACTGCATGTATGTATATATAATGTAACAGTTTAATTTGATATAGCATATTAGTATGGGAGAAATTCAGGGGTGGATAATGTTAAGGGTTGAATTGCCCCCCTTTTCTTGCTGTGAATTCCTCCCATTGTTATGTTAAGTAGTTGTGGCTACACCTTAAAACGACAGATAATGCTCTCTCGTAGGGGGGTGGGTGGAGGAGGAGGAGGGGGGGAACCGGAAAAGGAAAGGTGGGAGAGGGGGCTGGGGAGGGGACTCTCTCTCGCTGGGCTCGTGGACGGAGAGGACACCCCCGTGCTTCGCTCTGGCATCTCCCCTGACATCTCCGTGCTGAGATCCACGCTCCCTGCCTGGGACATCGCCCTGCCGCTCTCGCATCTCACGCTACTATCTCCGGACACTCTGCGGAGCACCACGACCGACACCGTGAGAGGGGGAGTCACTTTCCCCATCCCGCTCACCTCTGGGCCGCCGCCGCCATCACTCCAGCCCTCTGCAACTGCGCGGGACCCGCCCTGCCCCCACAGCACCGGTAACTGAGCACAGGGACACGGCCTGCGGCCAAAGGGGACTGGAGCGGAGCTAGACTGTTCTGTTCTGTTACCAATTTTCATAGCTGTTGTTGTTTTCTGCCTTGTTAAATACCAGTAAAGAACTGTTATTTCACATCCCCATATCTCCTGCCTGAAAGCGTCTGATTTGGACCTAAAATAATTAAAAGGGGGGGAGGTGCATTCTGCATTGCAGAAAAGGGGCTTTTGCCTTTCCTTAAACCATACCTGTCTTTTCAAACCAAGACACTCAGGAGTGGGTAAGTGAAATAGTGGGGTTGTTATGCTCCTCTGTCTGGGCTATTTAAAAGCAATTTGTTTATAGCTTGTAATTTCCTATCTTTATTCTATTTTGAGGCTTGTTATTTTTAAGAGTGTGAACTGTGATTTTTGAGAATGGTTAATGAGTTTTTGGTTGCTTTAATTTGAGCATAACAAAGTTTTATGGAGATGTCATTACTTTTCTTTATGTTGTTTTGTCCCTTTAGGTGTCCAGACTGGTTTGGGGTTTTGTTGGTTTTTTAAAAAAAAGGATTCGTTTCAATGCTGCAGAGGGATCTAGACAGGCTGGATTGATTTGCTATCAGTGACAGGATGAAAGGACATAGTCTCAAGCTATGGTAGAGGAGGCTCAGGCTGGACATCAGAAGGAGGTCCTTCACAGAAAGGGTTGTTAAACATTGGAATGGACTGCCCAGGATGATGATGGTGAAGTCATCAGAAATGACTGGATGTGGCACTTACTGCTGTTGTCTAGTTGACATAGAGATGACTGGTCAAGAGTTGGACTTGATCTTTGAGATCTTTTCCACCTGGATGTTTCTGTGAGGGCAATAACCTTTGAGTTGCTGAGTGTTTACTATGGGGAATGAAACCTCTGGAATCTAGGGATATTCAGGGGTGCTTGCCAGCTTAAACAGTTGAATCCCTTTTAAATGTTAGTGTATTTTCTTAACTTTAATGGATATGAATGTAATTTCCCAGAGAGAGGTTTAGGAAAAAACTTTTATCGCTTCCTCTGTGTTCGCTGGGGAGGGAGAAGCAGATCGCTGAAAACGAATTAACAACAAAGAATGAATAGTAAGGAAGATACTGTATTTAAGATGGGAGAAGCAAGGACTGTTAATAGCTCTCTGCTTGTGGTTTTGATCTGTAAGCTGAACATTTCCTACCACTTCAGGAGTGGTATGAGCAAAATTCCTAAATAGGTATATGTTATAGTGGCCGTAATGCAGAAAATCATGTGTAATGTTTAAATTTAATGATTTCAAATGTTTTCTGTTTTCACCTCTGGAAAATACAACATCAAAGAGGAGTAAGACCCTGTGACTTGACTCCCTGAAATGGCAATGATAGAATAATGGTCCATCTTGTGTGTCAGTTTAGAGCATTGCAAACTGTTAATGTTTATAAAACACTTAGAAGATGGAGAGCCATTTTGGGTGAGATCAAGTTGCCACTCTGCTGTTGCCACAGAAATAAAAGCATGTCAGTGTCAACTTGCCTCAGATCTGCTTTTGACCCTAGGCCTGACAACACTGAGGCCAGTTCCTGGGGTGGCAATCTGAGACTTGTGAGAGTGGCAGCAGACCTATTTGCTATCTGTTCTTCAAAAAATACACAAATTAAGTCTAAATACTTCAAACCTTGGAGGCAAAACACTGCATTGCTTCTGTCTTCTCAGCAGGCAAGTTTAAGGGAATTTTCTTAGGTTATTAAAAAAAGAGATAAGGTTTTGAGCCCTCTGTGTACAGACTTGAGAATGGCAAAACAATGTGTGATATGCTGGAAGCCAACAGGAGGAAGAGAATGAGAAGTAGTAAGAAAAGGTTCTGTAAAGGATACTGAGTACTCTCATAGTTCTACCCTTCTGTGTCTCTGCTAGCTGGTATCAAAACCCTGCCTGTTGAAACTCATAAACCTAACTTCTTACAGCTCTCACTCAGACAGGAAATTCCCCTCCATAGATATTGCACAGTCCTAAAAGTAAGAACTCAATGTTTGTTACTTTGGTGAGTAGTTGCAGCCAGATTCTGGGTCTTTTCCCCCAGGAGTAGGATTCAGTATGGCTGACTGCTGCTATTAACATTTATTTGTCTGACAAACTAACTAAAGGGTCTTCTCTATTCTACACACTGAGATCCAAGATGACAAGGTGGCATCTATCTCGACACAGAAATAAACTGCTTAGTGAATTTTTAAACTCTTTTTGTTCTTTCAAAGAAGAGTTAAAGAATATAGAACCTCTCTTAACTGGGATAGACAAATGTAGGAGTACTAACTGGCTTTGCAAAACTGGGAGGATGTCCTGTCTAGATCCAAGGCCAGATTATTTGGTTCATATCATGGTCAAGGTAAACGAACGAATATTCCTTTTTAGCAAGACCGTGCATTTCACAGCTGAATGCAGCCAAGTAAAAATCTTTCATCAAAAAAAACCCCACAGACTTAGCTTGAAGGCTGGCATCAATATAATTCCTGTAAGACTTTTAAGATTATAGAGAGATATATCCTTTATGGCATTTTCTGTTTGTTTCCTTGAACACTACCTTTTCATAGAGTAGATGAGACTTTGGTCATACCCTTTCTAGTTAAAGAAAGTTGGAAGCCACTCCGAGAGTGGCTGTTGGTGCCTGGAGACTGGGATAACAGGACTATCCAGGCCCTTGGCAACACAACCTGCCTGTGTGGGCTGTGGGTCAGAGCAGATTCTAAATCCTGAACCAAGGTACTAAATGCTAGAGAGGGATTGCAGGTGTGGGGGAAATGATTGCTGAGTCACACAGCAGTGGACAGGCAGGAAGGGTTGAGCTATGGAATAAACCAGAAAGCTCAGATCGATCCTAGCAAACGTGTGTACTGGGATATTTGTGATAAAGGACCTGAACAGGCAGCCTGGACTGAAATAAAGCAGATGACATTAGATCATACTGCTCCCAGCTGAGAGCTCAAAGCTGTTTAAAGCCTACAGCAGGTGATTTTGGGGACAGCTAGCTGGAGGAAGAGTTTGGACTCTGGAAGCTTAAAGCAGAGCTAGATTTAATTGCCAGTTTGCTGATGCTTGCTTAGGCTGTTTTCTGGGTAAGAAGTGACAAGTCCTCTGTCCTGCCTTAGCAACAGGGTGCAACTGTGCTTTCCTACAGAAGGGGCTGAGGATATGCTCAAGCTCAGTGCTATTACATAAATGTTGTACTTAAGCCTGAAGAAATAAATACTGCAACCTCCCTTTTGTTTTCCCATTAAAAAAAATCTTCCAGAGCTGTACTGAACATTTGCAAAATAAATAGGAGTAAAAGAAATTGGAATGGCAAGTCTCTTGTTGAAGACATATATACTGTAACTTTACACTTGGATATCCTTGAGCATCTAATGTCACTTGCCCCTTTGGTAAAACAAATTGGGGGATTTTGACTACTTATTAGTCTGTTCCCTTTGTGGGAACTGTTTGATCTCGGTGCAGAAAGTTTTGGTTAAGTCAACAGTGCCATACTTACCCTGTTCACTCTTAAAATTGAAAGAAATAATTTTTGCCTTCATCTACCATGTGAATATTTGTGTCAGGAAATAGTACTGCAAGTGCTGTGAGTTCTTTGTGGCATCTGAAGCTGTCAAAGTTCTTGTTTGTAGTATGGAAAGAGAAACTACTGAAGCATCTTGAAGATTTCTTCTGTTCAAGGTGTCTTTCCTAAAGCTGCTGCTGGACAGGATCACACACATTCTTCACAAAAATCAAGGGGTGTTTCTTAAGGCAAGTCCTGACTTAATAAGTAATAAGAAGGAAACTTAACTAGTAATAAGAAGGAAGTAAAGGAAATGTAAATTTTGTTTATGATGACAAACTTAGAAATAGAAGTTTCTATATGGTTTTGAAAAACATAGATGGATTTTATAAAGGTAAAAATTCCTGGCTTATGAGAGATCCTCCAACTCAATAATATAGGAATTAACAAACAATACAAGGAATTTATTTTTCCTCCCACAGTTGGCCATTTAGTTATAGTTTCCAAGGAATGTCAAGAGGAAAAGAGCTATTATCAACTGTGAGTGAAGCCTTTCTGATACTGCTGACTGATAAAATGGCTGGAGAAACTTGTTTCCTAGCCTCAAACTCCATTTTCTTTGCAATTTTCTCATCTTTGTTGTGAACAAAGAATAATGCTTGTCTGTGTTACAGATCAGTTGCTGCTTTTGTAATAATTGTAGTGTTTTCATTGCCTTTAGTGCTGCTGGCAACTCAGCTGATGATTTCATGGGACTGAAATACTTGTCTGTAAGGTTTGCGCATTTTGGATTCCTTATGAAGTGGTTTTTCTTACAGAAAAGAAACATTGATTATGAAAATGCATAATTATGAGCTGAGGGGAGAGAGAGCTCCTCACCTGGCTTAAATCCACCTTGAGCTCAATTGCTCTGAGGTTTTGTGCAGGATCCCTCCTATAAATACTGCTTGTATTCGAGAAGAGTAACACTCTTAATTGCATCACCCCAATTCTTAGTGAAGTCACAAACAGAAAAAGACATTAATTATCATCACATGTGTGATGAGTTCCTGTTAATACCTTATTGAAAAATAACCACTGGAAATAACTGGAAATGGATTCATTGTCCTAATTTGCACCATCTTACAGAGTTTTGACAGGGAATTTGCTAGCAAGTAAAACAATGGCTAGATATGTCAGGGAAAATACTTTTTCATTTGCTAGACTACAGATATTTAGTGCACACACACTGCACAGTTTGTTATGAAGACTTGGGTTTGATGTTGCTCATGTATGTTCCCTAGAAACATCTGTGTGTCATTTCTTTGAAGCATGGCTTTATGGCTGTATTAGTTGGTGAGGGAAAAGTGATGGTGTTACAAGTGTTTTTGCTAAAGAGCTCCCTTCAGTGGAATCTTATAGGTCCCTATCTATCTTGTGTGGTCATTTCCATGCTTGTCATATGACATAGAAAGATCTCTGTGCTAGAGAGAAAAGCATAAAATGTGTTGCAAATCTGAAGTGGTTTTCTTCCAGTTATATGAGAGGTCAGAGTTGGAGGCTGAAACAAAGTCAAATCTCTTTGAAGTGCTGAATAAATAGCACCAACCTTCAAAAGGATGAAATCTGACAATGCCTGAACCTTACTGACATGTAAGAGATGCATTTTGTCAGCTCCTGGAGAAAAGGTTGGGTTTGGTGTAGTTTCTTAATAATGAATTTCTGCTCTCATCCTTTTCTCCAAACCCCATGCTGCCAAGACCTTTAATCTTTTCATATGATAACAAGCAGTTTTACTTTTTTTGTTTAATTGGAGCCAAATAATTTCATGCAACACTTTGAAAACTTAAGAGAAATACCCAATTGGACTTTGAGCTCAAATCTATCAATAAATGAAAAAAGACTAATAAGTAAAGGTACCACTACCGGTGACTATTACTGCTGTGAATAATTTTAAGCTTTTGTGCAACTGCATTTATTTCTCCTCTTCTAATCCCTAAAGCATCACATAGAGTATAGAAATAGAGCCTTTTATATGTCAGGACTCTACAATAATGTATGGGGAAATCCAGCAACTAGAAGAAAGAAATTATGTATGTGTGGGCAAACTTTAATTTTGCCTAAAGAATGTAACTTTCTGCTTTTTAATTTCTGGTGCAAGTACAGCAAATGTGCAATTAAGCCTTCTAGTAGGTCTGTAGGACTGGTTTTGTAATCCCTCCTTGGAACACAATAAATACAAACAGTAATCACAGGTTTAATGAGTGTAATCTATCATAAAATACCTAACAAAACACTATGTGCAGTATTACCTTCTGATTCATGCTTCAAATATTCCAAATGTATTAAAGGAGCACAGCAAATGCTGAGTACCCACTGAGGCAGGAAGGAGAGAACAGTCTTTTAAATAAGTAAATAGTGTGTATATGTATGATAAACAAGAAAGCTTATTCAAAATTCATTTTGCTCTCATGGAGGTGAGTAGAAGCATCTTGCTGATTGCAGGTGCTCTCCCTGCTGCACTAAGGCCTAATTTATCTGAAACCTTCTCGAGACATCACACTGAATATCCAACAGCATATTTAGGAGAGGGTGCCGAATTATGAACTGTGAGACTCAGTATTTGTCTTAACTGCATCTCCATGGGAGTTCTTATCTCTGTCTTTGTTCTCTTATTCACGTTAAGTTTCTCACATGTGCATTTACCTTTCAAAAAATATATGGAATACCCAGTTTGCATGAAGTCATAAACTGAAGGGAGAGTTACTGTAGAGCAAATTACACAGGCTGTAGTTCTGCACTGCCATTACCCTTGCTCCTTCATGGAACACACCAGGGACCAATCTGAGAACTCTTAGCTCCGTGAATCTTTGGGGGAAGCTATTGAAACTGGATAACACTGAAATAGATTTAAACTGAAGTTTCTGGCCAGAGTTACTCTAACTCAAAGCTTGCAAACTTGGAATTGGGAAGCTTTTTCAGCCTAAGATTAAATCAAACTTGGCACTATTTGTGACTTCAGGCAGAACTTGCTGACCTTAAGGTTACCTTAACTCTGCTGCTTAGCTTCTCACACCCCAGAAATGTTAGGAGGCATTGTTGCTTGAAAAGCAGATAGTTGAGAAGATGGTGTAAATGTGACTCTCAAGAGATTAACACTTTCTGGTGGGACAGATGCATAAATTTAATTATTTTTCTACTTTTTTTCCTGAGCATACAGAATAGTATGCTACAGGGGACAGACCTTGCTTTGGTAGAAAGCTGAATTTTGTGTATAAACATGTTCTGCAGACCCAGTTGCTGTGTCTTTTCTATAGGAAATGACAAATATTTGAAATCCAAGTGTTGCAACTGCTGCAGGCCATATCTTTGCCTTTCCTGTGGTTTGCATTGGTTGAATCCTCTATGGAATCAACTGAAGGAACTGACTATTGAAAAAGCTTATGAGAATTTCTCTTCAGCTGACTTGCAGTGCAGTGTTGTTTCCAAGTGATCTGCCAGTCTGACATCAGCATTAAATAGAATATCACATCTCATGGACTAACCATCTGATTCATTGTGACAGTTTTTATCTCTAATGTTTGAAGCTGTAATTAAGGGAGGAACATGTGGGAGACAGAATAAAAGTCAAGAGATAAAATAAGAAATTGGATTGCAAAGGCAAGGAAAGAACCTTGTAATTTATTACTCTTAAGAGAAATATGGAACAATTGCTCTTAAAAGCAATACTAACTGTGCAAATAGTTGTCCTGGTTAAGTGACCGCAAACCATCTTGATTAGTTTTGTTTAAATCTGGTGTAGTCTATTAACTTTTTTCATACACTTGTAGAAATTTGGTCAATTAAATAGTAAATGCAAGGAGAAATGCCCTTTATGATTTTAATGGATAAAAACTCTGGGGCGAATGTGCACGACATGTGTGATACCAAGCTGAAACTGTAGAAAGGGCTGATTATATCAGCACCTTGAGTCTGCATATGCTGTGCATTGATCTGAATATTCTTGAGTTGGCCACATTTAGGAGAGATTTTAAAGTAACATCTGTTGCAAGTTAGCTTGTGTTTTGTACTGAGAGGGCATTAGTCAGTGCTTGTTACAGACAGATGAATTTTTGGAATAATTTGGCTCACTGAAGAGCAGTGTCAGTGAATTCAGTTTCATTACTGAAGGTTAATTAATCTCTAAAAAATAACACTGGTTTATCTGGAAACAGTGGCATTTTCAGTCACAGGTAGTTTTTAAACACCAAAGCGAAGCCATTCCCTGGAAAAATATAAAGGAGTTGTTGAAGACTTTAGTTTACTCTCAGTTATGGGTTTACTTCCTTTACATCTATTAAGATGGAGAAGTTCTTTTGTACAGATCAGAGTGAAGAGGTGATGGCCAACTTCTGGCAGGAAATTGTCTTCCATCTTTTTTGGAAACTT
Organism: Acridotheres tristis; assembly: GCA_037013685.1. NCBI lineage: Eukaryota > Metazoa > Chordata > Aves > Passeriformes > Sturnidae > Acridotheres > Acridotheres tristis. Next base: position 22,457,673 of record CM072888.1, on the reverse strand, counting down.
TACATGAAGACTATTGAACAAACTAATACGGCTTTTTATGGCAGCCGTGGCCTCTGTGTTGTTCATATCAGAGACATTTAGAAATTTTGACCACCACAGGAATGGATTCAGTGGTCACCTTGCTATGCCTGCCTGGGATGACTTAGACCTTGTGGTGATAGAGTCTCTTTAAATTGTAAATAGGAAGTACCTCTCAATTCACCTCTCCAATTTCTAACAGATCTGAACACACTTTATCAAGTGATAAGAAAGTTTGGCATGGGGACTCTGCCTTAACAAGTCCTTGTTAAAAGCCAGGTATAACTTGCTGCATCCCATAACTTGTACTTCAGTGTGGGGAGGGCTGGGGGCGAGTGTCACCCCAGACATGCTCTTCCCTGGGATGGATGTGGACAGCAACGAGCAAACTGACTATCCTGTGCTGAACCTATCCCAAGTGACGTGCCACTGGGGAATTGGCTATTTTCTCACACTACTGGGGCCATCCATGTGAGTTTAGTTATTTTTCCAAAGCATCTAAATGGCCACACTTTTTGAAAGGATACTAAAAGTTGCTCATGTTGCTTAGAGTAGATTGTGGAATAAGGCTTGTTCTGTGACAACCTTGCAGCAGAGTTGTGTCGATAACAGGGTTCTAGTTTTATGGGATACTTCTGTTTTCAGTGGCCTTAGTGCAATAAGCTCACGTGGAAATGGAGATCCTGGAAAAGAGCACTTGGCTGGGAACTGCCTTGTCCTGTGGCATCCCCTTCCCACTGTGTCTACTATTATTTCTCCCAGCTCTTTCCTACTCCTTTTCAGTGGTTTCTGTTGTCACTAGTGCAAACAGGCTTGGAAAACCATAAGGGGAGAAGGGAAAACTTGTTTGCTCGAGAACTCAACATTATTCTTAAATGCCTGGGAGCTTCTAAGAGCAATGGGATTTAATATCATTTAAGACCATTCATTCCAACTTCCTACTCCTCCAGGGTGCCTAGCAAGCAGGGAGAAGGCACATTCCTTGATACCTGTGCTTGTACCATCATGTGGTCTCCTCCAAATTCAGACTAGTCTAGATCTCTGAAACACAACCAGAAAATTTTCTGCCTCTGAGAGGGTGGCTCTGCAACAACTTTTGATTTACAGCACGTTGGCTGTTGCTGGGTAATTATTCTGTGTGGGTTTTACTGCTTGGCAAATGAAAGATCACTTGTTCCTCAGCTGCTGCTGGGTAAGAGCTGGCACAGATCAAGTGCCATGGCTTTGGCTGAGGGGCTGTGAGTCTAAAAGAGAGATAGCTTGCACTCTGGTCTGCAGGCTATGATCTCGAACAATATTCAGGCATATTCATACAGTACAGGCATTTTTCTGTTTTCCAGACATGGATTTTTTATATTGAATAAAATTTGCTGTCAGTTATTCTTCCAGCATGGAGATTTTGATATTTCTCCTAATGGGACATGAGGTATGCCTGATTTTAAACTTGCTGTGATCTTACTTCTTACTGTGAGGTGAAAGAAAATAAGACAACTAGTAGCAAAATTAAATATGTATTGAAAATGAACTTAAGCCTGTAACTAATGAAACTTGTCATATTTTGTGAGAGTTTGCATCTACATTTGCAGACACAGTCTGTGTTCTGTTTAATGTAAATAAGTGCAGTGTTCTCATGTTACCTTTCCCTGAAGGCAGCTGTGTGAATACAGAGATAACACTTCCCTTCTCCCTTGTAAACTGCTTTAAGCGTTGGCAGTCGGGATCTGGAAGTGCAGCTCTGTTTAGTGGAGTCTGATCCCAGCAGTAACCCTTGCATGGTAAAAATGGCTGGGCTTTGTTGAGCACTTACATCACTTGCAGGATGACGCTGAGACTTTCGTCATTTGCTCAGGTAAAAAAGCAACCTCTAAACCAGATAAAATCAGGTAGGACCATGTTCTTACAAGCTTGTCCCTATGCCAAAATAGATAATTACCAGTGTAATTAGGCAGATGCCTCCAACTTGTCATCTTCATTTAAAAAAATAAGAGAGCAATGACTTCCTGTTCATATACAACAGTAAAACGTGCAGCCACGTTTTACTGCCAGTCTGCACAACTACAAATAAATATTCCAAGTGTAAGATGGGGACAATTGCTATTAGGCTCTAGTTAAACACTTCCATGTGTGCACTGACTGGTGCTTGACAGACTCTTTTAAAAGAAAAGCAAGTTTGCAATATTGTGTTGCTGTAACATAGGAATAACAAATGTAACATCTGGCTTGAAATGAAAAAGCAGAGCTTGCAGGTATGCCAAGACTAATGTAGTTGGAAAAGCTCAATGAAAGAAACAAAAAATTAAGAGTTTGGGGATGGGATAGTTAAATATTTTTACACGAAAAAAAATGATACGAGCAGAGCTGCACTTTTGTATATATATTGCATAATTAAAAAAAAAAAACCCGCTTGTGTTAATATGGGTATGAATCACAGCAACTCTTATTGAAAGAACTTTTACACAAGCAGTGTAGCATTTTTGTGCATAAGCAGCCAGATTCTGTATTATAAAGAGGGTATGTTTTACTAATCTGTCCTAACTTTCTGTTGAGGCTTTTATTGGCCTCTTGGCAAAGCAAGCATGATTTGGGGATGTAGAATAAAACAGTGAATTTCTTCAATGCCTCCCTGTTGCAATAAATTACACAAACCAGGTGCTATCCAATGTGGAATGGATTATTTAGAAGATTAGTCAACTTCTTGTGTATGTATCTTTAAGCATGATCATTAAATACCCAAATCATAGTAAAGCTGTAATAGCAGTTTGAAGGGAGAAAAATGACAGGTTTTTTTCATAAAGAACAGATATTTGGAGTTTTCTTTTATTCTTGAGGTGAAAACAATATGATGTTTCCTTTTGTTTTAGTTTTAAACCAGTTTTAAATTTTAGGAGGAAGAGGGATCTAGATGAAGCACGTCAAAACAAAAAGAACATCTGTCAACCACAACCGCGGGGTTTTTTTATCGGACAGTAAATATTCCTTTTCCAAACTTGTGTAGCTCTAAGGGAGATGTGGCATGAGCACAGCCTCACAAGAGCTTCTAATGCTACAGAACAGGCAGGAAGGGCTGAGTGTGAGTGCCTTGCTCAAGAAATGCATAAAGTCAAAAGAAACTAAAGCCTTAATTCTTAACTGGTACTCCTTGTAACTTGTAATTAATTCACTGCAATAATTTTCTGATTCTGTTTTCTCCTGGGGCATGACCCATAAAATTAAATGGCAAAGAAATTCCAACGTAGGCATATTCTGACCAATAAAGCACTTGGTGCAATGGGCAGGCAGCCTTGCTAATCGGCATTTTCTTTGAATGGGATCTGCTTGTGCTGCTCTGCTAAGCCTTTTCTTTGGCTTCCCTTAAGTTGCTTTGATTATTGCTGAGAGATGAGGAGCTGATCCATTTTTTCCAAAGCGTGGAGTGGGGCATCCTGGAGTCCTCTGTGAATCACGGCGACTGCCTTTTCCTGATTCAGCAGGGGCTGGAGGAGAGCTAAAGCTCCTGCTGTTTTCAGGATGCCTCTCCCAGCACTGATACCTGGTAGCAAAGCCACTTGCTACTCCTGACCTTACAGTGGATTTCAAAACAGCATCTGAATGTCTGCATTTGGTACTAGGTCTTGTAGTACTCATTTATTCTTTTCTTCTTTCATTCTTTCTTCCTTTCTTTCTATTTTTACTTTAATCTACAAATGCTGTTTCCCCTCTCTTAGAGAAATCGGCTGGAAGATCATGTACATCATAAATAATCCTGTGGTTGAATTTAAACTATTTGGAATTCCTTCCTTATAGTTGTTTTCTTGTATATATCTGGTTCCAGACTAAAATGAGAGCAGAGTACAGCAGCCCTTGTTACTGAGATAAGTGGCTTTTTCCTACTGATAGCTGGGGATTAGCATTCTGTGAGGAGGGGAGAATAACCATAGGCTGATCCGATGATTGCTGTGAAGAATAGACAGGAACATAAGAACTGTGATGCAAATAGGTATAAACATTCATTAGAGATGAATTTTTTTCCGCAAGTCCAGTGGCTGAGGCATGTCTTGAGGTATGTTTATGAATGTGTAATTCCTATTATGTTTGCATGTCAAGTATGCTTTCAAATTGATGAATTCCTGGAATCAGCTGTATTTTTAGCAACACTTGCAGTGACTAATTTATACGTATTTGTTTTCCATCAAGCTTGCCTTTTGGGTTCACTCTTCGGTATTTTGAAGTTATAGGTTATAGGCATGTCAAGTTAACAGTTTTTGTATCTTTAGATTTATTCTGGTGTTATTCTTTCTTACTTGACTTTCTGATTTTAAGAGTAGCAAACCCTTCCCAGTCTTTCACAACTGCTCATCGTACAAGTCCTTTGCACATGAAAGACATGGAAAAGAACAATAGATTTTTAAGACTGAGTATGTGGAGGTAGTTTCAACCATGTTGCCCAAAGAGGAAACAGCTGTTTTTTTTCTATAAATAACAATGTATTTTCAGCTTTATCCTCCATCATTTTCTTACTTCAGTGTAAGATTTTTGTTGATGTTTTAGAAGAATTGCAGATTCAGCAGACCTTCTCATTGATATACTTAAATTGATTGCTGAGTATTTCTTCCAAGTTACTCATCCAAGCTCCTGGAGAATGTGTGGTTTACTCAGACTGGTAACAAAAATGCACCTGATGATGAGAACGTGAACTCAGCCTGGCATCTTGTTGCCTTGTCACTTCAGCCCTGGAGCTTGTCAGGATCTTTATTCCAGGCTTACTGTGTGACTTGGTTTATCAACACATCACACTTCAGTGTTGGTCAGAAGTTAGATGAGCTTGTTGGGTCTCTGGAACCAGCACTCCTAGGCTGCCCCACACAGCCTAGATAGCTCTGCCCATGCCTATGGGGTGATGAGTTAAATGTGTGTTAGCCACACTCTCTGCAGATGGGACCTGGACCAGCAGGCAACTTCATTTAGCATTCGAGGCAAGAATTGGGAGCACTTTGGACAAGAGCTGTAACTGAAGGGACTCTCCATCCCAAGGCTGACAAGAAGCTGAAGCTATGCTGCAATGCCAATTAAGAAGTGGGCTGTTAGCAAGAATGCCATTGATCAAAACCAATTTGCCAAAATTACAAGAGAGTGTTGAGCAGATATATTATCTGGATGAATACTGAGACTAACAGAGAATGTATCAGCTGAAATGTTAATCATAAATTATGCTTTCACATTTAGTGTTGGGACTGACAAGTGCAGCTATATTTGCTGAGTTAAGACTTCTCCATTTCTTTATAATTTAAGTGGTTTTGGGGCTTTAGTTTACTGCCCTTAAGACTGGGAGATCTTCTTGCATCATCCATTGTTTGCTCCCATTGCTGAAGCCCTCCACTTCCTCATATGTTAGTGCTTTAAAACCCCCAAAATTTCAAACTCTCTCGTCCCTCTTCTCCTCCCAAGCTCCTGCCTGAACCTTGCATATGTCTGAATTATCTTGATACAGCATGGCCTTCAAAAGCACAGGCTCCTCTGGTGAGGCAAGACTCTGCTGGTTTTACTGAAATGCAGTTCTGTGAGTTTAGGGGAGAGAACGCAAAGGGTGCCTCTGACAAAATGATTTTTTATAAAATAACTTTCTAACACAGCTGCTGATGTTTCTCTGTTAATTCACATTTTGCACTGAACACAATGAGAAGCTGTTTCGTCTAATGCAAGGTACTAATTTGAAGCCCTCTCTTCTTAGGTTGTAGATATTTGGAAAAAAATAATTTACAGGGGTCCTCTAGAGGTTACTGCATCCCAAAGTATCTTATGAAATTTCAGTTTAAAAATTGTGAACAAACAGTCTAGGCTGATGTTTCTTTATCTGCCTATAGAGATTAACACCAGGCTGAGTTGTTACAACATGTTAATCACTGGCAAGGGTAGTTTCAAAATGAATGGCTTTTAAGCTTCATTTATTTAAATATCTTAAACCATCTGAAGAGTGTTCTCCCCATTACTAGCCTCCCCTGCTGCTTCTCAGAAATACTTTATATTTGCTAGATGCCTTTCATAATGAAAAATTAAACTCCAGGAAGCTTGAAGTGGATGTGGGTAATATGAATTTAGCCCTCCAGCCAGGAGGGCCACCTGTGTCCTGGGCAGGATCAGGCACAGCATCTCCAACTGGGTGAGGGATGGGATTGTCACACCCTGCTCTGCCCTGGAATGGCCTCTGTTCAAATACTGTGTGCAGTTTTGGGTGTCACAATACAAAAAAGACATTAAACTATTAGAGAGCATCCAAAGAAGGGCCACGAGCATGGTGAAGCTTCTGGAGGGGAAGCCATGTGAGGAGAGGCTGACGTCACTTGGCTTGTTCAGCCTGGAGGAGACTGAGGGGAGACCTTGTGGTCTTCAACATCCTCATGAGGGGAACTGCAGAGGCAGATACTGATCTGTTCTCTGTGGTCCTCAGTGACAGGATACATGAGAGTTGTGTCAGGGGAGGTTTAGGTTGGATATCAGGAAAAGGTTCTTCACCCAGAGGGTGACTGGGCACTGGAACAGCTCCCCAGGGCAGTGGTCACAGAACCACGCTTGACAGAATTCAGGAAGTGTTTGGACAATGCTCTCAGGCACATGGTGTGATTCTCAGGGATGGTGCTGTGTGGGGCAAGGAGCTGGGCTTGATGATCCTTGTGGGTCCCTTCCAACTCAACTTATTCTGTGATCCTTGCAAAACAGCCAGCTGTTGAGCTGAAAAGGTGCCACACATTCCAGCAACTAGTAAAAAATTAAAGGTAGAATAATTGTAAAATGAAGATTTGAACTTTGGGTGTTTAGTCCTTCCTTCAGTACAGAAGGAGTTCAATGCCTTAGAGGGCTGGAATTGCTGCTGTGATGCCAAAGCACTCAAGTTAGAGGGCAGACGTGTCCACTGAGCTTCAAGTGCAGTGCTGGGATTTGGGGTGTGTCTCTGAGTTTAGCATTCTCAGTCCTTGTGAGAGCTCTGCTCTCAGGGACAAAATCTTCCAAGGTGTTCTACGCATGCACCTGTGGCAGTGTGGTGGCAGCCACACTGACTGTGGTCCCCCCTGAAAAAAATCCAGGTGGCATCTTGCAAGCCCAGAATAGAATTAAACTACATGCAGTTGCTGCTGTGCTCAGATAATGCACCCTGCTGCCTAAATCTTAGCTGAGGCTTGAACAGCAACAGCATCATCCTTCTCTTCCCTCCTCATTTCTTTAAAAGTGAGAGTAAATGTTGTAATGTAGTCCTAGCAGGTAGTCACCACATTTGAAATTGGCATACTTATTTAATGCTCTGTATAATTCAGAAACTTGGTTTCATTTATTCAGGCTTGAAAGCCTTCATTTGATCATTATTCTTCCATGCTTTGCATACCATGTTGCTATACAATCTCTTGTGTTCACTGCTGGTTATCTAGCTGGGTTGTAACCCGTCCCTTGTGCTACACTGAGACAAAATGCTTCATCAGAAGCCCATATCTACTGAGAAAATCAAATAGATTTAAAATGGCACTTTCAATCTGTCGCAGCAATGAGGGCTATTACACTTTGGTTGCTGGAGAATTTAATGGAGTGTGTGTCACTGCAATCAGCTGAGCACATCAGCTGATAAGATTGTGGGTTTCATCCTGAAGAGATTGTGAACTGTCAAATAATGAAGATAAAGTACGGGAATTATGCTATTCCTGCTATTACGCTCCTTGTCTGTGCCCCATCATGTCTTTCCTTTGCTATTGCATACATCATGGTGTGTGTGATGCTCAGTTCATCAGGAGGGTCTCTGAGAACATGAAATACTCCTTGCAGGACTGTTTTTGTGGGTGGGCTGGATTCTTTGCTGTGTGAGGCACAGCTGTACTGTCTTGAGGCTTGCCTTGAACCCTGAGGGAAGAGGGGAAAAATGCTGCTAGAAAAACATGAGACAGGAAAGAGTAGACCTGATGTGCCTGGGTGTCACAGTTCTAATGGTGTCTGTAGAAGACGAATACTTTCTCTCCTAAATTTTTGTTGTATTGAATTTCTTCAGTAATGACTCTGTTAGTATGTGAGGCAACACAGGACTGATTATAATTTGAAGCATCACATGACAGGAACATCTCTTATAAGGGAGGCCTGAGGGTGCTGGGTTTGTTCAGGGGATCTTATGAATGCATACAAATATCTCAGGGGTGGGTGTCAAGAGGGTGGGGAAAGAATGTTTTCAGTAGTGCCCAGGGACAAGATGAGTAGGGTTGCCTCCAGCTGAGGAACTGTAACAGGGAGATGCCTTTTCTGTGGCTATTAAGGCTGACTTCTTCAAGTTCAGCTGCCTTTAGTTCCTTTGAAAACACCACTTTCCATGTTTGATGGTTTATAGTGCTGCCTCTGGATCTAAAATCAGCAACAATTTGATCTTGCAAATAGTCCCCTGGAGGCTGCTTCAGTGGCTTTACAAGAGCGAGCTTGAACCCTGGCACATTACTTGTGTGTGTGCTGCAAACCTGGGATGGTCCAACTTGAAGCCTTTCAGAGCCTTCTCCCTCCATTGCTTCTCTTTTTCTGTCAGCACTGGAACACAGAAGCTATTCCTGTAATTGGGAATGTGTGTGTGCAGCTGGGCTGTCAGCAAGGACAAGTGGGTGAGTGGCTGAGGGAGCATGAATGAATGATTGAACAGAGGCAAAAACAGCAAAAGCTGTGGGTGAAAAGAAAAGGCTTGGAATCAGCTTACCCATCACCTTTAATATGCTCTTTACTATGAGGTATACAAGCAAGAAGAGGATGGAGGGGTCTTTTTCCCCCAGCTGTTGGAATACAATGTGGTTTTGTCTTGCACGTACTTTTGCTTCTATGGTCCCTTTAGGAATAGGAAAAATGCCCTGGTTGCCAGTGTTCTTAAAAATGTACTTAAATTTCCTGAATAAATAAACTGCAGCTTCTGTGGTGAGTGCAGGGAGTCTTGCTTAACTTAATGCTCCATAGAAAGCTGCTAGATAAGGAGAGCTTGGCTGTGTGAGACTGAGCAAGCAATTGACTATGGGCTTTTCTGATATGCTAAAATCCAAAGTGTTTAGCAAATAGATTAGGTCAGCGAAGCAAAACAGACATGTGGATGTTTCATTAGTTTGTTCAGTTTGATGCTATCTGTGACTTATTCATGGGGAGAAATAAGAGTGTTTCCCACCATTGAGCTGGTTTCTCTCTGGGCTATGTTGTGGTTTGGCTGTAGCTGGCTCACAGAAGTTTAAGGAAGAATACAAAAGGAGATATCTGTGTGGCTGCAGAAGCGTTGGCTGACATGCCATGGAGAAGAAGAATGTCCTTTTTGGCCTTCTGGGAAGGAAACCAAGCAGAAGGGAGATGTAAGAAATGTGTGGGTGGATATATCTCAGCTTTTCTTCCTCAAGGCAGAGAGCAAACTGAGATGGGAGGGAATCGAGGGAGCCGGGTGTGCTAGGCTCAGCTGCTCCTGCAGATGCAGTAAGTGCTCAAACGAGGTTGAGCAGGAGAGAAAAAAACATTATTATTGTGTGACTTCCTTTGAACCAGGGGACTTACATGCTTTCCTGTAGTGCAGAACTTGTTCCAGCCCTATCTAATCTCATTTGCTTTGATTTTGGTTTATGTTAATTTGGTATTCTGTGGAAAATGAATGGTGTGATATCTCAAACGCCTTCTGTCAGCTGTCTGTTAAAACAGGCATCTTGAACTCTTCATTGGGGTTACTCTCTAACCTTAGAGTTAATAACCTTATAAGTGAACTAAACCAGTCTCCTCCCTGTGGTAAAACAGTTTCTTTGCACCCTGTTGTTGGCATCACAGAATATGCTCACATTCTTACACATGCCGTTCAAGTCATGTCTTCTTTGGGAACACCACTACCATTTTTTCCAATATTTTGCTGAAACATAAAGGGGCTGTTTAAATTAGCTTGGAGAAGTGGAGCTTGCTATAATAATACATAATTTGTTAGAACTTTGCTTTGACTCCAGTTGGACATTGATCAGAGAGGCTGCGCAGGTTAAATTTCTGCTTTTCTTCAGCAGTATCATAAAAACTCTGACTTTTACAAGGCAAAATTGTGTTTTATGCAGAATTTACTTTGCAAACAGCACTGGGCTGTAGGAAGAAACTCTGTTACAAGCACCAGCAGAAGTGTAGCTTTCTCAAAGACTTTTGGGAAGCTGACCCATGCTCTGGAGAGTTGATTTTGTTGGTATCCTGATCTCAGCTTAATTTTGCAAGCAGTTCATTATTTATTTTTTTTACTCTGAAATGCTTCTAGTATGCAGTTTTGTTTATCTTGCAAGGCATACAATTAACAGTCTGACATCAAATATGTAAAACTGGTAAAAGAAATAAGAACTGTGTTCAGTTCACCAGTCAGAAATAGAATGCAATATCTGGTTAATGACACTTGAGCCAAACAACCAAACCCATAAAAATGGAGGAAACACATACTATGATGGCAATTGAGTTCAGTGCTCAAGCTCATGTAGTGGGAAATATTAACAAAAAGCATCCAGAAAAAAAATCTTGCCTGAGAAGTGTTATAATGTATCTTTCCCCAGGACTCCTTTTACAGTGTGCTCACATCTTGTGAAATCCTATTTTAGATAGGCAGGACAAAATAAGAAATGATGTGACAATGCTCAAAAGGCAATGAAATTATCAGAGCAGAGGAATTCTGCCACTTCTTTCTTTCTCTTGTTTCTGGAATTAAGACAGGTGTCTGATACTGAGAGATAAAAATACTTCAGTCTTTTCTCACAGGAGTTAGGGTGATTTTAGCCTCTTCTTAATAAACTAAGGCAAATCAGGTATGGCATAAAGGCAACTTAAAACTCATTTGATGGATTAAGAAGAGAAGAATCCTCTGTAGAACTGAGTAGAATTTTCTCACTTGTTTTGGTCTCATCACTTTTTGGTCACTCTTCCTTACCAGAGCATTTCTTTCACTGTTGGGCCTGATCCATTAAGTGAGATTGAAATTCTTGAACAGGAAGGCAGTGGAAATAGTGCAAGATAAAATAGACACTGCAGTTTGTGGTACCTATGTGCCATTTGTGCAGTAATATGAATCCCAAAGTTTTTAGTGTGTAAGGGCTGGAAACAGTTGAATTCTTTTTTTTTTAATTGAGGAAGCTTGCTTGGCTCCAAAGAGTAATTGATAGTAGAGACAGCATCAGGAAGTTCATTTGTTGCTTCCTGTGGTTATTGATTCACTGAATCCACGCTAAAATAGAAAACTAATATATGTTCTGGAATTGTCTGTGATGGAGTTTTTAACTTAAATGAAGGTTTCCCTCTTGTGCTAATGATGCAATGAACCCCTTGCCTAATCCTTTCCCAATCTCCATCTCCTTTGTCTCTCCATACTTGTGTGCTGTGAGCCAGAACTATGACTTGGGAGAATGACAGTGGATGTTGGCTCAGTTTGGTGGCTGGCAGCTGCTGGCATTTGGTGTCTAGGTTTTTGTCTAGATTTTGATGCCTAGTCAGATATCAGATTTGGGTGGAAAAGGACAGATAAACCTACTAACATGGAAAATTGAGAGGAATGAGGTCGCCTGCTGTAAGCTGTATGTTCAGTTACTTATTGCTACCTTGTGGTGTCTGACTTTTCTTTACTGAGTGTGCCTGAAATCTAAGCTGTGTATAATTTTTATTATGTCTGTGGGATCATCATCTCCAGACTGTGGGTGTTATTGTGGTGTAATAAACAGCAATGGTATGTGCCAGCCCATGCCTTGCAGGGCTCATGATAACCTCAAAAACTACAGCAAAGTTTAACAAGTCTGCTTTGTGATCTCCATTTAAGTTTGGAGATTTTTTCTTTATCTGTAAATATCTTTGTATGAAAAGACTTCTGATAACAGCACTTAATCTAGCAAAGGAAGGTATTGCAAGACCAGAGGAGATGACAGAATTACCCAAATCTATGCTAGGAAAAAGTCCTTTAGATAATTGTTAGACCTGCATATCTTGCATTGAAATGCACTGGATCCAGAGTTACTTTCTGAAGAATTGTTCAACCCAACCAAGCCTCATAGGTTAGTGCCCTGAGGTGAAATATTTTGGCCTCTCTTCTGCCAGGACTGAAACCATAGATTCTTAATGAGGTATTTTAGCATTACAATTGATGAAATTTAATGCTGACTGATTAAAAATGCTGCTTTTTGTATTTTTTTTTTTTTTTACCAGACTAGGTGAATTCTCTGTATAGGTAGTAACAATAAACTTTTTCTGGTGAGCATTTTAGTATTATATGTCACTTGCATCTGCAAACAATTGCAACTTATGTATTTTTTACAGTGTTGGGCAGCCTCAATGGATTCTTCACCTCTGTGGAACTCCTACTGTCTGTTTGTATGGAGGATCCTTGCAGAAGTGAGCTGAGACCTGAGTACTTTATTCCTGGGGTTTTTTGGGGGGTTTGTTTCTTTTGGTTGTTTTTTTTTTTTTTTTTTTCTTCTATAAGAAGAGGCTGATCCAAGCCTTTGAAATTATTTTGAGAATTGACAGTGCTCTTGGTATAGGTATTCTGATTTCTTGTACTAGTAGTCTGGCATAAACTGACTGCTGCTTCCCTGGGACCACTTTCTGCCTCCATTAAACTTTTCCCTGATCTCTCGATGCAGTTCTTAATTTCAGCTACTGCATCCCAGTGTATCTAGAGTAACTGAGTATGCTCCTCCACCTTGCTTGCTTGTCTTGGGGCCTATTCTGGAATGACTCACTTCAGTATTACTGAACTACTCTGAAGTCTGTCAGGAAGAAAGCTGGATACAGTAAATGAAGGGGATGAGCAGTCAGTCTCCATGACTCTGCCTCCCCTTTGTTACTCACTCCCCTTCCAGCACTGTCAGGACAACTCTTGTCATTTTGCTCCTGCTCTTACACAGTAGATGTTTCCTATGAAGACTGAAATCTGTCTTCAGCCCCATTTACATTCCTGCATGGATTAAAGCTTCTTTAGTAAAATGAAGGTAGGACTTGATATTTATTTTCAGTCTGCTGCATGTTATACTGGTGTTGAAATGCTGTATTTTTTCACAGGGTGAACATCCAGCAAGGCCATGGCACCCCCTCATGGATGACAGGCTACAGACAGAGAGTTACCTCAGCAAAAAGTGGACAATCTTTGAGCACTGCTGTCCCACTGAAACCTCTCCTGTAATGAAGCTCCTGGCAGATCAAACTTGCTGATAATTGCAGCCACTGTGGATCTCTCTGCATTTTTTTTTTCTCTGGATGTCCACTGCATTAAAAGTATTTATTTTTCAGTGAGTTACTGGTTCAAATTTCATAGAATACATATCGCCAGCTGGAAGTGTGGTGTTATTGCTGATGGACTGGCTACTGAATCCCCTAGCTTACAATGAAACTAATATTTTAGCTGTTTTAGCTAATATCCTAGAGAACCTACAACAGGGATCTTGCCTCAGTAGGCCCTCAGGCTCCTGTGATTTACTTAATCATTCATGGAGTGCCTAACAGGCACTTGCTGATGTTCCCTGCTAGTGAAGCATGTTGGTTAGCAAAACTTCAGGCCCTCCTTTGTGTTGGACTGCCTGTTTAGAAACGTGTCTGGAGTTCAGTGGCACACCCTGAGGAAATGTATGGAAATCCTGCAGCAGAAAACAGACTATGAATACTGACCATGAGAGGGGTGGAGAACAGAGGTGGTTTTTTTTGTTTTTTTTTGTTTTTTTTTTTTTTTCAGAAGTATAATGTTTTTGCTTGTAGTTTGAACATAACTAAGCCGAGATGAAGCTTCTTCCTTCGTTCCTTCTTCCTTTGGAGAAGGAAAAAAAAAAGGCATCCATCTCTTCATTTCTCCTCTGGGGCCTTGGCTGGCTGCCTCAAAGTATGGGTGGGTGGGAATTCTGTGTGTGTAAACAAAACCCAAAAGAACAAAAGCCCCGTTTTCAACTTGTTGCTTAGCCATTGTGGAATTTAATACCATAGAAATTGCATTGTTATGGATAATGCACAGTTTTCCAGGAAGATTTTGCAGACTGGCAAGAGTTGATCTGGGTTTTGGTGGAGTGTATTTTTTTTGGTTTTGGTTTTTGATGTTCTATATTATAATATTAAGAGTCAGAGGAGACTAGAGTGATGAACCAAGCAAATCTGTGGTGAAGCAGAAGTAGTTCTTCATTGAAGTGACACTGCATGTCTTCCCTATTGCTATCTTGCATCTTCTTGAGACTGCTCTGCACTCTGTAGTAGAGTTTTTGTAAAGAAAACCAACCTGTAACACTGGTGCTGCCCTACTCGGGACACCTGGAGCAGGGCTTGGATGAAGCAGCAGAAGCAGAGAACAGGAGTTGCTTTGTTATGGGTAATACTAAACTCTTCTGGGCTGGGAACTGTGGAGTGTCACATTAGAGATGCAAATACATGCACATAGAGTGCACTTCTATTTCCTCAGGGGAGCTACCCTCAGGCTTCTGCTTTCTGTGTTTGGACGTGTTGTTGTATTGTTACACTCTATTTTTCCCTAGGAAAAACCACACTGCTTCCTTGATGTAACTGTCTGTGCTTGATTTTTGGCAATTTCCAGTTTTGTAGTTTGTTACCATTGACCACACCTCTCTGCATTGCCCAGGTGCCCTCTCACTGGAGCACAGGAGCCACGGGGCCACAGCCTCTCCCTTGGCAGCATCCAGAGAGCATCCAGATCCTGCCTGGAGGTTTGGGAGGACTGACCCCCTCCCAGGAAAGGTCCCTTCCTCTCCTCTGCTACAGAAAAAAGCAACAAATGGCAGAAAAGACAGCAGGTACCAACACGAAGAACCTTTTCATTTTTGTATTCTTTTCCATCTATATGTCACCTTCTCAGGAATGCTTGCCAGGGGATACACTGACTAGCCAGATTTGTAAAAATATAAATATTCTTGACGGCAGAAAGAAGGCCCTCTTAAGGGGGAAATAATATCTTAAATTAGTTTAGATTTCCAAATAATTCTCCCCATTCCAATTTCCATGTAGTCAGGTAAGCCTTAAAACATCCCAGCTTCTCCCCTATAAAGCCTGACACCCTCATGTCCCTCAGCTCACAGACATTGACTGTATTTCCAGCTCTGGAATGCATTACACATTTTAGGGCTTTTGCTATGGTTCAAATAGCTTTGTATGGTACACAAAGCTATGTTGCCACACTAATACAGCAGTCACTGAATATTTATGACTTCATAGCAATGCAGCTGCAGTATTTGTTGGGAGTGTTTCTAAAAGAAATGCAGGTTTTCCCCAGAAAACGACAATTTACTGAAAATATTTAATCAACCCATTTAAAATATAAAACAGATTTTTAATTAGTCTACATCTATATGCTTTCAAGATTCAAGATTTTAAACACTGGCTTTTTGGCTTATTTTTATTCCTAATAGTTCACTTGCCACAATAATTTATTAAGATTGGAAAAATGATATGACCCTTGAGGGCCTGAACTTCAAATCCACTCCCCTCTTCCAAATTTGGGTGTCACTTTAACATGCAGTCAAGGAGAAAATGCATTTATATTATTGAGATTTTTTTCCTTGTTTTTGTGCATGAAATAGGGCAAGTTATCTTGCATACTCTTGTATCATCACATGCTCACTTAAATTTTGTAGAACAATACTATGGGAATGCAGACCATTACACCCATTAGCCATATTTATTCCTTTACTGTTGCTGTGTTAATGCAGTAGAAAGTAATCTGGTTTTGTTCTGGATGTAATTTACCTTAGTCAACTTACTAAACACAACACAATTTCCTTGTAAACCAAATTCTTGGAATCACTTTAATGCATTAGTAGATAATTAGTACTGGTTTACATAGTTTGGCTTAAGAAATTAGCTTTAATGTGAGTACAATTATTTAAACTGGTGATGAAATGCAATTATTCCTAGGAAAAACAAATTTTTATACAGAATTAATATAAAAATGTTTCAACAAAAAGTAAAAGCTAAATTTTATTTACTTTCACTTAATAATCTTTATAACCTGTTACAGTCTTGCTCTTTTGTGCATAATATCTACTTTTAAACAACTTATCAAGCACAATGGAAAAACTGAAATACCTTCAAAACTTATTAACCAAAGCATGCAATACATCTTTATATAAATTGTCAGCTGTCATCTTGGAAAAAGAAAAAGCAAAGAAAAGGTGTAAAATTCGGCAATGACTTCACAAGAAACCTTATTAATTTGCTTTAGTGATACTGGTCTTCTTCCAGAGCTGGCCCAGGCAAGAGAATCCAAGGTACTGGAAGTGCAGCAAAGATCCCATGGTGGTGACGCTGCAGGATGGGCTGGAGCCTGAGGCTGGAACACGAGTGGGATGCCAAGCAGAGGAAGCTGATGTGCAGCTGGCTGGAGAGTCACACTGCAGGTAATGATAAAAAATGCCTGTTATTCAATAGACCGGTCAGGTTTGTTTAGAATAAGATCAAGCTGTATTTGTTGAAATGAGAGAATCAAAACCATTCTGTTCCTTCAGGTCCCTCAGCTGGATATCAATTCCCTTATCCTCCTCCCACCTTGTGTAAGGAAAATGATTCTTAGCTCAGTTAGCTAAGAACTTTGCACTGGAGTTGAAAACTCAACTGTTTGGAGAGTCAAAACATGAGCAATAGAAAGGTAAATCTTGAATATTTATCTGCAATTTTTTGTAACAGTCAAACATTCAAAAATCTCCTGGAAATTAGTCTTTAAAAAAGGAGTGGTTTCTTTGAACCAATCTGAAGACAGAAAACAGGAAGAAAATTATGAAGAGGCCATACTTTGCAGAGGAGGAGAACCTTGAAGTTTGATTTGGATAATTCACAAACAGAATTTATTAAATGTTCTGGATAAATTGTATTTGCAAGTTCTCCCACATCTAATTCACCTCTCTCCCACATAACTATTTTCTTAAAGTGACAAAAATCACCTATTCTGATCCCAGGGGTAATTCTCCCTCTCCCCTTGCATGATTCATCTCACTTTAAAATTCTGGCATTTATAAGCATCTCTGATATTACCCATTTTTTGTAATAGTTTTCTCCAGCCTCAGAGCTTTTAAAATGAAAAGCTTTTTTACTCATTAAGTGTAGGTGACTTCATCTCCACTCAAGGAAACAGCCCTGTTAGGAATGCCCATGTAGGAATTAAGCTGCCTCTTGAAGGAGCAGCAATAGATTTCCATTTTCAGCTCAGGTCATAAGACTTTTTTTGTTTTGTTTTATTCTTAAGAGAACTTTTGAAGAGGGGGGATGTGAACAAGTGATTCAGAGGATAAGCAGCAGAGGAGTTATGTACTGTTTTATGGTGTGGACACTGCATTCCAGAGAGCATGTGGCTCCAGAAATGAGACATGGACACACAGTTCTTGCGAGAAGCAACTTCCATCTCCTTTATATGAAAGTAGGGTGGTAGAAGACACCCCACTGAAGATAATCCATTTTCCAGTCCAAAAAAATAGCAACAGTACCACACTGCACTTCTCTCAGTTGGAAAAGTTGGAGAGGCAAATTGAATCACAATAAGTTAGCTAACAAAGCCTTTAAAATTCTGGTCTTGTGTTTAATCTGGACACATCGTTCTATCTACAGCTTTCAGCTTTATTCAACATGTTTGATACTGCCTGTGAAATCAGGCTGTAGGACTGGACTCTGATCAGGCTTACCCTGCCTTAGTGGCAATAACTGGCAGGAATTCTCTTCAGCTGCACCCACAAGTGAGCTCAGTGCCTCACTGCTTTCTCATCTGCTCTGCACTAAACAAGAATAGGTTGATAACTGATGAAAAAGCAGCTCTAGTACAAACCAGACTGTGATGGTGATGGTTTATCTTGTCTGAGATGCACTTCCATCCTCCTGTTACACAAATGCACTCTGATGGACAGTACCTTCACAAGTGTTTGTTTCCATGACAAACACCATTTGTGTGTGCATCTGTACATCCGCTCTTACCTTGGGTAATTAGGCAGCTGTTCCTTGTCTGTTGAGTTCCTAGTTGTAGACTACGGAGAAAAAGATGCAATCAATAATAATTTAAATTAATAAGTTAGGCTTGTGCAAAATATCTTTTGAAGCTGAATAATTCAGAAAACACATTCCTAGAACGAATCACTTTTTATGTGCTTTACTTCAAATATGAAGACAACACATGTCCCTGGGAGCACGAGAGCAAGAGACACTCACAGAAATAAGCAGTTGTGTGGGAGAAGGCCATGAGGTGGATTTTGTACAAATCTTACTGCCAACAGCAAGGCTGGTCTCTCTTGGTGGCAATTAGGAGAGGTGAGAGAAACATGGATATTCATTGTCTTGGTGAACTCCTGTAAGCAGTGGGACTGTGAGCTTGCCTCATGAACACCTGACTTAGTGACAAATAGGCAGGAAACTGATTTTTGTTATTTTCTAGATTTAAACTTTGAGCATCATGTCAAAGTCAAGAAATTGGAAATAAGCCAGGCTAAAGATGTTCCTTCACAAGTCCAATGGACACTATTGTAAACTACCAACAATTAAGTATTTTCAAGACTAGAAGTCCTGACTGTTGAAGCCATGAAGGAAAAAAAGCAGCTTTTCTATGACTTCCTCACTGTCCAAACATACAAAAGCTTGTATGTGCTTCAGGATCTCATGCTATTTCAACTTTGCTAAGTCGACCAAAGAAGTTTTAGTGCCTGTGAATCCGAATGCCAAAATTAGGGTCTTTATTTGTTCATATTCCTGTTATCTAGCAGAGACAACAGAAATTTGTGGTTGTGCTCAAAAATAAGGAGTACTTTTTTAGTTTTCAGGGAACTCTCCTTAGACACAACCTGTAAGCTGGAGAGGCATCAACTGATGAATAAGCAATCTGCTAGCAACTTGGACTAAAAACAAGGCACTGATGAGGGCTGGGGAATGAAGCCAGACATTTTGGATGGCAAATGTAATCAATAACCTGCCAGTTTGTGCACTGTGCTCTTCTGGGTGTTTTTTGGATCAAGATGGGAAATAGATTTGGTCTTTGGCAGCAGGCTGGGCATCTACAGCATTGGAAATCAAAATGTGGAAGAAGAAATTCTGTGGAGGATGTCTTTACTGCAGTGGAGTACCTGGCTGCTTACAGGACCTTACAGGAGAGGTCAGTATTGAAATGTCCACAGCAACAGCTTGTAAAATTGCCCTTCTTGCTAGGAAGGCCATTTTCAGTCTCAGTACCTACTGCTTTTAACAGCTATGAAATAAATGCTTGCAGTTGAGTAGCCTGTGGAAAAAGCTTTGACCTTTCCACAGCAGGCCACTTACCTTGCCAGTCTTTTCAGAGAGGCCAAGACTGAACAGATGCAAAGACTGAATTGCTCATTTATCCCATGGGTATATTTGTCATTGTAGGACTACTAAAATATCTAACATTTTTCCCAAGACTTAGCTTCAACCATTACAGAAATTCCTGGCATTGAAATAAATAAGAGTTGTAATAACACCACCACCAATAATAATAATAATAATAAATCAAGCTTAACATATGCTTAAAGCAGTATTTGTCTCCTGAAGTCCAGCTGAGTTATAGATTTTCTTCTGTGGCCTCTGTCTTGCTCATTACCTAGCAATGAAGCAGGGACACCTAATACTCAGTTCTTGCTGCTACGCCAAGCCTGGCGAACAGAGCATCAGTCATTCCCAGTTTTGATGAGGAACCTGGCACTTCCCTCCCTATAAACAAGTTCAAGGTTCTAGAGAGATTAGGTATGAGGGAATAGCTAACTACAAGCAACTCAAACCATCTTATATAGTTTCTGCAAGCTTGTGCATGTTTTTAGGGTCTGGATGACTCAATCTGTGGGATGTGATACACAAGGTGCCATAATGTAACTGCAATAGTAGGCAGATTTTGAAGTTCTGTGTTCAGAAATGGCTAAATGAGATTCACATAGGTAATTCAAATGTCCAGTGGTGTAGGTAGGCATCACATATGTTTTTAAGTATTCCCATGTCCTAGGAAGTAAGGAGGTGGGATGCATGTGACAGCTGTGCTGTTTTTTAAAACTTTAAAAGAAACGTGTAGTAATCCTTGCCTAAACATTGTCTCAGCTGCTGCCATTTGTTCTATCAGTGGACGTGCAGAAACCCAAGGCTCTCCAGCCTTACCCTAAGCTTAAAGAGTCTTGCTCAAAGATAAGTTTCCCATGGGCAGTAGGCTATTTCTAGTTCAGTACTTTGGTGATGCACCCTGAAAAATCTGGGCTACTCAGATTTAAAAGTGGAGCTTTCGTCCACAAATCTTCTATGTATTTCCCTGAAATTTTATTTAAGGTATTTGTTTTTGCTGGTTTTGGTTTGTTGGCTAACATTGTGAAAAACATCAATGTCTACAGACCCGATCTGTATTATACAGTACTGAGCTAAAGCATTATCCCTGCCTGTATTTTCTACAAATGAACGTTCTACATGCCTAGGCCTTATGTAGTTGTTCTTAAAACACATTTTTCTAGATATTTCACCCCAAGAGTGGCAGAACCTTTTGCTTTGCAGCTGATTTTTTTTTTTGGGGGGTATTATTCAGTCCTATACTAAACTGTTACAAAATGAGACATGAACTTTGAGATATTTAATTTTTCCATTATTACATTTGATGCTGAGTGCCACTTTCCCACTTTCATTAATAACTTCATTACAGTGAAAGCAAGATCAAACTTATCAAGAAACTAAAAATTATGTTCCATACTAATTTCTAGTACATATTTTCCTTTCTCATTAAAATAAAATCAAATCAAGTTCCTTTTCTAAAGACTTCAGATGTGATCTCTTTAAATCCTCAGTCAAGACTTCAAAAACTGTCTACAACAAAGACTATCCAAATCCTGATTTCAAACATGGAGTTTAGAGAGGGAGGCCTATGTTTATAAAGGTACAGCAGGAAGAGTGTGTTCATGCATGTAAAAACTAGTATTCTTTGAATACATCTAAGGACTGCTGACATTCACACATACCACTTTACTAAATGGCATTTGAAACAAAATGTCTCTCCAATGAATGCTACCTGGCCTGCTTTCCTTAGGAACTTCAAAGGAGAAGAGAAAGTGATTGTCATTTTTGTTCCAGGCAATTTATGTCTGGACATAGAGATCCTCCTTCTGTGATCCTTGTTTACTCCTGCCATTGATGTGCCTTCAGTTCTAGAGGAAGTCCTTTTTTTTAAGCACTGAAATATTTGATTTCTGTTGTTGGACACAGACCATAATGATTCTTCCCACTGTATTTCTGCAGTTCAAAGCTGCTGCTTTATATGCATCACAGGATATATGACAGCTTAACAGAGGGCAGTGAGGTAAGGATCAGAAGGGAATATAGCAATCATTATCTGAGTTACTGGATAATTTCACAGAATTACCAATTCTAGTGTTGATACTACATTTCTGCTGCTATGATTCAATAATGAATTCTAGAGAAGGAGGACAGCTACAGAGACCTTAAAATGAAACCCTACAGACAAATACTTTCCAAGAGTCATCCTCATGTTCTCGTGAGCTGCAGTGATCCCAAGCCCTCAGGCTCTGAGCACCTTGTGAAGGCTTTTGCTCAGGACACTGCCTCCCTACCAGCCACAGAGGATATTAAAGCTGGAATATCTGGACTGCAACACTGCCACTGGGCCAGCAGGAATTTCCCTTAATTAGTTACAGTACCTCACAAGTTTATATAAATACAACACTGTCTAAGAGCATAATGAAAGCAATACTGTGCATTATTTTTCTCCCTTGCAGTAAGGAAATAACACATTCATGTGATAATTTTAAATAGAGAGATACAAATGGTACTAAGTCCAATGTGAAAAAAACTACTGATTTTCCTTCCAGCATATGTACTGGAGTTTACAGAAAACAAAAATCTAAGACCAATATAATCTAATGGATTGTTTTTGTAATAACAAGAGAAAATAATTTTCAGGAAATGCAGTGCTTTATACTATTGTAGATGACATTCAATCACAAAGAAATATTCTGACCTGGAAGGCACCTGCAATCATCAGAGAGTCCAGCTCCTGGCCCTGCACAGGACAACCCCAAAAATCCCTTTTTTCCCCAAAAAGGGAAAAAAGCATCTTAAATCACCAATGGTACAGTTTTAAATAATGACCACAATACTCACAAAAACTGCTGTAGCAGTAGAAAGTTCATCAAGAAGTTGCAAATTGATGACTGATTTACAAATAAAATATTGAAGTCATCAAGCAAATTGCTCTAAAGAAGCCATCTACCCAAATTCTGATGATGCAGTAGGAAATAGGCATTGGACAGAAAAGCTGAGCAACAGAGACTTGGTGAATTTTCTGTCCCACTAACTCACAGTGAGTTAATCTTTGAGATGAAATCTTGACACTGCTGAAGGCCTGATTATGCTAAAATAAATGTGGTCAGATACAGAAAATGTTCATTACAAATTCAATGCCTGATCCAAAAGGGCTTGGATCAGACCTCTGCACTACACTTAAAGTTCAAGGCTTCAGAGTTCTTAAAGGCAGAAAAAGCACAACTTACCATTCAGATTTTCATTTTCTTGTCTGTTTCTGATAGTGGTGTCTCTAAAGTGATGTACTTTTTCCTTTAAGTAAAAAAAAACAAGCATAAAACCAGGAGCAGAAATCAGTAATGGAAGCTTACTGTAGAAACAGGAAGACACTATAAAAAGCTGAATTCTTTAGCATTCTGAAAACCAAGCATCTCTCTCCTGGAAAATAATTTTAAAAAACTGAAACATGTTTATAATACTAATTTTAGTATTTTTACCTAAGACTCTTGTGGAGTTATCCCTGCCAGCAGTAAATTAAAATGATTCTGGCATTAGATTATAGACACTGGGATGTTCTTTTCTGATGGTTGGGGGTTATTTGTTTTTTTGGTTTTTTTTTTGAAAAGCGATTTTTCCTCAAAAATCCAAGTGAAGGACAAAAAAAACTGCAGTAACAGCATGAAGTCAGTTCATCATGTTTATGGAGGAGTAAGAAGAAAACCAAAGAAAAGTCACATGCAATGCAGGGTAAAAACCACCACTACAAAACAGCTTCTTCCCTGAAGCACTGAAAACAGGCCAAGTAAATCTTCCTTGAAATATGGGCATCTTATAGTTCACCAAAAAAAAAAAAAGAACTTATAACTTGGTGTTGCTATCATGGCACAGATTAAATATGATCTTCCTCCACAAGAAATGCCTCTGACTGAGAGCAAGACCAGTGATTCATCCACATGCTTGGATGCAGATGGATTTGGAAGGTGGCAGCCTAGTGCTATGCTGCTGGTGCCCAGCTTGGGAAATGGCCCCCAAACTGTCCCAGGCCCTTGCACTTTTGCTTTTAAGTGTTCTACTGTGATGACAAAGCTCAGACTTTCAAGTAGATGCAAACACAAAAAGCACTCTCCTTGCTGGCAGCATCTGATAGCTCTTCCACTCTGCAAAGCAGCAGAGTAGCTTTGCTTTTCTTCTTTCTACTAAATGACCTAAAGGGCAACAAGAAATTATTTTTTTTAATGCATGACCTCATATAAAAAGAGAGCATAACCTCTTCCTCCATGTGTCTTTTTAGAAGTAATTAACAAAACTCCACTCCATGACTTGCAGCTTTGATGCAGTTCTTTCAGTGACTCAGTGTGTGGGCTTTTGCAAATCCTGTTTTTGTGCACCTCAATTTACTCCATACATTAAATACAAAGGAGCCTTAGAGCATTGCCAACAATTGTGGATTTCACTAAGTATATTCAACCCTTTCAGACAGGCATAAAGCCTGATGTAAGTTAGTATATTTTAATTGCTAGAATAAATGTATGTTTGGTATAGTCACGTTTCTGTTAGCTGACACTGATCAATAGCACATTTGGTTTGTTTGGTGACAGAAGGTTTGTGGTTTCATGAAAGATGCACCTCACCCAAGAGTTTAAAACACATCTTAGGAAACCAGCATATTTAACTCTGGATTTTAACCAAACTCAGAAAACCTCTCAAACAACAGTGGTAAGGGTATCTAGAAGATTCAGAACCATAACCAGGCAAGCTCCTTGGGAGCTGATTTGCATATTAATAATGATTATTACTTTAGATCTCATATGCAGGAGCCAAAACACAAGAACTTGCTTTTAGAACATCTGATCAATATTGCTATCAAGGAACAAATTTCAATCTCATACCTGTTGAGTGGATGGTAGTCTCTGCTTTTTGTTCTGCCACTGTTTAAATCTGTCAAGGGCTTCATCCACAGAAATTGTCCCCTTTTTCACCCGTTCCTGCAAGTGGATGAGTTCTTCCTGTTCAGAAGGGATCCTGTGTACCACAGTGCTGTAAGTTACTGTCTCAGCATGGCCTCTGTGTGCTTCTACAACAAAATGTGTGAAGCGAGAAATGCAACAAATCAGCGAGGATGCTACCATTACTCTTTGGCAGCAGAGCAGGATCCCAAACATTTCCTTCATTACTACTGCCCTGGTCCATGGATTCTCCATTAGCGTTGGCTCATAAAAAGAATTTCCTTCTAGCACTACAGTTACAGTACTGACATTTTTAAGGAAATGGTTCCTATATTAAATATCCACAGTGCCTTTTTATCCCTTTCTTCTTCAGTGTCATACATTACATATTTCAAAAGTTGTGGACGAAATTTGGTCAGGAAGCTTCTTGAAATTTCACAATGAACCACTATCTTCATTTCAAGTAAGGAAGGATTGTTCAAAGGGGTACTATTAATGGAATTTTACAGTAGCAGCATTGTAATGTGCTACAATTCAAATAACAACTGGACTGCCACTAGTAATTAATTTTACATGCATCTTGGGGTATCCAGGAGAGAACTGTTGCTCCCCCCACTTCTGTCTTTCCAGGGCTGGAATTACTGCACAGCTGAGCCCTCCTGTCCTTCCTTTTCTTGGCTCCAGTCGCAATCATGAAGGGAAACAGAAAAGTGTAAAGTAACTCTGACTCTACAAATCTTTCCTACAAGACTATAACTTTTAGTCTTCTTTCTTTAATCTGATCTCTTAATGCTGCAATACCATTAAGGATATAAATCGTAGGTGGCAAAACAGATGCTAAATCACCCAAAATCAAGTCACAAAAAACTCTACTAGTTATACTGAAAAATATCAAGGTAGTTAAAGAGCTAAATTAAATTATGTACCAGGATTTCTGGCCTCGCAGTATGTCCTGCTGTTGTCACTGGTCACTCGACAGGCCTTTTGCTGAAACACTGCAACAAAATTAGGAATATAAGGAAGTTGAAAAGTGGCCATAAAAACCATCACACATTCTCAACGAAGGAAGGACACTCATAAAAGCAGGCTGGAATACATTTTTTGTTCTAGTCCAGGAATATTTTTCAACCCACTTGTCAGTCTAATGTTAATTACTTGAAAAATTATTCTGTTGCATAGAATGGCAGGACTACTGATGTTAGAGAAACCATTACAACAAGCTCTAAAGAAAATTAAAAGGATTTATCACTCTAGCATATTACTTGTCTTGGAATTCGTCACATAGTACAGACACTGTAGCCTGTTCCTTATTTTATGGGGAAAGCTAAGGCAGAAAACTCCCCAACAGTAGCAGGTGAGAATAGTGACACTGCTCAAGAAAGTGTTTGTGTATATTTGTGTCTACTTTAGTCAAGCACTAGAGACAGCAAAGCACAGCCCCTCTTGTTAGAATAGCCCATCATTCCCACTCCTGTGAAGTGCCCAAAGTACAGCCAGCCTGGATACACCCTGAAATGCTACACTCAGACCTTTGCTGGCAGCATATGTAACACCCAGAAGGTGGGAATTGCTCAGTTTCTGACTTAGCCCGTGTGGCACTAGCTTTCTTTCAAGTCTCAGTTCTGATTTTCACTAAACAAACTGACAATATAGAACCTAGAATAATTCCTGCCAATTAAGTAATCCTCTGTCACCACTGCAATGCAGCAAATGTGCAGTTCAATGGAGCAAATATTTTCCTGGGGACCAAGGCCCAGGCCAAGGGAGCTCTGCTCAAGCAGCAGAGCAGGCACACTCTCTGTTACGTCCCTAGCTCAGCCAAACACTGATAGCTTTTAACTTTTTAAATACTTTTCTCTCTAATTATCAAAGAATCCTACTAAGTATGGTTGCAGTGTTTTCTTCTCTACTTGAAACAGTATTCTCCTTTTAAAGATGAAATGAAAGTAATGAGAGCACAGAGGTAATGCAGGCAGCCTGAATTTTACTGCAAAAGGAGGAGAAGGGACATACTCAACAATGAGCCTGATTGGAAAGCACTTTAATTGATAGGCTTTGAAATTTCTGCTGAGTTTTGCAGTGTTGGAGTAATCAGAAATGGAATTACTCTTCCAGTGAAAAGTAAAATTGTTAAAACAACTTTATGTGCTGCATCTTGTTGAAATGATTTTAGTTGGCAGCAAGTATTCAGTGTGGGTGAGGTCAGTGAAAACAAACGCCTGTTTCTGGAATGCCTGGAGAGGCAGGAACACTCCACTGTACAACTGCCATAGGTTTAGGGAGAACTCTGGCAATTCACCCTTTCATTCCCACATTACTTATGAACGACTTGAACACAGTAGTGAAATAAAAGAAACATGTAATCTTGCACAGGGATAGATTCCATTATTTTTTTTAATGGAAGATAAATATTCCTTCAGTAAAGCAATATTATAGCAATTTTTTAAAGTGTCAGAAAGACACAATCCTTCAAAGTAAAGGATATGTATTTTTTTATTTTCTGGGCCTCTCTTGCACAGATAATCTGATTAAATTGTTCCAGTACTTCTGTCATACTTACTGAGCACCCTTCAATAACATTTGTATGATCAGAAAGATAATCCCTTTGGATTTTTAATCATGTTGTGACTGGCTAAAGTACCCATAGATGCTCGTAGGTCAAAATCTACATATTAGATGTCCTGACCTATACATGCCATTTAATTTTTGTCTACAACGAACTTCTTTTGCAGTTTCTTGGAATTAAAAGAGGCTGAGAGAACTAATAAGTAATTCCACTTCATTCCCTCTCCTCTCTTCAGCTGCTACAGGATACAGATTAAGTTCTTCACAAGCCCTAAATAAATTTTTATGTCTCAGGCAGTAAGATCTCTTTTTAGGAATGTAATGTAACCTCAATATTCTTTCAGGAAAGCAAACTCACAGAGATTGAAACTACTGCAGTATTTTCCATTTGGACATGAAACCAGAGAACAACATCGAAAAAGTGGGACAAAATACAAATTTTGTGGCAAATATGCAGAACTCTGGGAAAATCTCTAATGTAAATCTTGGAAAGTGAGTGAGATCCAAGGAACTCTGAATTGCCTGTTTTATCTCAGACTAACTAAAGATGTTGTTTCAGGTTGTTTGCACATGCAGGTAAATAATGCTACAAGGCTTGAAATTTGGTTAATATTTTCATGGTTAGCACAACAAAAGAGTTATAAAAATTTGAAATCTAAGTCTTTTGTGTATAATTCTGAACTAAGAAGACCATTTTATAGTAACAAACTGCAAGAAACTGTGGTGAGTATAAATGGTCTAGAAAAAGAGAATGAAAGTTCTTACAATAGCTGCAGGTTGAAAAAAGGATCAGGAATTTGATTTTCAGAATTAATTGAATTTCTAACACAATGCTGTAATGTTAAGGAGTTGAAGATGCACTATGACATTTCAAAAATTGCTTAGCGACCTAATTAAGAAACACAGGAAATCAAAACTCAGGAAGAGTTAGATCATGGGAGAGAACTCATATCAGCTAAGAGGCAATGATCAACTAAGATATGATTACTAATTTATTTTTTACTTTACTCATCTAAGATATGAGGGATGTTGCCTGATTTGTTGAATTGGCAATATTACGTCTAAAAATGAAACAAGAGTTTCCACTATGCACTAGTGATTCAAACAAAGCTAGACTGACGAACCTATCCTCTGAAAGAATATATGAGCTAATCACACCTAATATGTACTTACTTGACACATTCAGTAGCACAAACACAAAGGAGAAAAGACAGTGATTAAAAAAATCCATCAATAAATACCACTATTTTGAATTCAGCTTGTTCAATTCAAGATGCATTTATTCATCAACTTCATTGAGCTGATGTTCCAAACAAAATTATCTATGACTGTTCTCCTTCGGAAACATTCAAAATTAAAATATAGAAAAACAAAATCTTTATATGAACACACAGCTAAGTGATAATTCAAATTAATTAGTACACTAGGGTTGCACTTAGTAACACAACTCAGTTGCAAATTACAGTGGGTTTGCAAATTGCCTCCTTGTTCTTAGAAGGATTTTACTTCTTTCATTTTAAAATCATCATGTAATTAATTTGTGATTAGTGGAAGAATGGAGAAGGAGGGTTGAATTGGTTAAGATATGTTGCAGGTAGAGACTCCTGCCTTTGTACATTCTATTTTTCCAGATTATTTAAAGATTTTAACATTTAAACTCTGTATTCATAGTACCTAGGCAAATAAAACCTCCAAGTTCTTTTTCCTGGTAGGGACTGGATTATAAATTAGATGTAACACAGCAAGAGATGACAAATACACAGAGAATACCAAGGAAGGAATATAGTAGAATGATGCTTATTATTCAGGAGAGGAGAATTATGCAGATGTTTGTTCACATCTTTTTAGATCTCATTTTCCTTTTGTCTGAACATCACTCAGCATGAGGACTCGAGAGAGGTCATCAGTGCAATGCTAACCAGTAAGTTTTATAAGAGATGCTTAATGACCACTCCCAAAATTTTTACAAAATATTTCACTTATTCAAAATGAAAACAAAAAATTCCAGTGACTCATAACATGAAATCAACTAAAGAAATGGGACCTTGTAAACAGACTTTTTTTCTTGTCACAAGGCAAGGCGGCTGGCCATGGATTAAAAGCATATCATCACAGCTCATGAACCTGATCTAGGTAGGTCCAGGCATTGTGGAGAAGGGATGGCTGTGTAGTGCAAGGTAACAAAGGCTCAAGTCCCAAAAGCTGGCCTGTGAGGGCACCATCAGTGTCTGGGTGCACCTACACCATGACAAGGCAAAGGGAAAAAGACTAAGCAGTTTTAAGTGCATTGGTGCAGGAAAATGAGTCACCACATCTACACTGGTACAGGAACTCTGATCAGGCCTACATGGGCAGCCTGACACTCATGACAGTTTTGAGAACACATAACAGTAATTTCATCAGAAGAAAGATTAAGTGATGCCAAGTGCACCTGCAGAAATACCAGCCTGCCACTTTGCTCCCTTACACTGCCAGGCCTTTTCAGTGACAGCATCACATCCACTCCTACATAAGCTATTGCCAGCCTCTACCTTCCACCTTAGTTGACTGAGAACAAACCAATCCATTTCCTCAGACCAAAAGCAAAATGATTTTAGAAGGGATTACAGTGTAATGACAATGTGAAAAATATTAATCCAAAAATCAACATATGCTCACAGCAATTCCCTTCACAATTTGCAGTGAGATTCTCTGTCTGACAAATATGAGCTCAAATCTGTTAAGAATCCCAGCAACTTTGGTCACAGAGAGAAGACTCTACA
This sequence comes from Acridotheres tristis, assembly GCA_037013685.1. Lineage (NCBI taxonomy): Eukaryota > Metazoa > Chordata > Aves > Passeriformes > Sturnidae > Acridotheres > Acridotheres tristis. Next base: position 22,428,164 of record CM072888.1, on the reverse strand, counting down.
GAGATGACTCCTCTGCACTGAAGCAAGATAATGAAAGTAATACCAGAACCCTCTTCTTCCAGAAGGGTTAAAGAGCGAGTGAGAAGAGGCACCAGTGGTTAGTTTAAGGTGCAGCTCAGAGGGTGGTGTCAATGTACTGTGTACCACAGTATCACACACAATGAAAACAACTCTAACACCTCTGCTCTTGTCAGAATTTTAACTTAGTGGACTGTGGAAGCTGGAAGGACTTTAGTGACATACTCAAGAGTATTTGCTCCAGCATGTAAAACCTGAATATACTTCTTTAGTCCCATTTTTCTGAAGTAGAGAAAAGCAAAAATGGAAGGACTCTATACATGTTTTTACTACAAATACGCTGTTTGGAACAGTTTGGTTTGCAAACAGACAGCATCCCATCAATATTTTTCTCTTTGTGCATCTTATTCAGTACTTGTTTCAATCTACCTAAGTTCAGATAGGAAAAAAATCTGATTGAATAAAGATAGTGGGTGAATCTGGTATATCACTCCCAACCAGGTCTGTAAAAACTGTCTAACTGTCAGCCAAACAGTGCTTCCTAGCATTTCATTCATGGAAAAACACCCTTAAGTTAGGAATACATAATGAAATTCATCTGCAGTGCAGTACTTTATACTCACTGTGGGAGAGTACTACAAAATCCCTCTGTGGGACATAAATGTTTTGTAATTTGCATGGCCTCTGATGCTTCACTTTGGAAACCCCTGCTTTAGAGCATTTAAACAATTGGCATAATAAGAATTACTGACTCAAGACACGATCACTGTATTCCCCAGTAATCAGCCTGATAAGTTTCCAAGACACTAACAGTTCTGTTCTGGATTTTATTTATTCACTTCAGTGGGTTTATGCTGTCTATTCTGTATATGAAATATTTTGATTCCCTAAAAATATCCACTGGATGCTACTTCTTCTGCATACCCTGTGATTTTGATGAGCAATGAGAATTTTATTCTCCACTGGAACAGCAACTGGAAAATATATTGTTCCACTTCTAATTTTTAACCCTAGGGTGAGGTCCCACAAACAGCTATCTTTAAATAGCAAAATGTTTTCAGTGCACAGAAGGGAAATACATTGCTTCAAGGATTTGTGAGAGGTTTGCAAAGATATAAAGGCTATATAGCATAGGAAATTTATGCTGTTGTAGGGCAGGTATCCTTGCTGCAGAGAAACCCTTTCATACTAGTGGTCTGTGATGACAGGTAAATGATTAAACCAGGACAGTAATGTAATCCTTAGCCCTGAGAGACTTCTAGTAGGTCAGGCTTCAGAAATGGCAGGGACATTGCAGAAACTTATGCATCTGTCCTACAGCTACACTGAGGACTTCGGTTTCCAGCTCAATCAAACTCGGTATCAATAGGGAACATTAAAAGTGTACTCTAAAACTGAAAACACAACACCTTCAGATGTTTATTTAACAGTTGTTTTGGCAGCAGACAATTGAACAAAACACTGAAATAACCTTCAGAAGAATACTAAGCACCTAAGGAATGGTAAGGGAGCACAGCAAGAGCACACGCCATCTGGACAATGAGCTACTTGGCACCAATTTGCAGCTCCACTGGTTGATGAGCCTTTTACACACAAGACTTGCAGTGGTCTAAATTAAAGAACAAGTGTACTCTCTGTTAATAATGCAGTCTGTTTACCAGTGTTCAATACAGCAGTTTGAATCTTCATTAAAATTTGAAAGTATAATAAATGAAACTGAGTAAAAGTGATTAGCACACTTAAGTTTTAAATCTTTCAACTCCTCCATGTTTCCCAGAATTTACATGTCAGCAAATTCAAGGCAGATGCTCAAACTGTAGATTGTGGTTGCATCACTGAATGTTTACTGCCTAGGTTTTGAAGTGTAGATCTTGCTCTGAAAGTGACTCTTGTCAAGTCCCATGTTTGCTTTCTATAGACCAACAGTTTCCCTGTCCTGTTCTGCAGAACATCAAGTGGAGTAATCTACAGGGAGCAGGCTTTCTGCTCAGTGTAAACTTGATATTCCGTGTACTTGAAAGCTGCTTATTACAAAGAAAGCTTGCTTTCTTCTTTGTTGCTATTTTCATGGAAGTACCACTACTTTTCCTTAAAGGAGAAGATACTCTTTTGTAATGTCATGGCCTTCATTCAATGTGTGGTGAAAGCACTCATGGAAATTCAGCCATTTGATTTCTCTAGATAGATATAAAAATAAATCTAAAAGAGTCATCTGTATGCAACCCAGGAGCTAAAAGGCATTTCTGCTATGCAATGCTTACTTCCCCCTAAATAAATGAGGTCATCTATGGGAACATAAAGTCCAAGAAAAGAAATCCTCCTCTTGCATCTCCGCATGGCACTCTTACATCAGCCTCTGCAATCCTTGGGGCACGATGCTTTCCATGAACTCATCCATGTGTGAGGAAATGTGTACCCTTACCACAGCTCCCCTCTGTGCATTGTACTCCATTCTGTTTTTCCACAGGACCTGTGTCTTACTGAATGCCAGAGGGGAACAATTCTGAAGATCAACCAGAACTGTGCAGTGAAGACAATCTCTTTCTTACAGGGATATTAAATAATTTGTTTTATAAATTAAAAGGTATTTAGCAAATAGAAAGTGAATACAGAGGAGGGAAGGATGGCTCAGTTAAGTAACTAAAAGTTGCTCTGCAGGACAGGACTTCTCTTTCCAACAAAGCCCTGGCCAAAGGTCAGACAAGTCATTTAGGGCAGCAATCCAACTTGTAATGCCTGACGTCAGACTACACACACTAAGGATTTAATCTGAAGTTCTGAGAACTCATAGAGACCGCTGAAATCAATGGTGCTTTGAATGAGTAAAGTATTATGTAATGCTGTTCACCTCAAGAATCTTAGTTACTTCATACTGGGCATCCCAATACTCAGCAGATGCAGAATCAAGAGGTTTATAACAGGAAAGTCTGAAACAACACATGGGGCCTAGGAGCAGGCATTAATTGTATTTTAAACAAAATGAGAATGAAAAACGCTGAAGTTTTTTATGCTCACCCACTTTAAACACTAGATTAAATGAAAGAAAATATCTGAGATAAATAGCTGCATATGGTTACCTACTTATTACTGTACTGTAATGTTTATGGCAGGGATAAAGGGTAAAACTACCTCAATTCTAACTTTTTGATTATTTGACTTCACAATATCTGCAATGCTCTTTTTATATAATAGATGAAAACAAGCCCCAAAACCATCATCAATTTATTTGCTGGATGAAAAATGTGTATATGCATAACTAAAGTATTTTACACTGCTTAAATTATAAAGGAAGGGCTGCAGACACATGCAGATTTTAATGATGGACTGGAATGAAGTTTCCTGGTTCATACAGATGAAACAATCTTTTTTAGATAAAATATAAGCAGTCCTAAAATAATAAATTGGAAATTGGGATGTTGCTGGACTGGAGAGGGAAGTTTTTAACCAATGTAGAGGAAAAAACTGCCAATCCAAGAAGCAAGAAAAAGTATTTTAGCTGAAGTTCTATCCCTTCTGTCTAAAATTCCATTAGCTACCTCAGGGATCCCTGGACAAAAATAAGGTATTCTAGGTCTGAAACCAGAAGGATGGGCAGGAAAACAGAGACCTGAGTGGTCAGCTGAAGCTTTCTTGAAGGGTTTCCATTTTTCCTCATGTATTGTGTAAGCAAAGGAACATGAGCCAGAGGCTGATTTCACAGAACTACTGGAAAATAATTTGCCTACCACTACACGCTTATGAAAGCAAAGGTAAAAAACTTTTGTGTGTGTGTATATATGAATATATACACCTGGTGTACCACAGCCCCACCAGAGCAGTTCCTCTGATAGCATCTGCCTTAGCCAATGAAGAAAGGAGAAACACTCCAGTGCAATAAAAGACAGTAAAAGCAATCTCCCAATCAAAGCATCTCCACTGCAGGTTTCCAAGTCACTGGCCTGTCTGTGATGATGGTGGACCAAGATTTGAGACACTGCTCTAGCAACTTCAGCAAAAGCAGTCATTTCATGATTTCTGTAGCTGTAACAGGCCCCCTATACCCATCCATTCTTGGATCACACTGTAATGATTCATAGTTCTACCTCCTGAATATGCTGAAGAAAGAGCAACTAAATGATAGATGCATTAGCCCATACATTCTGGCCCTAACCTGGAGTTACACTGCCTGGAGGAAGAGAGCTAGGAAGAATAAAAGCCACTGACTGAGACAGACATGAAAGAGGAGGTGCTTCTCTCTATTCGGTAGGATGTTTTGGGCAGTATTAATTCTTTTTTAGTGTAAAACATGCAGACCATGAATAAGCAATCTAATGGCGTCCTTTGACAGCCTATTTTTTTACCACCCATTCTTATGCATTGGAAAGCTTTTGTAGAAGAGGCTGGAGATGCAGGCAGGATGGATTTTGGGACTTACAAAGAGATCTCTGCAGTATATTCACTGAATTCCTTTTGTTCCTTTCAAATTTATTTTCAGTTTGAATTGGATTACAAAGATACCTGAAATCCCTTCTGGTCTTGTATTTCCATGAAATATCTCAAAAAAGTTTCCCAGTATTCACAGAAGTGGTAAAAGGACGTAATTTTTCCTAAAAGAAACATAATGATCCTACCTAGAAATGTCCATTTCTAGCATCTCAAATTGGAGAAAAGATATTTGAAAGAGGAATCCTCACACAGGCATTTCTCCCAGAAAAGAGAATTCTTCTCATAAGAAAAAAAAAATCTAAGAGAGAGATTTCAGCCTTAAGTAAAACCATTTTGATAAAGAAACTGGAAAGAAAGGCAATTCAAATAGCACATTCTACGCTGCATTGCTGTAACAGATACACTCACAGCCAGCCCAGTGATTCTTCATTTTCTATCATATTGTCATAATTTTTTAAAAGCTAAATAAAAACTGTGATACTATCTCTGATGCAAACTGAAAATTATTCAGAGATGTTCTCAGCTCATTTGAAGGGTGAGAATAGGTTGACTGAAACAAACAACATGTTGGTTTGAAGGCAGCTGAACAAGGATCTTAGCCTTTTAGAAAACGTTACTGCTCAAAGAGAAGAGCCTGAGAGAAGAGCCTACATTCTCCCAGAGAATATTTCCGTGGCAGCAGCACCAACCTTGTACTATGTAGGGAGTGCTCTCCTCTCTGACCAGCGAACACACGGGCCGGGGCGCAGGGGCTGGTGGCCTGTTCATGATGAAGGACCTGCAGTGCTTCCTTTTCTCCTCCTCCTGCCCCAGGATAAGGTCGTACACACGTTCACCCAGTGCCATAAAAGTGTAGGGGTGCTCGTCCTCGCTGTCCTCCTCGCAGGTGCCTTGGTCTTCTCCGCCGCATGCAGCTGAGAGTCCATCACCCTGTTCTCTTCTACTCCTGCCTATCACAGAATTCCTCTCTGAAAAAGGAAGGAGGAGTGTTGCATATACAGGTTAAAGAGAGTAGATTATGATTTATCTTAAAGCTTTAGAGCTTCCTAAAGCAGCTCAGAGACCTCATTTCACTTCTAAACTAAAGCACTCTCATTTTCAGAGGCTTCTTATCATCTAGCTCAGTAGAGAGGATGTCCCAAAGGAATAATCCCAACTTCAGGGCCTCCTCATGATTTCACATTGGATTATCAAATGTAGATGCTTAGCTATTAGCCACAAAATAAATGGATTTATTTACAGAAATACTGAGTGTCCCAGTTGCTCTCATGAGAGTTACACCAACATCTAAATAATTGTAACTGACATGCAACTTATGGTGAAGCCAAGTAAATGGTATCTGTGACCCTCAGCATTCTGGAAAGTCAAGCTGTTTGTTACCTGTTGTAAAAATGACTTAAGAATTCAAGCTTAATTTAGGAAATGTTGGATTTTGTTTCCTACCTCTTCAATATCCCACTGGGTTTTGAGGACTTACAGATCTACTGTAGGTCAATGTGAAAAAGAAATTGAAAAGCCCTTTACAATGTAGGTAAAATGTACCACCTCTTACAATCTATGCTAGGACTATCCAACCCTTCTCCCTCCAAAAACTTCCACGTCTCTTTGTATTCTCTATATGTCATACATTTCATAGTACAACTATGCATAATTTGCTTTTCTCTAGTTTTTGCCTTTTATAGCATTAAAAGGCATTGATGGATTCCCCAATACCTGGGTTTGTTTTGATTTGTCTTAAAACATCCACAAACTGCTAAGAGTTAAAAGCTGTCACTGAGGCTGGTATTCCCTTAAATGTTTATAACTTCCTTGGCATGATTATCTGTCTCTCATACAAAAACAGTAGATCTGCCTGGAATTCTTGCACTGACTCATGTTTCCACTGTGCTGTAATTTACTGCCTGTACATATGTGTATCTGCTAAACTCGGCTGTGGTCACTACTGGTGTTTTCAATCCTTTGGTTGCTATTTAAAGATGTACCTGTTTATGGATTCAGAGGATCTAAACAACCTTTGTAAGTGGGATATATTTGATAATGGGGTGTATTAATATTAGTATGTACTATTAACATACATTCTGGCTAAGATACATGTTTTAAAACCACAAGTGGTTTTTATACACCTGCTACGTATAACATGAATAATATTTTGTTTCCAGGTCACTATGTAAGTTTTTTTTTTCTCTGTAGAACATTCTTGCAACTCCCACAGGGGGCACTCTCAGGTCACTGCCAAAAAACCACAGACTTGAAGAAGAGGGGACTTGCCTTCTAGGTACTCCAAAGCAACTCCTAAAGCAAGCAGCTGGTTGGAAATATGTAGCAGTAACCCATTACAGCTCCTCTTTGAAAGGAAGCATCATCCTCATCTAGAGGAATTCTGATACCCCACTCCCCAGTTATGAAACCATAGCTAAACACAGAATAATTCAGAGCACATTTTAAATGAACTATTCCCACAGGAGCATTTTTAGATGTACTCTGCTTTATCAGCACAGGAGTTGGCACAGGACACCAGGAAACTTTCTCTGTTTGTACCCACATGCAGACAGAGAGCATTTGGCAGAGAGGGTCACATTACTGTGGTGATGTAGCTATATAAAAACTATTCCAAGACAGGCATTTATAACAAACCTACACCAACAAATCCTGTGTGCCAAAACGGATCCCTCATTTATACACACATATAGATGCAGCTGAGTGTTTTGTGAATGTTAATTTTATTCTGCCCCACCTTCTCTTAGAATTCACTTACGACTTTGTACCTATAGCCATTTCTTTCCTGCACAACAGAACACAGGATAAAACCCTACCTATAGCAAACTATTTCTGCCTAATTATGTGAACATCAGAGTGCTTGGTGATGGTAATTTAAGACTCTCATAGGTTACACCAGGTTTGAAAACAGAATTAACAGTAATAAGCTGTGGAGAAACTGAAAAGCAATTTGTGTGCACACTTATCAGCAGTGTCCATGACAAATAAGAAGGGGATTTTTTTTCTCCCTATGCAACTATTTAAAACTGGTATTTAACCTTGAATCATTTTGCATACTTGTTTAACCCAATGAGAAAAATTGATGGTCATCCCTCCTGAAACAGATGCAATATTACTTTGAATTTCTCAACAGTTTAATCAAATCACAACACAAAATTTTTGAATTTTACTCTGGGGCAGATGTATTAAAAAAAGGCAAAAAAAGGCAAAGCATTTGTCAGAATTACTGCATTTCTTTTCAATCTGTAATATAACTTTTTACTTCTAAGTAACTACAACATTGGCTAAAACGTAGTAAGATACTATTACTTCTCTCTGCATGGCCACTTTCTATTAATTCTACCTGTGAAATTCAAGCTGCACATTAAATATAATATAATTAAATATTTGGATATTCAATCACGATAGCATTTAATGCTTGAAAATGGTAAATGATGAAGTCAACTTGAAAAAAAATGCAGGCTTCATCTTTGTTTCAAGCCTCTCTTGTAAATGCAGTGCACCATGCACTATTTGGCAGCTCTTTGAGATAGGTAGAGTGAGGAAAAGCTGAACCCAGCAGCCCATACCACACTATTACCTGACAAACTTGGTCATGAGTATTTTGATGCAGCAAAGGTCACATGCACATGCTTGTTTTGCAGAATTAGGGCCTCATATGCACAAGCTTGCTTTGTAGCATTAGGGTTATCCTGCCCAGCTCCTGCTAGAAGTGATCAAACCAATCTGTACAGCACTACATTGTCTGCCCTTGCACATGTTTGTATTCGGGGTTATTTTCCTCCCAACATTGTACCTTGTGATGAATTATGCAGATTGTCCTGTCTTTGGATGCCAGGCAGATTTCGAGGGGGAGGAGGGGGTGGCCTCTTGCAGAAAAAGCAATCTCTCCTGCTCTCTTTGAGCTCATCCCCTATGCTGGCATACAAATTTCCAGGACTGTTATGAAGGCTGTATGAATCCTCCTCTTCTTCATCCTCAGATTCTGTCTCCTCTCTGCTGTCTTTTAGGTCATCCTTCTTTTCCTCATCCACCTTGACTTCTTGTTGGCATCTTGATCCAACTGAATATGGATCTCTTGAGTTCTGCTTCTCTTTTAGTATTAAAGAAAGCATTATTTCATTTAAAAATTGCCATCAGGAAACATTTTTGTTTCAAGGATTTCTACAGAAGCAACACAATGGCTAATAAAACTTTTATGAACTGATACAGCAGGAAAGCTGTCAAATTCATACCATCAATGAAGAGCTTTTAAAATATTTACTAAATCAACAATGGAAGTTTTCATTGCATCTTGCTACTCTGATACACACCATCTTCGTGTGTGCAATGTTAAAACTTTTCTAGAGCAGCTGTCAGAATGAAATCACACACATTTTCCCTGCCTCCAGAATTTCTATTACCTGAATTTCAAAGCAGCACAGTGCAAACACTTGGCAGAATAAAGCTGTAGCTCACATATCTCTGTTACTGCTTTTTGTACAAGCAGTATACAAGGGATTTAGGTGCTAATTTGAACCTCTCTAAAATGAAATAGACATTGTCCATGGGAGACATGACTGTAGACTTGTGGAAACAGAGCTCTTCTGTCTCTAGTGACCCACAGACGAAGAACAAAGTGGAGGGACATGAAAGTGCACATTTTAATCACAACATGAAGCATCAAAATTTTAGTAATCAACCTGAGTAATGTAACAGAGTAAATTACACAAGCTGTCAGCAAGCTGACAACCCAAGGTACCAAGCCCTTGAGGTAGGTTTCCATTCTGAGTTATCCTTTGGTGATACTTGCCTTTCACCACTTTCAAATGGGAAGTTAGGACATTTACCTGGCTAACGTGGTACAATTTGTGCTATTTTTCCAGATGTTCACCCTGAGGTGTTCCCATATACAATGTGACAGAGACAGTGAAAATTTTATCAGAGCAAACCTGTTTTTTCAGTGTCAATCATCTACCTCTATGTGCTAAAGCAACCAGTTTGAACTTAGCAAGTAAGAAACATCCTTTTCATATGTATGAGACAGTTGAAAAAATAAAATTGTCAACAAGATAAAAAGAGGACTAAATTTAGTCTCATAGATCCATGATACTGTAAGATATATGTGAAATATATGCCATTGGTAAATGCAAACAAGCAACTCTGCAGTTTTCAAGGGGAATGCATACGACCACACAGATACCAACAAGCTTGTCACCAATCTATGCTTGGAAGTAGGAACATCAAGCTGCAAAATGTCAACTATCTGTGCCTCCACACAGGACTTGACTGCACCTGTAGGCAGTGCCTCCCCTTTTATGAAGATTCTTCTCTGAGAGCTTGGAGAATTCAGCAGTTTTCTAAGTTCAGAGGGGAGATCACAAATTTCCAGAATTTAAAAGGAGGGGTGGTTGCACTGAGGTCTCTCTTACTGAGCAAAAAACTTTATTATCCCAACTGAATCCCTCAACTGCCTTCTCATTTTAGAACCTCTGCCCTCCCTGGAAGTTGCAGTAAGGTGGAAATCGAAAGTGTTAGAATAACTTGCCATCTCTGCCCAAGAACTCATTCACTTGATACAGCACATGATACCTTCATTTGATCAGTACCAACAAAGCTGTCATGTTAACATGACTTACCCATGGCTGGTGGAGTTTTTGAGCCTAACATGGGCTCATAGGTGTTGCTGTCTTCCACTTCCTCCTTGCAATTAGTGAAATCACTTGCTGCACAATTCTAGAAAGAAAAAGAGTATTTGTTTTAGCAGCATCATCTCCTGCCTTCACATTTTGCTGCTGATATAGACAGCACTCTGCTAGGAGGGAAGTGAAGATAGAAGCATCATGCATTTGCAGCTGTGTAGTGGTATACACACTGCAGGCAAAAGGACTGTGTATTTTTGGATACAGTGAAATGACACAATGTTCTGACACCAAACACCAAGTCTGCATAGCAAGGATTTAAGCTCATTGACCTGTCCCTAGCACTTTGCTGGGCTGTCTAGACAGTTCCCAACCCTGTTCCCAACTGTGAAGCAGTCAAAGATTAAGAGAAAGATCAGCAAGAGAAAAACATTAAGTCCATAGGGCATGACCCTTCGAAGAGCTCAAGGGTGCAAGAAATCTCTGGGGAGCTCGTTACAAACAGTGGTTTGTACCAAAAGCCACGTGTGTGCTGAAAAACCAGAAATGGGATTGCAAAGCATGTTTGGTGTTCTGCCTCAGTGACCAAATGTGGCAGTGATGTTGTGTTCCTCTAGAAAGCTGTTCACACAGTGCTATGCAAAATTAACCCAAGGAGGGTCAGAACAATCGGCTCTCTAAAGCATTATCAGTGTATTTCCTCAAGCTGAAGAGGTGCAAACTTCTGCTCACCAGTGAAAAGCAAACCTGTAACGCAACTACAGACAGTTCTGCTGTCAAGAATATAAAACACACATTAGTTAATCGCTGATTTTCAGAAACAACTAGAATTTCAAAAAGTGTCAGTTTTCTTAAAGAAACCCAGCAGAACCTTGGTTCTTATGTAAGTGTGATACGAAACTATCTTCTACAGGAACCCTCAATAATTAATCAGGAGTTTTGAATCACAAAATGTTAACTCCAGGGATTTGAATACACCAACCCCAAAGCAGGCAGGGAAACAGCAGGGTCCATATATCATCCAGACTGCAAGATCAATTACAAGTAGAATAGTGGAGAGTGAAGTCAAAAGGAAGAACTGATAAGCAGTTACACCTTTCTGCATGGCACAGAAAATGATTCTCAGGAGCTCATGCTGGACTATGAGGAACTTTGTTCCAAGTATCCTGCTGCCTCCTGCACCCACAGCCACTGCCTAGGAACAGAGTTCTCACTGCATGAAAGAGGAAAATATTTTGAGAAATAGCAGTTTTTTTCTAGGGAACCGAGAATGCCTTCTTCCCTGCTGCTGTTTCACATAGCCATCTCCTGAATACCAGTCTGAAGACACCGCAACCACCAGACTGTGCAACAGGTGCCTCCCTGGCTTGCTTTGCTGCTTTAGAAACACACTTGGATTTTTACACAGATATAGTCACCCCCAACAACAGAGGATTCGTCTCTGCCTCCTGTGTCCATATAATGTGTGCATCAGAAAGAGAATCTTGTTTTTCTTGAACTTCCCTATTTTTTATGTAGTTCCTTTATGCTTCATAGGAACAGGATACCTCTCAAAAACCCCAAAGTTAGGGCTTTTCAGAGTATTTATTTTCAAAAGATTTAGGCTTGCATGTGCTAAATGCAAGCATACATTGTGGGAGTAAAAAAGGACTTTGATTTGTTTCCTGTGAAGAGAAAATGTGTGTAGAAGAAATCAAGCACGGAGAGCTCTAGATATATTAAGTTCTCCTGCTATGACACTAGAGTACCACACCCAGGAAATTCTTTCAAGGTGAAATTTGAATGTTTCAGAAGACTGAAAGTCATCTGTCCTGCAAATTTATAGCTGCTCCACTGATAGTGCTGAGTCATCGGGAATTCAGATGCAATTCAGAAGTTTAGTCCCTGACTACACTTACTAAAAGTCTCCTGGACCTGTGAGACACAGAAAAGCTGAACAGATGGAAACAGTCTTTAACTAAATATGTTTACACTAGAAAAAAATTCTGTATAATGAATAAATTATTGACAGAAGTCTCCTCTGACACTGGGCATGTTGACACCGTGCAGCTGAAAATTGTGCAGTGTCTCGTGGAAAGTGTCCTTATTTAAGAATGCAAAGCAACATAACTAAATTGGAATAATGCCATGGCTCAGCTTGCAAACCTTGCCATGATGCCCTGAATGAATGCCTACTGCTTTTTAAGTCTGAAGGGTCTTCTATATGGGCTAGGTCATGTAACCTGAATGTAGTAGCATAGCTAAACTTCCAAGTCATTTGAGCCTGTTTGGCCGAAAATGGATCTTTGATTTACTCTAGAGATTTCTTATGGTTGTCAAGCCACCTTCCAAAGGAAGAGGAAGAACTAGCTTAATTGGAAAATTGGAAACCACCATTAGCAAAAAAAAAAGAAAAAAAGAAAAAAAAAGTTGTTGCTTTCATTACAAAACTGCTCACAACAGGCTATGGAAAAGGGCTCTGAATGTTCAAAACTAATTTATGAGTTAGCAAAATAATTTCCTTACCTCAGGATGCAACAGGAATGCTGGCATGCATTGAAAGCCCTCTGAGAGACTGAAATTGTTTCAAGTCCTAAGATTAAATGCCACCTCTCAACATCAAAAATGTAGATACCTAATTTTCTTTCACTTATGTATTTTAACTGTCTTGATTAACTGACTTTCAAAAAGGTAAAGTTTTTTAATAGCTTCAAAGCTGTTCCTCTTATACAAAGCCTGAACTGATTTATCTCAGTACCTTACTCAGGAATTCATTAAAAAAATTATAACCATCTTGTCAGCATTTTTTACAATGCTTTTCTGAAGAGCCATCTTTCTAAGGCACATTTTTGAAAGATTTTCTCCTTGTTAAACAGAGACAGAGTCATCCATGCTGGCTGGCAATGGCTGACACCACTGAAATGAGGTACATTTACCCTATTGTATAGTGAGGAGTGAAACAGTAAAGAATTCAGAAGAATCTAACCCAACATTGATGTATCAAGTTATGGCAAGAGTGAGAAGCATCTGGACATCAGCACTTCATTTATAAACAGTTACTCACATGTAAATACATCAAGCACAGCTCACATTAGTCTTTATGTATAAGATACAAATGGATATATCTAAAATATATCCATAATTTATATTTCTAGAAACAAAGTAAGAACTTCTGATTTGTGTAGGGCAGTTTGATCTTCTTCTGGATTCTAGGGCATTTCCAGCTGCCTGTTGGATAGAATTCAGGCTTGCAAGTAGACATCCCAAAAATACCCTCCAGTCACACTAAGGCCTGTTCTTCCAAGACTGAGACAAATCTGGTTGCCTGATTTGTTTATAACATGTCACCACAACGCTCCTTCTTATCCCACTCCCAACATTCAAAGTTTGCAGTTCTGCCAAGAGACGTGCTGCTCATTTGTCTGTCTCCCACTACTCTGTAGCTCAGCATTTCAGAGCAGAGGACAACCAAGCCACAGCTGTCTTACAGGCACAGTTTTATGCATCCTCTTCTGACTATCAAGCAACAAGATAACATTGCCAGTCACTGCCAGTGACCTGCAGTTAAACCTTAAAAGTTTATCACCAGGAAACACCAATTTTCACCATGTGACTTCCTTGAGATGGCACCAGCCTGAAAGATTCCAGCAGCTGCCCTCTCCCTCTGCTGATCATGAGCCCTGGTCCTCCTGGGATTTTGAGAAACAAGTTGTCAAATGCTGGTTAAAGCTACCACAGTCTATATGGGCCTGCTAGAAAGGTTGCAAGAGCATGTGGAGCCCAGATTCAAGCACTGCTTTGAAAAGTATCTTATACCAACTAAGCAGGTATATGGATGTCTATGTCTTTGGAATCAGGGCATCCTAAAGAAAATAAGTATTTTCTCTAAATATCATTAGAGAAGAAAACTAAGAGGACATGGTCTCATTTACACGTTTTCTTTCAGCACTTTTTGTTCCTTTTCTTCTTTTCAATACACATCTCAAGGAAGCAAACAGTCCTTTCTGAAAAGTAACATCAACAGCTTTGAAACTCTAGAAGTTGATGTGAACTGCAAACACTTCAAAATTTCATGTAACTATATTAAGAGTGTGCTCACTTATAAATCACTATACTGGATCATGGACTTAGAAGGTTTTTGAAAAATCTTTATATTATTTAAATTGCTAATAGGGTACTGAATACTACAAGAACCACGATGACAACAATTAATAAGCCTTTCCATTTTCACAAATGTTAGCTCCATTTCATTTTATGCCTTTGTCTTTCTCACAGTATACTTAAGTGTCTATGCTACAATTCTATCTTGACCCTAGTAACCTCATATAGCTTCTACTTCCTGTGGATTTCCTTCTCCTACTTGGGGTTGTTCTCCTGCTACTCTTTCAACCTTTCCTTCACAATGAGGTAAGTATGCATTTGGATATACTTTTTATAAAAATAATATGCTGCTATTATGTTGTTATTTTTCATTCCTGTCATTGAAACTAGATACAATAACATATCTTAGATTGCTCTCACCAAGGTTAGCCTGTCTGGACAACTTCAGTGATTTCCTCTTCTTTGTTTACACAGAAAAGAGCCCTCTAGCCATTTCCTTCACTTAAAATGTCAAAACCTTATCAATGCACTTAAAAACTTGTTGAATGATGTCTCCTGCTGTGTTCCTTTCCAGGCAGATGCTGGTGACCTGGATCTCAGCGAAAGCCTACACAAACACACTGAAAATGTCCTCCCACTGGGAGTGAATTTAAGCACGGAAGAAAATGGGATGTAAATACGCTAAGTCATTTCAGGACCTCAAGACAGAAGAAACTGTCTTCATCAGCTGGATGTTTCCTCCATTTCTTTGTCAGAGGCGTACCAGATTTGCTTTCTAATGTTCTTGCTTTCAGAGAGACAGGACTGAAACACAGCACTTGGATTTTATTTCCCCCAGCCCCAGGTTATTTGCTTGTACCACTCCTCAGACCTGCCAGCGCTGTCTGCTGAGACTCTCGGTGCAGCAACTGAAGCAAAAGGGATATATTTCCATTTGGCATCTATCTTCACAGTTTTTGCTCCTTTTCTCTCACCCTCATTGTGGTGTAGCCTACACTATGCCCATTATCACTGCCCTGCCTGAGCTTTCCAGAATGCAGAGCTGAGAACTAATATACTGTAGGAAATATTTTCCATTTGCACTCTCAATTCTTCATGAAATGCAAGCAGGCAATTTGGCAAACACTTTTCATTCCGTTCCAACTGCATCCCTGAGCCTAGTGACCAGCTCTTCTGGTTATAAAATTTTTTCTAACTCTCAAGTCTGCATTAATTACTAATATTCACACATTCTACAATATAAAATATTCATCAAACTACTGGAAATGTTTAAGTATTTATGACTCATTTTTCCCAGGATCCTGTATGAGCACCTGGAGAAATGACTGAAAAAGTGAACTTCATAAAACTGACTGCATGCATGAGGACAGCTCCAACATTGTTGTTCATCAGCTTTATTAATGTCAAACACCTTTACTACCCTGTAAATTTGCTTGATAACTCAGGCTTGCAAAAAAACATGAGAAAACCTTAAAGCATAAGGGCAACAAAACATTCAATATAGTGTTACAATCCAAGACAAAAACCAACTTGGTTGTGAAGCCGGGCAGGTGGGAAGAACAGTGGTGGAAAGAAGCTTTCCTGCACATGTTCTGCCACACAATACTGAAACAGACAGCGGTTTAAAGCAGTGTGGGCTGCACAGCCCAGGGGCTGAATCCAGCCATTGAAACACTTGAACTCGCCCTCCTGACCTCAGCAAGACTTGTCTTAGAAAAAGCCAAGAACAGCATATATTATCCTTCCAGCCAGAACTGCTGCTGCTGTCTGCGTGCTCCCCATGTGTCAGAGCAAGCTGGTGTGCAATGCTGCCTGCCCTTCCTGAGCCAGCCCTGTGTACCCCACCCTGCAGCCCAGCTCAGCCCTCAGCTTTGCTCTATTTCACCACAGGTGAGCACACAGAGCCCCAGCCCCACACCACACCTGGCACATCTCAGGCTGTGCCCAGGAGCTGCACATGCAGCATTGCTGAGCCAGAGAGATCAGCACATCCAACTCCCAGAAATTAATTAGAAGACCCTTCCTTACTTGTTTACAGGAAAAGTGTGAGGGCATTAGAAGTCCCTGGGACTTTTCTCACTGATGCCTTTCAGTGTTACATTTCCCACAATTTCCCTTCAGTTTACTGTGCCTTATTGAGGCCTCGCAGTATCAATACCAGATGTCACAACTCACAGTGTCACTAACACCCATTAGCCAGCTGACTTAAAACTGTGTGCCACGCAAGGTAGATCACAAAGAGAACAGGTATTTAACATCAGTAACTGTTTCTGAATAAAGCTGCTCATTCTAGGAACAAAAGGCAGTGACTGATCTGCTACGCAGAATGACTTCTCAGAGGAGCAGGCAATCATAATTCATTGCAAACGCAGCATGCCTTCTTCACACAGCTGCTTACACCATGTGGCTTTTTATTAGATGTCTGGAGATAATAAACACAGCAGTGTTTTTGAATCTTAAATATATATGACCCCTATCCCCTTTTGCCTTTGACATACATCCTTACACTAGGCCTTTAACTCCCAACAGTTTTAAGTGTTTAAGGTCAGGATGGAGAGGGCTTTAAGCAACATAATCTAGTGGAAAATATTGGTGGGGTGGACTAGATGATCTTTAAAATTCCCTTCTGTTTCTACCTAAGCAGGACACAAAATTTTTGAATCCTTCAAAAGCATGTTCCTGCTGTGTAAAACTGCAGCATTATCATTCCCAGATTTCTTTTTTGGGGTCATAGGCGTGTGCATAATTGCTTCATTTATCTGTATGGGTTTCAGTTTAACCCAACACTTCCTACTTTTTTTTCATGTTAATTCAAATCAGGAGTTTCACATGATCTGATGGACAAGTATACTTATGTGCTGATTACCCTAATCCTAACAAATTAGAACATAAAAACCACATACTAAATAAGGTACAAAACCAATCAAGGACACAGAATGATAGCAAAAATAATACAGTGACATTCATAGAAATTTGTAAAATTCCCTCAGCATAAAATCTGTGAGAAGTCTCAACTACTACCATGCTTTCTGCAATACCGGAAGATAACAAAATGCTAGAGTTCCCATTCCACTATGCTAAAGGTACATAAAATGTATATAACTACCAATGATAGATTACATAGAACAAATGAGAAATAACATGCTCCACTACCAAATCTAATGATTTTGTGATCAGTCTGGAGCAGATGTATGACTGAAACAAATGATTTGTACTATATTTAGAAACTAAACAAATTAAAACATCAATGAATACCCAACTTTGGGTTAACAAATTTTAATAACAGCAAAAAGGAATTGTTTCATTTGAAATTATCTATTGTGATCTTAAATAATTTCCTTCTGGGCTCCCTTATTAAACCATTTTATTAGCATGTCTGCTTTAACTTCATTACAAGCAGATCTACTGTACTGCATATCAGCCAGCATTCCTGAACTGATCCCTTCTTGCAACATTATTTTGTGCAATTCCACACTTACTTTGTATGCTTGTCTATCAAATCATAGCAAACTTTCTGTAACTTTTTAAACTCCTGCTTTTCACTGAGTTTCTGGGGGAAAAAAAAAAGCCCTCTCTGTGTAGGAATTCACATCCACTGGGAAAAAAATACAAAAAAGACCCAGAGTAAGTAAAGGCTTGGTGTTTTAATAACTGTTCACTTACTATTATACAACCTTCATGACTATGGCTGTGAGAGAGGAACATTTACTGCAAGAGAAAAAAAGGAGACTTCTAATCACACAACTAAATTTACTGGTATGTACAAAAATATGCTTTTTAAAATCAAATTGCTGCAGTCTCCATTTGAAGTATTTTTGCTCACTTTCTCTCTTCTGTGTATTTATGCTGTTCTCTAATGTAGCTACTGAGAATCAAGGGATTTTTCTTCTGAACATTTAAAAATTAAAATTTCTCCTCAGACTCATTTTAGCTCATTTCTCCTTTAATGACAATTCTTGTTACTTCACTTTTCACACACCCACACAATTTTTTGAAAGACTTTCAAATCTTGAAGAGTACTGAATCTGCTGAACAAAATATCCTCTGCTGTTTGACAGGCTGTGTAATCATTGCAAACTCCACAAAAGCACTCCCACCTCTCACACAGGTTAATTTTTCAATCTAGCAGGGTAAGAATTTTTTCTTGCTTTTCTGATTTTTTTTTTTCCTGGGCAAAGCAATAACCATTCTCCAGAGAGCTTCTCTTCCACTTAATGCCTGTGATTACACTGTTTGAACTCTCAGTACAGTTACTAAATTACCACTCTCTTAGCAGATCCAGCCGCAGCAGAAAGACAATCACAGAACCATTTAGGTTGGAAAAGATCTCCAAGATCATCAAGTCCAACCACAAACCTAACACTTCTAAGTCCCACTAGGCCCTGTCCCTAAGAGCTGTGGCAGCTTGTGGGACCAAAACCCGAACCAGCTCCACTCCTTTGCCAAGCCAGTACCTGCTGACCATCTTTCTGCTGAACTTCACAGTTACTGATTTTTCCTCCACTTATTTTTTTAATGCCTGGGAGATTTTGCTTTACATCTGAGATCAGTTCATTAAAATACTAATTTCTAGTGGCAATTTTCTGCTGGTGAGCACTGTCTGTGGAACCAGCAGTAGCACTGATATACTCTCAGCTGCAGCAGAGTTCACACATGCTCAGGTCCCTGGAAGTGGAAAAGGAGGTTGAAGATTAATTGAGTGACTGACAGGAAATAAAAGAGAATTTTACATTTTACATTTAGATTTTGTACATGTTAAACAAAATACAACAATTTTAGATACCTGTTTATTTCTGCTTTTTTTCCCCCATCCTAGATGGCACATATGAAAGCTATTTTTTAATCCAAAATCCAAACCAAGAAAAATGCATTGGCTCTGAAAATCTCTTTGATTCTTTTAGCAATTTATATAAGCAGGTAGGAATTTTACCTCTGTAAAGCATAATTATGTTTTGGACAATATCATCCAGGAATGTGAAATGTTTCAAATACTGCAGACTAAGTAACAGCTAGACAGAAACACACCTGAAAGGGTAATGGGCAAGTGGAAGAGCAACACTTGTGGAAGGCTTAAGATTAGCACAAAAGAACAGCTAAGTAAGTAAGTAGGTGAGTAAATTAAGTAAGCATTTTTTTTACTCTGCTTAAGTAAGAAGAGTAAAAAAAAAAATGGCATTTAGCAAGGGTTTAGGCTCCTGAAAGAATCAGTGACTATCTGGAAGGAAAGGAAGAGGATGCAGAAGGCATTGAGTAAATCCATGGAATGTGGTAACAGCCCAGTCAACTTTCAGCTCCTTTTCATGTAAAGAGGAGAACATGGTCTGGCTGAGGAAAAGAACATTCAGTACTGTTCATTTCAAAGCCCTGTGCTCCAGATTACTGACAAGGATGCCATGGGCTGGACTCTTAAGTTGCATAGATGCTCCTGGCAGAACATTTATGATTTATCACTGCTCTCAGGCTCTCCAGTATCAACACACAATCACTTCTCATTTTCTGCCCTGCAGAGTGCTACCCTAACATGTAAGCAGCTGCTATATTTTGCAGGAGAACTACATTTTAGATGCTGAGAATCACAGTATTGCCATTTGAACTCAAGTAACAGAAATTTCTAAGTTCTCTGGTGACTTCTGAGATTCTGCTCTTCTGCTCTGAATCTTGGCAAACACTCAGAAATTTTTCTTTTACAGAAACTAGCAGGAGTTTTGCTCTATCTAGGTAGCGGTAAAAAATATATTGAATTAAAGGGGAATAGGATAAAGTATCTAAATCTGAAATACCATGGTATTTCTAGAATATGTTCCACGTGCATGTGCTAACAATAGTCAGAGTTTTCAGATATGGGATTTTATTCAGGTTCTGCAAATCTTTGCATTCCTAAACAATAGCTAAGTTAAAGAATGAGAAAAGCAGTTGAAATAGCAGTTTTTACCTGTACTGCATTCAACTATGTCTATTACAAACATAGGCTGTAGACAAAACCAGCAAAAATTATCTAGTGGAGCACTTCTGTGGGAAAACACTGCTACAGCATGTGGTAATATCAGGCACTTTATAATTAAAAAAAGCAGGAAAAATGTAAAAAGCAAACATAAGGAACGTAAAAAAAAGTAAACCTTTCTTCCTCTCAAACAGGTATCATGTAAATTACAATCAGATAAATAATTAGCCTCTGCAGAATTTAGTCTTCAAGTCCAAGTAAGATCCTTCTCTTATTTTTGCTTTACTCTAAATGGATCTAAACACGGTGCATGTATTTGCTTTCAGATTCAACTACTATAAATTTCCCAATAGTACTCCAGCCATTTTGCATTATTGCTTCAGTTCAGGTACACCTTGCAATTTATGAACTGAAGGATGGTGATACTGTAGTTAAAGAAAGCAAATGAGACAACAGGTTCTGCCTGAGAGTTTATCTCCTTTTTTCCTAAAATAGTTGTTAATTTTTTCATTCTGTAAGCAAGTGTGAGGGTAACAAATTTTTTCATTCTGTAAGCAAGTGTGAGGGTAACAGCCAGTCAACTACTTTGAGAACTCTGGACATCAATTTAAGTGAAAGTTCTTCTCTCTCTCCCAAAAAGACAATCTATGCATTTGGTCAGTGACCTCTACACTACTGTGTTCAGACAAATAATCTCCTTTTAAGGTGCTTTGCTGATTTCACATATTTCAGAGACAGCTGAAATTTATTTGATGGCTGTATATTTACTACTTTCAAAGTGTATCTATCCATTGTCTCAGAAATACACCCTGCATTTACAGAAAACAGCTAAAAGAGACAGAAATCCAATCTAATTTGTGTCCATTTTGCATATAGCACGCAAGCAAATTGAAGTTCATCTTCCGGGTTTCTACAAGCCCTCTGACAATCCAGACCCCAAAACAGAGGAGAGAAGGTAGCAGTAGAGACAAAGAATGCCAAGCTTCTTCTAAAAAGTCTAACAAAAGTACTTGCAACTCAGCAAGATAAAATTCTTTTCAATAATCTGTTATGTAATATAAAGTTACCTTGTGTTTCACCTGAGTATTTCCATTGTAGAATCACAGAATAGATGGGGTTGAAAGACACTTTGAAGATCATCCCTCTTGCTGTGGGAAGGGACCCCTTTTCTTAGATCAGGTTGCTCAGAGTCCCATCCAACCTGCCTTGAACACTTCCAAGGATGGGGCATCCACAACTTTTCTGGGCAGCCTGTTCCAGTCTCACCACCCTCACAGTAATGAATTTGTTCCTAATATCTAATCTAATCCTATCCTATCCTGTTTCAGTTTGAAGGCATTCCCCCTTGTCCTGTCCCTACATGATCTTGTAAAAAAGCTCTCTGTCTTTCTTGTAGGCTCCCTTCAGGCACTGGCAAGCCACAATCAGGTCACCTCAAAGCCTTCTCTTTTCCAGGCTGAACAATCCCAATTCTCAAGTCTTTCCTCATAGGAGAGGTGCTCCCTTTCCCTAACCATCCTGTTGGCTATGAAGAGAAAATCTTGATGTTTGAGCAAATAATTATACAACATGAAACGTGACTGAACAGAAGATGCTACTGAAATAAAGAGAGGTTTATTTGTTTTAATTTTATATGGTATTTCTCTCTGAAATGCTTCCATATCTTAAGGAAAATACTAAGTTGTCTTAGCTTTGTTTGATTACTGAACAGTAACAAACTAACAGTGAGCAGTCACCTGTTCTTTCAGAGTCTGAGAGTAGCTCTATGGGATTTGTACCTGGGATCATACACACTTGTGAAACCTGCTGTGGTATGGGGTCTTTGCCCCTAGACAAGACCATCCTACCTGACCTATGGTTGCTACCTTCCTTCCATCTTCACCACAGCCTGATTTCAACTGTAACTGCTTTCCATGTAATTCCCCCAAAACAGATAAATTAACATATTCAGCATTGTTATCATCTCAGAATTTTACATTAACAAATACGGGTTGAACAACACAATGTACTGAATTGTGTGCTATATATCACAAAATCTCTGTCACCTGAGGAAGGGCTAAACAAATATAAGTGTTTTGCATAAATCCGAAAGCAATATATTCCCTGACTGATGACTCAAATACAATTAGTGGCTGCTTGAAGAAGATAAATGAGTACCTGCTAAAAGCCATAAAAATCACTTTTGATGGTATGACATACACTGAGACCTACTTCTACTTCAAGAGAGACATAAAGACAACTATGTAATTTCTGATGTATGTAATTTCTGTTCAAAAAAAGTAAGTAGCAGTTTTTCTTCTCAATTTAGGAGCCAATCAAACTGGAGTAATCAGTCTGCTTCTATGCTAGTAACATCAGTATTGGGAAATGCTTAGTAAGCACACCTCACTAAAACTGCATTTGACAGCCATTTTAATGGCAGCTGCTACAAGATTATAACTTGACATGAATACAGATCTCAGGTATTACCTTCTCAGTGAGTATTTTCAGTTCTCAAGACAATGAAGAAGGAACAAATGACAAAAAGAGCCAAGATGGAAAAAGACTAAAGCATGAGAGAAAAAGGGCAAAGCACCCTACATTTGACACTCAGTGTGGGGCTTCCTACAGCATCATGTTCTTATTTAATACGAGCAATGTTCATCTACTGCAATTACCTGCTCAGTCCATTACATGTTTCTAATTCAGAGTCAGGATCCAGAAGTGTAGTTACTGAGGTTTATCATTTACAGCAGTGGGCCAAGCTTTGAATTATGCAGACACATCTGCTGCATTAGAGTAAAATGAGATGCTAATGAACCTGGGATGTAATGCATTAGTGGAGCAGGTTTTTTTTCCTGCTTTCTTCTCTCTTTCAGACACCTTGTAGCGACTACTATCAATAATACCACACTATATAACAGAAAAGCAATTTAAGCAAGCTGAGGTATTGGAGATACGATTAAGCAATTGGATTCTACCTTTTCGCTTTCATTTTTAAAGAGAATTTCTGTTGGTTTTTTTTTCCTAATAGGACACACAGTAATTTCCCCTTCATTTACTCTGCCCCCAGCACCAGACAGAAAGTAGCTATTGAGTGTAAAGACTGGGTAACTTCACAAGAACTCGGGAGCTGAAAGGACCCAAGCAGCAGATGGAAGAAGAGCAGCAGCCAGTTACAAAAGGAGTCCCATTTTATCCTTTCTCCTGAGGCCTCTGCCAGTCATGCTGTGTACACTCTGCTGCTTGTGCATGCTGGGCAACACTCCTGGGGCAGATCTTCGTATGTAGTAAAATGTGTGTCAGCCTCAAAGGGACTGTGATATTTTACACAAAGCCCTACCATCTATTTTTTTTTTCTAAATATGTGTAATAGTGTAGGAAGAATGTCTGAATCTAAAGATCTATACCATGCACCTATGGATATGGGTCTGTGAAGGAAAAAAAGTTACAAACGGACTACTGCTATCAACTATCACTTGAGGGTCACTTGTCACAACTGACCTCCTATTAAATGTGGTTACTCTGGCAAGCAGGAATAAAAAAATAATAAAAAAGATAGAGATGGCATTTATTTATTACCTGCTGCCCACAGCACTCTGGTATTGTTTTTCAATTGACTGCTTAGTGCCCTGCCTTATCGTTTTGTTTCTCTGTTAGAGTATAAATTCTCTTTTGTGGAAATTTAATAAGACATCTAAACTCTGTCCTGCAATTCCTGTTATGGGTAAATCTTGGATATTCACGTTTCACTGAACAAACTCACAGTATGTGTAAATTCATGCTGCAGTGAGTGATGTTGAGGATGTTTAGAAATTGGATTTATTGTGGATTAATTTAAAAATAATCTCTAATGCTGAAGAGAGGTTATTGTCACAGCAGGCAATTGTGGACCATTGAGAGAACTTTGCTGGTTAAGAAGGAATGAGTGAGCAGTGTGAATAGGAAACCTTAAAGTTCAATAATATTTGAAATTCAAGAGCTTTAGTGAAACCATAAAGAGGAGACAATGCTAGTGCAGGGGAACTACAGTTTAAAGAATATGAAAACCAGCAAGACCCAAGTGTATTTCATATTGGGATTTCCATTCCTGCCTAAAATGCTTGTAGTTTGTAAAAGTTTGTATTCTCAGAGTACTGGTTGAATTGTTGCACTGATGAGTGCTGAGGAACTCAAGAATAAAAAAAACCAGTAATTTTTTTTCCTTTGTTTTGAGACCAAAGAGGCAAGAGAGATACCAAAGACCAAATGTCTTGCTTTAACAAACTGGTTAAAAATACCTAAACATTCCTAAAAATAGGAAGTCACATCAGAGATTAACATGAAACTTGCAATTTCCAGGCTGTCTGTACTTCAGCAGAAAGGCAGTCTGGACAGACTGACAGAAGAGAGAGGTACAGATAGAGAGATAAACAAGGACCTTGGGCCTGAGTCATGAATTCACTGGCTTGCTGCACTGTGGAGCACCAGGCCCTGGCTAACTCACGCTGAACCAGCGAGCAGCAAACCCCAAGCAGGAAGAGAGATTATCAGTACAGAAGAGTTGGGGCTTTGACCCTTGGTCACGCCTGCAGTTCAGTGCTCCATGGGCAATTTGTTCACAATTCTTACCCTGGGGTGGTTGAGACTATTGCACTTATGTTTCTTGTATTGTAGGAGAGTTTAGGTAAATAAAGGAAGACAAGCTCACAAGCACTGAGCACACCCCAGTTATTTAATAATTTTTTCATTATCAATTCAAATGGGATTCTTCCCTTCAGAACAGGAGATTCTGCAGTCATACAAGCGCTTGTATGATGAATGCAATGGAAATACCAAAAGAGTAAGTTAAATTTTGACACTTTACTAAAAGCCATTTCACTAATGATGACAGTAATTTGGCATATCTGGAAGAAAGGAGAAAAGGACTGACATACAAGCCAATTCTCTTGCTTGTGAAGTTCTTCCCAAGATCTGTACATGACTCATAACCTGCCAGCATACTGCAAAAAGCAAATCATAGAACAGGTCTCTATAGCCCAAGGGACATACATCTCACATCATTTTCCTTTCCCATTAGAGAAGGCAAAGTTGGAAAAAATTAATAAAATAATACCTCTCTCCTGCACAGTTTTGGAAACAATGTAGTCCTCTGTGATCTAGGTTTGTCTGTGATGTGAGTGAACAGAAGAAGCAATAAAATGTTTAAGGGAAGAATGAGAGAACAGATGAACACATGCTACCAAACGCAGTGTCTACCAACAAATGATTCAACAAAAGAGACTGAACCAAGGTTTTTATAATTCAGCAGTCCTCCACTGCAGAAACTCAGGATGGTTATTTACTGACTCTATTAAAATCTTAATAGATGAATGTAACAAGGCATTGATGTTTCTAGGAGAGGAAGTTTTAGTACTTAAGACTGCCTTTACGTTGTAGTATACCAAGGAAATCGCCAAAGTTAACACAAAAGACTCATCTGAGACAAAAAGGAAACATTACCTGAAGAGATTATTTAAGGAAATATGATGGCTCTTCATAATGACCCATGTCTTCACATTGAAATAGTAACTATGACTCTTCAGCCTGATTCAGTGAAATACACACTTTAGAAGCTTTAGGGACAGCTTTTATTTACATTTTTATATTTTACTTCATTATGCTCTAGATGTTCAGCTGTTGAACTAGTCAGGGCATTTAGATCTTCCTTCTTCACCAGTTTAGCTTTTTAATTGCCTTATATAATAAAACACTGCCAATGTTCAAGATGTACAGTTTACAAAAAATATGCAACGTCCAAATTGCTTTTGAAAAGGTAAGAAATAAGAAGAATAAACTAGAGCTCTGCAAAACTCCAAATATTGGCACAAAAAAGGTTTGGGGAGAGGCTCTTTTGCCTTCAAACATCTCGAGAAGTTTAAACAAATAATTTGTCCTCACAGTTCTCAATGCAGGATTGTGTATCCCAAAACTCACATCCAAGCTATGCACCCATTGAGCTAAAGTGGAGGAAAATAACTGGAAGAAACCTATTAAGATCAACAGAAAGAAATTTTAGGGAATGAGCTGTCTCATGTTTAATGCCTTGAAGGTCTCTTATCTAATCAATATACCAGAGTATCCTTTACCAGCCCAGCAGATTTTAAGGCAATGTCCTATATAGCCAGCACAGAAAAAGTGGCCAGAAAAATTCTTCGTGTAAACCTTTTGTTTCACAAAGCACCTAGCAAGGGTGTCAGTCTCTCAAAGACATTTTGTTTTCCATTGTAGTTTTCTCTCAAATTAAGCGATGTGAATATAGGTATCACAACCTGAAATACTGTGCATACCCCAAAATAACATACAGAACGTATTAATGCACTGTAATTACAGAAGTTCATCTGTGTCATCACATCTTGTGGAAGACTCGAGTCACAGAAAAGTCTCTGTGGAGTGTATATGAACAGGCTTTCAATGAATTACAAGGTAAAAATATTTCAATAAACCTAATTCTCTTCTATATTCAGTAGTAAAGCTGTCACTGTTATCAATTCTTGCAATGTTTTAAGCACAGGAGTTAATATGCAACAGGCATTTTCAAAAAAGGAAAAAAAAGAAAGAAGAAAAGGAAAAAAATGGAAAATTAGGGGGGAAAAAAGAAAATAAAAAAAATCCCAAACCAAAGATTTACCAGAAAAATAGAAATATCCACCAAAACCAGAGAAAAAATAAACAGAGAAACAAAAAGGAGAACCATTGAAAAGAGAAAGCAATTTATAAAGCAAGAAAAAATAACATTCAAACCAAGCTGTGCTGCTTTTCAACATAATAATCAGAACATTATGCCTTCTCTTCAGGCAGTCTTAAGAGAAGATAGCCCTCAAACCTCAAATCTGGCAAGTTAGATAGTCCATGCTCTTCATATGAAAAGAGAGCTTTCTTTGTACACATACAGGATATTTATGACACCACTTGTAGCATCCGTGGCTAAAAGTAAATGCTTCCTGTGTTACAAGCAATACTTCAAAAATATAGTCATTCCTTAAACATCAGTGGAGCAGCACAGCCATCTCTAGTCCTTCACACTTAGCAGACCAAGCTGAAGACAAGCTTTTTGTTTCTTTCGTGGGGGTCAAAATGTAAAAAACTATTGAGAGTATCTGGAGATAGCTGCTGTGACCCTTGAGAAAGAGCACCAGAAATAAGAAAATCCTGTAGGAGCTCTAGTGAGCAGTATAGGAGCCATACTGATGTACTGAGTTTGATGCAGAACAATTCTGTGCACACAAAATAAAAGGTAGCAGCAGGCCTTCCTTGACCAACAAAAAGAGCAGTGGTATAAACACAGGGAGGCAACTTCCTACATATAGAGAGAAGTACACAAGCCATACCCCAACACCCACTGAAGCAAACAAGTTTTGCACAGAGAACTGATGCCATTTTTATCTCCTGTCAACCACAAACATCACTACTTAAACTTCCTCTTCCAAAACCAAGAATTAGCACTGGAAAATTGCTTCAGTGATGAAGAAAAGCATGCTATCTTCTATTCAGACTCACAATGTGACATCTCCCTGTATTTTTATCATTGCAGATACATAAAAAACAGTTCTGGTAAATACAGAGAGAAAATGGCTTTTTTTATACTCCTATCATATTTTAAGATGATTTTAAAAAAAAGCTGAAGCTGATGTGTGGTATTGAAAAGCCCCTAAACTTAACAAACAAAAGAAGAATCAAATTCCGCTCCTTTTCTGAAAAGCAGAGTTCTTAGCTGTTTATATAAGGTGCTATATGGTCTCAATTATATCCTGTGCCAGATAGCCACATCTTTGCTTTGGTGTCCCCCAGTGTTTAGGCTGCCTGGTTTAATCTCCTAGATCCCTACAAAACCTCTCGTTTCTTTCTTTGGTGCTCTTGCTTGGTAGAGACTGGTTATTACACCTTTCCCAGAACTGCAGGGTGAGGGCTGTAGGAGCAGGGCTGGCTCCTGAGACTCTGTAATTCCTTAGGCATTAATTTGTCACATGCTCCAACCTTGTGCATAAGGGGGCAATTTAAAGTTCATACAACCTCTAAATTCTTCAAGGTGTCTCAACTCCTTACCTAATGAAGTAACATAAAAAAAAGAATACAAATATCTGTGAAACAACAGATGCTCACATGCCCTACTGCACTCCAAATTCCTTGCCATATTTCAGCATTTCTTGAGGTTAGGTCAGAGGTTCAACACACAACTTTTCTAGAGCAAAGGGCACCTTTTCAAGGCAATCTGTTCCCTTTTCTTCTCTCAAAACCTTGCTACTTCAACCACTTTTGTTTTATAACCCCCTCCCCTCCTCACCTGGGGACTCTTCCATCAGCCTCCTTAGGTCAGCCAAGTCCCACCAGCTGATCTGTTGCTAAGTAACTACTCCTCTGTGTTTCAAACTCAAAAAAATGATCTGTCTGGGGCAACAGCCAACTTTTTGAAAAATATCACCCTAAATACATGTTCACTGTAGTTAAAATGACTGGTTATTTTTGCTCTCTGGCATTGCAGATACTCTCCCTCTTCTCCCTGGTAGATTTTATAACAATACAGGAACAAAAGACTGCCAAGAAAGAAACCAAGCTCCATATTCACAGGCTGGTTGTAGACTCTGCTCCCAGCACTGAAGTCCCATCCTACACAACTGATCCCAGAGCCCACCCTCTCCCTCCCATTTTAATAGCATGAGGCAAACCTGGAGAATATGCTCAGAGCAGGCCCTTTTGCTTTACATGAAGCTAATCGTGCCAGCTGTATCTTGCTGCAGCAAATGGATGGACTTGTTCTGCTGTTTCCATCAGAACTCAAATCCATTACAATTTAACCTTCTCACACAGCATCTTTCAAAGTTCACAGATCTTACATATTTTTCCCCCAAAATCTGCAGTTACAGCCTTATTTCCCAGTTATTAGTTGTATGCCCCACTAATTCCCCCATCTTCCCTGCATTATTCTAGAGTCCCTGAGCATCCACAAGGGGAGAATCGAGAAATTAACAGAAAATGAGACTTATTTCCTCTTCCTTGATTCCTGCAGGCAAAACTTGTCTACAACAGGAGATTTGATGAGGGCTAGACTTGTGTCTCAGTCTTTGTTCTTGGAGAGGCTGTTAGTGTTTCCAGACTGCAACAAAACGTTTTTCAAACTCCTCCCTAGGTCCAGACGTGAATTTTACAACTACAATACAAAATGCTGTGCTCCTTTTGTTTTGGATTCTTCCCTTTTTTTCTTTCTTGGCATGGCAAGAACACTGGCTGCCAGTTTACCTTGCAGATATACCACCCAACAAAGCCATTGCCTTCTTTTCTTCATCTAACCACATGGAAATTACTACTTTTTTTCCCCAACTAAGCACATAGAATAACTCATAAAACAAAGACAGAAGGCAGCTTGTTCAAGATCTGTAGCAAAAACCTTGCTTCTGTCCTGTCTACCAAATAAGTTAGGGGTTTTTCAACTGTCTTCAGCAGGAGTTTGATGTTACTCCTACAGCACCAGGAGATTAATTTAGTAGATAATTTAGGAGAAAACATTATTAGGCCTTTAAAAGAAAAATGACCACTTAAAAGGAATAGAAAATTAATTTAGCACTAAGCTTAGCTATGATTTAAGTGCAAGGTGCAAAAATTAGTATCTTTACTGTAGAAACTATTTCCAGTCTCATTTTCAACAGATAGTATTATATTCTTCTATTTTACAGTACAAGTGTTTGCAACATAAAAGAATACTGACAGTGAATAAAGGCATGAAATCTCTGGTCTTAACATGGTTTAAAGTGTTAACAGTATTAAAAATAATCCAGCTGATAAACAAAAGCAAACTAAAACAGCTAAAAATGATGGAAGGCCAAGAATGAACTTGCACATGAAACAGTTTCAGGATTGTTGTTCCAGAGGCCATTTTTGCCAGGAAAGCAGTTTTTGTCATCTGTCTAGACCACTTCAAGTGACCACAGAAGGGACCGACCAGCAAGCGCAATTGCTCCCTTTCCACATGTATATCCTCATTTCCCACCAAGAGGACTTCCAGAGACCCTGCCTGGGAATCCAGACCTGAGACACACTCTGCAGGGTATCTGCCCTGTAATGTAAATTCAGCCTTTATGTATTTTTTAGATGCAGTCTCACGAGAGACTCTTATTCTGGAAGCCATGCATTTGTCACTAATGTATCCACAGTCACAGAAGGGAATGAGGTCTGCAGGTTGATTGGAAAACCATTTATTACCCAGAAGCAGAGGGCATGAAGCACTGGGTGCATCCAAGCACACCACCACTGCCATCAGCAGGGACTGTGTGCCAGGTGGGAATTTAGGTCAAGGCCAGGATTTTTTCCCTATTATTGGTGTTAGGATTTTTCAAGATTACCACCAAGGTGGTGACATTCAAAAGGATAGTAGGGCGCAGCAAAGTGTGTGTGATTTCTGAACTTACACTGAGTGTAAAGTTTGCTCTCCTTCTGAGAACAAATTCCTTTTTGTATTTATATTGTGGCATTCAACACATTGCATTGTCTCTGTTCTACCTCTGCTTCCACCTCTCAAAACTCCACCTCAGTCAGCACTGACAAACAATAATGAAATTGCAATAAAGCATTAAAAAAAAGGAATAATAACAATAAAAAAAAAGCCATCAGGATTTTCACTGAGAAGAGATAAAAATTCCACGAGGGACCTTAGTATTGCTATCAATTCTTATGCTGAAAGCTGGAAGTTAACACAGTAAGGAGTGATACCATACAAACCTAAAACAGAAAGCTCTCTCTAAGCAGCAATTATAGCTTAAAGAGGTTGAACGTTTGTGACTGTGCACACAACTCTTGACTGTATTATATTCTGTGGGGCAGATTCTTAGATAGTGATCTGGAGTCCTGAAACCAATTTATGTCAACTGAGGAGCTGCCTTATGAGAGTCCGACACTTTTATTAAACTGAGAATACCAATGCTCTTACTTACTTCTGTAAGTACCTCTTGACTAGAAGTCTACTGGTATTGCTCAGAGTGTTATTTTAACTGTTTTGAAACTGAGATACATAACACAACTTTTAAACGTGGTTTCATAACCTACTGTCCCAACGCATCCCTATTTTCTTGACTGGTTACATTAACTCCCTAATGCACACACACACACAGACTGCTAATTCTGACCCAGTGGAATGACATTCACATTGCTGGTAAGATTTTTTGTTCCCTGTGGAAAAATGCACTTTTATCCTGAATTACTCTATATTAGGGGAAAACAAGGAGAAACAAATGCAATAATTCCATGAAAGATTGGCATGTGTATCTTCTTGGGGGCAACTAGTCTCAGAGGTGCAGTCAAACACATGCCTTGCGTTTAGTTTCACAGGTTTTGATCAACTGAAGTTGTTTCAAAGCTCTGTTCACGTTCACTTCTGATCTCAGATTATCTTTGTATTCAGACCACATTTTGAGCTGTATCACACACTTAAGAGTCCCCTCTTATCAAAGTATCAATTCAGTGTACTGGGAAGAAAAGTGGCATCCTACTTAAAGCAAGAGAATAGCTAGTCGCTCTTTTTCTCAATATTCAGAGAAACTGCAAATATTATCTGATGTAAAGCAGTCTCTATTAAGCTCTTGCTTTGTCTACAATCTTGAAACTCTTCAAAATCAATGTGAAGTAGCCACAGACGTGCATGGAGTGTCACATGAATTATCTAAATAGCTAAAAATATCGAAATATTTTTATATTTAAAATATCTAAAAAATGTTTTAAATATAAAAATATCTAAACCAGATACAAAATTATCTAAACCACCTCACTGAAGGCTCATGCAGCATAGTCCAAACCAACGCCAATGTGCTCTCCCTGTCCAGCTGGTGACTGGACATGGGAGATTAACACAGCATTCCCAAAGTCTGCAAACAGAACATAAGGCTTGCCTAAATTACCCAAAAATGAAACTGCCACATTTCCCTAAAAACACTACAGAGTAGTGAAACCCCCCCCCCCCCACTCCCCAAACCTAGCAGTAAAATCCAGGTAAGGTTAGATAGACATAAAACACTGAATCCTACAGGGAACAATTTGGGCACTGTTAAAGAAGTGGGAAATAAATGCCTTTCTCCCATTTTGACAGATGGAATTGTAGCTCCCAGGGTGACTTTCTGTAGAATACTCTGGCTACCTATGTGCCTACTTTGATGTGCAAGGGAAGCTGCATTTTCCACTTTTCTCATGGACTGAAGCAATTTCTATTCAGCACAGCTCAATCCAACTCAGCTTTGCAAAGCAAACAGCTGAAGAAAAGTGTAAAGCTTAAGAGGTGCATGTATGTGTGAAGCACACCTACACTCTCACATCCTACTTTGCAGCAACAAACGGTAGACCTGTCCTGCACTATTTCATCACCAGCTCTTTAAAGCAAAACACTCTGGGCTCTGAATAAAGCCCCTTTGTTAAATAACAATCCAACTGGTAGAGGACCCTCATTTCATGCTTTCTCCATTTAAATGCAAATCTCTGCCTTGACACAATGACACTCAAAATGGCATCCTGTACAGATAATGTTGCACCACAGAGCTTGTGTCATCTACTGATAATGACTACTTTTGCAACCCTTTAAATGTTTACATTGTTTACAATTTTATGGATGCATTTTCTTCAGGAAAGAATAATTTTTAATATAGTCTTAACAAGAAAAACATATACTACAAGATGTGACCTCAATTAAGTTTTCTGATCTGAAACAATAAAGTCCACGATAAATTAACAGAAACAATAAAACAAGTAGCAAAACATGATTCATAGGAGGATTCTAGCCAATAGGCTCTTCTAATCTGGGGATCTGACAATTCCATAAAAACAGCAGACAAAAAGAAATAATGGCAAAGTTAAAATCACAACAATATATAATAAACCATGTATTCCAAAAGATTATGTTGCAAGTGAAATTTTGCACCAAAATTTATTGATCAAAAAAAATTACTCGCTATTAAGTTATCTTTCACTTCTTGTTCTTGTACATATGGAAATCAGAAAAGCCCCAGATCTTAAATTACACAGCAAACTGGCCCAGCTACAGAATTTACACAGTCACCTGAATAAAGCAGGAAGAAACTTTAACCACGGGAGATCTGCGGTTAAAGACACAGTACTTTATGAAAATCCACAGCTAGCACTCATTTCTGGATGTCTGTCAAAGAATATTGCTGTAAATACTGAACTAGTGTCTCACAAGAGGCATAATTCTGCTCTGCTCTTTGGAATTTAAATGCTGTTAAGTGTCTTTGCTTCTTTTTAGTTTGAGGATCAAGTAATCACCTTCATGAAGGTGAAACCATACAGGAAAATCCTGCTGTTAGAGCATCAGAAACAATGGGTTTCCATCCCATCCCTTCCACTTTTCCTTCTCCATCCAACAAGTCAGTCAAGGGTCAGTGTCAGAAGGGGTTTGATGTAAGCTCCAGTTGCAAGTCCTTTTTGTGACAGCCTGGTGTAGCCCCCATGCACTGCCCTGTTAGACCCCTGGGTACTACTTACCTTTACACTATTACTACTTTACTACTCACCAACTCATCTGGCATCCCAGGGCAAACAGTCTTAGAACATTTAATTTCATTACAAAACCAAAATGAACAGACTGGTTCAAACCAGTTTCAGCAGGACAAAAACACCTTTGACACCCTCTGTGTCAACTATTTTTTAGCTCAAGAGATTTCTTGTTTCACTCTGCTATCAACCCACCATGGCTTTCTCCTCCAAGTACTAACCCAACCTCCCACTGACCTAAGGGAAACACTTTTAAACTCTGACCATCTTAGTATTTCCATGGTAGTAGTGAATAGGGCAAATCATAATTTCAGTGTTTCTCTACAAACATTGTGTTAGTCTGCACTTGATTTTATTGTCAAGAAAAACTTGTGTCTTGAACTCGCCTATGTTTTTTCAGCCTCTCAGTTGATTTACAAAACAGCAATTTCACTGCAGACCAAAGGGTTGTAATGAAATCAACACCAGTCCTTAATGATTCACATCACTGAGCTGTCATGCAGGATCAGTTTCTGCTTATTCACACTTGAACACCCAAAAATGCAGCAAACGCCCTAGACCTGATTTTCCCCACAAATTTGAATGAAATAAGCCAGGAATATTGGCACCATAATTGCCATCATTGTGTGTAAAGGTCAATGGACTTCCATAAATTCCAGTCTGAAAAGCCAGGCACTCCTTTTAAGGTAAAACATCTAATTGATTCTGATTCACTTTTACTGGCAGCCTATCAGTTAAAAAGAATACAAAGGTTACAGCTCAGGTATAGGGATGAAATCAGGGAAAGTTTTTAAAAATCACTCTCATTCAAAGAACTTAAATATTCAAGTTCCATAAAAAACACATAATTTTTAGAGATAGATGGTTTTGCAAACCCACTGCATGCAGCTAGACAGGAGCCTATGAATTTTGCATGCTTTGCTTTCAATTTCAGCAGTGAACTGCAATGAATCTGGGACAGACTTTTGCTGAATCAGGTCTCCTCATTTTGCAGGAACAAACACTTTTGGAGCTGCCATTAAGCAAGGTACCACAACTTCATTTAAAGGGACACAATTTCTTTTGTTCCAGATAACACAGAAAGCTATGAAACATTAACATGCCCAATTGCTTCCTGCATCAAATCCAGGTTTTGAGAGTGTGACATCAAAACACACCTGCCAGGCAAAAGGTTGAAAATGAGCACAGTGGAAGCTGTGCTGGCAATCCTGTTTCCATTTTCTCATAGCACTGTCCAGACTTTTTGATATCAGCCCCAGCAAACACCTGCCACGGTGAGACCTGCCGTGACCCTGAGACAATGCCAGTGAGCTCCATTATAAAAAACACTTAGCAATGCAGCTGTGTCTTGGTGCTAGTATGTCCCCAGCTCATTTTTCTGCTGAAGTATACAAAACAAGATTAAATATCATTCCACTAGAATAGAGCACTGCATTAGTTTAGCATTTTGTTGTGAAATCACACCCAGTGAGAATACATTTACTACAGTTTGGCCCTGGAAGGCAGAACAATCAGCAAATGGATTTTACAGCTACGAGCTCCCTGAATCAAGAAAATCAGAAGCACAGGTCTTTGTTGTTCTTCAATGACTGGGATATACAGTGAGCTCAGAAATCATCATAAGAGAGGCAAGAGGGAGTATTTTGAGGAGTGAAATGTGAAATGACTAAATGGGTTTTCAGAGCCAGTCCCCTTTCAAAACAGACATGTTGCTATTAATCTCTGACAACTACTTTTGTCCTTGCAATTGTAAAAGTGAATGTATAGCTTTCCATTAATAAAGCTGGAGTGTTTTTTCAGGAAAAGGGTGTAACAAAAAAAAAATCTTTTAATTGCATGGTTTGAAAGTGATGATTCTGAATGTTAATTCTAAATTATTACACATTATTGTCTCTTAACCTTTTCCAGTGCATTAAGATAGCAAATCTATAAAGCAATTGTGTAAGAATTTGGAGCAGATAATTCAAAACTTTCCAGTTGTTTCACAATTTTCTGATAGGCTTAACAATCTAAGGACAGAAATACCATTTCAGGCTGACAACATACACAGCCACCATGATCACAACACCTGACAGATCTGGCCATCTGAATTAATCTTTGGCCTGGAAATGTCAGTATTTGACTCTTCTCTAGTTTTTCTTTTAGTTACATGGGTCACATGGGACATCACTTCAGAAGCATTACAATTGCAAAGTTGTTCCGACATCAACTTAGCCTTTAATCATGGTAACTTAAGATTTAGATTTTGAAGCTGCACCTATTTCAAGCCACTTTGCTGAAAGCATAGGACCCAGTGAAACAAACTTTTGTGAAAATAATTGGGCTAAATAAGTATTGCTGTAAATATGGATAGGAACTGAGTGCAAAATAGGTGTGAGATAAGCAGTCTCAAGACTGATCTAACGTTCAGATGGCAAGGAAGTAGAAGAGGACATGAGCTGCATCTGTGCAATTTTTTGGGCCTTATTTTGTGTATGTGTTTTCTGTGTTTATAAATACTAAGTTTTCGTCACCCATTTACAGGCAACACTGCTCACTTCAAAACTTGAAGAAGCAGAAGAGATCGATTCCCACCTAAGATAGTTTTTCACACACACATGCTAAGTGCAAAATCAGTTCTAGTCACACCATCCTTCTACTGAATTTGTTTCGGCCAACTCTGACAAAATAAACAGTTCAAAATACTGTTTTGAATCACCACTGAAGAGGCTCAACATCTGAGCCTCAATTTTGCTCCACTAAAAACTTTCAAGGTTCATACTGCTGGAGTTATCCTAGGGAGACACTGTATAGACCTATTTCCCATTTTATGAACTATCTAAAGATTAAAGGACTCCATTTGAAATAAACTTAGATAAGAAATCACATACAAATAGACAAGTGTCTTACTATTTCTAAGGAAATAACAGTAGCAATGAACATGAACTAGAATGTTCTTTTTCCCATAAGTCACAAAAGGAAAAAAAAAGACATTTTAGAAAAAGGTAATATTTCAGTATAGATTCTTTAAATGTATTCTATATTCTATTTTGGCTGTTACATTGTACAGTAAAGACATTTGATTTTAGCTTTCCTTAATGAGATTATATTGACCAGGGGGTGAGGGAAGCAGTAAGAATTGCCCATTTTTGTATGTGTGCATCTTGGTCCCAGGTAAGGCATGTGACCTGTTTATTGTACATTACTACTTGATTTAATACTAAATGGAAATGGATTTAGTTGTGGTTTCTGCTCCTAAAGGTAAGGTTAATTACACCAATACTAAGACTGCAACATAACCTCCCCCAGAACCGGCCTCAAATAACAGGAAACAGAGACAGCTGGAATGAGGGGTGAACTTCCCACTATCTGGTACAGTCAAACTGCTTTTTCCTCATTCACATGGAACAACTTGTGTGTTGAGTAACAGGGCATGAGCTCACATGGATATTCATTCCTGGAGCACAAACCCAAAAGCCTCTGCTCCACACCTGTCAATTCTTACAAAGTCTGCAGAAAGCAAACACCTTTACAAGGTAATGGTAGTTAAATTCCTTTCCACCAAATGCTAAACCTTTCATCATAGCCAGTTAGAAATGGACTGCTAAACCTAAGACCAGGTTTGATTTAATAGCTGTGGTGAAACATGCATGGAAAAAATTATGCTCACGCATTTTTTCAGGATTACCGAATCATCTACGTAAACTATTGTAAATGATCAGAAAAAAGCCTTTGTACTGACATCCTGAAGACACTTTGGAAATACACATAATATAACAATAAAAGTGGCTACCATCCATTATATATTTCCAGCTGAACACAATAAAATTCCAGAAATACATATTCACTGGTAGCACATTACGATAACATGACTAAATCCAATTTCTTACACTGCGTTCTTGCTTTGCTACCTTTGCATACACCCGAGCTATTGTATAGCTCAGCTTTTCAAATTTCTGCTTCTAAACTGATGTCTTAAATGTAGTGGCATTAAGCAATAACTATGTGAAATGTAAGTCTTCTCTGCATGTAAAAGTGCTAATAATGGTAGGTAGTTTTCCCTGTTTCTTCAGCTCTGCATTTTATAAAAGGAGGAAACAGTTCTCATCAAGGCAAACATCAACAGCATCAAGGCAAACAAGGCATGCCAAATGAGCTTTCCTCTGTCACAACTGGTTAGGTGCGCTGCAGCACTTCTCCAGGCAGCCAGGCACAAAGAGGCTTGTCAAAACTGTGATGATGTCCTCAGATCTGGCATTTAGGATTTACTTTGATGTGGAAAACTATCACTCTGCATGCCTTGAACAAATTAATTCACAACACTGACGCTTCATGTGTATTAAAAAGATAGATGCAATTATAATTTTTGGATAGGCCAACATTATTTCTCTAATATATACCTTCTTTGCACAAGATCTAAAGATGATATTTATTTCTTAATCTGTTTTTCTCGTGTTAATCCAAAATGAACTTGCTTTTCTTCTAAGTATTGTACAATAGAACTGTTTGTCAAGTAAGTGTAGAACGTGGAAGGTGTAATTTTTAAAAAAGTTTTGTTTTTCTTCAGATTATAAAACACCAGCAAAGTATTTGCTATTCTACACAATAATAACAAGAAACAATTCTGAGAAAATCCATTTATAAATACTTGCTATTTTTGTACAATACATATAATCTTTGGAATATGTCATTAAGACATTTGTTTGAACCTCTCAAGACTTTATTCTTCTGTCTTTCAGATTCCAAGTAAGCTACAAAGCTGCAATCTGCAATCACTTGTCAGAGGAAACCAGCTCCACTGAAAACTAAGCAAGTATTTGGTGTTTATGTGGAAGAAGGATGTTGAATACCTAAATATTGGTTATACCTCTCAAATAAGTCTCACCTAAAATATTCTGTTAGCCTAAGGGCTTGTAACAATTCAAATAAACTAACACCAGGAAAGATACAACTAGTTCACACTGAGCGGAACAAATGCAGGTTTATGTTCATAACACACAGGAGTTTCACAACAGGTTGTTTTCCACACAGCCTTCAACAAAATTCTGTGAGCTTTAAACTTAGAAGATCTATCACTCCTCAATAACATGCAAGGTAAAAAACTAAATAATGTTTATCTATCAACAGAGAAATAGCTCAAATTTATCACTACTTGTCCTATCAGAGAGCTGTAGAACAGTCAGAGTGCTTGTCAAATATGTTCACCTGCCACATCAACACTGAGAACTTTCAAAAGCCTACAAGGACAAGTAACAGTCACAACACAATATTCAAAATGTAGAACTAGCAAGAAGTGTTCGCCTTGCATTCACAGATCACTCCCTGCTGCTGAATGTACACAGGCCAAAAGAATTATCTATAAGCATTAGGAAATCTAGGCAAATGGATGCGTGCTCTCTGCAATGTTCTTCAATCAGTCTTTGACACAGATAATGGGAAAAGACCAAAAGTGTTCTGTGAATGGTTAAATTCTAAAATTATGGTTCATCTGTTGAATTATGGCTAGAAGCTCTCCATTTTGTATTTTTGAGCAAAGCTAACAGAAGAAATATAAATAAAAAACAAAGCAGACAAATGACAAATTGTGTATTATGCATATTCATATATTTTTCTTTATTTTTATAACACATACCTTTTTCTTACCTAGTATAGGAGTAATTATCATCCAAGACAAGAAACAGGATGTAGGGGAGAGAAGGTCCAAGCTCAAAAGCCAAATCTCTACTCTTCTGCAAACTAAGCTCTATTGTTATGAATGTATTCTACAAACCAGTGATCTATTAACTTTTTCTTCTTTTCATATTACCTTTAAGAAAATAGTAGAGTGCCAGTATTTGGGATCCATTAGGCTTGCTAGAGTTGTTTACAGTCAACTTCTTATTTTTATCATTACCAGTTTTCCAGTTCAGCTGATGTAAAAAAAAAAAAAGGACTAAAGACAGAATAGGAAACTGAAAAAATTAAATTAATGTAACCAAACCAAACCCTAACCTGTACACAGAACTATGACATATTGAGAGTTCAGTGGTGCGGGAACATGAACTGGACGTATTATCATTTTCTGGCAGCGTGCTTGTTGTTCTGTGTTTGTGCATAAAAGCCTTCCAAATATATGGAAAAGAAAATTAAACTCAAGCCTGATATTTAATTCCCAATGGTATCTAAGTGAAATGCATCACCCTGAAATCTGACTCGTGCCCTTCTGATTAGAAGAACATTACTTTCAATATGTTAAAGCACACTAGTATAACTGATATAATGTTTGCCAGATGCTATAAAATTTTGCAATCATCATATCATTTTGTGAAGCAGAAAATAGTACTGGGTTCTTCTGAAAGAGAAAAGGTAACTCCAGCAAGCTGCATTTACTCCCTTGGACAAATGAAAAAGTTTTTAAACATGGTTAAAACGTTGTTCTCTTACCCAATTTTCAATGGGTGCTTTAAATTCTCTTAAGCCTACTACTCCTTGACAGACTGCAGTTCAGTGTTCTTTTTTCTTAATGTTCTAGGTGGAGGTAATGTGAGTCTCTATTCAATTGCTTTATAACACCAAGTAAACTCTGAACTACAAGTACATCGGTGTCTTAATCTAATAATCTCCATCAAGACGTGAATGGGAACAGACAAGCTCACAAGTGCCTTTCAGGTGCAGCACTTCACTTGGAGTTCTTCAGTGAAGAACCCTTCTAATGAAGTTTTTACCAAGTCGTTATTGGAATACTTCATGGGGACCATCTGTCCAAACAACTGTAGCTAAGTCACCTGAGTATGGTCTTAGAGGAGTAGCACACTCCTCTAAACATGGTAGTCTGTCCACATTTTGACACCACTGAATTTTTCTTTTACATCATTGTATAATTAGCAATAATGCTGTGCTTGGATGCATCACACTCTCACTCTTCTGGCACATGTTTAAAATTTTGATACTGCATATATCAAAACTCCTTCCCAGTTGCTTCCCCCCACCCATGAATTGCACTAAACCTTTCACTTTCTGTTTTTATTTAGTAACATAAGCCCATTAAGAGCTAAATTCCATGTATTTGTATTTATCTCTACTTCTTTAATAATTCCTCCCAATCATTTATAAGAAGAAGTGATTGTGCAAGTGTGGACACTAACTAAAGGCCCCAAAGCCTATTAGAGTACAGAAATTTCGGAAAAGTACAAAGATTTACTGTCAAGAAAATCAAAACAGGAGACAAGTCCTTTTCTGCCATGTATCAGGCTGGACAGTAAGAATCTCAATGAAATGAGTAGAAAATAAACTATAATGTTAACACATATTACTGCAAATCCCTCATCATGGACAAGAACTCTAGAGCCCTACATGCTGTGACAGACTAGAAATATTTTTCTGCTCTTGACTCCATGAGTCCATACAGGGTGATTTCTTTAGTTCAGTGCTGCCTCCTATCTTTCCCTACAATTCTGCTATATGACTGCATTTTTCCTTTCAGTCAAGTTACTGAGCAAAAAATGTTCTGAAAAGCTGCTCTATATATACCATCTTATATTAATAAAAATTAATCACAGCATCCCAATATAGCATTGCTTGTAACCTCTTCAAGTGTTTTCATGGTTACCTGATGAAAGAGTTGTAGACTTTATTCTTTTAACATTTAAAAACATCTAGTGCATGTCTCATAGAGACAGTAAATAATCAGTTGAGGCTGTTTTATTTGTTTGTTTAGGTGTGAGAGAGAAAGTACAGATTTTTCTCGCTGTTGTGCCTGTAAACTGCAGATCATAAGTCCATCATGAAAAAGAACACACTTTGGCCCTTCCACTGAGATGTTCAACAAAGACATCAACTAACTGAACTGGTGACAGTATTCTGCAAAAGTAATACACAGAAAAAAAGCTAAATTAAATTCTAGCTGCCACCTTTCTGCTGATCTCTGCTGACCTGAATAGCTCATCTAGACAGATGGCACTGCAGGTAGAAACCATTTAGTTTCATACCACAAATTTCTACATAAATCTACCTAACATGAAATAAATCACTGAGGAATTTACTCTTTGTACAACAGCACTCCTTTTCCTTCTAGTTTAATTAGGCAAGGAAATTAAATACTGTGCAAGACAGACAATTACTCCCCTACAGTAATGTAAAAGGATGGCTTGAACAGAGAACAGCTTAACCCCTTGGGTAATGCACAGCCAATCTCAAATAAAAGTGAGGAGTTGGTTAGCATCTAAAGAAGCAGGAATAGCTCCCACATTTGCTGGACTACATC
The DNA here is from genome assembly GCA_037013685.1 of Acridotheres tristis. Lineage (NCBI taxonomy): Eukaryota > Metazoa > Chordata > Aves > Passeriformes > Sturnidae > Acridotheres > Acridotheres tristis. The sequence goes on along the minus strand of CM072888.1, from coordinate 22,386,379 downwards.
CTCCTGGTGATGAACATGTTATTCTAGTATCATTTGTCCACCCCCATCTCTGCTGCTGTCAACACTGATGATGAGTGCCCAGCACTGTGCTGTACTGCTTAGCTAGAACAGACATTTGAGCTGCTGCTGTCCATCAACTGTTCCCTCTCCACCTACAAACTCAAAAGTGAAGGGAAGAAACTCGATGCCAGCATTCATTTTCAGACTTCAAAGGAATGCAATTTGAAAATATCCAAAGCAGCTATGGTTCTTCTTTCTGCCCCACCTTTTGTCTTCTGTATCTTCCAACTTCAGAGGGTTTTCTTTCTGCCACAGCTGGGAGTTACTCAGTCCTCTATGGGATGCAGGGGTGAGAAAGAGAATAAATACACTATTTCATAAAACCCTGTGTGACAGATACACTCGAAATCTTAACCAAGCCAGCAACATTTTGGTAAAGCCCTGAACTGTAGCCAGGCCAAGAACTCCAGTTTCAATCTGTTCTCTGAAAACACATAAAGGAGCAGAATGACACTGTGACCATCAATACACAGGAGCTTGGAACACTGACCATGCATGGTCAAGAATAACAGGTGATTTTTTCCAAGAATCATTTATCAAGAAGCACAGGAGGTTGTGAGTTACAAAGTCTCATGCACACTTTTCCCATTGCATGTAATCTGACTGCAAGGCAATGAGTTCATCCCAAATGAGCCTTCCTGAGCTTTCCCTGCTAGGCAGTCATGGCTGCATGGTGATGATCTCCTCTTGAACTGGGACACCTCTCAAGTTTGGTCCTAGAGATCTTTTACCTATGGCAGAGTAGTGGTAAGTTATCAATATCACACATAACCTTGTAGTATAGCAGCTTTCATTTGTGCCTTGGTAGTTTTAAATCATTGTTCAAATGATTGTGCGGTGCAGTAAAAGTAACCTTGCCATTGAACTGCACTCCTACCACATGATATTGAAACCACTTTTGCTAATACCTCTGACTGTGATGCTTTCAGCAATTTAAATCACCCCTATGCAACATCTCAATCCTGTCCTTCTACCTGCAGGCTTTATGGGAAGTACTGATCTAGCACAGGTATTTCTGTAAGACACAACTGAAATTGGAGGAAATACATTGCCTTAATCCTGAGGGCCATACCAGTTCCAGAGCTGAAAGGTCAGCACAGCAGCATTAGTACAAGATGAATAGACAAAGCAGGGTACTTATATAATGAACTCTGTGTCTTCTGAACTTCAAATATGAACTTTACAATATGAATTGTACAGTCCTACCAAAAAAACCCTCCCTGCCTTACGTGAATGTTGTCTGTGATTTATATCCACTGGGTGAGGGGGTGAGGTCTCCTCCTTTGCATTCGGGGTACATCGAATACGTTTCCCAGAAAATCACATTATCTGGAAGACTGGCTGCACACTCCTCAAGACCCTCAATGCATCATCCAGACTGGGTAGCCCACGAGCAGTCCATGGCCAGAGGACACATATGTAAACCTCTGCCTTAGTGCTCCCACCGAGGGTCAGGAGAGCCATGCTGTAGCCTAATGGCTGTGTGGCTTTGAAGGACACACAATCTGATTCCAAACACTGGAGAATATCTAACTTCTCATCCCTATACTCCTGACTCTAACGCCACCAAAGCAAACTTTTTACAGGAAACAGATTCTCTAGTCTTATCTTTTGGTAGCAAAAGGAAACCAAGTGGAGTAGAGCTCGTCTCTCTCCAGCTCTGTGCACAGCTACTGACAATACTGTAACCAATACAGAGCAAACATGACACAAGCCGACCCACTCAGCCATACACACAGAATATTTATGATAAAACCCTACATATATCTGCATGAAGGTCCACTTTAATGAGATGAGACATGAATAAAGAGGGTAAGATTCTAGCTGCACTCCAGTATTCTATAATATATGCATTAGAATGATGAAAGTTTTCTTTTCATACTTGAACTCCTGCAGAGGTTAGAGGAAACTGTTTTAGTATTCAGATAACTTCTGACTCAGGTCAGGAACTTCCTCATCTCCAAACGAGAAATAACTTTAGCTAATGTTGAAAGATTCTGCAAAATCCTTTTACTTATAAAATTGGAGAAATGTGGTAACTGCTCTTCTTTACTAAAACAAGAAAAAGAAGAATGCAGAAAATTACAATCTTTTAGCTTGTGTGATGGGATGAAAAGAACTGTATTACTGGCATTAGTTCCACAATTAGGATCAAATTAATCAATGCTTGAGTCACAAAAAGCAGACAATTATTTTCAATAAGTGATAATAAAATAAAAATGAAAATACTTAGAAATGGCTTGAACAAAGTTCTGTGAAATCAGCACGAAGGCTAAAAGGTAAAATGACAATACTTTCAGGTCAGAAAAGTTTTAATATTAATTTTCCCCTATTTTCCTATTATTTAAAAAATATAAGAGTAGGGGAAGACAAACCCTTGTTGATAAAAAACAACAGATGACAGATGTCTTCTGCCATCTATCAAATCAAATTAAATCTATGCTCCAAAATGTATTTCAATCATGAATACTGAACTGCTGTCATACACATCTCTCAAGCAAGCACACTTGAGACATTCTGATAAAACCACTTCCCACATATATATGCCACCTGAATATATTTCGAACCAGTTCAGACTGTACTGCTACAACTAAGACCACCGGTATTGTAAAATCTGCAAACATCTGCTTAGAAAATATCCTCAAGTCCCGGGAAATCCGATTCTTCCTCAGCAGTATTTTGACAGTCAGCATCAAATATTTTTAGCTGAAGCTATCTTCAAAATCACAGCTAATACAGCATTTTAAGAATGTATAAACACACAGAGAATCTTAAATAAGGAACCAGGCCCTAATCAGTAGAGTATTTAAAAAAATGCCGAATAACTTAACATTTAGAACACCCTCCTGTTTTCTGAGCGCTCTCTTATTCCTTACAAGTTCACTGTGATCTTTGCATTGGCTTTACTGAAGCCCTGCATTATTTTGCTCACAGATTAAGACAAATAAATAAATAAATAGGAAAAAAGCCTCAATGAACAAATATGCAACACCGGGGAGTGAAGTTGCTTAACTAGCAATTATTGAAGTATCCAGAGAAAGGCATTTTGTTAAATACTGTTATACAGCAGAGAGAGATAACAGGACTTTATAGAGAAGACTCCTTACCAGCCTGTTTGCCTTGGTTGTAATCTCTTATATGGGTGTAAATGAGAGTCACTACTAAAATCTGCCATGAAAGTGCCATAATAAATAATGGGTGACTCCATAATGGGCATTTCACTCTCTGAAAGCCTTACTCAGCTTGCATCAAATTCTAGCTATTTCTGGTGTTTCAGCATTTTCTGCAACACTCATAGAAAAGAAAAATTAAAAAAAGAGAAAACACAAAACACTTCATAAAGACCCATGGTAAACTTTTTTCTTCCTAAATACTGTGGTTTCTTTTGTTTTCAGAAACGTATCTGTAGCAGGTTTGTATGTCAAACATTTTAGCTCCCTTAAAAGTACCTTATAAAGACGAAGCTCTCTATTAATACACAGGCCTTTCTGGAAAAGCAAAAACTAATTCTTTGTAACTAAGAAATCAGTAAAATTTGTAATGGCAGGTAGATCTCCTGCATAGAATAGGCTAAAGACAGACCAACTCCAGGAGTAAGGGAAATTAAATTAAAAGAAATATCCAAGGGATTTGATGAATAATAAAGCATAATACATTATCACCATCACTAACGTTAGAGCATATTACCAATGATTTGGCATAATATGGTGCTATATTAGTTAAAATTATTGTGGATTCAGAACTAAAACCCAGTAATTCTTACCATTAGGCTAAAACCCAATAATTTGAATTTAAATTCACATCTGTCAAGCTTCTTTTTCTCTCAGCTTCCTCAATTCTGAACCATTAAGTGATGTAGCTATTTCCCCAAGCAATTGAATCAGTGACAACTAGTATGCATTCTTATAAAATTCTGCACAACCTTCTGTGTGATTTAATTCCATTTCTAGTGCCAATACTCTTAATAGTCTCACAAGAAGAGTGTGACTCATCTCTGTTTGTGAAATGAGTAACCCAGAACAGAGTGGAGAATCCCAACCCCCAAATATGGATTAGCAAACATCAGATTAGCAAATTCAGATAGGCACTGGTTCTAGACTGGATTAAAAATACACATACTAGCATGCAAAAAAGGAGCCAGAAGGAACCTTCTGCACAAGCCCCAGCAGTTCTGATACTAACAAATTCCATGATATTACTCTGAAATCTTCAGTAAACGTGTATTAGCCTAAGTTTCCAAACTGCTGCAGTATCAAAATCACAAATTCAGTTATGGAATCCATCAGCATCAAAAGAGAGTAGCAAAAATTCTGCTGGCCTACCTACTGGCAATTTTAAATTTCTCTCAGTGTTTGAATGCTGCCCTTTCTGTGATCCCAGACAAGAAAGATCTTTTGAGCATATGTTACAACATTAAGGAATCTAGACTGGACAGCTGTGCCCAGATCTATAGCAAACCATTCCTCTCCTCACACTGAAGCAGAAAAAGCACAGGGAAACTCCTCCCTCCATTGCTCCACTGGCAGGAGACATGGCAGATCCACAATGTAAGAAATTAAAACCATAAGGCTCCTTGAAGTCAAAATCCCTTCCTTGTCCTGCAGTTTCAACGGAGAGAGAGCAGCTCCTGCACCAGCTACAAATCTTGAGCTCCTACTGCAAGAATCCCTGCCAAACTTAATTTGTCTGTTTAGTATGAAATGTATAAATGATACAGTGTTACTGAAACAGCTGTGACTAAATCATCAGCTACAGTAAACGCCATTTAGAAAGCCCCAATCAAAACATCTTGATAACACTGCAACATGTGGGAACTGCAAACACAGAAATAGACTTGCACAATCTGCTGCTCTGTGGATCCATCTAAATCATCCTGAGAAGGAAAAGAGGTGGGCAAAGCAGAAAAAGGGGCAGGGAAAGCAATTCCTTTCCTTTGCCTTGCTTTTCCCCCTCATAGACAACTAGTTTGTAGAATTGAGATTGGAGAGTGATAACCTCTCCTCAAGCTCCTTATATGCCATCTAACCTCTCAAAAACCCCCTGCCTTCTCACAGCATACTTGACAACACATCAGCCACTTCCTCCAGTTTTGTGAAGAACAGCCTACAGTTTCTTATGAAAACAAGCGACGAGGTAACATGTGCAAATCAATTTTAAACATGACTCAGAAGCCAAAAAAAGTGCAAATCTTTCTCTACTGACTACGTGTTATTGGTCACAGCAGTACAAAAACCAAGGAGGAGTCCTGTTAGGCTGTTTCCACTAGATGCAAAATACAGCTTCCAAGACTAATTTTGCAGAAGTGCTTCCTTTTGATATTTTGCATTTAGACCACCACTGTTTTTCATTACCTAGATCTAGCTATTCTTTGCTTTCAGATAAAGACATAGCAAATTACAGAATATATAACAAATCATCCAATTGTAAGTGAATAGATAACACAGTATCTATTCAGTTGTCACTGAAGTTACTGTTCCCGTAATACAGTTGCAAATTTTGTGACTGCACACTTAACAAAATCAATCTAATACATGTTTTTAAACTATCACTGTAATACACAGTGAGTTAAGAGAATGAGAATTCTACAGGTCCTTAAACCACTTACATGTCCACAGATTTTGTGGCAGGGAAAAGCACGAAGACAAAGTGCATCTGGAAAAATACACCAAAACAAACGCAAAAGCCTATCTAGACTTCTTAAGTTTCAAAACAAATTTTATTTCTGCAAAACAAGTTTTTACTTCCTTAGTCCTTCACACTTAAAAGTTTGAAAATTTTCATTTACCTGAGCCCACCTGCACAGGTATTTTTTTTGAATATATTTGATCTACAAATAGAGGCTTACAAAAGTAACTTTAGCTGTATTCATCCCCAGCTGTTCATCTCCAATCTACTACCAGATTTACAGCAGGACTAAGATTTGGAAGCACCTAAAAAATACTGGTTGCCAAATAATGTCTTCCTGTCTGCCAGCTTTTAATACTGCAGATTTACCTACAGTGCATAAAATTAATTTTCTATGTTGTCATGTAAGTGCTCGAGTTTTTTTTAAAGCACATGTACAGGGTACACACATACAGACAGGAACACTTCGCACTGCCAGTTATAACATGCCACAGATAATTTCTTGAGGATATTGTGTTTATTTAGCTAAGTGAGGATATGTAGACACCGAAGTTTAATCACAAGATCTGTATGTGGAACAGCTGCTGTTCACCTAGAAAACAATGTATTCCTCTCAGAAGATCAGTATGATCAAAAAAGTGTGTCTGCAATAAGAAATAAAAATTTCTGGTAAGAAGGCTACTTTTCCCATGAACTCACAAGAAAGAAAGACAGACTTGAATTTTAATTACTGAATTTAGCAGTCATGTTTCCTTTGTTATGAAGCAAGTTAATCTTTTCAGTAATTTTCTTGAAAAACACATTGATTCACTTGGAGAATGCGTTCAGTTGCAAAATTTTTGACAACACCCACACTAGCATACAAAAGCAGAACAAAATGCTCTTATCCCTCTTTGTCTGCTTTCCTCTCCACAGCCAGACAGACATGGCATGTATCATACAACCAGATTCCTTCTCTTCAGAAATAATGCTCTAACCTGCATTACTCTCCAATTAGGTAACTGCCTAGGTCAAGTGCCCTGTGTTCAAAAAACTATCAGGTCTCTGTGATCTGAACATCAAATCGCTGGCTGCCTTAGTATTCCTCCAAGTGTGGCAAACAGAAACATAGCTGTTCTTGGAGCAGATCACTGTGGCTTGCTAGCACAGAAAATGTCAGGTGAAGCTATGCTCCAACCATTTCTTCTTTCCCTCCTTCTGTGTGCTGATAAGCAATTCAAGCAGTATTGGACAGGGTAACCAATCATTTCAAAAGGGCAGACTTGCTGACTTTTTTCCAAACCTGGAAGCTATTTCATGGGTACGTTCCAAGGGTATTATCATTTAGATGCACTGTGAATCCCACTGAGGGCATTAAGTGGAATTACAAAGGGGAAGAGAAAGAGAAGTTGGGAACCCATATCTCAAACTGAAAGAAAGTCTTCTGATGTGAAGGTGTAAAACATTTCTCTACGTGGAATAAGAACATGTAAGGCTGAACAACAACTCTGTCATGTTCCAATTCCACCAGTCAGCACTATTTAGTAGACTAAAATAGCTTTACACCTTCTTAACATATCCACGTGTCATACATAATTAATACAACAGCATCTTATACAAACACCGTCATTTTATTAGCATACATAATTTAGGTAGCAATAACCAAAAAATCGCATATATAAAAAAATCTATGCATACATAAAATGGAAGTTCCAGACTTCTACTCCCTTTATTTGTCTCAAATCCTAGAAAACACCCTCCCATTACTTCCGTGTAGAAAATAAATTCCAATAGCCTTAAATGTATTCATCCTTTACTTAATAAGTGTTGCATTACCCTGATCAAGAGGAAAATGAACATAATTTTGACCGAGTCAAGAAGTGACAAAGAAAAAAATGACAGTGAAAGCACCTGAACTACCACAAGTTTATTGAGGGCTCGGAACTATGGAACAAACTCACAGCAAAATGCAGTAGTTGCAAATAAACTGATAAACTGAATAGGTATTTTAAATAATAAAAAAAAATAATTCCAATGAAAATAGCAACCAGGTCTAACAAAAAAAATACTCAGTTACTTTGATAACTGTATTTAGCTGAGGGTTTGATTCTTTATCTACCAAGTCTCCTGGGACAGAATCATCTACTTGCTCAGCCCAAAGAACAAAAGCTCATAGGCAAACTGTACCACTGTCACTTGCCAAAATTATGAAGAATTGAGTAGATGCTCACAAATCCATCACTATTTCATTAACAGATGAAGTATCAGAAATCTTGGTGTGGGGAAGACAAAACAAACAAAATTATCAATTACCTACCTCAATTTTACATACATAACTTCTGTGAAATAGCATTGGTTGATAGCATAGAAATCAGTGAGTATGACATTTCTGCAATGACTGCTCCTCCTCCCGTGGATCCTGGCACAGGCCATGAATTATTGTCACATCTACTTTTTGCCTTCTGCTCAGCACTGTCCTACTCTTTGCAAATAATCTTAGGACTCTAATAATTCCTTTGCTTTCATCTTTTTTTTTTCACTACTTACTCCAGCCCTTTTCATATAAAAGGGTTAGGGAAAGAAGTTTTTTCTGATGAAGGACTGAAGAACTTTTCTAAAGGAGATTTTCTCCATTCCAAAGTCCTAGTGGCATCCACTGAACCTGTGATGGTTCAGAGGTCTAATACTCCATTTACTGAGTAGTCTCAAAGACTGAAAAAGTCTGCCAGAGTGCAAAACACAGTGCAAGACTAAGCTGAAAAAGAGGCTGGTTTAAAGATGCCTGACACATTAACAATTTCTTTACCAGCTTCCAGTGCATGAAGTAAAGAGACAGAAGAAGGGGACTGACAAAAAAAATAAAATGTGTCTTCAAGAGTCACTCTGAGGAAAAATTCAACTTTCTCACATAATTGGGTTCTGAATAAAATATCACGTTACCCAGAATTACATCTATTAAAGGCTTCTCCCAGAACATAGACATTTCCTGGACATTATTTAGGCCTCTTCTATCTCAGACTAACCAACCTCATTAAGCTATAAGTTCTAATCATCATGTACAGATTGAAAAAGGGAAAGAGGATCCACCATCACAAAAGAGACACGGAATTTTGTGTTCCTGCAAATGCTATTCGAAAGCTGCACATCAATATTATTGAGTGTTGTTAGTATTGGGATTTTTGGGTAGAATAAAGTTCTTACGGATGATAAAAACTACCCTAGTGTTAATGGGAAAAACCGACAATGGCATCTCACACCTAATCTGCAGCATATCAAAAAATGTCATCATAATGAGAAACAGATTAAAAAGCCCAAACAGAATATTAATTTTTATTGAGGCAGGTATGTTAGAGCCTCATGGCTCTGCCCTGTTTCAGAGATTAGCTGAGATAGGAGTAACAGAGGCAAATTCAGACTCAGGGGCTTGCACATACATAGGAAGGCACTGCTCTGACGTTCACTCCTCTCAGCAGCTACAGAGAGCAAAATTGTGGAATAACGCATTAAGCTTATGATTCAAATAATTTATCCCTATCCTTCTTCTGTACCCAGACATAATATATGATCTGAATGGGTCAGGAGCAACAATTTTGTTGGGATTTGTGAACTTAGATTTCCAGTCATTTCTGCAGAATATTAAAGGTGACAGGAACGGAGGATCTAATTTGTAGATTTACCAAATAATCTTCTATCTTTAATCTTAAAAAAAATTAGTATACTCTGAGCATGCAATGCTTAAAAGAGACAGGAGCTGGGATAAAAATTTAGTATACAGTTCATCAATTAACCTTTGATATAAAGGATGACAACCACTGGCATAGTTTTGTAATGTGAGACAATTCTAGTTGTAATTCATAATATCACACTTTAATGCATAAACTTTCATGTATCTGAGCTCTAGGAAAGATCATCATTTACTTCTACATATAAGCTACTCTGATATGTGAATATTACATCTAAAGCAACACTCAAAGGATAAAATTAAAAACATCTTTAGAATTACAAAGTGTTTTGCTATAAACAGGATTGCAAATGTTATGAGCCAAAGACTAGAACAACTTTGTTAAACCAGGCTATTGACACCAATTTCGATATTTCCTCTCAATGCTGAGATCAAAAATTGGAGACATCAATAACCATGGAAGTATTTACCCTCCAACTCACTCAGGGGCCATTCTAAACCACATTTCTATCCTCTATACTGTCATGAGCTCGGTGTAGTACCAACAGAATCAATAACACTGATAAGACCATTATAACAATCTGTGTACCAATGTAACACAAAACTTCCTCAAATCAGAAAAAATCTGTGGATTAATCTACAGTTACTATCTAAACAAATAAGCAGTATTCAGTTAACATTTCAATGTTAACTGAAATGTAATGAACACAATGCAGTTCTAATGTACTCTATATGCAAACTTACTTCTTTGTTGTTTTATTTACTAAAAACCTAGTAGGAAATACAATATTTCTCTCTGCATTACATGGGTGCATTTAATATGCACAAAAGAAAAAGAAGTTAAAAATAAAAACCCTAGTCTTTAATTAATAATCTAGAAAAAAAAAAAAGACACGAACAGTTCTCACTAATCATGACTGCTTTCAAAATTCTAAAATAGTGTGTTCTGGATTTTCCAGAAGAAGGGTTTTTTCTTTTTCCGTATGCGCATGATTAACTCAGCCTTGCACCTGGGTCTGTTTTGTTTAACTGTTATGAAGAGAAGAAAGAATTCTATAAAATTCACTAGCTTTTACAGTTAAAACTTCACTGATTGTGTTGTCAGTGATGACAGGTGTCCCTGGGACACAGTGGCCAGAATTGACTGCAGATCTATATACCTGTACTAGATTTTGTCACCTTTAAACTTCTTTTCCTTGCAACACAAGACTAATTAATTTGGAAAGCACTCTGCAGTCATATAAAGTCTCCATGGAAACTTCTGTTCAATCCTTTGACCCACTTATGTAAGACAGTACAGGCTATCAACTGGCAGCATTTTTAAAAAATACATCTAATTTAAAAAAATCTTTGAAGATTTGATTGAGTGATCCAATTAGGAGTCAAACTTACTCTCTTACTTCCATGGTGGCACATGGAATCCTCATTTCTTTTTCCACAGTAGCCCAAGGGGGACTTGCCAGTGTCTATATGGCAGGAGCCATCTCTGCCTACTTTTATTCTTGGGCTTCTTAGAAAGTCGTATTGATTAACAGCAAATGAGCTCAGTTGGAATACAGAAGGCCACAAGTGGCCAAATGCAGGTCCTAAGCAGTTGTCTAATATTTCAAGGATGGCTCCCAGGCTATACAGGAGCAACAGAAGAATCTGAAGTCTCAGGAGCAAGTAAAATCACACCAACATGGCTCTGAAGGTTGGCATCATTAGAGAGTGCTAGGATCCAGTTATGTGCCTCACGTTCACAGTGAGAGCTGCTGGGAGCTTTTAACAGCTGCCCAAGAACAGCTCCCAAACCTCCGACATGTGAAGATGAAGTTTCTAGTATGTGGCTTGTGGGGTTGAGGAGGTCTGCCCATGTCTGCTACATACACAGTAAAAATTTCAACTACAGTGATTGTGATGGTTATTTAACATGTATTAAAAGCAATCACATTGGCTTTTTCCCCACAAAAGCAGACATCTTTATGTCAACTGCTGCATGTTCTTTTGAGTTTGGTAGAGCGTGGGAACTCAGAAAACATTTTTAAGCTCTCATCAAACAGAAGAAACAAAAATTATTATTACTGGACACACTATAGTTCTGGCAATGAAATACTAAATAATTTATTGTAAAACATATGGGGACGGAAAGAATCAAAGGCAAAATAGAGTGTGCCTTCTGTGCGGGGTTCCCAGACAGAATTATAAACTGAGACCTTGGAGGGCTGTGTTAAACGTACCTAACACTATGCAGGGCAGAAATGGATTTTCTTAAGTAGTTTCCATATAATGGGCTTGGCAGATTTGAGAAATGCCTTTCCCTAATGGTCATCCTATTGATGTAGAGCCCAAAGACAATTTTTCTAATTAAGCAATAAATTACAGCTGTAGCAAGGCCTGCTAACTCACTATTAGATCTGTGCAGAGCACTGAAACTTCAGATTGTTAAGGACTCAGCAAGCCTCTTACCTAACTTTAATCATGAATTCTTGCTTCTCCACCTATTTTTTCTTAGGACTCTGAGATCAGAACACTTCCCTCAGACCTCACAATGTCACTCAAAATGTAGGTGGCTTTGGCTCGCAGATTACAATTACCACAATAATTTTAACATCTCCTTACTACCTCTCCTACTCTTCCTCCATTTTCCTCCATGAAAGAGCCTTATTAATGTTGTTTCTTTGGTATTTTTTTCTCTGTGGTGGTCTGTTTTTTATTTGTATTTTTTAAAAAAATCTGGTTTTTTTCCCTTCTGAGGGGCTGGAGAAAGGCACTGATATAAGCTCTCTTTCTTTGTGCTCAACAGCTTGTAAGATATGACAGTGTTTAATTCCTCACAGATCACTGGAAGGCAGCCAAAGGGCATATTCCAGATAATTAGGCTGGCAGCATATGCCATGAAAAGGTAAGCCTGCTTCTTGACAGCCAAGCATATACCTTCAAATTGCTTCAACTGACAGAGGCAACACCTGAATCTTGCTTCTAGACTTCCCATTGAAATGCCCCAGCAATCCTTCCTTCTGCAGTCAACTGGCTAGCAGACCATTTGATAAAACTTCACTTTTTGCTCTGTATTGTAAGGGCTTCTGAGAAGTCTGTATTAAAGGAAGAAGACTTCCACACCTAATAATAGTTATTATTGATATCATCAGTTCAGAAAGGTTGATTGAAAGGTGAAAGGAACATTTGTGGAAAATGTTGTGGAAGAAATGGAAAACTGTGGGGTATTCTCTCCTTGGGAAAATTTCTTGCTTAACTTCATGCAACTGGTTTGTAACTTGGGTAGAGGACTCATGCCTTCATGATGAAAACACACTACACACTAGGAGTTCTCAACATCCACAAAATTCTCTAGCCTTTTACATGCTTCCTATGTTTCTAGCTTCAGCAGTTTCTAAACAAGCTGAATAGAAAAATGACACCTTATACACAACAGTATTTCATGTCCAATTTGGTCACTTTTCATGACAGAGGTTAGGCAGAAGCAGCTGATTTTCTAACACATCCTCAAGCTAGTGCACAGTCTTTATCTACTTCAACTTATTCATGAATTTGTAGATGTAGAGGCCAGATTTGACATAGGCATGTCATTGATTTCTACAAAAACATAATATAGTCACTTATTTTCTCTCTCTCTCTCCCCTATAAATAAAGTATTGCATTTCCATTTTTCATTAACATAAACAGGTCAGCCAAATGTTTTAAATGTTCAAACGAATTCAGAGCTTAATAATGCAGGTAAATTATAAGAATGGTTCTCTTCAGCCTACAGAGTACTTTCTGGAAAACGGGACACTACCCATCTCACATTCCCAAATGGTCCTTTAGCCACGTATATTTGCTGATGTCACACCAACAAACATCCAGAAAAATCTGTGAAAATTGTATTTTGCCTTTTATAACCGTAAATATATTTAAGAACTGAGGTGTCATCATAGAATCCTTTTCCATTTTCCCTACTTCTAATTCACAAGCATTTTGCATGAAATTCCATTAGTATTCAAGTTTCCATTAAAAACTGTAAAAGCTTTTACAAATAGTGAATTGCAAATAACTGACTTCCACTGTGTCACTGCTCTAGTTACAGAATACCAAAAGATGAGACAAAATACCAGACAATTCTTCAGAAACATTCTCACTCATTCTAAATTACACACAAATTTAAATAGGCATCTTATACAAAGGTAAGGTTTCCAAATCTGCAGTTCCACTTATCATTCTTTTTGCAAGAAGGTTGTGCTCAATTGCATAGTTATTGACAGAAGATGTAATCACAGTTAAGGTGTAAGGTACTAGCCTGAATAAAAGTCAATAGAATAAAAGTCAATACAGAAACTTACAAAATGTGTGTAGTAGTGTAATGGCTGGCTTTGCAAAATGAAAAATCTAGCCTTTCCTCCTTGAAGCCAAAATTTTCTGTGCTCAGTCTGTACCTTATCTCTTCACCTAAAGCATAAATTGCCTGACCTCAAAAGGCAGTATATGCTAGCAAGTTTTTATTACAGGGAGCACATCAAAAAGAAACAAGGGAAATCTTGTCATCTAGTAAAATAAATTCCCCAAACCAAATCTTAAACACCAAGACTTGATAGTAGGAAACCTCTCCTGAAAAATCTGATTTGTGAATATCCACTCACTAAAGAGTATCAAAGACTACAGTCAGACACTTACTCATTTCAGCTATATAACTTTCAGTGTACCAAAGAATGCATTTAATTGACATTTCTGAGCACTAAAATATTGTGGCAAGAACTAAATCCCAGCAGGCTTCACCTAGGACTCACTGGTGGATTAGAAGGAATTTCAGAAACCAGACTAATCCCTCTTCTCTATCACATAGTCTACCAGATAGTCGAAAGCAATAAGCTATGGGCCAGTGCAATACTGCAATAGCATTTAAAGTAATTGAAGAAATATTGACAGCAATCAGATTTATTTAAGATTCTTCATCTTTCTACATGTGACCTTCCCCAGCAGAAAATTAATAGCTCAGGAAGATGTTGCAAATGGATGTAAAAATCTGTTTCTTGCTGAGGAGCTCTGCCACATTACAGCCTTTTACAGAAACACAAAGCTAAAAATAAATGGAAGAATAATACTTCTGTGTTCAGAAAGCACTGATTCCTGATCAGCTTCTAGAACTTCCTAGTAAATTATGAAAATCCTTGTTGAAGGGATTCCTGCAGTCTACAGATTTCCTGTCATTTGGCAATAGTAGCTACAAAGCCAAGTAAGATTCTTTTCACATAAAACAACTGAGACAAAAAGTACCCTCAATTTCCACAATACCCTGTTTTTGTAGATGGTTTTCTATTTCATCAAGCTGAAGGTAATTTAAGAGATTCTGCATTCTGGTTCAACCATGCACTTCAAAGCAAGAGATGAAAGGAGAGAGGTGTACAATGATGAATTACTTCTCAAACTGCATTTCTGCCCATCCTTTAAGTTTGCTATAATTTATAAAAATACAGCTTGGCATTTCAGGAGGAAAAATTTCTTTCCTCCCTCCCCTGCTATCTAAAACATGTATCTTCCATAAAAAGGCTCTGAGTGAAAATTATGACCAGCTGTAATATTGTGTTTCTCTCTGCTACTGAGGGAACTTCTAACAGCAGTGAACTCAGTAACTGAGGGTCCAGATTTTGCAGCATGTACCTCAGAAGAGTTAGAATTGCTGTAACTCTCACTTCTGGAAAGAAAACAAGCTTCTTCTGAGCAGCCATGCAGGACAATCTCAATCTACGTCATTCTACAAGAATTTCCACCAATATGTACAGAAATAAATACCCATTGTATTTTCAATAGCTGCCTAAGGGATGCCTCAAGCAGGCAGGCAGAAAATTAAGTTAAACAAGAAATCCAGACAGAGTTTTGCTAGTGGCAGAGGAAGAAAATTCTTCTATCAGTCTCCAGTTCTGCTGCAGATTGTTACAGACCTGGCAACAGGGCAGGTTAAAAAAAGTTCAATTAACCTGCCTTTCTGCCTTAGACTTCTGGTAACCAATTCTGAAATGTCAGAAAGTATTTTAAAAATAAAAATTAATTTGTGCTGCCTCAAATGTGTGGTGACAACATGAAATGAGGTTTCAATTTTTACACTTAAATAACGTTTATGCCACCTCTAGGAATCTGCTTTAAAGGCTGAAACCAGCAATCAGAAAGTATTTCCATTAACCAACCAATAAAATACTTCCTGAATTACGTTTTTTTTTTAGAACCTGTGATGTATACCACAGTGGTACACAGTAATCTTCCTGGCTATGACACATTCAGCTACACTGCTCTTATTAAAAGAAAGGAGAATTAGAAACCCAAAGTGCTGGAACAAAGAATTACGCCCATGCCAAAGCACAAATGCCTAAACTGACTATCAGTGTGATCTCCAACTTTAAATGGTCAGGTCACAAACAGAACACACTCCCCCGACCTTACTCACCTACATGAGAGATGATTTCTAAGCATTATTTTTACAGTCTTCCTTTATGTGCTGGGTAAGAACATACTTTCAGTGATTTCTTTATAATCTGGCGGTAGAATTTTTACACAGACTTAGAAAGCCACAGCTGGTGGCAAGAAGAACAAGCTCGTGTCAAAGCAGCTTTCAGAGACAGAGTATACGTAGAAGGAAAACATCTGAAATAGAGCCCTGATATCCCAGAAAACTGCTGTCACTTAACAAGGTACTACCTGTCACAGGTACTGGAACAGCTGTCTGCTAATATGTTTTGACCTGTGGCTAATGGAAAGCATTTCTTACTGGCATTTGAGCCATCAGCTGGATCCACTGAGCCCCAAAGGCTCAAATACAAGGACTCCTGCCAGTATTCCTACTGAATGTTTCTGACTAGTTGACACACTTGAGTCAAGCAATTCAGCCTATAAGCAATTGTGGAAAATATTCAAATACTCAAAGGTATAGAGGAATAAAAATCAAAAGACTAACAATTCTGGATGCTATTGCAGAATGTTAAATGATACCCCTCTTTTATGCTACGGAAGAGGGAATTACTTTATCTGAACTATAATGAAACATGCAGAAATTAGAAATGAATGTCCATTGAAGTGGGTTTGTGCTAAAATGCAGAAAATTACAATTTGCTTAATAAACTGCTGGCACATTTGAAACTGAGTTTCATTGTAATCCCCACTGAAGACTCTTTCAGGCACAGTTTCACCAATTTAGTACTTTTAATACAACTCATTCAAGTGTTGTAGTCCTCCCTCACCAGAGCAGACATTTTCAAGGAGCATCTGAAATGCAGGAATTCTGACAGAGAAGGCAGACACTACCATAGTGGAAGCACAGCTATATACAGGATATATATAAATGGGTCTGAGGTTTCAGCATTTAATGACCCTGCACTGCACTTAACACTGGTACTAAAAGCAGAAAAATCTCTTCCATCTGCATTCATACAGTTGAAGAGCATGCCTCAATGTGGGATCCTTCCCTTGTGCTTTGCTTTGACACATCAAGAGATCAGCTCCTGGCATAGCCACCAGGCACTCCAGATCGGTCTTCCACGGCTGTAACACTCCCCACATGGACACTGTCAGTGTCCAGCTGCAGAAGGAGGTTTTCCCTTTAAACAAGGGCCAGGCACTGTGCCATTCAGACGACCCCGTGTGAAAGCCAGCCAGCTCCCATGGCTCACCTTTGCCAGCAGAGCCCTGAGCACCTTTCCATTAAGCCTGCTGGACAGGGAACCTGGATGGCCTTACCAGCAAAGCTGCAGCAGCTAAAAGCCCTGAGCACGGAACTGCTCAGCAGACACCAAAAAGGGCTGTACAGCCCTGCATAGCCTGCTGGGCTTGAAGGTGGAAACAGTAGCTGAGTTGTTGCCACTTCATCTTTTGATGCTCTCTCTCTCTCTAATCATCTCAGGGAATTCTTACTCACCTAAGAATTCTCCAGCTCAAAATCTTTTTTTTGTTGTTTTTTTTTTGTTTGTGTTTGTTTGGTTTTTTGTTTTGGTTTGGTTTTTGTTGTTTTGTTTTTCTCCAGCAAATAAAAGACATTTCACAGGATTTTGGAAAAATCAAATGTATGTTTTAATGCATTCATTTTTCTGGAACCCTATTGCTCTTTAAGATAGAAGCAATGATTTACTATGCGTATTTTAGGGCTATTCCTTAAAGGAACAACCAAACACAAGTAACACTTAAAACAGTGAGAGGTATGCCAAATGCAAAAGTACTTCTATCATAGTAATAAGTAATGTCAACACTACAGCTGTAATGGGAAGTTCCAGGAACATGGTTAAACTAAATTCTTCTTGGCTCAGAGCCATGCAAATATTTCTTTTCCACATTCCCATCAATTACAGAGGTACAGTAAGTGTTTGTGTGCTTAAGTGCACTATTACAGGAGACACAAATAAGCCATTTTTCTTCCAGTGGTTGGAGCTAACATTTCTATAGTATCATATTACACATTTGGCAGATTTGAAGCATGCTCAGATTTTTACTTTTGCTGCATTACCATAAGCCACATCATAAGTTGATTTGAATCAACTGAAAAGAGGTAGTACAACTGCATGTCCTGTCCAGACTACACAGGTTTACAGTTTTCACAGAATAGTTTTTACTTCAATACTGGTACAAGTATTCACGGTTGGGAAAGCAGAGAACTATTACTGTTCACTGTTCACATGCAAACAATAGGAGGTATGTACCATGGGAGAAGTATTTTAATGAAAAATTATACTGTAGAGCTCAGTTGCCATTTTAAACACATGTTTTAGACTGACAAATACTTAGACTTTATTAGGACAATTAATAAACTTAATAAAGAAAAGCTAACCAGGGGTATGTACACACTTTACACACTTTTTAGAGTGAAATAAATCACCCTGACAAGCACTGCCTTCCATCACTGACAGTCTATTAAAATATGAAGACTGTAGAATTGCAATATGTATCTCTGTGTATCAGCTTAGTCTGCCTGTACCATGCATGTTTGTCTTCCCTTGAAATAGCCCCAAACCAGAGTATGAGTGCATTACAATAAAAACAAAATTACCCATTTGCTGAAGCTTCCAGTTCCATGTGGAGTGCACAACAAAGACACATCAGAAATTGAGTTTCTACAACACTAGTATAAAAAATAAACGTCCTATGGAATTAATAATTATCATTCAACATGAAAAATTATCAATGGAAACCAGGTTTCCAGGATGTTTTTCATCCATGTTTCAACCCTTCAGCCATTATGACCATCTTAGAAAAGAAATCAAGGTATTTCACCAAGATTTAAGTATCATCTTATTCCTTATTCATGTTCTGCCTGCTCTCACAAATTCTTTAAATGCAACTTTACTGGGAGTATCTGACCATACAAAGACAGCACTCAGCCAGATACACAGGTAGGGAGATTAGGGAATACAGTTCCATTCTCTTCAAGCCAAACTGGTAAACTCCAAGAACTGAAAAGCCCAACTTTACACATCAGACTGCCACTGGCAGGAGGTTTCTGTCCAGTGCAAGGATGACTGAGAGGCAACTACAGCAGACAGAAATTGCTAAATGTGAAATTACTGACATGGTGATCCAGGAAAACAGTATGGTTTTATGGACAGCTTTATGCTGGATGGTAAAGAGGAACATATTTTCTTGAGTTAAATTTGATCTCAACTGCAGTATCAAAAGCTGTAGAATTATCATATCTGTATGTATTACGGTAAGCACAAAAAGAATTGGAATAGATTAAAGCTCTCAAATGTCACTATATTACAATGCCTTTTCACTGCAGTTCTGTTAGGTTTTATTTGCAATAATTTGCATAGTAGAACTAAGGGTAGACCCTTATTTTACTATCACCTTCCACACAGAAAGGCAACTATTGCCCCAAACCCCTCCTGCATACCCAGCTGAAGAAATACTTCCTCCATCTAAAGGCGATAAAATTTACACTTCCTTCACAGTAGCAAGAACAACCAAGGCAGGGAAACAGCTATTTTTTGAAAGGTGAGGAACAGCAGTGCTAAGAGTGTTCATAGTCCCTTTCAAAGTGACCTTTAAAGAAGTCTTTATCTCCAACTCTAGACAGCTGGTCTAGACTACTTACAATATAACCATTGTTTGGGTGCTGAAAGCACCAATCTAACCAGGCCACATAACGTACTTCTAGCTCACTCTTCTCCTTTCCATTACATGCCATAAAATAAAACTTGAGCAGCTCAAAAGCTCTGTTCTTCACCATCAGTGCACAAAGAAAGTGGCTGTATCCCATTTTGACCCCTCTTTCTAAGGCAGGAGTACCACAATATTTTCAGACAGAAGGACTACAACATATCAGTCTTTACAAGAAGTAATACTATGTGATCTCAGTAATACATCTTAGCCCCCTGGTTGCAGATGACATATGGAAAGCACATGGACTTACTGACAATTCTTTGATTAATTTTCTTAATTCCTTGTGCCCATGCTTCTTTGCAATATTTTCTGGATCATCTCCATATTTATTGGTTATTTTGCAAGCCCATGTGGCCTCAGGACAACTGAGTAGAAATGCTGCAAGGCTCTTCAAGCCAAATCTGGCTGCACAGTGAAGCAGGGTAGGAAATTCTTCCAAATGGCTACCTGTATAATGGAAACAAAGTCTTAAGAAACAGAAGTTCTGCTTTTATAGGACACCTTCTTCTATAAATGTCTTTTGAACATCAGTGCTGTGGAATCACAGTTACCAAGCTCCCAGTATTGAACTAACACTCAAATAATTATTTTTTCAATTAACAGTTTTACAGTGCCTATACATATATCAATAAAGAACCTTTGGTGTAACTGAGAAATCTCCTTTTTATCCTGACAGAGGTATTTTAAAACACTTCAGTTCTATTGAGAAATAAGCTTTCTTGCAAAGGGTAGAAAATTCTACAGCCAAGACATGCTTTTGCTTAGGTAGAATATGTTTGAGTGGGACATTTGACATTTTTACACGTTGACGATGCTAAGTTTTGATATTAAAAATAACTTCTGAAAATTCACAGGACTACCAGACACTTAGAAAAATTTGCTTATCCCTGTAATGAAAAATCAGAGAATTTGAAGATGAAGGTTTTAGATAAAAGTTTTTAGGATTCATTTGAAATATTATATCAATTTCTATCAATAACCATTTTTACATTGGAGAATGGGGACATTCAGTTTATCATTTCAGCATCTTCCTGCATTTTAACTCTATGAGCGACCACAAGTTACATACAACAACAAAGAAAAATAGTTCAAGCTTAAAAAATACTTCTCTCTGCATTCATTCTCTACTTTCTGATTACTTGTCGTTTGCTGTGTACCAACTGGTCTATAAATCAGTATGCAGTGTACCTCTTCTCCAAGCATGCATCCAGCCTGCTCCAGGCACCATTAACGTTTTGCACCCTGAGGGTCTTTCCTCAGTGCATAAAGGAATGCTCCCCCCCGATTGCTTTGAGCCTGGCTCCTGCTAGAGTTCAGCTGACAGTACCTGATTCATCTTATTCTCCATCACTGTCTGCCCTCTATGCAATTCCAGTGCTTTGCTCATTCCCAGAGTTTCTTTCTTGAAGAGCTCCAGTCTAGTTAATTGGGCCCTATAGAGAACCCACTCCACCACATACACTGCTCTCCCCTCAACCTTTTCCATCTTTTCTGTAACTATTTTGAGATGACAGGAGAAGAGCTGCACATGATACACAACTGTGGGGTGAGCCATGTAATTCATGCATTGCCATAATCGTGTCCTGTTTTGTTCTCTATTCCTTTTCTAATAATTCCTAGTATTTCATTAGCTTTTTGATCTGCTGCCTAGCAACAAGTTAATGTTATCATGGAACTGCATGGTCTTATTCCTCAGCACTAATAGCCTGCTCAAATCCCCTCATTTTCGATGATACCGTAGGACTGCTTTTTTTCACTTGCACCACTTTGGTTTTACTTGGAATGAATATCATCTGACTTTTACTGCATAATTAGTAAATCTCTAATTTCCCACCCCCCATTAGTCTTTTCCCTTACTTCTCTGAACACTTCATATCATTAGCAAAAAAAGACTTTTCCCAACTGCCTGCCTCCTGGTTTTGGTCAGTTCTTTATCCATGCCAGTCAGTTACTGACTTAACCAGGTTCACTGACTCTTAAAAAAAAACCTACAAGAAACTCATAAAGCCAGACTTCACATTACAGAAGACTTATTAACAGTTCTATTAGTTTGTCCCATAGAGATAACACATTAACCTGCTTCTAGGTCACAAGGTTAACTGAGAAACTGGGTTTTGGCATCAACTCCTAGTACTAAAAAGTGAAATATTGCATTGTTAGAAACGCAGATGTTCTACTTCAAATTTTTCTCAGACTTCTTAAAGAATGCCAGTTTTCTGGCATTCTGGTAATTTCTTTGTGTTCATCCTGCCTGTTTTTGCAATAACTTCATGGTCCCTTCAACTCCAGACAGTCTATTTTCACATGTCTCCTATCTAGGACCACAGCTTAGGAATTTACAGACTTTCTTCTACCTTTCTTGAGTTTTATTTTATATCCCTGTCATCACTTGTCCTACAGGTTAGCCAGCACATTTTCACCCCATAGTGTGCTGGAAGAAGTTATGACTCCCTTCCAAAATCTCTTAGCTGCCAGTCTTTAACAAACTTTCTAATTTTTACATTCTTCTGCATAGTGAAATTTAGCTCAGAAGTGGTGAATTTGTCTATCCCCCCTGCCAACCCTTTTTGCTCCAGCAGAATCATAATATGGGAGAGAGTAAAATCTCACCCCATCATTAAATATAAGGAATAAGAGCACTTCCTTGGAATAGGCACAGCTAAGTACTAACTGAGAAAAAAACGTTAGGACAATTTTGACTGCATTTTGGACAAAGAATATTCCAGCACTATCCCACTCCAGTATTATTTTGACAGAAGGTATGTGAGTGGGCTACAACTTAATCAAAAGTCCCATTAACAATCCTAAATTGATTTTTAAACAAATTTAGTGTTGCCTGACTTATTTCCACCAGGCAAAGAAAAATCTAATCAAGAAACTGTAAATACACAGCACCTGTGTAAATCAAGCCACTTGTTTTAGAAGCCTCGGCAGGTCGAACTTCCATCAACAAGAGTATGTGTTGTAGTTTATAGTCCCTTGTATTTGCAGTGTGCTTTAAAATCCTTTGGGCTACAATAAGCAACCTTAAAACTGTATAGGAGCTAAGGTTTTTGAGACAAGTAGATGCTACACAACTTATTTACTCAATATTCCTCAGCATTTTAATTAAAGTTGCACAAACTGGGCTTGATTCTGTCATTTGAAGAACTATGATTTTTAGCCCAGAGTATAGGCAATTTACTTATTTTTGTTTAGATTTTTCTAAACGTAGGAAAAAATAGGATTCTTTTAAAAGAAGTGTTCAAACCAGAGCTAATATTTTTAAAAACTTCCACAAATCCTCAAACGGCTTTTCTTAGTACTTGTGGGTTTTGCTATTTTTTTAGATGTCCAGCAATGCAATAGCTGTTGAGCAGTCATTTTGAAGACGAGTAAATTTTATAAACTTTACTCAATAGTTTGCACCCCATTAGGAGACACTAGAAGGTCAAATATAGTCAGTAAAAAGAGCCTTAACACAGTATTAATAACATGTTCCAAATGAATTTCAATTCATACTAATGAAACCCCCAAAAAATGGTTACAAATCTGAAAGGCAATTAGGTTTATACTACCAATGGACTGGATGATATGATTTCTTCACCAAGAGAAAGAGTAGTAATTGGCATTCATAAGCCTGCTCTAGGCAGGTATATACCTGCCTAGAATGCATTTCTGCACTCTTAAAATAACACAAAACAGAGGTATTCCAAAATTCCTTCAGCTCCTTCAGCACTTGAGCTGTTTTTTTTGGTCACCACCGAACTCCTTCCTAGCTGAGTTTCATATTCAGGCAGGACTCCTATGCTTACATACTTTGAACATTACAGGAAACTACACCACCAACTAAATACCTCAGCCAACCATGGAGAATGGTAAAAAGAAATAAATTTATAAATCAATTTCCTAAAACAATCTTTTTTTTTATATTCCTCCTTGTAGTAAGCAGGAAAAAAAGGGTTGTTGCCAGGTAGGAAAACTTTAAAAGCAACATCGGTGGTATAGTGAGATCTTCTACATAAAACTCAAAAAATAAATGAGTGGTTCAAATGGACAATTTTAGTCTCTTCTGCTCATGAACCTGAAGTCTGGTGGCATCAAGTTGTGACAAGGCAAAAAGTGATTATGAGGATGCACAGATGACTGAGCTTCACTAAGTTAAGACAGTTCTCAATACTCTGACTTTCAGGCACTCAACTGGCAGCACACTGCACTGACACAAAGTAGGATGCAATTTTCCAGGGCCAAACTTTCCCAGTCTTGCTGACAAAACCCTTTCCCAAAGCACTGAACTAAAATTGTTGGCTTTGTAAATGCTGTACTGACAGCAGAGATGGCTGCTGTTGTTTCAGTAACCTCAGCAAGACTTCAATGACCATTTCTGTATACAGCTATAGTACCAGGAGTCACTCTCTGCTAATAATAATTAGCTAGTAACATAAGCTAATAGCTTTGCTTCCCATGTAGTAAAAGGAAAAAGATGTCCTTGGCCTCTCAGAAATTTCTCCCCCAAATCCATATGTAATTACGAAATGCAGTAAATGACCTTAAAAGGGATGATTGAAGCTTCCTGGTCTTTGTTTTTTTGCCCTCATTCTTCAAAGAGACACCACTAACTGTCTGAATCCCTCCCAAGTCACTAGGAAAAGATGAAGAACTTCTCTCTGTATTTTCTACAGCAGAAATTAATGATGACTATGACTGTCAACAGGAAACAAAAGCCCACGACAAGATGTATTTGTGGGCTTTTTCTATTATAACTATTCTTTAATTACCAATTCTCAAAATTGAGCTGAGCTCTTAAGACAAACTAGATGTTCTGCTGTAAAGAAAATTCCATCATATCATGTTTAACTGCTATAAATAAAGTTATGTATTCTACACAGTAGGAAGAGGCTGTAATTATTTGAAAATCCACGTACTTCAGGTAGAAAATACCATTCTTGATCTTAAAAGTTTGTCACACTTGAATTGGTCAAAATTGCTGGAAATTTTGTCTGCTGTGAAACTGGAACTACTGGCACATTTCCACTAACTATACAGAACTGAGCAAAGGTAGTAGTTATAAGGGTAAAGTAGTGAACAGCTTTTACTCATCATTAGTCCTTTAATGGAGAATGTTAGCAAAGAAAAGCTGTGGCTGTTTGGCACCTACACAAAGAACTAGTTAGCTGATGATGACAAGCTGGAAGGAAAGGTTAAAAGGAAAGTCCTCAAGCGGCACATTTTTAAGTGCTTTAAGGTGGCTTCTTCAACTTTCAACTTACATTGAGGTCAGTACTTGCTTTTAATTAAAGTTCTATTTGACATACACAAGGTTAAGAGGGAACTTCTGGGGTTTTTCTGTATATTTTGTCCTGTCATAATCCTTTCTCTTCTCTGCAGAGAATTCTGGAAAACCTCAGTTATAAAACAGAGCATAAAATCTAATATTACTGTATTGTAGTATTGTCTTAGCCTGTGGGAATTTTCATAAAATTGCAGTAAGGAAACAGAGCAGCCTACAGTGATATTTCTGCACATCTTGTAAGACATCCTTCTTTTATTTCCCAAATTATTGAACCAGGACATGGTTGTTTTTCTTAGCAATTTAAACAGCGCCTAAGATGACTTCTACAGTGCCAATACCAGTGCCTTCTCCCCATTATTCTGCTAGAAGCTAAAAACCCAGACTATATCTGGATTACAGAAATCCGGATAGGTTTGCTATCTTGCTAGCAGTTTTAGGTGATGAAAAGCACTGTTTTCTACGAAGTAAATTCAAGACTTTCCATAAGCATCAGTAGTTGAGTTTAATTAGAGAAATAATAATAGATAACTTGTAGAAAATGAAAGTTAACTAATAGTGGAAAATGAAACAGGTCTTCCTCAAGAAAACTGTTATTTTTTGGACAGGAAACATTGCAACAAAAATTACCAAATCTGAAGATTCTAAGAATCAGGGCTTGCAAAGAAGAAACACATTCCTCAAGAAATATTTTGAAATATGCGTTTGGATTTGCTAGTGTGTTTTGACTGGAATCTATTACCAGAATATAAAAGAATAATTTACATACAATATACCCTGAAATCAATTCAGTATGGAATGTACAATATTTCAGAAAGTATTTCCACCTTTAGTTACATTCTTTCACAAGGGATGACACCACCACTAAAAATCCCAGACAAAGCTTTGGCTTTGTCTTCAGTTAAGGCTGTTTGTTAAACAAAATATTTTCCAGTGGTGTCTATTCAGTCTACATTTAGCTTCCTCATCTGTATCAGAGTTAACTTTTTGCACCTTTGCCACCTATCTTGACTTTACCAGCCTAGACACTGACGGCCCACAAGTACTGCATTATCATACTAAAAAAATGTTGAACTCCTATTTTGGGGATGGGAGTTAAATTATGTAAGCAAACATGCATCTCGTGATGTTTTGATTTAAACCACTGTCTGTATAGGAAAACATCAAACTGCATTTTAATTTCATTACGTCACATGCCTGTTGCATTTACTGTCACACTCCCAAGTTTTTAATCACACAGCTGGACACTTTGAGAAGTCAAACTATGCAATTCATTAGTTATCCAATGAATTAATCATAAGTTCTTCATTCTTGGTTCATTTTGAGGTTATATTGAGATCTTTCAAGTGCAGCAATTTATCAGCTGTACCCTGATGTGCAAGAACGTTAAAATGAAGCATCCATGTAGAACAATCCAGAGAAAAGTTTTCCTTCCCTATGTCTCATGCTGAAAGCTTGCGCTCCTCTCATCCACTACTGGACATGTCTAGTGGTAGCTTGGGATGCTTTTATGGGAGTCAAAGACACAGGTTTATATACCTTTCAGGCAGAAGAGGGATGAGAGTCTAAGCCTCCCACATTCTGAGTGCTCCTGGCACTGCAAACACATCTTTTTATCATGAAGAATCTTAGCATCTAACTTTGCACCTTCTTTCTGGGCCATACATCAAACCAGTTCATTTTAAAGTCACTATCGGGTCAAGCAGTCAACTTGCTCTTGAAACACAGACTTTTTTTAGGGCCATATCAGGTTGGTTTAACATTATTCTCAATATTCAAAAACATCACCAGATCTAGTAGTTATTTGAGAAGTGAAAAACCTTTTGCTCATCAACTAACATTCTGAAAGACTCTTGAATGTGTGTTATCCACCTCCATTCTACAGTCTTGCACAGGAAAATGTCAAGGATAGGCATCTCATTTATTTGCTTTCACTAACTTTGACATTTAAGTTCATTTTTACATTACAAGGTGAATCATGTTTATCTAATACAGAGAAGTGAATTGCACCAACAAAAAAGGAAAGGAAACATGATGGCAATCCCAGTAGTGCTACCTTTAAAACTTGTTTGTATTTGGTTTTGAGAAACTGTAGGCTTACTGATTATAGAGACCTTACTTCTTTGTCAAAACCAGAGTCCAGCTAAACAAAACAGAATTCAAGCAGCATCCTGAACACATCTTTCTGAAGTATTTTAGAAAGAAAATACATTTTCTTGGGTATTGTTTTTCCCCAAAAGTTTCTTTGAAAAGCTGATGTTTAAAATAACATCATAATGATGCTTTCAAAACCCAAGCTAAATAACCACACTCTTGGTTTACTGCAAACCAGTTTGAATCCCTAGTAAGTGGTTAATGAATTCAACTAGGGCCCTCCATTTGGTACTAGCAGCTTCTGTTGATTCATGACTGAATTGTACATATAATGTACCTACTTTATGGAGAAACTCTATTTTAACTCACTGGGATACCTTCTTAAAAAAAATTAAAAATAACAAAATTATCTTTTTGCCAGAAGTATTGAAAACCATTAAGTGCATGGGTACTAAAAGTGACTGGAGAAGTTTAGTGCTGCTCTAGGATCAAAAGCCGTCCATTCTCTTCAGATAGATACAACTTTCAGATTTTCTCCATATTTGGAAAAAGTGAAGTTTAAACTGCATTGCAGAAGAGCAATTAGTAAAAAAATATCGTGTACAGGCATCTCCACATGACTCTCATGGTTTTCTCTTTAAGCATAAATTTGCTCAGCTGTAAAGCTGTCACTTTCCAGTTAATCCAAAGCTGATCAAAAATTCAGAGAAGTATAAATACAAAGTACTGACTCACAAAGCAATGATTTACAGAATTCTTTCTCCCATTTTTTCTGCTTATGTTGTCTTTATTGTGTATTCTTCCATTTCACTAGAGGCTTTCAATACTTAAGGATTGTCTTATTAACATTTATAAGTAATAACCATAGCATCAGTAAGAAAAATCAATACATAGAACAAGTGACTCACTAGCTTGGTGATGGTGTTCTTCTTCACTTTGGAATGGGCTGAATTTGTAAGTAGATATTTTGCTTTTCAATAATGAAGTCAGAACACTGTCTACTTTCTCTACAGAAGAAAATTTCAATGCCTGCTTAAAGGAAAGAAAAAACAGAAAAAATATTAGTGCAATTGTTGCATACGTATTTTTAACTTTATCTTCAGAGTGATGGTGAATCAAATTACTCAAAACAGTATTATAGCAAACTTTCAGTAAGAGCAGAAGAGTCTTTGAAAACTAAAGAAGAGATATTTTAACACAAAAGAATCATGACAACATGATCCAGCTGTACATAAACATGCATTATAACATATAAAGTTCAGCCATGACTTAAAAACTTCTGCATGAAGTGCAAGGACAGGAAGATCTGTGTTCTACTACTGCAGTAATTCAGGGTCAGTTTAAAGACTATAGTAGCTCTCTGTTACCCAAAACTTTTACATTGAGATTGTGGACTTGTCTAGGTAGGAAACAGCTTCAGTTCCATCAGCCAAGACATAATACTGTTGACAGCACAAGAAACTGCTATCAACCAGAGAGATCAGCTTCCTACTAAACACACAATCTTTAGACAAGGGAAATCTGCACTCGCTGCCAGGAGATTTTTGAGTGCCTCTTTCTGGACAGAAAGTCAAAATCTATGCTTAACAACTTTCAAGGTAGCCATAATTAAGTATTTCTTTGCCTGGCCTGTCAAGAGCAGCCTGAATACAGAGATTTGAAGGGTAAGGATATTTTACACTAAGTACTACAGCTCTAGTCCATTCTATGCTGCACTGGGCACCAAAAGGAGCTCAGCCACAGCAGAGAAGAGCTGAGGGAGAGTTGCTTTACTCTGCTCAGGGTCAGCAGCTGTGTGTTGAAGTTTGCCTTTCCACAGCTGGACTATTGGGGGTCAAGATGATTCTGGGATGACTAAAATGGAATATCTTCAGACATGCTTAGCATATGAATTTAAAAAGAAAGTCTATGACTAATATGCTGAGGAAAAAATGACAGTGGAGTATACTGACAAAACATGAAGTTTAATTCCCAAGACTGTTAAAAGGGAATAAGAAAAGTAAGTATGACATGATCAGAAAATACTGAAGGCAGAGGAAGGACATAATTTTCATCCAGCTCCTACCAAGAATTAGAAGAGACATTTATGAAGGTAGGAAGCTAACAATATGATTGTTTATTTTTCCCATAATTAACCCTAGGCCTTTCAATATTAAGATACACAAAAACCATTGCATTTCTTTTCATAATTCACTCTCTTTCTGCGCTGTCACACTACATGCTCAATATTTTTTATTCAATAATTATGAATACATATAATAATCTTCAATAAGCAAAGCAATAAGCATTAAGAAAAGACTCCACCTAGGAAAAAAGATCTTTGAGGCTTGTTCTAGAATAAAAATCTAACCTGACTACAAGACTTACTGTGTGAATTCAGAAAGTATATGCAAAATCTTCCAAAATATCTATAAAACCTCCAAACTATTAACATGAATAACAACACTACGTTTACAAGTTATTAAGAGGAATAATACCAAAATTCAGTTAGGAAATCATTCTATTCTCTCTCATTCAAAGTAGGTCTTCTAATATACATTATCATTACACTACCTTAACAGAGTTCAATCGGAGTAGGACAAAACCACACAGGAACTAGCTCAGATGAGTGTATACAGCAGATCTTGTGTCATGAAGAAGGAGGTTCAAAACCATTGGTACTGACTGAAGCAACTGTGTAGAAGATATCCCACTATGCAGAGAATTAGAATTCAGGTGGGCTTCTAGACAAACTAAGCTTGAAGAAATATTTTTAATCTCCATTTAAAATGGCAGGGATACCCCCTACACATTGTACTCCCTATCTAACCCTCTCTGTTCAAAAGAAAATGAACAAACAAACAAAACCTTCCCCAACAATACCTACCTCTTCTCTTCTGTCCTGAAATTCCAGAGGAGCAATTTCAGACAGAATCCATTTCAGACTGTACTGTATATCCAAGATAAATAAGCACTACATAGTCTCTATTCAGCAAGCATTCTGGGACATCTTGCCCACAAATCTCCTCTATTTTTTAATATGAACTGAGACCAAAACCTTTCCTCATCCTTTTTATTCAGTCAGAAACCTATGGAAGAAGAGCCTTAAGTATGCATAGCTCTTACTTCATCCTCAGACAACCAAATTTACATAGAATAAAACAGCGTTTCACAAACTAAGATGGAACAAGTTCTTGAACAGAGAAGAGCTTTAGGAACTCATAGCAAAGTTTCCATACTTCAACAGGCCTCCCCTCCCACGACCAGCCTATCCATTTCCATGAACTACAAGTAAAGAACAAAGCACTTCTTATGTGAAGTTATCAGTGCAATTTGCTTCAAGTTTTCCACCCCAAGTTTTTGGGTTTTTTTTCTCTTACTCTTAGGATGTAAAATCTGAAGGCTTAAGCAACAATCTAACAAGCTATGCTGTTAACTAAACGGTAATGGGGAGCTTTGTTGTATTACTCTACAGCAAAGATACAAAAGGAAAAAAGAGATTAGCTAATTAAAAAAAAAAAAAGCAGCTATGTCTTTTATGTCACATACAGGAAGGCCCGTTCCACCACTTATATGAAGATAACAGCTAAAATAACAGCAAACCAGAATTAGGAATAGGGCCGCTCCGCACTATCCAGCTCCATATCATAAAGGGCACCTCCCCAATAGACAATTTGATTTAGAGACTTTTACTTTACTGCCCACTCCTGCCCCAGAGCACTCATAGACTCAAAGTCAGCTGTGTTCATATATTTTAAAGCACCCTACACAGATCTCTATAGGCCCAAGAAATCTTCCCAAGAAATCTCATTAACATTTAAAACCCAAACCTCCTAGGGAAGCTTCACCAAAGCCAACAGAAGCAGAACTGTATTTAAAGTTTAACTTATAGTTAAGCACCTTGCAAGAGAACTCTGAGCCAGTCAGGAGTTTGAGAAAGCCCACCTTTTATCCAAATAAAGATTTACAACACTAAAGAAAATAGGCAATAGTGTTAGCTTCCCCCATGTCCTTGCAGCCCCTCAGAACTAAGCTAGTGAGTTTGTAGATAATTCTTTCCATACTCTCTAAAGCACAGCCAACTATTCTCTACTTCATTACTTGAAATCCTTCCACAAGCCTTACTGCTTGTCCCAGTACCACCTCCACAGCTGTAGGCACTATCTCTATTTCCTCGTCCTTTTCCAGAGCAACAGGACACAGCTGTGAGCAGAAAAGCCTCAAGTGCTGATCATCACACCTGGGCTTCCAAAAACATCCTTGAAAAAGGAGACCACCAAGCACATATTTTGCTAGTTTTGTGAAAGAGATTATCTACATTCCTTAATAACTGCTAATCAAGCCCTGAAAACGTGTGCCACTGAAACACAGCATCCACAGCCAGTAAATTAACACATTCCACACTGGCTTTGGCAGTACTAACAAGGTTACATTTACATAAAGATAAACTTCTTTGTTAGTTTTTACATATCAGACACTACTTTATATGCACTTCTGTATATGCATATGCAATCCAGAGATTGCTTCTGCCAAAGAGAATGGGCTAGGCTTAAAATTAGTCAGGCATTTCTGACAATATTAGCCAGTGATAGATTATGGACAGCTTTCATACCTAGAGGAAGAGAAAGAAGCATTTTAAAATAACAGCTATTGATGTGGCTGAAAGACTGAAATATTAAATACAGTTTCAAATGAAGTATCTCTGGGTATCAGGTAGAGATGCATATGAAATATCACCACATAAGTCATATAGCTATTTTACAAGTTTTCATAGAGAAGACTGCAGTTTATTTTCATTCTTTTTTTCCAATATGTTTAATGACTATGATAAAAACATCATTTAAGATACCAAGTATCTCACAATCACAGCAGTATTATTCAACCAAAGTTTGCCATAAAAACTTCCTCAGTCTCTCTAGATGTTCTAAGTGACTCAAGCTAACATGAACGTACCAACTTCAGTAATAAGGATATGACCTTAGCTTCAATTTTTTTTTATTTTGAAACCTAATAAATCTATGCCAGGAAATCCCAACACTAAATAACTGAATCAATATTTCCATTTGGTAGAAACTCTGAGAGGAAAATCAATAGAGCATATAGATCCAGCAGAATGCTGAAATGATTAGCTGATGTAAAGTAAAACATGAAATATGAAAAAGTTTAATTATGAATTATATAAACCTTAAAATCAGTACATTAGGTTACTGTAAGAACATAAACTCCCTAAGAGAGTTTCTAAAATGCAGAGTTATGTGAAAGTGAGAGAACCAAAAATCATGACCTTTAGCCAACTTTCACCCTCCTATATTCTCACAGCAAATCCAGTCAGCATTATGATTCTGTTATTACGATCCAAACTCTTCCTACTTTAACAGTTCAGGTTTTTTTCTTTCAAAACTCATGCAAATTAACTTATTTAATTTTATTTATTTATTTCAATTACATTTAAATATTTATTTGGTTGTTTAAAATGTCTTGCTGATGTTGGTAAATGCTTTTTACATTCAGAAAAACTTGGAACAGAAAATTACAATCTTTCAAACGTAGCAACTAATTTTATCCAAACCCATTTTTTAAAAAAACTTACATTATGTTTCATCTAAACCTTAGCTAATGCCTATCTTTAATTGCTCTCAAAAACCACACCTATAAATGCAGTGGTACCATACTTTGATAGTCTCCCACTAAGATACATGAGCTTATATGACTGTCACTAAAAGGAATGGATAGCTGTAATCCTACAGCTACCCAGCTGCTGGGTTTTGTCTATCTCTTTGGCTTTACTGGGAGACAAAGCAGAGCATCTCAAAGGACCTGGAAAGGTTGGCAAGATGATACAGAATATAATGTAAGCATTTTACCAAAGCACTGTGTCTTTGGTATGAACGAATGAAACCATCTGCTTTTCATCACAGAATTTTAATAAGGAAATACTTCTCAGATTGCAAGTATTTGTGAAAATCTTGAATTTCCCTTGAATCACAGAGTGATATTGCTTTGATCAATAATTGCTATAAGCTTTTCTATTTTATATCAGTTTTGTTTTCCATTGTGTTCGATTGTTACTTTGCATAGATAAATGACTGCTGCCCCAGGATACTTTTGCAAACAAGTTGACAGTCTCAAAGGTTTTAATTATCCTGGTTAAATAGAAGTTACTACTACTGCTGCTACTTGATGGGAATTCTAATTAGTATCAAGTCTGTTTTGTTTTTCCTTCTGTGAACTTATTTTAAAGATTAAGTTAAATTATGTTCTGTAAATTGCATCTTTATGATGTAGCTTGTTGACATTAAATCAGGAGCTCATTTTAAACGTTTGCAGAAAAATTTTAGCTACCTAGGTAGTTAGTGTACCTCACTCTGAGGCCCAGCAGGTACCATTAAGTGAGACAAATCTTCCAACACACAGGAAGATTTATACTTACAGAGGAATTACCTCTTATTGGCATACTTTGCCACAGAATAGCCATGACATCGTGTGGACTGTACAGATTACCCAATTAAAAACATTTATTTTACATTAGTTTTTCATTTACCAAAACAATAAAAATAATAGCATTGTTACCTCATTTAAACCTGTGCTTATTATTCAGAGGAGTAAAGGTGAGGAAATGATAAACATACTTCACAGTCATAACACTACAGCTGTATTTCCTGGTGTGCACTACTGCTCTGCACAGAATTATTTTTGCATTTGAATATGATTTGAATTGCATGTGCTTTAAGAAATATTAGTCACGCTGGTTAAATGAAGGGTCAAACTCCTGAATAATTCAAATACGTCTCCAGTGGAAATATCTTGTGTATTGTAGGTATCTAGGTTACCAGGCTTATGATAAATTTTAAAATCATTATGGTATACTTGTACATAGAGGTTTAAATGAAACTCGTTAGAGGCTTACTTAGATATACTTCAAAATACAGGCTAAAAAATTACGAATACCATATAGAATTTAAAACCACATTTGTTCTTAGAGTTTCACTATTTTTCTTGTGCAACAGCCTGTTTTCCTAGAACAGAAGTAACTTGGAAAGAATCTAGCCTCATCCTTAATAGAACACTAATAATGCAATACATCATTTTATTAATCCTTCTGTTATGAGTGTAATGCCTTAGGTGGTGGATAAGGTACACTTGTCATAGGAAAATGAGATTGTCTGCACTGGAAACACAATCTATTATTTTTGTTCTGGCTTTGCAATTACAATATAGACATTGTGCAAGGTCTGCTTGGGCTAGCCACCATTTAACAAATGATACTTGAGATTCCATCCTTAATATGCTTTCTTCTCCTGTTATTTCTTACGTGCCACTGGGAAAGAGGGCTGCAGTCTGCTGTGCTATCTGAAACACAGCTCAAAACCTGATTTTTTTCTAAATATACACAGAAAATCTGCATGGCAACCCGCAAATCACATGGATGATAATTCAGCAGCTGTAAATGGACTCTACATGAACAGCAACCTACTGCTTCCCATACAAGCTATGCAAGAAAAAATTGTTTTGCTGGTGAATTAATAATAACCCTCCAAATACAACGTGGTTTAAGACTACTTGCTTCTATTGGTTTTAGAACAGACAAAAATTAAAACTTTAAATGGAGAGGGACTTCACTAATATTTGTTCTTATTTCCAACCTTTGGAGTGCACCACTGGGCATATATATATATGTGTATATGTATATATATATATATATGCTCACTGGGCATATACAGCACAAAAGATGTTTATATTACTCTCTAAACAAAACAAGAAAACAGAAAATTTGTTTTCTCTTGCCTGACTTGCTTACAACTAGACACCTCAGAGGCAGGCCTCTTAATCCTGAGCCTATACTGAGCCATTACAAATTACTGTGCAATCAAAAGACAGCATACTATCTCTTAGTTCATTTAGGCACTTACATTCTATTTTTCTTTAAAATTTGAGAAGTCACTTACCTGACAAGTGAAAGCTATTGGGTCAGCCACTTTCTTTAAAATAGGTTCAATTTCCTCTAGTGCAGTGTAGTATTCAATCTGCGCTGTCATCTTAATGACTCCCCCACAGTAGACATTTACATACACAGGGCCAGCGGGAAAATCTTATAAAACACAAATCAGAACACCAGCTGAAAATATTTTACAGTCCCAGACCATAGATCTTGGAGAATGAGTAAAAGAACAGAGAATATCACAGAAAAAGCATAGAGTTGATGAACTGACTGGATTTGCATTTCACAGATGATTCAATGTAGTCAGTTTTTTTATTCAGGTCTTTCACTCTATCATCACAAGGCTGACAAAAGAAAATACCTATCTTTAAATCTGTATAAAGCAAAGCTATTATATTGCTTCACAGTAGAAAGGAGATAAAAACAGAATGCTTAAAATTTCCAACTGCCCTTTGATAGACCAATGACCTATAACCAGCTCCTTTTATGCCTACATGTAAAAGTTCATTTATCACAAACAGTGCAAACGCTATTCATCTTATGAAACATTTTTCTTAACTGCAGTCAAGGTTCTCAAAACTGTATTTGAGCTAGGCTGCAGAAATTGCAGTATAATTAATCCATTCCAGTTGTTTACTTCATAAAAGCCAAGGAGAGAGGCACTGGTAGTCTATTACTTAAGTATGAGCATGCAGCACAAGCCTACTTATGAGCACATTTCCCAATCCATTAGTGTTTGTTGTGCCAGGCATTCCGCTGGACCATATTAGCACAGTCCTCTTAAAATACTAACTCTGCCCACAAAGCAGTGAAAAAAGGGGCAATTCTGAAAATGGAGAAGAGGAACAGGGCCAGTGAAACTAGACTAATAGTACATCACATTAAATCACTTAAAAGGAAACTGCCCAAATAAGCCCAATAAAAGAAACAAAACACAGCACTTCTCCTGTGACATCAGATCAGATGGACCTAAAAGAGGTACTTCCAAATTTCCACTTTTCCAGATTTTAAAACAGAGTAAACATCAAACACAAATGATACGAGAAACGTAATTAAACTTGGCTACAGCTCTTTGCCAACTTTCCCATATTTCATTAACTTTTCACATTTTATTTCTTCACTTACTACAGATACCTTTTTGTGATCGAGAGTGCTCTCACAAAAAAAAACTGGAAGAATCTTATAAGATCTGTGCATGTAGAGAGAAGCTTTTGTTCTCTGAAATCCAGTCACAGATGGAAGTTGCCTGTTTGTTATGTATTTTCCAGTCAGTTTTTCTAAAAACAAACTCTCTGCACCATCAAAATGATAAAGAACTCTCATCCCATACGTGGCCATTGTCTCAGGACAGTCGTCAGGATAAAAATCACAGAAGCAAGTAGATTGGAAAAGACCTCCAAGATCATTGAGTTCAACCTCTGACCAACCACCAACCTGTCAACAAGACCATGGCACATGTGCCACATGCAGTCATTTCTCAAACACCTCCCTGGGCAGCCTGTTTCAATGTTCAACACATGTTTCTGTGAAGAAACTCCTCCTGATACCCAACCTGAACCTCTTCTGGCACAGCTTGAGGCCCTGACCTCTTGTCCTGTCAGAGGCTGCCTGGGAGAAGAGATCAAATCTCACCTGGCACAGCCTCCATTCAGGTAGGTTGTAGAGAGTGATAAGCCTTTTCTCCAGGCTGAACAATGCCAGCTCCCTCAGGCACTCCTCATGTGAGTTACTCTCTAGATCCCCAGATTCACTGTCCTTCTCTGGACACAATCCAGCACTTCAGCATCTTTTTTAAAGCGTGGGGCCCAGAACTGGACACAGCACTCAATTGGTGCAGTCTCACAAGTGCCAAGTCACAGAAATCATCAGGTCACAGAACTAACCAAAACATACCTCCAAGAAGCCACAGTGGAAAACTGTAGCCTATGTGTATGTATTTCTTCCTATCTAAGGTTATATTGCAATCATTTTGTAATAAAATGTTATGTAAGTTCCTCTGGGAATTCATAGCATGCAGCCCAATTGCAAACTATACTCTGAATACATAGATGAGAAATGTTTTAATTCTTAACTCACATCAAGAATGGGGATAGATGTGCCCCTTAAATCTGCACAGATCCTCATTCTCTTCACAGAGAAACTGTTAAATAGTTGAAACTGTTATCAACTAATTATGGATGCAATAGAAAAGATCATTAGGAACTAGCAAAGATGAGTGATACAGAGAAATGGCATGAATGTGAACAGAGAAAAGAAACTATTTCCTGCATCTGTAAGAATTATGGAGAAGATAATACCCAGATTTACTGCATTAAATATAAAATGAGACATTTAGTAACAGAGTAATAAGAAAGGAATATTAGGTTTGCATTTTATGGCAATTTTGAACAATGTTAATCTGCAACTAATCAATGACGTTTTAAGACTGCCACCTGTAATTTAACCACAGAAAACCAAACTTTTAGAACCTAGGTTCCCATAAATCACAAGGCCTCGTTTCTCTGCATTATTAAAACTTATGTGTGCAAAACTTATGTACAGGAAACACCCACAAAATAGCAGAAAGGGAAACTACTTATCAGAAAAAGTGAAGGGAATTGAAACTTTTTAGTTTTTCTTAAAGGTAAATAATATTTTTCTTACCTAGGGCTTTCACATATTTGACTTTCTTGTTCCAAGAGGCTGTCCATGTTCTAATTCGTTGATTATCTCTTATGAATTCAATTTCTAGAGTTTCTTCATCTATTTTTTCTTTCAACAGAATGAATATTTCACCAGGGTTCTACAAAATTAAAATGTGTTCCCATTAGTCCTTCAGAAAATTATATTGGAAGTGAAACATTATACTGAAAGTATATCGAAATAACTTTTCCTTTACCAACAACTTCCTTTACCAACTTCCTCTGAAGTATAAGGCCCACACTACAGTAATACTTCAACTCAAGCTGCTAAATAACTCTATTAGAGCTGTCTCCAAACTACATTACTTGCAAATCTTTTGACTGAAGTGTGGATGCAACAAATGGCAAATCCCGCTGCAGCCTCAATGCACTCTCATTGTCCCTTGACAATTTTGGAAACAAATAGCAGATATAGCATGAATGAGATTGCAGCAGGAGGAGAAGAACAATGACTGTTATCCCAAAGATTTTAGCATCCAGAAGCCTTACCTCACATGATATTCTTCTTGGAAGCACCAATATTGACTGCTCGCTACTTTCTGATCTTTCAGAAAGTACCTCTGTTTTAAAAGTGAGGTCTGTTTTTTCTGATGCTCCCCTGACATCTGACAAGTTAATATCAGAGATATTCTGATAATCTGAAATAAATAATATGAAATGAGAACATTGTTAATAATCCTAAACCAACAAAACATGGCAGTGCTGTGGTTTCCAATGTATTACTCATATGGCATTTGGAGTCACATGAAGACAGCACATGAAAGCCTCACAAAATTCTCGTAATGTAAATGTGATGAGATGTCCTCCTTTGATACAGAGCTTGCCCCTGAAGTTTTGATCCTGCAGGCTTGATTTACAGGAACAGGCTCTGCACATATGCTTTGTCTTCCTGAAACAAAAAGGGACATAGCCTTTAGACTGAAATTGTTGTGAACAGTAAAGTCAGGGAGATCAGCCAGTTCTGTCACCTCGGTATTCTCATACACTAGGATAAAACATTATTTTTACCATTCTTCCTTTCTTCAGATGTAAACAAGCACATGCTATAGGTTTACAATATCAACCTACTTGTCTACAGGAAGGGTTTGCATGAGGGCAGTGATACCTGTAATATGGTACTATGACAGTAGGCACAGATTTCTTTGACACAGATTCCATCACCTTTGCCTGCTTTAATGGACAAAAGGATAGATGGAAGCCATACATTTTTTAAATACGATAATCTGTGTTTGGAAATGCTGTGCCAGTTATGCAGGTAGCTTGCAATCAGTTTCTTTTCTGTTTTGCTGTACCAGAAAAGGCCCAAGAGCCTTTAGCAAATATAGTGAATCGTTCACCACATCACAGAATTTTAATCATGAAAAAGAACAGAAAACTGCCTCTGCAGAGCTCTGACTAAGCCTGTGTTTCAGCAAAGGTATCCTTTACCTGCTATGTCTCAGCTGTATCATTACTCCTCCTTTCCAGACACTCTATTACCCTGTGTGAAACACTCCTGCCACCCATCTCAAAGGACTGCAGCAGCTCTGCATCATGGAGGATTAGTCAGCATACTGCAGTCACCTAGTTAGGTCATTGATATCATTTCACGTCGTTCACAGCTAAAAAATCGTGACTGGCTAGTAAGACAATATCCTGAGAGACATCCACACTATCTTGTATTACTGTAAATTATGGAAGACTCACAGTCAATTACATTCAAGCATACAAATAACTTTTGAGGTACATCTTCTCTTAAATGGATATAGAATATTAAAATAAATTAGCGCTGGGCAGAATACAGAACAGTAGCAATCTGGCTTTGCTCATAGAAGTACCACAGCCATTTTGCGTTGCTTTGAGAAGGTGTCCAAGTGACTGAGCTACACAAACAATGAAGTGCTCCTATGTGGCACAGAAACCTTTCCAGCCAGTGTCAGTACTGGCAATCTACAATTAGCTTTCTCACTTCTTGCTTGCCTTTACTTCCCCCATATGAACCAGTTCATCTGATACAGAATGCTTCTTTGCCTTACCAATCTTGCCTTGCTTAAGGCATAGATTTAATAAACTACCACTATAATAAATGTGTCTGATAAATGAAGTTATGCCATGGCATCCTACTGTTGAATCTTTTTATCCTCCGGGGATATGCTTTAATTGGGAAGGAAGGGAAGGGAAGGGAAGGGAAGGGAAGGGAAGGGAAGGGAAGGGAAGGGAAGGGAAGGGAAGGGAAGGGAAGGGAAGGGAAGGGAAGGGAAGGGAAGGGAAGGGAAGGGAAGGGAAGGGAAGGGAAGGGAAGGGAAGGGAAGGGAAGGGAAGGGAAGGGAAGGGAAGGGAAGGGAAGGAAGGAAGGAAGGAAGGAAGGAAATCAAATGTCCATGGTCCCTTGAAGAAGCTGAAGTTTCCTTGAACCTCTAAGTTAAGCAGGTCCATCACTAGCTAGTAGAACCTGCCCATCCTACTTCTGCTTATATTATCATGTCTTTAAGGCCAAATAACTCTGAATTAAAGCTGTGAATTCAGCGTAGATTATTAAAATTACACTGAACCTACATGTAGATGTACTTTATACTAAAGTATCATTAATTCCATTTGCTTTAATTTATTTTAAAAATTAAATAGGCTACATTGAACAAAGGCTATTCCGTTTCTGAAGGAGAACCCACACACAGTTCAATGCAGTTTAACTAATCCAGCTCAGAATATAAGTGCAATAATTTCTCTAATTATCATTGTGAAGACCAGACTTTATTTAGTACTGCCTTTCAGAAATATGAACAGAGGATAACAGTTATGATACTTTACAGCAGCCTTACAGTACCTAAACAGGGCCTACAAGAAACATGGAGAGGGACTTTTTACAAGGGCATGTAGGGATAGGACATGGGGGAATGGCTTCAAACTCAGAGGGTAGGTTTAGATTAGATACATTAGGAAAAAATGCCATTCAGCAAGGGTGGTGAGACACCAGCACAGGCTGCCCGGAGCAGTTGTGAATGCCTCATACCTGGCAGTGTTAAAGGGCCAGGTTGGATGGGCTTTGAGCAACCTGGTCTGGTGAAAGGTGTCAATGCTTATGGCCAGGGGATTGGTACTAGATGGTCTTTAAGGTCCTGTCCAACCCAAACCTTTCTACAATTCTGTGATTATGTATGCCCACAGCACATATTTTGGGAATGTATTCACATTTTAAGTTACTCGTAGATCTTACAATTACACAGAATTCACTTCAGAAGATAACTCATATGAGGTACACGCTGCTTCTGATTTTTGTCTGCCACTTTAGGCAAAGGAATCTCACAGACTCAAGAAACATTCCTTTATCAGATTGACAAAATTAAAGGAATTAATAACAAATCTGGGAGGCACTGGATTCTCAGATGTCAGCCATCTGTCAGTGATTCAAGGATCATGTAGATGCATTCTAATCTATGTAAAGTTCATGACAACTTTATTTCCACAGTCTACACTCTACTTATCAAAGATGATAGAAGTTACTTTCACCTTTTAATGCCAATAATTCATCTACTGTGAACATTAATCCTACTGCTAACAAGTTGGTTTAAATTATGATAACATTTTCTTCCCCATTAATGACTGCATTTTAACATTTTTATTATGCCTAGTGACACCTAAATGCAATATCAAAACTTCAGCTCAGTCACTACTGTGATAGCACAACTATCCAAATAATAGACAATTAAGAAATGTG
Organism: Acridotheres tristis; assembly: GCA_037013685.1. Lineage (NCBI taxonomy): Eukaryota > Metazoa > Chordata > Aves > Passeriformes > Sturnidae > Acridotheres > Acridotheres tristis. The sequence continues at coordinate 22,345,264 of CM072888.1, read as the reverse complement.
GCTCTTACATCAAAGACTTGGATATTTAAGAGGATTAGGATTCCTCTGCTGACTTGAAAGTGGCTATCAATTTATTAGCTAAAAACCATCAAGCAAGACCTTTTTCACTAAATGTAAGGTCTACCTGACAATCAATGAACCATGTACAACAGTCCAAGAACCAAAGGGATCTACATTATCTCTACAATACAGTCATCAAAGTTTGGAGCCACCATCTCCAGCACTCAAATTTCTACAAGCAGTTGCACATGATCTGTCCTAAAATGTGGAACATGAAACAATCACAGGAAATGTTACTTGCCAATGCTGAACATGCAACACATCAGAGATCAGGCAAGCCTTGGTTTGTGAGCATTAACTGAAACTAAGTAGCTCATAAAGGTAGTAATACTACAATAATGAGATTGTAGTAACACAAATGGAACAATGATAGACAATATTGGTTTTACATAGGCAGAAGGTGTTGCCAGGTGTTCAAATCTCTTGAACATTTCAATTTTGGACATCTTCATTATTTGTCCTCTGTACACTCTTGGTTTTTACCTGTAAGCAATGCCTAAGGAGCTTCACCAATTCCTGAGGCTTTCAGAAAAAATCAGAATTTACAATTGAGGGTGAAGACTATCTTAAAAGAAACATAAAAGGAACATCATTATTATGCTGGACTATGTAAGAGAAAGGATTTATTGAAGAGTATTTGTTGGTTTGTGAATGTGTTCTTTTAATGTTTTATATAATGGTGACCTATTTGTGAGGTTTTTAAAATGTAGCAGTAAGAATTAAAATATTGATGAATAAAATCAGACCCTTTCTTGTAGGATCAAAGTATAAGAAATTATTAACTATATCCCATGATTCACAGACATCACTATGAGCCAGAAGCTAAAAAGAAAGGAAAAATCTATGATAATCTTCCCTTGAGTAATCAGGGCAGTACTACTGGGAATTATCATCTATTATAGAGGGTAATGCTTAATTTCCATCAGATGACTTTTGTTGGCTTATTTTTGACAAATATCTGCTGCTGATGGCCACATTGAATGGACTGATCTTAAATTTACATTCATTTTAAATACTAAAATATAATACACATTTACTGTAACTTAATTGAGGAACAGCACTGATATTTTCAATTTCACTTCAGTGTTCTCTCCTAATTCATGTAACTTCAATACATGGTGTATTTTATATAAGACCCTTTGGAATACATTACTGCTTTCAATTTAACATTTTGAACTAAATTCATTATAGCCTTTGAAGCTGTATTCCTTTACATAAACTGAGAAATTTTCATAAAGTATCTCAAGTCTCCTGTGTATTCAACAACTTCACCACAGCTTCTAAGTAACCTTTCTGCCATATCCAACTTCCCCCTCACCCCCAAATTCTAACCTTTCAAATACACTCTTTAGTTATCCTTACTGCAGCCTGCATGAGAATTAGAAGTGTTCTCTGTCTTGATTACTTGGTAGTTGCTACATGTTTTGAGTCAACAATGTACGTGACAGATTTAGGGCATTAAAAATAGCAGAAAAAAAACTTATGAAAGATTTATGTGTTTTCTAAGGCTACACATGAAATGAATCTCTCAGTCAAAATCAGGCTAGCTTTACAAATTTCAGATCTTCCTCAAGTTTTGCTAAAGCAATGCCAGCTGAAGAACTGAAACTGCAGTACAAAAGAGGTCCTCAATTAGCCCTAGATCACACAAGAGGAGGAGAAATAGGGCTAAATCAAGTTAGACAGATGACAAGGAATGGGAGGGTAATTTAACACATGTGGCCATCTTGTCACCTGAAAGAAAAGTCAGGGTGTTCCAGTGTCAAAGATTAAAATAAAGAGGATTACAGCAGATCTCTTAAGTGCAGGAGTATCCTGTGTAATACGGTACGCCCACTCTCCAGCACACTGTGAGGTAAAGGCAAAGGCAGTGCCACTGGGTTCTGTGAGGTATAACTGAAAAGGTTCCCATGTATAAGCGACTTCCTTGCAATTCACAAGCCTGAAGTTCTGAGTGCCCAGCAGAAATATGGATTAAAGAAGAACAATTCTGAAAAAAATGAAGTAACTTCTTGTAATGTTGAAAAAAAGCCATACGCACATCATGTTCTTTTCGCAATCCACCATAAGTTTATTGTAGACACTTATGAATATATGAATATTGAATATGAATATATGAAGATAATACTGTTAAAGTGTGGGTATCTATAAATGCTGTATGAGCTCAGCAGAGAGTGCAGCAGAGTGGGATTGAAAGAGAGCCTCCAACTGCACAAATTGTCCTATAAATTACCTGAGAAAGGCTGTGAGAAACAGGGAGGCAGAAATCATGCACCACACTGTGCTTCCTTCAATGGGACTGTGTTCCTTGCATGAACGTGGGATTTACTGATTTTTACCATAATCACTCTCTAAGATGTTATTTCAAAGTAAATCCCCTTTTTTCTCTGTTGAAGTTTTCTTTTACAAGGGTGAGAGAAGGTTTAGGAATGAAAAGGTTTCCAAAAATCACAGAAAATTATTAGTACATACTCAAACACAAAAAAATCTGACTTCAGTCACAATTTCTTTAATTTGTTTTCTATGATGAATAAATTTCAAACCAAGATAAGCATATTTATTTGTGAACAAGCTTTAAATAATGCTTCTCTCTATGTTGAACCAACTATCTTTTCCAAATACACTGACAGTTATATTTATTTTTCTCAAAAGCATTCTCAGCCACAGTTTCTCCTGCATGGTTGAGTTTTTCTGTCAAAAACAGTAGCCTTCTGTAAGATGGCCTATTTTGCCCACGTCTCCAAAATATTTCTATTACTTTATTTATGGTGTACAACTTTTCTTGCAAGTAAGCATCAAACTGACAGTTCCTTTAAAAGCTATCAAGAACAGTTTTTTCTTTTCTGAATATTATACGTAAGTTGGTGTTTCTGTCATCTTAGCAACCAATGGTACTGCAATTTCCATTAACACCTATTTCTCTCCCATAACAGCAATCCCTGAACCCCCCCCATCTATTATTTTCTGAGTTACTATACACATGTAGGCAAAGATTGATTTTATGTGGACGTACATATTCATATGTTCTTTTATTATCAGGTATGTTTTTGTACACAACAATTTATCACTCTGATATAACTGTAGCCTAACGGAGTCATCATGAATGCATCTAAAGAGAATATGAAAGTCCTATTATGTGCAGCCTTTTTGGATCTGATAGTAAAAATCAAAAGATCCTGCTTCAAATAATTCCTCAGACTGCAAAAGGCTATTTACCATGAGTTTATCAATAATCTCTAAGAAATAACTTGCATGAAAATGCAGGCATTTCTTTTCATATATACTTTCATATGATTGTAACTCTGTATTCAGAGGCAATCTAAAGTTATAACAATTAACTAGTTCTAAGTTGTCTTGTGGTTTGGAAGAAATGTTTGATTTTGTCAGAGCTTTAGCTAGGACGGATATATTTAGATGCTTTTTGGGACCGATTTTCATCTTTCACTACATTCAATTCATGCTATTATTTTTTTCTGCAATGAAATCTATGACTTTCAGCTTCACCAGCAGCACTAGGAACTTGACTACTCTGATAAGTTTGACACATAGCAAGACTGTCCCAAAAAGTTTCTATTGGGCATACTGATTAGTTTGGAAGTAACAACTACCTGTCTGAGGTCATCTGGGTGCTGAGCAGAGTTGCTGGTGGAGCCCAAGCCTGTTATTTCCAGTTTCTGGATTCCGCATACTTATTCAAGGAAGAAGCAAACTGAAGTCTGCCCCTCTGTGTGTACCAGAAGTTCTCAGTTATTGAAGCCTAATGTTTTATTAAAGAGTCCTTCCATCCACTTCAGACTTACTGGAGTTCTACCACAGTAAGAACACTTGGGTGGTTTTGTTCCATTTCTCTGTGCTGTCAGCACATACACCTCTCACCTCTGTTTCAGTGAAGGATTTAGGTGAAGGATTATACAGCAGTAAACACTGCCTGAAATGAGATGTGCTGCTGCCACCGGGACAGGTTACCCCCGTGCTACTGACACAAAATACCACTGAAGACAGAAGGACCGATAGCAGAGGAATCCAGGGTGTACAACCTCCAAAATTTATCTGATAAAATGCTCCTGAAAATTCCTTATTATTGCAAAGGGGCCAGATGCAGCTGCCTAGTGGCTCCTTCATCTCTAAACTCCAATTCAAGCCTCTCATAACTGGCCTGGCTCAAACTTCACACTGTGCTTGGACACAGAAGTGGCACACTGCTACACTTAGAAATACACACATATAAAAGGAAACAGAGAGGAGTGTCTGAGAATCAAAACATATTTCAGGGAGGCACAACATTCAAGCTAATAAGATGTCTAATTTTTTACAAGTATCACCCTCAATGAACGAAGAAATTCCTCAAGGACTGAGTAGCCAAACTTTCCCCTCTTGGCCACATTTGAAGCTATTCTGTTTATGAATATTCCTTAGGGTCATCAAAAAAGACATGGATGGAAGTTCATGAAGTTTAACATAACTGAAGTCCTTTAACAGCTGCATTGGGAGAGGCTGGGAAGGGAGACACTGGTAGCAGGCATTCTCAGCCTTCACCCTGCTCAGACAGAACATTAATAATATCAAGATGAGCACTGACACAAGCCAATATACTCCATGTTATAGCATCCCTTAAATCAATCTGGTAACAGAAAGTAGCTTGGACTGCAGCAGGTCATTTACCAAAGAGAGTGTCTTAGTCTCAGGATGACAGCAGAACTTCAATACCTGCACAGGGCTCTTATCAATGTCTGGATTAAATTTATGATGCTGTTCCTGATATGTACAGCTCTAAATTACATGGGATTTGTCTGTCTAAGAGACCACATGTCTCCTGCGCCATGCTGCCACAATTGCTTTCAGCAGAAAGACTCACGCCAGACATGTTTGGTATTAAAGAAGGAAAAAAAGTGAGTTGTCAGCAGGACTGATTCACTGGGGACAGGCTGCTTTGCAATTTACTCCCACCTTTAGTTTGAAATAGCTAAAATTTATTGACCCTCAAAGTGGGCTAAAAGGTACACTGCTTTCTTAGGAACACAATCAAAAGTAGTATTTTTAGACAGATCTGAACACCATGCTTGTTTTCTAAGTCCTGATTTAACAAAACTCCCTTTTGTTAGAGTTGTGAATCGGAAGGTAATCTGAGGTCTTCATCTTTTAAGACAATGCCCTTTAATACAACTGAAGAGACACGTTTTATTAAAACGGGATTTTAGATAGCATTATAGAAAAAGAATAGCATAGCATAGGTACTCTTAGAGCTCTTTATCTGCAGAGAGGATTTATTTTGCTAAAAAATGCTGGCCTTTCTTCAGTTTAGTTTGGTAAAGGATACAGATATACCCGTATGCACATACATCTTACCTTGATGAGACCTCCGAGCAGGATCAAAACATGTCTGCTGTTACATTTAATAGGCAGACAGCTATCATCCTTTAAAATCACCTATTGTGCTCTACTTACCCATGCCTAATTGCTTCAGTTAATTAGTGCTAGGATACAAGCTTTAGTGGCAAATGTTAAAAAAGACAAAGCTGTTTCACAGAAGGGGAAGAGCCTTTTTGGAAGCTGAGTATCACTTAATGGGTACCTAAATCTGAGTTTAGCTCTATTTTGCAGCTCCATAATAACACATTCATATTTTATATTGTGGTGACAAGGCTGTATACCCAGATCCTAGTACAATTACTTCATTTTTCTACCTTAGTACAAATTATAAATAATGATTCTTTGGGGAACAGAAAGTTTCCTGAGGAACCACAAGGGATATTCTCAAGATACGGCTCTATAGTAATTATAACAAGTCCTCTCTTCTTACACAGAAACCAAAAATACAGAAAGCACATGGCAACATTTGTGAGTGGCTGAAGAGCTGATTTATTCTGTTATCACCTAGAGGACTGAGTCCTCATATATTCATATTATGGTCATTAGCATTCCACAACTGATCTTTTCCCTCACTCAGCAGCAAATCAATTGTTTTAACATCTGCTTGTAGCTCGTATGTCCCCAAAGGATTTCAGTGATCATATTGTTTTTCCATTTTCCAATGTACTCTCTGACCTTTTCCCTCAAGGCCTTGCACACTTCACTTTAGTCAATCACTTCTTATTGATTGTTAGCGCCTGCTCACTCCCCATCTATCTTTGCTTCAATGAATGTAGGGGTATTTTTTTAGTGAACTTATTTTTAATATTCCTGTCATCCGCTCACTGTTCTCTCCATCTTTGTTGCTTTAGATTTCTCATTTAGATTTATACTTCTGTTCTGTTCAGCTTTCATTCCAGTTCAAGCTAAAATTCTATCTTCTTTCAACTTATCCTTTCTTTTGTATGATGCTTGTATATACAAAACAAACGTCAGCTTTCAGCAAGCCACTATCAACTTCAGACCTCACCTAAAGCACCATTCTTTTGGGAATTTATAGGGTTCTGGCAAAAACCCTTTCTTGGTTTATAATTTCTCCCGACACTTCCGTTCTGTGTCTTTCATACAATTTAGCACTGCATACATTTGCTTCTTATTAGGAAGAAGCGGAGAGAAGAGACGGTCCCTGAAAACACTTTTTCACAATTCTTCCGAAGTCAAACCCTGTCTGTTTACCTGAAGATTCATCTACACTCTGGAGGGTACAAACAGTGGCTAATTTGCAGCTGACATTTTATCTTTCTTGGCTTTGTAAAGACTGACTCACCGAATCTCAGAAATTCCAATCATTTCACTTCTTGGGCTACTTTTCCCTCCAAAGCTCTGCAGTGGTATCAGGTAACTGCTCCCTGTTGCATCACTACAGAAGGAATGTTGACCATGCATTTCCTTACACTTGTTTGGCAGTCAGCCATAACCTCACATACAGGATACCATTACTGGGAATCCCTCATTTCTAATTGGCTCTTTCACTCATCACAACAATCTCCTTGGTCCTCTTAGCAATAACCAGACATCATTAATCAGCAAAGGCCACAGACAATCAGTGCTTTCAGGATGCCTGCCAAAAGCTGACTGAGAATGGCTGTTCAGGAAACTTCTGCTAAGATTTCAAGTGAAACTTTTGCTTTTAATGCAAATTTTTTTTTTGCTGGAAAATCCCCATATCACTTTATTTCAGTATCAACCATTCAGTTGGCAGTAAACGTGGACTTAAAGCTGCTCTTCAAGCAGCCATAAGAAAACAGAAGTAGCTTGGAGGACCATGTCCTCAGTCCTTTCTTTTCTTGGGACTCTCTTTTCTCTAATCACTCTCTATTTTAATGTCTCATTTTTTGGACGTAACAGGAATGAATGAGAGAAATGGTGGCATCAACTTATTTGGCACCTGGATGATGAGCCAGAAAGCTTTCTTTATATCAACATACTTCTTCAGTGCACTGACCCGTTGCACATTCAACACAGGACCAAAAAGAGATATCCATAGAAACCTTGATAACATTTCTCTAGCGATAAACCAATGTAGCTTTGCAGCAGCCTTCTGCTTGAGATCACACCATTACACCTAAGATGTCAAGAGACTCAAAAAGAGACCCTTATCAGAATATGGATGGGGTTGAACAGGAAAGAGAGCCACTAACCTCAGAGTCCAGCAGCACAGAACTGCTACACCAGGAATTCTGGAATAACTTACTTGTCCCTTTCCATTGGTAAGCATGCTGGTGCTATTAAGCCAATTACTTTCCAACAATGTCAACCCAGAAATAAAGTTCTCTAAGAACTGAGGACAGGAAACATGCTACGTAGCTCTTTATAAAAGCACATTAAGATTTTGCCAATCTGTAATTCCTACTACAACCTTTTGTAAATTTTCATGACTACAAGTAAACCAAAATAGCAAATGTCAACAGGGGCTGAAGCTGTGATGCAGATCTTCTCCAGCCACTGGCTTTCAGTAAATGATGCTGCAAATCTGATGTGAGTAGGACAGATGTAAATGAAATTTTAAATCAGCTCTTTCTTACAAGCAAAACTCTTCATGCAGGGAACAGGAAGGAAAGCTCTCCATGTCTTCCTTTTTCTCTACACTGAAATCACAGTAAAAAACCCAACCCTTTTGTATCTCCTCCCCTTTTCACACTCCTCACAAGATTGTGTGGGTATTGATGTGGGGGTGGATGTCTGAGAACAAGGCATGCTTCTCTACACAACTGTATGCTATGGTAGGAATGGTTTATTGCCTTCCATGTATAACAACATGTAAGAGAACGTATTTAATTTTCTGAAAAGTACTGGCTTTATTCTGTGAAAGGCAAGGGGAATTCAACTCACCATCTGTAAGAACTGTTTCATAGATGTAAGACACAGAGTCTCCAAGATTTTCATCCCATGGTTTATCTAGGAAAAAATAAGAAAGAAGATAATATCATCACACTGATTTCCACTTTTTGTTTTCTAAGATTAAAATCTGTATGTATTTTAAATGTAAGAAAAAGCTATTTAAAGCTATTATTCTGCAGATAAAAAAAGCAATCATAAAACAAATCCGAGGGCTAGTATAGAGGAACAAGCCTAGAGAACAAGTCAGAGGGACAAGCCAACCTTTAGATCCAACTTTATTTTTCAGTAAATGTCCCTTTGACTTATTTTTTTTCAATTTATCAGAGCTGGTGAGAAATGTCTACTTGATGAAGTTTCCCTGAAAGTCAATACAGCAAATAATGAGAGAGGAGTTGGGAGTAAAAAAGATAATAGAATCATGTGAAGTAAAGTGAGAAACTGAAATGGATACGGACACTGCCATTTGGAAGACACATGTTCAGTGTTTAATAATACAATAGATCTAGTTACAGACAGTATCACGGAATCATAGAGTGGTTTGGGGTGGAAAGGACCCTGAAGAACATCTACCTCCAATCCCTTAGCCATGGACAGAGACACCTTCCACTAGATCAGATTGCTCAAACCCCATCCAACCTGGCCTCGAACACTTCCAGGGATGAGGCATCCACAGCTTCTCTGAGCAATCCATTCCAGTGCCTCACCATCCTCATTGTAAGGAATTTCTTCCAAAACTTAAACCTACCTTTCTCCAGTTCACAGCCATTCACCTTGTCCTATCCCCTGAACCTTCTAGGCTCTGGGCTGAACAATCCCAGCTCTTTCAGCCTGTCTGCAGGAGAGGTGCTCCAGTACTCCAAGAATCTTTGAGCATCTCTGTGGCCTTCTCTGGCCCATGTTGTTTGTGTGTTGGGAGCTTCCAGAGCTGGATGCAGCCCTGCAGGTGGGGTCTCACCAGAGCAGAGCAGAGGGGCAGAATCCCCTCCCTCGCCCTGCTGCCCACACTGCTTTGGATAAAGCTCAGGACAGGTTTGGCTTTCTGGTCTGTAAGCATACATTGATCTTCTCATCAAGCAACACCTCTAAGTCCTCAAGGTTGCATTCAATCCATTCACCACCCAGACTGTATTTATGCTTGGGATTGCCCCAGCATGTGCAGGGCCTTGCACCTGGCCTTGCTGGCCTTCATGAGGTGTGGGCTCACTTCTTGAACCTGTGAAGCCCCTCCAAATGGCATCCTTTCCCTCCAGCGCATCGACTGCACCACACAGCTTGGTGTCTGCAGCAAATTTGCTAAGGGTGCACTCAATGCCACCAAAAAAAAATTAAAGAGCATCCAACACAGAATCACTGAGTAGTTCTGGTTGGAAGGGACCATTGCGGCTCACCTGGTCCAAACCTCCCTGCTCAAGTAGGGTTATCCTGAAACACAAGGCACAGGATTGCATGCAGACAGCTCTTGAACATCTCCAGTGAGGGAAACTCCACAACCTCTCTGACCATCTGTTCCAGTGTGTTCAGTCACCTGTGTAGTGAATAAGTTCTTCCTCACATTTAGGTGGAACATCATTTTCTGCCCATTGCCTCTTGTCCTGTTGCTTGGCATCACTGAGCAGAGCCTGGCTCCATCCCCTTGACATCCTCCCTCCAGATACTGATAGATATTGATGAGGTCCCCTTCTCAGCTATCTCTTCTCAGCCTGTGCCCTGCAATATACTGTATTAACATTTTCAGGACCAAGTTCTGGAATCACAGCCTTTTAAGTAAGTACACAGAGACCCTACCAAGAGCAAAATCTGGTTCTATTTTTCTACTATGAACTTAAATAAGTGTTATACTTCATTTTTTCAGGGATAAGTGACAATTTCTTTAGTCTAGACTGCAAAACAACCCTTATTTTACCCCATTTACAATAAAATGGCACTAATCTAACAGAAGTAATATTGTGGTGCTGTAACAACAGTCATATGCAAAAAAATACACAAGGGCTACTTTTACAGAGGTCTTCTCTAGATGCCTTCCAATGACAACTCTTCAGTAATTGTGACCGGTAACCACAGTGCAAGACTCAGTCAGACTCAATAATACATTACATGATGGACATATAAGACTACAGATGCACACAGCCATTTTACAGCATTACCTGCAAAAATACTTGCTGGGAATCTTAAATTATTTGTCAGCTTTAGAAACAGTCTCACTACTGCAATTAAATACTGACTGATGACTGGGCCATAAACAATACATAAATTTGGATGTAGTCCATTTCAAACCTTAAATCAGCAGACTAAAAATGATAAATCCATTAATTTATCTTTTAAATTAAAAAAATATAAACAAAATAAACAGAAGTAAAATTGCAGTATGTTTAGTTAGTACATGCTGTTGCAATAATGCTTGTGTTCTAGTCATCTGACTTTTATTATTAACAAAACTTTTAATGAGTCCTAAATGCTGCTAAAAATATTCTAAAAAACATGCTAAAAACTTTAAGATGTTGGTGCACTCACTTTTCCAGGTGTAGTAACTTTTCATCCAACTACTGTCAAAAATAAGAGAAAAAAACATCATCTACATGACACATACTTCAGAATCTAAGGGTACAGGTTACCACAACTAGCTACATAGATTAGAACATGAGCTGCTAAGAAACCTAACAAACCCCACAAATAAACCCTAACAAGTAAAATCTTCTCTGAATTTTGCAGAACAAAAGAGAAGAAATAGCAAAGCAGTCAAACAGTTTAAGTGACAGTGGATGACAGTCTCAACATCTTATCTGGGGTTGCCACCTCCAGACAATCACTTCGGTTTCTCTTCTGCTTTGAAACAGCCAGGATCTCATGTCAGATGAAAGTTAGTGACACAAGCCAATTTTTTTTTGTTGTCGGTCATTACCAACCCCCATCACTGCACTGGCATCCCTTCTATGTGGAATGGAGAAGCACAGCATCTCAGGAAGATGTAATACTCTGGTAATTTTAGCAGTCCCTGCAGAGCACTTCAAAGACTTATTAGCAGGGCAAAAGGGAAATGAGAGCTATACTGCAGCATACACCAACTGACAGAATATCCCTTCTGCTCTTGTGCTTATGATACAGTCACACAGATTATTTTCATTTTAATAAAAAAAAAATAATTAGCAGGTGTACTGCAATAAGCAGATGACATCACTACCTTAAAACACCAACAGTGGTATGCACTGTCTGAATGTAAATACCTTGGGGAAGGAGTAAACAGAGGCACAGCCATGTGGTCTCATTTATTGAAACCTCTCCTGTCAGTGAACGGTGAACGAGGCCAGAACCACTCACTTACTTTCCTCTATTTACTCAGTCTTGCATGTTCAGGGAGAAATCTTCACAACCAAGATTTAGGTCACACACACACACACGAGTATTTAGTATTCACAAACAAACAAGATCAGAAATTCTAGTCATTTTCTTTCTTCTTCAACTTTGGGGTTTTTTAGCACTTTAGCTTCATTTTCTCATAGACTCCAAGTCAATGTCAAAATTTAGGTGAAGCACTTGTCCAGTGAAGCCAATGGTAAACTCAATCAGGGGTTTAGCTCATCAGCACAAGTCTTGCTCACAGCCTAAGGAAATCTATCAGCATTCATTACTTGTATTTGAGAATCAATGTGAACAGGACTTTATAGGAGAACAAGCAAAGCAGTGGAACCAAAATGTGAAACATAACTTCAGTATTCAATGTTATACCAAATCACAATAAAATTGATGCCACTGTACTAGAAATGAAACAGGAAACAGATACCACAAAAGTTATGGTAAAAATATAATTATTTCTTTCTCTTTTGTGTGGTCTGCACAATGGAAATTAGCCCCTCAGTATCTGAAGTGGTCTGAAGATCTCCTTGAGTCAAGCACTACTTTAGCTCCCAGACTGCTTTTCCCACATTTACTTATTAGAGAAAAACACCCTATGCTAGTATCTCGTTTGTCCACATCTGCACACTACTATTAGTTGCAAAAGTAGTTTTCATAACATTACTGTTCTTGATCGTTAGAATTGTGTGCAGATACATGGAATACCTTTTAGGCAAACAATCAGAAATTAATGGCATACTGCTGTCTCAGGTAAAATTTACAAATTTGTTTTGAGAATCTTTCCTGAGTTGTCAAAGACTCTGGGTACCATTTTCTAGTTGAGTTATTTTACTTCATGTACATCTCACTTTTTAATACAATAGCAGATAATGAATGGATACATGTAGGTTTGATGAGCTGTTCTCAGCTATCAAGTTTTGTAGAAGTAAATTCTCTTCATATTTTGGCATTAAAAGAAAAAAAGGGTATCACTGCTTGGGGAAAAGGCTGGAAGTGGAAATGACAAGAGTTGCTTTTGCTGAGCTTTAAAAAATGAAACCTAATAAAACTTCAAGCAGACTAATGAATACTTATGACTCCTTTACCAAGAAGTCTCACCAAAAGTCTAATAAAAGTGTCAGCGCACTTTAGAAACTGTGCCAAAGAAAATTATTTGTATTATATAAGACCTGTTCTCTTTTTGCACCATTAATACTGAGGACAGCTACAGGAGAAATTTAGGACATTTGAGGATCTAAGTTAACTACCTACAGATGCAAATATCTGTCTACAAATCCTTTATATAAACACATGCTTGCCTGAATTTGAAGTCTTCCAGGATTAAACAGAAAAACCTCAGCTATGTTTAGTACCCCAGGATACTGAATTAATACATTGAAAATATGTCAATTTAATCTAAAAAAGGGGTACCTAGTCCAGCAGACCAAGAACAGGTAGTAGAAAGATACAGGAGAAGGAAAAGACAGACGCAAGCAAAACGTATGTCCTGACAAGCAAAACATATGTCCTGATTCTACTTGCAACAATATTGCGAAAAGCTGATAAAGGAAAGTCAGAATTCTAGAGTCTCACTGGGTCATCTTAGATGTTAACATAGAATAATAAAACTTTTGAGTGTTCTCCTCTTTCTCTGGAAGTTATCTTTTTTATGGCAATAGGCACAGGATCTACAAAATTCAAAACCAATTCGGAATCTGAATGTGGCATTTTCAAACAGTGAAATATATTACAAACAAATCCTGCAAAAGGAATCTTTTGACAACATTAAAATATTTGTGTTCCTCTTCATGCAGAAGATGAATATAATAAAGTCTGTCAGCATCCTGGAAATATATGTTAGAAAGGTCACTCTCCATGTCTCAGTTCTCCCTTTACTCCTCCAAGAATATGCTCAAACAGGCTTGACAAACCATTCAGATTTTGTGTTTGAACCACATTACAGACAAATAAGCTCTCTGCTGAGTACAGAACCCCCTGCATCTTCTGTTTTATTTAGTTTTATTTAACATTTTAATTAATTTTAGTTTTTGCCTAGAATGTTTGGCATATAGTCTACTTTAGAGCCAGAAGGAAGTTTTAACAGATGCAAATCTGTCTGCTCCAAGAATATGAAACCAACATCATCTGGTAGGTGAAATAATTGTGGTAGCATATAAAATGAGACTTATTTTGCATTTCTTCCATCTCAGGTTGTAGGGCTAGTGCAAAGAGAATAGCACCTAGCAGAGAAGAGACAGCTAAAAACTAAAACCTTGCCTATGAGCTTTCCTGAGTATGGGGAAATCTGTAGTGGAAGGGTGGTGACTACTAGCACCTATGCTACGCCATTGTTAACATTCTCCAGGAGAATGTTAAACTGTGAGATAACAGCATGATTTAGCATCCATCTTCAGCTGTTCTAACTGCCTGCAGGCCACTCCTGAGCCCTGGCATCCATTAGTCCTAGGCTCTCCATGGCTCACTGTCCTAAGGGATTAACAGAACTTAGTTGCAGTGGAAGGCATGTGGTGGGGGCCATTATAATTAATTTAGACTGGTAGAGTGATAGCTCTTTTCAATACTGAGGAGACAAGAACCTACAATTGCTTGGAAGAATAAGTTAAGAATAACGAACAGTTTAGCAGGAAAAACAGAACTGAAAACCACAAAGAATATACACAAAAGTGTTTTCATCACTATCTCTAAAAGGGTCAAGAATATAAGGGTCTAGGGATGAGCAGTGAAAACAAAAGGGATTGAAGACAATGATCCATATGAAGAGAAATGGGAAATCTTGTATGTCTGGTCCCAATGAAAGGCAAAAAAAAATATGCTCCAAGGGAAAAATAATCATTGTATATACTCAACAACCCCTGAACAAATAATTTTAAATACAAGGGAAAAATCTTTTTTCCCAGATGTGCAATCTGTCAAAATCCCAGTCATAGGTATCACAAAGGCTAAGAACTTAACAGGATTATACAAAAGACTATCATATATACAGATACCATTATCTTTAAGCAAAGGTAAATAATGACAAACCATGCACATCTTCATTCCTCAGAGCTTAAATCAATACTCATATGAAAGCAAATCTCTTTGTTGGATCTTTCACTGCACAACAAGAGAGCAGAGCAGAGGTCTCCTATCCAGCCCTGATCTAAGCTGGCCTGGCTGACAGCCAGGGCACACCACTACACAAAAAGCAGGGCCAGAGCAGTTCTAAGCTACAAGTGTGGAGTAGGGCTTAGCTTTGAAGCACCAGGCATCATCACCACTTCCAGTCCTGGATCTAGCTCAGTCCACTGAACTCATCCCAGCCACAGTATATGCATCCCCAGTAAAGATGTACACACTGAGACTAAGGCCTTCAACAACTATTCATTAATTCACCTTTCTCCTGATCTTTGAAATTGCTGATATTGGTCACTGTCAAAGCAAAGATCATTTGAACACCTACTAAACATTTGACATTACACTTAAGTCCCAAGGGCACAGGTAATAGGTATTCTTGTGAATGCATTGACCTAAGCAAAGAACTTTCATGAGTCTTCCAGAAAACTGTTTCTTGTTGCAGTAAGGTTTGCCATTTCCTGTGCATGTGTCAACTGATAATATCTAAGCACAGTTACTTCCTATATATACACACACACCGTATAGACTCACTGTTTTCATCCCATTTAAAAAACTGCCAAGAAGCTTCAGTCTGAAGCTAAATATTGGACACAGAGAGAAATTGCAAACATTGCCTTCTGAAACCAAAACAGACAAATGTAATGAGCCCAAATTGCCAAGTCTGAGATATGTACTGAGGAAAAGGTTATTCAATACTGAAGAGATGGTTGGGGAGGAGGAGTCTAAAATGTTCTTTTGAAAACACTGATCTCACATAGGCAGACTGTGTGTAGACATATTCTGGGCAGGTTTTAAAGCCCTATAGTATACTTAAGCTTACCTGCTTAAGCACAAGACAGCAGGGACATCCAGCTAAGTCATTCATTCAGCTGGCATCTCTCTACCCCAGTGTTCAAAAGAATATTCTTGGTTGTTCATGTGCATCTAAAACTAGCTCTGAGTAGAAATCCTGAACTGCAGGATGTCTTTCTCAAGCACAAACTCCCATTCCAATAAAATGGCATGCTGCATGTAACGAAGAGAGAAGCACAATATTCTATTTCGTAGACAAAATCTTGGCTTAAAGCAAGAGCTGAGAGGAGACAAAAGACCTAAGGATTACAAACAAGCAGTAGTATATTACCTGGTTGAATAATTCCTTTAACAACAGAAATATATTCCTCAGGTTTCTGATCAGTAGAAATCTCTTTGCTGCCTCCAGCTAAGGTTAGTATCTCATAAAGAATCTCTGAATTCTCCACTCCACAAAGCAGAATGACCACATTATCCAAAGGTTTCAGAACTTGTTCCAGAAAATAACTTCTTTTTTGATTCAGGCAGTTAAGAAGTCCACATGAGAGTATCAGGAGTTTACATTTATAAGATGTCAAACAGAGTAGCTCCTGGTGCTTGAAAGATGAATTCTCCAGATCGTAGAGTAAGATTCCTTCTTTGTTTACTATGAGTCCAAAAAGAGATTTTAAATACAGAGCCCACTCTTCTGCTTCTTGTTCATATATCACAAGGATATCCTTCATATTTTCTAGAGAGAAGAAAACATTAAAAAAAGTATTTTCAAATGTGTTTCAAATCCATTATAAATATCGGAAAACAGTTTGTTTGTTTCCCCCCTAATAAAACCTTGAGGTGCTGAAGAAATTACCTTCAGCAGAAATCAGCTCATCACCTTGAAATTACAACCATCTCCTTATTTCTAACACCAAAGCAGAAAGATTGTCCACAGAAATTCTGGGAAAATAGCTCAGGATATTATGTTTAGAATAAATATTTCAGAATAAATATTGAAACTGCAGTGTAGGAAGCAGAGCACATTCACACATTCTGCTCACTCCTAGAGTCTTGATAATAGGTGATAGCATTAAAAATTGAACACTTAGCTTTAAATGACAGAAGTAAAGAATATATACTTGAACACATGAACATGATCCTATTTCATTAGAAAATTAATTGGTATGTTTAGGATATTTTGTCAGCATGGTGTTAGGACAGTAATTTGTGATCTTTCTTTACTGTCCTTATTCTAAGAAAATTACTTGAGACCTGACAAAAATAAATCTAGGACTGTAATTTTTTAGTTTAGTTCTATTTCCCTTTAAGATGTAAAACATGATGCTAGTAAGATAACTAATACTCTTCCACAGCGTTACTAGGGTGACAGTTTGAGACAGAGGCAACAAGCACAAGTTGAAACACAGGAGGCTGCCTCTGAGCATCAGGAAATGTTTTTTTTTTAGCGTGAGCACTGGCACAGGCTGCCTGGAAAAGGTGTGGAATCTGTTTCCTTGGAGCTACCCAAAAGGTGCCTAGATATGTTCCTGGCTCTAGGTGTACAAGAGAGCTCCCAGATGATCCATCCAACCTCAGTCATTTTGTGGTCATGTGAAATCATCAAAAACTTTGATTTGCTGAGCAACACAATAACGATATACATCAAGCTAAGGTAGCTTAACTACCATTACTATCACTTAGTCTTTTACTTCATTGTACGTCTACAAACTGCTTAGAGGACAGTTGCCATCTTTTCAAGATTTGTAAATGCTCACCCTTTCACAAAGTTTTCTGTCATAGGAAATCATAAAGGGCCATGCTCAACATGATAGCAAGTGGTGATATTTCAAGGTAACTAACTCCTACCAGTACATTAAAGCAGGGTAATATTTGTCAAAATGTATTTGGAGCAGTGAATATTGTATTTTTCATGGTAAAAACAATCTGAAAAATACCTGTTTCTGATGAAATGCTGAAGCTTAATAGTAAGAAAAATAGCAGTGTATTTCTCATTTAACTCAGAGCACAATTGTTTGGTTTATGATGATAGGATAAAAAAATCTACTTGCTGCAATGTTATTTTCAGAATCTCATCTGATCTTCCATAACACTCATAGACAGACATGCACAAAGTAGAAACAAAAAGCTATGAATTGCTGCACAGTTTCAAAAGAAGACACTGTATTAACAGTGGTGTAAAGCCAGAAGCTCTTTCAGTCTGACCACACAGTTTCATATCTCAGAAAATGGAACAAGCAAGTACCTTCTATTTTCAGGCCCTATTACCTAAAAGCACTGTAGTGGTTCTTTAAAAATACGGATATAAAGACAACACTTACACCATAAGTAAAACTTAAGAATTCATTCATTTTTTTCTGCACTTTTGTGAACCCTCCTGCCTTTTCAAAATACTTTCTGAGAAAACCAGAACTGCATACAGGGTAGGAGGTTCCTTCATACAATGCATGGGAAGAAAAAAATAACCTTGGGTATGCACATGGGCTTACAAACAATGAATTTCACATTCATTCACCCCTGTGCAAATGGAAAGTACAAGGCTAGAGTACTAAAGAAATTCTAAAGATAAAAGCGAGAAATATGCATTGAAAGGATAAAAGAAGACATAAAGTAATTCCACTTCCATATGGAATATCTACACCAGTCTGCGGCTTTGATCTTAGCTAAGCAGGAATGAGAAAGGGGTTTTACAACGTTTATTGAAGGCTCAACTGCATTTCTTCTTAACTATATTGATTTTTATGTATGAGAAAGAAAGCTTTATTTGTATAAGAAAGAGGAGTGAAATATATCTAACACCACACTTGATAAAATAAAGGCTTTGCAGCACACATCTCATAAAGCTCTAATGCAATATGGTTCCCCTATTTAATTTGTCTTTACTATCTATGTACAGAGAGAAGAGCCATGCTGTTAAGCACGGGTTTTCATACTGCAGTTTGGTGCAATGTTTATTGAAGCAAACAGCAAGTGCTATCAAGCTACCTATGGGAAACCAAATGTAGGTATGTTTTGAATTATAAGCTTCCATTTTCTTTCTGACATTGATCTGCCTTCTATATTGAGAGTTAACTTCAATATTAAGCAGGAATGTAAGGCTTACACCTTACTTCCCCCAAATTGTATTAAAAGGCAAAATATCACTATTTTGAAATGCTTGCCTGAATTGAAATGTGGAGTCAAAGTCTACCCTACAAATAGCTATGATGTCCCCTACCAAAAATCTACGCTACGTACTAGGTAGCTTTTTCCTGTCATGCAGTGTTTTTGCCTTCAGAGATTCTACTGAGATGCATATGCAGGCAGCTTACTTGAAAATTAAAGCCCACCAAAACTCTGCCTTCAGAACAGTATTATTTTAACCGGAAACAAAAAAAAAAATACAAGTCCAACTGTAATGCAACACTACCTGGTACTGAATGTACAATAACGATGCTCAACTTTTCAGAGTTTTTTTTCCCCTTCATTATTTTAACCTCCTACTAAATAATTCCTTGAATTTACTGCACTTGAAATATAATGTAAGTTGAGATTAATTTTTCTCCCTTGAAAGTTAATGTAATAGAAAGTATCATAACCTGACGAAATTAAGCTGTGCTTCATCTGCTTCTACTTGGAAAGTGACGCAAAGGTAGAAATAAAATGTATTATAAGTTCAGCAATGAGAAACAGTAAGAGAATTTATGTAGTTACACAAAACCTGAAAGAGGTTCTTCTGACAAGCAAAACCCTTCTCTAGTTACTCGTGCATGGTTGCCCAAGAAAGCACATCTCAGGCCAAGAAAGCACATTTCATGTCATCTGAAGGGCTATTTGAAAAAACCTGCTAGATCCTATGACACTACTGTGACCAAGCAGGAATCAAGAACTTGTGTATATAGGACAAAAGAACACGTCTTTTATGGAAAGAATTATAAGATATAGTAGTAGAAGAGGGCAGGGAAAAAAACCAAGTATATCAGAGAGTTAAAAGAAACCTGAAGAACTCTGCAATGCACCAAACACACCAGGAAGGCAAAGGAAATAAATTGAAAATTGGGGTCTAGTAGGTGCTCTTTAACAGATATCTCAGTATATGAGCCTTGCAATCTTGTAAAAGATAATTTCTGCGTGCTTAGAAATAATCAAGAAGCACTTGGTAACACCTTCGAGAATAACACTGCACAGGTGTCAATTCATTCCCTATCTTTTTAAAGGCCTTTTAGGTTTGTAGGAGTTTGTAAAGGTTTGTAGGTGAAATGCTTTACTTCTAGATATTTGACCTGCATTTTACTACAGTTGTTTCCAAAAATTTAGCACTAGCATACTTTGTTTGACTTAAATAAGGCTGATTACAATTACGATAGGGTTTAAAAATTGGATCTACAGTCCCACTGCCTTAAGATGTTTTGGTGAAAATAAGTCCGGTTTGAACATCAACTTTTACCCAAGTTTTAATGGAAAGATGGATCACCATCTGGTCTTTTTCAGTTAGGGTACTGGAGCCTAACAATGGAATTCCCTGCTGTTCACTCAGCCACCCATGAACTCCTTTAGCCACATACCAAGCCTGCCACAGTCAGCCCTAACAAAAATGTAATGCAAGTCTGTTTACAATCCTCAACTCAATCCCATCAGTCTTTGATACCTGTGTGAAGAAAACATCTTTTCAAATTGTTCTCCAGTATGCTGAGAAAGGACAGGATGAACTGCTAGACAAAGGATAAAATTTGTCCCTTTTATTTCTTCCTGTCAGATACCCTCAGTTGGGGAATGAAAGGTTGTTTGATTTTTTTTTAAATATACGCCTTAAAAGGAAAGACATTTGAGAAAGAAATGTATGAACTCTGTCAGTCTGCAATGAACTACCGTCCATCAGCAAGAATTTGTCCAAATAAGTACACTAGTTAAAGATCTCAAAGGAGAAGTGGAAAGGCACAGAAGTTCTTGCTCACTTTCTCATAATATATTAATGAAAAATCTGGGCAACATAAATTATATGGAATGACATCCATTGCATCTTTAATTCTTTTGTGAATAGCAGACTACACTCTCCAAGATTACCATGAGCATCTTTTCATGCTAAAAACTGACACAAAAAGAAGCAGTATTTTTTTTTTTTTTCAGGCAAGCAGTGCCAGGATATGCTATGCAAGACTTTACAAGTTGACTGCACTCACCTACTTCACCCCGTAGGATGAAACTACGGATATAGTTAAGGGTCATGACACAACGAAAAAAATGGATCATGAGAAATATAAGGAAGCATAAAATAACCCAGACTTCCCTCTTTGCTCAGAGATTTTCAAAACTCTCCTTCTAATCTCAAGAAGATTCATTTCCATCTGGGCTGTATGTAAGATGAGAATGACAAGCACACAAACTAGTTCAAATGAGACTTTAGAATCTAAAGATTTTTATCTCTAGGGCCCTTTGCAATCTTTTGACAAAGATTCAACCATTCATCTCTTCACACTGCTTGCCCTGATCACTAATAGTGATATCGAAAAAGTTTCACTAGCACTTCAACAACTCCTAACATTTGGAAACAGAATGAGAATATTTAATTCAGCACTAATGAGTGCCCCTCACCCATCCAGTAGGCATTGATTTTCTCAGTCAGCACACCTCACACATATCCAGTAAATGTGTCTCAAAATGCAACTCCAGTGCTTGGTTGCTGGAATTCTGCAAGGCAAATCCCCTGAAGCAAGAGGATTTCAAAAACACATTCATCGTGGGAAGGACAGCAGAAAGCACTTTAGAACTACTTGCAGATAATGGAAAATGTTTTCAAGGCAGTTCATGTTGCTTCTCTGAGGTGTTCCAGCAAAGAAAATAAAAATTATAAAAGCCACTTGTAAACTTTAGAGTGAGATCACAAAGTAGCGAAATTGCTGCAGGGCTGTGGTACACACAGGTACACCTGTTTCAATTAAAGTAATTATCCTAAAACACAGGGTATTCCTGCCCTCACTGTATCAGCCAGAAGTGGCTGCACCTCTATTCTTAAATGCCTATTAAACTAGCATGTAATAAGAATATTTTATAAACATTTTTTATATACCTTCTGTTGGAAATTGCTAAATTGTATGTGAAGACAAATACTTGCTCTATCTGAATAGAATCAAGCTTCATGTCTTCATCCTTCTTCTTACTAAGCTTAGTGAGTGGGCAAAAACAGGTTCTACAGAGAGGAAATATTTTTGTACAAATGGCATCAGTTTATGCTTGATCTAGCTGGTTCTCCCGTAAAGAAATTCCATTGATCTTCCCTATAGTAACAATGGGAACACAGAAACAAATAAATGCCTGGGGTGTCTTTCCACAGCATCAACCCGACAAAGATAAACCAGAAAGATACCTGACTATTGAACATGACAAAGCTAACATTATGCCCAAAAAGCTGTTTTCCGTTAAGCAAAGTGGCCTTATTTCCTGGTTTAGGCCTTTCTCTCTGATCTGTCCTATGAATCCTTACATCTGAATTCCTACTGATGAGAGCACTTCTAATGAACAAGGCTAAACACAAACATGGGATATAGGGATATAGAGGTCAGAACTCATTTTTTCTATTTCAAGGCAGACCTCCTCCTTTATCAAATTGCAATGAGGCAAAATTTCCTGTCATTACAGCCACATCCTCGAGAGCAATAGATTTTAGCACAAAGAAAACTGGTAATTCAGAAATTATTTAGACATGAACAAATCATGAAGGGAAAAATACACCATAATGACAGCATGAAGAGGTGGAGTAATACACTACTTTTTTATGATTGCCATGGAACAAGTCTTTAAAGTCACAGGAACACCTGAACAAAGCATATCAAGTTTGCATTAACAGATGCTTTTGCTACCAGAAACAACCACCACCTGAAGATTTCCCTTACCCTATCACTACAAGCATGATTTTACAAACATGAAATATTTTAAAAAATAATTTCAAAACGTCCTGATAAGGCAGACCAAAGTGTCCTCTTCTTGATTTTTTTTTTAAATTGCCAGTGTTTCTCTTATCTGGATCTCTTTAGATGTTCCCATCCTGACTTAGTGCAGACAATTTTGGATTTATGATCACATTTAAACTCTACTCTCTTAAATTCAATGTCTTTGCATTTTTCTTTTCCCTTCTCTCACTCTTTTCCTCTGTCCCTTTGATTCCATTGTTACTTCAACTTCTCATAAATTCTTAACTTTAATTTCTTCAAAATAGGAAACAAAGAATGGAATACATGTTATGCAGATATTTTTTAGGGAAAATATTCTCATGAAATTTTACCTCTATCACAAGACAATATATATCTCAAAAAATGGTGCTAACACAACAAAAAAAACCCCATTGATCGTGCAAGATTTTGTTTAAGTTGCTGTGACTACAACAGCTATGGTCTGGGAAGGTCACACTGCAGCAACTGATATACAAAGCAAGAAAGTTTAAGTGTCTTACATATTAAGTAGTCTAATTTATACGCCAGGGATTTGACAGACACTGATCATCAAGCAATGTTTATCAATAAATAGCACCATTTATTGCAATTTATGGTCAGAGATTTCTGCGTTCCCTGCATTTGCAATGTGATCAAATACACTGAATTAACCATAGGTGACTTCCCAACAATTCCTAAGTTACAGATTACCACTGACACTAGAAATCTGTAGAAATCTGGCCTAACTCTCAGAACAGTCATAGAATGGTTTGGGTTGGAAGGGACCCTTTGAGATCATCTCCTTTCCAGCCCCTTCCATGGGCAGGGACACCTTCCCCTAGACCTGGTTGTTCAGAGGCCTATTCAACCTTGAATGTTTCCTTTTATGGGGCGCCAACAGCTTCTCTGGGCAACCTGTGTATCAGACAACCTGTATTCCAGATGTCATCCATACTTCTTGTGTTTCTAAACCTACTGCCTCCTTTACCACAAGTCAGGAGAGTACTGAGGAAGGGCTTCTGAGAGCCCACAAATCAGATGGCTTGATCTTCTCCTGCTTTTGCAGTCTGCTTTTAAATCCATTTTTAATGTATCTCATTTATTTGAGCATTCATCCACAAATTTAAGTAAATGTGAAAAGTAGTTTTTGTTTGATGTGTAACATGTTGAAGTTATGAGACTGTAGAAGAAACTGTCCTCCAGTTTCAACTCATTCCTTTCCTCCCTTTCTGACAAATACATGACAGTCATTAAAAATACCCAAACAATAACAACAGAACAACCCAAGACAAATCTCTCATCAGTATTGGACAACCACTTTATATTTTGGTTTGACCTTTTTAACAGCATTCATGCTAATGTTGCACACAGAAGGAAGTAAATGAAGTAGAAAATCATTACATAAATGTGCCATTTCATAAAATGAGCAATGATAGAGCTAACAGTGAGTTAGAAACCAAGCTAAATAAAACATCCAGGAACAACTTCAGTGGAAGGCTGTATTCTCGGTATTAAACCCACCTCTGCTCCCTCTCTACTGCCTTAAGACAAAGATTATAAAGACTAGCTATATAACAAACTACTTTCATTTCTCTCCATCAGATAAAGAAAACACCTTAGTTAAATGAATGCCAACCTGCCTTCACAAATTCAAGCACAGGCCTGCAAAATCGACTATGATGCCCAAATTCCACTACAGCTTGCATGAGATTCAAAGGACATTTTTCCAGTAAGAATATCTCCTCAGTGTAAGTTTAACACATGCAATCATCGTCCCCCCTTGCAAAATAAATTCCAAAAATTATTACTGATCCTAAAATAAGAACAAATTGGAGAGTTACCTGATAAAAATTTTGGGTCCTCCTCTAGTGGGGAGACCTTGCAGAA
The DNA here is from genome assembly GCA_037013685.1 of Acridotheres tristis. Lineage (NCBI taxonomy): Eukaryota > Metazoa > Chordata > Aves > Passeriformes > Sturnidae > Acridotheres > Acridotheres tristis. Next base: position 22,320,911 of record CM072888.1, on the reverse strand, counting down.
AGATTTTGTGTAACTACTACTGCTTTAGACCACAAGGACGCTTCCTAGAAATAAACCAATTCTGTATGATGAGGTTCTTGCAAATAGATTTACCATACAATACATACATACCTGCCATACATTGCTATTGTTGCAGTATAGCCTCACTGCAGGACAGAAACAGGAAAAGTACGTCTACAGAATTATGTACACTGGAAGAAAAGTATCTCACCAGTACTTCCACGTTTTCAAGCACACTATCATCCATTTCTAACTAGAAAGGTACAGAAAACAAATCTCTCCTGAACTGTTTTTGAGACCAAATTAAACCTTATTTCACTACAGTCAGAGAACCTGTGTAGCTCAAAAACAGTAAAACTCAGAAGCTTGAGGCAGACAATCCAGGACCAAAGAATAATGAAGCATCCTGCTTTTTACATCATCAAGTCCCTTGTTGTTTGACCAAATGTATATAACTGAATTTTTACTTTCCTCTTGAATATTCAGAAAAAGGAAAATCTTAAAATAAAACAGACTGGTGCTGTCATAGGTCTATCACCATAGTCATTGTACTCGTATTTTATTATTATCTAATATAAGATTCCTCAGGAGTCTTACCTGCACATTTGGTAAAGGTATGAAACACAATGTGCAGTTTTAATTTTCCTCCTCTGGAGTTTATTCTGCCCATGTGCCATTTTCCACTTACTGCAGATTAATGTTGTAACTGCACAAATATCTCAAAACTTTAGAATCACACCTCGTGTGCACTGCATGCAAAGGCCATAAGACCAGACTAGAGCAAGTCTAAAATAAACTCTCTTCAATGTACCCTGCATGGCTCCCAGGCCCTACTGCTGAGCTCTGCCCATCCTGTTTAGTAGGGAATACTACTTACCAACATGGAAGTAGCCTTGCAGCATTAGGAAATGAAGTCCTTAGAGAGCTCCCTGACCACATCCACTCAGTGCTAGAGTACACTAACAGGAGCATGAAGCTCAGCTCCCACTCTCTGGGGCACACTTGTGCCAAACCAGGTGCCTCAAGAGACACTTTTGAACACAGCCACTTTTACTGAATCTACAGCTGCTCCTGTAGTGTTTAATGCACTTACAGGTACCTGGCCTGGATAATCAGGACCACAACAAAATGAAATATTTCTTAAATTAAATGCTTATTATGATATCAAAATTCAGTGATCCAGATTTTAGCAATATACCAAGAAGAGAAATATCCACAAACAAAACAACATGTTCAAGAGTCAATTTCAAAAAATGACAGTGCTTACAGCTCTTGAGAGACTTCTCATAATTCTGATCTTTCAGTAAGAAATAAAAACCTACAAAACTAGAGGAACTTAAGTTTGGAAACACTCCTCCAAAGACTTCTACTATTTTAATAAAGACTTAGATTCTGAACTATCATTTATCCAGTACTGGATTGGTTTTCTGTTACACAAGAGTGAAACTTTTTCACTTATAAAGCAAAACAGATTGTTTAGGGGAGAGCATGTACATTTGGAAATTCAAATGTTACAATGCTCATCTGTGGCATAACTGTGGTGAGAGAAATTAAAATAATTTTAAATTTTATATTTATAAAATATTTGAAAGGATAGTTCTGACTTTTAACTGTATTATTTAAGGTACAGTTGTGTTCAAAATGAATGCTATTCATTTTTATACATGTCCTTCAAAATGAGCATGGACTTAGCAGCATGTGGGAGTACAAAAACTATGGTATACATTATATATTTTCAAGCTAAGATATAGAAACATGGCTTGCCATTTTAATGAATTCTATAAGCATCTGTGTTGAAATATAGGCTGTAAGTTTGCCAATAAAACATAGCTGTTTTTAAACTCTCTTAGAAAACCAACTGACAATAGCTTGGCAAGAACACTAGCAGAAAATTAAAATGAAACTCTCCTGAATGTACCCTTTAAGCAGAAAATTCTTCTGTTTCCCAACTGCTAAATGTAGGACCTGGCCTAAACTTTCACTGAAATTACATTTTCCCCAATTCAATCGTTACAGACTATTTCATTCAAGGCCAAATTAGATTTGGCCTCCTCTAAAATAGCTAGTCTTGAAGAGGGAGCAGAATTGATAAAGCGGAGAAACACATTTGAAAGTTCTAATGATAAGATTACTGTGTTACAAAACCAAAATGCATATATAAGAACCTTAAAAGTTTTGATTTAAAACACTGGCAAAATTTCCTTTGATAGTGCACAGCAACAAGGCTTTGTTGATTAAATAAAGTTATTCTGTGACATACTAGGCTGGGGAATTAGCTTTCCATGTTTACAGGTAGGAAGTCTACAGCAACCAGAGACTCAGTGAAATATCTACAAATAGACATCTCAGAGGGGAAGAGGAAAAAACGTATATTGAGTTTCATGCATTTTTATTAGATTTTCCAGATACTACGGAACATCCTTTCCAAGCAAGACCACTTCTATTACTCGATTAAATCTTTATAAAGTTTTCTCATAGTATCAGCCTACGTTTAAAAAATACTCTTTAAAAGATTCAGATGAATTTGAAATGCAAATTACCTTTAGATACTAAAAATAAGATTAAGCTGCTAGAGTTTACTTTCTGGACGGTTAGAAAAATTTAGTCACTTGTAAAGATGTTGGGGTCTATCTGGCTTATTTAAAGGCCTTGCTTTTGTCAGAAAAATCCACAAATACCAGAGGTTTATGTCCAAAAAGGAGACAGAGGAGTCCTGCAACTTTATTCAAATACGTGAATAAACAGAGAGAGTCCTCTGGGGCACAGGCCTATGGGGTTTTCTCTCCAAAAGTTTTGGAGGGTGCAGCCTCCTTTTATCCCAAACTCCTGGCTGCATGTTGCCCTCTTCCTTTCCCCATCGGCTGAGGTACAAGGAAGGTACCATCTTCCTGAACCACCTATCCCATACTCCCCCTTGAACCTACTATTTTACCCCGAGGTTCAGAAACTACGGCTTATGCAGACCCTTGTCTGTTTCAGGGGCCAAACTCTCTGGGCTCTGCAACCAACCTGCTGCCCTGAGTTGGTACAGACATTAAGATCCATTTCAAAGACATTAACACCCATATCTTCACCCATCAAACTGTTTGTAAAGATATTAGCTTTCCTCTCAATCCCTCCTCTTTTTATCTACCAATTGGTCTTTACAAACCCTAGTTATTATTAACTTAACCCTTTCTAATAACCAGGAACACTTGAAACAGCCCCTCCCAACTTTTCCACGTCTGGTCCCTGCACCAGGAGTGGCAAATAAATACAGAGAACAAAGTGGACAATGACAGTTGATATTATCCATGAAATCACTAGAGCTCCTTGCCATAGGCACTGATAGCCAAGGTCTCCCATTCTTTTCTTCCAGCTGAGAAGTCCAAATCTCCAGGGTGTAAAAAACCTTGATCTCAGCATGATGGGTCCACCCGTGTCCACCTGTCCTGACTGCTGTCTGCCATCCTGGTTGGAGGTTATGAACAGCAAAGGCCAAAGGCAGGTCTGTACTAAGGGGGCTTCTTGTCCAAATCAGCCCAAATGACCCTCAAGGGACCCCTATCAGGGATCCAATGACCACCCCACAGCAGCACATCACTACCAGGCTGGCAGGGGCAGGGATGCGAAGCAGACCTTGCCACAGCTTCCCTCCCAGCCTGGTCCCTCCGTTCATCTTCTTCTCAAGGAGCTGGCTCCTCAGCAGCAGGATCTGAGCAAGCCACAGAATTCACCTGGATCAGTTTTGCTGCACACAGTCAGTACAGAGGTTAAACTGGGTAAAAAAATCCCAAAAGCGGTGAGTATTGTTACACAGAGAAAAAGCGTAACACGACTTAGTGGATGCAAGACAACTTACCGTTCATGTCTTATACTTCCTAGCCTCTCCTAACTCTGTACAATGTGTTTGAAGAGAATGGGCAAACGCAGCTGAAAACACACGCACATTCACCAATAGTGGTTGAATAAAATGCACCTTCTCATCTTTCCCACTTATCAAAAGAACATTTGAAAATTTGTTCCCCTTTTGGCATAAAATTCAAATCAGACAGAGAAGTCCCCATGCCTACTAGGGAAACATACTTCTTGGTTCAGCACAGGATCCAGTGGGATGAGCCCCTGGAACAACAGCAGATCCTGACACCCTTAACAATTAATTTCCAATCTTCTTTTTTACAAAAGGCTCATTGATTCCTTCCCAATCACTGCTCTGGTGGCCACCCCTTTCCCTTTGGTCCTGGGCCTCCCTGCACTTTTTCCCATCAGAGGCTGTAAAAACTGTGTCATTATCCTTGCCTGAACCTTTATCTTTCCTTCATATCTTCTTTCATACCTCTTATATACCTGAGATGCCTTTCTAACCAATGCCTGGAAGGGCCGACTTGGCCACCTCTCCAGCCCCTGCTGCATGTGGGCTCTTACCCTCCCTCACTTTGAAGTAAACTTCAATGGAGACTATAATTCACATGGATTGTTTATTTCAGTTCCCTCAAACAAAGGCAATTGAAAAATAATGATCAAATAGTCATTTTTCAGAGGACTCTTTTTTTTTCCCTCTTAAATGGTCCTCTAAACTGAGTTTACAATGGGAACAAGTTGTTCTACATGGACACAGTCTGCTTGTACAATGTGAGATCCAAGAAGGTGGCCAGTGTGAGTTTTTATACATCAGCCCAAGCACACCCTCCTGGCCAGCACTACACGGTTCAGTCACAACTGAATTACAGGAATGCTACTGCAAACATTGCAAAAAAATCTTAGTAACAAAATTCCTTAGGAAAAATCACTTCTGCTTGAAGGGGTTTATACTGAATACTGCATATTTACTAGCTTTACTAGACTATTTCATATTTTTAAAGGAAACCTAATCAAACTCAGAAGATATCTGGTTTCTGCTATTAATATGGTTTTGTTAATTTAAGAAATTTATTTCTGTCACCATGCATAATATAACTTAACAAAAAGCAAGTGCTCAAGTATTTTCAATCATAAATTTTAATAAATCAGAGGAACACCATACTTGTGGCTTCTGATTAAAGTACTGCTTGTTTTCATTTAGTGAAAACTCACTATCATATTACCATTAAACTGCTTTGAAGCCTGTACTAAATATAGCCTTTAATTTTTACAGAGGACACAGCACTGCTTAACATGAAGGCTTTTATTTTCAGTCTTCAAATGACTAAAAATTGTCCATGTTCAATTCATTCCAGGCACACCATAATTTTTTCCTTTCAACTATTTCAACTGTAAATGTTTCACAAACAAACGAAAATTATGAAAAACAGAGGGTATGTTGAAAATATGTATATATAATATAAAATAAATAAAATAAAGTATATATGAAAATATGTTTAACATATATTACCTTATTTCTTAAAAGTTTAATTCATAAGTGTAATTCTATTCATTGTCCCAAAGCCTTTAGAATTTCTGATATTTTCCACTAGAAAATAAATAATGCTTACTATTTCAATTGTACCTCTAATCTGATATTAAAAACAGACAAACTAACACCACATTTTACTGACTACAGTAAACAAACTTGAATAATTTATTCTTCATGACTTAACACTCGCCCTGTAGAGAGAAAAACTAAAAAAAAAAAAAAAATTCTTTTTAGGTTTGGGTTCTGTTTTTTTCTTTTTAATTGGAAGCAAATAAAACAATAAATAGTGAGTGAAAATATTATTACTTCATTACATTTTGATACACCTTGAAATACCTTGCTTTGTTTGAAAGACACAACACATGCATGTCCCCAAGCTGGGAAATGTGGAGGATAAAGCACATTTAGGCATGAATTGAACTGCATGTGACGGGGTCTCGGTCAGGTTCGGGGACGGGGGTTGTTTATCTAAAAAGACTAAAAAGTCTGACATTTTTCTTGTAAGGAAGCTCTTTCACGCATGTCTAGAGTAGGGGATCCAGGACCAGGTGTTAGATCCAGCTGCTCTATTCAGTTTTACCTTAACTTGGTGTCAGGGCAAAACTCTGACAACCAGGAAAGCCTCTCTTCTGATGTTGGTTTCCCCAGAAGGGAAACCCGAGGATGCGGGGCTGGACAGATGCTATGGTACACTCCAGAGGAAAGACTAGACACAGCCATACATTTTTTTTCAGCTATGAAAACCTGCAAGATTAAGCAATGCACTTTAAGTAAGTTTACCAGTAGGTACAGAGAAAAAACTATGAAACTTGACAAAGGCATTGCATTTCAACTTCATGGTCTTACATGAATTCTCTGTTTCTTACACAGAAGCAACAGCAATGAACCACAGGCTGCAGCTATTGATAAACACCTGTGTAAAGTTTCAAGTCCTCACCATCTGTTAAGCATGTGATTTGAATGCAAATAGTGCTTTCCAAATTCAGCTGTACCTCTGCTTGAAATGTCTCAACATCAAACGTGTAAGATTCCTCTTACCTAACTGTACACAAAAGCTCACAGAAACATTGAAAAACAAAGTAATGATGGGGACAGTAAGACCAATTTGCTTCAACTGTCAGGCCTATGATAGCATAAATTATACATTGTGGCTTCACACAAAGCCTTGCTTTTTTACAATGCAGGGAGCCAATAAACACTAAACATCAATATCATTACATGAAATAGATTCCAGTTTAAAAGTTCCAATTTAAATCTTGGTATTCGTGACTCCCTATCTTCGCAGTGGTTTCAAAAAAATAGTTTCAATACCACTCTGAAATTATTACTTCTGTTTACATTTAATCAAACATAGGGGGTTTTTATCACAGGTCACATCGCAGTAGTCTGATTTTGATTTATAAAAAAGGTCAGGACAACTTCATTTTCCTAATGATAGTCAGAAATCACTGGACCTCCCTTGGAGATATAATTACATCACAAGCTATTGCTGCTGTTTGCATTGGGGTGCTTAAGCTTCTTAGAGGAGAAAACATTCATTATTACCTACACGCAAAGAAAGGAGTATATAAACTAATTAAATCCTCAAAGAGCAGCTTCAAGAGATATATGGACAGAGAAAGAGTCACACTGTGGGTTTTGAGTTCTGGGCACAAATGTTTTCCTTTTAAGAAACTGAGACTGTTGCTTTCTTTCACCTTTATCACAACATCAGTGATATCAGTGCTCCAGTTTTTCAAATGTTGGGTGGTCAATTGCTTCTATGCAAACATCAGTAACTGTTGCTTGCAATAGAAGGGAGATGATCAGCATAAGGAACACAGCTGGTAAGTATCGGCTTTTGAATCTGAATGAGCATCCCAACACTTCCAAAGGCAAATGATAGCTTTGAGGTACTTCAGTTCTGGCTTCTTTGATGCTCAAATTACTAATACATTATTAATAATATCAATATTACTTAATAATTAATATTGAATATGAATATTAAGATTTGTATTATGTTATTACTGAATCTGCTTCAAAATTCCACCACTAGACCTCTTGGATTTTAAATCAAATCATTGTCTGAGAACTCTTTTTTCCCCAAAAGTCAAGGAGCTGAAAAATTATTGACTACTAAAAATTCAAGCACTCCCTAATTCTTGAGAAAAACAAAAATCAAGTATTATTTGTGTCTGTTACCGTCTAGATTCCCTCCCAGAACACCGCTTCCCAGAAATAGTTGAAGACACAGAAATGTACACTGTGCAAATCAAGGACACACAAGGAAAGATCTCAATGAAAATAATTACATGTGTGTGGAGAGGAGTGATGACTCCAACATAGCAATGAAGTTATCCTGTCAGTGCCTCCTGTCTCAAGTGAAGGCAGATGTCATTAAAGACCATGAATTACAGATGTTCTATCTCTACTAGCTACAGCAGCTTTAATGGAATTTGCATAAAGTTCATCTAGGTTAGGGTCTTCTATAGAGTCCTGAAATGTAACAAGCCTGTCTCTCCCACCAAGCATGCCAAACAGCTTTCAGATTTGAGCTACACTAGCCCTTGAGCAATCCACCTGAAGCAATCTCAGTACATCACAGATACTGTTCCATCAGGAGAAAACAGACCTCTATGCACCTCCATACACAACAGACCTCTTTCTATAAAAGAAAGGTTTAATGCTGTGGCAAACCTGCAGGAGAGAGGTTTGTGCGTGGAGGTTGCAGGTGGATGAGGCTTAGGCAGAGCAATACATGAAAAAATGACAGAGACAAATGATGCCAGACAGAAGGCCAGCACATCCTCTGCTGGCTGAGCCTACTGTTCCTTGTTCCCCTGCGAATGTGTGCAACTGGCTGTGAGCAGCTGGGAAAGCAGCCATCCCTCTTTGGTATTCTTACATATTTACACAGCAATTACTCCAGCCATTTCACATGCATACTCACGATTTGACTACCTTTATTCATCAAGATCCAGACTCTAAACTATATGCTCTCAGGTCATGCACAGTTGTATCCTGTCATTGATACAGAACGACCACTGAGCATATTTCTGTGATTGTCAGAATACTGCCCTGCCGACTGTTCACATCCACAAACATCAGTTCGCCTAATCACTGTGATAGCATATGCATATTTGGAAATGCTATTAAATGTAGTTTTCCTCATATATGCGACTTTCATCTTTAAATACACTTGCAGTACTCCAAGTCGGATCTAGATAGAAAACAACCAGTAACTACACCCATCACCACCAGCACTAGGTAGAAAGCAAAGCAGTACTGAGTTTTAATACTTTATCTACAACTAACTTACTATAAAACAGCTGGAAATGTCATTTTGCCTTTCTTCCCTGGTGTTTTTATCTGTATAATGAGAGTAGTAGGTGAAGATGCTTTGCAAGGCTAATGTCATTACAAAGCTGTACTCGATAACTAATAATTAGTATGATTACTCTGATGTTACAAAATGATACAAAACACAAAGTACTTCATAAAAAGACATGTCTTGACATCTGAAGTGGTCATTTAAAATGATGAATCAGAACAGACTCAGGCCCACAGACTTCTCTTTCTTGATTCCTCATTCAGAAAATGAGGATAAAATATTGTCCCACCTAATGAAAGAATCACAAAAATAAAGCTGAGCTTCCCACACACAAGTGAGTGAAACCTCTGGCGTCTGGCTACATGTCTTTCATTTCCTTTGTATTGAGTGCCCATCTTGGCAGTCACTGGCTTGATTTAAGTGTTGCTGAGCCTTGCAAAGACACATGAAGAAAATAGGAGCAGTAAATAGTTACTATTTCTGTGAATAAGAGAACAGGATTAGGAAGAATATGCACAGGGACGTGAAGTCACAGGTTCCTGGTTCAGATTAAGGGCTGCCTCTGATTTACATGAGGCCTTTGTAAGTAATTTTACCTTTTCATCAATTTTTTGCACCAGTAATGGGATAACGTGTTCCAATACTGTCAAGGGAGTAACAAAATACACACTTAACAGTTTTGAGGCACCCAGATACCGCAATAAACACCAATTAAAGCATAAACAAAGAATTACTATTCCTGTGCAAAGTCTAGCACAGTTTTGCATGCACTATAGGCTGGATCCCATACGGAGAGCTGAGAGACTGCAAGGGGATGATCAATTTTTAATTAATGACACAACACGTGATTAGCCAATTAAGACTATCCCGGAGCCGATACACACGTAGGACCGAATCAACACTGCTCGTACAACCTTCATTCTTTAATTTCCTAACTTCTTGGTGCTACATCTCCTCCCCTCCAGCAAAGCTACGTTGGTACTGCGAGACCATAAGAGATGCATTCGATGCCGCCGCTTGCACTTGAGAGCTACTTCCAAGGGTCTCCACTCCGCAACACCGCACCGGGACACACCTGTGGGAACCTCCCCGCCCTCGCAACCCGTCCCGCACCGACCTGCCGGGCTCATGGTTCCGCTGCCTGCGCTGTCCCAGCCCGAGGGCTCTGTGCCGACCCGAGGGGGCTGTCCCGGCTCAAGGCGGCTGTTCCTGTCCGAGGGCGCTGTCCCTGCCCGAAGGCGCTGTCCCTACCCGAGGGCGCTGTCCCTACCCGAAGGCTCTGTCCCTGCCCGAGGGCTCTGTCCCAGCCGCCGCCGCCAGGACTGAATCGCGGGGTCCTCTCCCGCTGCGGCCGCGGGGCCCCGCTGCCCCCTGGGCCCCACCCATATCCTCCCCTGAGCACACACACACACACACACACACACCCCCTCAGCACTGCCCCCCACCTGCGGTAAGAGCCCTCTGCTGTCGCCGTGGTCTGGGTGTGAGGAGAAGACAGGAGGGAGTCGAGCCTTTGCAGCTGTGCAAGAGTTTTGGGGTTTGGTTTGCTCTCACACTCATCCTGTGGAGAAAAGCTCCTCAGGGACGGAAGGCACCTGGGAGGTGTCCCCTCAGCGATCAAGTGTTCTGGTGTGGTATAATTAGCACGTCCACGATCTTATGCCGTGTATTTATTTTTCGGAGTGGCACAGAGTAAAACAAAAACTAAAAATCAAAATGAGCAGCCCCTGAGAGACACTGCAAACGCTTCAGCTCACTGCTGCACTGGCCACCAAATTTAGTCAGGAGAACTCAATCAGGGTGGCATCTTCCAAGTTCAGAATAAAGGTCAGACCCACCACCAGGAGCCAGTTTCCCCTTAGACAGGATTACAGAAGAATGTAAAGAAATTCTGAAATAAGTTTTCATAGTAAGCAAACTCTTCAGACCACTTTGTGCATAGATGTGTGTTTCTTGCCCACCCAAACTCCTGTGTTCACCTTCCCTACTTAAACTTTAATGCATTGAGGCTGATTTTAGTGAAACATGGCAAAGATTTTAAAGATCTCAAATGTGAATTTGCTGAGTACCAGTTTCAGGAATGCAGGTGTCCAAAATAAAAAGACTCTACCTGAAGGAAAGGCTACAGAATTAATTCAATCAGGATCAGAGGAAGGAAAATTCACATGAAGGAAGTCCTCATGGATGTCTTAGTGTGGTGAAACCTTCGGAGTTTGCAATCAGCTGCAAACCACAGGTTGCAGGAGGCTGGACTTCAGTCAGGGAACCACTTCTGTAAAGACTTGGCACACTGCAGGAACTGTGCCAGCTGAATTACTTGGAAAACTGAACCCTCTGAGCTGTTCCTGTTTCTATCATTACAAAGGTAGTACCTTTTGTAGTATTATTATTTTTTGTTATGTTTCATGGGTTATTTTCAGTCACTTCTGCTAAGGTGTGGGTGGTTTTGTTATATTTCTGACTTGGTCTGGCCTGCCACGCAGAGGAAACATCAAGCTACACAGACACTGAGAAGGTCTAGACTAGGTCCAGTCATGTCAGTGTACATGTGCATCAGGAAGGGAGCGTGGCATGCCTTCTGTTGTTCCTTGCTGCTTATGTTTTACCTTTGGATTTTATTCATTTAAGTGGCGGGTATCTGGGCAATACCTCATTCCAGTACTGCATTTTTAGGTGCAAGGGGTGCAGCACTACGGTGTCACTAGTCTTGAACTGTGAGCAGGATAAGTACAAATGAGATATCTTATAATGGAGGATCAATATGTGACGTTTCTTCCGCCCACTGCCCACCTCACCTGGGCTACCGGCTAGCTCCGGGAAGCTGCGTCAGTGAGAGGCCCCTCCTCGGCACCTCTCTGGGAGCCGCAGAAGGGGTGTAGCAACAGCTACGCCTGGGCAAATCGTCTGGGAGGGATAAAGAGTCGCAGGAGAGACCTTTCACGGTTCTGGGGGAAGGGGTTTATTGAAGGAAAAGGTAACAAGTCCGAAGCTTGTGGGGAGGAACCGCAAAAGGCACTTTGAAGGGGTCTACACAGGCTTAAGTACGGGGGAGGAGCGAGGGGAAGGCACAGAACTCTGGCCAATAATGGTTAATGGGGGGAGGTACAGAAGGTGGGGAAAGGGGTACATTGAACCAATAAGGTAAACCGAGGGTGGGGATACATACAATATAACCAATCATGGATACAAGAGGGAATGCTTGACATAGAAACTTCTGGAAGAAAGGGAGGGGCTACAAAGGATTGACATCCAGTGGGGCAGGGTTTAAGGTGAGGGACAGGGAAGGTTCCAGATAAAGGGGAGGGGTTTAGGATGACTGACTAGGACCAGGGTGGGAAAGGGAAAAACCATTGTGTACTTAACTTAGGGGAAAGAAACTGGGATGAACCATCAACACAGAAGAAAAATTAACATTAAACAACACAACAAATATGTTAAAGCTAAAACATTTAGAAACACTGCATCTGACTATTTTTCCATGGCAATAATAATTGCTGCTTCCTAAAAGATGGATTAGGTAGTGTGGTTGGATGTGGTTGGGATGATTGAGCGTTCTGAACTGCGAACATCTTCACTGTGGAAATAGAAATTCATAAAAAGAAAAACAATAATTAAATACAAATTTATTTAAATATAAAAATAACTAAAATGGAACTTGGAACTCTCATTCCAGTAAAAACAAAACAAAATTAGGAGGTGGCCCTGGGTCTCAGGATGAGACAAAATGCGTTGTGATAGCCCAATTATTTACATTTTGAGAGTCAGCACTGTAGAAATTAGTCCTGAAAGGAAGAACACAATTTGCTGTACTCTGATTTTAAACCAAACAACAGGCAGGCTTCTACTAGTCAAAGAAAGAAAAGCCTCCAGCAGAATCCAAAAGCAAGAGGCCGTGCTCTACATGGAAGCCTTGCTGAGGTCAGTGCATAAGGCACGCCTGCAATGGCCAGGGCAAAACCTGTGCTCTCCTCTGGTGGCCAAGGTGCTTCGTGTAGGGTGATCCATGTAAGGTTGGAAGGAGACTATCTGGGACAGATTGCTGAGAAGATGGAGACAGAAGGTAGTGCAGGAGTTGTGCTGTTAGATCCCAGTTTAAGAGAGGATAAGACCTGGGTGAGGTGGTGTTAAAGGACTGCTTGGTGTGGTGCAAGTTGTTCATTGTGGTGGGTGCACTTTCACCTCTCCCTGCTGATGGTGAGGCTGAGTCTGCTGGGTCTGTGCTTTTTACTTGGACCCAACTGAGCCTTTGCTACTGAGCTCAACTAGTTTACTCTTAAACACAGGGTTTTCCTGAGCTGTGGTGCTGCCATCACAGCTTTTGAGACAGTGGTACTGGCGTGTCCAGGACAGCAGTGAGAAGAACCACGGGAATGGTGAGCGCTGTGCTGGTCTCTGACTATTTGCAACTCAAGACAGTGTTATGTATACTGAGGCCTACAACCAGCAGAATTATTTCTAAGAGCAAAACAGCTCAAAAAATTCAAAACAGCTCAAAAATTCTTTAACTGCAGGGTTATTGCCATCAATTTATACTGCTTTTACCAACCCAGTCAGGAAGATCTTCTCTGGTGTAATGTCTGCATATGACTAGATATTACTGCCAGTGTCAGCAGACTCCTACTTAGAAATTAAGTTTGCTGTGGGGTCTGTCAGAGGTTGAGGTCTTCTCTACAAGTCCAGCAGAAGAATTAGGTTTCCCCAGTTCTTCGACTTCCTAATGATTGCATTTTATATGTATCATAAAGCCACGGAATTTATAATTCATGCTGGAAGTATAAGAACACTCAGTGTTTCTAGGCAAGGAAAAACTACTTAAATTATTAAGCAACCTCGGTGCGTGTCATGAAACACTGCTGCATTAGAGGGAAAAGAAACAAAAAATCCATGTTAAATCATGAAAAACATGTCTTTGGAATGATGACAGTATTGTGTTTAAGCTGTCTGGCTGCCCTCGGTGTGAATTTCAAACTCCAATTTTGATACATTTACATGAAATAGAAGCTTACTTCCAAACATCCTAGATCCATAACACTAATTTGGGGACAATTATGTAGTTCTGTAATGCTTTTTAGCTTTGGATTCTTCACTGATCTTGTCAAAACTAATTTCTTTCTAATACTGCTTTTGTTTTTCCCATTGTGAACATTCTGCTATTGTTGGAATACTGGCTTTTCCTTTGGATATAATTAACATTCAATATATCCCAGTATAATTTTCTACACATCTTACATATTTGTTTTCCACAGGTCTGCTAAGGTTTGAAAAGCCTTTTTTTCTGTTAAAGATCTTGAAGTGGTTTTGAAAGCTTTATTCACCGTTCATTACTAACTTAATTTTACTTGCAGGTTTCATTGTAAAATCCACTGACAATATTTCTGGGTTATACTACAATACATGTAATATTGCTATAATCACTAACATAATCACTTGGAAATATTGCATGTCAGATGATATCATTAGTTTTTGTGTTTTAGCAGGAGTTTGCACGTATTTTAGATTCATGGTATGTAGCCATCTTAGTTTTTGTGCCCATGCACACAGATACTACATTTCGATGTTCAATGTTACTGCAAGAATTAACATGAAGTTAGCTGTGTGTCCACTCTTCTTGTCTAGTGGAAAACAGGAAAACCTAAGTGCATGATAAATTTCTAAATATTGGTTAAATCTTACAAAGATATAGAAAAGAAAAAAGAGTGTTACCCACCTTGTATAATAGCTTTCAAGAAAGCAAGAAAATTGTGTTTGAGAGCTTAATTTTGTTATTTAAGTTCACATGCACTAAAATAAAAATAAAGCAGATCTAGAACAGAACATGATTCTAAGAGAAAATGTTACTGTACACAGTAACACTCTCAGTTAAGAAAACAATGGGTCAACTGAGACAAATCTAATAGCTTCTTTCTTTAGTACCATTATGATTAAATTGGTTAATGACACAGATGAAGCATAAGAGAATATAAAATAGGTGGCCTGGAATATAAAAGCATGCCAGCATGTCATGAAATGATTTGTGTCATTCTTTAATTTCATTCTTGTATGTATAATAAAAAGCTGTTTCCTCCCATAGCATCTTCTGTGGTCACAACATTGTTAGGTAATTTTGAAAAAACTTTAGACACATTATACATGACTGGGCTTTTTAAAAAGTTTTTTACAGGTATAACGGAGCAAAAATTAATTCTTCCCTCCCTACTCCCCCATCTATGGAATATAATTTCATGTCCAATTACCTGTAACTGTGATTTAAGCTTTGGAATGCATGTACAGGTCACATTAATCCTCAAGATTTTGCTTCACAAAAAATCTATGTATTGAGGTTGCCACATTTAAGCCTTCAGTGGTAATAAACTGAATTAATAATGTTGTGGTTAGAAACCAGTTCAAATGCTGTTTACAACATGAGAAAGTCAATGCTGCAATATAATGCTATATAGCAAGATGCTTTTACACACTTAGAAAGGTAATACCTTGTGTCTTGTATGTCTTACAGTAATTGTTGGTCAATATGAATTTTTATGAATTTTTAATGTCTGCCATCAGTGTTGTTTAATACCTCTATTTGAAAATGTGTATTGAAGAACTACACCACTAATAAATAACTTGATGCTGTACCCAGCAGGATGTTAGGAAAATGTAGATTGAATTGATTAAGTAGACAACAGTGTGGTTTATGGATTATAAGTAGAGCTTGGTCATAAATGAACTGCTGATTTGTGTTGCCACATGCAAAGGAGTAGAAGGCAATAAATATTTCTTGAGGTCAGTTCAGACCCCCAATAGCAGTGTGTTTCTCCACTCCACTGGAAGCATCAGTGGATGCATAGGTACTGGATTTGTTAGACCTAGATTAATCATTGTCTTTGAGCGGTATTCTTGGCTGATGCAAGTCAGGTTTATTCCCTCTTCACTCTCCTCAAGGTCTATGGACATACCTTCCTATGCATTACTCTTTCTCCTTCTCTCATATGGTAACTTTTTTTTCTAGTTAGTAAAAGATTTGCCAGTATTTCCAGCAAAGTAGTGACTGTTGGAGCCACACCAGAGTAGTGCTTGTCTCATCTCTAAAATTAATTGTTAAGAATGGTCTGGAAGGTGGGGGAGCAATGCTTGAATTGCATTCTTGAAAAATAGCAAGTGGCTAACAGCAAAGGACTAATTTAAGACGACTTAATGGGATGGTAGCAACATATGGAGATCTAAAACCAATGAGATATTGACTTTGATGTTTGGGAATGCAAAGAGAAATGGCCAATAATGAAACCAGAGCAAAGGTGATACGTTGTTCCTGACCAATAGTCAGCACTTGCCTCTTATTGATCATCTGTGCCTGAGAGACTAAGGTGACTTATTTTTCTTCCCAGTAGCAATACAACATTATGCAGTCGTGACATTTTATTTGTGGAGAACTATTTGTTACTTTTCAAAGTGTAATTATTGTAAAGTAATGGTTTGTTAAAACAATGTTGATTTACAGCCTCTGCCTGTTAGTTCAGTAATGCTCATACCTTTAACCATTGACTATAAAATTCTTTTAGTTCAGATTATAGTCATTATTCTTCAAGTAAGGAATTCATTTTCAGAGACAACTGAAACAGTATGGGAAAAAATAACATGTCTATTAAGGAATATTTTCTAATAGCACAAAGTTTAAGTACTTTTTGGTAGTTTTCAAAGACAAATTGTCACATGGCAAATGAATGATAAAGAACCATTGACTGAAATGATCTTGCACACTTTTAATGACTCAAAAACAAATTGTAGAAAACACTTCAAAATGAACAGCTCAGTCTTGGCAGAACAGGCAAAATAGACCATGTGATCTAAGAGAGCTTTACTGAAATTACAGTCTAATTTGCCAGTATTTCGTTTTTCAATTAATGAGAAAATCCAGCAGTTCCTATTGCAGAAGCAATTTCAGCATATATTGCATTGCCATTTGCCTGCAGTTAACTGCTTGCTAAAATATAGTTCTTTTTCAAATTTGCCTGAGCTAGAGAGCTTGAGGTTTCACAGGACTTTTTTAAAGATAATTTTTTAAAATGGCTAATAAATGTGATAGGGGAGATTTTCTTTTCTCTGCTTCTTTTTTCCTCCTCCTGAATTTTCCAATCTGAAGAAACTGAAGCCAGTCCTTAAACAAAGAAATGGAAGAAAGGAGCGAGACAATTCAAACAGGAAAACTGAGATTACTGAACCAGATTTAAAAGATCAGACTTGCTTGTAAGGAAACCTGAAAATGGGAAAGGATTTGAGAGGAGGAATGTTGCTAATGAACATACATGGAATGGTTCTTTGAAACCTTAGAACAGAAAAACTTGTGAAGAAAAAAATTGGGGCTTAGCTGATGTCTTCTATCCCCAAAAATCTCTTGGTTCAGACTCTGCAGAGCACTTTGCTGGTGATGCTGTCGATGTCTTTATTAGAGTCATGGTACCTAATCATATCAATAGAGGCTGAGTTTAGGAGATTTTGGATAGGATTACTCTTGAAATGTGGTCACTGGCTCAGATTTTGCTGGCGTATCTGACTGGCAGTGTTGATTCCATACTCCTGTCTGTACTGTTGCAGTACACATGTGTGCATCCTGTACAAATGGCCAGTTAAGTAGTGCCAGTGTCAGGGAACTGAATGGGAGTTTCAGACAAAGTTTTTAGCTAAAGGATTGTACAGGTGTAATTAAGCCTTTATATGGCTTTGTCCTCCTTCAGGATTAATGATGACAAACCAGGTATTCAATATGAATAAATTGAGTGCTTTATTTAGATTCTTAATGATAATGATTTGGTAAAAATGAAGAGAATAAAGGTAAAATTGCAAAATAGTTAAAAGCAAAAGGACAGAAGGTCAAAAGAATAAAAGGCTGTAATCGGAATTATTAACTGCACAATAAAAGTGATATAGTGCACTTTTTACTTAATCAGTATTATCAGAGCTAGCTTACCAAGAAGAGATTGATATTACTGACCCATACCAATGACTGTGGGCAAATCTCTTTGCTCAGCCTCAAGAGTTAGCCTTGAGGGGCATCCCCACCCAAGGGAAGGATCATCACACACCTTGGGGAGGAATGCAAGAAATCCCCACTGTGAACAAGCGTGACTGATCTTTTTACAGTATAAAGTGATTGACTGTCAGTCATACACATCTTTAGATTGTGTTGTCATGCCTGCTCAGCAAAAGATGCTTTATTGCTGGAAGAGCTGTTACAGGTCTTTGGTTTCTTCTGCTTGACACCTCTGACTCTTACTTCCATCTCAATTCCTGTACATCCCTGCTGCTGTTTGCCTCAGTCAGGAAGTACCTTTCTTGGAATTGTGATGTTTGTGATTTGGGATAGTTTGTTCAAGCTGGTCTCAGGATTCTTCAACACCAAACCAGCAGGCCGTCCTTGCTCAATCCATTACTGTTAAATTGTAATTGATAATCATTATCTATTAAGTTCTTGGACAACTCAGCAGCCAAACTACATGCAGCTAAATAGGCTAAGCTGATGTTTTAAAATTGAACTGTACTGTCTTCAGTCCAAATTGTGTATTTTGAATGTTTAATGGTGCTCTGCAGCCATTCAGACTTGCTTTTTTGCATCTTCCTGCTGCCAAAATGACTTGCACTGCCTGTAGCTGTGGAGTGGTGAAAAAATGTGTGTGTTCCTGTACCATTGGAGGCCACCCTAAATACATCAATAGCTCTGGCAGTTTATGTGGCACAAGTGACTGGAAATGTACTGTCCCTTCTGGCGTGTTTTTACAATAAGAAAGAAGCAATGTCTTCTCAAGGTTACATTGTCCTACAGATGGTGGCATTTTGGGTCACAGTGGGATTCTTCCTGTCCAGTTGTAATTTTTTTCCTTCTTATCTTCAAAATGTTCTTATTGGGTGTTGGGATTTCCCAGGCCAGGTTGGATGGGGCTTTGAACAATCTGGTCTAGTGGAAGGTGTCCCTGCCTACAGCTTGGAACAATATGATTTTAAGGGCTCTTTCAACCCAAACCATTCTATGACTTCATAAAGGAAAGTGAAGTGTATGAATCTCAAGTATTTATGTTTCTCTTCTAGATTGTTTGCTTGTAGGTCAGGCTGAACTGTTTGTTTTAATTTCTCCAAAATAATATTCGTCTAAGGTAATAAAGTTCAGATTGTAACTTTAAATCCACATTTAAAAAAATGTAATTTTATACCTCTTTTCTGTGTGGGTTGATACTGCATTTCTCACTTTGCTGAAAGTTGTCTTTTGAATTCTGATCCCCTACCTCACAGTCTCAGTACATACAAATCATCACATATCCACTTGTGTTGGGAAGGATAAGGATTTGACAGGAAGGTTTCACAGATATGTATGTATAACAGAAAGATTTTTAAATGTAGAATTTAAAGAAGGAATAGAAATGATAGCAAGTTTTGATATAGAAGAAAACAATTGCTGGGTAACTAGAAAGCCAAGAGCAAGTGAGTTGGAAGGGTATTTTACGACTTAGAGCAAAGGATAAATTCACCTCAAACAAAAAATGTTTTTACCAAGCAAAAAGATTTTCACAAACAGGAAAGCCAATGTTGCAAGTAAAGAAAAGATCTCAGAATTTTCCACTGCAAAAAAACTGAAAAACAACTTCTAGCTTAAACTGTAACATACTAACCTTTTGTGATTGGAAATAGTAACATGAATGTGGTAATGTTAGTAGTTAGAATAGGCTATAAGTAATAGTAAAAGTATTGATTAGTAGGCATGTATTAAAATGCTCTATAATGAAAACTATATAATACATTTTAACCAGAACTAGAGATGGCTTCAGACGAGCCTACAGCTGTGCCTGAAAAGGCTGTGGGCTGGGCTCCTGTCACCCACGACCTGTGAATTGCTGGATCATTTGGATATAATAGACAGCATTTTAAAGAGCTGCCTGTATCCCTCGTTTTTGGCTCTTACACACATGCATCACAAATATTAATTTGTTTATCATCTCCTTGTCTTTGTGATATTGGAAAATATTTCTTTTTCAGTCACTCTGATTCTCTGTTGAGGATGGATTGTTTTTAGTACTTCTGATGAGAAAAATCAAACCGCTTTTTAGGAGTGTAGAACATAGAAGAAGCACAAGTCTGAAAAAAATAGTTGTACTTTCATTGGTGCTACATCCACTCTGGTGGAGCTGCAGCAAAGCAATTGTAAATATGAGTCATTTCCCTCTGTCCTGGAAAGAAAGAATCCAGATGGTCTGTCTGACTACTGGAACTTTCAGCCTCCCGGAAATGACTTCTCCAGCACCTGAGGCAGGAGGGAGGAGGGCTCATTGGATCATGCTGGCATCTTGTCTACATTGCTTTGCACATAAAAGTGCAAAGACTGAGGTGTCTGAGACTGACTTTCTTTGCACCATGTGCCCTGATGTCACTATTTTAGGCTTTTTAACTTGATAGAGAAAGGGAGAAAATACAGGAAGTTTTAACTTTGCAACTTGCAAGATATAGGGAGAAAATATAGCATTGAAAGCAACATCTAAGAGTTTGGCATATACAGTATGCATTTTTTTATTTTTCCTTTTTGAAGCGTCCATAAGTAGGTGGGTGCTTGGAAAATAGGACAACATGATGAGAATGACTGTTAATATTCGACATGCTTTATATGCAATAGCTTTGCATATATTTGTATTTTAAAAATTACTTTTTTGGTCCTCTATTTTATAGGACTCTTGTGGTATATTACCATAATCAGTTTTTCTTAAGTCCAGTTTGGAAACCCCTTATTGTTAAATAATATCCTTCCATTTTGATAAACTTATTTTTTTCTCACATTATCTGTCCCTCTATGTACGCTATGAGTAAATTAGCACTTATCCAAGAAGTGGCCTGATCATTTTTAAAAGCCCAATAGAAGAGAGGGAGAGATGCTCAGTGAGTAATGCTTTTGCACCTTTAGCCACTTGTAGCAAAGAGAACCCAGTGGAACCTGGTATTTTTGAGAGCTATAAAGCTCTGGGTAGCACTGTTCCATTTTGGATGGTACGTAGTAACATCTTACAATTTTTATTGGAAAATAAAAGTGACATAATTTTCTGTCTGAATATATAATGTATGAATGACTGCTTTTGAGACACTGATACATAAATTATAGATAGCTTTTCAGTTTCTGCACTATGTATTATTAATTAAAAACTGAGGATCTTCATCTACACCCTGATATCTAGGCCACTGGAGAACATATTTTAGTGTTGGGGACTATATGACCCAGGCAGAATGCAATAAAATGCTGCCATTTTGTTGTTTATGTGTATCATTTTGGTACACAAAATGTCCAGAACCTTCTTCTGTTAGAGTGGACAGCAGGTGTTCTGCTTTATGAAGAGGAGGTGTGAACAAGAATGAAGGTGATGTTTTATTTTCCTTTGCACACACAAAAATAATATGAAGAAATATTTGTCTCATGCTTAGTCTAAATTATGTAATTTCCCACATGACACAGTTTGCACTAGGAAATCTGTCTTTCTGTCCTTCAGTCTGTTTTCCCATCCCCTCTCTTTGCAATAGATGTTAATGTTGTTTGATGGGTGTCGTAGTTGCCTGTTAGAGTCATTCTGGATTACAGGTTTAGAGGACAACTGGTGAATATGCTAAAAATTGCCTTATATTCTTAATAGCTAAGCTTCTGAAATAAAATCAAAGAGATACATAGAAAAGCACATAATCACAGCAAACTATAGTTAGCATAAATTCCTTTTAAATTAAAGTGGAAACATCCTATCATATGTTGAGATGTTGGCTATTGATGGTAGACCCACACTGAAGAGTGAACATGGAGAATGTCCATTGCTTGTTTCTTGTAATCTGAGGATGTGCTAGAGCCTTGAATTTAAATGAATAGCCTTTGTTATGTAAGGCAAAATTGAATAAAAGCTGATATCTGGCATATGTCTACAATCAGAAATTTAACAGCAATCAGAATATGTCTGCCCAATTCTGTACTTTATTTTTAACTAGTTTTACATGGAGAACTACAGATGGTTTTGTGTTCGTTTACATTCTATGAATCAGTTGTAACTGCTACTGTAATACATGTTCATGTAGCTTTTCATTTTTGCTGACAGAATGCTTCATGCTGGGACTGTTACAGTTAGGCTATAAATCTCATAGAAAAGTCAGGCAATACAAATGAAGATAGATGCAAGATACAAAACCCAGACCAGAATGAGAGCTTCATTTATCCTGTAGCTTATGCACTGGGAACAGAGAAGCTATTCTCTGAGGAACAGACCATCTTTAGAATCTGTACAGATCTGAGGTGTTTATTGTCTCACAGACCAGATCTTGTCACAGCTTCCTTAAGCAAAATTTCCAAAGATCCAGGGGAATTACCACGGCAAGACTCAACTTCCCAGTGTGCATACATGATAAGTTGGAATGAAAATTGGTGTCTAATTACTACTCATTTCAGGCAGTAAGGGTAACAACCATTTATTTTCTTTTAGTGATAAGAAGGAAAAATAGGTGCCATCTGCTGTTGAGCCCGTTTTCCCCCCATTGAATATTCCTGTGCTTGGAAGTAGCTGCCTTATTAACATCTTCCTTAAATGCAGACAGCTTGTTTATGAATCAGAGCCCAGCTACCAAACAGCCCTTATGTTAATATTTGAATGAGTTCTTTTCTCATGAATAATCTCCCTGCATTTCATTGCTGACTAAATGAAAATGGACAGAAGGAGCTGGGGGAGAAAGCTTGTGTGATTCTCTTGGACTGTAGTGGGATATCTGCTGGGATTTATAGGTTTCTTTAGCTTCATTTTCCTCAGCGAAGAAGCCGATTCAGCAGCGTCTGTTATGGTTTATGCTGATGGCAGGCTGCCTTTGCAGTCAGCACAATCAGAACAATGTGGTCACCCTGTAATTCTGCTTTTAACTTTGACCCACAATGGACCCACGTTTGGCTGCTTTGCAGTGGTTGACAACAGGGGGACCCCAACCAGGGAAAGCCTGCAGGATTTCCAAAGCTTCCAAAGAAGAAGTACAATAGTTGTCTCCATCCCTCACTACTCTGCTCCCCTCTGTCTTCTTTTCTCCTTAACTGCTTCCTCCTTCTGATGCCTTTTAGAGGAAGTGGTAGGTGGTGGCCAGTGTTGCCCTACCCTGAACGTGGCAGGGCATTGCTGCGTGCAGGGTCAGAGCAAGCTGTGGTGCACCAGGGCATGAGTGTACAACCAGCTCAGGGAAGAGGGCAGGGGCTGTGTCAGAGTGAAAAAGAATGTGGCACTGTAGGGCAGAGGAAACATCTGAGGTTTTTCTATTTCCAGATTCTGGGAAGCCCGTGTTGCCAGAAGCTGCCCTTGTCATACCCTGTGAGTAACCCTCAGAGGCACAGTGATTCAGAGCTACCCCTCTGAGTCATAGGTTAGCAAAGTGACTTTCATTAAATACTTCTTATGCAGCTTCTAGCTAGAGTGGAATCAAGGTCAAAAATTATGCAGATCTGAAAACTGATGGAAACACATCTGAAGTTGCAGTACTTAGAAGTAAAAACTTTGGAAATGACATTGAATCTGGGATGCTGAACTTAGGACAGTGCTTTGGATCTAGACAATGGATGGTATCGGTCACTTTTACTTCAAAATTCTGATGCTAACTACTGTTAGGGACAATGTTCTGGACTGGATGTACAAAAGTCTAATACAGACTTACAGTGCCTTTCCTTCCTGCTTTTCTGTGCTTCAGGGAACAGTAGACGTTCGTTTTTCTCCCTTATCAGTAATACATCACACCTTCTTTTATCAGTTCCTACATGCAGGAGTATATACATGTATGTATAATCTTGTAGTGGTGCCATATTTCTCACCCAACCATCCTATAAGCAATTTATGCTATTTATGCTATAAGCAATATCTGCTATGTGCAGATACAAAATCAAAGGACTCAGGCGATGCTGACTTTCCTGTCATGTTCCCTTGCTCCAGAATAAATTGTGCTGGTCTTTCTGTTAACCTAGAGCAGTTCTATGGGCCTTGCCTTTTAAATATACTGTTTCAGAACAGTTTTTTTGGAAATAGCTATTGTGGCAGCAGGATGCTGAGTGCTGTGTGGGCTGTGTGAAAGTGGCTCAGGGATGTGAAACTCCAGCATCATGGCTCGTAGGGATTATTGGACATCAAGCAAGTAATGCAATAAAAGCTACACAATGAAAACAGTGAGTTGCTGATATTTATGATAGAGAAAAATAACAATTGTTCCTCTGAGCCCTTTCACCCATTATGCTTGTGCAGAATGTGGAAGACACGCAATGCTCAGCAACTGTATGCAATATTGTGTATTTGAAATCATCAAAGCCAGGATTTTATCACCAGAATTAGAATTATGGTGCATACTGAGGAGCCCTTTAGTCATATGGTTTTTGGCTGTGTTTGTGGCCAGTGCTGTTTTAAGGGAAAGAATAGTTATTATTGTTGAGGTAGACAGTGTAGGTGGAAGCTATGGTGCAATATCTCTTTCCTGGTGTTTGACTAAAGCAAGTAGAAATGAAAGATTTCTAAAAAGCCAGACAATAGTAAACCTAAAAACAATGGCAGACTTGTATTCCAGACTGCTGTTCTTTCTGGAATTTTGCTTTATTGAGCATTCTATTTCTCTGCTTTCTCTTCTCTCCACTTTTGAAACCTATGTAGCTAACCAAGTCCACTGACAAAATATATGTATTCAGAAGGATGAAAAATTAAATGTTGCAATATAAAAATAATGTATGTTTTTGTATGTATGTATAAAAAAATGCTTATCCACATGCATTTGAAACAATTGTGTAGGATAAATGGTATTTGTAGAATAATAGTTTTAGTGGCAGCTGTTTATTATGCTTTAATTGCTATGGTGTTCATGAATAATTTGGTGCATTTCTTGCCACATAAACTCATGTCACACTGCATATCTTACCTATTTTGTATTTGAACCACTCATGTTTGGACAATACCTGGAAAGTGTTGTAGACCCTTGTAACAGCTCATTTTCCTCCTATATCTTTGATTAAATAAGATAGGGGCTCAAAACTGAAATACATTAGAGGCAATTTGGTGTTTGAATTGAGCCCTTCTAAGTAACTTCATGCATTTAATTTGTTTCTTATGAAGTGTCAACACCACATACATTGATTTATGTATATCTGTGGATACTGCATAGATGTGCTGTACATATATTCACACAGGATATTTGGTTACACATAATGATTTTGTATGCCTCTTCTGTTTATCTTCTAAAAATTGAAGAGGAAAATAAGTTTGGGTTAGGTAGTTAGAATTATGGATATAGTATACGATTATGTTTAAATAGAGATCTAAAAATGCAAAAATAAGAATGTTATAAATATTTGCCATATTTTTAAATGAATAGACATAGCACTCCTTCCCACATCCGAAGCTGTTACTTTATATTTGGAAAGAAAAGTGATACCTTTATGAAGCACACACATGCATCTACTTTGCTGAGTTACCTCCTTATTCAGTGAAGACCATATTCTGTCCCCTTTCCATTTCAGTTAAACTGTAGGGGAAAATCCTTTCTTTTAAAAGTACAGCAGACAGTTCCCATTATTAGTATGTTGCAATAGGTCCCAGCAGGTGTTTGTATCAATAAAACATTTCATCTCAGTCAGACATTCTTGTATAAATATTAAAAATACATGCAAATAAAATTTGATACCAAAACATACCAGTACACTGAAATACTTAGGTCACAAGTGGTGTGAAAGGTTTAAACTTGAAAACTCTCTCAAACTTAGAGTTCCGAAGTCCAACTTGAGTCCAGAGCCACCAGCACAATTTGGAATGTGAAACTACTACAAGTCTTAGGATATAATCTGATCATTTAAACATTGCAGGAAACAAAAATTTTTAATTTTAGCTCCAAGCTGTTAAGTTTTTAGATTAACGTATTGCCATTTTTTCCCGTTTGTAAATTTCTGTTCTTTATTTAAATGGGTTGATGGCTGTGGCAAGGCAGGTGGGTACAGAGCATCACTTATGTTGTATGTTAGGTGGGACACAGTGACACAACATTTCAGTGTTTTAGTACAAGGGAGAGAACAGAAGCACCTCATAAAATACGCTAAATGTGCAAAGAAGCATCATCTGGGTGAAGAGACATGAATGTCTCACTGTAAAGAGGCCAAGGTGTCAGATCTCAGACAGACAGGCTTGTGTTCACATGGCTTGGGGCCCTTAAAATACCTCCTTTACTGCCTTCAAAATTAAAGAATTAATAGAAGTAATAAAAGTATTACTTGGATTAGGAAAGTAAGAACCAAAGATACCACTGACTTGTCTGAGTCAAATCTTTTGATCTGAGCAATATAAGGTCTTCCAATGCAGCAACTAAAATGCTCAGTGAAAAGCATTCTTTGTTTTCTGTAAAGTTTTTTAGTAACACTTGAAATGTCCAACAGACAAGTCAGATGGAAAAAATATAATAAATCCTTTGTGTGGTGTTTGCCACCCCTTGGAGGCTCTGAATCCTGGATTGCTTTGCGTAAAACACGTCAGTACAGCACCACCACCTCCAACAATGAAAAACGAGAATCATCAGAAAATCAATCAGGCAGAGAGGAAGTCCACAACTTGTGCCTGGCCTAGAAAAAAAATCACATGAAACTTAAAGTACACAAGATCTGTTTGAGTCTAATTCCTTTCTTCTCCAGTCCTGGATGCTCTTAGAGGTAAGTCAGAGCTGCACCATGCAAAAGCTTCAGTTTCTTGAGAAGTGAAAACTATGGTTCTCCTGGACTTTAAGGACTGCAGTATTTGACCCACAAGAAGAAAATATTGGATACTATGAATATTTGCCAATAATGCAACAAATTGGCAATGTTGCAGAAGCAATTAAACTGAGGCTGTTCTAGTCATGGCACAAGAGATGTTCTGTGGTCAAGATGAGACATTATTGGACCTTTTTTTTTTTTTAATTGAAGCTTCTTAGCTCTCATTCTGCCAATCTCTGATGTTGTAGCTGGTGGGAAATGGAAGAAATAGGCTTGAAATTATAGTTCCCCAACAGATTGAAACTTTTAATTTGAAAACTGGCCCAATCATAATGACTATTTCTTCAGAGGGGAAGAAGCCTTTTAACTTTTTGCAGCCTGTAGCTATTTTTCCAATTATCCGAGGCATTTATAGCGTAAAATGACATTGGGAGAAGTACATAAAGGTCTTGAGGACTTACAAAATAAAGTAAGCAAACATGGTTTATGGCAGCCTAGGAGTAACTGGAGTCAAGGGTGAGTGAAGGCACTTGATTGTAGGATAGCTCTTTTGTTCCCACTAATTGTCCGACTTAAGACATTTACCTTTTGACTTCTTCCATACATCCAACAGTTAATGGGTTGAGAAGAAATTACAGACTGGATGTAGGCCTCTAATGAGCTTACTTGCCCTCTGGCCTGCAGGGAGGGAATACATGGCCGTCTATTCATACTACTCTGTTGCACTCAATAAGAATGATTGTATTGGCTGTCAAGCTGCAATTCAAGAAGGCTGCAGGCCTCTCATCAAGTGTTAGAGACCAGCAATAGTTCAGATTCACTGGTGGATGTGTAATAGGTTGAATTCAGGATGCAGACGTCTCACATACACGTTGACCTTTCTGTTTCCTCTTTTACCACTGTACATGGTTTCCGGTCAGTGGCCTCCTGCTGTCATTTCCCTTCCATCCTTCATCTCTTGCCTCCTTTCATCACTTCCCTTTTGATGTTTCTTCATTCCCATGTTCTGCAGGAAAATACACAGTTACCATCATAACAACCATCAATACTGTTAGAGAGATGTTTCTTTGATCTTTTTCCAATGAAGTCATCACAGGAAATTTCTAATTTGTTCTGAAAGAGCACTCCATAAATCTTACCACTTTTATAAACATCAACCTGGCATTTCACAGGGCTGCTTGAAAAGAAATTACTGAATTCAATTAGAATGCTATGACTGTAAATGCAAAGTATTCAAAGGACAAATCTTCTTCAAAAAAGCAGCCACTGATCAGTGGATGGTGAAAGTTGTAAATATATTATTAAGCTGTGTTCAATTTTCTTATTTTTAGAATAATTAAAAGTATTTTTTCATTCATAAAGACATTTTTGAAGCAATATCAAATATTTGGAGAATTATAAGTACAGACTCCATTGCTTTGTCTTTTTTTATTCATTCTACCCATACTATGCTTATTGAAAGTGAGAGAATTCCTTTTCTGAAGTCTCTTCCAAAGTAGTCAGATTAGGCCCTACATATAACAGAAAGAGAAATGGGATTTATATAAAGTTGAAATAGTTGTTGTCCCCTTTTCTACATGATTACTGCAACTTTTTTCACTGTCTTCATTCACTTTGAACAGCTTCCTATCTTTTCCATATTGAAGCAGTAAAATAATGCCCCATGAAGCCTGAAAGGTTTCAGTGGAACCTGGGAAGACTTATCCTCTTCAGGATCTACAGGAACAACTCAGCTACTTTTCCTTTTGTCACTCTCCCTGTGCCTGTGCAGTTTGTGAAGTTGTGCAGGCTCCCTCTGGTGGCCCACGGCCACTGGCCACGCGAGAAAGAGCGTCTGCAATAGGGAGGTGGAACATAGGAATTTTATAGACTGGGTGGTTCCTAGATTTGGCTTTTTATTTGTGGGGGCTGTCGTTAACAATCTAAATTTATATAAGCACATAAATAAAAATATTACATATAATTAAACACAACTATAATAAATATAAATTTGTTGTGATAGTCTAACAGTCTCTAAGTGAAGGCTCCTATTTTATTTAAAAATATGTTGGTATCTTAGTTGTAATCCAGCAAACCAAGCGTGGTTACTTCCTTCCAAAGATTGCGAGACCAGTAAAGTTCATTTTAGCAGTTTTTATCATCAGGCACTTACATGAGGGCTGAAAAGGAAACAACCATCTTGCTACATTCCCATTTCCATTACTAGTGCTGTCCACATTTCTTTTACATTTGCTATTATGCTTTGCAGAGCTAGAAAATTTAGTGAGTTTAGTAATTTAGATTCCATATCAGCACATTTGAGTGTTTGTCCTTCCCTTTGAATGGCTGTTGTGTGAACCACACACAACCCTTCTTCTTCTTTCCTAGAGTGGGATCCAGGCTGAGCCCTCACTTGTTCACAGTTTGCAGTACAGATAAAATATGATTTGTAAAGCAGGGCATGGCAATATTGACCAGAATAAGGCTCTCAGGGCATCTTGAATGCTTTCGTTTCTATAGGACATTTTTCTAACATTTTGTTCTTTGTATCTTGTGTTATATAAGTTTTAACAGCAGAGTTCAAAGTCTGAATCTAAATTATGAACCACTTCTTTTATTGTTTTTTTTAGGATAATTCAGTGTCTATTAGCATCAGCGGTCTTCATCACAAAATAATTCATGCTCTTATATAATATATTCAGAACAGAAAAGAGAGAAGATAAACCTCCATTTATCTTTTCAGAACTACAAAATATTATTTCTCCTACAGTGATTTACTTTCGCTCTTTGTATGTAGTAGTGTAAAAGTCAATGTTTCAGACTCTTTACCATACTGGATTTTATCAACAGATGTTTTATTAGTAATTATAAATGCTGTATTGGCAATCGTAACAGAAATGAAATTCAGTTTTAAGATCAAGAAGTAGATGTTATTAAAAAAAAAAGTATCAGGAGTCCAAGGTCCAAGAAAAGCAATTTGACCTAGTGAAAGGTATTGTGTAGTGGGTTTTTTATTGCTAAATTTTTTATCTCTCTAAAAATGATGATGTTACTCCAGTGTCCTAGTAAGCACAGACTGGTGTTGCCTTTCCTGTAGGCAGCAGAGCCAGTGGAACAATCTGTAGCAGTGCACTTCTGGGAGAGGATGCTCAGCCTGCTGTGGGGGGAGATGAGGGGAACAGACTCAAGGGCATGACAGAAGACACCTGCACTCAGGCACTGCACTGGCTACAGCTCTTTCAGAGCAGCACAGAATGTGACTTTTGCCCATATTCTGTGGAATTCACCCCAGTGGTTGCCTGCCACTCAGGATCAGCAGCCCTGAGCCTGCAATTTGGCACAGCACTGCATGGAGGCACTGCTTTTTGTGAGTGTGAGGACAACTCAACTGCCTTTGCCATTATAACCATCTTTTCCTCCTGTCACTGTCATCTAGAAAAGCAAAAAACCAGACAAATACAAAACCCTCTCACTAAAGCAAGCAGCAATTGCCTCGCTTCACAATTTTCTAGTATAGATAATCCACATTAATTGCTACTTTGTATCACAAGTGATCTGAAAGCACATTTTACTTTAGTATACACTGGTACAACTCCAGAGACTTCACTGGTGAAATGATGCCAAAATTATGATTGTGCTGAGTCCATCAGGTGTGAATAGACCATAAACCAGACTGAACAGTCCTGAGGGTTTTATGAAACATTCTTTAGAAGAAAGTCTAGGGGGAAAAATAACAAAACTGAAAGAGCATATATGATATTTTGAGTCTCTGCATGCTGGAGTGTTTCTGTAATATGTCTAGGTTTGTTTTATGAGAATTTTGCTTTGCTCCTGAACTTTATTTTTAATGAAGCACAAAGTATCATAAAAATAGACCTAGAACTATAGTGTTTTTTAAATTCTTGATTAATACTTAAGCATGGGAAATAACTCTGATGCACAAGGATGAGTTCTGAACATTGCTTTTAGTGTATGAGATGATGCCTTGTATGAGAAATGTTGTTTCCCAAGCATGTTAGAAGATCTCTGGTTGGTTCCTGGACTATTTTGGAAAAATGAATGTATGAAGCTTGTAAGGCCCACTGTGTCCAGGTATGTTTAAAATAAAGGAAAATATTTGATCTCTTCCTGTCTTCAAAACAAAGGGAAGCAGCTCTGTGTGGCAAAGGATCATCTTCTGTGACGTCCATCAACATGTTTCTATAGACAGATAAAATCTGATCTGCGTGTCAAAATAATTCAGATGATTTCCACCAATTTCAGCAGCTTCTGGATAGATCCCAAACTTCCTGACTGAAACTTACTTTTTCACAATAATAGCGTTCTCCTGGCATTTAAAAGCCTGTTGGGATAAGTAAAATCAAATATATTACTTCTATATTCAAAATGATTAAAGAAACTGAGAGTGAACACCAGAAAACCATCAGCCAGGGTTCATCTGAGCTTCTGTTTGTAACTCCTAGATCGACAAAAATCTCATCTGATAAAGTAATGAGCTAGTTTGCCACAACCTATAGGAATCTGAATATGGTCTACAGATCTTAATCAATTAAAAAAGGAACATTTCCAATACATCTTAAAGCCTCTTCCAAATGCTAGCAGAAGAAGAGAGCTCTCTGTGAAAGACTATATCTAATTCATACTTTTATGAGATTTTATGAGCGTGAATGCTATCAGTTCCAGCTCTGCTAGTTGCAGTAACTTAGTTTACTACTCTTGCAGCACAAAACAAATTCAAATCAGAGTCCAAGTAGAGTGGGCATATCTTCTTTGATAATTTAATATAAGAGTAATTCTCAGTGGAGATTTAAAAACCCTGTATGTAATTTATACAGAAGGAAAACTCTTATGTATACAATGTTGAAACCTTTCTTAAGAAAACCCTGTGTATGTCTGTAGTTCTTTATTCTGTGAACAGAGATACATAAAGAAGAAAGCAGGGGAAGTCACATCAAAACCACCAGGAACAGCAAGAGGACTGAGACAATTTTGAAGCTGGTTTCATACACTGATTTCTTTTTTAATTGCTTTGATCTTTTGAGAAGTCCATGTTATGTGCTGAAAATCTGGAAGACAGAGCATGACTACTGCATGAATTCATTTGTCAGCTGTAGTAGAGCTGAAATAGACACACTTTTGTGTGTGTGTGTGTGTACTTTATTAACAGGAGAGCATGAAAAAGTGAAAGTAAATATACCTTATTAGAAAGTTACATTTTGTGTTTTATGCTGCATTATGAAAAATTATTTTCCTATCTGTAATGTTGTGATTGGTTAGGAATGTGGTTTTTTACAGGATAGAAGAACAGGGATGAGGAGATATAAATGCTATGGTGTGCTGCTCCAATAGTATTTTCCCAAGTACTGCATAGCAGCACCAGGTGGTTGCTGTAACTGGCACAAGGAGAAGTACTCCTGATTCCTGCAAGGCCTGCGGAGTGGCATGGGAAAGAGAACACTTGGTTAAGCAGCAGGCTGAGGGTATTTCTGAGACTTGCTGCATGGCAGCTCCAGACTTACATGATTTACCAGAAGTCATTGCTGTCAGAGTGTTTTACAGCTTGTTTGCTTTGCCCTCTACTATATCCTTCACTGAATTAACATTGTATGACAGTGCTGTTTATTAAAGGGAAAGGAGAGGCAGACGTGGATTTTAATTCTTCTACCCAGAATTCTGTATTGTTTCATGAAGGTTTAATAGAAAACTGCAGAACGAGGCATTTGAGTGGGGTCTGGGCCTGTAACTGCTGCAAGATTGTGTTTGTTCTGTATTCTCTTTCTCTTGCTGTATTTTGAAGATGAGAGGCTGTGCAGAAAGCAGTCAACTACCAACAGCATAGTGATCAGCTCACCTTAGGAGAGGGAGCATCTGACAAGCTTTCAAGAATGTAGGAGACCACCACCAAATTTGCAACACACAATGGGACCAAGGTGGGAGGGAAGGCTGAAAAAGTATATACCATGTATTTTGGAATGATGTGCCCTAGGAGTGTATTATTTTAAACAATGTACCTGAAGTAATGCTAGTTAAAGACAAAAATTTAAGCAGAAATTTCAGGCAGATAATACTTTGCCAGGACTTGTCGTGGTACCCTTACAATGCACAACTTACAGAAATGAATAATTGCTGTCAAAAATCTTTTCTGCACTGCACGGATCCGAAGGCATTCTTGCATCACCTGAAAAAGCATTGCTTTCAAATGCCAAGCACTGACTGAAAGAATATAACCATTCAACATGTTTTTACGTCATTGTAGGGACCCATAAATCACAGATGATAGGTCATGTGGAGTTCTTGCTGGAATCGCAACCTTTCCACTTCATATAAATCCTCCAACCACTCCTGGCCAAAGTTAGAGAACACATGAGCCAGGCTTAACAAGCAAGGGTTATGAGGGATCCTATTTCTTTCTTTAGGGAGTAAATGAATAAGCCAAGAAAACAACTCAGCAGGTCACAGGAGAGCAGATCCTGGAAGAGTTACCACCTGTCAGCAGATATCTTGGCTCATAGTTAGAAGTTGTAGTGTATGTGCAAGATCAGCATTTGGTAAGTTAGCCAGGGGACCACCTCATTCTCTGTCAGCAATTGGATCACTGAATTAGCACAAGTAATTTATCAAGAGTACTTTAAGAAAACACTTAGAGGAACATTAGATCAGGAGAGTAAAAAGAAAAAAACTAGGTAAGATGGAGGTGTTGTGTAGCTTTTAGGCAAGATGCTAAAGGGGTCGTCTATGGAGCATGCTCACCTTGCAGGCCAAATAAATTGCACAGAGAGGATTATCCCACAGGGAGAAGATAGTTTCCTCCAGAGAACAAATGAGAAGGTAAGGACAAAACTGAGTTTCTGAAGTGGTATAAAAGAGTTCTCTAATGAAGAAATAAAATCAAAGATCTGACATTTCATGTTGATGTATAAATCTTTATGACTGTTCACAGCTTAATAAAATAGACAGCAACATGAGCTAACAAGAAAAAGAAGCCTTTTTGTAAAAAACATGCCTTCCTGGATATGCTCAGCCACCTCATGAATCTGAGGCCACTGAGAGAAAATATTGCCAGCTGGTAATGCTGAGACCTCCTGTGTATAAGGAAAAGGGGTTTGTAAGCCTGGGTATATAAGTGTAGTCTTGCAGTGGCAGCTTTTTCTTATCTCTTCTCCATGGGCTCATGCTGGGAATGTTTTAGGGAAAGGAATGAGGTGTTTTATTGGCTCAAGTTTTTGGAATGCTTTAGAGGTTTTTGCTGAGGAATCCAAGCCCTGGCAAAGAGTTCTGTGTCAAGCTATGCTGAGGAGGTGATGATGCAAACTGGAATGTGGATTGTACAGAAAGTTGGGGAGAGGTGCCATTTTCCTGCTAGATGAAGTATGGGAGAGAACCACCCCTGCTTCAGGGAGATACGGAATGGAAGTCTTTATTCCTCATGGTTATCATGAAGGTGTTCCTACAAGTTTCCCAAGCACATAAATGAAGAATAGCCTCTGAGATAGGCAGAAACATTGTGAAAGGTCCAGGTTATAGGTGAATAATCACATTCATTACAGTTAGTCATTCTGTATAATTCTTTGGTCAGAATTAGTGCTTGCAATTCCAGGTTTGTAAAGACAATTAAAACCGCAGCCTGGCTAGGTCTTGGTTGCCTTGTCTTCTTGCTCTGTTTGGCAAAATGAAATTTGCAAGATTAATTGGCCTCAAACATGCTAAATGTGTTTTGTTTTTTCCACAGCTGGGCAGTTCCTGAATGGCTGAGCCCTCACTGCAGCACACACAAAATGTAAACAGACAGCTGGGTAACAGGCAGCCCATTAGGCCTTGTTGCTATGTTCTCTCCATGCAGTGCAGTCATCCTACATGCAAACCTTTGATAATGTTAGAGGGGCCAGCATGCAGTGCACAATTTCATTTTGGATGAACAGAAAGGAATTGTTCCTTGTATATAATTTTAAATATCTTGGTCAATGTTTCAAAAAAAGGAGTAAGACTATTAAGTAAGACTAAATTGAACTAGGAAGGACTTTGTGTGTGTGTGTGTGTGTGTGTATGTGTGTTCTTTTATAAAAGGAGAACAATTAAAAAGCATCCTTCTGCAAACTGGTAAAATTATATTGTAATTTACGTTCATTATTAGGCTCACGCCAACTCCTATTATAACCAACTTCATAAAGTAGTCCTTTTGGAACTGTGTCACTGTTTTAATTACCAAACTCATCAAGCATTTTGGTCATTTGTGTCTGTATTATATATATCAGGAAAAACGGACTTCATCTAAATTGCATAACTGATGCAACTATAATGATTTGTACTGAAAACAACTAGTGAGCAGTTCCAGTCTGTTATTACTGTAAATCAAGTTATTTCAGCTTCCACTCTTCTTGTTCTTGATCTCGGTAATTGGAATTAAGTTTTGGTGTGCTCTTTTCTAGAATACTTTCCAAAACATATGTTTGGGACAGAGCATGAAATGATAATCCAACTGTTGATAATAACAAAGAAGTAATGGTGTTAATCCTAGCAGAGAAATTAATGGGCATTTAAGCTGAGAAATAATTGCAGTTTGCAAAAATCAGGACAACAATTCTTAAGCATTTTATTAAAATCCTTCACTCACTGCTACATGATTATAAGTACATCATATTCTGATGTTGTGATGTTTTCAGAAAGAAGTTGCTTAAAATCTGCAATATTAGGAAGATTTAGGAAGATCTGTGGGCTTCAACCACTTAGTAACAGCAGCTGTTGTAAATAAAGACAGTAGTGCTTATGTAGTGTTAAAGAGTAAGAAATAAGTTGAAATATATATCAATTCTATTGTAATACGTGATAAATGTGATTAGTGCTAATTAAATTGTAACTATATTAGCAAAATTGTATTTAGATCAATAGAAGACAATTGTTAGAGAGTGTCAGGGGGAGATGGGTGAGACAGGGCAAAGGACATTTTCCAGATGTTGGGAGTCGAAGAAGGAGGTTGGAAGAAAGTCAAACAAGAATAGTAGAAGGACATAGGTCTGACAAGCAGCATCTAGAAATAGAGCTTCAACCTTGAAATGGGCCAAAATGGGACAATTCCAGGCATGGTATTTAATTAGAGTCTTGTTATGGAAAAAATCTGCTCAGTGACATAGTGCGCCTGTGCTACCTGTGGGTCACACCTCGGTCACTGAGGAAGATGATGAGCCTTCATGGAAAATAAGACCCTCAAAAGGATGAGAGACCCCCTAACCCATTAGTAGAGCATGCGTCATACACATAGTGACACACATTTTAGGAATAGAAACTAGGAGGAGTTTTCTAGAAACTTCTGTAGCCTACAGTATGTAAGTGGGATTGTTAGCCTGGATGCTTTGGTACGAGAGGAAGGGCAGGCCCCTCCCTGTATCCCTGGTTTTGCTTATGCTTTATACGAACCTCAATTATACTAAATTACTGTCAAATTTTACTTATCTTTAATACTTCGATTGTATTCATTTCCAATATTTTTTGTATTCATTTTTAATACTTTGATTGTATTCATTTACAATTGTTACTATTAAAAATTTGCTGTTACATTTAATCTTGTTGCTTGATAAATTGGAAAAATAAAATATCATTCATAACATAATACAAAGGAAAATTTAAATGTATGGGAAGATGCAGTTAAACTCATGAAGTAAGGAGACATAAAACAGATCTGTGATCCTGCAGTGGATTCACTCAAGCCAAACTGTTGCAGATGTAAGCATTTGGAAGTTTCCAGAGGTATGAGAGCTTCTTGCAAGCTTGAACCTGACCTGTTTTGTTCACTGCAGTTTAAAACACTTGAGACTGCAGAGGGTAGAGGAAAGGTTAGTGTTTTTTAAATGATAATATTCCAGAGTTGCTGAGACCAGCAGTAAAAAGCAGACCTTTGAGACAGGGCTTATCAGGCTGCAAGAAGTTTCTTAGGGAGATCGTTTCCATTTTTGTCTGTCAAATTGCTTCTGCTGCTTCTGCTTTCTCACTCAGCTCAGCAGCTCTTACAGGTACACATTATGCCACTTTCTGGCGTAATAGCTAAAACAAACTCCACACCTTGCCCTTCCTGAAGCAAGCTTGTATGAATGGGTGAACACATGGCATTAGTCTGTGTATGTTTGCTTTATGTCTGTGTTCAAAAGTAAGCGTGGGGATGAAATAACAGAGAATAGGCATATCAACCAGTACAACCTGTGAGGAAAAACCAGTTTCCTTAGAGGTGCAAGACAGGAAAACTAACCTTAATGCTGTAAATGTTTCCAGGCAAAGTGACCATGGTTTGTTTGTTTGTTTTATTGGACCTAGAGGGTTATGGAGGTACTGAATACAGAGAGAAAATGTTTTCCTCAGCAACTCTGCCTCCAGAGAAAGGTTTTGGCTTGTTTTCTTGCACATTTTACAGCATATAATCAAATTATATCACTAGTAGAAAACAGATACCAAGCCTAGTGATCTCCAGTGGGGATCCTGTTGGCTTTAGTAGCTGTGGTTGCTTTGGAGGCACAAGCAAAATTCCTGTTGGAGGCTCAGCTCAGGTTGGTGCAAGCTGATTGTCTGAGCCAAAGAGTGTGATCTGGGAGGCACAATTTTTATTTCCTTTAAACCTCCACAGAGGGTTAAACACAACCCTTGGTGCTCAAAACAGCCCAGTGTTGCCTACCAAGAGCTATGATCATGGTTTCAGGGGAAGGAAATACAAAGCCTAATGCATTACTTTTCTCATACCCGTGTAAGTCAGTATTTTGTTGTAATTAAGGAAGACTGTCTTACAGTAGCACTGTGATACAATCTGGGAGATAGTAATCCTAAAACATTTGCATTTCAAGTTCTGTATTTGGGTGAACTGAAATATTGAATATCCAAAAAGAGAGAGAATTTGGAATTATTTAAATAAGAGATTTATTACCCACTCTTAGTTTTCATTCATCTCAGCTACTGATTTAATGGCTCAGGCAGAATTCTCTAACTTTAAAGATTTAGTGAATTTATGGATTAAATTATTAAACTAGAATGAAACAATCTACACACTCTGTAATTGCTAATTGTCTGAGGGTAGGCTGTTGCAAATAAACTGGAGGTCTCTTTTGCTACTTAGCTCCTCAGGTGAAAGGCTGTATTTTCAAAGTTTATGACTTTGGATACACAGGATTGGTAGGGAGCTATTAGTAATAGTGAATAATACTGTCTTCTATCTGCTAAGCTAGTGTGTTCTTTCAAACGCAGTACTGATCAATATACTTTTAATTCCTAGGCTGAGGCATTGATTATATGATTAGACCATCACAGCATTAAACTGTGAAACCCCAGTAATTTACGCTACATCCAGAAGATGGATTATTTATCAATAATTAGATTCCCTGGTATGTTGATTTGGCTTTCTGGTTTCCAGTGTGCTCAAACAATGAAAATGAAAATGTTAGTATTGATCTTTAAAAAAAACCACCACCAAACCCAACAACAACAGCAAACAAACACCCCCAAACCCCAAAAACCTGCCTATGGTGTCCCAAGTTGCCATGACATGAAGAGAGAAGAAACCCATTGATGGAGTGAAGTGGGAGTGTGTATTTCAGGGTGTTTTCTGAAAAAGATATGACAGCCTTCTGTAATGCTGTCAGGACAAATATTTGGTCTCTCTAACAACCTTTTTGTTGTTGTAAGAATAGTTTGTAAAGAAAAGAGAGGAAAAAGAATTCTTCTGGAAAACATTCTAGTTCACCCACATTTTCATCACTGAAAAAAGAAAAAGCACCTTTGTGGTGCAAATTTTTGCAATTAATGCAAAACCGGCACATCCACCTAATTTGATCTGAATTTAACAAATCAAGTTTTCCACCTCAGAAAACCAGTTCAAGTACCTCAAGTTTAGGTATTTCATCTATGTGCAGGTATGAAACCAAGGCATCTTGTGCCATTTTGTACATTTGGATGGATGCTCATTGTGTCACAAAC
The DNA here is from genome assembly GCA_037013685.1 of Acridotheres tristis. Taxonomy (NCBI): domain Eukaryota; kingdom Metazoa; phylum Chordata; class Aves; order Passeriformes; family Sturnidae; genus Acridotheres; species Acridotheres tristis. Next base: position 22,282,580 of record CM072888.1, on the reverse strand, counting down.
TGTGCAAGGGTTCTGTACCTTTCTTGACTGACAGCTAGAGGGGAAGAATGGGTATCCAAACACATCTAGTGTGTATCTTTATATTGATCCTTAAACCTTGCTCTAGTGTTTGAGAAACTTCCCTAAATCAACCAAATAGATGAACACAGAACCTCTTTCCTTCTAGTGCATACAAACCAAAAGTACCTGGGAAGTACTGGATCTCTGTGGGAAATGCACTCTGCTCTGTTTCCTTTGGAAAACATTTTCTGCTCTAAATAGTCAAGGAGACATTAGGGCAGAAAGAAATAGTGGGATTAAGTTTACTGGTATCCAGTAGTATCAGTTGTATTCCATCAGTCAATGAAGTCAGAATTATCCTCTTTAAAATATCAAGGTACAGTTAACCCCTTTCATAGTCTCCCTTGTGTCAAAGCAAATCAAAGGCTTTTGACAGGGCAAAGGTCTAATTCCAAAATATAAGTCTGTATCAAGGAGTAAAATATCTGGTAAAATAAACATCTATTAATTTGTGTAATTGTTGTTTAACTGCCACTATTTTTTTTAATACACAGCTCTATCTCTTGTAAACCTTTACAGTATAGGCTAAATGGTATTAAGGAAAGGGTATTTTGTATTTTCTCTTTTTTCTCCCCCCGTTTCCATTAAGTACACATTAAGTGTCATCCTTTGCACTTGCTGTTTTTGTTTGTCATAGACTCGGTGTGATTATTGACATTTTAGGCCTCTGAATCTAAAACCATGGCTTTTATTACTTGTGTAGTTCAGTTAATATCTAGATGGGAGATTTTCAGTTCTGTGTTGATGTTTTAACAGGGTTAGTCATGTATGCATGACTGAATCCATCTCCTTTCAGGTTAAATGCAACTAATATCACATCAAGGAACTGATTAACATCCCTAGTAGGGGGAAAAATGTAGAATTCATCTTTTTAATAGAATTAAGCTGGAATACACTGAAATTCAAGATAATCCCTTTCATCAAGTTATATTTGAACAGATCATTTTCTCCAAATTGGTGAGTTCTTTATAAGAGCTGCATATTTACTTGTCCCATTTAAAAAGACTAATTTTAACAATGTGTGTATTTATGCTTCACTGGTGTACTAAACATGATTACCTTGCAGTTCAGTGACTTTTAGATGTGCATTACTCTAAGACACTTAATGGTAGAATTGGTTCACTGAACTCTCAGTCCTTTATAAAACTTGGATGCACGTCCTAATAACTGCCCTAATATCTGACTTACATCACACAGATCAAGGAAAGGTTGAACACTGTTACCTGGAAGGGGTATTATGTGCACCCATGGTGTTCTGCAAGAATGACTGAGAGAAATTAATACATCCATAGGTGATATCTGTGGCCCAATATATGATGAAATAGCCCTTTTTTGTTTGTGATGATGCCCTAATCTTTCTATATACTTTGCCAGCTTCTTGTTCCTGTCATCTAAAAAGAGCTATGAGGTGCATACTGTTGTGTATACCTTATAGACCATATCTATATTTGACATTCTGTCTAAATTGCTTCTGGAAGCGTCTCTGGGACCGTGTTAACACCTTCAACGTCCCTGAAAATGCTTAGGAGAGCACAAGTTACCAAAGGGAAAACTCATGCTGGGGGGAATTTTAGTTAATCATCTGTAGAGATGAGAAGGAGCCAGGCTTGAAAACATCCTCTGTCACTTCTTATTGTTTTTAGTATAGACTTAATTTTTTAATGTTTTAATTGACCTGACAGGAAGATTGTGGAAATGTTCTGCCCCAAAAGAAGTCCAGTCTTCACCAGCTTATGGGTGTATGAGTTCAGAGAGTAGGGGAAAGACAGTCCCTGTATTTTTCTCAATCTTCTTTATGTTTTTTTCATTACCTCATTCGATGGATTTATTTACTGAACTGCTTTAATGTGTGTAATATATACAGTCTAATGTGAAATGTCAAGGTTCAACTGCAGTTGCAAGAGTTAGCAATATCTTCTAGTATTCAAGACATAAAATAGGGTCTATTTTTTGTGACCAGCCCAAGCCATGCTGATGGTAGTACTTAGTATATTTACAGTTAAGTAGATACTGAGAAGAAGTGGAAGACTAAGTAGCCAAGGTTTTGAATAGTCCCTTGGAATTTCTGCAAAGAGGGGAAGATTCTTTCTTCCATGTAGAGTATTAATGTTTGAGCCTAACCTGTTCTTCCTCTTAAATTTTCTCATGGTGTTGTGCAGAGCTGGTATGTCAAGCCCTAAGAGTTCAGCCTTGTTGTTCCACATCTTTATCAACAACTCAGTTTCTATCTAGGTAAGTTTACTTGTGCTCCACTGTCTTTTCTATTATCTTCCCCGGCTTGAAGAATAAGATGTGATAGTGGGTTCCTTCCTTTACATTCTGAATTTATTTTTGCAGTCGTCTTACAGGATAGACAGTCTAACAGGGAAATCAAAAAGAAAAGAAAGGCAAAGTTTCTTTGAACTATTTATCAAATTTAGTAGCCCATAATTATAACAAAGTAAAGCAGGTATTTAAACTTAAGTGGAAGTCTATAAGTAAGTTTATAAAATCATGAAATAGTAAATAAATTTAAGCATCAAAATCTTAAGCAACAAGCACAATTACACGTCTACTATATATTCGCAAAATAAGCTGCTGCTTATACTTTTTGGGCCCAAAGCTACGATGGTGCCCTTGGTTCTCAGGCTGGAAAAGGATTGTTTTGTCTTACTAAACTGTGAAGAGAACTTGCTAACACTTTATATGAAGTTCAGAGTTATATACTAATGTAGTACAAAATCTGGAAAATATGAAAGATAAAACTTAAGGCATCAAAACTATACTCCTTCTTTTTCAAATTTAGGAAAAGAGCTGTAGTTTTATGGGTGTATATTTAGCTGGGTGTCAATCCTGGGTGGCATTTTTATTCCTTGTTCATTGGCTCTTTTGTCTTTAATTTGGTACAGTTTCTTCCCCAATTTTCCCTATAATTGGATGTTTGACATGATCACCAGGACCTTGGGAGTTCTCTCCCTTCTTTTTTCTAAAAGATTTAGAGGGAGGAATAATGAATCAAATCTAGGGCTTACAGTTCATAAGCAAATCTGTGCAGTAGCATAAGCTTGATCCCTTGTAACAACTAGCAGACCTGAAGAGCTGTGGAGCAGTCAGGCACAGGCAGATGGATGGTGCCAGGCTCTTTCCAGAAGTATGTGGCTCTGCAGAATTGTAAGTAAAGACTCATTCCTATCTCTCCTCTGTGTCCTCTACAGAAAGTAATTGCTCATAGATTTGGCACGGAAAGCTGAAGCACTGCTTCAATATCAGGTTTATGTTGTGTTTGGTTTTCACAGGGGTGTGATAATCTGTACAGAGGTTGTTTCCTGAGTGTTTGGATTTTTTTCTCTGGCAATCAGTAGAGATCTGAAGGAACGTGTTGTTGAATCTTGCATTACTTCTGCACATCAGGAAGTGAAATACAGTTAGAGACCCCATGATTGTGCTGCATGAAGCATGCAAGTGACCTCCTTGCAGGTTTCAGAACATTTGTAAAAAATACAAGCACATATTTCTCATATATTTTCTTATCCACAGACCAAGTCAGAAAACAGTGTCCTTCAGAGAACAGCAACTGGTCGAGTCAAATCAAGAGGTCGCCTCTTGGGAATGTAGGCTAAGATATTTTTCAGATTCTTTGGCAACATGTGAACATAAACTTCCTCAATACACAAATTAAGAGTTATTGGAATAAATGGATTATAGTTGAGGTAACATTTCTTAAGATGTTTAGAGGGGAAATGAAAGCATAAATTAGTCATATTGCCAGTAAAGTTATTCCCTGTCACAGCCTTTCCATTTCTCCTCTAAACCACTAATGAACTCTCTAGCTGTAGAAGAAGCACAAATATTGTGCTCCCTAGTTTGTACTTTTGGCAGTTTATAATATGTCAGTGTCTGCACTGTCAAATTCTGCTTCAGATCAGTTGGCCACAGATCTGGCACTAAGACAAATATGTTTAAATTGCACACAGTCCAAAGAAGTGGGGAAGTCTCTGCAGATTTAGGTATGAATATGGCCCTTTATTCTATCAGGTGTTTTGAATTTAGAAGTTTCCACTAAAATTACTGGTATAATCCCTGCTACAAATAGTCTCTGTTTCCTCTCTGTATTGGTAAGGTGCTACTCCCAGTGTATAAACAGACGGTGATTCATTAGCACAATGACACAGAACGACAGGTGACCTTACATATGAATAGGTTATTCTTCTACTTCAGTTATGGCAGTGAATAATTTCCCTCTTGTGCTCCTACTTCCCTTCTACTTGAGTACATTTCGCATTCAGAATTCTCATCTTGAAAGATCAGTTTCCCCTGGAGGTTGAGGATCCTCACTCACACAAAGTGATAAGCCTCCTGGTTTATCAGGCAGTTCTCTGGTTATCAGTGCCTATGTTTAATGTTTTACATTGGACCATACTTTCAACAGTTTGTGTCCTCCTGACACAAGGTATGTTTCATGAGTGAAAGCATAAATTGTCCACCAAAATTATTTTTTCTTCTGTAAAGATCTCATGACTTTTGGAGACTGAGACAATGTAAATTGAATGTCAAGATTGTTCACTGGAAAATCCATTAGAATGAATGTCTTTTGTCAGTATTTAGAAAGCAGTTAGCATGTTTCAGTTTTCTTATTCTTCACCCTACATGAACACAGGGAAGCCTTGTTCTGGACTTGGTATCCTCAAAACCCCTTGTGTTTCTTAAAATGCCTCAATATGCAGATTTCCTGAAGAGCTTTCAGAAACTGGTACTGGATATCTGGATATTTTTTCTGGAACTTTTTTGCTCAAGTAAATGTTAAAAACATAATCTCACATTTATGTAGTGATTTGGCACCTGGCCATTTGTCCCTGTTGCATATCAGTGGTAAACAGCTGAGTTGGCTGACTTTTAAATACAAAAGCATCCTGTTCTAGCTGAAGATGTTAATGAAAAATCTACTGAAGTCTGTTGATGAAAGTTGGCAATTGCAACAATCCTGTTCCTAGAAGTACAATGACTGATATTAACAATGGCTTTGTAGGGCCAAGGACTCCCTTTGGCAAGGGGATATAAACAGTGTGCCAGCCAGATGAGTGATTTCTGAAGCATGGGGTTACACACCTGGACTGTTTAAATAATGCTGAGGCTTGAGGTGAGAAGAGTGGAGAATCACTGACACTCTTCAAATGCTTAGTGACTTGCTGCAAAAGAAGGACAATATTTCAGAATCCATGATGGATAAGACAAAAGTAACAGGCTTAAGTTTTAGTAAGCGAGGATTAGACATCAGGAGAAAAAGTACGGTCCTAAAAATTTTCCTAAAGATAAGGGTGAATTAATCATAGGAACCCAAGGGTACATCAAATCCATGGGACCTGATGAAGTGCTAATCCACTGTCCATCATACTAGAAAAGCTGTGTCAGTCTGGTGAAGTTCCCATCAACTAGAAAAGGGGAAACATAACCCCCATTTTGAATAAGGGGAAAGAAGAAAGGCCTGGGAAACTACAGGTCAGGCAGTGTCACCTAGACACTGGAAGTCCCTAGAAAGAAGAAGAGAAAATCCTTCTAGAATCTGTGCTAAGACACATGGAAAATAAGTAGGTGATTGGTGACAGCCAACGTGGTTTCATTAAGGGCAAATCAAAGTAGTACCTCAGAGACAAAGATCTTTCCTTACTTTCCATATACGAGTTACAAGCTGCAATAGCAATGGGCAAAGAGAAAGTTGTCATCTCTGCTTCTGCAAGGAGGTCCTTCAAGTTCTCCACTGATCCTCATTAATATTTTTTATTTCTGTTTATTTCATATTGATTATTCTGATAACTGCGATTACAAGTCTGTAGACGCTGAGAGGACTGAAGTGCGTCTGAAATGAAATACATGACTGTCGTATTTTAATTTCTGGTAATTAGAATTTTAATGATTTGTTGTAAGTGTGGATATCTATAAAAAATTATTTACTGTCTATAATGCAAAAATTAAAAGGAAAAATGTAGTTCTTATCTACATTTCATAAATGAGGTAAAGGCTATGGATTTATGTTGTACATATTGAAAACATTTTTCCGGAGTACCAGGATATCACTTTAAGCAGTTTAAACATGTGGCTACATATATCTATGAAATTCTTCTGAGAAAAGGTTAGAGAAACAATTTTTTATTTTCAAATCTCATATGCAACCATTCCAAGAAAAAGAGTGGTCTTAAATCAATTACAGGATTAATCTGAAGAAAAATATATTAAGAATCTGAGAAGAACAGACCAAACAAATACTACTTTGATTGCCAGCATCAGGTTCAAATTCACTTTGTAATTATTTTGTCATCATTTAACGGTTTCTGTGGTCGTATGGAGAGCCTCTAGGCAGCTGCAGAACCTGACATGTGTGACAAAGAGTTAGACCAGTGGGTGGACTCTGTCAATTTTTTTTCTGGTGATATATGCAGTGTCCTAAAGCATCACAGCTTAGATTTAACAGATACTTAAGAGACAAATTCTAAGGGGTTCAGGTAAACAGACAAGAAAGCAGACACTATATCTAAACAGCATCTTAGAATGATCAATAAATGTCAACCTTTGACCCTGTTATTCATTTGTTTCTCTTTCTTATGAAGAGAGATTAATGGAAGAAGTTACAGACTGGACTGAAAGTATTGACACCCCTCTGTTTTTTTTTCTGTAAGGTCATATGCACAGATATCTGAAGGAAGAATAAATTAATTTAAAATTGAGTATGAGAATAGTCCTAAAGCTAGGGAAATAATTGAGGAATATAATGTGAAATTGTGAAAAGAACACAGAAGTATCCCAAATTCTGCTTTGGCTTGCACCCCAGAAAAGCCAAATTGTTTAGTGAAACATGCATGGCAGGTTTGTCCCTAGAAGTAAAATTTATTTCACTTCAGAAAATCATGTTTAAAATATTATTTAAGCATTCAGTAAAAAATAGGGAATTGTTCTGAGTTTTTTTTTCCTTTTTTCTTAAGCAGTCATTTTGTTCTGTGTGGAGAAGTAGTGCCTTCAAAAGAGAAACATGCTCTAACAAGCACAGAGTCAATTTAAAAATCAACTTGAGTCATACCATCAGTTTTAGTAGGGTCCTGATTTAAAGTAATTTGACACTTGCCATGTTCCTAGATCAAATATAAATATGAAATGGTATGAGATGCAAAAAAAGATTGTCCAAATTTGTGTCAACCAGATCTGCTACATTTTGGAGGTTTCACAGTGCTCACCCAACTCCTGCTTACAGGTAAGGAACATTTGCCGTGTGTATTCTTTTAAGTCAACATGTTCAATATTGAAACTCTCCTTTTGATTTTCAAATGTTCTACATTTCCTACAGTTTCTGTGACCTGCTCCATCAGTTACCAAACGCATTTATCCCTTTTTTACTTCCATATTCATTGGTCTTTTTTGTGGATTAAATATTCACCAAGGAACCTGACTTCCATCACATGAAGAGTTCATTACTTGCTGGCTGAGCAGAGTAGGCAAACTCCAAATGCTGATCATGGTACAGGTAAATTAAAAAACTTCAGGAGATGTGTATGATTGGGTAGATGACAAGTGAAGAGTTTGCTGGGTTAGAAAAAGAGCATGGCTAAGCAGTGGCCAGCAGATCCGTCCTCTTATTTTTCTCCCATGATGGGATGTGAGACACTACAGGTCAGAAGAGTTTAACGTGTAGTTTGGCCATAGAGTGTTTATGGCTCTAGCAAAAATCCAGGAAGTTGATGCCTGAAGATTTTTCTGCATACCAAGTGTTAATGTACGAGCATGAAATGCATGGGGGGGCAGGGAAAAAGCATGTTAGTATGACAAAAGAATTGGAAAAATCTGAAGTAGGTAAATAGAGAATCAGTGCTGCAGTGGAATAATAGTTGCCATTTTAGGATGATGAACAGCTACTTGGGCTGCTGCTTAAGCTCAGAAAAATGAGAAGAAACTTGAACTGTGTTTATCACATCCAAGAGGAGGTCAAAGTATATGCTTGGATATTATCCAATCAGCAATAAAATCATTATGGTTCTTTTTCTAGCAAATCCAGTCAATATGTCGATCATACAGATTAACACTCCTACGATAGCAGATGACAAAGATGCAGTTGATGAATTCTATCAACAGCTTGAAGAGACATTAATTAAAAATGAAGCAAAGCTATCACCCTTGCAACTGGGAACCTAACTGTGAAAGTTTGGCTGTCAGATGTTTGGCTCACCAAAAGAAGTAATGGGAAACGACTACTTGTCTTCATTTACTGAATGAAAGAGGCATCTGGTTGAACTTTCTTGCCTTCATGTTCATTCCTTCTTCATTTAATACCTAAGCTGAATGTCCAAGATATTTGTATAGATGGCTACATCACAATGAGTAAGAGCCAAGCAATGCTGAAGGATGAATATGCAACAAGCAAAGAGCACCCTCAGTCAGAAAATCAGGTTTTGGCTTCTAAAATGTCAAAATATGGATATTCAGCAGCCCATTGCTTCTTGTCCAGACCAGAAAAATCCATGTGATGTCTGTCCAAAAGAGGTTGTCTGCACTGGCATGAGGAGCAGTCAGTTAACCCAAATGGGCTATGAAATAAAACTGCCAAGTACAGGCTACCAGTAAACACATCCTGGTAAGTCAGGACTGTCTCTGAACATCTGTGAATAACAGAAAGCAACCATTTCATAAGACAGCATGTGAACAGTAACATATGCTGCCCAGATTTTTTCAAAGTGTATAGAGGATTTCCTTAGAGAGAAGCTCTGAAAGAATTTACAAACTAAAAAGGAGCGTCATGTCCCATTCCCTGCCTCTGCCCCACCTCCCCCCACCCTGTCCCAGTCCCACCCCAGGAAACGAGTCAGATGTGCCAATGACATAACAAGGCAAGCTGCAGTCCTAGATTATCAGCAGCAAATGCTGGAGTTAGTGAAACCCATGAGTGGAAGCCACATTAAGGACATTAATATGGGAGGGAATCAAATATCTCTATACTGACCAAAGAGAGGATGCAAGCAAACCTTCCCTAGTGATCAACTGCAGAAGAAAGGAGGTTCAGTTATCTAGAGGCTTTTGCATCTAACCGAAAAGGTGTTCAAAAGGAAGTGGAGGCAGAATTCCAAATCAGCTGTATCTTCTCACAGAAAAAAAGCATGAGAAATCTTAGAAACATTTATTAAAGTACAAGGTTCAACTGGTGAAAATAGGAATGGCTGAGGGAGCTGGGATTGTTTAGCCCAGAGAAAAAGAGGCTCAGGGGGTATCTCATTGCTCTGTACAACAACCCAAAAGGAGGTTGTGGCCAGGTGGGATCAGTTTCTTCTGCTGTATCTCAAGTGAAAGGATGAGAGGAAATAGTCTTAATGTGGCAGAGGAGGTTCAGACTAGGTACTAGAAAAATTTTTTCACTGAAAGAGTGTTAGGCATTGGAGTAAGTTTCCCAGGGAGGTGATGGAGTCACCATCTTTTGGAAATGTTAAGAGATGTATGGATGTGGCACTTGGGAGTATGGGTTAGGGATGCTGGGTTGATGGTTGCCCTAATGATCTTAAAGCTGTCTTCCAAAAAAGCTTATTTTTAAGTCCAAGACAGTGAAAGAAAGAAAGCAGATAAAAGCTTATTCTTCACCTAATTTTCTTCCCATTGTACATGGATCAATACTTTGATAGCTTAGCCTGTGTTCCAGGTCTGTCTTCTAAAACATCAGTGAAAGCACTGCACATAATTTATATAGATCCTACTCCAAATTACTTAAGCTGGTACTAGAAGGAAGTATTAATGTCATCAGGTGCAGTATCCACCTTTTGGCAACTGTCTTCCCTGAGAAGATCAGGTTAGTTATGTGCTACATTACTCTAATGGAGTAGTATTAGGAAGCAAACAGTAGTTGGCCTTAAGATGGATAAATCTTATGTACTTTTAGATCTTTGAAATCCAGTTACTCTGTTCTTTTTGCCTCACTGCTTTCATAGCCTTTTTTTCTTGCCCACTTGTATTTTTCTAAGCCATGCCTATAGTAATTTTTTAAATCCCCAAAAAACCCAAACAACTTGTTAAACAAAAACAAACCCTAGTTTTGCGTTTGATGGAAAATCTAGACAGATTGAAATACAGCACGTCTCTGTGCTCTGCTGTTCTTATGTCCAAACTTTGAGCTACCTTCACACAGTTTATCATGCTCATTACATTTTTTTGTGTCTACTGCCATGCATTTCATTTCCTACAGACTTAAATACTATACATAATTCACAAAGATATCTGAACTCACAGATTCGATAGGGTGAACTGGCTCTTGTAGTACATTTTTCCCTGCACACCCTACCCTGCAAAGTAAAACCCCTAAACCACCTAACCCCAAAGCACCCAGAAAAACCCCAAATCACCTAACCCAAAAAACCCCAAAACACCTTCTAAGTCTTGCAGTATCTTCATCCATCATTTCTTTTATGCATTTAATTATGCGCTTTCTCTTCTTTTGATGCACAGAGAGATCAAATTAAACTGAGCAGTACGTAGTGAAGGCAGTGTTCTATGTTTTTCAGTTGAAGCTGAACCATATTCACAGCATCATAGAATTTTTACACAGAATAGTTGGAAGGGACCCACAAGGATCATCAAATCCAACTCTTGAGTGAATGGCCCATGTGGGGATAGAACCCATCACCTTGACACTGTTAGTACCCTGCTCTAACCAAATGAGCCCATCTCAGAGCTAACGTTCATTGCTTATGGGTTGATTTAGATAATTACTTTTTCTTTTAAATCGAACTGTTTTCATGCTGTGAGAAAGAAATCTGGAGAAATCTGGAAATCAAGTCCTTGTTTTCTACATCCTAAATTGCAGGTTTTATGCAGATATTACAGAAATAGTTGGAGAAGGCTTATGGTCTCCAGAATGTAATGCAGGATATTAATTTTCTGCCCCTTCCTCTCCCATTCATGATTTTTCAGTCTTTGAAATACAATGCAGCAGTCATGTTTATGCTGTTCAGACTCCTCTCTTGTGTATTTTATTGGTGAAAAAACCACCAACAACTGCTTTTTCTGGATTTATTCTTGAAAAATTAGAACAGCATAATACCACAAAAGGGGGAAAAAGAAAATGTTTGATGAGCAGATCAAATGCACAAAATGATAACTTGGGATTTTTCCAAAGGACATTTGCCTTTACCCAGACATGCTTTTTCTCCTTGTTGCTGTCATGATTGATTAGTGAAGCACCAAACAATCCATCTAATTATTCACCAACTGCAGACCATCTGGAGTTAGGAATTTGCAGTCTCTTTCTAGAAATGCATCTGCACTGGGTTTTCTGCACGCTTTTGAGCTTAGTACTTAATCACTACATGTGGGAGGTGTTAACTAGGGAATTGCCTTTCCAGTCTAACTATATTATCGTTTATATTGTGCTGTAAATGTAATATTTAAAATGCTGTTCAAAGGTTTAGAAGTTCAACACACATTATAGCTTATACTCCAAGCATAGAGTTGACGTGCACAAGTGGATCCTATAAAATAAAAGGCAAATCATGAAAGAATAGTGGCTGCAAGAGAGGTAAAGGAACAGATGTCAGAAATTTTTTTGGAGGAGGAGGTGGGTGAGGAGGAGGAAAGCTGTTCCCATTTGAAAGCTGATCTAAAATGGGGAGTGGGCAAAGGAAATGATTTGGAGTTTCTTACAAGTATGTCTACTGTCCTATCAAGAAGTGTTTGCGCTTTTGAAAGGATAGCTAAATTTGACAGGAAAAATAAACCTTTTAAACATACTAGCGTAAAAAGAAGTGTAAAACCATTGCCCATTGCATGGTTTAGACATCCTATGCATTACAAAAGTAGCTGTCATCAAAATAATGTGTGTCTCACAACCAGAAACTTGTAAACTCAACATGAACTGCATCTCATCCTTCAGAGATCAGGCAAAACAACACAGCCTTAAGAAAGACCTGAAGGTCAACAACTTGGACATCAAGGTAAATATTCTGGCTTTGTGGAGATGAAGCAGGAAGGAGGGAGGCCCATTCCTCAGTGGGAATAACATGGTGGGTGCCAGACTGGCCATTTACAGTTAAACCAGGGACTGCCCACGTTTTTCACTGTAGTGTTTCACATATGCCTAGTCATGACTGGGAAGGACACACCTTAGCGATATGGTCTTTTTGGCTGAGATTTTAGAAACAGCACTATCATTATTGTTGAAACTAAAATATATGTTCAGAAGGAATCATTAAGTGTGAAAAGATATCTATGTCTGGGATAATGTCTCCTGGCTGGGGAAACATCCACCCTGCTTCAAGCACTAATAGGCTTATTCAGAGCTGGTTTATGCAGCACTTACGACACATATAGTGAGGCTATTGTCTGTGTGGTCTGATGTATTTTGTCAGTATTTTGGTACAATATCTGTTCTTCCTTCCAAGACACAACAGCAACAACTCTATTTTACAAAGTGGAGACATGTTGCATCCACTTTGCCTCCAAAGGCATGCCACAATGCAAATATATGGGCTGCATCTCTTTATGCTAATAAATGTTATAAAGCCATGGCCTGGGCTCTGGCAGATCATATAACATAGATCTTCTCCTGGTATAATCTGAACTTGCTACATACAGAAAATGGACCTTGTCCTAGTGCTCAGCCATGCTGTGTCATTATCTGGGGAGCACTAATTCTCAAGGACCAAATTCAAACCAGACAGCATGCTAACAATTCAACAATATAAACAGTAATATGCTGAAATTCATTCCCTCTTTAGACACTTGGTCCACTACTGCAGGCTTAACAATAGCATATATCTAATCCAGAACCATTTTTAGGCAGCAGATAATGACCAGGAAGCCACTCTGACTTTTCCTGGTTTCTTACAAACAATACCTGAGGAATAGAGCCACCAAGTAGGCTGGAATACTCTACCTCCTACTGGGATGTCAGCTACAACCCATATTTTGCCCCACTGATTGTGTCTGGTTCTCTCATTCATTTACTGTGATGCACTTTATTCTTATACTTAAACAATTTGCCATCCCTTCTCAGCTTGGAACATCTTGAGTTTCTTCTCAACAATTTCCATCCCATATCAAATTAATTAAAAATAGTCATAAATGGTCTAAGATCCCAGTGGAATAAGTCTTTATGCTGGGCCACAGTTAATGAGCAGATTTTTGTAACTAGTTTCATATGGCAAATGAAGGGGCAGGAAAATTAGGTGAAGAATGATTCTTTCTACTAATCCTGTAATTAGGAAAAGGTGAGAACCAGAAAATATCACCAATGTTGTAATATAAGTCTTAGCAATGTTTTACATTCTATCACACTTATTCTGTCTCTCTGAGCAGGCAGCTGCTAGACTTAACTACAGTAAGATAATGTCAGAAAACAGAAGCAAAATATTTTGATCTGGGGACTGCAGAGCTGTGGGTGGTGTTAACTGTGGCCTCCTTGTATATCAGAGACAAACCAGGAAGAACTTCTAGAAGAGTGAGAAGCTAAACTATGCTGTTACCAAATTAATGTGCTATTCTTGTTGAAGTCAATGGAAGGTTCATCATAGTCTCTAGTGGAGGCAGAATTTCCTCCCCAGTGCTTAAAACTCTACCAGGTTAACAGAAAAAGACACAAAAAATTACTCGCTGTTCATTTTTGGAGAACTAGAGACATATAGATATATATATACATATATACATGTGTAGTTGATGTACTCCACTTAGCCACATCCCAGCTCCATGTTGGGGAAGACTCAACATTCTTTAAGTTTTCCACTCCTTGGTGCCTTGATTTCTACTAGGTGGGAATCCTGACATATGTAATGGGTAGAAATCCTGGTTTGTGCTGAGCTTGCCTCTAGTCTGGTGATCACAGGATACCCGAAAACATCATGGTGCATATCCACACATCACTTCAGATGCAGCCCAAGAAAGTCTCTGTCTTCAGAATGAAAGAGGTAGGTACCAACAGATGGACAAGTTTATGTACTTCCAGTCAGTCTTTTTACCTGGAGACACTGCTGTTTCATTAAATAATGCCCATTGTCTTGGATTTCACAAGAATGTATTCACCCAAAACAGAAGGAAAGTGCTTTAACAAGACTGAAGGGTGAATGGTAGAGTGCCTATCTGCCTTAGGAGGACAGTAGGAATCATTAGGTATTTCCTTGTCTGATTCAGCCTATTCTTCCTATGTAATATGTATTATTTTTTGTTAATTTAGCACAGGTCCAGTATGAAAAGGAAAGGGGAAGGAGAAGAAACAGAGTCTTTGCAGTGGCCTGTCAGGTAAGAGGAATCCCACCTCTGTTACCGCTTCAGGATATTTCTTCCCTAATACATTTACAAGTTCCATATGCCAAGGAAACAGGCGACTGTTGATGCCTTATCTGGACCATGTATCTGCCAAATCAGAATAAAAAAAGGGATTTTATAACCAGCTCTACCAAAATCCATGTTTTAGAGGAAAACTTCATCAAAAGCAAAGTGGGTAGTCAGATGAAAATGCCTTCATGTTTTCCAGAAGCACCCTGCATAGCCCTTAAAGCAAGTCCTGTAACTTGCTCATTCCTAAAGGAGAATTTTTCTTCCCAGCACTCATGAGTGTCCTCAGGAAGGGAGAGTTTGTAATCTGACCTGTAGTCAGCAGTTCTGTACTGCATCTTTTGTGTACCGAGTGAGTGACATGGTCACTTTGTCACCTTGGCAAGCTTGATGAGCTTATATGGACATTGACATTTTTGTCTCTCCAGTCTCTTGGAGGAGGAGTCTGTAGTTTTCTGTGCCATGCTGATCCAGGCACATCAGAGATGATTTCCCGAGTAAGGGACAAGAAAGGTAGGCAAAGATTTTTTAAATTGAGATGTTTTCCTGCTTCCATCTAAACTAAGACTACTTATCAAATTAATTCATAAACACTATCAGCCACTGATAGTTATTTGCTGCTTCTAGATTAAACAGATTCAGACCAGTGATCAAGAGGTGAAGGGTCTCTCACTCATGAAGAGCCCTGTGAGCCATCAGTTTCCCAAAAGCACCAGGTTTTATAGGAATGTCAAGAAGTACGCAGTAGTCATGGTGTAGTGTTTGCTTGAAATATTAATGAACATTCTAGCTTAAATGTGCTTGACTTACTGTAATTAGACAGCAGAAGGCTTCTCAAAGATGCATTCCTAGAACAGTTGAACACTGTTACATGTCATTCTTCAAAGACAGCATCTGAAATAGGTATCTGCAGTGTAGCATTTGAACGGTGTTTCATTTACCCCAGACTTCACTGTAGCAACCTTCCCTGAATTTAATAAGGCTGCATTAGAATGAGTAGTGCCCAGGGTAACCTGAGTCAATGAAAAGCAATTTAATTCACTGTATAGAGAGGCACATGGTGTCTCTCTTTCCCTCTGCCCCCGAAATAGATTAAACGAAAAGCTTTCTTATGCACTGAATGAATGCTTTCAGGATTGTGTATCTTACTCTGATCTCTATAAAATCTTGTGTAAATGTGTATATTTGGGTCACTGTGTATTTGTTTGAAGATGGAAAGGTGAGCTGAACATAAAAATGAATACACTGCTCTAACCATACAGAAAGACAACTATTTAATTCACTGAAATTGAATAAAAATAAGAGGAACAAAATAGCTGAAGCTCGAGTAGTATAAAGAGGATGGCTGTGAAAATCTATGTGTGTGTGCTTTTATTCTTTGCAGTCCAGTAACACCTTCAATGCCACTTATACAAGGCATGCACTAGGAAATTGTGCCACTCTTACTTGGAGTTGGGCTCTTTGGTGACATGGCACAATGAAATGTCCTGGGCTAGTTAAGTACATGAGACATCATATTAACATGACAGTAATACTGTCTCTGATGACTGTTCATTTAGCATTGCCACAAGGAGTGCACCTATACCTCACCATCCAGGCACAGCACAAGTTGGTGTTCTTAGCAGAGGTCTCCAACAGACACCATCCTTGGCTGCAGGTACAGAAGCTGTTTGTTTGTAAAAATGTTTTTATCTTCTTTGAGCTACAAATACTCAGAAATTCATTAGGTTGAAAGTTGTGTTTTTATTTCATGTTGGTATTCGATCTCATATTTTATGTCTATTTCATATATTCTGGTTTTCATGTTAAGGTTTCTGATAGCAGTTTGCATCTCCTTGAGGTGTGGATGTTACAATCAAGTGCCTGAGTGTGGAGGTCAGCATTCATTATTATCTGATTTGGACAGTACGTGTTAACACTTAATAGCAAAACTGAAGTACACAGGATGCAGCACTAAGTGCTTTAGTTCTTCTGGCCTAGAGGGCATCTGTACTTCAATTTTGCTACCAAGGCAACAGTTTAGCCTCAGGCAACAACTCATGAAGTTACTGTACATGCTAATAAGGAGATCAAGTTTCTTCAGAAAATAAAAGTGTGTCACTATGTGATTAGTTTTAAGAATGAATTAATCAAGAGTTACAAAGCTAAACATAATCTCGTAACACTAAATTAGTAATTTAGTAATTTAGTAACACTAAATTTACTTCTGTCTCTAATAAACTAAGTTCATGTTTGAGAGACAAAAACCAACAAGTTTAACTTCTCTAGCAGTAGAAAAAATGGTCAGGAGGAAAGTGAGATTTATTCAAACAGATGTCCATACCTTTCTTATAAGTAGGTTTAGAGGGACAATATATCACATCTGTATTCCATTTTTGTTCATCAGAAACTATCTCACAATTCAGAATACATAATTCCAGGTATTGCTAACATCTGTACATACTATAAACAATTAATATATCGTTTAATGATACCTTCTGCTCTTTGAAATTGTTATGAATCAAGTTTGATCAGCCGTTTTGGAAGATATACAAGGTTTGTGCATCAGATACGGCTGTCTTGATTTTCCAATCTGCTGTGAAATTCATACATAGAAAATGGAAAAAAGACTTGCTATGTGCTGGGAATAGGTAAATTATTTAAATAAGAAAAAATGGGCTGGAATATTGCACTATGTATGTGCATGAAAAAGATAGCAGTACTTAGCTGTGGAAAGAACTCCCAGTAGCTATTTACTGCTTAAATTGGTTTGTAAGTCAGTCAGAACATGTATTGCTAGCATGCCATACAGCTACAGTGCTTGTGAATCTCTGTAACTTTTTTGTTTGTTTTATTTGTGAAGATGAACTTCCAAACCAGTCCTGTGTGTGCTGTGCAGGATTAGAGCAATGTTTGGGCAGCCCTCAGGGGAGGCTGAGCACAGGTCAGAGCACAAGAGTGTTGGTGTTCTGCAGTGGTGGTTGTGTGGGGCTGCTTGCTGAGCGGTGTGGAAGGAGCCACATCCCTTTGCAGCAGCAAAAGCGCAGGCAGTGTGCTGGTGGGGACCCTGAGCTCCTGCTTCCTTTTGCATACTTCTGCATGAATATTCCATGGGAACAGGATCTTTGTAACTTACATTTTTCATATGTTATTTCAGGTAGAGCTAAAGCAAAGATATCAGGAAAAACATTCCAGTATGTATGCGCATATATACACACACATATATAATATTCTCTTTTAGATGCTCTGTATTAAGCTACTGTTATCTAGACTAGAATTCAGTTTAATGGCTCCCATCCTCTCTTATCCTCATGTCTTCTGTGATGAAAGAGCTGACCCAATTCTTACCCTGGCTTTCTAGCCACCAGAAAAAAACGAAACAGAAAGACAATGCTGTGTCATCCTCGTCATTCTCTTTGTACCTTTTTCCCCCATCCAGTTTTATTTAAGAGACCTAAGTAGAATTTTGTAAGAGTAGGTAGACAAATATAATAAAACATAATAGCACAGAGACGACAGGGACAGATGATTCAGTGTGGGCTGAATGCTCATTCTCCCTTTTGTCTTTATGAGAAAATTTTAAACAGTACCCAAATAGCAGGAAAGTACTAAGAAAATTCAACAGCAAAAGAGAGACAGTCAACTTTTGAAAATAAACTTTAAATTTATAATTTTGTTGAACCAGTATCTCAATGTACATATGCATCCTGGGAGAACTACTGGATGACTTTAGGAATAATCATCCCTCTCAGCCTGGCCTCTGCAGAAGGATCCAAATCCTGAATAATTCACTCTTCCTCCACATCAGTCTGTAGTAACGTTTTCATTATGATATTTATATGAGAACATATATGAGCAGATCCACTGTTCTCGTCATCTGGGATTTCCCATGCAGAACCCTCTTCAATCAATTCAGCTTCCAAAAATATTTTGCATCTCAGTATCAAAAGCCTGTCCTTATCTGATTTGTCAAAGAACAGTTCTAGGAGGGATATTGATTTGAGATTCTTTGCACCAGATACTCTCTCCATTTCATCACAAACAACTCAAATTTTTTTCAGTTGCTTTTGGCTGTCCTTCCAGCCTTTCCTTCTTGGAATGGAGTTTAAGCCTCACCTTTCCTAAGTACTCCCTGAAGTCCCAGACATTCTTAGTGTACTGTGATAAACAGAAAGTGTCCCACAAGTCTTGAAATGAATTCAAGATTCTTAGGTTTGAGTCTTCTAAAAATTCTCATAGTCACTGAATCCTACACAATTTTAACAGGAAGCATGAATATAATTTAGGATACCACTAAGTCCTCGACAAAACATGACTACAGCAGAGATCATCAAACATTTGTCTATGTTTTCTTCTGGTTTACCCTACAATAACTAGATTAGAGGAATTTGTCTTCCTTGTTAGATCCATCTCTGTAGCAAAATCTCTTGTTACAGATACAACGTCTCTGGGGATCTTAAGCAATGATTCAATTAACCTTGCTCTGAAAAGTTTGTTGGTAGAATTTGCAATTAGCCTACCACATCTAAATTAGGATTTATTTTCATCCTATTCTACTTTTGACTTCTAATGAGTTAAAAGTTGCTGTCTTAAGATAACTATGGATTCTATGTTTCTAATAAAATACTGGAGTATCTATTTTTCCTCTTTTGAGTAAATACTTAGTTCACCTTTCTCTTACCATAAATCTTTTGCTAAAGAAGATAATTCATTAAATCCAGTAGAAAAAAAAGAGCATAGCTTCAAATAGGAGACATGAAAATGAGTACTTATTATTGAAATAATAATAAAAAGCAAGGTCCTTCTTGAGAAGCCAAAGTTTTTTATAATATATTCTGTTGACTAGGCTTGCTTGAGGAGTTTTTGGTTGATTACTCTGTCTTGATTCCCAGACTGTGGACAATATTTGTATGTTATATAGAATGTATTTATACCTAATTTTTAAAATGAAGGGGAATGATCTTCCTTAATTAATTCTTTATGTATATACTCTTCTTAATATATGATAATATAGTTTTTTTGTGAGGATTGTTGAGGGTGTTTTCCTCCAAGAATTAAAATTCCTCATGATATTAAGCAAGAGTCTTGTTTTTATCATCATTTTCTTGTTCGGAGTTGGACCAGGTCTGAGGAATCCTGCTTAAGGATGAAAAGAATGCTGAATTTGGACATGAAAGTTTTAGTAATTTCAGTTGCTGCTGATTTGTATGCAGAGACAAGACTACTAGAGAAATGAAAATTTGACATTTATCTCCTCATATAAATGGAATGATTTATTCTTTAAATCAAAGTAACCTACTTTGGTTACTTTGAAAGCCTTTCTTCATTCTTTTTCAGCATCTGATTAAGGTACATTTTTCTTTAGCAAAGAATTTTATGTTCAGTGAGTTCAAGTTTACTCAGTCCTGACCTTAGAAACTGATTTCTGCCTAGAAAGTTATTTTTCTGAAAATAAAGGTTGACTGCCAGTAGAAACCATGGATAAATCTTAACAGATGGCAGTACATGTTGCAATTTTATAAAACTCCTGCACAGGAATACAACTTATTATGCATAGTTGTTGGGATCTGTGCAATTGAGTATGAATATATAATGTGTGGTTTAGTTCTGCATAGAAAGAAGAGCTTGTGTGGACTGATACAATTGTATGTGGTTTTCACATGTGCCTGAACCTTGGACAAAGTTCCAAAGGCGTGTAAGTGTACAGTGTTTCCTGCCATGGGCCTGTGATGGGTTTCTGAGATGGTTCATGTGTGCATATTCATAAGCTGAGCCTGTTTCAAAGGTCGTTTATACTGAGATGTGTGCACAGATGGACAGAAGCATCTGTGGAAAATTTGGTCAACAAAAGAGCAAGTAAAGAGCAATAGATAATTTTATACTGAGGTATTTGTCCTTTTAAAGGAATTTGACTTGTTCTGCTCTGCTGGAGTTCTACTATGTTCTGTGTCCCCATGACAAGGTTCAGGTAGTATAAAATTACCTTATGTTCCCTCTGAAAATATTCTTTTACAAGAACTCTGCTACCTGATTAATTGCCAAGAACTTACTCTACCAGGTATTGTGGCAGCTGGACCAGAAGGACCGTGTCCTACTCACTTTATTTCTTTGGAAATTATTTCTGTCTGGCTAGGGAAAGAGCTGCATGTGACTTGCCATGATGAAATATAATCAATCTTGTACTCCAGAGGAAGCTTGAGTAGATTTTCAGAAGCTTAGGTGGAGCAAATCAGCACATCCAAGTGTGCAAAACTTCTTTGTTTTTGTGAAATATGAGGGAACAGTCAATACAGAAAAACAGACATTAGCTGAAAATAGTATCAACATTCTAATGTGTATTGAGGAGAAAAGGTTTAAAGTGTTTATACAACCTCTCTGCAAACTAAATAGTTCCTAGCTAGCATTACAGCTCACTTTCCAGTAAGAACTTTCTAATACCTGCAGGTGTCCAGTAGATTCTTTTATATCAGCTAGCTGTAAGGGGTAACATGATCCTCCACTATATCCTTTTTAGTGGAAGTAGATGCATTTTGTAAGGTAATAGAGAAGATTAATAACTACATCTTTATTGAAAAGAAAATGAACACCACACTGAAATGTCTTTCAACTCTTTGGAGGTTCAAACTGGGCTCCACCAGGGCTCTAATCTGCCTTTTAACTTAAACTGAAATACTCAAATTGGAGCTGCTTTGTATGTTTGGATCATTACTACAGAGCTGAGCTTCAGCCCTGTCCTGTTGGAAATCCCCATGCCCTGTTGGTCTCTGCCTGCTGTATCCTCACTGTTGGATATGGCAATCAACCTTGGCAGCTCTCAATAAAAGCCAGCTACCAGCTGTTTGCTGTGATAGAATGAAGCCAGTACTCACTGCTGCTGCTTTCTTTAGGGCTTTAATGCCTTTTATCAAGAGTTTTCTTTTTATTAAGAAGACTACTACGGCTGTGCACATATAAAATTCAAATAGCTTTATGTAAGGAAGAGACTTCAAATGTTCAGTGTTTTGGTGTCAAAATGAGGACAGGAATGGCAAGTGCATTCAAAAGCTATTCTGAGGTAATGCTTTTGCTGTTCTACTTGTGAGACCATTAAATCATTTGCAGAGGTCTACAGTCCCTCTGCTGTATCCTCACACTTTTGGAGAAAGAAGGGGTTGAGTAAAAAGCCTTTTTCCCCCTCAGTTACACATCTTATGCTGAGATACATCTTTCTCTTGTAGATGTTTCTGACCACAAGAAACGCTCCTTGACTTTTCAGATGTCCAATGTCCTTAGAAAAAGCGTTAATAGTACTAACCAAAATACTGCCAGTACATTTTGATTTGAAGATATATTCAGATACAGCATTGCTAAATTGAACTATAAACTCACTTTGAGAACCTTCTATCAGCAAATGGCTTGATACAATAATCATGGAACTAAAAGCTATAAAAAGTAATTTTATCAGTCATTAAGCAGTTCTAGGAAGGCATCACATAGCAAAAACCTCAGCAATGCTAGGATAGCCATCCTACATAACCTTGCAGAAATTACTGAATTTCCTCTTTATGAAAAGTGCAAACTGAAACACAAAAACAGAGATGCTCTTCTACTTCAGGGATCTGCTGTCCTTTTGCATTGTATTTTTGGCCTGTGTTCAGACATGATACTGTTAATTATGTTATATGTAAAGTATATACTGAAATACAGATGCTTGCAGAAGCACTTCTTGAAATCAGGATTTTATTTAATTAATGAGATAGACTTACATATGCTAATGCTGTGTGCATACATACAGCCATTGAGATACACTTCAATAAAAAGGGGACCTGTGATCAATACCCCAGGGATGTTCTCTTTATTGGCCTAAATAAATAACATGAAAAATATCCAGGGAACTCTACAGCAATGCTCCCTTTTCTTGAATGTTGCAACACCATCTCAAGACAGGAAACCTATGAGTTACCAGGACCTGACTCATAGAAGACATCTAAACAAACAGTCATACAAAGGTCTAGTTGATTCTTCAGAGTAAATATGGCATTGTGTAGATTACAACATTATGCACTGTCACAGAGATTTCAGCTTGTCATCCCTCCAAAACACTTCTCTTCAGCTCCTTCTTCAAAAACTACCAGCCATGGAAAATTGACTACAGCCCTTGACAATTTGTTCCGGTGCTTAGTTATCATCACCTGCAGAAGGACAACTTTATTCCCCATCTAGACCAGTCCATCTGCCCCTTTTCTCCAGTTACACTCTTGTCTACTAATCCAAATGGCTTTTTACTCCTCATGTTATTACTCACCAAAGAAGTTAAATTGCTTCTTAACCTTTTCCACTGTAAGCTAAATAGACCAAGCTTTTAGTTCTTCACTGATGCAGGACATTTTGCAATCCTTTAAGAATTCTCATGGCTCTTCTCTAAATTTTTTTGTTTCATTTGCATTATCCTCCTTAAATTGTCAGTATCACAACTGGAGATAGTCAGCCATAACTGCAGCAGGAATGCTAAACGAAGGGGTTATACAAGCTTTCTGCTCCTCTTAGGTTCTCCTCATTATCTACCCATTATGTTGCACATATTGATGCTTTTTGACAAAGGGAAGTTAGTAATCTTCTACCTATCCTGAAAGCTCTCAATGTGCCTGAACCATTACTCCTCAGTGCTGTGTACTTTGCTCAGAAAATGACGGAGGGAGCCACAGGCTTCTGCGAATGCAAGCCAGCCACCAACACAGAAGAACCCAGTTTGGGCATGTTTTAAAGAAACAGTTGTTTGAGGGTCTGATGATTCATCTTTTCCTTTACCTATTAAAAAGCCTGATGACAAATACGTATTAGGTGCCCAAGGATATGGTCTCAACATCAAGCAATGAATTGCAATAAAGTGAAAGGTCGGTCTTGAAAGTAGACAGTGATGAACACATGTTGGAGCTGTGTTCATCCTACCATGCAGGGGGCAGCTGGCCAGGTGTGCCAGAGATGAACATTCCATGTGCCTCCTGTGTAGGGATCATGCTGCTGGCTGCATCATGTGGCTGTTTGGGGTGGCCTTTCAGTCCCAGCTGAGTGTCCGTCTCTCAAGGTTTTGAGCCACACATCCATTCCTGCACATGCATCTCGTATGCACAAGCTTGCAGGCCAGTAATGCTAATGCAAAGTCAATAGGTGTTAACAGGTAAACCTGGCACATTTAGAGCCAAGGATAACAAACCCATACTGTGCACCAGTGTGTTCTGGTAATTAGCCTTGGAGAGGGGCTCTGTGATTACTCCCATGTACCAGTCTGCTTCGAATCGCACTGATGCTTTGAGAATTCAGTTTTGGAAACATTCTCAGAGCTGGAGCACAGCCTATGGTTTGAAAGGAGGCAGTGGGAAAGTAAACAAAGATGGCTTAAAGTAGATTTTTGTTTCAGTTGGCTGGTTTATTTTTGTTTGTTGGTTGATTCACCCTTTTTTTTTTGGAGCCCTTTTGCCTTAGTTACTTTTTTACACCTCCTACAACATGGCATCTTCACAAACATAAGATAAATTGTGAAGTATAACACAGCAAAATTATGAGGCATGTGACATCAGACAAGACGTATAAATGAAAACCACTGAAAATACTTACTTTGTAGCGCATTCACACATATGTCAGCAAGGGATATATGAGTGTATGTTTGTGCGTGTGGTTTTAAACAAGTTCCAGAATTTTACTTTTATCTTTGTTTCTATAGTTTTCTCTAGAGGCATTCTAGGTTTGGTAATATTTGGGAAATGTTAACCTTGTGTTGTTTGGGAAGTAGCTACAAAATTAGTCTGATTCATCTAGCATATAAATAAGAAGCACAGTACTACACAGCACTTAAATTAGGCTGAGGTGATGGCCTAAAAAAAAGAGTTCAAAAATACCATGGAGATGTAGTAGGACATCTAATCCCAGCAGGAAAGTTACTAACACTAAGTTTGGAGCATTAGGCTGAAATGAATACTGAGAGAACAGTTTGACTTTCCAAAGTGGATAATATTCAGGAGTTGAAATTAATTCAAATAAATGGATCAGGTGGGAAATAATTAAAAAGAGAAAATAGATATAGATCATAATTATGGAGGGTTATGGCTGTATAAGCAATTTAGACATTTCTACTTCTCTTTCTAATAGGGAGGGAGGCAGTGGGTGAAAGTGGTAAAAGTATTTCTAGAATTAAGCCATTTGGAGAGGAAGAGAGATGCAAAAACTGTTCTTCAGCCTTTATCATAGAAACTGGCAAAAAATTCTGGGAAAATATCATTGTAAATAACCTGAAAGCTTCAGAGTAAATTGTATTTCCCATGGACTTGGGGATTTTAGAATTTAATTTCATCCTTTCATTGGTCACTCCATAAGCATTTTGGTTTCTAGTTTCCATATGGTAACATTCTCACCACATCCAAGAGACTTAAATAATGAGCTTACTCTTGACTTTTGCAAAGATGGTTTTTGAGAAAGTATTTTTAAAGGCCAATGTAGCTGTTTTTTTTCAAGAAATTAGAGAAATGATGACATGATAGAGGCACATGCAGACAGAGGAAGCATGAGGAGCAACCACTCTCCTTTTCTTTGTCCAATTTGTCATTCTGATGCCAGATGTCTTTTAAGAAAGATGTTCATTAACAATGAATCTCATTCTCCCTTTCCACATCCACAGCAAAACCAGTGTGCTTATATTTTTCTTCTTGCATATGTGAGCTGAATGTGCCTGAATGAGAACTAGTGCATAATCTCTGTGAACTCTTGCTGTAAATAAAGACAGGCTTTTAACTTCTACATAGTGAAGGAAACTTGAGTGTAATTTTAAGAGAAGTTTCATCAGGTGACTTCTGCCTGCACAGAGCAGAAGAAGGCTCTGCAAAGGTCAGTGTGGGGAAAAGCCAAAGCAGGTACTGCTGCTGCTGCAGAAATCTTGAGGTGATTCATGTGCATTGGATTCAATCTAATATAGAATTCACCCCATTCCCTGTCGGTGGAGGAGAGCTCCTCTAACTTTCTTGCCATGTGGAAATCATGCCGGGTTTACCATTGAGGACTCTGCAGTCAGCCTTTTAAAGATGTCTGAGAAAAATGCAGACAGTGGGAGTAAGGATAAGGAGACCGGGAACAAAATTCTCAAATTTCCCAAAATTTCCAAAATTCCATGGAAGCATGCTCCACATATTAATTTGGTTTGGCTTTTTAGAAGATGTTAGAAAATTAGTGAACTTTCACAGAAAACTGTCTGTGCACATAAAATCCATTAGCACTGGTAATACAGGTGCCTTATTGTCAGCCTCAGCAAGGAGGACTGATGGCAAACTTTCAGTCTTAGTCTGACCATGGTTCTTCCACAGACATTGTCTGTGCAGGTGGTGTCGTGCCTACCAGACGAACGTCATTCTCCAGTACTTACAAACCAACTTCTTCTAAAAATTCTATGTTTAGCTCTAAAAATTACATGGAATTAAATACAACCCAATTCCAGTACTGTACAAAGTATATACTCTTAGAGATATAACCCAAACTGTTACATATGTATATGAAGTTTGATTTTAATTGGCTATAAGTTCAAGGAAGTTGATATGGTCTGGTTTGTTATGTTACTTTAGTAAACAAATGCGAAATGTTTATTTAAGCAGCTGTGAAGCTGCTGTAACCCATAATCCTTTGATATTTAAAGATGAATGTTTTTAGCCCAGACACCATGAATACAACAGATTCTACATAGCCTTCTGTGGTTTCTTAGCATAAAAATAATCTAGGACTAAACAAACAGTAAGGGAAAAAAAATAAAACTCAAAACCACAGAACAGAACTATTTCTACAACTTGAAGAATTGTGTCATGTTGTTAAAAAAAGTTCATAGTTTCATTTTTGTCATATGGAACTTTTCTTAGCAAGGATCATCTAACACTACTAGAACTAATGTGCCATCTTGCCAGTATGGTATCAAAATACCCCTGAGTAGCTAAGTACAGCTGCTTCTCACAGAGATTCACAGAAAAACCCCAAGTGAGTCCTTTATCCGGCTTACATTTTAAAAAGGCTGGACTTGCTCACTTGAATAACAAGAATAATATCTAGCAAAATAGGATAAAAATTTAGGAAAACACTCTCACTGCCAATAGTGCCAAAAATCTGGAGGTGCCATCAATGACTCTGTCATCACTGAAATGTATCCACAACTCAGAATATGAAAACACATCTTATACATTTGTATTCATTATTCTTCAATGCCCTATTACATATTTTCCTTTTCTTATTTCCTCTTCCCCCATCACCCCTCCTTGCCTCTCCCCTTCCCCTGCTTTGCAGCTCTCAGAAACAATCCAGTCATCATAACACACACCTTTTAAAAATTTCCTTTTCCCAAAACCTGCATTTCACCTACAAGTCTTTTGCATCTTTGTAGCTGTATAATTAACTGAAAGTCTCATTTTTTTATTTATGAAAATGAAGTCATGTTTCTGCTCATTACAGTTGTAGAAAAAAAAACAGAAAAAAACCAACCTCAAAGGTTTTAGGTCCAAAACAAATATTAAAAAATCCCTCCAAAGTTCAAGAATTGTCATGCTTTTAAGCCATCCTTTGTATTTCGTGCACCTTTTACTCATGTTTTCAATGTTCATATTTAGAGATACTACAATCAGAAAAATTGAAGGTTATCAGAGGAGCAACTCTATGAGTGAATGTTATAAAAAAATGGAATGCAGGACTATATAAATGCTGAGACCTAGAAATGTTTCTTTCTTCCCCCATAAGTTTCTGTTTGGAAATCTCCATCCTCCAGAAAACAAAAACAAAAACAAAAGCCAAAAACCACAGGTTTGGAAACAGAAGGTGTTCTATGCAGAAAAAAAATGCTTTCTAATCTAATAAAACTATTTATTTTTGTGCATTTAAAAGCAACCAAAGATGTAGATCAGTAATACTGATATAATAGTAACATAATAGTATATAATAGTGATATAGTAATAGTAATACAAAATAAAATACAGTAAAGAAATGCTCCAAAGAGGGAGTGGAAAGTTTTCCATTGAAAATAGAGAATATGAACAACTTTATCAAGTATGATGAACTGAGAATTTGTTCTATTACTGTCTCACACAGCCTACCTGCATAGCACAATATCCATCTATAAATAACCTCACATATACTGCTATTGAGTATTGTCTATTTATGTTGAAATTTCCTTAGAATAGTCACAGGTTTTTTTCTGCTTCACTGTTCAAACCATGCATGGTTTAATCTTTCAGTAACATTCAGAGGAAACACACATTTTCAGATTTCAAATTACAAAATTGGCCTAATGCACCTCTTATATGCATGGAAGAAAAATATACTTACAGACTTCAGGCCTATCATATAAAATAAAGTGAAACATATTGACTTCAATGAAAACACATGGGAATGCAATTTTAAGTTAGGCATAAAGGTGTATATTACATAGTATGATCCAGTGTTTTTATGGGCACGTATTCATGATAGACTTTGCAAAGGCCTGTAACATGACAGCTGTTTAAGCTGCCAGTCCTTTACTACAATCTCAGGCATCCCAAAGAACAGTAAGGTACTTCACAAGCTACTAAAATTCAAAAACCTAATGAAACGTACTTGCCCCACCAATACAAGAGGCAGTGAGTGCCCATGCACAGGCACAACCCTTATTCCAAGACTTACAATGGTGTGAACAATGTCAAAGAGCTTTGATTTTGATTTCCCTGGCACGATTATTTTTCTTCATAATTAACCAACTGGATATTTAAAAATTTAGCCTGATTTATTCTGGCATGGAACGAGATTCTGCACAGATTTGATTGAAAAGTTACTCCCCTAGTTACCCTTCTGGATTACAACAGTGTAAACCACCAGAAGAATATGGATCAATACTATACTCAAGTTCATTCTGATGCCCAGTCTGATGACACAATGCATTGATTGAGCAGAAAACATTGACAAAATAAAGCAATTAATTTAAATCTTGAAATAAAATTTCTAATATCTTTCTTCTCATCACTCTCAACAACTCACAAGTGAGTGTTTTCTGTGGAAAAGTGTCACAATCTTCTAAGTATTTAGGTGCTAAATCCATTGTGAAAAAATGCAGTGGAGCTTTGTTCCCTGGAGCTCTTTGCTGAGCTCTTCCTATCCATAACCAAGCATTTACACATAAAACATTAGAAACTCAGGTAAAACACTTACAGTACTCATATTTTGAGAATGCCTGACTGAAAATGCGCCATTGTAAGTCTGACCTGCAGAACCAATGTTCCACTCTTGTCAGGTCAACATTTGTTTTAATAATTACTGTTTTCAAAAAAATGTTCATGTCAAGATCTTAGAATGGTTTTCAGAAGTAGAACAGGAATTCCAGTGTACTGTGGAATACTGGCGGGGCATGAAAACACCATTAGTAGTGCTCTTAGGTTTATGCATTGTATTAAACTTAAATTAAAAAAAAAAAAGCAAATAAATCATAAGTTTGTTTCTTATGAAATTACTTGTTAACAAAGCATAGAATTGTAATTATTTTAATGTAACTTTTTCTTAGCTGATTATGGAATCTGAGTCCATAGCATTGCAAGAAATTATTCCAAAGGATTTAACATTTTTTATAAGACAAAGTAAAAAAAAAAAAAAAAGAGAAGATGCCTTATGTTACACTGCTATTCAATGCTTATTTATAGTACTTGTGCATCTTCCAAGAAAAAAAGGAAAATAATTATTCACAATTTGGAGAGGGTGATGGCAAAATCCTCCTCAGTATCTCTTAAGATTTGATCACATAATTTCAGTTCTGCTAGCACTGCCTGTCTCTGGCTGTGTTGGAGCAGGGCAGCTTCCATGGCACACCTTGCAGTCCTGTTTCTGTCACCAAGCTCCTTTCGGCTCCTGCCTGCCAACTGCATGTAGGTTTGCTCTGCAGGGAGTCAGGGTGCAAAGAGCTGGGAAAAGGGTGTGAGTCTGAACACACTCTCTTTGCCCCTGTGCACCTGTAGGCCAGGAAATACTCTGGTTCCAATAGGAGAGAGCGAGATTTTTGTCTATTTGTACAAAGGCTGACATTTTTGGGACAAAGTAGCATCAAATTAGAAAGAACAGGGAGACAGAGATGCTAAGAATCAGGGACTAAATGAAGTTCCAAAATTTAATTAAGAAATTATGACAATTATTATCTTCTATTACTGAGAGATTATAATGCCCTAAAGACAAAGATTTAAAAAGTGTTCATGTACAACTTTCCTTGCTGTGATGATGGTTTTGCTGCATAGATCCTGCTAGCTCTAGTAGGAGTTAGGCAACTCTGGGATGTGGAGCTCTTTGTAGCAGTATTTTACAATCTCTCTTGAAATATGTATAGAAACATAAAGTACTATTGCTTTAGTTACATAAGTTTAGTGTTAGAATTTAGCAGTCACCCTTCTCCCAAATGCAATGACTGACTGCTCTTTGATGCCTGCAGAACCATGAGACAAACCAGTGGACTCAGATGCTCTGCAAGAAGAATTCCTTGACTACAGATTCTTCTATAATTACTGCCCTGCTGTAAAATGAGATTGTGCACACCCGGTTCACACATGAATCACACACAGTCTTCTTTGACTTCTCTAGGCCTTGATGAAAAGACAGACAAATATTGCTACAGTTCCCATATCTAAAGGATTAATGAGGGTTTTTTTGGGAGTGTTATGCAAGTTATGATTTATCTGGAAGATTGCATAGAAGTATCACCTTATTTTGCAAGGAGTGGGGTAGGGCAGGAGCTTGGCTTGCATTTACAAACATTATATCTATTCTTTTGGAGATACATTGACATGACAAGGGAAAAAAAGGGAAAACTGACCTCATTAACAGTTGTGTCATGGTCGCCTTTGTTATGAAAAAGAGGTGACTAAGGGAGGTATGACATAGGCCTGTAAAATGATAGATGGATCAGAGAAAGCATGTAGGCAGTGATTACTCACTATTTCTTACAGTATAAGGCTTCTTCAGCACTCACGCTATGATGTGACTTCAAAATAAACAAAAAGGAGGGAGTTATGCAGGCAACACAGTGTTAATTCATGCAGCCTGTTAATCCATGGCATTATGAAGATAAAGAACTAAGAATGCCAATGTAAGGACTTGAATTTCTGTGGGAGGAAGGTCAGTCAGTGGCTATTAAAAGGTTTTTTCAGGTGCAGTTTTCAGCTTGGGAAGTTGGTTAGGAATATGGTTGGGAAGGTGGTTGAATATTTAAAAGAATTGCTGTTCATCTCACATTTCTTCCTTAGGTAAGTGCTAATGACCACTGGAAAAGAGTGAATAATGGAGCAGACTTTATGTCCCTTTTTCCCTTTGTGGAAAACTTTGTGGTTTTCCATAATGTAAGCTGTTCATAGCAGTTAAAAACTGTTAATTTTTCATGGCATTTTCTTGGCTTTTGCCATCTGATGGGACTCTTATTCATGCCAGCACCTGGATTTTCATTTTGCCTATGCACTGGCATTTATGATGAGCTGGAGGGACTGTCCTGTCAAAGTTACTCTTTCCTTAAGCAGCAGTCAGATACTTGCAGTTCTAAAGGAAATCTCATAAATTGAGACCTGTGTGACGAAACCCTGACTTAGATTATAAATGCTCCCCTAAACTGGGATTAAATATCAAATTTTCTGTAGACACCATGATAATTAAAGTTGTGTTATAAACTGGAGGGATTTTGTCATCACTTCTAATCCAGGACAGACGTCAGAATTCCTTCCTGTGATGGTGAACCACTAGGAATGGATATATTTTCTAGTGCTACAACAACGTTGCTAGAGTGGATGGTATCTTTTTCCTCACTTCCAAGGTCAAGTCCATTTTCTGCTTAGCAAACTCTTTAAAAATGAACTGAAGCAGGTGTTTAATGACTTTGAAGTAGGTAATAGTAGGTGGGCTTTAGAATGGGCAATGGTAGAAAAACTGAAGGGAAACTTTTTTTTCATTTGTAGGGCTTCTGCTTCCTGCTCCTTCATTTGGGTACAGAAAATGAAATGTTAACTGACTGTGAAAATGTATGCTACAAGCTAAATATTGGGTGCAGAGTGTACAGAAGATATTTAAGTAATTACTTCCTGGAAGGTCAATTTTTAGTAAGTACAGATGCTTAAATGTGGGCGTTAATTCTCAGCATTGTACATTTTAATGTATGGCTGACCTTCCTTGAAACTCCAAAGGCAGCTCTGGATACCTTTATGACGTACACATTCCCCCAGCTTCAAGACTTAATTTGAATACAGAAAAATATAAATATATGTACTTACATCAATTTTTCATGGCCATTAAGCATTAAATGGATATAAGTGACTATAACTCATTTGCTGCCCAATTTATATACCCTGTATATAAGAGGGTTTTTTTGTATACAAAGTTTTTTACTGCATTTCTGTCACCATTGTATTTCTTCAATCTTAGGCTTATATTTCCTGATTTCAACAACAAACCAATGAACGGACTGGAGTGGAATTCTATCTGATACCATGCCTGAAAGTCTGAAGATACATTATGTTAGAAATCCATGGGAGAAAATCAATGCTGTGATTGGTAACTATACACTATAGATTAATTAAGGCCAGAGGTGAGGGATTAAGCCCAGCACAATTCTTTATTCAGTTTGATTGCAAACACAGTTGTAAGCAAACTTCTCTAAGACTGTTCAAAGTTGAAGGTGGTGTTGCACAGCACTGACAAAGCTTATTGTCCACCAGAATTTCAGAGCATCTCTCAGTCTCTTTATGTAACAAAGTAATGTGATGCTGTAGCCATGTGAATAAACCACCAGTGTTCCCTGTGCTGCTCTGATGTGGAATGACATGCCATTTGTTTGGTGATTTTCTTCCAGATTGGCAATTACATTTTGGAGTTTTAAATCCCTAGATTTATATCATGGTAAATCATTGCTATCAGTGCACAGATTCCCTTTGAGGGAGCCTTTCCCTACTGGACTGAGAATACGTTATTATTTGTCTGTATGACTTCTTACGGTAACTAGAACAGTGCTAAGTAAGTAGTACCAAAAGTGACAGAGGGATTGATTTGGTTCTTCCTCGGACTGTAATGAACATAATCCCTCCTGCACCCTGCAGAGAATGTCCTGCTCTCACCTCATAGCTCAGATGTGGCAAAACTACTTGCAGCATTTAGCCCAATGATCAGTAATATTTTTAATTAATGCAGCAAAATTTTGATGTTAGAAGCTTATTTTTTAAAAAAAAATTAAAACCAAAAAGGAGTTGAAGTCTTTTTCCAACTTCAGTCCATTTGAAGCAATGCTCACTTGGCAGAGCAGCCAGAGTCACTAGAGTAAGGGAAAACACATATGGTATGAGCATGAATGTTCTGATAAAGCAAATAAAATGCCAGCTGCAAACACATGGCAAACCCTCCATTACTGACCTGATCATCTTCATTTCATGGAAAACACCAACTGCTACAAATCTAGTTAATGACTGTTATGGCCAATTAAAGTGCACAAAGTCATCTATTGTTATAATCCAATGCAATTAGGAGTAACTGTGTATATGTAACATTTTCAATGTCTCACTAAAAATGAAGCATCTCAAAGCAAGTGCTGTTCTCTGATGCTTGAAATGCAGCTTTCCAGAACTATGTTCTCTGCTGAATGTTTTTAATAAGGGTGGAACAAAGATCTTTGATTTTAAGGACTTTATCAGCACATCCCTGTGCAATTTTAGTGCATTGCTCATCCTCCATATAAAGTAGAAGCATTTCTATCTTTACACATCCCACACCTACCGTAACTCCAAAATATCTTCCGATTTACAGAGCTTCTGTAACAATTACTCTCTGCACAGTCTTTTCCAGCTCAAACAGTCCTTTTAAAATAATTAATTAGCTCTGTTTTGGTTAAAAAATTATTCATGACCTAGTCTCACTTTTCTCTAATTTTTTCATTATTTGTAATGCTTACCCAAGTAGTCTCACAAAAAAACTATGGTTATCTTGGGAATCATCACCTTCACTGTGCTTTTATATTTGTTAACGGTGCTAGTCACCTCAATTATCATGGATGTTTTTAATTTTCTGATTATGTAGTTGACATTTTATATGCAAGGCTTTCACAAATGAGCTCTGCTGTGAAAGATAGAGATATAATTATGTTGCTGAAACTATGGGGAAGCTAATGGAGACAAGCATTTAATTAGCAACTAGAAGTAGTTTGAATATTTCAAAATAAGAAAGTTTTGCATGGTTTACTCCAAGCAAAATATATTACTTAAAAAAAAATGCATTATCAAATTGAGGATTAGACTTGTGCATTTATGGGGAGGCTGGGATTGTCAGTCACGTCTGTGACACATGCAGGCATCACAACATTACTGTGCTGCACAGTGATGTCTGAGGACAACACAGAGAGTACTGAACAAATTGTATCTGCAGCACAGAAGGTGCCAGAAACCACTGTCAGCTTAACTGAGTGCATAAAACCAGAAATTCTTGAATATATGGGAAAGGAACAGCATAAATAAAAATGTTATTTCCTAGGAGAGAAAGTGAAATATATCAAACAGACTTTGAATGAGAATGAAACAATCCTACTGTGGAATCTCCCAGGAAAACAAAGGGAATTTAGCTTCCCAAGATTGTTCCAGTTGTTGTTAAACTCTTATTACAGTACATTGTCTTACCCAGCTCTTTTCACAAGTAAATCAGCACTGTAGCTTCTTGGGATCCAATCTGACTGGTCTAGAAATACCTGTCTCTTGTGCTCTGCCTTTTTTAATTAGACAATGTGCTTGGCAGTCGTCATCTTCCTTTACAATAGCTCACTGGGGACCAAGCACCATTTACATCTCTCTGTGGTTTGGTTCCCAGAGCTTGTGTCTGTCAGTTTGGTTCCAGATGCTTTGCAGTCCCTTTTGCAGTTTTGTCAGGTGTGGCTCCAGAAGTCTCTCCACTTCTCTGCCCCTTTGCCTTTCCAGTCTCCAGCTACTAAGGAGCCTCTGGACTTCAGAATTAATTTTGCCATGCCACATTAAGCACAGTTATTTTATCAGTCCTGTAATGTTTCTGCTGAGTCTGTTTGCAGTTGATGCATAAAGATCTCTTCAGACTCTTGCTGATTGTGTCCCAGTAGCTTTTGCTGGTTTGTTTAAGTCTTAATAGTAAAGTTCTAATCTTGGGCCATGCAGATACTGCAGGACAGCTCAGGACTGCATCAGGACTGTGGGGCTGCAGAGCCTGTGCCCAGCTGGAGTAAGGAGCACAGCTTTCTCCTGGGCCTGTCCCTTGTCACAGGAACCCTGGCAGATGTGCCCCTGGCTATCTCTGTGTAAGGTATAAAGGGCATATGCTGTTCCTAATAGAATGAGGAGCTTTTTTATGCTAAGGAAAACACAGATTTTGCAACATTAGGGACTTGTCAAAAGTGTGAGGAAGAGACATAATTTGCACATTCATCCACATAAATGTGCAAGCGTTTTCTACCTGCATGTACAATAATGAATACAGTAAAATTAAAGCTATTTAACGTCTTCTTTTGTAAGGTACCATCTGCTTCAGTGCAGTATTAACATTCAGGACTCTATTTATAAACAGGAAGAGGTGTAGACTTCAAAGCTGGATTTGCACATCCCAGCACTATGGCCACCTCACAAGCTATATATATATATATATTTAACATGATACAGATCTACAGACCAAGCCTCGTATGTTTAGCTGAAGGAACAGAATGTGAAAGTGAAGGCTTATACACCCTCCTCCCCAAGCTTAAACTAGAAGCAATCAGTGGGCGATAATTCTTCTTATCATTCTATTTTCATTAAATAGTCACCAGCATGTGAAAGTATATTGGAGAAATAGAAATTGCATAACTGCTTTGCTATGATGTGGCTGCATTTATAAATAGACACCGCAAAAGAATTACTATTATATTGATCTAACAGTTTAGCTTTTGTCTTGCCACTAAAAATTGTTCTTTACTGGTCAAGATATAAAATCAGTTGTCCAGGACATGTTTGCATGTATGGTATTTGGATTTTACGCAGTTTCTGCCTAAACCAAGTAGCTGAAAGAGTGAAGGAACAGTCCAGAGACATTTATGGCTATCTGTCTGAGCTAAGCCATGAAGCAAAGCAAGCCAAGGTTTGCCTGTTTTCTACATGAAGGCAAGAGAGGAGGCTAATACTTATCAGCTGAGTAGATTTGGGGTTGTGTTATGTCTTTGTATTCTAATGATTAATTTTTCTGTGAAGAAAGGACCTTTAAAGAACAGTCATAGTGCTTGCAGCCCTCCTTTGTGAAACAGCCTGCCAGGAACATCAACATATTCACTGAAATAATTACCAATTTCTTTAATTTTCTTGTAAAAAATTTCTTAGATTTTCCTTTTACTTTTTTCTAGAATAGCTTTGAATTGGGAAATACAGCTATAAATTTTTGTTTCAGATATGATCCAGGGAAAAATGAATAACTTATATAGGTTTACAAAAAACAGCTGAATTCTTTGTTAAGTATGCTCTCATGGTTGCCAAGAGTATCATCTGCTAGAAGTTTTGGTTACAACCTCTTTAGTCAGACAGAACTCCTGGATAACTGAAAGAGTTGTAAGCATTGGAACTTCCTCTGGGATGTGGATTCACCATCCCTGGAAGACTTCAAAAACTGAGTAAATATGGCACTTTGCAATATGGTTTTGTGGTCATGGTGATATTCAGGCGAAGGTTGGATTTGATAATCTTGAAGGTCTTTTCCAACCTTAGTGATTCTGTGGTCCACTTAGAAAAATTTAAGCTGTCTTTTATTACAAATTCAAATGTGTTGCAGATGTGAAAAAACCCCACCTTTCTGATACATCTACAGATAAAGTTAAGATGAAATCTAAGTGCAAACAAGTGCAATACTTTTTGTGATACAGAATATGAAAGCAAAACTGCCTGAATTGTAAATGGATTTATTTTCAGAACTTATGTTTGGCATTCTTGGCTGAAAATGAAAGGTAATTTTGACATTCACATTGAAAAGGTACATTTGCTTCCTGCCATGGCTGGCTTACACTGCCATCAACATGAACTGCATTTTCCTTCAGGAGGCAATGGACAGTGCCGACCTGCTACAAACCTCCCTCTCAATAGACCCATGAATCCGGGCCTTTATGTAGATTTGGGACAGGAAATTATGTAGAACTGCTTTGTTAAAATATTATATTTTGATTTGTCTTTCATCAAAAACATTACATGGACATTTAATCAAAAGTTTGAAGAGGAAGGAGAGGGTGGTTATAAACTTACTTGCCTATGTGTTTACTTTGAGTGTTATTGGATTGCTGACCAGAGAAGAACAGATCCATGTTCCTAGGAGTTCAAATGTCAAGCAATGATGGATTTCATTGTTGAGATGACATAATCTCTCCACACTGTTTGTCCTAACTGAATCATGATATTTGACCAGAAAAACATTGACCTGTAAAAGTGATTTCCTTGTACATAAGGTATTTCTCTTCAAGACAATTGTGACATGATTAAAAACTATATAAAATTGTTGCTAAATG
The DNA here is from genome assembly GCA_037013685.1 of Acridotheres tristis. Classification (NCBI taxonomy): domain Eukaryota; kingdom Metazoa; phylum Chordata; class Aves; order Passeriformes; family Sturnidae; genus Acridotheres; species Acridotheres tristis. The sequence goes on along the minus strand of CM072888.1, from coordinate 22,245,769 downwards.
CAAAGAAAATTGTCACCAAGCTAGGAAAATAGAAATACCTGAAACACTTCAGACTTACTTCCCATACATTTTGACAGCACAGGTTATTTATTTATCTCCTATTTATATGCCAGAATTGTGCATGTGCATATGTTTGTAGGTAAGTACTAATCTGTTTATGAAGAATGAAAGTTATTTATTGCCATTAAGATGAACATAAAAATGAGATCCCTTCTCAGTGACTCATAGGTCTTGTGCTGCAAGGTTTTGAATGCACAGAAGAGATGGGGAGTGTCTCCAAGTCCCTCCCATTGAATCAGTGGGAGGGAGAATTTTTTTTATTTCCTTGAAATCTGCTCAGGTTGCAGATCCTAATAGGAAAGACATCAACATATACTCAGTTCCACAGGTGTACTAAGTCTGTAGACACATTGGCTGAGGAATAAACCTTTCCACAGATTTGGGGGGTTTTATATGTCTGGTGATAGATATCAGTGAGCCAAGGTGGTTGATTGGATTGTTAGAAATAATTTCTGAAGGAGATTTGAGTCTGCTGAGTAAGAACTGGGTACAGAAGCTTTTTCTGGAAAACATTCTGCATAATATATATAATTTGGGGGGAGGGTTAGAAATGCTCTTTTATTAAAAAAATTAAAAGAAGCACAAAGAAATGTTAATTGCATTCAGATAAGACATTTGGCCAAGGGATGAGCAAGATTCATTGCAACTGAACAACTGTAAATGCAGAACTAATGGTAAGATTGCTTTTTCCATGCAAATATTTAGATGATTGATTTCAACAGTGGAAGCTACATTTGGGGTCAGTCTGTTTATCTGCATACAAAATAAAATATTTTAGAATACCTCAAATATATTCAGTTATAATATTAAAAGCACAGGAAGTACATAATCAACTCAAGTTTCAGAGAACCAATAAATTTCAAATTACTACATTTTTGGAGAAATTTTTTTCTTGGGACTTATCTCAGAAATTGACCATTGTCTATTTTTTTTTTTTTTGCCTGTACTAATAGCAATATTTTAGATTAGATGAACAACAGTATGTCCTGATTACTCAAATGGCCCAAAGGTTTGGTGGCATGCCTTAATTCTTTTAAGTACTTGAGAGTCTAAGACTCTAGTGAAATTTCCTAAACTGCTGGAACATCCAATTAATAAAAAAAATGGTCAAATATTAAAGGGATTGTTTTCTGCAATGTTATGCTTCTGGGATAGCTTAAACAAGATTGAAAGCTGATGTAAATTACAAAAATACTACAACTTGTCCACAATTCCTACTAAAGCTCATGAATTACTATTGTTTGGTCATGGTCGTGTTGTACTTAGATCTAAGCCTAAGATATCCACATGCATACATGTATCATGAATAATTTTTCTTGATTCAGTTCTTTTCTGCATGAAATCCTTTCCCCTTTCAGGAAAAACCTCTGACATCAGTAGACAAGGAACTCACCTACCTCATTAGTGTAGAATTATTACTGAATGTGTAAATTCTAATTAAAAAAAAATAACTGAGTTAATTTTACCATGAAGAGCATTTCATTCATCTCAGTTGCAACAGGCATATACATGCAGGCATAAGTATCATACACAGGTACAGGAGATACATGAGAAAGGTTTTGTCCAATTTGTTTGTATACCCAGTCTTTTCAAATTGGTACTTGATCATGAGGCAGATATTACAAAAGTTGTGTGGTTGTAAATAATGATCAACTCAGTTCCACAATGATGACATTTCAAGCATCTATATATAGAAGGCATGTATAATTTCTCTCCATCATCACTTTTCCTTGCATCCATAGCTATCCGTTTTTCAAGTTTTGGCACCTGGATAGCTGGTAGTAATTTAAAATAAAGACTAAGAAAGATTCTCATGTACAGAGACCCTGAGTAAAGATTTAAATGTGAAACACAAGTGGAACAATGATAATTCTGGCCATCTAAAATTTCTTGTTTTAAAATGAAATCACTTGCTAATTCAGTCTGACATAATAGGCCAAATTTTGTCTTTTTTATTTTTCCTATATATGTGGAATGTGAAATTTGAGTAGCAACGAATAGAGAAAGGTTAAACCCTAGGTGAGATACTGTGCAGTTTTTACCTGAAAGAGAAGGTTATGGGCCTTCTATGGAATAACATGTATTTATGAACAATCAGTAGTTGTATTTCTAAACTTTATAATATGTTTAGAGACCATATTCTTAAATATTCAATTAGAATATTTAAGAACCATATTAATTGATAAAAATGTGTCCTTGGGACAATACTATTTGCTTTACCATGTAATACATCCAGGTCTTGCTCATGGATTGTTTCATCACTTGACAGTCACTGTCCTGGGAGTGGACTGTGGCAAGTTCACATTTAATCGCTACAAATCCCTGACAGGATGCTGTAGCCAGGTCAGCCTCTTCTCCCCGACATCCCCTCAGCAGGATGAGAGGAAGTGGCCTCAAGCTGCACCAGGGGAGGTTGAGGTTGGACATCAGGAATAATTTTTTCACTGAAAGGGTGGTCAGGCATTGGAGCAGGCTGCCTGGGGAAGTGGTGGAGTCACCATCCCTAGAAGTGTTGAAGAGACATGGAACTTAGGTCTATGGTTTAGTTGGGATGGTGGTGTTTGGTCAGAGGTTGGTCCATGGTTTTGGATGTATTTTCCAACCTTAATAGTTCTATAATTAGTTTAGTTTTATAGCTGCACACTTCTTGATTTACAAGTGGTGAATCTCCATTGAAAGCTCCTAATTGCTAAATTTATAATACCATCTGATCCTGACAATTATTTTTGCAAACGCTGGCCCTTGAAGCCAGTCAGCCTCCTCTGTCCTATCCTTTCTGGCTGCCAAGTCCCCATTTTTTACTAAATGTTGACAAAACACTGGTGCTACTGAGTGTCTATTTAATTTTTGACTGATTTTCCTGCTGCATGAGATCACTGGCAACTGCTAGAACACATTCTTGCTTTCCCAAACTTTGTGTTTATTTCCCTGAAGATCTTGCCATCTGCTGTGCTCAGCTGCCCAAACAAGTAAAATTTTCCATGTCTTATAATTTTTTCCTGAAAATATTGTCTGGTCTCTCAATATTTCCAGTTTTCATCAGGTTCTTCATGATCAGTTCACTTCTAAATAACATGTATCATAACAGGTTGTGTTACCAAAACCAGGAATATTGATTTTGGCAGCTAGACAGAGGTTACTGAAGCAACATTCAGTAAGTGGCATTCCAGATATTATCTAGAGGTCAGCCAATGGAACTGTGGACAAGAGATTCATATATGATGCTGTTCATGCAGTGTATATTTCTTTGGCCATACTTAGCATTTGCACCTCATTTATTTTGACTTGCTTACTGCTGCCAACCCTGAGTGCTCAAAATCATGAATTTGGCTTGAAAATTATAATACTTTAAGCAATAATACATTTAGAAGTTCTTAACCCAGAGTGCTTGCGCTTTCAAGCATTCTTCTACAGCTAGCAGAAAATGTACTTTCTTGCAGGGAGGGCAGAAATGACAGGAGATATTCACACAAAATATTGTGACCCCCTCTGAGCTGAGAAAATACAAAATACCTCACTTTTGAGAACTCCTTCATGTTGCCTGAGTGGCTGAGTTACTCTTGATTTATCCTACCATAGTAAATCAGAATACCGCATGAATAAGTTATAAAATGTGTGCAATAAAAGTAAGGCATTTTTTTTACCTGTTAGAACTTATATGATCACTGCCCCTTCCTACTAGTACCATTTTTTTTAAACTTTAATAATCAAGTAAGCAAAAGCTCTTGGAGGTGGAAATGCACGTGGAACAAGAGAACTGAGGCAGTGAAGATATCCATGCTGCCAGACTGGTTAGTTCTGATGTTAATCTGTGTATGCCCATCATCTTATTGCTTAAATGACATCAAAAGATTAGTCTGAACATACCTTGGGTCAGTCTGAGCCACACTTGAAGTCTTTGCACTATCAAAATGGGAATTGGCCTTGACTGAATGAAAGTACTCTGTTCCTTTGCCTTGAAATGTGTTCAGAAATAGAAATGTGGCAAGGCAAGGCAGGAGAAGCAAACAAACAAACAAGCAAACTAACACCCCAAATCTTGAATACCATACAGTAAACTGAAAACTAGAACTGAGACACGAAACAGAGATTTCTTGTGAATTTTAACTCTAAATCTATTTTGTCTATAGCTTCACCAAGAAAGATTTTCACATTCTTATACGCAGGCCCTGATGTATTTTTCTCTCTTTGGTCACTTCTAGTGGGATGAGAGTGGGAGGTTAAGAGAAAGAGCAGTATGAAGAATGAATGAGTATTACTCCATGTGGATCCTAGGGACTCCCATAAAATCTAAAAATGAAATAGTGGAGGTGGATGTGGCTGGCTGCTGAAATGTTCTGTGGGCTACATCCAGTCTGTGGCTATCACAGAACCTGCACACCCTGTTGGTTTGTGTGTGTGTGCTGGGTGCTGAGGTGATGCTGACCTCAGCAGCCTGTGCAGCTCACACAGAGGCTGTGCTCTGGCACTGCACCCTCCTGTCCATGTGCACACACTGAGCAGACCTGGTTTGGGAAACATCCGCTTTACACCAATGGGAAGCTCACATGAACCAGCACAATGTTACAAGGATGAATTTTCCCAGGTGAAGGCTTTTCCTCCAAAACAATATTCAATTTTCATCCTACAGCACAGCATTTTTCTCCAGCTCTATAAAACTTTTCTGAAATGTCTTTATATCACTTTGTGTAGTTCAGCAGAGTGCAAAATAACCTCTTCATGTTTGCTTTAGTTCTGTCATATTCTGTTTACAAATTCAAAAGGACCTAACATAAATAGCTGTCAACACTTACATATTACTGTGATTCACTGACTTCACTACAAGAATTTTCGTATAGCGGCAGAAAGAGCATCAGTATAAAAATCTTATCTTGAAAGCTACTGCAGTTGTTCATCTCTCTTTCAGTGAGTGTGTGCACAGTGAATCTAATTATGCTACTTGAGATATAATTACACAGCTGCCAGAACAGGACATCAAAATGGTACCTCAGCAGTAGTGTGTGGGCCTGAACAACTGAGAGTGGAAGGCTTTCTTTTTCCTGTATTGCTACAATACATACTGCTTTGATCATCTAATTTAAAAACTCATATAAATGGGGGACAGGAGAAAAAAAAAAAAGAAATCAGTAAAATCAAAGGATGTATGTCTCTTCTTCTGCAATTTTTGTTTATTGATAAGTCGAGATTTCCTAAAATTCTGCTGAACTTTTTGGTGGGGGGATCAGTTCTGACCAAATCCTACCCTGCAGTTTTCAGGATGGGGAGTTACGCTTTAAGGAAAGATGATTTGGAGTCTGTTGTTTGTTAAAGCTATTTAAAATCTAGTCATAGACTAGGAAATCTTGCAGCACTGAATAGCTAGCTGCCTATCTGTGGTCCTGTGGCCTATGACATCCCAAACTTTTCATGTGGAAAGACATCAGCACACAGCAAACATCGCAGACTGGGATTTAAATCATGTCTGCTGTGGTATGGGAAAGGAGAAGCAGAGAGACTTGTTGATCCACTCTTACATAATCATGTGGTGGACAAATACACATCTGGCATGTATTAGATTTTGAAAAAGCACTGTGCTCCAGGCTTCTCAATTCTCAAAATCAAAAATGTAGAAACACTAGAGCAGAGTTTGTATTGCAAAATGATGAACAACTATCTCTCTACTACAGGAGAACTGTGCAGCCAGGACTGTGATGCAGCTAGTTCGGTTTAGTCTTACTGTCTGGAAATGCCATTCTGGGGACCTCAGTTTGAGATCTCACCTAAAAGGTCTGGTGTCTCAGAGATCACCATGGTACCTTCCTTCAGTGGCAGCCCAGGGCGCTCTGAATTGAACAAGGACTATTCCTGGCAGTAAAATATACTGGGAGACATATTTAGCTCTTGTGGAAGATGTGGAGCTTCACTGAAATAAATGGACTAATTGAGGAGTAAGGTAAAACCACTGACTTTAATGGCTTGAATGTTTCCTCTTTTTTTCTTTTTTTTTTTTTTTCTGATAAAATCGTAAACAAGGTACAATTTAGGGCTAAATTCTGGCTAAAATATTCCATCTAGCTAGTCTGATTGGTGAAATTCATCTGACAAATGAATGACAATATTCAAATGAATATCTGGAAAAAGTTAAGCAAAGTCATGATGGACTATCAGCAGTAACTTGTACTAGTGTCACTAGAAAGATATCCTAAGTGTCAGTGTCATGAAGTAGCCAAGAAAGAGACTTTGTCATTGAATTTCTAAGAAAAAGTGCTGTGCTTTCATGCATCTTTTACTTGTTTACAGATATTCAGTGCAGAGTATTTAGAAAAAAAGACTCGCATAGTCAGCAGGCTGAATTGATAAATTTGCTGGCATAAAATGCCATAAAGAACTTTCTGAATTAATTGGAAGTGGCAGTGCATTCAGCATTCAAATATATGATTCCTAGGAATGAGAAGCTGCCATGGATTCTAGCTCTTTGGATAAAAGCCAAACTTTTATGCAAACCAACAAGGCATGAGCTGTGCAAACTGCTTCACTGCATTCCTGCTGCCTGCTCTTGGTGACCAGTGCTCCAAGGGAGAGCTCCAACAGTGGGGGCTGAAGTTTCTTTCTGGCAATGGCTGATGAGAGCAAAGTGGAGTTTTTCTCTTTATGCTCTGGGATAAGGATTTTGCTTTGCAGGGCACTAAGACTGATGGAACTGTAATTATACTCAGGTTTACTGTTGATAATACAAATTAAATGATGAAGACACATAGGTGTCTCAGAAGAAACACAGACTGTGGTGCTTGGGAGTCTCGACAGCTTGGTGTTGGTCATGCAGGGTTAAGCAGTGCTTTCCTGAGCTGATGCCCTTTCATTCTCTAGCTGTAGCTGGTCACTGCGTTATTTCTACTGAAATACAGTTCTTGATTTTCAGGCTATTAAAAATAAGTGATTTAAAAAAAATGAATACATAAACAAGAATGTGCAAATGATGGTTTCACATTTAATTGGAGTTTTGGTTTTGTTGCACTTGAAGCTTTCTTCCTCTTGCATACATTCTGTCATACACAGTATGACTAGTCTAACCACAGAGAGCTAACTCTAAATTTGAGTGCTTGATGTTCTCAGAAAAAGCGAATTCATAAATTGTGTGCATTACCAGTATTTGTGCAAATTGGGTTTTACACTTGGATGTGTTCCTGAGTGTATTTCCTAATCACTAAAGCCCTTGGGACCATCTAGTCCAACCTTCTTCACAGCAGAGCAAATTTCTACACTGAGTTCAGTATCTTGCAACTGAGGTAGACAGCATCTTTTTATAGGCACTCTGATGTGATTTAAAAGCTCCAAGTGTCCCAGCATATTCCAGGCCAAACAATCCCACCTGTTAATTACTCTCAGTGTTAAAAATTTGCTGAGTTCAGCTTCCAAGATCTGCATCTTTGGATGTGAAATATGAAACTTCTTGTTGTTTATTTCTTATATAGCTTTTCGGCACAAGGAAATGAAATGATTCCCTTCAATTGGCAAGTAGGATGGACAGAAGGGTATTAGTATTCTTTCTTCTTCCTTCTCTATTTGGAAAATCAGCATACTCTTAAGAGAAATTCAGTGTAATGTTTTGAGCATTACTTCATACAAGTTTTCCTATATGCTTTTCACAGAATGGGAATATTGTATATGAATGATATGCAGAATATGAAGAACTTCGAGGTGAAAGGTCAGTGTCTGCTCCTAGTATGTCAGCAGTTTCTTCTTCCTCAGTTTTGTGCTAGTATTTGTTTAATTGGCCTCCTTGATTAGCTTCATCCTTTTTTTCTGGATTTTCTTACCACCACCAATCTTCTGATTATTGCCAAAGCTTAGTAGTTTCTGGAGTGATATTATACAGCTTGTCTGGGAAATCTCAATGCAGATGGAAGCTGGCTGCTATATGTGTTACTGTTGGCAGTGACTATATATTTAGAGCAGTATTAGCAATTTTTTAAAATAGGAAAATCCCAGATTTACTAAGCTCATCTCTGTTTGTGAGTGACATAGTCAGAGTTTACCCTAATTTATTCTGGTAGATAGTTCAAAGACAGTGGCCAGAGAAAGCTTGAGGACATTCAAAGTACACACTCTGATTGGGAGAAATTGGTGACAACTTAAAATAATGGAGTTTAAAATTAAGAATCACTGGAATACTTTGGAAAGTGCTTCTGGGCACCATGAAAGTATATGCTGGGAGTCTGTGAAATGGTTCCTTCCTGGGAAAGATTCACTGGAAAATGTCACAGCAGTGTTTTAATCATCCTTCCCTATCACTGCTCACCATGGGCTACAACAGAGCTAAGAATATGAGGGCAAAAAGAAGAAGAGGGAGGAGGGGAGGGAAGGCAGGAACAGCAGCTTTAATGAAAGTGTTCTTCTAGAATCTGTATGTTTATTGCAAGGTGAAATCTACATCCTTAAAGGGAAGCATGCTGTTACAAAACTTTTCTGAAATACTGTTCTAGGCACTTCCAAAACAAGGGAGGAGGGGGAATAAAAAAATCCAAACTAAAAAGAGAGAAAAGAAGGGAAAAGAAAAGGGGAAAATTTTGAAGACCCAGAAATGGAAGGAGGTGAACCAATCATTCCCCACTTCATATTCTCCATCTAAGCCCATGTTTATGCAAGTGAATATGTGAACAAACATTATCACTGACACAAATTCCCTTGTGCAGCATATTTGTGTTGCCGTGTATATGAATAATTTCATTAGTAAGGCAGAAGGTCTGGTTCCCGTATTTTACATGCATCTCTATTTTATCTGTGGCTATCCTTTGCACTATAATTATATGGTGTTGGAAGCATCCATTTGTCTTGTTTCTTTCCAGTGAACAACACTTTTTCTTTTCCCAGCTGACCCAATGAATGTAAAAAATTGGAGCAAGGATAAAAAGTGACAGCTCAAGCTAAGTCTGGACAGGAAGGAGGCAAAAGGAAACCATTTTAGTGAAGAGATGGAGTTCAGGTCATCTGCTATCTGCTAGACCTCATTTAGTTGTATGTCTGCATAGCAGCAATCACTTTCCTCTGTTTTGTCTTCCATCCCTTTCTCTTCCTGTAAGCTCCATGACTAAAATAGGTAGATTCAGAGATGATATGACATGACACTCTTTCCCAGCTGGGGGGAACATGGCACAAGCACATGGTTCTACTACTCTCTGTGACTTTTGTGTTTGGCATGAGTCATGGTGCCAGGGCTGCTCCCAGCCTTCAAGTTTCCTGGGACCAATGTATCATAACAGCATCCAGATCCTCCTGGTATAGTTGTCATCAGCCCTCTCCCAACTGATATATTTCAGTGGAAAACTCCTGGGAATTTGGCAGAGCATGCATGTCCTGTTGTTGGAGGTTGAATTGTTCCCTTTTCTTTCTGTGGAATTTTCTCCCATTGTTATGCTAAGTAATTGTGGCTACACCTTAAAATGACAGATAATGTTCTCTCGTAGGGGGGTGGGTGGAGGGGGAGGGGAGAGAACCGAAAAAGGAAAGGTGGACAGGGGTCTGGAGCGGGGGACTCTCTCTCGCTTGGCTCGTGGAGTGGGAGGACAGACCAGGCTCCAATCTGGCATCTCCCCTGCCATCCCAGCACTGAGATCCACGCTCCCTGCCGTTGGATATCGCTCTGCTGCTCTACCATCTCACGCTACTATCTCCGGACACTCTGCGGAGCACCACGACCGACACCGTGAGGGGGGGAGTCACTTTCCCATCCTCTCTCACCCCTGGGCCGCCGCCGCCATCACTCCAGCCCTCTTCAACTGCGCGGGACCTGCCCTGCCCCCACAGCACCGGTAACTGAGCACAGGGAGACGGCCTGAGGCCAAAGGGGACTGGAGCTGAGCTATACTGTTCTGTTCTGTTGTCAATTTTTATAGCTGTTGTTGTTTTCTGCCTTGTTAGATACCAGTAAAGAACTGTTATTCTTATCCCCATATCTCCTGCCTGAAGGTGTCTGATTTGGACCTAAAATAATTAAAAGGGAGGGGGATTGCACTCTGCATCGCAGAAAAGGGGCTCTTGCCTTTCCTTAGACCATACCTGCCTTTCAAACCAAGACAGATTTTGGCTCCCGAAATGTGGAGCATTGTCTGAGGGCATTGAGAGAGGGGTAGAAAAGGGGATAACAGTTCTTGAATTACCCAAGCTTGTGGTAGGTGACACCATGCTGTCCAGCTTACCCTGGATTGGCCTCCATGTGGTCACTGCTATATCTCTCCCATTTGCAAGCCCTTTTTTAAACATGAGTTTCATAACCAAGGTTACTGTGGCTATTATCTGGTTTATTGTGTGGGTTGATCAGTTGAGGAATTCATGGATTTTTAATTTTCTCTGGAAGATGGCCACATGGATTCAGAGCTATCGCACTCTAAGTGTGTGTTTCTGGGGCTACTTCAATAATGGTACTTACTGTGAGGAAGTGGCAGCAGGTGAAATTTTTTCTCAACCCATCACAGGGTTTTTGAAGTTCACCCCACCAGTCTTCAAGGGGTTCCAATCCGCTTTAAATGCTAATGACATTATATTGTGGCTAGTGTTGCTTATATCCCTGTTAAACCTGTTCTATCTAACATTCAGAGATAAGGGGAGATTGACTTGGATAACAACCCTGATACCTACCCCAGGGATTAATGATGTTACCCCAGAGCCTGATCCTGTCCAAGAGACTAGGGAGGTTACCCCAGAGCCTGATCCTGTCCCAGAGACTAGGGAGGTTATCCCAGAGCCTGATCCTGTCCCAGAGACTAGGGATATTACCCCAGAGTTTGACCCTGCCCCACAGCCCACCTCGGAAAGGAACCACCCAGAATGGGTGGGGGTGCTAGCGAAGGAGATACGTGAGATGAGCCAGATGCTGAAGGAGTACCTCTCCCCAGCTGGTGAGAAACCCTCCCCCCGCCTTAAAGAGGGAGACTCTGATGGTGCAGCAGTGGAACCCACAGATGTTACATCCATCCAGGTTCCAGCTGAATTGCAAGGGCACTCACAGCCAGCAGCAGTTGCCCCTGTGGAAACTAGGAAGTCTAAGATGAAAACAAGGCACCTAGATAATAAGGGTCAGGAAGGGGGCCCCTCACAACCAGCAGGGGAGCCAGAAGTTGAGATCATCACCAAGTCCCTGTCATACGAGAGTCTCCGTAACCTGCGAAAAGACATTGTACGACGGGGCCGGGAGCCTTTTACAACCTGGTTACTGCGGGTCTGGGACCTTATGGGTACAGTTGTGCAACTGGATGGTACTGAGGCAAGGAATTTGGGAGCCTTGACCCAGGACTCAGGTGTGGACCAGGTATTTGTAAGGGAGACAGGTCTCCTTTCCCTCTGGGAGCGACTTTTAATGAGTGTGAGAGAGAGATTTGTCCACAGGGAAAGAATGCAGGAGTACCACCAGAGAACACGTTGGAATACCCTTGAGGAAGGGATCCAAAAGCTGAGAGAAGCGGCAGTACTGGAGGTGCTCTTCGGGAGGGATGGACAGCATGACAATGACCCTGACAAGGTCAGGTGCACAGGACAGATGTTGTGGAATCTGGCAAACCTGGGCCCATCTCAATATACCTCCTTTATTGCAATGATTGATGCTGATACCAACCAAGTGACAGTGGGTTCTGTTGCCAACAGGCTCAGGAATTATCAGAGTATGATGGCTGGCCCAATGCAGGCTCATGTCTCTGCTGTGGCTAAGGACCTCAGAGAGGAGTTTAAGGAGGAGATGAAGGAGATAAGGGAAGAGGTGAGGAAGATCAGTGCAGCACCAGTGCGAGTCATGGACCTCAAAAGTAGAGCCCAACGCCCCTCAGCTAGGGAGAGAGGGTATACCCCACGTGCTGACCTGTGGTTTTTTCTACGTGACCACGGGGAAGACATGAGAAGGTGGGATGGGAAACCCACTTCTGTCCTGGCAGCACGGGTGCGCCAACTCAGGGAGGGGAACACCAACAGAGGGAACTCCACTAAAGTGAAGGTAGCCTCAGCCTCCCATGGAGGTGCAGGGTATTACAGAAGGGAGGATGATCTGTCAGATCCCCTTGAAGGAACCTCTAGTATGTAAGCCCAGGAGAGAAATAATAACCAGGGCTAGAGGGGCCCTGCCTCTAGCCAGGGAGAGGCACGGGAAAACCGGATCTTTTGGACGGTGTGGATCCGATGGCCTGACACATCAGAGCCACAGGAACACAGTGCATTGGTTGACACTGGTTCACAGTGTACATTAATACCATCGGGACATGTCGGGAAGGAACCTGTTTCAATTGCTGGGGTTACGGGGGGATCTCAGGAATTGACTTTGCTGGAGGCTGAGGTGAGCCTGACTGGGAAAGAGTGGCAGAAACATCCAATTGTGACTGGCCCAGAGGCACCATGTATCCTAGGCATAGACTTCCTCAGGAACGGCTATTACAAAGACCCAAAGGGACTCAGGTGGGCTTTTGGAATAGCTGCTGTGGCAGCAGAGGGCATTAAGCAGTTGAACACCCTGCCTGGGCTATCAGAAAACCCATCTGCAGTGGGACTCCTCAGGGTGAAAGAGCAACAGGTGCCAATTGCTACCTTGACAGTGCACCGCTGGCAGTACCGGACGAATCGAGATGCCGTGATCCCCATACACAAGATGATCCGTGAGCTGGAGAGCCAAGGGGTGGTCAGCAAAACCCACTCACCCTTCAACAGCCCCATCTGGCCTGTGCGTAAATCTGAAGGAGAATGGAGACTGACAGTGGACTATCGTGCATTGAATGAGGTGACTCCACCGCTGAGCGCTGCTGTGCCGGTCATGCTGGAACTGCAGTACGAGCTGGAGTCCAAGGCAGCCAAGTGGTACGCCACCATTGACATCGCCAATGCATTTTTCTCCATTCCTCTGGCAGTAGAGTGCAGGCCTCAGTTCGCTTTCACCTGGAGGGGTGTGCAATACACGTGGAACCGACTGCCCCAGGGGTGGAAACACAGCCCCACCATCTGTCATGGATTGATCCAGGCTACACTGGAGGAGGGTGGAACTCCAGAACATCTGCAGTACATTGATGACATCATTGTGTGGGGGGACACGGAAATGGAGGTATTTCAGAAAGGAGAAAAGATCATTGAGATTCTGCTGGGAGCCAGCTTCACCATTAAAAAGAGCAAAGTCAAAGGGCCTGCCCAAGAGATCCAGTTTCTGGGAGTAAAGTGGCAAGATGGACGGCACCAGATCCCCAGTGAGGTCATCAATAAGATCACTGTAATGTCTCCACCAACCAGCAAGAAGGAAACACAAGCCTTCCTAGGTGCCATAGGCTTTTGGAGAATGCACATTCCTGAGTACAGCCAGATTGTGAGCCCTCTTTACCTGGTCACCCGCAAGAAGAACGATTTCCACTGGGGCCCTGAGCAGCAGCAAGCCTTTGCCCAGATCAAGCAGGAGATTGCTCATGCGGTAGCCCTTGGCCCAGTCAGGACAGGACCAGATGTGAAGAACGTGCTCTACTCTGCAGCCGGGAACCATGGTCTGTCCTGGAGCCTGTGGCAGAAGGTGCCTGGTGAAACGCGAGGCCGACCACTGGGATTCTGGAGTCGAAGCTACAGAGGGTCCGAGGCCAACTACACTCCAACGTAGAGGGAGATCTTGGCCGCCTATGAAGGGGTTCAAGCTGCCTCAGAGGTGGTTGGCACGGAAACACAACTCCTCCTGGCACCCCGACTGCCAGTGCTGGGGTGGATGTTTAAAGGAAAGGTTCCCTCAACCCACCATGCCACTGACACCACATGGAGTAAATGGATTGCCCTCATCACACAACGCGCCCGTATTGGAAACCCGAATCGCCCTGGGATTTTGGAGATAATTACCAACTGGCCGGAAGGGGAAGACTTTGGTCTTGCCGACGAAGAGGAACAGGAACAAGTAAGCCGGGCCGAAGAAGCCCCACCGTATAACCAACTGCCAGCAGATGAAACATGCTATGCTCTTTTCACTGATGGTTCCTGCCACATCGTGAGGATGAACCGGAAGTGGAAAGCAGCCGTATGGAGCCCCACACGACAGGTTGCACAAGCTACCGAAGGAGAAGGTGGATCGAGTCAACTTGCTGAACTCAAAGCTGTTCAGCTGGCCCTGGACATTGCTGAAAGAGAGAAGTGGCCAAAACTCTACCTTTACACTGATTCATGGATGGTAGCCAATGCTCTGTGGGGATGGCTGGAAAGGTGGAAAAAGGCTGACTGGCAACGTAGGGGAAAACCAATCTGGGCTGCCAATGAATGGAAAGACATTGCCACCCGGATAGAGAAGCTGCCTGTGAAAGTCCGTCACGTAGATGCCCATGTCCCCAAGAGTCGGGCTAATGAGGAACACCGACACAATGAGCAGGTAGATCAGGCGGCACAGATAGAGGTGTCGAAGATAGATTTAGACTGGCAGCACAAGGGAGAGTTGTTCCTGGCTCGATGGGCCCATGATGCCTCAGGTCATCAGGGCAGAGATGCCACATATAAGTGGGCACGAGACCAAGGGGTGGATCTAACCATGGACAGTATTTCTCAAGTTATCCATGACTGTGAGACGTGCGCTGCCATCAAGCAAGCCAAGCGGGTGAAGCCCCTCTGGTGTGGGGGGCGATGGGCCAAATATAAGTATGGAGAGGCCTGGCAGATTGATTACATCACACTGCCTCAAACTCACCAGGGCAAGTGCTATGTACTGACCATGGTGGAAGCCACCACTGGATGCTTGGAGACCTACCCTGTGCCTCATGCCACTGCTCGGAACACCATCCTGGGCCTGGAAAAACAAGTTCTTTGGAGGCATGGTACCCCTGAGAGAATTGAGTCAGACAATGGGACTCATTTCAAGAACAGCCTTATAAACACCTGGGCTAGAGAACATGGCATTGAGTGGGTGTACCATATCCCCTACCATTCACCAGCTGCAGTTGAACGGTGCAATGGCCTGCTTAAAACCACCTTGAAGGCACTGGGTGGGGGAACTTTCAAGAACTGGGAGATTAATCTACCAAAGGCCACATGGTTAGTGAACACCCGAGGTTCCACTAACCGAGCAGGCCCTGCCCAATCTGAGCCCTTGGGAATATCAGATGGAGATAAGGTTCCAGTGGTACACATGAGAGGTATGCTAGGAAATACTGTTTGGGTGAATCCTGCCTCCAGCAAAGACAATCCCATCCATGGAGTTGTATTCGCTCAAGGACCAGGTTGCACTTGGTGGGTGATGCAAAAGAATGGAGAGACCCAATGCATACCCCAAGGAGACCTTGTTTTAGGGTGAAATACCTATAGTACTGTGCCTATGTCTCTAACTGCATGTATGTATATATAATGTAACAGTTTAATTTGATATAGCATATTAGTATGGGAGAAATTCAGGGGTGGATAATGTTGGAGGTTGAATTGTTCCCTTTTCTTTCTGTGGAATTTTCTCCCATTGTTATGCTAAGTAATTGTGGTTACACCTTAAAATGACAGATAATGTTCTCTCGTAGGGGGGTGGGTGGAGGGGGGGTGGGGGACTGAAAAAGGAAAGGTGGACGGGGGGTCTGGAGCTGGGGACTCTCTCTCGCTTGGCTCGTGGAGTGGGAAGACAGACCAGGCTCCGATCTGGCATCTCCCCTGCCATCTCAGCGCTGAGATCCATGCTCCCTGCCGTTGGACATCCCTCTGCTGCTCTACCATCTCACCCTACTACCTCCAGACACTCTGCCGAGCGCCACGACCGACACCGTGAGGGGGGGGAGTCATTTTCCCATCCCGCTCACCCCTGGGCCGCCGCCATCACTCCAGCCCTCTTCAACTGCGCGGGACCTGCCCTGCCCCCACAGCACCGGTAACTGAGCATAGGGAAACGGCCTGCGGCCAAAAGGGACTGGAGCGGAACTATACTGTTCTGTTCTGTTGCCAATTTTTATAGCTGTTGTTGTTTTCTGCCTTGTTAGATACCAGTAAAGAACTGTTATTCTTATCCCCATATCTCCTGCCTGAAGGCGTCTGATTTGGACCTAAAATAATTAAAAGGGAGGGGGATTGCACTCTGCATCGCAGAAAAGGGGCTCTTGCCTTTCCTTAGACCATACCTGTCTTTCAAACCAAGACACCTATGCTGCTCAATTTTGCAAGTACCCAATTTTGCAAGTCTCACCTTACTTTGAGGTCAGGATAAGCACTTGTCAATTTTTAAATGCAGAGCAAACCTGTTTTTGCAGATACTAGATTAATTCACTACTGAGCAGAGGCCAGCAGTGTAGTACTTAAATGTCATTTATGCCTTATCTGAAGATTTTAATGGGACTTATTTGGTATATGATCTTGGCCTGGCCTTGGCACAAGGGTTATTTTCACCCGAAATGAACTACTGACGGGCTGACAACATCCTTTGGAAGACAACCAGCAAGAAGTCATTACTCTTGGGATAGCTGTGAACTCCAGGAGAGTTAGAGGAATATTTCCTTCTTAGGCAGAAAAGTGTCATATAAAGGAATGAATGCAAGTGCTGGGTTAATTGGCAAAATTAAGATAGCAAGAATAACAGAAAAGTGCTTGCTTCCACTCAATAAGAAACATCCTAATAGTTTTGAACAGTGTTAATGTCTGCTCCTTGCCTTAAGTTTAAATTATTTTCACAAACTATTAAAATCGAGATGATGAAATTGTCCCATCCTATAGAGCACGTCTATTTATAAAATGGATGTGGTCTGTACCAATAAGAATCATAGAATAATTTAGGTTGTAAAGAACCTTTAAGGTCATCAAGTCCAACTGGTAACCCAGCACCACCAAGTCCATCACTAAACCACCTCCCTAATGCCCCATTTATAAGTCTTCTAAATTCCTCCACGGATCGTGATTCCACCCCTTCTCTAGGAAGCTTGTTCCAGTGTTTGACAACCCCAGCTCTTCACCTTGTTGACCCTCCTACAATTGGCCTCAGCTATTGATCCAGCCTATCCAGATCCCTCTGCAGAGGCTTCCTACCTCCAGCAGATCAACACTCCCACCATCATTAAGCTCTCGACAATCCAACCAGCCCCTAACATACAGGGCTACCCCACCACCTCTGCTTTTTGTCTCTCCCTACACCCATTGTGGTATCCATTACAACACTCCAGCTGTGTGAATCAACCCACACTGGTGTAATGATGGTGACTTCTGTCATACTTTTCCTGCTGCACCTTGGTTTCCAGCTCCTCCTTTTGGTTGCCTGTGCCACATACACTGGTGTAGATGCACTTCAGCTGAGCTATTGATCCTGCCACCTTTTTAAGGGGTGAAGCCTTAATTCATACATGATCATTCCCAGGCACTTTGGTTGTTTCTAACACATCAGTAACCCTCATATCTCTGCTGCTAAGGATACTTTAAAAGGAAAATTTATTATCTGAGTATTTTTTAGCTGTGTTCTCTGGTCCTGTGCATTCGATTGACATCATCTAGAGCCAAAACAGCCTCTGGGTACCACTTTTTTAGCAATTCAGAAGATTTATACACTTCTTGCTGTGCTGAATGTCATTCTTTGAGTAAGCACAGAGCACTGAAACTTTCTTTTAAGAAGTGAGGGAGGAGGAGGAAACATTAAAGGGGCTCATGTGCTTCTTACATAAAATTTGAGGAGCTGATGAAAAGCAATTTGATTAAACATGATTGAAAGGATGTTCTGTGATATGCCTGAGGCTGATGTTTTCCAAAGACATAGGTGCATGGGGGAGAAGGGGAGAGATTGGTTGTCAATATTTCTGTTTTTTTTTAATGAGATTAATACCTAATCTTACAAGCTGCCCTGCAGGAAAGCCTCGTGAGACTAGAAGGGCCCTGCTACAGTGACAGAGTCCCTTTGCTGCAGTTGGTTAAGACAGCAGCACTGAATTTGCATCCCTGGTTGAGAATGTTCGTAGTCAATTAGAAACCTGGTTTCCCTTACATTAGGGTTGCTCTACATCACACTGAGAACATAAAATGTACTTTAAGTGAGTGTAATTGTAACTGATAACCATTAAAAAGAAGCTTTGCATTGTAGAGCAGTTTAAAGCCTTGGGGTAAGTGAGAATCCGGATTTCCAATGCATAAATTATGGTCAGTCTGAAATTTAACTGAAGATTTTTATAATTTGTAGTGCTACCACTAAGGCAACCTAAGTTATTTACATCTAATTTAATTTTGCAGTTATATTAATTAGAGCTCCTTAAACTGCATGGTAATCTGTAGTTTTCCGTATTTTGCTTTGAAAATATTTGAGAATTTTACGAACATGCATCCAGAGATCAGATTATTCTGTCCTTTTTTATCCATTCTAAAGTTCCTCAGAAAAGACAGCATAGGAGGATGTTGGAAAACACTTTCTAGCCCATTGTTCCTTTTCATATTCACTATCTTTCTTTAAATAACACATCACAAGACACTTTATGTTTTGAGAGTTTTGGCAACTAAATCAAAGTTTTCAGCATTTGTTCCTTGAGTATCAACTTATTGTGATTAATTATCTCACTCTTAGCACCAGTTATGGTCTGTTACCACTGAGCCCTCAGCTGGCACTGATGGCACTTGAATAAATCATTTACTCCAGGATGTGTTCCATGCATGTTACCTTTAAAGTGGCAGGGATTTAATCTATACTGTTTTCAGACCATAAAGGCAGCAAAACTAAATAATAAATCATGGCATCTCTATGAAAACAAATAAGGCTTACTCTTGCAAAAGTAATTACACACATTCCTCTTTGTTCTTGCGTCTCTGTCATCAGCATTTTTCCTGAAAAAGGAGGCAGAAAAGCATCCTGGGTATTAGACACCCTGGATACCATGTCTGACTTCAGGATCTGTTCAGCTGCTTCATTAGTAGTTTTCAATAACACGCTAGAGGTAAATCAGCTATATATGGATACTTGTAATACAAAATTAATATATATCTTGTTATTTTGCTGTTCCCATTTTCTTCAAATATTGTTCCTTTCTCTCAACAGGCATTGGTCTGTCATGATGTTTTCTACTGCAAGAACGTCTTTAAAATGCAGTGAGCTTTCCTTCTATTACTTTCTTAATTTATATTTTCTGGAAGATTAAAGCCCCTTGAAAAATCTGTATTCTGTAGACTCCCATTAAAAGCGATATCTAATTAACAACCAAAGACTGCAGGATGAACTCCCTGGGAGCAAATGACTAATTCTTGATAGCAGGACTGTGTTTTTAAGCTGTTGCCATCATATTGAGAACAGTTCGATGCTGGAAGCTTCTCCCAAGAGTCCTTTCTTTCAGTTTCTCAACGTATTGGCACAGGCAGAGGCTCGGGGACGGGCACACCAGTAGGGGGAGATGAGGGGATGTCTTTCCACTTCTGGGAACCTTGGCACTGTTGCTTGCCTTCAGATACAGCTTTTTGTTTTTTTCTACGGTAACACATTTTCACTGCACAAACTTGCAGTGCTTAATTAAAGCAATAATTTTAAACACATTTAGGCAAATCAGTGCAGTGTTCTCTGGATACATAAATTGAGTTAAACCTGCTGCTTGCACCAGTAAATTTATAGGGACAAGCTACTTCTGCAGATCAAGTTTTAAGTCAATGAATATTTAACCACGCTATTGGGCTTTGCCTGGGCTACTGGCCCTGCAGCTGGATGCAACTGGGACTGTGGCCCAGCTGTGCAGGAGCTAAAGCTTGGCTAATTTCCTCTAATAGCAGATGTGTCAGGCAACTCCACCAGTTGTTCTTGGCAGCCTGCAGTACCATTTGGCTGTAGTTTTGCTTCTGACTCTTTTGCCTTTCATTCTTGTTTGCTTAGTCTTGATTCCTGGTTCCTGCTTCCTTTGTGTTATGCTCCTATACCTCACCTTGTCCCAGTCCTGACTTGACTTACAACAGGGACTCTGGTTCTCAAACACCTGGCTCTGTGACTTTCTGACTATGCTTTTCAGTTTGAGATTATTCTTTCCGTTTCTGGTATTTTGATTTATTCTTATGCTGGCTTCACTCCTATCCAAATTCAGTTCTTATCTGGTTTTCACCTTTGGGCTTCCTGGAGTAGTCTGATGAAAGTATGTGCCTCTTAGGAAATCTGAAACTGCAGTGAAGGAAACCTGTGTTAGGCTTCTTCTCAGCAGTATTGGAATGGGGACAGATATGGAAGTCCTTTGCATGAATTCTCTTGAGTCTGCATGCTGTGAGAGATTACAGGTATGACTTGTGGATCAGTTTTGCACCATAGGCTTAATCAGAACGCAAATATTAATTTGCAGCCTTAGATGACCACAGTTATGCTTCTTTTATCTTGAACCTTGTTGTAAGCAGGCCAGTTTTGGCATAGGGTAAACGATTTCCAGGGCTCAAGGTTATTTTCTCTCACTTGTGTTCTTCTCTTTTAGTATTTGTTGACTTTTCAAATGTCAGTCAAGCTCTGTATAACTGTTCATGGCACCAGTTGTTACTGTTTTCCATGTTGATTCAGCATCTTGGAATTTGTAGCTAACCTTTCTCTCTTCTGTGTTCCAGATTGCTTGCATTTTATTGCAACAAAATTAATTTTGGTATCATCCGTTCCATGACTCTCTATAGAATTACCTACTTAGTTTTGCTTTCTAAACCAGGCACAGTATCATTAACAGTGCACATAAATTCTGCTAAAAGCTTCAGGACAAAATCCAGAACCTGCATAATTAGCCAAGCCAAAAGCCCAGCAGATGTATGCTGGGAGAAACATCCAAAGCTCCAGAGAGGCTGATGATCAACAGGTTAAGTGCCCACTTCCATGAAGACCATATGTGAAGAAGGGAGAGGATGCATTTAGTGATGGGTTATGTGTCTGTGTTTTGCCATCTGAACTTTCCCTCTCCTTGCAAACATAACCAGAAAGCATTTCAATGATACAAAGAATTTATTTGCTACAGACCCTTCATCTATCTCCCTCTTGTCTACTGAGGTAGAACAAGGGGGGATAAACTACTGTCAGAAAAAATCCTCAGACAGTGCCCCTTGATGGTGATCTAAATTGCTATGTGGCCCTTTGTACAGGCTGTCTGCATTGGGGTGAATTTCCTCTCTTGGATATGATGGAACCAAACGACATGTGGAGTACTGATAAATTATATTGCCTATCCAAGGCTAGTATAAGACACTTGGCATCAAGTTTATTTTAGTTAAATATAGATGAATCTAGTTCTTTTGAAAGTTTTAGGTGCTTGTTGTCACTGTTGTGACTGTGAGCTGTAACAGAACATTGAGCACACTATGGAGCCTCTCCTCAGGACACTATCAACATAGTGTAGTGGTTTTAATCTTGTAGACAGTGATGTTATAGAGGCTATGGCCTAGGCAATAGACACAGATACACAGATGTTGAAAATCCCCAGTAATTTCTGGAAAAATCAGGAAAATCATTAGTTAAGGCAGCACCAATATCCAGACTAACCTTGTTGCACTTATTTTCCATCCAGCCATCATAGTACTTAAGGGCCCTTGCTAATTCCCCTTTACTTCCAAGATACTGTCAAACTTACATTTATTTGATGTGAAGCCAGAACTTCCAGAGGCTAACAATAATGCAGGAAGGACAGACTCCCTGTAGCTAGAACAGTCTTTCTCTACTAATAATGATTAAAATTTTAAACACTATCTCTTGCAGTCAATACTTTAAAGCAGTATCTTAATTAGTTGAGTCAGTGGGCAAAAGTATCACTACATGTCTATAAAATAATCCTCACCTTGCTGCTGAAATAGAGTCAAGAAAACTTTATTGCTAATTTTTCATGGGATCTATGATATAGTTTGAAATCCCTCAATTTGTGTGTCTTTATGAAAGTCTGGATTAAAGTTACTGACTTCTCATTGTATGGGCATGTATTCCTCCTTCCACTTCAGCTGGATGCTGCTACTTTCCAGAGATGTTGTGTGCTTAAAAGAACTGTCATGTCTCAGCTAAAATGGAAAAGAATTGTTCATCTGAGGCAAAGAGGTGGGTACTAACTTATTCCAGACTTGAAAAAGAATCTCTCCCCCAGCTGTCACAGAGCTGGTTCCCAAAATCAGTAATCAGGAGTGACTACTGCTCTTTGGAAGATCAGAGCTTCCAGTGTATCGTGCTGGGCTTCTATTCTGCTAGGGGATGAAATGACTAACAGTGCTATTAGGGATTAGTGATGCAAGAGGTCAAATGTGTTAGAATTTTCCCAGAATCCAATGACTGTGTTCTTTTCATTCAAAGATGTGATCTTCATATTCTTCTCCTGCTGCTAAATGAGAAAAAAGAATCTAATAGGACTCAGATCCCATGAAAAATAAATCCTTCTGTGACCAAGGAGTGTGAGAAAAACCTGAAGGACCACCTGTGTGGATGGATTTGAAGGACAGATTTAAGTCATAAGGAATGCCTACACAACCTTCACTACTAACAGAAATCTGAAATAGAGTATCTCTGTTACTACCATTGTCAGAGAACAAAGATCACGTTCAGTGATTTCTCGCTCTCTTCCTCTCCCTCCATCACAGCAAGGATAAGGATTTTGCTACTGCAACAAGTTATGGGGTTAAGATTTCACCATACCATGAGAGAGTAGTTATGAGGTCTTACACCTGTGATCTGAAGCTTAGCTGGCTAACCTTTGTCTTACGAAAACTCATCTGAATGCTCCTAAAGACGAGATGACCTGAAGTGGGGATTCTACCTTGGAAAGGGAGACTGAACACATTCAACAGATGAATAATCAAGACCTTCTACAAGATAAAATGAAAGAGCTTTAAGTAGCCTGGATGACATAATTGAAAACTAAAAGGAAAGGAAAACGGTTAAAAAACCCCCAAACTCCTATACAGCCTTCAGAATTAATACAAACATTCTGGAGTTGTGACACTGGGCGTCCCTATATAAGCAGCAGCAACAATGATACTTTCTTGTTAAAAAAAATATCAGAGCTGAAGTCTTGTCCTCTGATTAATGGGGGAGCAAATGTAAACTCGAGAGATCCAGTGTCTCTGTTCCAGCCTATGAGGACAAATCCAGATGACTCATGCAAACAGCCTGCAGTCACAGGAGAACGGATCCAAACTGGTCCTCCACACCTCATGAAGCTGGGGCCCACAATGTGTAGGCAATACTGGCCATGCTGCATTCCTCACATGCTGCCTCTCCTTCCGTGTCCAAGTACCAAGTGCCGCTGGGCAGTGTTTCCCAGCAGTGGGGATGAAGGTGTAGGGTTTTTTTCTGTCCAGATTCTTCTGTGCACTTCATGCTTTATGAAGTATGCCTACCATATGGGGAGATGTCTGCTTACTTGTCATGGACTTCAGGATTTTTCTGGGCATAAATAAGACACCCTCGCTTGAGCCCTAGCTCTGTTTCACATTCTCATGTTACCATTGCAAAAGGAATCTCAGATGGCAACTTTATTACCCAGCTAGTCTGTGCTCCTGGGACAAGAGGATGGTCACAGCACATGGAGCTCACCACAGTTGTTGGAACAAGCTGAGAACTCATGCTGTTCTACTAAATGTCTTCCCATGCTCAGAGAAAATACCACAAGGACAGGCAACAAAACGTCCCCTAAAAATGTGAGGCAAATCAAAGCAGAGAGTATGTGTCACAACTGCCATCTTATATTCTTAGTGGCTTTCTAAAGCAATAGTATCTGCTAAGCAAGCAATTTGTACATTACCCCAGAGGGAAATAAGAAGTCAGGTAAGGTGTCTTGATTCTTGGCTCATCTACACAGAAGTTATTCAACAACAATTCTGTGAACATCCCTCTTCCAGAACAGGTGTGCCCTATTTTCCTCTTTAATTAAAACTCACAGTGTTAAACTAAACCGGAACAGCCCAGCCTTATTCTGGAAATTAGTCATGAAATTAGTCAGGAATAGCTCCTCCTGAACAGCATGTATAAACAAGCCCATAACAATATTTATGTTGTCTGGAATGGTGGAGGACACCTTCACAGATGTATATTACTTTCCAGTCCTCTAAGAAACATGAAGCATGAGTTGTTTTCCAGCTGGGGGCGGCGAACACTTCTCACCATTGTTTGGCCATTCCGTTCCTCCTCGCAGCCCATTTGCGGGGACAGCGGTACCCCAGCATCGAGGCCGAGCGCTGCAGGCTGCGCCAGCCCATGCCCGAAATTGGCGTGTGCCAGGTGCGCTGGGCAAGACATACACCTAGGGGCGATGGATGTATTTTTCCTTTATCCGAGGCATAGATCAGCAACCCCCCGGCTCAAGGATGCTACTAAAGAAGATTCCCCATTCGCGCAGGCCAGCCCCGGCTGCGCGCCCGACGGTACCTGCGTGTCCCCCTCTCCGCGGGTGCCCCAGCTTGGGGCGGGCACCCCGCGGGGCAGGCGCTCGCAGCGGCCGGCGCTCCGCACCCGTCCGCAACCGCGCGGGACGGCCGGGCACGCAGGCGCGGGCACGCAGGCGCGGCCACTGGGCGCGGTTCCCGGCGCGCAGCCGCCACCCCCGTGAGGGCAGGTAGCAGCTTCCCTCCCGCGGCCACCCGCGGGCCGGGCCGGGCCGTGCGAGCGCCCGGCAGGGGATGCGCGGCCCCGGCGTTCCGCTCCGCGCGGCGCGGGCGGGCGGGCGGGCGGGCGCACCTGGGCGGTGCGGCGCGCGCGGGGCGGGGCCGCGGGCAGTGAGTGGCAGCGCGGCGCGGGCCAATGGCGGCGCGCGGCAGCGGGAGCCGAGCGGGCGGGGCCGGGCGGCGCGCGGGGGCAGCGCGGCGGAGCGTGTGCAGCGGCGCGCGGGGCCGCGGCCGGTGTCGGTGCGAGCCGGGAGAGAGACCCTGCGGGGGGCGGTGGGGAAATCACGGATCCGGATCCCGATCCAGTGCGGCGGCGGCCGTGGTGCTGGTGGCGGCGGCGGCGGGAGGAGCCGGAGCGGCGCGCCGTGGAGGAAGGAAGCGCAGGGCTGGCCGCTGCGTGTGCAACCTGGCTGTTCCTGCTGCCCGCGTCCACTCGCGGCTTTTCCTGCCGGCGCTGCCTGACAGCCACCCGCCGCGGGTGTTGTCGTCGGGGTCTTTGGCGGGGGGGGGAAGAGCGAGCCGTCCTGCACAGCCCGGAGGCGTAATTGAAAGCAAGCAATAATTAACTGGAGGAGGAAGAGGAGGACGGGGGTGGACGAAGACGAAGGAGGAAGGCACCGCGCGGCAGAGCCCAGCCGAGCCAGCGAGCGGCGGCGGGACGCGGCAACTTCGGCCGCAGCGGAGGAGCCGGGGCCGTGACCGCAGCGGCCGCCGCCGCCGCCTCAGCCCGCGCCTGCCCTGCCCGAGGGGGGAGAGCCTCGCCGCCTCCCCGGCCGCCGGACATGTCGGAGCATAAGGCCGTTGATCCCAAATTATCGACGACGGACAGGGTGGTGAAAGGTGGGTGCTGCGCCCCCGCCGCCTTTTCGGCCGGGTCCCCCGCCGGGCCTCTTGCTGGGGTCGCGTCCATTCCCCCTTCCTCGCCCCGGGCAGGTACCGCGGCGCGGCCGCTTGGAGGGGTGGGCTCGGCCCGGGGGCTTGCGCCGGGCCCCAGTGGAAGGTTTGCGGCTTCTCTCGCCTGCCTGCCCGGCGCTACATTGCAGCATTTCCCCCCCTTCCTCCCCCCGCCGCCTCCCCCCGCTCCGCCTTGAAGGCGCTGCACAGGGCTGGCGTGAGAGAGAGAGGGAGCCCCAGCTTCCTCCCCCGCCCCGGTGCCTGGGGGAGACGAGGGCAGGGCTCGGCCCCCTCCCCCAGTCCGCCTGCTCCTCTGGGCATCCCCCGTTCCTCCTTCTCCTCCGGACCGCGCTCCCCGGAGGCCCCCCGCAGGCTGCGCCGCCGCCGCCGCTTGTCACTGCCGTTCTGCTCCCCGTATGCAGCAAGGATGCCTGGAAACCTCCCCGTGCCAGCAGCCGGGGCTCCGCTCCCACACCGAGCGCCGCTGCTGGGGACCGGTTGCGCCGCCCGGCTCCCCCGTGCCCCGCTCCCGCAGGGCCGCCCCCGCGGCGCCCGCGGCGGGAATGCCGGGCGAGGGGGAGCGCGCCGTGGGCGCAGGCCGCGGGCGTTGTGGGAGGCGGCGAAGGCTGCTTCCTCCTCCTCCTTCTTCTTCTCCTCCTCCTCCATCGCTGTCTCTTGCTGACGGCCCGGCCTGCTAGGATGTGAAGTTATCCAGCGGGCGTACCGTGGCCGTGCTCCCGCGTGTGCGTTAGGGTGCTCGGTACAAACGCGGATGAGCTCCATGATTTTTGCTCCGTTTCGGAGTTACGCTGCTAGCCTCGGCCGTATAAACAAATTAAAGTTTGGCTTAACAACTCGTTATGCCCCCCAGTGCAGACCAAGGTTTTATTTACTGGGGCGATGCCTGATGTGAATTGCACATGTGCATTTCTCGGTGTGTAGGAAGTGCACGTGTATTTAGTGGTCTGGGTTTTTTGTTTATTTGTTTTTTGTTTGTTTCTTTCCTTCCGCACTGGGCACACAGCCAAGTGTGCCCAGCTCTGGTGTATTGCACCCATTTAGGTTATAACCCGTATGCTACGGTAGATGGTACAAATCCTAGCTGCAGCATGCATGTGTCCACATCCTGGGAAGTAGAAATGGAAATGGCCTTGAAATAAATGCACTTCTGTATTTACATGAATACAGAATGAAACACTCAGTGTAAATATTACTTGGGAAGGTGTGTTATTTATTTATGGTTTTGTGTTTATATTTACATTTACCTTCTTATGCCTTCCCCCTCTTACTTCATTTTATGCCTCTCCAAAGGAAATTGTAGATATTCAGATATTGTAAGATACATAATTGCAAGAATTTTTAGAAAATCACTTGTGAATTCACCTTACCTTGTAATATCTGGAATATTTACAATTTAAGTTTCAGTCTATTATATCACACCAAGAACTGGCTTTAAAGCATGTGTTTAGCTGATACTTGTCTCCTCTAGAAACAACAAATGGCCATTCTATTAGGAGAACTTAATGATTATGGAATATCTTTTTTTGGTTTTGTTTTAATTTCCTTAATCTACTTGGTCCTAGTACACATGGCCAAACGTCCTAATCGTTGCTGTGACAGAACTTCCTTTGGCTTAAGACAATGTTTGTCACAAATAGGAATTATTTCAGTATTTACAAAACTTTCAGTGCTTTCAGCTCATCTAAATATGTTTTTGTCAGCAATTGCTCTTTGCATTTTTCACACGTTTAAATTCCTCCAATATCTAAAACCACTATTTCTAAAAAAGCTTAGCAGTATGTGTAGTTAAATACTTTTATAATGCAACTCAGAGAGAAATCGACTTGGTTAAGCTGAGTTCTAATTTTCAACAAAAAGAACCTAGATGCTGCTTGGGTGTCCATTGCCCCTGCTGTTTGTCTCATAATGTCAGTGTTTCAGTGTAGATGAGAAGATCTACTTAACTGGTTCAGGCCTCCATTAAATATTGAAATCCTTTTAAGGTCTTAAAATAGCATCTGAAGAGTGTAGTATGCAGTAAACTGATTGTTAATAGGATTGTTCTTTGCTGCATCATAGGCACTTCACACTGCCTTCATAAGGACGTTAAGGAACTCAAGAAAACAACTGGTGGTAATAAAGGAAAGATCACTTTGTTGTTTCTGTCCTATAGGACGTGATTTGTACCCTCTTGAGATGAATAACTGAAATGGGCTTGCAATGTTAAATTAATAAAGAATAATTAAATAAAAATGTACATTGTGAGCACCTATATAAGTAGCTGAAGTCTTGTTATTTTAGAGAGGAAAAACAGATATTCTTACACTGGTGAGGTGTAACCTGAGAAAGCAAGTTTAAGTTCTTTTTAGTTAGAATATCATATAAAACCTTAATTAAAGGAGATGCCTTTTACATGGATGTAATCTCTGGATTAAATTTTTCTCTCTACTTGCCTGTGTGGGATTTTTTTGGTTTTATTTTATTATTTATTGTGTTTGGTTTTTTTTTTTCAACCCTCTCTACTGTTCGTCTATGAGAGATGTTTCCTACTAACAGTAACTCTGAGCTGGCTGGTGAAAAATCTTGGCTTGGCACTGTTATGTAACAGTGGGACGGGCTTGAGGGGGATTACAGTTCCAGCAGCTTTGTGCAAATTGCTTGTGGCTGAGAGCTGCTTCTTCAGCGGCTTGCTGTGGGTTTGGTTTTGTTTTTTGCTTCTCGTGCTTAAAAGGCTCACATATACCTTCTCACACTCACTTTGCTTTTTGAATTGTCTGAACTGTACTTAAACTGATTTGGCTTAAAAATAAAATGCTTTTGGGATGAGGGGGAAAAAGGCTTGGGAGCCCCTAATGTTTTTAACGTCCTGGTCTTTTGGCTTTGTTATGCAAATCTCACTGTCCTACGATGAACAGTATAAAGATGAAATTCAAGTTTGTGTATAACGTTAAGTTTCCAGAAGCAAATTAACTCCTGTTAAAGTCGACAAAACCATCTGTTTTGCTGAGCTAGAGGAAAAAGTAAAATTAACCCAGAGAATGCAGCTGTGCTTAGAAGGGTACTTTCGATTTACTCTGGTGCTCTCACTGAGATGGTATGCATGTTGTGATGCAAATTACACAATTCATCTTTACTCTCCGGATTTTGTCATACTGTAGAGGAGCAACACTTGGTCTGTTGACTGCAAATATGATAAACTATACGTTCAGGTGCATTCAAAATTTGTGGGATCGAGGCTCAGAACAACATACCGTTACAGGAGGAGCTGACTTGATGTACTTATTAATTGAAATTCCTTGCCTTTTTGTTAGCCATATGGTGAAGCTTTCACTTGAACAGAGCTGTCTTAAAAGTTTGTGTCCTTCTTCAGGACTGAGGAAGCTATTCCTTATCCATGCTGCTTCTAACTCCTGAGCCTTGCCAGCCAGAGTGTGGGCTTGGTTGTGGTTCTTGTGAAGGTAGGAATACCTGTCCAGGAAAAACTGGACTGAAGATAGTAGCTCATTCCATATGGCTCGGCTGCCTGATGTCAACAGCTTTTGCTCACTACTGACATTAGCAAGATTTGAACCCCACCCATGGGGAAGGAAAAGCCATGTATCGTGTTACTTGACCTCCTCTAAGTATTTAGTGTTGCACTAGTGCCTCTGAGGAATCCTGCACTAAAGCATAGCAATCCTAAATAAAAACTTTGAAAGTCAGCTGGAGTAGTCGTACAAAAAAGTGAAGTCTGTTTTTCTTGGAAATCTTAAAGTTAGCTGGGGACAATAATTGTTTTGATTTTTTTCTGGGCAGGTCAGATAGTTGGTTGCTTTTGTGTGGGGTTTTTTTTGTTTGTTTGGTGCTTTTTTCTTGGAAGTAGAGTTTCAATGAAATAATGCTGTCTTGCCGTTCAGGAGGGCTGTAGCCATGGCTTGTGGTCCTTGGTGTTGTCCTTTCCTCTTGTGTGTTGCATGGGGAGGTGTACATGGTTATATCAGCAATTGACAACACACAATAAGGCCAGACACCGCTCTCTGCTGTCTCTGAATTTCAAACTGTGTCGTTGTTAACGCTCTCCTAAAGTGCAGGCTAACAGTTGTTTGTAATATAATACGAATGCCAGCTCACGATCGATATGTCACCATCAGAGTTAATTTCAGATTTGTGAGAGTAAAATTGCTGTCAATAATGGGAACTCTAAACTTCATTGCTAATTCCCATTAGTCCAGGGAGACTTGTGTGTATTCACCAAAGGCTTATGCTCCGGGCTGGAATCCAGCATTGGTGAATTGCAGAAGCCTGCCTCTGTCTCCCTCTGAATTGAGTTCAATCTTTCCAGCATAGATGTGTCCTGTAAGTGCTTCAGTGGTTTTTTTGAACAGTTATGTTGACATGAATATCTGTAATGTTGGTGGATTTGGTATATATTTTGGTGTAAATTTGAGTATTGCTTATTTATGTCAAGAACCAGGGTTGCTTAAATAGTTATGGCTGTTTAATACAGTAAAGGATGATATGCCTCTATTTTGAGGATGCTGAAGATTGTGTCTACTGATCCTCATGAGGAAAAAGAAGGAATTGCTTTGTAGCTGTTCCTTTTGGCATAGAAAAGCTGACTTTACTTTTAATTAATTTATTGTTGTAGTACTTAGGAATATACTGGTTGCTCTGAGGGAGACTGCATCTGGGTTCAAGGTGTACTATTAACTGGAGAATCTACCCACAGCTATGCCAGAAAGGTGGCACTGGTGGAGCTGAGGATTGATTCTCTTCCCTATCCACTTTTACCTTCATTTGAAGGAATGAATGTACATCCACCTCAGTTTTAGTAACTCCATAGTTGCAAATCTCCTGGTACCTTTATACAATTGAATATACTTGGAGAGATATTATGGTTGTTTAAGAAAGAAAACAAGGTTGCTGTGTTATGTTTTTTTAATGTGTGTAACTAATTTGTTCTTACCTTATGTCAAAACTAAGTTAATTACTTGTAAGACCAGTAGATTTTATCAACTGGATGTTGCAGTCTTTGTATGTTTTACATTGTGTGAACCTGTGTATGTGATACGTGTGTAATGCTCATGAGGGATTATGAATGTGAGCTGAGAAACTGAAACAAAACCAAAGTACAGTCTTTGATGACTATGTGTAATAAAGCTGGAGATTTGTTTTGATTTATGAACTCACTGAGCCTCTTAGTCATTAAGATCATTTTGTAAATAAGCCTTTTAGTGAAACAAGTCTTTTGCTGTATAGGCATAGGGGGAAAATTGTGCACATGCTGAAGGGTGCCTTTCTTACAGAGTT
Source organism: Acridotheres tristis (assembly GCA_037013685.1). Lineage (NCBI taxonomy): Eukaryota > Metazoa > Chordata > Aves > Passeriformes > Sturnidae > Acridotheres > Acridotheres tristis. The sequence continues at coordinate 22,215,052 of CM072888.1, read as the reverse complement.
ACAGTTATTCCTGCACTGCATAGGTGGAAGACTTTTTTTGTGCTCTGTATAATGAGAGTGGATTGTCAGAGTGTGCTGAGTTGTAGGAGGATATGAAGTGAGGCGCAAAATTGCCTTGTTTGTGTGTTAAAAAGCTTTTGTACGCTTCTGAATTCCACACTAGCTAAAGCTGCCTTCTGTTGCCTGCTCTTTTTGACTGAGCCTTGCTAGGGAGCTGGTGCTTTTAATACCACTGTTGGTAATCTTGAAAGAGGACTACATACTGGATGATATCAGCATTTAACTTAATTGGAAAATATGAGCTAGTTGAGGTCATTTTCTATAGGGGGATGTTGTAGAGAACAGTTGTTTTCTCTCTGTTATCCATACCCAAATTGAATGGTATTTACTGCCATCACATGTATCCCAATTAGAGATAATAGTTGTTGCATGGATATGCTTGCATTTCAGTGCAGGTTGTGGTAGGAAGGTCATGTGTAAAATATATTTACCGTTGATTCAATAACTTGATATTTTAAATTTTCTTTTTGTCGTTCTAGGCTTCTAGAATGCAGCACAGTGTTTTCTGTCTGGTATTTCAAAAGGGATTTTCTATCAAAAGTAATTTTGGGTGGTGTTAATAAATAAGTACCTGTAACTTGGATACTCCTAACTCATCTTTGCTGGCTTTTTTTCCAGATTCTTCTGTTTTACTGAATGGCTCCTACTTAAAATACAAAAGCAGGACTATAAGTTAAATTTGGTACTCCGTTTAAGTGTGAATATTAATTTATCTTAGGCTTCTCAGTGATATTGAAGCAGTATATAGTGGGGATTAATTTCTTCTTCATAGCTTCAAGGAATGTGGAAAAAGTTACTTCCTTAAGAATATTTTAAGATGGAGAGATACTGCTTAACACTTACTGTAAGCATGCCATAAAAGCCACAAGTTTCTGAAGTAAAAGCCACTTCAAATCATCTTCATGAAAAGGTGCCTTCTTATATTCTTTTGTATGTGGTTTCATGAATCAAATATAGGCTATGATTTCACAATGGTTCTTTAGCTGAACACTGAAACAATTTCCTCTTCTGATAGTCAATCATTTACCTTGACTTTCCCCCATAAAAGATCATTTTATGTCTGTTCAGTAATGGTGGAGTGTATCATCCTGGTTTTGAAAACCATTATACTGCATGTGCAGCCTAAGTATGCATGCTCATAGTGTGTGGCTCACTGAGTGGTCTTCCACTTGGGTTGTAAATTGGGATATGTAATTGCTGGAGGTGGTGCTCCAGGTACATACTGTTTTCCTAGAATTACTGAATGAAGGAAGAGACCAGAGATCGTATGTGGAAAACCAGGAAGATGGTAAGGGCTATGATGGTAAATTTTTCTTTTAAAGGTAAAAATCGGAACTAATTCCTACCTTATTTACTCTTGCCCTAGAAAGTTGCTGCTCCAGAGTAGTACCTCCTTGACAGTCATCCATGTGTGTTTTAAACTCACTGATACCTCTGTTTATAAGAGAGCTTAGACATGGTAATGTTGATTACGGGAACGCTGCTGTATGAAGAGAACATGGCTGTCTTATTTAAGGTTGATTTAGGATGCCAGCATCATCTCCAGCTAATTGCCAAGTAACACCATTTATGTTTGGAGCTGGAGAGGAAAAGCAGCAGAGTGGAAAGACACCACACATTAAAAATGGTGGTTTTAGTTAGAAGTTAGTTCTTGTATGTCTTGGGATTCTTGTGACTAAGGTATAGATAACATCCTTTCACTTTAGGATGCATTTAACCAGTTTTTGAAAACATTTCATGTGAAAATTGTTTATCACTCAAATTTCTTTCTACTTGTAATTAAAAGCTGTGCTGGACTTCTGTAGCAGCTCCTTTTTTTTTTCTCACCAAGTTGGGTTTTTAATGCTTTCTCCCTCTCATGTTTCAAAATGCCTTTTTCCTGTCTATTCCTGTCCGGCATTTCTGAAAACTCTTCTTTCCTTATTGCTCTTATGCTTATTTGTTTATTGCTAAATATGATGAGCAGCCTAAGTGTTGCCTGTTAGTTTTGGGTGCATGTATTTAATGGAAGAGGTTCATAGAACAGTATATCTTTCCTTTTGGTGCATCTGTAGGTGCCTGGGGAAGCCTGTGAGAATAGGGAAAGTATATTCTGCCTCTTCTCAGACTTCTGTTATAACTCTGCAGCCAGCTGCTGACTGTAGCTTTCTTTTCACTGAATAGCTCCACTGTCAGTGTGCTGCTCAAGCTCTACCCAGCTTGTCGCAGAAGGATGTCTCTATTCTGCAGCTCAGCTGCTGCTTGCAGGTTTCTTAGCAGTTTATGTTGGACACTCATAGTGTGACTGTTAGTTTCGACTTGTGTAGTTTGCAAAGGTAGCATGGACACAGTGTTCTTGGTTTACTTGGAAGGGAGGTGGTGTGGGCCCTTGTGCTTTAAAGCTTTTATAATCAGACATCGAAATTAGTTAGCAATGAAGGGTAAGACTTAATGAAGTTGGTAATACTTAAGAAGAATCCTGAGGTTCACCACAGATGAGTGAATTTTAAAACCCTCACTTTAAACTTTAGGCTTAGAAGGTGCAGAACCTAGTCTGTATGGAGACTGTACCAAACCTCTGTGGAGAAGAAAGGGAAAAACCATGCTAAAAAAGTATATAAAAGTTGTATAGAATATTTGACAAAAGCAGCAGCTATTTTTTCATCTTTCAGATAGGCATATCTGGGTTAATAAAATCAAGCTTTCGAAATTAAGAAGTTCTGTAATGTCATTAAACATGTCCTGATGGAGACAGGTATTGGTATAATAGTATTCTATCCTGTATTCTTTTTCTCCATCCTGTCTTTCAGAGGCATTCAGTTTAGGCATTTTACCGCATCAGATTGCGGTTGGCCAAAATCCTTTGAATTATCTTGACTGTTGCACAATGTAGAGTTGATGGAAGGGAAAAAAACCCAAAAACCAAAATTGCTATAGAGCAAATTCTGCTACAATGTTTGTCTAATGCTGTCTAATTGTGAGGACTTGATCTTTTTGTGCAATGTTGCCATAAGAAAGGAAGTGCACTTTGAACTTCTTGTTGGAATGGTGAAAATAACGTGTTAATAATGGCTTATGCAGATGTGATGCTACAGAGAGTCTTATAACAGTCACTCTGGGCATTGTTCAATAGGCTTAATTAGTAGAATCCAAAAGACAGTTTTGGCCTCATGTAGTGTGTGACTAGATTATTTTTAATTTAGACTTTTGTGAGTGTCTTTGAAGGTAGGGTGTATAACTATTATTTTTTTAATTTGCTGATAGTGACAAAGGAGTAACTGTGTGGCTGCGTAAAGTTTGAGAGTTGTTTATGGTTTGAAGTAACCATCATTTGGAAAGAAATCCTTTGCAGTCTACATAGATGTCCCAAAGTGAGAAAAAGAGGCTCAGCTTCTAACTTGTTGTCTGTTACTGTGTTTGGTTATAAGTATGCGCTTAGAAATTATTTGTTTCTTTGGATGAGGAAGCTTCATTGTAGGAAGTTTTTTGTTGCAAGTGTGTTTATTACTTGTTACAGAGTGCCAAGCTGGTGTCATGAAAATGAGTTGAAACAGTGTATGTTTAGGTGTCTTCTTTCTAAAGTGTTTGGAATTTCTCCGGCAGTGTTTTTGTGGCTTAAAGTGGAGAAAGTGACTTCTAGTTTTCCTCATGAATTATTGATTTTCTTGATAGCTGTAGGGAAGATAAAAAGCAGTGCAAGATTGTGGTTTCTTTCTGGTCTATAGCGCTATGTGGATGATCTTGGAGGGGAAGACACATGGCTAGAGAGGAATCTATACTCTCATTTTCTTGAGGGGGAGTCAAGGAGTAATGCTCCATTAGAGACAGTAGTATCTGAAAATTCTTTCTGTATATATATATGTATATACATGGGTTTTTTCTATTTTAACCTTTTCTTTGCATTTGTGTACTTGCATCTTTATGAAAAAAATCTGTTTTGGTTCATGTATAGTTCAGTTAACAAAATAATTAAAGCTTCTAGACGGTGACACCTACCCAGTTCTTGGCTCCAGAGGACAGATGTTTCATCATCGACTTTGAACTTGAGACTTTTATTCAGCACGCCTCTTTTCAACAACAACAAAAAAACAAACCTAAGATTTATTAGTTGAATTCTCTTTTTATTACTGGAAAAGACAATTTTGATAATTTAATACCTGTTATTTACCACGTTTTTTTAAGGTAATTTAACATAATTGACAATTTGAATAAAGAACCATTCATACAAAATCCCTTGCTATCCCCCCCAAAACACTCAAAATCAACCCATGAACAGAAATTAAGAAATAAAATTGAACAGTATTTAAATAATTTCTTAATCTTTTTTCCATGATGCTTGCCAAATTTTAGTTTGATGTAGATTACAATGGTCATACTGTGTTACAATCTTTAAAAAAGTGCAACTGGTCATTAGGTGCAATGACATGAACAGATGTAGTATTTTATGACAACAGCTGGGAACAATCTAGTTCTCTTCAATAACTTTCTTTTGTTCTTTCTTTCATGCCATTTTTAAAATGAGAAAGTGAGATTATTGTATTTGTTCTCTATTTTACACCAGGGATTTCTTCATAGTCAGTGGTGGCAATTACGTATCAAAATACAGCATTGCTGTTTGTGACTTGGAACATTTCCCTCTGCAGGACCTGTTTCATAACCCGCTGAAATCTGTGGGAGTTGGAGTCTTTCATTAACTTGAGTAAACTGTGAATCAAGCTGTCATCCTAGGATTTTTTATTTTGGCCTTCCTTTTTCAGTGCGTGATTTCTCTTTGGTTTAAACTACTTTGTTATAGCTGATCTTTTACAGCATTATCTCTTATTTTAAGAGTGGGCTAAGTGCTTTTCTACTTTGCAGTGCTCATTTACAACGTGAGGATGAACTTGTCTGTTTGTAGGTGGCTGGTTTGCCAAGAAAGTATGCCTCACTGTTGCTCTCTCTTCAGAAGTGTAGTCTAAAATGTTTTATATGTATATGCATATGGTTGCTCTTTATTGTTGGAAAAACAAGCAGAAGACTTTATGTATACATTTTCCTTCTGTGCCCCTTTACAAAGAAGTTGTACTGACCACATTTGGGTCACATTAAATAAAATCTGTTTAACTTATTTTTCGGACATAATAAAGTCACTCTTAAAATCATATGGGTAATACTAAAGATGTACATACCAGACAGGTGTAGGAGCATTATTTACTTCCCTGAGAAACCTACTATCCCGTGTAACCCAAGTGGTGGCGTCTGTGATTACTAGAGGGGAGCCTAATGGCATAGCATGGGGTATTGGGACTACAGATGGAGAGTTTGGGAAGAAGAAATGAAGAGCATAGTGGGCACACAAAGAGGGTGCAGTGTTCAGTGCAGTGAAGTGTTACTAAGGGAATTTAGAACTAAGGTAGTTTAGAAATCTGAAGCAGAGAGCTGTTTTGGTACTGCTTTGCCTCACAAGCCCTGTTGGCTCAGGTGAGTATCCTGGGGTACTTGACTCTCAACAAGTAGAGAGCTGGCAAAGGCAGTTGATGAAATTTTTAGTTAGTCATATACTCTCTGTGTGTATCCCTAAGTTTGGCTTAGATTCTCAGAGAATGAACTTTCCGCATATTAAAAAAAAATGTTTGGCTGTGATAAAGAGCTTACAGTTTCTGTTAACCATAACTCTTAGTCTATCCTTATGTTATCAGTAACAAAGAGGGGAAAATTACTTTAGGATGCTGTGTTTGGAGCATCCCGAGATAAGGTTACTTTGGTAGTTGGAGGAAAGAAGTGAACTCAAAAAAATCCCATACTCCTACTATAAGAGGGGAGGAACCTGAACTCATTTCAGTTGAGAGGTGAGTTTTAGCTTCTGGGCTGTTGACTACCTCATCACGTATGGTTTGATTTGGTTTTTTGTTTTGGATGGTTTGTTCTTTTTTTTTTTCCTTTACCACTTAATCTTCTGCTTTCTACTTCACTGGAGAAATAGTGTATCCATAATTTTTATGAATCATGTGTCAAAGTACCTTTCTCAGTCACTCTCAAGGAAAAAGCACAAGCTTTGACAGCTTCATAGAAGCCCAGAATAGTTAAGGTTGGGAGGGACCTCTGGAGATTGTCTGGTCCAGCCCCAGCTGTCTCAGCCTTTCATCATAGGAGAGATGCCTTGGCCCTGTAAGTCATCTTTGTGGCACTTTGCTGGGCTCTTAGTAATTGGTCCATATCTCACAGTTTCTGTTTGACATGTAAAAGTATATGAATTAAATTTATATATGCATATGTATAAATGTATATTAATTAAATTTATATATGCAGAGAGCTTGTACATTAGGGAATAGCATACTTTTATCCTTTTAACAAGTTACTGTTCATTCCCTGGAGCTCTGGATCTCAGGTGACATGTACCTCACATGTTTGTTTACCACAGAGAAGGTGAGGGATATCACTGTCACTAACAGAAGTCTTAAATCCTTGTGAGTTTTCTGTACATTATTTACTTCACATCTTGTATCCCATTGTAACAGACAATATTTTGCTGTAGGTTTCTTGTATAACCTTGGCTAATCTCAGAAGTACTCCCCATCAGCAAGTTACTCTGCAGATATCTTTTTGGTTATAATCCAGTTGCTATGGCTTCTGAAAATGTGTTAGATTCTTTGCCTTCACCCCTTGATTTATGGAGACAGAGGTTTTTATGGGTTGTCTTAGAGAATTTGCTAAGAGCCTTCTGGGCTGCATAAGGAGAATTGTTACCAGCAGGTTGATAGAGGTGAATCCTCTCCTCAGCACTGATGAGGCCAGACCTGAAGTGCTGGATTCAGTTCTGGTCTCCTCAGTATAAGAAAAACATGGACGTACTGGAGCAAGTTCAGTGCTGGTGCACAGAAGTGGCCATGGGACTGGGGCATCTTTCATTTGAGGAAATTCAGGAGAGTTGGGGCCACTGAGTGTGGAGAAGACAAGGCTCAGAGGGGCCTTACTTGGGTGTATAAAAGCTGGTTGTAGGAAACGGAGAAGGCGCAGCCAAGGTCTTTTCAGTAGTGTCCAGTGACAGGGCAAGAGGTAATGGGCACTAATTGACAGCTCTCACAGCAAGTGAGTTTCTGCTTTTCAAACACTAGCACAGGTTGCCCAGAGAGGTTGTGGTGTTCCATCTTGGAGTCATTCAAAAGCCGTAATGATGGGGCCCTGTGCAGCCAGGCTCTAGCTGGCCCTGCTTGACCAACAGCTTTTAACCTCAACCCTTCTGTGATCCCCTTTTACTCAACTCTCTTAAATGGATAATTAAAATACTTGATCAATTCAGAGACCTTTTGACCAAACAGGATGTATAGAAATCTCCCTTAAGAAAGCAAAGTTAAGTTTGCTAATAAAGTGTTCTACAGGAAGAATGCTTCGTGTGACTGAGGGTCTGCCATGTAAATTATTATCTTGGCATAGCAGCAAGATATGTTGCATTGGGAAGATACATATATATTTTTTGTTAATGCATCTATATGTAGCTAATAGTCTTGCTGGCAAAATATTTGCACAGCTCATTCTTAAGAGGTTTCTGAATCTCTTGAGCATGTGCAGTTCTGGACTTTGTCGTAGCTTGAAAGCAGGAAAAATAGTATGAGCACTGTACTTTGCTTTGGACAACTGTAAGAAAAAGGGAAAAAAAGCTTTTTTAAAAAATCTTCCATAATTACTGCTAGTGTTTCTAATATGAAAGGTCTATCAGAAAGGTCCATTTTCTAATTACTGGAAGGAAGTAGTTATCTTTCCCTAGTCCTTGGTTCATCTGATTTTTTTCATAGTGGCATGAAATTGAGAGGGATGGCAATTGTCTTTCAGCTCTGACAATCTCTGGCATATTTTTTCTTTGCTGCTTTCTCATGTTTATTTGTTTCCTTATGAGGGTGAATGTTGCCCTTTAAACCTGACTAGGAAATACCTGAATCTTGCATGTGTAAATCTAAAATCAAACCTGAGATAAGGGAATCTCTTGATGTGGGTAACAGAAAATGAAAATAAGCATCTGGGAAAGTTCAGAGTATGACAAAATTATACTGACTGCTTCAGAAAAGTTAGTAGAGAAGTTTTGAGCAAGTTCTGTAGGTGGCATCACCTTCATGGATAAGTAATCTGGATAATGGAGGTAATATTTTGTTTTGGAAGTGTAGCTTCTAGGGTTGCTCAGTTGACTAGATACATTTGAGGAACGAGAGACAGTGTAATTTAAAGCATTAATTACCTTGGTGTAGTATAAATTAAATTCTAGGGTAAACACACATCCCTATGAAAGAAGTTTAAATGCATTTACTGTCTTTGCAACACACTGAACAGTAACTGGGGAGAGAGCTTGCTAGTGCCTTTGACTTAATTTCATGATCTTTGATTTAATTATCTGTAATTAGAAAAATGTAGTTCTGGAGAACTTACTGGTTGCCCAAAGGTGAGCAGTGTTAAAGATTTACCTCAAATATACTAAAAAAAACAAAAAACCAAAAAAAACCCAAAAACCAAGGAAAAAGAAAGAGATAGGTTTAACATAGATATCATGACCTGGAAAGATGTTCCTGGCAACTGAACTCAACAAAGGAGCTGAAGAGGTACTTTGAATACATGGAAATGAAGAGCAGATGGGAAAGCCCAACAAGCTGCAGGTGCTGTTAGTGGCATGTTTTCACCTACCTGAAGCATGAATGGCTATTCCAGGGGTATCTGTCTCATTGTGCTATAGGACATTTCTCTTGAAGTGGTTATGTCATCATTTCCTGCTCAGCCATGCAGAGAGACAGCTTTTTTAGCACAGTAGGCACCTCTCATAGTTGTAAGTCACCAGAAGAAGTTGTTTCCATACATTATATTAATGAGAAGACATTGGACTATGGAGGAAAGGTTAATATATAGCTATTAAAGTGTGTCTTTATTTCTGATGGAAGATATGTGGTGCTGGGATTTATTGTTGGGAATCTATTGTATCCTGATGCTCTGTTAAGTTGAACAAGATTAAAAGTGACTTCAGTTTGTGCCTTAACTTTTATCCAAACAGATGATGCACGCTGCTTCTAAAAATAATTTTATCATCAAATACTAACAAATTACTATGGTTTTATAAGACTTCAGGCAAAAATGAAGCTTTACTATAACAAAACTGGCAAAACTAAACCCTGGTTCCATCATGTTTCTCAAAAAATAAAGTGCTGTGGGAGGGCAGTGGATTATTTCTGTGCCTTGATGCAGGGCCAGGATTTCAACTGCCTCCCTAAAGGTTAAGCAGAAACATTTTTTGGCTTAAAAAATGCAGGTTTTATCTTCATGCAAGGAAAACTGGTGGCAGTAATAATACTTTTTTCTAATGTACAGAGCAGTTGAATCAGTGGTAAGATTAGATTACCTGTCTTGCCAGAGAATGCTACAAAATCTTTTCACAACTATATTTTAACTACACAGTAAACTATTTTTGCTTGACTTTATGTTAATTCAGTTCCATGGATTATTGTGGTGAAAACAGTTTCTTTCAAAGTGTTTTTTTCCCCTCCTGTACATTAGTCTTCTAGAGAAACTACCTTTTAAAGCAAGTCTAATATTTATAAATATTTAATCTATAAACATGGGAATAATACATGGTGACTGTTTAACTGCTGGAGTCCTTGTTGAAAGCAGTATGTTGTGGGTTTTTGTCCTTTTTGTTGATTTCCCCCTTTACCTTCTGGACGTGCAAAAATCATAGTTCTTGACGAGTACCTGCTAAGCTTTATCAGATGTATTCTAAAGAAGGTGAGTCTTCTGAAAGTTTCAGTGTAGTAGGGACCTAGAAACCTAGGGTTAGCTCTGAAATATTCGGTGTTGTAGGAGGCTGGGAAAGCAACAGGCTGAATTTATTACTGGTTCAGTATACAACAACTGTTAGGATGCTACTTGAAGCTAGGGAAAAGTCACAAGAGGAGTTTGAATTACCTTTTGTTTTCTGCTTTAGCGTCTATACGTTTAAGTAATTCAAAGGAGAAAGGAGCATTAACTTTCAGTAGTGAGAACTGCTGAGTATGATAAATGACCCAGAGAGGATAGTTATTCATGTTTGTATATCTGCAGCACTCTAGAAGAATCTGTCAAAGATCTAATTTCTCTTCAAAGAAACCACCAGAAAAAAAGGCAATATGTTTGTACACAGTAGAACTGTAATATCCTACAGACATTCTCCTGAGATCAGCAGGTGCTCCTAAACTTTTCTGTATAACTGGAAATAGAAAAAGCCTGGATGTTTGCGATTGGATAGTAAATACAAGGCATGCTGCTAGTTAGTTTCTGACAGAACAGCATCCCCTGTTTGTGTAAGTGTACTTGTTTCTGGTTCACTGGCACTGCAGCAGGAGAGGAGTATGTGAACCAGAACCGCTCTATAAGGGAAAGGTGAGTGTTCAAAGCTTTCTTCTTGAAATGCCACCAATTTCCTCTGTAGCATTGAACTTCCCATTCAGATAGGGAGATAGCTGTGGGTAGTGGACTTGCCAGGCAGGTGTTGCAGAGGCAAAAGCATTAATACTTTGTGCTATGTACTGAAAAGATTCTAAAGGTTTAGAAGACTTCTTGTCTATTTTCAATCCTGTAAGAGCCTTTCGTCACAGATTACTAAATCTAATTCCTGCATTAACCAAAATGAATGCCTTTTGATTATTTAAAAAAAATAGCCAAACCTAAAGAAAAATAAACCCCTCTCCCCAAACCAACAAACATCTTAGAAAAATTTATGCATCTTTGTGTGACTTCTTTTCTTCTTTCTCTTTATAAGCATATCTAGAGTCTCCATTTAAAAAGTTATGTTTTCTTGTATTGATGGCCTAACTGCTATAAAACCTGTGTTAATATGGACTGTTTAATGTCGTGCCTTTCTCCTGTACCAGGAAAATGGTGATGACTGGAATGCTTGTCGTCAACTTCTGTAATCAGGGTACTTGAAATATTTACAATACTGTGATTACAGTAAAACTTCTTATGTACACATACACACTGTAGCTGCCTTATATATTTTTGCCTTTCAAGTTTACATCCTCATTTGTCTCCTAATCTTGTGTGGAGTTGGTTTGTTTTTTGTCTAAGGTGCTTGGCAAAAATGAATAAAATATGAACTTCTTTGTTTGCCGTGTGAACACTTCCAAAATATCCTAGTGAAATGAAACAGGAGAAAAGGGCAGAGTTTGAAGCTTTTCACAGGCCAAAACCAAACACTCCAATGTCTACTGAAGCTGCAAAATTCTCTTTTAGAGGATTGTCTGTCAAGAGTCTAAAACTTTCATGGAAATGAGTGACAGGGGAGTACATCCTGGAACAGATTTGCTGGCAAGGCCTCTGTTTGTGAAGGACATCTCAAATGGCTAGGACCAACCTAAAAAAAACAGCCAACCTAAAAAAAGTACCCCAGCCATGTTACTTTCTTAGGTATGAGATACAGAAGAGTTTCAGGGCAAGACTTGTTGGGCTGATATGTTTTGTTTCTATTATGTGGAAGAGCTGTGACCAGTTGGTGCCGTGTTTGGCTAAAAAAGTCAGTTCTTCGTAGACACTACTCCTACTTCTTGTTTCAGATCCTGATAGTCAGCACAATGGGAAATAATAAGGTATCCCAGAATAATTACAGCTGTAGTATTTCCTGTCTAAGTTCACAGAAAACCTTCTAAAGCATGACTACAGACTCATTTAATTGAACCTCATATTCTAAACTGGGCATACATGGACTGAGTCCAGGGCATGAAACTGGAGAGGATTTGGTGGCACTAATAGATGGTGTTCTCCTGTAACTGGATTGCCAGGCATCTGTTGCCTGTGCAGAAGGGGTGAGAGAATGTTCCCACCCAGTGGTAGTCAAAGAAACTTGGATTACTCCTTGTTGAGGATCTTGTAGAATTTTTTATGCTGGTGCCTGGAGCTCCAAAATGCGGCTGTTGTAAGTGGTTTTGCTTTCCTGGCATGAGGGCAATAGCCACAGCAAGAGGATATAGATTTTTGCTTTATTGCTAGACTGAAATTGTGGAATAAAGTCCTTTTTCTTGCTGGGATGAAGGGTGATCCTAGATCTTATGCACCTGTGTAAAACATTTATGTTTGACCTTTCCTTTTCTCATGCAATCTATAGTCTGTTTAAGCCTGGGTGGTTTCATGTAACTTGTACCGAAGTGAAAAAAAATACTGTTAGAAAATCATGCTCTCATGTGTGGATGTGTGGCAGTGGAGCTTTTGTCTTCCTTCAGAACTGAAGGTTTCTCTTTCAGCCTGGCTGACTGATGTGCCCTGCCCTGTTGGGTAGTGCAGTCTGTCTTCCCTAACAGGCTATAACAGGTTTCTTTAATCTCTTTTTTAGAATTTCCGATTTTGCTGGCTTTTTTTTTTTCTCTTTAGGTGTACAGTCCCCTCCCCTAAAGATTGCCTTTTGTATGCTGATGTACATAAACTGCCTCAAGGTTTTCTTAAAGAATAGTGGAAGCAAGCCCATTAGTCCTCCCAGGAGAAAAGTGCAGTGAGGTCAGTGGTATTCCTTTTACTTCCCTTTTGGTTTTGTTCAGTCCTATGCCTTGTAATACAGCCAGGAGGATTTATCACAAATTATATTTATTTCTTCTTGTGCAGAATATAATCCTATGTTGACTTTTATTTTCCTTACAGTAAGTCTTCCAAAATCTCAGCAGCAGAATCACAAATGGCAGTTTATTCTTCTCATTTGGAATCTAGTGCCCCAATCTGTTATATCAAAATAGTGCCACTTGTTATTACCTGTGTGGTGAAAGCATTCGATTTGGCATGCATATATGTGTGTTCTCCTTGTATAGTTTTGTCTTTTTCTTAACTTATAGTATGTATATTTCCTGTCACCTCCCCTCAGGTGTAGGAAACACGATCTCTTCAACTAGGATTCTGGAACAAAAGCAAGTTTTAATCTTTAAGTGAGAGTATGAATTGTTACTGTGAACCCTTGACTCCAAATATAGTCAGTTGTCTTTGTGTTTTCAGTAGCAAATCTCTTCTTTATCTTCTCTAGAGGAGTCACAGCTTCCCCTTTTTGTCTCTTTTTAAAGCAGGATATTTGTTACCTTTTTTAACTTTACTTGAATTGTTATGGATGGAACATAGCGGAGCTGCCTGCAGAATAATATTTAAAAGTTTACTGTGAGAAAAGTTTAAGACTCTGTGCTGCTTTTGCAGCACCTTTTGTTTCTTATTCATCCTCTCTCTGATATAACTTCACTGAAATCCAGAGTCTCTTTGCACTGGGAAGTGTGTGAAAGGCCAAAATGTCTCTTTCAGACAATGACTCAGATGTGCAGTCACTTAACTCTCCGAAGGCTTTGTTGTATCTTAAAGCAGAGTGTACGCTACTCTGGTATATCCTCAGACCTGGAGGATGTTCATGGGCACTCAGCCAAATACAGATTATCTGGACCCTTGAAAACTACTTGGATCACAGTACAGTTTGCAGTAATTTGTTTTTATATAGCAGTGATTAATTAAGACAAATACTCTCTGAAAAGCGTCTTAAAATTTTAGAAAGAAGAGGTTTCATTTTCTCTAATACATACCTTCCTAAGGCAAAGTGATTATTCTTTAAGATCTGAATCTCCTGTGGTGATTCTCCCCTAAAAAAACTATGTGAAAATAATAGATCTTATCCTCCTCCCCCCACTTTTTTCTTTTTACTGAACTGTGTCGATTTGTGACATGATCCCAAAGACAATGAACATAAAGGATATTGAAAGGTTGGTGTTCTTTGAGATCTGGTGCCAGAAAGCTTTTGGAAAAATATGTAATTGTAGCAAGTGCAGAAAAATCAGATCAAATATTATATGAGAGACTACTTCCATTTTGGTCACTGCAAAAGAGGAGAAAATTGTATTCTTATAGCACGTTTTAGCTGAGGTGGGCTCTCAGGAGAATCGTCCTTATGGGGATATTTGCATACAGAAAAAAAGACAGGTTGTGTAGTTCTAAGTTGTGATTCCTTTTATATATGTCACTTTTAAATTATTGTTGGTTTTTACAAAAACCAACTTTCCATCTAAATTCAATTAGCTGAAAAGAAGCTGAAGGGGATATTTTTGGATGTTTATAGAACTTTTTCAGTATTTCATACTGGAGTAGTATTCTTAAGCCTCCTCATACTGGACTGGACATGAGCAGAAATGGACCACTCTCCAATCTTGTCTAATAAAGTACTTGCTTCAGCTGTACAGAGTCTGTTTTGCTTTTACTTCAACTAATGTAAGAGGCAGTGAAGGCTGTCAAGTGGTTGCATATTTGCAAGAAGCAGTGGTTTGGCTGCTGAACGTGCAGAGCAGTTGCAAGGGCGGGTGGCCTAGCATAGCCCCCCTGGTTGCTCAGCTGGATTTTTCTCAAGAAAACCTCTCTGGGGAAGGGTGACAAGCTTATGCTTGAGTTTGTGCCCGAGACAGCTAACTGACGTGACAAGTGCAATCATTTCTCTCTTTCCCCCTCTCCTTTTTAAAAAAATTCTTATTTGCTGATGCAGGTTTGCAGTATGGCTGAAGAACCATTGGTTCCACACATTGGCTGTGGTGCTCTCTGTAACAGCAGTCAGCCCTGTCTAAATGTATCAGATAAGCAAAACAGTTTATAGAGGGCTGAGTAAATTCACTTAAAGACTGGTAAATACTGTTTGCCTTATCTTTGTTAACCTAAACAGTTCCTGTAAATGGCTGCTGGTAAATGATCTTCACTAAGTTCTATGGAAAGAAAGTATTTAGTTTTAGATTAGTTCAAGAGGCCATCAGGAGTTTACTTGTCTGTGATAGTAAGTTCTCATATAAATCACAAAATCATATATGCATGGTCTTGAGACAGGCTAATTAAATGTATTAGGAATCTTAAATTCAAAGACCAAGTTTTCTCTTTTAGTTTCTCTGTTCTTAAAAGGTTAGCTTTTTTCCAGGATTATGTGATTTGGTGTTTTACGGAAGTTACTACAAATACCTTAAAAATTTGTATGCGCTCAGAATGATTAGAAGAACAATTTCAGTGTAGTCCTTTTTGCAGTAAACATCTGCAAGAGGCTGGAGTTTGATACTTCGTTGTTTTGTAGAAGTAGAGTTGGACTAAAATGCTTTTTCCTGCTGATACCTCATTTTCTGTTCCATGGTCAGCTGAAAGATAATTAAGAGGCATGGTATCCTGTCTGTGAGGGAAGGTACAACCTTTCAAATTTTCTTGCAAAGCCTAGAAGATGACCTGTTTTCTCAAGGTCTTGCCTAAAGCCAAGTGAAAAATTCTGGTTTAGTAACTTAATGATGTATTTTTGGTACTGGTGCCTTATCTTATTCATCTTATGATTTCTTGCTGATTAATATAAAAGTTGTAGTTATTTTTAAAGTTTCTTATCCTCTTGCTTTAACTTGGTGTTATAAAGTCCTAGGAACATCTCTGACATCCGTTTTCTCTTGATCTGTGAAATGCTTTTGGTTTTATAATTTATAAAAAAAGTATGTTTTAAATGAATTCTGCTGCCCCTATCCTTCTTTGAGGGGATGGAGGGTGACTGCCCAGGGTTTCTTAACTACTGAAAACAGTAACCTCTGCTTGCCAAGTATGTCTTGGTTGTTGTTCCCCTCCATGTGAGAGCAGGACTTACCGCTTGTGGCCTGGTTCCTTCTGTAGTCTCCCACCACCCAGATAGAGCAGCTTCAGCATTTCTGGTGGTGTTGCCATGATTCTCGTAACATAATACAGGTCAGGAGACTCTCACCTCATGTTAGGAAGGATCTGTGATCCTCTGCATGGTATAGGATTCTTAAAAGCCTCTGTGCCAGTTTAAACTGTTTTTCTCTCTGTAGAAGGAGGAAAGAGAGAAGCTGAGGGTCATCTGATTTCTGCTTCTGCTTGTTAACTGATTGCTAAAACTCAGAATTATTTCATCTGTGATGCAATGCACAACTATTTAACTGACTAAATAACTAACTAGAATAACTAAAGTCACTGTTAAATATCTGTTCTAAAATGAAGAATCATTAGACCATTTTGTAGAATATCTGATAGCATTTCTGAAAATTGTAAAGTAGAGCTACGGATGTGCTTGTCCATTTTGGTTGACTTTTGCATATTTGAAAAACTGCAGTAACTTCTTTAAAAAGGCTTCATCAGGTTGAACATTTCAGCTTTTTAAATGACCACATGCAGTATATGATAATATTCTCCAAAGATGAAGTGTAACGAAGAAGTCATGTGCATTTTTTAAAAATCAACAAAGGAGGAAGTAGTCTTGCTATTGCCTTTTAAAGAGAATGCCCTGTACATTTTGGATTCATACAGAAATCTTTTTCCTATACTGGAAACTCCTGAACTGATGCAGAATTGCCCTTGCACTGGAACATTTGTCTGTGTGTAGGGACTTTTCCTGGCAAATCTCATTACCAGTGTTGTTGTAGCAGAACTTTTTTCTAGCTGTTTTCAGAGCATAGGCTCTTGTGACTTTAAAATATAATCCTTACTGTTTATGAGTGCAAGACTGAGAATGAGGCCTCTGTAAATAGATCCAAACCATATTTGTGGGTGGGAACATGTGAGGTTTTATAGTGTTGTTTTAATCCGATATCTTGAGACAAGCAGCTGCAGTGCCTCCAACATCACTCAAAGGGCTGCAAAATTGAATTAATCAGACACACTTCTTTGACTGATATTTAGAAACTAATAGCAACCCTGTCACTGTCCATGGTCAGCTGAATTTCACCCAGCTGGAAATCCCAGTGCTGTTCTCTGTTCATAGTGGAGAAAGCTGAGCCACTCGCCAGACCTTTGCCTGTTGACCTTCTGCAGTGATTTCCACCTTCCCTAGGGAAGCCTTTCTTGCTCACTGAGGGGTGAATTATTTGGGCCCTGTGTTTGTAGGAATCTTCTGTAATCCTGATTTAGTGGTTAGAGCATGGAAGATTATAGACCTGAGCTTCTAGGTTGGATCTTTTTTTGCATCCATCTCTCTTTTTGGGACCAAATAATCCAGGCTGAACAGAAGTTAGATTTGGCCTAATGATTTATGCCTCATTAGGACTGTCATTTTTTTAAAAATACAGAGTCTACATGTCATTCATATGTTGGAAATATAGCAAGAGAACTCCAAAGCAGAAGAACCAAAAATGAAACTATCTAATCACAAAAGACTGTGCTGGAATTACGATGCTGGGAAAACTTCTCAGTCTCCGTGGATGAGTCAGCAGTGCTCTGCCAGCCAGGAGGGCCAGCTCTGTCCTGGGGTGCATCAGGAACTGCATCATTGGTCAGGGCAGGGAGGAGATTGTCTGCTCTGCACTGGGGTGGCCTCATCTCAAGTCCTGGGGTCAGTTTTGGGCACCACAATATAAGAAAAGACATTAAGCTATTAGAGAACATCCATAAGAGGGTAACAAGGCTGGTGAATGACTGGAGTGGAAATCTTATGAGGAGCAGCTGAGGTCACTTGGTTTTGTTCAGCCTGGAGGTGACTGAGGGGAGACCTCATTGCTGTCTTCAATATCCTCACAAGGGAGAGCAGAGAGGCATGTACTGATCTCTTCACCCTTGTGACTAGTGATAGGACCCAAAGGAATGTTTGGAAATCAGGAAGAGGTTTTTCACCTATGCCCAGAGGATGGTTGGGCACTGAAACTGCTGCCCAGGGAAGTACTTGCTGCAGCAAACCTGTCTGAGTTCAAGGTGTGTTTGGACAATGCTCTTAACCACATGGTGTGATTCTTTGGGTGTTCTGTGCATGGCCAGGAGTTGTACTCGATGATCCTGATGGGTCCCTTCCAACTTGGCATATTCTATGATTTTAGTTGCTGTCTCTGTCCTTTAAAATTCTGAAAAAATAATTACAGTACCTGAATGTCTTCAGGTGCAGTATGAATATATTTCTCATAATGTTCTAAAGTCTGCCAGATTTCCTGTGGGTATTAGATTAGCTGGTTTTTTCTGACATTCTACATTAAGCTTGGAAGACATGAATCTGATGGATAAAAGGTCTTACTCTTTATTTTTGTATCGAGTAGTTTTAAGATCCATTGGAGTCTGTTAACCACAAACTGAAATAAATACATTTATCCCACGCTAATGTAGCATCAGTTACATGTACAAACTAGCATAAAAAGTGCAAGACTTTGAAAGGCTGAAGGATGCATGGCAGGTATGGGATAGTGACCACCTTCCTCTGCATCCTTGTGCTCCCTGGCAGTCTGGCAGTGGGGTGGAAAGCTCCTCCAGGGATCGTGCAGTGGCTGTTGAGTACTGCCCAACTGCTCTCAGGCATCTCCTACCCTTCTCTGGACACTGTGCTCTGGTGCCTGGCCAGGTATTCCTGGTCATGAAGTCAGAAAACAGAAATATTTCCCATACTTGGGTTGTGTGGATGATGCCTCAGTAGATTTCCTCACTCTTTTTTAATGTGGAGATATCTGCCTGGGTCACATACTGGAAAGTGCACTGCGTTTATTGGTACATGGCTTTGTGTCTTCTTGAGCTGTGGCTGTGTGGCTGTAATTATGGTATGGAAGTAAAATGGAGAGAGAGTTGCTCCCATGCAGTGTAATGTAGCATATGGATCACCAGTGGTGCCAGTAATGCCAGTGCCTTTTGCCTTGGGTATTTATGCCAGGAGGTGTCAAGCTGAAGGTTCTGTGCCCCAAAGGGGTGAACAGTGCAGTGACAGTGATGCGTGGTTCTGCTGCCAGCACAGCCCAAGCCTCTTGCTGAGTATTTTCTTGAGGATATTTTCAGCTACCTGACCTGTTGAATATTTAGTCTCTCAGCCTTTCAGATGAATGCAGATGCTGACGTGCTCTCAGAACAGTTTTGGACACTATTAGTTGCACGTTTTTGAAAACCTTCTCCTTGATAAATTTTGATTAAGTTTGTTTCACAACTGGGGTGTAAAGCCCAGGCTCTCCCTCAAGCCTGAGGGAGTCTTGGCATGAAGCATGTAACAAATGAAAAACGTGGCTTGGTCCAAAAAGTAGGGCATCATTTCTTTTCAGATGTCTGTCTTGCTGCTCACTCTGTATAAATGTTGTCTCTCACCTTAGAAGTAAAAGAAATAAATAAATGAGAATAATTAATGCAATTAGTGGCTGACAAGAAGAAGCAGTGGTCTTGGAAATTTTGTGATTGCTGAGGTGGCTGCTTGTTAACAATTAAAATGAAGTTTCTAGAAACAGAATAGAAAATTTATTGAAACTCTAAGCATGCTTTTGTTAAATGTTTTTTCTTTGCAAAGCTTGTTAAACAGAAACATAGCGATATGAAATAGAAACCATTGAAAAGGAAGGCCAGTGTTCATGTGTTTCCTGTTTTATCATTATTTTGTGTTTAACTTGTCAGTGGCAAGATTCATGTGACCTAAAACATCCTTTTGAAGCAAATTTGCCAACTTGTGTGACTGTGCTTGTTTGTTCTGCATTTTGAAGAATTCAAGTGTGTTCATGAAAAGGCTTTTATTATAGTTCATGATATTGTGAATTATCAAATACTGCTTTATTTTACCTCACTCACAGGAAATGAAGTATGGATGACCTTAATTTAGTTAGTAGTAGGTGATCCTTGTACTTTTTGGCATTTAATTTATAGAAAAAACATGTATGACTGAAGCGTGAGAAATGCGCATTTTTCTTTTTGTATGAATAAATAAGGATTTAATTGCTCCCCTAAGGAACAGGATTTAGTTTATACATGTATGCCTCCTTTTGGAGTGTAACAGATACATTACTGTTCTCCCTTGGTTAGTCTTGCATGAAACAGGAAAAAGAAATGCAAAGCTTTTGCTTTTCTTCAAACTACAAACTACGACACTATATAAAAGCTGTTAAAAACACTGATGTGACTTGTAAGTTAGGTTCTTGATTTTAGGGACTTCTTTGGGCAGTCTCCAAAAATACAGAGAAGGTTTAGTGGTGATGTGGAAGAATGAGGAGATGAATTGTGCCTGGACTCATCCAAAGCAGTGGAATCAAGGTAGCTTCCCAGGTCTACATACATGTTTCAGTTACGTCATGACTCCATCTTGGGATGAGAAATTATGGCTAGCATATTTTTCTCTTTGCCAGGCTCTCTTCTGTTGTATTTTCCAAAATGAGGAAGCTTGTGTTTGGTGTCTGGCAGGGTGCCTGGGTGCCATGCAACCTTGCCCTGGCCAGACCTGCTGGATCCTGGGTGGGCTGCAGAAGACACCTGCAGCTGGGCTCCTCACAAGCTCTCTTGATTCAAGAAGAGGTGCTTGAGTGTGTCCCATGCATAAAATTCAGGACATGAGGGAATTCAGAGCTATAAGAAGGGATATTATTCATTGCCTTCTTGTTTTAAACCCAGAAGCAAATCTAAGAGGTTCTAGAGTTAAGAAATGATGTCAATAATGTGCATTGGAAGGAAGAACTGAGCATTTGTGTGTGAAACAGAGCAACAAGAAGATAAGCATAGCTCCTGAAAAGCCTGGCACTTCTCCTGCTGAAGCGATCTGTATAATGTTACAGTTGACTGCTGATGCTACAGAATTTTGATAGATTAAACTGTAGTTTGTTTATATGGATTTTTTTCTCAAGGTTCTGATTTGAATTTAAGATATAGGTCTTTAATGAAATAAAATTATTTTGATCTCTGTTGACAAAGCTGAAAAATAGTTGCTCTTTTGGGACTTAAACATTGGGGGTTTTTGTATACTTTTGCAAACATGAAACAGTTCCTCAGCCAAGTGAATTGTCTTCTAATCTACATAGATGTTTCTGCTTTATTTGAAGCACATGGGTCATTTAGTATACTTTTTATTATCTGTGTCTTTTATGTGCTTGGGGAGGGTGGGTGGTTTTATATTTTTCCTCACTTAGAGGAGCACATGGTTTTGGAAGTGTTGTCTTACATCTGAGAACTTGGCAAGGGGTCTCCAGCTCATGTAGCTAAATTCATTCCTTAAATAGTGACTTCTTTTTTGAGGTATTTTTCGGTTCCTGCTTAATTACATACTTTTGGCAATGATAATGTTATTTAGGACAATAAATAGGTATATGATTGTAAAAACAGGCCCAGTTCAAACTCTGACCACCAAACTAAATGTTAGCATTAAAACTGTTATCTGCAAACTATGAGAGGAAAGAAGCAGTCACAGAAATGGGATGACATTAGTTTGGTTAAAGCAGATGTCAGAGAAATGGTTTCCTTTGAATGCCTGGATGATGACATGCTTCAGTCCACTGAGAAATCAGTCTGAAATGTTGAGCTGGGCTCGGTTGTTTGCTCTCAGACTATTAAGTTAATTCCTGGAGGAGGCTGGCTTAAGTTGTTTACTAGTCGATATTCTCAGTATTCATTATCCATTTATCACTGTCAAGGACGATAATTTGAGTATTTTTGGAAGATGAAGTGGGAAGGGATTATAAACAGTTAGGAGGACAGATTTAGAATTTCATATGATGAATTGGAAAAGTGGTTTGAAATCAATGAGGTGAAATTTAATAAAAACAACTGTAAAGTGTTATGCTCAGGAGAAATCAAATGCACAGATATAAACGGGCTAGGCAGCATGCTGGCCAGGAAGGACCCAGGAATCACAGTGGCTTTGCAAACTGAACTTGCAGGGGTGGTGTGCATTACACTGAGATTTCATTAGGACTGTATAAGTGATGAAACATGTCCAATAAATGGCAGAGGAGATAATTATTCTTCTGTGCTTACCAGTGTGCTTCTATCTTCTGGTTTAGACTTAAAAATGAAGGGGGATGTGGTAGATAAAGGGGCAAGGTCTCAATGGCACCAACAAGGTTTGGACGTGAGGTTTGAAAAATAGGAAATATGTGAAGGCTTTGAGGTTTTTTTAGCCTAGAAAACAAAAAGGTTTGAGAATGTCTGTCTGAATATTCAATAATACAAAAAGATGGTGTAAGAAACATACAGATTAACTATTCTGTAGTCTTAATTTCTACTAAAACTAAAGTAAATTATTTTAATTTGCTTTGGTGGAGCTTTAGATTACACAAGATTGAAATTTTCCGATTACGGATATGTTTCACAGTCTGAAAATAATGCTCCAGAGACTTACAAGAGCTGGATGAAACATTGACACCATTGCAAAGATGCACAAATAAAAGCTGGCCTAAGTAGGGAATCCCTTCAGTCCCCAGGCCATGGTGCACATCATGGAAATGGAGGTTGTAGCTGGACTCTGAAAGCAGTGGAGCAGCTGGGAGCCTGTCAGCCCAGTCTTAGAGCTACACTGATGTAGCCAGGGATATCTGCTTCTGTTCATGTAGCTGCATGCAGGGCTTCTGCAGAGAAATTACGCTGTGCGTGGTAGAGACGGTCTAAAGATGGCAGAGTGTGCAGGGGCTGGTATTAGTCAGGGTTTCTCACCTTTTTCTAGTCCATATCTAATTTTTACTATTGAAAATTCTTGGCTTATTACAGTATGTGGTTCTTGGAGTGGGAAGGTTCTTCGTGCCTCACTTGTTCTCTGCAGTGTTTCAAGGGTGAGTTACACCTCTCAATTTGGGAAGAGCCTCTCAATTTGGGAAGAGCCGGCTCGGATGATTGCCAGGGGCTGTCACTAGAAGGCTCTGAAGCAGGTAAAATAGCAAAGCAGGCTGTAGTGTACGCATCAGAGTCAATATAGGGTTAGCTGCTCAGCTGTGTACATTTGCCTGCAGGAGGCTCTGTGCTACAAGAACTAAATTGGTTCTTATACGTGAGCTAATGCACTGAGAAGTGGCCTGGGAGTCTCTGCAGCAGTGACCTTCCTGAGTCTCAGGCATGTTCCCCAGCTCTGTGTTACAGGGAAAAGCAGTCTTTCCTCTGCCCTGTATTTGGCAGGACTACTCATTTTGAGCCAGCCTGACAATGTTAACTACTGTATTTGGAGAAGTATTAGGTTGTAGATAGTCGGAATGTTTTTTCTTTTCCTGTCCTGATCTATCCAACTGCACAGAGCACTGGACTTGGAGAAATGGTTTACTTGCCTTTTGATGTGACTTGCAGTAGGGGCTGCTTGCACTGATGAGTGAGAGATCCTACAGACTAATGACTCTTTTGCTTTTTAAATATGATATTTTGTAATTGGTATCTTGACACTTGGACAAAATGGAGGAATGAGACCTTTTTTGGGAAAATTAACAGTTTGTATAGTAGGTAGGGAGCTTCTAATTTGAGGCATGCTTGAGACTGGCTTTTGAGCTCAGTGAAGTTGCTTTCAATTTAGGTGCATAGAATGCTTATTTTGGTAAATTGAGAGGGGAAGATTAATCTGAGCCTTTTGTGAAATTAATTTATTATTGGGGAGGGAAGTGCATAAAAGTGAACTTATATTTATACTCAGTCATTGTACTCTGATTATGTAATTTGCAGGGGCTAAAATTTTAAAACGCTAGTATTTGTGTAAATTTGTCACTTTGTAAGTAATTGTCCCAGTGCTACAAACATGAAATTCCTACCTCTGTTATTTTAGTCAAATGAAAGTGTACAAACCCAAAACATTGACTTTCAACATTGAGGCCATTTGCTGTTTCATTCTCAAGGAAGTCAATTTAAAATGACAGGTATGGAAAGGACATGTTCTGGTTAATTTACAGGAGGTGACTATTTTATTTTAGCACAGTGTAATTTCCATGCTGCTGTTGTTAATTCCTTACTCAGGTGCTTCTTGTGGAGAAGGGATCATTTACTTTGGAAAACCTTGTTCATTTGGCAGCTGGACCTGATAGTATTCAGACTGCATGACTTCTGGCATGAAAGGAAGACTGGTCTTAATCCTCACATTTTCTCTTTATTGGGGTCTCTATCTCAGCTCCAGATACAACACTTGATGTAGTAGCCTCTTCAGTTCCAGGATTTCACTGAAATTCTATTTCATTGCTCAGAGTAAAATTAATAATGTAAAGGTTTTCCCAGGTAGGCTTAGATCTGTGTTGTAGCAGCCATTGAGATGCAGATTAAATGACAAAATGTCAGTCCTCTTCTAAAGAGGTCTTTCAGAGCACTTTGTCAGCAGTGAGGCTGATTTCACTTGAACTGACACCTTAATTTAGCAGCTTGCATTAGCCTAGTCTGTTTTTAATTTTATTTCCTTCCTTGACAGAATAGCTACAGAAGTTTCTCGTGCAGTTTTTCTCCAGTAAAATAGCTTTGTTAATTAGCTAACATCACTGTGATGGTTCCCTTTGCTTCTGGTCACTTCTTTTTTCTTCACTGTGTGAAAGTATTAGCTTCACTGTTTGCCATAGTACAGTAATGTTTTTTCAGAAAAACTTAAATATTTAGACAGCTGTTTCCTTTAGTCTGTACAGCACTGAAGAGGATATTTTTACTACCCTGACACTGTGCTCTTAAGCTAAGTCGTTAATTCATTTGGCTTGTTTTGCCAATTCTTTGCTAAGACAATTGGTTTGTGGTAGTCTATTATCTTAGTTCTTTATGACACTTTCTGCTGTCACAAGGTGTGGCACGTATTTCATCGAGGGATTTGGCAGGTGTAATATCAAATGGGGTCAGAGATGAACTTGTCTTCCCTGAAAACCTGAAGTAATAATTTTCAGTGTTGTAAATTGAGGCTTCAAAAATATTTTAAATGCATCTGACATAGGCTTGTTGCACTAAAATGAGACCACTTTTCTTGCCAGCCTGTGCAGAACTCTACATGGATTTCTGCACACCAGCACTTGTGAAAATCCCCCATAACCACTCTGAACACTTCTCACCTTAGGTGAAAGGCATGTGTTATTTATCATCTGATATGCTTGTATGTACCAGCAGTGCCTGCTACTTTCACAGGATGTAAATATACTACTTAAATGTCACATGCCTTGATACACTTGATTTAAACTTAATGCTTGAGACATTGTGTTTTCAATGTATATCATTGTATGTCTCAGAGTCTTACAAATCTGAAGCCCTACCTGGTAGAAGTTTACTAAAATTCTTCGTGAGTGGTGTTTACTTTCAGTCCCCCTTTGAATGTCATACACTTAACAATTTGTAATCACCAAAACAGTTGCATAGGAGGGCTTTCGAACCTGTAATTCTATGTAGTTCTCTGCAGAATGTCTTCCAGGCTTTCTGAATTACTAAAACTATATATTTTGAGATAAATTTCCCCATGTTTACAGTTCTATAGAACTTTCAAAATACTCTTTAAGATATGCAGAGCTAGTGTTTGAAATGTATACCATGCTGGGAAAACAAGAACAGCACTTGCTTAAAGAAGGCTTTTCAGTCTACAGCTTTGTGTTTCGTGGTTGTGAAGCTTGGAGTGATATTTCTCAATATGCAATATCCTTGTTTGTTAGAGATTGTTCTGAATAGCAGATTGGTATGACAGAAGTACATTTATGTGAATATAACCTTGTGTGTGTTCACATTGCTTCTATTTCTGGGATCAGTTTAGGAACAGTGGCAAATTTAGATGATGGATTTTGTAGAGTTATCATATGGCAAAAGTGTTCTCCCAAAGGTTCTCTTCTTTTCATAAGAATTTTAACTATTGATGTTCAGAGGTGAAGAACAGTACCTTTTAAAATGTGGGGGGGTTGGGGTTTTTAGGTCTTTGTAATTTCTTGTTTTCCTCACAATTCCCTAGCTAACCTTGTTTTCATCAGATAACTATTTATAGCCAGTATCTCTGTTACTGGGAGGACTGCGCTGGCAAGTATTGAGGGGGATTCCAGGAGGTGACATCATCTTGTCTGCACAGCAGTCTCCTGCTGGCATGGCAAGAAGGGAAAACCCCTTTCCTACAGATGAGATGAGAGAGCTTGTAAAATGCCTTTTATAGAGAATATGTGCAAAGATGTAGTATCTTACCTGCTGCTGCCTGAAGAAATGTCTCAAAACTTCTGTTGCACGCTTGGTTTTGAATTTTTAAACTGTCCACCCACTCTCTTCGTTCCTGAAGATTCTTTTGTATTTCTTTTCAAGTGGAACTTAAAAGCTTTTTGAAGCAAACGGAAGAGAGAAGATATTTTAATTTCCTTGTTTTCCAAGTGGATGGCACTTGAAGAGTTTCATTCTGACAATAAATGTGCCTTCAGTTGCAAGTATGGCCAAGAGGGATATGTGTTTTATTATGTCTTGGTCCTCTTGGATGCTCAGCATCTCTCCCTTTGCTATCCAATGATTAGATAGTATCATTAGGGGAAGTGAGTGTACATGAAGCACATTGCCACTTATTTTTTTTTTTATATGAGGTAGAAAAAGGTATTCTATAGGGGCAACAGGGAAATCAATATTTTTTGACAAGAGGTATGTATGGACCTCATTTTCGGGGAAAGTCCAAGTACCCGAGGTAGAAGGATAAGCCACCTTGTCCTGTTTTGCAGATAAGGATTTGGAGTGGACAAAGCTATAGACTTTTTTTTTTTTTCAAAGAATGATTCTGTCCCTCTAAATGGCGTGGGATACATATTTCTGCATTTGATGTTTGCCTTTATTGCAGCCCTAAGCCCAGGTTGCAGAGCTTAGCTGTGAGACAGTGACCACTCAGCAAAAGCAGCACTTACACACCCCAGAATGATTTTTGACTTGCAGCGTGGTAAGGCTGGAGCAGCAGCTGGGGAGTTACTGAACTTGACCAACTGTATTCTTGATTCACTTACCTGAGTGCCAGAACATTTGAATTCCAGTCCACCTTTTTTGTCCCACAGTGGTCCAGCAGTCTCAAGTTTAGGGTAATTCTTTCTCTAGAGGTACTGGTTATGATAAATCAGGTTAGAGATAAAACTGTAGCTATAACACAGAGACAAAAAGTTGGGTTTTTTTTTTAATAATATACTTACAGTGACCTGGGCATTTCAGAAATGCTGGTAAAAGTAGTAGAAAAAAAAGTATAGGAAAAAGTAGGTTGTGAGAGGTACTTTTTAAAACACAAACTATTCGTTGTTCTGATTGATGCTATAATATTTATTGTTGCTGGCAGGATCAGAAGAGTATAGATGTTTATCAAATGGAGAAGTATTTAGGCAGTTGCTTGAAATAGCAAGTATGACTTACCTCTCCAGTTTGGTTCTGTTTTGAGGCACAAAGTGATAAAATTAGAAGAAGAAAAAAATGTTTGTTGTTAGGATGTGTTTTCAAACTTGAAAATAATTGTGCGTGTTAATTTTTTGTTTGCTTTGAAATGATGCATTCTTGTATCTAGATTCTTGTGCAAACCAGATGGCTAAAGGTGTGTAGGGGGAGAGATGGTCAGTGCTGCACCTGGAGTGCTCCTCCAGCTTCTGTCTTTCCCTTACAAAACCAAAGGGAAAGAAAGCGGATTTCTTAGCTGAAAAATATACAGAGGTTTTCTAAAGGCAAAAAGATTTCAGTCTCAGCTGTCGAAAGCCGATCCTGAGATAGGACTGATAATGTACTCTTGCGTGAGAAGCTTGAGCCCTGTCGCAGGTGACAGCTGACCTACTTAGTCCGGCCGCGTGGAGAAGCAGCGGCCAGCCCTGGTGCCCAACAGGGACATAGAGCCGCCCCGTGGGGACCCTGCCCTGGCCGTCTGCCCTACAAGAAATCATCTGTCTCCAGTGTAATTAATGGCAGTGTTTAAACCAGCACTCTGGCAATAGTTCGGTGCTTTTAATAAAAGCCTGCACCCAAGGGAGGAGAGATAAAAGGGACACGGTTCACAAAATGCTACTGTGGTTTAAGCTTGTGCGAAAGAAAGGTGTCTGCTGACTGAAAGTTGGTAGAATCTGCTGTGTAGATTATACCACTTAACACAGTGATTTGCATATCCTTAAAAAAAAAGGTATTTTTAAAATGTCAGAATAAAAAAATCCTCACTTTTAAACTTCACAATAAGATTTACTTGTGTAAGGTGAAGTCTGTATTCAGGCTCTTTTACTTCAGTCATAATTAACTCTTGTCTCTTAACTTGCTAATTGCTTCAATGAATGTATTAATTCCCATAAATATTAGCAGAGCTCTATCATTGACTCTGAGATTCTAATTTACTTGTTTTCAGGAGAGAGAGGGAGAAGGACCAAGTAAGCACATCAGTAGGGGTGTCATTTATTGCTACTTGTATGCCAGTCTTTTAAGTCAAGTGAAATTGTAAATGTGTTGCATGCCTTGCACTCTCTCTGGCAACTATCCCAAGGAGGGAAAACAATTAATTCCTCTTCATCTCACTGGGCCATGACTGTGTGCTTGGAGCTGAGTGCTTTCTTCAGCCAGGGCCATTAGTCATACTGTGCAGCCCAGTCTTTGCTCTGTGAGGAAACTGATATTTTTATGAACCTTAAAATAAAGGGAATAATGGGGGGGGGGGGGGCACGTACAGTACAGCTTCTTGGTTTTTTTGTTTTTTTTTTTTTGGTTAGGCTTTTATCCTATATCTTCAAGAAGAGGTAAAGAATGAAAGAGAGAAGAGATAAGTGTAACTGCCCAAAGCATTCCCCTGCTGGGACCTGAAAATGTGTGGAAACCAGGTAATTAGGCTTTCTGACAAAACAGAAGTGCATCTGTCTATTTCAAAAATAGACCCTTAATGTGTATATTCTATTAGATCTCAAATATTTGTTTCTTTAAAAGACTTGTGCCCCTTTTGTCTTGATGACAATTTCGTGGAGTCAAAATTTTGTGGGTGTGACCAGCTTAAAAACAATGTAAGGCAGAAGACAAACATTTGCCAATTGAGAGAGGAAAAGCAAGAGAGCTAAGTATTTTCAACATGCTTTAAAGGCAACTCTTCATTGTAGCTGCTTTGGTTGATGAAGGCATTGTGTCATGTAAAGCAGCTCATGTTGGTGTTGAGATGCAAGCTGCTGCTCTGGACTCCTGAATTCATGGTACCACATACTAATTTATGACTGTTCAAAAGGTAGATGTCAAGTAGCTTGGAGATCATATGTAGGAGGACTTAAAGTTTCCACTTATTGAAGCAATGGTATGGGGGATTTTGTTGTTTTGGTTTGGGGTTTTTTTGTTTTATTTATTTTTTAGTTGTTTGGTTTCCTTAAGTGAAGTTAAAAGCCAGAATAAAACAGATTTTAAGGGTCAGTTTACCTGTAGAATTAAGGCTGCATTTTCATTGTCGTATCAATTTTGGTAGGAAAGTTCATAGTTTTCTTTTAATTTAAAACAAACCTCTGTATGTTCTATCAAGACATCAGGTTCTGATTTTGTGGAAGTCACCCAGAAGCTGCCATTTTTGTCTATGGAAGCTGAATACCACGTGTAATATCCAGTGCCTATATTTGTGGGAGCTGTAGTGGAATTCTCAAATGACCAAGGCCGTCATACTCTCATCCTTCACTTCTCTTAATACCCCACTTCACAGGATGTAATTGCACATTATGTAATGAGGCTTCTGCATCTCTGGATTCAGTGTTTGCCTTCTCCAAATTCCTTGTACATGGTGCAGTACTGAAAATCTATAAGCCGTCAAATTGTTATATCTTGGCATAATTTTTCAACCTCCTTCCCATCCTATTTCTTGGAAAAGTAAAAGCTGTTTTTTTCTGCAGAGCTGTTGGTTTTGATTATGAAATTGTATAATGAGTACACAGTTAATAGGACTAAGTAAGCTTTTAGTTACTAACATATCATCTGCAATCTGAAATACAGTAGTTAACTTCTGACCCTCAGAAATATTTGTAGAGTTGAAATTTTTTGTGTGAGCCAAGCCTACTTTTAACCAAATAGCTGTATTTGAAGCCATATAGCCATTATCAAGGCACCAGCTTCTAGTTTTCCACATCCTGTAGTATTACATTAACCTTTCGATTTGTGCTGGAGGTTGAAAAACCTGCATAGAATTTCTGATAATTGTAAGCCCACACATTTTGGACTCTCAGGTGTAGCCTTACCCCCTTTCAGTAAGTATCTTACTGCAGTTCTGAGCATATTGCTAAAAATAAGGTAACTTGTAAAGAACATTAATAAATAATTTTTTAAAGTGTTACCTCTGTTTAAGAATTACCATAGAATCATAAAATGATTTTAAGTTGAAAGAGGCCTTAAAGATCATCTGATTCCAACCCTTGTTGGTTCCTGCCATGGGCAGGAACACCTTCTACTAGACCAGATTGCTCAAAGCCCATCCGGCCCTTGAACACTGCCAGGAATGAGGCATCCACAGCTTCTCTGAGCAACCTGTGACAGCACCTTAAAGAGGAGAGCAATAAAAAATACTTGTTAAGTGTTTTCTCTGGTTGGGCAAAATTGAACGTTCGAGTGCAGACAGAATAAGACTGGGAGCATCTCTGACAGTACTAGTGCATGTAGCCCTTCAGACATCAGAGACACTTGACTTTATTGACGAAACAATTATAGGGAATAATGTTGGAACTTCAGTACAACTCTTTTGTATTTGAGGACTTGTAAATGTAACACTCTACACCTACATTACTGAAGGTGGAAAAAAGCAAAACTGCTCTCTGGAATTTTTTTCAAAGCACCAGGTTTCATTTCCTCGATGAGCAAGTGCTGATTTTTTCCCACGTGTGTAATGGGAAAAAGGATGTCAGAGAGCAGCGCTGCTGCTACTGCCGTTTGCAACAGCATCCCTGGAAAACCTGCACAGCTGCACTACCAGCTGCTAAAAATTGGCAAGGTGGGAGAGAGGATATTCCTTTACCTTGACAAGGACACAAACACTGTCTAACAGTGCCACCCAGTGCTGTCTACCATAACAGCACAGCAGAGTGAGGCGCTCCGTGTGCCCGTGCTGGGGGCGGCCGGGGGTCCGAGCCGCGGGGACACGGAGCGCTCAGCCACATGCACGATCACCTCTGCTCATGCTCCAGCAGCCTTCTGAGCGGCGTGTTGGGAATGAGCGACAAGATACATCTGCCAGCTTCAGAGGGGCATCTTACTTAAGTGCAAACGCATGGGGTGAAATGCTGGGCCTCAGCAGAGATGATTTGTGGGGTATACAAGATGTATTTAGTTTAGCACGCCTCATTCATATGCGGCGGTGTTAAACTCAGAGCGCAGTTCTGTTACTGCGAGTACGGAAGGAGCTCAGTGTAGCTCCTTGGCCTCTTTCTAGTCCGTACTAAGAACACCGTCGGAGAACAGCAAAATGCAAAAAGTTGCAAATCAACTTTCCAGTCCAGGTGTGGAATTAGGCAGAATTGTAATTTTCAGCCTCTGGAAGGTATGCAGAGAGGTAGAAAAGTGACTAAGCTCTGCATAGGCAGGCTTAGCATTTTAAGACTGTAACAGCAGTGGAAGTATTTTTAGGAAGCTAATACAGACAAATCAGACTTCTCACAATCAGGCCATTTGTATTCAAAACTGTAAGGGGCAATATTACATAAACACCCCCCCCCCCCCCCCGTGTATTTAAAATAAAAAAACCCACTTAATAGTGTGGTAGGGGTCTGAAACTAAAAAGAACGGTTTTTATTATTATTATTCAGACCTTTACTATCAAGCCAGATGCAGTAAATAAAAGCTACTTCAAGGCTGCAGAAGATGAGCTGCTGCCTTTTATGGCTTACACCTTTTAATTGTATCTGCCCTCAAAACATTCTGGAAAAAAATTTAAGCATTCTGATTTCTGATGATGATATTGGCTCACTAATTTGTATTCTTTAAAATATGAAATTAATATATTATTGCTTCAAAATATAGAAGGCTTAAATGCATTTTGAAATCAAAAGTAGGGGTTGAATGTTCATGCATCATACTTCCTAGAAATAAATTGAGGAAAGGAGGGATAAAGTTGCTATTTACCTTTTTCCTGAAGTCAATAGTGAAGCTCCTACCTCATTTTTTCATATGAAATATACAGGATGGTAAAAATACATGTAAAAATATTTCCCCAGCTCACAAAAATGGTATTCCTTTGTGCTCGAATGAAAAAGACAAATGATCTCTTGATCATGTGTTTTTTTCAGAATAGTCATGTACAGGATCAAATACTTAGAATTTACTTGGTCTCACTGTCTGAGTGCTGGTGCTTAGCTTTCTTTTGGCATTTGTTCTAATATTTTCTATAACTGAAGTTAACCAAAATTTTCCCCCTTAGTTTTTTAATGCCACATTTGCAGTAACATGCTGTGCATGTACCAGGACATGAATGTGTGGGTGTTTTGATCTCTGTTCGTTCTTTACTCAGATAATTGTTAGCACTATTTAAGTATTTGCTTTCCCAGCTTAGATTTGCTTGTTCCTGTTGAGTTTGAAAAAAGTAGACTGATGCCATCTGTTAGTTTCAGACTTCTGTATAGTTTGACCTTTGTAATCCTTGTCATATGTAGCACAGAGCTGCCCTTGCTGGAAAGTATTTCGCAAGGGAGGCCACTTCTCCCTATCCATTTAGGAACAAACCTGGATGATCTCATTATGTTTTGGGGTTTTGTTTTTATTGTGTGTTTTGTGAAAACTTTCCCCACAGAAGAGATTTGATCAGTGTATAGGCTTCAAAACTGTGGCTGCATGCAAGCCATCATTTTGGTCTGCCATTTCTTTTAGTTCATAGAATTGTGCAAAATATGAGAATATATAGGAAGCTTGTTCACTTTCTTCTCTGGACATATGGTTTGTTTTCCTTTCTTAAACTGGTAAACCATTATCCTTTTAACCCTTAACCCAAAATGTAGAAAATCTTTTATTATAAACCTGTGTGCAGTCTTTCTAGTGAAAAGGGAAGGAGAAAAAGGAACTAAAGGGGAACTGAAGGAAATACATGAATTGTAAACACAGAAATGCTCAATTCTGAGCTCTTGCCATCTTATTATGGGACTCAATTTTATTGAAAGGTTCATCAGCTTTTCAGTTCAGAAAGTGAACTCTCAAATCACTGTGATGCGGTTTAAATATATGCCACTATTAAAAATTTAGTTAGAATTAATTAAGGTATTTATAGTGATGATACCCTGCTAAGAAAAAGAAAACAAAACCAAAGTCGAGCAAAAGAAGTCTTAAGATGCCTGCATTTTCAAATAGGATGTATTAGGGAACTTGAAATGCTTAAACATGGGGGAAGAAACTGTTGGCGTGAGTAGTCTTTAAATACTTAATACTGGTGTTTCCTAAACCCAAGGTGTTCAGTGGCTTCAAGCTGTTGAATGAATCTTAGTAATAAAAAAGTAAGGTTGCTACAAAACAAAGCAAAAAACCTCACCCCCCAACCCTAAACTAACTACTCTCAGAGAGATATGGCAGCATGTTTGCTATTCCAGTGCAAAGCTTTTTATCCTCCCAAGATAAATAATAGAACACTGGACTTTGGTTTTGTTTATTAAAATTTTTAAACTCACATCTGTTGAAATGTTCTTTATTTTCATAGTTAAGTGTATCAAAATGTATAGCGGTAGAAGACATTCCAAAATGTTACACTTAAATACAAGTTGGAAGCAGCCAGTTTTATAGACAAATAACTGTATGAAAATGCTGGTCTTAGGATCATTAACTCTCCCTGCATCTGTGTATTAAATTGCAGAAATAACCCATATGATAAAATAAAAGTAAGAATAATTGTCCTCTTACATTAGATGAGTTTTTTGAAGGGGCAGTACCTAGCATGTAGCTGGATTTCATAATGGAAACAGTGGAAAGAGTATCTCTGAGGGTAATACATTGTAAATAGAAAAAGAAAAGACAGAAAAATTATTATGGCTTTTTGATATAGAAGAGACTTGCTGGCTCAGAAAGCGTCTCACTCAACAACATGGATGCCTTTATAGAAAGTGCTCTAAAGGAAAGGCACAGGGGGCATAATATAATTTAAACCACATTGTAAAGCTATCTATCATTTATTCATAATTATACCTAATATAAGAATTCTTTCAGTAAAACTGTATGTGAACAGTCTTCAGCCTTATATTTAGTAGAGAGGTTACTATTGATTAGTACTTCCCTAAATATTTATTAACTTTTGGATAGGAATGTTTTATATATATATATATATATATATATATATAAAAATACATAAAGTCATTGCACGTGTATCCACATCCACTGAGATTATTAATGAAATTATTAAAATCACATATAGGAAATACTTACAAAATTAACTATAAAGATAGTGACTGTTAGGTAAAGCTTCTAGAGCGACAGCTGCCTAAGAGTTGCCTGTGCTGGGAGGTATTGCTGTAGCCAGACAGTATCTCTAGGTGTTGACTTCCAAAGAAATTCCTGCGTCTAAATCTGGAGCCTCTGTCCTCTCCTTTCTGTTGTAGCAGTGTACCTTTAAACTTATTTTAAAAAAAATTTAAATGGCTTGGTTTGGAAGGGACCTTGAAGATCATCTGGTTCCAATTCCCCTTCTGTGGGCACCTTCAACAACACCAGGTCGTTCAAAGCACCATCCAGCCTGGCTTTGAACACCTCCAGGGATGGGACATCCACAACTTCCTTGAGTAACCTGTTGTGTTCAGTAACCTGTTC
The DNA here is from genome assembly GCA_037013685.1 of Acridotheres tristis. Taxonomy (NCBI): domain Eukaryota; kingdom Metazoa; phylum Chordata; class Aves; order Passeriformes; family Sturnidae; genus Acridotheres; species Acridotheres tristis. Next base: position 22,180,729 of record CM072888.1, on the reverse strand, counting down.
CAGTGCCTTACCAGCCTTATGGCTTCTGGCTGTCAGGGCTCTTCCCTGTGTTTCTGCATATGTAAGTCCTTGGTTGATAATAAACAAGCAGGTTCTAGTCCTCTGGGAAGCTGTTTATGTGAACTCTGGGGCTCATTTGCAAAATCGGAGCACTGTGTGCATGACACCAGGGATGAAATTAGCAGAGCAGTTAATGGCAGCTGATGGGGAGTCTGGAGGGATTGTTTAAAAATTGTGAAAGGAGGAACTACAGGACTGGGAAGGACTTCTCCTGGAGCACTGAATCCACTCATCTGACACTTGTAGCATCCTTGCAGCCCTCTCCAGAAATGGTTCAAGCTCCACTTTAATAGTGTTGAGATTTTTTTCTCAGTCTGCCTGGATTCAAAGACTGTATGAGACCTCTTTAGTGCTCATGTCTGGCAAGCTTCTTACTGATGACCCCATTAATACCCACTTGTTCTCTGGTCAGCACTGTCCACCCAGATTTCATACGTTTCTTTCCAGCCCATATTTCTTCCCCTTTCGTTGCCTGCTGTAGGGAAAACAGAACCATCTTCTCCCTCTCTTTCCCCCGCCTTCATTTTTGCCTAAGCAAAGGGGGCAAACTCTTTTAACTTCTCATAAAACAGATCCAGGATTGCTGTTGTCATCATCACAGCCCTGCTCTGCACCTGTTAGGTATGAGTTTATATCTTGATTGCAGGTCACCAGGGCTGTGCATAGTGTTCCCACTGATTGCTCACCACAGCCTTCTCAATTACAGTATCTCAGATTTGCCTCATAAAGGTTGGACTTTATCCTGGAGGTCTATCCAACCTTAATAATCCTATTATGTTCCAGGCTTGTACACATTAAATAATTTGTGCTCTTTACTACCTGTCTTTCCTCTCTCTTAAATGTATTTAGAAACTGAAAGGTTGAATGGATGTAGCTAACTTAATAAGGAATAATCTGATGCTGAGGGTCTGGAACCACGGAATGTTTTGAAATTAGAAAGTTTAAGAAATAGGAATATAAAGCTTTGACTAATGAAATGTATCATTTTACTGGAGTCTGTCAAGAAGAAAGCAGAAGACCCTCAAACCTCTCCTGATAAATTGATATCAGTGACAAGAATAATTTTGAAAGTTACTCCCTCATATTTTTAAATTCAACTGTGCAAAACAGCTGAAATCGTGCCCTATCAGGAGAATGCTTTGAGTGATGCAGTCAGCATTTCCTTTTGTAACCTCAGTATTTGTCTAATATATCATTGATATTCACTTCAAGAAATCTTCTACAGAGACAGCATGAACTAAATAGACTGCAGTGGAAACAGCTAAAAAATGGTCTTAGATGTGATACACCAGGTTTCCAAGTGCAGTAACCAACTTGAGGGAAACAACGAACTGATTTTTACTGGGATAGAGTTAATTTTCTTCAGAGCAACTGGTATGAAGCTGTTTTTGGGATTTGTGATGTAAACAGGGTTGATAACAAAGTGATGTTTTCATTATTGCTGAGCAGCACCTGCGCAGAGTCTAAAGGCCTTTTCTGTGCCTCATCCCGCCCCACCAGTGAGGAGGCTGGGGGTGCACAAATAGGGGGACACAGCTGGGACAACTGACCCAAGGGATATCCTACACCAAATGGCATCTTGCTTGGTATGTGCAGCAGGGGGAAGAAGGAGGAAGGGCAGACATTCGTAGTGATGGTGTTTATGTTCCCAAGTCAGTGTTATATGTGATGTAACTGTGCTTTCCTGGGAAAGGCTGAATAGCTGCCTGCCTGTGGGAAGTGGTGAATGAATTCCCTGTTTTGCTTTGCTTGTGTGCCTGGCTTTTGCTTTACCTATTCAGCTACTCTTGTCTCAGTCTGAGTTTTCTCCCTTTACTCTTCCAATTCTCTCCCCTATCCTGACGTGGGGGGACTGAGTAAGCCCCAGCTGTGTGGGGCTTAGCTGACAGCTGGGGTTGGACCATGACAGTCTTCACCCAAGACTAAAGCTCAACACCTAATACCAACTGAGCTGACTTTTCAGTTGGTATTTGTGGCAGAAAGTGCAATTTTAGAAATACTGAAGCACTCCTGGGTTCATTTTGATTTTTTTGCAGTAGTTTACTTCTTACAGAGAGAGATTTAAAAAGTTGGAGAGAATTTAATGGTGGCATTTAGAAATTGAGTATTTTGACATAAAATTTCCATTGGTTCAACTTTTCTTAATTGAAACAACAGAGTATTCAACCCAAATCAGGCTTCCTAAAGTCCTATTTGCCCTGTTCCTGTGTAAGTCTCACAGGAGGTAATCTTCAGTGACGTGGTGGTGAACCAAAGCTTGATTGTTGCCATGATGCTTGCACAACCAGTTCTGAAAAATTTTACTGCTGCAAAAATGAGGAGAAAGCAAGAAGACTGATGTTTGACATTTAATTAAAAAAAAAAATACTTCGAAATCCTACAGAAGTAGTCTGTTTCTAGTCTAATTACTCTTCAGTAATTATCTCTCAATTCATCACCAGTTTCTGGTTGTTGGGGAGAGGACAGAGCTTGCCATTTTTGCACCTCGTAGCCTGCACCTGCTCTGTCCCCCAACATTCTCCAAGCTGGCTCCCTGTCTTTGAGTCTCTTTCGTGCCCCTGCATCCTGTGCTGCAGTCGTGATGCTTCCACGGATCGCTCTCCAGCTGGCTGAGGAGCACTGAGCAGCAGGCAGGGGCAGCTGGCAGCCGGCATCCCGGCAGCTCAGCTACACCAGCGCTACTCTTTCTCCCTGGCAGCCAGCCACAGTGAGCTGCTGTGTAGCAGCCTGGTGAGCTTTTGGACTTGGCACAGCTCAGCTGCGAGCTCAGGTAGCAGAGGAAACAGAACAGAGCTTTCCGACCCGGTCTGAAACACCAAGCTCAGGTTACTGCTCTTACAAGTTGAGCAGGAACCTTTGCTTCATACACCTGAGTCAGCATCTTGGGAAAACTTGTTGCATCCTTTCCAGTTTTGTATATTTTTGTTGTTCTTTCCCAGTTCTGTCAGAAAAGTTCAGTAAATGAGGGAGGCAGCTAAAGTAAGGCTGTAAAGAAGAGGGTGTGGGAGCCCCAAGGGGGGAGGGTGGTATTCTAACATGAGCTGGATCTTGCAGAAGCAGCATAGGAGATGTAGACTGGATGAAAAGAAGGTAGTCTGCTATCATTGTAGTAACACAGGGGGCTCATCAGGGTCATCTTATTCCTCATTCACCCTGAATTAAATATTGCTTTCTTAAATATGTATGTAATAAAAGGTAAAAGATGTTGCAAGCTGACTAATTTTTTTTCTCTGTCTAATGTTCTCTGTAGCCCTTTCTACAAGAATCTTTCAGGTATAAGTTCTGTTTCTTACTGATAGACTTTTTCCTGAATGGGGTTTTGCATAGCCTGCCATGATTGTGGTGTTCTAAAAAAGCTGACATGATTTTAGGGTTTTTATTTTCAATTAAATAGAAGATATACAGGTATTTCGTGAGTGCAAATTGTGTTGTCCTTATGATGTTGCAGATTTATGATTGTGTTGCAGTGAGTGGGAGCAACCTACCCAAGTTATTTATTTACAGTTATACCAGGGAAGAAGATGGCTCTTTGCTTCAACAGTATTGGTTCTTGTTTTTAATCTTTAATTAACTCTGAATTTGACTAGATCTGCAAATAGCAGATGGTGAAGTGTTGCCAAATTGCTGCTCATCATCTGCTTCTCACATACATAATTTGTAAGAATGTAAGTATAAAGAAAATATATGAAAAGTCCTCAGTACAGTGTTCCCCAGTAGCAAGAAGTTGCCATTTGTTTTTCTTTTGACATTTAAGTTTACCGATGAACAAGAAATTAAATAAAGCATTTGCACAAAAGAAAACTTTCGTAATTGATTTTTGAGAAACAAGCAAATAGGGCAGCTACTCCAAAACTTTGGATTGTACTAAACCAAGTGAATAAATTAATTTTGTGATGTTCAAATAAAATTGAGAGTTGCCTGCATATGAAGTATTTTGCTTGTCTTGGGTGCTGATAAATGCCTTTTGTTACTTGCACTGGTGCTTCCAAACTCTGATCAGGCTGCAGTAATTGAACACAAAAAGGGGAAGAAGGGCTTATTAAGTGCGAGAATTCTTATGGGAGGCTGGGGTGACTCTAATTTTACCTAGTAGAAACACACAAAATTTCTTCTGTCAGCTCTGTGGAAAGCTAGAAATATAGACTGTTGTCTTGACAGCCTCTATAAAAACTCTCCCTTGTTGCTGAATGTCTGTTATTACCTTTAAAAGAAAAAGATATCAGCACAGGTTTAAAAGTAAAGCTGAAATACTGAGAAAACTTGCTGCTTGTCTGGTCGTGCATCTCCTGATTTAAAAATATTCCATATGCAAGGCTAGTTTTGTTTTGTGTTCAAAGCATTAGCCTGTAAATTGCACAGTCCTCAGCTTGAACATTACACTTGCTGCAATTCAAATGTGGGGGTACATCAGCAGGTGTCTTTAAAGCAGTGATTTGGAGGTTAAGTGTAGGCTTGACTGTACTACTCCTACACTTCTTCACCATCCTCTTTCTGAGGGGTCGTTTAGAGTCCCACAGCTGGGAGGTGTCTGTATGAGCATCCATGAGACGGGGCAGAAAGCTGCTTCTGCCCTCTTAGAATTTAGTTTGTTGTAGAAGCTTTTTATACCAGAAGAAGAAATCAGCTCAGATTTTTAAGCTAGGAGCAAAGCCTTACAGCACTCATTATTTAGCAAATGTACAATTGAGCAAAGCACGTCTGTAAAGAAAAGCAACAGATATTAGAGAAAGACTTGAGTGAAGGAGTAGGGAGAAAAAGAGTAGGTTTTTTCTTATCCAATAGCTGTACTTTTGGACAATATTTTATTCATTTTTTATGGCTTCTTAACTTTTCAATTCTATCCTAATTAAGTTTGCATTTAGAGTGTACCCATTACCTCAAAATTATCATACTGTCAGGGTTTTATACTTACTTTTGTTGTCTAGTAGGAGACATGGAAAACTACATCTTGAGGGCATTAGTTTTGCCTTCCTCACAGATCAGTCTGTTATGTTATTTTTAAAAAATCTGTATTCAAAAGAGCTAGTCACTCTGAGCAGTGTTCTAAAGCCTTGGGAAGGGAGAAGGGATTCCTGAAAGGGGAAAAAAAAATATTTTGCTGAGTGTGGTTCAGGAGGTTGGTTAACTTGAATCGGATTAAACCTCAGAGCTCAGATTGTGTCAGCTGTGCTGGTGGGAGGCTGGTGGAAATTGACACTTTCTTCAGCTTGTAGGCATTATGCATGTGGGTAGTGTGGTTGCCATCTTCAAAAGAAATTCACAGAAAGATCCATAGATAGGAGGAAAAAAGGCTTTTCATTTCTCCTTACTGTCATGCAAGTGTTCAAACCAAATGGGTAGACAGCCCAGCTTTTTCATTTAAAGGTGTTCATGTACTCCTGTCACATTGTATATAGCCAGAGGATGGACTGTGGCTGGTGGGGTTTTGTTTTTCTTTGGTTTGCTCTGCTGACTCAGATCTTTTAACTGACTCGACTGTGGGAAATGTATGATGGCTGTGGCTACTTAGGTGAGAGGAGAGGTGATTTTATGGGGGATGTGTAGAGACCGGGGTCTGGATTTATTTTACCTTTTGTCTTTACCTTAGTTAATTGCCTTCATCTCCCTTCTAGGTTGTGGAGATCAATACGCTCATGGGGAACAAATTTAACCTATTTAAGATTCATACAATAGAAAGAGCTCAATTATGCTGTCAAAATTCTGGTAGAGGGAGTCTAAAGATACTGGGTTAGTCGTGCACATTTGTTGACAGGTGTGTGTTAGGAGTGAGATTTGCCTGGATGGTCTTACAGTTGAAGTCTCTGCTCCGGAACATGTTTCACTTTAGGACAGTGTCTCAGTGTTTATTGCATCAATGGAAAATTCAAAGAGACTTGAAAAGATCTTTAATGTAGTTCTCTCTGTCATAGTCACCCAGATGGTTTTGTGATCTGGGTTATGGTTTTCTTGGCTCCTCACACAAAATGCAGAGTAGGCAAAGAAAGAGTGTATGGCAAAGTGGTGAAATTTGCTTGCTGTCATGGAGCAGCTTCATCTTAGAGTCTGAAATGTTTAGAGCTTATGACAGCCAGTCCTCTGACTGAACAAACTTCTAGGTTCATCTAACAAAGCATAAAGAAACGGGTTGGTCTAACTTTGATGTTCAGTATATTAGGTCATCTCTGAAAGTCTAAATATGACCTAACTATAATTTCATATCTAGGTCAGGCAGAGCTAAAGGAGTTCTTTTTTTCAGCCTAGTTTTAGTATACTGAATGTAAAGAGGTCTTCAGTAAAATAAGGGAGGTCCAAAATTTTGAGAAAAATCCCTGAATGCATCCCCCCACTCCTCTTTTCTAAGTAAGAGAACTCAGATCAACCTCTTACTTCCTCTGCATTTTACTTGGAAATGAACATATCTGGTATGTTCATCTGAGTTTCAGCTGCTTTCTCCTGAGTGCTGTGAAAAGATGGTTATGCTGCTTATGCTAATCTGTAGATTAGATGCATAATTTCCTGTATTTTGTCTCCAAACACAGAAAACAGACAGCTTTTGCTACTGTTAGACATAAACTCAAACTGGAAACCTTCATTTGCAAGAAAGTCATGGGGACAGCAGCAAGCTAAATGGATTTACAGTGACGAAAGCGTGTTGAAACCAGTGTACAACTGTAATTTTAAAAACCTGACATTTAATTTCTGCTTTGTAAATCCCTGTCCTTAATGGGGGATAACAAGAGATTTAAGAGATAAGAAGACATCTTACTGGTAGATTCAGGCGTAGTTGGGGTTTGGGTTAAAATCTCATTTTCTGTTAGCTTGCCTTTCATCTCAGTCCCAAAAGATCTGACAAGGAAAAAGAAAAGTGTCAAAAAAATTACTGGAATGAACACTATGTTAGGTGAAATATTTGTGCCTTTGTGATTTGTTATATGATCTAAACCTAATTTTAAATGCTAATATTTGGCAAGATTTGCTGGTGGAAATGCATTTTCCTAATCCCTTGTATGTGGGGATGCTGTAGAAGTACATGGAAGTGGAAGAGAACCCCATGCAAAATCAAACCCTCGTGTCAGTGTACAGAAGGTAGCAAACAGCTCTGACTGAACAGCAGAATTGCATAAGGACCTGAAGATTATCCACTTCTTTTTCTCTTTATCCCTTGGCTTGAAATCAACGACTCTGACTCCAGTATAGTCTTACAGTGGCAGGAGAGGATGGGTAGTAGTAGGTTATTGCTTTTCCTGTTACCTTTTAAATTTGCCATTGTGTGTTTATAACCCTCCTGAGTTGCACACAGTGGCTTTATCTTGGCAGCTGCTTTGTTTGCTGTAAAGCAGATAAAAAGCTGTGTAATCTATGTGGTTGGCACTTGCAGGAGATTTTTAAAGTAGATGTGAAGAAGCTGCCAGAAGTCCCCCAGGCAGCTTGTTCTCCCCTTCGCTGGCTGGAACATTGAGAGGGGCAGGTGAGCACACCATTCCTCATTCCTCTTAGTATTGATTTCTGATGGTGGCCAAGTGAAGAACATGTGTAGGGATTTATTTTATTGATTGTTTACAAGGGACAGTAATGCCAGTGCTCAAAGGAATTAAGTTTCTCATGGCTTCTTGCAGCTGTCTATTCCATTTAAAGAGAATTTTATGGTATGTGGGTAATAATATTAAATATGGTTGGGAAGGCCAGTGGTAGTCACTGAAGAACAAGGATTTTGGAGGGACTGACTGTGTAAAGGCTAAATATTCAACTGATAAAGCTCTTCTGTCTTGTGTGTGCATGTTTATGACCTAGTCTTGTGATTAGAAGTCAACAGTGTTGAAGACCACATTTTACTCTCACGCTAATTCCTAGAAAGCAGAGCAGTAGGGAATACAGCTCTGTGAAATGGTCCAATACATCTTTTCATTCTTGCTGTAACTGGCTGCAAGGATATGTTAAAACAGAGAGTGAGAAATACTGACTGGCTGCCTTCTTCTGGAGGCAGCAGTATAACACCTGAAACCTGTCATTACCTAATTTTAATTTCTAAGAACATGCTTGTTGGTTTCTTATTTCAGAAATAATATTCCCCTCACTTCATTTTTCTGTAGGTATATTTAAATTAAAGTGTCTCTGCCTTTGAATTGATTCCTCCTCAGTCATGCTGAGTGTGCCTTGTGTAGTTTGACTTTTGATACCAATCTAGGGTTTTTGGTGCACTTGGAATGAGAGCATGGTAAAGAGACATCGAAGAGTCTCCATCCTTGGAGATGCTCAGCACGCAATTGTCCACGCAGTCCTTAGCTTCAGAACTTTTCCCACCTGTGAGATGCTAAAGATATAAATGATAAATAAGACAAGGTTAATGAAAATGTTAGAGACTAAGGCTCCAAATTAGAGTAGTACTAGTTTCTGCTTTAGTTTAAGTTGTTTAATCACATTTATCAGTTAATGTCATTGTGCAGACTTTTCTGCAGTCACTTTATTTGAAGTTACAGGAGACTGGAGCACAGGCTGCTGCCTCTTCTGGTTTTCTTTCTTCCTGTTTGACCTCCTTGTGTCTTCCACTGCAGTCTCCCTTAGCTGATGTTCCCCTTGCTACTGGACTGAAGTGACAGATGGGTGTTGCTAGGGCTGTCTCAATCCACATGCAAGCAAACAGGCATCACTGGATGACTGTCAGAAGCCTTATACTTGGAGTGAACAGGGAGAGAACTGTGCAGGCATTGCACCTCTGTACAAACCAAGGTCTGGATACCCCTTGTTGCTTTGTGTTTCGTACTGCATGCTTGCAGTTCTCAGATTTCTTCTCCCTTCCTCCCGGTACTGAAGTGCTGAAAATATTCTGGCTATGAAGATGCATTGCCAGTGAAAGACTGCAAAAGTGTGATGTGTGAGAGATTTTTAATGATACCATGATTAGCATGTTTCAGTGGGTTGAAAAGTCATTAAAACAAGTATTTTGACAACTGTTTTGTGCAGGCCTCTGAAATGCTCCTGAGTATGAGTCTGAAATGCAATTAGTTACATGAAAAAAGGGCATACAGAGGTGTAGGAAACTCCTGTCTTTTGTAATTAAGGAGGGAGGAAAAAGGGAAAGATAAGTTACCTGTGTGAAGAAGTTAGACCAAAACCAATATACATTTCAGAGTTAGAAGAGGAAAAATCTTCCTCAAAACTATTCTTTAATTTTCTAATTGAGTCTTGCACTGTCTCTCTTGCATTCTAGTACAAGCAGCAATGTCTGTGAGGAAATCATAGAAGAAAGAGACTTTTTTAGGAAATAATAAATTAACTAACTTGTAACTCACAGTGGTTGCTCATATTTGCCTGTACCTTCTATCCACATTACCATTATCGTCCTCTTTAAATATTTCAGGAAATCTCTGCTAACGAATGATGCTAAATGGCTACAATACAGGGAGATAGCATTATGAATAGAGATTAATTTCATGTTTCAGTCTTTAAACCAGTTTCTAGCTATGAGACATGGTAAGCTGTAGTGAGTTGGACCTCAGTCCTCCTATGCTGGCCCCTCATATTTTCTTCTGAAATGTTTGTGTAGTGTGAACAGACAGCAAGAACACTTGGGATTCTTCACTGTACAGGAGAATAATCACTCCCTTGATTTCCCCCTCACACCCCTGACTTACGCAGGAACTTGACAAGATATTTACTTACGTGCTCAAAATTTGCCTTTTTATAATTTTTATAATTAGACCCAGTTTTTAGTTTCTACCTGCTCTTTATTATGTTAAAAATTATCAGTTGCTGAAGCCGATGGGCACAAAGGTAAATCCATTATTATCCTTAACTAGGGTATTGTATGAAACCAAGGTATGCTGACTGGAAGTTTTATTCCTGAATTTAGTGGCTGTTAATTTCATCTTCCACCCATTAGCTCTTAGGCATTAATCTAAGCTTTGGCCATGTACTTCAAGTTTATGAGAAATTCCTCCTTAATTAATCTTCAGTAACTGAATTGCAGGCCTCTCATTGTCTCCTTACTAGGCATAAGCTGCTAAGTTAGATTTCTTTACAAGTGTAAGCACTCAACTGTTTCACTGCTTTTCCTCTCTCTTCTTACCTACTACCTTGCTTAAATATGTGAAGTCTCAGGTCTGCATTCTATATTTTGTTAATTCTTGTTAGCTCTTCAGATTAAATCCCTGTGCTTCAGCGGTCATCAGGACAGGAGGCCCACCAGATTGTTAGTTCATCTTGCAGTGAAGCTGCTGTAACAGATTGACTTGAAGTTTTATAAAATGGGATGTTAGCAAAAGCCAAAATGGGTGTTGTAAACATGGAAAAAGCTTTTTGCGTACTGAAATGACATTTAAATGAGCTTACTCTAGTTTTCTAAGTAGCGTGGTGCAGTACTTACCCTGAAGTTGGAGTTCCTTATTTTACATTCCCTTTGAGCCAAGTCCCTGATAATAGATCAAACTGTCACTCTTAATGGACTCAAGAGCAATAAAATAAGGACAAAGTGTGATGTGTTGTAACACTGTGAAGCTGGAATCAGGTCTGTTACTGCAAGAGTCATAATGGCACATAGCTCATTCCTGCACACAGGCTGTATCATCTCAGGATAATGATCTCTGCGATGAGACAAAGTGTTTCTGAGAGAGACTGCCAAAAATTAAGAGTATGAGTAAGACAGTGGGGTGTTTTTCCCCTGCAGAAAAGCACTGTGTTCTGTAGCCCTAAATGTCAAATTAAACAGTAACTTTCAAGTATAAATAAATTTTGAAATAGGCAGTATCAACTGTGGAAAGCTGGAAACGTAATAACATACTGGAAAAAATGAGATTTCTACTCCCTGTTGTGTTGGCTGTATAAATTATTTGGAAGAGCAGGTGAACAGCGAGGTAATTAAGTACTAATTTATTCAGGGTAGTTAAAGGCCAGCTCTAAAGAATTGCACAACACTCTTATAATGCTGCTTAACTAAGCCAAAATTGTAAATGAAGTTTGATGTAGATAAATGTGAGTGCGCCCATGGGAATGGATAACATGAGAAAATTACAGACATGCCATGCTAGGTTCTGACCTGGCTCTTTGTCCTTTGTATTTCCAGGACCATCTTCCCATGGGTCACTCTGGGAAGGCAGGAGCTTGATGCTCCATAGGCCTAAGTAGTGCCCAGCAAATGGAATGGCAGGTGTCACTAAGGGAAAGACAAAGGACCAGTACAGTGTGTGCCTACATCTCACGTGTTTGGGACAGCTCCAGATTACCAAACAGTGTAGTTAAACTGTAAGACTATTCTGAATGCTGTGGTAAACCATGAGGAAAGTTTGCGGGAATTCAAAGCATGAATCTGGGAGAAATCCATTGATAGTAAGTGCAAAAAAATATACTTGGCTTAGAAAGTTCCAGCTTTTTCTATTCCTCTGTTTTTAAAAGTAGGAATTAATCCTAATCTACCAAAAAGATTGGCTGTATTATGATGATGATTCTTGTTTACATAAATGTAGTGAGATACTAGATATTTGTTTTGAAATGTTAGAGCACAAAACCATGCTCCCCTCAAAAAAATCCAAACAAACCCCATGCATACCATGAGACCTATAAAGTCCTGCCTGCAATACTATAAATATTTGTTCCTAAGAAGAAAAATACTCTAATTGAAATCCTTATGTTAAGGGGGGAGAAATCTTTGAGAATTTTTTGGTGGAGCCTGTGAGGGTGAATGTTGCCTGGCTCTGTGGCAAACCTTGAAGGACTGAGCTAATGCAATCTACCAGATGTTGGGGTTATTTTCAAATCTGTAAATGAGTAAGCCTTTCCTTGGGCCCAAGCCTTCATGGAAAGGAATTAAGGGAAGGAAAAAACCATGAATAGTAAAAAGGCAAAGGCAGGCAATACAGCCTCCTCTTTTAATGATAGCCTTGTCTGTGCATCATGGATAAACGAATCTTTATAGAGCTCCTCAGTATTTGTTTGGAAATAGTGTGTTGTCTGTTACTGTTTCAAGAGAGGTTGTTTGTTGTTTCTGGATGTGGTTTTAGTTTGTCCTTTTCTATTTTTAATTAAGTGTACCAGCCTATTATTCAGAGAAACATGTACATCCCTGTTCTGTCCTTTCCTCATAGATGCATTTATTCTGTGCATTTTTTTGCCATTAGGATTTTTCAAATATGTGTTTCTGAACACTGGAAGGTGAGGCCAAGACTCTTTCAAATACTGTATTTGAAATGTCATTTCTCAGGTAAGCAGGTAGAATTAAGTGATGCGCATGGCAGACTTCATAGTGATGGAAAAAGAAAACGGAATGCAGTGTGATTGCAGGTTCATTTTGAATTCCAGAGGAATTCAACAGCTTAAAACCTGTTTCCATTAACATATTTATATATGAGTATATATTTTGCTTTTTGACAGTCATTGTTTTCCCTGTGGCAAAATTTTTGCAATAAATACATCTTCAGCATGCTTTTGTCTTGTATTTTGCTGGAAAGTGTAATAAGTTTGTTCAGCTAAGTGAATTGTAAAGTATTTCATGCAATGCAGCTCTTCTACATCAATTGAAAAGTGATGCTTTATTCCTTGCTTATAGACACGGTTCCTTGCACAGAGTAAGCAGCCCTTCAGTGCTAAAATGTCTATCAGTTACATCTAACTAATTTTGAAGTTGGTGTATTTGAGCATTGCTGGAGTTGTGATTTCACAATGTTCATCTTGTTATTGAGTCTGCAATTCCAAAGAGAAGAGCAAATTTGGAAGCAGTCCAATGTGTATCCCAGAAATTTCAGGGTGAAGCTTGAGGTAAGAGGGACTGCTATGGAAACTAGATCAGTTCTTTTCTGCAAGATCTCTGCCAAGGCCCTTCATTTGTAGAGGAAGGCATAATATGTTTTATCTACGTTGTGTCGATATAAAAGAAATCACAGTCCCTCATATGGGAAAGATGGATATGCAATATTTTCTTTCCATTCTCTGGTATACTGTGAACCTCAGAAAACTCATTCATCATCCCCTGCCTTGCATTTGATGTGAGGAGCAACATTTTCTTCTTGCTTGCTGGATTAGCCCAAACAATTTTTTTTTCTCTTGAAAACATAGTTTCATATATAGCTTCTGGCCAGGAAACATTCTGGGATTTCATTTGGAAAGTTTTAAGCTTGGGGTGGATGGGGGATAGACAAACAAGTTAACTCGCTTGACATCTGCTGCTAAAGTTGATGTACATAAATGTGTTAGAATTATTTTGGCTGCCTGCAGAAGAGGGAAATACTAAGATCGTAAATTCAGTAGTGTTTTGTTTGCCCTGTTACTGATTTAACTGATGGTTGCTGGTTAAGAATTTGTGAATTTGGATTAATGGATTTGCTGTGTATCTGCCCCTGACTATAAGCAGGGTAGATTCTGACAGTGATACTACCAACATACGAAGTATAAATGCAAGACTAGAGTAATTTAGAAATTGCTTTTTTTGTAAGACTGAGATTCTAGCAAGTTGGTGGGTTTTTTCCCCCAAAGGAGTTAAATCAGAAACAATTAAGTTTCATTGTAAAGCTTTAGATGTAGAATTTATCCTTTGAGTTTGCCATTACATATTCATTGTAATGTTTAAATATCTTTACATTATTAGGGCAGGGACATGGGTTTTAAGATCTTCAGATAATAAAAAAGACTGGATATCTGTGTACTCTGTTTCTTTAATGTATCCCATAGAACACAACCATTAAATAGGCTTGAGTTTGAACTCAGTGGCCTTAAAAGTGTGGTAACTGCCTTTGTGCAGACCAATCTCTTGGTTTTCAGATTTTCTTCACAGGCTTTTAATAAGATTAGACCTGTACCAGATAACATCAGGGCAGGGGTCTTGAGATGATGCAGATTTTGCCAAAGCACGTCTGATGGTACCTCAGGTAGAAAATAGTAAGAATGCAAGAGCAAAAAAATTAATATTACTAAAAATTAATGTGATTATTTAACTTTTAAGGTTTGATTAGGACATGCTACACTGAACTAGCATGAGGAAGGTTGAAAACTGTAACATTATGTGCATCTGGATGAGCAGGGAGATAAATCTTTTAGACCCACATTCCTCCTTTATGGATGATGTTGCCATTAACTCAGCAATCTTTGAGGTTATTGTTAGTCTAATCTTTAAACCAGGAGAAATGTGGAACTTGCTCTGTGACAACATGACTGACAGTGATAAAACTTGAGAAACTAGAGTTAGAGTATTCTGACTTGCTTGCGTCTGGATAAGGCATGGATTCTTTGGTGCTTTGGGAAATTCCCAGCGGCGATCTTGGACTTTGTTAATACACATTTAAGAAATTAAGCACAAAGGATTTTGTTTCTTGCGTGATAAATCCTACTTAGTAAATATTAGTATATTTATGTTCTTAATGCTAAGATAATATTAATCTTAGAAAAGCCTTTGTGTCATACAAATATAATATATGATACATTTGTACTTACTTTTCACTTACATGCAGGATTTTCTAGTCTTTATCAAGTTGCAAAGCAATTTGAGACTGCTTGATTCTGCAGAAAATATTTCAGTTGAAGTGCACTTAATCTCTGTTTCACTGAGTATTTGATAAAAGATAATTGAAAATGCTTCAACTTGTGCTCAGAAAGTTATAGTTAAATCAGACTTTGGTATGTTCTTTTTTTCCTGTGCCCTCTTAAAGGTCAGTGGATCTTATTTGTAATGTGAATTATGCTGGAAAGTAAGCCATTTATGGACTCAGTTTAGAACTGATGGTGCACTCAGTTAAATGTCCATCTAAAATGCATTTGTTGCATTAATCTCTGTCTTACAGTGTGAACACTGAATTGGTAATACAAGGAAGGTATTGCTGGCTGCCAGGTGTTAATAGTTGATTCAATACCTGACTGAGTTCTAGATTTTCCTAACAAGCGTCTTTTAATTCATTTGTAAGAGTAACTCAGAGAGGTTGGGAGGAGCACATGAAGGGTTGGGATTAGTTTTGCTGCAAATTCAATGAATGGTAGTTTGCTGGAAGGCAAACTGGTGCTGGTTCTGACTTAACAGTTATCATCCCTGTCATTACATCAAATTGGCAGTAGAAAGAGTGAAAAAGGTAACTCTTGTCTTAACTTGCATGTCCCCAGTTTGTTTTGTTTTGCTTTATTTTTCCTCAAGGCTTCTTTATTCCTCAATGACTCTAATTCAGTATAAGGTGTTCTATGTTTTTTCCCCAGAAGACAACTAGAAATATAAAACCCCCTTCAACAGAGCAAATTTCTTCCCTTTTGTTCACTGCTACTTTTGTTAGGATGTAGTCTCACTCTTGTCTAACGAAATAGTGATAATTTTATTAAAGACTATTCTTTAAAGCTATTCAGGAAAACAAAATGTCTCTCAGAAAAAGAAAGATTAGATATGGTTTGAGCAGAAGAGTCAAAGACTGGTAAAGCTTGAAGGAGCTAGATAGAGGAAAGAAAACTTTTAAGCAAATAATGACTGTAATTAAGTCTATCATTTTGTAGTTTAAATGAAGTCTAATTTTTTTAATGGACTGGAGATGTTTTAGTCTCAAATAGTCTGGTTTTTGTTCTGACATTTACTGCATAGTCTACAAGGAGCTGGTTTTAACAAGTATAGAAAAATGGTATTGTGTTTCTGATCATAACAGGCCTTAGGGAAAAAACTTTTTTGAGTGCAGAGGTGATTATTGATCTCTGTTTACTGATTATAAATTTAATTATCCTTAAGCTATTTTCTTTTTATACTGGAATACTTTATCTTTTTTGTGATGTGCATACAGTAGATTAATAATGCAACTCTTCAGCTGCATTTACAAGGCAGTACTGTAGGCCATTCTGGAAAGCTGCAGTTAAGTCAGGAAAAACAGACATTTCACTCTGCTTAGTATTTGTTTTGTCACAAATACTAAAAAAGCTATAAAAAAGTGTGGAAGCAAGTTTAAGTATTGTTTCAGCTCTCCAGTGGTATTCCGGAGGAACAGTTAGCAGAATGGGAGGCCTGGGAACTGTTACCATCTCACTAATTTATTCTGTGCTGGAAAACGTATTAAAACACTAGATTATTAAGTTGGAAACAAAGGCATTCTGTTTGTTTTTGATTGTGTTTTGAAGACCTTCGTAACAGGGCAAATGTTTTATACCTGATTAACAATTAGTCCTTAGGGTAGGGAGGAGACAAGCATCTGTCCCTCAGTGGGCCCTTACCTGCAATGTTTGCCTGGGTTTAATTTGTTTGTAAGTGCTTTTTTTGTGGAACAGGGAGGGCTTTTGCAAGACTCATCTTCCCCTCAGGTTCTCTGGTGATAAAAGATAGCATTTCAGTCCTTCAAGCTTGGAGCTGCCCACTGGCTGCCCATAAAACATGAGACTTCTGTGTTCTCCTCTCAGAGCAATATTGCTTCGGGAGATAATAGCTTTGTTGAAGATAACTCTGTAAACAGAGGCAAGGCTGCTGTAGTGATTTGGGTCCAGGTGAATGTAGCCTCTACTGAGGAGTTTCTTCTGGTATACACTTCGTGTATAATGCATTATGTAGGAAGGTTCTGATGATCCAAACTGCCTGGGGTACTCACAGCCCTGAGATGCATTGCTTTTTAATTATTCCCTCAGAAACGCCTCACATGAAATAGATGTTTCTGGGGGTTGCGTGTTTCTGGGGATTTGTGCTTGTATTTGTATTGATCAAGAGTTAGTGTAGCTTAGAAGCCTTGCAGCCATTTGGTGTGTTTGCTAAATATGATCCTCGTGGCTTTTGGGAGCATGTGGGTTAGTGTCCATTACCATTCGAATTGAGATGGAATTTTGTGTGAAGTGGTGAGTCTTTTAAGACACATACCCAAAACTTCTACAAAACTAGTTTAATTTATTAGGGCAGCACTGTCAGAAGTGATCAATTGTTCACATCACTGCAGAGTAATATTACCTGTCAGCAAACCTGGAGAAGCATTTTAACTTTTTCAGCTGTGTGCAATTTGGATTTTTTTGTGTGAAAAGGAAATACAAGTCAGTATATCCTTTGGTACTTTCTAGTTCTTTATAGCTTTAATAGATAAAGTCTGTAATCTGCAGAGTTCTCACTTGTGTGCACACAAACACAGGCCGGTAAGTATTTAAGTTCATTTGAATTTCTGTAATCGTAATTCACTCCTTTATTATTAAATATGCAAGAGTGTGTAACAAGGTCGTTAGCAGTCTGTCTTGGTACCACCATGGTGTGTATTATTTCCTTGATAGATTGTCTGTGAAATACAAAACACATCAGAGAGTTTTGTTTAGAATAATTGTGTATAGATAAGTGTTATAAATATTTCATGTCTGTATGCTGTCTCTGTCCTACATACAAGTACTAATGCTTTTGCTGCAAATGATGCAGGGTAACAAGTTAGAAATCACTTCAGGAAATGTAATTACTGTAATTTTTGCAATTATTTTTAATGGTGCAGAGCCGAATGTATTTGAAAAAACCCTCCACAAACCCACAAAACCTCTTGATATAGGAAATTTGTAAGGCACATTGCTCAGTTTGGGATACCTCTGCAGATTGTAAAGGCTTTTCCTTTTATTGTTTCCCAGAGTAACTGTTGCCTTTGTCACAAGGTATGCAGAGAAGTGGTACTGGCTGTGCAAATCACTGTGTACCTTTTAGGTCACTAAGGCATAGATTTTGACTCTGCCTTCCACAAGTTAAGCCAGGGGTTTTGAATGTGTGCTGCATTAGAAATTTGCCTTTAAAACAGGATGCAAGAGGAGACAGTTCCAAACCCCTAAATATTCTTAAATTTTGAATGCCTTGTGAATTATCCATTTTTACATTAGTATTATTACTCCATTTGATTTTGGAGGCCAGTGGTACCCAGAGGTCTTGGAGATAGTTTTGTTTAGGAGTCTGTGAGAAGTAATTTTATTGATCATTGTTTCCTTAGGCTTTATTCAAACCATTACATAAAACTGCAGAAGAGTGGAGCAAACAGGAGAAAGTCTTGTGCATGTGGTTACAGATATGTTTTGGGTAGTTGAAATATTTTTTTGTTTCCCACTGCTTGTTTAGGCTCTAAAGTATTCTTTTCCCTGAGCATCTCTGACCTTACTGCAGCCTGTCTTGTAATAGTGGGAGATCTGAATGAAGCAAGAACCAGTGAATTCTCTGTCCTTGTACCCCATCATTTGGTTCATGAAATGTGCCTTTTATTTTATGCAGGTCCTTATTAGATATTTAGTGCAAGCCCATTGCTCAGCATGAGAAGTAACCGTGCTCTTGGAAAAATGCTGCTTTGCTTTGCAAGTAGCAGAAACTAGACCTTTGAATCTATTTGAAGGAAAAAACAACTCCATGTTCCACTTAAGTCAGAACTGTTTTCTTGGGTCAGGATGATGCACTGAAATGAAGTAATGCATCTAAAAAACAGAACACTGCAGTACTCTCTGAGTGAGAAAAGCCAAGCAGCACATCATGGATTGTAGATGCCGGATGGCTTTTTGGTGCTAGGTTGTGATTATGGCATGTTTCTCCAGGTCCTGCTTTCCTTCATTATAACAATATATGACAATGTAGCGGGTCAGCCATATTGGTTAGATCAGTAATGTTGATATAGTGATATATCACACCGGTAAAGTCCTGTTTCTTGCTAAGGTAATTTAATTAAAAAATGTGATGAACCTTACAGGTAAGCTCATCGCTTTATAATACAGGGAGTGAATGGATTTGAGAGATTAAGAACCAGTGAAATGTGTAGGCTGTCTCTTGTCATTTGCAATCCGTTGGTGAATGGACTTGTTTTTATATTTCCATGGTATATACCATCTGAGGCTTCACCTCTGGCTAATGCCCCTTACTTTCATGCATAAGCAGAAATCTGAGAAACTTGAGTTATTTTCTAGCGCACTTGAATCCTGTTTTCTCCTTTTGCTTTTTATGGTTCCTCATGTGAAAAATGTCTTAATTTTATTTGTCCAAACATTCATTATTACTACTAATCTCTATTGATATTAATACTGCCATGTTGCAGCAAAAACTTGCACAGTTGTCCCTCTGTTCTTCTCTCCCCTTAATCTTGTAGCCATACCTTCACCTCAGGCTAGATGAAACTTGAGTTCAAGGAGGAGTAAAAGTTTTTACCTCTGGGAAGGTTCACTAATACTTCTACTTCTTCCTGGAGGAAAGAAAGAGTGTCCTTAGCTTGTCTCAAAAAGTTAACTGCTTAGTGTAAAAAAAGAATACAGATTTCTTAGGACCAGAGAAAAGTTGTTCATGCAGTAGGGGAATATTGCCATCAAAATTCCTGACCCTGCAACAGATGAGGTCATTTTTATATTTAGGGAAAAAGTGAATGTCAAATGTGGCCTTTGTAGCCAAAGGCATGAGTTTAGTTTCCCTGATGCCTGCATCTGCCTAGGCTGCAGCATCACATTTCCTTTCTTGCTGTCTGATCCAGGGCTTTTGAGTCATCTGTGGAAAAATATTTGGTCTTGGTCAAGGTAGGGGAAGATGCCATTTTGAGCTAAGGTCTCTCAGCCAGCACTTCACTGGATAAGTGGCTGATTGAAATATCTTTTGATCTTGGTCTGATATAATAGTGGCCTGTTCTGCATTAAAGGATTTGAGACCTACGATTTGACTGAAAGTGCCTGATGCCACTTGCCATTAGCAAATGAGAGAGTCCCATTTTCCTGGTGTCTCTCTGGTAACTGGGCTCCTTCAATGACCTTTTTAGGGGGAAGTGTGCTGGGAGTCCTGTTGTGCTGTGCTAGTCTTCATAGAGGCATCACACAGAGTCACCATGACCAACACACGAGGGTGCATGACAGAACTGAGCACCCCAGTGCTGAACTCGTTCTGTATGTTTAGTCGCTGGCAAAAAAATTAATTGCTTTTACACAACAGATCTGGGAATAAAGCACAGGTGTCTGATTCTCTCACTGCTTCATTAAGCTGTTTTTTTTTTTTTAAACTCCAATGTTCTGCTTAAGAACAGGATGTTTCAGAGAGTATGAGGAAAATGGTAAATTTAGACAGATTTATTTTTATCTAACATTTATTAAGCAGCAATTGAGATTTGAGGGAAGATATGGTTTGCAAAAGATATAAAAGCATCTATAATAAAGAAAAGGAGGATTTGGGTTAAATATCCTTTTAAATACAGAACTAGAATCTTTTACTGAACGCTTTGAAACTATTGCTGCTGTGTGTACCCAGAAAAAGAAAGAAAAACAGTTTAAAAAAAAGTGCCAATCAAACTACATAATGTTCCAATCAACAAAACCTTGCCTTTTAAAAATGTTGATTTAAATTTTTCTTACAAATTCTGCTTGTGTTACTTTTAAAATAAAAACAACTTTTTACAGAAGTCCGGGTTAGTTGATGGAAATAAATGTGCTTTGATGATGAATTCAAGGCAGAAGTTCCATGCAGATGTTCCGTGATACAAGTGCTGGTAGAGAGAGGCAAGCCATGAAAACCAAACAAAAATACCAGGGCTGATTCACAGCCACATTGCTTGAGATTAATGTCAGTGTCACTGAGTTTGGTTTGGTAATTTTTATTTAGACATTGTAAGCAGACTGAACCTGGTTTCAAAGCTCAGAGTGATCTGTTAATGCTGGATTAGAAGGGACATTTGTTTAATGGCATTACAGCATAGCACAGTGGTGATTGTGGTCCATAATCTTTAGTATTGATCTGTGTGAACTTTAATAACATCACAGGAAAATTAGTCCTTTGAGCATGCTGGAAGAAGAACAAGTTGTATATGAAACTATTCATACAGTCTCATGGAAGAGTTTCATCCCCTATTAAATGTTCCAGTTTGAACTGGGGTATTAGTTTGGACTGGTAAGTAATACCTCTGATATCAGGCAAGAAGAAACAAATTGTACTAAGCATTTGCTGAGTTCCAGAAGAAGCCATCCATTTCAGCTCTGAGTATAGTGAAGACTGAGGTGGGGATTTTGTTTGTTCATTTAAAATATGGCTCTGTGTAACATGAAGTGTATATCCCTAAATCCTAATGCAGACAAAGCCAAACCACGCTGTGAGGACTAGTTGATATCTAGACATTAAACTGCATAGGAGAAAAAAAAAAATTCCTAGTACCTCTTTATGTTGCTGTTTTTCCAGGTATATGACCTGACCCCTAAATAAGAAGGAGCTGGTTTTGGATCAATAATCTATGTAGCCTATTACAAATTAGTTTTATTATATAATCAGGTGTAGTTGGTTTTTTTTTTTTTTCATGCCTGTGTGTTTCCTGTCTATTAATTATGGCTGAACAAGCAGAATTCAGTTTAAGTGGAATTCTGAAATGTTTTTCACACTAGTGTGTGCAGAGCTTGGCCAGTTACTTGTACACCTTAAACCAGTGTGAGTCACTATAGATTCACTCATCCAGAAGTATGCTGATTTAAAACTTCTGTCAAAGGCTAGAATGCTACTAAAACAAGCAAAGCTCTTTGGGATAAAAAAAAAAAGTCACAAAATTCAAAGAAAACCTGAAACAAACAAAACACCTACACATAACTGCCTGTTTCCAACTTCTTCTTAAGGTGATTTTGTAGCTGGTCACTCCAGCTACACTTGGTCCTTATGAATACTTATATTTGTAAGGCTTATTCCTTAGATTTGTCTGACTGATTTATGAGGTGCTGGTATATATCTGCTGCTTACTGCATGCTTCATGATCAGCAAAATAATAAACCAAGTTAACATTTACAGGTCAGCATGTCTTTTTGATTTAGTTTGCAGGACATTAACGCTTTAAATGTTTTTCACATCCTGATATTTCTTGACTTAGGTAAGATGTTTATTTTTTTGTTTTCTCAAAACTTTTCTTTTTTAAAAAAAGTTGAAATAAAATAAAACTTACATGATTCAAAGATGTTACTTGCGAGTCCTTTGGTCAGGATTCAACAGCTTAGAACCTGGAAGAGACAGAGGCTGTAAAGTACCTTGGTCTGTTAGCATCCCTACCCCCTTGTCTTTGTCCTTAGGCTGTGCATTCTTTGGGATAGTTATCAATTGCTAGGTGCCAAATAGCCCTAAATTTGAAATGTGCGATGTATTTTTTAAACGATTACTTAGTAATGCTAGTAGGACTTTTATTTTCCTCTGCCCAGTGAACTTTCTTGTAGCAGCAAGAGATGTGCTGGTGTTTCTTGTTCCAGGAATCAACCTCTGCAGGCTGACATTTAAGCAGGGCAATTTCTGTAATGTGGCATTTAAGGAGTGTTATGAAACAGACCATCTCCAAATAAAGGCTGCTTTACTTGCACTTACTCATCTCTCCTTTTAGGAGTTCAAGGCCAGGCTGGATGGGGCTCTGAACAGCCTGGTCTAGTGGAAGGTGTTCCTGCCCATGTCAGAGGGATTGGAACTTTATGCTGTTTAAGGTCCTTTCACACCCAAACCATTCTAAGAATCTATGACTTGTTTTAACAAATTTGTCTGACAAGTGACAGACTGTGTACAGTGGCCAGTTTTTGTGAGCTAATCGTGGTTGTATTTAAATCTTGCCCTGATAGAACAGCTTTGGAAAGGAAATGGTGTTTGCTTCCCTGCTCTTTTGCATGTCACTAGAAATTTTGAGTTAGTCCTCAAAGCTAAGCTGATTTCTGACCAAATTTGGTAAAGGTACCTCATTGTGCTCAGAAGGCTGGAGAGGCAATTCAGTTTGTAGGTGAGGAATTATTTGTAGTCCCTCTTTTAGCTACCTTTGCCATATAAGAGACTGAATTTTGGTAGTGTCAACTGACTAAAGTTGAACCAAAAAATTGGAAGAAAATGGTGCCATAAACTTGGATACCTGAAGGTTTTCCAGGTCCTAGAATTGATTATTTGTTTTTTTCCCCTTAGACTGAAATAATTTCATGTGCAATCACTTCCCAATTGCCTCCAATTAGGAACAATAATGAAGATTTACCCTAGATAAGAAATTATCCATCACTCAAGTATTTTGGGGGATGGAGGACTGTGTTTGATTCCTTATCTGAGTCTTGGAAGACCTTTGGTATTTTCCATTGTTACAGGGTTCTTTTTCCCCTGTTTTCTCCAAATGAATTGTTCCCATAAAGGAATTTAAACTCTGGGTAATTGTTGTTCTGTGTTCCAAAAGCTAATAAAAACAAAGCTCAACAGTATTCAGTTCGAGGCCTATGGAAAAACTTGGGTGTAACAAAGTAGAAAAACAAACTTTTCTGATGAGGCCAGGAAGCTACGATCACATTTTCCAGTTTTTACTGTGTGTGTTGGTCCTAACTGGGAATGTTTCCTATTGAACTGAATTTTTCCTCTCTACTTATATATTGTAGTTGATTTTTTTATCCGTGAACTGTGGACAGGAGTGGATCATAAATGTCAAAGATACTTGCATATGATTTCAAATACAAGGAAAGAATATTCTTTTGTAATATTTTATAGGAATGTGTGTTGTTTTGTGCCCTTTAAGACTGATAGGATTTGTTTGTTTATTCCAGTAGTTGGCCACAAGATACTCTGGGAATGCTGCCAGTGTATAACCACGATTTGATATTTCATACAGACCCATTTCTTTGAATTAGGAGGCTTTTCTTTCTTGCAGTTTTTTTAAAAGTGTACCTCCTTCCCTTCCCCTTTCCAGCCTGTACCTCCTCCTAGTTTCTCAGGGCTCCTATGCTCTCTGGTATGTCAGTTGCCTGTAAACGTTCTGGAAAAGTTCTGATGTCATTTTTTTCTCTGACTTTTTCTGAAAAACTCACAACCATTTTTAGTGCTAATTGCTTGATAATGATTGAAAATTAGAGTTAGATTTGGCTTGTTACAGAAATTTATGTTTATCTATGTTACTGGTGTCAATGCCACAGTTTATTGCAAAAGTGTTCAGAGTGGTTGAGATGGGTACATGTCAATCAATACGCCAGACAAGGATCAAACCACCAAGGGAATTTTGTGTGTTTATCCAGGCCTTGGTAGTTTTTATAACTATTCTTCCTTTGAGTCCAGAGTGAGAATAATAGGCCACTGCTCTAACCTCTTGGAAGAACCTTTTAGTAATTTCTTCTTTAGGATTTTAAAGCTTCCTGTGGTAAATATAAAGAAAATCAAATCCTAAAGTGGTGGCTGTTGTTTTGCATGGATGTTGTTTTTAAAGTGACTGAAGGTGACATAGCTACTTTTGGTGGTTCTTTCCAAGTATAATTTGGCCTGAGTTTATGAGGCGATTGGTTATGTTCTTTTAAAGAGTTGAAGAAAAGCTTTGCTATATTCTTTTCTTATTGTTAGGTACTGTGCATTCTGGAGGTGGCCAGTAATGCCATGAAAAGGCCATAGCAATTCCTGAAGTGGTGGGAAGTGGTAGTACTGTAGCCTTTCATCCCGTAAGAATAGGCACCTGGCATCCAGCCAGGGACAACCCATCATACTTCAGTTTAGACAGAAATTACAGGATTTCATCCCCCTTCCATGGTTCCAAGTTTAATGGTGACTTTTATTGCCCTTCCTTTCTGCTGTGCCACTTGTGTTTGCAACAGGATCCTTGTAAGTTTATTAAAATGGCAGAGGCAGTTGAGAGGAGATAATCCTGTCGAAAACTTACCCGTATGGTTGTGATGTACTGACACATCTTGTGGCACAATGTCCAAATAAGTCCCAGCTCGCTGGAGGCAGCCATCTCCTGTGAAGTAACAAGGTGCACAGGGGCGAGACTCATCTTTCTCTTTTAAGTTTGAGGCTCAAATCCTGTAAAGGTCTTTTGCTTCCTGAGGTATCATGGAGTTATGTGGCATGAGGACTGCTTGTAGTGTGCTGGAATGGGTTGTCTTAGAGTGGGGCATTTCACTGGAGGAGTGAAGGGGGACTGAAGCCTACTGATTAGAAGGCCACAGCCTTAGTGCCTGGAAACATGGCAATACGATGGGATCAAAACCTGGTTGATGCAGCCCTTCTTTTTACAAAACACTGTCCTATCATAGCTTTTGTCCAAAGTTAGGCATGCTTCTCTGACACAATTCTGTCTTTGCTGTTATGTTCCCCAGTTATAACTGAAGTGTCAGAACATATTAAAAATAGTAATTGGAACTGGGATATTTGATGAAGCCTCTTTTGTTACTTTTAAAAATTTTTATAGTTTGAGCTTTTGTACATCAAAAAATAATGCTAGCATGGCTCATCTCAGTCTTGTGAGAAGCAATTTCCTTTCCAACCTGTAGTACCTTCTGTTTTTTCTAGGCCACAGGTGTTACTGCCTCATGTTAAGTGGCCTGTTTTCCATGTTGTCAGCTGAGATACCTCTGAAAGGAACTCCTTTTTCTTTTCTCTCTAAATTTGGAATATGTGGGCTTTGTTGAGGTATGGCTTTCTTGTCTGCTCCCAATTTGGTTCACATACAGGTGCTGTTACTCAAAGGTGTCTTCATGCAACATTCTTTTTGATGGACTCTTTCTTTTTACAGTATTGACTGGATTGCCCAGTGAAAACCTCAGCTTTCTGTGAAGTTAAGTGCCTTGCTCATGAGTGATGTTAATTTAATTACAACTTTTAGCAAATACAGTTTTGAGTACTTCTGATTACAGTGCAAGAACTTGTTGGCAATGAAGTATAATTCATGCTAAATTTCTATAGGAATCCTATAGCTGCTTCTTATTTTATACTGTAGATTTATTTTCCAGATTCTAATTTTCAACACTTTCACCATCTGGTGAACAGATTTAGTAAAAACAGTCCTCGAATACGTCATGTCTTAAAATAGCAGGTGAAAGCTTGATCTTTTGGAGAGAGATTGACAATTCCAGTGCCTACTCTAATGACAGTAGCTAATGTAAAATGAAACCTGATAGTTTTTGTTGGAAAACATCAGAACATGTGTTCCACTTTTAGCTCCACTGAGATGATTTTTGTTTGGCTCTTTGGCTGTCATATAAATAGTTGGATTTTTTTTATCAGGTGTAGACATATTTTCCTGCCAAGTACACAAAAAGCTAATAAGAACTTGCACATGTTATGAATGCTGTAGTACAAAATTTTATATTGAAAAGAAATTTTGTCTTCTGAATAACTCACACTTCTTTATGGTACTCCTAAAAAAATACCTGCTAAGGAATTGATGTGAAGGGTAAAAAAGAGATTGCAGTGATTCAATGTGTTTGAATGGTTGAATCTGTCTCCAGAATACTTGCGTATGGAGAAGAAAGCATTATCCATGTGGTGTGTGAGGAAATGTATCAAAAAGGGATGTTTGTCACATGAGAACTCCATGTCTTGCATGGCTGAACATCTTTGGCAGTTTCCTTTCCTTTTTCCACTGCTTTGGTGAGCCCTGCACTGCCTGGGGTTTTCACTCTGTTCGCCTTTAGGAACTGTGGATGGCAGTGAATCATCTTCTTGTTTCAGTCTGCCACCTGAATTAAGCAGAGTTCTTGAAAAAAAATTGCATCGTTCCTTCCCCTAAGATTCATAGAAACCAAGTAAGCCAGAAGCTCATAGGCAACTGTACAGGAATTGGGTAATGTTAAACTAATGTCTTTAGGTTGAAAAGTTGATCTTTGGCTGCTTCTTTGTGTTGCTGCATAGATTCTGTCAGACCTGGTATGGTGCAGAAATGCAGAACTCCGATTAAATAGTAAAAACTCCAGTATGGGTGCTACTGGTGAGCAGGAATGCTCAAGATTATGCTGTCTATTCAAACACATTATAAAATGGGTGTAGATTTTCAAAGTCAGACTGCAAAACCTGTTTGTTAACTATTAAAAATGTTCCTGTCTTTAAAAAGTACAGTTTTATTGGAGTTTCTGAGATGATTTTTATTGTAGTTTTTGGAAACCTTTATGCATACTGAGTCTGAAGGTTATGAAGAAGTAGATGTAAAAAACCCAAAGCTGCAGAGTGACCTTTTAAAATTTTTTGCACCTGTGGCATAAGTGTAAATGTGTTTAATAACTTGTGCTCTAGGCACTGCTGTAGTGCAAATGTTTCTCAAAATGGAGAATTGCAAATTGCTGTCAGACAAATGCAGTACATTGGGTTATTGAGATGTTAGCAGTTATTGGTGTGTTTTCCTTAAAAATAGAAAGGCAAACATATATTTGTCATAAAAATATGGTGTGCTATAAACATAGTTATAGTACAGCCATACAGCATAAATTATATAAAATTATAGGACAGGCATTACAGGGGGAGATAATTTGGGAACTTGAATATTGATGAAAGAGAGTTTTTCTTATGGGCAGCCTCCTTGGAGAGTATTAATTTAGTGTACAGCTTCATTTTAAAATGAATAATATATAAACAAAATAATGCTTGCTTTGCCACATGCTTGTATTTTAGTTACGCGTGCACACATGGTCCACTCTAATTAAGCAGAGCTCTTTATGGTTTATTTATTTGTTCCAGAGCAACTGCTTAATATTTGAGAGAAACAGTAATGATGTCTGACCTTTGCAGTGGCTGTGTTAACGATGAGATGGGTTTTGCAGGAGCCTGCAAGAACAGTAAAAGAACAGGTTGATCTTTTCTTCCATTTGCTGAAACATGCTCAAGAGACCTGAAAGCGCAAGTGGAAAAATCTCCACTAGTAAGTGGTTAACGAGTATTTTTTTGTGTTTTCGGGTCTCAGGAGAATGTTACTGACAGGCTGAGGTCAAGGTTTAAAACTTTGTTTCTTTGCATTTGGTCGTAGTCCATGTTTTATGACCAAACCACCAGGGCAGTATTTTACTTGGTGAATAGTTGTTTTTTATTCCAATATAAAGAAAGTAATGTAAATGAGATGGACACCAGTCTGGTTTTAAGTTTTACGGAGTATGATTAGGCATGCGTGAGTCTTGTGTGGTGGTCTTCTAGTGAGATTTTCCACTAAACTTCTAAAAATATGTCTTATCTGTAGATGCACATTTTATTGCCTCTCCCCTTGTTATGGCCTTTGCTTAATACAGATTCCTGCCTATTTTTACAAACACATAAAAATATCCCCTGGGCCTGTGCCATGGTGAGGAGCTCAATGCTGGCAGTTTAATCTCCTACTCCTTCCTCTTCCTGCCTTTCTTTGGTGGCCTCCTCTCCCAGTTCCATGCTCTTCCTCATTCTGTATTCTTTGTGCACAGTTAGTGTCTGATGAGATTCTAGGGTTTATTTCTGATAAGAGTCAAGTTTATTGCATTTCTTGTTATTTACTTGTATATGCTAATACCATAGGTTTAAAAATGCAGAAAAAGAAAAAAAGAAATGGAGAAACAGATGGATACCTGTGAATTCAGATGGTAACAGTGCTCTCTATAAAGCGATGGAAGTTAAATGTTTATTGTATTTATAAAAGGATTTTGGTTGATACAGGCACTTCTGGGTGTTATTAGTAAAAATTATGTTTAGTTGACTTCTGCATAAATTTCTTACGTTGTTCTGTGGAAGCTCTGTGTATGTGTACATGCAAAGTTATTATTCTCATAATGGAAGACGCAATTTGTGGTCTATTCAGTCGCTGGTGTTTTTGCTAATTAATCATGAATCATCTATTGGAACAGTATCTTTTTTTCTTTAGTTAGGTATGGGTACATCTTTGTTAGAGCTCTGCCTGCAGAACACTTACAGTGCTGCAGCATATGTAAATTTTTTATGAATCAGTATGTCACTGGCTGGTTTTGGGGTCCCTTTGGGATCCCTGAGACTGCTTCTGCAGCCCTCAGTGATGGAGCACGTTCCCGAGCCTTGCCCAGATAGAATTGTGGCTCGCGGTGAGCGCTCAGACCAGCGGGGAAAAGAAACCAGCATATGCAGAAAGGCACAAATCCATAGTTTATTCTATGAAGGCATCCTATATAGCATATACCCACTGCTATTGTTTTACAGGGGTTTTTATATCTTTTGAGGGTTTTACAGTTTGCAGCAACTACCAAGGGAATTCTATATTCTAACCAATTCCTGAGGGATTTTACATTCAAAGTTGGTCTATGGATATTAAAGAGAATGAACCACTAATATTGAAGATAGATAAGGGTCTACCAAGGGAGGGAAGCTGGATTCCTTTTTGTATTTGTCATTTCACAAGCCATTTCTTACCTCGAAGCTATGATTTTCCAAGGAGCTTGTTTTGAGGATGCAGGGAGACTTTCTTCTTTATGAATGTTTTCTGCTCCCTCCACATCAGTAGGTTTCATGTCATGGCTTTTGTTTCCTATTGTCATTGTATCTGTGTTCTGCTCTGTCTTTGTAAGTATAAAAGTCTCCTTTCAGCGTTCAAGCATATATGGTAGTTACCTCAAAGTACTGATGCACTGCATAGGTTTGTGCATTATCATGCCTTTAGGGGGGAGCAGTGGCCATTGTCTTGCTAAGGAATGCAAGCTAATGGTATGTTTTTCTTGCAGCCGAAGTGATTGCAGATCTGTACTAACTTTTCCCCTTCTTCCTTTCTTCATGCTGGAAATGCAAGATCATTACGACTGGCTAGGTAGCCTTCCAGGGTTTTGTTTTTGTAAAAAGAGGATGGAGGCTTGGAGAACTGCAGAGCTATCATTCACCTTCTGTTTTTTAGAAAAGATTATTCTTTTTCTGTGTTGTATAGTAGATTGTTTATTTCATTAATTTTCACCTTCTCCCCTTTTTGCCCAGTGTTTATGTCTGACAGCAGTTAGGCTCCAGTGTATTTTGGGTACCCACATCCCACCAGATTATTTCAGTGAATGGACTGCTGGAGCAGCAAAAAGGAAAAAAAAAGTGAGATGGGGAGAAAGGCATTTTCTGAAGCTGTTTATGTTAAAAATATCAGTGGAAAATAACTGCATAAAGTGTTTTTGTTTTGTTTTCGCTCTGTTACTTCTGGTGGTGTAAGAGAAGTGTGTTTGGTTTGAACTTTACATAATGAGTATGAGTTACGGGTTTTTGAAGTCTGCTGATGGTGAAATTAGGAGAAAACTGAAGCTAATAGATACATTAATCTGTTCTGTTAGGGTTCCATGTCTTGTGATGGGGCAAAACTGCTAGTAAGACATTCCACAGGGACAGGGTTGCATTGCACCAGCTGAAACTGGCCCTGCGGCCACCTCCTGTCCCTGCTTGGAGCTCTGGAACAACCTGACCCTCTTGCAGCTGTGGCAGGGATCAGGAAAATGACCCTGTGGCCGGTGAGGCAGGCGATGCCCAGTGCCACTCTGACTGAACTGCGAGGAAAAGGGGGTTAAGCTGGGATAATGTTCCAGCCTCATCCTGGCAACTGACAGCATCACCTCCGAGCCTTCTTGCTCCAATTGGCTCCATGAGAGCAGGAACATACAAGTTTATGCCTCTGACCTTATGTGAGGACAGCATGCAACTTGCTGGTTGCTGCCGTGTTGCCAGGACAACCTTTGTATTTATCATTTATTTCCAGCTTCAGTCTGATACGTCCTCTGCCCTGTCCATGCTGGAATGTTCTATTCAGCACTGGTGGGTTTCAGATGTATCTTGTGTACCAAACTATTACTTATACAGAGAAAACATCTTACATCCCTCTACCCAAAGTCATTAGAGAGACCTCTGTCTTGAATTTAGAATTTTAATTGAAGTGTATCTATGTATGTCCATATGTATGTATCTGTCCATGCACAGATATTAAATGTTGCACTTGTTTGTGTATTTTATGTTGTTAATGGAAGGGATATTAACGTTCTCTAGTTCTACCAGAACAGTTTAAACTCTGTTCCCTCCTTTCCCTGATATTCCCATGTCTTTTGGGGGATTTGCTTGAATGTATCTACCTGTAATTATGGCCTAAATACTTCTCTCAATTTTTTTTATAAGCATGAATTACTTTTTGCATGTGTGAATAATATATCTTGCTGAATACGTGTGCTTTAATGGTATCTTTGGGAATCTATGTACAATTTAAACCACAAATTGTAAGAGACAGTAGAAAATCTTTGGTAACATTGTTTTGCAGCAGAGAAGAGTTTTGAAATGTGTCAGTAATTGAAGCTTTTCTGTAAACAGTGACCACATATTTTTTTGGTTTTTTTTCATCTAGCTGTCCCATTTCCTCCAAGCCACCGTCTCACAGCTAAGGAAGTGTTTGATAATGATGGAAAACCTCGTGTGGATATCTTAAAGGCACACCTTATGAAAGAAGGGAGACTGGAAGAGAGTGTCGCTTTGAGAATAATAACAGAGGGAGCTTCGATTCTCCGCCAGGAAAAAAATTTGCTGGACATAGATGCACCTGTCACAGGTTAGTGTGGAGTTCATTGTGATGGAGAAGAAAGGTTGCTGGGACATGTTTAGTAATGCATTAGTGTATGTGGCTTCCTAAGGCACTGAAAGACAGCTTGAAAATCAGTTGTTCTCTCCAATACTTGATTTGCTCTTTGACTGCTACCACTGGATAATGGAGGCCATTAAGCAGCTTGTACTTTAAAGGAAAGGATTACCTCTGCAGAGCTCTTTCTGTTTCTAAGGCAGAGAACATTTTTAGTCTTTAGGAGAAAATTAGAACTACTTTCTGAAACTTGAAAAGTTAGTTGGCCTTTTTTACCAAGTATTAATTCTGTAATTTTATAGATGTTATTTATCATAGTAGGATTATTCAGACATACAGACAGCATTGGGCTGTGGATGTCATGAAGTTCAACAAGGCCAAGTGTAGGGACCTGTACATGGCTTGGGGCAATCCCAAGCACAAATAAAGACTGGGCAGAAAATGGACTGAGAGCAGAGGTGATGAGAAGGACTTGGGAATGTTGGTGGATGAGAAGCTCAACATGCCTTGGCAATGTGCACTTGCAGCCCAGAAAGCCAACTGTGTCCCGGGCTGCATCAAAAGCAGCATGGGCAGCAGAGCCCATGGGAAGGGTTTCTGCCCTTCTGCACTGGTGAGGAGACCTCACCTGGACTGCTGCATCTAGATCTGGGGCTCCTGACATAAGGAGCCCATGAACTTGTTGGAGCAAGTCTGGAGGAGGTCCATGAGGATGCTCAGGGTGCCTGGATCACTTCTCCTCTGCAGACAGGCTGAGAGATCTAGGGCTGTTTAGCCTGGAGAAGAAAAGGCCTCGGTGAGATGATACAGCACCTTTCAGTACCTGAAGGGGGCCTACAGGAAAGTGAAAGAGGGAATTCTTACAAAAGCATGTAGTGACAAGGCAAGGGGGAATGCCCTCAAACTGATAGCTGGTGGGATGAGATGAGATATTAGGGAGAAATTCTTTACTGTAAGAGTGGTGAGGCACAGGTTGCCCAGAGAATGTGGATGCTTCATCCGTGGAAGTGTTCAAGGCTGTTCAAGGCTGGATGGGGCTTTGAGCAGCATGGTCCAGTGGGACTTGCCCTGCCCATGATAGAGGAGTTGGAACTAGATATTTAAGATCTCTTCCAACCCTAACCATTTTGTGATTCTGTGAGGGAATGATAGTGTCAGATTTAGTGTAAATTTTAATTAGATGCTAAGGAAAATAAGAAGTGCAGAAAAAAATTAGCAGTTTGTGTTGCCTGGAGGATTAATGAATTGTGCCATTTGCAGAGCCCATCCTGCCCTTGACTATCAAACACTACCACCCACTCATTAATCCTCAGGAAATGCCTTATTTTTGAATTTCCTTCTCTAATTGTCTCCTGCCTCTGCCTGCATTCTGAATGTATGAGTGCATTTGCTTGCTCTAATGCATCTCCTCCCATATTTTATTGTTGTTGTTGGATATGAATGCATTTTTGACAAAGAATTGATCTGTGGCATAGAATGTTAGCTTGGGGAAAAGATATCCAATTCTAGCCTGTTTAAACTATGAAGCCAGAGTATAAAACTTGGTTTAAAAAGTCAGGTTCTTTTGTCACTTTTGCTTCTCAAGACCTCTGATAGAAAGTACATGAAATGGCTATTTGCTGCAGAGGAAAGGTTACCAGTTTTTATTAGCAATACTGATAGCAGTCATCAAAAACTACATAGAAATAATAAAACCTTCATTTTCAGGAAACCTTCTCTGAAAGTGAGTATAGTTTCTGGACTAGAATGATGCACAATTTATTAAAGCTTGTAATTTAAAAAATTACATCCAACTAGAGGATTGTAGCTTGACCTGGAGAGGTAATGTGTATCATTTTTTATATAATAATTAACTTGTCATGCTGCTGTACAGTTCTGATAGAAAAGATGTCAATCATGTTGCAGCTCATGGATGAATAAAGAAAACAGAATGAATAAAAGGATCCTTAGTTGACTGAGAATCAAGTTCTTCAGATTTTTTTTTTTTTGACACTTCAGGATAAATGGAAGAAGTTGTAGAAGTGCAGTACCCTTGTCCATAACTGAGTGGCAGACACACAGAAAATTCTACCTTTTTATGGATTTTTTGAGTGTGATTTTTACTTTTAAAATTTTCTTTCTTTTTTTTGAGAGATGTAGACTGTAGGAGGACAACGCAAGTATGTTGTGTCCCAGCTGATCTCCATAAGCCTGTGTTTAATGTTCTCTCTCTCTCTCTTTTTAATTTTTCTATTAAAATTTTTTTCTGAAATGCATTTGAAGGTGTTGGAATTGTTCTGAATTGTATTTTGGGGATTAATCTCCTGAAGTTTACCCCATTGTATAACACCTGGTATAAGTCTTTGATTCTTTTTTCAGTTAAGCCTACACATTTCTTTGTTCCTGCTTTTGAAATTATTGTCACGCAGTGATTGTGATACTGCAGCATTCTTCAAGGTGGCTAGTAGCTATTTTCTTTTAAGCCAGCATAGGAAAGCTGGGCTCCTGCTGTGTGTTAGCAGGTAGCTGAGAAGTGCTAATCTTCTGTATGAACAAACATGAAAGCTGTAGTTATGAAAGTGATCATCAAAAGAAGGAAGAAC
Organism: Acridotheres tristis; assembly: GCA_037013685.1. Classification (NCBI taxonomy): domain Eukaryota; kingdom Metazoa; phylum Chordata; class Aves; order Passeriformes; family Sturnidae; genus Acridotheres; species Acridotheres tristis. The sequence goes on along the minus strand of CM072888.1, from coordinate 22,146,972 downwards.
TTAAATTGTGAGGGGGAGGTTGAGAAAGCTTGTGAGGCAAGTTGTTGTGGGCCTGACAATTTTCTCTGTATGAGTAGTATGACAGCAGGTGACTGAATAAAGAGAATATCAATTGACTGATGATGTAGTGGAAGTGCCAGGTATACAGGCAGTCAGGAAATAGCTATGCAGTAGAGGAAAGCTTTTTTCAAACATTAAGAAGAGCAAACAAAGCCACTGATAGAGTGGATAAGAAAATAAACTTTAGGTTTCATACAAGAGAAGCAGTCTTGTTGAAGAATGACAGTCATAAACCACTAATATGGGATTCTTCGTGGGAGAGGCATTCATCTTTTAGAAATATATTCCTGTCATTGGTTTATAAGATGAGGATCATCAAAAAGAAGAAAAATAGAAGAGTGTAACTGTAGAAGTAATTGCATTGTGGATTATTAGAATGATATATTTGATGAATGTTAAAGAATATGAAAAGTTGTTTATTAAAGCCTTGTGCAGCCATCCAATAATTTGAAATTTCACTTTCTTCAAGAGGTGATAAAATTGTCCTCAGAAGTATCAAAGTTCTGTTTATAAGTAGTCATGTGCAATGAAGTGGGTACAGACAAAGTGTGAATTTGAGGGAGAAAATGATAATTGGGGGCGAGTCATGCAAAGAGCCTTAATGTAAAATGCATAATCAATTATTTTGCATTTATGTATAAAACTTACTTTGTATCTGTGGTTAGCTGGAACCATCAGTGTGATTGCTATTTGAATTAGTGCATTTTCTTTTCAAATTTGGCAAGGTTGTAAGCCTTTTGAAGTATTCCTGATGAACCCATTTGAGAGCATAGCTCAAATTCTCATCGTTTGCTCCACACGTACATGCATGCACAGTTCACTGCAGGTCTGGCTTACAGACATGGTGAGCTGTTCCTGCAGTTACATTGGGCAGGAATATGAACAGAGCCTGATATAAGAGACTCCAATGCTCTGCTATCAGTACTCCCCTTGCAGCTGGGAAGTGTTGAGGCAATGTTGTCTTGACTGACTTCATCTGTAACATCTTCGCTTGGAGAAATGCAAACTTCATTTGAAGCTTGAGTGTTTAATGAGGTTGATCTACCACTAGACTGCAGGTGTTCAGTGGAAAGATGTCTTTATGGCAGCCTTAGAATTTCCAGTCCTGTATTTCATAACAGTATAATGACACATGGAGAAATTGGCTCATTTTTAATGTTTGGTTTTTTTTTTTTCCAGAAGGCTAAGGAAGTATTTCTCTGAACCACTCTGGTGGGAATATTTATTGAAGTCACACTCCAAAGTGCACTTGGGAATGCCAGATTTATAATTGACTGGGTAGCCTTATTACAGAGGTTCATTACTATACAGAGTGGTTTTGGGCAAGGGATATACACTGCCCTTTCTTTGCATGATGACTGACTGCATGGTTTTATGAGCTCTCACTTCCAAATCTAAAATATGCTGCTTGGGTACTGACCATTCTTAACTGCATGCCAAGCAAGTGTCCCTTTGACTTCAGTGCATGGGTGACTTTCTCTTTAATATATACCTCCTTATAAATCGCATATATAACTACAGGATAGACCTAGAACTGTAAAGTGATATATTTATCTAACATCTATCATTGCACATCTTTGCTTGTACGTTTTAGATTATTTTCCTTGAGAATATTGTTAGATTTACAGGTACTGAATGAAAATAGCATGATACCTCTTGCACATATGACTGCACAAGTGAGTAAGCTTGTAAGATGTATATTGGTGCTTTCGGAGAAGTCTTTTTTCCCTGTTGATATCTATTTTTAAAGTAATTAACGTGTGCTCTTTTTTTCTTGTCACGTTTGACATATCTCATTTTTTTGTGCTTAGTGTGCAGTCTTTTTAGCTAGTTCTGCCCATCAGTATTAACAAGAGTGTCCTCCAGTAAACTAAGAGCACGAAAACCTAACTCATATACATCTTTATAAAACTGTGCTTTTTAGTATGTGTACTGAAATGTAATGTATGAGTATTACGGAGGCAGCTGTCTGTGTACAGATGTTCTCCACTCTGTTTGTGTAACTGCCCCCCCAACAGTGTCCATGACAGTGGTTTCTGGCTTGGTGGCTGTAGCCAGGCTATGCACAGGCACGGGGCCCAGCATCTGTTACTCCTTCATTTAGAAAAAATGGAAAATAGGTGAAAACAGCATATGCTTTTGTTCTAAACCTTCACATGCTTAATTGAGGAAGTCCTGACTCTGTGCTAGCCCGTGTGCAGAGCTTTCTGAACTGCCAGGTGCATGCAGCTTGGTAGATGAAGAGAGGAGAGCATAGGGGAAGACAGAATAAAAGCTTATTCTTGTAGTGTAGAAAGTGTTTCCGTGTCTGCAGAACTCCTTGGCCATGTTGTTTTCCTATACTAGTCCTGTTTTTTGCAGCTTCCATGTTTATGTCTGTGGTAAGTGCAAGGAAACCACTGTTGTCTGCAGAGCCTTCCTTGCTATTCTCTTTGCATCACATAATGTCAGATAAGGTGTTTGTATCCAGTAGGTTTGGAAATACTAACCATGCTAAGGGGAAATACACCCACTTGCACTATTATTGCAGTGTCTTTGGGTAAAAAATTCCATTGGTTTGGTTGATGCCACAGCATCCATCTTAAATACTTGAATTGCTTGTAATGTTTGTGTCTTCATGCACACATGAGTTTTTGCAATTCAAAGTCTAAATTGATGAGGGGGAAAAGGCATTTATGGACAAGCCTGTGTCCATAAACGGAAACTTTTGTGTGTTACAGGTCCATAAAAGCTAGAGGGAAAGCCCTTTCCTGCCAGCATGTGCCTTTATGATCTCTAAGGCTTCCAGTTATTCTCTGGGTACATTATTCCATGGAATGGTAGGGTGTCCTCGGCCTGAATTTTTCTTCATGTTCCACATATATTTTTCCTTTGCCCAGTTTCACTCATTTGGTAGCATGGAATAATATTAGTAGGTTGCTAGTGCTGTGCAACCTAAAACTTCGTAAACAACAAGAATTTCTAGCTAAAGTGATCAATCTTAAGATGAGTTAATAAAAATATTTATGCCCACATTATAGTAAAAGAGACTAGTACTTAAAATTACATTGAATTGTAGCATGCATGTGAATGATCTGATCCAATCTGAGAGTCAAACGAAACCAGTTGTTTCTGACTTCTACCTTTGAAGCAGTTTAAGGTGAAATTTCTGCAGGAAAATAAGCAACGTTGCTTATTAGAGACCTACAGATATTTTTAGATCTATCCATATTTGCACAGCAAAATTTGTTTGAAATTAACAGTTTCGTAAAAGTAATTATAGTTAAAATTTCTTTATTTCATACTTAGGGTTAAACCCTGTGTACTGTGATCACTGTTGAAGAAACTCAGGACATGTATGACTAAACTATTTACATATATATATTTACATATATGCCATGAAAAAAATCACATATGTGATCAAATTGTAAAGTGTTTCTGAATGGCAGGTGTATTCAGACACACAAGTATTAAAGTTTAATTGCCGGTTTGAAGTCTAGATGTCTGAGGATAAGAATTACACTTTTCCCTTATTTGCCATAAGACATTCAGTATAATTATCTTTAAAAAGCATCTTTAATTTTGTTTGTGGTACTAAGAGTGAGCGTGTGATGGAGTCTGCCCTCAGAACAGGACGCTGGTTACAGTACAACACTTCCTTCTGTATCTTGGAGATGCATGAGAGTTGCAAATGTTCCTGGTATATCAGTTTGAGTTGCTGTGTTACCAGTAACACCTGAGACCTGGACACGTTTCTGCAAATTAGTCTCACTCTCAGATTTAGTGGCTTGCGGCTAATTCTCCTTCATCATAGGAAAGTTAACTTTGCCTGGAGTGAGGTAAATGTTTGAAGTGAACTTTGACTTGTTTCTTTCTTAATATCCATTCACAATCTCATTTGCATAGATGAGATTTCAGCAGAACAGGTTGGAACTGGGAAGTGGAGGAAAGGGAAAGTATTAATAGCACCACCTACTCTTGTATCCATCTTGAAAACAAATGGTAGTCCAGTTGTTTTTACATGTTTTCACTATATAAGGCAGATATGCTTTCTCAAATTAATTGGACTTTTTGAAGAAATGTTTGCCATAATTTTTAAAATGTGTTAGATATCCTCTTTTCTCAATGTAGCATAAACACAGTTTGCTGTTGCAACAGTTATTTTCCATTACGTTATCACTGTTGAATGCCATTAAACTACAGAAAACTCGCATTTAAACTTATGTTAAAAATAATTTACCATATAAACATACAGTTGAACAGCTAAAGTGAACTTGATTGGATCCTTTATTTGGGTTGTTGATTAAAACTGACACTACTCCAACTGTTTTGCATGCTTTATTGAGAGCTCATAATGCAGCCAATCACTTGTGGCTTAAAATCTGGGATTTCTATAAGAAGGTGAAGATGTAAAGCTGTACATATTCAGATTTTTTTTTATCTGTTCCTTCCCTAAGTGCCTCTGTTGGTTCCAGATATAGATTGAAATATTCCTGCCTGCATCCCTGGTAGAACAAAGCAATTGTGTCTTGTAGCTTAATTGAGCTGCTTCAGCCATTAGCATCTGACATTTTGGCAGAGTTGATGTTTTCTAGTAGCAGCTGCTTAAATCTATCATTATTGCCAAGACAGTGGATACTACTGATGGTATTCTTTACAACTACCTCAGTTGTTCTTAAAAATGATCTATGGTTCACTTTATTTGGTGCAAAAATGTAGTCAAATAAGCCAAACTGAAATTGTGGAATTTGAGATTTCCTTCGGATGCAGAACTTAATTTGATGCTGTGAAATGGAAGACCAAATATATTTTGGGCTTCAAGTCAGCCCAGAAATTGAATTGATTAAAAAAATAACCACCAGCAAAAATACAAAAACAACTGCTTGCAAATACCTAAGCCTTTAGGACTTTGTTCTTGCCATCTTTTATTTAGCGTGTGGGTGGTTCATCATGTAAATACTGACAGCTCAGTATAGCACATTAGCATTTCTTCTAGGACTATTCCAAGCAGACAGAGTACATCATAGCAGTGCTGTTTATTATAGCTTCTCAAATATTTTTCTGAAACTTTCTAAATCAGGGTTTTTACTTGCTTTGCAATTTTGTAGTCAGTGGCACAACTTGAGTTAGAATTGGGTCTTTGACACTTGGGTTATTTTTGAAAATAATCATGATGTTTGTACTGTGTCATCCTCACTAAGAAGAAAGAACTTTTGTTTTTGCCTTTTGTGTTCTCTTAGCTTTGCCCAGTTACTCCTCGTTTTGGTTCTCACCTTGGTTAATTTAACTCAATCATCTTAGGATCACTGCTGGAATCGCCCGTATTCTTCCTTCCATCCATTTTGGATGGAGGAGCTACTGAAATGAGTAAGAACTAGAAGGAGGCAGAGTGAAATTCCTGCTTATGTTTGCCTTTCCCCCTTGGAAAATAGAAAATCTACTAGTCACAGGTGAACGAACCAGAATTCCCTATTTTGTTTGAATGTGAAATAATTATAGAGTCATGATTTTTATGAGTGTGAGGCTGAAAGGGGAATTGATTTGGTCTTAATCACACTGTGCCTGCAACAGCTGTAGAGTGGCTGCAGTGCAGAAATCAAGAAAAGGAGTCAGAGGAGTGTGAGGGGGTGGACTAATAGCAATTCAGAGACAAACAGCGTTTTGTGTCAGCTGATCGTTGCCATTGGAGGTACCACTGTGTTCATCTGACTTGGGAATCACTGTGCAGAGGTGTGCTGCTGTTGTTCAGAGTCTGGTTGTGCATTTGGAGCCAACATCAGCTGTTTCTTGCCTTCATCTGTGCCCTATTTTTGTGTGTCTAACCTTTCACCAAAACCTGTTGAGAAGCACTGGCAAGTGCAAAGGAGATAACCAATAGGTTCCTTCTTCCTACAAAGATACTATAAACATACCTGTCATCACTTAGAGCATAAATCAGAGAACATTAGAAGTTGGAAATGATACTTCTAGGAGGACGTTATTCTGGGGTGGGTGGTTCTTCTGCTTCCTCCTGCCTTTACATACTTTTGTATCAGCATTTTAATTATTCTAAGAAATACTACCAGAGCTGACACAGAGGCTTTCTCTATTTGGTTTTCTGCATTTATCTAGAGAAAACATTTCTAGAATCATTTCCAGTTGTATGTAATTTTCTCTGTGAAGATACTGCCTTCTAAAATGAAAAAGCTGCTGTAGTTCAAAATATTTTAATTAGGTTTTTTTTTAAATAATATTTTGAAATGTTCTTTACAGCCTAAAGAATCCATGGTCTCCAAATAAATGTACCAACTAGGAAGATCAGTTTTGCTGAACAGGAACATCTTTTCAATCTGCAGTTGATTCCAGAAAGTCTTGGGAAGTGTGACAGGGGATTCTGGCAATCATGTACATGATTTGTACTGGAAGTGTGCCAAGTGGTGATACATTTTCTTTTGACGTGGGGGTCACTATGTCCATCTTTTAGGGCATTAAAGCATTAAATGGTGAGTTTCAAATTATTCCTTGGTGTTCTCTCTGCCTTGACTGTGTTTGCTCCTGCTTTTCTCTTAGCTTAGGGCATCTAAATCTAGTTGAAATTCATGTATTGATACCACTTGGGGTGCTAATTGCTTCCTGATGAAATGTTCTTGATAAGTGAGGAGGATTTTACTTCTCGCCCACTAAAGAGGATTCAGCACGAATTGAATTTTCAAGAGGAGTGTATGTCCTATTCCATCTTGTCTTTGCCTTTCTTTATTGCATACTGAGCTTAGCAGTTGTGTTGAGCCTTGTGGATTGCTTCGCTTAAGTCAGTGTTGTTCCTTCCTGTGAGATTTTCATAGGTCTGGCTAAGTCATCTTTAAAGCAGGCAACCCAAGGGTAAATGGCAAAGGACTAAGCTCCAGTTTCAGAGCCTTTGTGTGAGTCAGAAGCAGCCATGGTGCTCAGCACAAGGGAAGGTGCTCTGGAGAATCTTTCTTGCTCATTTGGTGTACCAGCATTACTGCTTTCAGATGGTACTTCTGAAGGTTGCTGTGTTGAATTTTTGACAGTAATTCTTATGCCTCTCCAAATTTAATTCTGCAAAAAAATTTATCTTTACAAGTGGAAAACACCACAAAAGTATTGCTTCAGTCAGAAATGGTTGAATTTAGATGTTAAAATGAATGGCTTGTGAGAATTCATTACAGGAATTTATTAATCCAAACAAAAAATTCTTCTGAATAACCAAGGAGATAAAATTCAGTGAACTGTGTCAGGCTTATTCTTTATCAACCTGTCTTAAGAAAGAGTACTTAAATGTATAATTTAAAAAAACCTGAAGAAAACAACACATAACACATTTCAGTTAATTTTTCATGTGTGTTCTCCTTTTTATTAGGTACCCCCTGTACATACAGGTCGAGAGCTTAGTGTGGCAACGGGGGTTGGGGACATTGCTGGTGGCCATAGAAATGAATCCTGCGACTTCAGCTGTTGACAAAGTGGCAGAACACTTTCATTTGCTTTCTGCTTGGCTTGATTCCTGTCACAGGCAATAGTTGGAGTTGTCTAGAGCAATAAATTATGTAAGCTAATGTAGCTTCTTTGGTCCACTTCATTTCCTTTGATTCTCATCAGACTTTAAGAGGGAGAAATAGAACTAGCCTCAGTGCAGGGTACACAACTGAAAGTAAAGAGAGGAAGACCTAAGAGCTTCTTGTGAGATCAGCCTGCAAACATAAAACTAGGTTATATTTTTTCACCAAACAATCTAAAAAACTTGTATTTGAAAGGGTAAAACTCCTTTGAAGAGAAAATCATGTTTAGATTCTAAACAAATAAGAAAATACTTGTCTCTAAAAGGCAGTTAATTAGTAATGCCAGGAAATAGCCAAAAATTGTACTTGAAAGGGAGAGGAGCGTGGTAAAAGTGTTGAGGTGAGACTCGGTTGCTCTCTAAGTGTAATAAAGCAAGCACTGTTATAGATTTGGTTGTGGTTATATTCGTGCTATATTTGTTACTGTAATGATGGGTAGCAGCAGATTAAGAATAGGCTTGTAGCCTACTGTTTCTTGTAGAATTACTTGGAATTAGGGGTGGGGTTTTTTTGATTTTGTTTTGTTTTCATTAAGATATCTGCTAAGGGAAATACACTTTCTCATTATAGTGGAAAAACTGAAATTTCCGAATACATGGAGAGATTAGTTATGGCCAAAACCGCCACTTAATGGGGAACCAGTATCAAATATAATTAAATTATGTGTAAATCAGTAGTCCTGTTTTGAAAATCCAATGCATTGCACCTAGATTTTATTGTAAAATCAGACAGATACCATTAAGGAGATCTGTGGGGGAAAGACATCAAGCACAGTGCAGAATACTGCTATGGGTCCCAGAATCCTTGTTGAGGGCACAAATGTAAAATGATGATTTTAGCAATGACAAATGACTTTCAGATTATTGACGCCAATCTAGGTCTTCACTAGTGCTTTTCTGCTTTTTCTATCTAGAAGCTTGAGGCTTCAGAATATCAAGGCTCTTAACAAACACAGGATCTCCTCTTGAAGGCATGATCTTAAAATGTAACTGGTTGAAGATGCCATCTGGTGGCATGTGTTTGGTGTCTCTGGCTGCTTCCTGATGCACCTGCCATCAATGCCATATATTCTTCAATATGCAAGAGAGGGAGAGTAACCACAGTGACAAGGCCAGGACACAGAGGTCTCCAGTTGTTGCTGGAGGAACAGGCTGGAAGACGACCACAACAGTGGGAGAGCAGATAAGTATAAGCAATTAATGGAAGTCAGCATTTTACTTTGAGGTCTCATTTTATAAATAAGCTTTTGGGAAAAAATTCAGGTTATCTTACTTGGGAAGGCCGTGAAGAATTAACTGGATTTCTTTTGGATTGAGTCAGCAATAAACGATGAAGATCTGAAGCCTTTGCTTGCTGCAGTTTTTTATGGTAGAAGGAAATGTGTTTCAACTGCATAAACAAAGCTTGTGTGTGTGTGTTCTAAAACCTCAAGGTCTGTATGTTCTTTCATCTTGAAGAATATCTGGAATATGAATATCACTTTTCCTAGTTTTTCAGTGAAGCTTTTTTCTTTGAGGAGGGCTTTTCAGGTCTAACATTAATTGAATGGGGAAAGGTTAAAACTTTATAGCATTAACAGTTACTCACTGTGCTGTTGAAGCTAAGTTACTCACTTTAGCTAGTTTAAACAAAATAAAAGCATTAGTCTGCCAAAAGACATCTATCTTCTCATAACATTTGCAGGTTCTTTGGTGCTTAATTCATCACACTCCCTAGGCACCAGTGACCTGCTCTCCAGACTGCAGCTCTTTTCAGCATAGGTTTCATTCAGTAATGAAGATAACGCTATTTTTGTTTTATTCTTCCCACATTAAGCCCCTTTCTTAGAATAATTTAGATTGACCAGTACCTTTGAAAATCACATTGTGCTGCCTCTTGTTAAAAACAGGGCCAGGTTCAAAGGTAGATTGAGTATATTCTGCCACTTCTTTTCTTAACTAATCCATCTTCTTCTTTCCAACTTACACACATTCGTCCTTCCCTCATAACATGATGTTTCTGAGCAGGCCTCCTACTGTTCCAACTGTGTTCTGAGGGAGGTTAGCTCCTCGCCAAAGCTATCGTATTCTTCAAGCATCACGACTGTCCCTCATGACTATGCTTCTTACTGTCTGTCCCAGTTTTATCAATTATCCATGTTGTCTGTTTTGCTCCAAGAACCCCAGTGACTCATCTAAGCTCAGACAGTTTCATTCTAAGCCTTTGAAACATTTCTTGGATTCTTCATAGAAGAACGGCCATATGCATTTCCTTTTACCTTTTTGTTCTTTTCCCTTGGTTTTGTACTTGAAAAATCTGGTCTTGGAAGAGTCGTTGTCTGAGCACTGAGATGTCTCTTCTCTGAAGACCAAGTCCTTTCACGCTTTGTGGGAAAGGCAGTGTTGACATGTAAGCTGTCATCAAAAGCTATTGCTCTGTAATGTGCGACTGATGATTCTCCCCCATTACCAGAGTGTACGGGGAAGAGCCTGGTGTTCAGAGGCTGTTCTGGGTGCCAGCAGCTGTTTCATCTCCACCTTCCTTGAGTACCTACCCTCTGTCTGCCTTTACACTCACAGGCCATTGCTGATGCAAGCATGACTTTGAAAAAAAGAGTAATAATGAAGATGTGTTAAGCTGATGTGTTACCATCCCAACTGAATCTATCTCAGGGATAGATACTATTCAAAATACTAATTCTGTGTCCTCCGGGATACTTAGGCACTGAATATGTCTTGCAAAAATCTGACTGGTATCTTAATTTTATTCTGAGGTGGCACAAATCTCTTAAAACTTTTGGAAGTGAAATATTTTGTATCCTGTTAATGATATGGGGGTATAAAAAAGGACCTCCCCAAAGTATCTTATTCACAGAAAAGCATGAAGAAAGATATTTCAGTAGTAAGAGTGTGTTTCTAGTTGCAGCAATTGAATTCATATTGACAAGAATGTTATGGAAAATACAGATGCTAATGGTTAGAATTTTTTATTTGATGTATGTTCTGCTGCATTTTACATTTTTTATTGTGAACTAGAAACCTTTTCCAGTAAATAAGTATTTATATCTAGAGGGTGTATCATATGTGATCTCAAAGCACAGTTGTTGCAGCTGATAAATGTGTTGTGTGGGTGCTGTACTGGTTGTGAGGCTCTGGTGTATTTGCATGCATAGGGGGCATAGTGTAATTAACCACATTAAACTGAATAAGACACAGCCTCCCCATTGTTTCTCTTTATGGATGTAATTAGATGCTTAGAGAACTATAGCAGGAAATAGGAACAGTTTCCTCCTGCCACCCCTCAAAACAGGTTTTTAGTTCCAATTAAAATAAATTACATTTTCAACCAGAAGAGATTACTCACATGATATCTATGTCATTTATAAACAGGCATGGAAAGCCTGTTGTAGAAGTAAATATTAGAAAGGAGAAAGAAAAGAATAATTCAGAAAACCTAACCAATAGGAATTCAAATGCCGATTCTTTGAATTGCTCAGTTTTCACTGAGAAATCTACCAGAGGTTGAATAGTGGTTCTTGAATGCCTCATCACAAAATGTTTGGGTATTAGAGATTTCTGTAGTTAAAATATATGATGTGTTTTGACACTTTGACTAAAGAGCAAGTTTTCATAGTTTTATGTATTTTCTAAAAAAATCCTTTATCTTATGAGACTTCTTTCAGAAGAAGTAACTTTCTGCCCATCTCCTTCAAATTTTGATCCATCAGATGTTCCCAGTGTGCATTTCTCACTGCTCTGACAATAGAAATTACAAAACAAACAGAAGAAAGCTCTTCATTATGATCCAGTTAAGTGGAAAGATAGGATTTTTAAATCATTATTTTTGCTGAAATCCCATGTGTTTTATGTCAAAATAAAACAGTTTTTTGGTTTTAAAAGAATCAGTAAGAAATGAGAAGAAAAAACACATAGTGAAAATCATGTGATAAATGAAAACCCTGGTCTTTTCAGCTATGAAAAGGTTTTAAAACTAAGACTGTATTTTCATTCTTAATAAACTATGTAAGGGAAATCAGCAATTCACTTACTAAATGTTGTCTAGTACGTGAGCCTTTTATCCTCTTCCTGAGAATAAAAGGATAGGTAAGGTTGTCCAAGAAAGATTATTTGAGAGATGAGGAATTTTTAATTCTCTAATATCATCATACAATTCCAGTGACTTGTAAATCTTTTGATAGACATTATGATAAATGATGGCTGGTTTTTTAGCTTAATCATGCAGAAAATGTTTATACAATCACAGGAAAAAAAATACTGTTTCCTGTCCTTTCCTTAATTATTCTGACTGTTTAGAAAGGTTTAAATATCATTGTGAAAAAGTAATTAGAATATTAATAACATTGGTTTCCACATGTGGAAAGTCTTATTTTCCATGGCTCCTTAATCTGGGTCTCCATGGTACCTGCTGTGTACATTATTTCAATACATTAATCAAACTGAGGGATATGTGGTGTGGGGAAGATTCTTGGATCAAGCAGAGGGGAGCAAGTATGTTTTTTAAATGCCATGTAGGTGTATATTTTTCAGTAGTTTGTTATTCTGCAGATGCAGTCAAGCCGTGAAAGTGTGTCTAGTGGAGGACGATTTTGGCAATACTAATGCTTGATGGTCTTTTGTTATCTGTCCACACTTTCTTCTCCATTGCATAAACGCACTTTTGAAGCACTTTGTGCCGTGCATTTTTGAGTTCAAATTCAGTAGCCTTTGATACTTTTTGCAGGAGAGAGAACTCCATCCTCGAAAACATAATGTGATCTACAGCCTGACAAATACAGTATTTCAATGTTTATGACTGATAGACTGTGTCTTGATTTTAGATATAGAAAAGCAAAAAAAAAAAACCAACAATTCAGTTTGTGGATAGAAAAAGCAGAGAGAGGAACTAGCTGATCAATACATGCTTGTCATATTGGGGTTTGGAGCAACCTCACCTTTCTGTAAGTGTACAGAATGGCTTACTTTGTAATGTTTAATATACAGATGATAAGGAGTTTTGGGCCGAAAATCTGAGCTGCATTCGGAAACTGCATCCATTTGCAGTTCACGTCGGCAATTGTGTGGTAAACTTTGAAGTAAAAGCATTGCAATGACAATTCAATTGGAAAATTAATGGCACAATGTGGAAAATAGCTCATTCTCCTCCCACTTCTTCCCGATCCTTTCATCTACCAGAGTAGTCTAATTCCTGGCAATCTTCTTATTTTCTCTGCAATTTTCCAATGTCCTTGATGATATCGGAAAAAGTACAAGTCTTAATTGCTTCCTTTTTTGAGATACATGAAGAGATTGCTCTTCACACTTTTTTTTTTGTGTTACATGCTGATTTTTTGGGGTTTAAAGTTAAAATGCTGAGACAGTTTTGTAAAGCTGGCTGTAGTAGTAAATTCAGCTCATTACATAAGGAAGTGAGAGCATGTTCTTGTACCGTCAGTGCTGTTACTTTGCCAGCCACATAACTGCAAATGCATTTTTTGGTCTGATGCAATCACAGAGTTATTATAATACCATTATACATAGTAGTATATGGTTGGTTGAAAAGAGCAAGCTAAGGCCTGCAGAAGATGTTTCCTCAGCTGAGCAGAACTGGGCATATAGCTTCTCCATTTTCCTTTCATTTCCTCCTGAATTGCTGAGCCAGTGTAAGTGACCCTTTCCTCCAGTGTGGGTGTTGACCTCTCGAGTGGCATTTGTGGCCAGCTGGGCTGGCTGGGGCTGTTCTGTGGCAGCAGCCTGAACTGCCCACTACACCGGCTGGCCTGTCCCCCTGGGCTGGGGAGCTCCCCTGGTCCCACTTGTGTTCAACTCTTCCAGCTTGCTGAGCCCACTGAAGTCTAAATTGGCAGGAGTCATGTAATTCAATGTAGTGCCCAGCTTTTTGCTGGTTTAGTACACTTAAGCAGTTCATTTCACTCGAGGATGTCTCAGACCAGGAGCTGCAGTAAGGGAGCAAGGGGAGCTGCAATCGCCAGGAGCATGATTGGCTGCTGCTGCCACAGACCCTGAGGCTGAAGTTGAAGGTAATCTGTCATTTCTTTGAAATAAAGTCTTTTTCTCAGTGCTTGAGAAAGAATACCTGGTAGTCAGTATCAGTACCTGGTAAAGTCAAATGTATAGTCTAGGCACTTTGGATGTGCATGTAATGCTTTTTAAATTTTCCTGTTATGAGAGTGGAATTATAGGAGTAATGCAATTTTTCTTGAAAAGAAATTAGCTATAATCCTTAAATTGCTACTAAATGGAAACATCATCTCTCTGCTTCCTCAGTGCATCTGGACTCAACTCTTTCCTAATTCTCATCCAGTTGTCGTCTTCCACATCTCCCTCCTGCACCAGCTTTCAAAGCTAAAAGCAACCAACCTTCTGTTCACTCATCTCTCTGCTTCCTCAATGCATCTGGACTCGGCTCTTACCACTGATTCTCTTTGCTCTCTCTGGTCCCTTTGCTTCCTCTCTTGGTCCCTTCCTTTCCTCAGAAACATGTGGAATCTGTGCAAATTTTCAATTTATTTCAGCTGCCCTTTAAATGCTTTGTCTGTGGACTGATATATAGATAATGTAGAACTTCCTCTGCAAGTTTTTTAGCTTGGTGAAACTGAGTTGCAGATTTTTGATAGGAGTGTGCCAGTTCTTTATCAGCTGTTGTGGTCCATGTGTGATGTTTTTTGAATATTTACCGAATAATACTAAACTTGGTATTTGAGTCATCCTGTGTCCAATAAACTGTGACACTGTTGTCGTCAAGAAAAATTCAGTGCAGCATGATGTTTCTTCACTATGATTTCTATCTGGTAAATATACCAAAATTGTACTTGTGAAATTTTCTCAAAACATGAAAAGATTGAGTATGTTTTCATGGAAATAATTCCCTGTGGAACCAGTATAAGGGAGGAGCTGTTCATTTCTAGGCTTAAAGAAAATCAAATCGGTGTGTGTATGAATAGATACAAATAGAATACAATAGAATAGATACAAAGCTTACACACTTTTGGGTTTCATGCACTTACTTGTCTGTATATGTGCACACATACTGCACTCTATCATGGTGAAGCATCAGATAGTGTATCTATTTGACATTTGAAAGTTATTTTAAATGGATCTGTTAGAATGGGTCCAGAGGAGGCCATGAAGATGCTCAGAGCTGGAGCACCTCTCCTGTGCAGACAGGCTGGGAGAGCTGGGGCTGTTCAGCCCAGGAGATGAGAAGGCTCTGGAGAGACCTTACGGCACCTTCCAGTATCTGAAGGGGGCTTATAAAAAGAAGGGAGAAGGAGCTTTTGTATTGGCATATTAGGACAAGGAGCATTGATTTTAAACTGAAAGAGGTCAGGTTCAGATTAGGTATTAGGAAGAAATTCTTTGCTCAGAGGATGGTGAGGCATTAGACCAGCCTGCCCAGAGAAATTGTGGATGTCCCATCTAGTAGGGGCTATCCCTCCCCGTGGTAGGGGGACTGGAACCACATGATTCTTGAGGTCCCTTCCAACCCTAGCTATTCTGCAAGTATGTGATTCTGTATTTATAATGTTTATAGAAAATAAGCTAAATTTTTTCTTCAAAAGAAACAACATTGCAATGCTCAAAATTATGGTGTGGCTTGCAATTGTGATTGTTACTTGTATACTAAATACTAGCTGATGATAATTAGATGTATCTCTTGATGAGACACGCACATATTTTGCTACAATTTTTCCAGCATTTTGAATAGGATCCTTGCAAGTTTCATTCTGTGATACTCCAAGGAGTATCAGTATCACTTTAAAAAGTAATTTTTGTCTTAGCATCCACTTGCTCCTTTTTCTCCTTTTCAAAGATTATGAAGACTTTTTGTCTCTGGTGATCAAGGATGTGCTTGCTCTTGGTTGTATTGTCTTTGTCACAGAATTAGAGAATTATTCAGGTTGGAAAATACTTCTAAGATCATAGAGTTCAACCAGTAACCCAGAAATACTGTGTTCTAATGTTAAACCATGTCCTCAAGTGCCACATCCACACTTTTTTGAATATTTCAAGGGATGATGATTTCACAAACCTGGCAACTTATTCTAATGCTTGACTGCCCTTCCAGTGAAGAATTTTTTCCAAATATCTAATCTAAAGCTCTCCTGACAACCTGCTCTCAGACATGTATAGAGAGTGACAAGGTCTCCTCTGAGCCTCCTTTTCTCCAGGTTAAACCATTCCAGCTTCCCCAGCTGCTTCTCATCAGATTTACTCTCAGGACCATTCACCAGCTCTGTTGCCCTTCTCTGGACACACTCCAGCACTTCAATGTCTTTCTTTCAGGGATGGCCCCAAAACTTAGCACAGGATTTGAGGGGTGGCTTCCCCAGTGCCAAGTACAGGGGGATGATCCCTTCCCTGGCCCTGCTGGCCACACTGTTGCTCATACAGGCCAGGATGCGCTTGACTTGCCAGCTGACCTCATCTAAGTAATGCCAATATGTGTTTAACTTCGTGTTCAGTTTTGGTGGGAAGCCTTTCACTCTATTTCTGATCTAGGCTATGTAGACTTGAAGTGATTTTTTGATGTTTTCTTCTCTCGCTGTCTTCTTCTTTTCCCAAATCTTAAGCAGTTATTGTGGCATTCTCAGCCTTCCTGGTACAGGCACTCAGCATTGTCTGTTTCTATTTCATGTCTGGGTGAAGACTGTTTAAATACCTAGACTGAGAACTACTTAACTCTGTTTAAATTTAATTAAATCCCATTTTCTTTCACCAGAACCTCTTGCTGACAGTATGGTGGGGGAGGAAAGTTAAACTTCTCTTTCTGAGGAGAACTTGATGCACATTCTCTCAGGTGCTCTCTTAGGTTAGAAAACAGTGTCTCTCAGTCAGGAAAAATATCAGAAATATCTGTTTCTTAAAGCATCACACAACACGTTTTTGGAGAAATCTGTGTTGTACTAAGACATCTCATATTGAAAGCAGAACAATGCCTTTGCCTGTTGCTTTCATGCAAATTCTCATCCAGTTGTCGTCTTCCACATCTCCCTCCTGCACCAGCTTTCAAAGCTAAAAGCAACCAACCTTCTGTTCACTCATCTCTCTGCTTCCTCAATGCATCTGGACTCGGCTCTTACCACTGATTCTCTTTGCTCTCTCTGGTCCCTTTGCTTCCTCTCTTGGTCCCTTCCTTTCCTCAGAAACATGTGGAATCTGTGCAAATTTTCAATTTATTTCAGCTGCCCTTTAAATGCTTTGTCTGTGGACTGATATATAGATAATGTAGAACTTCCTCTGCAAGTTTTTTAGCTTGGTGAAACTGGGTTGCAGATTTTTGATAGGAGTGTGCCAGTTCTTTATCAGCTGTTGTGGTCCATGTGTGATGTTTAGAACATCAGAGCCCCCATAAAGAAGGTGGAGATCTTTCACCTACAAAGCTCAGTAGTCTAAAATCAGGAGCAAGGCAGTAATTCATGCCCTGCCCCAGAAAGTTAGATCTGCACTTTAAAGTCTGGAGATTGTGTTTGGAGGCATGGTGCTCCAAAGACAGCTGGCTGAGACCCCTTTCCCTGGATGTAGGCAGGTGCCTTGTGAAGCCTTAGGGCACATGACACCTCTCAACTGCTGAAGAAAAGTTCCAGCAACCACCTATGGTGGCAGCTAGTTATATCTGCAGCAATGCACATGCAGTTTTTACTTTTTTTTTAAATAGATTTTGTGAAGGTTCGTTATAAACAGAGTTGAAAAGACTTGCATTTTAAAAAGAAATCTCTTTTCAGTTCTTCCTTTAATCCAGGTCACTTCAATAGGCTCACAGTGAATCTCACAGAGCTGCCTTAGTACCTGTTGAATATTCATCTGCATGAAGGTTACACAAAATTTCAGTTTAACAACCTGTTTGAATTGATTCCCAGGGTGCGAGGAAATGTGAAGATGCATTACTTAATCCGAAGTATGTTTGTTAAAAATTTTTAGAAAATTCCCTAGAAAGATTCAACATTAAAAAAAAGCAAAAACCAACAAACTAGCAAAATCATAATATAAAGGGGAGTGCCTGTCTCTTCCCTCCAGTAAAATGGAGCCTGCTTTAGCTGTGCCTGAATTAGGAATAATTAGAGGTCTTTGTGGGTTTGAGGGGTTTTTTTAAAGTTCAATTAAAATACTTCTGTTTACAAAGGAGCTTAAATTTACTAGAATTTTTTTCTCAGACTTCTTTTACAACATGTGGACAGGTAAACTGCATTAGCTCCTGGTTGGACTTTTGAAGCTTTTAGGCATTTTTTTGCATCTTGTGTCCCATAGTATGAAATATGGTTTTCTGCATTTGGTAATGCTAACAGTAGTACTGCACCAAGTGCTGGAATAATACTATGTAGTGATTTTAGATACTGCATCCAGGATAGGATTCAATAACAGATGTGACACCATGGAAGTACCTAGTATAATATCTCATTTAAAGGGATGTTAAATGTCTTTTCTCCTCTGGAATTAGATGTTAAAAGACCTTTTTTCCCTCTTGGAAATTAGGTTTTTATGTTCTTTTCTTCCATCGGAGGACAAATGAACTTCTAATTCACTTAGTGAGATTGACTTTTTTCGAATAAGAATGACAGCAAGCATTGTTTGCTGTGATTCTGAAAGGAAACTTAAAGTCTGGCCCCCTGCTAAATGAATGGCTGCTGTTAGTCCTGAGCAATGAGTTTTGCTGTAGTTAATATTTCATAACTAAGCAGAGTGTTTGCTGGAGAGTTTTAATGTAGTGGGTTCAACATCTTAAGGGCTCTGTACCCATGTGAACTCTGACAGAGGGAGGACAAATCACTCTGTGTCAATGCTGTTGTTTGCAGAGCTTTCAGCTGTGCTTTTAATTGCTTATTAACATTTAATTCCAAATATTTTCTGTCAAACATCTTTGAGGTGTCTCCTAATTTTGTAATAGCATACACACAAATGAACTTGAAGTAAGTATTCTTTAACTTCTCTCCCAAGATACAGTAGAGCAGGTACAACCTTCTTGCTTGGTGTTTTTAGAAGTTGGAGAAAGTTATACTGAGTTCTGTTAATTCTTTTATTCCATGAGGTGGCTGTGGTATGTAGCAGGAAATATCACAGAGAACTTGGTGTTAACTCTTTTGGTTCCTACATTGGTAGCAACTTTTTCTGGAATGTAATGTGCCTTTTCCAGTCCTTATTTTGTTTTTTAGCTCAATATATACTGCCTGGGCAGACTGATAGCTCTTGGCAGCTGTTTGCTGTTTGCAGATCATAGGCAACCACCAATTTTTTTACTTTGCCGCAGTATCCTCTGTGGAAGTGACCACTTGTTCTGGTCCCTAACACAATTTTGGGTGGCTTTATTACTGAACATCTTTCCTGTAATGATATTTTTGTCATTAGATTGTCTCTCAAAGGAGAAGAAAACAGTTATAGGCTGAGTTAAGCCTGTGGCAGCTGTGAGTTCCAGAGACTGTAGGGGGAACAGTAGCTCAACACTGTTGTGGTTGTGTCAGTGACACTATATTAATGCAGCGGTGTCTGGGGAAGGCAGAAGTATGGATGCATAGTAATCAGTGGGAAAATTAATGTTTGGTTAATAAACTAACTGGAAGATAGTTTCTCTAAAGAAAGCTAAAAAAAACCCCCAAACATTATTTTATTTCTGAGTTGACCTAAGAAAAACTTGTCAACCTGTTAATTCCTTGATCTAAACATATCTGATGATACTACTCTTTGATATGTTGCTATTCCCCTTCTTTAATGTTGAGGTCAAGCACAGTCAGAGGTTGAGAATGCTGTTTTATACTGCTCAGAACAGAAGTATCCTCAGTGGTATTTAACCCCTCGTTTTTATTAAGTTTCCTCTAGTATGTGTGCATCTCTCTCCCCTCCCACTAGTTCTGTTCATTTAGGCTGCTTTTTCTTACCAGCAGAGATGAGTAAGAGCTGAAGACTGACCCAGTTCGGATATTGTGATGGAAACTAAAATAAATATGTAACTCTGGGAAAAGCAGCACATGTTGTCTCTTTAGCATGGCTAGATATGTTGCTCCAGTCTTTGTGCTGAAGACTTAAAAACCCTCATATGTTAAAAAAAACTGGAAAATTCGGTGGTAATTTGTATTCTGTTGAAGCATGTTGAGGTTTGAGGCTTTATTCTTTGAAAGGATATGTTAATTTGGTGCTTGTTGGAAAGGTTATGTGAGAAGCTGGCCCACATGTAGTACTCTGTGAAGACAATGAGATATGGATGAAATATGTATTTGCTTATTTACTATTCAAAGGAACGAACAATACAAATTACAGTGGTAACATTCCTGAAAACAGAAGATTTCAGGGGTTAAAAAGGTAAATTGAAATGGATTATGAAGTCCCAGGAAACAACATTCCAGCAAATGGTAGAATATGGAGACTGAGTTAATTTCCTTGTATTCTATTTTTCTATTCCACCCCGAGGATTTGCATATAATGATGTGTGCAGTGGGCTGTCTGTAGCCAAAGGCTTTTAGAAAGTAGTCTGCCTCAGTCTTTGTTTCATCCTACTGAAATGGATAAGGATTTACAAGGGACAGAATCAGACAGATGTTAAAAGGTTTTGAAAAGCTCCCCATTCATACATGATGACAAGATTGAGGCACTTCCCAGCTCAGAGCATAATTTTTATATGCAGTTTATGCTTCTCAACTGAAAAAAAATTTCCCTTTTTAATTCCTTCTCTTTAATACACATATTTTGTTTACTTGTTCAGACTTCACTATTGACTATACCTTAGGAATTCTAAATTAATTTAGAGTGTTCATATGTATATTTTCTATCTGCTCCAATGAGGAGTTAGTGATGCTGATGTGAATAGATCCATCTTTTTTTGCATAAGTTTAATAGAAAAATCCAGTAAATTGAACCAAAATAAAAAAAACCTCCAAGAACTCCTTCATTAATGAACACTATAGTAACAAGAAAGTGTATATGTAATATATTAAAAACATAGTATGTATTTGTTCTACAGGTGCATCCTAAATGAATAGAAGTGCTGTGCAGAAGTACTTTTTTTTTTTTTTTTTTGGTCTTAAATTTTTAATGAAGTTGCTTCCACTCAGGTGGTCAGCATCTAAAACCTGCAGACCAGATGGTTCTCTCCAGGAGAGTGAAATGCAGAATTGCAGAGTGCAATCTAATAGTGCCAGACCATGCAGGACAATCTGCTGCCTGAGCTTGCCTTAAAAGCAGAACAGGAATAAGTCAGAATTAACAGATGAAAAACAGGCCAAACTGGGGCAGAACATAATTTACTGGATTATTTCTTGGGGAACACAAAGCAATACTTAAATAGCAGCAGATGAGAATGAATTTTAAATATATAGTTGTGCTTGAGGCTAATTTGCTGCTTTTGCCTATTGAGTTGCTAAACAGTACAGTGGGGAAGGACAACTGCTTTTAAAATCCATGCCCCCTATTCTGTGATAAACCCGTGAATATGTGGCTTGCTAAGCATCAGAAAATAGAAGTAGAAGGAGTACCTCCCTTCCTGGTCTTAGAGCAATCCCTGTAAATCTTGTGGTTTTTGCTTTCTTCTCTTCCCTGAAGGCAGAATCCAGTCATTTTCTGAAGTCACATGTTCATTTATGTGAAGGATTTCTTTCCTGCCATTTCTGTTGTAATCTAAACTGCTGAATTTCCTGCAGATAATGTAACTGTGCCTTGTATCAAAATGGTGGTTGTTTCTTTCTCAATGTGGGAGCATCTTTTTCTTTAGCCTTTGAGGAAATCTCCTTTCTCTTTAGCAGACATACAAGTATAACTTAAAAGTCTCTGCATAAGAAATTCGGGCTTGCTTGCATAAGCTGCTGCTTTCATCTCCTTCAGCACATCTGCATCATGCTTTCCCTCAGGGGGCTTACAGTGTCCTGTCTGAGAGGAGGGATGGGTTTGCATCTCAGAGAATAGGCTACAAATGCAGGCAAGCGTTAATTTCATATTTCCATAGCAAGTAGCTAGGTTTGGTGGAAGTCTGGCAGCAGATGGACACTCAACTAGGAGTGAAAGTAAGGAGTGTGTCTTATGCCATCCCTGGTGGGAGAGAATTTCTTGATGAAAATTAACATTAATTGTTGTTCTATCCTAAAATTTAAGATAAGTGGGATGATTTTCCTTTTGAATTAACTCTCTTGGCAGCAAAAAAATTCTGGTATATAACAGAGTGCTTTGATCTATGCAGTTGTCCTTTACAAGCAGCTGATGGTTGAAAGAATATAATTAATCCATAAACATGTGTTGCCTTCTACTTGAGGCATTTTTAATATTTTGTTTCTATGTATCCTTTTGCTCATGTGTATGTGAGACTGTCAGAAAGAAATCCGAGTTTTTATTGTCTTGTTTAGAATAAGACTTTTTCATTTTCCTATACTGAAACATCTGAGAGAGCAGGTACCAATATTTATTTCCTTCCTGGACTGAACTTGGGGCCCTCTGTGCTATCAATTGGTGGCGTACATGGGATTCTTGTCAAAGCTTTGCTGGCAGTGGCCTGTTTATCTGGCTGTAGGTGACTCTGGCAAAAGGCAGGTGGTCGTGAGGCTAAATGCAGTGTTGGAACACAAGCATGTCCCTTGGGGGCTTTTGGTGCAGGCACTGAGGTGGGGTGATTGTTTTCTCCTTTTGAACTAACTTTTAACTTCTGCACTGGGGCTCCACGGTGCCCAGCCTCTGACTGCGTGTGAAGCGGCGTGCTTGGGATGATGAGTGGGCTTCATTTTCTCTATATATCCACTACAGAGGAAGGTTGTTGCCAGGTGTTTGTGTGTCACTATGTCAGCGAGATAGCCGAAATGGGGGTGAGGCAACAGGGGTTACTGACTGATGTGGGGAGTACACAGCGCTGACACGGAGCAGTGAATTCAGAGAAGGAGTCTCCTGATGGTCACATAATGTATCACAAAATCTCTTTAAGAATCAAATTTGGTCATGTATTTAGTACCACCTGAATTTACTATGATATTGAATTATTTTAATCTCTGTCATTGGAGAGTTTGTTACTGTAAATTATTATTCAATAAAAGAAGTAGTGAGCCATACTAATCAGATTGCAGTAGCATTATGCCAAGCTCTCTGCAGTCATCTAGTAAAAGACAATTTCTGCTTCACAAATCAATCTCTTCCACTAAGTCCTGCCCCCTCTGTTGTTGTAGGCTGGGGGTGGGGGGGTCCTTTTTGTTGCTAAGTAATCAGGATAAGAATTGGAGGTAAACAGCATTTGGAGCAAAACACTTTTTGTACTACATTACTCATCAAATTTTGGTGCAGTTACCAACATTATTCTCACACTAAATTCAAATACAGCACTATACCAGCTATGAAGAAAAAAATTAAATATATCCCAGCTGAAACCAGGACAAATGGTTATGCAATTTTTTCGGGTTCAGCTGTGAGACTGTAGTAATCTGTGATGCTGCTCATGTCTCAGAAGAGGAAACTCTTCTTTGGGATCATTACATGAAAGAGAAGGATAAATCTGCAGCAGTATAAAGGCAGCAAAAAGACATATCTAGCATGTATGTAACACTTCAATGTCATATTTTCTAGAAAATCTATTTTAAGCACCTTTGCCATGATTTTTGCAAATTTTTGATTTACAAATATTTCCACTCTCTCAGTCAGATTTTAGATCTAGAGTTTCAATATAGGCTGTATCATGAAAATGATGTCAAAGTTATAGTATATGGACTTTATGACCATTTTGGTTCTACAGATGTGTGAGGCAACTTCTGTAAGGCTGGCTGGTATAGCTGCTACAGCCACGGAAGGTTGAAGAACTGGATATGGAGATTACAGAGATCATAAAAATGGAATTAAAAGGAGAAATTAGTTCCAGCTCTTTATCCCCAGACACCTACTACAGTAAGGAAGCTACTGGAATGACTGATAGTGCATAGTTGAGTCTCACAGTTTTAATGTGCATCTTCAAGAAAACTTTTCTTTTTTCCCCCAAGAGGCCATTACTGAAGATGATGATTTTTACTTGGATCCAGATGCATTACATTTCTGCAGGGTAATTGAGTATCTGCAAACAAGGTTGAGAGGAATCAAGGAATTTTAAAGAAACGACTATTGTGGAAACTAGAAATTATCTTTCTCAACAAAATGCATGTATATGAAAGTGACCTGAGGGATTACTGAATGTGGTGGAAAAAATAAATTTGCTCTTCTTGGAATATTGTTTTACATCACTCTCATCCTAATTGCTAGTGCACGCTGTGTTATTGCACTTGGATATGTAGACAAGATATTTATGACTGGTCTCTTGAAACTGAAACAATTAAACGTGCTGTTCTTGGAAAAATATCTCAGAACCATAAAAACAGTTGATTGGTCATTGCTAGCACATTCTCTGAGGAGCACAACTTCGGTCCTAGGTGTCTAGTTGAGGTTACGGGGGGTTCCCCAGAATATTAGTAGAGCATTGCTAGGACAGGATGCTCATTTCCTGGTACAGATTTAGATGAGGGGTTTTTGAGAGAGAGGCATGGTGTCTACTGAAATCATAGAGTCATAAAATGGTTTGGGTCAAAAAGGACCTTGAAGATCATGAGCAGGGACACCTTCCAATAGACTGTATTACTCAAACGCCAGCAAGAACCCCTTGTCCATGACTTCATGTGTATGGAAGGGCCAGTA
The DNA here is from genome assembly GCA_037013685.1 of Acridotheres tristis. NCBI lineage: Eukaryota > Metazoa > Chordata > Aves > Passeriformes > Sturnidae > Acridotheres > Acridotheres tristis. The sequence goes on along the minus strand of CM072888.1, from coordinate 22,122,764 downwards.
TGTCTATCTGCATATTCACCAGCCAGGTCTAGCCAAACAATGGGATTTAAAATAGCATTTTAGTGCCATAGTGTTAGCTATGGGAAATATTTGGGTTTTTGACAAGGATATGGCAATGTCTTTGTACTAAATAGTATGGAGCCAGTGCCTCTCCTAAATTTTTGTATTTCAGTGCAAGCTTCTTTCTAGAAGGGTTAAACTGCTTCTACGATGTGAGCTCAGTGGTGCAGGTGGGTGGCCCATGCTGCTTATTGCTGCAGAGAGATTGTCTGTGGTGTGAGGTGGTTTTCACCTGGAGTGTGGGTGAAGATAGAGTTTGAAATTCTGTGCCAGGTGTCAACATTAAGAAAAACAAACCAACTTGTAATTCTTGAGTCCCCTATGGAGGTGCCTGATTCAGGATATGTAGCTACTGCTTTTGTGAAATAGGTACCAGATCATTGCTTGCCGGGGGAATTACTTGGATGCTGTGCCAAGTTTGCCCCGTTTCTTTGTGGTGGCTCTGTTATGCCAGACAGCTGATGTGCTGGTAGGGAATCACAGAATCATAGAATATGCTGAGTTGGAAGGGACCTTCAAGATCATCAAGTCCAGCTTCTGGCCCTGCACAGGACTATCCCCAAGAGTCACACCATGTGCCTGAGAGCATTGTCCAAATGCTTATTGGACTCTGTCAGGCTGTACTGTGCCCACTGCCCTGGGGAGCCTGTTCTAGTGCCCAAACGCCTTCTTGATGAAAAACTTTTTTCTAGTATCCAACCTAAACCACCCCGACACAATTTCAGGCCTGGCTGGAAATGCTGTGCCTGATGTACCCCAGGACATGGTTGGCCTTCTTGGCTGCCAGGATACTGCTGATTCATAGTCAGCATTCTGTTAAGCAGGACCCTCAGGTCCCTTTCCACAGCACTACTTTCCAGCTCACTCCCCAGTCTGTACAACCAGGGTCACCTCTTCCCAGTGCAGAGTCCAGCACCCTGGTTGAACTTCATAGGAACTTGACCAGCAGCTTTGGCAGTAATGTAAGCAGCAATGTCTCTTGTCTGAAGTTGCACCAAACAGAAATAAGGTTAAAAGGGTCAACCAGCGGTTGAGTAGTCATCTTCCTGGGCAAAGCCTCTCCCCTGTGATAAGTGCTGATTGACAGGATCAGAGTAAGTGCCAAACCTGGGATGATCTAGACCATATGGGTTACAAACATTTGGGATGAGAAAGTACTTTTCCCTACAGATATTAAAAGAGGCCCCAGGACATTGCAGCAGTGTGCAATTAGGAAACCACCTTGCAGGGTGTTTAGAAGAAGAATGTGGCTTTTGCTGTTCACCTGGACTTTCGCCAGCTGGACTTTGGTCATCCTAATGAACCATTAGCTGATGAAACATAGCAACCAACCAGATGCAGGCCTTTGTGTAAGAGCTTTATCCTACTGTTAAGAGAGTGTTGTCAGTGCATCTTTGAAACCTTACTGATCTTCAAAATACAATTAATAATTTTGTGTGTGCTTGAGGTAAAGCAAGCTGTTAATATTTTCTGGGAGCAGGTATCTGGCAGGCAAATAAGAAAAAAGAGGAGCTCCTTTATTCTGCTTCATTGTAGCTGCTGTGGTTCACTGGAATCAATATGTGCTGCTAAAGTTTTCCTGAGACTTGCTTTGATTTTTATTTTTATTACTTTTTCCTGTACGTATGGTATTCAGTGTGTAGTACCACAGCTAGTAAAACTTTTTACTGAGCCAAAGCTGTTTTGGCCGTACCATGCTGTTTCCAAAGACAAAGGGACTGATGGTCAGTACTTAGAAGGCTTGTGGCTGCCAGTTGTTATGCATCTGCGATGTCACGGCTGTACTGTGTTTCCAGAGCAAATGGGAGGGGGGAAGATGGAGAGGCAAAATTTTAGGCATTTCTAAGGTATTTAGGGCATCTGCTCTCATGTTGCCACAGAATGGCTGAGGTAGGAAAGGACTTCTGAAGATTACCTAGGCTAGCCCCCCCACTGATTTAGGCTTGCTGTGCATAGATGTTTTTTGATGGTACCATTAGGAGATTAACCACCTTTGTGTCTTGTGAATAACTGTGTGAACTATAGGTTTCTTACCTACAGTTTCAAAACTGATACGATGCTTTGTCTTTACAGACCTTTTCTTGTGTTATGTCCTTGTTTAGGCATGTGTTGAGGGGAGGGTAACCCAGCAATTTTCACTGGCGATTGTATTGTCTGCTTTCAGTGAACGCAGATGTGTGATCTCATTTTTCTGTTGTTGTTTGAACACAGGTGGCATCTTAATTAAGGACAGGATGCAGAGGGCAATGTTGATCACAGATTGCAGAGTTATGGAGAAAAGGTGTTAAGTATGAATTTGGCCATTAGGGTGGTCTGCTACGAAGCTGGCTGCAGCATTCCTGCTAAGTATGAAATGATTTCCCTTGCAACATGTAACGGGGGTAACAAAGAGGTTGATCAGAAAGAATAGAGAAGCCAGGCAGGAGAAGTGAACAGGCATAGTGGCCAATAGATTACATTTTGCAAAGTTGTCTCCTTCGTTCTCTCCATATGCAAGTGCAGCTACTGGTCTGTGTGCAGGTGTTGGAGACAGGAGACAGCTCTGAGGAAGCACAACAGCAACAGAAAAAGCTGTTAGGTTGCATCTTTCCAAACTGGAGTTCAGTACTGGACATAACAATTCATTCCAGGAGAGTATCACAGGATACCATAATTTAGGGTGAAGATACTCCCTTTGTAATATTGCAGTCAGTTTTTTCTAGGCCTGCATGAAAGCTTTGATGTAGACTGAGCATCTAGGAAGTCAAGTCATCACTGAGGTCACCAGGCTTGTGGCTCTCACCAAAACTCTGCCAACCTTGCAATACTAAAAGGAGGTGCCCTGAGCTCTGTTGAAGGAAGTGCCACTTTCCAGAGGACTTAGAGCTTCATCAGGAGGCAAATTGTATATAATATTTTCATTAATTATCTTGGCATAAGAGAGTGGGTATGTGCTAATAAATTCTGCTGAGGACACACTGTGGGAGGCACTGTCAAATAGAGGAGTGGAAATGAGGGAAGAACTGGAGTGTATTAAAGGTTGCAGTAGTAAAAATGGGATGAAGTCCTTAGTTTTATTCACGAAGCTGAGTGTTTTTGTTGCTAGCATCTTGCTCATCATCTTGTCTGTGGAGGAGAAAGTCCTGGCTTTCACAGTTAATGGCAGAATGGCTGTAAGTGTGAAAAAGATAAATTTTGTCTTGTCTGAGAAGACATTTCTAATAAATACAGACAAGTATTGCGCTGATTTTCATCCATGTGTGGTTAGAAGCCCTGGTTAAACTTTTCTGGAATAATGAACATAATTCTGATTATATTCAAGTTGAAATTCAACAAAAGTTCCCTGTCTATGATGAGAGGTGCAGTTGACTGAACTGTTCTCAGTGCATGCATGATATCTTCCTGTAGTGTGATATCACTGGAAAGTTTTTTAGTCTTTAGTTAGCCCTCTGAGGGCTTCAGAAAGCAACATTAGGGTAGAAGTAGCCACATGATTTTTTAAAAATTAACACAAGAACTAGAATTCTTGGTGATTTTTTTTTTGGATTTCATACTGCAGTATAAAGATGGAACTGTATGCAATGCTGAAAAAATAATTCAAAAGCCTCTTTAATGTATCTCTGAAATAGCTTTAAAGTACAATGAGAAAAGGACCTATTAAAGAACAGCCAATCTTGAAAGTAAATTTGCTTCAGTATATTGAAAATTTAGAAGCACAAGTCTGTTCTTGTGAAGTCTTCCAGTTGTAGGTGCTGGCGGGAGTTGGTGCTTCCACCTGATTTACAGTGTTTCACTGATGGAGCAAAATTAAGAAGAAAAACAGAAGAGTCCAAGAGCTATCAATTGAATTTAGTAGGATTTCCTTTTCAAAAATGGTGCCATACTTAGGGGGTTGAACTTCTATTGTACAAAAAAACCTGTCATTTAAGCCATTGGAGGTATATTAAAAGACTAGCTCAGTTGCATTAATTTTATTTACTCTTGTCTCTGTTGGCAAAACATATCCAGTGGAGGAACAGTAGTGCTTTGTCAGCGGAAAATGAGAGGAGCCTGAACATCGTGCAAATCACTGATATTTGGCTCCTGCAACATGACTGGGTGGGCCAGGTAACTGAAGTGGGCACTCTGCAAATTGAGCTCATCGGTAGTAGTGCTGGCAGCCAAACCTCTATCCCATCACTTAAGAATATTGAGCATGCTGGGAAGAGGAGGCTGGACTTGGGAGGGAATCGGAGATCCTGTTGGGAATGTCCATCTGTTCTTCATGCTGATGAGGTTACATTCCTTTGATTTCTTGGCTGGAGAAACTTGACTTAATAAATAAATCTTAAAAAAGCTTCTGTGACTAATAACAACAATTCATGCCAGAAGAGGATGCTATCAATTTGGGAGTTAAAAAAAAAGAAAATGAGATGTCTTTGCTGTGGATCATTCAGCATCCAAATGAAATTATTTTCCCCCATTAAGATATTTTAACACTTTGGTATCTTATTCAAACTAATAATTGCATGTTTTGAGTATGCTGGTGCACATGTTCTTACAGTTGCTGTTCCCATGTGGGAAAAGCAGTGTTATTAACCCAGCCTCCTGCTGGGGTTATAAACCTTGCTATTATGCGTTGGGAGGATGAATTGCAAGGAGCTTATTTGAAGGAGACAGAGATTCGTTTCTGCAAGTGAATTGTGCACTTGTTTTACTGAATCACCATGAGTCAGAAAGATGCAAAGTTGTCAAAGGTGGAAAGGTAGTCAGCTTTCTACAACCCATGAAGTAAATTACAGTTCTGGTATATCATTTGTTAAGTCAGGTCTGTAAGGATAAAATAGAGGAAAAATTCCAGTATGAGATTGCTTACTAATAAGTAACAGAGATTATGAATAATTAAGAGTAGTAAGAAGATGGGTACTGATATTTTTGAAGCATTTTTATGAGGTTTTCAAAGTCATTGCACTTTTCTAGGCTCTGTCTTGAAAGTTACTTTCTCCTCTTACGTCTGTCAGTATCATAAAGTCACGGGCGCTTTCTTTACACTAATACTATGGAAGAAGAAATATTTTCTTTGGTACTTGGATTGTCTTTGTCCTTTACGGTAGCCTGCCTAGTCCTCTGTTAGGAGCCATTAGGCAACACACTGTCTTTTCTGACTTTTTTTGAATCTTCTAGCTTTTGTGTTGGAAAGGCAACACAGCCTACCAAGTCCTCTTTATGAGTCCAAGCAGAAGTTAGTACATGAAGACGTGAGTTAAGTCTTTGAAGTGAAAAAGATATTGCTGTAATTCCTTTACACCTTTACGGATATATAGTTAGGAATTATCATCAGGTGAGGAATAGGTCTTCTTATTTATAGCTCTTGGTTTTTTTCTTTAATGTAGGAGTTCAGGTTAGTATATAATAATTTGTGTTATGGTTTGTTTTGTCTTGATCTTGATAATGGAGAAATGTATCTGTTGCATCTGGTGAGTTAATAATTTTCTTTCCTGAGGAAGTACATGAAGTGTACTCTTGAAGAATAAACTCTGCTGCAGCATAGCATACGCTTATTGTACTTCTATGTAAATGCAATGAAATGAACGCCTCCAGTAACATGTGGAGGCATTTAATTATCAGAACCATTTGTTATTATTATTTGATTTGCTGTTAAGGAAAGTAGCGAGGAAAAAAAGCCAAAACCCTCCTGGGTAGCTAAAAGCTTTTTAGATGTGTTTTGTGGTTGATGTTTCATGCTTGTTAACTCCAGGATTTGGTTTCAAAACCCTTTTGATAGAAACGCTAATGGGATTCTTCTCCATCTTAGAGTGTGCAATAAGAGATATTTTTTGTGGGAGAGCAACATGAGCTGCTGTGATAGGTTGACTTAGGAAGAATAAACTCAGAAGAGGTTCTTCCTAAAGGAATTTCCTCTGTGGGGGTTGGGATACCTGCAACAGCCAATTAGAGAAAGTTAGTTCGCTCCGTGTGCACACACATTTTGAAGGAGGTAATCTGGAACTGAGTCTCTTTGTCTTTCCGGGGCTGAGCAGGTAACATCAACCCGAGCTTCCCCCTCCCCCATGCGGGGGGGGAGGCTCAGGAGGCCTCTTGGGCCCCGTTTGCCAACGAGGGGGACCCGATGGCCGGGGGGAGGAAAAGTTGTGTGATAAGACCTTCACGGCTTCTTCCTCCACCGGCCTGCGGCTCTGGCGTGGGGGGAAGGCTGACTCTTTATGCTGCCGGCCGGGCCGGGCCTGCCCGGGTGGCCATGAGCAGTGTGGGGCTGCAGCCCAGCCCCAGAAAGGCCGATTAACACCTCAGCCGCCCCCCCCCCAGCGCGGCCTGAGCCTGGCCCAACTTTTGTAGTTGTGTTAAACTTTAACTCTTTAGTGTTCAGATAAGATTTGCAAAGCCTCCAGCCTTTCCTTTGAATATGAAAGGGAATAAGAAGATTTCTGAAGTCAGTGATGTAAGAGCTAAGTTTTTTAAGATGGAAGGAGAATGAGAAGATGCTGAAATGGCTGAAAATCTTTTTGTGAAATTGTAGGAATGAACTGATGTACTGAATATTCCTATAAACCATGGAAAGAGACACGGGGGGATGGAAATGTTCATTTAGTAGATGATTTGACTAAAAAGCACCCGTGTTGAGAATTTCTGCCCTGAGAAAAGAAGGGGATTTCAGTTTTCTGAAGATGAAGCCTGAGCAGAGAGAAAGGAGACAGAGAGAATCTTTGCTGTCGAACATTTCATTCTTAAAAGTAATACCCCATGGAACAGACATGACCCACATCTACAACTTTGGGACGGCTGTAGAGTTGGGAGGAGCATCACGGTTTGCAGGTTCCCGGGCGGATGCAAATCGTGAAAGATAAAACCACAAGAGAACTGTCTTTTTTCCTTCTTGTGGGAAAAATCCCTACAACTTCAACAAGAAGAGACTTCTCTCTCCAGAAGTGAACAGAGAAAGACTAAATTGGGGACTGACCGAAGTATTTGTTATATGTTTGTTTTGTTGTTATGAAGATTGAGGGAGTGAAGGAGTGATCTGAAAAATCTTATTCTGAAATTTTATTTTTTTTTTCTTTTTCCCCCTCTTTTTGTTTGTGTAGTTAATAAATTTTCTTTTATACTCTCTCAAGTTTTAAGCCTGCCTTGCTCTTTTGCTCCTGGTTCCGTCTCACAACAGAAAGAAATAAGTTTATTTAAATTGGCAACTCAAACCTAAGACATTAATTTGGTGCGTTGGCCGGGAAAGTCAAAATTAAACCAAGACAGCTGCACAGAGCAACCATCCAGTAACACTGTCCAGATTTCCATGGAGCTGGTGTTACTGGGATGGTGTTTCATAAGACTGGGGGAATGATTCCTCTCCAGTCATTGCTTACATGCATGTCTGGGGCTTGTCAGTTTGCTGGCAGTCTGCTCTGGACCATTTGCTTAAACTTGTGTGTGTTCTCCAACCGTGAGCGTGTGGGTAGGCAAAACCAAAACCCACCACCACCCACTCGAGATAGGTGCCTTCCTCAGTGTGCACTTCTCACCTGTGAGTGAAAGCTCCCACCTGGCAACCTTTTTCTTCCTGCAGTTGCAGTGATCTGCTGCAAGGAAACCAGGAGTCATTGGCCAAGCAGGTTAGCACGGACATCTACACTGGTTTGATTGCAGAGTTTGGAGCTTCAGGTGGGCTAATTTACCTTGTTTTTTGGGGAGATTCCCTGTTCCTGCTGGCCAGCTGCTGTTAATCTCTGCTATGGCTTTGATCCATTTATGGATTAGAGCATTTGAGAGGCACTGGCAGGACAAAGGAGATTGGAACATGAAGACCATGTTACCTCCTGTGAACTCTCCATTTAGTTGTACAGTCTCTTGGTCTGTCTTCAGTTTGTGACAGCTCATTTGGTTAGAACTTAATCCTGCGTGGATTATGCCACTGATTATGTTAAATCTTTTATGAAAGTAAAGTTTTACCATATGGGTCTTTCATTTCCTTTATTTCAAATCTATAAGATGATGTTTCTTCCAGTATTTCGGGTCCTTCTGGGGGTTTTAGTCATACCCACTGTAATTGTTACTAGTCTAAATTAAATAATAATGCTTTTCTAAAGCTGTTGTGCTACACATAGATTGTGTTTTGAGCTGTGGACTTCATCTTTCTCAGAAAACATTGACTCTAGGCTTGGAGTAAGTGGATTTTTTTTTCTTCCTTTTTCTGTCATCCTGCCAAAGGTAAACCCTTGAGATGAACAGCTGAGGTGAAGGAAAATGATCTAATGACACTTGTTGGTAATTAGTTGTAAAAATAGGTAGGACTCGGGATGTTTTCCTTAATTCTTGTTCATGCCAAGGCATCTTGTAAGCAGGTTTTGTTTAGATTTAGTAATTTCTGGTTTACATAGTTTATTTCCAACTGGGAATGCTGTAAATCCTTTTCTAATAATGTGTCTATCTGATGCATTCCCATGCAGTATTAACATCAGGCATGCTCTCTCTAAACCTAATACAAGAGGAACTGCTTCCCCCGGAGGTGCAGAGAAGCAAAATTAGGTAATTAGGTTTGAATGGAAAAAAATCAAATAAAGCTGAATTGAGAGGGAAAAGAATTTGCATGAGTTTCTGAAGTGAGGGCTGAGTGTATTGTATTGTATTGTATTGTATTGTATTGTAGGCTGTACACCGCTCAATTTAGTGGCTAGTGTAAATGGGGCTCTTCAGTGTAGCACAAGGACCTACCCCTGCATTATACAGACACTGCGCTTCCCAGTCCTGAAAAAGGAATTTGAAGTGCAGCCAGCAGATACTGCATTACTTTATTGCAGAGTAGCCACCTAATGTTTGACAACCATTTTGCATTGTGAATACTATGCATTGATTAACTAACAGCACAAAGTCTTTCTGAAGAGATATTTTTATTTTTTTAACAAGAAAAAAGGAAACGTAGATAGTTGTGGAAAGGAATAATTCCACCTGCTGTAGGTTATCATGTGTTTTGCAGTGGTTCCTGAGTCTAGTGGCCATCCATTCTGGTCTTTGTTCAGCCCAGCCACACAAGACAGGATGACCTGGCTCCACACCAGTCGTTGCAGTGCCACCATGAATGTCACCTGCCGTGCTGCAGCGTAAGTCCAGTGCAAGAGGGGATGCTGCCTTCATGATGACTCTTACACAGATGCTTGATTCATACCAAATGGGAGTCTGAGCTGGTGCAGCTTTTCTTGATAGATAAAGTATAAAAATTACAGGACTTAGCAGAGTTTAAAGGCTTGGAGAGAGTGTTAAACTTCGGTGTCGTTTTGCAGCCTCACATGCTATTTTTAATCTTTTTTTTCCTGATGGTTTTCACTGAAAACAGCCATATACTTTTTGTTTTGTTTTCTGTTTAGATAAGTATCTGTCTAATAATACAGCAGCAATGAGGGAGAATTTTTGTCTGGGATGCAAAATCTGTATATGACTCATATACATGGGTAGCATTAGACTGACGATTACAGAGGGCCTATTTTCTGTAAAAATTGCCTTGGACTAAGCATGAAACTTGATTCTGACTTTGAACATACACTGGTTTTGTTGACTCATTCCTTTCAAAATGGCAGATTTTTTTTCTGGTTTACATAGTTTAAAAAATAAAATACAATGGTAGATTATTAGATGACAGCTGTTGTCTCAAAACTCTATTCAGGAATTACTTTCTTTCGCATCTGCACTTCTTTTATTCTTGGCCTTCCAGTTAAGCGTGAGCTTGTTCGGGCATTGAGACTGGGAATCAATTCTGTGTGTCACAGGTTTTGATGCAGTCCCATTGTCAGGACAAGCAGGGGCCTAGAAAACTGTGCTCCCTTCCTTCTCTCCTGCTGTAGCTCTGCTGTCTTTGTCTGGACATATTGAAAAATAGGATGAAACGAAGCACGGGGTAAGAGCAAATCTAAAGTAGGAAGTCACTGTTGTAAAGGATATATTCAGAACAATTTTAACACTGTGCCTATACTTTAATTCAGAAGTTTATAGATATATTTGCATGATGATATTTTTTTCCTTAGTGTTGCTCTTTATGTAATTTCTTGCAAAGTCTTCATTTATCACATGAACCTCTCGTTGTCTCCATTCTAAACAGGCCAACAAAAGACAACTAAACCATGATTAAATCATTATATTTTCCCTCTGTTTGTATTTAGGCACCCTTTTTATCCTGTAATGATTTCCTAACCAGGTACCAGAAACAAACATTTTTACTTTTGTTATTTAATATGTATTTTGCTCAGGACACACATGGTCTTTGAAGAAAAATACAGCCTTTTTTATTTCCTCCTGAATGCAGAAAATTACCATTGTTTTTTGTAGAATAATCACTTAGTTTGTGAAGGGAGTTTGAAGAACTGGTAAAGTGACCTCTTTCAGTTTAGAAATTGTTCCTCTTACACCTTGTGCTTTCCTCTTCTCTTGACACTCCATTTCTCTGGTTTGAGGAACATATCTGTCAGCAATTGCAAAATGTGAATTTTCAGTTTCTAGAAGTTTAGTGAATTAATGTATTTTAAAACCAACATACACTCTTAATATTAAATAGCTTTCTGTTTTTACAAATGCTAACAAAATGACTTCATGCTGGTTAGCAGCTCAAAAGCTGCATCAGCCAATAATGAGTATTAGAGTACTGTAGATAAGAATTATAAAAAGTGAAGGTAAAAGGAATAGAAATTGCCTTTTAAGTTACCAAATAAACTCTTTTACTGTTGCCATTTACAGCAGAGAAATATCTCCTGGTTGCCCAGCACTAAAGTAGCAAAAAAGGCAGGTGCTGATTCTGCTATTAAATTTTTGATTTCACAGAAAAGCCAGGTTTTGCAGCTTACCACTTGCTTGCATTGTCGCTAATTGAGTTTTAAATGTTGCACTCTGTTTCCTGCTGTAATGATGATTTATATCTTTCTAGTTAATAAGCTTAGATAATTAAAGTGTCCATGCTCAAGGGCTGCCTTGAAAACCACAGCAGTGCTGCTGTCCACTGAAAAATTATCTTAAATGATGGTTCTTTACCCTTTTACTTAAAAAGGAACTTCACAGAATACTGTTCTTGTAGGTGGCAAATAAAAACCTCTGTTACAAAGACAGAACCTCAATATAGAAAAGCATTTTGACTAGTCAGGTGTGAAATAATCCCACAAATCATTATGAAGAATGATCTACAGAAAGATGACAGGATTAGTCCAATTCTTAATAATGGTATCTTGGAATACCTTTCCAGGGTGTGAGACTCTTTTGGCATTTCAGAACATCATCTTCTGTGCCCAAAAGGACAGTGTAATTAAAGCAAAACAAGAAAGACCATGATACTTACTAACTTTGAGTACTAAACTCACAAAGAAGACAAGCAGCAAGTGTTTATTTAGGTATTTTGTTCTCTTTTACAAACATTTCTGGAGGTGTTTTTTTTCTGATACACTAGTCTGTAAATGAGATCTGTGTGACAGGGAATATAGGAAATATTAAGAATAAGTGCTCCAATGCAAATCACATCTGATCCTTATTGTTATCCATGCTACTACTGATTACTTGCAAGGAATGTGCAATTTAAATAGCATGAAATAGATTTTTTGTGGTTTTGTTGTTGTTTGTTGTTGGGTTTTTTGTTTTGTTGGTTTGGGATTTTTTAACAGAGATTTGAATACGTGTCGTAGAGCTTTGTTGTAATTTTAAAAGGAAAAAAAGGAAAAAACTGCTTTCTGGGCTTGCAAGATTTGTGCCTGGTGCAGAAGCCTTGCTAGGCTGCGGAAGCCTGATGTGGCTTTGTTCTTTCAGTTCCCTTATTGCTGCTGTTTGTTTCTAAGAGTAGATCAATGAGAGAGGCACAAAGAAAGTCCTGAGTCCCTTCCTGCTGAAGCTTAGGACTGGAAATTGTTCCTTGCTCAGCTAGGAAGGGGCAGCTCAGACGCTTCCAGAATTGGAGGAGGATCTTCTAGACCCTGCCCAGATCTTGGGATCCCTTGCAGCTGCGTACTTGGTCAGTCCTCGATGGAAGAGATGTCTGTTGTCCACTGTTAATGGAAGTAATGTTGTCCATGGCAAATTTCTAATCCTTGATCCTCTAAGAGAAATTGTCAAAATGTTTCCAGAGTTCTAGGTTTTTTCTGTGTTGTCCAGTTTCAGTGAGCCTTTAAACAAAGCTGAAAAAGTATTCAAAATTAGCAAAGATGACTTTTCTTCGTGCATTTAATTCTTAAAATATTCTTTTAAGCTTTCATAATTCTTAAAAAAAGGACTAACATATATGTGTCTGTTCTTTGGAGGAAAACCTCAAGTATACCCTAGCTGTATGTGCATTCTTTTGAGGTAAGAGAATTAGCTGTTGAGGGGGTTTAATTTTTTTTTAAATTTCAGAATTGTCTGTTGTCTGAGACCACATGAAAAAGGAGAAAAGTGGGTTGAAAGCCTGTTCTTTTCTTGCATTATTTAATAGCACATTCATCAGCTCTACTTCCTGTGATGTACAGATATGCCTGCTTTGCTTGGTCACCAAAAAGACACATCCACAATTATATTCTTTTGTGGGTGATGGTCTTCTAAAACATGATTGCCTTACTTGTGTGTTTTCTGAAGATAAGGTCCTGTCTGCACTGATTTATATTTTTTTTGGTCACAATGATATGTCTTCTTTTTTTTTATAAGAATCGTCTGTTAATTTTGCTGCTTTTTTTTCTTTTGGGCACATGCATTTCAGCTTTCTATCAGTCTATTTATAGTAGACAGACTGTTAAAGGTCTTTGTTGAATTTTTTTTACCAAATTCAGTAGTAAATATTTCAATTTGAAATGTAGATACACAAGAATATCGTATGAAATTTTCAATGACTATATAGGTTATAAAACTTCTGGAGTACATGAAAACTTTTGGATGCAATAAATACGGGTTTATGATCCAAGAGGCGTTTTTTAAATTATTATTACTTAGCCAGAGACAAGAGACTAAAAAAGAGACTGCCAAGTAATTTCTACAGTTTCAGTGAGGCACAGGCAAGCTCTAACAAACATATGAATGCATTAGAATTTTATTATTTTTATATGCCTGAAGGTTTCTGCCTTTAGGTCACTTCAAGTAACCAGGTTATTGTAGTCCAAAAGAGAAGCAAGCAACCTGGAAAGTCCATGAAGTGCAAATAGTGCAATTTTTTTTCTTAGTACACATTTTTCACTTGACAGTATCAAATCCACAAAAGAATTGTTTCCCTAAAATTGCTAGACTGTTGAGAGCCAAATTTGACCAATCTCTTGTACTAACCATTACAAGGGAGAAGCAGCAGCAATCAGTGTTTCATAAAGGAGTGTATAATGAGGACAAAGGATTTGATTTCCTTAAATCAAGGCAGCACGTTCTTGGGAATAAAGCCTCTTGCCTGTTTGCAAGCAAGGAATAGAATAGCTAGAATTATGCATAAAAAATAATGTAAATGCTGTCAGTGTAGAAGATAGCAGGTTCGCTATTCTCCTGTAAAAAAAAAGACAATTGAGCTACTCATTATAGAAAACAAAGGGAGTTAGACATTAATAAAGAAATGAATGAACAGGAAATCTGAGTGGACCCACTCCTCATAGTGAAGGTCTGTTGAAATGGTGTTACGATTTCCTTAAAGATGCTGGAGTCCAAACTTTGTCTGATAATATGTGGATGGCAGTAAGCAACAGTGTAAAATTTAAGCATCTGTAAGTATCAATGGATCCATACAGCCTTATAAATTCAGAGTAGATGCAGACGTGATTGCTTAAAAACGCAATGGCATCTTGTGTGTTGGCTGTTTTCCTCACTAGTGACAGCAATTTTGTTGCAAGAAAATTAGTAACATTACTGGGTTTACTGCATTTGCCTTGACTGTGTGGGAAAGTTGACTCTTCATTGGGCATTTGGGTTTTGAGGGTTTTGTTTTTGGTAATAGTAACTTTTGTTTTAGTGAATGTTCAGCTTCCCATGATGTTTCACCATTTTGGGTGATGATTTCATTGTTCTAGCGAAGGACTCTGGTCAGAGAGACTCCTGGAGCTGCCTTGATAAGGGCCTGTGGTTTTGAGCACTTCCTTGGGTTTTTCTTGACTCTGCTTTGTTGAACAGAAGCACATACTGCAGAGGTCAGCTTGCCACCAGCCCTCATGGGATGGAACGAGGTGGTGAAAAGTGGCATTTCTCTCTGAAGTTTAGTGATTATAAGGAGCCACAAACACCACATGGATTAAAAGCATGCTAGATGAAGAATTTCAAGTAAAAAAGATACTGTTACTGTGAGCATTTCCAGCTGATGGCTTTTGTCAAATCATTTTTCACCAGGAATGTTTTCATGGTCCTTGTTTCTTATGGTTGTGAGCTGAACTTAAAGCTGTGGGAACTGCATGTTAAAGAGAGATAAGGAAGATAAATGCAATTTTTTTAATATCATGAAAAGGATTTTTTTCTTTTTTCAGGACAAAAGTAAACTAATCTATGGCTGGTTTAGGGGTTAGTATTGTGGTATATTATTGTTGGAAAGAACATTTTCTGTAATGATTTAAACTGATAATGTATTGGATCTTAGCCAAAAGCAGACAATGTTCCTTCTGAAATATGAGTCATTCTAGGGAGCAAGAGAGTTAAAAAGGAAAGTTCTTCTGAAATAATGGTTTAACTTCTTCAATCTCTGCATGAGCATGGTGTTGTGTTTAAAAAAAAAAAAATCACCAATACCCAATTTGCATGGAATGGGAACAAGGAAATGCTCATCCCTTACTGCCCCATTCAAGCATTATTTTGCTGTGTGCTCTGATAGGATTGTGTTACATATAACTGTATTATCTGTTTGACTGGGGTTGATTGAAGCAGCAGAGTCCTTTATCCCGCAAGTGCAAAGTGTAGGATGTGGACATCCTTGGTTGGAGATACTGAATATATATACACTTAATTCACTTATCAAATGCCAATGAAATCTTGGTTTGACTGATAGGCAGCATATTAAACACTTACTTATCTTTCCTAGAAATGTCTGGTCTGTAATCATTAAAAATATATTTACTAACTCTACATTAGAAGCCTAAAATGATGTTATATTTGAGTTTTCTGGTAGACTACAGACCAGAAGAGTGCCAAAATGCCAGCTCAGAGTAACAGAATTTTTCTTCAGTTTTTTTCACCTGATATTCTCTTTGCAAGTTGGTGGCCTTTTCTTCTTACCTCCGTTTCTGAATAGCAGTACTCTCTTACCTCCCAGAACAACTTACTGCATGTGATTGGTGGCTGTCTGCTAAAATAATACTTCTTTTCTGTCACTCCCTTCTTTGACTTTTGGGGATTTTTTCCCTCTTCAGCCAGACTTTAGGAAAACAATTCTTGATATAGTGTCAGGGACTGGTTAGCTTGCTTGAGGAGCATAGAGCAAGAGCTAGCCCAAATACGCCTGGCTGCCACCCCTAGTGCTGCCCTGAGTCCTTTCTAACTTGCTTGCACTCATTATGTGCCTAATAACAAGGTTATACAAAGAAACATAATTAAGGCTATTCAGTTCATCAACATGACTTCTTTGGGTTTATTTTCATACATATTAAGTGATAGCAGTTTATTCCTAGAACTAGCTATTCTTAAAGGTGCCTTTTAACCCCAACCATTCTATGATTCATGTTGATTTAGGATTAGCATATGGATTTAACCGTCTACTCAAGATCATGTTTAGGTTTATGTTTTCATCAAAGGGGAAATCAGTGTGGTCAACTCCTCCTTGCGCTGGCTCTCCTAACTAATTATCCTGAGAGATTTTTACCAAGATAAAAAATTACTTTGGAGAGCATGCTCTTGAAAGCACTTTCCACAGAGGTTAAGCATTTTTCACCAGAATTAGATTTTGCAGAAGACTTTGATAATGTAATTTATTTAGATTCTATAATTTCAAAAAGTAATTTTCTGTGTCTTAAACTAGAATTGGGGAAACTTGCTCATTGCTTGCTTTCCTTTCTGTTTTACCCATATACTATCACATGAACACCTATAGTGCAGAAAGGCTGGATTACAGTAGTAGCTTAAGCCACTAAAATAGGTGCAAAAACTGAGATTAAAAGCTCAGTAGGTCTTTGCTGCTGGTTCTTTTCATTCGTGGCTCTGAATATAGCCCAAATGCTGAACTTCACTGAACTTCTTTAGGTTAATTGTGCTGTCTCTTCCAACTCAGGATGCATACAAGTATCCATGTTCATACTGAGGATTGCTAATTAAGAACTCAGGAATTTGATAAATATTTTAATTTTCCCTTCTATTTCTGGGAAGTATGGAGTGCTATAGATACAAAGGTAACAAATAAATCTAATTTTTTTGGTGAGCAAATGTTTGATTTCCACTGATAAGACAAATCGTTGCACTGAAGGAATAGTGTATGTTCTTTATAATAGTGTTGCTTCTGATTCTTAATAAAACACTTAGTGGGGATAGGATGAAACATAAAGTAGGGCTGTGATGGTACAGAGTGAGGAAACTGTGACAGCAAATGTTATCCCCAGATAAAAATGTATTACCAGCCAGCATGAAGGTTTTGTGGTTGGGTTTTTACATACTAGGTATTCATGTACTGGAGCTTGACATGCTAATACTGCTACCTGTACAATTTTGCACGTTGTTGAGTTCTTGGAAGGTGATTGGATTGCAGTCTGTGATGGTAATACTGCTCTAAAATTCTGTAGTAAGAAGAGCAAACTATATTATCCATAATGGATACTATCCATCAAGCTCCTGTAAATAACTGAGGCTTTATTTCGGTTTTATATAACTGTCACTGTATACATGTAATAAATACTAGTGCCTGTGTTTTAACTTTACTGGGGTTGGGATTAGTGCTGCTGAGAGAAATACTGATTGTAGAGAAACCTGTTCCTAAGAGTTGAATTAAAACACCAGTAAAAAAAAAAATCATGTTATTTGAGCTTCTCCTCTTCAAAACTCCTTTTCTCATTTTGTCTTGTTTTAAATTTCCAAATTTCATTTGGAGCATTGTATTTATAGCCAAGCTGTGCCTGCTTCTTCTGCATGATCTTCCTTCCTCCTTGAAAGGGCTGTCTGCTTCTGGTGTATTGAATTGGATGCAGCAGTATAAGGATACGTTGCTCCCTCTCAGGCTATGCCTGCCTTCTTGCTGACTGAACCTGTGACCTTATAAAATGTTAAAATTCCTTGGGCCTTTGTTTTTCACATCTGTAAAACTGAGGATAAGAGAATTTTCCTATTGCTATAAGTAACCTTGTGTTGGGGGTTGGATTGTTCCCCTTTTCTTTCTGTGGAATTCCTCCCATTGTTATGCTAAGTAATTGTGGCTACACCTTAAAACGACAGATAATGCTCTCTCGTAGGGGGGTGGGTGGAGGGGGAGGGGGGGGGAACCAGAAAAGGAAAGGTGGGAGAGGGGTCTGGAGTGGGGGACTCTCTCTCGCTTGGCTCGTGGAGTGGAAAGACCGCCTGGGCTCTGCTCTGGCATCTCCCCCTGCCATCCCAGCACTGAGATCCACGCTCCCTGCCGTTGAACATCGCTCTGCTGCTCTCCCATCTCACCTACTATCTCCGGACACTCTGCGGAGCGCCACGACCGACACCGTGAGGGGGAGTCACCTTCCCATCCCCTCTCACCCCTGAGCCGCCGCCGCCATCACTCCAGCCCTCTTCAACTGCGCGGGACCTGCCCTGCCCCCACAGCACCGGTAACTGAGCACAGGGAGACGGCCTGAGGCCAAAAGGGACTGGAGCTGAGCTAGACTGTTCTGTTCTGTTGCCAATTTTTATAGCTGTTGTTGTTTTCTGCCTTGTTAAATACCAGTAAAGAACTGTTATTCATATCCCCATATCTCCTGCCTGAAGGCGTCTGATATGGACCTAAAATAATTAAAAGGGAGGGGGGTTGCACTCTGCATTGCAGAAAAGGGGCTCCTGCCTTTCCTTAAACCATACCTGTCTTTTCAAACCAAGACACCTTGATCTCAGGAAATGAGCTGGAAATTCTGACCAAAACACCAATGAAGCACTTTCCTCACAGGTAATCCTCCTGATGAGGTTATTTGTGGAATATGCATTACTCCCTGATGCTAAAGGTGCATTAACAGGAGATGACAACAGTATACTTGCTTTTGCATTTGCTACGGAGGATGCTCGGGGGCAGTGCTAACCTTGGGAGGGTGGCAGGGGAGGAGCTGGTTGTTTCTTTCATGGATATGAGAATGAATGCTGGTTTAGTCCTGTCATGTTTTGTTTCTCCCTCTGTGGCCTAATCCAGCACCTTCTGGTATATGTGATGAAAGCACCTGCCTCTTGTTGATCTTGGAAAAAAAGTTCTGTAAAATATTCACTAGATCACCATCCCCTATCTACCACCATTCCATTATGTGGCTTTGATCTGGAATTGAAAATTTTCATTTGGCACCTCACTGCTGTGATACCAACTTACTCTTCTGAAACATTCAGCTGGAGTAGGGGCATGGAGAGAAGGGATTGTTCTCTGCCAGTGTAGGTTTTACAGCACTTGGTAGAGCCTGTTTCCTGAGACTTGTTTCTGGTATTTCCTGCATACACAAAAGGAATCCTCTGCTGGCTAGGATTATGTACCTGGTTTTTATTTGGTTTTGAGACACCGCAAATAATATTGTGACACGATAATTAATATTTTAGAGCTATTTTTAAAATCTTTGGGTTGAAGATATTTTTTCTAGGCTTAACATTTTGAAGGGCTTCTGCCGCATGGGTTAGGGTTTGGGGTTTGTTTTGCTTCCTCCTTCACCAGAGAATATTAATGACTGTTGTCCTGAAGGTCTTCTCTGATGTGATGTTTTCCCTTCTCTACTTTTTATCACTCTGTCTCTTCAAATCAAGTGTCATTAATTTGTTCTAGCCTTCAGGGGATGGTGGGAGAAAACTAACTCATATGAGAAGGAGTGAGCGTGGGTGATCTGTACAGACACTAGAGTTGCAAATGTTGGCGGAGCAGAGCACTGTGTAGTGTCCTCATGTGTTGCACAGAAAACAGGTTTTCCCAAGATGCTCTTTGCCTTTTTTTTCCTCTATGCAAAGAACTAAAGTTGTCAAATAACATTGGCAAAGGTGGCCTTGATGCTTCATTTGTGGTTTCCTTTGCTACACCTGTATGGGCAATAGTTTCTGGATTTATCTTTGGTTAACCAGGCCTCTTTATGAAAATTTGTAATTGCAGTTTTTTATTAATGCCAGTTCACTCTGGTAGTATAAACTCGTCAATTTGCATGCAGTGATTGAAGGGAAAAGATAGATGAAAGCCTAATTTATTCACATTAGATAAGCAGATATGAATATGAATGAGATTGCACTTCTTTTGGAAATAGAGCTGTGTTGTTCAATAGATTTAGTATAACAAACATTTATATTAAAGCCCATTATGTTGAGTCTCATAGTTGTTTTCTTAGGAGAAGTTACTTAGTGAGCTGTCTATATGATGTGACCTTAATTTCAGTAAGTAATGATGTCTGCAAGTTCTTCAAACAGCTCACAAAAAGGAACAGAACTGCATGGCAATGAAACAATGTATGTAACTTAACCACAAACTGTGTCTTGAGCTGCCCTTTTAGTGAGCAGATGCAAAGAAAAATTTCTGGAGTTTTTTCTTTTATTTTGCCTTGTTGTTCTCCAGAAAATAAGGAAGAAAATTGCTTGCTTTAGTGATTAAAAAAATAAAAATATATGGTATAAAACTGGTGTTCTGAACATTTCGTATTGCTATGGCAATATATAATATTCCTCAGATACATGCTTGCACACAAACCTCATTCAAGCTGTAAGATTGTATAATCAAGACATGTGACCCTTATATGTGACTTTGTTACTAAATTTTGAGGAAAATCAGAGCCTACTGGTTAATAGTTAAACCCTTCAAAAACAATGCAGTAGTTGTTCTTGAAGCATGTGAGAATTTCATGCATATGAAATTTCATGCTCTTGTAGTTGTTTTCCCTCATATTCATGACTTTTCTGAGGAAGCCCAGTCTTTGATGACTCAGCTACCAAAGTTGGTCTAGTTGATTTAGCTTTTTCTTTGTGTGTCGACTGTAGGTATTCCTTCCCACTTGGCTTCTTCACTTAGCCTTTCATAACTTTTCATTCCTTCAAACTACTTGCCCGGAGAAGTTTTTAGGACATACTTCTCGTTGGACATGCAGCCTCTTTACCATCTTTATTTGTAAATCTGTACAAATGACCAGCCACAAGTCTGCTCAGGCATGTGCAGGTTTACATGGTGCAATCGTTTCTTTGCCAGTAAGGCTTTGTAAGTACCAGATGTCTTTGAAAAGCAGAAAGCTCTTGGAAGCATGTGCTCACTAATGGAATGGTAAGCAGCTAAACACTTCCAAAACATTGCACAAAGCAACCTCCTCTGGGATTTGCAGTCTGCATTCTGCAGTGTAACTCAATAGGGTGTTTTCCTCCCTTAGGTTTTTAGTATTGTGTGCTGCTTTGCTCAAGCACAGTCTCTTGGAACTCAGTGCAAAAACATCCCTAGCTCAGTGAACGTAAAGAACAAGTTGTCAAGTGGTGGATATTATTCCCTACACAGTGCTTTAAAAGATATCTTTGCTTGATTGTTGTTAATTGTCATACATGTGTGAGTTTGCAAATGTTGCTTCTGGAGCTGGTGACAGAGTTACATATCTGCTCCTCATACTTGATGGCATTTGAAGATGGAAATATAATTTTACAATACATAGAATGAAAATTCACTTGAAACAGTGATTGTATTTTACTGTCAGTCTATAATGTTTCACCAATTACGTATGTACCTGACAAATGAGAAAATAAGTGCAGCATATCCAAATTGTTGCAGCTAGAAAAATGTTGAATTGACAGTGTTTAATGCATTGTGAATATAAATTTTGTTCTTAATGTCCATTTGGAGTGGGAAACCATACAGAATAATTTTTGGACTGAGTTTGTACATATTGAAGAGCATTTAGTTATCTGAAGGAAGGTATGTGAAGAGCATTCACAGACTTATTTGTGCCAACAGACATTGCATTCTAAATCACTGTTATACCACTTTGTCATCTATAAATAAACTGGCAAACACACTGCTCAGCTTTGAATTTCCTTCACTGCTAGTATCACTTGAAATCAGTGGTTCCTGTTTCAGTATTGCATGTTCTTTTGACATAAATCAAAGAAAAATCCTCACAGTGAAGCTATCAGAAATATAATTTAATTTGTATTAGGATGACAAAAACATTTCTCCTGTGTCTCCCCATGTCCAATTTCTATTTTTATAATAAAACGGTATTTTATAGACAGTTAAATTGGAAAAAATCTATATGTCTGTAGATATCTGTATCTATATAATCTATAATCTGCTATAGGTTAAGGTTGAATAGTGAATCGAAGTATCCATCATAACAAGTATAAAAAGCTGCTCAGAAGCATGATTTCTCAGGAATTGCAAGGGCAGTCCTGTGAACTTGAATCTTGTGAAGTAGCACATGTCTTCCTTGAAAACTTCCTTAACAGAGAGAAATTTCTAAGGAGTCCACAAACAACTAGTGTTTCTTAAACTTTCTGATTGTACCAACAATTAATTTGTTGGAGATCAGGATATTAGTTTCAAATAACTTACTCGTTTCTTTACATTTGAACATTTCTATTGTGTTGTACAGTTCTGGAGCTTGCTGCCCTGAGAGTTTAGGTAGGATGTTGACAGGCTCTGATAGACAAATCTTCAGCAAGAAATTTGATGCTTGAACTGATCCCTGGAAATAGTGAGCAGAAAAAGTTTTGTTGTTGTTCAGCTGGCAATTTTAGAATACAAAGGAAGTTGAAAAGCACTGGGTAAATTAAGCAGTTCTGTCTTCTTAGAGGAGAAAAAATTGCTTTTTACAGATTACTTTGTACAAGTATACAAAGGGCATGACTTGACAGCACTTTGATGAAATCAGTGATATTGGAAAGTATGTGGAATTTCTCCTCTGGATATTTTTTTCTTTTTTTTTTTTTTTTAGTATGAACACAGCTGCTTTTAATGTTAATCCTGCACACATAGGAAACATACTTTACATTCCCTATGTTCATAGTTTAAATCCATAGGTGCATAGATCCTGGAGATCTTAATTGAAAATTGAATTTCCTGCTTTACTGTGCTGGGGATTTTGTTATTATTTGATGAAAAAATGTTCATATCTCTTTGCATGTGTTGTTTAACAGTAAGAGCTCCAGTACCAAACGAGGACCTGTGCAAGTGTAGCAAAACAGGCTATGTCTGGCAAAATTAACAGGAGCAACAGATTCAATGCAATGCTTGTAAGAGCATTAATTATTTTTTTTCTTGTAACAAGAAGGACAAAGGTCGTGGACTTAGCAGTGTGGAGTGGATATAGAACCTCTCCTGTGGGCTCCTGGTGGGACACTGCTGCAAGTTCTTTCTTAGTGATATGAAGCTGCAATGTGACATGAAGACTATGGCAGAGTTATTGGCTAGTGGATGTTTCTCCCTTTATGAATGGAAATATAATGTTGGATCTCTTTTGCCCTCACCTAACGAAAGATAAAGCATTGATTCAGCTGCCTGGGAAATCTTCCAGATCTGAGATTCATAGGAATTTAGAGTTGGAAAAGAAGGGTGGCAGAACTATAGCTTTAGAAGCAGTTGCAGTTCTTTTCAAATGATAGATGGAGCATAATACTGTATGCATGCAAAATTGCCCCTTTAATTCATTTGTAAATCAGGCTATTCATCAGAATATGAGTATATGGGTTTTATATTGCAAGGACATTTCAAGCCTATACTTGCAAACCTGGAAAGTGTAAAGTCTGTAAGCTCTTCCATGCTATTCCAAGCAAAATACTAATTGGATTAACTGTATATAACATTGTAGTTTTCCAGTAGGAACTCTGGGATTTGACCGTAATAAGTTAAACCTCAATGCTAACTCTTTATTTTGAGCATCTTTCTCCCCCTGCTTTTACCTGCTGATTTTAATCTTCTCTTTTGGAACTTTAATTGACAACGTTAATTTTGAGTGCTGGGCTTTTCAACTTTCCATCTTTGGGGGGTGATTTGTTTTGTTTTGTTTTTCCTGGATACATTTCAGCATCTATTGCTAAGTATAAAAGAAGTAGGCTGCTTTGTGCAAAGTACCTAGAATAGCCATCAAGTACCCATTTTCGAGACAAATTCAGACTTTTGCAACTTGTGGGATTGCAGACCTTTGCACTTTTTATTTCTGTTCACTGATTTGCGCTATACTTGTCTGACTTGTGACAAATCCAGGGACATGCAGCTCCTTGCAGAAAGCTTTCTAACATTTCTGGTTTCTCTGTAATGGGCCCAGTGTATTTACCTGTTCACACGTCTGCATACCAAAAGAAAAAAGTCTAATTTCTTTGTGCTTTAAATGAAAGTAAAAAAGTTAAATCCATTTTGAAATCTCAGTCTTGTTCAACTTCAGGTCTTTGCAGTTGGAGCAAATGGGGGCGGGCGATAATTGGTAGAACTGTACAGTTATGTAACTAAAAGCTTTTCTGCTGCAAGTTAGGAGAGCAGATTGCCTGGCCATCAAATTGTGACATGTGTTTCTAATCTTCCCACAGTGTCCATGCAGAGGAGTACAGTCAATAAGTGTGTATTGGTTTGGTAGATTAATGTGTTCAAATAAAGATGTTACAAAAAATTTCCTTTGGGGTACAAACTTTTTTTTAGAGAAACAGTGATGGTATTATACCACTTGGGGATTTAAATAGTATTTATTTTGCATAATTAATGGAAGATTTTTTTCTTATATTGAAATTGTAACTGTTGATGGCTTATAGCATGAAAGTTGTCATCTAAAACTCCCAGTGGGGAATCAACTAGTAAAAAAATGATACAGTGTATCACAGTGGTGATAAGACAAAATATGCTATTTTATGGGGAAAATATCATGTTACTGTCACAGAAGAATGGTCAGCTAGCCAGGAATCATGAATTGTGTCACCAATTTCACATAAATATTCATGAAAGCAGTGACTGAGATATCAGTGAGTCTTTTCTATACCCAGAGGGTGGGTGGTTGGTTTGGTTTGGATTGAGGTTCTTTCTGGCTTTTGTATTTAGTTTTTTTTGATGGAATGACACTATTTGGATCTTAGTGTATACATTCAGGGAAAAGTGGTACTATAGAACTATAATATAAACTGAACTGAAAGACCATAGCGTATGAACACTTTGCATTGTGAGTTTGTTGGATTTGATATTGCAGCTGTTGTCCTTTATAGTCCTTTTGTATCTATATGGAGTTGGGACTTCAGCTTCTCCCTGGCATGTTGACAAATGTGAGGTTTGCTTCTCTGTAGTGGAACAAGGCCATTACCTGAAAGAGAGCATCTGAATTCTACCTAAGATGGCCTGCTGCTGCATGATGAGGCCTATCTTGGACCCTTGGTTTTATTCAGTTACTTCAAAATTACCCATAGAGTGTAAAAATCAGATTTTGTTTGTTTGTTTGTTTGTTTGTTTGTTTGTTTGTTTGTTGGATCACTGAAGGGCCCGTTTAAACTGACCTCAGTACCAGTCAGGGCTTTTAACATCACTTTGGTTAAGGATCATTGCCATAAAAACTCTGGGCTTGACCCTAAATGGGATGTGTATGGGGAAGTTCTCTTTTGAGCAGAAGAAACAAAGCAGGTTTTGACACTGCACTCTTAGGCATCCATGGGATTCTCCAAAAGCATTGCCTGCCTTCCTGCAGATGCTTGAAATCACCCACCAGGGAGTTTCCAGTTTCACAAGAGAGTAGAGCCAAAGTCTTGCCCCCAAGGCAGAGACAGGCATCCCAGCCTAGCTCAGGCTGCATGTCACTTGTGCTTGGTCTGTCATGTGTATTTGGGCTGCTCTTTCTAGGGAAACAGCCTCTTTATTGCCATGAAGGTGAACAAATCATAATTTTGGGAGGTTAAATAAAGGGGTAGAGGTTAAAGTGTGAAACACCAGTGTCCTTTTGTGTAAGGCATGGTTTGGGAAAGCAAGCAGGATGTTTATCCATTCCGAAAACAGAAGTCAGAAATGTGTTGGTTTAACCAGGCATACACAGGACAGGTGTTCTTTGCATTTTATGGAAAGCCTATTGCTGTTCCTCTGGATTTAAG
The DNA here is from genome assembly GCA_037013685.1 of Acridotheres tristis. Classification (NCBI taxonomy): domain Eukaryota; kingdom Metazoa; phylum Chordata; class Aves; order Passeriformes; family Sturnidae; genus Acridotheres; species Acridotheres tristis. The sequence goes on along the minus strand of CM072888.1, from coordinate 22,097,645 downwards.
AATAGAGGAGTAATTTTAAAAGAAAGGGTAAATCTTTCTTGAACATGTTCTTTTTTTCAGGGCTGCTTTGGTTTGTCTTACTGCTGTTGCCAGTATTGCATGCTCTGGTGGCAGCACCAGGAATGGGCAGATATCTATAAAAATAATTATAGACCAGATTTACCTGATGGATCTGCTTTAGTTACTTGGTATCCTTTTGCACACACATATATGGATGTACATAATAGAAAACAGCTTCTGCTGAACAGCTGCCAGTGCTCAACTGCTGTTTAACCATTGAATGATGCACAAAATTGTCGTAACACTTCTTAAAACACAGTGACTTTGGATTGTGTGTACCTAAGATGATTTTTGCATGGTGAATCTAAATATTGCTCCTCTTCTATTCTAGTGTGTGGAGACATCCATGGTCAGTTCTTTGACTTGATGAAACTGTTTGAAGTGGGAGGTTCTCCTGCCAACACGCGGTACCTCTTCCTGGGGGACTACGTGGACAGAGGGTACTTCAGCATTGAAGTAAGTTTCTAATTTCTGGTTTGGGGTGCAAAACCATTTGCAGCATATTATGTATATTTGCCATCATATCTTAACTATTTCAGGAATACTGAGGCTCTTCACAAATACCATGTTAATGTTGCTGGTGGTGTTTTTATAAAGGATGCTTAGAATCCAGCCAAGACCCACTATATCTGTGCTGGAAAGCTGGCATGAAATGGTGCTAACTAGTGGCCATCTAAATATTGCACAGAAGGCAGCGTGCTCTGTAGCTTGCAAAAGCTAAATAGCCTGAGCAGACGTGAGCTATTAGAAAGAGACATAACAGAAAACCCTAACCCACGACCCAAAGTTGAGTTTGACTTTTTGGTTTATTTCATCTGAGTTTCCCAGATGTGAAATTTTAGGAGAATGGAAAGACTAGATGAGAGGTAAATGGGACAAAAAGCCAGAACACAGCATGCTGTGCAGGAGAGAAAATGAGTAAGTTCTGTTTAGATACGGCATGCAGGAGTGCATGATCTCTGGCTTTTGATGCAGCACTTGAATCCACAGAGAAGTGATGCACAAGTGCCCTGTTGGTGATGCTAAGACCTGGTGTAGTCTCCAGGTCGGGCCATAGGAATGTAGAGGTCAAATGATATCTTTAGCTGGCTTGTGAAAGAAACAGTGTCCTATCCAACCTGCCAGCTTTGATTAGAAGTGAGTCAAATATCAAACCTAAATCCTCTGCTTGTAAAACAAATGAGATGTTTTCTTCTATCCTGTGTTATTGTTTGATTTACAAACTGACAAGATGAAGTGCACAACTGTTGACTAAAACCTGATGGGAATTTGTTTGTCTAGTTTATAGCTGACCTAGTTACTGAACAGTCAATCAGAAACGCTTGGTGAACTCTTGATCTACAACTTGACTGTTTCTGTGAAAAGTTCCGACTTTAACTCCCTCTGAGTCAGAGCAGAATGCCCATTACGTGTTGGAGGCAATGTAGATCCTATGATACATGTCTGTGTGTCTGTGACTAGATTAGATGTCATCATGTGAGAACACATCCGCTGCTGTTTCATTCTACATCCCACATCGAAGTACATTGTTGCCATATTGGTATGCAAGTATAAAAGGCCAAGCAACTGAGTTGTTTATGTGTTTGGAAAACAGATCAGTGTATCGATTCAATAAAACTACTTTTACTTTATTAGTTCATTTTAAAACTTCAAGTGTTAACAGAATCTTTTGGCACATTTTACAAATAGAAATATGCTATTCTCAGTAAAGATTCTCTAAAAACTTAAAAATTGCAAGGTTCTTTCGCCCACATGCTAAAAATCAATATAGTCAGGATTTAGTCTCATACTGAAATCAGCACTTTGATCATGATTTTTTTGAGCTTGAGTTCATGATTTTCTTGAGAACTAATCCACAGTGAGCTGTGAGCTAAATCACTGCTGTGGATTACCATGCTGGATTGCTTGGGGAAGATTGAGATGGAAGAACAGGAAGAGCTTCACAGACTTAAACCATTGTGCTGCTCTGTCTTGAACTACCATTTTTGAGTTGTGATAACCTCATTCGTATCTCCTGTAGTCTTTGATTGAGACAAGATGTGTCTGGAAGAGGAAATTTTGTCTTCACTTCTATATACAAAGGCTTTTAATAAAAGAAATAGAAGTGGACTTGCTACAGCTTTCAAGTGCTTCTCTGACAGTCTGCCAAAATCTGTTCCAGGGCTATTACCAATTAAAGAAATAGCAAGCCATATAAAACAAAGAAAACATCCTATGTATAGGTGATAATCCCCTTAAAATCTCTCATTTAGTAATCCGTGCATGCATTCTTAGCAAATTGTATTCTGAATTCAGTTTTTCCATTCAGGAACATTGCTTTTTTCACTGGAAGCAATATCGGCTTCTACCAGCACCAAGGAAATAGCTCACCTGACACATTATTTCTTTTGTATGTTAGATTCTCAAATCACTACTTCTTTTTCTTTTTGGTCACATAACCAATTTTCCCCACCTGTCACCTTGATTAAAGAATGTCTTTGAAAGGAAAGGCAAGTTTCTGTTTCATAAGTAGATGTAGAGCTGTACATTCAGGCATGAACTCAGCACAATAAGTACTGACAAGGAAAGGAAAATTGTGAAGAATGCAACTTGGCATTTAGAGGGGGAGGATGTTTTTGGTGGAGAAGGGGACCTAAATGCATGGATCAGGCACCAACTTTTGTCAGTACTTTGTGTTGGAGAAGTCATGCTAGTAAACAGCCCTAGCCTCAGTTCATATTTCTACCACACCAATCACATACTGATCTTTCTTCCATCCATCTGCTGGCTCCCATTTGTACAATGGAGACAGGAGACTATTGCAGTTCTGGGGTCTTTCCAAAAGAATTAAGTAGCTGGTCCAAGGTACTAATCATGAGTAATACAAGCTTTAAAAAAAATTCCCCTTGATTGCTGTGTGATCTCTAGTGTAAAAGTGACACCATTGAGCTTAGACCGAGCTGAGTTCTGATAGTGGGCGAGATAATCCTTCTCTGTGGGCTGCAAAACATTTGGGATTCTTCTGGATGAAAAGTACTACATAATGCAAACTATTATCATTAAGAACAGAGAAAGAAATTGCATAAGGTAGGTGGAAAGCATTTGATAATTCAGAGAGAAAAAGAGAAAAGTATTTGTGTAAGGCACTCAGCAGAAATGTCAGTCCTTGCCCTATGGAGCTTTTGATCCAAGGGCTCAATTCTTCATGTGCATGCTCCATTTTTTTTTTACTGGAGTTAGCTTCACTGCTTGAAGGGGGGTGCGTGTTTTGTGTCTTTTATTTTAGTTCTAAGCAACAAGTCAAAGAATGAGAGACTGATAGAGAAGTTACAACTAGTAAAATTAAAAAATTTCAAGTTGTATGTAGAATGAGATGAGGTTTCTTGGCACAGACAATCTTTATTCCATATCTGTGTTCCCTTTTCAATTTGACCTTCTGGCAGAGCCTGGGCATTTCTTCACTTAAAATAACAAATTTGTGCAATTTAATACAGTGCATTTGTTTCCTTAGCTATGTAACTGATAACATTTCCCTCTTGTGCTTGCACACCGTTCCAGGGGTTTGAGTCCAGAGTAGAAGACACCCCTTGGTTTTCACTTTCAAATATGTTTTATGGTCATGGAGAGTAGAAACCCAAATGATCAAAACAGAGGGCTATTTTTAAATATAAAGAATAGTTAGAGCCTAAGTGGTTCTGCAGGAATAGGTTGTAAGGGGGAATGACTAATCTCTCTACCTGAGTCTGAAAACTCTTTTTTGAAAAGCAGACAAAAAGCAGTGCAGGGAGGAGTGTACATACAGACTGGTTTTCATTCCAGTCTTAGGAAAATGGAAAATCGCAGAGTAAAAACCAACTATAATGCAATAATAATAATAATAATAATAATAATAATAATAATATCTAAACCAACTTTGGAATTATTTTCTTGCTCAATTTCATATAACAGCATACTGTCTTATGTGTCACTTGACCATCATAAGGTACATTGTGATCATTTTTGGCAGAGGATAGAGTTAAAATATGGAGACTCGAACCAATGTTCAAAACTAAGAAAACTGGAGTTATGTTTTAAAGTTCAGAACATGCATACATTTCCCTTTCTGAAATTTCAGAAGGTGAAACTGGTTTTGTGGTATTTTCAGCAAGAACAAAGTGATATGTGTGGAGTGAGTCTGGAATTTGACCACTGGACCTTGCACCAATTAAAAAAAGCATCTGGCACTTGAGATGCTTCTGAACTCAGTGAACTGTTGGAAATTAAGTGGTCTCTCCCAAGAAAAAAATTACACCTAAATAAACTTATTTGTAAATGGGGTGAAGTTAATGCTGGTGAAGTTGTGTGCTTATTATCTCTCAAGAATCTGAATTTTGAGGACTTCATTGGAAGAATAAACACCTTTCAGCATCCTCTATTACTGTAGTGTGTTAATGTTTTCTAATAAACAGCTTGATTTAAAATAATTTGGGCTGGTCAGGAATACTTCACCAGTGAAGTCAATAGTTTTTTCAGTTCTCTTAGAGCAAAGAAAATCCTAGGACTTTAATGACCCTAAATTCCCTTGCCCTTTTCTTCTGTAGACCAGTAGCAAATATCTTTCTTCATAGCAACAATTTGCATCTTGTGATATCTCATTTTTGTGAGGCAGTGCTCCTTAGAGCTATGAATATTTAGTAATTCAGCAAATTCAGATTATTTTTTATATATATTAGATTATCAGACTGGAACATCTGTTTGTGTCAAGGCCATCCTTCCAGCTTGACTAGTCCTGTGCCAGCTGTTCCCAGTGTGATTCCCCAGCATGCCAAGAACCCCTTTTGGCTGCAGAGGGAGAACATGTGATGGCACCATTTCTCCTGCAGTGATGCCATCTCTCTGTGGGACCCATCTTCCCAGGGAACAGCTGTGGCCTAGACACAAGGTCCCAAAAAGGAGAGTTAGGAGTCATCACTTGAATACCTGTTTAGAAAGTACTAGCTATAAGAATTGGAGGAACATTTACAAAAAAGAATTTTCTAGTCACTTTTTGCTTGAAAAAGCGGTACTTCTTTTTGGATATTTTTTATCTTTTCAGATATTCTTTTTAAAGGCTGAAATGGGAGTAATGTGGTTTAAGTAATATAAAACAGTATATTGCTATTTTAATGAAACCCTACTTGTAGTGAAGACAATTTTTCTGTATTTGCCCTAGTGTTCAGAACTTTCTTTGTGCTCAAGGGATAGTAGTTCAGATATGGCAGTAAGTTGCATCTCATGTGAGTATTCTGGTTACAGCTGCAATGTATCTTTATTTGTCTCTGAAATCATGCCATAATAGTCATCCTGGTAGCATGGATGCAGCTTTGTGTGTAAAAAGGTACATAGTTTCCACTGGGATAGTTACTCCATTTTAGGAAGCTGTATCTGGACTAGATATTGTGATGGTCTCATCATTTCAGTGCACCTGAAATAATGCAATTTTTGTATTTAGGTGAGTTGTGTCTTAGAGAGTGCGGGAGTTATGCCAGTTCTACAGGTCACAGGGCATCAGTAGAGATCTTAGTAATGTGTGGCTCAAATCGCCCTTTCAGGCATGAATTACCTCACACACACTCTTTCACACTTTATTCCATCTGCTGGAGGAGTGCCCGGTGCTGTCAGTCATTTGGAGGGGGATTTCATCTTCTGTGGCCCATACAAAGCCACACAACTGGCAGTGAGCTGCATCTCTCTCTTTCTGCCACTACCAGTGCCACAGCACCCACAGGTGACCACTGTGACGCTGTGGTTCTACTCAAGTGGCCATGGTGATGATTTTTCAAGGCTCCTTATTTTAATTATGTAACTTGAAATGCACAGAAGAACTGTGGGGCCTTTGGTTTTCCTTTTCAGGATGGGCTGAGATGTGGAATTGTGCAAATGCTCAAATTCAGCATGTGACAGTGGAGTTTAATCCCAAGTCTATTTTGAAAATGTGGGCCTTTGGCTTACACAGTGCTTAATTGCACAGACCTTTTCTTCCCTGAAGCTGAGGCTGCCAGAAACTCAGCAGGAAAACAGCTTGACTATGGGAGCTGGACAGATTACCTCTTTATAACAAACTCATGTACTATTTCAACAGCTGAAAGACACTAAAACAAGTAAGAGGGGTTTGAGGGTCCTCAGTTAAGAGTTGTAACTTCTTATATTTTTTTTAATAGGTTGAAATTAAACAGGCAAAAATACCTTACAGATGTCTAGATCGCAAGGTCCTCACTGTACATTTTGCATAGAGTTACGACAGAGCTGATGTTTAGTATGTTCTTAATGAAAAAGTTGAAGGGAGCAAGGTATTTTAAAATGTTACAACAGGGAAGCAATATTAGGAAATACTTGTAGACTTTAAGCTGAGATTTTCAACAAGGGAGATTTATCATGAATCTTTTGACTTCAGTAAGAATTATGATATGTGAAACATGGGTAGAAAAAAATCAAAACCAGAATGTTTGCTCATGATTTGTTGTTTGGACATAAGGTTTTTTCTATATAAATGACTAAGTTGAAAAGCCGTGAAAATCGTTGCCCTCATATTTGCTCTTTAGTCTGCATGGAAAAAAATCTTCTAATTAGTTCTTATTTACTATTACAATATCACTGAACTACTGAAAAGGGAGAAAGTTAAAGGAATCATCTAAACAAAATAAACCTTTGGTATAGTACTGCTGAACACAACACAAAATGTGAATGGTGGGCTTATACATTACTTGAATTGTGGCAGAGAAATGGAACTTTCTGGACTGTATTGATTATCTTGTATATTCTGTCTGGTTCTCATGAGTACTTCAAAGGAAGCATAGAAAAAAAAGAAATAAATAAATCTATGATAAGCAAATATGGAGTGATCAACCTGTAAGCAAGTACCTAATGCCAAAAGGTTAAAAGTTCCATCTCTCCTTATTTTCCCTGCTTTCCAGATCTGGACAATATTTTAAATGTGGAGTGTTTATTTTGATCTTGCCAGAGCTTTAGGAAAATTAAAAACTTAGTTATGAGAGCAATGTAAACCACTTTTTTTTTAATATGCCATTTCATCTAATCATTAATTGTGCTTTTCTAAAGGTGTTTTGGCAGGATTAGAAGCTCTAGGGTAACTTGGATATGACTGGAGCTTTTCTTGCATAGATGGGGGTGTCACTTTAAACTTCTTGTCTCACAACATTTACATCATTTTTTGCATGAGTCAGCTTAAAGTGGAAGGTTCTGGAAGTTCTTGGAGGACTGAAGGAGTCATCATCAAAGAGAGAGAGAATTGCTCTGGTGGTGTGGACAAGTTCAGGTTTCTTGCCCCATTGGAGTGAAACCCTCAAACCAGAGTCTGCTGGAGTTTACACAGAAACAGAAGACTTTCTCCAGGCACACCCTTTGTAGTTGTTTTGGGCCACAACAGATGACTCCTATGACATAACACCATAATTCCATGTTGGAATACGTTAGCATGATGTCCCCAGTACTCTGACATCTCTCTCTCTTCCTGCAGTGCCAATAGTGCCAGGGAGGCAGAAGAATTGGCATGAGATGGGAGGCCTTCTGTGTGTTTCCAAGGGGGAGAATTAGTTTTACAATTCCTCAAGTATAATGCCTGTATTTTTGCTGTTTTCCTCTGTCTGTAGACCCTCTGAGTAGAAGAACAGAAATTACAGATAAAGAACAGAGCATTCAGATGTTTACGTGTAATAAATTCAAGGCAATGACTAGTAGTATAAAATTCCTGCCTCTGTGTGATTATCTATGGATGGTGTGAGCACAAACATCAAAATGCTGAATCCCTTCTTCTTTTCCTTTTTTTCTTTTAAGTTGCCTGTGTAACAAACAAGGGAGAGGAAATCTACATGTTGAGATGATTAAAGTTATTATTCAGCTGTTTTTCAAGACACTCTGAATTGTACAAGGCAATTTGCACTATAATGTAGAGGCATTACATTAACAGCAATGCTGATCTGAAACCATAGAGTACATTCTGAATTTCCAATCTATTGATTATTTAGTTAAATGAAATGTTGTTTTTTTTCCAATGGAACAAAGGGGAGTGTTAGGAAGTAGTTGTAAATGAAAGTGGGATTTTTTGAGACCTTTTGTTTCTTGTGCAGCATTTCTGCAGCTCATGGTAATATAAGCGAGGAAAGGTTGGAGGACAAACTATGCAGACAGTTTTTCTGGCTTTCTAGAGAGGACATTGTGGTCTGTACAATGTCATTGCAGGCTCATCTCGTGAGATGAGTGGGTCTTATTTCCATCAACTTCCTTGGAACTGTGAGTCAGTTTTCAAAACAAATATTTTTAATTGGGTGGTTTAGAGTGGTCTGGGCAGAGCTTAGCCTCTCCAAGTTTTTTTTTTTTATCTTTAGAAACACATCTAGAAGAAATGTCATCTCAAATAGAAATCTTTAGGAAAGAGAAAAGGCATTATAAAAGCTTTGTTGTTACTTCATTTAATGCAAGAGCTTTGTGGATCTTTTTATCCCAGTTGTATGTAGGGAACAATGTTAAGTGAAAAATTAACAGGCTTTCATGTAAAAACTGTGTAATTCTGAAAGCTGAGGTATTTCCTGAAGTGTGAGTTAAATTGTTCTGAGGCAAATTTTCCTTAAGCCAGGAAATGCAGGTCTTCTGGTGAAGTTGTTTCCGCAGAAGGTTTCTGCCTAACGTTCCAGGTGGTGAGTGTGCACTTCATTGTAGAGATGCAGAGCAGTTGCTGTATGAGAGCTGGGGCTGCTGGAGGCAGTGCACAGCTGACCAGGGAGGTGCCACTCAGCAAGAAGTGTAAAACTCTACCAGAATATACCCATCTGAGTTTCAGCCAGTCCAGGCTGAGGGCAGGGAGGTGTTCGAATGTAGCATATGAAGAATGAAGTTAATCAGTTGAAAATAAATGCTTTGCACCAATTACTTTTACTTTTTCTGCTAGATTTTTGTGATGGAAGGGAATGTAAATTGTTCTGTCATTAATTATGAATTCTATTTTTCTTTCTTGTTCTGATTCGCAGTGTGTGCTGTACTTGTGGGCCTTGAAAATCCTTTATCCCAAAACACTGTTTTTACTTCGTGGGAACCATGAATGTAGACATTTAACAGAGTATTTCACATTTAAGCAAGAATGTAAGTCTATCTTACTTTTCTCCTCTTAGCTCCTTTCTCAGCAACTTAATCTGTTATTTTGCAAATATTTGATACTGATTTACAATTAGTAAATTTTCATGTACTTTTCATGTTAACTGCCATTAATTTTAAATTGTAATCCCTGTTCCCTGAGAGGGCAGTCACCTCTCAGTGGTGTGGAATGAAAGGGCTTAGACTCCCCCAGCTCCAATTTGAGCTTGCCAGCCTGGTGTGGGTGCATCTGGGCCTGGATGCTCTTGGTAAACGTGTACTGCTACTGATGCTTTTTGTTGCAGCTGAGTGTTTGCTGCCCCATGCAGCAGCCTGGCAGGCAAAACCTGCTGGCACACCAGCCCTGGCACCTGTGACAAGCTCCTGACTGCTAGTTAAGAAGGGCCTCATCTAATGGGGCAGGAGAAAATGCAAGGAATTTTTATTTTGTTTTTTTCTTTTTCCTTTAGGTGTAGCATTTTCACATTTATCCTCTGTGTAGGCTTAAACTTTACAATATGCTCTTTTGATATGAATTCCTTTCTGTGTTGCAAGAAAGGTTGCAGTGACACATAAAAGCTCATTAGATGTAGACCTTTACCTGCACAATGAAGCTTTTTTTTCCCTATGACACTGTAAGATGAAACTATTGCCACAAGTCTTGTGTTTCCTTTCTACACTGGGGATAAAGGAAATGTTAATTGGCTCAAAGGCTTCATGGTTTACTGAGTTTAATATGCATATTGGTAAATTAACATTTCAGCTTCATTGTACCACCTCGTTCATTTCATAATGGCATTTCTGTAGATAATTAATTATAAGGGACTGGTCTAAAGTTCTGACTTTTTCTTAGAGAGTATATTGAATGATAGTGATGATAAATATTTAGCAGATGTTTTAAGGCTTGCTCTAGAGATTTCATGCTGACTAGAAACAGTAGACTGTTATGGTATATTCAGCTGTTTATTTACAGTATTTTAGAAAAATATATAGTAAAATTTTATTAATTTCACCTAGAACAGGAAGAATTTTTCCAGCAGCGGATTCCTGAAGATATTTTTGTACGATGCAAAAGTTTGGGTACAGTCCTCAATAGCAGATAGAATAGTGAAAGAAAAAGTTTGAGCTATTAAGCATATTCCTTTTTCCTCTTAAATATTGATGGTGCTTTCTGTTACCATCCTAATTTTTTTAAGGTAAAATCAAATATTCAGAACGTGTATATGATGCCTGCATGGATGCCTTTGACTGCCTTCCCCTGGCTGCTCTGATGAACCAACAGTTCCTGTGTGTACACGGTGGCTTGTCCCCAGAGATCAACACCTTAGATGACATCAGAAAAGTAAGTCTTTGAGGTATTACTTATTAGCACAATGTAAGCATCAGCTGACGACTCCTTGTACCTTGTTAAGTGTTCTGTGCCTTCTTGGAGAAGATACAAAAGAGCTCTAGAAGAACCTCACAATATACAAAGATATAATGAAAGAGTCTCATATTATTGCAGTGAATATAGTTGGTATTCTTTTTAAATAGTCAAGAGCTTCATTCTCAATAAGGTCCCACCATATTTTTAATAGTTCTGCATTTGAGTGCCAGCAGATTGTCTAATTGAGGCCTAATAAGTTCATGCTTGTCATACTCTTATGTTCTGGGAAGTTTCTCAGAAATCTCATGGAAGTTCAGAGAACAATGTCAAACAGCTTCTTCACGTAATCCAGTGTTATTGCATGTTATCAAGGATTTAATTTTTTATTCGCATGTTTTGTAGAAGAGGTCACAGTTGATATTTCTAAGAAGAGATATTTAAACCATTCATTCTTAGTGTTCCCAGGAAAAAAACAAACATTCTTGTTTGCTATTGGAGACTTGCAAACGTGGATATACATTTCTGAGCTTTCAAGTTAGTAAATGGTAATTTATATTCTGAGCTTAATTTGTAGTCTACTAAGAAATGAATATAGGTTTAAAAAAACCTGACTTGAGCCAGTAATTACATGTTTTGGTCTAAAAGCAATTAGCTTAAGATATTAACTGCATTTTAAAAAATTACTGAATGCGAAGTTTTGTTTCTGAGATAAAGATTCACTATTGCAGTAAACAAAAATACTCTGCATAAAAATTAGCTGGTTCTGCAACAGCATAATGGCAGAGTTAAGTTGTTTAGCTCTCAGATTCTAGATTAGGTTCATTAACACCTTCCCTTCCCCCGCCGAACCCAGCAGATTTATTTATCTTTGGCAATCAGCAGAAATTGGGTTTGCATATTTATGAATTTTTGTTTAATTTAATGAATTGTAATTACATAAGCATTAATTGCAGAGGGCTGAAATAAGAAGTGTAGATATGCTGTGAATATGTCAGATGTGAATGCAAAGGTAAAATTGTAGAGGTTTCTTACTGAAAGTTTCTGAGTGTTGAAAACTTACAAAACCAATTTGTTCTCTTGAAATTTTTGAGGGGAGAAGGTATCTACTAGCTGCTGAATCATTGCTCGATCTTTCTGGTCAAAATAGAGAAGGTTTCCGACTGTAAGCCTTATTCATACACCATCTTAGCAGAGCTGTTCTTATATGAAAGAATTCTTGAGATAATACATGGTATTTTTGTGTTAAAAGAGTTCTTGCAGGAGAATAGTGATTTTTATGATTTTATTTTTTTGCTATACTTCATCTTATTTGCGGTATGATTCTATATAATTTGAAGTTTTAAATACCCATGGTAAGGCCAGAAAGAGAAGTTTTTAGCTTCTTAATTAGGGTTGAGGTTATGGGAACAGCAGGACTGTCATGCCAAGATGCTGTAATGTAGAGATATTGTCTTGATATTTAGATACAATTTTTAGTGAAAATGTACATAAATCTAAATGGGAACTTGCTTTCAAATAACTACTGTATGTTCTTGAGGTGCCTCACTTACCTGAATTGAATGCTCTAAGGTTTAAAAAAACATGAAATACAGAAATACTATATTCTCCATTGTCCACTGGAATGCTTGCAAAAACCAGTAGAAAAGGCAAAAAAAAAGCAAACAAAAATTAATGTAGAATGGAAATCCACTGTATCTCCTAATTTTCAATTATATCTGTTCCTTCTATCCCCTGTCAATGTTTGCAAGGAGTGTTTTGCTGTTACTTCAGCTCCATTGCTTTAAAGCTGAAGAGCAGATTGCTATGAATCTCTTCTTCACCTGCTCATGGATTGAAAAATAGTAATTCTGCTTCAAAGTTTCTGTAATGCATAGTTGAAAGAAGTTAGTATTTCTTTTTTTCCTGTAATACATAGTTGAAAGAAGTTAGTATTTCTTTGTCTGATATTTTTCTTAGTTAGATCGATTCAAGGAACCACCTGCATATGGACCTATGTGTGACATCCTGTGGTCAGACCCATTGGAGGACTTTGGAAACGAGAAGACTCAGGAACACTTTACTCACAACACAGTCAGGGGGTGCTCGTATTTCTACAGGTGATTATTACTACATTGAATAGATTTCTGTTGGTGAACTGGTTCTGGTTTTGCTGTATAAATGTTTGCTTGAACTTTGTGGTACTGCCTAGGTAATTAGGCCTTTTTTTTCTGCAGACTAGCCTTGTTTTCAGAAAAATTCATGCTTGCTTTTCTTGAATCTCTTCTGTTATGCCACATTGGAGAATCTCTAAATCACTTAATTTTCTTCACCGAAGCCTGTGTGTTTTGCTTGTTTCTGTTCTTGTAAGTTAGAGAATGAATGTGTCACTTTTAAAAAGGGGTACATAACTACATTTCTAGTTTGAAAATTAAAACTTCATTTCCAATGAAAGATGCCAGCATTGGAAAACTGATTACCTGTTGTTCTGCAGGGTAAGTAAAAATTGTGATTTCCCCCACAGAGGTACTTTTTTTTCTCTTTTTGATTACACATGTTTTGGAGGGGGGAATAATTCTTATTATGAAATTCAGTATTTGAAGAGCATTTGTTAAATGCGACTTAGTAGTGCATACAAATGCCTGTGACATTCTTGCAGAAACAGGTATGTACCTTCCTCTGACAGTGTGGGGATTTTAAGAAATTTGGGCTTTTGTTTTTTTATTATTGTTGTTAAGAACAGCATACAGGGACACCAGAGTGGAAAAACTAGCAGTGGAGGAGGTTAAATGGCAAAATGAGCAATGTATTCAGGGAAATATCAATTAAAAAATCCATTTTTGTTCAGGGGAAATGTGAAGATGTTATTGAAATGTTAAGAGGTTGTTGAACTTTTTGAAGTGAAGCAGTTCTGCTTCAGCCCATGCTAGTTACACACAAATCTAAATTTTCTCAATAAACTCATCAGAAGGGAGGAATCCAGCTCTTTCACTTGCCTTAGAAAATCTCACCTTGAACACTGACTGTAGGTGTTTAGTAACATATCAAAAATAAATCAATGGGTTCCACCAGCAACCAGGTGAAAGAGCCACTGGAATCAGCCTCCTCGTTGGTAACATCAGGAAGGTAGAAAATGGTCTGATGTTCAGAAATGAGATTTCCTGCTCCCTTCTTGGAGCTGTAGTTGCTGCAGCGTGGGGCCAGCTAAGAGCAGAGCAGTTTGATCTGCAGCCTGGGCTGCTGGCACCCGCCTCCAGTGGGGAATTCTGCCCACGCTCAGGTCCATGACGTCTGGGAGGTGCTCAGTAGATGTGTTTGGGCTCATCATGAAAGGGATGGCAAACTGCTGCAACCAATTGATCAGTGCAGAAATGGTCTATGACTGAGGGGTAAAATCATTGCTCATCCTCTCAGCAGCAGCAAATGGTGGAGTGTACCTGAGACTCCAAGGCACTGCACACATGGGGAGCAATAGTGATTTCCTCTCGTGAACAGACATGGCAGACATGGCTTGTGCTCAAATACAGAGCTGCTTATATACTGGAAAAACTAGATTTTAGGTTGGAGGTTTTTTCAGACGTCTGTTCCATACCAATGCCATAAAATTTCCTTAATATATATATATCTATTTCCTCCAGAAAATGTATCAGACCTAGTCTGTGTCCTGATGCATATTCAGAAAAGTGCATGTTTCAGGAGAAGAGGAAATATTCAGAAGACAGCTAATTATCATGTCATCTGTGAGGGTCATATAACTGCCTAATGATTCAATCAGAAGGCTAGCTTTGAGTCACGTTATCTGAGATTATATAAAGGCAAGCATTCCTTTTTAAAAGAAGTACCTAGTTGCCCTGGAAGATGACTAATTGCTTGCCTAATGATAATACCTGGTGAAAAAGGTATCCCTCGGTGTGGAATGTCTAATTTCCCTTGCCTTTCCTAGTTACTTTTGAGTAAAGATTCCCTAAACAGGCAGCTTGGCTTGTAAAGGAAAGACTGAATTACTCAGTCCTCCTTCAAGAATGCCTGTCAATAGAATGATTGTGTTAATTCTTCACTGAATAAAATTTCTTAAGTTTCTTCAGTCATTTCCAAACGGGAAGTTAAAAGATAGCAATGAGGATTCTGAATGAAGATCAGGAAGATTTCAGTCATGCCTGAGAATCAGTTGAAAGGATTTCTAGATGATTAAGATCTCCTAATCAATTGCAGGAAATATCTGTAATAAATAACTTTTATTTATCCAAGATGTTCATTATAATCACAAGTTGCAAGTTACTTTGCTCTGACTTTAAGTTATTTCCTAATGCAAAAATGCTGTGTGGAAAATAACAGTAATGGGGCTTTCTAAGTGTGCATGTACCATGTTGACTGGACCTCCCATCTCAGAAGTGCATGAAATCCCCTGAATTCAGCCAAAACCCGTTTGTGAAATGTTGGGGCATCTCTATGAGAAAGTATAAAGATTGTGGCTTTCAGTAGTCTGACAAGCTTCTCACTGCATTTCTTACATGACCACTCTTATACAGCCTATTGAATTTCAAACTGGTCCAGTATTTCTTCAAGAAACATCCTTTTATATGAGTTCTTGAAACTGCTGTGGCTAGTTGTAAAATGTCAGATCTTGAAACCATAGGCAGAACGTCATTTAGAGATGTAAAGAATAGTCTGACTTTCAGAAGTGCTCAGAGTCAACACTTAATGCACACCTTTAGCATCAAGCAGCATTTTGTACTTTGGATTGTCAAAATAGCACAATGCCAAAATGAAACGTTAACTGTGGAATATAAGAAATTCATGAAAATATATTAAAGTTTCTGTACTTGAAAGAGAACAAAAAATAACAGGGATATGATTTCATTTTCCCTATCTGAAGTTTAAAATTGTTTGTCCTTTGTAGTCATGGTCATGTTTGATGCAATTTTGTGAAAAAGTAGAAATAATTAATAGAGTGCTGGTTGTTTAAATTGTTCTTTTATTATGGGTTAAGCTTTTCTTTCGTCCATACCTAAAATAATGTTGTGATCAGAGTATATTATAAACAAGAGGGAATTAATTTGTCCCGGAGTAATATTAGACCCACAGGCACACAGTTTTTCAGCTAATCCAGACAGTAAAGAAGTTTTCCTGTTTACAAGATTCTCTAGTTCTTGCCTTGAATTTTTCTGGCAAATATTTATTTGCACTAAGCAATTTGTACTGATCATGTCAATGACCCTTTGCACTTCTTTCATAAGTTACTGGTACAGTAGCTCTCAGGCAGTTTTATAAGAAATAGGTTGGACACCAGGAAGAGCTTCTTCACTGAAGAGGTGGTCAGGCACTGGAATGACTGCCCAGGGAGGTAGTGGAGTCACTCTCCCTGGAGGTGTTCAAGAAACCTGTGCCAGCCTTGGATAGCAGTGAAATGGTTCAATCTTACAGATACTCTGTGGTATAGTAATAATTTGGGCCCTACAAGCACATGATTTCAGTGGTGCACTCGATGTGCAAGTTAAGTTTGTCAATATGCGAAGATTATAGAAAAGTCTGCTGAAACCTTTTGAAGACTGTATTGTGTCTCAGCTCAGGGTGGGAGGCACAGTTGTGTGAAGTTTTTCTATTTTCTTCTTTTTCAGTAATAGCATTTTAAACAGATTCTTTTGCCCCCTTTTCTGCTCTTCTTTCTCCCAGGCCAGAAGCTTTTTGCTGCCCTCACATTGTCTGCCCAGATGTACTGGTAGAATTCCTTGTGTGCTCCATCAGATCTGGGAAAGCATCCAGTTTTAAAGAATGACTCTGCAAAAAAGATGTGTTTATTTGCTCTAATGCAGTTCCCTGTTCCACTTTCCAGTGCAGCTCTGCAGACAGCACAGCTAAGAACAAGCAAAAGCCTGGTGGAAAGGGATGTTCTGAGAGTTGCTTAGGACAGCACAAGAACAAAAGCATTTGCCTTTGGAGACTCAAGTGCGAGGCCAATGGATTTTGTAGGAAACTTATTTTAGATGTGCATGTAATGTTACAGAAGCCTTTGGAGTAAATCTGAATGTTCTCTTTTGAAAGAAATGGTTATGCCTCTTTTTTAATGGCATGATGAGGGATATGAAAAAAATTATGTTAATTCCATCTATTTTTTCCAGCTGTTGGTTGAAAAACAATTTGAAAACATTTGCCATTTTGGTTCATGTTAGCAAAGTATTGCTTCTCTTTTAAGACTGCCCAGAAGTAATCAGTGATCATGCAAAAGAGACTTCAGAACTAGCAAACTATGTTAATGAGGCATGTTAATGGAAGAAGATGCCCAAGTAGGGAATATCAGAGTCACATACTGTATGGGGAACAACATCTCTCTAGCTTAGCAGAGGGGTGTTTTGTTTTCTCTGTGAATCACCGCTCCTGCGTGATTCAGCATGACACATGAAAGCAGGAGGATGGGTCGCTCTGGAAAAGCCTGTTGCGTGGGGGATTTATGTTTGTTTGTTTTCCCTCTTGGCCAACTGCTTTATTTCTGGATCATCTGAATTACAGTCTGGGCTCTGCAAAGCAGGGCAAGGAAGAGAGTGCTTCTGGAAGGGTAGCGCTCTGAAAAACTAGTAAGGAATTTGATTGCAAGTCAGCCATTTTAATAAAAAAAGATTAGAAAAAAGATTTCCAAGCAGAAGTAATTTCTACAAAAGTTTAGTTTTGATAACTTTTGCCATAATGTCTGTTTTGTTGTCTCTTTGAAGGACTTTTTATTTTTACCTGCTTTTTAGGATTTATGTGTTGAGAAATATTATTTAATCTAAAGCAAAGAGATACTAAGGAAATGCTGGATAGCATATGTAATAGCTGCAAATGATGGAAAGTTTGCTTCTCCCAGGCCCTGCTTCAACAAGAAGCTCAAGAAAAATGCCTGCAAGTTGCTTTGCTTATTTCAAAATAAAATATCCAGATAGACTGCTCATGGGTTGTTGTGGTCTGGGTAGTAGAGCAGCTGGCATGTTGAAGGACTCATGCTATTCACTTGAAAGAAAAGAAGGCAGGCAGTTTATTTTTTTTGTAAATTTGCATGGAGCTCTGTGTGATATCTCTGTCTTTGTAGGTGTGGGCCCTGTAGAATCAGCTAAATTCTGCTAGCAGAAATCTTATTTTCCACAGATTTATGAAGAACAAGATAATTAAGCAATAAAAAAACCCCACCACTTTTGTACTTGAAATGGAAAGAAGAATGTATCATATCTATTTAGGAGCATTTTTTACCACTTCATTATATCTTCTTTAAAAGCAGTACTTAACACTAGATGAAAAGAATACTGTGGAGGGAAAAAAAAGTGGTAGCCTAGACATTTTGAGCAGCTGCACTGATAATGAACATAATCAACTGTCTATCAGATTTTCATGATAGACCCCAGTTTTCAGAAGTTAATGTAAAAATTTCTAAACAAAATGTACCATAAGTCTACATTTAGTCACAATTAATTATGAAAAGAAATGTATGCAAATAAGTTCTCATTTGCCAGTGGTTTGAATGGCAGCCTGTCAGCATTTGAGATCATTGCAGTTGCCAAAACGATACCCCATGTAATTTGGGAACTGAAATTGTTTTATAATGGCAATCTTTTTAGACAGTTCCAAATACCGGACCTGCATCTGAGAATATATGCTAGGTTGCTCATGTCCAGAAACAGCAATATAGCATTCCACTGGGTTTGCAGCTTCTAGCTGCAAATGACATTTCAGCTTCAAAACACCCAGGAAGGTTTGGAAGCAAGTAGTATAATTTCTCTTGGATAAACTAAAGGAAGATGATGCATTAGATTGGGGGAATGGGTTTTGTAAGTTTTCATCTTTTTCATGCATGAAATTAGAAACTGATGGGGCTTTTAACTGATTGCAAGTGGGCTCTTAAGGTGGTCCATGGAATCATGCCTGGGACAGCAGTTTTTTGTATAATGTATAGTTGAGATTTTTTAGTTTTTTATCTTGCTCAGTATGTTTAGCACAGATTTATTCAGTGAGCACATTTTTGGGGTTTCAGAAATCACAGAATTTTAAGTTGCCGAGGGGAAAGATAATTTGTTTATCAAGGAGATAAAGTTCAGGAAGATAAACATCCCCAGTTTGAAGTTTGATTTGCCTTTCTTCTTTCTGTCTCTTTCCCTCTCGTTCCACTTAACCACCTTATTTTCTGGTGTCCACAAGCATCCACTCTATACAGTAGTCAGTGAGTGAACAAGCTTGTTGTCTTACAAGCAACTGTTGTGTTAGATTTTTGGAATACATTAAATCTTAGAGTAATAAAAGAAAGTACCTTTTTTTCTGACAAGCCAGAGGCTGATTGTTGTTATGTAATGAATTGGAGTTTCTAGCATTTCTTTGCGAGCAGCTATGGGTGGGATTAAAAAAGATACTGCTGGTAATGTTGTCTCTACTGAAATCTGCCTGCAGAGAAGGTGCTGATTTCATGAAAGATGCATGTTTTATGATACATTCTTTGAAAGCTAGAGCTCTATGTGCTGCTTCTGATAATGCCATAACAGATGCTATTACTTTTTTCCTAACAGTTACCCTGCTGTATGTGAATTCCTACAGCACAATAACTTGTTATCCATACTCCGAGCTCATGAAGCCCAGGACGCTGGGTAAGTATGTGTGGAGAGGGGGAAATAATCATAATTATGTATAATGGCCTACCATTCCCAAACAGAGCACAGAAAGGAAGAGCAGGTGAGTGAGAATGAACTCGAAAATATAAGTTGCAACAGCTCTCACTTTTTACTAACGCTACAAATATGCACACTGGCATTACAATGTCTTTTACATTGTTATTAGTTAGTTACAAGACTTAATGAATCCTTTTATATGCCACTGACTTAGCCTTAGTGATTTTAAGTGCTATAAAATAACTAGATTTTTTTTTATGCCAGATGATGCCAAAGAAAAACAAATTAATTTCAGAAAAAAGTTTGCAAATGTGCCAGAGTCTTCTGACACGCTTACTGCCATGATGCCAGAAAAGTGATTTGGCTTACAAAGGTCAGAACTGCCATCTTTTAGGACTTTCTCAGCCACCTGAAACTTTTGAGCCTACTAGTTTTATACTTCATTAAAAACAAAAAAAAATTGTGGAATTCAGTAGGCAGATAAATTTTTCTGCAAGAGTATCATTAATGAATTCCAGAAGTCTAAGCCATTGCATGCAAAAACGGTCCAGGTCAAGCATCAAGTGGTGTTGATGGTTCCCTATGAAACTATTGCCATTATAAAGGTAGAAATTTTTGTGCTGCTTTTAAAAATGACTTTAAAATGTCCTCTTATTTGAAATGTACCATACTTGTGAGATATTAATGAAGGATTGGAATCTGAATAAATAGCTTTGCATATCATGCATAAATTATTATTATTATTGTGTTTGTTTGGAGGTAGAAAGTTTACCCAACTTGAATGGCAATAAAAGATAAATTAGTGGCATTGTAGGAATAAGGTCAATATTCACTATGCATATAAAAAGCTCTTCTAAATGTTTGAATTGTCATGACTTCAAAATGGCAATGCAATTAAAAGCAAGCTGTTACTATGCCAGGTATACCTAGCATGAAATATGCAAGGGTAATGAAAATTCCTGTATTGCTTTTCAATAAAGGGTGAAAAAAAAAATTTGTGGAAGAGATTGCATTGAAATTATACAACAGTTTCAGTGCAACTTTTGTAGATGTTTGGTAAATTCTTAGGTTTCTTGTAGCTGAAGGCTAAAGAGCAGTGTTTGTTGTACTTGTGTCTAAGTACTGTTTGGTTGCTTTCTTTCCAATTACCTGCAGGTTTAATGCTTGATTGATTATTTGTTGGTCCAATAAGCCTATTATTTTTCATGAGGCAGTAAGATTAGGTAATGAAAACACGCAGACATTAATAAACTGGCTAATAGAGCAGAAAAGATTAGACACAGCACTGAAAGTATCAGATGCTCTTTTCCCCTTTCCTTCTCACATCTTCCACATCCCCTGGCTTTGCCATTGCTTCCATGCCTGGAGAGGGCAGGCAGTGGGAGGTTCATGGGGGACACGCACTTCCCTTCTGGATGCAGGACCCTTCCAAGGCACCTGCTGGTGCTTGCTTCACCTGCAGTCCCCCAGAGGGAAAGTCTGGGAATGTCCTGGGTGCTGAGCGAATTCACAACAAAACCCACCTCTGGCTCACTGAATTTCAGACAGAGACACAACTTTCAAGCATGGGTCCCTGGCCATGTCAAACTGTTATAATGAGAAAGTCTGCAGGAAATACTTCTTTCCTGTGGCTTTTAGTAGCTTGTGTGCGTGTTTTTCAGTCTTGGCATTTGTTAACAGCCAGAGCACTGATGTGCTAGGCGTTCTTTGCACTGTATGTGGTGTACAAATATACATTCAACACTGGGTAGTAATTGGTATCTTCTCTTTCTTCCTAGGTATCGTATGTACAGGAAAAGCCAAACAACAGGCTTCCCTTCGCTAATCACAATTTTTTCAGCACCAAACTATCTAGATGTATACAATAACAAAGGTAAGAATTTAATTCCTGTTAATGTGCAGTAGACTGTACTTCTGTTTATTCGAATATGTTGGTGTCTTTTCATTCCTTTATTTATCAGTTCATGCCCATTTTCTTCCTCTTTTTATTAGTTAAAGCCCATTCTACTTATTATATAATACAAACCTAATTAAATTCGTTACAGGCAGATGTATGCCTCTGAACAGAACTGTGTATTTTAATATGCCTTAGGATATTTCTGTATTTTGACTTCAAGTTATTAAGAAAATGTTACACGGGAAGCAAAACTTTAAACAGCTCTATTAACTAAGAGAAGTATATTAAGAAATGCTCTGGGTGAAATGTTTAGAGCCCAGTGTTCCTTATAATTAATTATCTGTTCCTTGCTTCTTTCCAATAAAGTTATTGGAGTTTGTATGTGCAAACTGTCTAGCCATTTAAACTTTTACAGATCAGGAGTGGATAAAGCATGGGATGGATGTCTGAGTTCCTTTACGTTTTCGGTTTTTTAATCCTTGACCACTGAAATGTAGAAAATTAAATATAAAGAGAAAAAAAAAAGGTTACTACAGAAGTAAGAGTCACTGGTCACTGTATAAAGGCTCCACTGAATGCAAGTCTTTACAGTTTCTCTGAACTTATTCATTTATTGCATTCCCAGAAATCTCTAATGAACTGGAAAAAAGAATAGTTTCTAAAAACAATGCTTTCTAATAAACCTGTCCTCCTATAGCTTGAAATGAGCAGTACTGTTTACTTTCTCCTAGACCCCATAATGATAAAATTGTGTTCCTCTGTGAACAAAGTAAAATAATTCTTTCTCAATTATATTCTTGAAAGTTGCTCCCTTGCAAAGAGATCAGTTTCTCTTATGAAGGGATATTTTTAATCTGAATGCTTATTTGCAGAGGAAGCAAGCAATACTTCTTTTTAAAGAAGTAGAAAAAGAAAGCTTCTGCAGGCATCATTTTGTGTTATAAAATTTATAATCTAAAAGCTTTTGTGCCATGAACTGTATGCAAGGAAACACTTCACTAGTAGACAATGGGGTTTGTACATCTCAGATTTCTCAACATGCCTGATAACTTGTGGAAAAATTAATATGTTATTCTGCAAAACCATGCAAGCAGAACTATCAGTAGCTACTTTTGTAAAAATTAATGATGTAAAGGTTCTGCTAGCAACCTAAGAAGTGCAGGATGAAGGAAGGAATGTGTTCATTTTCTTGGTAGGATCATTGCTATTGGTGGAGAGATGTGTTTACTGTTCTGGTTGGCTGCTTTGAGTGGAAGGCTGTGCAATCACAAGTCTGTACAAGAAAGGTGGTAGAAAGTGTTTCTTAGGCATGGAAGCAGTTCTGTGCAATGAAGGCCATGCGTGAATGTTAAACTTTGTCTTGAAGGCAAATGTTAAATGGAAAGCAATTATTTACAATGTTCAAAACCTTGAATTTGAAACCACAGAGTTTGGGTGGTAAAGAGAAATGCCTATTATCTCCATTTCCAAAGAGAGGGTAATTTCCTTTGTTTCAGGATGTTGCACTGTGGCAGGCATGTGTTATATGTGGTGGAAAGCCTATTTTGATGGAAAGCTGTACACTGTTTGCTGAGAGGTGCAGGTTATCTGTGGCCCAGCTGGAGTTGATGGTCACTGCCAGCAATACCTGCTCAGAGTGAGCTCAGGCAAATCAGCTCTGATGCAACATCAGCACCCATGTGCCACTCCTTAATATATAACTTGTTGTAAATTCAGAAGCTGACCTTTAGCAGCTTTGTAATGGATCTCCACTGAGTTTATCTGCTTCCTTTTCTCTTATTAGAAATTTTGACGCATTATTGTATGTGACGATTGCTCTGGCTCTTGGCATTTAAAGTACATCATGCATAGTTTTTCATGCTGCATTGCTCATACATTTTTATCTGGATAGTCTCTGGGTGGTTGCTTCCCTCTTCAAGGTAAAAACCCACTATCATATAGAATGAGTCCAGAACATGGCTACTTTTTGGCTTCCTTGGTTTGCAGCAAATAAATTAACTGAGAGCACAGTTTCCAACTGATTTCAGGAGAAAAAGGAAAGTATTTCCATCCATAGGTGTTGTCAGGGCAGTTGCTCTAGCTGACTGATCATGCACTGATGCAGAACCTGATTGATTTTTACCGGTCATCTGGAGGTTTGGTTACTGTCAATCCTTGGAAAAGGAGTTACTCTCTCTTGCTAGTAAGCACCTTCCCGTCTAGTATGCATTCTCAGTGTTCCTCTGGTTGTCAGCCAACAAAGTCACCCTGAATAAATTCCTGAGAGGCTCCAGCCCCCACTGACCTGAAATGGGTCATTTTTAAATGCAGTATTGTTTAAGATAAATACATTTTTTACAAAGCTGCAAGAGGCTAAGAATACTCATTTTTCTACCCCAGATTGATAGTTCTCACACCTGTTAAAGCAGATGTAGTTTCTTGAGCTTCTTCAAAGCACTGCAGGAATAGACCTGTTTGCCAGCTTTATCCAGGGGCTCCCTGATGGAGAGTAGCCATAGGATCAGATCTGGGATCAGATGTGTCCTCAAAGAGCAGTAGGGAGGCAGTGATCTCAGTGCAAAAGAAGGTTTGACAGGAGTGGCTGAAGATAAGCTACCCAAACAAGCCCGTGTTCAGCATATCTGCTGTTAATAATGCTAGCGTGGAGCCTCTGCATGGGCTGTCTCACAGTGCTGACCCACCATGGGAACCTCTTGTGGCTTTGCACTGCTGGATTCTGGCACTGAAGGGAGTTTTCTGTGTCCCTTTGGTTCCTGGCTCTTGCCTCATGCAAGTGTTGTGCACCATGTAGCTGCGGGTGCTGTCACAGCCCCAGGCCACACACACAGAGGTTTGGGTGCCAGAGTGAGGTTTTTCAATTAGGAAGCTCCTGTCAGGGCTTCCCTCTGTAGTTAATGGAGACAGAGAGAGAGGCTTTTAGGGGGTGATTCAGAGACTCAGAAACTGCCTCGATATTGGGAGGCTTGTGTCCTCCTTTTTCCATTATTATCTTTCTCCATTACTGTTATTAATTCCTTCCATATTCATTATAATGGAGAGCATTGGCAAAGGGAAGGAATTTTTAAATGGTTTTGGCAACTTCTGAGCTACTGTTCAGTGTCTTCATAGCTTTCTCAAACACTTCTGCTTTCATTTATTTTATTAAAAGGCATAAAGATAAAGATACTTTATGATTGTTATTAATACTTATTACACAAAATACCAGTGCATTGGTGATTCTTCTATGACTATTGCTTCTGGAGAGAAAGCTTATGCAAAAAGATAAATGTTAATTTGATTGTGGTAGTTACCAGTGACTTCAGGGCCTCAGAGATCATCAGTACTGACCAAGAAACACTGAGAAAGTTGTGTAAGTACAGATTTACCCCTGGGTTCCAGGGTGCCCATAACCAGGAGAAATTCTCAATAGCAACAGAATAAGAGGGTGCCAAAAATTGATGTGAATATGATCTGGCCTTGTATCATGTCTAAACTTCCATTCCTGTATTCAGTATTTCATAATGCCTTAATTAGAGCTCGTTGTAATGCTGTTTATGCACACCCCCAAAAAAATAAAGAAAATCAAGAGAAAGATTCTACAGAAGTTTTATGGAGGCAGAAAAATTACTTGTAAAACACTGGTGATGCTGGCATTTTCATGTCACTTCGGTAGTTTTGTGCTTTTTGGCTGAGGGAGGAATTTTAACTTGCTATTTAAAGCTGGACTATTACCTTTTGAATACTTTTAAAATATTAGGTTTTGTAGTGGAAACAGAACAACCAGAGAATCCAAAGTTATCCAAAAAATGCTTGGCATGAAGTTTCTTCCAACCTGCTGCAACATACATGTGTTGTTACTGAAAGGAAAAGCAGGAAAAGAAAGTCAGTATACAGGAGAGTTTCGGATAGTAAGAAAATAAAAGACATCTGTAAATCAGTATGCCTATTAGTGTATCATAAGTAATATGTCAGTGAAGTGCGTGTAAAGGATCAGCATAAAGTGTACCATGGATACACATGAAGAAATGTACCTGGTCCAGATGCATCTAACGGGAAAATTATTTTCATCTGGAAAAAGAGTAGTATACCCGGAAGACAAGGATGATCTGTGAGAAATATTAGTGTTTTGAGGGAAAGAAAAGACATGTAACCTCTGTTTGCCCTATCAGTTTTCTTTAATGCCTTATCTCTGCTGCTGTGATGAGTTCTTGTCATAGAAACAAAAGCTTTTAAAGAAGAGTTGTCAGGATATCTAGGCCATCTCATTGCTGATGCAGAGGAGTTTGCCAAAAGTGATTTTTGCAGTCTGTTGATAAAATCTTGAATGTTACTTCGCTGTTTCTTTGCAACATGCAGTTGCATATGTAAAATAAAAATCTTCACAATTTTGTAAGGAAAGATGTTTCCACCTACAATTATCTTCACTTCTGTACTGGATTATTTAGACCACTACTTTGTATAGTAAATAATTTTCCTCCTTTGATAATATTTAAACTCCTTGAGCATTTTACTAACCCTTATCCCTGACCTGACTTGGGCAGAAAATGCTGTGGTTACTTAGCAACTCTTCTTGAGAAGGCACTGTTCCCAGTTGCACAGTTAATGCTGCAGTTAATTTGGCATTAAATCATAAATTGAAATTCTTTCTTAGATGTGAAGAATTTGAGGGACTTTGATTCATTTTCTAAATACAGGATGAGTTTTCTGAAAGAAAATTACAAGAAAATTAGTTAAATTGTTTGCAAAAAATATTTTTAGGTTGTTCGTCTAAAAATATTCTGGGCTAGTATTTCTACCAAGCTCATTATTTTTTCCTCTGATTATTTTTTTCTGATGGAAATGTTATCAATTAATTTACACCGAAAAATTATTCGGCAGATTGTGAAGCAGGATATGTAATGTCTTTGAGAAATTCTGAGCTATCTGTCACAGAGTTTAATGTTCACTTTGCTTCAGGCCTTAACCTACCTCCAAATACATAATCTTTTCAAGCACCATTTGGGATGCTTGAGGGTCTGAGACATCCACTCAGATCTGACGTGTGACACAGTTGTTCCAGGCTCATCTTTAACCGAGGGAGACCAAGGAGGTACAGCATTAGCTAGTGTATGTAACCCTGAAAAGATTAGAAGGGCTGTCTCCATTTCTAGCCAAAAGAAGGAGGTTTCTTACCTGCACAATTTTCAACACCCATATTTCCAGCCTTAGGGGTAGCTATGTTAAATGCTTCAAGCTAAACGGTACAAATGCCCTTTGCCTGCTGCATTAGTGTATCATTTCCCTCAGATTTTCAGCATCCAGTATCTCAGTTTACTAGCATTGGAAAGAAGTGTAATGTCATTTGGGCTATCTGCACATCTTCACTTTACAAAACACAAGCTTTTAAAACTTACTTACAACAGCAAGTATCAAAATTAGGTTAAAATGTGTGTGTGTGTTAAGAATAATAAAATAAGATTCTTGCTTTGTTTGGTGATTATATATGATAATGGCTGGTGGCTTGGTTTGCTAGCATCTGTCTGAGTATGTGTTTGGAAAGAAAAATATTGAGGTTGAAGCCTGGACTAATAAGCAAATGTTGGCGAGAGTAATGTTTTCCTCTCTTAGGGTTTCCTAACCAAAGGAACCCATCGCACTTCTGTCTCCTCCATCAGCAGCTGTGTGACCTCCACTCTTGCAACCTTCAAAAGCTGTGTACTGTTTCAGGGCTGCTGGTTCTCCTGCAGCTCCTTAGGCATCAAGCTAACGTGGACTAAAGAATGAAACAGAGGTCAAACCCCCAATCTTTTCCGAGCCAACAGAGAGGAAAAAGAAAGCTATGACCAAATGAAAGCACACGGGCAGATAAGCTCTGGGAAACTCCTGCCGTTATCTGAGAAGCATTTTCTACTTGATCCAGAGGAAGTTTTCCTCTTCTGACTGCTAAGTAGTAATCAGTACTGTACAATCATAACAAGAGCTCATTTGCTTCATGTTAAATATCATCTTCATTACTTACCTAATAAAAATATTTTGTGTGCATTGTGCTTGAAAATTACAGATCTTTAATTTAAAATGCCAAAAAGTATTTGTGATACTGGTAAATACCTTTCTTTATTTTATTCTTTTAAGAGGAGAGTTATTTTAGAAGGCTTCTCTGTTACTATCCTGCTTTATTGTATAAAGTTATTTTGAAGCAATTTGTTGAGGAGATGTACAGGTCATTTACTCGGGAGAATTTTTAAAAATAGTATTATCTGAACTTTCTTTTGTAAGGTATTCAGGTATATAAATTAATAAGGTATTGTGAGGATATTTTTACTGTAGTAATCTTAAATTATCTTCATTTCAAAGAAAAAAAACAACTAAAGCCGTTTTTGTTTATGTTTTACAACTGTTTTGCATAGGATTCAGGCTTTTTCAGAGGCCAGTTTTTAAAGTTCCCCATAAAAATGATTTTTAATTCAAATTTCACAGAATTTAGAAATAGACTTAATAGATAAATTGAAGAAGTAGTGGGAAGGGGAACTACCTCAGCTCACTAAGATGATTAATTTGACGTTTTAGTCCTTCTAAATGAATCTTTACAACCATTAAGTGGTCCTTTTTGTGTGGTTTTGACTCATTTTTTCTGTAAAGCCACAAACTATTTATTTTTATTATGCAATTGTGTCACTGTAATAGAAGAAGAATGAATTTCGATCTGTTGCATGTGATTTCAGCCAAAAACTGTTGGAAATATTCAGAGCATTGACACTAGTTTTCTCGTTTTTGCTAATAGCAGTATTAAGCCATTTTTTTCTTCCCCTGAGCAGCAGAATGACTGCCAGTTGTCAGAGTCGGATGGGCAAGAGTCAAATGTGGTTTATTTAAATGGAGGGTGTCTGCCTGGCAAAATTTCACATTATTGCCAGCAAGCTGTTTTCTGTGTCTGTCAGTGAGTAGGTTTCAGAAACTCCTAGGTCACTCTGGACTCTGTCATTGACTACAAAATGGAAGACATTTAACATCCTATTAAATATTTCTGAAGCAATACACTGCATAAAAAAGGTTTCTTCTCTGATTGACACACAGTCAGTGAAAAGAGAGAAATCATCAGAAGAAATTATTCATTCAGTCCCTTCAGCCATCACTGCATTTCCTACAATGCTGTCTTACATTGCAGTTGTGCAACTTTATTGCTGGCTATTAAGTGATAACCAGTCCTTGGAACTATATTCGTCTCTGGGGAGCCAGAAGTGGGAAGGTTGGAGGAAAGGGGAAAGCATAGAATGATACACCTTCTTCTTGTGTTGAATGTTTTTGTTGCTTGTGTTGATTAAATATCCTGCATGCAATCTTCTGTGACTGCAGTTTTTAAAGAGTTTCATGTCTTTAAGTCACTTTGATGGTAATTTCAAAATTACCTTTTCGGGTTACCATTTCAAATATGAGCCTGAAGTCCATTAACAAAATTAAACTGAACTTGGTACAGTGCTTTAAAAAGTGGGTGTGACATAAGTATCTATATTTCTGCCTGTGAACAGACGTAGTCTGTGTGTTTGTGTGTTGATAGGAATGATGAGAATGTTAAATGGTGCAAGACAAATTGTATTAGTATTGATTCATATTATAGGGAGCACAGTCTTGCATGCCTAGAGTTTGCATAATGTGAGATGCAAGTGTCATCTCTTGTACAATACTGTGAATGAAATATGTTGAAAATGTCCATCAGAAGAGCAGTGTTCAGACTCTGAGTCATAAATGCTTTTTTCTGTTATCTCCAAAGCATGGTTGTGAGGAGCTCAGATAACTCTTTGACGTGGGGGGTTCTGAATGCTCTGCTTCATTCCTCACTGGTGCCAGATCCCAGAGCTCACATTCTTGACTACTCAGTGATATTAATTCACTTAGCAGCCCATCTTAGTGGCAGGGAAAGCTGTTGACACTGCTTTCAGACTGAAAATGGATTTCCACTTCAGTGAGGCTTTATCCTGCTGTAACTAGAATTCAGGTGGTGCCACTGGATCAAGTGGGTGGGAGCTGGTGAGCAGCTCTGTGGGCTGTGCATGCTGTCAGCATTCCTGGTCTGGTAGCCAGCCACACACATGGCTGATGTCTCTTTTATTTCTTTTCCTTCTCCCTTCTAGCTGCAGTATTGAAATACGAGAACAATGTTATGAATATCAGGCAGTTCAACTGCTCCCCTCATCCATACTGGCTTCCAAACTTCATGGATGTGTTTACCTGGTCCTTGCCGTTTGTTGGTGAGAAGGGTATGTATGTAAATCGGTTCTGTTCATAAAAACTGCAGAATTGTTTCTTAGTCACTGTGCATGTGGCCTCACTTATTTTAAAGTGCAAGAATAATTTGAAGACAGATGTCTCGCTTTTAAGGACAAAGTTGTTGAAATGGACCTGAGAGAGGCAAGCAATTACCAGTGGTTAATCACACTTCACATGTTTTTTTTATAATTTCCACTCTTTGCAGTTGATGATGCCGTTATCCTTCTGCTGCAGAAATAGATTTTACGGCATTGCGGGCCAGAGGTGCAATCACTAAACAACATTCTGATCTGTTTTTCCGTTTTAAGTTCTTGAACATTCCCTTGGATATTGCTTACTGCTTGATGGGCAGCTCAACAGGCTTCACTACATGGGGTTACATCTTTACTCACATTACCTTTATGGGTGGGTTGCTTTTTCATCAGCAAACCCAGAGCTGGTGATATTAAGACCATGTCTGGTTAACTGTTCCTGGAGAGAGTAGAGGGATGCCAGTAGGAAGGAAAACCTGCTCCTCAGCCCCATCTCTGCACAGGACATGTGATGCGTCATCGCTGG
This sequence comes from Acridotheres tristis, assembly GCA_037013685.1. Taxonomy (NCBI): domain Eukaryota; kingdom Metazoa; phylum Chordata; class Aves; order Passeriformes; family Sturnidae; genus Acridotheres; species Acridotheres tristis. The sequence goes on along the minus strand of CM072888.1, from coordinate 22,067,857 downwards.
CAAGAAGAGTCTAAAGAACACAAATAATATTTTGTTGAAACCTGATGCTCTTGTTGCAGCTTCATGCTATGAATGGCAAGCACACAAAAGGCATGAAAACACTTTGGTCTAGCATATTAAATGAATACAGAATAAAAACTGCCTAAACTCCAAGTCATTCATTCAATGCCTGAGATGAAGCTTGCTTTCATCCATCCATTATAGAGTATTGCTGCAACAGCAATTACTGCCAGAAAATTCTAATAAACTCTTAAAAGCTGCTTGGAATAACAGTTCTCTCTTAATAGGGAACTGGAAATACAGCCAGCTGTGTCTCGTACCTGCAGTCACGACCAACTTTGTTTTGAGCTACTCTTTTATTTGAGGAAAGCTGCTGGTGAGATGCCTGAGGTCTCTCTGAACAAAGCAGATAGACAATATAACAGGAATTAACAAAGAATAGGCAGCTGTTTGCACTAATGGAGACATTACATAATCCTCACTGACGTGTGTTGCAGACTTTTGTGAAGCAGATAAAATGCTTTCATTTTCTTTGGCTGTAAACTCAGCCAGGCTGTTTTTAGGTTGGGCGTGTTCTTCACACACATTGCAGTACTGTAAGATGTTCTGTAAGGTCACTTTTTCAGAGGCTTCCCAGCAGCAGTGTGCTCAGGTGGGGCTGCAGGATGCATGGTCAGAATTGTTGAGGTTCTGAGATCATGGTGTTCCTCATTCTTCTTATGTCTTGGGAGTGTTTTTCTCTCCTTCATGTCTTCCAGGGGTCACACTTACCCATTTCTTGGAAATTTTAGAGCCCAAAGAAATGAAATCAGTCTTTTCCTTTCTATGCAAAACAATATTCAAGGATGTAAGAGTTGGTGTTCTACACAACTTGTTATTTATTTCCTTTTTTTTTAATATAGATTTTTTTCCTTCAAAGGCCAACCAAGGTAGGAAGCTGTTAGCTTCACTGGCTGTTGTTAATGTGGAAAGTCTTTCCACTAATACTGTCAGAGGAAAATATTAAATCCTTCACTAAAGTAGGAAAAAATCTAGCTTTGTCCCACCCTTTTAATTTTCCAAGCCTTAATAGTAGTCACAGAAGAGGATTTTAATAACTACTTGACTAAAAAATTTTAAGTTTCAACCTGTGTAGCTTGCACAAGGCTAGACAAGCCTGGTAACACTTTTAATGTTGCTTACTACATGTAGGTGTAGTGAAGTTTTTCTTAATCTGCTAATTGCTTCACATTTCACCTCATAACTTCGGTTTTTTTGTTCTCTAAGTTGCATTTCCTTGGTTTTGATTTTTAGCTGGGATTGTTTTTTCCACTGTTCTCACTCTGCGTTTGCTCTGGTTAGTGTTTCACATTTGTCTCTCTGGAAAAAAATGAGACCAGGGCAAGGACAGCCTGTGGCTGACCCTTTTGTGCCCAAGTTGCAAAGTAAGCAAGCTGAATAGAGTCTGAATTCTCCAATAATGATGTATCTATTGAATATAGAATAGTTCCACCTCTAAGGAATGTACACCGTCTAGTCTTTTGTCCTGGGATTCAAGGGACACCAGGGACATCTTGCAAAGGTTAATGTTTTGTTGAACTGGAAGTATTGTCCAAAAACTGGATAAATAAAGGAATACTCTATGATCCCTCTTGCTGTTCCTTTTTCCACTGGAATGTTGCTCTCATTCTCTGGGCAGGGAAATCAAATCCTATTGTAGTTTAGGAGCAAGAGGAGAGGGGTCAGTTTGTTACCTAAGTTGAGTGAAAGACAAATAATGTATTGAGGGGGGAAAAAACAATTGTTGCCTACACCACTGACAGTTAAAAAAAAAAAACTATCATTAGCAGATTTTTTTTTTAAGTCTATTTGTTGTGTTTTTTGTATTTGGGAAAACATTTGTGGCAACTTGCATTTTTATTAGCTGCACAGGACACTTTCATCTTCTATTACTAAAGGTCCCGTTGTTTAAAAAGTGGATGCGGTTATTGCACTGAATTTTCATTCACGCTTCTTCAGCTACAATTGGCTCTCTGACAGACCAGGGAAACTTAATATCAACATTTTGCACTTGTTTTCCATTTTAGTGACAGAGATGCTGGTAAACGTGCTGAATATCTGCTCAGATGATGAACTGGGAACAGAGGAAGATGGATTTGATGGTAAGAGCCTCTACCTTGGTTGAGATTGTTTGCTGTGAAATTACTTTAAAAGTTTTTTACTAACTGAAATAATTTTCTGAATCCCAGTTGAGTTCTATGCCACTGAAAGCAACTATTGTGCTAGACTCCTATGGATTTGCTTCTCATATGCTTCAGAAAGAATTAATAGATCTGCCCTGTTCTAAACCTTTTCTTCATCTTAGTCTTCTGGTTAAAAAACCTGCATTTCCCTCCATGAAATCTGGGTTGTGTTGTCATGAAGGGGTCAGATGATTTCATGCAAAAGATCACAAGTATTCTCATAGCAAATTTAATTATGTCAGTGAAATATTCTTCCTGCAATGAAGAAAGCTTCCTGCAGAGCTCCTTCCCAAAATGTTGGTACTGCGACTTTGGAAGACTTGTACTTAAGGTATTTCTTTAGTCACTTCTTTTGATGCGCTTGAGTGTCTAAAAGGCTTTAAAGAGCAGTAGAATCATTAAAAATAAGCATGTAAACACAGATAGAAAATGTTTTAACCTGACATTTCTGCTAAGAGAGAAGTGGGCAGTTCTGTTGTCCTTTGGGTTGAAGTTTATGTGATGATGAGTTAACTTGTACCTGGTGGTTTGACTGTATATGATACTTTGTGTCTTACAACTTGTAGATTCTTAAAAGTCAATTTATTTTAGACATAATTTTCTCTTAGGCTGTGCAAGAATAAATAGCAGCTCTCCAAAATGTCCCTTCTCAATTGAGAAAAGCTGAAAAAAATCCCATGCATCCCTGACATTCTTCCTCTGAATGCTTCCAGTGTTTAAAAAAAAATCTACAGAAAGTAATAATAGATAATCTATCTAATAAAAAAAATCTATGAAAAGAACAAAAATACTAAAAAATAATTTTAATAAATAACAACCTAGAAAAATCTAGCACTACTGAATAGTCTTCAGATGTTTTTAGGCAGAATGAATGAACAAGGAGAACGGAGAACTTTCAAGTAAGACAAATATTTAATGAAGCTGTAATTAATAATTAAGATTCTCTTTCAAACTATTTATTTTTAATCTTTGGAACAGGAAGCTAGATCACAGGTTTTGAAAAATGTTTCCTTTCTGATGAAGAGGGCTGGTATGGATGATAGTACTTTCATTTTATTCTGAAAAATCAGATGGAATTCCCTGTTCTGCATCGGCCATAGAGTGTGGACATGAACAATTATCTTACAGGACTTGGGACAAAGGCTGAATTATTGAAACCGGTAATCAGTGAAGAGAAGAAAACACCTGTTTGAATATCGTGCCCATTTTTTATCTCATGAAATTTAAATAAGTCACTACTCTGTAATTAAAGTAGTGTGTGAAATTGTATGGAGGCATACCATGAGTAAAAACTGTGTCAAGTTAAATACACCAGCAACAAACCATGTGCTTAAAATCCTTGATTCAAGAAAGCTCTTAAGTGCAGGCTGAAATCCCACTGATTGCAAAGCCGAAGCAAAGACTTTATGGGAAAGATTTTTAAATGAATTCAGCCTTGGCCTAATACTTTCTTTTAAAGTTGTACTGTAAGCTTCCATTGGGCATAGACAGCCAATGCCTGTACTCTTCTAAAACTTTGGAGTGTTATCTTTCCCATCTCTAAGTTACAGTTCAGGAGCACATTTTCAAAAGCAGAATGAGAAATAGGGAGGTGTTAGGGGTCTTGGGGAACAGCAGCCCTCTCCAGCTGTAGGAGGTCTCTGTATCTACTGTATTTTTTGTGAGAGGAGAGTGAAACCCCATCCTCCCTGAGTGAACCTCCCTGGGAGTTTTGCCATGGCACTGCTCCAGATTTGGAGTTTGCAGCATTGCAGGTGTCTAAGCAGGGAGACAGGCTGAAATCCTCTGGGCTCGCATGTGTGTGCAGTGCATAACAATATCTAACAGCAGTAAAGTTTCCAGCTGAGGAATAACTAAACCATTCCTACTACTGTAACACTAATACAGTTACCTAAACCTGCTCTCAGTTTTTTATGTATGAATGATTTCTCTGTGTTAAGCATTATGGTAAGGATGATATTAGAAATGTAGTTGTCTTTAGCATGTATAGCTAAAAAACAGAATTGGCATAAGTTCATGTCTACTTTCCCAGGTAATTAATCCCCTTAGAGCTGTAAAATGGGCTCTGTGGTACTGGTGCTGCAGCTTGCTGTGGGCTCACACTTTTACCTGCAGCCCACTGGACATATTAGGCTAATGGGGATTGTACACATGGAAGAGACTAAAGGATTATGATATAGAAGTAAATGTGAGGTTGATTTAAATTTAAATAGAAGCTGATATCTGTAATGATTTCTTACTGGGTTCTGATTTCTTACCTATACAGCAAACAAAAATCCTCTTTCTCTCAAGTTGAGTTCCCTCTCTTTTTTCTTTTTTTTTTTTTTTTCCTAAAAGCCTTGCCTTTTGGGGGAGAAAATAAAAGATCTGTTTCATTTGTGTTCTCAGTGAAACAGACCAGAATGATTACCAGCTCAATCAAAATTATTTCTGTAAGGAATGTCTACTGACAGTCTTGTAGTGGCTCAGTATTTCCACTGTTCTTCAGTAATTTCTGTCCAGCTTCCTTGGAGGACTGACATTTTTTTAGCAGTATTGCTCATAGAAGGAAATTCCTGATATCTCCAACACCAGATGCATTTTGTTTTATGGAACGATTCTTAAAAATCATTGCTATTTTTAGATCATCAGTAGATTTCAGGGCTCGCTGCTTATTTCCTTTCTCTCCTTGCAGTTTGAATATGCCCTGACCTGGGTTCCCACATGTAGTGAGAATGGTCCATCAATCACTATGGTTTGCACTGATCATTCGTTACCTTCTTTTACACTTTCTTGCCTACTGTCTTCCCCTCTCATTCCTTCCTTCAAAACAAAGCCTCATCAGTATTGCCTGATTTCACTGCATGGTGTTCTTGTGAGCCCTTTTTTATTTATTATTATTTTTAGTTCTGAGTCATGTATGTTGCATCTAGCCATGAGCAGGATGCTCAACAGCATGTATTCCTTTTTTTTCTCCCTGCCCCCTCACCATTTTTTCCCTCCTAAGGAAACATCATGGGGATCTGATCAATTTGTTGTAGGCAGGTTCTGTGTAAGCTTACTGTGAAAAGAACCTAAATATCATAATGCCCTTTATCCCATATATCCCTGCTGGCCTGTATTGGCCTTTTGGTTTCACTCGCTTTAAAAATGAGAGAACATGATAGGTCAACTTTTCCTCATCTCTGATAGTTTCCTCTTGCTGTACTTTCTCTTTCCTGTTTGCTGTGGTGGTTGCAATATAATCTGATCCAGAAAAAATGTCTTGGGCAAATGTTAGTTTATGTGCTGTATGTTTGTGCATCAAACATATCACTTAGCAACCAGAGCTGCAAATACCTCTACCTAGCATACAGTCAGAGTTCTGTTTTAATTAGCAACATTTCTGGCCTCATGCATTTGATTGAATAAACTAAACTGCTAATTAAAAGGGTACAATAATGCAATAAACAATTTGACACAAATGCACTGCTTGCTTTGTATGCATCCTTATCATGATTTGGCATGAAGACACTCCTAAATTGCCTACATTATTTTTTGTATTGCCTTCAACATTGTAGCTCTCAGCCTTCTCACAGAAAAGCCACTGTCAGAGCCATTAGCTATAGCATTTATGCCTTCATTGGAAAACAGTTTCCCAATGCAGTTCCAGCCTAAAGAGAATTCCCAAGTCAAACATCTCCTGCCAATCATAACCTGGTTCAGCTGTGAATCGTAGTATGTGACATTTGCCACATCTCCTCAGTACAGTAAACTGTGCCTGAGGCCAGCTCAGCAGCAACTGAGAGAGACTGATAGAGCAAAAGCAAGGTCCTTGTCCTTAGGTCTGTTGCTTACCAATCCCTTAATACTACTGATGAGAGTGTCTTAGCTTGACAATAAGTTGCTTTATAGCTGGGAGAGGAATGGAGCAGTTTTCCCAGTCGTTTGTATTTGTTCTTCCTCCAAACCAGCAAGGCTGGACTGCAGTGCATACTTAATTTCTGTGAGTTCGTGACAGAGTGCCATTTTTATGTGATCTTTGTATTTATTATTCACTCTATGGTTTGGCCAGATGTGGTTGTTCCCATGCCCAAAGCATTTCTCCTGTGAGTGATATTAGGGCACATCTGTGTGCTCTGCCTCTGGACCAGCCTGGCAGCGTGCACTAGATGACCAGTGTCCCCAGAACACGTGCCCTGCCGCAGTTGTGCCTGGGCACCAGGTGCTGCACTGGTCTTGCCCTCAAACAGTTGATTTTAAAATGCCTTGCACAGTGGTGGCGTTTGAATTTATTCACTAAGAGCTGCTGGAGCTTTGAACAAACGCAGGCATGCAGTGGGTAGCACAGATGCTGGTAGGAGCAGCAGGCATGACTATGGCAGTAAGCTACTCTGTAAGATACCAGGTGCAAATAAGATGGAGGAATCCCTTTGACCCTTTTAACTACAGAGGCATCATCACGCAGGCACACCCCATATGGCTGGGGTGGGGCTGGTTTTGAGAAGTGATTAAGCCTTATCAAAGCAGCAGCAATAATGTAGGAGAAAGTCTGTGTTCGAGAGGTAACATCACTGCTGGTCTTCTGCTTGCATGTTGATTTCCTGAAAAACCTACTAACAAGGCTTTAAGCTGAAAAGATTTGGGGTTGTTTTGTTTTTGTTAGGTTTTTTTTCCCCCTTTCATTTTCAATCTGTTTCTTTCCTTTTGGATGTTCTCTGCTTAATTTGTTTCTTTTCTGTTTTTCAGACTTACTTAAACATTACATTGCCATTGATGTCATATGTTCTGTATTATTTTTTGTTTTCATTCTACAAACATCACTGATCTTTTTCTTTCCCCCTCTTTGGAATTCATAAGAAGATCCCATTTATGCACAGAAGAAAGGTATTCAATAAGTTGGAAGGCTTAAGTTTTATTAATTTTCCTAATGCCTAACTACATAATATATATTAGGATACCAGTAAGAGATTTGGGGTTGTCTTTTTTACTCAGCACTGTTTTAAATCTGTTCAATCCTACATCTCAGAGTATTGTCAGCATTTATAGTCTTTTTTTTTCTTTGTTGTGCTTCTTAATCTGAACGTTTAAATTACATTTCATATAAATCCTTCATATACAGTTTGCAGATTCTGTGTTTTGATACCAACTTGAAATCCAGTAGAACTTGTTAAATTACTAAAGTAAGATTCAAAGCTTTTATTTTACCCCCCAAATAATTTTTTTACTTTAAACTTTTTTTTAAGTTCCTTCATTCAAAAAGGGTTTATTTAGATATTGGAAGATCTTTTAAAGATATTTTCCAGCCTAATAAATAAGTCTGTGATTCTAAGAAAGGAACATAAAATCTTAAGAGTATATCAGGCAGTGTTTGCAAGGGCTAAAATTAACTCTTTTATCTAGCCCGTTCTCAGGTTCTGATCCATTTACTTTCACATAGGTGAGTGCTTAAGTGTAGCTCAATTAATTCATCAGGATTTGCAGTAATAGTGAATTTCAAAATATTAAACTGGACGCAGTTGGAATGTGAGTCTAAAATTTATGTATAAATAGTTAAGAAATCCACATACTGTGTGGTTAATAATCTTTAGTCAAAACTAACAGAGCAATAAAACATTGTGAATATCAGCTGCATTATTTAGAAAATTATGTTAATAAAGCCAGAGAGGATAAATAAAATTATTACTAATATTTAATAAACTAAAAAAGTTAATTAGTAAATTAATTAGTAATTAGTAAAAAATACTAATATTTAATAAAAATATGTCATTTACAGATTTTTTAAGCATATTTTTAGTAACCTTTATATGAGATACAAAATATTCCCTCTGAGCCTGTTGGGTTTTATGATTAAGGAATGTGGTTTTTTCTATTATTGTTTAGTATTTACGTGTAGGACATTGTATTTCACTTCAGTCATAAATTATATTTCCAGTTTTCAGTTCTCAAATATTCTAGACTGTATTTTTAGTTGCTGTTCAACTCTTTGAATATCCTTAGAACAGTGTGGACTTGGAATAAACAAGTAGGATTGTGATGCTTAGGGGGAAGAAAGGAAGGCAAATTATGCTTAAGTGTTTTCAGGATAGGAAAGGCTGAAAACCATGTCTTGTCTATCTTGAGAGTACAGTTCTGTGAGATCACAGTACTGAGGCAGGAAGGTACAGCCTTCTGTTCCTGGAGAACCCAGCTGAATCAGTGCTGTTTTATTTAAATTTTTCATTAAGCTGTTAAAACTAGATTGCATTAATTCAGTTACAGCTGAATTACAGCTGTTTCTCCAACTCTTTATTGTCTAGAATTAGACATTTAAGATCAAATATTCATAGCTTTTGTCTTTACATGTTTTAATATTTGTTTTATATTTTTATCTTTATATGTGGGAGATTTGAAAGCCATCATTCTGAGTATCTTTTAAGGAGAAAGCTAACTTTATTCCACCCAAAACCAAGACAATATTACATCATATCAGGAGCCACATTTTCCAATACACCATCACCCTTCCTGGTTTTGGTAGATATCATTCCCCTAAGTCTTTGGGCTATCTCCAAAAAAGTCCATTGAAGTCATTAGTTCCATGACCTTGAGCTCCTGTCATAACAGTTTTTCAGGGCAGGAAAGGTGGTGTGTGGTGTTGGATTGTTGCATGCTGAAGCCAGTTCTGATTCCATCACCACTTGTCCAGTTTCATCAAAGCATATTCTTCACTAAGGTTGTCCTCCTCATTTTTGCCCCTTTCTGCTGATTTAGCTTCCCTGATGGGCTCTACAAAATGGATCAATTTGATAGGATTTGAAAACAGAAATCTTGAATTCTGGAGTAACAAAGAAGGAAGCATTACTGTGGTGTGTAGTGGTGTCTGAACAGGCAGGAGTTGTCAGGCAGCATCCACACAAGTCAAGGTTAGCTGCCCTTCAGAAACCTTGAGGAGAGATCTCTGTGATGTATGTGGTTATGATTGTGATAATTAGTGAAACTGGTTTTCTGAGTAAAACAAAACATTTTCTTGGAGATGTGGGGGATCCTTTATAAGAAGTACTGTTTGCTTTTTCCATTCAGGTGGTTCTCTCTTGCATGTAGAGATTTTGATTCTATCCGAGTAACAAGTACACCTCAAACTCAGCCAAACTGTAGTCTGTGTTGCGCTATACCTTTTTTTTTTTTTTAAGGCAGAGTGTTGTGGGAGTTCACAAATTTCAAAGAAATTGTAAGTTTGAGCAGGCCATAGGAGTGATTAGCAGGAAGCTGCTCTGTGGAATTCTCTCAGTCACTGCCAGCCAACACAATCCCTACCATCCCATGCTTGTTTCCAGGACTCTGCCCTTAGGTTTTATTATCTTCTAAATAATTTTTAACTAGGAATGAGAAAAACTGTTTTTAGTTTTGACTGCAAATGTGGCTTAGTTTGGCAAACTGCAGCATTAATATGATGTTTCTTGTATTTAGTGTTGAGAATATTTAGTGATGAATTGTTTATAAATCCCTATAACTGTTTTTAATGTCTTTTCCATAGGAGCAACAGCTGCTGCTCGAAAGGAGGTTATAAGGAACAAGATACGAGCAATAGGAAAAATGGCTAGAGTTTTCTCAGTGTTAAGGTAAGGTTTTATGCTGGTTTAGGTTTTTTTAGTTTTGAAGGATATCTTTGAATTGATACTTAGAGCCCTCAACTGTTAATCAAACAGCAAATTTGCTGTTTTAGTATACCACCCAACTGAGTTCTACTGTAGCCTTTTAGAGACTGTTTTATTTATACAATGCTGCTATTTATTTTGGCTCTGAATAGTCTTCCTTGGGGCTTTTGCTGAATATAAAACAGACAAACAAAAGACATCAGAAAAAAAAATTCCAATTACTATTTTAACGACTTGTGCTGACCAGGTGTGCTAATTAACTCTTAGCCATTATGAGGCAAGCGTTAAATGTGGGGAAAGGGTATGTTATACATTACCTCTCATTAAAAAAGAAGTCAGCTGTCACAAGTTGTCACCCACAGATGTTGCTACAGCCAAGAGTAATGATGACTAAAAATGAAAGCATTAGGGTCATTTACCTAGAAATCCAGGAAATGGTTGTGCAGGCGATGGCAGCTTGTTCCTTTGGGGTGTACTCCCCCAAACACATGAACATGAGTAACTAATTGCTACCCAATGTTTAGAATTCTACATTTGATGTCTCTAAGCAGAAGAGAAAACATGCTGTACTGTGCTGAAGTCTAAATATAGAAAATACAGTTCTCCCTCCCTTTCAGCAGAGCAATTTTTTTCCTCAGGAAGTTGTATGTTGGTCTGCTGTAGTCAGTTGATGGCTATTATGCTCAGTGAAAAAACCAAGGGAGTTCTAAAACATTTATGTTATGGTTACATGATTGATGTAAGAAGAATAAATAAAATAGTTACTTGAAGAATATACTATTTAATTTTGGTGGAAACTGTCCAACTTGCTTGCTTTGAATGCAGCATGCCAGCAGTGGGCAAGTTCTCTGTAGGGCTTTGCATGGGCACAGCAGCTTGCCCACGCCTTGCAGATTGCAGCAGCATAGCTGTAAATAGCAAACTTAGATGGAGGACTTTGTACCTGGGGTTCCCAAAGTGTTACAAGTGACTTACTGGTGATGCACGATCTACTTCAAAGTGGTGCCCATTAAAAAAAAGAGGTTGGCATCATGCATTTTCCCTGAACAAGATGGGGGAGCAATCAAATGTTTCCACCTGCTCCTCTGTACCAAGTCTGGCAGAGAGCCTGGAGGTGGCTGCTACCACCTTCCTAAAACAACGCAACTATTTTTCTCTAATGATAGTTGAGCAAATAAAGTTTGGGAAACTTGGCTTTCTCCCATAACCTTGAACCACAGCTTCTGGATTGACTATATTCTATTGTGAACCACCTTTAAAAATAAAGGATTAATTCACAAGAATTGTGAACTTCAGTATGAGAATGATCTGAGATTGGATGATCAGCTGTTATATTTGGGGTTTTACAACTCACAGATGATTGACATCAGCCATGTGTCAGACTTTTTCAAAGGGATTTATAGGGCATAAACTTTTCCATGGTTTCAAGGATGGAAGAGGGATACTGAATAATTCCTGCATATCCTCTGTTGACAATGATATGCATAAGCCTTATATCTTAATTCTACCTTAGCCAAAACCAGCACAGCCTTCTACAGCTCTTGATTACTGATAGTCCTGAAAGCTTTGCAGGAAAGACTGAAGATGAAGAATAGATTTTTTTCTCCCTTAGCTTTAACCAGCAAATACAGCACATCCTCATTGTGATCCAAGGCATATTCAGCAAATAAAGAGGTACCTGCAATGCATGGTTTTGGCGACCAGTCTTCCAGGGGGATGAGTAACATTTCATCCCGGCCACTACTGGGAATACTTGTTCTCTTTTCTTCTCAGAAAGGCTGATTCTCCTCAGCTAGGTGGCAGGCTGCTAGACAGCAAAAATTCCACAAGGTAATCTTGCAAACACTATTCCTGTAGAAAAGCCTGGGATATTTTTTCTGTCTTGCCAGCATAATCCATGTAAGCACAAGTGTCAGGTAATTGTGTGTAACCCTAAGAAGACTGCAGCAGTGCCATCATCTATCTACATACCAACTTGTTCTGGAAACCTTTGAAGTTCCTGTTTGAGTGATTGTGTTTTATGAAGTTTATTTCACTAATTCTTGAAAGGCTTTCTGAATGATTAGCACCTAATCTGACCATCTGCAAAGGACTTAGTCATCTCTTCTTTGGGCTGGAGTGGTCCCTTTCCTCGAGGATGTAACTTGAATGTAAAGCTAAACACTAGTGTTCAGCTATTTTAGTGTAAAAAATTAGATATCAAAATAGTGTTGTATTGAGTTTCAAATATTATAAATGAGCTTTGATGAAAATAGATATTGTAGAAAGATTGACTTTAGCTAAATGGAAGACTTCATGATTCCTTGTCATTGCCTCTCTCTGACTTTGTTTCTCAAGTCTGACTTTTCTTTTGGTATATCTAGAGTGGAGAGAGGTAAATACAATACTTAATCAGTCTATTCTTATCAGTTACCTTTTTTTGAAATGGAAATAATTGACATCAAACAGAAATTAAGGAACACTGAAGTCTAAAACATCTCAATATTTGTAACACACACCTTTCTTGTGCATATGCAGTTTAAAGATAATAAAAATACAGTCAGTAAACTTACCTCATGAGGGTGGAGCTGAAAGTGCAATTGCAGTTTAATTTTAAAAAAAGATATGTAATGCAATGAATAATTGAGAGAAAGCAAAAGCTTTGCTATGTAACTGTTATGATAAATGATAGAAATACTGTGTGAATTTTGAAAATATATTTTGCTCTTGTATTAGTTCTAATTGCTTGGGAAACTTGCAAGCAAAATGGTCACAATTTGATTTTGACTATTACATAATGAAAAGTAAGTGCAAGCAGAATTATTTTCAAACTAAAAATAGAACTTAAAGAGTATATGTAGTAGGTAAACAAGAGTTGTTTAAAATATGCGAGTCATTCGGGCATGTAGGTCCAAAGAAAATTGTAAGTAGTAGAACTGCTGAGAGACAGTTTTCTAGCCAAAAGCACATTATCCTCAAGTGAATGTGGAGCTAAATTCTGTCTTTGTATTTGCTTCCTCCAGCTTAATGTCATTATATACTTCAAAGTAAAGCACTTCAAAATAGGTTTCTCTTAAGGAATTGGGGTCAATTTTGCTGCTGAGAAAGTATGTCATCACAGGCAGCATTACAGCCCTTGTAGAAAGCTTTACTTAAAGTCTTCTCTGGATAGAGCTGTTGTATTCCTCTTGCCATGTATTTAAAAACTCTATGTATTTGGAGACCAGCAAAGCATATTTTGGTTTCCTAAAACAATTTTCTTGAATCCATATTATTTTTAGCATACAAAATTATTAAGGACAGTACTAGCAAGGATGAAAGTGCTTATTAATTTTAATGAGCTTTTAGCTGCCTTCCTTTAAGTGGCTGGTGATCATCAATAAATGATGCACCTGCCTGCTAGTGTAGATAAGAGCAAACTAACAGTTTAAGTTGATTTTGGACCACACAGTGTAAAATGCCGAAATGCATTGTTGGCAATATCTGATCCTTCTGGTCCTCCTCCTCTCAGATTTGGCTTTAGAGACATATTATTCCGTAGGTGCAGGTTATAATGTTAAATACAGTAGGAGTTGCATATGATGTGATGCAAAGCTTAACCACATACACAGCCATGAAGGGGACTTCACTGGTGCTGATGTTATCACCAAATTCAGTCTATCTTGGCAAAGAGTTTGGAGATGATGAAATCATTGCAGGGCATGTGTAGCTTAAGATGTCTTAAACATATCCCGTGTTTTTAAAAAATACATTTACTTATTTTTTGTGGTTTTATTTTTCTTTTTTTTTTTTTTAACTTTTGCAGAGAAGAGAGTGAGAGTGTGCTGACACTGAAAGGTTTGACTCCAACAGGAATGCTGCCCAGTGGTGTGCTCTCTGGAGGAAAACAAACACTGCAAAGCGGTAAGCCTGCTTGCCTGTGTGTCTTGTCCTGTGTAATAAAAGCAATTGTTTTTCAACTGCAGAACCTAAGAAAAGTAAGCACAGCTGTCTCAGGGGAAAAAAAAACCCAAAGGACAGAAAAAATCGGCAGTTTTTTGTGCTGGAGCATTTGTGAGCAGATCATGTAAGGCCACTTCTCAAGACCTAGTACATATCATCAAATATGAAAAATGGGGGAGGGGGGGACCCCTGAAAATCAAATCTTCAGAATGGTAGCTCAGGACTTTATGCACAGTGCACTCTTTCTGTAGTTTGGAGCATCTTTTGAGATTTTTCTTAAGAGCAGTCCTTGATAAATGGAGTACTGAAGGTTCAGCTTAGCTAATGACACTGAAACTCTTTATCTGATTTGTTCTTCCTCATAGAGAACCACCAATGGAAAATAGCTCTAGAATTAGATTTTCTTTCCTAGAAATTCTAGGTGACATGAGAACAATTCCACTCTGATTTAAACCCAAGTGAAGGGAGGCTCTTACAAACACCATGTTTGCCTTGTACACAAACACAATACAGATTGTCATTTTTATATCAAGTGCTTCTTGTTACAGGAAATTGGTAAGTCTATAGTAGGGCTGCCTTTGTTTCCTCTTGGAATAAGGAGTGTGAAGTGTTTAATTTATTACTGGAAGCTCTCCTTTATTTTATCCTGTGTGTACTGCTATAGAGTATATTGCGGACACACATAAAGGTCTCTCATTTATTGAGATTCTGTTGGCAGTAGATGTAAGAAATAGAAATGCTTTATAACCTTGACACAGTCTCAGCCTCTTGTTTTCCTGATTCCTTCCTGGAGCATTCTTTCTCTGTATTTTTTCCTTTACTGTCTCTTTTATCTAGAAGATTCAGGTATATGGTGGTAAACCTCCTTTTCCTCTTTTTTCCCTTCTCTTTTTTCTTGTTGATGACTTGTGTGTTATGGACATAGTAACGTTCTGCTTTGAAAATGCTGCAATATGATTTCACAGGAGGCCTTTCTTAATGGGTTTGTTGTCTTCACCTAGGCTTTTCTCCACATAGTTGCTTTACATTTGTCAAAAAATTTGGTCCATTGTTGCCCTGGCAAAATATTAGGAATAGAAATGAATTTGAGAAAATTGCCAAATGTTCTTGTTGCAATGGCTAAAAGGAAAATCTCCTCATACTGCAGTATTCTGGCTCAGTAAAACATTACTATACACAAGCTTCTGCATTAGTGAACACATAGTACCCATTCACCAAATACTCTGAAGTTCATATACTTTCTGTTAAGCACACGTGTTGCCGTATGTATTAACAGAAAATATGAGTAGTATGTTCTGTTGTGCAAGTATACATTTCAGTCGTCACTTTTTCTAATGTGTCAGTGCTGGTTTGGATCTGGTTATTCATTTTAATTTCTTATCCTAGTTATCATGTTTTCTTTTCTTTTAAGTTTGCATTGGTCTTGTTCCTTGTTTTTTGGCCATGTCTCACGCTCTGCTGCTTGAGAGGCATAGGCTTATCTTGGTGCATGAGGGTTAAATCCTCTCATTTCCCTATGCAGCAAGATAATAGTTTAGATATTTTAGAATATATCTTAATCCATATTTAACATCCTAACTGGAAAAAAAAAGTCTGGGTTTTACGTAGGGGAAACCAAGACAAAAAAGAAGAGAGGACTTCCTAAAAACTTGACTTCTTGAGCTATTCTCTAAACCAGAGAAATTACTGAAAACCAAATTTTCTTTTAAAATATTCACTATATTGGATTGCATTTAATGATTTGCATCAGCTTCTAAATCTCTGACTGTAAAAAAAAAATGCATACCAAAGCTGATGGGTAAAATTCAAAAGAAATTATGTGTTTAAGAACAATTAATGATTTCACAATAGTAGTAATATGGTATTCATAAGATTGCAGCAATCTCCTGGTTACAAGCTCTGCTCTCTCTGACCAGACTTTGCAATTTTGGAGGTCCAACAGTCAATCTTACATCTACATCCATTGATCTAAATAAAATATTAGCAAAATGTTGTGTTTCAGAGACTGGATTGACAAAAATAAGGTTTACAGATGGAGCAGACTGGGCAAAGTTGCAAGCACAGGCAAAGCTTTCTGAGCATCCCATGCTGTGGGGATGTTTCTTTAAGTCAGGAGCGAAAAAAAATAATTCTGTTAATCTGTATATGGAATTCCTTTGCCTTGTACTGGCATCAGTACTTTTCAGGCTGATGTTGTAAATTGTATGAATTTTGTGCAATGGCTTTATGCCATTTTTTGTTCTCTGCCTTTTGACAGGGCAAGTCAAACTGCTCTTACTGAGAGCTGGGACAATTATATAATGACCTTTACAGGTCAGATGTGCAATATGGAAGACATTTACATTTTGTAGTTGAATCAAAAGAAAATTTCTTAAATGTGTCTTTAAAAACTTTTAGTTTGTGAAACTTCTGCTTTAAAACAAACTCTAGCTTAATTCAATCTGAAAATTACTGGTTTTGTGTAAACATTTCTCTGTGTGTCTGTTTTGCCAAAATCCAGCACTTACAGTAACATTAGTGTTGTAGCTCCTTTGCTATTCACTGACTTGTTCTTAGAGTTGAAATCCTCTGCTCATTTTTTCTCATTCGTTTTGCTACCCTTTCTTCTCTTCAGCTACTGTTGAGGCTATTGAGGCTGATGAAGGTAAATTGGCCAGTCCCCTTTCTGTTGGTGCCACAACAGATAAGGGCTCTGCTGGGTGTATTCATTTTGCTGTAGCTTGTACAGATTGTGTGGGTGTTGGGCTAACAATTGTGGCTCGGTATTAACCAAAATGTAATTGCTTTAAAGGGGAAAGTGTTTTTTGGTTTTTCTTTCTGTTGCTTCTGTTGAGCTTTTTCTTTTTCTGTAAGTTACAAACACGTTGGAATTGCTGTATGTTGAACTAAGCACTGAGTAATGCCACAGGAGGAGATCAGGGAACTTGGATTTCACGGGACATAACTTGGCAGCAGCTCGTAAATGCTCTGTGATACATAGCTCAAAAGTTGTGCACTGGAGGCTGGCTCAAACTATCCTCGGCAATTTCTGGTCAAGGAAAACACATAGCTTTTTATATATTCTCTCTTGTTGTTTCTTTCCCCCTTTTTCTTTATTTATGCTTCAGTTTGTTTCCTTTGTTTTAGGTCACTAATAAAAAAAAATTATTGGTCTTTTGTTGTAGTACAGCATGTTTCTGTTTCCTTTTAAAAGTAAAACAACATGAGACATTTGTCTGCAAGATGTCTGCTTCTTTTGGTAGTGGCAGTTTACACACTGGATATTTACATTAGAGGAACCATTAACACAGGCACCATTTTAGCTGCATATAAAGTGACTGGCTGCCTTAGAAGATTTCTGAACATTCAGTATTGAAAACTGGTGTTTTGTTGACAGACCTCTAATTAAACCCTTAACAATTTTTAACACTTCAGTTAAAATCAAAGTAACCATGTATTGCAATGCAGACATACAATATTTGTTCAGTATTATAAAGTTTTGGAAGAAGAGTTTTCAGAATTCCCCTTTAAAACAAAATTCTTCAGTTGTATTTTGTTCTTGCCCCTCTCAAATTTTCTGTGGGTATATTTTTTTTTTTTAGTTAATAAAAAAAAAAAAATCTGATGATTGTTGTCCTTTGGTAAGATGTGCCTTTTCGGCCAGTTGAATTTGTTTTTGAATTTTGTAAAGCAGTGAATAAAATTACAGAACAAACAAGTAAGAGAAAATACAACTGCTTTCTAAATAGCAGTGAGTAAGCTGCTATTTATGTTGGAATTATCTATTCCTATCGGCAATCTCTAATCTGCAGTGTGCATTCTTGTTGACAGTTTGGCTGTTTTCTGTGATTTTCTGTGACTATGTGTTGTGTTTTAGTAGACTTTCAATGTAACCTGCTAACATTCATTGTCTGACCAGCAACTACAGCAGAGCACCTTCCTTAGTGTTACAGACAATCATGTGTCTACTGGAAATGCAATCCCTTAATGTGCCCCCTGCCAGCAATATGCACCCCTCAAGTTAATCCTTGATTTGCCATCCTTGCTAGTTAGATGCTGTCACCATAGTCACAACCACTGCTCTACACAGGTGAAGCTTCTGGTGGAGGAGAAGTTTCACCCTTTACCAGTTGTCCTTCAGGGCCCAGTGACACCAACTGGGCTCTGCTTCTGGCAAGCTCCAGGACAAGGCAACTGCTTCCGCTTCAATGCAGCCATCCATTAAACTATTGCTTTAAGGGATTGGCATGGGTGCTTGTTAGACATCTTCATTTTGTGATAGAAGGTAAATTTAAAAAAAAAAACAACCCACAAGACAGCCTTAAGAAAACTCACTGTATGACCTGTTCTGTTTTCACTGCTCCACCCCTGTTCACTTGACTAATCACCATTATGTTGTTGTTTTTCTGAGTTGAAGTATAATACATGTTAAAAACCACTTCACAAAGTTCCAATGTAACATTTGTGAAACTGGCTTAAGAACTAAATCCTGAGGCAAACAGGATCTATCAATCTTCATAGGAAAGGTTGGCACAACCAGCATGAAAATGCCTTTTCTTGTTCCCCACTAAATACAAGGAGTGGTAGCTTGGTACCAGGGATGTTCTGGGGTTTTGGGTGTGTTAGATTTTTATTTTTTTTAACAGAAGTTACCAGCTTGTCCAGAATCAGGACTGCATATTGGAAAGAGAATACTTGGGGGTAAGGAGAAGAGAAAAAGGAAGAAGGAATACTGAATTTGGTCTCTAAAACTCTGCTACTGTTTTCTCCCCAGGGAGTTTGCAGTTTCCTGGTACTAACACACCATTTCTGCTCAATGGCACGTTATGATAGAGGCCTAGCAGAAGTTCCAGTTCTGGAAGTACAGTGCATTGATTTGGTACAGATAAGAGAAAAAACACACAGAGGGCTGTGACAAATTATATACGGGGCTGTGACCTGCTGTTTGCCTACAATGCTTTTTTTCTCTTTTGCTTTAAATCTAAAGATCTTCAACACTTCAATTAGAGAGAGAATAAAATTAAATAAAAATCACAGTCTGTGAATACATTCCTCAGCCTGTGGCTTCTTTCTGATGTTGGTGTGGCCTCCTCACCAATGTCTCTGCTAAAAGGCAGATCAAAAATCCTCAGGATCAGTTGAAACTTTGGTCCTTTGTCAGTGCATTTCCTAAGCTAAACTGTATAGCTGTTCCAAAATGACAATATCCCTGATCCATGTTGCACAGTGTTCCTGCTTTTTGACTCAAGCTGCTTTCTAGAAGTCCAGGGTTGTATCAGGGAAGATTACTGCCCTAAGCAATCAACAAGCAGATCACCTGTGTTGAGAACAGAAGGCAACTTGTTGTAGGGTCACCACAGATCTTCCTTAGCTTTAGTGTATTCCGCCAAATCGCCTCACCATGTCATCACCTGGAAGTAGCCAGCACTTTTTGCTTGATCTTTGAAGGTCAGATGGAAGTTTTGCCTGATGAAGGGCATTAGGGCAAGGCACAGTGTCCTTAAGGCTGTAAGTAATGACAGCAAATGCCAACTCACGAGCTCAGGGCTGTGCCCTCAAAGCGCAAACTGTAGTTTGGTGTTCTAAGCTGAACCCCAGTGGACAGCAAAATACTGGAAGTTGATCATGTTGAAAACAACAGTTGTGTTGGAAAGGACGGTGGTGGTGAGCCTCCAGCTCTTTTGAGTGTGGTAAGGAGTTGGTGGTGGTGTCAAAACTTCTCATTGCCTCCTTCCCAAAGAAGGACTCTCGCACTTGTTGCTAAATTGGGGGAAAAGCTGCTGAGAGTTTTATCTTGCTAATTTTATTTTTCAATGATCCTTTATTTAGCTATCAAAGGATTTTCACCCCAGCATAAGATCACTAGCTTCGAAGAGGCCAAAGGCTTAGATCGAATTAATGAGCGAATGCCTCCACGCAGAGACGTGCCATCCGATGCCAACCTTAACTCCATCAACAAGGCAATCTCCACAGAGACTAATGGCACAGACAGCAACGGCAGTAATAGCAGTAATATCCAGTGACCACTGTCCGGGAGGGGGGTTGAGCTGCAGGGCGCAATGGGGTTGCTGCACGTCAGCACTGGGATGTTCTTGCCTCTGATAATAGCTTACTTGCTCTGGGGGCCAGGTGTTGGATTCAGTTTACAAAAATCATCAACAAAGAGATCGTCAACTTTAATTTGGTGGGAGGGCGGGTGGGGGAGAGACGCCTCCTTTGGATATGCCTTTAAATGCTTGTAGAAAAATGAAAGCTCATGCTGGTATATATTGCAAAGTTAGGGAAACGAACATGTTTTCCTACTACATTGGGAACGTCTAGCTATGTTACTGAAAGGCCTTTTATTATGTTACTGGACATGAAAACTTTGTTTAATTTCTTACTAACTATTGTACGTTTACAGTTGCAGCACTCAACATCTACAACATCGAAACATTTTTAACAAAATGTAAAAACTAAATAAGGACTATTTATTGATAATGTTTTGCTACTCTTGTCAGACAATGGCTATGAAATAAATTAGGCACTCTTTAAAAATATAGAGAAAAAAGAAAAAAAAAAGTTGGAAATTTGTTTAAAATGCCAAAAAAAGAGAGAGAGAGAGAGAGAGAGTGAGAGAGAGAGAGCGAGAGCGACAGTTTAATTTTGTACAGATTATGCTTACCTCAGGTTTCTTTAGTGTGCTTCAATGCCCTTCTTTAAATATAACACTTACCTTATTAATTTGGCAGCAATTATCTTTTTCTTTGTTTAAAAAAAAAAAACTGGAATAATAACATTTATCTTTTTTTGCTGTTTATATTTAGGGGGGTTTGGTTTGGGAGGTTTTCTGGGGTTTTTTTGGTAAAACAAGTCTTGGTTGTGGCTTGCTGAATTTAAATATTTATGAGTGGTGCATTTTTAAGTATAGTGAACAAGACACCATATTAAGTGCAGTGAAAAGCATCTATATTCTGTAAAAATCTGCCTATGCATGTTTTTTAAGAAAAAAATGGCTGTATAGGCCTGTATGGGACTGTAATGCGCTTAGTGGTCTGACTTATACTGGAAATGTATGTATACTGGCGTACTTTATATTCTCTAAAAAGAAAATGCTTAATGCCTTTGAAATTTTGTAATCAAAAAAAGCTTTGAAAAATCTAAGGGGGGAGAGTATTCTTAAAGTTTTTAACATAAGCTTGTCAGTGCACATATAGATGGGTAGCATGTTTAGCAAACCTTGTGAAATTTAAATAAGTTTGTAGTTACATGTGAAATTCTAAATGCATGATAACTGTTAATGTCATAATGGTTTAGTCATTTTGTTCTGTTTTGTCATGTGCCACAAAATGTGTAATTTTTTCACTTTTTTCCCTTTGTATATCAGTTACAGGTTTCAACTGGTTCATTCTAAAGAAGAAAAGGAAACAAAACAAACAGTCCATTGATATTTTTTAACAATTGTATAAGTGCCCAAGTAATTCACTGCAGCCTACAGCCTTGCCTTTGTAATTTGACTTTGAAATGTTGGCAATCAAAGCATGCACTTGTAACAATGAAAGAAGCATTTTATATTACTACTCAATAAAAATGTGCATGAACTTAAGCATTCTTCCCATTCTTTGCTGTCTCAGTGGCAGAAGCAAACAGGCACCATGCGCGTGTGCTCCTTGCTCTCTTTTGCTTTGGACAGGAGAAGACCACTGGTGTAAGAGATGAGTGACTCGTTTCACAATTCAAGGTCAGTTCTTTACTAAGAAACAAACCCGTGTGTTACCCAGCTGTTCTAGGCTACTGAATCTCTGCAGACTTCCCCCAAGGCCTGGTTAGAACATTGGGTTTTCACTAAAATGCGTAGGATGTAACTCACGAGTGGAGTGCACAAGAAAACAAGTGTGCTCTTGTGTGCTTTCCCCTTATCTGGAGTGTTTGAAAAGGTCAACGAGCATCATTTACAATGATTACAATTTTATTTCAAATGCTGTCTCTTTTAGTCAGAGAAGAACTGTCAAAGCTCTGTCTTCTCACTTTCTCCCTAACTGTGCTCAGCATCCTTCCCAAGTCCATCATCCTACGAAGAACTGACAGATGATGCCAAATGCTGCAATGATGTGGGTATTGCCTTAGTCTTCCTTTCAGGTACCATTATTAAACATAAGGCTCAGTGCCTGCTTTCTTATATATGTTTTTTCCCACCTTAGCTCTTGCTAATTTTGACAAAATATGACAGGTGGCAAAAATAAAGAGGTTTCATAATATCTGGGACTATTTCAGTTGTAATTTTTCATTTCATATTGTAGAGGTACAGCACAGACACTCAGAGTCTGTGTGTTCATCTGCTGGGTGGAGCTGTTTGTCCCTGTGGGTTACAGGCACGGTGTGTGCAGAAGGGAGTGGTGACAGCTTGCGTGACCACTGAGCCCTGTGCTCATGGAACAGCACAGGTTACCTGAGGTAAATTCTTCTGTGGAGACGCCCTGTACCGCACACAGCAGCATCTGCTGTCTGCTTGCATTTCACTTGGGCACTGGCAGTTCCACCAGCCAGTCTGACAGTAAGAAAGGAGCTTTTTTGCTCAGCAGTCACTCTGCATAGCCCTCTCAGTTGGTAGATTTAACCCAAAAGATCCGTGCTACAAATCAGAGGTGTGGCTGGAAATGTCTGTTGTAGTTGCTGAAGAGTTTATTAGATAAGCAAGTCAGCCCAGGATGAATGATCCACTAGGGAATGTACGAAGTGTCTGGTCACAAAGGAGATTTTGAAACTTTTGCATCTCAGAAGAATGAAAAGTGTCTGGAGCATGAACAATAGCAGTGTCCTGTGTATCCAGGCAGGATAGCCTGGCTCATTCCCAAAGCAAGCTAAGCCATCCTACTGTGGGGCAGTTTCTGGATGGCTCCAAGGGATAGTCTAAGCTATACTTCCTGGAAGGACCATAAACAACTTCCAAAGCTTGTCTCATTTCAGGGCACCCAATCTCTTCCAGCTTTCCTTCTTTTTTCCTAATGCAGAAGAAACTGTGGATGAATTTGAAGAAAAATCCTTAGTTTTGGATTCTGTGATGATTCACATCATCAGTGATGTGTCATGCACTGGACTGTGTCTCCCAGTACAGATTTCTTCCTTCTTACTGAATACCCCACCTTAATGCCAAAACCATCACTGGTGCCTACTTAAGAGATTTCCTTTTTTTTTTTTTAACCACTTGAATCTTGCTGTGTGAGATAGTATTTGATACATGTCTTATATTTTATGCACTATCTAATTTTGCTTTTCAACAGCTATTAAGCATGAAGTGCATTAGCTTTTAGTGTATATTTTCTTCAGAAGACAACATTCAAATTTTGTCTGGGTTTTCCTCCAAAACTGCAGTAGATTTAACCCTGCTTAAGCTTGTGCCGGTATTGCCAACTGTTGGGCACAGGTAGGAATTCTTTCAGTTTTTTCCTCTTCTGAAGCCTCTAGAGGAGTTCTGATCTCTCTCCTCCCTAGCTTTAGTTTTTAGTGAAGTGGCATTCAGAGTGTAAAATAATGAAAATTTGGGGACATTTTCTGGGTGCAAGCTGAATTTACAATTTTAGTCCTTAGAAATCAGTTTCCCTTCTTTTTTCGAGATACTGTTGCTCAGATTAGTCAGATTGATGAGTCTTCCCACTTCTTTGAGTAAGAGAGGGATGTGAGAATCAGCTATTCCAAATGTTGAAAAACCACAAGCACCAAAACAACCATTTGAAAAAATAGTTTTCAGTTTGCTTTCTTAGTTGTTTTTGTAATGATGTTTAATCCCCTTAAAAGTGACCATTTTGGGCGTGCAAAAGGATGAGCTTTCTTGGTCTTCAATGATTTAGGAAAAAAATATATCTACATTCACATTTTCATATGTAAATGTTCATACTTGCAGGTACTTTCAGTAAAAAAAGATGAGATGATGGAGCTAGAGACAGGGGTTGGGTTTTGTGTCTTGCTGAGCTGACTGCAGTATCAGGCCTGCTAAATTTTATAAAAGAAAAGTTTTGTGAGGCCCTGATTTTTCTAAATTATATTTTTTAAATAACTTGAGAGCAGTTTCAATTTTACATGTGACACCAGGTTTCATCAGGCCGACAGATAGCTCTGTGTTCTGGGCAGTATTCTGCAATATTTTGCCAATGATTGCAAAGGTAAGGGCTGCCTTGGCTCTGTCAAGCCTGTCAGAAGCTTGTTTTAAGTAAAGTAACTTGGCAAAGAACGTGCTAAAGGACTGATTTAGCTGCCAGTGGGAAGGCATGGTGACAGACATGTCTGCTCCTTTGTGAAGCCCCACTTGTGGCCATCACTAGTTGCTCTGGGATTCCCCAAGGCCCCTCTTCTCTTTTGGGCAAAGCCTGGCATGGTTGTTTGCTGGAAGCTTGGGTCTGGACACCCAGTTAGGCAATTCTTAGAGCAGCAAGACTTGAGCAAGATGTATTGTTTCATATTTTAGCTTTTGCATTCTTGAGGCAGTTGATGCTGATGACCATGCTGTGATATTGAGCAAGCCCATTGCTCCCAACATTTGACTATTTAATAATCTCTTATGCTTTAAATGAGCAGTTGAAAACACTGTGACCTGGGCTAATTTCCCAGTGTTCTATGCCAGAGGAGACTGGCACAGAACATAACTGCTGTTGTTACAGCACTGAGTCACTGAGCAGGCACTGCTGGGATCAGCTCCCCCAGCCTTCCCAACAGCTCACACAGGATCAGCTGGAGCAGGTCATGGGGCTATGTACAGTCAGGTCTTGACTATCTGCAAGGATGAAGACTCTGCAACCTCTCTGGGCAAGCTGTGGCAGTGCTTGAGAGCTCTTAGAGTAGAAGAGCTTACATTTAAAAATTTGCTGTATTTCAGTTTGTGTCTAATGGCTTTTGTCCTGTTGCCAGGCCTCTCCAAGAAGAGCTCTTGGCTCTTTCTTTTTACTCCCCCATCAAGTACTTTTTCTCCAGGCTGAGCATTCCCAGCTCTCTCCATCTCTTCCAGGGTCTTCCAGTCCCTTAATCACCTTCGTGGTCTTTGTTGAACTCACTGCATTAAGTCCATGTCTATCCTGTGCTGGGGAGTCCAGACCTGGACACAGCTTTCCAGGTGTGTTTCACCAGTGGAGAGTGAGGGAGGGAAAAGACTTGACCTGGTTGCCCACATATGCCATTAAATTTCTACAACATGTACCATTAAATTTCACTCTTTGTCTACTACTGTGTCCTACCTGCTGATGGTCCTTCAGAAGGTGAAGTAGTCATGAAAAAAATCTCACCAAATTTGTACAGAGGGCAGTAGTCCCCTCCTGCATTCAGCAGCCAAGTGGCTGAAGCATGTGATGTGTATAAAGTCATTTTTGTGGTGCAGATCTGCACGTTTTCTGGGCATCACATAAATGAGAGATCTTGTGCCTCTCTGGGGAGGGAGAAATAACCTTCTGACAAGGTTGCCTGAGGAGGAGGTAATTTGTTTATCTGTCACTTGGTGGTTTATTGTTTTCAGTACATATTTAATCAGCTTTGTACTTTGTAATTTTTGTACTTTTGTTTCTTTTTTCTAAAAAGAAAGAGCACTCTGAAGGGAATATGGTTCTGACACTCTGGCTGAGCTTAAATAAAGCTGCAGACCTGATGGACTCAGAAGGCCCTGCAGCCATGGACCGGAGTGCCAGAGAAAGGAAAGGAATGAGTAGTGGAACTGGGAGGAGGGGTTGGGTTATTTATTTCATTCCTTTTTCAAGGTAGCTAGGAGAAGAGATGATGGCTGCAGTGCTACACTGTAAGTCTGAGATGATGAGATAAGGAAGCTGTGCCAAGCTCCCAGGGCTTTGGGTAGGTCATGACAGAAACTAGGCTGATAAAATTCACCTTAGACTAGATGAGCACTTAAAGATTATAGTGGAGTTCAGGTGCCGACCTGAAGGCAGTCATGTAGAAAAGGAAAGCAGGCAATGGCACAGGAAGTAAAGTTTTAGAGGGCAGACCTGTGATAAGGAACAAACTGGGATTCAGAGCCCTGGCAGAGGAAGAAGTGCGGATTATGGGTTAGAGTGATACATTTATTACTTGCTGAAGAGTTAAATCGGTTCAGCCTTAGTGCAAGGATGCCTATTACTAAGGAGTTTGGACCTTGTACAAGGGAGTTGCCATGAAGTCAGCTGGGATGACTGGCTAAAGCCTGGGCTCTCTGCAGGATAAGAGGGCAGGAATTACGAAGACCTTAAATCTCAACTAGTCTTGTAAGGTAAGGCTTGCAACTAACATCTCAGAAAAAAATAAAAAGTTAACAAGGAATGGGAAAATGACCTGTTAGTCAAGCAAGTTGGACATAGCCAGTAAAGTCTAGTCTAGGAATACAGTGAAAACCAGCATGAGTCCAGCTAAGTTATCTTTGGTGATCATGATTGAAAAGCAGCAGAAAACCTTTCCAGACACTTGACTAGAAAAAGCAAGGTTAAATAATTGGGAAATCGTGCAATGAGGATAAGGGAGAGGCCTAAAGTATTGGCTAAAGGACTGTGGAAGGAAAGCCAAGAATGAGATTTAGAGTATGGAAACAAGGACTACAGGAGTCGAGACAGAAG
This sequence comes from Acridotheres tristis, assembly GCA_037013685.1. Lineage (NCBI taxonomy): Eukaryota > Metazoa > Chordata > Aves > Passeriformes > Sturnidae > Acridotheres > Acridotheres tristis. Next base: position 22,041,583 of record CM072888.1, on the reverse strand, counting down.
CAAGTTAAGAGTTGAAAGCAGTTATTCCAGGAAATTGCAAAATTTTCTTTCCTAGTCACAATAGAAAATACCACATTTGCTAGCTTGTCAAATAGCAATGCTCTTTAACAGCCCTCTGAATGGGTGGTATATTTTGAAAATATACTTAGAGAATATGTAAGTACAGAAATTTATATAACTCAGGAGCAACCACAGGGTGATTGGTCTGAGTGTAATCATATGCAAGGATTTAAATCTTGAAGGAACTGCTGACCACAATATGTGTGAGGGGCTGTTTGCTGCAGTACTGTGTAGCAAACAGTCACAAATTATGAATGTTAGGAACACGTACATGAAAGCTGAAGCGGAAAGAAACCAGATGGAAGGAAAATCACAATTGTCCATGTTGGAGAGGAAGTTATGGATACTGAAAAGATTCCTCAGATGTAGCAGATAGGAATTTAGCAAAGCAAGAAATGCTTGTGACATTGTAAGTTGTTTTATGCTTCTCTTTTTTTGCTTCTGCCTCTCTGTCCACTTTCAACTTAACTTGGGAGACTAGGATTACTGAGGGGCATCAGTATTCCTAGAAGGAATCGCTGCTGGAGGGAAGTTCTTGTTTCTCTTCCTGTTCCTTATTTCCTTCCCCTCTTGTCCCTTTTTCTTTTCTGTCCCTTGTTATTTTGTTTTATCACAGCCACCATTTTGCCCCTGGTTCCTTTTCCCAGATCCCCTGGGGCACTGCCACTGCGTGCTGGGCTTAAGCTTTTTGTTCCTATTAACAGAGTCAGGACTGTTCCTTGAGAATAGGTGGTATTAGGAAAACACTTATATTTGTGGAGAAAGGGTAACTGGACAGGAGAGGATAATTTTTCTCTTCGCAGATGGGGAAATAACAGTAGTAACAAGCTTATAGATATATTGTGCAAAGTGCTGCTGTTGCTGCAGAAGTAGGTTAGCATGGGGAAAACAAGCAGAGAGATCAGCTCTGGATAGGGGGAGAAAGGGAAGCCTGCCTCTGTGTTACAGTGGAGAAAAAAATAATGGTTTTGCCTTCACTATCTCCCAGCAAAGTTTGTCTTGGCCCTTTCACCCCTACAGCTTTTTCTTGTAAGGAGTGATTCATGCGTGTGCTTGCATATGGAAATAGATTTGCAAGACTTGCCAAACAACGCACCTCCTAAAAGCACAGCTGGGTGCTGACACCGCAGAGTTTCCCTCAGTCCAGAAAGTTAAATCCAGAAATAACCTTCCATCTCTAACAGCTCGATGACTCACGCAGGCTTTGAGAGGGTGCAGGGATTCCCGTCCCCAGAAAGCCCCGCTGCTGCTGCTGTCAGGGGGCTCAGGGGGAGCTCACTGCCATGGAAGCAGCTGCTGGTGGAGCCTGCACCAGGAAATGCCATCCAGCCCACCAAGTCAGAGCAAATTGCTTCTGTGGGGACCAAGAGCTTTGCATTCAAAAGGGTATAAAAGCTGTTATGCCGTGGCCCAGGCTCCCTGGGGATGTGTCTGCAGCTTCCCAATGGGGAATGGGGGGATGCCAGTTCTCGTGGTCCTGATTCACCAACTTTCCAGCCACGGTTCCCTCTGTGGCTCGGCTGGCAGCTCCTAGATGACATGTTTTCTATTAAAACCACCAAAGCCATCATGTGGATTGCCTGAAACTCAAGGGGTTCATCCTTGTGAATGAGCACCTCTGGGGTGGTCTTCTGTAATGACTGAGAATATGTGCTATGACATCTATTGGAATCTAATTCCAACCTTCCCCCACCCCGTGGCAGAGGGGATTGGAACCTACTGAGTTTCCTTCCAACCCAGGCCATTCTATGATTCTATGATCTACAGTGATTATTCTATGAAGACATAGTCACTAAGATAAAGATATCCATGCGTTAGTTACAGAATAGACAGTTGGTCTGCACTGCCTGGAATTTCTTGCTGGCCTGGTCTTTGGCATCTTTGCTCCAGTGCCAGTCCTAGAGTATGAAGATTTAAGTAATACTATCTATGTACGTACTTTGTTTCTCCACTATCTGTGGATTGTGCTTTTATTATTGTTTTTTAACACGGTTAACCCAAGTTCACCTTTATATGTAGTGCATTAAAATTACTCCTAGCTCCTCACAGCTTCATCAGGAGTGTGAATGTAGCGTCAGCACAGGCTCTGCCTCCAAGAAGTTACATACATAGATGTGTGTGTGTGTGTGTATATGTATGTTATTTAGCATGGGTGTTTTGGGGAAAGAATATGATCTTTGTTCAGCATTTAGACTGTCTCAGTATCACACAGTTATCAAGAGACAAGATGTAAAAGTGGGATATTGCCATGTCTGCCTTTTATCCCCCTTGCTGTGTCCGCATGTGTAATCTGGCCCTTCCTCTGGGTTTCTTCGCTGCCCTTTCCTGGAAAGACAGAGGGACTTTCTAGTCCCTCTCTGGGAAGGGTGAAGCACAGAGATGACCCAGTGATGGCTTAAAGCCCCTCAGCCTTGTGGCAATAGCACCAGCACCAAGAGCACCTGCAGCCCATCCCCACAGCACTGGGTCTAAGGCGACTGAGGCTGGGAGAGAGAACTGCAGCTCGCTGAGCCAGGATTTCTCAGGAATTGGAGCACAGCCTAGCAAACAGCACTTCAGAGCTGAAAGGTGTATGTGTGGGGAGCATTAATGTTACTTTTCCTACTGTTGCTGGCCTGGCAGCCTTGCCTGCCCTTTACTGCATTTTCTTCAGGTGAAGCAGGAGGCCAGAGATGACCCCATAAGGTGAGGATGTGCTGCAGAGGAATCAAAGGCAGCAGCCAGGTCGGGAGCTCACCTGCTCAGAGCAACTGCACGTGTTTTTCAGAAAAGCTGAACCTGTGGGAGCTCGGGGACTGCCCAGTCAGTCACTGGGATTCACATCAGGAGGATGAGAGCACGTGTGTTATGGCAAAAATATTCTGTGCAGTTCAGCAAACTTTGCCAGAGTGTTTTAAGGAGAAGAGAGCGATACAGTGCAGAGCAGCAGGACAAAAGGATATCTGGGCTACTTAGAGCTGGAAGGGAGTTTTGGGTAATATTATTAATGGTGCAATGCTTTTTTAAGTGAAGTTTGTAAGGGAATATCTTTGTATCTAATGGAATAACTGTCATTATTTCCTGGCTCTGAAATATTTCTAGTCTCCTGTAGTATCACATGTACTGGAGAGGTCTCAGGGATTGCCTGTTTGCAAGGGTAGTGAAAAGCCAAGGCTTAGGGAATGGAAGGAAATACAAGAGGAATAAGAGAAAATACAATTTTAATAGCAGAAAATCCATTTTTTCCAAAACTCCTATTTTTCTTTTTATAACAAAGATTAATTAAGGATAAAACCCCCTGAAATACACATCATTTGAAAGAGATCAGCTGGGAATGAAGCTTTAGCAAAATTGTCAAAAGACTAAACACATCATTTATCTCTGCAACACAGCTGAGATGCAACAAAAAATGCATTCTGCTGAGCACTGAAAATTAAATTAAGTCATGCTTGTGTGAGCATTTGTACATCACTGGAATAAAACTCTGGGGTTTTGTGATTGGCCTAGGAACTAAAGTCTTTGGGATGTCTGTTGGAGGATGGGCTTGCCTGGTTACAGGCAGGCAGCTGCTCCATCAGTGGATCACAGCAAATACATCCACAGTGGCTGCTGAGAACTGCCTTGGAAGTCACCATCCCTGGAAGGGTTCGAAAGCTGTGTGGATGCGGCACTCAGGGATGTGGTTTAGGGGCTAGACTCGATGGTCTTAGAACTCTTTTCCAAACTCAGTAATTCCTGCTGATCACCCAGAATTTCAAGCCTTTGGTGAGGACCTTGTCCTCCTCAAAAGCTGTCACCATCCCTAGTGATGTGCAGGGTGGTTGGTGGCTGCCTGATGTCTTCCACTGCCTTCTCCTGGAGCTGCAGTTTCTCAGAGTGTAGCTCAGAACAACAAAGGCTTGCAAGGTACATCCTCCAAGGGGCTCCTTATGGAACCTTCCCTGAACTGAACTGCACCTCCTGGGGAAAAAAGAACTGTAATTCCTTTCCCTTTTTTCTTTTTTAATGACAGGCAATTCATTCGAACATCCAGCAAAAACACTCAGAGAGGCCAGGCTGTTTATGGGCACCCCTGGCCGTGCTGCACGGGCAGCAGCAGCAGTGAGGAGCTGGCGGTGCCATCACCCCCTGCCATGTGAGGTTTGGAGCATCCGGGCTCTGCATCCCTACGTTTAAGCGAAACCAGTTGCCATGGTGACAGTGGGTCTTACTAAATATGGCCTCTGATGCCCAAAGTGCCGTGGGTGGTAACAGGGGAGGTGCGTGCAGGATCCCTGCCAACGCCAGGAACCTGCTGGTGTGGCTCCCTGCAGGGAAAGGACTTGCACTGGTGAGTGAATGAAGCCCCTCTGGTGGTGGTGGTGTCGATTTTGGGTGGCTGATTTTTGTCTTCTGCAGTGCCCCAGGTGCTCCCCAGATGATGCAGCCTGGCTCGGGGACCCTGTGCCGTGGCTGATAAGAGGCTGCCGTAGATTTATCTTACAAGAGCAGGGGGGACTTGCAGCCTTTGCACTCCTTGGTGTAGCAAGGCCCCTTGCTCCAGGCACGTAGCCATTCCCATGCCTGTGTGTACAGGGCTGCATGGAGCGAGGGTGAGATTACACCTGATACAATTACCAGCCTTGTAATTACATGCAGCAGCTCCAGACTCCCTCTTGGGTTTCCTGTAGAATCTAGTAAGGCTCAGGCATGGGAGTGTTACAGGCTAAGGAAACCCGTGTTTGCCAGACCTTTTCCTGCAGTTTTCATCGAGAGCTGTGGTGTGTAATGCAGCAATGCGCGTGGAGCTGGAGGGCTGGCTGTGCGTGTGTCCCCATGGCTCTGCTGGGCAGTGTCCCACTGAGGAGAGGCAGGAGGTTCACACGCTGGGATCCCTCCCAGGCACGGGGGTGGCGTTTGCTCACAGGAGGTGGGAGCTTTTCTGTGCTGTCTGCCCATCTGCACAGCTCTCACGCTGAGTTGGGGCTTGTTGGAGCAGTAGGACACGAATCCACCGTGCTCCCAGCTCCCTGCGACAGCCTGAGCAGCTTCTGGGCTCCCCTCCCAACAGATTTAAGTGCAAGGCTCCCCGCCGTGTGGGGCAGGATACAGGGGTCCAGCCCCCACTGATGGAAAGCTCCACTCAGGTTTTGGAGACAGCAAGGCAGGCCAGCAGGAGCCACACACTCATCTCTGCAAGCTGTGGGATGTGATGGTGATGGAGCATATAGGGAAAGGGTACAAGGTGAGGATCCCCTTATGCCTCACAGCATGCAAAGGAAGAGAAGAGAATACATGAGAGGTTACAGCTCCTGCTTGAGCTGTGTCCCAGAGCTTCCCAGCTTCTCTGGAGCAGCCAAAACCTTTCTAAGACAGATTTCTTGGAAAATGACAAATAGCTCATTCTTGAGGTATGAGGCATTGGGAGAAAAAGGGCAAGGATGAGAAATATGATGCTGCAAAACCTCCAGAAGCCATTGCAGCTGATACATAACAAACCTAGAAGCAAAGGCAGAGAGGGAGGGAGGAAGCCTGTGAGACAGCCCTGCAAAGGACAGCTGCTTGCTAGAAAAGCAGAGAGAGGAAAGGGGGACCAGGCACACCAGTTTTGCAGATGAAAAACACGTATGCATAAAGAGAGGTCAGCAACAGGAATTACTGAGGTGGTCTGAAAGCCATCAGGGTCATCCACCCTCAGCAGGTGCCCCAGTACAGGAGTGGTGGCTTCTGTGCTGGGTCTGGTCTCCAGGCAATTGGCCAAGTGTGGGGCACATGGGGCTGGGACTGAGCTGTAGCTGGTAGCATCCAAGGGGGCAGAGAAGAATTTGGTGGGAATCAGGGAGGGAGTCTGAAATCACACATCACCCTCTTCCATTTCACAATGGAGGCGAGGAGGTGTCTTTTGGAGGTTGGAGGTGGTTGTACTTTTTAAATAGTGACTGAAATGTGAAAAATAAAATTGTTCCTGGTCCTACACCCTTGGAATGATTTATGTTGGTATTTAATCCCGCATGTGTTTCCCTACCCACCACGTTCTGGTTTTTCTCTGCACTTCTGGGAAAGCAGTGGGGAAGCAGCACACTGCTAATTACAACCCAGGGCTGTTTGGACACGGAGGAGAGAGGTGAAGAAGAATAAATAAATAAATTAAAAGTCCCATGACTGTAATCCACGAATTTGGGTCCCACTCTTTGCAAAGCCCACAGTTGCATTCCAGGGAGACTGCAAGTTACTGGCAGCAATTTGTCAGAGTCTGGCTGGCTCAGGGTTGGACTGGTGGCAACATTTGGTCTCCATCATTTGCACTGCTGAGACAAGATAAAATGTGTCAGTGTCAGGGTCTTGTTTGGGGGCATCTACATGGCTAGGGTGGTGCATCTGCAGAAAGAGGTTTTTGGGGCTGTTGCTGGCTGCAGGGTGGGACAGGTGGCTGCAGGGGAATGCTGGGGGATGCCCAGGGAAGGAAGAACCGTGTGCTGCACGCTGTGTGTGCTGGCAGGGATGTTTGCTTTCATGGCAAGCATATCTCAAGAGCTTATGTTTAAACTCCCAGGCTGTCCTTGCATCCATGTGCTGTTGGACTGCATAGCTGTATCCTTCATGAAAAACAAATGTGAAAGCACCTGCGCTACCTCTGGGCAGGGACTCAAGCCTTGGTTAGAGGAGCATGAGGAGTGAGGGAGGGAGCAGTGGTGGGCACATGCATCCCCACGATGTTCCTTTTGCTGCCTCCCCACAAAATCCTGGTGTCTTGGCTGGTGGGGCTGGCAAGAGGGAGCTGTCAGTGGATGCAGGTAGGGGCTGCTGCCTGCATGGCTCCCACTGCCAGTCAATTAATTAATAAGGCTTGCTGGCATCTTACCAGATCCACAATTCAGTCAGTTTAGGCTCCCTTTGGCAAGTCATCCGTGACTGTTTTTATTCACTTTTCTTTCTGGCTGCAGGTCCCTCAGCAGGCTGCCTCAGGCTAGTGGAAAATCAGGCAAGCTGTTCTCAAAATGGGGGTGGTGAGTGTTTTCCCTGCCCAGTGCTCTGCCTTGAAAATTTGGCTGATCTCTCTGCATCATCTCCTTGAGCCCATCACCTTGGCATGGTTCAGAGCAGTTGTGCAGCTGCCAGCAGGGATTTTCCTACTTGGGTGTGGTTCTTTAGCTTTGCTTTAGGTTTTGGGGGGATTCGGGGGCTTTTGGTTGATTTGCACAAGGTCACATTGGCACAAGTGGCTGGTGGATATGGGGAGAACACGCATTCCTGAGGCACCTTCTGTGGGAAGCATCTGCTCTCTTCCCTCTATCAGGGAGCACAGCACTCACAAGAGTTCTGGGATAATGGAGCTATTTCCGCACACACCTTCCTCCATGCCTGGTAGTTCTTGTAGAAACAGTCCATTTCTTTGGCAAGGAGCTGTGCAAAAGCTATACTCCTTAGGGATGTGCTGGTGATGCTCATTTCCATTTCTGCCTCCGTGCTAGCTCTGGAGGTAGCCTGGGAGCTGGTACCTGACTGGTCCCAGTGCCTCTGATGCCCCCTGAGACCTGATGAATGAAATATGAAGAGAGAAAAACAACTCCTCGTCCTGCATTTGAAAATTGAGGTATTTCTCTTTTTTTTAATCTTCAGAAGACTGAGCACTGGGAGGTATTAGATTATTTCCCCTCCATCAGCCTTTGTCTTTTCACAGAATAAAGGTGTTGGAGGAGAGAGATGGAAGCCAGTATTTGTATTTTTCAATGGAAGAGCAAAGAGTCCAAATCCCTCCAACCTTTGACAAGTACAGTTATTCTTTCCACATCATAAAATCTTTGAGGGCTGAAACTACAATTACTTATGATCATTAATGTTGTTACTGATTACTTGTCTTCCATTAGGTATTAAATATGTACTCAAGGCTCACCCTTCTGCAGTGTCTGATGCAAAAGAATGCCATATTTTGTGTTCCAGGCCCTGTTTTTCCCCATTGGAGTTGCCCTGACCTCAGCTGTGCCACTACAGGACGTGCTTTGAAGAGTTTCCATGCAGGCACATGCACTGCAAACTCCAACATCCCCCCTCCCTTCTCATCCTCATCCTCCTATCATGATCTTCTGGTCCCACAGGTTTCAACATGAGGGACAGACAACACACACAAACCCAGAAGTGTGATCTGAGAATTTCCAGTTATCATTGGTTTACCTTCAAAAGCAAAATAACTTGATTTAAAATGAAACAAATTTGCCTTGAAAATGGCAGATTTATATTCTAGGGCATATGAAGAAACTCAGGGATTTAGTCAACTTGCATGGAAAAAAAGCCCCAAAAACCAAAGGGGAAAAAACCCTGCTGCAAACAGTATTAGCTGCCAAAGCCATAATTGTGCAAAGCTGGAAATCCCTTGCTCAGCTGAACGTAGCACATTGGTATAGCATCTTAAGTGAATTAGCTGGAATTGGAAAGCTAGTGTTTATTATAAATAATAAACTAAATGCTTTTTTCAAGTCATCCTGACAGTTTTCTTGGAAATCTGAAAATACAATACTTATGTTAACCACCTGTGTCATCTGGATCAGCATTTCATTTTTCAATGGGAATTATAAAAGGTAACATCTGTAAAGAATTCATATACATTATGAAGTACTGCCTCTAATGCAGAAATACATCAGCTATGAAGTGATAATTTAAAAATCATTATCCCTGTAATTTATTAATATGTTCATATTACATAGTAATTTATGCTGTTATTTTGTCACTTGTTGTCATTTGGCTTTTGTTTTTACATGTTAATCTTGCACGCATAGACAGGCTACTCAGCTGCCTGCCCAAAAGCTGGGACACTCATGCATGCTGCAGGTGGGACTCCCTGCTCTGTACTTTGGGATGATCCCAATTGCTCCTGTCAGCTTGGGTGCATTCATAAGTGTTAAGATCAGACCAAAAAAGGAGGCAAGGCAGTGTGATTGTTGTGTTTACTGAAGGAAAGCTGTTTGACTATATCGTTCTTCTGAGTGTTTTTAGGCTGTGAGGAGTGAGGCTGTTTTGCCAGCATGACTTTTCTTAAGGGAGATCTTTCTACTTCTACCACCCAGACCCTTGGTACCATCAGAGCCCTTCTGCAGTCACTGAGGCTTTCAAATTTTGCTACACTGGGTAGTGACAAACTGCCCTAAACGCCTTCCTTTTCTGGGACTTACAAAACCCAGAGAAGGGCCTCTGTGATGAACACTGCTGGTGGTTTATTTCCCCTTCTCTGTCTGGTACAACTGTTCTCCAGAACATGCCCATCCTGAGTAACTCCAAAAACCTATCTCTCATGTCTGTGTGTCTCAAACCTCAGATAACAGGACTGAAGAAGTAGGCACAGAGGAAAAATGTCAAAAAGGCCCACAGTGTGGCTCAGTCGGGCACTCTGATGTCTCATTTTCTCATCAAGAGCAGTCCCAGGGCCAGGTGAAGAAGTCCCAGGGTGATATGTGACTGTGGTTTCCAGAGCCTGGCTAGAAGAACTGGTGAGGTTCAGGCACTGAGGTCCCTTTTAAATCTTGAGATTGGAAAATGGCCATGGAAAGGGAGGCCCCAGAGCAAAGCATCAGGGTTATCCTGTGCAGGGTGGTGACGACAGCTGTTAGTAACCATGGAAGATTTAAATTTAATTCCATACCCACGTACATTGTCACCACTCAAATTAGAACAGCTATCCCACAGCGACGTGAGAAATCACAGGGCTTTAAAAATACATGGTAATTAAAACTATTAGAAAAATTAAACATTTTTATACCCTCGTTTTCTCAGTCCCCAGTGGGATTGTGGTACTGGTAATTTAAGATTGGGGGGAGGGAGAGGAGAAGATGCACATATCTTGGAAAGTTAATTTGGGTCTGAAGTGAAGGAATACATTATGTGCTACAAAAATTATCAGCAACTGCAGCTGAAGGAAGCAGAAACCACTCTATCCCACTTGTCATACAATTGTCCATATGGAAACACTTACTTGAGAAGGAGTAATTGAGAGCCTTAATATGAAAATCATTTCAGATTTGCCTCTGAACCAAAAGGTCTTTCTCCTTCAAGATGAAAATTTTGCATTAAATATTAACAAAAGAATGAAAGCAATTTCTGCTGAGCATTCCTGATGTGCCTGTGAAGCCATCAGGAAACTGCTCACAGGGGGTTGCAGTTATGGGAGGCTGCGTGCCCAGGGCAGGGCACTCCAGCCTCATGGAAAGCAACTGGACCCTGGCAAGGCTGAGATCACAGCCACAAAGTCAGCCTGGATCAAATAATTTGAAAATGAAAAATGAGTTTCCAGAGCACAGAATGAAAGAAAAGCAGTTTCCCCCTCTTAGAAGGCTTGCAATTGAAACAAAGCATTTGGGGTTGAGCTCTTTGCTGAAAACTTCAGTGTGCCCATGGTTTTGCACAGAGTCACTGCAGCATTGTCAGGATTCAGTCTTCTCCCTTCCTCCTCCTTCTCCCACTTTGACAAAGAGGCAATTGTAAATAATTTAAGTCTGTAAATTGTCCAAGTCAGTGGCTACCCTTTTAAGATAGAGTCTTTAAGTGCACTAATGTAATTTGTACAGTAGTTTGTGAAGTTCAGGATTACAGACACCAGGTAAGGTTTTCTTTTGGTTTTCTTAAGGTGTTTCTGGCTAGAGTAGCCTGGTTATTGGAGAAAAATTTTTAAAAGCATATTTCCATCTCTGCCTACTTTTAGGAATGGCTGGATCTAGATTCAGTCCATCTTCCTCTCCACATGCTCTTTGGCTATAATATTGGAAGGATGTTGAGATGCTTGAGCACGTCCAGGGGAGGCAACAAGGCTGGTGAGGGGCTTGGAACACAAACCCTGTGAAGAACGGCTGAGAGACCTGGGGTTGTTCAGCCTGGAGAAAAGGAGACTCAGAGGTGACCTCATCACTCTCTACAACTCCCTGAAAGGTGGCTGTAGCCAGGTGGGTTTGGTCTCTTTCTCCAGGCAGCAACTGACAGAACCAGAGGCCACAGTCTCAAGCTGCACCAAGGGAAATATAGGTTGGATATTAGGAAAAAGGTTTTACTGAAAGAGTGATAAAGTACTGGAATGGTCTGCCTGGGGAGGTGGTGGAGTCAGCATCCTGGATATGTTTAGAAAAGGACTGGATGTGGCACTCGGTGCCATGGTTTAGGTGAGGTGTTAGGGCATGGGTTGGACTCGATGATCTTGAAGGTCTCTTCCAGCCTTCTGATTTTGTGATTCTCAGGGTGTTGCTCTGGCTCATGGGTGCTGGAACACTGCCTTAGATGGTCCCACCACCTTCCCACCTTTCCCCTGCCCTTAAACTAAGCATTGGAAGAGAGGACAATGAGCTCCAAATAAATGAAGATTAGGGCAAAAGCTCCAAGCACGCTGTCTGTCTAATGCCTGGCACAGAGCCAGGCTTCCATGCATTTAGAGCAAAGGATACAAGCAAGTATTTATTTATTTATTGACTGAGAAACGGTGCAGGTTTCTCCGACGCGCTATCGGTTTCCAAATCTGATTTAAATAAACTCTTCCAGTGCATAAATCCAGGCAAAATGTCATTCACCATATGTTTACTACTAAAACTTGGCGCTTGCTTGCATCAAAGTAGTTTTCACACGCAGGCTGTTTGTTACAAAACCTCAGTGAGGCAGGTATAATTAGCACTAGCGCTTGAGGGGGAAAACTGGGGCTGAGAGCAGAGAAAATAATTTCCTTGATGCTGCAGAGGGAGTGGGTGTGGGGATTTGGATTAGAAACAGCCTCTCCTACCTTCTCATTTTCTTGATGCAGATGACTAGATCTACATCTTTTATTAATTTATAACAATTGGACAAATTTTACTTTGCTCACTTCTTAAAGAAAGAGTTTAAAATGCTTGTAAGACTAGCTTAGAAATATCGAAAAATATGGACTTCCTACCCAAATGGCCACAACTACCTCGCAAGAAAGAGGTATGATTAGTTGCTGTATGGCATTTTGCATACAATTAGTGCTTATCAAGTGGAACACAAAACGCTCTCTGAATACATCATTTATATGAGCTTTATAAATGATCCACTCTCATAAAGCTGGCATAAGTCATTCTGATGAAGCCACGCAAAGAGCTTCAAAAAAATAAGTAGCTAAAACAAGATCATTTTGGGTGAAACTCCTCCAACCCTTTACATATCACCACTAGGATTATTATCAAGTGCTCAGAGATGTTGGAGTTTCAAATGAAGTTTGTGACCTCCAAGGAGGCAAAAATTACAGATCTTTTTCCTTTCTTTTCACTTTAGTGTTCGTATGTGAGCAAACAAAATTGTAGGCTGATTTTTTATATTTTCTTGTCTGCAAAACAGACCAATGGAAAGATTAAATTAATGTCCAGGTGTCCCCTTTTAGGTAAATTCCTAATAAATATGAATCCTAACCCTAACTTTTTGAAGGCACTTAAACAAGTTATAAAATAAGAAAATGTTATCCTGCTGCACATACTGTGGGTGTCCCTCAGCATGTGCTCGGGGAATTAGAGCTCCTGGTTTGTGGCTTCAAAACAGGCACCTGTTGTGGTGCAATGCCTACCTTGCAATATACTTTATGTCTTTCAGAGTTCCCATCATGTGTTGGCTGCTCTTATTGAATCTAGCAGGGTGGCTTTTTCGATCATGCTCAGATGGAGGAAAGGTATTGCAGCCCAGGGTTAATTGGTAGCAATTGCAAGTGCAGAAGGATGGTGAAGTTGGTGTGAAACATATGATGTGCACAATGTCACTCAGGCTTTTCCCTGGGTCTTAGTGCAGTATCAAAGTTAAATTAATCCAGTTCCCGTTCCCAAGAAGAACTGGAGGCTGGGAAGTTATCAGTAAATTTAAGGAATATTACGCTTGATGCTACTGTAATTTGGTTATAGAGCATACTATTTTAAAAGCCCTCATGTTACTATTTCACAACAGCATTTTTAGTGTATCCAAAGAGCTACTTGTGCTTTTACAGAAAGGACGTTACCTGTCTTGTTTTCATCACTGTGCACAAAAGAAATAAAAGCTAGATAAATTATATTTTCAAAGGGTTTGCTTCCCTCCTTTTGCATATGCCCTCTGGGGAATTTTCTGCAGTCTAGAAATGAACCTGCTGGTAGGGCTAAAAACCAAACAGCATGTCAGGCTTACGTGGCAAATGGTTCTGATGCTTTTAGGCTTGTCCCACTGTCAGCACTGGTTTCCACACAGCACCTGCTGGGCTCGGTTATCTTTGCTTTTGGCTGCAATCACATGAGGAAGAGCCTGGAGCCAGCCCATGAAGTGCAGGGGGAACACCCCAAATATTCCAACAGACGGGAAGGTGGGCACGGAGAGCGGGTTAAGTCTGGGCTCTCCTGGCAGGCAGGCACAGCCCTGGCTGGGCAGGTGGTGCTCCTCTGACACGCTTCTGCAGGGCAGCTGAGGTTATTCAGCAACCCCATTTCCTTCTTTCCAGATTCTTTACTGCTGTTTTGTTTTGTTATGGGGGCTTTTTTTCCCTTGAGGTGTTGAAAGTGGCAAAGCTTTCGCTGGTACATTAGGGCTGCTTCGGGTGGGTGGTTAGCAGGTTATGAAGAACCAAGTGCAGGAGAAGCACCTGGAGTGCAGCTCGTGCTGTCAGCACGAGGGCGGGTAATGGAAGAACAGAGAGAAAAGATCATTAATCACCTTCCTCTGCATGGGGCTCGGGCTGGGGGGAAAGGGCTGCTCTTGCCTCACCTGCACAGCCACGTCTGGCTGAGCTGCCTTGGCATCTTCAGCAGGAGCAGCCTGTGGAGGGCACAGCTCCAGTGGGTTTGTACCCTCCTGCCCACAGCTGTGGCACAGGACCCAGCCCCCGCCCATCACCACTGTCCCCATGTGCAGCAAGGATGGGGAAGGGAGGAAGAGAGCGCAAAAAAAATTCTGACAGAGGTATCAGTTTAAATATTGTATCTTTTAGAATCACTTTAAAAATCACAGTTCAGAAATGAGCCATAGACTAAAATCCTGATCCAGACAACAATTATCTCCCCACATCAGCCCACTGGGACTATTACAGAAGATGGGTTGATTTCAGACCGGGACTCTATGGAAATTAGACTTTTATGAAGTCTCAAAGGGGGGGAATCAAAAGACGTGGAAAATGTTTTTTGAAAGTGTATCTTGTGATAAGAACTGGAAATTTTGGAGCAAGGCAATTGATTTTTCTTGAGGAATTGGTTACTATTTTGGTAGGGGAAACTGAAATTGAGGAGTGGATGCCAGATTCTTCCAGCATGTGTGCATTCTTCCATGCAGTGTGCTCTTTCTTGGATGTTTCTTTTCCTGGCTGCTGTCAGCATGGCTGAGATGGTGGGTCATCTTCACTTGGGCTTTAGCTGGGTATTTTCACTTCTTGGGAGTTCTGTTTTGGTTATTCATCAAGATACAGGGAGGGGGAGGAGTTAAGTAAATCTTGCCACCTTAGGACAACATTTCCCTAAGCAACAAATTTGTTTGGAAAGGAAAATAAAATAAGCCCATGTTAGATGATGCACTGAAATGCAAATAGCTGTTGACTCAAATGTGCAGGGATGAAATAACAAATTTTACATCAGCAAGGTCAAAAAAAAAGAAGGTTGCAAACAGAATAAAAACAGGGTTGGGGAGAGGCAGGATAAAGGCCTTGAAAATGGTCAGAGAAGGTGAAATGCTTCCCCCTCCCACCAGGTAAAAAATGCTGGAAAAGTGGTAACAAGGTACTCAAGAACTTTTTGCCTCAGTCTTCAATGGCAACCTCTCTTCCCACACCTCTCAAGTGGATGGACAGCAGGATGGGGACTAGGGAGCAAAGTCTCTCCCACAGTGAGGAAAGATCTGGCTCATGACAGCCTGAGGAACCTGAATGTGCTAAAGTCTATGGGATCCGATGAGATGCATCCCAGAGTCCTGAGGGAATTGGCTGATGTAGTTGCCAAGTCACTCTCCATGATATTTGAAAAGTCATGGAAGTCAGGTGAAGTCCCAGGTGACTGTAAAAAGGGAAACCTTCTTACCCATCTTAAACAAGGGTAGAAAAGAGAAGCCTAGGAACTACCGACCTGTCAGCTTCACCTCTATGTCTGGAGACATCAGGGAAGAGATCCTTCTGGAAGGTGTGCTAAAGCACATGGAAAACAGAGAGGTGATTTGGGACAGCCAGCACAGCTTCACCAAGGGAAAGTCCTTCCTAACCAATGCAGTAGCTTTCTATGATGGAATGACTGCATCAGCAGACAAGGGAAGGGTTGCAGGTGCCATTTATCTGGACTTCTGTAAAGCCTTTGACAGGGTCCCCCACAACATCCTTCTCTAAATTGGAGAGAGGGGGATTTGATGTGTTAGATGGAGACAAAAGTGGTTGGATGGTCACATCCAGAGGGCAGTGGTCCATGGCTCTGAGTGTTCAGTGGATATCAGTCAGGTGTCTATACTGGGACCAGTGTTATTAATATCTTCATTAATGGCACAGATAGGGGGATGGAGTGCACCCTCAGCATATCTGCAGATGACACCAGGCTGAGTGGTGCTGCTGACACACCTGAAGGATGGGATACAATCCAGAGGGACCTGGACAAGCTGTAGAAGTGGGCTTGTGGAAATCTCATGTGATTTAACAAGACCAAGTGTGAGGTGCTGCACCTGAGTCAGAGCAATCTCTGGTATCACCACAGGCTGGGGATGAACAGATGGAGAGCAAACCTGGTGAGAAAGACTTGGGGGTGCTGGTGGGTGAGAGGATGACTAGAAGAAAGTAGGTTTAGATCAGGCATAAGACAAAAAATCTTTACTGTCTGTGTGGTGGGGCACTGGAATGGGCTGCCCAGAGGAGCTGTGGATGGCCCATCCCTGGTGGTGTTCAAGCCAGGCTGGATGGAGCTCTGAGGAACCTTGTCCAGTGAAAGGTGTCACTGCCTGTGGCAAAGGGGCTGGAACTGGATGATCTTTAAGTTCCCTGTCAACTCAAACCATTCTATGATTCTATGAAAATAAGGTTTTACAACAGCCCTGTAGTAGGCAAATATGAATGGAGATGATGGCAAGCTGAATTAGGTTAATTAGGAAGGTAATTTTGCAGACAATTACATTATTTGTTTGAAATGCTGGATACATACATTTAAGCTTATTTCAGTTGCCATAACAACCCGATACAAGCATCATATAATCTTTTATCACATTATCTTGGATATGATTACATTATTTTACAACTTTGGTTGCTAGGAGAGCACAGTACCTTCCTGCAAGCTCCAAACAATTCTCACTTTGCAGAGACATCAGCTTCTGGCAGCTGGCCTCTGAGATAGCTTATAGAATTATTAGTAAGGCAAGGAACTGAGTTATACATGTAGGCGTGAGTTGCACTGGGAAAACTCTCCACAGAGGATGGATGGGATTTTCTTCTGCCACGGGGCTGGCAGGGGAGGCTCTTTTTGAAGGGCTGGGAACCAAGGAGGCAGAAGACTGGGGGGCAGCCTTGGAGGGAGCTTCATTTGAGAGTTAGTTTGAGTTGAGCTGATGAGCTTCCTGTCGTCTTGTTTTGATGAGTTTGTATTATAGAGTACAAGTTGCATTTCATGCTATCAGTTTCCTTTGATGAAAAGGCCGATAAATGTGTAGTTATACCTCCCCAGTTGCTTCTGACATGACAGCAGAAGCCAACTCCCTACCTGCAATGTTTCTCTACCTCTGATATCCTGGGGGTTTTGCAGATTCTGGACTTTCCCGCCTTATTAGGTCTGTGTGTGGATGGTGGTTACAAGGGGTAATATGGAGGCCTGAAATTAATAAGAACACGAGAAGAACACTGAAATATTTTTAAATGTGTTTAAAATCCAGGAGTGTTAGCAGGAGCATAACTTTTATTTTCTTGCCCCTTTTAGATTTATTTATGATTACAGAAGCTCTCTGGGAAGACTTTGTTCTTAAACCACACTTAATAGCAAGAAAGGGAAGAAAATAAGTTGAGGCTTTCTTTTTCCCCTTTGATTTCCCTCCATCCTGTGCCTTAAATTGAAATTGCAATTGAAATTAAACCCCAGCTGCCCGAGAAACAAAACAGAAATTCACAAAATGGCCTCAACATCAACCTCGTCTTGTTTTCCTTTAGCCTTCTGCTTTGAGAGTTACAGAAGCTGGGCAATACAGGCAGCAGTGTGAAGACAGGGATTTGAATAAGAGCACATGTGTCTTACAAAGAAAACATGGAAACACCGTGTTCACTGGTCCTTGTGACAGCTGCACCTCCCAGAGCTGTGGAGGGGCAGAGATTATGGGCAGGAACCTGCAGGAAGAAAGGTTTGATCTCCCAGACCACGGTGTGCTTGACGAAGCTGCCAAACTCATGTCTCAGCAGCATGGGACTCTCTCTGCATGAAAATGTCAGGCTTTGGCACCTGCAGGGGACCTTGCTTCTTTGGAATGAGAGCACTGCTCTCCAAAGTGTCACCAATGACCCGGTCCCCAGTTAACAGCGTGGCTTTGTGGGTTTCTGACACTATTCTTAAAGCTCCTGTGGGCTGCTGCAGCCGACAAGCCAAGGATCATTTCTGCTTTGCAACACTCAAAGGAGAGGAAGGGGAAAAAGCTGGGGAAGGAAAGCTATGGTTTCATTATTCCATGCTAGCAGGATAACAGAATACATTTCCTTTATTACTAAAATGTGTCATTTGAGAAAAGATCCTGCTGTCTGATCAAGCTCTCCATTAGTTATTTTAGCATGTGCATGCACAAATCCAGCAGCTAAGCCTAGAGCACTGCTGTATATTGGAAACCAGAAAATGCTGCAGGGTGTTTCTAAAGAATAGCAATTTGGAGGTTGTGGGTGGTTTGTGGGTGTAATCAAAAAGGCTGCATACCGAGGCATCTGAATTAGGCTTCTCTTTAGACTGCTTACAGCCTCTATCAAGGTTGTTAAGAACCTCATTCTGCCACTCTTACCCTCACCTAGTAGAATTTTCTCCACTGAGCAATTTTGCTGGCATACCACCCATTGTATGAAGGGCCCTAACACAGAAGCTGAGCTCCAGTGTGGCTGAGAACAAGTGGAAAAACACTGAGCTTTCCCATGCACACCTCTGCTCCCCATATTTTAGCAACTGCTGAGAGCTGAGATTAGCTGGTGAGCAAGCCGTGGTGCATTGGTGACACACTGTGTGTGTCACCCCTCCATGAGCAGCATCCTGGAGGCTGCAAGGCCACCACGGTCAGCATCAACAGAGGGTGAAAATCATGCAGTTGCTTTCTGCTCTTCTGACTTGTGTTATCCCCTACCCACCATGTCACAGCAGTGGCTCTGTGTCCTGCTGCCCTGGCAGACTTCCCCCTGCTCCCACCCATAGTGATCTGCACAGCCACCACCATTTCATCTCAAGATCCTCCATCGCTCTTATCTTCCTGGCTGATTTTGTTGTTGCTGCTGTCGTTTTATATTAGATGTTTTCCTGGTTGTGTGGGAGAGATTGTTTTGCAGAAATCCCCTCCTCTTCCCCCTGAGGATCCGTGTTCTTGCTTGTCTCGCAGGGACCCAGCGGAATGTCACCTGAGTATCCTGCACCTCGGGAGGCTGGTGCCCTGTGGCAGCCAGCCCACAGCACAGGCAGCTGACTCCAACCCTGCCTAACCTGGTTGATGAGTTACTGTGGAGGTAAAAGTGCTCTGTTTTCAGGCTCTCTGAAAGCAGCTGAAGTTTCTCCTGGCTGTTACCTGCACTACCAGCACGCTTCCTGGGCTCTGCACTCCCACCACGCACCAGAGCCAGCTCAGCCCAAACCAGGAGTGCCAGAGCACGTCCAGCAAGCTCCCCCGGTCATTTACAGCCCTGGCTTTGCTAATGGAAAGTTAATCATTGGTTTGAAACTGTGCAAAAACGTTAAGGGAAAAAAATCACAAGATCACAGGAAGAACTCTAATGTGTTTCCTAGTATGTCCCTTTCATTTGCCTCCACAGATCACAGTTCTAAATACCTTGGGGAGAAATGTGTCTGAGCATTTCAACACCTGGCAAATATTAACTACCCCAGAACTGGCTCAGACAAGCAGGTTTGGGAGATGCTGAGGTCTGTGGAAATAGTCACTTTCAAATTCTGCCCTTCATTTCAGTATTTTTCTGAACAACCACCACAGGACAAAGTAAAGCCACAAAAGCACTCACAAGATTCAAAAATCCTTCACTGCTTAACAAACATATTACTTCTTTAAGCTTTTTTATACCCTTCCAAGGTAATTATGGCATTGTTATCTCTTCCTACTTTTCTCAGAGAGTAATGCAGAGTGAAACTCAGTAAAACTGGTTTGTGATGTCCTGATAGTTCTTTGCAGGTCTCCTCACTGCTAGCCAGCACTCCTCACCTGGGGTGCAGAGGAGCCCACCTGTGTCCTCTAGCTAAGAAAGGTAAAGACCCTGCTAAGTGAGTTCTTTTCTTGTAAAAAGGGGTTGGGGGGAGAGGAAGGATGTCTGTGTTCAATAATGCTGAATAATTTCCTGTCTGAAATCTACTTTTCCTGCTTAGAAGTGGTATGGAATTGACTGCCCATTGGAAGTAAACAGTCCCATGAACAGCAACCCACATATGAGGAAGCTGAACACGTAGGGTTTCTTAAAGATATGCTCTTTCTTATTTCCTAACATTCATTGCTGTCCTTCCCAGGGAAGAGTGGACAGTGGGCTGGATGGACTTCATCAGTATGTATCAATTTTCATGACCTATTTGGTCAAAGGAAATATGAAAACAAATCTGCAAAGTCTTGAAATGTCCTTCCTGGTAGACTGGGGGGACTAGCCCTGTCAACCACACCTGATAATGTATTTCTCCATCAATAAAAAGCAAATTCTCTTTGCACTCTCTTTTTTTTTCCATGCAATGTCTTCTAAAACAGGAATGATATACAGCTGGTTAAAAATGCGTATGGCAGAGAGAAAAATAAAATTCTGCTGTTTATGCAGAGCAAGCAAGCAGAGAATGTGGAAGTGCTTACGTGCCTGTTGGTAATTTTTTTGTGAGGTTAGGGTGTTTTTTGGATGATTTTAGAGAATATAGTCTGGCCACCTATAGAGAGCAAATTTGAGCCCTGGTGGATGGGTGTGTTTGCCTGGCAGCAATGCAGCTGTGCTCTTTAAGGAGCAGCATCCCAGAGAAAAAGAGTCCACAAAGCAAAACAGGCTGGCCTTTTTCCTTCCTCAGACTCGAACCACTTGAACAAGCAGGGGGGAAAAACTACGGAAAGAAGGAAGCGTGGCCAAGACAGGATATTGCACACCTAGATCCATGGGCTGGCAGACATCCCAGACTCTGGGTGGTGGTGCTCCTGTCCACAGGATTTTTGTAGTCACATCCCTACCCACAGCTCTCCTCAGTACGTGTCCAGTGAGATGTTTGCCAGGGAAATAGCACAGCTGTGGTGGCCTGACAGCTGTCCCTCCCTCCCTCCCCAGTTTTCTCTCTGCAGCATCGTGCGTGGTGGAAGAGTGGCTTTGGCATGTTTGCATTTTAGCTCGCTTGCTTTACTGATTTAGTATAAACTACCATGATTTCTCACAAACCTGAATGCTTATAAAGTTAATGAGGCAAGAGAAGAGCACTATAGGTAAATGTCAGGGAGCAACCTGTACTTCTGTCTTTTATGGTTGTATTTTTCACTTTATTCTGAAAGCTCCCATTAAAGTACAAACTTCTCCATGCTGTAAAAATTTTAAGACCTTAATAAAAATAAGATTGAATACAATGGCCAAGAAATAGACACTTAAACAACACTTAAATACGTTGAAACCAGGCACCGACTCACAAAAGAGTAATTATCCTCCCTGTACTGCTGTGCTCCTTTCTCTCTGGTGAGTCACACGAGGTGGCATGAGAGCAATCATCTTACTCTCAGGCTGGATTTCATGACAACCCTCATAGGCAGAAGGGGGGATTGATTGATTGATTGTTTCAAATAAGAGATTAGTGGGAAGCTTGTCCCTGAGAAGGCTTTATTTGCTGCTGTGCACCAGCCACTGTCACTTGCACCACAGTGGATGGTGACAGTCCCAGGGCGTGGTGATGTGCTTGGGGGTGGCACACAGGCCTGTGTCCTGAGCCCATGAAAGTGGAGCCAGCTGCAATTCAAATTGTATTAACTTGGGTCCCAGCCCCGTGCAGTACCTGGTTTGTTGGCCAGCTGTTTGTCAGTACCACAACCACCTTCCTTAGGTGGCCAGAGGGTTTGTGCCTCAGTGCTCTGTACATCTCCACAACAGCTGCTCCTGGAGAACTTCAGTGTCTTTGTGACTCCTTTTTCCCTTGTTCTGGCACTGATGAAGGGGATGTCTACAGTCCCACCTGCCTGTACAGAACACTGGTAAATACCTGCTGGTTCATTCCTTCTGGTAGCAGCCCCCTCCTGCACGGGAGCAGGCTGAACAGCACTGACTGTATGACGTACTCTTTCCATGGGTCACAAGCTATTTTTTCAAGGGAGCTTTTGTCTTAGACTCAAACAGTAAATCAGTAGATTTTTCCCTCATCTCTATGATCAGCACAAAGTTACAATCATGAGTCCAGAAGTAATTTCTCTGACTGATACATGCCAAAATCTACACGTGGAACAAATGCATGACACCATCTCACACAAAGTTCCTAAGAAGGAGGCAGCCCAGATATGCTGGCCCTGGGTGTGACCAGCCAAGAAGATACCTGACACTGGGAAAATATTTCCTTGTTTATAACCTCATCTCATTATTATTTTCCTGCTGCTATGGTGCTGGTTGAAGCTGCTGTCCCTCACATGCTGTGACTGCTGCCTCCAACGCTACAGTATGGGGGATCAGGTACATCCTCTCAAACCTCTTTCCCTCCAAAGGAGCTGAGAAAAGAGATGCAGATGATTGTAACTGAGATATGGTAAGAGGCTACTGATCTGAGAGGGCTGCAGCCTCTGGCAGAGGTCAATGGGGAAGCACAGCTATTGTAGGAGAGATCCCAAACTATGTGGATGCCTGAGGTAAAACTCTGGTGGTTTTGGGACTGTGGTTTTCAGCCAAGAAATGTGCCTCACCCAAGGCAGCCCTTCGTTTTTTCTTCAGTATTGGCAAAACAGCCTCTTAGATCAAGTAAGGCTTGAGTCTAAAGAACCTTGGTTTGAACAAACCATAGTTGCTATTCCATTACTTTTTCTTGGTGTGACTTTCTAGAGATTTGTGTCTTTTATTTTGTGGTAGGGTGTCAATATTGCTGTGCAGTTGGTGTGCCTACCTCTGAATTTAATTTGTTCTCATCTCATAGTTGCATCCCAGAGGAAATGATAAGTGTAGTGTAGACAAACACAGGAGTACAGTTGCTCTTCCAGGTCTGCCATATGCCCTGGCAAGAAGAGGCCTCTGTGGATGCTCAGTCACTCCCAGAGCCTAAACTGTCCCTCTGATCTGATCACAGTTCCCAGTCCTACTGCTTGAAGACCCCAGACTGTATTTCTGGCCCCTGCCAGACAGGTGCTTTAGATTAGCACTAGGTAGTTACACTCCACAGGTGTATGAGCTGCTTAAATAGTGTCAGAGGTTTGTTACAGGCTTCTTACTAACACCTGATTTGTTGCCTGGATTCAGTCAGAAGATGTTTGCCAGTGCGGGTGCTGGTCCTTGATTCAGGGACCTTGGATTTAGATAATGACTGGAGATATTCAACTCTTCTAATGCATCTGTGTCCAGGTGTCCATCTGAAGCAGGGAACAATTAATTGCTCAGCTAGGGAGGTGTTAAGTGCTGCACTGTTACAGCTACAGCTGACTGGCTGAGGCAGAAAGCAAACTGTGCCACAGTACCTTCCACCCCCAAGATGGCTCCTGGTGTCCATGTGGATTTCTGCAGCACAGAAACCTTTGCCGTGACAGAAGATCCACTGAAAGTACAGGTAGGATAGAAGGGGAGCGAGTGCTGCTCCAGGCTTGCTGGACTGGCTTTGGCAAGAGGTGTTTAGGCAGCCAGAATGGGGGTGAGCTGCAGTGGAGCCTGCTGAGCCTCTGTACCACGGTCTAGAGGACACATGTCTTTATTTTATCATCTCATGTCCTATTCTTTTAGTGTTGTGCTTCAAAGATTTTCCAGGTACTGAGCTCTGGGGGCCTCCATGCTGTTGGAAAGTTGTGATCTCTTGTGGAGACATCAGATTTGCTTTGGGGGGACAGCAGCACACAGGCCTTGCTGCTCATTTAGCCTCACAGCCCTGGCCATCCTCTGACTGCAAAATAACCTGCAAGTGCTGCCTCTGGCATGTTCCCTTTCCCCTCTGCTGTGTCATAGTGCAGAGCTGTAGCAAGCTGTGTGTATCTGAAGTGTTCACTTTGTCCTAATGGTTTCTTAATCTGGAGCAGGGGTGCTGGGCTGACACTGTATGAGCAGCAGACAGCTCTGTCCTCAATATCTCAAGGTACTCTAAATTAATGCTGATAAAGCTGGCAGCCTATGCTAAACCTCAAGTAAATGCATGAAAACTGATTAATAAAACAAAGCTTTAAGCTCCAGCGGCTCCTGCATTCAGGTCACCGACTCTATTTTAAGAAACAGGTTTTTGTGCTTGTCTATGGCTCCCATTCCTGGGATTGGAAGGCAGAAGTGACAGCTAGGACCACATGCTGGTGTCTGATGTGGCATGGCTTCACCCAGGTGGTTCTTCCCTGGATAGAAAAGAATTGCCATTACATACTCTTTTTACTAAATTCTTCTCCTAGTCCAATAAAATGTTTCCTGATGTTTTGAACTAATGTTCTCATTATTTAGTAGTGACAAAAGAATATATTTGGTTTCCAGGAGAGCAAAAACCTTATTTTCTAACTGTGTTTATCTCACTTGGAAGTTTATTCTGAATGCAATGCTATTAAGACTGCATAAATTTAAGCCAGGAGTGGTTTATGACATACTTAAAGTGTATCTCTAATTTGTTTATGGTGGTAAACTGGGCAGGAGGTAAAATGCGTATTACTTCTGGACACAATCTGAGGGCTTAGCTATATCCAATTCAGCCAAAGCTAATCAAATAGTTCAAGAAGGCTCTGACTTAAGGAACTGCCCTCAGTAGTAGGGGAGAGGGGAGGCAATGGGAATCTTTCCATGAATGCTTTCAGGGGGTAAGATTTGAGGAACAGCATCTTGCTGCTGCCACCGTGGTCTCTTGCCTGCAGAACAGCCAGGAAATAATAAATAGCTGTAGGTTTGCTGTATTTCAAGGCCAGCACATTTGTCACTTACCCCTTAAGAACTAACCTCATGGTTGACTGCTTTGCTGTGATTAAGCTGCAAAGAATTTAGAGATCCCACCAGTCTCAGTGCTGGGATTTGCCTTTATCCTTAAAGAGGGCTGTTATTATTATTATCATGTTCTTTGGCAGGACAAATTTGGTCAGAAAATACGGATTGCCATCCCATCCCAAACAATCCAAGTTTGTAACCCATCACATGGACTCCCTCTCATGTCTGCCCTTTGGGTCTCACTCAGAGCCAACTGGAGCTTCCCAGCAGGCGTGACACAGGGGACTCTCCAAGGATTAAACAGAAATTTGCTGGCCAGAGCTTATATCAGCTGAAGGCTGAGCCTGCCTCTGTGAGCTGTTGTTTCAGCAGAGACCCCTGCTTTTATGCAATGTTTAAAGGCACACATTACTCCTGATGGTGGGAATTCACAGCCATTTTCTTCAGCCTTTGCAGGGAACTATAAGCTGCAATTTGGATTCTCTGCAAAGCCCTCTGAGTACAAAGCCTTGCACCAGTGGCTAATGTTTGCTCCTGCTGCAGACTGAAGAGTACATTTGCAAGTAACAGGGGCACAGAAAGCATTCATCTCCTAGGCATTTTATAGATGCTACTTAGCATCCCAGGTTCTGACTTCCAAGTTCATTCTTTCTTCAGTGAGACATTTCTGACAGAAAATTGGATTTCACTGAAGTATGAGGGGTTCGAAACATTCATTGTTCCTGTCTCACTCGAAAAACAGCTCACTCTCAGCCCCAATATATTAATATCATTCCCCTGTTACTTCCCCCAAGTTCAGCTACAACAGGAATGAAATTCAGTGGAAGTTGCAAGTACCAGATTATGTTTGGCAAGAGATGCTCCATGATGATTTGTTTCCAAATTGCATTTAATCAGTATTTTTCAGAGACTCACAGACTGTTTTTTCTTCCCTCTGCCTTCTCTCACCAAAATAAAATTAAGTTAATTCCAGGACTGGATGAACCTTCTGCATTTGCTTAGTCTAGTTTTAACAGGGAAATCTAAGTTAAAATAAAGCTGTGCTGGTCCTGAGCTTGAACCAAGGAAATTGAGAGGCCTAAGTGGCCTGTGTACGGGAGAGGGCACATTTCCATCTGATGTGGCATAGAGCTCATCCCTCACTCCCCTGGGCCCTGGAGATTTCACTCTGTGCTGCTTTTCATGGGGACTGGCATGCAGGCCCTTGAGGAAGCTGTGGTGCAACTCATACTGCTCTGTTAGAAGTAAAATCTAAATTAAGATGGTGGAGGTGGTGGGTTTCCAGCCGAGGAGAGGAACAGGAAGACTTGCCTCCAAGAGACATAACCAGCCAGGCTCTGTAGAAGGATTTTAGGACTTGCTAGACATTTCTTTTTTAAACCTACAAAATCTGAAAAGCAAATTAATAGGTTCTTTGAGTCATTCTGTGAAACCCATAAAAAGCTGTGAAATTTCACTCAACAGCTAAACTTCTGTGTAGATTGTTTGGGCTATTTTTCCCCCATAGAGAGAGGAAAAGCGAGAGCAGGAAGTTACCAACTGGGAAGGACTAATGCCAAAAGAGATCCTATGTCAGAATGGAATTTCATTCCTCTCCATCATTTCAGTGGAAAACCTATGAACAGCTTTAGTCCCAGAAGGCTTAAGTGGAGGACCAAATGTGATACAGAGCTTTTGCACTAAACAGGCATGTGGAATGGTGAAAGTAGTCTAACAAAGCTGACCCTTGGCAAGGGGGGTATAATGACAAGGCATATACGTGTGTGACAAGGCATGCATGTGTGCTGCATCCTCTGGAAAAACTGGGGCAGTGAAAAAAGGTGCTTTGTGTAAAGGACAATGAGCGTGAGTTGTCTCTGTCTTATGCTACTTTAGATCAAATCACCAAAGTATCATTTTGGCTTTTTATCAGACCTAAATTTTGAGCACTGTATGACATCAATCGTTTTACTCACATGCAAAAACTTTTGCTAGAGTGAGAAATAATGAGACATAGTACTGCACCCTGGTGAAAGATTTACTGCTGTTTTCTTGGGATACTGGAGCACAAACAGGGACTTGCCCCTGTCCCCCTGATGGTTCCTTTTGGCCTCTCTGCCTCTATGTCCTTCTTTTCTTACAGGAAATCCAGCTTATCTGAGGGTCACCCAAGCATCTGCAGGTAGAACTCTCATAGCTAACAAGCTTCCCCCATTTAGTAATTTTTTTCCTTTCCCTAGGCTCTTCCACATTAAATTCGCTGCAGGGCCAAAGAAACCTCATGTTCTTCAGAAACACATTGTGCGGTTTTTTATGGTCTAGCATTGACAGAAAGCCTGTGCTCTTCAAAACCTCCTGAGGGGACTGGATGCTGTTGCATGGGAGATCTGTATTACTTAGGGTCCAAAACATCCCAGTCCCAGATCTCTGCATTTTTTGAGGAAATGCAACTGTCTTCAGAAAGGAAAGAATTTTCTTCTACTGAAGGACAAAGTAATATCTTCTGTGCTCAGGGCAAATTTCTGCTCTCAGATCAGCATGACAAATTGTATCTTGGGTTGGGAGCAGCTCAGACAAATGGGGAATGGGATGAGGAGCTGTTTTCCATGCAGTGCGCCTGTAACCCTACAAGGCTGGTGTTAGCCTGGCAAGCCAGTAGTCATCCCCTTGAAGTTTAAGCTGAATAAGAATTCAGCAGCTCTAGTCATTACTTGAAATTCTTGAACTGACAAGATTATTCTGATATTTCAACCTCCAGACCCCCAAATTCAATCCCCTAGGATTTCTGATACTCGTTATGTCCCTTACTGATGGAACACAGCAAAGGGACAAAGCCAGGCATTCTGCTGTCACAAGGTCACAGCAATCCAAGACGAAACAAGATCTGTTCCATGCTTTTACATAAGTAAAATCCAAATTTAAGTTTAAAAAAATAGCAAGGATTGGAGAATCCTCTGTTCTTTTTCATTATACTCATTATTCTGCTGTCCTGCATGACATCTGTAGGAATCCAGCCACTATCCTAGGGGTGCAGCAAGTCTTTCCTGTCATGAATTAGAAACATAGTATCGGAGGATTCTTTAAGCCAGACGGAACTGGTTCAGTTTTAAATAAGTCTGAGGAATAATAGTTCTCAGTTAGCATAGAAAAACTTCTCAGTTAGCATAGAAAAACTTAAGTCCTTTGCTACAAGTATCTTTATCCCTTCCTATATAATTGTAGCATTTCTGTTCTGTATGTGAAGGCTCACCCTTACACACATGTAAAAACATCCTTTGGGTGAAAAAAATGTATTGTATTCCACTTGTATCGTTCAGCTTACTCTAATAAGAAGTATGAAAGTCATTACTATTTCATACTGTGGTGTTTAAGCAGTCAGTGTGAAATGCCACCTGAGCATAGGTAATGGAGCCCAGGCCACTGACAGCCACACTGGTGGCTGCTGAGAACCTGAGGTTGGAAGATGCTCCAACACTCACTCCTTTTGGAGGTCCCCTCGTGCTGCACAGGGGACAGAAAGGAGAAGGGCTTCTGTGTTTAGTAGAATAAGAACCTGCAGTTCAGGGCTTGTGCTTTCCACCTAAGGTTTTACCAGAACCTGTGGCAGATTTCTTTTCAGCACCTTGTTTCTCTGCCCTGACTGTGCTCCTCTCCCAGGGGTGAGAGAAGAAAATGTTCTGACATTTCAGACGCTGAAAACACAGTGTGAAACCACTGATCACTGCTCTGCACCACAGTAAGACTGTGAACCAGGGTGGCTAAAGGATGGTCACACAGCTCGGTCTCCTGCCTTCCCTGCAAGAAAAATAATGCTTGCTGGGATGCAGCTGAGAGTGGGAATACATTGAAGCCTTGCATCTAAATCTTTCTGACTTTGGCTTTAATCACTCTTCCAAGAGGCTGAGTAGGAAGTTAAAACAGCTGGAGCCGCAATTTCAGGGTATTCCTGAAGGTGATTAGTCTTTTGCAGGATATTTTAAAGGGTATAAATATATCCAATGAAAATTCAAAAAACTTGCCATGGTGTCTGTTATAGACAAGGGAAAACACTTTTTTTCCCCAAAAGCCCATCTGAGCCTTAAATCAGAGTAAGCATTATGATATGTTTACATTTGGGGAGGGTGGTGGTGGTGGTGGTGGAGGTAGCATAATTAATGCAAGAGAAGATTGTCTTGGCACTGCTCTCTTCTGCTGGGAAACTCAACACCTGAAAAGCCCTGGAGCCACTCTCATGCAGGAGAAGTGATGCTGCCATGCTGATGACCTATGACTTGTGGGGAAACAAGTCCAAGAGAGAAGTCTTCAAATCTCCCTGAGTTTGAATCTAGCGTTAAGAAAAACAAAAGCAGCCTCAGGTATTTCTGCTTAAAAAGAATGGAAATGTAGTTATAGGGAAGGTGGGAGCTGGGGGAGATGAGAGCTATGAAATGCATTTATTTCAATCTTGTGAAGTACCATAGCATATTGAAGCACTTCAGTGAAAATCAGGAGAGATGGATTTTGACACAAATGTGTCTTCTAAATCAGCTAGATGCATGTCTCCCTGCCAAGATTATGCATAGGTGAACTTTGAAAAGTGCTAGCCTCATCAAAATGAAAAAAACAGATCTCTCCTTCCCATCTCCAGGCAAGCTAAGCTCTGAAGGAAAGTATATCGTTAGCTGCAGGAATATGAACTTTGATGAGCATATAGGGCTCGATGGACTTCTGGAGATCAGCTACCGATTTTTTTTTTTATTTTTCCCTGAGAGTCTGAGTAGCTCTACAAGGAAAAGGTAATTTTGTGTTACTGAAGTAAAATAAATTTCTCATTTCTTCCTACTTCACACAGGCCCTAACTTTACCAGCTACTGTTGCAAAATAACTGGAGTGTTCATAACTGAGAATTTAAATGGAATATAAGGTGCTACAATCCATCAGCACAGTCAGCTTTTCTTGCACACGGTGCAGCAGCATTATCTGGAGTAGAGGCAGAACCTCTTTTCTAACACCACCAGGATCCATTGTGCTGTTCTAAGCTAAATGATCTCAAACAAACTACAGGGGTCCTACTGGTGTCAGGGAAAACTTTCAGCTTCTTATCTTTCCCCCTCCAATTTTCCAGGTGGATATTTTCTGTGAAGTCACTACCAAAGTAAGCCACAACCACACTGGTCAAAATGCTGTTGTGCTACTCAAGCAGCAGAGAGCTGTGTAAGGGGTGTGTAAGAAGATTAGGGAGGAACTGAGGAAGTGGAGACCAAATCATCAGGAGCTTAAACACCATCTACAGCTACTCTGGCCTGACAGGATTGCCACGTAGATGAGTAGAAACCATGGTCTGCCTTTGCCTTTCTGTATTGTGTTGTGATGCTGGCAAGATTTGTGTTTGCACATCCAACACTTTCTTTTACTTTTTGGCTGTTTCTGTGGATGAATTATAATAGAGATAAACTATGAACCAGAATATTTTCTTTTAAACTTAGACCTCAGATCGATGAAAGAATATATTTCAAAATTATATAAGTAGATCTTGAATCTGCAGAATATCTTATTTTGCCATGAAAAGGATGAGTAACACTTCCCAAATACTTAATTTTGGTTCAAAACCCACAAAATCGTGCTCTGATGTGGTGCAGAGGAAGGTTTGTAAGATGATCTTCTCTGATGTTCACCCCTGGAGAGGACCCATAAGTAGCTAATGTTTACATGAACACTACATCTTCTTCTCTTGCTGTTGCCCACTGGGCATGCTCCAATCTCTAGTGTACATGTTTCTTTTACCAAAACTAAAGAAAAGTCACGTTAATTGTCGGTACCAGTGACCCTGTGCTTCCTCAAGATTGTGCCTGGGAGCAATGACCCATCACCCCTGTCTTTGCTGACACTTGTGGTAAAAAAGAAAAACATTTTTCTGTTGACTTCAGCGAGGCAAGGAGTGGGCCCAGCTTCATTCACACCCACACTCCATGTTTAATTAGAAACTAGTTTCCTCTAAGAGCAGGCATTTGAATTTCTTGAGATGTTGCAAAGAGCTTGAAGTAGGAGCTGCCGAGAGGTGGGGGTGTTTCATGTAGGAGGAGGCAAATAACTGTTGGAGAAAAAAAATAATTAGGGTCTTGGATCAGTGTAGTTTTGTAATATTCCATAATTAAAGGCTGTTTGCATGTTCTTCATGCAACAGAAGAAGTGTTTTCCATCCCTTTCAGTATAAATTTGACCATTATCTGGCTAAATCTATTTTCAGAATTACTGTGGGCTAGGATCGCCCTGCATCGGGGAAGGCACCACAGCCATGAGGAATGAGCACCTCGAGATGAAACTCGCTTTTCTTTAGGTGTCCCTTTCTAGCCTGCCAGGATATTTTTCCATTGTGTGCCTTGAGTCCTGTCCCAAAGGGTAATAGTTATTTATTAGTGTTGTAAAGAGAAGGTTTGTGCTTGACTAAACTCACAGAGGCTGCGTCCATAGCCTCCTTACTGCTTGACCGTCAGGATTTAGGAAGGAGCCATTAACCATTTGCCTTGTGTGTGCAGTTATGTATGGAATCACTGCAGGTTACAGCCCCTGTGTGACAGCTTAATGGCAGCAGTAAAACACAGCTGAAGTCAGATTTCACCAGAGTTATTCTAATTTGTGCCCTAAAGACATCCTTGGAAGTTTGCATTTGTAAATGCCCTCGTGGCTTGCACAGTGTGCAAAACACAGACCTGGGGATTGAAAGTCGATCTCTGACAGGGAGATAATAAAAGTACCCTCCTTACTATGGCCAGCAATATCCAATCCCTACAATGGGAGGGTAGCAACTGAGATGACCTTTGAGACCAAAGCCTTTGGAAGCAGATAGTAATACCTAGAGAAATGCAAACATGGAGTGAAGTGTCTCTAAGGCTGCTCCTTTCCTTGGGATGTCTAAAGGAGAAATTATCTTTGCCCTTCCAATGGAACCTTCCAAGCCACCGTGTCCATCTCAGCAGGTGGAACACAGGAGCGATCGTGAGTGCTGACCAAGTGCAAGCACTGCTCTCAGTTAAAGGTGTGAGTGGGGCTTGCTGGGAGTTAATAGCAATTCTGAGCTTTCTTATTAGGCTCTTCAAAGCAGATAAAAACAGGCAGACATGTGTGCGGCACCATCCCACAGAGACAAGCTGGACTGACGGCTGTTTCTGAAACCTGGTGGTGGGAGTGGCAGGAGGTGCTGGTTTCCTGGTGTTCTGGAGCTGCTCAGAGATGCTGTCTGATGGCAGTGGTGGGGAACCCGGGGGGATGCTGATAAGAGGGAGATGTGCAGCGACTCCCTGAAGCATTCCAGTGCCCACTGCTTTATTGGATCCTGGCACAGCCCTTCCTTCTGCTGCTTAATTAGTTCTGATTACTTGATAGCTGACTAAAATTGAGTAAAACTGTCACTACCAGCAGTGAAAATTGAGATGTCCTGTGCTACTTGTATTTATTTTCCTTTCAGTTTGGAGGACAATGTGGTGCTGAGGCACAGTGGTGCTGTGCCTGTACTGCAGCCTCCCCGTTTTGCTCTGGGGGTCCCTTGGCTTCTCAGCCGAGGGAGGGGGAGGAGGAGGAACTGTGGTGCTGCACAAGGAGTTACCCTCCGAACATCTCTCTTCTGAGGGACGGGATGTTTAAACAAGCTGCTGGAGGCAAATGCACTGTGTGCAGCTCGTTAAGTGGAAAATTACTGCTTCACACTGCAGGGTGGAGGCTACCTTAGAAAAGATGATGGTGTTATTTATCCTCAGCATGCTGGCTGTGATGTCTTTTGTAAGAGGAGCCAGGGAGTGGGATGTCACTGAGGATATCAGGGAGAGTTTAAGGAGCATGAGTATTTCAAGGGAATGGCCAAAAAAAAAAATCTTTTGAAGGGGGACTAGGAGACAGTGCCCTCTCATTCTGCAGTTTACCAGCTATTTAACCCTCTTGCACGTGATATTACTGCTCCGATTATGAAAAATTTTTAATCTGTTACTGGATATTTTAATATCTGAGTAGCCCGTTAGGCTCATTGCAGTCCTGTCATTTGCTTGTAAATATTGTTCACTAGGAATTTCGCATTGAAATGTAGCTCTTCCACAATCAAACTTTTACAGAGGAAGAGTTTTGGTTTTGTAGAAAGGAAAATGCAAATTAAATTTTTCATTTGCTGTAGGATTAACACTGACTGAAATTTCGTGTTTGTGGCATAGAAACAAAATTTAATTTCAGATTTTTGCCCAGGTGCACTGTAATACTGATGATTAGTTTGGGACACTAGGTTCTGACAATCACTGTTTTTCTCTATCAGTGGGTAAGTGAAATATGTTTGCTACAAATTGTAGGAAACTCACTTGTGGGGAGGTAACCTTTAAATGAGTAGAGATTTTTTTTCGTGCCATTTTCTAACTGAAAACAGGGACTAGGGTACACGATATCTTTGGCTTTCTGATCTGCTCTAATGTTTTCTTCTGGCTCGACCCAGAATTGTTCTTTTCCTCCCAATGACTTATTATATTGTATTTTTTTTAATTATGTTTTTGTGTAATTACTACTTGAGAAAGGGCCCTATCCCTCTTGTAGGGCTTCTGGCACAAGGGGAAGCTAAGCATAATTGCAGTTTAAATACGTGATCATATTATAATAAGGGTTTTATAATCAGGAACCCTTTATAGATAGAGGTGGAGTTTTATCAAGATACATTTAAAAATGTCCTGGTTTCAAGAAAAGCTTAAGAAGCAGTATGAAGTTGATCTGCTAGAATTTTATTTTGGATAATACTAATTTCCAATACCCCACAGCCAAGATCTACAGGCTCTTTTAATTTTGGGGAAGTATATAATAAAGGCTGTAGCAGTGAGTTATGTATCCTCTGTGGTGGCAGGCTGTGATTAAGGGGAGCTGGATTTCCTCCTTACACAAGTGAGAGACCAGGGAAAAGGCCATGCTTCTCTCATGGAGCAATCTGGTTACTTGCTGTGCAGTACATTCATGACTAAGTAACCATTCCTGCTGATGCTGCAGTCACAGGGGAAACCCAAAATGAAACCCCAGCCAGCAATCAATGCAGCTAATTTTCTTTTTACTGTTTTTTTTTTTTTTCTGGGTTTTTTTTTGTTTTTTTTCCCCCCTTTTGTGCAGTGGAAACAAATAATTGGATGCCATGGACAGTAGACTGATCCAGGAGCTATATTTTCTTCCTCCCAATAAAAATAACAGTGAATCCCCTCCTTTTTAAAAAATCTTTTATTGAGCTGCTCAGTGGGAAGTTCTGAATCCTTCATGCAGTATTAGGGCATTTATTCTAGTGGAAAATTTACCATTCCTAAGGATCAGAAGTGTGGCTGTTTACTCAGGACAATGAGTGTAGTCAAGTTTTACCCTCTTCAGCTGATGAACAAATTCACGCAGAGAAGATAAGGAGCCTGTCTAGGGAGTCTTCAGGGGGGAGCAAAGCCCCACAACTAATTTCCCAAAAATTATGTTGCTCTCTGAAGATATTAATAAACAGGGAGAAATTCCTCATTCTGGTGAGGTTTATTTTATTTTGTTACTGGTACTTACTGTGAAAACCGCGATTCAATGGTTTAGTGCCATTCTAGACAAGGGGAAAAGTTCATGAATGCTTCTAAACTGACTCAACATTTGGTTAAGGCCAACCTGTCAACGAACAACCTGCCAATCTTTGCCAATCATTATCAAGTGATTCTTAAACTGATTTATAGTCTTGGCTCCTCCAGTGCTTGGAGAACTGAAAATTCAGAACTCGAAGTTTGCTGCTGAAGACTGTATACTGCTTATTGTCTTCTCACTTGAGGAGTTATGAAGGGGATTTTATAACAAAAGTAAAAATTACAAGTAGGAGTTTAAAGTTAGGCATGAAAATGCTAATATATTGTAAAAATGCAAAATTCGAGGTAATAACCTGAGTGTAGGTTGGACAGATTCTTCAATCTAAAAAACTGAACATTTTTAGACTGCTAAGGGTCCTTCAAAATATAATATCTGAAAAAATAGTGGAAAGAATGAGGATGGGTTAAGAAAGGAGGATGGCAGTAAAGCTCAGAGAAAAGGGCAATTTAAGCAGCATTTATGTTTTTATATCAGGTAAGGTATAGAAGATTCATGAGAAGAAAGTTACTCCCTTTATATGATTTTTCCAAACTCAGAAAACAGAGATGAACGTGATACTTGTTCCACACAAGTAGAAGAGAACAGACTCCAGCCAGCTGTCCCAGCTGAGGAGCCCAAGAGTACAGTTTCCAAAAAGGAAATGAGAAAGGAAGTCTGAGGCATTATGGGCAAGTTGTATCTGGCAATTAATTCTTTCAAATATGGCTCAAAAGTTGTTTTCTATAAGACAATATCCCAGACATGAGAATTTCAAATCTATTTTTATTTAAGAGGCAGTGAACTGGTCTGTTTATGGGGGTTTGTAAAATCTTCTGTCTGTCAGAAGGTAGGTCTGATGACAAAACACCAGGATAGTATTCGTATAGGATGTGGATAATTAGAAGTGCAAATGGGCGAGTATCCTGTGTCTCAGGTGAATGTCACCTCTGTGGTTTGCCTCTCCCCTTCTTGAATATCATATAATTTCTGTTCTAGACCTGAGCAGTGTTGCCAGTGTTTCATTAAAACCAATATGTTACTGCAAAAAGGGTCAGTTTTGACTTGTAATGCTTTTTTTTTGATCAAAAGTTTTAGATTAGAAAATTCTCAAACCAGCTCTTATCTCCAATATCAGTGTTATTGTGGAAGCAGGATTAAGTTTTTGTTTTACCTATTTCTTCCAAATATGCATTCACAGAGACAGGCTTATTCTAAGCCATCACAAATTTTATCCGAGATTTTTTATGGCTGCCTTGTTTTGGAAACACACAGAAGTTGCTGGTAGTGATACATTAAAATTCAGACTTTGGCACAGCTGAACCCTGAGTTTAAAGTCTGAACTACACTAAGGTAAAACTAAGAATTATGAGTGCTTCAGGACAAATCTGTTGTATTCCTCTAGACACAGAGAAGGCAAAGAAGTGAGCAACCCTGTACCCTCTCCCAGCTGGTACCCTCACACACTCCTCACATGCAGCACCAGGTAAAGAGGATGTCTGCAGATGAGTGACATGGATCAGAGTCAGTGTGGGTAAGTTCTCAAATGAGAGTTTGATCAGGGTTTCAAGACACAAAAAGAAAGCTGCCTGGTTAACCAGGCTTTGCTGGGTCAAATAGAAAATGTGCATTGCAAGACTCAGCCATATGGAGAGGTCAAATGAATGTCTTCAGAGGTTCTCCAGTTTTCTCCTCCTCCTTTGATGACTGGCTTGTCAGCAAACTCACTTGAGCCCAGTGCTTTTCATTTCAAAGCTGACTTTTTGCAATCATGTTGATTTGTAAAGAATGGCATGGGACTTAAGCCTAAAGACCTCTAAAAAGTTAATTTCTCCTACGAAATATCCTTTTTTCTGACAGAAAGCCCTTGAACTGCTAGTGAAAACAAACCTGAGAGTGTTGACTGTACAAATGCCCTGCTTTAGAGAGAGCTTTGATATAGAAACACTGTCACTCAGGTCTGTAATGATAGTGAACTACTGAGGGGAGAAGTAGACAAAAGAACATTTTATTCAAGACAGCAATAAAGATTATTTTCCCACTGAGTACTATAGAATCAGGTGTCTGATAGAGCACAGGAAGTAGATCTCCACACAGTACTTACATGGAAAACTCACCATGACTTTCAGCAGATTTTCATGTTTGATATAAAAAACCCCAAACAGCACATGGCCTTAATATTTGTAATTTAGAGCAAATCTAGACAACAACAGCCCTAGAAGTTTCACCAGTTCGAAGGACAGTGCTCAGCTCATGGACACTGCTGCAGGTGCACTCTCAGATATGAAGGTGCCAGTTCTCTTTTAGGAGCAGCTTGGGCAGAAATGGGAACCTGTTGTTGCAATCAGCATAGGTCTGTCAGTGAATGCTGAAGTTCTGCGTGACAAAACACAATGTTTTAGTCATGTATCCTCTTTCTGCTCCATCCTCAGCAATGAATCTGTCCTTAAGTGTGGTATGTCTGTTTAGCATCCAGTGAATAGGGTTTGATGAGTTTGGGTTTTTAGAATTTGTAATGTGGAGAACGGAAATGTAAAGCTTGGTAAATATTAAAAAATTAAAATGTACTGACAAGTGTTCAATTTTTGAATTATAAAGTGTATCAGTCAGCAGGGTATACAACCAATATTACATTTGACAAGGGGGCAGAAATACAGACCGAAACAGGAGGAGAATAGATTAAAGAATATTTTAGATAAGATGAATGTACTCCAGTCAGCAGGGCCTGATGAAATT
Organism: Acridotheres tristis; assembly: GCA_037013685.1. Taxonomy (NCBI): domain Eukaryota; kingdom Metazoa; phylum Chordata; class Aves; order Passeriformes; family Sturnidae; genus Acridotheres; species Acridotheres tristis. The sequence continues at coordinate 22,005,078 of CM072888.1, read as the reverse complement.
CACCCCAGAGTACTTAAAGGTGCTGTCTGAAGCAATTGCTGAGCCATTAGTGATTATCTTTAAGAACTCACAGAGGAGAGAGGAGGTCCCTGAAGACAAGAGAAGGGCAAACACAGTGTATTATATTTTAAAGAGAGGGAAAAGGAGGACCCAGGGAATTGCAGATCTGTCAATCTAACTTAAGTCCTTGAAAGATTCAGGAACAAATCATTAAACAATCAATTTTGAAGTAGCCAGCTGATACAGGTGTCTTGGTTTGAAAAGACAGGTATGGTTTAAGGAAAGGCAAGAGCCCCTTTTTCTGCAATGCAGAGTGCACCTCCCCCCCTTTTAAGTATTTTAGGTCCAAATCAGACGCTTTCAGGCAGGAGATATGGGGATGTGAAATAACAGTTCTTTACTGGTATTTAACAAGGCAGAAAACAACAACAGCTATGAAAATTGGTAACAGAACAGAACAGTCTAGCTCCGCTCCAGTCCCCTTTGGCCGCAGGCCGTGTCCCTGTGCTCAGTTACCGGTGCTGTGGGGGCAGGGCAGGTCCCGCGCACTTGCAGAGGGCTGGAGTGATGGCGGCGGAGGCCCAGGGGTGAGCGGGGGTGAGAAGGTGACTCCCCCTCACGGTGTCGGTCGTGGTGCTCCGCAGAGTGTCCGGAGATAGTAGCGTGAGATGCGAGAGCGGCAGAGCGATGTCCCAGGCAGGGACCGTGGATCTCAGCACGGAGATGTCAGGGGGAGATGCCAGAGCGAAGCACGGGGGTGTCCTCTCCGTCCACGAGCCCAGCGAGAGAGAGTCCCTTCCCCAGCCCCCTCTCCCACCTTTCCTTTTCCGGTTCCCCCCCCCCTCCTCCTCCTCCACCCACCCCCCTACGAGAGAACATTATCTATGGTTTAAGGTGTAGCCACAACTACTTAACATAACAATGGGAGGAATTCACAGCAAGAAAAGGGGAGCAATCCAACCCCTAACAACAGGAAAACAAAGGCTTGTCAAGAACGTTTGATGTCAAATCAATCTAATTTCCTTCTTTGTCACAGTAGCATGTCTATGAATAAAGAGGAAGCAGCAAATGCACTGGTGCTTGATTTTTAGTAACACTTTTTGACATATATGACAGACTAAAGAATATGGTATAGATATAATTACAGTGGGGTAGGTGCAGAGCCTGCTGAAAAATAGCTCCTCAGCAGCAGCTATCACTGGATCACTGTCAGGGAAGGTATTTCAAGAAGGTCATTCAGCAGTTTCCTTATACTCAGTTCTTTTAAATAGTTTTTTAATTGACAACTGAACAACAAGCAAACAAAGTCAATCTGTGGATGTCAAAACTAGGAGATGATAGAAGTTCTAGGAGGTCAAGATCTGAATTTGAAATTATCTTCACAACTTGGAGAAACTACTCCCAAATATGTAAATTAAATTCCTTCAGGAGCAGTTCAAAGTTCTGTGGTTGGGAAAGAGAGATGTAGATACATAGGGGTGGGTGAAAGGTGGGGAAATAACCAGGCAGCAGCATACTTGTAGAAGATTTGAGTATTGAAGGGAATAATGAATTATATGTTCTGGGTTGTGGTTCAGGATCATCATCCTCGAGATACAACCAATATTTATTTTCCTCTCTTCACTGGGGTACTGCACCAGGTGCTCCCTTTCCCTGCAGGTGAAGAGAAAGACAAAAAAATCCAGGTAAATCAGACAGAACATAGGGCACTGAGAAGCACAAACTGTGAAGAGATGCCAAGGGAATGGGGTTTGTTCACTTTAGAAAAGGGAAGGCTGACAGTAACTTGGCAGCAGATGTCCAGTGTAGAGGTGGGGGCTGTCAAGGAAACAGCAAGCAATTGTTCTCTTTGGTTGTGGAGAGGAGTGCAAGTAGAAATTGTCTAGATTTACCAGTTAATGTCAGGGTGAGAAGGGCTGGTGCAGTCATGCAAGGATGCTCCTTGCTGCTGTTTTTTTCTTTTCCTTAGGACAAGTCAGACAGTCCCTGCTGGGAGCTCCTGCCTTTGTGTCAATGTGGGGAACTCAGGCCATGCAGTTTCTCCTACAGCTGCACATTTCTACTCAGAAAAAATTATGTAAAAATGTTCTTATCTCTCAAGTTTCCATTTAAATGTTGCTTTGACTATATGCCAGAAATTGTTTGATTTGATGGTCTTGCATTGCTCACCATGAAAATGTCAACATTTATTCCCCATTACCATCCTCTGTATTGAAGATACTGCAGTATTTTAGTTCATAATAAGCCAGCTGGTCCATTACACATACCCTCTTTGTGAACATCAATTACTGCCTGCTTTAGACTCTTCTTCCTTCTCCATGGTAGCATCACTCCAAATCTTATTCTGTGGAAGATAAGAGACAAAACAGGCTTTTATAAATATTAATTGACAGTGTTGTGAAAAAGATTATCTGAGAATCTGTCCCTTGGAGAGAGCAGCAGAGCAGGCTGCTGCATTAAGAACATCTTAATGCAGCTCTCCAGCAGAACAGACACCCCTAATGCCACCACCTATTGCAACCCAGACAGTCCCTTCTTAAAATGATACATAGGCTGTGAGAAGTCCTTGATTATAGGGTATGTGAGCAATAACCCCACAGTTAATGTCTACTGCTTTGTTAGAGTGGCCAACACCCTCAGATTTGCTTTCAGCTATTAATTAACCAACCAGTCATTAACTACTGCTAACAATTGATTTACAGGGAATTATTGTTTAAATAGCAGGAGGTATTTAAGAGGAAAATAAATTAAAACAAAGAACTGTTGGATCCTTGGGCACAAAAAGGACTCCTTGTAATATAGAGCATGGCTGCTTACAGCCCTGTAATTACAGAGTGATAAACAGTGATTGGGAAGTACGTTCCTTTCCAGAGACAATGACATTATGTCTCCTGGAAAGAGCCCTTTTGTCTCCACTAATTGAATCATCTGAAATGAATGATGTTATCAGAAACTTAACTGAGGCAACTAATGTTATATTTATGGGTTTTCAAAAATGTTTAATCACAGCTGCGGTCTCTCCGAGATGTGTCATGGATACTGCAGCATCCAAAAGTATGATTGAAGGTTGGTGTGGCACATTATCTTAATTAGAAAAGAGAATTACAAGTTCTTCCATTGGTTTGCCTCCCTCCACACTGGCAGAACAAATGAGACCTATTAACCTAAGCACAAGAAAACACTGCCTCCTAATGACATTTTTTCCTCTCCGTGGACAGGGAGTGAACAAGTGGTTGCATAATTTTTTTCCTAGGAAGTAGTGACCCAATTCAATTTCCGGAGCTGGTGACACGTGAAGCCCCACTCACGACTCCTCCTGTTGAATTTGCCCGTGTTTGTGCCGCCAAGGTCAGCGTTTGGGTTGACTAAGCAGGCGCTGCTGAGCAGCTCATGGTGCGTTTGCCCTTTCCTGGACAAGTTAAAGTGTATTTCACTGCCCTCTCCTGGAGTGAGAGGCTGCCTGCTCTGCTGCCTTCTAGGCCTTTTTGGTACCCCAGCACCAGCAAAAATGTATTTAGTACTGGGAGCGCAGGGGACTGCTGCTTTTTCAGACCTGAGGCTGCGATTTTTCTTGCTCTGAGGCTCTGAGTGAGACGGATGGGAAACAGATGGGAAGTATTGCTGAAAAAATAGATCCTGTGCTTCAACTTTTGGGAATATTTGCTTTCATTAGATATGTTTCCCCTTCACCTGCATTTTTGGGAGTTGATTTCTTGTAAATAGGCCGGTAAGTGTGACCCGTCCCTTGGGGGCTCTGAGAAATAATGCTGAAGGTGTTTTGCTTGAGGATTACTGAAGTAGATAGGAGCTAAGGAAAGCATCTGTCTTGCTGTGGTAAGAAAAAGCACATCTTGGTCATTTTTAGAAAGTAAATTGGCAAAGCCCTGAGAAGAACCTATTCTGCTGCCTCCTGCCAGCACCTGTGTCCTAATCTGTAGTCTTGCCTCTCTCACTTTCATTTGCCTTGATGAATCACTGGAAATTCTATACCTAAGATGTGGGGATATGGAATCCCCCCAGGTTTCAAATCTTCAGTCAAAATCACAGGTTTTGTATCCAAAGTCCATAAATGCTGCAAGAATTATTCCCTCAGTCCTGAAATCAATGCAGACATTTCTGAATAAAACTTTAAACTCACAAGCTTTCTCTTGTTCAGCTTCAGCTGGTTTGATGAGTACATATACACATATCTCTTTTGAGTTTAACTTTGTTATGGATATCCTGGAAAGTAAAATCCATGGTAATCTCTTGCCTTTGACAGCTCCCTGCCCTTTCGTTCAATCCATGTAGCCACAAAAGTATTTAAATTTTTGATTGGCTATAGAATACATAGCTGTTTACAAAAGGCTGTAGAGAACAACAAGTATTAAGCAGGAAGAGAGAGTTGGGATATTTTGTGTTTCTTAATCCTACCATTCCTGAATGGCTGGTCTCAGTATGTTTCTGTACCAGGAGGTGGCATTCATAATCGCAGGGATCTGAGGCAGACCCAAACAGAAAACTGGAGGGTAAAACCCCTCTGTTGATACAAAGTATAACTACAGTTGTATAAATCTTCAAAAAGGATGTACATGTGTGTTTTAGCTTTATTTAGCTGCCTGCAGAAGAATGGGAGACAGCCTGTCCCAGCCAAGATTCACAATTCAGTCTCAAAATGGCAGTGCAGGAGTTTTATGAGTTGTCATAAGATGTGCAAAAATGAGTATCTGCTGGCAAGGAGAGTATCAGTAGCAGAGTTTGCTAATGCATTTATACTATTTTGAAACATCATCTGTTATCAACATCAACTGTTATCCAGTCAGACATACTTATTCCTTCCAAAATATGCCTGAGAAAGTTCTGGTGCTCCTGAGGGTGGCAGAAGTAATACTGGCATGGTTTTGGAGCTGAAAACTCTTCCATGATGGTTGTAGAACTAGAGCGAAAACTATCCTAAATGCCTTCAGGCACTGCAGTGCGTGACTCCTAGATAACTGGGACAGGGTAAGTGCTTTTCCTCTTGGTATGAATAAACAGATATCAGAGTAGGGAATCCTACTCAAGGTGTTTCTCAGACTTTGATCCATGGGTAGTGATATTCTGTAAGATATCAGGAGGCATCCTGTTTAAAAATTGCAAAATTATTTTAAAACTCTCCTATATACGAGCAAGGAAAGGAACAAATTGAAGAATTAAAGTAAGAAGTGAACAATCAGATGTCAGCATGCCAGAGTTTTGGTTCTGATTGAAAATATTAAAGTAACACTGCACAGAGCAGTCCTTGGGAAAAAGAAATGTTTGTTTTTAATATCTATTATCACTCTTGCTTCCGTGGTGTCTTCTCAGGACTGGGAAGAACAACAGCAGCTTCCTGCCTCTCCTGAGGATGCAGCTTTGCCTCCCCCCAGGTCTGTCAGAACGCAGAGAGGCCTTTTCTTGTCTTGGAAAATATGAAAGGGCATGTGGTAACTCTTGCTTGAAGGCATTTTGGATATACTATCAGTGTGTCATTCAAATCTCCTGTCAGCCTAAGAAATTTTAAAGCCAAATTTGTGATCTCCAAAGAGTTTTGTAATTGCAAAGCTGTAAGCATGAAAAAGGGATGTCTTCCTCAAAAATCATTCTGGAGCTTCCCTATTTAGTGTCCTAAGCCTGATGGAGGCAGAAGCGCGAGGTGCTAAAATACAGCAGCTGTGCACATGCCCAGATGTGAACCTCTCCTTGCACAGGGCTCGCTTCCAGTTCTTGGCTCAGCTCAAGCAGAGTTAGCTGGGGATCTCAAGCACAGCCCTCTGAAGGCTTACTCTGGCATGCCTGAGGAGTAAGATGTAGCAGGAAAACGAAATAAACTGTGCTCTGTTGGAGGACTCAATATTTCTAGACAGTTGACATGACTGGCTTGGGTGGGATATAAAGCCCAGTTCCTCTCATTAGACGGACTATCCAACTTGAGGTGCAAATTACCTCAGGCCAGGGAGCAAGCAGACTGTTTTCCTATTTTAGCTCTGCCTGTGAGTATGAAGGAGCCAATAAAACAATGATTGATTTAGTTTTTCTAGTGGTGGTTGTCTCTGATTGTATCACCAGCTCCTCTATAAACAGTTTCCATAGTAATGAAAAATATCTGTAAGGATTTAGAGATTTTTAGGGACAACAAATGCATAATTTATTCCAAGAAATATCCAAGAAAGAAGTGATTAGGAGGAGATCATAATGGATTACTTCTCTGGATGGTATTTCTCTGTGCACATCAGGACATAGCCACAGTCCCTATCCATTTACACACCTGTTCTTTGCTCTTATATCTACATCTCCCAAAATCAACAGGGATTGTTTATTGAACAAATTTGCTTCCTTCTTTAACTAGGCTTAGACAAACTCAGAAGAAAATGCCTTGCCTAAACAGCCAGCACAGTTCACTTTTTAGGCTGTATGAATCAACCTGACATTTATTTAATGTCATCTCTCTTTTTTCTCATGTTTAATCAATATTAATTGATCTCTAGCGGTCTTAGTTCAACTGAATGAAGTATTGCATGTTTGAAGCAACCATAAAGCTGATGAGGTAGATACAACAACTGCTTTGTTGGGTTTTTTTTCCTGTTGTTATCTAATTAATGCTTTTTCTTCTTTTTCCTAATTTCATCTTTCCTTTGGAATACAAATTCAAGGGACTTAATCCAGGTAGAATGATTCCATTGCTCTGATGTTGAGCTAAAGTATGAGAAAAGCTGCTAAAATCCATGCCAGAGCATTAGTAGCAGCATTTGAAGTGAGCTTATTTTATGTTCTCTCCAGTAAAATGGGGGTTTTTTGGTGACTATTGGAGAATTTAGGTCAAACTACTGTAAAAAGAGGCTCTGAATAAAGTCTATGAGCAATTTTAAGACCCTGATTAGTTTGTGGGTTTCAGATACTTGAATGAGCTTTGTGTTAAGTGTTGCCTGCAGTCGTGGATTATTCACAGACTAGTCATTATATTATCCCTTCTTCTTTTTAAATTTGAAACACAGAAGAGCATTTATTCACCTCTCAGTTTTTCTTAAAGGCTGGATATGTCATTAAGTCCCTATTGAAGAGTCAAAATAAATGTTTCAAGGGTTGAGTGTGAGCAGGAAAGGTCTGCAGCAAGGACTGTGAGCAGCTCTGAAATTGCCTACAAAGGTTTTCCTTGCTCCAAGCTATGCAAAATATTTGGTCAGAGGAAAGAGGAGAAAGCTGACATTCGGATAAAGAATTGTTGAGCACTGAGTATTTTTGAGACTGAAGATCTGGCAGCAAATAAGGTGAACCAAAGTGTAGCTTATCTGTTTGGCTGGATTTCCAGGGCTAAAAAGGAACTCATCCAGGAAGTGTACTGAGGGAGGAGCAGGGATGGAAAAATATTTTTTCGTTGAGGGGACTTTCACAGGTGCTCTTCCTTTTTGACAATTATTCACAAACAGCTCCTTTCCTTCAGCTATGTGCAAGGCTCACCTGCACCTGGGTGTCAGAAATTTGCACTTGAAGGGCCATTTCTTGATGAAACATTAGTGCAGGGAAATTCACAATAACCTTGAGATTGGTCTGTAGCTGTCTGGACCTTTTATCCAGCACATCTCACCAGAAATTAATTCTGTTTCACCCACAGGATTTTGTTCAAGTTTATTTAATCCAGAACATTTAAGGTATTGGCAAATAGTAAAAGAATAATAACAAAGCACTGACTGAAAACTTGAAAAAGAGTCTGGGTGACCTTAAGGTGTCCTTTCAGGGGGCCTACAGGAAAGCTTGAGAAGGACTTCTCACAAGGGCATTTAGTGATAGGACAAGGGGGAATGGATTCCAACTGAGAGAGTAGGTTTAGATTACATATTAGGAAGAAATTCTTTACTGCAAGAGTGGTGAGGCACTGGCACAGGTTGCCCAGAGCAGTGGTAGGTGCCCCATCCCTGGAATTATTCACAGCCAGGTAGGATGGGGCTTTGAGCGGCCTGTTCTGGTGGGAGGTGTCCCTGGCCATGACAGGGGCGTGGCAACTGGATGGTCTTTAAAGCCTCTTCCAACCCAAACCATTTTGTGGTTCTGTGAAAGAGGAAATCTTTCTCTCAGCTGGTTTTATCTGAAATACCTGATGTTATTTCTGCTTAAGTGAAACCCCTCAATGAAGAAGAAAATTCTTAAAGAAAAAGAAATGTCACATGGTGTGCAAAGGAGTTTGCATTTGGTATCCATGCTGGAAGGAGGGTATAGATGCAAAATACTTGTCTCTGAATTATTTCTAGAAAATGTTCCTTAATTTCCTGGGGATAGAATGAAAGGCAGAGAGAAATTCAACTAAAGAGGGTTTAATAGACTCCAAAATATTTGTAGGAATTATTTCAACCTTTCAATCTTATGGTATTCCATTATGATGCTTTGATGTTTAATTTCTGTATGCAAAAAATACCTCTCTTGGGAATGACCATTTGATTTCTATAGCTTATTTCCACCAGGGCTGAGCAGGTTTGTGACCAATATGGCCATAATAGGTGAATTTGATATTTCAGTTTAAATGGCTCCAAGACTGCTGAAGGAATGAGGAGGACCACCTCTGACGTCTTGCTTTATATCTGAAACCCATTTCCATATACAGGAATGACTCCTTGGAGAATTAAATTATTTAACACTGTGTTTAAAAGGTCTCCCTTCCCTCTACGTATTTAACAGCCAATGTTCACATTTTTGTGTACATTCTTTTCCCAAGATGTTTCGGCCTCGAGTGCAAGAAGCTTCTCCTGTCATTTTACGAGCAAGATTGAAGTCCACATAAATGTAAATGTACCTCAGGAATAAAATAAAAATATGCAAGTGACAGGACCCTGAATCAGGACAGGATCTGGGTACCTGCACTGGGGCTTTTCTGAAATTGCTTTGCTCTGAGACAGTAGCCTGGGTTTCTGGATGGAGCCAGGGAAACTTGAAAGGCATTGTTTTGAAGGGCTGCTGGCTTTTCCTACAGTTCATCGCAGATCTTGTTAGGAAATGAAGGAGAGGAAACTGGGCAACTGCACTGCTCAGCCATGAGGAAACGCACAATGAGTGTGATGAAGCCAGCAGCTGCAGGACAATGGGAACAGGCTGGGACTATTTTTGTTAGATGTGAACAATCAACTGAACGTGTGAGAGAGACCTTATCTTCCCTCTTCGCCTTCTCCGCAACCCCCCCCCCCCCCCCCCTTTCTTCAACACTGGAAATTTTCCCAAAGAGAGACAGCTTTCCTTTTCTCTTAGCAGAGTTGATTACCGTAATAATTTTCTCTTTCATCTCAGAGCAGGTTTCTTTTGGAAGCCTTTGAAGGCTTCCTCTGAGCACAGTTATTGTCTTGCTGTGGCTGAGTGACTCGCAGCTGGGTCATAGCCGGCACTGTGAAACCCGGGAGAGCATTTATCAGTATTTACAAGTGGGTAAGGGTCCCCTCACCTCTCGCTTGCTGCATGAGGAGGCTGGAAGCATTTTTCCCCGAGTTATCCTTAGGGCAGAAATCTGAATTTGGACTGGACATAGCTTTCACAGATGGAAAATAAACAGCAAGTGTTTCCATCCTATCAGATGTAATGAGAAAAAATACATAATTAAGATGGTAATCAGTGCTCCAATAACTGAATTCTCTGTTATTTTTATGACTCTTTTCTCAGAACACTCCTTTTAAATGTCACAGCAATATTAGCTCCAACTTACAAATGGAAAAATAGAAGGACGTAAACACATGATTTATGGTGTTAAATGAAAAAGGAAAGAAAAAACCATAGTTTTTTGCTCTCTCTAAACAGAATTACATTCTTACTTTATATTCAGATATAAATGAACCCTCACAGTATAGTTATGTCTAATTTGTATCATTACAATGTTCTGTGTACCAATACCAGATATAGTACCCCAGATCCTCATACTTCATAAAAGTGAAAGGAATATTAATTTGTAAATGAGCTTTTCCAACATCTTGTGATATTTCAAACATGCACTGAAGCAGCACTTCAGGTTTGCTATTAATTTTTTTTTAATCTTCAATTCTACGCTGTGTAAGTCTTTCTCCCTGTATTAAGCAGCCTATTAGTCATGGAAGATCAATACTTTTTGCACTTCTATCTATTTTCTCCGTACCACTGAGATCTGGCCAGAATTTCATACCACTGTTCTTGCTACTACTTAAATTTCATTATAATGGTATGTTTACATCAGTAACAGTTCAATCAAAATTGAATGTGTTTATACCACTTACACAGTTTAGATTAACAGCCTACTTCCACTTTACTACAAGGAAACTGCTAAATTGACTAATTCCTAATCAATATAGGTATAATTCCTAGAATTTAAATAGGTTTCTAAGTGTTGCCCGTGCTGCTAAAGTGACATGGATATCCTGCAATTTGTCATCCAGCTGCTGCAGAATCCATATCCAAACAGTCGATTGTTTCATTCTAATTCCAGTTACCAAACCAGCAAGACTTAATTACTAGCTTTTTGGGTTTTTTCCCATTTCTCAGTGCCTTTACTTCACCTAGGCTTCGTTTAATGAGCAGCAATGTTACATCATGAAAGAATCTCAAAACTTCCAATGACTAAATCCTTCATCATTATAACACATCCATGCCTACTGCAGAGGAGATGCTGCTGGTGGGTACAGCTGCCTGATTCTTTCTTTAACCCCTGAGGATCATAAACTTTCTGTTATAACCCCATTAGAGTGATAAGTCAGGGTGATAACAACTCCTCACTTCACTACACTTGTCCAAATATGCTTCTCTCTTCCTAATTTTGTCTACCAGTTCACCATGATTTTTCTCAAAACCAAGTTCAGTGTCACTGGGAAGAGTTGCAGCTCAAACTCAGCTCAGTACTTAAAATGAAGATCACAGATTTCTCAGAGTAGTGAGGTTGATGGTTTGCACCTTGAATAATCATTTTTTGTCAGTGATTGATACTGGGAGGACCCAAGTGTGTTTCTGAGCATGCCTCAGGTACACACTGCTCCCATATTAGAGAGCACCAGTCCCTATTCAGTATATCCCTCTTTGCTCTCTTGTGGGGAAAAGAACTCACCCACCTGGTACCAGGACATTTTTGGGATAGGTTGCTCATTGAAACTGCCAGGCACATTCTGGGCATAGTGTGGGATTTGGCTCAGCCCAAATGCACCCAGAAGAGATTTGCCCAGCTTCTCTCCCTCTCACAAACCCTCCCTTGTTGCCTTCACAGCCATCATGTGAGAGAGAGTTTTGGGCTTGCATGTTTGAGTAAAACCTTGGAAAGATAAACACTGTTCCATTGATCAGAGGTACGATGGCATCCTGCAGGAGATCAGCACTGTAGGCTAGGAAAAAGCTCTCATTGGAAATAGATACCTAATTCCTAATAATTTAATTTTGCTTGCTGCTCAGCTGGAGTGATGGAAGCCTTAAAGAAGGTGTTGGGTCAAACCCTACCAGAGATATTTTCTTTCTGGATGTAGCTCTATTGGACCAAACTGATATAAAGACTAGGGCTTCCAGACAAGTAACCCACATCTAAGTGTTATAGCACTATTCTTTTTACTTCTTGCCTTTTTTATCTCCTGACTGACTGACTCTTTGTGAACAGAGTGAGATTCAGAAAAGCCTTTTAACAGCTTGCATACTTCCATAACTTGATTTCCCTGGTTTCCTGACCAAAAAAAAAAAGGAAAAAAAAGAAAAAAAATAGAAAAGGAGCTTCAAAACCTCTTCTCTGAAGCAGCTGGAACTCAACTTATCTCTTGCCCCTGTGGCCCTTTCCTGGAAAGACTGCCACCCTCTGACTTTGGCTCTGAATTGCACAGTGAAATGCTCAGAAACTGGAGCCAGATTTGGTCAGTGCTTCTGAGTATTTAAGAGCTCTGTCATCAAGATGAGAACTTTCTTTTCAAATCAACTCAGAATAAAAAAAATGCACAAGAGGACCAGGAAAGATAACCTCTCAGCTCACACAACACAAAGCTTATTTTTGATGTCATTGGAGACGGACAATGCTTTTAATCTAATTCTTACAAATAAGTCTGAGTTCAGTGAACCTGGGATCTGTTTCCACTCTCTCAGACGTAACAAACCAAAAGCAGTTTCTTAGCAAATCCTGAACACACTGGGCTCTCCATCTTATTGGAGTAGGCAAGACTGATGGGCCCCCAGCTATGTGACTATCTCCAAACCTGCTTCAGGAGCTCCAGTGGGAGCAGATGGGTCCTTTCAAAAGCACCCACCTCTCTCCACTGCTCACTGCTTTCACAGGTGTGGACTGCGTGGGTGTAAGCAGTGCTCTGGCTGGGCTGACTGGATTCTGTCCCATCTTCTAAGCAGCTTTTCTGTATCTAATGATGGAAAAAAATCTTCCCCATTTCCAGTCCTTCTGCCTGAGATTGTAAATGTGAGCCCTTTTCCCAGTGAAGAAGTTTGACAGGTTGGCAATGGCAGATTGTTAATACTTAGATGACTTCAAGTACAATATCAGATTTGTTGCCTGGCTTGGGGTTTGTCTAGACGAGTTGTTTTATTAGATAGCAGATGGTTTGGAAATTGTTTGCAGTGACAGGGCTGAGTAGAATTTGAATTCTCTGTTCCCAGATCAGAAGGAATGGGGTTGGGCCAGTGGAGAGCAAATCTCCCACATTTCCCATTCAGATTGAAAAATGCATGGATATATTTAAGTATAGGTATGTGTGTGTGCATTATTGAGGGAAATTAGCCTCACTCTGTTTATTGTGGATCCTTAAGCAATTCTGATCAATCACAGGATTAATCTCCTTAGTACACCCTTAGTACCAATATTGATATAGTGAATTTACAATCTTTGAGAGTTCTTCACTTTGAGTCATTCTTCACATTTCTCCTTTGCCCTGCTCTTTCTCAGTCCCCATTCACCCCTCTCTGCCCATTTCCTTTGCCCTTCATTTCTCCTCTGCCCTTCTTCTCTGCCTTTCTTCTTTTTCTTCTCCCTTTCTCTGCCTGCCTCCTGTCTCTGCCCTCCTTCAGCCTTCTCTGACCTTCTCTTTTTCCCTGATCCTTTGTCCTTCTTCCTCCATCTCCACCCCTCTTCTCCGCTGCTCTGTTCCATCTGCCCAGCTCTCTCTGACCTCCTCTGACATTCTTTGAACTTCTCTGACCTTCTCTTCACTTCTGTTGTTTTCTCTGCCCGTCTTTAACCTCTGTCCATCTCCACTCTTCTCTGCTTTTTTGCCATTCTCCTCTTCCTTTTTCATCCTTGACAGTCTTCTGCCCCTCTTTGCTCTTCTCTGAAACATTCACCCCAGGTCTGCCCTGTTCTGCTCTATTTTGACATTCTTTGATTTTTATTGCCCTTCTTTCTCCCCTTTACACACCTTTTAGGCCCTTGGTCACTGCCTATCTCTACACACTGCTCTCATCCCTTTTTTGCCCTTCTCTGTCCTTCTTCACCTCCTCTCCTCTGCTCTCCCCCATGTTATAAAACCATAACTATAGGCCATACCCCACCCCCAACTCCCTTTTCCTTCTTTTCTGCCATCATCTCTGCACTTCTCTAACTTCCTGTGCTCCTCTCCACCCCTTTCTTCCCCTTTTCCCCTGCCTGTGTCATCAGGATACCTGGAGTTAACACTGTTAATTTATTTAGTGCTATTTCCCAGGATGAGTAAATGCATTTTTTTCTGTACACTTGAAGCTAATGCTTGATGATAGATGCACATCACCATAGAAACTAGGACAGGTTCTTCTGTAAGTCAAAGGTTAATTTATAATTACTTTTAAAATCATCTTGCAATCATACTTGATGCATCAGTGTAGACAGGACTTGTCCAAAACCTTCTTCCTTACCAAATAATCTATCTTTCTATTCTAGCCCTTCCAAAAATACATTAATATGGCACCTGTTTGCTTAAGGCAGAGTCTCCATAAGGTGTTATACAAGATAACTGTCTGGTTCTGAGAGTTTGTAGCTATGTTTGCAATTGACAGAGTTACTGACAGCCCCAGCTCTCTGTGGGATGGCTGTGGACCAGAGCACAGATGACTCATTGTGTATGATGTTGTTTCACACCAAAGTGTTTGCTCTGTATGCTGAACATGTGTGTGAGTCAATAGCAAGAAGTTGGAGAACAAACACAGCTTAGATTGAAATAAATTCACATTGACTGAAATCATTATGTCCAAGTCAGAAACAACAATATAAATGTCTTTTTTAAAGTAGAAGGCTTACTTGGGATGGTTCTTATGTCCTCTACCAATGTTTGAGGGTCAGGCAGTGTGAAAAGAAGTCTTGGCATTTCTTTGCAGCAAAAGTCTTTTCATTCCAGAGATGGGCAGAAGGGAGTTTGGGTCACTGTTCAGATTTCCCCTATGCAGCAGCAGCAATTCCCAATAATTGGGTGCTATTTTTCCCTTAGAAACACAGACTTTTGCCAGAATTGTTTTTCTCCCTCACCTGTCTCCCCAGCCGCTTTTTCAGAGTTCAGCACATATCTGAATCAGTGGTTTTGTATTGGGAGCTATTTACTTGCCTTGTTGCCAGACAACCCTCCCCTACAGCCCTTGCACAACTATAAGGCATAGTTAAAGTCCTTTTGATCTGGTGATGCTGTTAATGTCCTCCTAGGAATAGCCTCAGTCTCTGGCTGGCTCAGTCACATGGAGGTGTCCCCTCAGCTGCCTCCTATCTCCCCAGCTGAACTAATAAGGATCTCTGAGAACAGCCCATTACCTCAGTAGCTCAGAATGCTTGACTGTACCTCTGGGCCACACCTCCTTTTATTAAAAAAACCCTCTACAAGGTATGTTGGAAGATTTCCAATCTGTGGGACATTATGCACATATAAAAGCAGTCTCCTACTGTAGTGTCCACTTTACGAAGATGTGGTAAAGGGCACAGAAATAATCCTCTTATCTGGTTGGCAAATAAGAAATTGCTTTTGTGCTAGTGTAGGAGATTAAACTGTGTAATTTACTTATAAAATCAGGTTTCTCATGGAGTATGGTATAAACCCACAAAGACTTCAGGAATCTTTACTGAGCTTTGAATTGTGTCCATAAGAACTGGTTGTAGATGACAGACTGGTGCAGACAGTGCTGTCTCGTGGGGATCACTAGGATGAGTCACCCTTACTAATGTGGAGGCTTCTATATGTGATAATGTGCTCAGGGAACTGGGGAGCAAAGGAAATCCTCTCAGTCATTCCTCCAAATTCTCTGGCAATGTCCCTTCTGCAAAATATTTCCATACCCTAGACCTGCTCTTGCAGCCTGTGTGTGTCTGGAGCCCAGTAGCCAATGAAGCCAAGACGCTCACACCCTCAAGGAGTGTCCCAAGACATGACTGAGATTCATCAGCTGCAAGGCTCCAGATGTGGCCAGGCTGAGACAGACACAAGAAAATTTCCGTTTTCTTATGCCCCAGACAAGCCACAAGGCTGCAGTACCATCCCTTTCTTTTCTGTGCTTGCAGAGGCTGAGCTGCAACGATGTCAGTTCCACTGCAGGCGAGAAGCCACCTCCTGGGACCAGCCTGAGGGACAAATCCAACCTTGAAAAACAGCCAGCAGGATGACATGCAGATCAAAGGGGTATTGCAGAGCTCAGCTGCAAGAGATCCCTTAGAGTCTTTTTAAAGCATTTTAGCTCACCCTTAACTTCCTTGAAATGGAGCACAGGTTCTCTCTAGAAAAAAAAAGCAGAGTTTGGTACATGCCCTGAAATGCACAGGCACCTCAGGAGTATTGCCATCTTCTGTACTCATTTGCTCAGTTACTGCGTTGTTTGGAAGAGGTTTATTATTCCTGTTGTACCTTTAGGAAAATTACCCCACAAATCTCTGAGGCTGGAAAAACTCTGTTTTGATGACATTTAACCATTTGAAGTGTCATCACAAAAATTTTAAATGTGGTGTGTGTGTGTGTGTATGTATCCGGTGTCCCACAAAGTGTGGGCAATTTCTACGGGTGTGAAAGAATTTTCCCAAGAGCAAGAGGTAGACCAGTTATTTCAGTATTTAATCTGCCTTGGTAAATTTGTTTTTAATGAAAGGAAGAGTGCAGGGTTTGTTCTGTTTTTTTCTCTTTTTTTTTCCCGGCTTCCATGCTCTAGTTTGATTTATCAGTCTGTCAATGGACATAAACAGTGTAAGTGCAGGAGAGTATCTGCATGCCAGTGCAGGTTTCCAAAAGCGTACGTGCTACAGTGAGCCATCCTATTTTGCAGTTAAATTCCATGTCTCTGATGGATTTCCCCACACTGTTGCTAGGAGATGAAGCTAATGCCTAACAAAGGATATATTGACAAAAGATTTTCCAGAACAAATCTATCTTGTTATGGTAAATAGACACTCACATAAAATGAATATTGCCAGATTTATTTCCCTAGTGGTAGCACTGGTAAAATTGCATACATCAAGTGAAGGTGAAATTTCCCCATCACAAATGCATTTTTGTTTTGTTTTGTTGACATAAGGACTTTCAGTGTGTTTAATGCCAAAAGCGCTGTTGCCTTCCAGTGTGTTGTGTTGCTAGGCTAATAGGATGAACACATCCTACATCAGATATTTTACTTCTTCCCTTCTCTGCTACTTCTCCCTTTCAGGAAGAAATGTGGCTTATCGTAGTGGTTCCCCTGTTTTCATGACTCTTCTGGGATACATGGATTCCTTCTTTTAAAGCAGGGAAAAAGTGTGCATGACGGGGGACATGTTGAGTTTTGGCAAAGAAGCAGCTAAATGCAATGGAAAAGCAGATCAGCCTCTTGCTTTACAGCTCCAGGCACATCTACATTAAAACAAAAGAAAACAAAAAGTTAAATGGAAATCTAATAAAGGGAAGAACTTCAGGAATTCTCATGGAAAATTAAATTTCTAGAGAATGACAAATTTTGTCCCTTTTTTCTGGTGACATAATGAACACACAAATAGATTTGAACAGCAAAAGCCAACGTGACTTGAGCCACATAAAATAAAAAAATTTGCTGGAGAAAAAGTTTAGTTCTGGTGTGGCATTTATATTTTCCCATCCACTGCCATCCCAGCAGTTCCTATGCCACCATAGAAGTCTCTGGCTCTAAACATATGCAAGTAAACAACTTGTTGTCCAGAAAGATGTCAAGGCTGAAAATGAGATTGCCTCTTTCAAGGTAGGAAAGGAGTCAGGGAGAAACACAATCCCTTTCATTTTCCTTTATGCACAGAGGGAACAGAAAAATTGAACTTTTTTGAGTTAAAGCTACTATGTCCCTGACTCCAGAACTGTGCAAATAATTGGGCTGTCTCATATTGGGTGTGAATCTGCTCACACAGGCAGGGCCATCTGCACAGACCAGTGTCAGATGTGGTCCCCTCCTCCTCCATTCACAAATGAATGGTGTGGAACAGAATGAAGGCAGAAATTGTCACTTCTTATCATCTCACTCCTTGGTTGGTCCCCTCTTGGGATGCGTGTTTACCTTCTGCCTTGCAGGGCATAGCGAAGGTGAACCCACCAGCTGGCCAGAAAAACGCAAGTGAGAAAGGAGGTGACACATCATGGCTGGAGTCACTTGGTACCATCACAGCCAATCCCTGTTTTGGGGGGAGGGAGGGAGGTGCCGTTTCTGTGGCATTGATGAGAAAGCCTTCAAGAAGCACTCTTTCCACCACACGTTCTTTCTGAACGTATTTGTCAACTTTTGTAGCACTGGTAATCACAAACAAAAGTTGCCACAAGTCAGAAATCTGCATTAAATTTGTCAATTTGCTTGTACAGCATTTTAACTAGACATGAATGCATTGAGATGGTTTGATGGGCTGGGAAGAGGGGACAGCTGGGAAGGTCCTTGCAATTCCTACTGTTACTGCACTTATCTGATTTTCTGCTGTAATATCCTGTTTTTAGATGCTTACACTTTAGCCAAGCATTAACCATTTAGGATGAGACTGACCATGCTGGGATGGCGCAGGCCTGCACCTGTGAAATATAAGTTTTTAAAGAGTGATGTAATTTTTTTCCAGATCAAAGCCAAGTGAGGGGGCAGGGGGCAATATTTTATTCTATATTAAAAGATCACTGCAATTTCTTTGCTTTGAGATTTGGCATGGTGGTAGCTGTTAGGTGAAAAGGCTGTTTGCTGAACATATGGCAAACCAAGCACACTTAGCCAAAATAAAAAAAGAAATAATAACAATAAGCCCTTAAAGCACAAGTAGAGCAAGAGCACACTTGCATTCAGGAGAGACTTGGTTCTCAAGACTGCATTGCTTAAGGATTTGCTCCTGATAGATGTGTCCTGTGGGTTTCCCCCAACTTACCACTCTGCAGAGTGTGGGCTCTCTCCCCACAAACCTGTCCGCTGAGCCTGGAGCGCAGTGTAGGAGGCACCTCTTGGTTATGTGCAGAGATGCAGCTAGAGAATGGAAAATGGAGCAGAACTGGGAGTTTGGGCAGCCTCCACCACAGCTGAAATATAACAGCTCTCTGCTAGGTAGCGATGCCTTCTCTGGATTGGGGCTGACTGCAGTGGGATGACAGACTGCAAACAAAGCACAGAACCAGTACAATACACCAGGCAACCTGGAGTTTTGGGAGGTTTGGGAAATAATCTGTTTGATGGGAAGAGATGGAGAAAAGATAGCAAAGGTGACAAAGGAGATTTTGCAAGGAAGAGAGGTTTGCTGGCTAAAATCTGAAGGCAGATTGTGAAAATCAGGAGCTCTGAGAAGGGCCAACAAGTTGCATATTAAAATAGGGCCTTGGCACAGGGGCAATTACTACTGAGACACAGTGAAGTAACGACATCAAGAAATTAACAGAATGGGAAAGGAAAATCAGAGGAGAGAGCTTTTCCTTCTTCTTTTGCATTTATGCCAAGTGCTTATTTTCTTTATCCAGCTCTTTTATTTAGTTTGTATCCAAGGGTCATTCATGGGGATGGTAAAAAATCAGAATAAAGTTTTCTTCAGCATTTTCCAGCTTCAGGCTGAGCACAGGAGCCACTCTCTTTGCTAGACACACTGGCTTCTGCAATCTTTGTGGCACAGGTGACTTCTTTTCAGAAAGATCAATAGATAGGGGGTTGTTAAGTTCCCATTTTCTACTGCCTGTTGTAGAACAGCAACTCGCAGCTGCTCCTGAAAGCCACACTCATACCATTGCTCAGCTTCAGAGAGCTCCCAATGTTGTGAAAGGCAGCACTCTTTGTGACTTTTGGGTGTCAGCCAAAAGTTGAACATGGACTTTCAAAGCACTTGAGTCCCTCTTAGTTTAGAAGGAGCTTAGACCATCAGGTGTGATGGCCACAAAGTTTTGTGAAAATATTGGTGACCAGGGTGCACTCACAGTGGAAAATTTTTGACTACCAAATAATTTATCTGAAAAGTGCTCCTAAATGGCATTGACTCTGCATCACTGTCATTTGTCAGGTATTTGTTGAACTTCAACAAATTGTCTTCAACAGGCTTGAGTCAGCATTCAGTAAGTTGGTCAAATGTGACTGAACTCTGTGGGCTCTTAGCTGTGAGTTAAGCGTATTTTTTTTCCACTGTATGTTTTTTGAAAAAAAGTATTTCTGTCCCCAGTATTATAGGGACTGCCATTACTCACATATTTATTTAGCTCATACACTGGCAAATTAAAATGGGAAAAGCCTTTTCACAGAAGCTGCAAATAGAAGAAAATCTTAGCTGTATGCACAATTCTATTTCTTCTGTGGTCCTGCCCTTACAAGGAGCAGCCATAACTCTTTTTCTATCTATCCAAATTAGATATTTTTCATTACTTGAACATAATTCATCTGCCTTGAGTGGCTCCTGACTTTGTGAAGAGCAGACGGCCTGTGATAGCAGTGGGCTGCTGCACTGAGTGTCTCAAAGCTCATCAGAGTAACTTTAACTGCTTTAGTTTCTCCTACATTCCTAATACTGCTCTTCCGACATCTTAGTTTATTAAGTGTGCCTTAGACTGTAGTCGTCTTCTTCTCTTCTATTTCCCTCTCTCCTCTGCTCACTTGTGAAGAGTGTTATTAATTCAAACATATTTCATATACCCCTTTTCACTGAAACCATATATATGTTCTATGAGGCTTTTTACAGAAGTGGCTGGAACTGGCTTCAGTTTTGCACTCTGCTCTAAGAGAGCTGGTATTAATTTTTCTGTGGTCTGTTCAGGTGTGTAGATATATGAAAAGATTCCAGAAATTTTATGGGATAATAAAGAATATATAAAGTATAAGACAGGAAAACTCTGGAAACATAAACAATAGTTTATAGTTCTCTGTAAACTGTGAAATACCAGATTATTTCCTGATTCAAGTATGAGCATATACACATTGTATGATAGTCTTCATACAAATTATATTGAACTTTTAAAAAACCATTGCAATCTCCCACAAAAATTTTTTTGATAAAACAAAAACCAAAAAACATTTAGGTAACTTTGTTTTTCCTAACAGACACTATGAGTTAATTGCATTGAAAGGAAATCTTTTCTAGTGTTCCTGCTTCACTCTGTATGAGAGACTAAAATGTTAATAATGGTTAATGACTCAAAACAATCAGCCGTTTGTGGAGGCGAGTAATTGGCTCACGTACGTGTACCTGAGAGGAAGCTGTCATGTCTTAGAAGGGGTCATAAATCATCAAAGACCCCCAGAGTGCCCACAGACTCCTTCCTGGGGCCTTTCATCCCCACCCCTGATGAATCAGGACTGCAACCATCACCTTGATCAACAGCTCATCGCAGGATCCACGTGTGGTGACATCTTTCCACTCTTACCCTTCCTTTCCTTTTTTTACAAATTTTCTTATTTTTGTTTATGCTTTTATATTGCTGTATATCTACAGATAATAACCAAAATAGGTATATATCTCCTTTCCATTGCAACCAAATTGTTCTAAAATAAATCCTACATATATATATATTTATGAACACTGATCATTCAGTGTTGTTTCAGTCTAATCCACCCCAAGGGATCTGTTAAGGAGAACCTGAGTTACCCTCGCCTGCAGGGGCAGGTCATAATGCTAAGATATGGGTTCTTTTTGAAGAAAAGTTTATTTATGAGGCAGTAATTAGTTCTTAATTCTTCACTGCAATTACCTCAGTCAATCTATTAGCATGATTTTCATCATGTGTGAAACCCGCCCTGTTTTTCAAAGCATAAAGTCTAAAGACAAAAGTCTAAAAGTTCCTTTTGAAAGAAATATTGGTTGTGTTCAGTCACTAAAAGGATTTCTTTCTTTTTTCCTCTTCTACATTCTGAATTTCTTAGAAACTGGAATTCTACAGTCATTATTTAATGTAAAAAGTAATTTCTCATAGTAGAACCTTAATGAAGGCCTTCCAAGAGAAGAATACAAAGTTAATCAGATTGTAGGATATATATTCCAAGTAGATGGAATGGGATGTCAAATGTAATTCCGGAATTTCTTTGACAACTGAGGAAAGATATTCAAAATGTCAGCAGAAGCTCTAATTCTTATTGGGACATAATTGTGTTAGCACTGTTGTGGTCTCATTCCAAATGGGGCATTATAATTAATTATGAAGTCATGAAGATTGTAATATTTATTATTATTAGACTATTATTATTGTGATCATGATGATGATGATGATATTATGATCTTCCTTTTTGCCTTGCGTTTGTGTCCTGATGATGTGGTTGTCCTTTTATATAACTGCTGTTTAAGTCATAAAATATAAAGGATAAAGTCTTGTTTGGATCCAAGTGTGGCATGCAGGGCAATCTAGCTGCAGTGCTTTTAATTAGACTACAGCTATTTTGCATATCAAATATATCTGTCTGAATTTCAGCAGGAGGTAGTGTAATTTAGATACAAAGACTGTAGGCATGTGGAGGCCTTTGTGTGTAAAGATACCGCTTAAATGCAAACCACTGTGCTTTGATACCAAGTACATGAGTTTTGATCAACAAAGGGAGCTGGGGAGCACCAGCAGCTCTCAGGGGAGATGAAGCCACTCGGATCCTTACTGAGGGGGAAGCATCTCTCCTTTCTTCCCCAGGACTTTGCTCAGGGCACCGGGCTCAGGTTCCTCAGATCTGTGAGCAGTCTGCCAGAAGGACCTAAGGGATGATCAAGTGATTTTTTTTTTATTAATTTTCTATCTATGTTCCTCGCTTTACTTCGCATGCAGACTTTGCTGTAATAGAAGGAAAACTGGCTTTCTAGCACACTTCCAAGTCCAGCCGTGGACATGTCTCTCAGTGGGCCCTTGCACAAAGCCCCTGCTGCTGCAGCTGTGTGGCAAGCACTTGCTGTTTGTGTAAGTATTAACCGTGAGAATTTGTATTTCCCATTTGCTATTTCCTTGCCAGGTTTTCAAGAGCAAAGACGAAAGATCTGGAGACTACACTGTTTTTAATCTCGCAAAAATTCAGAGGAGAAAAACATAGCCACGACTCCAGGCGCACACTTCAGTAGAGCAACGTTAAGGGAGGTTTTTCTTTCTCACTTGCTTTTCAATTTCTTTTAATTTTTCCAAATAGTTTAATTAATTCAGTTGATTTAATTAGCAACTACACTCCTTGGGTTTCTCTGAAAAGGTTTGACTGAGTCAAGTCTTGCCCTTCCTTTTGCATCAAACTAACAATATAACAATGGTTAAGCAACAGGGAACTAAGAGCAGCAGGTTCCCAGAAAATTTAACCTGGAATTAGAGTTTGGTCACCAGAGCTGCTGGTTTTGGCTCCCTTCACATTACAAGGGAGAAGGCAACATGTAGTTTAAAAAACAAAGAGGATTTTCAAGTATAGGCAAGGAACTTCGGAGGGCTTTATATTGTTTTGGGTTTTTTTCATATTACATTCACTTCAGAAGGCCTCATCGTGGGCCTCAGCGCCCAGCGCCGGCTGCCCGCTGGGATGAGCAGGAGCAGCCCGGCTGGAATCCCGGCTGGAATCCCGGCTGAATGCTGGTGCCACCTGGTGAGGGCCGGGGAAGTGGCAGGGATCTTCTTGCGGGCAGCACTCTTCTCGTGGGAGCTGCCGTGCGGAGCCAGGAGCATCATCTATCACCTGCAGTGTGGCAGCCGTCGTGTGTCACCCCCGGGGTGGCCACTGCCCCTCCTTCCCTGCTCTGGCAGCACAGGGACAGGGACTGGGAGAAGTACAGGGGAGCAGCCTCAGGCTCCTGGGATGGCTGGGCAGGCAGCGAAGCCTGAGCACTTCTGGTTATTCACAACTTCCACCACTGCTAAGTAGTGCTTCAGCGCTGCTGGTATTTATTAACAAGTGTCATTCTCAATGAGACATTCTCAGTGACAGTGTGGCTATTTTGTGGTTTTGTTTCCCGAGGAGAGGCTGAAGGCCGTGGCTAATGGAATGCCGGCTCCCACAGAGCCCTCCTCACCCCGCAGTGTCTGGGATCGAGTCACCCACACCTGGCAGCGAGAGCAGAGGCCTCAGAGACTTGAACTCCTGAAGAATTAAATGAAAACTGGTGTCCAGAGAGAGGAGGGAGATCCCAAAGCGGTGCCTCTGGTGAGGGAAATTGACGCTGCTGAGCTTTGCCTTCCCCGTGTGTTTCGAAGCTGAGCTGAGAGGTGCCCAGGCAGAAAGAAGGTAGTGCTGGTACAAGGGATATATGCTGGGAGCACATGGGGAGAGGTTGGAATAGGGAAAATGAGAGCATTTTAAGAGTGGGGAAAAGGAGGGAGAAGAGCTGCTCAAGCCTCTGGAGGACCAGGCTTTGCTGACACATCTCACAGTGTGGTGTGTTGGCTTCTCAGATCTACACCATCCTCCCATCTTGTTTGCTTAAATCAAGCACGGCTAAATTCCTGCAGCTGCAAACATGTGGTTTATTACTTAAGATCCTTTTCCTCTTGACCTCTGTTTTTCTTCTCTCTGAAAGTTTACTGGTATATCCACACATTACAGATTTTGTTTGTTTGTTCTTAGGAATTATCTTTATCATCCAGACAATTTGGGGTGTACCAGGAAGGCAGGGAGCGGCATTGCTTTTATTTTGCTGACAGTTGTCATGATGGATGGTGATAGCAGAGTTTCCATCCACTGTGTGGATAGGTTAGTTACTTGAATGTGACATGACCTTCAGATTAGGTAATCATGGGCTGCTGCTTTTATCAGATCTGCCAAGAAAAAAGATTACTTCCTTCAAAACCAAATTAGAATTTGTGATTTTTCCCAAGGAAACTTTGTACTTTGGGGATATAATAGGGAGATGGCTCTTTTTTTTGGTGACCAAAATCCTTCTCTCGTATATATGAAGGAAGCAGAGTAAAATATGGCCTTGACATTTCTTAATGATGCTCTGCACGTGTGATGCTGTGCAAGACACTGATTCCTGGGATCCTGGAGCTTTAGATAATGTAGGCACAGGCTTGTACTTCATTTGCTTTTTAATCCACTGGGCAGTATTACACAGGGAAAATATTTATTCCACAAAATAACCAAAGACCTGCTATTATTCAGGGATTATTTCAATTCATTCATATGCAAAAAATATTCCAATAGTTGCTGTTCAGTGTTTTTTGGAGCAACAGTCTGAAGGCTGTTTAGGTTGTGTGCCTAAGCCTTCTCCCTTCTGTATTGAACATTTTGGTGTAAGATTTGTCAAAAAAAAAGAGCTTAGGCAGTTTGTCTGAACACTGAAGTCCCTTGCACATTGGGTTCAAACTGTGCCAGGGTGTTCTTCGGGGAGTATATATTAACTGCTGCCAAATATTATATTTACATCAGGAAGTGAGATTTCCGCCACTGGAAACATGCACTACCAAGTACAGCATTCCTAAGTAAATATGGAAGCACAGATCATTGTTTGTGGTTCACCTATTCACCCATCTGAACCTCTGTACCTTGATGTCCGAAAGCAAAAGGGAGTTTCAAAAGTACACAAGACCACTTTTCTCCTCATTTGACTTAGGCCCTGACCAGATTTCTTGTGAAATCAGTGGGCAGAGATGTTACCCCTCTGTGGCAGGAATCCCTTCCAGAAACTTCATTCCTTATTTGGAAGTGGGGTGTAATTTAGCGCCAGTCTCAGGTGACTGACCCTGAATTAGAGACAATTTTCACGTTGTCCTAATTCCACCAATTTGAGTCAGGCCAGGGCTGGCCACCTGCAAATTCTCACTGTCATAGTTTTTTGGTCTGAATTTTTATGAAAGGTGAACTGTGACAAAATGACTTGCAATTTTTATGCACATCTGTGTGTGTATGCAGTGTAAAAACCTTATTAATAGAATATTATTATTATTAATTTGATATAACCTGAAACAAAGGGGTACTTAACTGACTTAGCATTCAACTCAGTTCTCGCCTCGGGAGAAACTCCCACTAGCTTTACTTGAGTAAAGAATGAGAAAGAAAAAAAGGGAAAAGCCTGTGGAAGGCAACCTCTAGTTAAACAAATAATAGCTTCACTGACCATATGTCCAATCTGAGACTACGTATTCTAGATTTATTCAGGCATTGGTCCACCTGCCTCAATTGTCATAAACACTTCCATTTAAATATGGAAGGAGCTTAGCATAAAGAAGTCTATTGATTATATGAAGGGTAATGATTACACCAGTGTGTGTGTGCTGTGGGATGCATTTGCTTTATTGATTCAGATGGACCTGTTCCTGGTTATACCTGCCAAGGAGTTCTGTGTTAAATCTGGTGAAAAGAAAGAGGCTTTTTTATATCCAGATGGTTTCTCCTTGCTGTGCTGGCCCATGAAGACAGTGGGCATTCAGCATGGCACAGGGTAATGTCAGAATCACTCCTGCTACTACCAGCCAGCTCTGAAAGAAGGAAACTATGTTACTGCCAGATCTGCTTGCTTTTCCCACTGTGATATGCACCCAGTGCAGCTCAACTGCTCTAAAACGTCTGGGACGTTATTGCAGTTTCTATCAGTCTCTCACAATTGCTAGCTAACGTCATTTGTTTGTTTGAGGAGATAGAGCATTGTGACTGCTATGTTATTTATATCCTATTCAGGGATGTTGCAGAATGTCTTTAAAGAAAAAAAAAAAAAAAGCGTTGACGCTTTGTTTTTAAATTCTTTGGGCAAATTAATCTGATGTACGTTTAAACCTTGCAGTCACCAATGCTGCTCTTGCATCCACGTACTCATATGTTTCTGTAAAAAGAGTTTTTCATCCTATGCCTATTTTAACCTGTTTAAATAGCAATGTTTCTATTATATATTTATTGCACCTAAACACATATATACATAAATATGTAAAGCTATTAAGGCCCCTCTCCTTTGGGAGCTGTTAAGGTCTGCTTTTCAGTAGACATTTAATACATTTTAAAGGTCCAATTAGCCAGCTGTAACAGTCCTGGAACTCCACTATGCAGGTATGCCACACTTTCTGTGCAAAGGGTAACTATTGCTGCATTGTGTGACTTGTTAAGTGTAGTTGAGAGTGGTGGTGGGAACAGGGAGTTTTGGATCACTGCTTTTTTTTTTTTTTTTTGCTTTTTTTTTTTCCTTTGGTGGAACTCAGGTATATGCAGTCCCTTCTACTATACATCATGTACCACTGTAGTCTTCGCTTTGGCTAAACATGTTTAAATCTCCAGTCTGTGCTTAAAGACAGGATGAAGAATGGTGTTTTTCTGTCTCTCCTAGGAGGAAAGCATATCAAAGATATTACTCGTGGTGGCAGCATGCTTACTATAGACACTATCTTAGAAATGACTTGAGATAATTATTAACTGTGATTTATACTTGTATGACTGGAAAGAAAGAAAATCAATTAGTGCTGGCCATTACATAGCCCTGAGCTAGTAATATATAGGCAACAGATCCTATCTGTTCTTTGGGGATTGCCAGTTATTTAGTTTAGACAATACTAATACTATTAGTATTTGGAACACAATTCCATTAAGAAAATTCCTGTAGGACAGCTCGGCATGCCTGACTTTAGGATTGGAAGGGTTGCAACAAGAAAAGTGAATGAAAAAGAATGAAGCTTAACCAGCATTTTAACTTTAAAAAAATCGCCTTTGAAACTGAAAAAAAAAATACACTATTTTGTCTTTAAACATTAGTTTAATTAAAAAGTAGTTGACATTATTACAATGATGATGCACATCCTCTCTACATGTGTTACAACATACTGAACCACTTGCAGTGAGAGAAGACAGCTAGATTTGAATATATATGAGTGAGAACTAAAGTGTGACTCATGACTTGCACCTGTAGGGATAGACAGTGTTGCTACTGGTTCATTGAACAAGTTTTCAGAGGCTGGTCGTGTCAGTCTGAAATAAGAATGGAGCAAGGAATTCCTTCCCAGAAACGAGGAATTGCAACACGTGAAGTTATACAGCACAGTTGGGTCTGTGTGCCCCCTTCCACAGCTCCAATAGTATTTCCTTAAATCCTGCTGCTCTGCTGGATCTTTGGTGGGTAGCAAGTCAGTTGTTAATCTTAGCAGTGGCTCCAATGTCCCGTGGCTGTTGTGTAAAATCCAAGGGTAAATGGCTCTTCCTTGTGTCCTACCCTTCTGTTCAGGCCAGGGCTATAGCTGCTCTTTAACTTTCACAACCATAAAAACACGCTCTCATGTGTAGATAATTCAGTATCCAGGATATTGATTTGGAGGAAAATGTGAGGCAATAATGCTTGACAATTTTGTGTGATATGAAATCCACAAAATTAAAGAGGATCAGAGGCACCCCTCCTGTATCCTGGCTTAGTGGTTCCCATCTTACTCACAACATCATTCCTGAGACCTCTGTTTGCAGAACATTATGCCAAATATTTCTTTCTCATTCACCCTTTGGTTGCTCTGTCTAAAGAACCTTGAAGAGGTGCAGAGAGAAAAATCACTTCATCAGTTTTGTTTTGAAAGCTTTGGAAGGAAAAGCAGAGCAAATTCCTGAGAGCCTGCAGGAATTCAAGGCTAAAGAGCAGAGGGGCAGTGGAGGAAACCTCAGAGTTACAAACCTGTGTCTGATTCAGCTTGCAGGCATCTCAATGGAAATTATTTTACTGATTTTGCTGGGAGCTGAGCCAAGTCCTTTTACAAGATAGGGTGGCATTATGCCACTGCAAACTGGGTGATAAGACTCTGAAACTGAATGTATAGAACTTTGATATAGGGAAAAGTCTGGACAAGAAGAGGTGATGAAATCCTTTTCGAGAGAGGGGAAATAGAGCAGCTGAATCATTCTTGCGATGCAAATAGAGGATGTAGGAACCTAATGGCAGCTCTAGTGTCCAGTAAAATCCATAGCTGTTTTGCCCTGGCTCTTAATAGGGCAGGTGTTACAGCCATTAGAGATCCGGTTTTGCCCCTTTCCACATTACTGAGAAAACTCCAGTTGACTTTATAAAGTAGGAAATTATGCCACTCAGTTTGTAACACATAAATTATGTTTAGTCTATTTGTTTTGTGCAAAAGTTGCTACAAGGAAAGAGTCAAGATATATGAGGAATGATGAGTTGAAACATGAATTCAGTGAAACTGTGGAACTGCTTTTAGCATTTTTATGTTAAAACTTCCTTTTGAAATAGTCCCACTGATCTTATGTTGGTTGTTTGAAGATAAAAAGAAGACTAAGTGTGGCCTTTTCAACAGGGATTTCCTTCTCAAGTCAATTGGATTTTCACACTGGCAGGTCAGGGAAATGCTTTATAGAGAGAACATAACCTAAATCAAAGCCCACTTACAACCCCTAGTGCAGTGGAAGTCTTTCCCCAATGTCAATTCTTAATGGAAAAAAAAATTTAAGAAGGTTAACATTTCTATATATTTTCTATGGTTGACTGCAGTGATACATCTAGTTACTGCTATTAGTCTGACCAGTAATAAAAATACACTGCTAGTTAGAGCTTTGTGTACAAGAATCTTGATAAAAGTTATTCCAGCTGCCTTGAAAGGCTCTAGATCTTCTTTGTTGAAGTTATCCTATAAATAATCAAGGAATTCCAAAAACACAGATCAAAACACAATTCAATTCCCTGCACACAGCTGGACTATCCAGCTGGGACATGAGGATCCTGGTGTGTTTCGTGGTCATGAAATAGGCAAACATAACCTTGTCTGTTTTTTGGGATGTTTTTTTAATAAGCACTGGGGTACAGTTGGAGAAATCAGTTTATTGCAGGGCCTTTCCAGTACGCCTTGGAACAGTTTCCTTTATACCCCCTTGCAGACATCACAACCATGCACACATTTGCGATCGCCTGGACTAAATTACTTATATTTTTATTTTTAATTTAAAGAAAAAATCAGGACTCAAGAGCTAATACTTGTGCATGACACCCTACCAGATATCTCTGGTCTCACTGAAATAGCCAGGTCTCTGCGGGAGGGTTTTACCCTGTTTATCTGAATTAGTGCAGCAAAGAGATGCCTTAGAAAAATCCTATATGACAGCTGAGGGGAAAAACACACCTTCACATTTATTTAAAATTTATTCTCTTATTTTACAACTTGCTCTTGTGGGAGGTAGTCTGAGCTGGTAATCTATCCCCTTGTTTCTCAGGCACACAGAATGGAGAGGTCTGTCAAGTCACAAAAGCAAGACAAGGCTGGTGGCCACAGGCATGCCTACCTGCTGCAGGGTTCACTGAAGGGGACTGCAGAGTACCCCTGGAAGTGAGAATTGGTCCTCAGAAAGCCCAATGGGTCACCTGGAGGCACTGGGGGTGTTTGTGGGATGGTGCTGGTGCTGCCACTGTTCTCCCATGGAATGCCAGTGAGGAGCTGGTGGGTCTCTCTAGCACTGGGCATTACTGTAGCACCATGCTCGTTACTGTGCAGACTTGTCCAGTAAAACAGTAGCTGGGGATGGAAGGAAGGAAGTCAATGAATCGCCAGGAACCTGTGCACAGTCCTTCCTGCTTTCTTTTTAGAGATTTCGTTAAGCTTTTGGCTAATGATAGAGCTGAAAATGCATAAAGCCCTGTTAATTACTGTGGGGCTATGCTTTAAGCAAGTCGTAGGTGAGATATTTTCATAATTGTAATAATGTTTGCTCTTACAGCTTCCTTTGCTGCAATACTGAATGACTTTTCAATCACAACCAAATCAGACACATTAGAAAAGAACAAATCCAATTCTGCATTTCGGTTACTGCAGGTATCTACCACTAAATAGTTCTTATCAGTTTACTAACTTTATTTTACCAGCTAGAATGGTGAATAAAGGCAGGATTTGGCCATTCCTGAATTAATGATCTGAGTCTTGCACACATGACAATGCTCCAAGTGGAAGCCCTTGAAAATTGATCTGTGAAGTTTCTTAATGTTGTACTTGAGTACTAAAATCCTTGAAGCAGCTGTGACTAGGTGAGTTCTTGAAAGTACAGCTTCAACATGGCACTGCAATTGTTCACTTAATATTATCTTCCACTGTCAGAGAGTCATAGAATGGTTTGAGTTAGAAGTGATCTCAAAGATCATCCAGCTCCAGCACCCCATCCCCATGGGCAGGGACACCTTCTACTAGACCAGGTTGCTCAAAACTCTATCCAACCTGGCCTTAAACCCCTCCCAGGGATGGGGCATCCACAACTTTTTTTGGCAACCTTTTCCAGTGTCTCGCTACCCTCACAGTAAAGAACTTCTTCCTAATATAAAATCTAAACCTACCCTCTTTCACTTTAAAGCCATCCCACCTTGTTCTATCCATCCTTATTTAGTTTTTTACCCTGCTTTCTGCCATTTTTCAAAGGGTAAGCAGTTCTAGGAGATAAACCCAAATTCATTCTACGAAGTTGGAGATCCTGTAAAAGGATCTCCTGCAAAAATGTTTTCTCCTTTTTTCCAGGGAATATTTAAAGATTTAAACTCATCAAATTCACATGACTTGCCTTTCTGGTCTTTGTTTTCTCAGTCCTGTCAGTAAAAGCATTTTCCACCTTGCTCTACCCACTGATTAGAGTGTCTACAGTTTTAAGAAAGCTTCTTTTCTTCATTCTATTTTTAGTGCCTCTTTGGATTA
The DNA here is from genome assembly GCA_037013685.1 of Acridotheres tristis. NCBI lineage: Eukaryota > Metazoa > Chordata > Aves > Passeriformes > Sturnidae > Acridotheres > Acridotheres tristis. The sequence goes on along the minus strand of CM072888.1, from coordinate 21,974,212 downwards.
ATTCCCTACTTATATATGACCAGTCCACACTGTAATTTTATAATCTGCATTGCAGCCCTGCAGAAGATGACTTTCATGAATTTGTCTTACACTAAATTCAATTAAGGAATTCAGAAATATTTTTACTCTGTGTAAAATTATTCAAATGTACTCGCTGAAAAGAATTCCAGACAGAAAACGTGTAGTATGTGCACTCTGAGGACATCAGAGACAAAAGCTGTCCTGGTCTGTAAGGAATAAATTAAGACAAATCAGTGCAAGGTGTTCTGAGGATAACCAAAAGAATAAAAAAGGGCAGTACTAATTAAAATAAAAATCAGTTTCTAAAAGAGGTTAGTAAAATGGTTACAGCTTTTGTGTATAGGCGAGACATGACAAAAAAAAAGAGCATAATTACATTTTTATTTGAAAAGAGGACTTTCTAGGAATAGAGCAACACATTTGGTTTTGATTTGTGCTTCTGGTTTGGCTTTGGCTTCTGCTTAAGTTTAGCCTTGGTTTTGATTTCAAGCATACTCTGGAGTTATGCTTTTTGTGTTCTTGAGGGTCTTGACAAGGAATACAGAACCTCCTTAAAAGTAGCCAATCAAAATAGCTTATTTTTGGTTTTTCCTTCCAATTCCTTGTAGAGCATCCTGTTACCAGTTGCATAGCAGAGGCAAATCCACTTCTTCAGCAGAAAAAGGCAGGTCATTAACTGCTGGAGTGTAGGAGGTCCCTGGGACCTGAGGGGCCTCTTGTCTTGCATAAGGTGGGAATGGTGCCACTGCATAGGCTGAAAGCTACGTGAGAGCTTGTGTAGCCCTGCTGGAGCCCTGGCAGTCAGATAAGCCGTGAGTGCCTTTTGCCCAGATAACGACAGGAAAGGAAGGAAGCAACTGGGGCAAATGCAGCAAGACCTGAGACCCCTTCACAAGAAGTCTGAAGGAGGAAAGGAAGCAAGGCTGTGGCACCAGAGTTATTCTGGTGCTCAGTGTTCCTGCCATCATTTCTCTTGTCCACCTACAGAATATTATGGCAATGGTGACATTTGGAGGTGTATCTAAAGTGGAAGTAGAAAATTAGAGCCCTTCTGATTTTGTATCTGACCTGAAAGTGAAACTCTAATAGTAACTGAAAATCCTGGTGCTCTTATTTTAGAGGCCAAAATTATATTCCTAAACCTGACATTTAGGTGCCTAAATGAGCTACTTTCCCAGAACCTCCTGGGCAATTACCAGTAGCAAAGATCAAGCTACTAATCCTGGTGGCTAAGAAGGATTTAGGAGCCTAACATTAGACACTTATTTTGGAGCATGCTGACACTGAATCAGCTCATTCCTGATTTATGTATTTTTATTTCTGGGAAGTTTTTTTCCAGATACAAGAAACTCCTCTTAATGTCTTGTGTTAGTAGATAATGTTGGCAATACATTTGACCAAACCCATCCCAAAGACTGAATATTACAGGAGCTTAGATTTACTGACTGAAGTCTGCCCACAGTTCTCCCTGCTTTACAGACCAAGGAAATGCATTTGGCAAAAAGTGAAAATTGCCTTAAACTGAAGGAGGATGTTAACAGTAAAGTAGCCCCAGCTTTTCCACGTCTGATATAATTTGCTATAGTGACTTAAGTAGGATTATCAGCCAACTGCAGAAGTGTGAGATCTATCTTAATTTTTTTCTCTCCTGGCCAATTATTTATCATATTTTCATGATCTCCAAGAGGATCATTTGGCTAGTGAGACCTTAGTTGTGTCAGTCTGCCAGGCAGTCATATGGCCATAACCCACTCCAGCTGAGTATGAGCTGTATTGCCTGTTGTATAAACTTGGGAAAATATTGCTTATTTTCAATGCAGGTACAAAGGGAAGAAGAATATACAGAGGTGCAACAGAGGGAGGAAAAGCCAGAAGTAACGTTTATTAAAGGGAAATGGAAAGCATGTCAAAAGTGTTTAAAATTGTGAAACAAAATGTTAGAAATCTTGCAAAGTCAAAGCAAGAAAAAAAGAGGTGTTCAGCCAAGGTTTTAGCTCCATGTTGTTATGGGAGTTATGGAAACCAGAACTGGCCACCTTAGAGTGCAATCTTTATTACCATGACAAGTCTGTATGCAAGGGGGGTATATTTGGTAACAGCTGGGCACTCAGGTTTCTGCAGGTTACATTAGCAAGGTCAGTGTGGTTATGAGAGAGAGCTGATTCCTGTACAAGGAGCAGCTGAGTTGCAGAAGGGCGATATCAATCACTTTATTGCTGTACAGATCACATCTGCCTCACCTTTCCAAGTGAATGTGATGTATGCTTCTCGTTCCGTGCCCTGATACTTGGAATTGCATATGCTTGCTTGTTTTCATGCTCAGTGAATGTCACAGGTTAATGGTTCATCAAGTTCACTACTAACTCAGCCCTAGATCTGATGTGATAGAAAATTCCTGTTGTTGTTGGTATTGTTTCTAATTTGCAGGTTCTGTTCTGTCACATAAACTGGACTAATGCCCAGGGGAAATAAAAATTATCCCTATTCAATATAGTCCTCACCCTGAGTGAGGCCAACATAGTCATGTGTATGGGAAAGAATTATGAGACTGGAGTAGGATTCCAGAGATTTGCAGAAAATAGAAATACAGGACTGCTATTTGCATGCTACTGTTCCTTCTCCAGGACCTGTTTCTGTGAACACTTGAATGTATAACTTTCAGTACTAAGATGTCCAGCTGAATTTGATAGGAATAATGATCATGCACTCAAAATATGGATTTGTTAACCTGTCATTAAAGTAAATATTGAACAGGTATGAGCAGAATTTTCCAAAGTAATCAGACCTATTGCTGCTCATGGAAATTGTTGAAAGATTGGTTCTGGATTTTTTTCTGACTGACTTCACTGGGAGTACAGTTAGACTGACCTGGAAGGATCTGATGAATCTTCCCAGTAACATTATCTAGAGAGCAGATCTGGCCTGGCTGGACACCAGGAAACATTATTTTCAGTTAAATTTCTCAGCAAATACTGCTATTTACTCCCCAAAACATGCATTGAAAACAAATATCGCCAGTTCTGAAGATGATCAATTATTTAAACAATTCTATATCAAACAGATTTTTTAACACAACATAGAAAAACTCACTAAATTTTAAGCTTGATAAATAGTATTCCATCAGCTCGACTGTTTGAAAGATTTGTGAAAAAAATCCATTTTGGAAGAGGAAATAAAATAAAAAATGTGGCCTGAAAGAAGCATATTTCTAATGCAATTGCAAGAATTGTCAGCAACCAGCAATCTAGCCTGGATGAAGACACCTCCTAGACATTGTTGAAAAATTTTGTGACTCTTCCTGTTTTGCAGTTGGTGGCTCAGTGACTCACCCCAGGGCCTCCCAGCCGAACAGCAGGATCCCAGGGAAATGAAAGTACTTCTAACACGAATTGCTACCAAGAGACTGAAGTGCAGGAGCTCTCCTTTCCCCTTCCCCCTCCAAAAAAAACCCCAAACAAAAAGAAGGCATGATTGCTATAAAGATGTTCTCAATCAAAGCAGGGAAACTACAGGAGTGGGCTGGCTGTGGCTGCAGTGAGGTGTTGCTTCTCTTGCCCCTTGCTTACTGGTGTTCTGCTGAAGCAGCTCTAATGCCTAGATATTACTTCAATAACACATGTACTTTCCAATGCTTTTTTGTTTTCAAGTACTGAGCTGATCCAATCCTAATTGCAAGCTGATCCAATTATCAGGTTATATAGTGATTTTCAGCAGCTATAAGCTAGGTTGAAACAGTCTCTTCTCATAAAGTTCTGTCGTGCAGTAAGGATCACAGAAAATGGTTATACCAATTAAATGAAATAAAAATCTTAGGTTTCCTCAAAGAGTACTGAACAAATGCCAATACTTTACGGTTCTCCTAATGCAGATGAAGGTACTCTGCAAAAGTGAACTTTCTGTCAGTACAGTAATACTCCTGTAGAGGAGGAGTTTTGTGCCGTTATTATATCCTCTTCAGTAAATATGACAATACAGGATGTCATGTCACAGGTCTGGGCTGTTTCTACCCATCTTTTGCTAACACATGGATTTGATAGGCCATGTTGAGGAACTGACACCTAGGGCAGCCTTTGGAAAGGTAGACTTTGCACTTCATCTTGTTACTCTGATGGACTAACCCCCAGGATCCCCAGATGCGGTCTGCACATGCAGGCTGAAAATGGCTCTGCGTATCTGTGGGTGATGACAGAAGTTAGGTAAGTAGTGGATTAATAAATTGATAAATTGTATGTTTTCCAGACTGAAATTCTACCTCAAGACTTTCAGAATAGCAGGGGCTCTACAGAAATACGAGTCAGATTCCTGCTTCAAACGTTTATCTCAGATAGACACTTAACCTGTTTTTACATGCTCCCAGTGATGGCAATTCTCCATCTTCAGCCAAACTCTTCAGACAGTAGAAAGTCAGATGAAAACAATATGCCGTCCTTTTATTGAGTGCTTATTTCCTTCATTAACATGATGAGGGTACTCAGCCTGAAGTGATGGTTGTGTGAATAGCACTGTCACAGCCTTGACATTGTTCCTCCTTTCTTTGCCCATCCGTCAAGGAACAAAAATAACTGATTGCAGAAGTAATTGTTGTCCATCTGCTATTCCCAGCACTGAACAAAAAATGAAACCTAAGTATTAACTTCAGTGTCTAAAGTGCTGAACTTCTGAGTATAACTCCTGTTGATTTACCGGAATTCACTGGGGTTTTGCATTCTAGATGAGCCATGGGAATTAACAGTCTCCCAATCTAATCCAGCTGTAAAGGAAAAGAAATTATCTTAACCTGCTGGAACATAACACGTAGGTTGTAAATGGTCCTGTTCTTCATGGAGAGATGCAAGAGAGAAGCAATTTTTAAAAACTGTTCTTTGCCTAGCCATCTTCTCATTGTACCCCAAACTTGACTATAAATCAGCATTTTTTGATGTTAAATTGAAATAGAGTGTTGTTGCTGCAAACACCCATGGTGTTAATGTCCCTGAGCATAGTTTTATAAGTCCAAATATCTGACATGGTATACCATGAAGTTCATTTAAAAAGGTGATTGGCATAATATGTAGTGGTTTATTAACAGCTTTTTCTTACTACAGGCAGTTTTCATTGCTACTGGACAGCCTGAAGCACAGTATGTGGAAGCACAGAATGCTGGTTGTTCATTTTTTTTTCCTGTTGTTTGATGTGGGGTTTTTTCCCTTAAAAAAGTTGTAGTCTTATCCCAGCTGTCTGGAACAAAAGTTTAGATGAGCGTAAGCACAGATGAATGTCAGTCAGTGGAAAACTGATGACAAACTGCCCAGCAATATTTAATAAGATATTTAATAATTAATATTTAATATGATTGCCAAAAGCATGGATGTATGAAATATTTTTGGTGTGTTTTCTAACTATTTGTGGATGATCTAAAATACCTGCTTCTAGCAGGTGCCCAAGATACTTTTATTTTCAGTTGGCTACTTACTGCCTAACTCTTACATGCCACAGAAAGCATTTATTCCCATCTGGATTGCTGAATAAATTGCAAACTAGAAATGCAGAGAACAGGAAAATGTTTGATATCTGTTAAGGGGCAGATATGCAGTCTTCTAGGAAGCTGGAATGCTGGGGATATATTTTGGCACAGAGATTTTACCTACTTTTCTTGGCAACGTTGTTTCCTTATCAGACCAGACATGCATTGTATTTTGCATGTGTCAAAAAGTCCTTGCCAGCAGGACTCATTCTGATAGCGACAACAGGAAGTCTGAAATACACCAAAGGAATGAAGGCTTGGGAAGCCAGACACAGAGAAGCAGCAGTAATAGCTGTTCTGGATAAGGAGGTTAAGCCACAAAGAGTTCAAGCCTATCGATGCTGGAAGTTGTATTGTGGGAGATTGTAAGTAGCTGCAAACAAACAAAAAAAAATGCACAAGGGAAAAAGTGCACAAGCAGAGAAGAGCTGTCTTAAGTTTGAAAGGCTCTGTTCAAAAAAATGTCTGATAGATATTGTCTTGGAATATAACTCAGTCTCAGATTCATGATATGTGAATTCTGGCATTTTGCTGTAAGTTCCAGAAGAAGCTGTTCATTATGAAACATCTCTTTACCTCACTTTTTTGATAGAATAAGACATGCAGGAAAGGAGTGTGCTGGCCTGGCTGTTCCTGCATACTCTCTATCTGCCCAACATTAAATTCTTTGCAGCTGCCAAATCTCCTGTAGCTCTCCTTTTTCCAGCCCCATGACCTGCTGCACAGAAGCTCCCAGGATCTTCTAAGTAGCCCAAACTCTCCAAATCTCACAACATTTATGAACAAAAACAAAACTGAGCAATGAGGAATCTGGGTGCATTTTTATCAGTGTCTCCTTTAATGAGTGGATGAAAATTGAGGTTTATAATATATGCTGGGATACTAATATAGTAATAGTGTTGGCTGCTAGGAAAGGTTGTATTCAAGTACAATAGGCTCTTTATAATTAGATATTTTATAATGTTCTAAGATGTTTCTGATGCTAGTGGCCGAAAAACAAAGCTGACATTGTTAGAAACCGTAGCTTTGACAGACCAATGCACAGAGTATCCCTCGTAAGACTGATGAGAAATCTGATACATTTTTCCATTGCTTGTGCAGAGGAAACCAAATGGAAAAGAGAAACCACAGAAACTCAGCTCAGCAGCTTGATGTCTAACAACATCTTGCACAGTAAAAATTACAAGTACAACTGGAACAGAAAACATATCTTGCTTTTCAGTTCTGGGGTGCACTGCAGTATCATACCACTGCCTGTTTCTTAACCAGGCCCGAGAAGAATGAGCTCGTTGCAATTTACCACAATAAAGATGTGCTATATCTCTGCATAGATAGCAGTTGGTTTATTCATCCTTTTCGTAAATTAAGGCATGGTTCAAACACATATTTGTGTTTTGTTTCTTCTGAGACAGCCAGCCGTAATAATCATTCCATGCACTTCGAATAACATGAGAAACTGAGACTGACTCACTGTTTCCCATTTCATTAGCTCAGGACACGGTGCAGATCCTATAAACACATTCCGTGTGAGTCTTTACATGACATGAAGTTCCTTGCTCTAAGTTTGCAAACCCACTGTTTTTTATATCCCTAGAACAACTGTTTATGGTCTCTCTCTGTTCCAGTTCTTCTGACTGCCCATATCTAAGCATGAAATATGACTTAGGACTGCATTAATTTTCCCTTCATAACTTTCTTCTTTTGGCCGCTGTAGTTCTGCTTAAGCTTCTCTCTGACTAACAAAATCAAAATATCTACCCATCAGTAGCTCACCAATAGTGAGAGAATGGACCTGGGATGCTGCCCTTGAAAGGACCTTGGCTGTTAAGCTGCGCATTGCAACTCCTTTTCTACAAATATGGCCCAATTTATACCTCTTGCAAGTGAATAAACATTGAGCCAGATCCTTCAAACATGTCTTGAGTCCCTGTGGTGTATCAGTAGGGTTCAAGGTGTGTAAGAGTGGGAAAGACATGAAGTAGGAAAGAGCAGGAAAACATGCTCTGTGGTAACAGATATCATTACAGAGTCTTTTGGTAAAATAAATAAACAAATAAACCTCTAAATCAAGGCAATGAGATTGAAGCAGTTCCATTCTACAAAGTAAAGGTGACTGTCTTGGGTTTTTAAGCACTTAAATTTGTTTATGAGCCTGGTCTTTCATATTTTTAATATTATTTTGTACAGAAGAATTTGGATAATGACATTTCTAGTCCATTAAATATTCCAATGTTTCCATAAAAAAATTCAGAACAAAATATCTACATTTTAATATGTCCCAAAGCATGAATTTTTAGAGAAATTTCTGCACATAGACATTAAAATATCTTGGTTTTCTACAGCTAAATTCAAGTTCTTCGAAGTTCAACTTTATATAAAAAATTTTAATAAATGTAATAGTACTTTTAAAATAGTATTTTTAAAAAGAGTTTTTTAAAGGACAGAAAGCAAAACTAAACAAAATATTTCCACACTGTTACAACTACATTTTTCCACGCAATTTTACCCTGTTTATGGAAGTAAGTATAATGAAATATACAGGTAAGTCATAGGTAAGTTCTGGTGCAATAATTGCTTTAGGTGTGTTTGCTACAATACAGATGGAGCAAAACAATAGAGTTTGAGGTTACTTTGCTCTTTTTTATCGTTTTGCTAAAAAAGTTAAAATAACCATCAATGGAAAGTATAGCAAGCATCAGTGGGAAAGGCTGAAAAATTTAGTCAGCGTTTGCTTCTTCACTTTAGTAAAACACCGAAGACTGTGTATTTTTTATACCTTTTTATTTTTTATTTTAATTTTGATTTTAAAGACTTTGACAAATTGACTCTTCACACCCACAATGGAAATTGTCAGCAGCCCACAGCAAGGTAGGACTTTGCTGTCCGCACTATTACCTGTTTTATGCAGTGGTACTTCAAGGATATTGAACAATATATAAAATTTTTACCTTCTTTAAATCTGAAGGGGATTATTTGAACCTCATAGGAAAACTGTGCATGAAAAGGCAATGTTATGCTGTAAGCAATGTGAACTAAGAAAGAATATATAACTAGAGCCAGAGACCAATAAAGCTGTAACTACAAATCCACTGTGGCTGTAAATGGTTTCCCTTTAATAATGAAATACCACACTGGCAAAAATGAATATATAAGTCATGCTACCCCAACGCTTATTGGACTACAAAATAATGGTATTTTAAAACAGAGAGTCCTTTCATTCTCTAGAGTGCTCTTTGGTTATGTTTCAAGTCTTCTTCTGCAACTAGGAGGGCTAAAATCTTCCTTTATAAAAAACTAAAAAGATATGGAAACTGAGTCACACAGGCACTTGTTCTGAGGCTTGAAGTGAAACTCCAGATATTCCAACGCTGGCAGTAATGCCACAATTGGTAGGAGTACTGATGACCAAATTTCTCTGTAAAACAAAGCACATGTTGGCACTGAAGCTAAGTTTCTTGGTTTGAGGAAGAAAAGAAAAATATTTGTTCAATAAAATAAAACTCATTTGCTGGTAGGAAGGGGGGAAAAAAGAATTCTTTTCAGTGAACACGTAGAAGAATAGCCTTTTGCTGCAAAGATTTCTAGAAGCTTTTGAAACCTTAAATTAGTTCTCGTTAAAGGAAAAAATTGTTTTCATTGACAAGAGTTGTGAGGATCTCTTCTGCAGCTCAGATAATCCAAGCCAGAAGCTACAACTCAGCTTTAGCCAGAATTTTTCTTTTAGGGAGTAATTTGAGATGTCAGTTTTCTGTTCCTATTATTTTTTACGTGAATGCTGCTGCTGACAAGTTTGATCTAGAAGAAGATAGCTACCTTTGAGATTGACATTAGGATCTGAGAGGGACATTGTTCTCTAGATGTTTCAGGGAGCAGAAAGTTGTGTTAGGGCTCTCTGACATAGAACATGAGTTGTATGATATAGTGTAAGGCAGAGATTTGGCTCTTTCTCTTTCCTTCCCTCCCAACCCCTTGTGTGGGGCTGGAGAGGCTTTTCCACACTTGTACCTACAATATGGGTGGCTACTGCAGGGCTTTAACACTTTGTGCCTTTTCTGCCTTCAGTGAGTTGCAGGGAACCATCAGAGTCATCAACTTCAGCTGCAGCAACTCCTTGGGGTGCTGCTGTTCAGAGGAAGAGCAAACCATTATTCATTTGGGCATTCATCCTCTGGATCTCAAAACCCAAGGAAGGGATTCAGTCCTCATACTTTCAGGCCTCTTAGATCTTGCAGGGATTTCGTTTCAGTCAATAAAATAATATCTCTTTCTGTATCCTTCTTCAGTATTAACATTTCAGGTGGTGACAACAAAAGGTTAGAGTGCCTCTTACTACATTAGGAACAGTACTAACCTGGGATGAATTCACTCTGTGCTCAGATTTGTCATCTTTATTTTAGGCTTTCTGCTACTGCACTTACTGCTTTCCTAGCCCATTCTAACTTTAGGTCCCACGTCAGCAGAAAACGAGCATAAAAACAGAGCATTGGCGCAACTCCTTGCCATGTGCTCCAATGAACTTGGCAAAAGTGTCATTGTGTAGCCCACCACTTTCTGAGTCAAGTTTTTATTTCTGTGGGATCCTCTTCAATAATGCTGAGAACACAGTCTAGCTATGGAGAACTTACGTGTTTGCATCTCTCAGGGGTGCAGATATCCAAATTTGTCTGAATGAAGTCCCAGAATGTCATTGTCTGCCATCAGATTTCTGTTGAGCACCAGCTTCTGTCACCTGCAGAGGATGTTTCACAGTCTTAGGATGTAGCAATGTAATTTCTTTAAACAAAAGTTGTGTCAGTCTTCTCCGAAGTAACAAGCAATAGGACAAGAAGAAGTGGCCTCAAGTTGCATCAGGGGAGGTTCAGGCTGGATATAAGAAAGATTTCTGAACAGAAAGGGTTGTGGAGCATTGGAACAGGCTGCCCAGGGAAGCAGTTGATTCATCATCCCTAGAGGTATTTAAAAGATGTGTAGATGTGGCACTTTGGGACAGGGTTTAGGACTGGACTCGTGTTGGGTTAGTGATTGGGAACAATGATCTTAAAGGTCTTTTCCAACCTAAACGATTCTATGATTCCACACATAATGCCAAGCTACTCCCATTTTCCTCATCCCATGGATAAAACAACACTGTGGCTGGAGGCACTGTGGGTTAGCTCTTGGGAGTTCCTGCATGTGAAGCCATTCCACAATTTCCCCTTATAGCTAGAACCTGTCATGAAGAAAAAAAAAGATAATTACTAAGTAGAGTTGACTATTTAATTAGTCAGGCTGTTTATGAGGTCAATGTTTCCACAGTTTTTCCCGAGAGCTGACAAAGAGGGAGAAGAGCAAACATACTGCATTTCATTCTCAGTGGTTGAAGGTTTGTGATTAATTGCCATCAGCTGCCTTGAGCTGTTAAGGTGCAGAGCACAAGACTATTACAAGATCATGTTTTGATAGCCTTTAACTCCAGAGCTCTGCTTAGGTTTTTGCCACAGAAGTTGTAGAAATTGCTATGAGAAGGAGGGATATAAAAATTTTGCAGTGTGTCCTGAGGAGGAGAAGAGTGAGAATCTGTGCTGGCTGGTTAAACAGCTCAAGTAAGAGGTTTGCTTTGGGGTCTATACTCCCATTCCGTGGCACAGCAGGTACCTAAACAGAAGAATGAAAAAAGCCTTTACATTACTAATGGAGCAGATACAGTCAAGGCTAGCTGAAACTTTTCAGATTAAAAAAAAAAAAAAGACCCATTTTCATGTAAAAATCTCCACTCCAATTCTAACTCTGTACATCCCAGAGCCTCTTGCTGCTGGAGCTCCTTGTTGGAGCCACTTCCTCTCCCTATTCTGGTGGCCCCTGCATCCTGTTGGTAGCAGGATGGAAGCTGTCTCAGGGAGGCTCTCTACCTTTAACATGAAGCAGCTGTGATTTTCAGCAGGGCCACTTTACACAGCCCAGAAAAGAGCTAGATGAGGGCTCTTGTGGCTTGTTTTGCTCCTCTGTTCCTGGCTGTCTTATCCTGTACTACCTGGGCTCACTCACTGCTTGCAAACACGTGCTTTAAAAGTATCCCAAGGTCCAGTATGAAAGCTGGTGATGTGTAGCATATCCTAAGGAAAGATTTGCCTCTGTTCAGAAACCTTCCTGACCTCATGACTGAAGAAGAACAAAATAATGTATTAACAAAAACATGGTTCACTGCCAAAGAAAAGGAGTTCCTGTAAGGACTGAAACAATAAATCTCCTCTGTACTGAACTCCCAGAGGGAGTATGTTGTGTTTCCTCCTGTTCTTTATCAAAGTCCCCAAAATAAGCAGGAATGGGCAGTGACCAGGCACAGTCACCACACACCTTTTTCCACGGAGTAATTAAGGCCTGCCTCAGAGTGAGAGAGTACTCCCTGCCCAGCTGCATAAGGGAAAGCTGACTGAACTACCACTACTTCAATCAAGCATGAAACTCCTGGGGACTGCCTTCTTTTTCCTTGCTGTCCTCTGTGTTTGCACTGTAGGAGGTAAGTTCTTTGGCTTTTTTGGATAGACTTGTCACATCTCTTGAGTGGTTTGTGAATAAAAGCTTAGCTGTCAGTTGCTGGGTGCTTTTTTTTCATTTCTGCTGCAGTGATTGAAAGACCGTGTGTTGGAGGAGAAGGCACTAACTGGCAGCAGAGTTATATGTGTTCTGTGAAGAACTTTCCTGCCATTGTATTTTTGTGACAGCTTTCTTTCTAGGTGTCATGAAGCTCCTAAATATGAGAGGAGTCAAAAGCAGAGGTGTATTTACAAAAGTTTTCAGTTCTGTTTTCCTTGTACATGTTAAAGCATTTTTTGCAAAGATGGCTTTAAGGGGGGAATCGGAATTCTGAAAGATTTTGCAGTTTTTGCTCTTGCAGATTAGATCCATCTTGATGGATTTTCCTGGCACTATGCCAGCAATAAGTTTGGCCAAGAATGTCTCTCAGAAATTATCTTAGTTTTGGCCCCAAAGATAAAAGGGCTTACAACATTTATCAAGTGTCAAACAATGAGGGGTGTAAGCCTAGGGGTCATGTTGGTTACTGGGTACAATATCTTTTAGATATAGTTTTTAAATGCACAGTTTTAATAGAACTTTTGGTGTTCAGGTGGTTCATTATTCTTCAGCTTGAAAAATCATGCTTTTAAAATGGAATTTACTAGTAAAACCTGAAAGGATGAAAGAAACTGCAACAAGGGCCAGAGTCTATCATCACTTTTATCAAAAGATACATTTGAAGTGAAATCTGTCTTTTATCTGTACTTTCATTTCCCATCTCTCTGGGCTAAAGCTTCCACAAATGCCTATAGATTCCCTGAAAAGGATCTATTAGCCAGAACTTAAAAATTTGATAATACTAGATTAAACGAAGTTAATCAACTTTTGCTTAGGTTGTGTGTTGAAATCTAGTCTTTTATGGTGTATCTTATGCTACTGCTTGGGCTCATTGCTGTTAGGAAATCAGATCAATAAAGGAGGTTAAAAATAAGCCTGTGCCACAGAAATAACTGCTTTTAAAATTATGTTAAGTAAGTATAAGCCCCAAAAGTCTGCACTGAAGTACTATTTATTCTCTGTCTGCTACTCCTAGTAAAAATACTCTTCCTGTCATTGTCAAAGCTTTAATTTCACAATTTCTGAAAAGCAAAGTGGAGTTGCATGAAAAAGAGCATATTTAACACAACAGTCCGTAAAGCTTACCAGAAAGCAACATGCAAAAGTGGGAGGAATCCTGCTAATTTTGTATAGTCCTTTCTTTAAAAAGCATTTTCCCTCCTCTGCACAATATGAACATGGCAGAACCAATGACAGTGAATAAGCAGATTTTCTATATGATAAATTTGTTCTGAACAATTTTGAATCTGTAAAAGCAGGGGGGAAAAAGTATTTTTTAACACTTAATTGCAAGGTAAATGTGGTTGTGAATTCTGTTGGTAAATTCACATTAGAAAATTAAGAAAAATTATGGGGAAATTTGGAGTATATCTTTATCTACCTTGTGAAAGTAAAGTTGCATACTCTGGTCAAGCTTGCTTCAGGAAGCCCCATGCATCAACCTGTTAAGACAGAAGTGGTTTTATTGTCATTGTACAAAGCTGGACAAAAGTATTTGGATTTCTACTTTTTGTGACCCCTAAAGTGCTCTGGTCATCTGGGCTGTAACAGTAGAATTTTGTAATCTGAAGCTGGGAAATTATGGTGAGGAGACTCACACCAGTCTCCCTTGTGCTCAGTCTCCCTATTTTTGAGCATTGGAGATAGCAACAAGACTTTTCTCCAGCTGTTTTTATTATTTTAAAATTATTATCAGTAATCTTTAGAAAAGGTCAAAGGACAGCCTGGTGTTTTAATACTCCCTCCTCCAGGTTTTGGAGTAGTTTGCCTTCAAAGCTCACAAAGACAAATGTATGGATGTCCAGCTTTTTCATGTGCTACATACAAGGAGCTTGTCTGCGTATCTTTTGTATATAATACGGAAGTGGACTAGGATATTTCCACTGTGGTTAGGAAAGAACATAGCCAGTCTCCTGTATGGCTAGGAGGCTTCCAAATTCCATGTTTTATCTTCAGCTGTATGCTCATAATGTTTTTCTAGGCAGTTTTCTAAATTGTCTTGGGATGTTTCATCCTCAAACGCCCCTAATATTTTGGTGGAATCTGCCCTCTGTCAGCACATTACTAGAGGCTCTGTTATGTACAGATGTGGAGGCTGGTATCCCCCTGACAACTTGCTCCTCCTGCCTAAACTTTTCTCAACCCTCTAGGAGTTAAGTGACATGCATAAAACAGGAGTTCCTTCATGATCATCTCAAGGTATTCAGTTCTCCTGGCATATTGTCCTTTATTCTCACCTGCTCCAAAATGTAGCTCAAATAAAAATGCTTTCTAGGTTGGTTCATAGCATTTCCAGTTTTAAGCAGGCAGCACTGGAATGTCTCAAAAAATACAATGTCAAATTATAGTAATCAAATATGAATGCTCTTCAGTCTGCCTTAGGATGTAATTACTTTAAAAATGTGTAAAAGTGAACTTTTTTCTTCTAAAAGATGAGAGGAGAAGCCTTGGCATGTGCTTATAATGTAGGTGCTTAGATAGTCTTTGAATACAGCATGGCTGTGGCTGCACAGCACAGCAAACATCCTCCACAGAGTACAGGTAGCACAGCACTGCCTCCTTCTCTCTCAGGCACCCAGGCTGGTTTCTGCAAGAAATGATGGCAGTGGGCTGTGCTCCTCCTGGCCTCGGGCTGGACATGTCCAGGTTGTGCCCCTGAGCAGAGGAGCTGGAATGTATCACCTTGTGTTGGACACGTCCAGGGCTGGGTACTTAGACGTGATTGCTGACCCCTGTTGACATCCAGAAGTAGCTCTATCCAAGTGCTCTGTCGAAGTTGATGGCACTACAAAGAAACAAGAGTGTTTTTCTTTTTCGAAAGGTAGGAACAAATCTTGGCATTGAGAGTTTGGTCCAAATGCCCCTGAAGTGATTTGGAGCTGTTCCATTTTGCTGTGGATCAGCCCTAAAATATGAGTTTCCCAGCCCCCTTCCTCATTAAGGGGATGCTGTGTAGCATCCTAAGCCTACAGCACATCTGATCAATTTCAACTCCCAGGACAAAAATTTCAGAAAAGTTCCACTAATCCAGGGATCCTGTAGTGTTAACACACATTTGCAGCTGTCTGAATGCAGCTCTTGTTGATGTAAATTAGAGGAGATGGATAGCCTTTTCCTTTTCTGTCTTCTGTGCTCTCTGCTCACAAGCCTTCAAGTATTTTAAAAATTAATTTTTAAAATTAAATACTAACTAAACTGTTTTGAGCAGTGAAAGTTTTTGAGAATGGTCTCACTTCACTCTGGGTTATTATTCATGTTTATTCCCTGGACAGCCAGCAAGGCACAGACCGCTAAATTTGAATCATTGTCTCATTTCTGAAAATTTCAGAAATGTGAGTAGGCTTTCAATATTACTTTCTTACACCTTTAACTTGCTTGAGCCAAAACTTTGGATGTCTTGAGAATTTGCCTGTTGTGAAAAAAATAATTATATTTGGTGCTTTCACTGTTTCTAACAGTTTGCCAAGACTATTTTTTTGAAATCAAATTACAGTGCTGGAGCTTATGATAGCCTTTAATGGAATATTGAATTTTTACTCCTCTGCAGATTTTTTTTGTTCTTTTTTACTCCCTGCTGCCACATTCCTTTCATTCATTAGATCCTTTGCATATTGGGGCAAATTTTGCCTAAGGAATTTTAAAGGTATATTTATTACTGAACAGAATAAGTTGCGTGTTGTATCCCCAAACCTGAAAGCAAGTTTACTGTGTTTACTGAGGATAGAAGCAGATGGCTTGATACCTGCTTGGTTATGATTTACAGCCAAAATAAATGGAAACTGAATATGAAGGGCAAGTTGCCTACAGCATTCAGCTCCAAACCTGGGAACACATAATGCTGTATAACATGCCCAAAAATTGTTTGTCTCTTCTGAAAATTTACCAGAATGCTTTCTCTTTTCTTTAGCTGACTCTTTTTATCTGTATTCAAACCTAGTATTCTTATTAATCTTTACTAGTTTATAAATTAGGAAAAAAATCTGCTGAGGTTTGGTTTGGTTTTGTGGGGCTCTTTTTCTAAATAGGTAAGTACCTCGAATTTGGACTCATATTGTTTATACATCTGAGTCCTGTGTGGAAAAACCTGCTAAAGTGCTTAAACTTTTTTTTTTTTTTTGTACAGTAATTTGTACTGCAAAAGTACAAATTGAAAATAGTCTTTAAGAAACTCTTAACCTTGGGATGGGAATACTTTTAACTACTACTATTTGATAGCCAGACTAAGTTAAACATGTAAAATCTCGTGGGAAACAATAATTTTTATATATGGCCCTTATGAAGAGGGGGACAGAGTGGTGGTGTTTGTAATTTTTGCTGCAGCAGCTCAGGGAAGACTCATTAATGGGTTTATTTTGCTATTCCGTAAACAGAGAGACAAAGTTGGATTTGTGTGTAGCAGGTTTATTTACAAATATAAATCAAGAATTAAAGACCTGTCTCCTTTAGAAGACAAACATCTACTTTTGTTTTCGACTAGCACTCTAAACATGGGTTTCTCTATTAAAATTCCCTTTAAAACAGAAGGACCAAACCCCTGATTTGCACCATGTCCTGCCCTGCAAGTCACTGTCATTGTTCCAGCAGCTGACGTATCACGTCGCAATACCTTGGCACCCCTCTTGTGAAAATGGATCCTTGGATGCCCTAACACTGGCATGTGGTATCAACCAGACCTACCTGCGATAGGAAAAGGGGTTTGACACAATTTCATATGATGTTATCTCCACACTGTGCCTTCTGGCCCTACCTCCCCATGCGAGAAGACTGAGCTGATGATCGCTTGCTGATATGATGACTTAGAATAAAATTCATCAAGTATGATCTGCTGGGGTGTTGTAGGAAGGGGTAGGAAGCCCTCTACTGTCACCAACACATGTAATAGAGGCTGGTCTGTATGGGTCCAAATTCATTTCAAAATACTTTTTTTCTCAGCAGTCAGAGCCAACAACCCCTTTCAGGCCAGACTAACTAGCTGATGCTCCAAAGGTTATGTTTCAAACTAGGAACAGGGCAAGAATTTTCTGACTGCTTTTGTGTGGGAAGTGGATGCTTGCCTTTGGTACAAGTGCAAATTCTATCCTCTTTATCAGTAGGTCAGTAGAGCAGTTTTACAACTATTTTGAATCCCTTTTGTTTTCTAATGGCAGTAATGTGCTTGTGGGTGTTAGCTGCATGTTGTAGAGAGCAATGCATCTCAGGTTTCTGCAACCACAGAGCAAGTGTCACATAATTTTGCATCACAATTATCTGCTATAACCATTCTGCCTTGTCTTATCACTCTGACAAAATTATATGTTTTGCTGGGATGGGAGCACTATACCAGCCCTTATGTCTGAAGATTTCTACCAGATAAATAATCATTCTAAAAAGCACATTCAACTTGCCTTAATGGTGTGATTTCTCAGTATGGTACTTGGTTTGAGGAGTGTCAGTGTAACTTTAGGGTTAAATCAATTAACTTGATGATATAAATAAGATGTTTATGCTTCCTGCAGATTTCTTCTTTCGTAATCTTTAGCAGGAGATTAATGTTGGTTTTGGGCTTGAGAAATTCAGCTATTAAAGTAACAACTGATAAGAGTGGCAAAAGATTTGGATTTTAGTTGGTCTGAGGAAAACAGTGACAGGAAATTTACTAACCTTCCTGGCCAATTTGCATTATTTTCCTCTGTAAAAATACTTATTTGTTGAGATGTCTTTCCATTGCATATTAATTACTTGAAGTGATCAGAACCCCATATATTCCTTAACTTTTTACTACTTTTCCTACTTTTTCTCATGCTCAACATTGAGTCTAAGGTTTTATATTAAATGCAGTGTTGATAATTATTATATGGGTACTATCTATCCCATTGTGAGGATAGCCTGAAATCATCTTTCCTAGACAGATTAATTACTTCTCCTCATCTCAGCATGGTTTATATATCACAGCAATATAGATGATGTAAATATAGGTGTTTGCAAACTCATTCAAAGGTTATAGAAGCAAAAAATATCACTGAATATTTCTAGACAAAATGGCAAAAATAGGTGATGATTGCTCTGCAAAGAAATGTGCAATTCAAATCTTTTCCACTCAAATTCCTGGTCTCATGTCCAGTAGAAAGGGGCAGCTTTTGACATGATACATGGCTAATGCTTCCATGACCATTCAAAGTCGGCAAAAGCAAAAATTTTGGGGGTTTCTTTACCCAGGAGTTCCAGACGCTCTAAAACTCCTGCCAAGCTGTCAAATCTCATTTGCTCCTAAGTCCTTCAGATGTTCATAAAGTCAGAAATCTGCAGTGTATTGAAGGAAGTGTTTGAGACCAGTGTGCAATTCCATTGTTGTTACTCATTCTTGCAGAGAACTGTTAAAACCTCTTTCTGGAAACCACAGAATTCTTTGACTTATAGAGCTTTCTGGACATCCTATGGAGTCCAAATGGAGTCTGGACATCTTCTATTTTGACTCAGATCACGTAGCCCTTGGAAGTTATAGCTACACCAAAGGCTGGCTGCCCAGAAAGGCTCTTCCAGCAGAGTAATTTTAGGTTCTCTTTAGTAAGGGTTTTTCTTTGTAAGAGTAGTTTATAAATGTATTTGCTGTTATTCAGAAGATAGCAAATGTATTTAAGAAACTGTTGGGCTTGCAACAACTCACTAGTTTCCAATATGCAACAACAACACAAAAGGACTTACTTCTGCCAAATAACCTAGTCCCTGAGATGTGCAAAGGGAGGACACAGCACACATATTAGAGGCAAAAAGAATCCTCCCAGTGCACAGAGGTTTTTTTGGTTCTCTGCACATTTTATCCTGTCTAGTTCAAATGGCTTCAGAGGATTTCACTACTTTTGCAAGCCATTCCCAGTGATAATGGAGTCATGTAGCTGGCATGTCTTAATGCTCTTTAATTCAGGTGATCTAGTGCACAATTTATCTTACTGACTTAGAAATGCTTTTTTGTAGTGCACTGTCTGCTTCTTCCCTAATTGCTTTCACCTTGCATTTCCAAGAGCTGGCAGAAGCTGCTGTTTCCAGATGCAAAATGGGACGTGGAGATTGATCATTCATGGGAGGAAAGGCTTATGTAGGAATGGAACAGCTTATTCACAATTGTAATTTTAACAGTTGTAATTGTCATGGGGAATATAATTGTTCTACTTGCCAATAAAAGTACAAGGGATGTCTGCAGCTGTTCACCAGCATGATGGGATCAGCTCCCAGCTCACCATGGCTTCCCAGTGCACTGACTGGGAGCTGGGATTTTGATAGGCCTGGACATCCCAAATGTGGGCCACCCTGTTCCATGAGGAAGCTGTTTTCAGAGTGGGAGCCAGCGTGGCTAATGCAGCAGCTCCAATTGCTCTTTGATAGGCTCAGTCTTCAATGCTGATGCTCTGTTTCAAGCGCTCTTTGTAGAGCAGCTTTGTTTTTTTCAATAGGAATACTTTGTTACGCGGAGCTTGTAAGAAAAGAGTTTTGGTTTTGCATCTGATTTTAGCAATTGTATCAGATTGGTAGAAATTCAGAATAACATGAGTATTCAATCAGCTTGGCAAGGTAGAGTCAAGGTCTTCATCAGCTGTACGTGCCAATTAGAGAAATGGGATATTTTCGAGGTATACCTTTCATCCTTGCATATAAAGTAACTCCAGTGAGACTGTACTGCTCTCAGGGCTTGCAAAGCCCATTTGGGGGCCTTCCCTTTGGGATATTCTGTGCTATTTAAACTTTGTTCTGTGGAAAAGATGAAGAGAGTCTCAATGGACCATTGAGCATGGAATTACATTAATTATAGAAGCGATCTACAGCGTTTCCAGAGTTTTCTGACAGGAACTGCTTTTTGATGATCCAGAGGCTTTCAGAGCTTAGTCAGGAACAGAGTGGCATGGGCGGGTGTGGCTAAAATGGGTGTCTAGGCTGATCCGGGATATTCTAAAAATAAATACATCATAGCAGAGACTGCAGTGAACCCTTTCCTGAATTATACAATTAGTCTGCTGGAGATGCACTTGGGTCACAAACATAGCACAGAGCTATATGACTTTCCTAACTGCTGCAGCACATTGAAAAGGAGAGCTACTGACTGACTCAGACTCAGCCTCCACTCTAGCTGTTTTGTATCTGCCCTACCCAAACATGCTCTTTGATGGGAAACAAAAACAGGCTTGCAAATAGCATGTTAAGGAAAAAGCATTGTAAGCATTACAGTTTTCTCTCTGCCTTGTGGGTGGGGGTGACTTGTGCCAACACACTCATTCCTTCTTGTTGCAAGGGAAGGGCCTCTCCTTTATTTCTTATTCTGCTCAGCAATGCATAATATGTATAAAGCTTTCTATATAAAATTGGACCAACTAAGGACATTTTTTCAAATTTACTTACCTTGACTAACATAAAGGTGAGGGAGGGTGGCACTTCAATTTTTGCACTACAATATAGTCCTTAGAAACTCCTACCTTTTATCTTACATATGGACAAACAAATATATCACAATCAAAAGGTGGCAATCTGGTGGTTTAAATAGCTTTAAAGGGTTTAATTAAAACCTACTAAATAGTTTTAACAGGTTTAAATAAAGAGAAGTGCAGAGCTTGGAGCCTTCATTCAAGCCAGGCTGGAGTGCTGATGAGCATGCTGAGCACATTTATTGTTCTATGGAGTGCAAACAATGTAGTCATCTCTCTGTAGTACACAGTAATAGAGATATCCACCAAGCTTCACGTGAGCAGAAGGCTCACTGAGAAAACTTGTGATTAAAAGCCTTTGATAGGGAGTTTGCATTTCTTCCAAGGCAATTTAAAAAACCCCTTAAAACTGGCTATTTAAGTACACAGATTTCTATGTCCACACATGCAGAGAGGCAAACCATGCTGTGCTTTGGTTGTTTCAAATACTCAGTAACACGGGGACAATCATCCAACACTTCTCATTAACGTTTCAAGGAGGGGAGCCCTCACCAACCTACAGCCACGTTGGCTGAGTCTGGTCCTTGGCATCTGCCTTGTCAATATTTCTCTGTGCAGCAGGTCCCTAAGCAGGAGCTGTTTCCTGGATACTGTGAGCAGGCTTTGTGGGAGCGTTTTGCCTGGGGATTGGTAATTCCCAGGAGATCTCTGTTAGTGCTCAGTGTTGGATCGTGTTAGCCCCACACCTGGGTGAGCAGAAGGAGCTCTGGGGCAGTGCTGGCACCAAAGCTGCATTTCCTGCTTTCTCTCACAGAGAAAATTTCTCACAGAGAAATTTTTCCCTGCTGGAAAAACTGTGGCAGCTACCTCACTTTCCTTCCTCCCTTCCTTCAGCTCTTGCTGCTGGCTGCCTTCAGCCCACCCAGTTTATGTTTCCTCTGCAGAAACCAAATCCCACATTGCCCCAGTTGCTGCCACCTGTTCCCATGCCATGCAGGAGGAGCCCTGTCCCTGTCTCCTTTGCTAGCTACAAGGCTTTACATTTATGCTCTCCTTTTCCTAATATCCATCTCTTTCAGCTGTTTTTAGATGCTTTGGCCTTTTGTGGGGAGAGTGTTATGTGTCTTTGGCCCAGGAGCTTCTTCTCCCTGCCTTTGTGTCTTCCACTATGCTCATGCCTTTAAATTTTCCCCTCTCTTCTGCAGCAGGTGTCTCTGTCAACCAGCTTGCAAACTAGGACCAGCAGCTACAGAGAAGAAGTAGAAAGTTGACCTTAAATGTAAGATCTCCACGTGTAGGATTTGTGTAGTATGGTTTTGGTTTGTTGCTGAAGAGAGACGTGACTGAAAGGAAGGTAACAGCTTGGCAAACTGAAAGTGATTTCCCACCTACCTAGGCAGCAGGAATCACAGGCTTCCTGCTGGTTGGCATCAGGCAGCAAAGGATGTGGCCTTTCTCCCTGCCTTATGCTTTTAACATTGCCCCTGTTGTATATAAATACACCTTAACATGGGCAGTGTAATTTTGTTCAGGCCCCACGTTGTCCTTCCAGCTGCCAAGGTAAGAATTTCAGAGCTGAGAAAATCCTGAGGTGGAAAACGGCTTATGTTGCAGGAGGCTGCATTAAGAGCTTTTGCAGCACTGCAAAACCATTGTGAGACCAGGCTGGAAAAATACTTTGCAATTCTGACTTTGGATGATAGTGAAGTGGCAGTGATTCAGCGTGGGGCTGTTACTGGGGACACAGCTTTCCTTTCACCAGAGGCTGTCACAGCTTGAGTTGTGTGCAGGTCCTGTTACAGGCACCTCCGAATGCATGTGTGAGGCATGCCACACTTTGAGTACTGCTTTGCATACTAAAGAAATATGAAAACATGAAGGTTGTGGGTGTTTTTGAGTTTGCTTCAAATTCCTGAAGTTTGCAAATGACTTTGTTTAATTTAATATCCTTCACTACACACTTATCTGCTGTGTCAGCTGTTATCAGCTTCGGCCATTCACAGGATTATATCAGAACCTTGGTTCCCATTTAAAATCTAGTTTATGTGACTATAGAAGGAAACTCTTAAGTATGAGTCCTTAAGGATGAAATGCTAGAAACTAATAAATACTAGAAACAGTACTATTTCTATAAAATTAATTATTTCAGAAAAAAATATCTGAGGGTATTTTATTCCCTTTTTTCTAAAAAATTATTTCTGGAAAGTTTCATTAATAGCTTTTTTTATTTTTGATCTTTGACTAGCAAGAAAGGAGTTTATGGTTTCAAACAACGCTGTTAAAATTGCACTTAAACCTCTTCTAACAGTGCATGTATATTTTTGTTCTTTGGATAATGTAAGAACCTTTACACAAAATGCACTACAAAAGAAAAAATTTATCTCAAGGTTTGGGGTAAATGGTCATGCATTGGAAAGAAAGACAAATGAGTAGTGAAAACAGAAGCAGGAGAAGTGCAAGGACTGTACTGGGGCTGGGGAAAGATCAGATAAGAGAATGTAGAGATGAAGCAGCATTAAAGGAAAGAGAAAACGTAACAGACAACAGAGGTCCAAGGTAAAAGCTGTTGTGTGCATGGTCAGGCAGTGGCGATTTCTTGGGAACTCTGAGTTCCCAGATCAATACCAGATTTGCTTACAAGGACAGCTATCACCTTCTCAAAAAAAGACAATAATTTATTTTTTTTATGAACTATACAGTCTTTACATGGGTACTGCTGCAACAGTGGTTACAGGAGGCTCTTTCATGGTCATGAGGGCTGGCAGAATTATCATAGGCTAGAAAGAGATAGCTATTTATTCCTGATGGTGTGGAAAAACAGAAATCAAAAAAGCAACTTTGACTTCTCCATGACTTAAGTGTAGTTGCAAAGGTCCAGAGTCACACAGAAAAGCATAATGTAACGTCCTGAAAGAGAGTAGGTTAGATTTGCTATTAGGAATAATTTTTTTCTAGAATTAGACTAGAATTCATTAGGGTGGTGAGGTACTGGAAGAAGTTGCCCAGGGAAGCTGTGGATGCTTTTTCCCTGGAAGCATTCAAGACCAGATTGGATGAGCTCTGAGCAAACTGGTCTAGTGGAAGATATCCTTGCCAACAGCAGCGAGGTTGGACCTAGATGATCTTTAAGATCCCTTCCAGGCCAAATCATTCTGTGATTCTATGATAATACATAATAGACAAACATAATATAAGCATCTGTAGATTCTGCTTTATAACCTTGAAGCAAGGAATTATCATGTGCAGGTTTCCTCAGGACATCTCTTTGGTATTTGTTCCCAGGTACAGCCATAGAGCATGGCTTAGGTTTTGAGTAGGAATATATTACATCCTCATCAGTTAAATGGTTAGAACATCAGCTTCTGGCTGTTATGCCAAGAGCTTGACAAAGACACCAAAATACCTGCAGAGTTTATAGTCCAGATTTCCCTTGTCCATTACCTCTCATTCAAACTTCAGTGGACATAAGTTTATTCCTTTGTCTTGGCTGCAGCTCCTCACCTACTGATTGCTGTTGTGCCTTCCATTAATCCTTCCTTCTCTAGGCTAATGCAATTTTTGCAATCTTTCCTGAGAAATCATTTTTCTCTAGACTCCTGATGATTTTTATGGTTCTCTGCTAACTCCCTGCCTCCAGGAATCCACATCCTTCTTAACATGCTTCTGAAGCTGCACCAAGTGCTTCATCTGAATGAAAGGATTTTAGCCATATCGTTTTTTCTACCTAGTGCAATGTCAAGTGAAAGAAATGTTGAACGGGCAATTCCAGTTGTTTTCTGTAACAGCAGTGACTTTTCTATAAAAATAATTTATTTTCAATGTCAGATACTGATGCCAAACCATACAGCACTTAAATTCAGTAATTCATGCAATGAATATAATCGGTATATACTTTGAACAATCTATTAATCTTTAAAAATGTTTTTGCTTTGGCATTCAGTTTTGTACTATCTGTTTGATGTGGTGTTTTACACTTTGTGGTTTGTGACCTGTGGTGTCCTGTAGGGTATAAACAGAAGAACTGATATAATAACATGCAATCATTCCTTTCTATTTTTTTCTGTCCTGATTATAGCAGTAACAGGTACAATTAACATGTGGTCAGAACCTGTTTATTTTTCCAGTGTAAGGGTAAAAATAATAAGAGAAAGAGAGAGAAAAGGTTATGAGAACTCCGAGCTCAGAGAGACTGAAGCCTACCTTAAAAGCTGCAGTCTGAGGACAATTGTGGCCATTGGCCAGCCCTGTCTAAATTCAAGCACTCCTTCTGAATTTAAAAGAAGAAAATAAGTTTGGTGTTTCAGTTCATCCATTTTGAAATCTGAAGACCAATGCTTTCATTTTAGAACAAATATACCATTTAAATCCAACCTAGGAAAGACAATAAATGGAAATTCTGTGAACCTGAAAAAAAAAACAAAACAGACAAGCCACAACAGTTGCTCTCTTTTCAGTTTGATCTTGTGGCCATGTGTCCCATATTCTTGGATCTTCTCTTAATTCCTTCATATTTTTCCTGTGACCCTGCCTTACTGTCTCTAGACTTTTCTGTCCTTCTCTTCTTCCTCTCCTGTTATGTTTCTCCCAGTCTGGATTTCTTCTTGCCTTATTATCTGCTTTAAGACATGTTGGTTTTTTTTTCCTTTTTGGATCTTACCACTACCAGCATTCCCTCTTTACTCAGCACACTGATGTGTGTGTCTGAGAGCCTTTTAGCTCCATGTGTGCTCTCCCGACACAAGGGTGCTGCATCACAGGCCTCCTATGCTCTTTTAGCCAGGTTTATTGCAGCAAAAATGGCAAATGGCAGTGCTTTCTGTGTGGGAACAATTGCTGAGTAGATTTTGGCTACTCCTACATCAGAGTACATCCATGTGCTCTCATATCAAAGGGATCTCTGCATTCAAATTTGCTAGAAAATCAGGCAATTGTAACCTTACTTAGTTGTCCATCATCTGAGGCTGCAGCCAACCTGATATGAGCAGAAAAATAAAAGATTTCTGTCCCTCTCTTTGTCTATCAGCAGTCTCAAATGGTGAAAATTCTTTTCTCTACAATTTTATGATCTCTTGCTTTTATCCCCCATGGGATTCTCCTTAGTTACAATTTAACATTGCAAATAAGAGCATAATAAGCCACCAGTTCTATCATATCTTTTAATCTAACAGTTCCCCCCTACAATTCTGTCAAGTTTTAAGCATTTTTGCGTGATGTTTTCAACTTATTTTTAAATTATACTTAATTATTCACCATTTTAAGAAAACAATTAATTCATAAAACTCTATTGTACTCTGTTAATTGAATTCACCTTAGTTTATCTCTAACCTGTGACAAAATCAACAAATAGTGAGTCATAACAAAACTGTGACTTATATTCACCTTTTTTTTTAGTTTTGAGGAAACTTTTGGCCTATCAACACGGTTATTAAATGGAACACCTTTAAAGGATGAATAATCTAAGTATTGTAATGAGCTTCCTACGAAGTCATGCTGAGTTAGAGTTTTGGGAAGAGTGAGTTTGGGAACGAGCTGATTGGCCAGCTAGTACGTTTAGCTGGCATTAAGACATGGTGGCTACTGAGATATGTTAAAACAAAACCATATGAAATGTAGGCACTGTTGAAAAAACATTCTGTTCCAGTGCTGTGGCCTTGTGGTGTGGGGGATTACAGGAGTTTTGTCAGCAGCACATAATGAGAATGAAAAGATGGAAAAATGCTTGCAGTTTTAGGAAACAAGATTGCCTTTAGGGTTCTCTGGATAAAATTTGTTTTCAAGTATTTCAAGTGTGGGCTATGAAGCACTACTCTGACTGAGTAACCAAATGGCAAGAAAACCTGTATTTTAGAAGCAGCGTGCACGACTCTGTGCATGGTGTGACTGTCCCCACGCTCTGGGGAGTAGAGCTGGAGCAGCAGCAGGCCCATAGGCGACTCATTTAATTTTATATAGGCTATGCCCATATCAAACTGGGCCAGCATGTGCTGTGACAAGGCATTATGGAGGCAACAGCATATCTAGAGAAGATGCTCAAGAGAGTGAGGCTCACTGGGAAGAGGCTCAGACCTGTTAGAAACATGCAGGTGCCAAGAGGGCTGATAGCACACTGCTTGGAGAGGAATTGTAAGGGTCATTTGGTTAGACCTTAATACATTTCTGCAGAGCCCCTGCAATTGTATTATGTTGTTGGGTTTTTTTTCCAGGTCAAGTCTGTGGCTCTTACAGGCTTTGGATGGTGCTCGTGAAATGTTAATCGGAGTGCAATACACTGAGCAAAGGGAACAAAACTGACTGTTCTGCCCTGTAGCCAAAAAAAGAGAGAATGCCAGCAGATATTACCATGAATGGAGTCACATAAGAATACTGACTGTCCTGACTCAGTTTAGCATGTCTGTATTACAGCATGCTAATGCAGCCTGACAGGATGTCACGCTTCAAACCTGACAGCACATGGGGATTAGCCTGTGCCATTTTCCTCTCCCATTCAGTTAGAGTTGATCTATTCCTCCACAAATGTACCCATATTTGTCTCTCAGTGGACTGAAATGGTTGAGAAATGCCTGTTTCTGAGTCAGTGCAGCTTTTTCACCCCCTTCAATACCCCCTAAGTCCTTTTAGTAGAAAAATGTGAACACTGCAGCAATAAGACTGAAAATCTAGTTTGAAGCCAAAACAGTTTTTGAGTTATGATGTTACAACCTTGCAGCACAGTAAGAAGAGACAGAAATTATTTTGCTTTTTGTTTGTTGAAGTTTCTTTTTTGGATAATTTATTTGTTTTGTAATATTGAAGAGCCACCTACTAATGACCTTGTAAGACTGGTATCATTTACAGCTGTAAACCCCAATAGCTGGAGCAGTGCATTGAGGGCAATGGGGAAAGTCAGTCTTTCAATGTGGTGCTTCTCAAGCCATGTTCTGGGAATTCTCCCCTTCCTCTCACATTGAGAGATCAGAGTGATGCTGAAAAGCCCTCCTGAAGTGCTTGTACTAGCCAGGGAGCTAGTACAATTTTGTTACAAGGCAAGAGATGGGCTGCTTACTCCTGTGGCCAGTTATTTTAGTTAATTCTTCACCCTGAAGACTCAGAGCAGCTATGGTTGTATTCAAGGAGAGGAGGAGATAGCAAAAACCACTTTAATTGTTTCCATTTCTCCCCTCCCAACTAGTCTGGGAGACACCAGTGGGAAAAGAGCATGCAGTGCAAGGTGGGAGGCAGCAGCAGATACTCCCCATTACAGCAGTCAGGGCAAAATGAAGAGATTTAGGCTATAGCTTGAAAATGTTGGTAGCAGAGTTATGTGATTTGGTTGCTTCTGCTAATAAGCTTCTGAACTTGATTTTCCAGGAAGGTCCATGCTGCTCTCTGCTTTTATGACTATGTAGTGCTAAATAGATCTGGAGGGCACAGAAGTGATATGATTCTTTCTATGTTTCTTTCAGAAGATGGCATTCAAGCCACTACTGTCAAGCTAACCACTACTGTCAATTCAGCCACTTCTGCAGCAACACCAGAAGCTGGTAAGACTTCCAATTTGCTGTTATCTGGGGTTCTGAAGATCCTATTGTCTTTCTAGCTTTCAGCTTTTCCAACTTCTTGGAGAAATCAGGTGTATTATTTCATAAAGTGTGATCATAGACCAATATATTTCCCAGAATCTCTTATGAAACTCTATTGTAAAGAAAGGATAGAAGTATCTTAGTATGGAGACAGTTAATTTGAGCAGGCTACACTTTTTATTTCAGGTGAAAAAGGTTTCCTATGCTCTCAGAAAGTGATTCAAGTGAGATCAGAGATTAATAAATTACCAAAGACTCCCAGTTCAAGAGGATTTAGCAGAGAAATACCTGTTTCAGATGTTAAAAGTCTGAAATTCTGTTCCGCGATTCTGACATCTTCGACTGTCGCATTCAGTTCTTTATTGTGCAGCTTTGTTATGAAAATGTATGAAAAATCAATATAGGCCATATTTCAATCATGTGAACTCCTTTATTAGTCTGAATGTTGAAGACTGCTTCATCTAATAAGTTATACATATGAGAGAAGAAAACTATCCATGGGAGAGAAGAAAACATGCCCACAGTATTCTATGTTTTGATAACTGGGGATACTAATGAGCACTGAGATTATGAAGTATAGACTTGAAGTGCTAGTAATGGAGGTGGATAAGATGCAACCAGGTGAAATAAGCATATATTGTTTGTTACAGCAGATTTAGACCTATTCAAATTGTGTTGCAGTTCTTTTATGCAGCTCTCAAAAACCCTGATGTTTATGTCTGTTTAAAAGACATTTCATAACCGCCCAACACCTCACAGTGAATTAACTCTTTGAATGCTTCACTGCAATTTTTCTTGCAGCTTTTTGTCATGGAAGGGAAAGCAATGTTGATATTTTTGCCACCATGAGAAAAGCATTAGAAACCCCATTTGAGATTAAAGCAATTTGTGAGTGTAGAACAAGGAGGCCCATTCCTTGAGGCATTGCTATTCTAGGTGAATAGCCAGAAAACTGAGAGCATAGAAAGTATATTTGAAAAGTTCCAGGGTGAACATTGCATTTAGAAGTACTTAAGTCATACGAGAGAAAATTACATAGGGTGTAATGATTTATTCCTATTCTTTCACATATGCCATCCATTAAAAATGCTAGAAGAGGTAATATGTAGGTGGAGGTAGTAGTTGTCAGGTATTTAGTAGAGCCTCTGTAGCTGACAGTAGCACTCCTGTTTGCATTAGATCACAGAACTGAAAGCTGGACTCTTTAATTCATTAGTTGTAGGGTTTTTTAGTCCAGGTTCCCTTCTGTAATTTGGTAAATCCATTCCTCTGAGCAAGTGCCAGGGGTACATGGGACTTGCAGTATGCCATCTGTGCACAGCAAGGCAAGGTGATTTAAACCTTGCTTAATTGCTTTAGTGATGTTTGGGAAACTCTGCTCCCATCTCTCCATACCAGCAGTGGCTGGGAAGGGATCCCTGCTGCCTGCAGGAGCCCTTTCCCCTCCCCCTAGCCTCCAAGTCTCACTCCACTTCAGGACAGAAGTAGGAATCACCTTACAAAGGGCACTGAATTCACCCCAAGGAGCATAATTTACTAGAGAATACTATTCATATTGTCCACAATATCCTAAGCTTTACTATACTCCAAAGAGGAGGGCCTGCTGGGTGCTCCCTTTTACCCAGAAATCAGGGTGCAGAGGAAAAAGGTCTGGGAAGGCTGGCCAATGAAGAAGACACAAATGTGTCTCAAGGTGGGAAAATACAGGGAAAAGTTGCCCAAAGACTAGTGAAGTCTGTTC
Source organism: Acridotheres tristis (assembly GCA_037013685.1). NCBI lineage: Eukaryota > Metazoa > Chordata > Aves > Passeriformes > Sturnidae > Acridotheres > Acridotheres tristis. The sequence continues at coordinate 21,944,386 of CM072888.1, read as the reverse complement.
CCTTTCAGCTCTTTACCTGTAATCTATAAGATGTATTCCCATGTGTCACTCACACTTCTTTATGGAGATTTTACATCCCTTCTCCTGCTAAACAGCCATGCAGCAAATTGCTGCTTAGAGGGGTAGTCCAGCAGCACAGTGAACCCATCCATCCACACCAGGCTCTGTTCCCCTCTCTTCTTCCCTTGGAAGTAAAGCCAAACACCTCTGCATAATCCCCAAAGATCATGTTCTTCTTCCTTTAGGGGCTGGCTGGAAGGTACAATTGCTACCTTTCAGCAGACAATTGCAGATTGTTCACAGGCCAAACCTCCCCTCTGAAACCAACCATATGTACTTCAAATCTTCTTTCAAAATGTGTGTGTAATAAAGGTCTGTGATGGCCAGCCTTTAGACAGAAATTCACTGCCTTGGTAAGAGAACGCAGCTAGAGGAATGTGATGTTTATTTAGGCACAATAAAATAAATTCATAATGATGTGAATGCCTTTCTTGCCATAGAGGAACCTGTGAACACAACAACTTCACAAACAACATTGGCAGAATCAGTGCCGACAACAATTGCAGTCAAAACTACAAATGAAACCATCACAAGCAGTAAGTAAGAAAATCTCCGAGTTAATTGAAGCTGTTCTAGTGGTCATTGAGGAAATTAGGCAGCAGTGCCTCTTGTTTTGTTTTGGGAATTTGTTTTACAGGGAGTGTACTCATTGGTGAAACCTTTCAGGTGTGTGAAGGAGCTTCCTTCTGGTCAAGCTTAAAAGAAGCTCCAAGCTATGCCTTCCAAACGCATTATCACAGGCTTGTCTGCAGTGGAATGACCCACTATGGGACAGGGAGTGGCTTTCCCTGCAGTCAGTGTTAATCTTGAATTTCAATTAAATATCCTTTTGATAATTTAAAATTAGTCTGCAAGCAGGGCAGTAGGTGTGTATTATGTGTGTGTACAAAACTGAGGAAATAAACTGAATGTCTTTCCTGTGTCAGGTTCCACGTCTTCTTCACCTAGTGCTGCATCACAAACAACACAAGGTACAACAAAACAACCACCAGCAGCAGTGACTACAGCAGCAAGTGCAAGTCTCAGCACAGCAAACAGTAAGTGATGATTTCATTGAGCCATTTCTGAGTCATTCTATGCTACATTTCTGTAAAATTCTGCAAAACAGTAGAAGGATGACAAAAAGAGTAGTTTGGTGCTTTGGAGAAGCAGAGCTATTCATCCTACAATATTATATATTTTTAATGAAGCTTGCCCTGGAATCCTCTGCAAAGAATATTATACCTTTAATTTGTAGTGGAGGTGATCTGAAGCCATTACACAGGATGTTCATCTCCCTGTAACTGGGAGAGATGTATTTAGGAGGGGTTTAATTTTTTACTTCTTTGTTTGTTTACTTGTTTTTCAATAAGTATGAAATAAAAAATAAATTATTTTATGTGATCAGAATGGTGTCAGAACACCACCCCTTTGTTTCTTATTTTTATATGTGTTACAACACTATGCTTATTACCTTTCATATTGTTCTGAGACATAGTGTTGAAAGAGAGGTGGTACTAATTACTCTGTATCAATCTAAGAAGATACTTTTATTTCCCATAAATCTTCAGAATAACGTGTGTTGGCCTGGAATATCAGATTGGATTTTAGGAAAAAAATAATAATGAAAAAAATCCACAAAAACACCAAAAAACCAAAAACACAAACAAAAACCACAAACTAACAAAAAAATCAAACCCACAAGCAAGTAGTTGGGTTAATTTAAAAAAGTATAATAACATCCCAAAGGAAGTCAGTAAACTTAAGATTAAATTCAGTCTCCCTTGTCTATGATATGCACTGTAAATGTTTGCTCCAGTCTTCTGATGAACCATGGCTTTGGAACACTCCCTATTTTATTTTTAATTGACTAAAAAATTAAAAGAAATAGTCCAGATATTTACCTCAGCAGTCAGTGGTACACCAATGCACTCAGAATTGATGTTTACAGCATACTGAACTGCTGCTATTTATTAGAATGTGACTTCTCTTCCCTTGGCTTATTTGTCTGAAAAGGCACTCCCGTGAAGCGGTCTGCGTACTTTTTTTGTGCAAATTTCCCTCTAAAGCCACCCCTCCTGGACCCAAGCCTGCTAAGCTTCCTGGAGAACTATTCCCCTTTCCCTTAATGGTTTCATTTTCTGCCGCTGCAGCTTTCCCGCTGTGTGTTGTGTAAGGAGTGGTCTGATTGCCAGCCCGAAACCTTTGCGGTTTTGGCTTGGCTTTTAAATGCCACTGTCAATGAGTCACAGAAAATACACAGCCTAGCCACTGCATGAACTGTTCAAAGTGATACCAGAGCCCCAAAAGAATCTCTTAAAACTTTCAACTGTTGCCCTGCAGGCCTGCCAGAAGCCCGCAGCAGGGCACGTTACATTACGGATGTGATTCCTGCTCCCTTCAGTTTGGCGGAGGTTCCTGGCTTGCGGCTGCCGGAGCAGCACAGCCACCTGGAACTAAACCTTGGTGACAAGTAGAGCTCCCGGCAGGGGAAGGAGAGCTAATGAGAAAAGGCGTGCCTGCCAGTGCAGCTTAGCTCCAGCCACTGCTCTGTGCTGAAAAACTGATTCTGGAGGTGTGATGGGCCTGGGCAAGAAGCTTTCAGCCAAGTGCTTCCTTTCCTTTCCTCTTGCATTCTCTTCCCACCAGCTACAGTTAAGTCCCTAGGTGCTTGTGTTGTGATTTGGTTTTAAAACTCCTCATGTAAGCTAAGCCCTCCTCCCCACGCACCCCCCAAACTTGTGGTAAAAGAGTGCTTGGTAAATTAACCTAAAACCAGGGCTTTCCAGCCTCTCAATCCTCCTTCTAAGAAGGAAAACTGAGACAGTGCATCCAGGACATTGGAAATACCGGTGTTAAAAAAAATTTGTATCATCTTTTAATGCAAAAGTAGTACTTTGAAGTATCTGTATGTAAAAACCAATTTTAGTAGGTTTTTAAAGACAAAATTCTACCTTTCAAGAAAATCATAGCCTTGGCTTCAGTAAAAAGAAGTGGGATGGGACAAAAAGTGTTGGTGTTGGGACAGGACGTGGCACCAGGGCTCTGTGTGTGTGACCAGCTTTGCAGAAAACCCTCAGACCCCTTGGCCACCATCTGCCTGTTGGCTACAGCCACGCCTGCGTTTCCAGCCCAGCCCAGGCACCGCAGGGTGTCCCTGGCTTCATTCCCTGCATCTTCCCAGCCCCTTCCGCCACCCCCGGCAGCAGCCCCGGGATGCGAGGGCTCCTCTCCCTGAAGCCAGCACAGACATAGCAACACTCCTGCTCTCAAAAGAGACAGCAGAGGAAAGCTGGCTGCTGTCTCTTTTTCTTTTCCACTTGCACTCGTTTCTCCCCGTTTTTGCAATGGCTGTGTGAAACTGAGGCAGAAATTGGTGGTGCCTTGATGACACTTCAGAATTTACTTTTGCTACATCTGATTTTTAATAAAAAGGCATCTCTGCCATTTTGTAATGGAAGTCATCCTTTTCTCTACTTCAATCCCTGCTAAAAGCTTCAGCAAATGATTGCATTCACACAACTGAGATTTGACAGGGCTTCCTGTCTCCTCTGCAATTTCTGTGGCTGCTGTCACCTTTTATTATAGATTCAGGAAAAGCCCCCAGTACTCCATACACTGAAATCATTTTTTTTTTCAAGACTTCAGTGTTCCTTTCTTCTGCAGGCCACAAGTGCAATCTCTCCTACTTGCCTTCCTGCCCTGTTTATTGTATTAGAAGCCAACATTAGACTGGTCTCCTTAGCTTTCTTATTTATCAATATAAGGTGTCAAATCCAAGAGTTCACATTTAGTCAGTGACCTCACTTGTGCAGTTCAGGTGCTTCAAACAAGAATTTGTATGGTGTCACACCACAGAAAATCTGCAATCAGGATTTCATATCCTGGGACACCTGGAGTTATCAAAGAGAATAAGAAATGAAATGCAATAAAAATTTCTGTTCTTCCTCCCTTGGATATGGAGCAAGCATCTTACATAAGATCAGTATTCAAAGGATTATGTGACAAATAAGAGTGGATTTTTGACTGTCGTGTTTCTGAGTTATGCCACTCTCCTGGATGATGATACATTATGGTGCTGTGGTATATTAAATATTTAAAAGTGACAAAGAGAAACAGTGGAGGATTTTTTTTAAAAATCAAACTACTGGTAATTAAAAAGTAACTTTTACTTCAGGAACGCTACCAGAAAAGCATTCTTGTAATAGGTATTGCTCAGTTTTCCTCAGTTTGTTAGTACATTCTATAGATCAACACTGGGTATAGTTGGCTGCTGAGACATTTTATGTAGAGAGAAATTTTAAAATATGTATTTTAAAATACTTTGGGGTTTTGCTTACCAGAAAACATAAAGCTGCAGACAGCATATGCAGTCAACTATGGATGTAAACTTTAAAACTGAGATCTGTTTGGTTACCTCCCTAGGCAATTTTCATTCCTCTGAATGGGCAAAAATGTCATTGAGATTGCTACAATGGGATTTTTCAAAGCTTTTGGGCACTCAATAATGCAAATGGCTTTTCAGACTTTTTTATTTTTATTTTTGTTTATTATGGAGGCAAGGCCTGTATGTGTGTTAATGCTAAAATATGAGATCAAGGGAAAAGCTTTAGTCTTCCACTTAAAAAATGTTTTTGTGCTGGCATTTTAACGTGGTTTGCATGGAGTTTGTTTTGCCCCTTAAAAGTGTTTCCTTGATTGATTTGTTGATCAAGAAAGGTTTCAACACACAGAGATGTCTGTAGTCTTTGCAGAGCACAGATTATATGCAGGGTGTTTGTGGGTTACTTGAAGCATCTTACAAGGTCAAAACTAATTAGCTAGCAGCTTACTGTAAAGAAAATTTAAAGTACTGTCGGAAAACGCCAAAATGTATGTGGATTATATGTAGGTAAAGTAGAAAACCATGCTAAAATTAAGTGAGGATATATGTCAAATTTCAGCTGGTCAAGGAAAATGAAGGGTTTTCAAAGCATAGAGTAAGGAAATTCCTGAAGCTCAGAGAGCAGCTTTGCAGGGCAGCTTCAGGTTCCCCGTTGATTATCCCTTTGCCAAATACGTGTTAGCACGCTGCCATTTATCTTATCAAAATATCAGCAGGGAGAGCCGCATCACCACCAGAGAGTTCTGCTGCCGCAGCCATCATCCCCCATTTGAACAGCTATTTCACACTCTGTACTGCCTTACCATTTTTATTCATAATCAGCTGTCGACAACAAACCCATGAACCGATGATGCTTTTGCAGCAGCAGCAGCAGCAGCCGCCCTTGTGCGCTGTGCTGTGTTCTGCAAGGCCAGGCGTCTCCCTGGTAGCAGGCAGGGATCCGTGCTGCAGCTGGCTGAGCGAGGCGTGATGAATGACTGCAGCGCTGTGTCGGCGGCGACGGCAGGGCTGAATCACCGCGCCCGCGCAGGGTCCTCCGCCTGTCCCCGCGCCGAGCTCGGGCACCGCAGCCACCGAAATGAAACACAGGACGTACGGGATTTACCGAAAAGGCACATCTCTAGCGGGCGTTCTGTGCTGTTGAGTACATGAGCAGCGGCTGGGTATGGATGCTTCTGTTCCCACAGGCTTTTGGTGCAGAAGCTGTCTCATCTGCTAAATGTGTTGGTGGTAGAGCCTGTGCTGTGCATTAGGCATGAGGCTTGAATGCTGCTTAAAAGCTGTTTCAAAGCCACAAGTCAGCAGAGAATTGGGTTGCTAGGATTTAATCTCGCAGTGGAATTAAGGGAGCCCTACCCACCAGGTCGAGCTTTCCATCTTGGAAGTGGTGAAAACTGGCACACGGATTTTTGCTCTGCAGCACATCTACTTTACCCCTTGACACAGGGAGCGCTGAGCCTGTTCTGCAGTCTGGCAAAATAAATGCAACAACCTTTATGCCAAGCCCTAGGTAAAGGTACAAGTCATATCCTGGTGCTACCTGGGTCACTGGGAGAATCTCACCCAGGCTAAATTTAAAAATAAAAAAAAAAAAAAAAGAAAAGAAAATACCAGCATCCCTCCCCTCCCCTGCCAAGGCATATCCAGCTCCCAGCCCGTGTTCCTGAGAACAATCTGTTCTCACAGCTCCCAAACACTAGAGGAGCACCCGAGGCTGGGTTGCTGCCAGGACTGATAGGATGCATGGAATGAGTGATCCTCATGGGAAAACAGTCCTCTGTGGGGTTACAAGGTAACTGGCTGCCTCCCTCCTCCTCTCTCCCGCACACCTGATTGTTTTGCAGTGTTCACAAAGCATATTTGTATTTGAGTGTCTCTGCACTGTTATTCTGACTTACTTTTCATTTTCCCATGCAATCCTTTACTAACCTATGACAAGGGAGTCACAAGATGGTAGCTGTTACTGCTACAAGCCTGTGCATCTTATAGGGAGGTACCTCAGGTTTGGGGTTTTTTTTCCATTTTTAAAAATTGATCTCAGATTAAAATTCAACATAAAATTTGAATCTGATTCTACGATAGTAAGAATCAAATGTGGAAAAAGTTTGCTTCTAAAGATTGATTTAAAGCTTCCATTAAGAGAATGTAGGAATTGTTAACATTCTCAGATCCTTGCACTATACTGAATAATGAAAAATGAGGTAGAGGGGCTTTTTACACTCTTCTATACTGCAGGTTAGACTTGTATATTGAAGGGGTAGAATGCTGAAGTTTCTGAAGGAAGTTGACATGAAATTCTGTTTCTCATCACTAGAATCCCAGTGAAAGTTTTAGGCACTGAAGTTGTTTTGCATAATTTTCATGCCTCAACCTTGAAAGACACCATCCCTGGCTGCCCAGCTTCTCTCAGTTTCCAGAATTATATGAATCCCCTGACTTCAACTCATTTTTTCTTAGTTTATTGATTTTTGAAGCTTGCCTTTCTAAGGTACTGCACTTAATGAACAAGAGGGGAAGGAAAAGGCCAAGTTAAAGGTGTGTAGTTGTAGAATAGGGAGCTTTGGGTTCTTTGAGGGACCAAACTGGCAATCACTTTCAAGATAAAGCGTGTCATTAAGCATTCCTCAAGATTTACATATTGCATGTGTGTGATATTGCTTGCTGACTGAAACATGTCTTAAAGTTGTTTTAGTTCTAGTGTTTAAAATTCATATGAAGAAGCACTGAAAACAGTTTACAGCTCAGTCGCCTCTCTGATTTATATCAGACAGGAAGTGTAAGGTTACTCTTGGGCATCTCTATGTTTTATTCAGTAGGCACTGTCTTGCCTGTTATTATTCTGAGGTTTGAGTACAGACGTAGGAATTATGGGCAGTACTGGAATATCTTAAATTATTTCTGGTCATTCAGTGACCTTCAGTTCCACGGGCTTAGGTCGTGTCCTGCACCATTGTCTTGGCCTCACCTTAGGCTGCAAATCTTGTGACACAATAGCCTTGACCTCCTGTCGACTGAGTGAGAGGAGAAATAAGACTTTTTTTTTTCATAATTTAATATTCAGGGATATGTTATTTCCTAGGCCTTAGCAGCACAGAATGAAATGATTACCTCTTTGCTTAATTGCAATCCTTAAACTTTATACAATATCACATTATGTGAGAGTTGTAACTGAAGCTTGATTGATTGATTGATTGATCGATTTTAAAATGAAGGAAAATCTAGAGGACAGTAAGTTGAGCATCTCTCTTCTGCTCATGTTGCTCTTGGTGCAACACTGCCTAACTATTCTAGGGTCCCAATTCAGAGCTCTGGGTTGTCTTCTGGCATAGATATGAGGCTATTTCTTTTGCTACTATGTGCTTTGATGGTGACTCAGCTATGTCAGAAGTAACTATTCCCTAGGAACGGTTTGTTCCTTGAGAGGCAGTTACTAGAATTTGTAGTGCTTTCTTATGTTAAGTCTTTTCCATGATGGTCAGAGCATTTGTCTGAGGGATGCTCCAGGATCTAAGACAGTGCTTGTGCAGGTTCCTCTTACATGAACATCTCTCTCATTTCCAGCCACACAAGCAAGTGTAACACAATTGGCACAAAATGAGAGTTTGGATGCTGCATCTACTACAGAACAGTCTTTTCCTTCTACGGTCTCTCCAGAAAGAAACACTTCTGCTTCTGGAACCTCAGGTAAGTCTTGAAAACATACACTTTCTTTCTCTATACAAGCAGTTTAAAGGATGCAAATAATTTTGAGTCTTTTCTTCATTTTCTATGCATTGTTCTGGAATGAGGCCCACATCTCCTTATTCATGCAGGGTACACTGTGTCCATGTCACTTAGCCCTGAAGTGTTGAGTGATGGCTGAACTTCCAAACATTCAGTTGAGATACGTGGTGGCATTACAAGAGGATATAAATTACAAGTGATAATGAGTAATCTTCATATATGCTGCGTGTGGAGGCCCATGGGCCTGCCACAGCTCCACCCACAGCCTTGCCCTGGAGGGATGTCCCATTGCATGGGCTGTGATTAGCTTAGCTGAACCCTCCTGGAAGGATGGTCCTTCGGTTGGCACACCTTTTCTTATCATGGTGAGCTATCCCCAAAAAGCTTCTGTTATCCCACCATGCCCTAGTACCCATGTTTATCCTTTGTAACCCATTGGTCTTTCCCCCTTGGTACCACCCTTGCTTTCCCCCATAAAAACTCCAATTTTCCTCCCAGTTCTTTAGGGAGCAGTCATCCCTGGCTCCCTTCCCAGAGCTGTTGGATAATAAAGGAATCTCTGTGGAATTTGCCATACGACGCTCCTGTCTCTCTGTCCCTGAGTTGGCCTGGGATGGCCTCGCAAGCAGAGCTGAAATCACTGAGCTGAAATCACTGATCAGAGCTGATCACTTGTGGCCACGGCCACCTCTTGCTGAGGCTTATCCAGGGGCTAGGAGACCTGCCAGAAGAGCCCGTACAAGGCAGTCCTTTGCAGGACTCTCTCTCTGGGAAGGTTGGCAGCTTCCTGGGTCTGGAGTATTGGATCTCCACGGACCACCTAGCAGCCAACAGCTGTGTGAGGTCATTGTGTAGCATTGACTGTCAGAGGAGGTCATCAAGATAATTTCCCTGGCTGCAAGGCAGAGGAGACAAAGGAGAAAACAGCTATAATTTTCGCAGTTATTAAAAAATCTGGAGATAAATATAATGTGTATTACCTATTAAATGATGTTAAAAGTACAACATGGTCACATGCAAGGTCAAAAATACATCAATTCTTCCCAATTCCAGTCTGGTCTTACTGTTTTTCTGGGTGTGTTTTAGTGTATGTATTCACTAAGAAACACTGTGGTGAATGCAGATGCCAGGTCATAGGAATAATTATTTATTATGCTTCTAGCTGGCTTAACTTTCCTGGGTTTTGATGAACCACTTATTCAGGTTTTCTTAAGGTCTCTTGGGCCTTAATTTCATTTAGTACTTACTCTTAGCCACATGTGTGTAAATCCAACAAGGACACTGTCTTTGTTTGCATATCTCTATTATTAATAGTAATGTTTAACATCCCCTAAGGGATACAAGACTCTTTTTGCTACCCCTGGATTGTGTTTGTGGGAGAGAAGCACATGTGTATACTGTGATTCTTCCTCATAAAGGATAGGATTGGATATAAAAGTGGAGCAATATCATATGCTCACTATGCTCTGAAATACTTAGAAGAATACAAAAAGATTATAAGCATTTTAAAGAAGTTAAAGTCAACTCAAGGCCACTGATTCAGAGAGAAGTCTTTGTAATTATTTCAATGAGCCCATTCCCCATAATGCATATACTGTGACCTGTAGTTACTTGACTTTCCTGTTAGGTTTCGTGTCTCTTGGCAAATATAGGCATATTATGGAAACCTCACCATTGCTATATTGCAATAAAGCAGTAAATTACAACATTTTAAATTAAAAGGTCTCTCACTCTGGTAAATTCTCCAGGTTAATATTAAATTGTAATGCATATCTGACTATGCATCATGTGTATTGAATTACCTACTATGCTGCATATACAATTACATTTTACACTTAAAAGTTGTCAAGAAAGTTTTACAACCTTACTGGGGTCTGCTTGCAAAAGTCATCATCTTATTCAGCTTACTCTGCTGTAAAACCAATAAATCTTGAGCTCAGAGACTACCCAAGATGCCAGAACTATAATTGCCTGGCTGAGAGAGAAAGAACCCATCTATCTAGGGGCAGTCAGTCTAGGTATCATTGGCATAGCCAGTGCTCCTAGTTCCCATAAAACTGCCATTTCAAAATCACTTCTGCCCACACCAGGATTTCCAGACTATCACCTTTCCTGTCTCCTCACAGCACCAGGTCCTTGCTTCTTTCTTGAAGCTTGTATATGCAAGAAAGCCCCTTTCTCACCCTGATGTGCTAGGTAGCTTATCCCAAATAGTTAAGCCTTAGACCACCCTTGCTCCCTTATTCTCTGTAGGTGTTGAAGACTCAAAGAGAAATCATCTTGATTTCTTCTAAACAGATTTCTTCTCCTCTTTGCAATTGCTCAGGCCCAGGGGAAGCCATATGCTGCACCCTATTAATTTTAAGGCAATGCAAGTGTGAAGCCAGTTGTTTCATCCTGTGCTGAGACTAGGGGAAATACCACCTCTCTCACTGCCATTAGATTATTTATTTCTAGGTCTCCAGAATTTCACATTCAGGGCCTGGATGCCTTTTGTTCACCAGAGCAGGGGCTGGCATGTGCCAAGGCTGCAGCCCATGGGGGATAGAAGAGCTTGCAAGCTGGAGGTATCTGAGCCATGTCTTCTGCGTGGGAGCTCAGAGGAAGACAAATTAATGTGAAATGGATCCAAACCAGAATATTTATATTTGGTATGCCCAACCGAAATAATCCAGCTGGCTAAATATGTTTCGTTTTGAGACCATTTTCCATTTTTTAAAAAAATGCCATTTTGGTGAAAGTTTCCCTTCTTGATGCAGAAAAAGAAGAAAGCACATTTTGCAGAGAAATTTCCAATCAGCCATATCAAAAGATCAGGGTGTGGGAGGAGTGCTACAGAGAGCTGGAGAGCGACTGAGATGAGTGGGGGAGCCTGGGAAAGAACGTGTAGGAACATCAGAGATCAGTATTGCTGTATTAGAGGAGATTGAAAGCACCAGCCACAGAGGAGGTGCTGTGTAGTGCTCACCCAGGCCAGAGGAGGCAATAGGGACTGTTTTTAGCAAAGAGAGCAACCTGCATGCACGCCATTGACACATGCACTTCTTTAACTTTGGCTGTCATGTAGAATATACCTCCCACTCCTTCTCCACCTCCACAGAGGATTGCTTGTTAATATTCAATTTTCTCCTTTTGTTTAATTAATGAAAAATTGGAGATTAGAGTCTAAATACATCTGAGAAACTGCAAGTATTGTGGCTTTTTATTCTGTGATCTAAACAATGAAAAAATCCATAAAGCAGTATGAGCTTAAGTTCACCCAGCAGGGTGGTAAGATTAAATGATCTATTATAATAAACTGTCAGATGAATCAACCTGTTTCATCTATTGATATCATTATTGCACTCCTCCAATTATAAATCCTACTCACTTGATTCACAGGAGGCATCTCCCTAAGAAAATTTTTTATGAGTAAGACTAGTAGGGTTTGACTCTTTCTGTACACAAACTGCAGGAACTCTGGATAGTGATATTAGGTAAAAATTACCCACTGTATCTTCAGCTCCTTCACAAAGAGAGAGAGACAAAAGCAGAAGTTTCTGGGATATGGAAAACATAGCAAAGCCTCAGTTAACACTATTACAGATCTATGGTGTGGTCAAGGCAAGAAAGGCTTTTTCAAGTTTTTAATTTTGCTTTGATTTATATTGTGGTATATCCCCTCTGAGTAATCAGCCAAATGTATTCGTTTGTTTTGCCAGTGAACACAGTTGGATGTGGCAGCACTCCAAAAAACAGAAGTAGCAAACTGCAGGGTATCCAGGCTGTTTAGGTAGCGGCTGTTGGAGAATAAGGTGGGGAGAGTTTAGTTATTGGTCTCTTTCTCCATCTGTCGAGCTTCTCACCAATGCTGAACTGACTCAGGCAGGTAATTTCAAATCAAACCATGGTCATGTGCCAATTTTTTTATCCTTGTCCTCCTTACTGCACAAGGAGGAACGCAGCCAGTGTTGCACATTTGACTTTTCATCATGAATCTGGAAATCTTCCCAGATTATTTATGCAGAGCATCTTGCTTGCAGCCCCAAAGGAGGTAGCAAGCTCTGTACAGGCAGCTAGAGCAACTACAGTTACTGTTACCAAGTGAAATGCTGCTTTTCCTTCTGTCCTTCTCTTTCTAGAGAACAGCAGCATGTGAGCCTGCACCAAAAAGGGCACTGGATGGTTATTTAGAAAATGCAGACTGACAGCACCTGCTGAATCACTCCGATAAGCACAGCTTTGTTTTTGTGGCAGGACTGAGCAATCTCTGAACAGAGGGTGAACCAGTGCCTTGCTTGTATACTGGAGACAGGGAAAGAGAGGAAGGCATGATATTTTTCCAATTTAATTTTTCATACTGTAGCAAAACCTGGGTGATATACAATCTGGAAAGATGCTGGTAGTTTTATTGTGTGTAGGTGTGTGCAGTTGTTAAAAAATAACAGAGGCCCAGAAAAAGAGGGCAGGCGGCTGCTGTCACGTTTCCTCCCTGTGATAATTTCTAATCTCTGGGTTTACTGAAGAGGCAAGGTCTGGCCAGGACAGCTGCATGGCTTTTGGTTGTGCCAATGGGTACTGAAGCACATCCCCCAGCCCTTCCTGTTTGCAGAGACTTATGTCACCTGCACTTATGTCACCTGCATTCAGGTTTGAAAAGCTGTTGAGACTTCGAGTCGAACTTGGGTATCAGTCTTGGGCTTAAAAACTTTTTCTATGTATTTATTTATTTTAATTTGAGCCAAGATACTTCACCTTGTTTTAAGAGTGAATGTAAAGGAAAACGTTCAATTATAGTATGTTAGAGCTCTTTGAAAGGAAAGTTCCACAGACTTGAGAGACAAGGTTCAAAGTGGTTTCATAGAGAAGTGACCTATTTGTAAGGCTTGACAAAGTCTTCTGCCTTTCTCTGAGAATATGAACGCACAGGGCCTTAAAGTTTAGTAGTTTGCCCACATGATGTGGAATCACATGGTATTTTTATCATGGCATCCTACACCTTCCTGGCTGAAAGAAAGGCAGTATTCTGGTAATAAGCAATCATATCGTATTTGGATATTTCCTTAATGCCAGGTATGTGTCCTCCTGCATCCTATACTGTGTGTTGTTCCTTTGACAAGTGATTTATTAACTTCCTGAAGGCTTTTGCTTGGTTTTGTTGGTAATGTTGCCCAAACATACTATAAACAATGCTAAATGATCCATCACAGAGATCCTCTTAGAGCACAGTGATATTGCTGTTCACAGATGGATTGATGAGATGACAAAAAGCTTAGGAAAACAGTCTCCTCTGCATTCTAGGAAGCCAGGGTGAGGTAACTGTATACATTTAAGATACTTAGCATTACAAATATTTAATATGTTCAAGAAGAGCTCTTACTGTTGAATTTTGAGTACTTAGCTTTTCAAGCTAAACATACTTTTGATGAATGTTTGTGATTAAAATGCAGTTTAAGTTTTGTCACGTGTACCATAAGCAAAAGCAGTTATTTGCACCCCAGCAGCAGAAGTGATCCATGGTTTTAATTGTGTGTAGAGAGAAAGAAAAACAAGAGCAGCATTCTGGTTTTCAAAGAGTATGTTCACAGCAATAGAACAATGTGTGTTACAGCTCTGCTGGCAGGAGTTTTCTTTGTGCAAAGCACCAGTCCACAGCACAGAAAGTGCAGTGAGGATATAAGAGTGGATTTGTGCTCCCTGGGGAAACTGGTTTAGAGGAGCACTGCAACCTGGACAGTCAGGGGACAGGCTTAATGCCTGCCTGGAATTACAGTTGACTTCATGATATTGCCTCTGTGATCCCCCATCCTGGCACAGCTGGGACACAGAGGACACAGCCGGGACACAGAGGACACAGCCACTCTGATTTCCAAGCCTGCTACAGTCTAGACGCAGCAGGAACAGCAGCATGCTAACAAAAAAAAAATGTTGTGTGCCAAAAACTTGTGAAGTAGCTGGGGGAAGCTGACAGTAGAGCCAGTAAACATTGTGCCCAGTGCTCTGTAAGATCGATTTCTTCCTCGTTACTAGTGCCTCTTACTTCTGCTGCTTGGCAGTCTGCTAGCCAAAAGCACCAAGATAATAAACAAAGATTTCTTTTTAAAGGGTTTTGTGACTCTTGAAGATGTGTCTCAATTAGTTTCTTTTATTAAAACACTTATTTGTCAAGTAAATGTCAGCTATTCACTCCCAGTCACTTTTTTGGTTTTGGAAGGAGGAGTTTTAAAGGAACGTATCAATTAATTCAGGATTTTCTTCTCTTGAGCAGAATAACAACCTAGCATAGCCTGGGGTTTGGATTCTGCTCCCATGTATAAGAGATGGCTGAAGACTTTTACAGCTCAGATTTTATGGGTTTGGGAACAGTGTTAGCATGTCACTTCTGGGGCAGCATTTATTGTGGGGGTTACTGGGCATGCTCCTAGACCCTGCCAGTTCACATGATGTGAAGACTCTGGATATCTAAAACAGATACTAACAAACCTATTCTTTCTGTTTTATTGCAGGCCTTCCCATGAGCTCTCCAACAAATTCAACAAGTAAGAGCAATAGAAGAGGTTGCTCTATGAATACTGATGAAAAAGGCTGGTGTGGGGTGGGAGAAGGACAGCCTGAAGAAAGGAAACGTTCAGGGAGCAAGAAGGATCTAGGGGAATAATGTACCTGAAACACAGTATAGAGCAGCAAAAGAGTGATGTTCAGCTTGTAGCATTGAGTTATTTTGCTGTGATTTCAGCTGAATACTATGTTGGACTAGCAGATACTGGAAAGAAAAACAGGGTGGGACCACAGGAAAAATCAGGCCTGGCATATTATGTGATGGAATGGGAAGCTGTTATAAATAGAGTGTTTACCAAGGAGCTTGTTCTTGTCAGTGGCTCTCATTCCTCATCCTGTAGTGAGAAGCAGTAAGTCCCAAAGTAAGGCAAGTTTCCTGTGCTAATGAACCTGTATTGTCCTATTTTCCTTTCTCTGGGCTTATCAGGAAACAGTTTCTTCTGTACTGGTCCCTGCAGTTCTTGCTGCTGCTGCGTGCAAAATCCTGGCCCTCCTGTTACCATGATGGTTGTAGTTCTCCAATTAATTTTTATTCTGATTCCAGATTATTCCATAACTGGAAAATACTTTCCAGATCCAGACAAACTAGACAGGAGGGATGACTTGTGGGAAACTTTAATGAAAGAAGTGGGGAAATTAGTTTAATGTTTTAGTTCCTTGCTCTGTTTTATTCAGTAATGTTTCTTTTCAACTGTCATATTTCTTATTGATGGTCACAAGCAGTTAAAATGCTAACCTATGGATTTTTCTTTCCCTCATTACTCACATCTTGGTCAATTAACAGATAACCAGGATAAAGCCCCCAAAAACAGTGGATTTCAGTCCTCAGTTTTTCTCCTGAGGAGAGGCACACATCTCCTGTACAAATGCAGGGATACACATTCCTCTTTTTCGGTGCAGTTTGTTTCTGTTGACATTTCCAGTCAGTATCCAGGGTAGCTCATTGCTGTGATAATTGCCTGCTTGCCATGTATATCATGTAGTATACCAGATAAGGTAGCAAAAAGGCAGTAGTATTTTCTTGGGAAGTCTGAAGCAATCACAGGGAATTAAGAATGCATAGGAATTATTTTAGTCACTTGATGATGGCTCAGTTTCCAACCTTACATTATCACCCCTCAGCAGACAGGCACCAAGGGAAAGAGAACTTCTGCTTTAAAAAAGCAGTGATTTTTCAGAGATAAAGTCTTGGACAATGATTGTTTCCTGCACTATAGCATCAGAATGTCTCAGCTATGACTATTGTTTAGGTACCACACAAGCACTTAGTAAGTGATAGTTTTTCCCCAAGAGGCTTCTGTCTATGTCCAGAAAAATAAAGGTAGAAGGGTGGGGAAGGGGGAAAGAGAACAACCACCAAAACATTTTTTAATAGTGGGCAAGGGTTTAAAATCAGTTTTGCAAGAAAGAGGAATTCCTAGATGGCTGGGACCAGTAAACCTCATTTGTTACTTTAACTCCATGGATTAGCGTTACAAGTACTGCCTACATGAAAGTTTATGTAAAAATAGGGACATGTCTTTCAGAGACTTAGTATAACAAAATTGTATTCTAGACCTCAAAATGGCCATAGGATATTGGTTTTAATGACTTAATTAATTTCATAGCTTCCACCCTACAATTTCAGCTCTCTTCTGTTCTTTGCAAGAGGAGCCATACAGTCTTACAGATGTGAATTGTTAGTAGGTACCTGACCAACAGAACCTCAGTGGCTGCTGCCAGGTTCTTAGTACTTATATATGGAGCTATAACCTCTGCTAGGACCCTTTTTTAACAGATCACCTTCCCCAGATGCCTTTGAGAGCCACTTCTGGTATTTAGCCAGGCAATGGGAATGCTTGACCTTGCATACCAACTGTCCAGATACACAGCTCATTTAGTGGCAGTAAGCACTTGTCTACTCCAGCCTCCATCCAATATGGAATGCAATCCCACATACTATATAATGTACCTAGGGAAATGCCAATGTTTGCACTTTCTGTTTTCTCTCTGGAAGATGAGTAATTGTTTTTTCATGGGCTGTATGCAGCAAGGTAATAAATATTTTGCATTGTTGATATCTGACTCAAATTCAGATAAGCACCTGAAGGTAGAAATGCATTCCTTTAAACCCAGCTTTAAAATATGTCCCAGAGGCTTACAACATTGCTCTCTCCAAATGGGGCAGAGAGCAGGCACATTCCTCTACAGCAACACTCAAGAAACTTGCTGTCTACTAATATTGCACCTCTTCGGACTTCTTCATCTACTATTAGCACTTTTATTTTTTTAATTAGTAGTAAAATATTTTGGAGACAGGTCTAATTTTCACCCTCTTTCTTGTTTATTTACTTATTAAAAATACTCTTGTAATGCTGAACAGTACCATAACCTCCTAAAAGTGAAAAAGTTTGTAGCTCATGACCTGTAGGTGGGCAAGCAGAGGATTCTAGGGAAATCTGCACCCGTACAAAGTGCACGTTTCTTTAGCCCGTGCTAGATAAACTTTTTCACCCCTCTTGTCAAGTTATCCAAGTATTATTGAGAAGAAATACAGGTGTGAAGCACCAAGTGAAGCTCCAGAACTGGGGACACAGAAGTTGTTCTGGGAGGGTAATTTTTCAGAGGGAGTTGTTTGGGAAATTCCGGCAATACATGTTTACCTGAAAGGCCCTATTTCTTTTGCAGATCCAACTTCTGAAAGTCCTAAAAGTAGTTCTGGAAACCAGACAGGGAGTGATATCAGCTATTCCAGTGAGTATTCTTACTTAATTGTTTTATTTCTAGCCTTACCAGATTTAGGCCCTATTACAAACCAAATTTAAGTGCTGGTTATAAAACTCCTCTCAAAGAGAAACAGAGCTCAATAAGTTGACACTTTTCTCACTGAAGAGCAGAACAATTATTCCCAAGGACTGATTCTAAGTGGTAAGATTGAAAAAAAAAAGCCAACAAAAGAAAGTCATCCCCTGCTAGAAAAGACACAAGGGAACATACGAAAAAGTTGCTCATATACATGTTGTACACATTATAGGAATGTATTTTTGTGAATGTATAATATGAATATATTATTCATATTGTCATGGGAGAGAAGGTCTAGGAGGCAGTCTTCTGCAGACTCTTTAAGCACTTGGTATTTGCGTGATGCATGCTACTTAATCTTTCATTTTAATATTATGCATCTCTGGGGCAAGAGTGTTGCTGCAGCTTCACTATTTCCAACCCAAAGTACTGACTAAGCAAAATATGTTTGATGTTTTCCCACAGTAAACTGTCTCTCTCTAGTTCCATAGATGCACAGACGCATCTATATGAATATTAAATATTAATTGCATCAAGGGCCCTTGAATGCAGCCTCCCCCTGACACAGGGCTTAGGCCAGCAGGCAGGAGAGTGCTTGCTGAATTTGAATGTGGCTGGTTGCTGCCAGAGAAACGACAAAAAGGGGGAAGCTGGGCTTATATATTTCCCAGGGAAAGCTTCTCTTCATTACATAATTCTTTCCTTTTTTTGCTTCTTGGCTGGGAAACACCTGTCAGGAAATGGCAGATGGTGGGAAATAATAAAAGGAAAGAAATGTCCTCATTTTAAAAGGAGATCTTGCATTTTCTATCCCTGGTTGTAAGTGCTGTGGGGAATGTTACTGAATTATGCAATTCCTTGGTGTCTTTCTGGGTGCACAGTGTTAAAAGCAAAATAATCACTTCAGTTGCTGAATTTCAGACAGATCTGTTTTTTTCTTTTTTTGTCTTTTTTTTTTTTTCAGAAAAAGAGGGAAAAATAAATTACATGTTTAAAAAAAGTATTTCTAAAACAAAACTTTCTCACAAAACTATTGGAGGCCATCAACACTGGGGTTGAATGATGAGTGCTTTCATCAAAATTATGGTGGGCCCAGTGAGCGGGTGCTGAAACCTTGTTCTTTTACTGAAAAATGGGTGAAACCAGTTCCACAGGGCAGCATGAGTGTCAGGGAAGGAGTAAGGGTGGGAGAAGGAAGAAACCTAAATCTTTCCTCCACGAAGCATCCAAACTTGAGGCTCAGTGGCTGCAGGAAGAATAACAGGAGCAGTAGGTTACCCTCTCCAGAGAAATGAGTAATGCTTGGTGAAGTGGAGCTGGAGGTGCCTCTCACCTTAGTGTGTGCAAGTACCTTTACACTTGTAATGTAAGCGGCAATGTAAGTCAGAGGCAGCAGCCAAAATTATGTTCTCCCTCTTTTGCAGATATTATCTTGCCAATTGTCATCACCCTGATAGTCATTACCCTCTCTGTCTTCTCACTTGTGGCTTTGTACAAAATGTGCCAGAAGAAAACTCCAGGTATTTGCTTTGCTTTCTCTGCGGGGGGGGGGGGGTGGAAAATCAATGCGCTTTTTATTATTAAAAGATCTCTTTTGGATTACCTTAACCATCACTGTTGCAGTGGTCTGGTGGGAAAGCTTTTTGTATTTTGTGCTTTGCATAAAGTGGGAAACTAACACTTCATTTTCAAAATCAGTATGAAGACCAGAGTGAGTAAAAATTATTTTTTGGAGAATATGTAATGCTGTAAAGTTTTTGTTCATGCTTTTGCAGCTACAAAGAGCTAACAACACCTGTGCTAACACAATCAATCAGTTAGAAATAGACAGTGAAAACTAAATTCGAAGATATTCAACAAAATCACTTTATTTTATCTTTCTTCTAGATACAGGCAAAGAAATGTCAGTGTTTTCTTTTGGGATATACCTGATACATACACACACACACATGCACATGATGCATGAGTAAAATGTTCCAGTTACAGTATAATGCACGTGGAGCATAATCCCTGAGCAAACAGTGTTTTCAGGAATAGTAATTTTGACAGAGCAGCTAAAGTCACTATCTGTTTCTCTATTGTCCATTAAATACTTAAGATAATGAGTTATAGTTCCATCAAAGTCTACTTGCCAAATGTTTCAGGGTTGCCCAAGTAGGCCTCAGGTAAGTGTCAATTTCGGTTAAAAAAACCCAGATCTGAATCCAAACTGTGGTTTTCTGTCCCTGTGAGCTGGCATGAGTTAGGAGACCTGTGCAGAACTGTGAAATCACCAGGCCTTGGAAATACAGAATCACAATAGGGTGTTGAAGCTGTAAACCAAGACAAACAGTGTGTCACAACCAATTTAGCCAATGACATGACAAAACAGACCCAGATAAACAGAGGAAGGTGTGCTCCTTACTTAGGAAATTACTGAATATTCAGAGTCAAGAGATAAAGATGTGAGATGAAGAGCATTTCCTTACCAGCCTCCCCTATGCACAAATGTCATCAGGCATTGTATTAGCAAAGTCCTTTGGAAGATAGAGTAGATATCTGTAGTGCTTCCTGTAGGATTTGCCTAGATCTATCCAGTGCACTTCCTCTGTGCTTGGTGCCATGGAGTTGGCTCCGTGTAACCCCCTGGCCCCTTCCATCTGCCCACACTGCACATAAGCATAAAATATATTCAGTATATGATTCATTTTGGAGACAAACCTGTTCCTCATCGATGGGGATGACAAACTGTTATCAGATGTCATGCCAGGCTGTACCCCCAGGGGGTACAGCCTCAGGAACACCCTTGTTCCCTCAGTCGCCTTACCCTGTATCTTTTAGCTCAGTTGTGTACGTGAGAACCATCACATATTCACATCCTCTATGCCAGCTACCCAGGGATTTGGGAGCTGCAGGGAAAAAACTGCTTCTGTTGTGCTCTTGGACAAGCCAAATGTCATTCTCCTTGGTTTCCAGAAGTGTTGGTACAAGCAACATCAGTTCACTTCCATAGATGACCAGAAAAACAACAATTTCTATTCAAGTTGGTTGATTGTGTTTATGAACTTAATGTAATACTGCAAAATTAAAACTGAGCCTTCTGCTAGCAGCTGCAATTGCCATGTCTAAATGTTTGAGGTTTGAATTCCAGCAATCAAAATGATATTAACTTTTTTTGTTCTTCCAGAGAGACAAGAGAATGGTGCTGAACAGTAGGTTGAATTCTTTTCATTGCTTTGAGATCTATCACAGGGCACTTGTAAATGTAGCAGATTTTGCATAGGATTTTCTTTGATCTTTCTCTGTTTAAATATAGTAATCAGTTGCCGCCCCAAAGAGAAATATCCTGTTGAAAGTGCTGCACTTGCAGTTATTGTAGACCTGTATACATGATAAGCAGCTGTTTCAGCATGGATAGAAATGTGGTGACTCTCAACTGTTTTGCAATTTATCCTTTTGAAAGGGATAAACAGTTTATGCTATGCCACAGGACTCATTGCCCAGTCTTTTTTCAGTTTTTTTTCCCTTTTTGCCTCATTGATCCATGTCTTCTACCCCTGTATCTTTTCCCACCCCCCTTCTTTTGTTCATGTTTTCTCTCTTTTTAATGTGTTTCCTTTTTATTCTGGATTATTTATATATGTATTTCTCTTGTTCCCCATTATATCATGTTCCCCTGTTCCATCTTGTTTCCACTAGACCACTTGCACAGGTTCAGTTGAAATAGTAGTGGCATAAGGAGTGTCAGGAGAGGGAAACTGAGAAACATACATTGGAAGATACAAACTAAAGATGATTGAGCCTGGCAGTGGCCGCTTGTATGACCAAAAGCAGCATTTAGGCTGCTGATTTACTTGGTCGCCCTGACTCCTTGGCCATCTGAAGTGGTCCTTCTTTGCAATTCAACATGGCTAAAAGGCTTGCATTGACAGAAAAAATATTACTCCTTTCTCCATGGATGTACCTCTTCCGTCAGGTCCTAGATTAAACCTGGAGTTACGAAACTTGATTTATTACACATTTTAAGAGAAAGGTATTTTCAGAGATGTTGGTATATGGTATTTTCTGCCACTTGACCCCATGTAAAGCCCATTTTAAGCCTGTCAGTTTAGACTGGAGTAGATGCTGCCTCCTCAGGACCAAAATCTTAGAGTTTTGGTTGGATGACCAACATGTGTGCTGACTGCTTAAATGTTTTCTGATTTCAACAGAGCCCAGTCAGATAAAGAAGGAGTCAAACTTCTTTCTATGAAGACAACTTCTCCTGAGACTGGTGAGTGTTTCCTTTGTGTGTATGTCTGTTTCCCTGTCTGAGCTCAGAGAAGAGCAATTTTTGGGATTCAGTTCCAATAGCAAATCCATCTTCAGTTCCTGTCAGGTCAAAGTTACTGCAAACAATTCTTCTACAGAGCAAATCCCCAGACTGGGATCCTGTAGAGCTGCAGTTCAGCTGTAGTATTTGGGAGTGCTGTCAGTATTTGGGAGTGAGAAGTATGACTAGCTTAGGAAAATATTTTATTTATATCATTGATGGCAAGCAATCTAGGATAGTTCGGAATAACAGTGATCATGGTGTTTATCAGATAGATCTGGTTGTACAAGGAAGTTTGAAGACTGGTAATATCAGAATCACAGAATGTTCTGAATTGGAATGGTGAACTTAAGTGAATGGCCCATGTGAAGGTCCAATCCAGAGCCTTGGTGTTATTATTACCATGCTCCAACCAACTGAGCTAATATCCCAGGGATCAAAAGGTTTGTGAGTCAGTGCTGTATGTAATCAGGCTTCTGTTGGAGTTGGTGTCAGCAGTGTTCAGTCAGCCCTGTACACAGTCACCCTTTGCATTCAAAATCCTACTCTCATTGCAAATCCCTCTGTCCTGTGCTTCAGGGTCTTACAAAATCTAAAGGAACAAAGGTTACTGCTAACATGCACAAAAGAAAGAAAAAATCTCAAAGAGATGGATGCAGTTATAGGTTCTGCAAAAAAATGGAGGGGCACAAAATAAGTCTGAGGCAGAACAGAATTCTGACTAATCAATCAAAACCTCTAAATCTCTCATGGTAGAGCTAGTCGCGGTGAAACTTCACACCTTCACCCAATGCTTTCTCAGTCATTTAGGTCCCACCTCATCTGCAAAAGTCCCTCCAGAAAAACAGTCTCTTAATTTCTACTTTTTAGCTATAATACTCTTTTTTTGTTTTTAAGCTTTTTGGCCATCTGTTTCTCCTACTGACATTTCTGAGGCTGACCAATAGCCTCTCTCTCTCCTTTTGTCCAAATCCTTGGAAAGTCCTCTGAGATACAGCACTTGATGTGAACTATCCTCTGCTTGCTACAGAGGCACAGTTTGGACTCTCTAGCCGTCTCTGCAACTCTCTGAAGCTTTTGCACAATCCAAAAGACCCACAGGGCATCTCTGGCAGCTGTTGCAGCAAACCAGAGTCCTACAAGTTCCCCATGGCCTCTTGACACAGAGCTAGGGGCTAGAGGGGGACAGGAAGGGCCTGCTCCATCACAGGGCATATAATTCTGTCCCACTGCTTCTGGGTAAAGGCAAACGACACTTTGGCACTTTAAGGCTGCATTTCAGAGCTTCATGATTTGGGATTTTTTTTTAAGAGTATGTCTTTGGGAATGGACTTCTGGCTTATTTTGAATATGGAGTTGTGTGTATGTTTTCTTAAAACTGTACTCTTTTTTTTGAAAGCTGAATGAAGTTAGAAACTAATTAAGGGACATTTTTTGATTGATTCTGCCCTCATGCCATTTCAAAACCAAAGTGACTTCATTGACAGTAGCAGAACTGTTTGTGGTTTACTGCAGCGTAAATGGGAAAAGACATAGGCTCACCTTTTTTGCCCCCCCACAAGATGAGCTCTGTTAACTGTTAATCAGCTACTGGTTCACCAAATATCTGAGCATCTTCCATCCAGATATTTTTTTTACTGAACTATGATGTGTGCATGCTATAATTAGAAGATTTGAGTCATAACCACTTAGAAGACAAGATTCTTTCTCTCTTCTCATTAATGCAATTCATATTTAAACCAGCTGCCATTTTCTCTTGAATTCATACAATGTTATGTCTTTCAAAATTAAACATGCTTTCACAGAAAGGGAAGTCCTCCTTTTGCCTAGGTTTTCAGAATCATTTTATTTACTTAAAAGCCAGAGTGGCAGAGGGGTCTGTTTCTTCCAGAAATATTTGTCACTCGTACAGGTATTTAAAAATGTTAGGATGTCTCCCTGTTTGAATCAGATTTACTTGCTTTGTTAAAAGCTCAGGCATAAAGGCAGATGTTTCTCATGGTATAGGCACAAAAACTGCCTGACTCATGGGCCTTCTCACAACTACTGACAACAATTGCCCTGCATAAAACTTCTTTACAAGTGTTCTTTTTCCTTGGTCCAGCTGTTTAGAAGTGTATGTTGTGGCTGTTTCTTTATGTACCAACAAAACTACAAAAAGTTGCGAGTAGAAAAACTGAAATTAGAAAGATCTAAAGAGAAACGTTAAGTTCACAGGCAGGGCTACATCATCCTCTCACTATCAATAGGCAGCTCTTCCCTAAGGTCAAGCATATCTACAGTGAAGTTCTACTTTGATATATATTCAAATTCAGCTTTATTAGAAGTATACATTCTATTTTTTTTTTCATTTTTGCTTTTCATTCCAAACAGAAGACTTTGAGATTGTACAATTTTGTAAAATAGGTGTAGGACAAATAAGGACCTACAAACTGTTTGAGCAAGCAACCTAGAAAGACCCTGTGTCAGTGTTGTGCATAAATCTTGATCAAAAGTTATGGTGAGTTTAATCTTGTCTTCCTTCCTCTATCTAAAAACCATGCCAGCTGCACATAGTTGAAAAATATGTATGTGTCCAGAGGGCTGTTTATCCCATCTGCCCTGGACATCTATCTTGAGCTGGAATGGGCTGACCTGTGGTAGCCCATTGGTTCCTGAAGGATCCTATTTTAGGACTTTTTAAATTAGGTTGTGAATATGAAATGAAAGAAAAAGGAAAGACTCCTTTTTCAGAGGCACAGCTGAATTAAATTTAATCAAGAATATTATTTCAAATATCTACAATTAATGTGAAAGAATACAGGAAAACAATAGTTTTCAATTAAGCCTGGACTAAAGTAATGTTTTTTAATGGAGTAATATCATCCGGACACTAGGTAAAAAAGAGCTTTAATATTGTCATTTTTTATAACTCTTCTTAGAAGATGGAATTGCTAATGTCTTTGAGCTCTAAGGCACAACTAGTGTAGAATGGATGTAAAGTATAAAACCAAGGAAAACTAAACTAGAATCAGTAAATTTTTCATGCATGTTTGTCAGTGAACTGCAACACCTGATGCAAGATAAGTGTCTGTTCTTGCATATTACTTGAAAACTCAGCCTGAATAAAAATTGTCTCAAAAGTTTTACACTAATGTACAAATGCAGGACTTATGGCAGCTATTTCATGTTGACAGTACAGGCAAATTTAGGGTGGCTCTCCCTAGGGAGAATAAATGGTCTTTTATAATACAGTGTTCTAGAAAATCTACCAGCAAAAATATTTATTTTAGAGCCTACAAAACTGCACATTTAGCTTGCCAGTGATAGTTATATTTCCTGAGAATATAAGATGAAGGGTTTTAATTGATGACTAAGAGATCAATACCATCAGCCATGAGGTTTAAAGTATTGCCTGTCTTGAAAACAGACCTAATTTTTCTGTAAGGGTTCTTGTGTATTACACTGAAAAACAGCAAAGGTACTGATCACCTTTTTAGGACTCATGAAAAATGTTGAGGGATGAAATTTTCTCAGTTACAGAAAGGTTGGTGAATAGAAATTTGGGTAAAGCTACTCCCTACAGGTGTATGATGTCTGATGGAAGCATTGATACCTGAGTAATGACTTCAGAATTTTCTTTTATGGCCCTTGCCTGGAATAACTATTCTAGAGCAGGAAAAACATATGAAACACCTTTTTAGTAGAAGCACACCAGTTCAATATTCAATGTAAAGTCTCATAGAGATGTGCAGGTGACATCATATTTCAGACATGTTAGGTATAATCCTGGCACCTAAGCATAAGCTGATCCAATAAAGCATGATTTATAACCAGACTGAGCTGTTTTGAGGTGAAAGGGTAGGATATTACTTACTTGGCTTGTAGACATATTGTCTCTTCTGCACTGAGTTTTCTGAAAGAGTGTTAAATGTGTCAGAGCTGTGGTAGCTCAGATTTTGGTGACACCTGAAATGGAAGGTGGCTAGAGAAGGATTTGTGGCACATGTCTGCATTAGGGCTTCCCGAGATACCCACTGTGGACAAAAAATGAGAATTCAAGTGATGTTACTAAACAGAGATGGGAAAACATATCAGGCAAAGATGGTTATTTGGGAGACACCTAACCTGTTCCATTGGTAACCCCTTTAACTTATTGCAATCATAGTGGAGAAGGAGGTCAGTTAATACCTAGAGTTGCTCTCTGATGGCACTGCAGTGCAAAGATAGCATGAACCGAGGAAGCAGGAAAACTTGCCTTCTCCATATGCTTCACATCGCTTCCAAAAGCTGCTGCTGTTCAACAGTAATGATGGCCTTAGAGCTGTTACCTGCTGCTTTAGCTGAATGTTCTTCAAGACAACCCACTGCAGTGCTAGGGCTTGGACATGGGAAATCCTGCGCTGTTCTGAAACAGTGTGGTCAAATGACAATGTCTTCATCACTGCTTTCCATAACCCTCCAAACGCTAGGGCTAATTGTTCTGCCTCACTCATCAAACAATAGATGTGGTTTTAGTACAAATCAGGAGCTGGTGCAGACCTTGTTTCCTGTTATGCTAGTACATCTGAGCATGGGCCATTGCATTTAAGAAAGTAAGAAATTTTTGGGATTTCCTCATTAGGGACCCAACTCAGGGAAATTTAGCCCTGCAAGTGGTCATGACTCCTTAGTGGAACATTCTTAACATGCATTGAGACACTGACCTCTTTCTCACTATGTCTAGATCTATATGGATGTCTCTAGGAGCAGGTGAAGAATCTGAGTCATTCTGCCAAGGGAAATTCCCTTCCCTCTCCCACTTCCTTGCAAGATAAGCAGTGTAGATCAGTGCAGAGCAGTCTCCTGTCACTCTGAGTGCTTAGGAGTGGTAAGAGCTGGTGTTCCTGCTAATGTAGGATATGATATTGATTATTTCTGTTTCCTAGCCTGAGATGTAGTTTCAGGATCTCATGTTTTTTCCCCTGCACGAAGAGCACTTAGAAGCTGCTTTATAGAAAAGGGTCCCCTTGCAACAGAGAAAGATATCAAGTACTTCCTTCCCTCTCCTTTTCTTTCTCATTTACTGATACTCTATTTTTTTAACCTTGTATTGTATAATAGCCTGAAGTTATGTTTCTTTCTTCACGGGAACTGTAGAATAAATTTTCTTAGCTTGTGGCTGGGCTCTGTTTGTGTTTACTCACACCACAAAGTTCTGACTGTACACATTTCCAGCTGAAATTTTTGGACAAAACTGTTGTCAAAAACATAGTCAAACTGTAGTCAAAATAGCATGTTTCTGTCTGTATTTCTAATTTGGTTTGTGAGCTGTGCGTATTTTCAAGGGTTTTTTAAGCAGTCTCTTACATTCAGCCTGCTAAGGGTCAGGTGATGTTTTCCCCTGTGAAGCATTTGCTGACTTCCCAGCCTGCAGTTTTCTGAGATGCTCCTCCTGAGGGAGCCACCTCCCGCCCTTTGCTGCCCGTTATGCAGCAATTGCTTTCCTGTCCTTCACCTGAACGTTTCCACACACCCTCTCTCTGCCATGGTGGATTGTTCAGATCCATCTGGCATGCTGACAGTGGTGAGGAGCAGCTTGCAGGAAAATGGTGAAGCGTGTGGCAGGGGAAGCTGCAGCACATTGCAGGTACTGGAGTCACTGGCCTACAGCAAACTCTGCCACTGGTTCCCACTTAATGCTGTTCTCCATCATCTTTATTTCAGCTCAGAGTGGTAAAAATAGACTTTTTGATTCCTGTGTCTGCAGAGATAGTTTTATACTTTTATAAAAGATAGGCTCCTGCAATCAGATTTTATTAAAAGCTTGCTTTAATTCTTTGCTCCAAATCTGATTGCCACTTACAAGCAATTTCTCAGCAGCAGATATTACAGTGAAATAACAGCACAGCTAACTTTTTCTTACAATGTAATCTGAGATGCAGTACAACCTATTTTTTATGTGAAAGACTGTTTTTATATCCTTTTTCTTTCAGCTTTCCCAGTAATGTCAGAGGCTTTTAGCCAGGTCAAAGAGTTTCCGTACTCATAGTACTCGGTCTGTACTCTCTTTTATGTCATAATGTTCTGCAATGTATATGTATTCTGAATAATATATTCAGATTCTGAATCAAATGTGGAGGGGTAGGAGGAGAGGGAAAATTGCAGTGAGATTAATACAATATCCTTCCACAACGGTGAGACAAAGAAATGTTTGTTTCAGAGCTTCGAAACTGATCTTATTGCAATCTGTAATTTCAGCTGATTGTACCCATTACTTATTCACATACATTGGCATCAGAATGCAACATTAATGGTTGGAAATGAGTATATTTGTAAATGAAAAATCAAAATAAATACTGCACAAGTGAAATTTTAATTAGGAACATTTAGGAGCATCTCCTAACATAATTAGGAGCATTTTCACTGCAGCACTATTTCTTTTCTTATCTTTCAGCTTGGAAGAGCCCTCAGTAGCTATGTATTAAGTATTATTTCCATGCACTTAAAACAAATATGTTGAAGGATGAGGATTTATGAGTACAATTTTTTTTTCTTGTACATCTTCCTTGTCTTTATCTTTTTGAACCATGACCATGTTTTAGAGGAGGAAGAGTGCAGGATGTATTGGATCAGGCTCAGTGCCTACACTCCCAATGTCTTTGGGTGGATCAGTGACCAAGGCTCTGGCAGAAGTGTTCAAAGGGTGCCACATGGAGGCTGTGTGTATGAAAGACCAGTACTGTATTGTGTAAGTTGTTAGAGAACTATCTTCTTTAGTATTGAGGCTAAGGAGCCATCACCTGAGCCAGCTGTACCTGCTGGGGCCCTGGATCTCTGTAGCCTCAAATCCAGTCACAGAGGATTTGTTAGAGGGTAGATCACATGAGATGAAAGGAAGTATGAGAAACAGGAAAGGAGTCCAATAATGTGTCCTACACCATGGTATTCCAGCAGCCTGTGGCTTGGAGACATCCTTAATCAGGCTTTTTATCCTTAGTGTTTCATACTTTTCAGTGGGTTTTAATTCCACTAATTTGTCTTGTTTGCTGTGGTATCTGCAGCAATAAATCTGACAGTTTAACTATAAATCTGTCTGTTATATGACAGTAATAGTTGGAGACTTTATGATGCCTCTGTCTTTCTTTTTGCAATCCAGTTTCAGACAAAAATCAACAAACAGGTGCAACACTGGAGGAAGAGGGGGAGAGTAAAGGCGAGCTTTGCATGTCAACTAAAACTTCAATGTTAGTATCTGATTTCATTTCCCAAATACTCTGCCTAAGGCCTCTTTCTCAAATTGTGCATAATTTCTTTCAGTTTTTGTAGAAGTGAGTGATATATATGAGGTTGGCTTCTCACTGCCCTCAGCCAATCTCTGAGCTTGCAACTCCTCCTCCATCAGGAGAGGTGTCCCATGGCAGGACCACAGGTAAAGGGGGGTCATGTTGCACTTGGAGCTGTGCAGTTGGTAGCGCTTTAACTGTACCAATTACTTTCTTCCAGTTCCCTTCATCTCCCATTTTTCTCAGGCCACTCACTTACTTTTCAAGGTAGACAAATGTACAATGAATTTTCAACCCATTATCAAACAGTTACTGCTATAGTAGCCATCAAATTGGATCAATACCTTATGCAAGATATTTAATACCTATGTAGTGAGAAGCTGGTGGTTCAGGTTTCTCCTGATATCTTCCATGTCCTGGTGCATAACACTAGAGTTTGTGTGTCATCCTTCTCTAAATGCATAATCCAGAGTAAATAAAATCCCAGTTTTTCACTGATGATGTTGTGCAGCAATTTTGCTCTTGCTGGTATATTTTGTATATTTTGTATATTTCTCTTTCAACGATGGCCTCACATTGCGTCAAGGGAGTTTAGATTGGATATTAGGGAAAATTTCTTCACAAAAAGGATTGTTAAGCATTGGAACAGCCTTTCTAGGGCAGTGGTAGAGTCATCATTACCGGAAGTGTTAAAAAAATGTGTGGCTGGGGCACTTGAGGATACAGTTTAGTGGTGAATATGGAGATGTTGCTGGTCTGATGGTTGGACTTGATGATCTTATAGGTATTTTCCATACTTAATAGTTCTATGATCCCGTGACAGCCTTCAAAAGATCCAGACAATGTATCTGGACTGGTTGAGCACCTCCACTGCATCCTTTATTTTCTCAATCAGCAAAAATTCAGTGTGGAATAATTTATTCAGTCTATTAAAATGCCATCTGTTCTGACAAACTACTGAACACAAGTATTTGTTTTTCATTTCCCTTATGGGAAGCAAGGTTTAGTCCGTTTATTTTGGTGATGGCTTGGGGACAAGTTTGGGGGTTTTTTGAGTCTTGGAGTCTATTTGTGTCAGTTAAGACTGTTTTTAGATCAATGTAAATGTCTTACTTGCAACTAACCTGAATATACTTGGTTTGCCCTTTGAGTTGCAACTGTGTATTTAGCAGAATATCAAACTGCTGAACCATTGAACTCCAAAATTGATCTGGACACCTCTCTATGCAGTCTCCAGGTGTATTGCAGCTTTGCATCTAAACCCATCCACTACCCTTTTATCTCTTGAACAGAGAGCATCTGTGACCACTTCTTCTACAGCATATAATCATTGTCTCTTCATCACTGGATTGTTGGCTGACACTAATGATTACAGACCTTACAATGCAAATATCTTCAGGCACATTTGCAACCATGGAGTAGCCATGACTTGCTTTTGTTTCACAAGGCTTGCAGGCTCCTGCCCTCTTGGAAGTGCAACAGTAAAGAACATCCCTGCCTGCATCCATCACTCACCAGACACTGATACTGCCCAGGCAATAGCTGGGGGCAGTTCACTGTTCCAGGGATAAAGCACCTGGAAACCTGGATAGGGCATGAGTGCCTGTGTGCTGCGCTCTCAGGGTCTGCAGAAAGGCAGAGTCACCCCTCTGGGCTGGTCACCACTGCAGGCAGGTGCTTCTCAAGCACTTTGCCCTATGCAGCCAGTGCTGCTCCCCCATTCCATGCTCTGATCCACCGTCTGTTGGCACAAATGGGATGCTACCCAAGGAACTACACTACTCTGGAGCCTGCCCTTAGACGTGTTATTTTCCTGGGGTGCTTCCATGTAAATCTATATGCAGAACAACCAGCTGAGAGTGGAACTGATAACAAAGTACTGATAGTTATTACTACTATTGGATATTATCTTCAGCATGGTAGTATATTTCACAATTAATTTCTCCAACACTTTCTTTTTTACATAGTTTTGCCAATTTCTCTCTTCTGTCCCCTATTTAATCTTCAATTTCTGTATACTAAACAAGGAAAGTAGAAACATGCAGAAGGAAAAATAAAAATAAATTTAAAAATAAATGAGAGTTCTTGAAAATTTCATTCCTTTGTTAGTATAAAACTGTTTAATATTTGAACTGGTTCACTTTATTTTAGCTTTTCAGCACAAGATTTTTATCTAACTAAAACATTTCACCTACCAAAAATATGTCTTATTAAGATGTTCCAGGTTTTTACTAGCAGAAACTTGTGCTTTCCTTTGCTCTGCCTTAAATTTGACATGATAAGAGCTTCTGAAACTCTATCTTAGCAACACTTCAAAATTATTTTAAAATCCTTTTTTTTCCCCCAATATTGAACACTTGGGAAGTAAACACTATTCCAGCACACTATTGTTGAACAGTTTTCAGTGGATACCAAGTCTTCTACTCATCTCCAAAAAGCTGCACTAAATTAAAGAGCCTTTTTTTGCTGTGAAGAAAAGCTGTCTGAAAACTATTGATTTTTTCCATTCTCTTCAGGAGTGCAACTATTTAATTTGGCTGCTAATTATTTAAGTGCCTAATCAGTGGATTTTTTTATAATCCTAATTTGTATTACAATTTGCAACCCTAGGCCATTCATAGTTTGTAGCTTTTTAATACATATTCACTTCTCCTGGAATGTAATACATCACTTCCTTGCCTCTCATGTGGGCATGAGAAATTAAATTGTCTCCTGCAGGTGAGAAGAGAGGCAGAAAGAGATATTTGGGTTTTCCTGCCCTCATGGCTGTTTCCATGTGGGTCTGGATTCTCCAGGGAAGAAATATTGAGAACGGTGTGAAGTTCTTAAATGTTCGTCCTTCTGCTTTGAAGGAACTGAGCTGATGTCAGTGTTACTGCCAAAAATTAATTTTATAGTTCTATCTTCTTATTTTTATAATTCAATGTTCTAATCATGCCTATAAATTAATTAAAGTCTTACTCCTCTTCAACCCCCATGAGAACTGCCTTGGAAAATACTTTGTGGTAGTAACCCACCATTTATGAGCAAATCACAGGGGAAATAATCTATAAAATAGGAAGAGTGGTAAAAATCTATTGTGTGGACAGTTTTTGCTGTTAAGTAAATCTGAAAAGGAGACTGGCTAGTTTGCACCCTGGTCAGTAATGTGCTCCTGCTAGACTCATTTCCATGTTTATCTGTCTTTCCATGTTTATCTGATGTAAACGTGTTTTCTGTTTCTTAGGAGAGCACTCATCTCACGGAAAGAATAAAACTCGTCAACTCTTCACATCTCAGCAATAAATACGTAAGTTTATAGACTTTGTTTTCTGTGCTGTAACATTAGTGTTTGTTAGTCCCTTTAATACTTTTTAGTCTCAGTATTGTGCCATGTAACTAAAAAAAAAAGAGTTAAAAATGCAAGTCAAAAAGAGAAATTACTTTAGTTGGCAGCAGCCTCAAGGAAAAATGGCTTAAACAAAGCTCAGCTCGAGCACCTCTTCATGAGCAGATTCACAGTCAAAATGGGGGGCTCAAGAAGCTGCCAGCTCACAGAGACAGATCTTTATAGGCAAGACATATGACTTTGGCTGTTCAGCATTTCCTGGATTTAAAGTCCTGGGTGAATTTTCATTCTATTTCAGCGAGAAATAATCGATTTTTAAGGGCAGATACCTATTTAAAAAAAAGAAATTTGGTACCCAGAAGTTTTTTACTCCTTTTTTTTCCATGAAAAATCTGAATCTTTTTCACTTCATGCAAAAGCCAGCACTTTAACTGAGGTGGTTTATTATGGCTTGAAATCCTCGGTGTTTAACATACATAGCAAATGTTAGATGGTATTTATATGTGTGAAAGGGAAGAGACCACCCGAGCACCTTTGAGACCCAGTTTTTTAGGTGCTGCATTTTCCTTCATGTATGAAGCTTGCTCGGCAGAGTATCCACTTCCTATGGAGCTGCTTCTCTCATTTGTGGATAACTGTGGAGAGCTGTGGTCTTTTACTGAGGGTGGGAGAAGGAAGCAGAGTGTGGAAGGGTGCTGTGTGACCAGGGTAGAGCAGGAGGCAGGGGACAAGGATGTCCTGGATGAGCTGGGTGTCACAGCATGCCTGGGATGGACCTGACAGAGGCTCTGGCAAAGCTCAGCCTCCCACCAGCACTGTAGAATCAAGCCCCTCTAGAACGGGTCCCATCAGTCTCCACTGAGAAATACCTGGTTGACCAGAAATGTGAAAAACATCTTTGATGGTTTTGACCTATTCTCATTTCACCTAGGTAGAAACTGAACTTTCCTGATGCCAATAGTAAGGACAAAATTACCTCTTTTGTTCCTTGAATTAGAGCAGCAGAATACAGTTTCGCCTACATTACTGAAAACCCAGAGAT
Organism: Acridotheres tristis; assembly: GCA_037013685.1. Classification (NCBI taxonomy): domain Eukaryota; kingdom Metazoa; phylum Chordata; class Aves; order Passeriformes; family Sturnidae; genus Acridotheres; species Acridotheres tristis. The sequence goes on along the minus strand of CM072888.1, from coordinate 21,911,017 downwards.
GGTTCAATTTGTGTGGATCCAGGACAAGGGCCTGGACAATTAATTTAATCTTTATTGTCTCTCCCATATTGGATTTATTCTGTGTCTTCCATTTTAGCTTACCCTTATGTTCCTGGACAACCTTACCTGGAATAATAATCTTGAGATACTCTTGTCATTTCAGATGTGAAGCAGCCTGTTTTATCACAATATGCAGGAATATCTCACCAAAGTTGTGTTTCAATGGGAAATGTGGAGAAGCTGAAGCTTTTTACCATAAGGACATTTGTGTTAATGACCAAGTTTTGACTTCTAAATCTCAAGCATCTCTTTTCCCTTCTGGAATGACATGTAATTTTTTTGATGGCTTAATAACTGGTATATCATGTATATTTATTATTTTCACATATAGTAAAAGCAGGGAAACAAGGTTGAAGAGAATGTAAAAACAAGAAGGATGAAGATAATGTAAAAATTTGCATTTGATGTTTGCATAGTAACTACTGAAAATGTTTTCTGAACACACAGGAAGGAATATGTCAGCATACTTTGTTGAACTTATGGTAGCTATGGATCTTTTAATTGTATGTAGCAGAATACAAACAAGGCCTGACCCTTGAAACAGGACTGGGCAAACAGCCACTATGAAAATTAATTCAGTGATTTGCATGAGACTCCTCACTGTAGCACATGCTTTGCTTGTCATAAATGTTTACAGGGTGGGATGCCTGGCTGAGATGCTGAAGTGTGGGCTTCTTTTCTGTGAAGGGAGGAATATACCTTGCACTGAGGCTCTTTGAAATTCTGTAAATTACTGAATATAATCCTTGCAATGTAGCAGGCAATAGTTGGTTTTCACCTGATCCTTGGCTAATTGCATTATGTGTGCTACAAATATGACTCCCATTACAGCCTGGGGCACACAGTGGGAATCAGCAAGGTAAGCAATTTCACAGATGAACCTTCTTCCCTGTGTTCTGAGTAAGGCATGAGATTCCTGCAGGTTATTGAATAACTCTGGAAGTTCAAAGAGTGTTTCAAGTGCTAATTACAGACACACTTAATTTGTAAAGAGCTGGCAGTTCCAAAATATCAAGTAGTGCTTCTACCTGCGTGTACCCTACATTTCTTGAACTATAAATGTTTGAAAGTTATATTACTGTGAGCATCTGCTCAGTCTCAATCCACTGACTGTAGCATTCCAAGAATTACCTTTTTTTTTTTTTAATTTGGAAATGGAAAGAAGACAACAGGCGGTCTAAGTGCAAGACCGAGATCCAGGACAATCATCTAAGTTTTGATACCTATTGATACAATGTTTTTGAGGAACTTTTCTCTCCAATTTCCTTCTCTGAAATATTAAAACTTACCTAGCATTATGGTGAGAGATTGAGCAGATTTATTAGTTCACGTCTATAGACAAATCTGAAAAGTGTTTATTTCCCTGTACTTGGCCATTGCTCTTACTTTCACTTTGGTGGGTCTGATAATTTTCTTTCTTAGTGGCACCATGAGAGACTTTTGGTGAAGCTCGATAAAAGATGGGAAACAAACAAGTGTCCATGGTGCAGCTGAACTTGTGGTTCATTCAGGTATTCCTGGATCACTTGTATTCCTCAGGAGCAGAGAAGTCTTGGATGCCTACTTTGGAAAGGTTGGGCCATCTAAAATATGCCAGTTGGCATCTGCAACTATTCTGGTTCATGATTGATGAGGTTTCCTTCAAAAAAAGCAGTCATTGTGGGTTTTCATGTTGATTAAAAATCCAAGGTATTTTGTAGTGTGTTGTATCATAGTGAAAGGACAGTAGAGAAAAGCAGAGAAATATTGTGAAATATCTGTTTGTGGTTTTGTGCAAAATCTGTTCAGAAACTACCATGTTGTGTCAAAAAAAACCAACTTACTGCCTATTAAAATTTATTATCTTTATTAAGTAGCTATCCTTTTCTGTTTGCAGAAATGCAATCCATTGCCCACATCTAGAGCAGGTATTGCCCATTACTCTGCATTCCTGTTTCCCAGAATGAGATGGACACTTTATGACAAGCCTGGAGAGCAGACATTAGATATTCTGGGTGTGGTGGTGGCAGGGGCTCCATTAAACCTTGCAGAAGGCATGCTGGAGGTTGCAAATGGAAACTCCTCCTCATTACAATCAGTGACAGGGAGAGGACAGGCCTCTCTGCAAATCCTGATACTGGAAAAGTGAAAAATGAAACAGGGAAGGTATTTGGGCTCTTCATGATAAGGGGCATGGCAGACAACCAAGCACTCATTGGAAGGCTGGGAAACATCTCCCAAAAAGACTGGCTTGTGCTGAGTGTGTATGAAGTAAAAGAGGTGAGTTTAGTGGACAGCAGAAATAAGAGCCTGAGATCCTCTTAACCCTTGAAATGACAAAACTTGCAGTAAAGGGAAACATATGAATTTCCATTCTTCTTAAGAATCACAAAGGATTGATGTTTGTATGAAGGAGAGAAGACAGATTTGCTTGAAGGATATCTGAAAAGCACAGAAAGGATTTGGAAGAATATTTTCAAGTATTCTTTGGGCGCTTTTCTTCTGCAAAGTTGGAGGTGCTGGAATTGCCTTTAATGGGAGGCGAACTGTCTGCAGAGAGAACTTAGTATTTAAAGAAGTTACATGCAATGGCTCAAGTAAATGAAAAATAAATGAAAAATCAATTCAGGTTGTCTGGCTCAACAGCTCCACTGTAATACATGTCTAAAAGAGCCACTAGAATTTTTCTAGTCACTAGTATGGCTGAAAAAAACCCCAAAGGTTAAAGTTGGTCCTCCACTGTGAGGTTTGTCTGTATGAGAATACTAGGAAAATGAATCTACATTTGTAAAAGTCTTCTCAGCAAAGTTTGACTAAATCTTCTGTGGACAGTCCCATCTAAATTTAATATTCTTCAGCTTCTGTGTCCTAATTTGCTAAAGAAGTGAATGGCGTCCACTTCAGTGTGGAATGAACATGCCAACAGAAATGTAATTAGACTGGATCTGCTTACAGATTAGTTCAGCTCATGAATTACTTGTTAAACAAGTTTGTAGGTCGAGTGTATGATTCTGATCTACATGTTAAAATCCAAGAACATACAGAACACATTTGCCTTGCAAAAACTTGGGGTATCATTAATTGCTGCCAGCAAAGTGTGCAGGGCTCAGGTTTGCGAGGAGAAAGTGTTTTCAGCACTGCTCATCTCAGGCCTAACATGGGAAGACGAGTCACTGTCTTCAAGCACAGAAAATTTCCTTGAGCTCTTCCCAGAGTCTAACCCTGCTCAGTAAAAAGGTTTGCAATGTTTTGGGAGTGACCAGTTGCAGCATGCTGGAATTTTGAATGCAGCCCCAAACAAGACAAGTGGGCGGTGAAGAAAAAGAGCCAACCAAGCACAAAAAAAAAAGTGTGGCAGAGTCTATTGACAATTGACTTTCTACTCTAAGATGCTGTATCAAGTAAGTTATTTGACTCACAGAAAGAAAAATACTTTCATCATAATTTATAGGGAAAAGGTCTAGAAATGAGAAAAACAACATAGAAAAGTTGAAAATAATTATTTCTAAAAGGTAAATGCTGAAAAGGTAGGCATAAGTGCTTTTCAAGCACAAGCAGTTCATTAACCTTCTAAGGCTAATACATATTTATTCTTGCACATTTGGCTTAGGGCCTCGTGATGGCTGTTCATGAATGGGACAGTCTTTTGGGGTTTATTCTACTTATTGCATCACAGGAATCGTTCTGGCCCTTGACACTCCATTGTCTGTGGACAGAATTATTTTACAGGCACTGCTCAGAAAGCTGTTTAAATGAAAAACATTCCTTGGTCTGTTTGTTGTGGGAAAGTTGTATGGCCTGCCAGCAAGGCTGTTGCAAGGGAAAGCAGTAGCACTGTTAGGATAGTTCACCTTCCAAAACCCCCAAAGACATCCGTGGTTTTGGAATGACTCCACCCCACTGAAGAGGGGCAAACCATTTCACTGCATACCAGTGCACAGTAGACTTAGAGAAAGGCATAAAGCACATCAGTCTCTCTGGCTCGGGATGGGGAGGCCATTGACAGCATCTGTGACACTCTTTGGTTGTCAGCAGCCCAGGATTTGGCTTTTCTGCTGTGCCCTGTGGTGACAGCTCTGCCTTCACAGCCTTCCCTTCAATTTTTGGGCAGAGTGCTGGCTATTGATTTGCTGTTGGATTTCTGCAGTGCTCCTGGGACCTCACCCACCAGAGCATTCCCCAGCCCCAGTGGTGTGCCCCAGCATGCTGGGCACCTCCAGCACACTGCCTACAGAAAGCACTCTCCTCAGGAAGCTTTAAACATGTCTCAGGACCTCGCCGGCACCATTAATTACGGCTCCTCAATTTCTTCAAGTTGGAACCCTATATCTAATAAAATAAAAGAGCTTAAAGATTACTCTACTGATTTCCAATTGAGGCAGCTTTTCTGCTTATGGCCAAGGGCAATCCATAAAACACAGACTTTAAGTAACCCTGGTGAATGCAGCTGACATGAAATGTCAATACCCTCAAAATTTTCAGCATAAACAAATGAAGGATCTTCTCAGCTCCCTCGCATCCACTCTGAACATTCCCTGTGTGGAGAGCCACAGAAGAGGCACTTCCCTATCAGGCTGCACTGGGACAGGGACAGAAACCTCTGTGCTGCCACAACCATCTTTATTGCTGGCAGTGCTGGCTGTGCCTGTTGTTGCCCCTTGGTCTTTGCTTCATCTTGAGGGTTGGATTAGACCTTAAAGGTCACTTCCAACCCAAATTATTCTGTGATCTTCTCCCATGGCTTTGCAGGTAGGCAGGATGAAGACCCTCAAGTAGCCTGCTGGTGGCCTACAAGGGACACCCAGCAAGTCCTGCTGGGTCCTGGGGACCCGTGCCATGGTGGGCAGCTCGGAGGCTGCTCTTCAGGCACCCACAGGTAACCGTTCATTCCATGGCTGTATCATTGTGGCCTCTGTGTTGTGCTGAGCCTGTTCCTGGAACAGTGCCCTGTAATTTCAGGGTGTTAAGATGCACAGAGTTTAGTGAGTCATTTGAGGTCGAAGCTACAGAGGTGCCTCAGCAGGGCAGACCCATCAAGAGCTCTGTTACATTTCAGGACCCTCACAGGTGGCAAAATTCCAAAGAGAGGAGCAGCAATCGGGACCTCTGCCTGGCCAAGAGTGAAGCATAAACCCGCCTGTGGGAAAGTGCCTCACTGCCCCGCATGGGAGATGGAGCTTCTGTAGCAGCAATGCCAGCTTTTGGGGCCGCATCACGGCACTCAAGGGAGCAGCACTAAAAGTGCAGCTACAGAGCCCAATACCACAAAAAAAACCCCACTAAATAAAACTGGGAAGAAAGAAAGGGCTATGTGGGCAAGGAGCATTTCATTGGTTTTCATCTCTGCTTTCCACAGAGCATTTATTTTCTCCAGATTTGGTACTTTCTGATAGAAAAGCAACTGTGTAACTGTGTTCTTTTTTATTATTAACAACTTTCACCTTTCTCATTACATCAGTAGGACGCTTCTCTGGTCAGGGCTGCTGTTTTTCTAATGAATGTGGCTCATTTGTCTGTTTCCCTCCCTCCCTGCTCTGCTTTTTGTCTGCTTGCTCTTTGGGTAGTAATTTGATGTATTGAGCTCTCACCACCTCCGCTGCCCCTGGGGCTGAAGTTCTGACGATTCTAAACAGTTAAAATGCAATGCAATTACAGGCAGTGCAGAACAGCAGAGAACAAGCCAGCAAAAATTCAGTCGTGCATAACGCTGTGGAGACTGTGTGGCTGTCAGTCTCCAACTCCAGGAGATAATATGGGCTTTTAAAGAAGCGATAATTGAGCCTTTTGCATATGCTGTGGTTATGAACTAGTCAAAAGCCTGTTTGCTCTGCACCCTGGAGCACCAGATGGATTGGATAGTCCCTGAGGGTCTTCGGGGGCTGCCAGCTTTACACCTCAAGACTTTTCTAGCTCTTGCACTTGTAAGTTATTCTTTTGACAGCTCTTATGCATAGAGAGAGGCACCTCGTCTGAATTTAGCTGGCAAAGTGAGGAAGGAAGGGTGAAGAAGAGCATACCAAACAAAATCCACATAACTTGGGGGAGTTCAGAGCCAGAACTGAAATCTGCTGCTCACATCAACACAGGAAAAAAACATTTGAGGGAGAAAACCATATCAGATCTTCGACCTCAGAGTATGGTAAGTGCTGTGTGCTGCAGGTCAGGCTGTGGCCGCAGGTGTCCCATGCCAGGCAGTCTGATCACACTGTCAGTCCTATCTTCACAAATCCCATGTGTTCATCTCCAAAGAAGACTCAGTACTAGGAAGCTCAACAAAGAGCTGCTACTAGAAAAAAAAGTAATTGGTGGGAGCCTTTTTTCCCTGGGACTTAGCAGCTGACTGCATTGGAGCACGCACCCGATAGAAAGGGCAGAGAGGAGGTGATTCCAGGTACCTGCAGCTGCTCCACTGACCATCAGGCCTTTGCATTGGACTTGCAGGTCAAATTTCAAAGGTGAGCTATGGAAATGTCTAAATGCTCCCCCCTCACAGTCAGAGCCCCTGCTGATGGAAGAGGGAGCAAGGGGCAGGATGGGAAGGAAAGCACTTACTGGCTACAAACCCCTCACCCGCCCAAGGCTTGTTGGCTTGCTTACCACACTCTCCCTACGTCCCCCCCTCACATCCCCAAATCTCTGGGCATTCTTTGCCAACAGGGACAGAAAAGACTTAATCCTGCTGCACTACAGTTTAACTCTGCTAAGTGCTCTGCATGAAGGGCCTGGCCTGCACCTCAGGGAGATGGAGATAAATGGGGCCAGGATGTGAACCAAACTGTGCTTTTATGCTGCTTAAGCCAGGTGTTTTAGGAGCCATGGCAAGCTGTTATGCACCTGTGCCAGACTGTGCATGGCCAAGGGGGTGGGAGAGACTCTGGCTGCCCACCCCACAGGGAAGCTGTCCCTGAGGACTTGTGTTCCCCATCACTCCAATAATTTCTTTCAGGTGCCACTACTGTGTAATCACCAGGGAGATTTTGCCTCATGTACTGCCCTCCCTCTCTCCCAAGGGAGGAGCCGCGGCAGCTTTTCACCCTCCTAAATGCTTCTCTTGGCAAAGGATAGAGGCCTTGGGGCATCTTCCATCCTCCAAAAACCTATATTTGGGTCACCTTCAGTTAGCCAGGCTTGGCTTCCAGCTTAGGAGCAGAAAGGCTTAGCACTGGAAGGAGAGGTTTGCTGGGGGTCTATGCAGTAGTTCAGTACATTTCAGTTCCTGGTTGTCTCGGTTTGAAAGACAGGTATGGTCTAAGGAAAGGCAAGAGCCCCCTTCCTGAGATGCGGAATGCAACCCCCTCCCTTTTAATTATTTTAGGTCCAAATCAGAGGCCTTCAGCCAGGAGATGTGGGGATAAGGGTAACAATTCTTTACTGATATCTAACAAGGCAGAAAAACAACAACAGCTATAAAAATTGACAACAGAACAGAACAGTCTAGCTCAGCTCCAGTCCCTTTTGGCCTCAGGCCGTCTCCCTGTGCTCAGTTACCGGTGCTGTGGGGGCAGGGCAGGTCCCGCGCAGTTGAAGAGGGCTGGAGTGATGGCGGCAGCCCAGGGGTGAGAGGGGATGGGAAAGTGACTCGCTCCCTCACGGTGTCGGTCGTGGTGCTCCGCAGAGTGTCCGGAGATAGTAGGTGAGATGGTAGAGCAGCAGAGCGATGTCCAACGGCAGGGAGCGTGGGTCTCAGTGCTGGGATGGCAGGGGAGATGACAGACCGGAGCCCCGGGCTGTCCTCCCACTCCACGAGCCAAGCGAGAGAGAGTCCCCCGCTCCAGACCCCCCTCCCACCTTTCCTTTTCCGGTTCCCACCCATCCCCCTACGAGAGAACATTATCTGTCGTTTTAAAGTATAGCCACAACGACTTAGCATAACAATGGGAGAAATTCCACAGAAAGAAAAGGGAAGCATTCAACCCCCAACACTGGTCTTTGGCATGGGATGATGATGGATGGATGGGTCTCACTAGAGGGGGAAATTGTTATTGTCCTGTAGCCGTGTTCCTTCTCTTTTGAGAAGTGCTGCTTTCATCTGCTCCCTCAGGCAGTCTGCTTTTGCCTCTTCTAAAAAACCATGGCATTACACAAGGGAGAAAACCTCCACCTCTCTCCAGGCTGTGTCTGCTGCCCTCACACAGCTGTGAAGGTGTCTGCACAATGAGAAGAGCCCTTTGTGATAGGCAGCACCTGGCCCTCTCCACACAGTCAGCATCGAGCCCTGCCCCTAAACACAAAAAACTCCATTTTAAGCTTAATATTTAAGGTTGATGCCCAGCTTCCCATTCCTAGTGCCCAGCCTCGAAACCTGTACGAGATGCAATCTGGAGTGATGCTTGCCCCTTCAAACAGTTCCTCACAGCTCCTAATTTTTAGGCTTCTTTTAAACAGCATTTTAGCAGTTCTTTGGAATTTTGCTGGCCCAAAGCAGTAGCATGCACAGGACCATGACACAGCGAAGGTGATGGAATTCTCGTCCCTGGATGGAGAAATGTGGAACGAGAAGCATAAACAGGAGCTGTGCAGGTAGGGAGAGATCTGTCTGCTGTGTTGTGCAGTGTTTTGGGAGCAAAGGTAAGGGATGGTTTTTGATAAATGAAGAGTGCCAATATGCTGCATCTCTGCTTCCTGGGCTTTCCAAGCTTTTTTTTTCCTGTGCCTACTGATCAGTGATGGAATGAGCTATTTGGAGATTGTCCCCTTGATGGAATGCACACCATGTACTCCTGGGAAGAACTTTCATAGGAGTCATTCCTGTGTTATCTGTAGTCTGTAAAACACATCCCTGCCTTTCTCCACGTGGCCTTTTTAAAAACTGCCCTTTTCAACACAGCAGGACTGGATCAGCTCTGGTGGTGCTTTGTGCACACACTGTTTTTTACCTCCACACAGGTCTTAAATTAAATCCAAAGTATAAGGAGGGGGAATCCTAACACTGAAAACGTCAGTGGGGTTCCTGCATCCCTGGGGCAGGTGTGAATTTATGTACCTGTGCATCCTCTGGGAGAATAAAATTAAAGCATATCACCTTCTACTTTCCTGAACTGCACCAATGATTTGATAATATTGCAGCTCTCTGTGAGGGACTGCAAGACAAACATGTGGGTCTAAAGAAGAGAGAATGAGCCTTGTTTTCTTGCACTTGAAAAAAAACTTGTGTGAAAAAACTGCCATTTTCTGAGCCTTGCCATGGATTGCAGAATGGAAGTGACTTCTAAATCCAGAAATGTTTGTTTTAAAATATTCCAGACTTTTTTTATTTTTCTCCTCATTAAATGAGGACACCTAAGGCGCTGGTTTACTGTGCCAGTTTTAGGAACAGAATCATTAGGATTCAGCTGCAGTGCAAAGACAGTGCACTAACTTTAGCTGAGCCTCAGTCATTAGGCACACACAGATTTTATTTTCCATAGCTGTGTCTGACATATTAGTTACTTTGCCCCTGTGTGTTGGAAGCAGCAGGAATTAGTGTAGAGTATAAACAAAATACCTGGTAGAGCCAAATAAGGAAAAGTTAATGACCACAAGTGAAAGGAGGAAGAATTTTAAGTATTTGAGGTGGTATTCAGGGAAAAAAAAATCCCTAAGTATTATGGATCAAATAATCTCATGTATTTTAGAGAACTCTTTCCAAGGTAGCACATGAATACTTGGAGTCTTTGTTTTTTAAGAGAAAATTAGTGATGTTACTCCCATGTTACCAAGGGGGAAAAACGAGACTGAAAGAACTTCATGTTGCCAAGGCATGGCACATGCCTGTGCTGGGGACAGGGACAGCAGCAATCCGAGGCTCACTCCTGTTTTGCTCTGCAGGTTTCATGTGCAGGAAAACACATTTCAGGCCTGAAGTCCTGCAGGTGAAATAGAAACCAAGGGAAGTTGCAAGAGCCAGTCATCTTTTTAGAGGCTAATACTGGGATAGTGTTAACACATCTTGGTTTTTTGTTTGCTGTTTATTTAAATTAAATTTAATTTCTTAATTATTCCCCCTCCATGGTTTTGTGGCTTACCTGAAGCTATGTGACAGCAGGTGCCATACCAGAGATATTTAGCAGGCAAACTTGTTATATCAGTCTCCAAAACTGCTACTTGCCAACTCAGAACATCAATGCTTCGTCACTCCTGTGCCATTTACTTTCATCTCCCATATTAATCCAAACAGGTCTGCTTTTAGCTAAGTTGACTTGCAATTTCCAGCACACTATAGCTAATTGCTAGAGAAGTACTGAAAACTTCTGGAGCAGATGTAAAACAAGCAAGCAAATCAAAGAAGAGGTTTGGAAGCACAGCTTCCCAAATATATGACCTATGAAATCCATAAACTACAGTAGAGAACTAAAGAATTCTTACCCTAAAAATACCTGTTAAAAAGTTGCTTTACAAAATGAAGCGGTGCGTTTTGTCTTGGACGACTTGCAGCAAACTTTTATCTTTAATCCGGAGAGACTAGAGATATCAGTGTAACAAAATAACAATTTTTTTTTTCCTTTCTCCTTAAGCAGCAAGAAATTCGGCATTCTGATTGCAAATGCCCTTAGATGAACCTTGGGTATATCACATGCAGTGGTGGTAGGTAGGTAGTGAAATCTGTGATGGTTTCTTTTTCCTTGGGGTTTCCATCCCCAGGAAGTGAAAACTCTGCTCATGAAACAGAAGAATTTTTCAAGGGGAAATGCATGACGAGCCTTTGTGCAGGGCTCCCATGCAGGGAAGGATATTTCAGCAGCCCTTGAGCTGTGAAGTACCATGGTCAGCTGGCAGATGAAGATGTTCACCAGCACCGAAACCAGAGCTTGAGAAGTGTAGGTCTTGCTTAGCCCTGCAGGTGGTTAAAGACTTGTGCCTTCAACACAATGCTTTATCCCAAATATATGGACAGGTACATGCCATTGGCACCCGCTGGCCACATCCCATGTAACTCCCAGTGATGGGTGGGGCCACTTGCTGCCAGCCCACATCAGCACCCTAGGTCTAGGAGCTGCTACTAGCTCCTCATCCCCTTTGGAGACAATTTGCTTTTGCAGCAAGGTAAAGGGTGATAGTTATGGTGATGGTGATGATGATGATGATGATAATGACGGTGATGTTTATGGCAGTTGCTTTATTTCTTTACCTGACTACTTCTATCTTCCATTTTGCAAGCTAAGTGTTGAACACAGCAGCCTATACATCTATATTCTTGTGATTGCCCATAAGCTTACAGGCTTTTTAGAAGGGTGAAGAGCTTCAGAGAACCTGGCAATGCTCCTGTCATCAATGGAATACTTAACCACAACATAATGGGGCAGCTTGGACCATAAACAAGCTGTCTGGATACCTACAAGTTATTCTCAAAGAAAACTCTTTTCTTTGCATCTGTGCAACATGCTGGTCTTTTAATCTTCAGAGCACCAAAATAATGACATTTTCACCAAGACATCAACCACAGTCTGGCTTGAGAAATACAAGGCGTTTCTCGCCAAGCAGGGCCTGTTTCTTCTTCCCTGTAAAACAAACACTGGCCAAAAAGACAACAAAGCTTATGGCTTTAGCACATTTCCCCCAAATCAATGACAACAGTGTGATGAAAAGTACAAGCTTCTGACTGCTCAAATCAAGAGCCTTATTTCTACCTGCTAAACAACATCTCTGTCTATCAGCAGAGTCCAGCACAGAGGAGCAGACAGACTATATTTAAATCTATCAAAACTTTATTTCTAACAGAATTCAGCAAAAACGAAATTATAAACAGGAAGAACCGTATACATGAAGAAACAAGTCTCTCCATCGCATTTTGTCCAAGATATATCTCACTCTGTCCTGAGAAACTCAGCTTGCCACCTCCACTGTGGCAGCTGCAGTGACTGCCAGCTCATCAGAACACACATTCAGGTGTTTGAGCAGCACTTGAGGACCTTTGCTATTCAGCTCACCTCCCACTGGCAGCCAATGTAGCGAGTTCAGTACCAAACCAAACCAATTGTCAGAAGCCTTGTTGTTTAGGGATGCCATACTGCGTGCTTCCTCACCCCCAAGGTTTCCCTTCCCACCACTAAAGGGCCTAGAAACTGGCCGAAGCACATGGCCAGCCGGTCCTCACCATCCTTTCCGAGCTGGTCTGGAATCAGCTGCTCCTCCAGGGCGCTTTCGCCTACGCTGGGAGAGAACAAAGCCTTAGCATTTTCTGTGGCAGTGATAATAACACGGCCCTTGGTTTTTACAACACCAATGACAGCACACAAGGATACAGAAAACACTCCTGCAAAGGCTGGAATGTGCATCAAATAGTGCTATGGGCCATTCCCACCTGAGCACATCACCTCAGAGGAAAGACATCACCCCTGATTTCTGACAAGCTGCCTCACCAAGAAAGAGCCTGTTCCAATGGCTTGAAAATGAGAAGACCAGTTCCCAATTCTATCCGGTTCCTGCTCACACTGTAAGCATTTCTGAACTACTGCTAACACCCAGAGAGATTCAAAACCCTCAGTATTCCAGAACATGAAATAACATTGAGTTTTAAAAGCTTCTGTTCCTATGCATTTCCTACAAACTCTTGAAATCCTTTCTAGAAGTACCTTGGAAAATGTTCCAAGAATCAGATTTGCATTGAGTAGCAAAATATTTACTGAGCTCATGATGTTTTGTGATCTAAAAGCACCGGCAAAGTAAGTGGGACAAACACCAATAAAGGAATGCCAGGGATGTGATCAGCCCCTTAGGTTCCTTTAGGTAGCCCACTGCAGATTTTTCAGAATTACAGAAAACTGCTCTTCCAAACCTATCAGAAAAGTAGAAGGGAGATTATCTATTTGGAATGCCAAATTTCTTGAACACCTCCATGCCCCGAGACTCCCATTCCTGAGCTTCCATTTGCTGTCCAAAGCAGCAGGGGAACTCCGTGGCTCTGGTACTTGAGCCCACCTGCAGCCCATCCTGCAGCCCAGCCCCTCAGCAGCAGAAGCCTTTCCAAGACTTGTCTGCACTCACCTGTACAGTCACTCCAGAGTTTGGCTCACAAACACCTGCAAATGGCTCTCTATTCCCAGCCGGGATGGAGAAGACGGATGCTGCGCGTCTGCTGCGCAGCAGAGAAACCATCAACTGGCTCAACAGACTCCGTGTCAACACAACCATGGGAGCAGCAGTGCCACTGGCAACCGGTGTGGTTACTGTGCTGAAAAGAGAGAGAAAGGACAGCAACACACACGGACTTCTTTAGGGAAAAAAGGCCAACTTTATTGTTCAGACCGCCTGTATTTAAAGTATGTTACATGCAGCTAGGACAGGGCAGTAGTTCATTGGACAACTGGGAAAAACATCCTTGGGACAGTACCTCAGGATGTATCCCATGGGAAAGACACCAGGTGTTAATCTTTATTATGAATTCCACTCTGTTTTTCACCATGATATCACCCTGGGAGACTTCCTCACTAACTGAAGCTGTAGTCAGCTTGTCAGCCTGGGAATGGACCTCAGAGTCAGGAGAAATCCAGGCCTGAAAAAGAATTTCCAAGCTGTAATTCCCTAGCTCTCTAAATGTGTGTGTCCACAAACCGGTTCCAACATTCCATGCCCAGGTAACCGGTATCCCTTTTGCTCACCCATGCAGGTCCACAATGCCATGGAGGCACCTCAACCATCACCTAGTTCTGCTGCCACCCACTAGATCAGGGTGCTCAGGTACCTGGCCAGCCTGGCCTGGAACATTCCAGGGACAGGGCACCCACAGCTTCCCTGGGCAGCCTGTTCTGATGTCTCACCACCCTCCCAGTTCATCCCAATGCAATCTCCCCTTCCAGTCCATCCCTTCCCCTTCCCCCATGGCTCCCTGCCCCCTTTAGGCCCTGGCAGGCCACAGTGAGGCCTCCCTGGACCATGCTCCTCTCCAGGCTCGACAGCCCTGGCTCTCCCAGCCTGGCTGCACACGATGGCTGCTCCAGGCCTCCACACGTGCCCAGGGCTCCTCTGTCCCTGCTCCACAGGCACATCCTGCCTGTGCTGGGCACAGCTGGACACGGCTCTGCACTGGGGCGTGAGGGCCAGAGCAGGGCAGGGCTGCACCTCCCGCTGCCCTCAGCCTCGGCACCCTGAGCATCACTGCCGCCTTCTGTGCCCAAAGAAACCCACCAAACCACACCTGCCCCAGTCAAAAACAACCTAAACCCTTCCTTAACCCTCCTCCTCCAGCTTTGTTACTCTGTTGTGCTTTAACTCCTACGGGATTGGTTCAACTTTAACCCTAGTAAGCAGCAACTGTAACAAAATCACAAGTTTGTTGGTATTTTTTTCCAAACTGTTGAAAGTCTAACAATTCAGATCCTTATTTGAAGTCTCTGAGGTCTTGACATTGTCAGGTGTTGCACTACTCCTCCAGCAGAATTTCCCAACAGGGTGAGGAGGTTTGCTCTGCTCCCAGGGACAGCACCTTCCTCACGAGGCCCTGCTCTGTTATGAAAGGTGAAAGAGCAGAAAAAGCAGAATTAATATTCAGGTTTCCTTCTAGCCACTCTGCCAAGAGACCTGTGTTCAGAGGGATGGGCTGTGTTTCCTGGAGCAGCAGGAACCCATCTGAGCCATGCCAGATGCAGGGATGCTCCTCAGGCCCTGGTCCCGTTGGGTGCTCTCTGGTGCGGGGAAGTGGCCTGGAAATTCATCCAATGCTGAATAAGAATATATTCAGCTCATGCTTTACATGAGGAAGATTTTTTCTTACAACAATTTTTCAGTTATTATAATTGTTGCTTTTAAGTAATTAGCAACATTTTGAGTGTTTAAGAAGGGGTGGACATGACTTTCTAAATATTTTGAGTCCTGTGTCTGGGAACTGAAGCAAAGTCTTGCTCTGGTCATCACATCCACATCCTTCATTTCTCATATTCAGTGCTTTGAGATTGGTATGAGGTACTTAAATATTTATATATTAAATACATATTTGGAATTGCTTTAACATCTTAGCATTTTTATATGAAGTGTTAAATCTCCTTTAGGGTTTTTATTATCCTTTGCCTTTTGGACCCAATATTTTTGGAAAGCAAAAGTGTTTAAATTGAGATGAAGTGGATTTACAGGAGTCTGAAACATCCCATGTGTTAAAGCAGAGAGCCTGTCCACTCCTTCTCCACGTACAGCTGAGGCTGTTTGGTGGACTCAGCACCACGTCTATTTTGGGACAGGACTGGATGGCTTCTAGCAGAAATGTGACATCATGGGTAAGAGACAGAGGAGCACTCAGGAAGAGCGGAAGATTTTAGTAAGTCAAGCATTTGAAGGCTCTAGAGCTTGATCTCCCTCATCCCTACTGGACAGTGATAGTGGGGGCAGGCAGAGCTTTACTGTAAGGCCCAACACTTTTTAATTAAAGCCACTATTGAAAATATTCATCACTCGGTGTTGAGAGGGAGAGAAACTTCCTGACCCTTCACTGCACATCCCAAGGGAGCTGCAAAGGCCTAATTCCTGTTTCATCTCTTCCCATGTGGGTCACCTTTAAAACAAGGTGCAAGACCTTTGAAACACCCACTGTCTTTCCATTTTAGGAAGGAGGAAGTTTGCATCTATTAACTTCCAAAAATAAAGCCAACAGCCTAAACTAAGCCCAGATTGAGCTGGCTTGGTATATTAAACACCTGGAGAAAGAGCGTTAGTATTTTCACATGATTAGCTATGGTTTTCCAGGAATTTTTGGCAGGAGAAGGCACCTCAGGGAGTGAGAAACCCAGGATTCACTGGACAGGGGCTGTCAGCTCTGTACTCTCCCAAATCAGGGCTATCCTAAGGATGAGAGCAAGGGCCATGAAGTAATTTAAGAAGGGTGAATGTAGTATAGGATTTTGCATACCAAAGCGCTGCAAGGCATTCACTGATGCCAAGAAAACCTACAATGACATGAGAAAACTTTCCACCCCAGCTGGATCAGTGCTGCCTCTTTCTCTGACTCACTCTCTTTAATAACCAAAATGATTTTGATCTGAGAGTAGACAAACAACTGGATTCCACAAGGCAGCAAAGGTCCAGCAATTCGCCCAGTCCTTCAACCCCATGACCATGGCCATGGTTGCCCACAGGGGTCCTGCCCATGGGCAAGTTGGTTTTGCTGCTGGGCAACCCAAGCAAAAAGGGCTGCATCACCCTCATGGGCTTCCAGGGACATGTTATTTGTGGGAGGCAGCTGGACACCCAGCTTCCCACACAGCATGGCACAGAGACAGGTCTACAATTCCTAGAGCAATTCTGCAGGCCAGTACCTCTAAATCCACTAATGGGATGTGGGGAAATAGGCAAGGATTACCAAAAGAAGCCCCAGAAAGATTATCGTCTGGACAAATGAAAATTTGTACCAGTCTCACTGAAGATTCCATTCCACTTCATGTGTCAAAATGTGCCTTTGCTTGACTCCAGCAATGGTTGTGATTTCAGAGTATGTTTCCTCGAAGACTGTTCAAAGTAAAACCATTTTTACCCTCCCTGATGGTAGGCAGTAGGGGGTGGCTTATTCTGCACAACAAATATGTCTCTGATTTCCTTCTCTCATTTTTTTCTAATACTCCACAGAGGTTTGAAATTTCTCCACAGAGTCTACATGGTCTTGAAAGCTGAGCAAGATTTGTAGCTTGTTCTGAATCTGAGACATCTATGAGTGGGCTTGCAGGGAAATGTGCATATAGGGCTTTTCAGGCAGTAACCAAAGGGGGAATGTTTTTCCATATATAGCCTAGGTTGCTTGTTCATACCCCAGACCTAATACTAGGAAAACTCATCTTCATAAATTACTTTCTTGTGAAGGCAGGTATCATACAGCATTTTTTACAGTGTTAGACAAAAATTATCTGTAAGAATTGGGTCACTATGGTAACCACTTCTTATCTCAAAATCAAATAGCCGCTACAGCTGTAATTAAACAATATATGATTTCTACCAAAAATTATTCTGAATTATAATTCATTTTCTGATACAAGCTGGAATTACTTTTATTGGTCCCAAAGGCATCAGAATTTGATCTAATTCAGCAGTACAAAACTTCACAGAGAGAGACTATAACCTGCTTTAAATCTACTGTCAGAAATCATGGTCAATTACTTCAATCTCCTAAGTACTTCAACAAACTCTAGAAAATATCAACAATAATTTTTTGCGAAGGCAGAAGATAAACAAGGTCTCCTGAAACTTTTGTTTCATTGCAGCTAGCCACATGTCCTGAGCCCAGTGGTGCCCAAGAGGGCCAGGTTTGCTGCTGTACGCAGGGAGTGGGCAGGCCACAAATTCAGATTTTCCTTTGACTTAAGCAGAAAAATTATTTTTACAAAGCAAAAAAATAGATTGAAAAAATAAGAAAATCTCTCAGCTTTTCTTCCTTGGGCAGTTTTGCCTATCATTCCTGTTCTTGGGACCAAGGTCATGCACGGAAACCTTGGCAGACTACTGGGACACAGTAAACATCATTCACAGGTCAGTCACTGTGACTGCCTTTAAAACCATAACATACGTAACAAGAGCACAATGCTCCACGTGGGCCCAATCAAGACAGTGGTAAAGCTGGTTTCCAAGTGAAGGGGAACAAGCCCAGTGTTGTGATTAGGTGAGCTGCACCAGCTGGCTCTCATAGGAGTGGTCCACAGGTGGCTTCAGGAAGGAGTAAAGTCCCCAGTGCTAATATGAACCACTTCCAATGGTGGATTCATTTTCTCTGCTCTGGCCTGGGACTGTACTAGCTCAGGAGACTTTTAGCAGGACTTTTTGGTACTCACACCTGGGAGATTATTTTTTGGGTTGGTTTTTTGGGGGGGGGTGGGGAAGGGCTGAGATGGTTTGTTCTCTAGCTAACACGTTATGGAGCAAATATACACCTGTATGTTTTATGTAGATATTAATATAATTGTTTGCCTGAGTGTTTCTTTATTTTTCTCTTTCCAAGAGGGAGGCAAAACAAACATTTATTTTTCTAAAAACCTGCGAATTTTTGAGGCAGTCATTTCTCCATACAGTTGTGAATCCCTGTGGGCTCCTGAATGTTTTCTCCTCGAGTTTACTGTTCAGTGGCTGCAGTTATTCCAGCAGGAAACCATGGAAAGCCTTTTGGTGCCTAAAATGAGGAGTTTTCTCTTTCTTGTCTAGAGGACCAGCTTCCTGTGTTCCAGATGAGCAGTAATGCTAGCTTAATGAGCCATGGACTGATATTTTTTATTCTTTTGGAGCTGTTCTGGCCACCCATCTACCCCAATGGCTCTCACTAGAAGAATTTATGACTCATTGAGTTGCCTAAAGACTTCTGGGAAAGGACCATGTGAAAAAAACAGAACCCAAATGCGTCTGTGGAGCCTGAGCATTGTACCCAGGACAGTGGTGGCACAGCCACTGCCTGGAGGGCTCTGCAGGCTCCTGCTGTGGTGCTTCCCAGGCATGGAGGGGAAACATCACAGGAATGTCCTTAGGGAAAGGGGCTTTCCTGACCCTGCAGTCTGCCCTGTCACTGCTCAGGGACAGGACTAAGTGAAAGGCAGCTCCTGTAGCAGAGGGACTGATCATTCTGGCCTTGAGGCTTTTCTTGCTCTGGGTGTCCATCCCTTAGCTCTACTCCGGACCATCAGTATTTTGACCTTTCCTCTGTTGGCTTTTTCCAGAGCCTCCCTGCTGGTTTCTCAGTTCTTCTTCAGCAGCAAAAGCTAATGTTTTTTTCTCCCCAAACCCCAGGCTGGTGGCTGCTTTTTTTGTCTTCTCTCTTCAGTTTTTGAAATATCCAGCAGTTCTTTTTTTTTGTTTGTTTGTTTTTCCCCTGAGCTGCTGCAAAAGAGCCACAGCTGAGCTACGGGAAAATATCCTATGCCCACCCACCGCCGGCCCCCCCAGCCCCCCAGGACAAGCAGGTTTTACACTCATTATGGGTTTAATGTCAAGCAGTGTCTTCAAGTGGGATGTCATCTACAGGGGCTGGATCTTTGCACTGCCGTGAATTGTTAGCCTCCTCTGCCACCCTCATCTTTCTAGTTTCATGAAGGCAGTTGCTTGCTGGCATAGCCCTATCCTTAAATTCAAGAAATAAACTTTTCTGTGTTGATACTTGAGACTACACTTTTAGTTTTCAACAGAGGGTCCTTGCAGTGTGAAACCCTGCTCACCACCAAGGATGTGCTTCATAGTCCCAGACAGTGGGGACCACAACTCGTCCCTTGACAAGCTGCTCTATGAACAGTGGAGTTGAGACATGCTGTGAGCAGCAGGACAAAATGGTGTGTTAGTGCTGCACCCTTGAAACTGAAGAAAAGAGGCCTTCTTTCTTTACCCAGCCCTCTTATTTTGAACTGACCTTCCCTTCCAACTTTCCCAGCAGCACTTGGGGTCAGAAACACAAGAGAGCATTAGAAAGAGTTTTTGAGGAGGGGACTCCTCTTCATGATTGCAATTTCAGAGATCCTTGTGCTAAACTCTGAGGAGCCCTCAGAGTTCAATGATAATTACTCAAGACTGCAGAGACTATGCAATCAGAGTCATGCTAAGCTTGGAGGAGCCTACTTCATTTTGAAGTATATTAGCCTCTCAGTACTGGAGAGCAGAAATCAGCATGATGCACCCTCATGCTGTGAAGTGAGAAACAAATCCTGCCGTTTGAGCTGGCTACCAGGATGAGGTAGCCTTCATCCACCTTCTCACACTGAACTCATTTCCTCATCCTCTGGAGAGAGTAGGACAAGATAATCCTTGCCCATGGGGTATCAGAAAGAAGGGACATTTGCTCACAAAACTGCCCTTGTAGAGCCAGGTGTAAAAGTGGTCAGGAAAGGACCAGCTTCACTGGCAATGCTGTGCCAGTCCTCGGTGGCAGTGGAGCCCTACTTCCACCTCTCTGCTGAGTACTCATCCTCTAGATGATGAGAATAAATTTTAGTCAGATTTTTTGTAAATGTTTGAGCATCCACAAAAGTCTTTTCATTCTACAGTTTTTCATCCATTATATATATATAAGGAAAAAAAATCTAAATAATATCTTTTAATGTCTACAGGAAACTACTTACTGGTCTGGTTCCTACCTCATGTAAGAGGGAAAATGTGTGCAACTGGGTTTTCCCCTCATCACTGAAAAGGTGAGTTCTATTATAGCTGTTACTGCTGTTTCGTGACTAATCTTTGGGCAAACAGCCTGGGAAATGTTGAACATGCCAGAGACCCAAGGCCCTGACTCATTTGTTCATCTCACTTTATAAAATAATTTAATAGAACATAATTTAAGTGTGGACTTAATTGTGCTGTTGAATTGGGACTTTGGAGTAAAGTCTCTACTGGATTCATTCATCTTAAGCAGCTATTTATTAGAGCTTGGGCAAAGCCACTGACATTTTGCTAAAAGTGTTTCATAAAAATGCTGTTGGTGATAACTTGGACACCACCACACAGGCATTTTGGGAAACAAATGAGTACCAACCAGTGTTGTTATGGATAAGTCATATGGGAAAGGGGGAAATTTGGCTGATTTTGCTATTCTTAAGGCGGTCAGCCATATCGATGTGAGTGGCAAACAGGAGAGCCAGGCGAAAGTCAGCTACAATGGAGTCCATGATAGCCTGCTACTCATTTTGGAGGAAAACTGGCAGTAAAAAGGATCTGGTCATCATTAAGCTCCAGCAGAGTTTATTCTAATTTTGTTAAGCTAGCTCCTTAATTAAATGGTTGCTTTGTGGGGAATTGGAGACGTATTAGATATGTGGTAGCAACAGGTAGAGGCTGTCATTCCAATTCATCTATTTTCTTTGAACTCTGAGAAAACCCTTTCCACCTCTGAGACGTTCTTCTCCCAAAATCTACCAATCCTTCCCTGGGCAGACAAGATGAAAGGGGGTGAGGGAGGGAATCCCCTTGTTTCTGTCATAGCCACCTGCTGCTGTACCCCAGCTATGGAGGATAATTTTGCTTTTGGTTTCCAACCAGTGTCCAGCATTTGTTTTTTCCTAAGGGACGACCTAGGGTTTTTTGTGAACTCATTTTGGGTTATAATGTGATTATATTTCAATGCCCCTTATTAATCCCATACTGAAGGCACGCATAGTAAAGATGGAAGAAAAATAACTTCAGTTTGTTTTTTCTTTGCTGAAGGTCTTTTTTTCCTTCTCCCCACGTCCAAGGCTTTCTCTGGGTTTCAACCCAGTAGCCCTTCCATCTTAGAGTGTTCTAAAAGAGTCACAGGACATGCACCAGGGCACTTGGTGGAGCAGAGAGGGCTGGACTGGATTTTTGTCTTGTACTGCTTTTATTCCCTGTACATCCAGGGCAGAGGATGAAGCCAGACACACCTCGGTGTTTGCTTCTAAGGCTGAGCTTGTGCTGTGGGTTTGCGATGCAAAGCTGCACTGGGGCTGACAGCGCACTGCCAGCTCTTGTGAGCTGCAGCATCCCCTGCACCACTCTTCGTGCCAAGGAGTGCTCCTGAATCATTAAAAAAACCCAGTATAATCACTGACAAAGACCCTCTAACTAATTAAAGTTAGAAAGTGGTATGTTTATTCACCGGCCGGCGACACGGGTGTCACCTCCGAAAGGCGTGACCGCCCCGAACAAGGTTCTTTGCCATCTATTTATTCCCCAAGATCTTACATACAATACATATGCATAACCCCAACACCTCCCATCCCCACCCCATATTAAAATGAGCCCATTAGTCCTTCACGAGTGCGCAGTTCATCTCTTGAATTGGGTCGGTGGTCTCGAAATGGGTCAGTGGTCTCGAAGGATGAAGTCAGGAGAGTCTTCATCAGGTCTCGATGACCCTCTGGCACGATCCAAGGCCTTGTGCTTTATGATTAACGGTTTACTTATTTTACGTTTTTTCTATATGCAGGTTCATAATAGCAGATAATTATACCAATTTAGCTCTTACCTAAGCATCTAGTAATTATTAACCTACGATTTTTCTACCTAGCTTACATCTTGGTCATGGAAACTACTTCTACCTTTAGTAAAAATCTTAACTCTTTGAAACCATGATTCACTCCCAGCAAGGAGCAAGGAGCACTCCCCCTTTAATTAACACGATACCATCCAGGCTTTGGATAACCTTAAGTAGTTTCAGGGCTTTGTAACTTTCACCAAATAAAAAAGGAATTTGCCAGTGGAGAGGGGATGTTGCTAGGTGCTGTCCCAGCAGTACCGACTGTGTGGCAGAGATGGTTTTGCAAAAGGTCTTAAATCCTTCTGGGAGCAGCCCTCTGGGAGCATCCCATGCAGAACATAAACCAAGCAGAAATGAAAAGCTCATCTTGCATCTGTCTTACCTTAAGAAATTCTTAGCACACTAAGGATGCTTGTATTACAGTATTACAGTATTTTTAATTCATGAGTCAAAGCGATGTGGAGTATCATATGTGATAATATCTGAGAGCTGAATGACAGAGCTGTCAGCTGTGGGACACTGAAATGACAGCCCTTTAAAGTGCTGTCAGGCCTTGTCGGACACTTTTATCATAATACTTCTTTTAGCCTCAGGAAGACAAATCCATTGTGTCTTCCCTTTCTGGGGATCTCCTTCAAGTACTGCTATTCAGTGGTGGGATGTTTAACAAAATGGCTTTATTGTCTGCACTGTAGGTAAGATCTTCTCCCTTCCCTGAGACAGGAACCTCACCAATGCCACAGCCAGGGGCTTGGAGCAGGGTTCGTGGCCCTTGCCCTTTCAACATCTGATGGATGCAAAAAGCGCAAATGATCTGCCTAATCCCACTGCGGCTTCTCTCCCATAGGAAGAGCGTAGCTATCTCCCAGCTGGAGGAGGTGCAGTGTGGCAGTGCCACAGCAGAGCTTCCCCTAAACCCACCCACAACCATTAAGTCTCCATTACAAAACACAGAATTCACTCTGTAAATGAAAGATAATGTCTCCTGAGGAAAATAAACGAGGAAGGGGATTGGCAAAACAAAAACAACCCTTCCCACTCCAATAGCACTTTCAATTAAGAACTAAACAGTGCAGGAAGCTTTGAAGCTTAGCTTTGGGCAGAAAGAAAAGGCCCTCTCTGAGAGCCCTGGGTTTCTGTAGGCACAGCACAGCGGCTGCTGTCTTCTTTTTACGTCAGAGCATTAGTGCTGTTGTTTTGCCCCTGGTATCAACAGAGCTTGCCTGGTAGGTGGGTGGGGTATTGGGATTAATATTGTTGACAAATTCAGGAAAGCTTCTTTTTTTTTTTTTTTTTTTTTTTTTTTTCCCTGACAAAGCTTTTGAAAGTCCACTGGGGACCCCTAATGTTCAGCTACTGCTGAAGCAAGCACTTCAAAGCCAGAGCTGCACAGCTTCTTTACCCATCTATGGGTTTGATCATTCTGGTGGGCTTTTACTACAGGCAGTAACACTCCTTTCTCCCTGCTGAAAGTCATCTTTCTGGGAAGCTCTAAGAGGTCCTCAAAATGTTTAGTAAAACAACATTTCTGTGGTCAGAAAACATGCCATCTGAATCAAACCAGGATGACCCTGGAGATGCTTTGGGAGGCAGAAACCACCTGCATAACAGATAGGATCCCTCCCTGTCCTAAGCTGTGGCAGCAAACACACCTAACACAGCCAACAGAAAAGCCTGCAGAAGAAAGGTGGGTAGAAGAAGTGGTTAGAAGAGGAGTAATCCTGTGGGGATTTTAAGGATGTTGGTGACAGACTGTGTTAGCCTTCCATAAACTCCTATTCCCACACATTTCCCCATGGCTGCCTCATTTGCCCCCCAAAATAATCTCCACTGCCCACGTTCTAAGGCCTGTACCAAGCTGGGAAGCCTCCATGACCAAAATCTACAGTCTTCCCACTGCCTTCAGCCAGGGCAGAGGGGAATTGCTGTTATCATAAGGTTTATCCTAGTTTCCTAGTGCCTCTGCTGGTGGGGCAAACAGGACACACAAGTGCTTCCACAACAGCCAGGTTTAGGATTTTTTCAGCCAAATTCCTGCAGTCAGCTTTTCTTTCTCTTATGACAGGAATGTGTTGTCTCTCCTAGACTAGCATTAATGTAATTCTAATTTTCCCCCTCAGCCAAAGGCAACAGCGTGGTCAGTTACTGGGAGAGTCACACAAAAGGCACTTGGAAGTCTGGGCAGAAAAATGTTAGAAATGCAGCTGGAGTAAGTTACCTTCCTCTTTCATGTCTCCATCCTCAGTCCTAAGTAAATCAGAAAAAAATCGTGCTTTCTAAGTGGTTTCTAACAGTCAATTAGAGTGATGCAAACGGAGCTGATAACTGCAGGTTTTCATCACTGATTCTGTGTTAAATATCTGCACTGTGTGGTTTGCAAGGAAGTAAGGGTGCATGGAGAGGAGAGGGTGGGGTTTTTAAAAGCACTTAAATTACCTCTAATTAGCAACACAACTGTAGTCAAAACATAATGTGAGGATAATAAATTGATATTTGCGTAATGGAAATACTACCAAACTGTACTTCAGATAAGATGAATTAGATTATAATTAGAGCTGTGTTTTGGGAAAGAAAATCTTTCTAATTGCCTGAGTACAGGCAGTGCCAAGGAGGAGAGGGCTGGCAGCTGTTGGGGAGGTCCAGCCAGTGCTGTGTAAGACAAATGCCCCACAAGTGAGGGCCATTCCCTGAAGGGGGGACAGGTTTCCCACATCTATCACTGGCCAGAACAGCCGTGGCAAGGCAGGTCTGGGAGAAAAAGGGAAAAAAGCAGAAGGAATGTGAATGTGTGCACTCTCAGCCATCAACCGCAAAACCATGAGCTGAAGGAAAATCCAGGGTGAAATTGTATGGACAGCAATTAGGGTGGGAGACACCTGTGTTTCAAGGGGAGGTGGTGCAAAGATAAAAATGCAAGCATTAATCCTGTAAATTGCAGAAAACAGTGAACATCTTTTTCTGGTAAAATCTTGTTGCCATCTTGAGTTCCAATGGCTTCTTCCTGCTGCTGTTTGATAACCAACTTTATTAAACCAACAATCGTTTTCTTTCTGTTGAATCATATGCAAAGTTGTTTCCAAAGATTTATTGTCCAGCTCTTACTACTCTTTTTTAATAAAGAGGACCACCTGGATAGCACTGTATGATAGGTCACTCACCCATTGTACAAGACCATATATACCAGTAAGAAAATTACAGCTGATATGTTGTAATCCAAAACAGGGTTCTTTGAGGAAAAAAAGCAAAATAATTACACCTTGTCACTAAAGTGAAGGCAGCATGAACCTTGAGGCTGATTTGTTGCCTGGTAGCTGCAGAATCTTATGATTGGTGCTAATGCCCATTTTGTTGTTGGGCAATGACATGGTTCAGGTGGGAAAATTGATCAGTATACAAAACCTGCTCTCTCATTTTGGCTGGGGGACTTAAAAAGGTGATTTCTTAAGTCCTGTGTGTACTGGGTTTGTGTGGCCATATTTGGATAGTGAGGGGAGCTACGGGCTGATTCTGTGAGAAACTACCAGAAGCTTTCCCCATGTCTGACAGAGGCAATGCCAGCTGGTTCCAAGGCAAAAGTACTGCTGGCTAAGGCTGGCCTAGCCAGGAATGAGAGCAATGCCTTTGTGATAACATATTTAAGAAGGAAAAAAGTTATTGCACAGATGTATTTGTGGCCAAAGAAGAGCAGAAGGAGACTGCACCCCTGAAAAGTGACCCATGTTGGAGCAGTTAGTAGAGAACTGTCTCCTCTGGGCAGGACCCCCCCACTGGAGCAATAGGACTCGTCTCTCTGAGGTGGCAGCAGTGGCAGAAATAGCTGTGGTGAACTGACCATAACCCCCATTCCCCATCTCTCTGCACTGCTGGGAGGAGAGGAAGTAGAGCCAGGGAAGGAGGGAGGGATGAGGAAGACGTTTGTTTTAAAATTTATTTTCTTTTTAATCATTCTGCTCTGGTTTTTTTAGCAATAAATTCAATTAATATCCCCAAGTTCAGTCTGTTTTGCTTGTGACAGTATTTGATGAGTGATGTCTCCCAGTCCTTATCTCAACTCATGAACCTTTTGCTATATTTTCTCTCCCCAGTCCAGTTGCAGAGGGGAGTGAGAGAATGGCTTTGATGAGTGTCTGGCATCCAGGCAGGGGCAATCCAGCACACTGTGAAACGCAATGACCCTGTTCACCTCAGTGTATTTGCTCCTTACCTACCCAGGTAAGTACACCTTAGCTCACTGAGCTTATGTCATATCTGGGCCACTAACAGCATCATCCTGGACCCAGTGGCAACAGGAAAAGTGTGAAAGGTACATGAGTTTGGCCATCATTGGCTGGCAGGATATGGCTCTCTGCAGCCATGCTTCGATGTCCTTCTGACATTGGCCGCTGCCGTTAGGGAGGATGGAGAAAACAAGGAGGATGATTTTGGGGGTAGAGGAGTGGCAGCACACACTGGTTCTGGGTTTCAGTGGTGTCTTGGTTTGAAAGACAGATGTCTGCTAAGGAAGGCTGGCAAATGGTGTCTTGTTTTTCTGCTTGAGTAGGAAACGGAAAAAACTCACCTGGAGCTCTGCTGTGCTGTGCAGTTTGTGGTACCAGATTTAATAAAGGGCTGTGTGGGAGAGAGCACAGAAGGGAAAGAGAAAGGAGACGAGTGGGGGGAGCAGGCAGCTGCACTGCACCAGAGAGCATTGGTGTGCACCATACTGACAGAGACGAGCTAAGGGAGGCAGCACAGACAGGCCACAGGTCTCCTCTCTGTCCTCTCTTGTTGGGAGCAGGCTATAGAGCTGGCTCTGAGGAGCCCAACCTGGGAACAGCCAGGTGGAGAAGAGGCAAAGCCCAGCCATCCCTTCCTTAATGTGTGGCCACCACACAGCCTCCACCAGTCTCTACTGTGTGGGGTGTTGGCATGCTGTGCCTGTGGGATGCCCCCCAGTTGTTGCCAGGATCACCCTAGAGGCTGACATCCAAGAGGGGACAGGAAAATGGGAGCCTGGATAAAATCCTTCTCACCTCTGCCTATGTGTCACGGCTCAGTAGCAATTCCCAGAAACCAAAGCTTGGACCCCACCATGAGCTTGCTGTCCCATTTGTTCCCTCAGTGGCAGCCCCTTGTTCTCAGGCTCACCAGTGTGGCCTCAGGCACCCAGGGGAAGTGCAGGACCTTGTGTCATGCAACAAGTGAGCTGAATAATCATGGTAGGAAGAGGGGAAACACTGCACACCAACAAAAGCCCTGGGAAACAATTTTACTGCTAGCAAAACTCTGCGGGTGTTTGCTTAGTGAGTGCACTTCCCGTGAAATGCAATTGCTCACTGTGGTTTTAAACTGAGACCACCCTGAAATGGAGGCAGTTTCCATTAAATTGAATGACTTTTCCCCAGAACTGGCATGACAACAGTAATGTTGATAAGGAACAATAGCTTTTAAGTGAGAGCATCATTTATATTTTCTATTAAATCACTGTCATGCTGATTAATAGTGATAAAGTCGTAGTCGTGATCCGTTATTGCAATGCCTAAGCAGAGCATGAAAAGTGGCACAGACTTGCAAGCAACACTGCACCAAGCCCAGATCAATATTTGGATCTAACTTAGCATTAGCAGATGATTTGGTGCAACAATGATGGGAGTTTTTTCAAAAATATTCATATGCTCATCATCAGTATAACCTTGAAGGCTATTAATCTCCTCCACCTCACCTTTCCAGTTGTCTTCAGAAGTGGCAAGCCAGGAAGCAAATGGAGAAGGAGCAGAAGCACATGACTGCTATAGACCTGACCATGGAGATGCAGCACAAAGCAAATGTAATGTCCAGTGAATGATTCAAATTCCTGAAGACTAGACACCCAGCAAGGAGAAAGTGGGATTGCTGAGTGCAGAAGGTGGCAAGGTTGGACGAGCACCAGTGTTGCAGCAGTCACTCAGGGAAGGTTTCTGCTCTTGAAGATGTTTTCCAAAAGTTGCTGAGCTTCTCGAAGCCCGTGGGCTGCTGCCACACTGAGGAGTTTCTCCACTTCCCTGAAGGACATGAAACCTTCATCAAGAAAATCTAGGAGGAAGTCCTAAATTCATTCCCAGCTAAATTTTAATTACACTGGCTTTTATAACAGGAACACAGCTACAGAATATGAAAACATCTGTAAAGTTAACTCTCCCCTATTCAGAAAATTATCTAACTTTCCTTCTGCTTTTTCCTGTGGTCTGAACACATATGTTCTAGGTTTGGTGATTTTCTCATCTTAGTTGAAGGAGAATGGCTTTGGAGAAATGGCTTTCTTGAAATACCACCCAATATGCAAGTCTGATCATGCAATATGCAGTGGAGACTGAAACTAAATGCACTGGCTTCATATAACAAGGTTTGTACAAACAATGCTTTTTTTAGCCTCGTTTAGCATACAACTGCTCTCCCCAACCTTAATTTTAATTTTCAGGCTTGAAGCAAATGAAACAATACACGAAATCAAAAAAGGGCTGGGTTTCACTGTGATGGGATCAGTTTCCTCAGCTTCACTTAGCCCTAGGACAAGTTGTCACAGTGACTGCACAAAGCACAAGGCAAGTTTTCTTTATCAGTGGGCCTTGCTGGGAACACTGGTGTGCAATGTGCACATGCACATTAGGGGGAGAAACTCATCTTGGGCAGTTTCAACCCAATCCCCAGGCAGTCAACAGGAAGCTTCTCATTTACCCCACTAGATGGAAGGAGAGTGAAAAGGGAACTCCCTTAAAAGAGAAAGACAGGTTTTTACAGCAGAAAATTCATGTCACTTCCATAGCTCTTTCTCTACCAGTACAGGTTTTGTCCCTTGCCTTCATTGGGAAATCATCATGGAAAAACATATGCAATCAGACCACAAGCATTTTAGGTACTGTGATGCCTAATTTTTAAAATGTCATTGGACGAACTGTGTTTTTCCATTTCTCTGCTGCAGGTAGGACTGCATTATTAACAATACAAAAAGAGGGCATTAGAAATGCTGGAGTGGCTCTGTGCATGGAGTACCTACAGAACCAGGTTCCTCCCCCATCCCCAAGAGGAGCTGGGAAGGAAGAGGATTATCTCAGATTACCCTTCTTCAAGTGCCACGGTCATGTTTCTGAGTGTCCCCACTGCCAGGTTGAAGGAGGAGTGGGGGTGGCCCTGCCCCGCAGCCTGCCTACAGCCAGGAAGAGACAAGCACAGAAAATGGTAAGAGAAGTACAGAAGAAGAAAACCAGAGTTTGAATGTTTTCAAGCAAGGTAAGTTGGTTTTGGCTGAGAGCCACTTTTCTTCCAAGCAGCTGGTACAGTGCTGTGCTTTGGATTCAGTATGAGAATAATGTTGGTAACACACTGATACTTTGGTAGTTGCTGAGCAGTGCTTACCCTAAATCCACGATTTTTCAGTTTCCCATGCTCTGGAGCAGGTGCACAAGAAGCTGGGAGGGAGCATGGCCAGGACAGCACACCTGAACGTGCCAAAGGGATATTCCATCCCATGGAGCATGTCATGGTCAGTGTATAAAACGGGGAGGTTGGTCAGGGGCTGCCGATTGCTCATCAGGGACATGCTGGGCATCAGTCAGAGTGTGATGAGCAATTGTGTTGGGCATCTCTTCTATTTCTTGGGGTTTATTCCTCTTTTTTATTACTATTGTTATGTTTTACCTTACTACAATTATCACACTGCTCTTAACTTTTACCTTTTTTTAGTTCTCATCCCCATCCCACAGGAGAGGAGGGGAGAAACTAGTGAGCAGCTGCACAGTATTTAGTTGCTAGCTGAGATTAAACCAGGACAGAGATAATAAGGGAAAAGTTATGTATAATTCACTTTTTGAAATGTGACTCCTTTGAAATTTCAGGCCTTGATTTGGGAAACATCCTTATTCAGAAAAACATGAAGGCTTCAGCATTTCTCTAGGTATGGATATATTTAATGATTCCTCCTTGATTTACATCTCCTTCTGTCACAGGTATAGTTCTTTCAACCCTAAAAGTCCTGCAGCTTGATGCTGTTCTATGCCTTGAGCAGGCAGAGATACCATCCAACATGCCTACTCCTCTCCCTTTGCTTTTTGGGTAACACAGTAAATTTCCCTGTCTTGAGTCCTTCCCATTTCTCATCAAGAATGGAAGGATTTCAGGGAATGCAGCCCAGGCTCCCACCACAGGTGTAACTACTATGGTACCACAGCAAATGCACACACAGGCATGGCTGCGTTGCTCACATGACAGGAACCCCCTTAGGAGGGTGTGCTGAGAGCAGGAAAATAATACCCCGCTGTAACTTGATTTCCCATTGCCTCAGCAGCTCCTGGCTCACTCCCCTCCTGCACCTGTGTATTCTTCCTGCTGCCCACTTGCAGCTCAAACCTCCCCAAAAAGCCATACAACAGCACCAGCATCCCTCTGCACTCTCATTGTCAAGATACCTCCTTTCTTCCCACTGACTAAAAAAAAATAGCAATAGCAGGTGGGAAAAGTGGAGCAAAGCATAATGCAACCCACAGTGAGAAGTCAGGAACTCCCACTGTCCCTGCTGCCACCTGTGGACATCCTTCCCACCAGCACAGGACAGCTCAGTGCAGGTTTCCCCCCAAAGCACTGCCAGCTTTTTCCTCCTCCCATACCACGTGTAGCCTTTCCCCAGAAGAAGCCAATTTCCTATGGCAGGAATTTCTTGGGGGATTTTTGTTCCTCACCTGAACCAGTGCATAGCCATGTCCTCATTTTTTTCCACTCCATCTCCTGGGTGTGAGACAAAGCAAAGTCACAGACAGGTTATAAAATACAGTGTCCAAAATCCAGCAGAGTGTTGGTACCAGAAAGCCACGTTTGTGGTTCTGGTTTATAAGCATGCACACTCTGACAGCAAATTAGCCACAGACTGGAGAAACATTACCTTGCAAATACCTCTGTCCCAGGATGTGCTGTGCATTGGGGTACCCCAGGCGAGCATACATATGAGCCACATGGAAATGGAAATCCTCATAGCACAGTGGGATATAGAGCAGGAGGAGGCCAGCGGTGATTACAGCTGCCAGCTGTAAGAGAGGAACAGTCATGATGCAAGGAAGAAAATAAGCTGAGGGCTAGCTACAGCAAATATTTCATCTGAACTCTGAAGACTCCCAAAGCCTTTCCCCATAGAGAAATGGGAGGAAAGGCCCACACAACTGCAGAAAATCAAAGTCACCTTTGATAGACAGCCATTTCCAGAACTTCCATTGAAGCTGGCAGAAAAGGCCCTGCTGAATTCAGTGAGCAGTGTATGAGCTCCCGAGTTAATTTCCCCTTTAAGCTCTGCTACAGCAAAGGAAACTACAGTCATTTAATTTTCTAGTGGTTCTCTTGAAGAAAAGGGGAAAAAAAAGAAACCCTAAGGTGCCATCAAGTTTTAGAAACATTCATCAAAGACACTTGACAGAAGGAGCCTCATTCTCCAGGCACCCGGGGTCCTGTGGCCCACCACTGCCCACGTTATTGTCATACAGATGTGAACACTCACATGATCACAAAATGGGTCAGGCTGGAAGGGACCACAGTGGCTCATCTGGTCCAACCTCCCTGCTCAAGCAGGGTCATCCTAGACCACATTGCACAGGATTGCATCCAGACAGTTCTTGGATATTTCCAGGGAGGAAGACCCCACAGCCTCTCTGGGCAATCTGTTCTAGTGCTCAGTCACCAGCACAGTAAAGTTCTTCCTCATATTCAGGTGGAACTTCCTGTGCATCAGTTTCTATCCATTGCCTCGTGTCTATTGCTTGGCACCAGTGAGAAGTGCCTGGCTCTATCCTCCTGACATCCTTCCTTCAGATACTTGTAATTATCAATGAATTCCTCTCTCAGTTGTCCCTTCTTGAGGCTGAACAGGCCCAGCTCCCTCAGCCTGTCGTCATCCCTTAGTCATCTTCATTGCCTTGCACTGGACCTGCTCCAGGAGCTCCATGTCTCTCTCCTTTTGAACATCCACAGCTCATAAACCCTTTCATTCTGTGTTACAGGAAGGACATGCCTACACCTGACAGGAGAATAACCTTGAGTCAGAAACCCTTCTTGCATCCAAGGTATAAATCAGTGAAAAGTCTGATGAACTGCACCAGCAGGAAAAAAATATGAGAGACCAGAATAATACTGTTTGCTTTTTTTGGTGCCAAATTGGATTTTCTTTGTTCAGTGAGCTAGCTATTAGCTTCCAGTGAGAGGAGCTGGCAACTTATGCATCCACATCTTGGCAGAGTCAGATGTTCCTGGCTGGGGGAAGAAGAACATACTTAGGAAAAGGCTGTAGGAAGGCCATGTGGAGCCTCCCACCTTCATAGGTTACCAGAAGCCCTTTGCCTCCCTGGAGGGGAATGCAGCATGTCTCGATGGGGGTGCCAGCCCTGCAGAAGGCAAAACCCTTCCCTACCACAGGGGAAGATGGACCACATACAGTCCTGAGTGGAAGACCCAGCTTTTTGAAAACACAAAGGAGGCAAGTGCTGATCAGTCTCTCTGTGTCACTCTGTGCTGAAAGAAACCATGTTGATGGTGTGGGATCTGCAGGAGACCACTAATACTACATCCTTCAGCTTTGGTGAAACGGTGATGCACTCTCGGAGCTGATGTTCATGGGGACATGCTGAAATGACTGCAGGCGCTCTGCATGCCACTGTCCCTCCCTTGTGCATGCAGAAGCAGAGCTGACACAAGTGGCCCTTTTTAACAGCCAAGTTAGAAGCAAGCCCCAAGGTCTGTCCAGTTGACCACAGCTGTTGTAGAACAAGCTCACTTTTTCATCTGGGCATAATTTCTTGCATAATGGCTACAGCATGTGTGTGCGTTCATCACCATGTCATGTTCCGAATGAGCCAAGGGGACAAGAAGCAGCTGCAAAGGACAAGGAGATATAAGAGCTTTGATAGTCAGGGGCTCCTCTGGCTACTATGGATGGTTTGATGCAACTGATACAGACAGGTGCAAAAACCTACTCTTTCTTCACTTTTTTGGGGGGCAGGGGAAGAGGGTACAGTGCTCAAGATATATGCAGACCACAGCAAAGCAAATGATGCATTTAGATCCTAATCTGCTGCTCAGTTGTCTTTAGAGCTTGAGCACAGAGGTGATGTGGGTTTGCAATTCCTTGCTGTTTCATGGGGGCTCCTGCACTCCCACACAACAGGATCAGCTGCAGAAATTGCTGGAGGTAGCAGATTGCCAAGAGCTTGTTATCTCCTAATTGGGACCCAGGTCCTGGTTTGGGCTCATTTCTAATGAAATGTGAATGTTGAGGACTAAATGAGCCTAGTTAGCTAATTAGGCTAAACAGATAAAATAGGTGAGCAATAATGACATGGAAAGGCCCCAACATTTGATTTTTTGACTGATAAGTTTAGGGATGTAGGAAACTTGGACAAACACTCACCCATTCAGTCTGTGTGGTGCTGTTCTGAAAGTGCTGATGGGTATGTAAATCCCTGTAAGCCAATGGCAAGTCCAAGAGGAAATGCAAGTCATAGATCAAACTGGTTATTGTTGAATGCTTTTGATCTTATTTAAGAGGAGGAAATTATATTCCTGATAAGAAGTGCCTCTTGCTGGAGATGTGGCTGATATTAAAGGTCCAGCTCAGGCAAAGCTGAGTACAGATCCATGGTAAAGGGTAGGACAGTGTTCCTGAAGCAGTGCAAAAGCTGATGAGCAGGAGTCTGGTTTCACACAGTGGCCATGGGCTTGTACTGTGCTATTTTGTCACTGTTGCAGTGCCTGGGCCTGGATCATGTCAGGGAATGTTTCATGTGGCTGCAGGAGATAGGGCACACCATACTGCAAGAGGCAGTGGCAGTGCTTTTATAGGTGCAGATCTGTGACCTGCAAGATGCTTACAGCTGTGGTGTCTTCTTTGTGCTCCGTGATAGGTTGCCTGAAGCCTCAGGAAAGGAGTAGGAAATGTAAGGTTTTGGAGGAGCTGTTTCTATTGCAAATCTGGTACATCTAATACATGCAACAGCAAACAAATGACCAAGTAAGTGAAAGGGGAAAGTATATGGTCAGAAGCAAGGTCACAGGGGAAACCTCTGTGACCATGCACCAGTGCCCTGGGGGTACACCCTGGCACATATGCTCTCTGTGGGACACCACCTTTCCACAACAATGTCCATAATGATCAGCCATGCCCTGCTGGAAGCCTCCACCCTCACTATTGCAAAGATGTGCCTGGCTTCTCTGAGGAAGGAGGCACAGGAACCTCTGGATGTTTGCATTTTGTCCCACGCTGTTTCTTGAAGGGAGGCCATCAGCTTTTTGCAGTTGTATAGGCACAGATACGTATGGCAAGTTCACATTTCACATGAGTTCCTTTAGAAGTTGATCACTGGGCATGCCTAATCTGATTTGCTTGTTTGTTTGGGGAGGTTTGTGCTTGTGTGGGTTTTTTTCTATTTTCTTTTCCTAAACATCGAGAAAAAAGGAGACCTATTCATGACAAAGGCAGGTGCACAAAGTGCTGGAGCACACTGATCCCAGCTCCAGAAATGGTACCACAAACAGCTGTTGCTTGACTGCCCATCAACGTCTGAAAAGGCATTTACAAGCATACAGCTAGTCCTAAAAGCACAGACATTAGCAAAAATACTCCTTTGTCCTCCACTGTGGTTACATCTGAGTTCAGGTAAATTTTGTGCTATTTTAAGTGTCTCCAAGACCAAGAGAGGAGAGGTGCAGCTGCTGGTGGACGGGGGGTCACTTTGAAGTAAGGTCTGCCTGGAGAAGTGATGAAGGAAGGAGATACAAGTCACCTGGGCTTCTTTCTGCAGCCCCTTGTGCTCACAGCCAGCACCAGGGACTAAAGGCACCAACAGTCCCTGAGACCAAGAGCTCTCAGGGACCCCAGCTGGGCAAGTATTAGTCCACTTCAAATGCAGGAAGGAACATGGGGAGCCTGTTGCATTGCTGCACGCAGAGATGTGAAGCAGATGACTGCCCTGAAACAACCTTTGTAGTCTTGGGTAGCTCAGTTGCTCATCACACCCTTTTCTATGGTGACTCGTCAGAAACTACTTTGCATGTTTTGAACCCTGCATCCTTGGTGCTCCTCTAAAACATGGGGAAGCCCAGTGCTGTTGTTGGGGCTCTGCTGGGGAACCAGGCAGTGAGGGAGACAAATCAGGCTGTGCATATGCATTTATATATGCATATGCAACCCAGTTCCTATACAACAGCTTCAGCATCTTGATTGCACCATCACCCATGTGCCAAAGCCAGGTGAACAGGATCAAAATGATGAGCAAGAGGAATGCCTAAAAATTCCACCCATAATCACTGCATTTGAAGATGCAATACTACTGTGTGCTAGCAAAAGCCTCTACTCCCCAAGCTGAGAAAGGCATTGCAAGCCTTGCAGTTTGGAGAGGCTGTTGTGTGCACGCAGCTTCTGTGGCTTTGACCCACTCTGGCACCAGTGGCTTTGAGAGGCAGAGTGTGACATAACACCTGCTGCCAGCACTCCCACCCTGAGCCCATCCCCACTCTTACCTCCCAGCTGCTCCATGCCAAGCTCGGGGGGTGGGGGTTCCCACCCTCCAGAGAAGGATTTGCTCCACAGGTATCAGCTCTGCTCCTTCCCTGCTGTCGCCACCGTGCTGTAGGTTTCGTGTCCTCCATCTCTCCCTCCCGCAGGAAGTCTGAGCACCTTGTTTTAAGCTCCTCTCTCCCTCTCACCAGGCACCACCACCACCCTGCCATAACTCTTACCCATCACCATCCCTTCATTTTGCTCCTGATTTATGGCAGCAGTAGCCCAGCTGCTTCACTAAGATAAGAGGGATGGATACACATCCCTTTGAAGAATCACAGAAGAGATGGTCTTGACAAAAGCCTTTCAAGCCACCAATGTTTAACTCTCCCTGTGCTGAATATTTATTTCTCTTCTTTCAGACTGCTCCCAGGTGTTGCAAGGCCTCACCATTAAATCATTGTATTTGACAACTTGTTTACATTTTTTCTGCTTTTTACATGCATGGATTTGGGGCATAAATGCAAGACTGTGCAGGCCCATGTGGGAAAATTAGAAAAGATGCAATCATGTATAATTGAAAGTTATCAGGACATACAACCCCCCCACAAAATTTGACAGGATGGGAGGGGTTTCTTAAGCTAGAAAAGAGCTCACTTGGTAAAGTCAATCATTTTATAGTTGCATAATTATGCCTCTATTCATCTGCAGTAACTTCATCTAGTGAATTTCACGTGCTAAATTTTTTTTTTAAAGAAAAAAAATCCCTTTTTAACACAAGATCCCTAATGCATGTTATCTTTCCTGCTCTGAAGTCCTAGCAGAGGACCTTAACTAGATGGCAGCCAGGCAAGGTCCATCTCGTGTGAAATGCTGACTTTGCCTGGTCTCCTGACTGCAAAAATTAAAATGTTTTTCTTTCAAATTTTACAGCGAGATTAGTGCTGTGCTTTGATTTTAACAGCACCCCCAGAGAACAAGGATACCTCTTTGGTGATGATGACTCAGCCTAAAAAGCCTTACTGAAGAGGAAACCCTTCATATTTTCATATTTTATTTCTTATGTTATGCTGCCACCATTGGGACAATTTCATTTGATCAATCACAGCCCCTTTACAGTTTAAGAGTCATCTTTATAGCCCTGGTCAGTGTGACTCATTTTCACAGTATATCAAATTTAATTGGGCAGTAATAGTCATACTGCAAGATCAAATGCCTCCAAGTGCAAACCTCTGCATTAAGGAGCCTTGGAAATTTCCAAAACAAGTCCAGTACAAAAGGCCCTTCACTGCAGCAAACAGTAAAGAAGAGATGAAAGAAGGACCTCACCTTCTTACTTACTTACTTAAGAGTCTCCTTACCTACTTGCCTTTTTAAAATTATTTTCTTCTTTAGGTACAATTACTGAAATTTAAAGATAAATTTAAAAGAAAAACAAAACCAACCTCTCTGGGAGGTTCTTGGGAATGAGATGCCCTTAGCTTATATAATCCCAAATTTAGGCAGAAGTGAATTCCTGAGTTAATTTTACTGTTGTTTGTAAAGGTATGCTGGTAACAATTACCCCCCTTGACCTACGACCTTTGACCTATGACCCCTCACCTTTGATCCTTGACTCTTACCCTGGCGCTGGATTCTAGCTGGTCCCTAACTACTCTGCCCTGTCTGTACCCAGACCTACTACCATCTCCTGTAACCCCAAACTCCTGGTGTGTAACCTGCAGTCCCCAACCCTGCTTGACCTTTTGACCTTGACCTCTGACCCTAGACCCATGACCTTTGATCTTTGACCTGTGACCCCTGACCTTTTTACAGTGACCCTTTGATCTATGACCCCTGATTTTTGACCCACAACCTAGGACCTTGGAACCCTGACCCCCAATCTTTGCACTCTCATTTGTGACCCTTGACCCCCCAACCCTTGACCCTTACTCTTCAGCCCTTACCATTGTCCCCTGGCTTTTGACCCCTGGCTCTGGAGCCTGGACCCTGATCTGGTCCCTATTCTGCCCTATCTGTACCCAGACCTACTGCTGTGTCCTGTAACCCCAAACTCCTGGAGTGTAACCCTCACCCCAAAACCCCTGAGTGTCCCTCTGCAGACTGTACATGTCAGCCCTACCTTTTTGGTGTGGTCTGTGAGGGTTCTGGTGTTGTCCTGGTCTTAGGATTGCTGCCTGCTGCTGCTGCTGCCATGAGGGCTGAAACGGCAACCTTAGGGGCAGTGTGACTTTCTACTGCTGTTTTTTTTATTTTAAACTAGAGAGAAAAATTACGATCTGGTTTAAACAGAGAAGAGCAGAAGAAACGAAGTGTCTGTGAATAAAGCAGATCAAACATAGAAAGGTTTGAAATATACCCAAAAATGTGATTAAAACCTGTGATAGGTTGACTTAGGAGGAAGAAACTCAGAAGAGGTTCTTCGTAAGAGAATTTCCTCTGTGGGGGTTGGGATACCTGCAACAGCCAATTAGAGAAAGTCAGTTCACTCCGTGCACACACATTTTGAAGGAGGTAATCCGGAACTGGGGCTCTTTGTCTTTCCGGCGGCTGAGCAGGTAACATCAACCCGAGCTTCCCCGTCCCCCATGCGGGGGGGGGGGGGGGGGAGGCTCGGAGGCCACTTGGGCCCCGTTTGCCAACGAGGGGGACCCGATGGCCGGGGGGAGGAAAAGTTGTGTGATAAGACCTTCACGGCTTCTTCCTCCACCGGCCTGCGGCTCTGGCGTGGGGGGAAGGCTGACTCTTTATGCTGCCGGCCGGGCCGGGCCTGCCCGGGTGGCCATGAGCAGTGTGGGGCTGCAGCCCAGCCCCAGAAAGGCTGATTAACACCTCAGCCGCGCCCCCAGCATGGCCTGAGCCTGGCCCAACTTTTGTAGTTGTGTTAAACTTTAACTTTTTAGTGTTCAGATAAGATTTGCAAAGCCTCCAGCCTTTCCTTTGAATATGAAAGGGAATAAGAAGATTTCTGAAGTCAGTGATGTAAGAGCTAAGTTTTTTAAGATGGAAGGAGAATGAGAAGATGCTGAAATGGCTGAAAATCTTTTTGGGAAATTGTAGGAATGAACTGATGTACTGAATATTCCTATAAACCATGGAAAGAGACATGGGGAGATGGAAATGTTCCATTTAATAGATGATTTGACTAAAAAACACCTGTGTTGAGAATTTCTGCCCTGAGAAAAAGAAGGGGATTTCAGTTTTCTGAAGATGAAGCCTGAGCAGAGAGAAAGGAGACAGAGAGAATCGTTGCTGTCGAACATTTCATTCTTAAAAGTAATACCCCATGGAACAGACATGACCCACATCTACAACTTTGGGACGGCTGTAGAGTTGGGAGGAGCGTCACGGTTGCAGATTCCCGGGCGGATGCAAATCGTGAAAGATAAACTCACAAGAGAACTTCTTTTTCCTTCTTGTGGGAAAAATCCCTACAACTTCAACAAGAAGAGGCTTCTCTCTCCAGAAGTGAACAGAGAAAGGCTAAATTGGGGACTGACCGAAGTATTTGTTATATGTTTGTTTTGTTGTTATGAAGATTGGGAGAGGGAGGGAAGGAGTGATCTGGAAAATCTTATTCTGAATTGTTTTTTTTTTTTCCCCCTTCCCCCCCCTTTTTGTTTGTGTAGTTAATAAATTTTCTTCTATACCCTTTCAAGTTTTAAGCCCGCCTTGCTCTTTTGCTCCTGGTTCTGTCTCACAACAGAAAGAAATAGGTTTATTTAAATTGGCAACTCAAACCGAAGACATTAATTTGGTGCATTGGCCGGGAAAGTCAAAATTAAACCAAGACAAAATCAAATAAGGTTAGATGCTGGTGTCAAAAAACTGATACATTTTATTTGATAGTAAAGGAAGGAAGGATTCCAGGAAGGAAGGAGGGAATAGAAAAAGAAGTGTGCATGGGGGGTCAGGGGACAGGGAGAGAATGACAGGGGTTAGGTAGAAATGTATCACCCTTCCAGGGGTCCTGACAAGGTCTCATTTTTCCCCTCCATCTGGTCTTCTTGGTGGTGAGGGTCCCCCATGGCCACTGAGGCCATGCCAAAAAGTATAGAATCCAGTGGAATTTGTGCTGACACCTCGACTCACTCTGTGAAACTGTTAATTTCTCAGTGTAAAAGAGGCCCTGAAGCTTGCAGTTCTTTGTTGCAGATGACTAAAAATGAAAACATGTTATTATTAATTACGTGCTATTCAGTGAGGGCTAGGCTGTCTGTCTCACAAGCCAGGTGTGGTACAAAACCTTCTCTACAAAACCCAATTTACCCAATGAGGAAGAAATGACAGCTGTAGTAGCTGCCTTCTACCACCTAAGAAGAGTTGGATCATTTCTACTTTAAATGACTTTGGCAAGGAAAGGGCAAGCCCCCCAGAGAATTTTCTCTCCAGAATTCCAAAGGCAGATGGTATTACTTTTTTCCTTTCATTTTCACACAAGTTGTGTAGAACCATTTTCAGCTCCTGCAAGGGAGCATTTTGTTTGAAAACCTGAAAAAAGCCATCTTCAGGAAAATTTTCTTCCCATTTCTTTTTCATGTTTTCCAGGTTGCTTTCTTAGGCAAATAAACTGGTATAACGAATTTTCCATAGCTGGTAAAAGCCTATTTGATTACAATGTCCTCGGGACATAGGTATCACAAGGCAAATTATATTCACCTGAGAGCTCCTCAACTTGAACATAATTGGATTAGGTGCTTGGAAATTACTTTGTAGCCAACACAAAATATCATGTAAATGTAGCTTCAATTACTATATTGAACAGAGCTCAGATATGAGGAAGAGGAAGGACCAAAGCAAAAAGCAGAAAGAGAGTGTTGAGGGATAAGTTTCTGTGTAAGACAATGGGAAGGATGAGGCTAAGGAGTTCTGGCTGTCACTGTATCTGACAGACTCTCATTTCACCTTGCCTACCTAGCTGTAGCTTCCTTTCAGAGCTGGCTAAACAACAAGATAAAAATTTATCCAGGTTAGTCATTATGACACTATTAATAGAAAATACAAAGGTGTACCATGAACAACAGTGTAGATATAGGAGTAGTTCAAGTCTTTCTGAAATCAGTATGCAAGAGTTATCTGCAGAACTATTATAGAGACTTGTATTTTGTTACGGGTATAGAAATTTATCAGAAAATAAACTCTCCTGCTTTCCAGATGGTCCTCAGAGGGGCTGGGTGCAGCCAGGTTTAATTCTTTTATTATAACCAATTCAGCACTGTAAGTTCAGTTGCATTCAGTAAGACCCCAGAGGCACCAATACAGTGGGTCCCATTCACAATCAGAGATTCACAAATAGTGCAGCTTACCAATGAGACACTCTAAGTCTGGGTGGGTTCAGAAGAACTTGCACAAATACAGACTCACAAACAGTGCGGTTTATTGGAACTACAGATTGTAGATTCTTTCAGATTGGCAGTGATGGATTCACCAGATGTGCAAAATATAAATATACAGTACAACGTACAAGTGTTTCAAGGTATGTTCTAGAGGTGTAAATCTTACCAAACAGACATCCCAACTTTGGGGAAGGAGAGAAGAGTAAGCCCTTTGACATGTCTTGCAGACCGTGCCTCTGCCACGGAGGATTTCAAATATGGAATCACATTTTTTGGAAAAGTGGAGGTGAGAATGTAAGCAAATATTCTGACAGATGCCATGACAAAGGGGAGGGGCAGACACCTTATGCCTAAATTTGGAATACTGAGAGTTACAAAAAGAGATTACAAAGGCTGTATGACTTGGTCAAGGGCAAACAGGATTGTGACACCTGAGTGTTACTCCCTCTTCCAGCTGGATGGCAGTGATGAGAATCACATACAACCTACAGATAAAATAACCTATCACCCCATCGGCAGGCCATCATGCCCATGGTAATCCCTCCCCTACATATCTCCCACCATATCTCATTCCTACAATGTGCGAAGCTGTTTAGAGATAACAGATTAATAGATATATCTGTTAAGCTGAACAATTGAATCCATTCATCACTGCAAACAATACAACAGTGCAGCCAGAAAGGGTGGGATTTTCCTGAACCCAAATACAGCAGCCAGCAGGGAGACCCAGATGAGCAGAATCCTGTTATTTGATAGAGATCCTGGAAAAGGGCATAAGAGAAGCCCTCTGCAATGGGAAAGAGCCCTGGGGGCAAATACAAGTCATACTGGAATTCATCTCACTACAAAAACTAGAGCCTAAATAATTTAAGTGTTGTCTTAAAAAAACCGCGAATGAACTATATTACTCACCTAAGGGGAGTTAGTTCAAAGTTTGGCATACTAAAAGCTCTGACTAAAATCTGGGTACTAAAAACTGAACTGCTTAGCTGTCATCTAAAAAAATTAATTCCCTAAATGCTTAAATGCTTTCTGCTACCTCGTTGTTGAAGTTGCACAGATATCCAGATGTGTATCCTGGGAATACCATGTCAGGGCTGAGCACTTCGACATGTATCTTAAGCTTATGCAGGATCCAGAAACTGTAAAGTTTTGAAGGCTGTGGTACAAAGAGCTTCCTGGGAATGCTTCATCAGTCTACTAAAGAATGATCCCCACCATTTCTGCAGAACCTAAGATCCTGCAAAAAATGAATTCGAGAAAGTCCAAGTAATATGTTCACAACCTAGTACTTACAGAGGAGTGAGAAGTAGTACCTGCTTTAGAGAATCTGTTAATATTTTTGAGGCAATTGAAAATAAGTGCTTTTTTTCTAAGGAAATAATACCAAGTAGTAGGAAGAGTAGAAAAGAAAGCAACACTACACCCCAATTCTCCTAAGGCTCTGAGAATACAGCCGGGTGGTTGAAGGTCTTTCAGGTATAACTCTGTCTCCAGTGCAGAGGCAACCTTTACCCAGCAGTTCACACTGCAAGGCTTATGGTCTCAGCAATGACCTGCCCCAAGCTGGCTCAGGCAGGACACGAGCAAAGCCATCCATCTACCCGGGGCAGGCAGGAAGTTCCATGGTCCAGGACAGGGCAGCAGTGGCCTAAATGCTGGGCCCTGTGTGATGGAGCACAGCAAAAGCAGCTCAGGCACAGCCTACCCAGCACAGACAGCACCCACACAGCATCTCTAATGAGAAGCACCAGAAAAACTTCACAGTAAAAAAAGCAGGGGCACAAGGGCTGGGTAAATGATGGAAAGCCCTTCACCACTGTAGCCTTCAAAGGTAAGACACTTGGGCAGAGGCTTTCGTACAAATATAATTACAAATATCATTAGTAAGATGGAGGTGGTAAGTGCTCCCTTTGACTCCCTTTATGCACGTCGCATTGAGGTTATTTGTGCTCACAACTGGGCCTGCAGTTGCCTTGGGATTGTTCCTGTGTACATACGTTTGTTTCCATTTATCTCTTTAAACAGCAGAGAGGGGAGTTCAGGTTGTGCTTGTGAGAGCAGCTTGTTAGCTGGCATAAGGTGATCTGAGGCTGGTTTCATGTCAGTCTGGTTTCTACCTGACACGTCCCTAAACTGACCTGTATGGTAAATATACATCCTTGCTTTATCTTAGCCTTTGGTGTTAGGCTGCCTTGCCTGGTAATCCCAGCTGTAAGGAGCTCTGAGCAGCTGAAAGTGTGCAGCCAAAGTGAGCTGTGTGGAAAGTTCACGTGTGAACCAGGGAATGTCTGTGGCAGGGATTTTCTCCATCTGATAGGAGGCCTTATTGTTCCTCTTTCTAGCACTTCTGTGGACAGAAACCAAAGAAAAAAAATTTTTTTCCCCTCCTACCTCTTGAATGGTGTCCCACAGAGGTATTATAGCCTACAATTTGGTTCTCTTTTCCTGCAAGGTAAAGGGCACATGGATCCTTGATTTCAAACGGAAATAGTTTTTAAACAGCATATTGAACAAAATCTTAAGTTCTGCAGGTTTTTGTAAAATCTTGAGGTTTGTTTTTAAACTTAAAAAAAAAAACCAAAATCCTTCAAACCCTCTTATCTTCTTTCTTGCTGAAGGAGAGTATAAACAACTGATGCTTCAAATAGACAGAAGCACCAGACAGTTACATAAAAACAAACTGCCAGATCCCTGCATGTAGGAGTGTCTGCTCTCGATTCAGCCCTGACTCTTTGTGAATGTGCCTGGAAATAGGTCTCCCCACCCTGAGGCGATAGCAGCTGGGACTAGATGCCCGAAGTGAAGCAGGGTGTTAAAAGGCGTTGATGATGTGGCCTTAGGCTGTGTAGAGATTCAAGCAAAGGGTCCTTTGTAGCCAGGGGAACCAAGTATTTGCATTGGAGAAGAAGAGCCACGAAGTTTTAAATCTTTATTACTCGTGTGAACAGCTCAAAAGACCTTTAAGTGAAGCTCTAGGGATGAGGACACATCCTCCTGTCCTAGAGCTCTGAGTACTTCGATTGCTGTAGACCTGAATAAAGGGGGAAAGTTATGGTAAGGAGAGAATCCTCATGAGAACTTCATGCCCTCAGCTCTGCCTCTCATTAAAGTCTAGCTGTAAGAGTATTCATCGTGCTCAGGACCTTTCAATATGAAGGTACATCTACCAAAGTGGTGGGTTTGTGATCAGATTGGTAAAGTGCCCTGCTCGTCTTCCCTCTAAAGAGCTATTCAGCCATCTAAGGGCCAAGGTTTCTCCCTGAGCTCATTGCATGCTCACAGATGAACAGCAAATCTCTCAGATAATACAGACTTAGAGTGTTCTGGAAGAGCACAGTGAATTGTTACCTTTTTGAAGTTGAAAGAATTGAATTAACCAAGAACGCCCTCAGCTAAGCTCTGAGGTTAAATGGTAATTTACTGAAAATGGCACCGCAAAAAAACAAAGAGCCCAAGGTGAGGAAATTTGCACAGCACTAACTGTTACACTTGGAGCAGAATTAACGAAAAACTGCTTTTAACTGTAGTTTGTGACACAAAGACAAAAAGAAATATCCAGTGACACAAAGGGGTCTGAGGCTGGATGGCCCGAGTATCGGCACATCCCTTGCTTATGATAGAGGTAAAAAATAAAAACCAGTGCACGTGAACAGTTGTTGGCACTTCCCCACCCCCGGAACCTTGAGGACTTAATGCGAGCTTTATTCGACGCCCCTGAGCAGCCTCGTGTTCGCGCCAACGCAATGCAATAGCTCCTCATCCCAAACCCGGGACTTAATCTCCTTCAGGCTGCTCCCGAGGCGCTTTGCACACAAAGCCAATTAACTCCATTGTGGAAAGAAAGCTTGGCCGGCAGCGCGGCGGCTCTGGAGCCATCTGAGTATTACGCAGGCGAGGCTCGATGACGGAGCGGGACCTGGGAAAATCCCGGGAAAAGAGTGCAATGACTCTAGGCAGGGCCTCCCCCATCAGTGACCCCACGGAGCCCCATCCCCAGCACAAGCCGCCTTCGCCTTGGGTCGAAGGCCACCCCCAAACCACGGGGGACACAGCCGAGACCACCCCCACTTTCACCCCCACCTGTCTCCTTAAGTGGGGGCAGGGCCTCTCCCGCTCCCCGCGTCGCGCGGCCGGCCCCGCCCCGCCTCGCTATTGGTTGTCGCTGGGGCAGAGCGGCCGCCCCGCCCGCGGCCATTGGTTGGCGGCGAG
Organism: Acridotheres tristis; assembly: GCA_037013685.1. Classification (NCBI taxonomy): domain Eukaryota; kingdom Metazoa; phylum Chordata; class Aves; order Passeriformes; family Sturnidae; genus Acridotheres; species Acridotheres tristis. The sequence goes on along the minus strand of CM072888.1, from coordinate 21,866,094 downwards.
GCCGGGGTTCCCGGATGCGGCCGCGCGGTGCGAATATAAAGGGCCGGGGGAAGGCGGGAGTAGGCGCAGTTTGAATCGCGGCGGGCTGGGGTACATTGGCGCTGCTCCCCGGGCTCGGTGTGTGCGGGACGCTCTCTGCTTCAGCCTTCTCCTGCGCGACACTGTGCTCCGGTTCGCTATGGTGAGGAACCGCGGGGGCCGCTCGGGGGGTGGGGGCGGTGGTGGCTGGGGCCGGGGCTGCTCCATGCTGCTGATGGTGGGGGGGAACGTGCGCGGGCTTAGTGGGGGGAGGGCGGAGGCGATTGGGGGGGTGGGGGAGGGTGTTCGCACGCGCGGTGGCGCTCCCGGGACGGGGAGCGGTGGCCGCGCATGCGCGCGGGGAGTGGCCTGTGCCGCGGCGGGCGGCGCGCACGCCCGTGCCGCTCTGCGCGGGTGGGGGGGAGGGCTGGGGAGCGGCGCATGCGCGCTGGGAGACGTCAGCTCCTGATCTTCTGTTGGCATTGCCAGGCTGGTGGGAAAGCTGGGAAGGACTCTGGGAAGACCAAGACCAAAGCAGTGTCCCGTTCCCAACGGGCTGGATTGCAGGTGAGCGGGGGCTGAGATGTGGGTGAGTGAAAGTCGGGCTGGCCTTCCATCTGTTGTTTTGGTTGTACGGTGTGAATCCTGTACACGGTAGCCTTGCTGTTGTTGCTGTGGAATGATGTACAGATCGTTAACCAGACATTAGCACACCCAACCGGTTTTAGACCTTTGCATATCTGTGTAGGGAGGAAGGTAGTTCCCCTTGTGGCCTTTGCTACTGCTTGTGCTGAGAATTATTAAAGTTGCTGTTGTGAGTTTGGCATGCAGTATCTTAACTGGATTGTCGAGTTTGGAAATGCAGCCCTTGCTTCTGCCACTGGCATTCTGCTGCCTAAGATGCAGTTTTGTGCAGAGGCTTTCTGTCATCGCAGCCTGTTCATACTTCTTATTTTCCAGTTCCCTGTTGGCCGCATCCATAGGCATCTGAAGTCTAGGACAACCAGCCATGGGCGTGTAGGAGCCACAGCTGCTGTGTATAGTGCTGCAATCCTGGAGTACCTGACAGCTGAGGTAAAATATCTGTAAGCAGTGCAAGCAAGTTGGTCAACCCCCAAAAGACATAATGGCCTGCACCTACTGTATTTGACAGTGTGAAGTGGGTTGTGAACTCTGTGTGTATTGAGACACTTTTAAGTGTTTACATCAGCAAAAGGCCATGAAATACAACTCCACTGCATCTTATGCAAATCCTGTAGTGTGACTTTTAGGAAAAATGCAGTGTGTGAAATAACTTCTAAAATGGGTCATTACAGCATGACATACCTGCTGTAGAACACTTATTTTGTTCTTGGCAAAAGTAAATGCAGAGCTCCAAAGGAGGAACCCCTTCAAAAGAGATGTTGTTTGCTGTCTTGGCATCACTAACAGTCACAAGTGTTTTTTGGAACAGAGAATCAAACAGCTGATGATGAGCTGTTGGTCTCACTTGATTGTGTAACTGTTGAAAAATGGTCTCGTCTCAGGTCCTTGAGCTGGCGGGAAATGCATCCAAAGACTTGAAGGTGAAACGTATCACTCCCCGTCACCTGCAGCTTGCCATTAGAGGAGATGAAGAGCTGGATTCTCTGATCAAGGCAACAATTGCTGGTGGTGGTATGTCAAACGCTTCCTGTTTATGGGTACTGGAGTGGCATGGACTGTCACAGACCTGAAGTTCTTTAATGTTGTCATTTTATTTCAAGTATAAAGTTTAGGAAAATTGCTGAAGAGGAACTGCATGTTCTTAACTTGGTTGTTCTTTCTTAGGTGTAATACCGCATATCCACAAGTCCCTCATTGGCAAGAAAGGACAACAGAAGACTGTCTAAAGGATACCAGGATTCCTTGTTATCTCAGGACTCGAAGTACTTACTTTGTCCAGTGTTGGTGATCCAGTGGACTGTATCTGTGAAACACAATTTTGCCTTTTTTTTTTTAACTTTGAGAAGCTAAAGCTCCCTTGAGCTTTTTAACAAACCAAATTCCTGCATTGAAGTCTTAACCATATTTAAGTGTTACCATGGCTTCAAAGAAGCTATTGTGTTTGTAGTGGGTTGTAATTCAGCTGACTGTTTCTAGATTGATTTAAGTAAAGGAAATGTTTGGTTTTGTACAGACTTTTCATCTACTAGAGTGGAAATAGTCAATAAATGTTATGTCAAGACTGATTTTTCTCTCTTCCATTAACTGGAAAATGTAGTCTCCACTGTGCAGCTCTTGGAGTTGTTCCAAGAGCATGTAACTGATACCTCTTCCTGCTGGGCTTGGGGCATCTTGAAATAAAGCCTGAGACTGCTGCAGTTAATAAATACCAAGTAGTGAAAGGGCACAGGGCTTTTTCCTGTAAAGTTACATTTTTCCTAACTGAACCTGCTGTATAATATGTTTTTAGTAGGGCAGATAAAGGCTGATATTACATTTAAGTCCAATTTTGCTCAGTGTCAGCCTTCATAGGCGGAGTGTGTCTGTCAGGGAGGAGGGTAAAATAAGCTGAAGGGATGTTGTAATTCCATGTTTCATATAATTTCATGCTGGGGCCTGGCCCGTCTTAATGTTTTAGCTTGCAAAAGCTTTGGACAGGCATCCGTGGAAGCAGGGACTGTACTGCAGCAGCCTTTAAATTGGGCCATGCAGTGAAATCCTCAGTAGCAGTGGGTTTACAGGGAGGTTTGGGGACACCTTCAGCTGTCTTCCACTCTGTCAGTTCATTTCGTACAGCAAAGCCCTGCCTCTGTTGTAAGGGAAACCTTTTGTTAAGGAGGGAAGGGATGGTTACTGTGAGCAGCTTCCAGAGCTTCAGTCAGCAGTGAGAAATAGAGATGCTTCTGCTGACCCTAGACTCTTCTGTTTCCCTAAGCTCTTGCAGGTACTAATCTCTACTGCAGCACTGTAGCTGTAAGGCAGTGACCTAGATCGGGGACGCCGCTGTGAGCTGTGCTAACTGCACTCCTCTGGCGCTGCGGTGCTTCCCTGGATCAGCACCCGAGCGCTTCCTTCGCGGCAAAGCAGTTCTTGTCGCGCTCTAATTGATGACACTAATTACAGTGAGCCATTAGGACGCTAATGAGTACCTTAAGGCAGGGCCAGGCACAGGAAGCAGCGGCACCGCGCGGCCTCCTCTAACTCCTGTGCGAGGCTGCGGCAGCGTGCACGGTACTTTTCCACAGCAGCCGGCTCCCTCCCGGGGCCGGGCGTGCGGCTGCGCTCCCGGGTGGGGCGATCCCCGCGTTCCCGGCCCTTCCAGGCGCTCCAGGCCGGGCAGTGGCGGAGCCCCGGGCGGGCGGGGCGGCGCATGCGCGGCGGGGCCCGGAAGGGGCGGCCGGGCTGGCACCGGTGTGAGCGCCGCGCTGGGGCTGCGGCAGCGCCGGGGTAGCGGCGGCATGAGCCCTGCGGAGTGAGCGCAGCCCCGCCTGACGCCCCGCGCCGCTCCCGGCGCCTCCGCCCCGCCCGCCTCCGCTCTGGCTTCGGGCCCCTTCTCTCTGCGCTGCGGCGGGCGGAGGCGGCGGAAGGAGAAGCCCATGGAGGGGAACCGGGACGAGGCCGAGAAGTGCATCGGGATCGCGCGGGAGGCGCTGGAGGCCGGGAACCGCGACCGCGCCCTCCGGTTCCTGGGCAAGGCGCAGAAGCTCTACCCGACCGAGACGGCCCGAGGTGAAGCCCGGCCCCCTCCCCGCTCCCGCTATCCGCGGCCCGGCTTCGTCCGGACGAGCCGGGACCGACCGCGGGGCCCGCAGGAGGGCGGGCGCAGGGGGCGCCTCCCCAGGGGCGGCCCCCTCAGGCTGAGGCGAGCGGGACCCGGCCCCAGAGCCAGCCCGGGGGCTGTGGCGGGGCGCGCGGCTCGGCTGGGAGAGGAGGCCGGAGTGTGTGCCCGGGAGCAGCGCTCAGGGCAGGTGCCTTCCCCCCTGCAGTGCATGACTCTGGCGTCAGGCGCTGCGGAGGAGTGGGCTTGCCTCCCCCGGTGCCGGCGGGGCTCTCCCAGGGCCGACTCAGCTCCTCGCTGTATTCCCTCTCCTCCCTGCAGCCGTCAGTAAAAGCGCAGCCATACATGCGAGGCTTAGCCTCGATTAACATCAGGACATCTCAGGCCCCAGGCTGAGACAAGGCTGGGTTGGCTTTTTTCTGTCATGGTCAATCACGCCTCTCTAACAGCTTGCGATGAGAGTTGCAGCTCCAGAGTGGACCGTGTCTTCCTTCTCTAATATACTTGTGGTTTGATTCCCTTTTGGTTGTACGGCGGCCACATAGGAATTGCACTCGGGTTTACCTTTCCTAGAGAAAATGGAATATGTGGCTTGCTCCAAGACTTAATTTGCTCTTCTGATTATTCCATACTAAAACCTTGAAAAATATTTAGCAACCTTTTAGCAAAAGGTGTTTAGAAATAATTGTTTGAAAGAAACACTAGTAAGGTTTCAGTGTGTGTAGAACTGTTACCTGTCTTGGAGCCTTTCTGTGACACAGTGCAGATGTCAGCTCAAAACACCTTTGGATGCAGCAGGGACTTGTTGCGTTCCCGTGGTTCTCACTTACGTGGTCTATGCTGTGGAAGGAGTAGGAACAACTTCAGTGCCGTCCCTGTACCACTTAAAGGTCTCAGCATTTGCCATTTCTGGAGTGTAAGTTTGAGGCAAAATCTTGACTGGAAGTTACTGTGAGGAGATGTAATGAACATTTTTGGGCCTCTTATCTCCTGACTTCTTATTATATGCAGACAATAAATGAAGATTTCACTGGCGATTTTCCTTTTTAATTAGTGTTTAATTTTTCAAGTGTTTATTTTTTCTCCTGCAAGACACCATGGATGTTGCTATATTCCCCTAAATTTCTGTGGCTTGAGAACATGACACGCATGAAAATACTCTGAGCTTTTTGGAATCTGTGTTGGTCAGGAGGCAGAAGGGTAGAGGATTTCAATTCAGCTTCTTCCTCCAAGGAGAGCAAATAGTTTTGTCTTCACACAGCTTATTATCATCTTATATCTCAAAGATAAGAGTTAGAGTAGCTTTCAGGAAAAAAGTCTTCATCTGGCTTGTTTTGAGTATTTTGTTGGTTTTTTTTAAGTAGGACTGCCACTACATAACCACCATTATAAAGTATTCAGTGCAAGAAATAGATGACTAATTAGGCTATTGTCTGTAGGACACTTGTTTTATTCACTGTGGAAATTAGCAAAGTCAATCACAAATGAGGCACAGACCTGAGGAAAAGAATATGGCCTTGTGGTAGTGGGCTGTAATCTGGGGAATTGTGTCTTTTAAACTAAAAGCTTCACAGAATTTCTCTGTGATATTAAATAAGTCAGTTCACTCCGTTTCCATTAGTGACCAAATAATTGTCTGTTGCTTCTTTTTTTTTTTCAGGTATTCAGCTTGAAACAAGGGCCTGATTTGTGAACTGGTGGGCAGTCAAAGCTCCATCTGAAGCTAAAGAGATTTGTAGATGCACTAATAATAAAAGTTCAGGCCCTAGGCCTGATTTGAACTAGATAGTTAGAAATAAGGGGACTCTGTAAATGTCTAATATCTCTGTACTTCAGTTTTCTAGCTGTGGAGGTTGTTAAATCTTTTAAACTCATCTGATTTCCTCCCAAAACAGTGCCAACTCATTGAATTTATTTTGGTTTTAAAGTTTGAGGCACTTAAATGGCCCTTTTAAAGTGCATTAGGGTGCAAGGACACAGACTATTTTTTTCAGGACAGGGTCTGGAAGGGGCACAATAAATTACAACTGTCGTTTTACACTAAGAACAAATTAAATTGCTCTCATTGGCATATTTTAGTGGGGGGTCCACTTGAAGAAAAAAATCTAACCCATAATTGATAATTCAGGTACTCGAAAATGTGTCCTAGCACATACTAGAGAGAAATAAGCACTTAAGGTTTTGTGAGCCCATTTAGTTCTAACACAAATTCTTATTTTACAGTCATAATGCATTGGGTTTATACGGTGCTACGACAATGTGGTGCAGCCCCTGTTGTCGCTCTGCTCACTGATTTTTCTCTGGAGCATGTGTTAGAAGTTAGTTGAACTAATTTCTCACTGAAGTTGCAAATTCTTCATATGTTGTACTTTTAGTATCGTTTTGAGAACACTTGCCCGACATTTCACAAATGAAGTTCTGTCAGTCATAAAAGCAATGAGAATGGTAATGCTGAATCTTTTACTGGTGAGCGTTTCCTCCTCCTGATGTTACAGTGGACTACAAAAGGACAGAGAATAGGTTTTAACTATTGTCTGTAAAACAATACTATGTGTGATCTGCTTTTGGCAATATTTACATTCAAAGGGCATTCAGCAAGCACTAGTTCAGTCATCAGTGGAGTTTAGTTTTGCTAAACAAAGCTTCTGCCTGAAATACGCTGACTGCAGCAGTGCTATTTTAAGGCTTTACTAGTGTGAAATGTAAGGTCAGTGCTTATTTAATGATACTGAGCTAATGACTTCATAGTTGCAGTGTCCACGTTGACGTCATTCTTTGCTAGAAAATTGTTTTACGCTTCAGCCGTTCCAAGCATTGTTTGATTTTGATTTTTGCTAATGATTCATCTTGCAACTGAATGGAACCTAATTGCTTGCCTGATAAAGATTTTTGAGAGTGCCTTTAAAGATAACAAAGGACAAGATGTCCCTTTCAGACTTACTGTGCAGTTCTGTTTGAAGGCAGAAAACAATGTTAAGAAGAACTTTTTTTCAGTGCTTCTTAAGATTTTCTTGCCTCATTTCTGATGCTGCCTTTAAAACCAAATTTTTTTGGGGAGCATGTCAGCTTAGTTTTTAGGCATTTGCATTAGAGAAAATTCTGAATTAAACAGAATTTTACATTGGTGAAAGTGTGTGTATGTGGGTCATATTCAATGCATAATGCAATCAAATGTAGTCCAAAGATCTTTCATTCAACAGCAGGTAATAGTACACACCAGAGAGGCTTCAGAGACATTCAGAGATAAGATTTGTTGTCTTACCTGCTAACAAAATAAGCCTTTGATTCCCTGTATGCCCTGTTTTGAAATACTAGATGCACAGTGAAAGTTTTCTTTAGTGCACTCTTAGTACTACGGTTCTAGCAGCTGGTTTTACCACCAGCAGTTCATGTAAGAGTCAAAGTTTTTTCTGAATATCTAAACTGTATCTTTTATTTGAAGAAAACAATGGCCTCATACCCTTTGTGTGGCTTTTTTTTTCAGTGTAGGACAATGGCATGTTTATATATGCTGTGTCCTGCTATTTTAAGAAGTTCACACTGATATATTTGAATTTTATTTTTTAAGCATCCTGCATTGTGTTCTCAGCAATGCAGCTCCTCTATAAGGTCTGAGAAGGGGAATAGAAAATAATAGTGTTTAAAGTATATTGCAGCCAAACCTATTCATTAAGAGCCTTAGAGCTACACTTGCTGTGAAGAAACTGGGTGTTAAAAATGCAAAACGTCACCCATGCCTGTGTTTCTGGCATTTCTGCTCCCACAGGTTCTGCATAAGTGTTGGTGCAGGGATGAAAAATTTCTAGAGCAATACCAATATAAAAGAAGGAACTGCAAAACTTTGAGTAAGCATTGTTTCAAGAAGGCCACATGTCCAATAGGATTCTGTGTGGTGCCATTGTCAAATGTCATACTCACTGGAGAGAAAAATAATTTTTTTTTGTTTGTTTTCTGGTAGCACTTCTTTGGAGCACATTCTAACAGAAATGCATCATTCTGAGGGCACTGTCTGTTCAAAGCCCTGCTCTTGATTAGTTCTTAACCTGCAGACCTGGTCACCTCGTTGGAGTTGTTATTATTTCATTTACCTCAGAACTTCATATGCCACAACGGAGGATGTTAGAATAAAGTATTGCAAATATTGAATATGTCCTTCAGTTATAATCCATAATGCAACTGTAGCTCTACTGTTTTCAAGCTCCAGATTTCATTTGTAGTGAAAGCATCTCCTCAGTTACAACTAGACATCTAAAGCTTAGTTGTTTCCTTATATCTGCTGTAAAGAGCCTGATCTGATCAATCCACGAGTCTTGCTGAGGCAGGTGGAGGGCAGGACCAGCTCTGAAGTCAGCTGACTTTCTTGTTCAGGCTGAGTGTACTTGTTCACTAATAAGTGGGTATGGGAGTAAATACTGGGGAGCTTTTAAGAAGTGGTGGCTCTTCTTTTCAACAAAGCTCCCCTTTAATTTCTTCCTGTGTTATACAAGCTATGAAGTGTAGGATCCCAGTTTTCTGCTGCTCTAAGAAAGACTATGCTAGGCAGAAGAGAATTTTTTTTTTTTTTTTTTTAGTTCAGGAGAAAATTCTGAAGGGTTCTTCCCACTAGCTTTCTAGAAGAAAGTGCTATGCTTTCACAGTGCCTGGGACATTTTTCCTTAGCAGTTTTTATTAGTTCACTTTTAATGCAGGTGGTAACTCATTTTATGAAACAAATTTAGCCTATATAGTTTGCCATGTTGCTCTGAAGGAATCTATTTTCAGGAAAGGTGGACTATTTAATAATCTTTGATCTCTATTATACTTTGTGCACAGTCCCTTATGTTAGAATGGTATTGTTTTTTATTCATTACTAAGACAGATACCCCCAAAATACAGGCTTATATACAGAAAGAAAAAACAGACTTTGTGTATAATGTTTGTTAAAACTGCTAAATTTAAGATCTGCTGGAACATGGAATGAAAGAGGATTTCAAGAACTAGCAGAAGCCTACTGGTTTTCAAGATTGAGGTCTTGAGTTGGGTATACTTGGCTGGTCCTGAGTTTTTTGTGGCATTTTAACAGTGGTTTGAATTTAAGCTGATACTGCCTGGAAGGAATAGAGCATCAGTTTGTGGCCACTAATGACTCAGGTTACAGATAGGTATGTACTGTAGGAACTGAAATGTGCTGGAGATGGGCTTGATGTTTGTGTGGAATAATTTCCAGTTTCTCTAGCCTGGAAGGCTAGTTCCTCTTCATCAATTTACAGTTGCTTATTCAACTGTTCAGATGTTTTCACCCCAAGCCACACGTTCAGTGCCTGTGAAAAACATCTAGAAATTAATCACCTGGACAAATTCTCTCCAGTGTTACATTACCTTGGCAGAGATGGATGGGAGGAGTCCAGTCACTGATTTTGAAGCACTTTTCCATAGATTTGCCACGAAAAGGAATTGTTAGACTGGCACAAAGTGGTGATTGATAAGGAAGGAGGATATAGGAGCTAGTCTTGTAATGTGGTGTTCTCATCTAAGATACTTGAGAGCCCTGCCTTAATCACTAATACCTGTAATGATACTATGATATACTGTTGTTTTTATAGTCTTGTTGGAAGCTATTATGAAGAATGGAAGTACTGCTGGGGGAGGCGCTTACTGCCGAAAACCAGCCAGTAGCAGTGATCAAAGTAAGCCCAATAGCACGAAGGAGAGCAATGCATCTGCTGCAGGTGAAAGTGGAAAAGGCTACAACAAAGACCAAATGGAAGGAGTATTAAGGTATGGCTTAAATATGTCACTGGTTGTCATTTTCTGTATTATGTACTTATCCTTTCAACTCTGTCATCTAAAGGAGCCACAGGAAGTTTGAGGTTAGCTCAGAGGGGTTACTTGTACTGAACTTTGACTAGAAGGAAGAGGAGAGTTTTGCTGGTTTTAAACACCGACACTGTCACTTTCTGCAAGAAAGATGCTACTTCTTTCTTCAAACTATCAAGGCTACTTTACCGAAAAAATACTCAAAATAGTTATTGAGTAGATCTCATGGTAAATAGAAAAAGTGATGAAAATTCTGTTGTATAACTTGCAGGACAGTGTTCCTAATCAATATTTTTATACTAAAGATACATGCTCACTCCTAAAGTTTATTTTCAAGCTAATCTTGCTGTATAGGCTGGCCTTAGACAAGGGTTAAAATTATTTTGGTTTAAACATAAAGGTGTCTGAGAAGCACTGGAACACATAGTCTGAATTGCAGTATAAACTCTGCTTTAGTGCAGCTTGACAGTATTAAGATGCGGTGACCTCAGGAAAGGATGTGTGAAAAGAAATAAAGGTCAATAAAAATGTCCTCTTGAGGCAAGGACCTCTTAAGTCGTTACAAAAGTTATTACTGCACACTTTCTGGCTGTAGGAGCAAAAGTATTGTTTGATATGTTCCTAGGTTTCTGCTAGGGGTATAGCAAGGAAATTGCACACCTCAAACCCCAGTATTTTCTGAATAGCCTACCCCAAATATTTTCAAGGGAGCTTGGAGGGAAATCAAGAGGTCTCTGTCTCCTAGTTTGTGTATATTGGATGAACTGTTGTGCAGAACAGAAATTTGTGAGGGATTTTTTTTGGTGTGCATCTGTGTAATGTATGTTACTGTTGATACTTAGTATCTTGGAATCTTCCTGAAATTCAATAATCTGTTCAGCCCTGCTAACAGTGAGGAAAGAAGTAGCTTCTCTTTGTTGATATAGAAGCTCTGCATTCAGGCAGGTAGACAGCAGCAGCTCTCCCATGATTATCCTCTTGGTGTTATTTACTAGAGCTTTTCATTTACCCTCATCTCTGCTTAATTAATGTTAATGCTTTTTGTGATACATCTAAAGTAAAACCCGGATAAGCCTGTACATTTTTTGCCACACTATATCAACCGTTAGAATGAATGCAGAATGTGCATTTGCACACGTGTGTGAGACAAAATATCCAGAAAGAAGTCCTCTGTAAATGCAGCTTAGGTCAAAATAAGTCATGTAACATACTCCCAGAAAGTTGCTGCTAGGAGGGCTGTATTCGTACCAGTGGTTACTCACCTGTGATGTGCTATTCTGAGCTGCAGTCTGCTTTGACATCAGGCTCCCTGCAAGATCAGTCTGTTTGATTGTTTCAGCAGAAGGTATGTTGTCTACTTTGTCTTGACTGAAATGGTGTTGTAGAGCTAACTTTTTTCTCTGATAAGCTTTTGTGGTATTGGGTGTTACTTTCTTGAAGGGACTTGTTCGATGCTATTTAAACTTAATCTAGTTTGGTGAAATAAGGACCAGAGTTATGGGTATTCAAGAATTGCACATTAAGAATAATCTTGATGCAACATTGCTTCAAAAATATTGAATATTGAAAATGGAGTTCTAAAACTTACCAAGATCTTTGCAAAATGAGCAATTGTAATACCTTACAGGACAACCCATGTTTGTTAGTTTTACATACCACTTAAAATCATGTGTTAAAACAATATCTTCAGCCTCGCTTGGGGATCGCTGCCATCCTTTAATACAGCAGTTCATGAACTTTTAGGGAGAGATGGCATTTTTGTTTACATATGCAGCAATCAACAGAGCAAGTTTCCAGTTCATGTTGGAAGTTTTGAAATATTTGTCATATTAGTAGTTAGTGACATAAACAAACTACTTAAAAAATTTCTGGTTAAGAATTAAAAAATGTATGTGCCTTGCCAAGGAGAGCAGAATTAAATACAAACTAAAACTAAATGGAAAAATAGAACACATTCAGTGATGGTAACTGAGAGAAAGTTCATGTTTAAACCACAGTGAGAATGAGCTTTCTAGTTGGAAACATGACAGGCAGCATATGATATTTCTTCAATCAGGCCCCAGATTTTTCCAATTAAATGAAGCATGCCCCTTTGGGGAGGATATTCTTTAGAGAATAGAGTTTGTCACCACCATATGCTTCTGCCGTACTTCAGTGGAATGGTTTTCAGATGTTTGAATTGGTTAAGGAAATAATTTGTGAAAAGAGGTGGTTTTAAACAGTGCTTCATGCCCAGTTTTTGCCTTTTTTTCCTGTAAGGGGGAAGAAGTTTATAGACAGCAAGGTAGCGAAATCTCCAAACTTCAATGAATTCTGACACTCAGCATGAATTTGACATTGGATGGTTGGTTTGTATGTGCATGATTTGAAAGGTCATTATCCTCAAATATTCTTCCCTTTAGGCGTTTTTGGTTCAGTAATTGAATGTAGACATAGGGAAAGCTCTTCTGCTTTCAACTACACTTCTGTGCCATTTCCAATGCTTTTGTTGTAAGCTTTAGTGAGCAGTCAGTCGGGGGACTGACTCTGAGCTCCCTGGCTTGGATCAGTCATTAAAGTTCCTGGAGTTGTTCAGCTGTCTTGAGATTGCTTGTGACAGAAGATTTAAGAAGCATAGGGAAGAAATACTTAGAGCAATGTAACTAATTTAGCTGCATTAATTTTCATCAGAGTTACTCTAGTAATGTGAGTAGGTACGAGTATAAACAAGCAGCTCTGTGCTGGCTTCATTTTTTCCACATACACAGGGGATACCGATCACTAGCAAGTTACCATAACAGTTCCGTAGGGTATTGCATGAACTTGCAAGCTGCTCAACAGGGAGAAGTGTAAGATGTAACATATTTCCTCTGATTGCGTAAGTGCTGGGTAATGCTGCTCTTAGTGGGAGCCTGCTCGCTATTTCAGTGTGACAGTTTGAAGCTTGAGAGATATCACAGCACTCTGTTGCTTTTAAATGGAAACGTTTCAAAATCCAATCTGTAGTACATGCATCTTTTTCTTAATGATTCTTACCTTGTCACTGAGAACTGGATCAAGTTGACTTTAGACCCTTAGGTGACCTGCATGTGGAAGATACTGACAGGAGACTAGCAGAATTATTCTAGGACCCATAGTAGACTTAATGTCTTTTTAGAGCAAGTGTCCTACAAGTCTCTAGGCAACTGAAAGCTAAGCAATATCAGCTTAAGACAAATGTGTGAGAATCATGTGCACAACAACAACAAAAAAAAGGAAGCATTTTTATTTTGTATGTTTTATACAGGCTCTCTTTAAATGATCTTAAAATACACTGGTGTTTGACCTCTTTGGTCTCTTTTTTTTAGTCAATAAGCCATAGCATGTATTCCATATTGCCTTTTTGACTTCTGAAAGACGGCTGCCATGACTAGTAGTATGCTAAATTTGCATTGTTGTCTTGTGAAAACTGTGGTGGAATACTGCTATTCCTGCCTTGCCAGTGGCTGCTTCTTGGAAGAAAGTACAAGAATCAAATTTTGTATTTGGGTCTCTGAGGTAGAACCAAAACAAATGAATAGAGGCATGAGTTCTGTAGAAACCTTGCAAGGCAGGATTAAGTGTCATCCACTAGTGGTCAGTAATAATCAATAGCTTGATTCGAATTCATGTAGTGAACCAAAATATTGCCTCTACGCATTTCATGGATCAAACTAGGAGTAGGAGTTGTGTGACTTTTTCCAGGCATTGTGCTGACACTTTTGCGAATCCAGCAAAAAGAGAGATACTGGTTCTTTTCTAGCATGATGTTAAGAAGATAATTAACTGGAAGTGGATTAATAAGAGCAGTCAATATGCCTTAAAAAAACCCAAACCATCAAAGCAAAGAAATCAGGGCATGCCTTTAATTAGGCTGTAGAGCTGCCATGAATTGTTGAAATATCCAGTTGAATGGTTGAGAAATTAAGGTGGAAATCATAGTCATAGAGCCTGTCACAGAAAAGTGGCAGAGAAGACGTGATGGACTTTGTCAGAAAGCTCGTTACTAAAATAAAAGCTTAAATAAAATCTAGAGAAAAGTAGGCTGATGTAAACACAGCCTTAAATATTTCATATAATACACACAGGAGAAACAAACTGATCAGGTACATCCAAGAGCAAGGAAGTAAGACAAGCACCCTCATGTGTTGCTTAATCTATCAGTGCAACAGGGATCTGAGACTTCTGTTGCATTTGTTTCTGAAACTAGGGATATGCTGGTACCAGCTCGAGTTCCTTGACAATGCTGTGACCTTCTCTTCCCAATGTAGAGCACTTCTTTAAGGCATGTTTATATCACCCAAACTGTGACTGGCACATTCCCAACTCAGCTGTGAGATACCATTTGCATCAGGCTCTCTGGCATAATTGGAAACTTGACCTGTATAGATTTTGGTCTGCATTTTACTGTGTTTTTCTGCTCAGTTCTAGGATCAGAAGTCAGTATATAGCTTCCTCTTGCTGAGTTCTTTGTCAGTAACATTCATACTGCTGCTAGCTGTGCTGCTCAGTTCAGATTACCATTGGGAGAAGAAATTGTGGCTCCATTGACATGCTTCTGGTTGAAGTATTTGTCTTTTGGGCTGTTCCTGTGAGGCTTTTGAAGAGGCTTTGAAATGCCTCATCGTATTCCAAATTTCATGATTGTGCATTGCTGCAGGTATTTGATACAATAAGGCAAGCGTCTCTGATAGGTTTTGTTAATCTGATAAAAGCTGGCAGCGCTGACCTAATCTGAATTGTAGATTTGAAAAGTGATCTGACAAGCACAGCAGCAGGATCACAAAATTTTGTAGTCACAGGAGAAGCAGCGGTGGTAGCCCTAGGGTTTCTGCAGGTGAGAAGAGACATTTCAGGACCTGAAGGGCTTCCTCTGCCGTCAGCCATCAGAGCATGGAGAAGAGCCCAGCATCCAGCAGAAGTGTTGATGCTGCAGTTTGAAGCTGGCTGACCAGTTCTGCTGCAGGTGTCTTGTCAGCTGCAAGCTGGGGTAGTGGAGCTCTGGAAATCATGATGAGATACCTCTGTCAACAGATTGGGGGTGAATGTAGGCCATCACTTGCTCTCATGCTGTTTGAGAAGTCTATTCTGTAAAAGTCAGGTGTTACTTCAGGAACAGCCAGCAAATCTGTTAATGAGAAGGACAGTGCCAAGGTGTTGGCAGGGGACTAACAATTCAACAAGGAGAGAAATTACCTAAACAGCAGAAATAATTTGATAGTAATTCAGATACAGAAGCGATTCAACCAGAAATGAAAAGTATGAGAAAAGCAATTCACAAAAAACCAAAACCCCAAGCAAAATATCAGTGAAAACACGAAACTTCAGATATGCCAGAAATAAAGAACAACAAAAATAGCCCATCAATACAAAATGGGGAGTTAGTAAGCCAGCTTCAGGATAGCTGTTGCATGGAGGTGATTGCATTAATCCTTTAGATCTTTTGGTTGATACCCATCGTTGCTGCTTCTCCTTTGAGGGTTGTCCACTATGGAACATCCACTGGTTGTGAACAGGAGGGAACTCTCAAGTGAATTTTGGGGAGTTAGAAGAACAGGTTGGCATATATTGCATTGTTCTTTTTTTTCCATATTTCTCCTCTTCGCATTCTGTAGTTGTGAAATGAAAATTGGGTCTGAAAATAAGTAAACTTTCGTGTTAGTTTTTTTTTTTCATGAAAAATGACAATATGCTCTTGAGGGAGAGAGTTGTTTAGGATGAACAGTGCTTAAAAACACTTGAATGAATGTTTAACACCAGAGTTTTAATCCTAAAAAGTAACTTTGCTAAACATTGACATCTTGTTATGTAATTTTATATCAGCCAAAGTTCTGAGGAGTCTGGCCTGTAAACAGATAGCTCAGAAAAAATTATTGAAGCGAACTTAGATTGGATGCTGAGATAGCAATTTCATGAAATAAAAGCTTAATTTGCTACTGTTACACATTTAAATAAAGCTACCTGCTATTGATACAAGTTCGTAAATCATCCAGGTATTGAGGCTATGGATTAAGGGATCTGTGCACTACCACACTTTTTTCTGCCTTTACAGAAAAAGTTTCCAGTTCTTTTAGCAAATTATGCTAAAGAGTATAATATAATGTATTTTCTTTCCATCCTTTCTTAATGGATTCACTGTGTTCTTTTTAGCTAGCTCTATCAGCTTCCTAATTGGAGCTTATTAAATGTTACTTCAATATAATGAGCTATATTTATTTCACAGGATGTTTGCATTGGCAGCTGCCTGCATACATTCAATTCAGTGCTCTTGTGAGCATTACACTGAGACTTCCATAAAAGCTCCTGTATTTGAACAGGAAACAGGATCCCCCAGATGAAGCTTGATTTGATCAATCTGAAGTAGGACGGACCACACATGATAGTGTGGTTGTACTTGTGATGCTCACATTCCCTTAATTACAGAATACCCATACTTGTTTCTTGAGAATGCCAAAGGCTTGCTTGCCCTCTTGTTTTCCACGTGGCTGCCCTGTGTATAGTCTTGGAAGCATTAAACCCAAATTTACGTAGAAATGTGTGCATGTAAGAGAATGCAGATATAATTACAACCATGTGAAGAGACTCACATGAAGCTTTAAAAGTATTTATGGATGTAATTTCTATGTCTTGCTCAGACCAGCCCATTTCTTTTGGCATGCACCCAATGTCAGTGTGCCTCATTTCTGCAGTGCAAGTTTAGGATTCAGCCTTTTCTTTCTGAATTCTTAGCCAAGTAACTTGGTTTGATTGTTGAGCTGTATTTACTTTGATCAGTTCTTCCTGCCGACACAGAATTAATGTTCTCTCTTCTCCTGTAAGTGCTCTTTCTTTCTTCTGGGGTATTGTAAGGTATATTGAATCATTACATCATTTCCAGATTTTGATTTTCCTGTCTGTGTTAGACAGCCTACAAAAAGAATATTTCTGAGGTTTCCATTTTAAAAAGTGCTACACTTGATTATATGAGATGAGCTAAATATGTAATTGCTGGAGCTGCTACTGTGACTTTGCATTTACCTCAACACTTACAGAAAAATTATTAAGATCCAGGTGCATTCCCAGCAGCAGAAGTATTCTCACATGTTTTGTTCTTTGAGAAGTGAATACTTGAGTGCTGATATGATTTGACTTTTGTTTGGAGAAAGGGAGGTATTGTTTGCTTTATGTCCTTCATACTGAAGTGCATTTGCTGTTTACAGTCAAAACAGATTTCCTACCTGCTAGTTGTTCAAAGTAAATTTGGAACCTTCTTTTTATGCATTATTAAAAGCAATATTAATGTAATTGTGGATGAGGAAATGCTACAGTGCAGTGCTTGCAAACTGAAGCCCTTTCTTAGAGCTATGGTAGTTCTACAGTAGAAGTAAAAGAAATGCATGGAATAAGCTCAATAGTGAGTTTGTTATGAAAAAATTACATTCTTTGTTTTTAGAGTGGATATTTTTAGAATATATTGAAAGCAAAAGGTGTAATGTAATGCACTAGTGTTATGTATGACTTCATTTGCAGCTGTGTGTTAACCCATTACTTTTACATCTTTTTGTTTGCAACATTTTATGTCATTTTCTTTTGCAGTATAAAGAAATGTAAAAATTATTATGAAGTCCTTGGAGTGTCAAAGGATGCAGGTGAAGAAGACCTAAAGAAGGCTTATAGAAAACTTGCTTTGAAATTCCACCCAGATAAAAACCATGCACCTGGAGCAACAGAGGCTTTTAAAAGTAAAACACCATTTTTACTTTAAATTTCTTTTATGATTAAACTTCATACAAATAAAACGTATTTATCTGATTGGTCACCTCTATTTTTACAAATGTAAATGTATTTTTGAGCTATTGTTAAACTGACATTTTTATTCAAGAAAATATTTGACCTTTGTCATATTAGAAGTATAGATAAATAACATGGACTTTGGCAGTAGGGCTTGTTTTCAGAAAGTTGACTGTAATGTTCAGTACAGGGAACAAATACTTGATCTGTGAAACCCAATTACACTTTTTTACTTAATGTAGTCATTAAATTTTATTCCCTTGGATCTTTACTGTACTTGAGCTAGAAAAAATAAAGCAATCCTTTATAGCAAAATGCAGTTTTTACTGAATCATGTGCCACACTAAGTTACCTCTTCCTTAGAATTTCTTGTATGTGTGTAGTTTTACTACGTTTTCTGCACAAAAACACCTGAGTTCAAGCACGCCCTTACTAGTAGTTGAGTTTGACCATTTTTTAGGTAAAATTTAGAGTTTAACTTTATTTGGGGCTGCCCAGCTTAGCCCTGCACAAGGGGAATTGTTGAAGGAAAGCTTTTTAAAGAAAACTACACCTTCATCTCAGATGAAGAAAAATGTGAATCTGTAAAAATAGTGATGCATAAACAATCTGATTGTGGTACATCTTTTTATTCTTTTCCTGTGTGAGGTTTACATGCAGACATTTGAAAAAATCATTCGGATAAAACACTTAAATTGGGGAGGGAAAAAAAGAAAAAAAAAAGTCCTGAGCACGACTTCTGATACAGACTTTAAGAGGTAATTATAATAATATATTAACAGTTCCAGATGAAAAGTAGATACAGCAGAGCAGGAAACTTGATTGCTATCGATTCATTTAATACAGCTGTGTGATGTCTTTATCTAAAAGTTACTATTCCTATAAAATTGTCTCAGGTCCTAGGAATAAAATAGTTCTTCCTTGTTAATAGCATTTCTAATAATATTTAAAATGTTAAAAATAAGTTTCTTATTATTTTATTTAACATGAGCACTTTGTACAAGTCTGATTTCTTCAGCTGAATTTCCCTTTCTGTTTTTTAACTAGATGACTAAATAAACAAAAAATTTTGTAGGGGAATCTCACTGACCAAAAGCTGTTTAATGACAACTAGCATTTTCTTGCATTGAAGTTGTCATAATCCTTTTGTATGGCTGAGTAAATTTATGACTTAATTTTACTTTAAAGGTGTCTGATCAGTTTTTGACATCCATCTGAAAAAAGAAGTTCACAATAATAGTTTTTA
This sequence comes from Acridotheres tristis, assembly GCA_037013685.1. Lineage (NCBI taxonomy): Eukaryota > Metazoa > Chordata > Aves > Passeriformes > Sturnidae > Acridotheres > Acridotheres tristis. The sequence continues at coordinate 21,847,525 of CM072888.1, read as the reverse complement.
TTTCATAGTAATGTTTTATTTTAAGGAAAGGTCACATTATAAAACAATTAAGTTTCACGATAGGTAAGATACTTACTTAGATCTTGACCTACCTAGTACTACCCTTCTATTGTATTGAACAGTCTAATTGAAGTGAATTTTAAATTTAAAAATTGGTGCAAATATAATAACTTCTGCTGTCTTTTACCAATTTAATCAAAAATCTTTCCTTTGAAACTTTTGAGCAGTGTTTTTTTCATTTTTATGTCCTTTTTGAAAAGAAAATTATATTGGAATCAAATCTGTTGTGAATTAGCACCAGATTATCAAGATCAAGTAAGAAACAGGCATATTGTGAGAGTATGGTCACTTCACTTTATGCGCAGTCACCTGATTTATCTCTCTAAGTTTTTAATTATTGGAAAAATCTAAATTTTTACCATCAATTTTATCCTTGTACTGAGCAACAGAGCAATATTTGATGTCAGTTTATATCATGCTTTCAATGCAAAATACCAGGCTTCATTTCTTTGGGTTTTCTCCTCCACTTAAAGGAATTGCTGATGTTTTTTCCTAAGGGCATCTTAAAAGACACATAGCTAAAACTCATTAACTTTTGCTTAGATTGGATAATGTTTAAAATATTAATTTTAAAGCCACAGTCTTATTTGCCTGTGTCGAGGTTATAGTGTTGCACCTTTCATGAACTTTTGATGACTGATGGCTTTTCAATACTAAAAATCATAATCCTTGTGCCTTGGGTTGGTTGGCTGCAAAAGAAGTCTTTTGTTGGAGAGGCCTGGAGGAGAGAGTAGAGAGGAAGGCAGAAATGGTTTAATGAGGATATGACTGACTGAATGTTGTTCATTGAGTGGCAACACAAACTTTCCATCAATCTGCAAGATGGTTATATCTCTGCAGTGAGAAAAAAGCTTCTAAAGTCAGCAGAATATGTGGGTTTTCTTGCTGATTTTTCCATGCTTACCTAAGTGAGGCTTTTTCCTTCCTACTGCCAAAATTGAAGCTGTTCATTTGTGATACCATAGCATAAACAGGGACAAGCATCCAGGCCTGGCCCCTCCATACACTGAGGTCATATTTACTGCCCGAGGGACACACACATTCCTGTCACACATGCGTGTTGTACTCCTCATGTTACATCATGCAAAACTTTGTGTTATTCATGTAATCTGCAAAATACCTTCAGAAGCATGACGAAAAAGACATTCACACTCTCGTGGACAGTGAAGTTGGTGCATTCCAAGAAATGACCGCTTACCAAACGAAACCAAAGAAAACCTGCTGAGTGTATGATGGTTTTTTAAGCTAGGCTGCTGGAGCAATTACCCAGCTTCAGAGTCTCATTGTAATGCTTGATGCTTTTTTTGTAATTGCAGTGAGAGAGAACATTTCCACAGGTGTAGGTGTTCCCCTAGAAAATGAAATAAAGCTCTCCTGCCTCTTAACAGGATAAAAGGCCTTTGAATAGTGTTGGTGGGAAACTTTGTGGAACCTATTCTAAGAAAACTGGAGATGTTTCTGGACTTACGGTCTACCGTAGTTGTTTTGTAACATACAGTAAATTACATTGTTTGCTGCCTGTTTTTGATTTCAAAGTTGCAATTTTCATGCTGGAATAACTTTTATCGTGCATTTATGGGAGTTGTGTTTTATTCCTTGCTTCAGAAATCGGAAATGCGTATGCTGTGCTGAGTAATCCAGAAAAACGAAAGCAGTATGACATTACAGGCAGTGACGAGCAAACTTGCAATCATCCTAGCAATGGCAGATTCAACTTCCATAGAGGTTGTGAGGCAGATATTACTCCAGAGGATCTGTTCAACATGTTTTTTGGAGGGGCCTTTCCAACAGGTATTTGTATACATCAGTATAATTGTCAAGATGTACTGCCCAGAGTGGCATTAGAGTTTATGACTTTATAAAATAGCAGAATTATTCCAGCCAGCCTTGAACCCCAACTCTACAATTTGTATCAGTTTATTTTTCTCTCAAGTGTTGCTCAATCCCAAAAATCTCAGTTCTTCGGGGTTACTATCATAGAGCTTAAAATCCTTATTTTAAGCAACTTGGAAATTGTAATTTGTAATTTAATGTAATTTTATGCGCAGAAACGTAAAGTGCTTTATGTTGCTTCTGTAATGGCTCTAAATAGTACTTTTGTACATGATTTAAATGTGGATGTTCCTTCCTCAGGTAGTGTACACTCATTTTCTAATGGTCGTGCTGGCTACAGCCATCCGAACCAGCACCGTCAGAGTGGGCACGAGAGGGAGGAAGAGAGGGGTGATGTAAGTTTAAGCACCATTGGCTTTAAACTATGAAATTTGCATTCAGTGGTGTGATTGTACAGGAGCTCTGTACTGTAGAGGTGGATTTGTACCTGCCTATTGGGTATTTTAAACTTCAGCAGGTGGTTGGCTTGCTGACTGGTAAATAGGCATGCAAATTTGAGAAGGTACAAGCCTGGTTTTGTAAACCTGTTGTTGTATGTCACTATCTTAATTATTAACCTAACTATGCCACTAATTCTGGCCACTAATCTTTGTATGCATTTAAAAATTTATTTGGGGTGTGGTAAGAATTTAACTTACGGCTCAATATTCAGATAATACACGAATTATCTCTAGTCCTGTATAATCACATATCACTGTATAGATGAGACCAAATCATGGCGTACAACGTAGCTGAATCCAGCTTTTATTTGGTAGTTGCTTCTGTGTACGTGCTAATCCATGAACTCTTGCAGCTTGAGCTCTCTGTGAATATTGTGTATGCATTTGAAAGTTCAGATAATGCCGCACTGTTTGCAGTTACTGTTTTCCTAGCAGCTTTTTAGGCTTAAAGCAAAAAGTCACACTTTGCATTAAGTATTGTCAAATTTACCTGTTTGCTTGATGATTTATGAAATACCTGAATCTATTTTGTTCCTTAGGGAGGTTTCTCTATGGTCATTCAGCTGATGCCTATTATTGTGTTGATCTTTGTCTCCTTGTTGAGCCAGTTGATGGTATCTAACCCTCCTTATGCCTTATACCCAAGATCGTAAGTAATGCTTAGTTACATCATCTTAAAGCAGAGGGGAGGGTATTGTAATCACCCTCTCCCACTTAGAAGCATTGTGGAGAGTCTTCCATTAGTTGATCTTTGATTTCCCACAGTGAGGAAAGGGAGGGGAGGTGTAGATGAAGCAGAACAAAAAATTTAGGTGCAAAGAACATGCTGTGAGAATGTAATGAAGGAAAGAGGTCTAGTACAAGGCAGTGGGCCCATGCAACATGGCATATTGCAAAGGTGTTTACATGTCCAACATACTTAATCAAAACCTGAAATCTGATAAGGCTCATTGCTCTTTTGGGGGTAATCTGTGTTTGTAGAAGGTGAAGAGTTTGAAAGCAACTTTCTCATCCTTATTGAAGTGTTAAACTTAATGATGGCTGGGAAGATTGTCTGTTCTTTGCTTCATTCTAGGTGATGGTAAAATCTTCATTTTCTTGTGAAGAATTCTGCTTGTGAAACTTACCTGTTTTGTACAGTAGGATACTTAAAACTTTTTTTTTCTTGTGAGAAGTAAATAACTTGAATCAAGTGTGCAGCTATCTTGGTGCACTTAGCCCACTCACCACAATGGGTTTAAAGGTCCTTAGTTCCTTGCAGAGCTCTCAGCCCCACAACAGAAAGGTTTCTTTTCTCCTGTTTTTTAAAGTTCTCTATTTCTGGAGTAGGATATTTTTCCCTTCTGCAACTAAGCTGTTATAATGCTTAGAAAAGCTTCTCTGTTAAAATGTTTGCATCCAGTCCGTGATTTTTAATCTGCAGAATGCCAGCAGGAAGATGAATTTATCAGGGCTGGCAGCAAACACTTCAGAATGGAGATGGCTGTACTGGGTTGCTACAGAATAGTGACCTGCTTCGGTTGAGTTTGAATGTAATTTTGTATTATTAACTTATATTTGCCTGAAGAGGTATGAAATAAGTGCCTTAGTAAAGTGGATTTTTTTTTTTGAGATCAAGTGTTTAAGCAGCAGAAGTTTAATGATCAGGTAAATGCAATGATTTTATTCTCTAGCAGATTGTAGAGCCATTCTTTTCATTATTTGTCTTGAAATGGCAAATGTAGGAATGTACTGTTGTTATTTTGTATTGGCAATATTTTTTTAAGTCTATTTGTGGTGGAAAAAAATAATCGAATTAATATGTAGTCATTCTCTCCTCCTGCCTCCTTTTTTGCAGAAGTACAGGGCAGACCATAAAAATGCAGACAGAAAATTTGGGTGTCATTTATTATGTCAATAAGGACTTCAGAAATGAATACAAAGGAGTGTCATTACAGAAAGTGGAAAAGAGTGTGGAAGAGGATTATGTGTCCAACATTCGTAATAACTGTTGGAAGGAGAGGCAACAAAGTAAGTTTGGTAATATGTGTAATTTCATGAAGTCATGCATTACTATAAAAATAAATTGCTTCAGGCAAGAAGTTAGTGCTTGTATTATTACAATATCTCAGTGCAAAAGTGTAATGTCCCCTGCTGTTTCTCACTTTAAAATTGTACCCAGTGTCACTTAGTTTTTGAATTTTACTCAGTGATCTAACAACCTTTTGCAAATTATCAGCAATTTTAACCTGCTGCTTTTATTATGTGTGACCATTTCTCAGAAAATTAAAGATTACACTAAATTGATAATGACAAAGCTTTTGTCCTTAACTCACTGTGATTTCTAAGAATTCTTATGTCCTCCACATTACTTTATCATGGCAATAGCTCATTTCCCTTGCTGCTTTTATATAAGTAAATAAATAAACCAGAAGCTTACATAGGTGTTTCCAGAGAGATGAAAAAATAATCTGCCTTGGACTGCAGTACATACAAACACTGCTTTTCCAGGCAACCAAGGACAGGCAGCACGTCCTGTAAAACAAGGGGATTTAGTTTACCATCTGTTTCTCCAATCTAGTATTATACAATGAGTTACTTCTTTTCAGAAACCTAGAATTTAGTGTTAAAAGCACAAGAATACTGAAGAGCAGTATATTTTCTAAATCAGCATCAATTTTAACCAGTTATTCTGTTATCTGTGACCATTTTGTGAGCTCTGTGGGAGCAGCACTGCTAAAATTACATCAGTGCTGAAACCAGATGGTTTTAACTTTTCAGTTGGTAAACTTCAGTCATAGCTAAATGGAAAAATAATTCATTCATGAACTGTCAGTAAACTGGCCAGAAGCAAATAGAATGCAATTCTCTGAGTCAGATCACATGTTCCTGCCCAGCTTTAGTCTCTGCAGTCCAGTTGTTTGGTACTTGTAATTTATCAGGTTGTGAAAACTACCCAAACTGATTTTTTGTAAGAGGCTTCTAATAGTTTTGGGTTTTTTCTGATTGTAGAAACAGCTGATTTTGTGGTTTTATGGATCTAAAATACCTGTTGTGTGTTAAATCTCCTTGACAGTTAAAATCTATCTGGGATTGATTGACGTTTAAGAATGTCTTGCATTTTGAGTGACTTTTGAGATGTAAAAAGATTTTACAGAATTAAAATGCTCAGTAGTGACAAGCTGTTGAGCACCAGTATAATGCAGAGATCTCTTAATTATTAATAGCTCTGAACACTGACAGTCTGAATCAGCATTAGTTGAAGTAAAAGGCTTAACATTCAGATTAGAGTTTTTGGGGCACAGACAAGATGCTAGCGAGAGCTATCAATAACAATGCAGGATCACTGAGATTGGCCTATATTTGTAATGTTTAATGAGGTCTGACAGCGTTAGTAAGGGACTCTATTATTTTATTGTTGAGTTTTTTTGTAGGGTGTGGTGTTTTCTTTGTAATCAGATACTGCTGTATGAACTGCTCTGAGGGAGCTGGAAGGGTGATACAGCTTTACCTACTCAAAAAGATGGATTTGTTACAAAGATCCAGCAAAGGAAAACTGTAGCAGTTCTGTTTAGGTGGCATCTGAGGGAAGTTATAATCGGGCAAGAGTTGAAACCTGAGGTGTTTTGTACATGCAGAGTACTCAAATTGTAACTAAAAAAAATAAATTTCTCTTGTCTCCTTAAAGAAACAGACTTACTTTATGCAGCAAAAGTATATCGAGACGATCGCCTCCGAAAGAAAGCAGAGTCCATGTCCATGGAGAACTGCAAAGAACTGGAACGGCTGACCAGCCTCTACCGAGAAGGATGAGCTACAGTTACACACACATCTTACCTGTGCTGTTATCTCTCCTGTAAACTGAGAAGAGATTTAGTTTCACCATGGATGCTGGAAAAGAGGGTGGATGTAAAACTCTACTGTGTAGCTGTTTCCAGAAACCTTATGCTGAAATATCATTTAACGGCTTCTTTACCTACTGTGAAATATAGGTAACTTTAATTGTTTAGATTTTACTTCAAAGCTTCTGTGAATTCTTTCAGCAGAGAGAATAGCTCAGAAAGGATGCTATACTTGTAGAGATTTAGTCATAGTGGTTCTCCTCTAACATATTTGCTATGTAAATATCTGTGGAAAGAACACTTTGTGTATATATGAGTTAAATGACTTTCTATTTAAAAATCTCAGAAATTTAGTTCCATACTACATTTTGTCGCACTGATGGAATAAATAGTATGATTACATCACTCCTATTCAGATGTCAAGTGTGTGGAGTTGAAACAATAATTTTTAATATTTTATCTCTAACTCTATGTAAAATCTTCTAGGTTTACTGCTTAGAGGAACTTGGTATTTTTAAATATAATGGCATATATTCCTAAATATCTGTTGGGGTATATTGATCTGGTGTAGAGTAGCAGTTTGGCTGTTGTAGTTTTTTAGCATTTCTAAGCAATGCTGAGAAAAATAAGAACTACACTAATCTCTTTTCAAAGTAAATATTTGCAAATGCTGTACAGACCATTATAAACATTGCTTTTAGTACTTGCAACAGTTTGCAGCAGCTCTACCATTTGGTATTCCAGTAGTAGTAAGTCCATACGTATGGTTAACATGCATCCATAGCTTTCTTAATTTTCACTGGAAAGGTAGAGGAAAACATGCAACTCTAAAATCTTAACACTAAAATAAAAATGCGACCTAATTTTTTTTTTCCTGGCAGGCTTCCATTTTCTTACTACTTTTTTATTTCAAGCTAGGTCCCCATACTGATTCCTCAATGGGCACCGCAAGTGGAACAGGGAAATTTTGCTAAGGACAAGCTATGTGCCTTTCAACCCTTTTGCCAACTGTTTAAATGCTTTGCTGCTTTGCAGTGTGCTCCTATGGTCAGAGCACTATCACTTGTTAGAAGAGGTAGGGTATGCATTTTTTGGGACCAGAATGTAGCTGGACTGACTTCCTAGAAATGAACAAGCCTACTGTTTGGCTCCTAGATAGAAGATCATGTAACTCAGTGGTCTGGAAATGGAAACTATATGTAGCCACACCTGCTGATGCAAAGAGGTGTTCTGAAGCAGCTAAGTACAATGTACTTAAAGTTTATCAAAGTGCGTTGAAAATGTTTTTAGGTTCAGTAGCTGATGTTTTTTACTTTTTAACGGTGTTATGCAGGGGAATGTTTCTTGTATTTGAGAATGCCAGATAGCTTGTATTATGGGCAATATATTTTGTTTGAGAAAACTACTACCTTTGAACAATGCTATCAGTTCATGTGGAACCAAATATTTCTCCTAAATGGAAAATTTAAATACTTTGTCTGACTTCATTGCAATTTCTTCTGATCTAGAGCAGGATATGACTTTACAAATATACTAAATGCTATTGCTCCAAGTGACCCAGAAAACATTTTGCATATATCCCTTTTCTAAACTGTCTCAGTGGAAATGTCTTCTCTTGAATTGGTGTAACATGAGACAGGCTGCAGGCTTTTAACTAAGCAGCTAAACCAGCATTCAAGGTGGACATAAAAGCCTGGGGCACAAAACAGAACTAAAAGTTGCTGAAACAACAAAAAAAATACTATTGCTGTACTGAATGTCCTTGCTAAGACTATAGTAAAAGGGTTCAGATGTAATGGAATGGCATCCAGTTGTTTGAAATATGCAATCAAAATCTATTGAGAAAATGAGATTCCCCAGATTTTGTAACTGTCCAGAATGTATTGTAATTATATTAATGAAAGCAAACTATCAAAGTACATGCTGGTACTCCTGTGTCTTCTTAAAAGAAGAAAATTGTTCCAAAGGCTTTAGCAAGTACTTGAGCCTTCTCGTTTACAAATGAGTCTGAGCTTGCAAGTGATCTTTTAGTTAACAGGAAAAAGGATATATAACACATTTATCAAATATTATTGTAACTGTGAAGTCAGATGGTCTTAGCAAAGCTGCCTATAATAATCCTGTGGGCTGTGTCTGCCCTGCAGCCACTTCTGGTGCAGGTGAGGAGTGGGGAAATGGATGGATGCTGAGCTGTGTCAGCTTAGTTCGACTGCTATCAGTCCCTCTGCAAACTGGAGTAATGTGGTGGCTGTGCCCGATGGCAACACAGACATCCCAAAAGGTTTAACGTGAGACCTAGACTGCAACATTTCATTTGACTACCTATTCCAATTGGTACTTTCTGAGAAGGAAATAATGTGTTTATACTGGTGGAAGTATGCTGCTTAGCATTTAACAGATAAAATAGTTGCACACTTTGAAATATGTAGTAATGTGCAAAAGGATGCTGTGATTTCCTGTGGCATAAATATTAAGCTGCTCTAAATGTGGCCTGCAAACGTTCTTTTAATATTTCAAGTGGGTGTTTTTCTCCTCATGATTGTTGCTTTTTTTCCTCAGGTCTGAAGGGTTTTTTTCTTCAGAAATGTCAGTGTCTTCCCTGGATTTGTTGAGGGAATCTGCTGGAAAGCTCAGAATTAATTTTCTCATGAGCAAAATGCAAATTGAAGAGGGTGGAGTACTTAAATTTTTTCAGATGACCTTTCTTCAGAAGGCGAAGTTCTCATTAAAATAAGATATTGGAAAGAAAAGGGGAAAACAAAACTGTCTTTGAACAGCTTGACAAAAAATCTGTCAACATTTTAGCTACCTGCTCCTTACTGTTTATATTTAGTCATTACCTTTCATTGAATCTAGAATTAAAGATAGCACGAGCATGGGTCCTTGGTTTTATCCTTTAAAAGGGCAAGCAGAAAAGCCCTGCAAAAAGAGAAAAATCTTGGCATGACTCTGACATAGCCTAATGAAAAAAGGAGATGATTTGCATCTGCTGAAATATAACATCAGTATGTGTTCTATTTATGGAGCATCCTGAGTCACAAGCGAGTTCAGTGTTCACATCTGATGAACATTTCCCTACAAGTTCTGTGTTTGGTTAAAACAAGTTTAAATTGGAATTTTTTACATTTTTTAAAAATGATCTTTCTTCTTTTACGACTTTCCAAGAAATGGTAGAACATTACAGCACTAAAAATGTAACAGATGCATTTAAATAGACAGCAGAGACAACTTTAAATTATAAATATTTTTAATATAATTTTGTAACAAATGCTGTAAAAGGATTAAAATGGGAGGGCAAGAGTATTTTTTAAGGTTGGTTGTTCATAAATTTCATTCACCCTTAAGCAGTTGTTATTCTGAATTCTTATAGCTCTGTCAAAGAGAAAGAAAGTAAAAGCATTTTGTTTTTAAAAAAGCAGGTAACATTAAATAAATTCCTGAAGCTATAAATTACTTACATGTAATGTAATGTAATAAGTATAGGAAAGAAATAGGCCATTTGTTGTGGTTTGGCCTCAGCCACAAACTAAGCACCATGCAGCCAGCTGCTCTCACCCCCACAGCACGACGGGAAGGAGAATCCAACTCAGGTAAAACAGCGGTTTAATCATCAAAACAAAATCAAATATCAATAATCCATAGCAATGAAAAAGGAGACAACAAGAGAGAGAGGAATAAACCCAAGAAATAGAAGAGATGCCCAACACAATTGCTCATCACACTCTGACTGATGCCCAGCATGTCCCTGATGAACAATCAGCAGCCCCTGACCAACCTCCCCGGTTTATACACTGACCATGACATGCTCCATGGGATGGAATATCCCTTTGGCACGTTCAGGTGTGCTGTCCTGGCCATGCTCCCTCCCAGCTTCTTGTGCACCTGCTTGCTGCCAGAGCATTGGAAACTGAAAAATCGTGGATTTAGGGTAAGCACTGCTCAGCAACTACCAAAGTATCAGTGTGTTACCAACATTATACTGAATCCAAAGCACAGCACTGTACCAGCTGCTTGGAAGAAAAGTAACTCCCCTATCCCAGCTGAAAGCAGGACACCACTATAAACTGTACTTCCCATTCTTCTCAGTCTGGCAGGCATTAGGTTTGAATATTGGGCTTCTCCACATTTTTAAAAGTAATGTTAAAATACACTGTTTAGTTACAATGTTATCGTCCATGCAGAATACACTTCTCCCTTAAGTACTGGTTTATTCCATGTATAGAAAGACTGTCATTGGGAGAGCAGAATAAATTCCCATTAATAGCAATACAGGAGTGATCTCATAGATGCTTTTGCGTAGTTTTTATTCAAAATAAAAGGGACAGGGGAATAAGTAAAATAAGTCACTGAGCATCATGGCTGCAAATAATAATTTTTTAAAAAGTTGCATTTTTAAACATTTTTAGTGTATAGTACAAAATATTTTAATAAATGAGAAGACTGAGATTGTTCAAGGTAGCATTTTCAAAATACTACCAGAAGCTCACACTATGATTTTATGGGGTTCTCTTTTAAGTATCTCTCTAATATGACCAAGTCCTTATCAAATTGCTGTGTGTGCATGGCTTGGATTAAGAAGGAGTTATGGATTCTCAGTATTCAAATAAATTTGTTCTTTTGAATGACCTTTTCCTCCGTTACTTGCAAAAAGTGGCTTATCTCTGTTTTGGGCTTTTTGGGAACTTCAGTGGACCTCTGTGTGTGGAAATATAAGCAATTTCCAAGTGAATATATGTATATATTTTTAAATTTTAATTTACACTTTTTAAAATTTTAATTGGATATTGGCATCTAAGCAAAATCTTTGGGTATCAACAATGCTCTAGTCACTGGTGATGTCCTCTGGGTTCAAATATTGGGCCCAGTCCTAATTCAGTATCTTTACTGACGGTCTGGATGAGGGAATTGAGTCTACCCTCAGTAAATCCACAGGTGACACTAAGTTGGTAATGTCAATCTGCTGGAGGGAGGAAGGCTCTGCAGGGATCTGGACAGGCTGGATCGGTGAGCCAGGGTCAGTTTTATGAGGTTCAACAAGGCCAAGTGCAGAGTCCTGCCCGTTGGTCACAGCAACCCCAGGCCGTGCCACAGGCTGGGGCAGAGTGACTGGGAAGCTGTCCATGGAAAAGGACCTGGGGGTGCTGGTCAGCAGTGGCTGAACATGAGTCAGCTGTGCCCAGGGGGTCAAGAAGGCCAATGGCATCCTGGCCTGGATCAGCAATGGTGTGGCCAGCAGGACCAGGGCAGTGATTGTCCCCCTGTGCTGGGCACAGGTGAGGGCACACCTTGAGAGCTGTGTCCATTCTGGGCCCCTCACTGCAAGAAGGACACCGAGGGGCTGGAGTGTGTCCAGAGAAGGGCAATGGGGCTGGGGAAGGGTCTGGAGCACAAGTCCTGTGAGGAGCAGCTGAGGGAGCTGGAGGTTTTAGCCTGGAGAAGAGGCAGCTCAGGGGGCACCGCACTGCTCTACAGCTGCCTGACAGGAGGGGGTGGCCAGGTGGGGGTCAGCCTCTTCTCCCACACCACCTCTCAACAGGATGAGAGGAAATTACCCCAAGCTGTGCTAGGAGATATTCAGGTTGGACCTTAGCAAGAAATTATTCACAGACAAGGTGACTGATACTGAAATGGGCTGCCCAGTAAGGTGATGGAATCGCTGTTGTTGGAGGTGTTTGAGGAAAGACTGGATGTGGCACTCAGGGCCATGGTCTGGTTAACATGGTGGTGTTCAGTCATAGCTTGGACTTGATGATCTGGGAGGTCTTGTCTAAGCTAATTGATTCTGTGATTCTTTACTTGGCCTGTAGCAGCTCTTCTCTTTTTTTTAGAGAAAAAGCATTGTTGAGTGCAGACCAGGCTTGAAGATTTTTTAGATGTACCACAGGGGTCCTGCATTCTGATAGAAGACTTTAAAAACAGATATGCAGTTACCATTGTTACACTGTAGGTATCCACGAAATCAATGTATTTTATTTCTTCCCATTAGCTGTTAAAGTATTAGCATGCAGGTCCACGGTTTGATGGACTAGATCCAAAAGTAGGGGAAATAGGCAGCAGTGGAAGAGTAAAACTGGCAGTAACTCTACTCGGCAGAAAGAACCGTTTGCTTTCTGTTGTTGACCTTCTTTAACAGAAGTGCTGAGCTTTGTTTTGGTTTTGGTTTGTTTTGCTGCCGGGACGGGGCGGCGCGAGGCGGAGGCGGCAGGGAAGCGGTTCCGGGCCGGGAGGGCGGCGCCGTGCCTCATGTGACAGCGGCTCCGAGGGGAAGCGGCGGAGCAGCGGTGCGGGGCGCGCCGGGGGCGCGGGCAGGTACGACGGGGCGGGCAGGGAGCGCCCCCGCACCCCCCCCCTCCCGCTGCGCGGTGGTCTCGGCCCAAGCGTGCGCCCTTCCCGGCGCGGCTGGGAGAGGCTGTACCACGGCAGCGGGGCGGGGGGTGGCGGCCGGCCGGGCCTCGGGGACGGAGCTCGCCCTCCCTCCGGTCGCTCTCCTCCTCGGAGGCGGTGGCCGCGCCCACGGTGACGGGGTGGTCTCATCTTGTCTCGCAGGCCCGCGGAGGTGGCGGCGGTGGCAGCACCGGGCGGGCCCCAGCCATGGCCGACGTGAGTGCGGCTCCGCGGGGCGGGCAGGAGGGACACGGGCGGTGGCTTCTGGCAGGGGTGGGGTCGGGGAATGCCAAGGTCGGGCCGGGGCCGGGGCCAGGGCCGGGACCGGACGGGGAGGGAGCTCCGGAGCGGCCTTGAGTAACGCGGTGTATGTCTCTGCCCGCAGGACCTGAAGCGGTTCCTGTACAAGAAGCTGCCGAGGTAACGCGGGGCGGGCGGTGGGGACCCTCCGGTGCCAACCCTCTGCCACGGGCAGGGACACTTCCTCAGAGCCCCATCCAGCCTGGCCTTGAATACTTCCGGGAGGGGTATCCACAGCCTCTCTGGGCACCCTGTTCAGTGTCTCACCACCCTCACAGTAAAGAATTTCTTCCCACTATTTAAGCTAAAGTTCCTGTTTTCAATTTGTATCCGTTACTCCTTGTCTTTCCACTGCAGTTCCTGATGAAGAGTCCCTCTCCAGCTTCCCTCTAAACCCCTTTCAGATACTGGAAGGGAGCAGTGGGGTCTCCACTCTACCTTCCCTTCTCCAGGCTGAGCACGCCCCAACTTCCTCAGCCTGTCTTCACAGGGGAAGTGCTCCAGCCCTCGTATCAACTTCATGGCTTCCTCTGGACTTGCCCTAGCAGTCCGATCTCCTTCTTATTATTGGGGCCACCAGACCTGTACTAAACAGAAATAAACACTAAACAAATACTAAATTAGTGAAGGCATATTTTTGTTTAGTGTTTTCCCCTTCCTTGCACATTTCTTCATACAAAAAGCTCTTTCCTACTAATTACTGTATTTTTAAAATGGTTTCTCTTCTTCCTTTTTTTTTTTGGCAGCGTTGAAGGTCTTCATGCTATTGTAGTCTCAGATAGAGATGGTGTGCCTGTTATCAAAGGTAACTTCAGCTTCTTGCTGTGCTCTGCAGCTGGAATCCTGATTGAACAGCTGGGGATGGAGAAGTACAGAAAAATCATCCTGGTTATGCGAAATATCTGAGTATCTCAAGTGAGATATATAAATTGGACTTTAAATAAAAGTTCAGGTGTTGATTATGCACCTCTTTAAATATATCCTTTTGGTTTTGCCCTCTAATTGTAATCCATGGAAGTTTTCCTTGGTGATAGGGGTTGGAGTGCTATAAGGTCCTTGTATCTTCATGTCCCTCACAGGCTGATACTAAGTAGTAGAGAGAGCTTGCAGTGTTTTGTTGGCTTTTTTGGTACTGCAGTTTTTTCCTTCTTCAGTCCTTGTTTCAGATGTTTTTGGCTTGTGAATACAATAGTTTAAGGCTACAAAGATTCAAGTATTGCAGATTTATTTTGAATGCCCCAGAGTATTCAAACACCCAGCAGAACATGCACATCTTCATCTGTTTGCAGTCAAGTGATTACTGTGTGCCAGTAATCAGTTCAGAGGCTGGAATGGCTGCAAACAATGTGGGACACAGAACCAAAGGGGCATCAGCACATTAGGCTGTGCATCCTAAAGGAAAAGACTCTTTCTTAGGTATGCTAGAAAGGATGCTGGTATGAGGAGCTTCGATCATACAGAGAGCATTAAAGGATGTACAGCTCGTGTTCCTGTGGGAGCACCTTAGATGTCTTGCATGTTTCTCTGCTTTTGGCAGAGCACTAAGCTGGATGATGGTTTGGGATGCAGTCAGAGACACCATGTAAAGATAAGGATTTTTCTTGTTTTGTTCTAGTTGCCAATGATAATGCTCCAGAACATGCACTGCGGCCTGGCTTTTTGTCCACCTTTGCCCTTGCCACAGATCAGGGCAGCAAACTGGGACTCTCTAAAAACAAAAGTATCATCTGTTATTACAATACATACCAGGTGAGTAACCTTAGTGTGCCCTGTCCTCAGTGACTTGAGCTGTTCCTGCATTACACTGACTAAGAGAAAGAAGGTTGTTAAAGCTCTGGTAGATTTTCCCTAGGCTGCTATTGAAGTAATTTTGGTTTATTTCTTACACAGCTTAAATGTTAAGCCAAACTTTCACAGTATTTATTTAACTTCTGTTATATCTCTCAGAACTTGAAATGTACTGGTTGACAATGGCAAAGTGTAATAATTCTGAATTTACAGGAAGTGTTGCTCATATGGTCTTCCATATCTTTTATGAAGTATTTATGTTCTCTTTTATAAAAAATGTTTATAATTAGTGACATCTAACATTAGTTAAAGCAGCACATGCAGCCTACTTCATAGCTAGTCTTGATGCCAGTATGGCTTTGAGGTAAGAAAGCTTTGAAATACCATTCACATTTTTCATAAATAAATTGATTTTTTGTGTCCGGAAGTCCATCATCTATTGCATTTCTGCTCCTTCACAAGTTCTGGTGGTCCTGAGAGATTTTAATTATGACTGCAGTAAACTGACCAGCTGTTTAGCCTACAGTGTGTCAAGTTTTGTTTGGGAATTAAGTGGTTTGCCCACATCAGTAGATTGGTTTGACTCTCTTGATGCTATTAGCTTACAGTTATGCCCAAGGTGTCAGTTCCCTGTTAATGGAAGAACAGATACTTCTGTACAGGGAACAGTATTTTAATGCAATAAACCTGCCTGCCCTCCTGTTTCCTGTGGAGGGTGTGGTCTCCATAGTGTAGTCTGCAGGGTCTGCAGCTGAGGTGGGGTTCTGGTGGACAGCACACTGTAGAACATGGAGACAGAGGGAAATACCAGGTTTTCCATGTGCAGCTCTCTCTACTGTAATGTAAATTCTGTTGGTGTTTTTAACCATGAATCTTAAGAAATAGATACACTGAGAAGTCACCTCTGTGGGTCTTGCTCCTGCTTGTCCTTTAAACTGAGGAGGCTGCTTGTTGCAGAAGGATATCAGGGCTCCCATAAATTCCAAGATGTGTTAGCTGCTGGCTGAGCACTTCTCTCTCCTTGCAGGTGGTGCAGTTCAATCGCTTACCTTTGGTAGTGAGTTTCATTGCTAGCAGCAATGCCAATACAGGTATGTCTACACATTTGTTTTAAAGATTGCAACATTTTAAGGCCTGGGTATTTTAATAATTGAAAATAAATTCCTTGAATTCATTTCAAGCTATGTTAACTTTGTTCCTGTTGTGAATTTTGTCAGCGTATTGTGAAAGGTGAGAAGGAAAAGGTGTGAGTAAAAATTCACAGATAGGTGGCTTGGTGGAGTTGTTATTCTTCTAGAAGCATATTTCTCCTGTGAATAGCGTTGCCCTTGCTGCACAGGCAGGTACTGTGCTGTACAAGCCAGCTGTTTGGTCTCTTTCTGTCAGTCAAGTTAGCATTCTGCAGGAACATGTGCAGATTTGTCTTCAGTTCTGTGGGGTGGGGAAATCTTTCAGCCAGACCCTAGCCTTGGCTAATGAATATGAGCAGAAGGCATTTAATTCTGGTTCAGCTTCTTGGCCGCAGTAGCTATGGGAAGCAGCAAGGCAGTAGTGGGGGAGAGTTGTGCTGCACTGTCTGCCTCCTAGTGCCAGGGACTGTAGACATCCTTCCTGGAGGTGCTTTGCAGTGTTCACAGGAAAGTGAGTAGCTCACATGAAACATTTCAGGCTTGGAAAAACACTACCTGTGACGTGGGAGGGGGAAGGAGCTGCAGGCTTTGGAGAGAGGCTTCTCAGTGATGTTGTTTGATGGAATATTCTATCTCTTCTCTCTTTCCAGGGCTGATTGTAAGTTTGGAGAAAGAGCTCACGCCCCTGTTTGAAGAACTGAGGCAGGTTGTTGAAGTTTCTTAACCTGATGGTATAGCCAGAGTGCAGCATTCCTCTGCAGCCCAGTGGACAGCAAGATTCAATAATCGTCAGTCAAATAACACGTCTCAGAAGAAATACCACAACTGCTTAGTCTACTAAGTAAGAGTAAATTGTACATAGTACTGAATCTGAAATGATGTACTAGTATGTTGTAGGTGGATGTTACTTTAGGCCATGCTTCTTGTATTGTGCAGTACTGGAGAGCCCACCAAAATAGCTCCCATGGAGTTTAGCTCAGCCAGCTGAGCCAGGCCGGCACAATGCCCTTGGCTCAAAGGAGCAACCCCCAGGTCTCTTGCTTTACAGGGCACCAGGCACATGGCAGGGTGTGTCCTCAGGCTGGCCACCACTACGTGTGGGAAAGCAGATCAGGTGGAGAGAGTGAGCAAAGACATGGTTGGAGGCATTGAGAAGCAAATGTGTTAGCAGTGATGTGTTGGTACAATCAGTCAATATGCCAGCTTTCTTACATGGGGTGTACTTTGGTAAGGGAGTGCTACTAATCTGGATGCTAGCTGCATCCTGCTTCCACTAGGAAGAAAGCTGTTTCTATGGAAGCTGTTGCTTTAGGGATTTTCATGATGCCTAGCTAAAAGCACCCAAACAATGTCTCACTTCTTCATGGGGGTTTTTGTGTAATATGGTTGTGAAGATCTCATGTCTCATAGTCTTGGTGTGGGTTCATCACTGGTGACACTCTCAGCTTATTTACCCTTAGATTTTCTTAAGTAAATAAATATAAATAAAATACAGTATTTTTAAATGACAGAGCCTGGTCCACTCTTCTGTTGCACTGTAATATCCCAGAGCACATCTGCCTGTCTCTAGAGAGAATGGGTCTCTTAATTGTAAATGTCCAAAATCCATGAATTTATAGGCTGAAAACCAACCAGTGTATCTCTCAGTTGGGCAGGAAGGATGCCAAATCCCAGGGCAGTGCAGAGATCCTGCTGCTGGGGATCAAGCCTGTGCTCCTAGCCCCACCCTGTTGTTCCCTCCCATGTCCCCTTATGACAACTGCCAAGCACTGCCAGCCTGGGAGACTGCTCTGGGCAGGTGTGTGCCCCAGGCTGGGAAAGGGGCTGCCATGGCCCCGTGTTCACACCTCATGGACATCATGCACATCATGGACATCATGGTGCATCACGCAGGATGGGGGGGAAGCAATGGTGTTGGAAATGACAACTGGGAGTTCTTGGCTCAAAAAGAAATTACAGCTTCTCAGCAACCCTTTTTCATTTAAACTAAGCTGGAATGGGACTTTTGTTGCTGGTCATTACAGAAGCAGCTGGAAGGTGTGTGTATTTCCAGCAAAATGCGTTTGCATTCCAGCAAAGGCCTCCCCTTGCTGTTTGCTTCTGCTCAACCTGTCTGTCTCTTACGGCTTCCAAGGCCACCCAAGCGTTTCTTTCACTGGTGTCAGTTTGTGACACTATGTGCTGAACTTGGTTCCAGTGTTTTGTGAAGCAGCCAGTTGCTGTGAAAAAGGGAAGGCTATGTTTGTGGTTTCCCTGCAAGCTCCATTTCCAAGCCATGTTCACAGGACAATGATGCTGTTGGAGAATATAATCTCTCTCTTCCCCTTTTGCTGCTTCTCTCTCACACAGACTCACAAAGGTTTTTAACTAAATGGGAGATGCCAGTTTGTTAAAGCTTCATTATTGGAAAAAGGAGAAGAAAGCTTTAACACTACAGTACAGGAATATAAGACTTGTGGTAGTTTTATAATGACATTTTATTCAGAAAATCTGTATAAAAATATTTACAAATACTTTGAGTTTCTAAGTTGAAATAAACTGCTATTTATATGTCCAAATCTAGATTTTTTTTTCTTCTTACAATGTGCTTTTGCCTTCCTCTTCTGTACTCTTCTCCCAGTCAAGGCAATTATCAAACACCTTCTGCATAAGCAATGCCAAATACAGACTGCAGTATTTCACAGCAGGAGAGGTTTGCAGATGCTGTTTCAGCATAAATTTGATTGTTATGCAGGGAGAAAGGGGTGCCTCTCTCTTTGCCCAGCCCTTGAGGAGGCACAGGATTGCTCAGGGGATCTTGAAGCCGGGTCAAGCTGGTCTTGAGCCTCTCCAGTGTATCAAACTTTGCTTCCAAAATGGAACATCTGTTTTGAGATGTTACAGCACCAACATCATGGGGTTCTGCTTCTTGTCTCTCTAGTGAGCCACAACTCTCTTAAATGCGTGCCTTATGAGTGCCAGGAAGCAGCTGCTGTTTTTCATAACCCTGGTTTGTATACAGGTGTGCTTATGTGATGCTGCTCACCATTACCTACAGATGTTGTTTGAAACAGACATTCCCTTGTAGCCATCACTGTGGTATAAAGCTAAACCATATAAAAATTTGTTTGACCAGAACTAAGTGTCATACATCTGTCACTTCGAGAAGGGCCTTTAAATACTACTCTCTGGATTGCAATATAGATACTATTTACAAAATGCAATTCTGACATTTTTCTTTTGGTTTAAAGCCTAAACAGGTTAAATAAAAAGGTATTTAATGTTTCCAGAAAGGACCTGTTTTAAATAAAACGTTCAAGGTTGCAGAACATGATACTGATGCTTAGTTGTGATGGAGCTTGCAATAAATTATTGAGTGCTCTGAATAACTACAAAGGTTTTGAACAGTGCCCACTTCTGTTTGAATTAAGTGCATTACAGGCATACACCACACATATCAAACCCACACTCCGGTTCCGCAACCGTCCCCAAGTGTGACTCGGCAGCCCCAGAGCACCCAGAGCTGCAGGATCCCGTGTGTGCAGAGCTGGGTGACGTCTGTGTGGGGGCACAGACTGGAGACGTGAGGCTGCCCTTTGGTAAGCAGTGCCTTCCCCTCGGAGAGAGGCAATTCCTGCCGCTGGAGCAGAAGCTCTGGTGCTACAGCTAGGAACTGAGGGTGGCGTTGTGCTCCTCCAGCTGCTTCCGGATTTGTGACTGGAACAGAAAGACAGTCCATTACTGCTTGTCTGCCTGCATGTGGATGTGGGTGAGTACAACCAACCCAAGTCCTGGCCTTTTTTAGGAAGTAGTGATTTCAAGCCTTTATATTGTCTTCTCATTCCTGCCATCATGACCCAGGACATGCGGTCTGGGCTGATGATCCATATTCCATAAGCACATATAATGACATCCTAAGGGATGGAAGTACTTTTTTCTTACTAATGAGCATGCCTGTTAAAAGTGCACCCCAAAAACGCTGAAGTGGGTTTGCTGGCAGATACATTATGCCCCTTTGCATGGCAATGATGAGGCCACACCTTGCCTGCTGTGTCCACTTCTTCCTCAGTTCAGGAAGGGGCCTGAGTTTAGAAAAGGGCAGTGGAGGGGAAGGGGCTAGATCATTAGTCCTATGAGGAGCAGCTGATGGAGCCCAGGGTGTTTAGCCTGGGGAAGAGGAGGCTCAGGGGTGACCTTATCACTCTAACTCCCTGAAAGGAGGGTGTAGCCAGGTGGGGATTGGTCTCTTCTCCCAGGTAACTAGCCACAGGATGAGAGAACATAGCCTCAAGCTGTGCCAGGGGAGGTTTAGACTGGACATCAGGAGGGATTTCTTCACAGAAGGGGTTGTAAAACATTGGAATGGGTTGCCCAGGAAGGTGGTGAAGTCATCATCCCTGGAGGTGCTTAAGAAAAGACAGGGGTGTGTCTGTAACACTCAGCACCAAGGTCTAATTGACAAGGTGATGATTGATCAAAGATTGGACTTGATGACCTTCAGAGGTCCTTTCCAATCTAACTGATTCTGTGATTATGGGAACACTGCATATTCCAATCTAACTGGCCTGACAGCCAGAACAAGTAGTCCCTTGTTGCAAGTACCGAGAGCTGTAGCCCTGGGGGATTATGGTGGCAGCACCAGGTGCTGCTGCCTGGGATGTCGTGTAACAGCACACAGCCTTACCAGTTTCCACCGCAGGATTTTAATCCACTCGTCAGCTTCTATCCCAGTTTTTGCACACAGGTAGTAGGTCCGTAGTGGGAACACTAAACTGTAAGTAAACAAAGCTTTCTTAAGTTGCTAGAACAACTGGCAGTTTTCCCCAAAACTGAGCCCAGCTGGTTTGTACCAACAGTTGCTGAGACAGCAGGGCAGGGAGGCTGTGCTCTGTTCAGCCACCAAGAGGCTGGTTAACCATGAATGGGTGACAGTCATTTACAGCCCAGGGTCTTTAAAGATAAAGACCCTTTTAAAGATAAAAGACCCACATTTGGGCACAGAAGAGATTACCATGTGACCAGTATCAGTGTCTGACCCCAAGATCCATGAGTCTAGGTGATGATTATAGATGCTTCTAGAATTAGAAATGCCCACTACACATGGGCTCACTTTTTGGCAGGCTTAATTTGTCAAAGCCATGCAGAACTGACAGAGACTGGCTGACAGAAAGAAACTTGTGAGTTAGAAGAAGAGTAGGGTCACAACCACCAAGGGACGTTTAAGAAGCACACATTGTTTACATTTCAAAATTCCCTTTCTATTTTGAATTTCCCAGCAATATGAAGAAAATCCTGCAACCTACCAGAAACAATTGACTCTTTCCTGGGAATAGTCAAATTGCACAGCTGAGCATTCAGTCAAGTCAAGTGCTCGAATAGGTTCTGTAGCCTTGAAGAAAAAAGTTTTTAAAACGTGGACACATGAAAACAGAAGATAAGGCTATCTAAGGTCATCTGCAGTGCATCTAGACCTTTACAGGCACCTTCACAGACTTTTCCAGGCATAGTAACACTGGCTGGAACACTATAAGCCCAAACTGGCAAGCATAACATTAGTGGTATCATGACATGAAGTGAGCTTAATATGAAAAATGCAGGACAGTTCACATCTGGACAAGCAACAAGAGGAGATCTCTACTGCAGGAATGTTTGGGATACATGGAGGCTGCTGAGGGTTTGGATGATATAACTGAAACAGCAGCCATTCTGGTAACACTTTCAGCTAAGGTTTACAGAGGCAAAGGCATGGGTATAGGTTTTATCAGACCTAGCCAGGTGTTGGAGGTTTAATTAATTCCTAAATGCCTTAAAAGGGTGGAGCTGGGTAAGGAGAAACGTAGAAGCAAAGCTAAAGTAGTGTTTGCAGCAGAAGTGATAGGTTTGGCTGCCGGAGAAGCATGCATGTATGTGTACACACACATGTGTATATATATATATATATGTATAAAAGTTTCTTTGGACAAGCTCAGGTGCATGGGCATAGGTTGTGTATAACAGCAACTTATCTCCCTTAGGAGTTTTATTCTCCCTAGGTGTGAGAGCTCCTCCTCTATTTGTTTCAGCCTCACACTGTTAAGACCTCAGAAAAGGCAACTGAATGGCTTTCTGCCCAAACACACTTTAGCTGTTTCAATAGTCCTTCATCAGGTGTATGGAGGTGTCTGTTGCTTTCTTACCTTCTCTTAATATGTTTGCTGACTGAGTGGCTGTTAGTAATACTCTATATTAAAAGAAAGCCCCTTGTGCTGTGGTGTGATACCAAATGCTATTCCAGAGTCAGCTGCAGGCTGCTCACGTGTAGGTACCTGCAACCCCACAGCAACAACAGGAGTGCCAGGAGACACTGGAGCTGCTGCCTGGAAGGAGGTCGTATTCCTGACAAAGAGAGGAAATCTTGTCTGGTAAGTCACTCATGGAGTACTGCTTTTTGGAATGCTATCCGGAAAACTTAATTCAAGTTGTTTTGAACTGAAATGAAAACTGATAGAAAGCCCTGCAAAAACATAACTGTTTAGAAATGCTAATATTTAGTGAGAGAAGCCAGTTGCATCTGCTCTCATATAAAAATCTGTTAGAGGCTTGAAATAGGGCTTGGCAGAGGTGAACAGTTTGGCTGTGTTTATGAAGGAACCACAAACAGAGGCATTGTAAAGGCAAAGAAACTCTGGACGTGTTTCTTATCTTTACACAGATTAAGATAGAAGTGGAGCAGCGACTGTAAGAATGCTGCAGGTTAATCTTTGTCAGAAGGAATTTTTAAATTAATGGTTTTTCATGTATCCCATGAGACCACTTGAAATAAAAGGATGAAATCAAAGAATGCAAAGGATACTACCAGTATTTTTTAGAACTATTTTAGCAGCACGGTCTCTGTCAGGTTGTGTCTAAGCTACAAATAAAGGTTGTGTTGTGCTGGTAGCTTAAAATCCATTTAACAAAGCAACCCAAAAATGTATTCTAGGCCAGGCTGAGCAGGGCTTGGAGCAACCTGGTCTAGTGGAAGGTGTCCCTGCCTGTGGTGGAGAGCTTGGAAGAAGAAGATCTTTGAGGTCCCTTCCAACCCGAACTATTCCGTGACTGTAAAAAAAAGCCCTATAAGCTCTATCCAGTAGCTAAGACTGGCAGAGCACAGTAAATGTTTTCCAGCTGTAAAACTTACTTTCTCCTGTTGAAGCCATCAGCAAAACTGACTTTATTTGATAGGTTTGACCCCTCTGACAGTTTGGGAATCTTTAGCTTGGAAAGCTGTGATACAGATGTGAGAAGCCAGAGATACAAGGAGGCTGCAGCTGCCTGAGTAGATGTTTAAAAGGTAGAATTGCTACTTACTGTCTGGTCTTTGAAGTACTTAAGTTCATACCTATGCAGTGTAAACCACCTTGTTTTCCAGCTCTGAAAAATCAAGAACGAATGGTAACTCTTGGGAGAGTTTAGTTTAAAACTTCTTAGGAAAGAAAAACTTTCAAAGCTGCTGGCTTGCTCTGGTTTACAGTTGTGCTTTGTTGTTGCTCAAAACACAAATTGTTCCTGTCTGTAGGGAAATACAGGTGGAGCAATTTCAGCTCCAGGTCATCTTTAGCTTCTGTGAGTGATCACAGAGCAGAAGCAACAAGTAAGAGTTTCCTTACCTTGACTATTTTGCCTTGTTTTATTAAATATCCTTCCTTGGTACCAAGCTGTGAAGTAACAAAGAAAGGGATTGAGGTTAGAGGCTGAGCTTTGCATCTATTTTCCACATGCCCCTCTTTGCCTACATCAGGAAGATGGATTCGCTCTTTGGGACACCCTCAGAGACACTTGTCCTGCCCTCAATGCTCCCGTCGGGTGGATCCAGCCATCTCAGGGTAAGCATGGAGCTGTGCTGGCTCTGAAGGCAGCCCCCTGGACTGTGCCTCCCTCAGGGAGCTTCTGGCTTGCACCTTCTCAGCCATACACAGCAAAAGAGCTGCAGTTACACTTTGCTTAGGAAAGCTGCATGGTTGCCTAGGTATGTATTGTGACCAGAAGCACATGGGGTTTAACTGAACTGGAATTATCCAATTAGTGGATTTATCCCCAGATATATAATAGTGGAATTATCCCCAGAAAATGCTCCTCAAATGCAAACAGGGGAGAGTGCTGTTTTACTGAGCTGTTCTCTCAACCAGGCCCACGCTTGGGAAGAAAAACTGTTATGTTCATTGTGCTTTTTAAAAATTGGGATTTGAACAGTTTCTCTGGCTTCATGAGTGACACTTGGACCTTATGACTTCTCAGATACTGGAATTCTGTGTAGGGACCTGGCTGTGAGACTGCAGACCTCTGAAAATCAAAATCTTGCCAAGTTACCACTTGTTCTTGAAAAAATATTACTTTTATTGGTGGTATGTGGAAGTCAAGCTTCTTTGGAGTCAAGCTTTCTTTAAAGTGTAACTCAGTGATGAAGGGTTGGTTGTGAGACACATCAGAAGTGGTTCTTCTAGCAACTTCATTAACTCATTTTAATGTTATATTAAGAGTTAATACAACTCTTACTCTTTTCCCCCAAAAATACAGTATATGCTCTCTGTTCAGAGCAAACTGTTCTGGAGAAATCACCTGTCTCACTTAGATATGGGTTACAAGGGATTTAAAAATTCTAATTGCTGTTCAAGTGAGTCTCAAATGTCAGTATAGGTGACGCAAATATGTATGATCATTTTTTGTGCGTGTGCATTTGGTTTTTTTTAATTCATGATAATGTTAATAAACATTATCTAAAAGATAACATGAGAATTAAATTCATATATTCTTTGTTAGGATAGTCAGACTCACCCAGCTCAGCTGCAGACAAAGTTTTTCCAGAGACAGCATTGAAGTGACAACACTTATAAAAGCCTTTATTTGCCATGGGACTGTACTGAGCAAGTCTGTATTTGTTTTGCCTTCCTTGGCAAAGACTTCCTGTATTTACAAACCCATAAAGGGATTAATAACCAGTCTTACTCCATAGCTCACTCCAGCAATCATGCTAGACTCAGGCCAGAAGCACCCCTCCCACCAGAGCACAACTTACTGAGGGAGCATTTGGGACAAGGTCACTTTCTGTCCTTCCTGTCTGCATTGCAGTGTGAACTCGGACAGACTCATAAATGGAAGGTTCTTCCACTTGCCATGGGTAGGGATGCTTCAATACAATTAAAGTTCCTGGAGAGAAAAGAGCAGGAGAAAGTCATCTGGCAAGTCAAGCTTAAAAAATAACTTGTCAGTAGCTACATCTCTGAGGAATGGTTAATTTAACCTTTTCCTAAAATTAAAAAGGCAGCTGTGAAAACTGTAAATATAAAGTACGTTTTCAAAACCTGTACCCTTGCAAATGTTTGCATGAAATCTCTTGACTCATTAAATTTCTTTCCTGCCCAAGAGACTGGCTGGGAGGGTAGTCAGGATGCTAAACTAGACAGGAGGCTGTAAGAGTAATTTGGTTTGCCAACATCCCAATAACTGATGCTTAAATCACTTAATCTGTCAAAGCTTTGGCTACAGGCTTGCTAACAGTAAACTCATATTACCATCACCTTCAACAGTTTTTAACACAGCTCTTCCCAGGTAAAGCTTTTCATTATAGCCATTCTTCTTTTTCTCCGATAAGGTCATGTTTATTGCATGTTCTCTGAAAAAAATCTGCATTCTCAATAGTGAATCTATTGTACTTTTCAAAATAGTGAAGAAGATCCTTAAAATAGTAACTGCTCCACTGTCTAACTCCATTCTTTAAAATAATGTCACAGCATACCAAATGCTGCTCCATTTGCATTTTATGTTGATATTGCAGCTTTTAAAGAGGAGGGATGCTAGAACTGGTAACAACTTGGACTTGAAACCCACAGATGTGTGGGTAATTTAAAAGTATTCTGTAGTGGGAAGGGCTAAAAAGAGAAGTGGAAAAGTTGTATTTGAAGTAACCAGCTGAAATCTGTTTGCAGACACGGGGTGTATGCAAGTGTGATCTATTCAACTTGCCATAGGTGGAAAGTCAACACTGGTTTATTTCTATCTGGCTTTGCAGGAAAATTATACTTTACCATTTAAAATAAAATTGAGAACAGCTCCATCATCATTCCAGAGAAATTACTCCTAAGCTGTTACATAGAATCTGTACATCATCTGTACACCATGGATAAAAAGCCCCATTGCAGAACTGGAAGGACTAATATAACATTTTCTGCAGTATTTGTTTTCTAATAAGTTCTCTGTGGATTTTTTTCTTCCACAAAGACAATTGTGAAGAATAATCTGGTAATTTTACACAAGATCTAGCAAAAGCTGCACTGTAGCAAGATTATTCTGCCGCATCTGATGATGCTTGGATTGGAGTTGAGTCTGATGAGCCCATACCCTATTTTTGACAAAAGATGGTTATGACCCAGGAGAAATTTGACACCTGTATCTGAAGAAATATTGCCTGAGTGTTAATTCTCTCTTCTTCTCTGTTTCTCATGGTATGGTAAGGTGGAAGGTTTCTTGATATGATGTTCAATGTTTTGGATTTTTTTTTATTCTGCAGCACATCTTAGAGGTTTCACAGAGCCAGCAGAATCTCATTAGGAAATCTTAAGGCGACAAGTGTTGATCCCATCCATAGAGATCAGATAAAAACAATGTTTTGCTCATTGATGTCTGTAACACATGCTGTGAAGGAGTGAGGAATGGGGAAATACAAGTTTTATGTCATCTGAAATCTTTGCAGAGCTAGGCCTGTGAGTGCATGCCTGATTTCCCAGGAAAAAGGCACATGTATCCACTGGAACAGAGGATACATGTAGGAGCTCTGTGTTTGAACCACTCTTGAAAGCAATTTTAAAAGTATGTTTTGAAAGATGCAAGTGCCATATTGAGTGTACAACTGCATTTTTCTCAGGGGAAGAAATTGGCATAGAGCCCTTGAATTTAATGTTTGTGTTAGCTGAGTACTGGTGCATATTTCGTGTGTAACATGTTACAGTTATTGCATGTGCCAGCCACCACTTAACTGGGCTCTTGCATACATAATGAGAACTGCTCCGAGTTATTTGCATACACTTGCCACAGAGGATACTGAAGTTTTTGGCATTAACTTGCACTGACATGTCTTCAACTCTTACACTTGAAGCTAAACATAAAACAGACATTATCGTAATAATATCCACTTTGTTTCTCCAGGGATTCTAGTCCAATGGTGTTCAATTCACATGTAGGAATCAAGTTTAATATTTTGACCCTTAATTCAGGCAGCACATTGGTTGTTAAAAAAAAAACCTGTGTTTTTCTCTCTCTTAAAAGTGAGACAAATCAGTGATGGCAGGTGGCATTAGCATGGTGATGTACTGAAGGCAGAACAGGAGATTCCCTACAGAAACGATGAGCATAACAATGTAAACGCCTTCCTTGGACAAAGAATAGTGAGATGAAACAATTTCAAGTCACTTTTCAATTTATTCTTATTGAGGAATTTCAACTTCTAAGATGCATATTTATTTCCTCACTAGCACCATGCTTTTGTTTTGCTGTTTTTGAGAATGTTCTAATCCTCCTAATATCTTGAAATGCTTCCTCCTCTGAGAAATTGAAAGGAGCTCATAGCCCTGGTTAGCAAAAGCCCAATAAGCTTATGCATGGTGTAACTTCAAGGAACTTGAAAGATTTTTTTAAGTGGAATTTATGAAGATGAACACTTTAGCAGATCTATTTGCTAGTACATGAGAAGCTCCTTTTAGTTAGATCTTTGTGAAGCATGGCTACAAATATGTCCGTACACACAATATGGCTCTCCTTACCTGTTTCACTTCCAATTAAAGGCTGGTTTGCAAAATGCATGACCAATTCCTTCAAGCTAGAAAACTCATTAAATCCAAATTTGAATGAAGTTCCTGTATGTTCAACATGGAAGTGTTTCACAGAATCTTTTCCCCTAAAATAGAGGAAAATTTGTCAAAACATAAATGCCAAAGGCATTTGGCACATACAGTCTTTAAATGGCAGCTTTCACTACAGAGAATCTGACCCAGATCACAGGCTGGCAATCACTGTCCTTGTAGTGATACTACAGCCGTTAATACTCAAAGCATTTGAAAATCAGATTTCAATAGCTGATTTACAGATATGAGATAATGAAAGCCTAGATAGGCCAAGTTGGTTAATTTATCTCTTGCATCAGCAAAAAGACTCACAAAAGAGATTTCAAGCCTTCTGCCTAAATAAGATGAAATCCTTTCACTTACTGGACTTCAGTCTTGAAGGTGTACTCAGTCTATGTCTTGCTTTTCAAGTAGCATCCCAATCTCACTGAAAATGTCTTCTGTTTCCCTTTGAAAAATAGGCTGCCTCCATTTTGCACCAAAACCAGGGTTTAATAACCTAGTTTTAAATATCTAGGGCTTTAGAATGTGTTTGCTTTGTCTCTATACTTGGATGATTTGTTCCACTAGGATGGGCACTGACAAACATGAACCAGGGTCCTTGTTCTGTAAGGGAAGTAACAGCTTTTGTTTATGAAACCTGATGGCATTTAGAGAAGTGTGCATGGTCTCACTTCCTGGGTGGTTGATTATTTTGACTTCAAAAGACAGTGAAGCACTTATTGCAAGTATTTCTCCAGTGAAAAAGTTACTTTTGTTAATGTTACTAGCATCCAAAATAGTTGAGTAAACTGTCTGAGGAAATATATAGCAAATATACTGAAAAAATGTGGTAAAGAAAATTAATTATAGTGTCCCTTTCATTGTTTATTGCCACTTCCAAATAAGATTATGATTTCAAACAGGTATTTAAACATTTATCTTTGAACAGTATTTATGACACCGTTGAAGATGCCTCTATGGGCCTCCCACATGTTTTGTCAGCTGGGGCACAGCAAGCCAAGTGCAAATGCTCCACTCCAGGGAAGAGCTGTTGTGACTACTGCAATTACAAGGCTTTCCATCTTTTTGTTTAATTTCTCAAGACAATGTTGCAATGGGAGCAAATTCTACTCTGCTTCCTACTTCCTTTTCAAACTTATGTAGCTGGGGGAGGGGATTTCAGGCATTATGTTTCTCTTCCTACAGCTGTCAATAAAAACCTCAAGGGATGGCTAAGCATTTTTTCCTTGAAAAAACCCGAACTATAATCTTGACCGAAGTTCCTTGTGAGGCTGAGGCAGAAAATAAAGCAAAAGCTACAGAAGACATTTTAGGATAGAAGGAAAATGACAGAAATGATAGCTAGAACTGCTGAAGTTATCCTTTCTACAGAAATGTATCAGACCAAAATTGAGTTACCTATTCTAAATTAAGTTTTAATGTTAGTCAAAAAACTGAAAGAAAACTTAACATTAACCAGTAGAAAAATTGTAAAACACTTTAAAATCAAAATCAGTATTCAAAGGAGATGTACCACCAGAAAAAAACAGAAACTAACAGAACAGAATAAAAGATCAAACTTCAGACTGGGCTATTCGGTTCATATGGCAATGCAGTTAAGTAACTGTTGCTACATGAAAAGCTGAACAAGAGATTGAAATGGGCCTGGAATTGACTTTGTAGGTTTTCTAAGACTAGAATCTGTTAAAGCAGCAAATTTATTTTCATTAACTAACATTTCTGTTTCCTATTAAAAGAACTATTTAAATTATGATTTATTACTGTAAGTTGTTTCCTGATTGCCCTTTAAAACTACCTTCAAGATAAACAATTAAAATACATATATGTGTGAGGTAGTTATATCAAATAATGCTTAACATTTTAAAGTAAAAAAATATTAACCAGAAAAACAATGATTAATTTAAAATGACTTATTTTAAGGAAAGCTATTACTTTGAAATGCCACTATTCTTTTTGGCAACACTTGCACTCAATTCAGTCATTGCAACTCTGAATATTCATTTTGTAACATCACCTTCAGATCTGTTGGGCACCCTTTGTATAAAGGGCTGCCTATAGTGGTAATAATTTCAACAGTGTGTATATAGGCACACTTGCTCCTCGATCTTCTGTCAGAAATGGGTGAAACATCTCATCATTGTCTTTCCTGGGGAACAGGATATGTGCAAATTGGACTTTCCTCAGTTCCCAAGCAACTACTCTTCCAAATTGTAACAGCTCCTTGTCCTGAATATGCAGAAAGCCACAATCTGAAGGGCATGTTCTGCGCTCCTGTCAGGGGTGTAAATAACCAGCAGCATTACACAGAGTGACTTTTAAAAGTTACAATGATTCAGCTGAGTTGCAGTCACGAATTGTTCAGAAGCTCAGTTTGCAGCAGGAATGAGCTTGCATGCACCAGCTTAAAATGTTGGTCTAGAGGCTTCTTGTATCACACAGTTGCTAAAGGCTACAAATGTTTTTGGGGCTGGTTACCCCCACCCAGCCGATGTGCAGGGACTGCCTTGTGAGCCTAATATATGTGTCCTTAGGTTGCCTTGCTAAAATGTTGTGGCTTCTCTCCTTCTGGGAGACTCTTTAAATGTGATTCAGTAGTGAAGTAACCAGGCTGGGCTTCCTCTGCTCTGTATTGGTTGTATCCTGAACCGTTGTGTCCTAAATTGCAGTAATTGACTCAAGGCCCTGACATGGATCACCCACAAGGTGCTATTTAATATAGTCACGCAGACCTGGCTAAGACTGAACCTCAGCACAGAACAGAGCAGTAAAACCAGGCAGTCAAACACTGGATCATCCTTCACAGATGATGGTTCCTATACAGGGATTCAGAAACTAGTAAGGTTAGCACCAGTTAAATGTTTGCTGCTGTCCTCATCATAAAACTTTTCTACTCCCACCAGCTGAGCTCTTTTAACTGACAGGCAGATTTTTATCACACAGACTGAAAATTTACAGCCATTCTATAGAATCATGTTTTCTCCCAGTAAGATTCATTCATAATTTGGAAAAGTGAGAGCAGTTGGGAAATCCAATCCAATTTTTTTCCCCTAGCAAAATGTCATTTAGTGAGATTATATCAATAGGAATGTATTTCAAAATAGTTTAAGGCCTAGGAAAAAAAAAACAACCTGTAATGCATGGGATATTCAAACATGGAAAGAAGTGCAGCATTGGATTAGCTCACTCTGCCCACAGCCTACCTTACAGAGAGGGAGTACAAACCTTCCCTTTCATTACTCTTCCTCAGAAGGTAGCTCCCATCCTGCCCGTTGGAGAGCAGCAGGGCTTCTGCTGCGTGCCGGGTGAGATTGCCATGGTACCACCTGGGGAGACACAAGGGGTCAAAGCATCCTTCACTCTGCTCTTTACTGGCCTCTGCTGCTTTTTGGAGAAGGGGTAGGAAAAGCAGTGTTAGTTGCAGTCCTTCCTCTACAATTTTGAGTTACCACCCTTATCACAGGCACTCACAGTTTACACAGATATGTGCCCCTTGCAGTGGCCTCCTTCTAACAGTCAAAAAATACTTTTCGTTAACACAAAGCTGTGTGCAAACAGCTCTCTGTTTTGCTGGATCTAAAAACCCTGCAAATTCTACTTGCATGAGCAACAAATTATCCAGGTTTGTGCTGATAAGGTGAAAGCAGTTTTGGGGGGTACACAGAATCCTTTGTCTATTTTCAAAAGCTGTACTTCCTGACATTTGTATATTCTTTGGTACACTTCCTCTTCTAGGCAAACGGGCAGCACTTAAACTCCTCATAAACTCTGTGTTTCCCTCAATGCATCTTCACTGCCAAGATCTGCAATTAAATATGCTTGCCTAAGCTTAGAATTAAAGGGATCAAAATTACCTGACATAATTTCAGTGAAAATTAAGATATATTGCTGTTACTGCCTCTCAGCCAGGTGTGATCCAAGCAACAAAGGAAAACATCTAAACACTATTTAAATTTATCTTCAGTGGAAATTAACTTCATTTTTATATGAAAAGTCTTGCAAGGACTTCACAGGAAAAAAATCCAGAAGTCCAGGAAGTGTAGTTTACTGGTTTGTTTCCATTCAGAATGTTCCACAATGAAAACACCCAGTTTTTTACAAGAGACAAGGATTTCACTGGAAATAAACCTGAGACTGAACACAAAAAGCTGGAGCTATAAAAGGCTGGAGCTGCAATCCTGCAAGGCATATGATAATAACCATAGCCATGCACATATACACAAGGCTCTGGAGCAGAAGGAGGGAGGGATACTACATCCAAGGCTCTGCTGGGAGCAAGCTTCCCTTGTCTGTATGTGGAGTGGTGCCAGGTCACCTTTCCCTTCCTTTGAAATGCCTGTAGCATTGGGAACAAAGCCTGGCACTGCCTCAGCCAAAAAAACAGCATTTCACTGAAAGCAGAAGTGCCATGGCAGCACTTTCCAGAACTTGCATCATGGCAGTCTTCGAAATGAAACCAGGTGTAATTGTATCTTCTTTCTCCTTAGCTGTTCACCCCAAGTTTCCACCAAACTTGGCATCTCACACAAAGCTTTAACTCTGAATTTGGACGGCTGCCTATTTGAAAGGCCAGCTGGCTGATAAATTGCTTTATGAGAGACTCGAGACTGTTAACCCAGAGGAAGAAAAGATCCATGTGAAACTCAATACAAGCAGGGTATTGAGCTTTGGCTCTAGAATGTGGTCCATCTACATCTAGAATAAAATAATGAACATTTAAAGATCAAAGTGTCATCCTCTGGAACACCTGTTAGCCAAAATCCGCTTTGGGATTAACTGCCCAAGTAAGTAACAGGCAAAGGTCGGATCATCCCTGATGTGGGAAGGATCGTATTGGCATGGCCAGACCTGCAGCTGAGAATGCAGCACTGTGTTTGGGGTGGGATTTTGTAACACTACTTGGCTCACTTCTGTGCAAAAGAAGCAGATGTTGAGAAAATCTGTGAGAGGTCATTGTGACAAAGGAGGTGAATTTAGTTTGAGGTTGCTTGTAACTGCGTCGTTACCCTGTTTCCAAAAAATGCCCTTTTACTAAACTTTTGAAAGAGAAGTCCCTTAAGTTAAAATGCTGTGTTTAAATCCACTCTCTCTTTAAACATAAAAGGCCAGTGACTAATGAATTATTACTACCACACAAAAAAATAGACAGATCAACCAGAAACCAACAACAAAACCCTTAATTGGGAAAGTGCACTTTTAAAACTTTGCTGACAAGGCTGCACTAGTTTCTTGCCTAAATATGCTGTATCAGACAAAAATCCCTCAAATGTTTCTGTGTTCCTCTTGTTCAGCTCAAAAAATAGAAATGGATGGGAGACAGTAACGCAGATCTCAGTGTCAAAGGGACTGTCACACGTAGTTTTGGTGTTTTTCTCTTCCTGACTGTGACAGATGGTTTGGTCAGGTTACTTCAATATTCCGCTGTGAAAATGGTCACACAAACTTTGTTCCTCTTGCATAAACGCAGGTAAAATATTAAAATGCTGCAGAAAATTTAGAATTGGTACCACAGGCCACCAGGAAGGTAAACAAATACACACCTATGCAGTCTGCTCTCACAATCAAGCCTGAGTTGACAGTACAAGTAGAAATCACCAGGACTAAAAGTAAACCCAAACAGTCCTGTGGTTAGACACTACTAGGTAAACTTCAGGCAAATGTAAGTATTTTTCACAGGGAGAATCCTTCTATTTATCTGTCTCAGAAAAAATCCTTTATGCAGTTCTTTGAAACTGGCAGGTAAATCAAGACCGGAGTTACTTGGCAAAACTGTAAAAGGCAGTCCACCTTCAGCTGAAGTTTTGGTTGTCTTCTGAGTTACATCTGGAGCAGGGAACTGGTGATACAAAACACAATACTGTATCTACCTTCATGCCATCTTATAACAAGACATTGAGGAAATTAAAATGCTTTACAAACAGCCATCTCTTTGAAGCCCCTAGAAAGTCCTTCACAGAGTGAATTGTCTTAAATCTTTGGGTTTGAACACAGTGGACAATGTTGGATAATCAGAATGTTTCTGAAGGTCTTTCCAAAAGTCATCTTTATAGAGTCTTGTGTTCACTACAAAACAAATCCAGAATTATGCTCTGTACTTTGACACCTTTCAGACTGAAAATCATTGGTAGTGTAAAAATTGTCTGAGGTTCTTGATTGAGATTTCTCTGAGAAACACAAGAAAGACAGATGAAATTCCTTCCCTGCTTCAAAGCCGCTTCTTCTGGCTGCCCTCGGCCTTGTATACTCTCCTGATATGCATACATACTTCTGGGAGGTTTCTCTTTCCTAATTATTTCGTTTCTTCTATTAAAAAAGAAAAAAAGCGTGGTCAACTTCTTGGGGTTCCTTTTCTGCAATTTGACTAGCAATCTCAGGCTCAGAGTTCATAGCTGCTGTCATTTATCGATTCTTGTTACTTTAACTTCATACTGAATGACATTAAATCTCTTTATCCTGTCCATGTAAGCACATTTGTGTTGTCAGTGCTTGTTCTTGAATGACCACGCCACTCTTCCTGCTCTTTGGAATGGCCAGTGAAAGCATGTCTTAGGATGGGCAAGCACAGCCAGTGAGATCACTTTTGCTACCCTTTGAAAAAAAACCATTTTCAGATACTGGCTTATTCTTTAGGTCACACTGCAGTGGTGACAGCATAGAGGAAGGACTTTACTGACAGCTTTTACAGGAAGGAGAAGGAAATGAGACTCCCAACGTCCCAGAATGCCCAAACTAATCAGAGCCTACAGCCTTGCCCTGAAGATCAGCCCCTCCAGTCACCAGTGGGGTTTCCCCATGGAATAAGCTGGTGGCTTATTCTACTGCAGAACAAGCCATGTCTGTGCTGACCAGCTGTGCCCCTGCAGCTGTGCTAATCATCACAACTCCAGAACAGGATGCACTCACATTAAAACCTCTTCTTAAGAAGGTCTCTGTATAGTTAATGCAGTGACTAGAGCAATCTGCACTGTGGTGAAGATCAGGAATATGTTACAGCAAAGTTTAGGGTGGGAAACTCCCTCTTTAGCTTAGAACATCATCCTCAAAATGTTTATTCATTCTTTAACAACCTAAGCTGTTCCAATGAAAAATGTCAATGCAACTTCATTTCTTTGTCCCCTACGGATGAGAATCCTTAGATATGGCATCTGTCATTCCTGATAATGCTGTTTTCAAAGAAATCATGTGGATATTTTGCAAAAATTTGCCTCTGTAAATAGGTGCTGCTGAATAAATTTGTAGTTGGCATCAGGTGGACTTTTTAACAATAACAAAATACACAAGGAACACAAACACTCTTGCATGAAAGGGTGAATGCAGAGTGGCTTGGATAATTCTCTTCAGAGCCATTTTTATGTGCAAACTGTATAACATCCAAAAATTTCTGTAAAACTGATTCACTAGTTCTCTATTTTTGGCACTCTGTATTTCAGCAACTTCTAGCTCTTATCTGTCAAGTTTAGTAGATTG
Organism: Acridotheres tristis; assembly: GCA_037013685.1. Classification (NCBI taxonomy): domain Eukaryota; kingdom Metazoa; phylum Chordata; class Aves; order Passeriformes; family Sturnidae; genus Acridotheres; species Acridotheres tristis. Next base: position 21,812,408 of record CM072888.1, on the reverse strand, counting down.
GGATTTTAAAAAATGTTTTTTCCTAATATCACACCCTAGAAGCATTGCCCATCATCTGAAAATTGCAAAAGGGTTCTCTGTACCTCATATCAGTAAAAGTGAAGTTTTCTCCATGTTTTTAATGGTGCATGAGTTGACAGAGCTCTAGAGAATCTCCAAAAGGGCAAGATTGCTAAGACAGAAGTTACAGGTGTATTACAAATCGGTATTTTTTAGACATCCTTTTAATGTGTTACGCTGAAATACTTAATCACAAACCTGAGTAAAGTACTTTGCTGGAATATAAGGATGCCATTATATGGGGGAAAATAATTTTAAAATAGAAATAAGAGGAAATAACATCATTGTATCCAGTCTTAAGGTTTGTCTTCTAACTATAGACTTTCACTAGTTCAGCTTCTGCTTTTCACTTCTATTTTCTCTCCCCTTTCTTTCCACGGCCTTCATTCTGATTTTCACCCATTATTTGGCCCACTTTCTAGTCACTTTAATTTTATCGTGCTTAAATTAGAAAAAAGAGATGAAAAAAATTCTTATGACCACTTACCCTGTTCCAGTCTAACATGTTCCCGAGTTCCTCAATTTTATTATCACCTGATTTAGGCCTGTGGCTTAATTTCTCTTCTGTTACTAAAACTAAGCCTGAAATATATTGTCCAGCCTTACAAATATCATCTGTAATGGTATTGTCAGAGCTGGAAGAGCATAAAAGCTCTGTTGCAAGGGGTGACAAAGGAAGTTTGGATTATAGGAGCAAAAAAGGCTACAAAAATTTGTTTCCTCTTGCCTTGTGCCTTTCCCTTTAGACAAACAGTGTAACCCAAACTATGCTGTCTTGGGATGGAAACTGTGCTACCAGACCAGCCTGTAATTACTCGGATGACGAGATACTCCACATTCTCATCTCTTGCGCAAATAACTGCAAAGCGGAATTTCCCAAGCTCACGCAGTACGTGCTCAGCCACAGCAGCTCCATGCTGCAGTATCCAGCTTTGCTTTCAGCTCTAACAGCAGCAAAGGCAACTGGAAAATGCATCGACCCCAGGAATAACCAACAAGGCCTTCAGAGAAGAATCCCATTGCCAGTTTCCTTTACCTTTAAAGCCAAGGTGCTTATGTCTCTTCTGGCAAACTTCAGAGTTCCCTTTTAAACATTTTGGTAGATATAGGGACAAAACTAATGAGTGAAGCAACAAGTTTTTAACAACGTGTTCTACTTTGATCTTCCTTTTCATTAAGCATTAGGTCCACACATCGATACACATCAATAACACGAAGCTGACTATAATCTGAATTTTCACTACATTGCTGACAACTTTCTATTCTGTTGAGCAGCTAACCTGATAAACTGTGAGTATATCCTGGTACTTGGCCTCTTAAGAGTAAAGTCCTTCCCGTTTCACACTTCTTTAAACCTTATCCAACTTCTTTGATTTTTGCACCAGAAAGCAGAAGCTTTAAAATAAACTGCTTCAAAATCCCCCACAGAGGTATGTGAATGTTGATGACTATTGTCGCTGCTGGACAACACTCCTCACTAGAACTGGGTCTCAGTTGTGCTGGACACTGCATCAGCTGTCAGGGGAACTTTGCACTATGAGAGTATGGGACTAAGTTTAGGATGGAAAACCCTTGTGATGACTAAAAATTTCATTGTATGCTCTGGAGAGTGATACACCTATTTGTCACAGCTGAAAAGGTATTTACATTCTTTCAGATTATGCTACAAGACTGTCTGCTGCATGAGGACTTCTTTTGCATCTTTAGGCAAAAAAAAAGAGAAAAAAAGTGGTTTTAGTACTAGCTGAAAAGCAAGGGCCTTGTTTAATAATTTGAAGGAAATCTTTGCCTGGCATTGCTTATTCAACTTTTACGCATTTAACTCAACACATTTCCCTGAAGGAGATGCTTAGTATTTTGTGGAAGGGTTTAGGTTTTCCATTAAAGTGGAAGTAAAATAAAGCAGGTACAGCTTTAAAAATGCGTATTTGTAGCCTGCTCATCTGTACTCCTTCCTTCTCATGGAAACCACATTAAGCACCACATCAAACTGCATTTCTACAAGGCTATCTACGAGTATGAACTCCTTGCTGTTTATAGACACATGTTACTGGCATATATTAACTCAGACCACATTGTGGAAATCTATAAAAGTCTGGTAATTGGGAATCACGCTTCCCACAACAGCTGCAACTACTTTTTCTTTCCTTCTTCCCTATAGATACTGTTTTAGGATGAGCGTAATCTCACTGAGGCAAAGAAAAGGTATATAATGGGCTACTCTGGGTACCACTGCAAAGTGACTTTACTTAATTTCATACCTGTTAGGTGCTTCAATTAACAAGCATTTCATTAAAAGGTTCTTTTCAATACGGGAAAGTAGCACCAGTGTGGAAATAGTAATTCCAACCTATTTTGTTGCACTCCAATTTGTTCACTAAGTGAATGAACCAAAATAAGCAACGAATTGGTCCGAGTCTACAAGTGTTCAGGAAGCAAAGCACCGTTACTTTTTTTCATCAATTCTTTTTGAAGGCAGAGGCGACACCAGAGCCTTTTTGTTTTGTCAGAATGATCGCTGGCCTCTCTTCTGCTTTGCCTCCTCTTTGCATTGCTGCCACCGATCCCGTCCTGCCTGCGCCCACCTGTGCTGCTCCTCCAGCCCGTGCTTCCTCTTGCCCACGGCAATGCAGCCCATGACAAAGTGACCCAAGCCTCTCTCCTGTAAAATCCAAAACTAACTGGCGGGCAAAACGGGCGAGACACATCAGACAAGGAACATGGTCTGTTGCGACCTTCTGCCTTCCTTTATGCTCCTGGGTTTTGCTTTTCGGTGAGCGTGATGTCCTCCTCGGAGTGGCTGTGAATTATCCGCTGCTCTCCCTCCTGAAGCCCCAGCCACCTTTGGGAATTGTCTATCCGATGGCAATGGCTTCAAGGCCACTGAGGCTCCCTGAGGGAAGCTGCACCCCTGCCACCAGCTCTCCACTACATTCGAACCGTGTGTCTGCGCTCCCGGTTTTCTAATTATTCATTTCTCCCGGTCCCCTGTGCCAGCCTCTCAGCCCTGCCCCCGGGACGAGGTGCTGGGCTTCTCCGAGGGGCCGCAGCACACACGGAGCCCTTTGGGGGCCTCTCTCCGATGGACCCCGCGTTACCCCATCCCTCATTTCATCCCGAAATCCACAGCTCCTAGGTGCCGGGTGTCCCGGCACCACCAGGCTGTCGCTGAGGGCGCCCTGGGTGAGGCCCGCGAGCGCCGCTTACCCGAGCGCCATCAGCTCCCCCTCCGACGGCTCCCGGCGCTGGGCCATGGTCCCGCGGCTGCTCCGCCGCCTCCGTGGGGCTGAGGAAGTGCGGCCCGGCACCTCCCCGGGAAGGGCCCAGCCCCTCCTGGCCCGGCCCAGCCCGGCCCGGCCCTGCCCGGCCCAGCGCCTCCCGCCCCCGTGCGCCCCGGCCCCAGAGGAGAGACCCACCCTCGGCGAGAGCAGCCGGAGCCCCCGGCTTCCAGCGGTGCTCGCTCCCATACTGTTGGCACTTGGGTTTATAGCCAGAATAATTCATACTTCCCTTTGTTTTAATCTGGCCCTCCCAGAAGTTCGTGTTCCAAAAGGTTTCGTTGTCCGTTCGCTTTTCTCCTGCCATCAATCAATGAATTGATTGAACCCTCGCCTCTTCTGTATCCGCCAAAGTACTCAGCGGAGTACTCATCTGTGGAGGTGAAATTTGTGGATTATTCTGCAAGTGCCAGGTGTTCAATCCTGTTCCCAGCCAGCCCCCAGAGCCCAGGGGGTTTGTGGCTTGCCCCTCCTAGCGCAGCTTTCCATGGCCCTGCCGCTGGATTGCCAGGGAAGGGGGGATGCCCCTTGCCCGGGGGATGCTCCTTGCCCAGGGTCTGCCTCGCCGCGGCTCCGGCATCCTGACCCCCTGATGCCCGTGTGATCCTCCAGGATCCTGCCGGCTTTGAATCTGAAACAGGAATACGAACATAAACTGCTAGAAATTTCCAACTTCATTCCCCCTTTGGAAGTATCAAGAGGACTGAGCTTTGTGGATGAGAAATTTCTGAGCGTTATCTGGTGTCCTTTACAGCAGCTTAAATGATCTTCTGCAATACAATACTAGAGGTTATTTAGTATTCCCTGATATTTCATGGACAGTAATTATTATAGGTGTGGCAGATTCCTGACAAAACTTTTTTGACAAAAGAACAGGACTCAAAAAAAAAAAAAAAAAAAAAAAAAAAAAAATTAAAAAGCGAATGTTTCTTTCCAGTCATACTGAAGTTTTCTCTAGGTATCCAGTACTGAAAATCAGCCGTTTCCAGAAAAACTGGTATTTTAAGAGGACGGAACAGCTATTTATTTTCCCCATAAGCTATTGTATGAACTGCATGCTCAGTGTGGAGCTAAGAGTCATCTGGAACAGGATTTTTCAGCCTGCAGCTCTTGCTGGTCTTGAGCTTTTCTGGCCTCCCAAATGGGAAAATCTTCAGAGAGATTCCATGTGTCAGATCAGAGTGTACTTTGTTTGAGCTTTTAATTGTGGCTGCAAGGTGCTCTGCTTCTTGTGTTCATGTCAAACAGGCAGACATTCAGCTGTAAAGATTTTGCAAATATGCTGGGGTTTTTTCCTTACTAGGAAAAAAATAATTTTTTAATGGGGAAAAATACTCTTTTCGTTTTTCTGAGTTTGTCCCTTCCTCTATTGCTTGTTGAAAGCTTGTGATCAGATACTCTGTTTGGTAACCTGACTCTGAAATCCACAACATTTGGTTAAATAGATGCTTTGATGTCTTCACTGTTTGCTTGTATTTGCTGGATAGGTGTAGTTATTATAGTTGTCCTGTTATGGAAGCCACTGTGTTTGATTTCAACACTGATGAACCCATTCCAGGTTATCTTGTTTGTCTTACTGATAGAGGCAGAAAAGCACCTATCAACGTTTCTGGATTACAGAGGAAAAGGCATAGAAGGAAAAATTAATTAAATTCCAAACAACAAAGAGCCACAACTAAATTTTAGTAAATTCTAATTATATCCCAAATGGTCTTAAAAGTTCAGCAATGAAGGCTCAGAGGTGGTTTCCAGCCCTCGCATACACCATGGTGTTTTGTGCACCAGTGTGTTGTGGTGGGAGGGGTTTCCCATCTGGGAGCAGATGCTTCCTCTTACTCTGCACCTGAGAGTGCAATATTTCCTCTTCATTTGTAGGAAGAAAAAAAAAAAAAAAGAAAAAGGCAGAAGTTGTACTCTCATGTAGCAGAGACTATCTTTCCTTTTAATGAAGCCCACTTGATTTGGGGTTTTTGACACAGGTTAGCCACTGGACGGAAAGGCTACAGATTGCAAGCTTGCCCTTCCCCAAAGCCAGAATACTTCAGTGTCTGTGTTTTGTTCCTGTTCCCAAGCACGGACATCCCTGCTGGAGGACTGGTTCTGTGTGCATTGTGAGTGCTGTGCAGACCTGTAGATAGCAGCAGTGCTCTGGTGTTTGCAGCTCAACGCGAGCGCTGCTGGCCACAGAGCACCCCCAAAAGACAATTTAGCTCTCTAGTCATCCCCTCACAGCTGTCAGTTAAAAACCAAAGTGTGATTTAATTTAAAAAAAAAAATCTCTTCAAGTCTTTCTTGAATAACTGTACCATCTCACAGGAAACAAACGCCAAACCCCTACTGTTTTACATTTAGGTCATGAAAAACAGAAGGAGAATTGTGGCTGTCAAAATGGGGAGGGTCAATAACGATTGATACGTGTGCAATTATTCCCCGTGTTGTGTCACACTAGGTTATTCCAGAATGCCATATTTACCAGCAAACTTCACAACCCAGTAAATGTTTCACAGTGCAGCACCAGGTCTTTCAATCCAGCAGGTGTTTGCTTTCATGATTGTGTTTTTGGAGATTGTGCGTTTTCTTTGGGCAGAAATTGTGGGATTATATCATATGTGGGATTATATCATATGTGTCCTGCAAGTGGTCAGATCCCAGGATCATGTTGGTTCTTCAAGGTTTTCCAGGTTTTTTGCAGCAATTGTTTAAACCTGTTTGAAAGTTTTAAATTTTTTTCATGTAGCTGTAATTTTTAGATATACTTTTAAATACACTAAATAAAAGAGAATATGGCTTGGCATGTGACTAATAAATAGACATGATTGCTGCAAAAGTACAATTAAGTAAGTCCAGTTACTTGACAGACCTTGGCAGGAAAGAATTGAAAATTTAATTTCTTTCCTTTTACCTTTTACCATTTCACCTTCCAGTAACCTGAAGAGATTATAGATAGCTGTGAACCATCCAAGCAAAGATGGTCAATCACAAAAACAGTGATTTCACCCAAATGAAAGTAAAAGAAACATATTACAAAGCCATTGTTAACATTGTTAATTGGGATGAGAGGCAGGTTGGGATGGAGCTCAGTGGGCACCCACAGAGTACAGGTTTCCTACACAATAGAGAGTTGGCCATTGATTTATTCTTCTTAGGTGACTGTATTTGATAATTTTGCAGTGCCCAAGACATCTAATCCCTATTACACTCAGGTATGACACCATGGCATTCTGTGAAACCCTCTAAAGCAGCTACAGAAATCTTTGCACCATGTTCAAACACCGGATGCACACTAATGCCATCTTCTGAAATTAACCTGATTCTTCCCTTCTGAATGTGGCACAGATTGTCTCGGAGTGTTTATTGGAATTAATTTTTATGCTGTAAAACACTTCAGATACTGGATATCAGAATAGTGATGAGTTTACTTTGTGGATTCTGAGGAACACGAGGCATGTTTATTTAATGTGTTTCTAATGTCCACATTTCCAGAACATGCCAGCTAGCCCTGTGTTGTCTGCAATCTATTCAGATAGGAAACACAGAACGGTGGTGAGAAAAGGAATTTGAAATTACCCAGCTTCCTAGGGAAAAATGTCTTGAAGACAAATTGTGCAAAAGGAAGGGCTGCCCTTGCCCCATTTTCTCCACAGTTTGGGCAGGGCAGAGCTTCTATAACTAAAGATCACAATAGTTGTGTTCCTGTTAGGGTTCATTCCCCAGGCCTGGATTAGGAACATGTCTTTACCTAAGCACAGCAAGAGGTGAAACAGCCATGCCCTCCCAAGCCTTTGTGGAGTTTCCTGCAACTACGATAGGCCTAGCCATGTCACAAAGGAATATGATGATGTATGAGACCCCAGAGATATTTAGTAATTCAGCTTTATACGTCTCTTAACTTTGCCCTTAGTAAAAAAAAAAAAGCTAGCATTCTATTCTCCTCTATTCTAATTCAGCTACTCCTCTAGAGCTAAGTACAGGAGGAATTTTTTTATGATTTCTGAACTTAAAGAGGAACATGGAAATAAGTACAGGAAGTTTCCCTTGATGCTTGCTAAAATTTTCCTAGCCCTTGATGGCTGTGTGCATAACCAGGAGCTGGAGCATGTATATTTTGAGATGATGGTGGGAGGTTAAATGCCTCTAGCTAGAACAGCTGTGTTACTGCACGTGGTTTGGTTTTCACCGTTTCAATAATGTGGATAATGATGGGAAGATTATGTGTTTCTAATTTCATTTCTACAAGGGAAACTTTCTAGGAACTTTGTCAATCCACTGTTTAATGTACATGTGTGCTTGAAGACTTGAACACATATTTCATGTCTTCTTAGACACAGCCAGTCTCCTTAAAACTTCCTACTTTAGGGCAATGTCATGCTCTCTTAATAGATGATGCGCAAATGTTTTTCCTGTCCAGCCAAATCCCAAGATAATCTCATGAAATAAACCCAAACACCTAGAAATTATCTTTAAATTAGAAAATGTGAGTTTCAGTGGCTGTTAGTGGCAGCACACATGGGGAGGTGGGGTAGAGCAGGTCTTGTTGCCAAAGGGCAGGGTGAGGGGCAAGTTTGGAGACAGGCAGCTCCTCTTGTGGGCCATGTGGTGCCTTGAGCCAAGTGACCTGCTGGCAGTTCAGCCTCTGTCCAAGAGGAATCAGACCTGGCTGACAAGTCTGTGCTCTGAGATTACCCAATAATTAAAGATGAAGAGAGGAGGAGCCTACCCTGACTCCCTCAAGGATGGCTCTTGGCTGTCGTGATCTAGGGTGGAGAGCACCTTCAGGGTTGGAGACCTGAATGTCCTCACACTGGGATTTGCTCCAGGGATTCCTGCTTGCCTGTGAAGCCAACCCATAACTCTGTGCTGCAGCAAAGCTCAGGGTGCCAGGTCCACCTCTGTTCTGGCTCCCAGCTCTTCACAGATCCCATTGTTGAGCCTAAGGCAGACACTGCACCCAGAGCAGGACTGAACACACACACTGGTGTCCACCATACACAAAAACTGATGGAGATGCAGCATATGATTTGAGGCTTAGGTAAAAGTGTCATAGAATACAAAATGAAACTTTAAACTAGAGAGAGGGTAAGGGGAAAAAAGGCTGAGAAGTCTTACTTGCTGTTTTGTAAAACTGTTTGTTATGCAATCTTATTAGAGCTCATATGTTGGGGTTTTTTTCCTTTTTCCTCTATGCAACTTCAAAGTTTAGGTTCAAATAACATATAATACATAATAAATGCAATAATGTAATAATAATAATATATAATATAAATATATCTGTGCACTATCAAATTTGATATCACTGTCACCTTATGCAACTGTTTATGGATACAGGGACAAGCTTTAGGAGTCATACCAAGACCTGGGTAGAAAGGAGCTCAGGAGAAAAATTATTTTACTCAAATAAAATGTTATGTCAGTAGCTCTGAAAACATTTGAATGTTGCATCATTTTTCATTTTATGGCACTGCTGATGCATAAAGCAAGATAATCTGGGTCAAAACGGGGACGCAGCTTGCTTTCTGAGAACCATGATTACAATTAGAGTGCCTTTTTCTTGCAGAGGAAGTATTGGTTAATATGTTAACATTATGTGAGCATAATATGTTAGGGTTATCCCAGAAGACATCCTGTTGGAATTACAGATGCCAGGCGTTTTCCAGTGCCTCATCAAAAGCACAGTTCACTGCCAGTTGCTAGTTTAAAGGTGCATATGGCTTGTGGCAGGTCGATTTTTTCCTAAAATGAATAAGAGCCTAACCTTAGGAAGGATGCAGAAGCTTTGTAACTAATATTTTGTGGACCCTGATTGGTCTAATGGGTGTTCAATTCACTGCAAATGCCTGGTATGGATGGCTGCTTCTCCCACCAGCACATGGCATCAATGGCCATTTGCAAGCCAGCAGCAGTTTCATCTTCCATTCCACTCCGTGTTCAGGCATTTCAGCGACTTTAAAAACCAACACTTTGTCACATTAACACCCAAGAGCAGTCTTCTGGCAGGGCCCAGGTTATAAATAGAGATCCTCTCCAGAAACCTGGTCTTACCTGAGATGTCCATCTGCCCGTGCTTGCAGGCATCATCTGTGAATGCCCATTTCGGGGCGATGGCAGGGGATCTCTCCTGCAGCAGTGGGAGAGGTTGTGCACATTGCTGTGCCCAGCACATTCTCCCTGTTCAAGGCGACAGAACATGGACTCTGCTGGTTTTGGTGAGGGGAAAGCCGAGCTTGGGTCATCTATGGAGGATTGTGTGAAAAGAGGAAAGGCAGTGGACATAGGCAACTCTGCCATGCTTTCCTGCAGAGCCTTCAAAAAGCACCAGGACTATTGGGGGTTTTTTTTGTATTTAAACTGCAGATATCGTCTTTTTTGTCTTTGGGATTTTTTTGTTGTTTGTTTTGTTTTCTGGTTTTTGGGTTTTTTTTGCATAGTGAGTGCATTTGGCTAAGTAGCACAGTAGAGGGTATTAAAAAATCCTGGCTGACCATGCCGCTTCCCTTCCCTATAGCTATTTATTGTACCATGGACCACAACAGCTGCAGTGGGCACCCACGTGACACACAGGTCTGGCCTGTGCCAACATTTCAGCCCTTCAAGCCCTCTTATTTATACTGCGACTTTCATAGCAGCAATCTCACCCCACTTCACGTGTTATAATTAGACCTTGAAAACTGGTTCAGATAAACATAACTCATATGTTAAAAGTCTCCAAACTGATTGACATAAACTAGTGAAGTAGTGAGGGGCTGGGGAGTTTACTCAGATGTGTCCTTGTCACCCTGGTTTTGACATGGTAGACTAACTCTGGTTTGAATGAAATACAGCTCTCAGGTAGTGGCCTTTGGTTCTGCTACCTTAGAGCAGAGCAGGGTGCACTCATGTTTAACTGCTGTAAAGTTGATATAGCTCGGGCCTTGTCAACACTGTGGGTGTGCTCCAAGTCTAGCCACTGATCTAATTTCACTGCAGATAGGTGAAACTAATCAAAAGACAGTTGTATCCTGCAGTACAGGTGCCTGAGATGCAAGTTGTAATTGAACAAAGAGAGAATTTGTGGGTGACCCAAGAATGAACCAGTGGGGATTTTTCTGGGTTAAGATGTAGAATTAAGGAAATTGGGATTTGAGACACAGCCTGAATACTGTAAAGAAAGTGGAGGAGACTCTTAGAAACATGGGGCTTTTATTGTTATTATAAAATAATATATATTGATTGATTAAGTTTCAGGGGGTTGAGAATCTCCTCTTTAAACTCAGAAATTAAGTTTGCATGTTAATGAGTGTGTGAGTCAGCTTTCTTTCTCAGTTCTGACAGACTGTGAGTTGTAATACCTGGATCCAGAATTTGGGACCTCTTGTAGGCCACCTTTATTTCTTGACATTTCTCCAGTATTTACATGTAGGGCATGTCATGGGTTGGAGGGGGACTGGGCTATGAGTGAGCTCACAGGAAATCCTGAGTCTGAAACATGAAATTCATAAGGTGCTAGCTCTCTACATCATTATTTTTATGAACATTAAAATTTAATTAATTCGTTCTTGCTTTGAAAGGATTTGATAGTCCAGGAATCTGTTCATCAGAGCTGGAATAAAACCAAAACCCCATGGTCTGTAATCTATTAGGAAGTGTGTTATTAGGAAGGGTCAAAGCCCTCAACTTATATTCAGGAAATTTCAGTTATTTTAACTCTATTTCTTGTCTGTAGTAACCCAGATCTTTGTAGCCTTGAAAAAAACCCCATGGTGCTGGCCAAAGTATATACTCTATACACACAGAAAGCATTTTACTAACTGGTGTAAAAAATATTGCACAAATACAAAAAAGCACAGGAGCTTCAAGTATAAATCAGGCTTCCCTGCCATATTTTTGCAGGGATCATAGGATCCTGCCCCCGGGAGTCATCCTCTCAGTCCTGAGGCCCAGGTAAAAGCCACACTCTAAACATCTATCAAAGCAAAGAGACTTTAGTGCAGAGCTGCAGGCGCCTGCAGCACTTCACCACATGTATGCTGCTGTTTTCCTTGAAACACACAGAAATGTGCTGGCACAGCATGTGCCAGCGTCAGACAGAGATCTGTGAGCTTTTATGCTTCTGGCATGGCTCCAAACTGGTCACAGAATAGCACCAAATATTGGAGACACATAGTCAGAAACCCAGGTGGGTTGTGTGGTTCTGCTACCACAGAGGAGCAGAACACAGGTGCTTTTACAAGCAAATCCCTTTTTGTATCACTAATGAAAGTTTGAAAGTCATTGTCTTCTGGGATGGAAATGGCATGGCAGAGAAAAACATTGATGAGTTTGAAACTATTTTTGCTAAAACGAAGTTCAGTTGTTTGGGAAATGCTGCTGAAATGCAAGTTTGGTTTAGTACAGGTTTAACAGCAGTCCTGAGACTGACAGAAATAAACTGAAACTCCGTAAATCAAAGTTCATTGAACAAAACCACTCAGTATAAAAAATGCAGGTTCAGTGTAGAAATCTCAGAATATAGCAAAATATTTATCTGCTTGGGTTGGTGAACATTATTTTGACTTGTATCATTTGCAAGTCGTGTCAGAGTGTTTCTGGCAAAGCTGCAGACCACGACTTTATAGCAATTGAGCTGGCTGTAACAAAGCTCCAAGAAGCTGAACAGCAGTTATTCTGTGGCGTATTTTGTAAGTGATAAAAATCCATTTAAATAACAGTTGCATGTTCATCAAAATGGAGCTGCACATCCAGCATACCTTGGACATGTCTCACCAGCCCACAAATAGGGATCTTAATCAACATCTCCAGAAAAAAAAAAACCTGTGGAGTCAGGTGCGAGGGTGAAGGTGGGGGCAGTTTGGTTGATGCCAAGAAGTAAAATGTCACTTTGATTCTTCATCTGCTATCATGATTACAAGAAATAACCTAGGCAGCAGCAGCCCCCATTAGCACTTTGAAAAACGAGCTTTTGCTTGTTTGGGATTCAAGGTGAAAACTGCTTTTTGGATTTTTAAGTGGCAGGTTCTGCTCACATTTCTGGGCTGCTTCACATTGTGGGAAGGTTCAGCTGGCTGTTCTCTGCCACCAGCATGTAGTTAAGTACTCTATGCTTCCCTTAGGGTCTAAATACCAGGAGTGTAAACGATACTTCTTGCAAGTTAAATAGCTTGACACCAGAACACCCCTTATCTTTTTGTCCTCCTATTTTGCTTTAACATTAGAAATGTTTAGAAATACAATACATTGAAGCAGAGCTGTTTCAGGGATGTCCTAGCATAAACACACGCTCACACTGGTGAGTAACAGCAGCAGCAGGGGAGGGAGGAAAGAGGAAAGGAGCTCCAGAGGAAAAGCTCCAGGAGGAGCTGGCACATAGCTGGTACTGTGGGTCTGTCAGGCCCTTGAGGGAGCAGATGGTTATCTACAGGAGCACACACTGCAAGGAAAAAAAAGGCTGCATAAGATCTTTCATGATCAAACCCCGTGGCTTCAGGGAGCCCTCATACTGTCAGGGTGATAAATAGATCTTTCTTATTACAGACTTTTTTCTTGCAAAAAAAAAGCAGCCTCCACAGCAAAGTCACTGTGGTAATTTCCTCTGAAGCCTGCTGCAAAACTGGGGGAAAGATGACTACGACTGAGATGTTTTGGAAGGGTGTCCTGTACTTGCAAAATATTGTTGAGCAAGCATTGCAGTCAAGCCAAGGCAAAGCAAGCTGGTGCTGTGGCACCTTTGTAAGGGTCGGTCCGAAGTTCCCCTCGATTTTGCCTCCCGACCGTCGCAAGGACCTCGAGGACCCCCACCCAGGCTGACTCCCAACAATGGTTTACTGGCTGGGCCAGGTGGATGCTCGTGACTGTGTGCTGGTGTATTGTGTTCACTGGACTGTGCTGTCATGGCACCAACCAGAGACTGTGTTGTACCAACTGAGGACTGCTTGTCCGTACCTGTCTCCTGCAGCACCACACAATGGTCCATAAATCTTCCCACCTTTTGGCCAGAAGCCACTCGCTTTGGAGAAGGACTATAAAAGAGCGACCCTCTGGAAAGGACCCTTTGAGATCTCTCCACTGATGAAGACCCCTGAGATCTCCCCACGGACGAGGACTCGTCTATCGGATGACCCGCGAGGACGCCCGTCTCGTCTGTTGGTAGCTATCCTCCCATCCCTTCCTTCTTTCCCCTTTTCCTATCCTATACCTCTCCCCTTTACCGTAACTGAATTGTTGGCATTTGATGAAATGCATTGCTGTTGTTGATTAAACTGATTTTCTGTTGTTGAATAAACTGATTTTGTCCCCTGCATTTTGCCTGTTTGCACCTTTGAGATCAAAAGAACCATCACGACCCCCGCTCTGCATTAATAGCGGATCGTGACATTAAATTGGCGTCACGGACAGGATTTTCTGGCAGACAGAAGGGATGCAAGGTTGTCTGTAGTCTGTATCAGGGGAAGGAAGTCTTACTCCAGCCGCACCTAGCTGGCCACCTTGGATGGGTGAGCCTGTCTAGAAAGCAAGGGGGGTTTTTCTGATTTCCCGCAGACTGCAGACACCTTGGTGTGGAGCATCCCCAGACTCGCTTGAGGGTTCTGTCGTCAGAATTTCACAAAAGATCTACTGGTGCAAAAGGCGGGACACTGTTGTTGTTGTTGTTGCTGTTGTTGTTGTTGTTTTTTATGATGTTTGACTACTTGGTGCAGTGAAGAGACAACCTGGTGTTTTGTAACTAAGGAGTACCTCCCAAGTAGTTTGGTCTCTTCACCCACACAGGGAAGCGAAGGGGGGCACACAACGGAAGCTGTTTCGTTGTGTGTGGTAACTTAAGCTGGACCTCCCTGTTGTGGTTTTTACTTATCCCTTCACAAAATGACTGAGAATTCCACTGTAACAAATAAAGCTGCATTTTATGCTCTATTAGCTAAGTATAGCGCCAGACCGTCCCAAGGTGGGGAGGAATGGGCGAACAATAATTGGTTTAATCTAGAGAATGTGATTGATAGAATATGTTCTTTGCAACATGAGTCAAAGTTCAAACTGGGCAAAAATAAAACCATGCTCTGCTCAGTTTTGGGAGCTTGTCTTACGGCAGCTATAGAAACTCGCTCTGAGCGCAGAAATGAGGAAAGAACAATTATAGACTCTCTACAAAATCTTGTTCAAATTTTGCAAAAACAATTAGATCAAGAAAGGAATGAGAACCATTTGTTGCGAGACGAAAATAATTTGTTAAAAGCTGCCTTAAGAGAAGAACGGGACAAAAATTCAAAGCAGGGTGTAACACCAAAAGAAACACAGGAGAAGGAAGCTATTTACATTAATCCAACACACTCTCAAAAAGACCTAACTTTGATAAAAAATTGTGGGGAACACTGCTGCCCCAACTTGAAATCTGTGATTAAAATAGAATATGATTATATCAGTGATGCACCCCCCGAGCAACCTTCTCCACAGGTTCTGGGCAGTGTACCAGAGCAAACTTCTCCACAAGTCTTGAACAATGCACCAAATCAATCTCCTCCACAGGCTCTGGGAGTTGAGCCAAAGCAGTACACCTGCACTGGGCTTTCCCAAGGGTCTGAACCTTCCCCCACTTCGGCCCACCACACTTTAGACCAGGAATTAGAAAAGAGACCCAAACCTGACAATACAGCTGTCTATCAATACATTGATGGTATTCTGGTGGGAAGGAATGAAATAAAAGTAGTGGGGGATACCCAACAAAAAATAATCTCTCATTTGGAAAACCCTGATTTGCAAATTTCCTCAGAGAAAATTCAAAAACCTTCTCAGGAGGTGAAGTTTTGGGGAATTTGGTGGAAAGGAAGTATGATATGTATTCCACCTGATACTCTAACCTCCCTGGATCAAATTAAATTGCCTGAATCCAGGAAAGAGATCCAACAGGCTCTAGAATTATTAGTGTTCTGGAGAAAACACATCACAGTCACTATTGAGACCCCTCCCCCTGACGGGGTGGCCCAAAGATCCTCAGTTGGGAAATGGTATGCCCAGATAAAACATTACTGTAACATCTTCTCAGTGATAGAAAGAGCTGTAAAAAATCTGGCAATACAAGAAACTGAGAGCTTGGCAAATAGCCATGACAAACCTGCCTTGGTAAGTAAAGTAGCCACTCCTTTCTCCCCTGAACAATCAGCAAATTCTTGGTTCACTGATGCTTCTGCCAAACGAGAGGGAAAGGTGGGGAAATACAGGGCAGTAGCCCTCCCCACTTCTGCTGGTGAACAAATTATTACTGAGGGAGAAGGCAGCTCTCAGACCGGTGAGCTGACAGTCGTTTGGAGTGTTTTCCAACTTGAGGTACAGAATATCTCTCTTGTTTACATCTACACTGACTCCTATGCTGTGTTTAAAGGAGGTACAGAGTGGCCCCCTTTTCAGCAGCAAAATGATTGGGAAGTTAACAGAATTCCAGTCCACACTACACACTGGATAGTTCCATCATTTTAATTTCCTGCCTCCTGGAGGCAGACTCTGTTTGTGTTTAGTTTTCACAGAAGAACACCGAGGGACATGAAGAAGCACCCCCTTAGTGTTGGATGACAAAAAACAAGGTTTTCCCTCCTTTCATGGTGACACAAGGTGATGATGTTGCAATAACTTGTAAATTAGCAACTGGATCCCTCACCGAACCTGCATACAGTTATGGCATAGGACCCCATGGCCGGACTTTATATTGCAGAACCCAAAATCAAGACTGTTGGCTAAACCTAACTGCTGTACAATTTTCCTGTAAAATCATGTGTGGAAAAAATGATACAAAAGACTGGGGAGAACTTGATGTTAATGTTGTAACACCTACTACCCAACCACCGGTTGTGCTAAGCCCTACGATTTTTTCAATTTGGACCTTATGTAATTAGAAAAACTGGCCAACAACAAATATTGTTTAATCCGGCATGGTCTCTCAAACAAATCAAATTATTGATGCAAAATAATGTCTCAGAAGTCCAACCAGCTTGTTCACCCTTTCTACAAACTTCTTTTGAGGGATGGACAACCTGGCTGCGGAAACGAAATCCTGCTAAAAAACGAATGGCAAGAGACATAACCGGTGTTGTGGGAACAGGATTGGGAATTTTGAATAGCATTGATTCGGAAGTACTAATGAATAAATTGGCTACCACAGCTGAAGATGTAACCAAATTACAACGGCCCCTGCAAACGGCCTTAACAGCTTTGGGAACCCAACAATGGTTGTTATCAAACATATTACCAAATTGGGAAAAGGTAAATGTAAATGACCACAAATTGATAATCGATGCACTTGGTACTACTCAAAATAACATCTCTTTGGCTCTCAGTTGTATCCAGGCCCAGTTGTGGATACAGTCAGTTGCTGCTTTAATTATAAGAGAAGGTGAGGAAGGCACTTTTCCCACTGAAATCCGAAAAATAGTCTGGGACAGTGCCACTGATTTTGAAAAAGAATTCCAGTCCTGGTGGAACTTAGTAAATTTTACCTATGATCCCAGCACAAACACAGCCACAGCCTTTGTACTGACAATTCGTAATGCTTCAGTGCATTCAATATTCCCCATCATTGCATTAGGGTTGAACCATGATGGAGCTATTCTCTATCCTTTCGAGCATAGGGAATGGGCCCGTCAAATTGGTGGGAGGTGGCAAACTGTCAATTTGGAAACTTGCATTGTCCGGGAACAACAAGGGTTTATCTGTGAAAGTAATGCAATCAGAGCTCAAGATATCTGCTTGGACACAGAACAGAATGTTTGTAATTTTGAAATTCATCCAAATGAGATTCCTGAAACTGTATTAGTATATATAGGCAATGGATGTGCATGCTTTAGAACTGCTTGTGATAGTGTTTTTATAGAAAATTTAGTAGTGAATACTAAAAATCATTCAAACTTTTGTGTCTGTAACTTTACTAAGATTTCAGGATGTGATTTTTCCTATGTAGCCCCAGTTACTTCTCACCATCTTTTGCAGTCAAATTACACACTGATCCACCATCTATTGCCCACTCCAATTGGAATGAATCTCTCTCTGGTGAAGCAATTGTTGCTCCACCAAGATCTGATCGAAATTTTGGAGAAGATCAAGAAAAACGGACAGAAAACTCTAATAGCTGTTCATCACAATGTGGAAAAAATACATCGTGTTTTGGAAAGGGTAAAGACAGATGCTGAACACAGGTGGTGGGATACTCTATTTGGGTGGTCACCTACTGCTACAGGTGTCCTGAACAAACTGTGTCATCCCACCATTGTCCTTTTGATTTTAGTTTTAATTGGTTTTGTTTTGTCAGCAATTCTATACATTATGACTTGGAGAATAACGAAACGATTAAGACAATTGGCATCTGTGACAGATGTATCCAGATCAGTTACTGTTGACATCCCTAGGGTTATTGACACAAGGTTTCAAATAAGATAAAATATGATTTTAACTAAAATTATCTTCAAATTGCAATTAAAATTGTTTAATCAAAACTTGCTTTAAAAATTGATTTATTTCTAATCAAAATTGAAAAATTTAAAGAATTAAATTGTTTGAAATCGTTAGCAATCAACAAAATTGAACATAACTAATCTGTTTTGTTTTCCCTTTTCTCCTTTTCCTTATCCTGTCCCTTATCTTTTTCCTACTTTCCTGTCTCTGTTTTTTCCGGGATATGCTACCAACTCGGACGAGTCCTGAAGACACCACAACTGAAGACTCCACTACAACTCTACAAAGGGGCGCTCTTGACGACGATCGTGAGTCACGGGGTGGTGTAAGGGTCGGTCCGAAGTTCCCCTCGATTTTGCCTCCCGACCGTCGCAAGGACCTCGAGGACCCCCACCCAGGCTGACTCCCAACAATGGTTTACTGGCTGGGCCAGGTGGATGCTCGTGACTGTGTGCTGGTGTATTGTGTTCACTGGACTGTGCTGTCATGGCACCAACCAGAGACTGTGTTGTACCAACTGAGGACTGCTTGTCCGTACCTGTCTCCTGCAGCACCACACAATGGTCCATAAATCTTCCCACCTTTTGGCCAGAAGCCACTCGCTTTGGAGAAGGACTATAAAAGAGCGACCCTCTGGAAAGGGCCCTTTGAGATCTCTCCACTGATGAAGACCCCTGAGATCTCCCCACGGACGAGGACTCGTCTATCGGATGACCCGCGAGGACGCCCGTCTCGTCTGTTGGTAGCTATCCTCCCATCCCTTCCTTCTTTCCCCTTTTCCTATCCTATACCTCTCCCCTTTACCGTAACTGAATTGTTGGCATTTGATGAAATGCATTGCTGTTGTTGATTAAACTGATTTTCTGTTGTTGAATAAACTGATTTTGTCCCCTGCATTTTGCCTGTTTGCACCTTTGAGATCAAAAGAACCATCACGACCCCCGCTCTGCATTAATAGCGGATCGTGACAACCTTACACAAAGATGTGGGCTAAGAAGGTATCTGCCAAAGAGCTCTTCCCAAAAGCTCTCCCAGTGATTGTACACAGAGAAGCAAGGGTCTGACATAAAGCTGGGCTTGATTTAGACTACCTGAGCAGAGAAATCAGTCACAGTCATCCCTGGAGAGTGGTCACAGGCTTCTGGAGGGGTGATGGTGGCAGTAGTGGTGATGGTCAGGAGCTCTCTGGGCTTTTTGGAGAGCATTAATCAGAAAGGCAAATGCTGTATGCATGAATGAAGGCACTTGCTGTTTTGTAAGTAATCCTGAATGTAATTTTAATATAGTCATGTGAAATAAAGTGTAAAAGGAGTGGAGAGAGAGTAGAGACAGCAATGACAGTTTGTCATTTCTGAGGGGTATGATCATCGTGAAATTCTTCAAGGCAATACCTATGAATTCATCAGTCACTACTAAGTGATTGCTCTGAACCCCTCCCCTTCCATTTGGAATAGTGTTGGAACTGTCCAGATAAGCCACAAAGGCGGCCTGTCACCTAAATTTAAAGACCAGATTTAAATTTCTGCAACTAGGGTTAGCACATGAAGTCTGAAGCCGGAGGAGTGGAAAAAATGGAATTTTCCTTCTTGGCAGGACTTTGTCTGACAGCTACAGAGTTGCCCAATATTTCTCATCACCTAGTCAGGATAGTTCGTTTGTTTTATGTTTTGATCAGGAGACAAGCACAGGACTTCAGGTAGATGTTGTGCTCTTTGTGTAGTTGTCATATCACAGCATCCCTGCCTCATCCCAGCAGGAACAGAAAATTAAGGATGCATACTGAAGACCAAATAAATGATACATGGGTGATGTTGTTCTTGGCTTTGCACCTACCTAGACCTCCAGGCTGCCTTGCTTTAGGCCATGGGAGGTGAGTGGGAAGAATGAGAGGTTCAGAGGGCCACATCCATGTCTTGGTGATTAGCCAGGGACTTCTGGTTTGCCTTTCTAATGAAGGGTGAGCAGTCCTGTTTGAACCCTGCCTTCTCACTGAAGACAGAATAAAATATGCCTTTCAAGTCAAGCCACCATTAAGCCATACATCAAAATCAAAGACTCTGAGCATTTCTGTGGCACTAGGAAAATAATACCATGAGAGGAAGTAAAGGAGTGCAGAAATTATGAGGGCAGGAAACAGTCATCCAAGCACACTTCTCTTTCCTACCTTTTTAACTTCATCAACAAGTTCACGGTATTTTAAGTGCTTTTACCACTTACACTAAAGCAGTAGTAAAGGAGAAAAAGTTGTTACCAAAATAAAAAATGTAGGTAATACCATACCTTTTATAAAACTAAGCATCAGAACAATATTTTGTACCTAGTTACTTCAGAGTAGATAAAGTAACTAAGGTAACTAAAGTAACTAAGGTAAAGTATATATCTAATTCTGAACTGTTGGCTGGGAAGGTTATGTGCATTTAATATATGCTTTGAGGTACCACTGGGGAAAAAAAAACCCTTTGAGACACTACATGGAGAAAGAGCCTTTCTGTGTTGAGGGGTGGAAATGATGCTCTGGACAAGTGTTTCCATAATGCCAGCAGAAGAAAGATGGATGAGACTAGCCCCAGGCACTGAATAATAGCAGCATAACAACACCCCTGGGGGGCTTGCGTTCTGAAAGCAGCTTGTGAGCTCTTGGGAAACATGAGAGCAAAGGAAAGCTTGGGTGTTTTCTTGCAGCACAGGACATGCACCATTCAAACTTGCAGGCAAATGGTCAGGGAGCCAGACAAGCTATCAAAAAAGTAATGACAGGGTAGATAGGAACTAGAAGTAATGAAGAAGGAAAGATGAAAGAAAGAAACAACCTGGAATGAAGAGGTGAGAGGCAGATAATAAGAGAGCAAGCCCAGAACCTCGTTGCTGGCTGTAGTTGCAGTCCTAGCAATTACTTTTTGCAGACTATATTAAAATAGCTCTCAGTACCTGTGGGTCATGATATAAACAGCTGCTCCTCCTCAAAGCTAATGTCATTAAGGAGGGGAAAAAAAGGGAATTTGTAAACATGTGTCAGTCTGAGGGATCCTAATGCAACCTATAGGTTAAGAATATCTGATGGATTTGTTCCTGGGTTTAAGTAGGGAATAGTATTACTGTTTCAAGAATGGTGGTAGGGAATATCTATTTTCATTAGAATGAGAATTTAAATCTTAATCTTTGGCTTAATTAAAATGATATAGTTCTTTAACCTTAACACTAAGTGTCTCTGGATCATACACACAATCTGTGATGGAGAAACTGAGGTTCCATTACAATCTGTAGCTCCCAAAATGATGTAGTAAAACAAAGAAGTCCCTATGATGAACTAATATATGTGTGTATCCAGGAGGAGGGAAACACTGGCAGGCAAGATCTGGAGAAAGCTGTCTGAGGAAGAAGCAGGTATACCAGCCTACCTGAGAATTGCTGCCTGGGTGCTGGGCCAGTAGTAAGCTGGTGGATATTTGGAACAGGAGAAATTGCTGTTTTTGTAGTTTTGTGCCCAAGATAGACTGTGCTTTGGAAAACACAGGGACTACACATTGCTTGCACTGTTGGGAAGCGGGACAGGGATGGCATTCACTGAAAACAGTACCCACCATATCATGTTGCAGAAGGGCCTGTTTGGGAGAACATCACTTTTAACCGAGGCAAGTGGATGTCTTGCTTTTCTCAGTGCCAAAGCACTAATGGCTTATCCTTGCTGTTTTATGGGCTGGACTAAAAGTACAAGGGATTTCAGAAATGTGAGACTCCATCAGAAGCAGGGTCAGGAGGCCACTGACAGCTCTGAAGTGACAGAGACAAAGGTAGAAGACAAGAGGTGTACGATGGCAAGGGACAAGCTGGGGAGACCCTGCCCAGTGCTACTTATCCTGAGCATGGCCCATGCTGGAGAATTTCATCCCAGGGGATGTGATGATGCACAGCAACGCCTCATCCTTGCCTGCAAGGAGAAAGAGAGGCTCGGTGTCTGGAGGAACTGGCTCTCTCTGCAGGTCTTTTCATGCCAGTAGCTGCCAGGTCTGTGTGCCCATCCTCCTGGATGCCACAGCTGCTGGGCTCCCCAGGGATGTGGCCCATGTGGTATTTAGGGAACAGTGCAGTGCCTTTCCTCAGAGCTTGGCCTGAAAAGGCACAAGAGGAGTGGAGCAATGTCAGCCTCCAAGGCCTGTCTGCCCTGTGGGGTTATTTCTGTTTGGATGAACCAATGTACAGAAGGGTAATATTAAACGTTGGCATATAAACAAGCATGTAAAAACATTAAGGGAAAATTGAAGACAGAAGAGCATGTGGAGATCATCCAGTCTGACTTCCATCCATAAGTCTGTTGCCCAATCTCTGTGCACTTATCAAGGGCATTTTCATGAGTTTTTAAAAGCAGTTTTTGTCAGTGTAGTAATTGCATCATAATTATCTCAGTATGTAGCCATAAAAAGTGTGGATGATGACAAAAATTCAGAGGAAAAAGAAGACAAAATGACATCAGAGCTCTTAGCTCTTAATCCTCCAGCATTAACATTAGAGCTAAAACACAACTATTAATCCCAAATGTTATCCACTGATATGTGTGGATTTGCATCTGGTCTTTTGGCTAAATATTCAAAATAAGTTATGTATTCTAAATTATTGATGTGGTCAGAAGACATATGGCCTTACTAAATTAAGTAGTGCTTGTTCACACGGGGTTTGCTGACCTAATTTTCAAAAAAGTGAAGAGGATGTAGATAAAATGCTAATTTTTGGTGACAATAGTGAAAGAATAATTTCAGAACCTTGCACCATGAATGATGTGGTTATTTTCAGAAAGAACTGAGGGTCAAACAGCCTTTTAGGACTGGAAGTGTGAGAAAATGGATAACTGTTGTACTGGTACTCTAAGGAAGTCTTTCAGAAAGTTCTTTCTTTTGACATAACCCTCTTAATTTGTATACAAGTAGATTCACACATCCTTTTCCAAGACTCATGTGTCTGCTCTGTAGCACAAACTTTGTTGATGATATAGGAGTTGTTTGGGGTTTTTTATGATTAAAAGAAGTGTGGGATAATTTTTATGATTAAAAAGACAGAAGTGTGGGATAGAAGGGTGTCAAGGAGTAGAGGGCTGCAACCCTGCTCCTCATAGTCTCTCTTCCCTGCCCAACACCTCCATCCCAGGGATTATTTTACTTCCTGAGAAAGCAGGTAGTTTGAGATGTAGGTTAAAGCTTAGATAATTTTCCTTGCTGTGTGGCAAGGAAAAACATAACCTTGGATTTGGGTAGCTGGCCATTTAAAAAAGCTCTGTAGTAAACTCTGTGATGATATCAGCAGGTAGCTCTTATTGATGTGTGACATAACTGGTTGTGGTTTCTTCCTGGATAGATATCTGCACCTAAAAATAAATGTCACACAGTTTGTGTTTTTAGCAAGATGGCACAAATACTTTTCTAATTACTCTGTTGACTAGAAAACAATTGCATTTCATCCTCTGATGAGTGCTGGCACCTGCTGCCTCCTGAAGTTTATTTGCAGCATGAATCATCAGCAGGGCCTTGAAGTGCCATCAGTCCATTTTAGGCTATGCAGACCTGGAACACACGAAGACCTGGTCTTTTATGGACTCTACCTGGAAGCCCATCTTCTACTGTAGCATCTGAATCTTTGTTTTGTTCCTTGTCCTGTGTCCCTCCTGTGGGAAGGGCCTGTAACTTGCATATCCAAACAATGGAGTTCATGCTGCTGTGGCTGCAGTTTCTGTTCACTCCAGGGCAGTGACAGCTCCATTTGGCTCCACCAATCCAAGTGTTGAGGACCTCAGTTTCCAGATTGTCACCTCACTGTGCAGAAGCCAGCACCAAGCCATCTTTGCCACCCTGTGGCCTGTAAAGGAAATGAATGGAATGCGATCACATCCATAAACTATGAAAAAGCAGTGAAAAGGATATTTCTGTACAAAGACTTATTAAAAGCTTTGCTCACCAAAAAGATATGGTCAAAGCTGGTCTGTCTTGTTACTTTCAGAGAGAACTTGTATGTGTAATATTCTTCCCCAAACTGCTAGTGGCTTTATAGCCATAATCTCTGTAATTATTTCTTCATGCATTTCGCCATATTCAGAAATTATTTACAACCTAGATATATCAGGATCATAAATGTCTCTACTCAGAGCTGAAGAAACTCAATACTTTTAAACGCCCTTGGATACGAACAGTGCTCTACAGTGGGCACTAGGTATTATTCTGTTATTCTAG
Organism: Acridotheres tristis; assembly: GCA_037013685.1. Classification (NCBI taxonomy): domain Eukaryota; kingdom Metazoa; phylum Chordata; class Aves; order Passeriformes; family Sturnidae; genus Acridotheres; species Acridotheres tristis. Next base: position 21,788,449 of record CM072888.1, on the reverse strand, counting down.
TAGCATTTACTCAGCTAGGCTGCCCTGCTGAATGCTGAGGGGCATGGTAAGAAATATATTGGCTCCTTAGAAAAGGAGGTGGAAGGTAAGTCATGATGTGGCATGGTTTCCCAGGCTGTAGGGAGAAAAGCTGCATGAGGTCTGTATCTCTGTGAGCCTAACTGAGGCTGTCTGCCCTGGCAGTAAATTCGGTTTCCAGTGAGTGAAGAACACACGTGCAAGGGAGCAGGGTGTCGACGTGCCAAAATTAACATCAGGTAAGCTGGCTCTAGAGTCAGCAGCAATGTAGGCACCACACTCAAGAACTGTGCAGCATTGAACTGCCTTGGCTGAATGCACATGGTCACAGCAGGATATAGTCCTTGCTCCTTCTGCACAGCAAGGTGCAGGAATGTGTGAGGATGGGGGACACACTCATCCTGCACTGCCCTGCACGAAGTGGGCACGTTCTGGGTGTCCTTGTATACCTCTTGCCATGCACACTGTCCCTGTGCCCAAAGCCAGAGCCTCTCAAATAGCTCCTGGGAGCTGCACAGCCACTCCCGCGCTCCTGCACTAAGACAAGACAGCTGCAGCTGATCCCTCTTCCCCTTTGCCACCTACTTCAGCCAGGCACGGCTGGCAAGAGTTTAGCTTTCCTTAAAATTCCCAAATGTCTTCTGCCCTGAATGAACATGACCCATGCAGAGCTTGATTAGACCGTTTACCGCCCACAGCATTTCAATATGATTGACTTAGACCCTGAGGGCCTCAAACCTGCTCTTCCTGACCTGGATTAGCACTGCTGAAATATGGGCACAACAGATGTCTCTTCTGTCCCACAGGTGCTAATCTGCCCCTTAGGTGCCCCTAAATTCATCTCCCTTGCTGTTGCTTAGCAGGGGACTCTGCAAGGTTCCTGCAGACACTGGCCCCATCAAGGAGAGTGCTAGGTGTTAACTTGTTTAAAATGTGGTTGCAACATGCAGTATTGCAATAATTCGCCTGTAAGAGGCAAACATCTAAACTGAACATAAGCTATAAATTATAGCTGGGAGACAAGAAGGTGTTGGAAAAATCCACAACAACCTGAATTTTTCTGAGATTTTCCACGAGACTGTCAGATCAGCTTGAAAAAGTTCAAATAAAGCAAGTCCTCATCCTTACTCTGCAAAAGCAAAAGTAGCTCAGGTAAAAGTAGTCAAGCATATTTGGACAGAGGTCACCTCTAATCCCTGAGTAGGAAACTGTGCCGTCCATCTCTTTGTACCATTTGGAATGTTTTAAGGCAACAAGGACTGTAATTTAGGCCCAGCACAGCAGAGCATAGTGACCACCCAATGAAGGCTACTGGAGCCTCACTGGGACCCTCTGGACAGAAACTCTTCATCTGCCTGTCCTCTGTGCCACTGCACAAGCAGACCATGCCAAGGACCCAAGCACAGCCGTGTTCTGGGCTGCCTTCAAGTGCAGGAGGTGAATTTTATCTGGATGCTGGTAAAGTCGGCCACTTCTGCCTCAGGGCTCTGTCAATGTCTAATGAAGGTCAGAGTATTCTCCGTGATGGTTATCCGTGCTGCTGTCAGATGTAACGAGAGATGTGTGAAAGCACAGGCTCTGTTCTGCTCAACAGGCTAAACTGAGAGCAGGGAAGGTATTGTAGCAGATATTTCCTCCCATCTGGCAGCCCTGAGAGTGCACTCTGTAGGGAGAGCTCACTTTCCATATGGAAAGGTCAAATGAACTTCACACTTTCTAAATTTTATTAGCCAATTTTTGACATCCTTCCTGATGGCTCTACCACATGGTTCGCTTGAGCTTTTTATCCTTCATTAACAGTGATAATGATGATCGTTTTTATTATTAGCTCCCAGTCCCTATAAAAAAGCCTTGACCACATAGATGCCTAAGGGCTGTTCCACCTGCACTGCCTCTGCTTTTTGTGCAGACATGGTGCATTTACTTACCCTGCAGATTAAAGCACTCTGAAATAACTACTGCTTAGGCAGGTCACCCTGCAAATTCGGCAAGAGTCTTAGCACTAAACAAGACTAGGTAAAACAAACCCAAAGAGAAAGAGGTTTTCAAAGAGAAGATCAATAATCATGCATTTGTACCGACTTAGTTGAAATTTGCCTTGGAAGCATTCTGCAATCAGTCTGTCTCCAAAATGTGCTGTATTTTGAAAGGGATACTTTGTACTTACTGTGTGATGTTAGTGAAAACCCACAGCTGCACAGCAATGTTGCCACGATGTGGTGGAATTGGTGCTGTGTTCTGGTATGTAGGTTGGTTTTCAGCGTCAGCTCTCATTAAAAATTACCTTTGATTTAAAGGAAGAGTTTGACAGTGACCACTGGATGTTCCAGTACGTCTATCTACACCATTTAAAAAAAAAAATGGATTCATTTTCAATTTTAAATGTTTGGGACTGGCAACAAAATTAACTTCTAATCAAGAGCCAAGAACTTAACATGTACCTTGTCTGAGGTGTTGCTGTGATTATTGCATCTCAAACTTTGGCTTGCTTCTTCCACACTTCCATGTTTTAAACCACTGTTGATCAAAATGGAAGTAGCTCCCAACAGTCAGACTACAGCAGCAATTAGCCTAACAACTGGTGGATCCTCTAGAAAACATCAACAATTCAGGGCTTTTATTGTGATTTCTGAATTACGTTTTTTCCTAATGCTCTGAATTCGCAAGTAACATTTGAAGTACAGGGCTGTGCTGAAAACATCTGTTGATCTTTATACAGTGCCTCTGTAAATAGCGAGTGCAGCTATTGCATCTCTGCCTCAACACTTGGGTGACAAAATCACATTAATGCAATAAAAAAAAATGGTCTGTGGACAGTACCAGGTTCTGAAGGCAAAAAAATTCTGTATGTCTCACTTATTATTATTCCTGACTTCAGCTGAGATATAATTTGGTCCAGTCCAGCACAAAGGAGATAATGAGGATTCTTGCTATGGTACACTGCATTTAAAATTAGACTGAGGAGAGCTGCTAAAATGCTGCCTGATCAATAAAAATCCAACACTGTACAGTGCCATGCTCTTTTGTCTAGAAACTTAGGTCAAGTAATGTCCAGCTGGGTGGAAATCTCCAGCTGGTGCCTGGTGAAAGTGCTGGAGCAGCCAGTGCTGCAGGTTACTCAGCAGGTGGAGCAAACATTCAGTTGTGCTTTCATGCTGGTGTAAATCTGGAGAAGTGCTGTAAAACCAACAGAACTGTTTCTCTGGTCAAAATGGGAGAAGATTCACATTCAGGGGCACCTGATCAATGGAAATTACCCAGATACGAGCCCTGGATATCGTTTTATTTCTCTAGTTTGCAAATACAAAATATCAGATAAACTTTTTTGTTAAAAGGACGTTGTGTTTTTCTTCTGTAAATGATACTCATTTTCAGGGAAACAGTCTGCACAAAAAGAACAGGAAGGTTATACAATTGCAGAAAACTTTGGACTCAATGATTCCTGTGGTTCCTTCTAACTCAGAATTTTCCACGAATCTGAATTAAAGCATTATGAGGAATAGTAATAGCTCTGCTGACTTTCCTGATTGTTAATGGAGGAGGGGGATGGTGTCCTCCCAAAACAAAGCCGCAGTTTTTGACTTCAGTCACAGGTCGTACCATCATCTGACAAGCACAATAGAAAAAGCTATTTCTTGAACTTTTAGTGGTTTCTTTTTTGAGATATTCTTTAAACACAGGTGCATTTTTAATATGTTCTTACTAAGTATTTTTTTCATTACTTCTAGTGCTTAACTTTATAAACATGACATCTGAAAATAAGATCTAGGCAGAATGTGATAAATGATAATCATGTCTTCACCTCTTGCAGCAGAATACTGTGATGCACTGAATATTCAGCTCCCCAGTCATTTCCTGAGTGACCAAGCTTGGGAACCAAACTACCTTGCAAAAAAAAAGAATGTTATTACTTTCTTCCACCCTGGTACCCAGAGAGCTCTCTGTGAAAGCCCAGTGTGACTTTTCTTCAGGGGGCATTAATGCATGCATGGGCAGAAAGGTTTTGTATGCGTGCCTCTGCCTCGTCTGTTTGGCTTTTGTGCCAGCTGCAAAACCGTGTGCTGTGGAATGGCAAAGCTGCCTAACAGACGAAAGCAGCTGCCAAGAGAGCTGCTGCTGATCTCCCAGCTGCTTCTCCTGTAACCTTGGATGACCATCATTTCTGGGTAAAGGGAGAGAACTTGAACCTGTGGGTTAGGATCTGATAAATCATGCCTTTCCCCCAAATATATGTGATTAGTTCTATCACGATGACCTAAATCGTGTAACTTGAGAGCCTGGCCATGTACAGTAGAGATCAGCTTTGGTCTGCTCCGTTCAGTCTATGGGCTGTGCTCTCTCCATCATTGCACAGCTCCTCTCAGGTTGCCATCATATCCCTGTAACTGCTTTTGGTTGGATCTGATCACTAAAACAACTGTACAGCCCATAGAGGATACATGTTAAGTAAGGCTTTATTGTCAAGTGATGCTGGATTTTTGCCCAACCACTTTAAGTGCCCATCCTCTTCAGCATATTCACAGGAGAAGGTATGGAGGTTTCAGCTGAGAGAGTGATTTGTCCAAAAAGATCAGCATGTGCTTCCTTTTATCAGCCAAGAATAAAAAATCATTACGCTGTGTTCTCTGCTTGCTTTATATATTTAATTCATGTGACTTACTGCATGGAAAGTTAAGTGGCGTGAACTGCAGGTGCACCAGAATAAGACCTTAATGGACTCCTCTTTTTCCAGCATGGAGAGCAACATGCCCTAGTTGAATGCATTCAAGCCAGGGCTCAGGAGTTCGTTCAAGCTAAATATATCCCTGCAGTGCTGTCAAGGCACTAAGCTTATATATAACTACATTTTTTCCATACAAACCCACTCATACTGTTTTATACCAATCAACAAAACAGCCCAAAGCACAAAGTAGATTTCGTTTGTTATCCCTTTAACCACTTAGGCTCAGCCAGATCACTGATCCTAGCTTGGACAGAGCTACCCATTTGGCAGATCTTTTTACTGAGACCCCCCAGTATACATAATTTTATATACAATGCATGCCTTTACGCTCCAAAGTGACTCATCTGAAGTAAAAAGCCAATTACTGTCTGCTAATGACAGACCAGCTGGGACTTTAGGTGGGTTGAACTCTCCCTTTGCCAGTTGTTCTTTAAGTTTTGGTGAAAAGTTATGCTCTAGAAGCATTTTCTCCTTTCTGGGCTTAGTCCTAGCAGGGTCAGGACATGGTTATTGAAACATGTAAAATAAAGGGATAAAACTCAGCTAAAGTTCTAGTTTTCCTATCTTTTAAAGTACAGAGTAGCAGGTGTGAAATAGCTTTTGTGGGAAAAAACATCTAGGCTCTCTCTTTTTAAAAAATTATTTTTAATCTCATTCCCATCACAAATGTTAAAACAAACGAAATCTCTCTGACAAGGAGCACATTGTCAGGTTTGACCCTTGAAGGGCCTTCACTGTTGCAGAAGGTGTGTTGTGATGATGAGGAAAAAATGCTCACATAAAGATATCCAAACATGAGGTACCCCAACTTAACTGCTCTGCTTTTGCAGGTGAGCAAATGGCCAGCGCCCCAGCCAGCCAATTTAAAACTGTCTCAGGAATCTCTGTGCTACGTGCTGCCCTGCAGCCAGCAGCTAATACAGTTGTTACTCGTGTCACCGGGTAGCAACCTTCTGTGCCATCTAGGCTTGTATTGGTAGCAAAAGATAACTATTACTAGAGTGTGACCAAATACAATTTCCTACTGGTCACTTTACTAACTGACCACTTCAAACCTATCTGTTCATTTGGGTTAAGTTCAGCAAATGGTTCATAAGAGGAGGAAGAGTTGTTAAGTGTTCAGATTTTCTGAAACAGAGAGTGTTTTTTGCTTTCTTTTCCCAAATTGATGCACAGAGAGGTCTGGAAACCATTCAAAGACAGGAGGGGGAAGGCTTCCCTTCTCATTTCCCTCAGCCTGGAGAGTTATCCAAAGCAGAAAACAATCCATGCTCAGTTCCATGATCCTCCAGCCATGGTGTGCCAGTGCAGGTGGAAGGATAAGAAGCCACCCAGTAACTGCAAGAGCCTCCGAGCAGGAGGAACATTGCCCCATGGGGGTTGGTTTGGCCCTGGCCCCTGGGGCTGAGGGAAGAGGAGTGACCTGCAGCATCCATGGGCTCTAGGGAGCACATTGCCCCAGAGGATTTGCACACCAGTCCCCACTGCTGAGCAGGTACATAGTCACAAAGTGCTTCAGTATTTTGGCAGAATGAATTTCACAGCAGCCAGTATTTGCCCAAAATCCCCCTGCCTCATTACCAGGATGATCAATTTGTTAATGGAGAACCTCCACGAAGGTGACACTTGAGGACGAGATTGGTGCATGCTGCAGAGAGGAGGATTCCCAGGAGGGTGTCGGGGGAGACATGGTCAGTATCTGCCTGGTCTGGGGATGTAAGTCACAGGGAATTTAGAGAGCTCATCACTTCCTGGGAAGCACTCAACACCTCACAGGATCAGGCCTGCATGCTCTGTGCAGAGCACCCTACTAAACCCCACACCCCTGGGTGCCGAGACACCATCTGTGTTCTCAAAATGCTATGGTAAAGGAAAGTAGCAGACCTGGAGAGAGAACCTCAGCCTCCTTGCAGAAAAGAGAATACACCATTTTTGTGTTCAAAGTATTTCTATTTTTCCTATTTTTTAAAATACTCCTGTTTTTCACTGTTCATTAAAGGAATTGTGGGAAACACAGAAGTGTAGCTATAGATAAATAATGTATGTTTTGTTTAACTATAGATAATATGCAATAGCATATCTATAGCTATGTTTTGATTGAGAAGCATTGTATGTTTTGAGGTTGTCATCCTGTTCTATGGATAAATGCAGTTTCTCTAAGTTAAAACTGTGTTAAAGTTCCTGTAGAAACTCTTACTATTTCTGATTCTGAGGCTAGCTATTAAGAGTTGGGTTTTATGTATTATTTGCAAATAATATATAAAATAAAAGAGAAGTTTTATGTATTTTTTGCAAAGTATAGGCATTGAAATTTGTAAAACTTGCAATAACATATTCTGCAGAAAAATATGTAAAACCAAATTTTACCCTTCAAAATATATTTTGAAGGGTAAAATTACAGAATAATGCCTCACATAAATAACCTTTTCTTACCTCACTTGTCAGCTGAGTGTGGGGAGCTGCTTACACGTTTTTCATCTCTGTGAGATCTGGACGGATCAAGGACAAAATAAAAAAACAAAAAAATAAAAAAGTAGTCCAATTTAAATAAATCCCTTGCTCTAGTATTACTCAGCTTCTGCCAAGCTATCATTTTCCAGCCTCATAAAACCGTCATGTCATTAGTGTTTTGGGATGGTCTCCTTATAAACCTGACCTTTACAATGGATTTTATACGTGGATTTAAAAATCTTATTCTTACTTTGCTCTGCAGTTGCCTCATGTACTGACTAAAAAGTTTTCCCAGATGCAAACTGGCTGGATTTATAACTCCTCATTATGTAGCCAGCTTCTCACCTGCAATTATTTAATTTGTAAGCCAAGCGAGCCAGTGGAGAAACACACACAAAAGCATGGATGTGACCTTAATTCCGGGCACGCGGATCATGATGGTGCTTATTGAGCTCCCCTATATATAACCCCTCCATCCCAAGGGAGCTTCGCCCCAGGGCCTGCTCGGTGTCCTTGTCCCTGCCAGGCAATGGGAGGGAGGCACTTTAGCTGGCTTTTGCTGGGAGCCCCGTGAGAAACGCCTCAGGATGGGGCTGTGCTCACTGTACCCCGCTCGGTGCCCAAACATAATCCCCGTGGCCAGAGCAGGGCATAACCAGCTGGGATCGCTTTCCACGGGGCCCTCCCGACATTATTTATTGAACGCTGGGAGCAAATGGATCCCAATCCAACACTGGCTGCTCTCCAAAGCATGGCAATTTCATGTTATGGTCTTGGAGCAGATCTGTAATTGACGGCTCGAGAGCTCTGTGGGAGCTCTTCTCTGTCAGCAAATTGTTGCCACAGTTCAAAACCCTTCTGCAAAGCAGCTGATTGCTTAAAGCAATGGTATTATCCCATACAAAATCCAGACTGACTGCTTGCATTTCTAATTCTAAAGTAAGTGGGGAAAAAAATGGTAGTGCGTCATGTTTTCATGTGATGGCCCCTAGCCAGTTAAAAACTAATTTTTAAAGATACTAAAATAATAAAACTAGATTTAACAAAACCTAGCAATAAAAATAAGTAATTAATAAACCACGAGAAAATTAAGAAAAATACCTCGAGTATAAATAAGATATATTTTAAAATATAACATAAAAAATTATAAAAATATAATCCATTTACATTCACATTACTTCAAGAGATAATTCCTTGTTTTCTCATGTCCAAATACCCTGAACTATGCAGGCAGGTTTTGAGCCTGAACTTTTCAGCTGAAATCTACCTCTATAATGTTTTGTGTAATTTTAATGAATGGTCATAAATCACCTCTCTTTCCCCTCACCAGCTTGGCTGATAACAACTCAAGGAAAGGTCACGGTTTCGGGTTCTTTTGGCAATCATCTCCACAGTTCCAATAATCAGATACATCTGCAGTTCTCGGGTTACCCAATAATACTGTACAAAGAATAGGGTCACTGAGGAAAAGTTCATTTCCAAAGCAGACCCATGACTGGAGATTTGAACAGACCCAGCCACCTGGGAGAGTTGCTCCTGTGGAAGAGGGATTTTGAGAGACCTGAGGGAAGGAGCAGCAAAGTTGAAATCAGTCAGTGTCACTTCAGTCCCTGAAGAAACGTGGCCATAGACTTGCCCTCCAAAGGCAAAAAGAAAGAAACATAAAGAGCAGATAAATACCAATGTGAGTTTGATGGGATTTGTTCTGGGTGAGTTTTTCTAAAATGGGGCAACGGGCTTTGCAGAGAGAGCAGAAATAGGTTTGCCTTTCACAGGGCATGATTCTCTTCTGTTAGCCAGGTAGGGAAGCACTGCTGGTGAAATTGTGAGGTGAGAAAAGACTGTTTGGATTGTGCTTGAAGGTAAATTACAAATACTGCATCATTTGTGTAGTAGTGAACTTATGGGGCTCAACACCACAGTGTTTGTTCAGTACTTTCATTAGTGCCTGGCAGAGGAACGGAAAACTTGCTCAGGATAGGGCCCAAGCTGAAGGACATGAACATGAAAACAACAGATGTTACCCAGGGAGGGATGAGCAGGATGCAAAATTATTCCTTCCCTCTTCTCACTGAGGGGGAGGCTCCACCTGGTTATCTTGTAGGCACCACTTCTCACTGCCCCTAGAGATGGGCTAAAGGACATCTGAAGAGCAGCGATGGGAGATGCAGCTGGTATGCTCAACAGGCAAAGTGAATCTAGGCCTAGTAAAACCTGGAGATTGAAGGAAGCACACTGGTCACCCTTAGTTATGAAAAAAACCCTCTAGCATAGACTGGGAATCATCTTCTTCCTCCATCTGCAGCAGAAATAATGGATTTCCAGCAAGGAGAAGCCAGATGGACCTGAGGACCATCTTTCTGATGGTATATGGACAATCAGGTGCCAGGGAATTGGCCTGTGGAAGCCATGAAGCCTTTGCAAGCAGAAGTTTGTCAGTGCGGGCTGGACAGGCACCTGCCAGAATGTTTGTGAAAGCAATAAAGTGTTTATAATGAGTCTTATTGAACAGATTCCTGCAGTTTGCATGTGCTGTTGCTGTCTACATGTAACAGCCACCAGAATATTCTCTTGTATCAGTGACATTGTAGACACAGTTTAATCTGACATGCACAAAATTCAGCAAGTATTTGATTTATTTCGTCTGAGTAGCAGACACCCCATATAAATACATGAACACATATTTAGACTGTATTTGCAGTACAACTGGAAAGTAGGGCAGAAATCTAAACTCGTTCTGGGATTATATTCCTGCCTGTTTGCTTTGGCATGAGATTTTGGGGTCTGGAAGAGAAGGATAGGTAGCAAGGGGGAGGATCTGTTTTAAAAGCATATATATCTTCTGCAGCCCTTATAAGGCATCCAGCAGGAGCTGCTTATAGCAAGGGCCGGAGGGAGCTGCGGGCAGGGCAGGGGTTGTTGTTTCACCAGCACTTCAACCACTGCTGCTCACAGGGGCTCAGTTACACGGGAATGCACTGCGGAGCGTAAGGCAGCAGCCAGAACTTGATCCTATCTCATCCTAGGAGGAAAAGTGTCCTCCCATTCAAAGTGCCACGCCAAGGTTTTTGAATCCTGCAAGCTCAAGCATTCAGGTTAAGGTCTTGAAATCCACCCAGCTCTGGAGTTTCTTTTGAAAGGTCTGACTCTCACTGAGAGGGAGAGGTCTGCCAGGAAGTAGTGCACATTTGGTTTACATTTGCAGGTTGAGTGTTAGGAAGAGCCCCTCAATCTCTTCAACAGGCTCGGGATGGGAAAGGAAAGAAAGATCCCCTTGATTAGACATAGTCTCTGTGAGAGAAAGGATTGTGTCATCCAGGTATTGGTTTTCACCTAGTTTTTGCTTTTTCAGTCGGACCCCTGCTAAATGCCATGAGAGACACAGTTTCAGTGCAGGCTACAAAAATCTAATTTTATTTCTGCTTGGTTTTGCTAGAAAGCTTCCATTCCAACGCACGTGTGTAGGTATTGTATTTCCTTTCAGTATATCTGGTAGCACTTGGAGATGTATAATGTGTGCTGGGCTTCACTGTTTGTTGCTAAGCCACAAATCCACCTCTTCTATTCCACAAATTCCTCTTCTATTGGTGTTTGCTCCCTCCTTCTTGGGTACTAGTCCTGAGAGAAAATCAGAGTGCTGATTTTCCTTCTCCTTAACACACACTCACACACACACACACATAGAGAAATCCCTCTAAATTCCGGTAATGTATTTTTTTTGCTTTGATTTCAAAGATTACCACAGAGCTCACTTTCACAATGTGCAATGTTACCAGAAAATTACTGAGAGAAAAATTTAATCCAGCAGTATTGAAATGCTACTCAAGAGAATAATCAGCCAAAAATTAAAGCTTCTCCCTATGACTCTATCATTCTTCATCTCTCTCTGAACCTGTAGTGAGCGTCTTTTGCTGTGTGCACGGGATTCAACAGAATTCTTGTGCTGTTTCCTTATTTTTTGTTAAAGACATTGCTTTCCGTGCAAGAAGTATAACCTCTTCTGCAGACCATCTTATTTACTGGAACAGTGTTTGTCTTCTCCATGAAAATAATATTTTGATTTTTCTTCTGCATGAGTCTGATTTTTATAACTCCTTTGTGATGACTTAACACTGTAAGAGCTAAATATGTAAAGTGGTATTAACATTTTCTAAGGTTAAAATAACAGATTAATACTTTACCTTTCCCTAGTCACAGAAAACTCAACTAAATACTCCCCCACTGGTTGTTCACTTTCCTGTGTGTCTCAGTTAAAGGGAAAAAAACTCCTATGCTTTCTTTTGTATGGTCTCCTATGTGACTGTATAGTTACAGTCTTCTTAACCTCATTCTTCATCTCTTGATTCTGCTTTTAAGTGCCTCTTCTCAAATGCCTTTTAAATCCCACTTCCCCGTTACTTCCATGAGTAATGTCTTTTGAGGTGCAGAGCTAATTCAGCCTATCTGCATTTTCCACATCACCTTTACCTGTCTGACCTAAACCTCTATGGGCAAAGGACAGAATGTGATTAAAAAGTGTATGTTGTTATTTTTAACAGAAAGCATTTAAAAATAGAGTACCAGCTATGTTACAAAAGGCATCAAGCATACAGGTTTTCTGTGATTGTGAGCTCCAGTAACACCTCATGATAGATTTGGATGCAGAAATCTTAGGCTTTGGTACCTTTAATGAGTGAAAGAGATTTAAAGGTCGAAACCACAAGAGAGTAATTGATGCTAATGCATGCTTTAGCTGAGTATTGCTAGAATCATAAGGATGACATGCTAGTTACTTGTGTCCCACATCATTAACCAAATCATGTTGATCTGATTAAGAGTCAGTGGAGATGTCATGCCAGCACAGAGCAAGAAATTGCTACTTGCAAGAAGATGTGATGGAGCTGCAATTTCCCTGTGTACTTTTGACAGTGACTAACAGATCTATCACTGAGTAGAGTTTTTCTGGCATCTGTAATAGAGACAGAAAAAACTTAAACCCAAAATCATCTACACCTTTGCAAAGCTGTTGAAGCACTCTGATCCCTTGTGATGCAGTGCCACAGGGGAGCAGTCCTGGGGAGTCAGCTCCAGGTTCAAGCTGTGCACCCAAGCCTTGAATGCGATGCATGGAGGCTATTAGACACCTCCAAAACAGGCTTTACAAAAGCTAACACTATGGTAGCTAAGAGGAAAGGATGGGGACAAGGCATTAAGCCTAAACCCCATGGAATTTTACGCATTGCTCAGGGCCAGACACGCAGCAAAAGCATCTCTGAGGCGCTGGCACCACATCAGAACAGAAATTTCTGATACAAAAAAAAAGAGGAGGAAATCCTTCTCATTTCCCTCCTCTCTTCTAACACCATACAGTAATTAGAGCACTTAAGCTGGGTGTCAAAAATTCAGTTTTACAAATGACATTCAGATTTGTGTGGCTCTGTACCCTGTAGCAATATCTCATTGCCACGGGAAATACTCTGATCTGACAGCCTAAGGCATGCAGGCCTCCAGGGCTAGCCATGACTGAAAGTGGAGAACAGGTGTGGATTTTATGTATGTATTTTTGTCAGCAGAGGCATAAATTCCCTGTGCTGGAGACATAAGTATGTTATAAACATACATGTGTGAGTGCTCCATTGTGGTTTCTGCCTCAGTTGTGAGAGTCACTGCCTGGGTTTGTAAGATTGAGTAGATTAAGTTCAAGATACCACCAAAGGAAAAGAGCAGAAAAAAACATCTCAAGACCATAGCTAGAAACTAGACTGTGAAAATGGATAAATAAAGAGTCAAGTTTTGATGCTCATTTTGGTGGGGATCTTGTCTGGCTATCTTGGCAGGAATACATGAACAACTGTTACTCAAAAAAAACCCACCACCACCACTTTTAATTGTGCAGGTTTGGGGAGCAAAGATCTGATTCATTGTGTACCCTTAATGGAGGAAAACAAAAGAGTAGAAGAGGGAGTAAAGTCTGAGAGACTGATACCCGAGACCCTGGTTTGGGAGATCAGAGTGTGGGGGCATTGAGAACTTGGGGTGGACACCTTGCTTGAGAGGAGGCATCTGGTGGAAGGCAGAGCAGAAGGCCAAGCTGCTACAGCTGCCAGCAGTCACCCAAGTACAATGAATGATCAGGGTTTAAAACACATTCCTTGGCATCCCAGGCATTTGGAAAGGACTGTATTTGAGGATCTACTCTCAGCCCAGCATCAATTAAAACTAAGATCTCTCTTAATAATGTGCTAAAATATTGCCTCTCTCGAGTTATGTCATGATTTTATTGTGGCTGCTTGAGACAGAGGGGCAAGCCTGTAACACGTGTGGATGGGACACAACACCCAGTGAAGCTGTTTAGGGATGAGGATGCCATTTACCACAGCTCTGTGGAGAACTGCAGTTGCTCTGTGTACCAGGAGAGTTGAAGCTTCATAAACCTGGCTAAGATGAAGGCGGAGGGAACCTAGTACTCATAAAAACTGGTGCCCAGCTTCTCATTAACAGCACTCTGGAGGCAGGACAGATTCAGTAAGGATGGAAATCAGTTATCCCTGCTGCCTGGGGAGAGCCTCACTGCATGGGACCCGACTTGCTCCAAATGCTCCGGGTTTGGAGTATGTGTCTTTCTGTTAAAGTATCTCATGGTCCTTCAGTAATATTTTCCATCCTGTCAATCTATAGCCTAAAACATAACCATGTATCTATGTGAAGTACTAAAAACTGGAGCCACCTCACTTGTTTTCCTCCAGGCAGCAGAGACCCTTATCTGAAACAGGCTATGAACCTGCCCTTGCTGCAGGGAGCCTCACAAGACTCTTCTTGGGTTCAGTAAAGAAGGCAGGTCATTTTTCCTGGAGGCAGCAGGAAGAGTGCAACCCCATGGGGAGGATGGCAGCAGAGCAGTGTGGCTACAGGGTGGGATGAGGAGCTGGGAGCACTGGGAAACCCTTGTTTTGACATGGACAGCGCTGGGGAGACTTCTGGGCTGGCGTCAGCTTTGCATCTTGACTCCTTTATTCCTGTGGCATCTCTGGCAGAGCTGCACACCATGCCAGTGCCTGCAGCTGTAAGGTCCTGGATCCTGGTAACCACTTTAGGGATTTCCACAACTTTCCCCCACCTCAGTTCAGTGTTACCAGCCCAGTGCCAGTTTGCTCACTTCAGTGTTCAGGTACTGTAAATCTGGAAGGTTGTTTTAAAACCTGTAAATTTAGTATGTTACCTGCATTGTACGGCTGAGGGCTGCTCCTCAGCATTGCTCACTTTCCTTTGTTTCTCCTCCCCAGTGTCTAACAGCTTTCCTTTTCAAAACTTCCATGGTGCTGGACTGATTTTTGGTTTGTCATCTTGGGGACTTCTCAGTAAAGCTCTCAGCCACCAAAGGTCAGGCACGCCATAGAAATGCCTATTAATAGGTCTCAGGTGCTGGTTGTGTCTAAACCAGCATTTCTTGGAAAGAGAAAGTTTTCTTGGAGACCGGTGGCTCTCTGGACCACTGTAAAGGCTGCCATCCATAGGGCGTCCCTATGTCACCACAGCTTCTGCAAATGGGGACACAGCGTGCAAAGGGATAATTTAGGGAAGAAAGGAGCTGTTTAGCCACTGCTGCGTGTAGAACGAGGGCAGTGCGCTAGCTGTTGGCAGGCTGCGCGCCCAGCCGGTGCCCGGCGAGTTGTCTCTTGCAGCCGGTGCCGCCGGCTCCCCGGGGAGCTGGGCAGTGGCAGCACTTTTGTAGGCACGGGCAGCTTTCCCCTTCCAAGGGGTGTCCGGGCGCTTTTATTCCGGCAAACACAGATGTTTAAAATAGGATTCCGTTCAGCCGGCCTAAGTGACGCCGACTCTATGTATAGTCCGCGCCTGGGGCCGCCCAAGCGAAGACCATCTCTGAAAACCCGTAGGACCTGGGATGCGCAGGGCCAGCTCCCCCGCGGTGGCCGCACTCCCTGCCCTGTGCCGCGGATCGCTGCGGGGGGAGCTGAGCCCGGCCCGACCCCTCCGCCCCCCGGCGGCGATACCCGCCCGGGCCGGGAGCCGGCGTGCCGGGCGGAGGAGGGGAGGGGAGAGGAAGGGAGGGCAAGGAGGGGAGGGCAGGGCGTGGGAGGCCGCTGCCCCCCCGTCCCCCCCGGCACGTGCCTGCCCGCCCCCGCGGGCCACTGCCGCGCCCCGACGGCCCCGGCATGGACGCGCCCGGCCAGCGGCCCGCCAGCCCCCGAGCCGGCCCGGAGGGCACGGCGGCAGAACGAGACCCGAGCCCGAACCCCGGCCCGGAGGCGCCCTTTCAGGAGGAGGAGGAGGCGTACGTGGAGATCCGCAGCTCGCCACAGGGGCCGGAGGAGAGCCGCCAGAAGCTCGAGCTGGCCCCGGCCGGCGGCGCGGAGGGAGCGGCCGGTCCCGCACGGGACAGCGGAGCCGGTCCGACCGGGGATGGCGACTCTGCGAGCGGTGCACCGCCGGGGGAGGAAGCAGAGCCAGCATCCTTGGACCACGGGCGGGATCGCCCTCCTTCCCCGGCGGCGGCGGAATGCGGCGCTGACACCGGCCCCGGCTCCGTGGGAGCGGCGGGGAGCGGCGGGACGCCGGAGGCGGGGGACTGCCCGGAGTCCTCCTCCTGCCCCTCGCCCGTGACCAAGGCGGACGACTTTCCCGCAATGAGCGAGCCGGTGTCGACAGAGGGCAAAACCTCCTCGTCCTCCTTCGGCTACGAAAGCGAAGTGGAGGATGAGGTCGCGGGGCGCAAGGCGACTCCCCCCGGCGCCTCCCCGGGCACCCCTCCCGGCGGCGGCCGCGACGAGGCGCACTATATCAGCACGCAGGAGATCCAGCTCAGCGAGGTGGACCACGACATGGACTTCGATGCGGGGCTGGCCGCCCGCTGGGACTTCGAGGATAACAACGTGATCTACTCCTTCGTTGACTACGCCTCCTTCGGGAGCGACGAGACCCCGGGGGACACGCTGACGGAGGAGGAGGAGAATAGCTGCTACCTTAGCACGACCACCAGCGACCCCAACAACCAGACGGACAGCATCGACAACACCAGCAGCACCGAGATTGTCAGCCTTACCTCCGAACACGACACCCCCGGCGGGGACAAGCGCGCCAGCTCGGGGGAAAGCCGGTCCAAGCAGCCCGGCCGCCCCGGCGGGAGCCCGGCCGCCCAGCTTCTCCTATCAATCAAAGCCGCTTCCCGGGCTATAAATGAGTCTAGCAACGTGCACGGAAAGCAAAATACTGTTTACGCTGCCAAGCATGAAGGCGACATGAGTCTCCGTGTCGCCGCGGCTCCAGACCGCAGTGGGAGTTTAAAACAGGATGCGGTCCGCGACCATGCGAAAAAGTTCATCGCGGTGCCTGCTCGGCTGCAGACGCGGTGCGGGGCCGCCAGGGCAGGGGAGCATTCCAGCGGCGCCTCCAGCGCCGTCAGCGAGCTGGACGATGCCGACAAAGAGGTGCGAAACCTTACGGCCAGGGCTTTCCGCAGCCTGGCGTACCCCTATTTCGACACCCTGCGCCCCGGCTCCCGCGCCTCCTCCGCCTCCCTGTCCGACAATGCCCTGGGCATCAACCGCTGGTCCACCTACCTGGACCTCAAGTGCGGCAGTCTGGGGCCGAGAGCCGAGCCCAGCCTGCTGCGCTCCGGCCGCTCGCAGACCAAAGCCCTTGAGTTCGTGGTCAGCAAGCTCGACGGGGAGATCGCCCACGTCGAAACGCCGCGGCGGCTGCGGGCGGGCTCCCGGGTGGTGACCCTGCTGGACCTCGGGGATGCCGCCGAGGCCGGGGAGCCGCCGGCGGCGGAGGGCGGTGGAAAGGGGTCCAGCAAGAAGTCCAGGTTCGCCTCCAGCCTGCTCAAAAATGTCATCTCCAAGAAGATGCAGCTGGAGCACGAGTTCAAGATGGAACGGGGCGAGATCACCGACACCTCCTACACCGGGCCGGGCGCGGGCCGGGAGCCGGATCCCACCGGCGGCAGCGCCGGCCGGGAGCGGCAGCGGGAGGGCGGCGTGCAGCGGCAGAACTCCCGGCACTCGGAGGGCGGCTCGGACTGCGCCGCTGCACCGGCGGAGGATGCGGGCGAGGGCGGCGGGGGCCGGTCTCCGGCCTCCAAGGCGTCGACGCCCCGCGAGGGGAACCGCAGCCTGGACCGGGCGCTGTCGGAGGAGCTGTGCGAGGTGAAACGCAGCGCCTCGGAGGCCATCAAGGCCACCTTCCTCCGCAGTCAGAACAGCGCCTTCAGGTCCTGGAAAGAGCGAGAGGCGGAAAGGAAGGAGGAGAGGGCACCCGTCGGTAAGCTGAAACTGTCTCCCAAGCACGACTGGCGAGCCGACCTGGGTGAGATCTCTGCCGGCAAGTCCACCAAGATGTCCCGCCTGTTCGTCCCTGCCATTCAGCACACCCCTCGGGAGAAAGAACCCGGCAAGAGGGCGACCAAGTGCTTCGCCACGGCCGCCGCCGTCTCCTCGCCTGCCACCGGCGCCGCCGCCACCGCCTCGCTCCCCGCCGCCAAGCCCAAAGCCCCCGAGATCAAGATCAGCCTGGGCAGCCTGCAGCAGCCCCGGGACGCCGCTTTCAGCATCGCCCAGCTGCTGACGCCGCAGATCGCAGGCCGACCGCCGGAGGAGGGCAGGGGACAGCCGCTCAAGCCTCTCAAGGCCGGCGACGGCTCCGACAAAGTGCCACAGTTCCTGGTGCGCGACGTGAGGGACAGCAAGTACAGAGCCCAGGGGATCCTCCATCAGGTGCGGGACGTGCGGAAGCTCATCAAAAGCTCCTACAGCGCTGACTCGGGAGATAACAGCAGCGACAAGGGCAGCGGCGCCTCCGAGCAAGGCGGCCCGGAGCAGAAGCCCCGGCAGCAGCTGGTCATCGCCGGTGTCCCCCGGTCGCTCTCCCCCGTGGTCATCACCTGCCAGGCGGTCGGCCACCCCGGCACCAAGCCCACCGAGGCGGGGACCAAGGCGGCGGGCAAAGTCCCCGCCTGCCCTCCGGAGGGCACCGTCCTGGTGCACCGCACCTCGGGCAGGCTGCCAGTGGCCACCATCGCCCCGAACAAGAGCGATGCTCGCCAGCCGGCTGTGCTCAAGATCGTCTCCAAATCCTCCGCTCCCTGGCGGCACCAGCCCCCGCCGCCGCCCGCCGAGAGGGGCCGGGGACCAGAGGAAGACCCCCGGGAGGAGAGCAAGGCAGCGCCGGTGCAGAACGCGCTGGAGAAACTGACGGCTGCGGTGCGGAGCATGGAGGAGCTCTACAGCTTCAACAAGCGCGAGTGGAAGCGCAAGAGCGACCCTCTGCCCATCACCGACAGCCACGTCCTCTCCCTCATCGCCAGCCAGGAGCGGGGCGCCGGGGCCCGACCCGCCGCCACTGCCGCTCCGCCCCCGCCGCCGCCGGAGGACAAGGCTGAGGAGCCGTCGGGCAAGGGGCCGAGCGGCGAGCGGCTGCCCCGCCGCCCCTCCAACAGCGCCGCCGACAAGGTCTCGGCCAAGGCGGCCGCCTTCGAGAACCTGGCCCGGCAGCGGCAGCGCGGCCCTCCCGCACCCCGCGCCGAGCCCTCCGCCGCCCCCCGCGCCCTCCTCACGCTCCGCGGGGCGGGCGGAGCCGCAGCCCCCGCGCCGTCCAAGCCTCCCCCCGAGGGCGGCCTGCGGGGCCCGGCACCGCCGCGCTCCCCTCGGCTGCCCGCGGGCGGCGGCGGCGGTGGCGATGCGGAGCGCGGCCCCGACTGCGGGAACTATCTGTCCCTGCCGCTGAAGGCGGCCACCGACCCCGGCTCCCCTCCGTCCCCGGGGGCCACGGCGGCGAGCGGCGGCGTCCGCCCCGGCCCGGTGTCGGCGTCAGCGGCGGCGACGGCGCTGTGCAGCCTGCAGCCTTTCGGCACGGCCAAGCCCCCCGGCAACCCCAGGCCGCCGCCCGGACCCCAGCCCGCAGAGGAGCCCCCCGCCACCGCCCCGCCGCCCGCCGAGGGCCCGCCTGCCGCCGTGTACCGCCCGCCGCTGCCCTTCACCGCCCTGCCCGGCGCCGCGCCGCCACTGCTCTGCTTCTCGCCCTCCGTGCCCTCCGCGGCCACAGCGGCCGAGCCCTTCCCGCAGACGCAGCGCAAGGTGCTGCTGGACGTGAGCACAGGGCAGTACTACCTGGTGGACACGCCGGTGCAGCAGCCCCTCAAGCGGCGCCTCTTCGACCCCGAGACCGGGCAGTACGTGGAGGTGCCGGTGCCGCAGCAGCCGGCCGTCGCTCCCGTCCCGCTGCCTCTCTCGCCCCTCGCCCTCAATGCCGGTGCCTATGGCGCCACGTACATGCTCTACCCCGGGCTCCTGCCTGCCGCCACCGTGCTGCCCGCCGGCGCCCTGCAGCGCCCGCTGTCCCACCCGGGCAGCGATGCCACTGCCCCGGCAGAGCCCGGCAGCCCCGCCGCGCCAGAGGCAGCTTTTGCCGAGAGTCCCTACTACGTGGCTACCAGCAAGGGCCCGCCGCCGCCGCGGCACGGGGCAGCCGAGGCCAAGCCGGTCATCAGCATCACAGCGCCCGCCACCGGCCCTCGGATCGTCGCGCCGCCTTCCTTCGACGGCACCACCATGCGCTTTGTGGTGGAGCACCGGTGAAGAGCGCGGGTGAGTGGGTGCTGCCCGTCGGGCCCGGCAGTCACCGTGATGGGTCAGGGTAGACCGGGTTAGTGGCCAAATGACAGCAGTGCCACAGCTTCTCCGGAGGGGAAAGGGTGCGAAATACAAAGAGGTTAGGCACACCCCTTGGTGCAGTTCCGTATTCCTTGGAGCTTCTTTTTTTGGCAGTTTCAGAGAAGCTTACCATAGCTACTCATCACACAGACTGTATTTGTGCAGCCCCATGGCTGGGGCACTTCTCATTGCTCCCGGGGATGGCAGTGTGGTTGGGCACCTCTGGATCCATCATCTGGACCCATCTTGCAAGCCATGAAAGAGCCCCTTCACCTTGGCATCACATCCTTCTCTTGTCTCACCTCTCACCTCTTCCTCCCAAGGGGAGGTGATCATGTTTCTCTTTCCCCTGAACCTGCTTCTCCTCAAACTCAAGAGTGGGAGAGGGGTCTGATGGAAGCAAATCTTTATTTTGGGTCTTTCTTATTGGTGGGGTGAGGGAGCAGGACGCATGGAGCAGTCCCAGGAGTGCTCTTCTGGAACCATGGGGCTGCAGGCAGGGGCAGAGGTGCCCACAGCTGCCTGTGCTGCAGGAGGGCTCCCCAGGGCACTGCTGCAAAGCAGTTTTACACAGCAACTCTGAGCTTGGAGTGCCAGAGTCCTGACAGTGTCCAGCTACCTGGGCTGTAACCGAGAGCCAGCCTCCCAGTTCAGGGATGTACATGTAGGGGCACTGAATACCTGTTCTGGAGCAAGGAGGAGAGCACAGGACTTGGCATACAGCATGCACTGGAACCAGCGTGGTGCAGTATGTCCTGTGCAAAGTAACCAAGGAATCATGAGATTTCATTTTAAAAGACCTGAAATATTATGGAAGTGCCTTCAGGACTGGTGTCACTGCTCCTTCTGCCTCTTGCATTAGGATGCATGCCTCAACTTTATCACATGCAGTATTAGACAGAGCTGACAAATCTTCTGTGGCTTACCAAGAACTCACAGCGTTGGTTTTTTGATGTATATGAAAAGGCAAAGAGAAAGAGTGGAAGAGTGGCAACAGTCAGAAGTTTGGGTTTGTCACCAGTTCATGCTCAGCTTTGTCCAGTTGTATGCTTGAGGGTAAATTTTGTCTTCCAGCACTTGGGTTATTTATTTTGCTTTAATATATTTTTTTAGTTTGCATCATCTACTATGTAGTAGATCATTTGTTGAATGAAACCTTATCAATGTGATTCATACACTTACTTCTCTGCTTGTAATTATTTTATCTTGAAAGTCTCATTCTTTTATCCTGGCTGTGGATGCAGTTGTTTTCATTGGCCCTTATGGGTCACTCAGGACAGGCAACATGCCAGCTTAACTTGAGCTCTGCTGTGCTACTTGAGTTCATCTTGCCAGTAAAGTCAGAGAACCTAGATGAAATGGCAAAAAGTAGTTCATTTTTTTCATATATTTCTGGAGGCTGATTTGAGACTGCTAGCAGAAGGAATTTGTTAGATTTCAGATTAGAGACTTGACGTTTTTGAAGAGATGGGGTATGTAGTAAATGTATTTGTAACAGTAGCTATTTAAACAAAAACCTCCAGCTTTTCTTTGTGTCACTCTTTAAAAGTGAAAAACATATTTCCTGTTGTGCTCTGCCCCTCAGTTCCCTTAGTTCATCCTGTTATGATGTATTCAGCTTGTATTCAGTGCCTGGTGAGGCAGGTGATGCTCTCACCCAATTAATCTTTCTCACTGGTGAAGTTAAAACAGAAACTCTGCTTTGTTGTGCTGTGTCAGAGCTCTACCACTGCAAAAGTTTGTGAAAGCTGCCCCAAAAGACTGGGTGATGCAAAAATGTGCACACTCAGTACAGAAGGTCATTCAGCAGTGTGCAGACTTCAGTTTAATTTTAGCATCCTTTCAATCTTTGATCATGCCGAGTCACTCGTCTGATACAGACAGGGGTGCTCCCTCTGGGCTGTCTCAGACCTGCTGAGGGAGGTGTCCTGCTGCTGGACAATGGATGCACTTTTTTCCCTTGACCTGTTCTGACAGTTCTTAAAATAAATAATA
This sequence comes from Acridotheres tristis, assembly GCA_037013685.1. Classification (NCBI taxonomy): domain Eukaryota; kingdom Metazoa; phylum Chordata; class Aves; order Passeriformes; family Sturnidae; genus Acridotheres; species Acridotheres tristis. The sequence goes on along the minus strand of CM072888.1, from coordinate 21,766,615 downwards.
TTAACTACATGTTTCAGGATGTGTTTAACTTGTCATTAGACTTTGGTTATTCCTGTATCTTATCTCTCAGTGGAAAATTAGGTCTATGCCAGAGAGGAATCACATCTGTAGCCTTCTTCCTGTTATTTTCATTCACCTACATAACTTTCATGCCCCTGTGGATAATTTTTTCTCATCTTCTCTCTTTTATTATCTACTTTGTCTTTGGTTTTCCATTATTTTCCTCTATCTTTTGCCATTCCATTCCTAATGAAAAGCATTTGTTTGCTCAGCATGGTATTTTTCCCCTAACAAGAACAGCAGTATAATTTCATGTGAATCTAAGGGTGAACTGTTGGTAACTTTTTAAATTCCAGCTAGTTTCTTTCACACCACATCAGGGTTTTTTGATTGCAGCAATGCTATGCAGATCCTAAAATGGATTTTAAACCAGCCAGATTTCATCCTTTGAGTGTGAGAGTTGAATAAAGTACTGTCCTTTCAGGTCCCCTTTTTTACTAGGCAAAATGAGCTGAATGAATGCTCTCTGTCTCCACTCCTGAATTCCTTTCTGCACTGCACATACTATCTTCTTCCCTTCTTTATTTCTTTATGTCTTGGTTTAATTTTGACTTTCCCGGCCAATGCACCAAATTAATGTCTTAGGTTTGAGTTGCCAATTTAAATAAACTTATTTCTTTCTGTTGTGAGACAGAACCAGGAGCAAAAGAGCAAGGCAGGCTTAAACTTGAAAGAGTATAGAAGAAAATTTATTAACTACACAAACACAAAAAAAAAAAAAAAGGGGAAAAGGGAGGGATAAAAAAAATTCAGAATAAGATTTTCCAGATCACTCCATCCCTCCCTCTCCCAATCTTCATAACAACAAAACAAACATATAACAAATACTTCGGTCAGTCCCCAATTTAGTCTTTCTCTGTTCACTTCTGGAGAGAGAAGCCTCTTCTTGTTGAAGTTGTAGGGATTTTTCTCACAAGAAGGAAAAAGAAGTTCTCTTGTGGTTTTATCTTTCACGATTTGCATCCGCCCGGGAATCTGCAACCGTGACGCTCCTCCCAACTCTACAGCCGTCCCAAAGTTGTAGATGTGGGTCATGTCTGTTCCATGGGGTATTACTTTTAAGAATGAAATGTTCGACAGCAATGATTCTCTCTGTCTCCTTTCTCTCTGCTCAGGCTTCATCTTCAGAAAACTGAAATCCCCTTCTTTTTCTCAGGGCAGAAATTCTCAACACAGGTGTTTTTTAGTCAAATCATCTATTAAATGGAACATTTCCATCTCCCCATGTCTCTTTCCATGGTTTATAGGAATATTCAGTACATCAGTTCATTCCTACAATTTCCCAAAAAGATTTTCAGCCATTTCAGCATCTTCTCATTCTCCTTCCATCTAAAAAAAAACTTAGCTCTTACATCACTGACTTCAGAAATCTTCTTATTCCCTTTCATATTCAAAGGAAAGGCTGGAGGCTTTGCAAATCTTATCTGAACACTAAAGAGTTAAAGTTTAACACAACTACAAAAGTTGGGCCAGGCTCAGGCCATGCTGGGGGGGCGGCTGAGGTGTTAATCGGCCTTTCTGGGGCTGGGCTGCAGCCCCACACTGCTCATGGCCACCCGGGCAGGCCCGGCCCGGCCGGCAGCATAAAGAGTCAGCCTTCCCCCCACGCCAGAGCCGCAGGCCGGTGGAGGAAGAAGCCGTGAAGGTCTTATCACACAACTTTTCCTCCCCCCGGCCATCGGGTCCCCCTCGTTGGCAAATGGGGCCCAAGCGGCCTCCGAGCCTCCCCCCGCCGCGCATGGGGAAGGGGGAAGCTCGGGTTGATGTTACCTGCTCAGCCCCGGAAAGACAAAGAGCCCCAGTTCCGGATTACCTCCTTCAAAATGTGTGTGCACGGAGCGAACTGACTTTCTCTGATTGGCTGTTGCAGGTATCCCAACCCCCACAGAGGAAATTCCCTTAGGAAGAACCTCTTCTGAGTTTCTTCCTCCTAAGTCAACCTATCACACTTTCACACCTTCATTCACAAACTGTATCACTGTGTTAAGGACTGCTCCATCTTGCTCTCTGTCACCTGTGGGAGGTCATTGTGACCTGAAGTCTTGGTAATGCTGTAATGCCCGTGGTGGATTGACACCAAATCCTCTGCACATCTGCTGCTCTTCCAGCACTTCCATTAGTCTGTGTTCTGATAAATCCAAGCTGCCATTTCTGAACTATTCTTAAGTTTTTGACATGCAGAAAAGAGTGGAAAATATGTGCATATTTCTGAGGTTGTGCATATATCATAAGGTTGCTTCTCTTCCTCCTCTTCTTCACTCACAGTAAATGGGGAACTTTAGCAACATCGTCCTTGCCTGCTGCACTTCTTCCTTGATGCTAATTTTCAGTTCAAATAAACTTGCATCCAAGCATAAACAGAACCGACCTGTAGAGAGTGAACTGCCTGACAGGAGCTCATTCCCAGCATGAGTGAGTGAAAATGTGTTTTTAACTTTTGTGTCTATTCCCACATTTTACCCTCTGGAGTTGCTGCCTCCTGTTAGGTAAATAAATGAGAAAAGAACAGGTAGCAAAGTAGAAAGCAACTGTAATAAATTGTACTGCCAATATTAGAAGGTATTTTTCATTGTTCTGTTTAAACCATGAGCATAAACACCTTATAGGTACAGGAATACATATGCATATGTATTTATTAGTTGTGTTTTCTTCCTAACTGCTATAATATAATCTATGCTTGCCTTTAAAATTAATTTAAAATTATTTTAAAAGGCTCATAAATTGGTATTTTAAAACTTTTAGTTTTAGTTGTTCTCTGTCCAGGATGTATGCTCTACATTACTAAGTCAAGAAGTCAACTTACAGCGTAATATGCAGCAAATAGGATTAACTTATGCTGATGCCTTTGCTGAGAATTTGGTACAAAATTTATCCAGTTTGAGTGGGAAATACTGGAATATTCCAAGAACCAAACAGGCTCTAACATTTGATCTAGTAAATCAGTTTACAAATGGAAATAAGCATGACCTTGTGTTCAAAACTGTGGCTACTTAGGAAACATTTCAATACTGCTGAGCCTTGGTACCAATAAAAGCTCATGGTGGCCTTAGTAACTCCTCCTGCCCAGGATGATTTCCTGACCCAGTATTTAAATCTTAAAGCACGTGGGTATGGGTTGTTTCCCTTTTTCTGATGTATTCCATGCTGGATGATGTGTTGGTAAGGAAAGTGCCCAGGTCTTTAACTGAGCGGATGGATCGCTTAAATCCCACACTGATCACACTGCCCTCTTTCCACCTATGGCCATGGGGTTCCGCAGGACCAGCCTGCTGGGAGCTGTGGGGTTGTAAGGCACAGCATGTTCCACACCTCGAGCAGCAAGGATGGGTTCTGCTCAAAAAACTCGACTCAGTTTAAAAAGTCGAGTGCCCTTTGTCTGATTGCTGGCAGTAACTTAGGAAATGAGGAGCAAGAATAGTGTGATGAGAAAGGAGGTATTAGTGCATTTCTCTGGAGGAGTAAAGATTGTTCAGATTGCTGTGGCAGCTCTCTAACAATCTCTATTAATTATGCTTTTCTGATTTTGTTTGTTTGTTTTTTTCACAGGGATAAGAAAGAAGAATTACGCTTCTTTAATTTGAATACACTTGGCAACACTTCAACATTAATCCTAAAAACTGCTTCTACAGTTTTCTCAATTTTTTTGCTTCATCATACAAAACAAGCATGTAAGTTTCTGGTTTTCTCCTAAATGCCCCCCTGTTTTGGAGTATGCCTACATTTAATTATATGAGCAACACTAAATTACTGCATTATTTTGTGCAAAGTTCTTTTCGTTCTGAAGCTGATCTGCAGGCTTTAGGCATTGCCTCTGTGCTGGTAGCTAATGGCAGCCATGCTGTTTGCAAAATGCAGGGTGTAAATGCAGCAGTGTTTCAGTGTGGATCACCACACAGCTTCATTCAGGTCCCTGGAATGTGTTGTGATGAGCCCAGTGGCTCTTCAAAAACAAAATAAAGCCCTCAGCTCTCTCCTATTGCAGTAAATTAGGGTCTGCCATATAGGTTTTAGTCACAATTTGCAATCAGATGGTTTTTTGTACTCTCTGCTTCCCACTTGGAATTGCAAATGCAGAGAGCTGTAGTGTTAAATTTATCTTTAGTGTCTATTTTTTGGCATGGTTTAAAACAAACTGTGTAAATGTCAGAAAACACATTTGATTGCTTTCATTTTTTGTTTGCTCCTCTGTACTGTGTTGAATATCACAAGTTGCCTTAATTACGACAGTGTTTAAATACTGGGAAACCAGAAATTGATTGTAATATTTTAAAATCCTGGTTCTAAAGGAGAGAACAGCATTTGTTTTTCTTTAACACTGCAGTCTATTCTTCCTTAAATTGAAATATTGTTGAAAACATAATCCTAGTCACTGCCCTGTTGAGAGGAATTTTTAAATGTTACAACCTCAGTACTATGTAGTTGTTTCTTTAGCTGTTTGACAGGTTTATCTGAGGGCTACAATTACAACTTGCTAAGAAAATATTTACCTTTTGAACAAGAAAATATACAATAAGATCACTAACAGTGCAGTGATTTATCTGTCCAACTCTACCCAAAGTGATTGTTTCAGCAACTAGTTTGTCTCTTTTGCAGAGAACTGTTATTATGACAGTAAAACTAAAATTCAATAGTCTGTTCCCTGCCCAAAATTTTGATTAAGTGAAGCATTTTGGGAAGCAAATAAATGTAAGAGCAAACCTGAATTACAAAACATAAAGTTCTTTTGAGGTAACAGATTAGAATTTTAAAGTCTAAATGCAAACCCCAGAAGTCTTTATTTAAGCATTTGTCCACAGGCAGGATTTTTCTCCACCTGTTCTCGAGGTTTCCTGCAGCTAGAGAAGTTTCAGTGTTTCCCATTTTAAAAACAAGCCCTGGGTTTTCATTTTCCTGAGTAACTCACAAGGTACAGAAAACTCGGGTAGAACTGTCTTTAACCATATGTGTGAGACTGTATTTCAATGCAATTTATTTGTTTACAGGCACAAATTGTAATTGCCCTCAGGATGAAATGCACTGCAAGTGTGCAGACAGCAAGTGATTTCTCATGTAACTTCTCACTCATTTTCATCATTGTGGAAATCCAGTGAATATTCTAACCCTTTTTAAAGAGCTTGGTGTGCCCAGCTAGAGCACATATCATGTAAGGCTAATCTAAGCTGTGCTCTTCAGCTGTACAGTCTGCATTACAAGCTTTAACCTCCCACTGGGATTCGGGCTGACTGCCTCATAAAGGAGATGAATGCTTCTCCACCTTTCTCATGACTGAAAAGTGTAGGTGTTGTGATTAGAGTATCAAACAGAACAGTACTTGGGACTGCAGGACAGTGCAGGTACCAGAGTAGAGGGTTCCCTGTGACACACACATGTGCAGGACATTCAGTATAATACTAGCATCCAATATCTTCCTGTCCTACCTTTCCCTATATCGGTGCTCGGAGCAGAGTTTCACATTGCAGTTTACAAGATATAGGTTTGCACACACAACCTCAGGTTTACAGTTTCACCCGGTGTACTTGAAAGGAAAACAAAAATGCATAGAAAACAAGTGCCCAGGATTTCAATGTGTATTTGTTGGAGGAAAAGCTTGCAGGGTTTTTTTTTTTCACTGGCTATGGAGATGAAAGCAATGAAATGAGGGAATACCAACAGCTACTTATTTTCTCAGGGGAGATTACTTCAGTGGAATGTGTCAATCCTAATGTCAAACTGTTTACTTGATTTTGTCTATTACTAAAAAGACTTCTTGTTTGCATCAAGGGGTCAGTTTTGCAAGGTGCTTCACTTCACAAACCCAGCAAAGCCTTCACATGCATCTCCAATTTCAGATGTCTAAGCAGATTCCTGGGGACTTCAGTGGAAGGATTTTTTTCCTTCACCCATCTATGCAAAGCTTTGCTGAACTCATCCCAGAGTTCTGAGTGCCTTGCAGATCTGAGCACCAGGTCCTTCACTTTACAAAACCCGAGCTCTGGGCTTGAGTTAAGCCGGACCCAGCAGATAATGCCACAAAAGATCACCAGAAAAAAACTCTGGTAATATGGTGCTCCTCCATGTATACCCAGAGGTGAATTTCTCCAATGGGTGGGGTGATGTGTAACCACATATCTTGGATTAGAGTCAAGCCCTCCATGTCAGGGCTCACAAGCTGCTAGTATTATATGTTTCACAGTGCAGTCATAGTATGTTACAGCTCAAATTCACCTCATGTGCAAAGCATGGCAAAATCCTGTGCACCACTCAAGTTCCCTCCCAGTCCTGCTGTCAGGGTTTGAGGGCTGCACCAGCATTTTAGGTCAGGATCCAATTAAAAGTTTGAGCAGGACTGGAGTGATGGTCCAACCAGAATGCTGTTCTGGTCTTTTGCAACAGGGGTGGTTTCACTCAGTATCAAATTTAGCCCTTGATGAATCAATTGGTGAATGATTTGAAATGTATTTATGGGTTGTGTGAGGTGTTTTTCCCCCCTTGTCTGTATTCAGTGCTACCTTTATTCTTTAGTGTTGATGGCCAAAGTGTCATTCCTTATGCTTATATATTGCCATTAACTTGTGGCTATCTGAGAACACATGCTTCAAAAATGCTTGTGCTTTTTTTTTCACCTATTTCTTTTTTTTTTTTAATTTCTTCTTTTTCCCCCCGCCCCTTTCTTTATTCTCTCATTTTTAAAGGGGTGCTTAGTTATCAGTGTAAAGATATTTAAAGGTGCAAATGTGAAGGATAATGATTGTTAAGAGGATGTGGGTGGTGCGTCTGATGAGAGGGGTGGGCTGTAAGGCAAAGGGGAAAATGGTGAACGCATTGTGTTGATGATTGCTGCCTGTGGAGGAAGAATTAAGAAACAGGAGATGTACAACTGGAGAGAAATGGACTCTTTGAGCTGCTCTCAATGGAGACAACACTGTGGCAAGTGTGTAGCTGAAAGCCAAAGTGATCCCACTGCGGGGTGCCGTGGGCCTGGGATTGAAGGACGGTGGAGTCACTCTGGGAATTGCACAGTGGGAATACTTCAATGCATCACAGCCACGGGAGAACAGACTGTCTGAAACTGCCAAGTACCAAAGTTTGTAACTGAATGAGTTGGCATTTGTATTATGTTGGGGTTTGTTTTGTTGTTTTTTGTTTTTTTTCTTGAATGTTATGATAAATAAAATGTATTTTTCAGTAAAAGACACACTGCAAGTAAGCCTGCAATCCTGCTTGGTTGTATATTTGCAAAGTTACCTTGGCTGTTGTGCAGAACAAGTGAAAACAGAGGCATTACTTGGTTCAACATGTGAACAGCAACAGAAAGGATTTCACCAGAGAGCAGATCAAAAACTCTGCACTCAGAGTCTCCCCGAGTTTGTACCAGTATTGAAAGTCTCTTTCTGATCTGATCTCTCTTTATTCTTTCATCTTAGGACAAAGGGAAGTTGGCATTGCTTATTTTTTAAGCAAGTATAATTTAAGAAAGAACTCCCCAGTTTCAGTGAGCTAACTTTGACTGGTGTATGGGTTTGGGGATCCGAAGAACTGCATCTTTGTCTATTGTAATGTGTTCAGAGACAGCAATTGGTGAGGTTAATAACTTTTTTCTGCTCACTTTCTGGTATTTTCATTGCCTAATATCGCAATATAAGCAAAGATAAGATGAGTTTATTAGTGGATAGTATTACTGCTTGAACTATTACTAGGAAAAATCTTTTGCTGCCTTCTATCTTCATGGAGACTGAGAAGGTTTCTGTTGTTAAGTCCAAGTGTTTAAAAAAGCATGAGTCAAACACCAAAAAATCCCAAAATACACTTGAAAACTAAATTATTACTTTTGCAGTTTAAAAGAACACTTCTGCTTCTCACTTTTCAGTATGTAAGGGGCACATTAAAGTAGTCTTTCCTTTTAATCATGTGCCAGAGATACTTAAAGGAAAACTTTTGGAAATTCACACCTCATAATTTAACTACAAGCAAAACAGTATGAAGACATCTGCTGTGAATTTGCTTATCATTCTGAGACATATCTACATGACCTTCCCACCTTGCTGGAAGCACAGGTTCACTGGTAAAACAGCTCTTTGGTGTTATCAACTTCCTCCCTCCCTCCCTCCCTCCCTCCCTCTCTTTCCAGATTCGTTGGAATTTGTACCTTAGCACTGCATCCATAATAGATATAATTGGTGGCTTCACTGCTAATGTCTAGGCAGTGATTCCCATACAGAGACACGTGTGGCAGCCCCGAAAGACTTAAGATTGGAATGAGAACAGATGTTGAAAGGAAGAATGGGGAAGAGGGAGGAATGAACTGGGAAGAGCGCAGCCCCACTGGCTTGGCTGAACAAGAGCAAGTGAGTTACCAGGAGATAAAGGGTGACCAAAACAGACACAAAATAATACTGGGTGTGCAGCGCAGAGAGAAAGGCCTTGGATCCCTTTGTTCAAAGCAGAGAAGTCCAAAATTGCAAAGGGACCTGGGGTTGTGAACCAGAAAATTTGGGAACTCTACTTTTCCTGAAGGAGAGCTCCTGGACCTTGATTTCAGTGGAGCTGTGTTACAAGACCTTCACAGCACTGCTGGTTTCTCACAATAGATGAAAAATTGAGGCTGAAACCTCTACAAAAGAGAGGTCAAAAGTAAATAAATTGAGAGACGTGAACTTTAACCTTCCCCTAAGAGGTCCCGTCTTGCAATCAGAGTTTGTCCAGCCACAAAGTGCCTCACACTACATGAATCCATTGAAATCAAAGTATGAGGATTTCTTACAATACCATAAATAAACTGAAAGGTGGAATATGTCTGAGATTTTCAAGGATTGTTGGAGAAAATCTAGTCAATTTCTACACAGTCATTAAAATATCACTGGTAGGAATGAGGAGACCAAGATGGTAAAAGTGCAACTCTATTGTCAAAAGGAGTAGGATCAAAGTAAAATGAGAAGCAGATAATTCCCTGATGTCAGATCTAAACAAGCTATCCAAATATAGAACATAACACTTAAAAAAAAAAAGGCACCTATTTTAGAGTTGCTGACCCTGGGCTTGTCACTACTGAGAACAAGTAATCTGCCTGCCAAACCCAAACTGTATTCCTATATATATGAATATTTATTTTTTTAAGAGTAGATGAAAAATAATCTTTAAAAATTAGCACTCCTGGGAACCTGAAGAGGAAAGTTTCCAAGTCTCTATTGCAAGTGAGCTGCTTTTTGGACTCAGCTGGATTACCATTGCACTGTTCCTTCTGTGGCTTCCAAGTAGAAAAAAAGACTGAGCATTTGTCTGTTTCTCTAAACTTCATGTATGAATTGTTTAATTGCTACCACTGCTGATTACTTAAAAGTACATGTAATACCATTATTAAATACATATTTTACATCTTGATTAACTCCCCCTGATCTGATAAACACTTCGAACATTTGCTGTTTGTAACTCTGTTTTTTTCCTTTCAAATGCAAGCTCGAGCAACTAATTTCACCTTATTTTTAGAAGTTTGTTACTTTTGTTGTTTCCGTAGCTATGGAGCCCAAGTAAGAAAGCCATGGCCTTCTATTACCCAGCTGGACTAAACCTCTCCTGGAATCCCCATTATGTCCAGCTGTTGGGGTCAGATAGCTTCAGAAGCATCTCATGCCATGCCAGGGGGTATCCACGAAGACACATATCGCTTCTGAAGAAGTAATGTGGGTCTCAGGGGCTCTGAGTGTAAAAGCTGTGGGAGGTCCACAATTTCCCTTTACAGGCTGGTTCTTCAATTTGATAAGACTGAGAAGGGTTAAGCCTTGCAGGAGGATTGCTGGTATCAAAGATCTTACAGATATAAATTGCATTATCTAGAACCTTTTTATTCTGATATTGGGTTGCAAATGGATCAGCAAGCCTGGCAGAGCAGGTCTGAGGTGTCATCTGTTGGTATCTTGACTCTTTCCACATAAAATAGTGATGGCAGATATTTCATTGTCCACCTTCTATATTTAGGGTGTCAGGTCACTGCAGGAGGAGACTGCCCCTTGCTATGTGAGAGAGTAAGTAGCTCTGCTCTTATTTCTGTTTTGTGTGACACAAAGAGCAAGCAGTAATAGCAGAGGGTTTGGGCAGGCATCTCCAGCCCATGGTGCATCCAGCTCCTGATTAGAGAGGGAGCCCAGGACAAGTGAGTGCCAACTTAAGTTATTGCTTCATATTGTCAAGATGAGTAAAATGGTTCCTCTTATCCCAATCAACAGCATTCCTTCTCCAATGAAAGGCTTTCCCTTCCCAGAAAGTAACAGACAATAAGACTGGAAACAATTTTTTCACACTGTATTTTTACCTGTTTTATTTAGGCTTTGACTCGAAATGTGCCAGCATTTTCAGGAAAAACAACAAACAAACTATTTCATGGCACTGACAGTTTGATTTTGGCAGATTTCTGCACTCTTGGTTTTTTACAACACCAAAGAATTTGGATTTTTTTTCCTTAATCTTGTAATAATTTTTTAATGACAATTTATGAGGTTTTCCTGCCTGGTTTGGGGTTTTTAAAAAATAATCGTTCTTGGCTTTTTATTTTACTTTTTTTTGTGAACAGCATCCTATAAAAATTAAATCAGATGGATCAGAGATCAGCTGAGCTGCAACAGGGTATATTTTTTTTGTAATCCACACTGCTGATGTAAAGCTTTTTTTTTCTTCACAGATCCTATGAAGACACTGCTTGAGGTGTAAAAGTAATTTTAATCAGAGGACTCATCTGAGTAGTGATTTTTTTTTTTCCATTGAAATAAAAGCCTAACTTACCTAGAAGAAAATGTTCTGGCTTGGCACAGGCTTTGCTATGCTGTGCATCCAAAACCTATTTCTTTCAAGATCCTTTCCTTCTTCGTAGTTCAGAATTGCCTTAGTGGGTGCTCATTTTTTGAAATGCACCTTCCTTGATTACACACAGGGAGACAAATTTTTAGGAGGCAACCATTATGAGCAGCCAGTGTTGGCTTAAGTCTGCTCCTCCTTCTGGTAGCTTCAGAAATTATACCATTGATTTCAATGAGAACAGAATTAAGGCAACTGTAAGTCTTTCTGGAATCACAACCCCACACTGTTAATCAATTGTATTTAACTACAGCAGTTAATACAAAAACCCCAAAAGATAAATAATAATAATCTAGTTCTGCCTGCTTTAAAAAACCCACAAAATCCTTTAAAATCATGTAAAATAAAACTTGCTTTTTTCTAAACAGGCAATACTGAGTAGGCAGAAATTCATGGTCCTATCTGGATGTTAATTGTACTGGAATATTTGAATGAGGATTGGTCATAGGCCTAAAACATCTAAATACTTTAAAACACATTTATAAATAATCATTCTTTATACATCATAATTGTTCTTCCTGCATGTCAAAAACACAGACTTCTGTATTCCCCAAAGAAGGAAAAATGAAGGATTACTTTTGCTTTTGGCACAAAAAAGTAAAAATGAAGAACAAGCACCACCCTTTAGGGAGTGCATGGAATGCCACCAAATTGGTCTTTATTTGCCTTAGGGTTTTTTTTTTTACAAAAGTTTTAAATATAGGTTAATATGTAAACACTGTGCACGCACTGAGAGTTTGATCCCGGCCCATTGAAATCAATGGCAAATTTCCCATTAACTGCAGCAGTGCAAGGTCAAGCTCCACGTTGGTAAGGTACGTGCAGGCCTAAGTCATTGAGGGATTCAGGACAGCAGGAGCTCAGGTCCTGCTCTCAAAACCAGCCGCCAGCAGAGTCAGACTTTGCGCCGATCACCCTCTTGCACATGTTGGAGTTTTCCTGGTGGAGAGGGTATTCATTCCCTGCCAACGTGGCTGCTGTCCCCCTCCTGGCAGTGTAGCGCCTGCCAGAGGGCAGGCTCTCATACTTGGTCATCTGAGTCCTGCAAAGACACAGCACCGGGCTCTGGCATTAGCAGGTTTATGCAGAGCTCGCACCTTGTTGCAAACACCTTGCACACAGGTCAGGTGGCACTTCCACAGTAAGCAGAAACCATCAGCACATGTTTTAATAGCTGCAGAATAGCAGACACTGTTTTCTTAGGATTTCCTGAACATTCTCAAGGTCTTTGATTCCTCTCAAGTTTTTAACCATCTTTTGGATGAAAAAACCTGAATGGAAATCCGGCACAGGCTCTACAAATGTTATCTTCCTTAGGTCTTAGCAAATAGAGACGAGGAGAGAACAAGAGACCCAATAAACCCAATTTAATCACTATTCTTTGGCTACTGAAGAGCATCTTTTTAACCTTATCACACACTTGTTTAGTTTTCAGGAAAACTGGTGCCTTAATAAAGTATGATAGAACACAATGGCTGCATGAGTTTTACAAACCAGGTAGTTCTGTTGATACTAGTAAATAGCAGATGATGAAGAAAACTTTCCACTTCAGCTCATTTATGGCTTTGCACTTCCTCTCTCAACAGTGTAATAGAGAACTACTGCTGGCAAAGCCTGAGGTCACCATCAGAACTGATTGCACACGAGGACACTACTGTCCTGCCACTTTAGTTAATTCACTTGCAAAATCAAATTTAAAAATTGGACTGAAGTGTACATTCAGAGCTGATCAGTTGTGATCTTCAAAAAGGTTATTTCTGAGTCTCAGGGTGAGGGACAGGGAGGAATGGGTTAGAAAAGAGGCCTGTGTGTAACAGCCTGTACTGCACCTGATTGTATTAAGTTAGAATTTGGCCTCAGTAGTTAATCTCTTGCATCTGTCAGACAGAAGTTTCAGCAGCTGGCTGGAAGAACATCTCAGAAAGTGTGTGCTCTTAGTTCTTACCTGAATGGAGAGTCCACTCTGTCCATCTGCATGCAGACCAAAAATGGGTACTGTGAAAACTGCACCGTGGAGATGAAGTCTAAAGATGTTTCTGTTTCCAAAGTGGTTTCCATACCAGTTTTTACAAAGAAGGAATCGACCTCGGTGTTACCAGCTATAAACATGGCTACCCTATTAAAAAAAAAATCAGGCATTATAATTATTTCAAAACACATTAAAAAGGAGGAAATTTAATTACCAACAGTCCTACCATACATACAAAAAAACTGGCCTCAAAGGAGCCTGTTCTTCATGTAAAGGTATACGAATTCACATGAGACTAGTGGGAACTGGTATTATCCAGGTGGGAAGGAAAAGAGAAGTACAAACATTCCCCCATGCACATAACTATTTAATTCTATTTATTTAATTGCTTAATTCTAACTCATCTGCAAGATCTTTTATATTTAAATTCATCTCATTGGTGCTACCATGGCTCAGAAGCCTGAGCTGTCTAAAGCTACAGCGTGTGCTGGGAGTGTGTGCTCACCGGTTCTTGACATTGGTTTTGGATTCCCGGTACCACAGGCTGAACTCCATCCCTCCAGAGATGTCAATGGCCAGTCCCCCCATGAACTCCGCACTGGCTGTGGGCCCAGACTGCAGCTGGATTTCCTACAGCCATAGGAAAGCACAGGTTACTGACTGCAGACCTCAGAGGCTTCCTTACTCCCTTTGGTACTGCATTCACACCACTTGGCATTTTGCAGGAACCAAAAGAAATAGAGGGATTCTCTGAAAGGATGGACAAAATATCCTGATGTGCTTCCCTCCCTCAAAAATGGGATGAAGCTACAGCAAGGCGCCTTGCATCCTTCCCCTTTCCCCTTTGTGCCAGCTGGCATAATTTCTGCATGGAGTGTCACTGCAGGGAATATCATGTCTCCAAGAGCTACCACACAAGCCCCACGGAAGCTGTCCAGCTAAATCAGATTAAACTCCTTGCTGGAAGCCCAGCACAAGTGCAGTGCAGTGTGACTTCAGCACCCCTGAGCAGACCTGTACTGGCAGTAGGATGCTGACACTTGTGAAGTGGCTACAAAGCCATCGTATGACAGGGATTATGTCTTCAGTGGTTGGGTGACCAAACCTATCAGCTGATACACCTTAATTTGCATTTAATGGATTTTCTATCAAATATCAAATGTGCTCATGGCTTCATGAAACCTGTAAGGCTGGACTGGAAACACATCCATAAAGTCCATTTTGGAAGTGGTAATATAGCTCAGGGTCATGGCAGTTCATTACTTTTAAGGTTTGACCCACAGCCAAGATTTTAAGGTTCACCCAGCTTGGCAATCTAGTTCTCTTTATATAATTGTCCTGCTTCCCTGAGAACTAGTAGATTAATTCACTATTTTAAAAGAAACATTAATTTAGGAAAAGCTTATTTTGATCATACAGGACAGTTTCTCCAGTCTCACAGATAGTTTTCTCCCTCCTCCCAGATTTCTGTGCCTGTGGTATTCTCAGCACCTGTAATGTTGTAGGCCTTTATAGGACACATGAGAATGCGAATTTCCTGCCCCTTTTTGATGTCCAGGCACCCTAGAAGTTTCTATTCTCTTCCTAGCTATTCAGTAGTCCAGTGGCTCCAACTAATGCTGTCCCAAGATTTAAGAAAGAAGCAAGCAGAGAGTCAGTCTAGCTTCCTAATCCCTATAGCAAGGAGCAACATCGGGGAAGGTTTTTGTTTAGAACATTAAAGTTATCCAGCTGTAATTGAAGACTCGGATAATTATGGTAGCTGTACATGGTTACTTCACCTTTTAGGGTAAGTTAACTATCCTTGAAATTATTTCCTTGACAGAACTAGCTTGGCAGAGTCATCTTGGCAGTCAGTTGCTGCTAAAGTGGGCTTGAGATTTAAAGAATGCAGTGGGCTGGCTGTGGCTTATAAATCCAGCGTGACCCCAGCAAGTGTGGCCATATGATGCTCTGATTTCTTATTTTCACTCAAGTTAAAATAATGGATTGCAATTGTGGTCTTTTTGAAATCAAAGGGAGTTTTTATACTTACTGCAATGGGGAATGAAATACTTCCCTAGTTGGTCTGTTTGGGTGTGGACATAAAGCTTGTTTTACTTTCTTTTACTTTGCTTTTAATTGGGACTAGATTGGTGGGTAGCTGCTAATGAGTGAGGAGGTAACTATACATGCTGGCAGAGATATGCACACACAACCAGAGGAGCGGATATTTTTAGATGTATTGTCAAATTGCACCCAAGAATATCAAAGTAGGCTAGGTTTACAAAGGCTGCACGGTATTCAAGGCTTAAATGCTACCTAGAATTAAGCTGTATTTGTCACTGAAACCAGCAGAGAACCTAAGGAGCACTTGTCTTGTGTTTTACTAAGCTCATCTCGTTCCTTATTTATAGCTCAGTCCTGTCCCTCGTCTCATGTGCGAATCCAATCCAGGCTGATGGGAGGTGTAAATCACAGGGACCCAGCCTCCTCAGGAGAAGTATTTTCCTTTCCTTTCCTATTTTAAGCTTTGTGTCTCATTTGCAGTGGAAAATGTGATCCAAAAGATCAGAATCAGTCATTTGTTACTGTTTAAAACGCTGAAATGTGCCATGTTTCAATAAAAAAGTGTCTTTATGCACTGCAATGCAACCTTACTGTAATGCAATGCAGAGACAGCTACAACAAGCACTTCTCTGGGAACTGGCTACCTTCCACTGGGGTCTGGCTTTCAAATGGCTTGTCTGACCTATTAATACAGTATTTAATTTCTCTGGGCTCTGGCAGGTGTGTTGCCTAGGAGAACTATTAACACTGCTGAACTTTAATGCAGGTGACTTAGGAGTCTCGAAAACAGTTTTATGAGAGCTGTTTATTTTATAGCAGGACTATAACTTCTGGCTATTCTTAACCCTCAAACAACACTGTGGCCACGTGGAAGTGACAAAACCATGCTGATGTGCTGTTGAGCTGAAGCGTAATAAGACCATTGTTAGAAAGATGGGCTGTGCTTAAAAGGCAGCTCCGCCTGAAAGTGTGTTCAACAGTGCTTTAAACCATTCCTGCCCTTGTGGAGTGTGGAGGTAAGACACTGCTGCCGAGGCTTCCAAAAATGCAGTGACTAACTGAAAACACTGCACCCTGATATTGTTAAAAATAGCACACAGTCCCAGCCGTGACTGCCCCAGACTTTTGAGAGGTTCTCCAAAGAAAAGGAGTGGAGAATTTGCTGGCGGACAGAGCACTAGGGGTGCCCAGCCAGCGGATTCAGCTGGAGTATGTCTGGAGCTTGGTGCACGCACAGCAGTTGGAAATATTTAGTTCTCTAAATGCTCTCTATGCTCAGGACTAGACATGATTATCTTTCTCATCTCTGTGGTCTGTTTGTCAAATAGGTCACGGTAAAGTTTTTGCCCATAATCTGTGTGTGAACTGTAAAGCACTGCTGGAATGAGCTTTAGTTAGCCAATTTGGCCACTACTTGGAAAGCCCTCTGGACTTAAAACAGCATTACAAGGAGCTGAGCTGGGTTCTTGATGGGGAAACCTGTCATGTGCAGAGAGGGTTTCTCTGGCATTTTAGCAGAGTGGGCTGTCTCATTATCTACTTTTGGCATTTTCTTAATTGCCAAGAATTAAAAGGGAAAAGCCAAAAGTAAAGTTTGAGACTGCAGGTGTTTCATGAGCTAAGTAAAGCTGTTAAATCCACAGGTTCTCAGGAGATCCCTGCTTGGGAAGAGCGAAGATATCAAGCCAAGTGCTGACCCTGCACTTTGAGAGAGATGTCTAGATTCCTAGTCCTCCAATAACACATTATGTAGCCAATTATATTTATATGTGAAGCTGTTTAAGCACAAAATTAGCAAATCATTTGGGGTGACAGCTGCATAAAAACGGTGTGGTCCTCATTTTAATTCCTTGTTTTGCCTAGAAATAAACAGTTGAAATTCAGACTTCTTAGCATTATTCTTTGAAGGATAGTTATCGGATTTATTGACCTGACAATTATTGCCTTACTGGACACAGGGTCCCTGGACAACTTGTGAAGTGGAAATCTCAGGTGCTCACAAGGGACAATACTGTATTACAAGAAACTGTGGGAGGGGAGGTGATAGCTGAGAGCAATATGAGTTTTCAACAGGAAACTCAGTTGGATTTGTTTTTGTTAAGTTTCAGTTTTATTTTCTAGAATATCTGTTCTCACCTTTGTTCTAGGTTGCTTTTAATGTAATTTCATTCTGGTTTTTAATACCCATGACTTTTCTATTGCTCCCTTCATAAGGGTTGCCTGTGTAACACTGGTCAGGTTTATCAGCATTGAAAATAAAGAAAATAAGGTGTCCTACAATAGCAGTGTGGGGGAGGAACCATCTGTGCTTAAGAGACAGAAGAAGAAGCAAATAGCGTGCTGTTAGTACCTGTAAGAAATCTGTGAGGAGGACAAGTCCTTTCACCACATTCATGGGATCTCCAGTTGCCGAGAGCATTTTAGACATTAAATCACCATACCCTTGGAAAAACGTCACTGGCCTGAGCTGGAAATCAAACAGAATGGCTGACATGCCAGCAAAGGAGTCCAGGTTTTCCTCGCCTTCATCAGGAGTTGCAGCTATTATGGACTCCAGACCCTGAGCTTCAATCACCACCTACGAAAGAACAGTGATACAGAATCAATGTAAAAAATCCTGCCTGACTCAGACTATTAACAACACCACATATTTTTTTAATATGTAAGAGCCTAATTCTAATTTATGTAGTTGTAGTGGAAAAGGTATGAGGTTAAGACTTAATAGAACTAGGTAGAGCACCTAGAAAAATGGAAAAAAATAATCTTATGCCATTTTTTTACCCTTTAGGTGCTGAGCAGGATTTACCCACATGCATATCACAATTCTGACACTAGTTTTCTTTCAAACACATTTTTCTTTATTCATCTGACTATTTTTCATGGAGAGTTGTGAGGAAAAACCAGAGATGTTCCACTGCACAATTTTTGTCCTGCATAAATTTAGGAGAATTATAATACTGAAAGTTCTTGCCAATATTAAGAAAAGTCTAAGACAGAGACATTTAAATCTCTTTGATTTGTACATTTGATCTACTCCTTGAACTTCCATTCTGTGATATATCTGAACTGGAAAACTGATTTTACAAACTCACAAAGCTTTCATTGATTACATCAGATAAACAACTTAGGCTTTACACAGACACAGCCCTTGATGTCTGATGCAGAAAAAGGTTGTTTTGCTTATGGCAAACACATGCCACATCGTGGAGTTTTTGTTACTGGTTTTCTCCTGTTATTGCCTTGTTCTCTGCCAATAGGTCTGCCCAGTATAGCAAACATCACGGTCTTAAGCATTAGCTGAATTGATTTAGAAGCTGTAAAACAAGGACCACACACTGGCTTAGTTCTTATGTACAGTGTGGCAGTTACCTGGATGGCATGAAGTTCAGTGTTTCTGTCAAAAACGTGGATGTTCACGTTACTTCTCCGTAAAATGCCAGAGCCGGAGTAGAGGATGTCAAGGCTGTATGTGGATGACACATCAGGACCACCTTAATTAAAAAAGAAAGAAGGTACCTGTGATTAACTAGTGGATTAATTAAATTTTTGGAAAGCAAAGAGGCTTCAAAGGCAGTTTCATGGTTACATACGTGTGATATATCCAGTGTAGGCAGAGGAAGAACCCGTCTTGGAGAAGCGATCATAGTTATGGGCACGCATGTCCTTCAGAACCTGTCGAACTGTTTTGCTGTGGTATTTCAAAACAAAAAAACAAAACCACTGAGAGACAAAAATATTACAGTACCAAATGTATTACTTTTTGATTGAAAGATTAAATTTGAGAGATGGTGAATTTCCCAGTAGGAAAGAGGTCTCCAAAACCCTGACCTTTTCCCACTAAAAATCTGCCCTAACCCAGAGTCTCTCTTTTAATTTCAGGTACTCCCTGCAGTCATAGGAAGAAAGGCAAGCAAAGGTCTTGCTTGAAAACTAATGGTTTTGAGAAGATATATACTGATTATTTTCATTCTCACACTGTAAGATTTTTCCACATCACTGGTTTTTAAAATATAAAAGCAAGGGACCTACTGAGAGAATTAAGATCAACAGATTATATTTTTCATAGTAATGCAAGTCAGATGACTAATTATTTTTTGTACCTGTAAAAATGTGAAGAGCTATTAAAAGAATTATACTGAAATAATGGAATTTTTTTCTGAAATAACAAGACAAGGGACATAAAAATAAGATATCCTTTTATACTCTCCTTAAGTTTTCGTAATTAATGAGAACCTGTGTGTTTTTTGTAAGAAAGGGCTTAAGAAATTAATGTACCTTGAAGGCATTTCAAAGTGCAGTATATCTTGGATCATGGAGAGCATGTACTTGTTCATTTCCATAGGCAGTTCCCCAATGGAGAGCAGGATGTTTTTCACTTCCATATAGGATGGGTTACTGTTTAAGATGATGGCAGCTGCTGTGGTTCTCACTGTCTTTTCGTGGACTCTGCGAGTCTGGTGGTATATCCTGTTCATTGTTTCCTTCACCTGGTCAGGAAACACATTATTCACTCAATGCTAATGCAGATGACTGGGCAAAGTACAGGTTGGAATCTTGTTTATAATATCAGCTTGAGTTAGCTCCATAGCTAAGGCTAATACATAAGGATATATTTTCAGCATCATGTTTTTCATGGTCCTTTTGGAATGTCGAGACATGTATAGCTCAGTGACCACAAGGACAAGTGGGACATCTGTTATGTTCTCTCAGCCACAGACCAAATACAGCCTTGCACACTGGTTTTCAAAGTGGGGCTGTAAATAAGTAGCAGCATTATGAACAAATGTGGCAGTGGTAAGACAGAGATTTTCTTGACTGTTAAGGAAATATGTACTTTAAAAATCAAGAATCTTGTTATTTTAATTTTCTAGATAGTGCCTGTGGTGGCCTAGTGTCCCTGAGAAGACTGTGACACATCTTTGTTACAGGGGAGTCTGTGGAAAGCCATGTAGCCCCACTGACAGAATGGCCTCCAGCATGCTCTTTGCAGAGCAGCACCCCGACAACCTCAATCCTGGCCACCAGGATTGAAAGGTATAAAATGGAAGGCAAGGTAATGCAGGACCTCTCGTCCCACTATTTTCCATGTCGTTTCCTACTTTTGGAGGCTGCAGGGTAAAATGCAGCTATTTTACCCTACTCTTACTTTGTGTGCTTTCCCTGACTATGTGAAAGCACAAGCAAGTGCAGGGGTTGCACAGGTGCCCAAGTGCTCCCTCTGGTGAGCAGAGCCCGGTTTTCCCCGCAGACTGCATGGCACCTTTGATGGCTATGCGTGACCCTGGAGCCAAGGGCTGACTAGCACGTGTCCACTAGTCCACTCCTTGCCTTCAGCATGCTGACTGCACCACACAGCTTGGTGCCATCAGCAAACTTACTGAGATTGTACTCAACCTCACTGTCCCTGTTGCTGATGACAAGAAATGAACTCTTGGCATTAATAATAATTTATCCTTTATCTTTAATACAGTCTCCTGCACTTCTATTCTAGGGCAGTATATTTTTTTACCTCTTTGGTGAGAAAAGAAGGATCGTATCTCTGCAAGGCAGTGGCAGCAAGGCTGCTGATGGGCCCTTCTCCTGACTCAGCATGCTTGAGAAGCAGCGGAATTGCTTCAGGAAGGAGCGCGTTCTTCAGTGCCAGCAGGTACATCCGCACGTTGTCATCTTTCGTGGCCTTCTCCAGTCTATTTAGAATCAACCTTTTGGCTTCTGCAACAGCCTAAGAAAATCAACAGCACACTCAATGGTGATCATAAACCTGCCTTTTTCCCCTTGCAGGAGTAAAAGGGGCAGGGCTGGGTTCTGGCGTGTTTTTGTTGCACAGGGTTAGCAAAGGTGTCATTTGTACGTTGATGGCTTCCTTCAGACATAACCATAGTGACTGCAGCTACAGTGACACCTGATCCAAAGTTTTATCACTTGCCAGTTGGTCCTGCCCTGATTCAGGGACTTCACAGGTCTTCCTTGTGGGGCCAACAAGTCCCCACAAAAAAGGCAATAGAAGTGTTCTTCAGTGCCTCATAACTGCTTGGCAATTAAAAAGAGAAATTAAAAGGGCCCTTGTTCAGGTGCTCTGTATCTTTTCAGCGGTGTGGTGCAGTGCTGAACAACACAGATCCAGCAGCCTTGTCTGATCATTGTCATCCTCTAACACCAGCATCTACTCAGTTCATGCTTAGAGTAAAAGTCTTCTTCCTTCTATGCATGTTTGGGGCACAGTTGAGTACTTGAATCAATGAAATATCTTCACAGAGGTGAAATAACCTAAGGTGATTGCAAATAATAAACAGATCCTGAGCTTGTCAGCGTTTCTCTGAGGATATGCTAAGCTTGTGAACAAGGCAGCACAAGTACTCCTTCTGCTGACAGATTCAGCCACAGAAATGGGAAGAGAGAAGATTAAGGCTGAAATCTGACAAAGTAGATTAAAAAGTAGATTTATAAAAAAAACAGTACAATCTTCTATCAAACACAGGAGTTCATGGGCTTATTTTAAGTGGGAGAATCTGCTTCCCATGTCTGCCATGCTCTTCCAGTAACATCACCAGGGATCAGTCACGTGTTGCAGACCAGAATTTGGGCAGCAGTGACCATCAGATACTCACTGGCAGCTTGCAGCCTTCTCTGTCACACAGCTTTCTAATGAGTGCTCCCATGACAATGACAAGAGTTTCTCTGATATCTTCATTGGCGACATCCCCCTTGAACTTCTCCTGCCATGCAAAAGCAAAGCTGTTTAGTGTCTCCGTTTAAACATGACGAGCCACACTCTGTTGTGGGTTCAATAGGCTCCCTCATTTTCTGTGAACATTAATGCAATGCAAGGGCAGTGATTACCACGATGGCCTGGGCTCAGACTAAGCACAGCACAGCTCTATCATTACATATACATTACATATAATAACTCAGTGCTGTTTTCACTTTGAGTTACATTCAGTGACTCAAGTAGATTCATTTGGGGAAAAAAAAAGGGATTTACAGTTCTGGCTACAGAACTTTCATAAGGCAACAATCAAACAATCCTCAAATTATTTTCCTAACATTCAGTATTATGTTTCTTTTCCAAGTACTGGATTTTGCTAATATTTTACAAAGCAAATAGACTTTCATTCTGGACCTAGGAATGTTTGGTCTTTGCAAGCTCTATGTTAATGACACACTTATAGGAAACTCTGGAAGGCATAAAGAAATGAAAATTAGAAACAGCAACAGTTGTTTCTTCTTCTCTTACCCTTTGACTGGGACAAGGCATAAGAGTACTATCTCTGTTGCATTTGTTTCGTCCTTAGACTTACAGTTAATAATTTCAGGAGTGTTTCACTGGGGTGAGAAGCAAATCCACATGCATACAGGAACCGCTCCTGCAGGATAAAAGTGCTTGCATCCTTAAAGTCAAGAAACTCCAGTACAGCCTCCAGTGATTCTGGTGTCTGAGCTGAGGTTACAGCATCCACAACCTGTGGGCTACAAAGAAGTGGAAATTAAATGAACATATCATTGCAAAGAGCCAGTCAATACTGAAAAGACTTGGCTGCATATTGAGAGAAAGAAGCTAATGTACTGATATAACTCTTCATTGCAAGTAAGAGAATCTTTTACTCTTGTTGGAAAAAGTGTCCCTCAACTCTCACCTAAAAATGGCACGCAAACTCATTTCTATGGATAATATTTGAATTTATGCAAATAGGAGACCAAAAAAAGTATTAGAAAACCCAACTATCACAAGTGTATTAAAGTTTACTGGACAAGGTTGTAAATATAAAGAAGTGTTTTACAACTTCATGCACAATGGCATATAGAGAAAAGGCTTCTAGAGTGACCCTCACATTTATCTCCATTGCTAACTGCTACAATTTATTTGAAAGATCCTGACCATAGGACTCAGAAATGCTTTTCAACTCTCAAGTCTTGATGTGCATGCTGTTCACAACCAAACTCTAATACTAGGACAATTCCCAGGCATCAATCTTCCCCTTCTTTGTTCTATTTCCTATTGAAGGAAATAAATGAGAAGTCAAGAACAAGTTATAGGGTGTTTCAGAACAAGTATTTGGTTTGAGAACCTCTGGCTAAACTACAAAGTATGTTGGCCTTGCATTGTAGATCCAACCCTGGTGACTGAAAGGGGTGCTGAAAATTTATTATATTACGGGAAGAAACATAACTTAAAAAAAATCCTTTACCTGTAGACAGTACTGAACACTGGGTTTGCATTGCTAGGACATCACCAGTAGAACTCAATCTCTTTGTATGCAATTTGCCTTTCTGCATTTTTCAGTAACTTAAACATTTTAAAAGCTTGTTCATAGTAACTTACAGAAATTCTTTATTTTCACTTTTAATAATTTTCAATATCTCCTCTTTTGTAGCTTTTCTGATGTTCTGAATGAAGGACAAAAAGCTTTTTGCTGCTTCAGGTTTGGAAAGTCTGTCAGGATGCATATGTTCTCTGATGCTCTGCCAGTGCTCAGAAAGCTGCAAAACAATTCATATTATGTCAAATCTCTTAGATTGTGGTTTCAGTTCTCAAAATCAGACTAAATAAATACAGATATGTGGGCCAGCTGTTGCTCAAATTAGCTGAAATCTAACAGACTGATGATCCTTTAGCTCAGTATCAGTTAATTTATGATAATCTCAGCACAAGTATCTTTGAAACCTTTCTATAGCTGTCTCTCTTCCAACTCTTTAGTATTTTCCTGATGTTGTACATGACCTTAAATGCAATCTCTTTTGGAACAATAAAATTTATTTATACTGTAACTGGAATAAAGTGAATTCTCTTCTCTTGCAAATTTACTGTGCTTTCTGGTGAATATGGTGTTTGCCTAATGTTTCCATTTTTTCCTAAGTAGATTTTTTTTTAAAAGGGGAGATGTACAATTCCCAATTCACCAATTAATCACATTTTCTGAGAAGATGGTAATTTTGGGTTAGTATAGAACAGAATTAAATGTCCAAGATGTTATTTCCATTTTTTATTCATAAACTTGCATACAAAGGGATTTGTAGGTATTGTACAAAATGAAAGGTAAGATGGTATTAGAAAAATTGTAATTGGTGGTTGCTGTATTAATTTCCACACCACATATTTTACTGGAACGAGCCAACATGATAGCAAAGCATGCATATCTGTCCTTCCAGATACACTCCCATAAGAAACTGGTGCAGGTATTTTGACCTTTCCTCTCTCCCTCGCCTTTGTCTCTGTTATCTCAAATTATCGAGAACATTCCTTGGTGAAAACACAGCTGTTCTTTGCAGCAGTCTTTACTGCAGTTTTCCTGAGTGGGAAATAACAGTATCACCCATTTGACCTTTACTAAAATGCTTCCCCTCTGTGGATTTTGTATTGGGCAATAGCACTTGAACCCGCTGGCAATTAAAAATATCATTCATCAGTACAGAGTGCAACTTCTATCGACTGTAACAAACAATAATTAGGCAACAATGATTGAGACATCGGATATTTCCTGAGGATTAATGACCAGCTGGGAGGAGTTCATGTTCTGAGGCACAGATGGGTCTTTTAACTTCAACTGGTGATTAGTGCTTAGCACCAAGGTCAGTATTGCTATTATTAACTGAAATTGGATAAACATATGGGGCACTTTTTATTCCCCTTGTTGAAGTTGCACCACAGTCCAGCAAGAAAACCTCTAACCTCATTTTACTCCTGTATTTTCTCCTGTGCAGAGCCCAAATGTGTGAGCTGCTCTTAGTCAGTTTAGCCCATACCCTAGAGACAAGCAAGGTGGGAGATGAAAACTGGAGCCATCTCAAGCAAAAGAGTGGAGACCAAGCCTTCCTCTTTGGGGGGTGCTCAAACTGTTCAAGAGCTACAAGGAGCAGCTGCCATCCCCTGCAGTGACCATGGCATTAAAAATATTGTTCACAGTTGACTTTTATGAGGGCCCTCATTCTCCTGATGTAAATGTCAGGCAGCTTGGATTTAATAACCCAAACATTCAGGCACAAGATGCATACACTTTCACATGGCAGCTCAGCATGGACCCAGCCTGTGTTTCTCTGATAGAGATCAGAGCAGAGGTTTTGTAGATGCTCTAGGAAAACTCCAGTCAAACCAAGAGGTTCTAAACCAAGCAGGAGTTGGTTTTGAATGTTAGTGCCTGACAGCTGTTTACCAACATACAAAGGGTGGCTGTACAAGACAGAACAAACCCACCTCACATTCAGAGGGGCAAGAATCCTTTCCCATAGGAACCATGAGCATAAAAGAGTGTAAGATGCATGAGCTCTTCTGAAAAGAGCATGCTTTATGCTGTCTAAACACAGAAATCTAGACCTGATTTTAAGTGCAAATATTTGCCATAACCTCAGAGAAGCTAGTGCTGCTGTCTGGGAAATGAGGATAGTAATGGTTATTTTACCAAATCCATAAAGATAGAGATAAGACCTGTTACAATTTTAAAAAGTGCTTTGAGAATGTGCAACTCTAAGACATAGCATGACAGCAGGGCATTAATGTATACTATGATATATAAGTACCATATGCTATGTTGCTGCTTTGGATACAGTGTTCTGTTTATAGAGCTTATCTTTTCATAGCAGTTACTGAAAAATACAGTGAGAAAGCAGAACTTCATTCTCCTCGTGCCAGTAGGTTTATAATGACATAGCTCAGTCCCCAGGCAGTGCTCTAGAATTTTATACCGTGTTTGTTATCTTGGTCTGGAAATTATAACTGTTATGACAAACAGTCCCAAGTGACAAATTGGTCAACACAAACCCTGACAGAGTCAGGGGAAACCACCTGTCCCTACTCTGTTTAGGATGCCTCAATATTCCTTGCTCAGAACTGCTCCAGCACACATGCAGCATCATTTCTATATTCCCCAAATACGTGCTTTTGGTCTTCTCTGTGGCTCAACAGGCATTAGACAAGACAAATTATTACAGTGTAATGCTACTTCCAAATAACTAGCACAAGTTCCAATATAGGAACATATTTGTGCTCATAAGGAGTATCTCTGGAGGACTAAAATTATGTGTGCTGAATAGAAGCTATATCTTGCTTATCAACACCAGAGAATAATGATCCTTAAATTAATGTTCCCATTCATTGCTCAATAGTAATACCATTAATACTGTTTGCTAACAGCTCACTGTAGTAATTTATCTAGTTTATGATGAACATCATTAGTAAAACAAAAGATGACGCATTTACAGTGCCATGCTCTTAGCCTTCAGATGTCTTAAACATAAAAAAAACAAGGCAATTTTTTCCCAGGGAAAAATGAGAACATTATTTGACTTCCCAAGAATATTAAAGCCTCATTTTATACTTGTAAAATACCTATAAAATCCTTTAAACAAAAGACTTCCTCGGGATCAGGTAGTAAGAAGGTTAAATATACTGCCAGCAAATAATTAGCCTGGCTGAGGAATGGCTAATGAACTTGAATTCCTAGGAACAGTTCCGCTCCTCCATGACAGAATTGTTTACAAACACCAGTCAGCCATCCTAAAGTTAATTTTCCACCCAGAGGAAATAAGCTTCTGCCAGTTCAAGATTGGCAAAGGTGAGATAAAACAACAGGGTGCTGTATTTTCTAGTGATCTGGAGAAATACTGCAGTCTTTAAAAGAGAGCAAAAAGGTTGTTACTTTTAGTGGTAGATGCTTACAACACTCTTATGGGGTGAGCACCATTGCAACACTTCCCTACTCCCTACTCCAGATATTTTGGACCTGTCCTAGTTTTGCTTGGACAAAAAATTTGCTTTCAGCCTTGTCCTGCTCAGCTAAGCAACCTGATGTCCAATGAACCTGTGGTTACTTACTGAAGGGCACTTTTTGCATTCAGATTTCACTGGCTCTGCTTCCAGGGGCATGGCAACATAATTGGGGTCCAAGGTCTTGATCACACCAGCGACTTGCTTTGCAGCGATCAGTCCCATCCCAGCTTGGACTGACTTCAGCTCCAGCCTCTGCCTGTACATCCACACAGTGAGGACACCATTAGAGCTCAATTATCAGCACAGAGATGCAGAAATTACACCAAGAGGAAACAAAAAGCCCTCCACAGATTAAAAAAAAAAAAAATAATATAGGCTTATTGAAACCTTATTGTAAAATGTTCAGAACATGGCAAGTCTGGGGGGTTTTTAAGGTAAAAGAAATATTCGATACGAGCAGAGTTGCTGCTATAATTATGTGCAATAAAATACCCGTATGAGAGACTTTCTATAGTACAGGTTTATAACACTTGATAAACAGCCTTCGGTATTCACATACATTCTGAAATGTTTCATATATTTGTTCTTAAAAGATCTGGAAAGTGAGATTTTTGAAAGTACTTTTTCTTTTAAGTATCTACTATTACTGAGATGCCTGAATCATTTATCTTGTATGAATATCTCCACACTTTCAGCGCTTTGGCATCTAGAGTCTAACACAGACCTAGGTTGCACTGTTGTTTCCTTTCTATGCAGTAGATTTTATTTTCTATACTTCCAAACTCTCACATACTAGAAATGGAAACCCATCAGAAGTATTTCTTGAGAAATGAGAAGACAAAACACCTATAGCACTAATGGGTACATTAAAAGGGTTTGGCCAATTCCCGCTGTTTTCAGTTAACTTCTTATGAATGCCATTATTTATTATTTGTGGTGTGGTAGAATTTAATCAATGTCGGACCTGGTACTTGGCACAGTTAGACCTGTATATGGATAAAAAAAGAGACCAAATCCTTACCTGGAGAGTTCATAGCCTTAGATCTAGATTATATAAGAACTACATGTATAACCTGACCTGAACCACTAGTCCTGCTACCATCAGTGACAGTCCAATTGCCCAACTTACTTTGAAACTATTTTGGCACCTGTTTTTCGTCGGTAATTCAGAACAAAAACGAAATTTTCTTCTGCCTTAATGGATTTAATGAAACTGTCTTCCAGCACATAAACTGTAGCAGATGTGCCTTTTGTACCAACATCCAAGATCTGAAAACAATTTAAAAATAAAACAGAAAGAGGGCTATTCAACAAACAACAAAATAGGGAAAGAGCTCACAGCTCCAAATGAGGGCAAGACTTGTAATGAAGTAGAGCCATTTGAGGAAGGTGCATATAGGCTGGCATCTCAAACTAAGCCTATGAACCAGGTTTTCAAGAATTCCCTCTGCAGAAAGAAGCCACTCACTTCTATGCCACATGCTTCAAATTCAGTATGTACCAGGGTAAAAGGCAATAGGAGCAGGGCAGGAAGTTATGGAGCAGGCTGCAACTGAGAAAACACCCAGTACTACATTTAGTTTAAGATATGCTTTAAATAAGCATTTCCAGAGAAATGTATTTTTTAGATTAAATTAAGATCTTGTTCTTTCAGCTAAATAATTGTCCCCATAGCTGTGTCTCTGCTGTTAATTTATAAAAATGAGATTGTCATGTTCACACTCAGATCAAACAAGGTATCTGGCTGTGCTTCTTGTTTTGTAAACATGATGATGCCTTTGTCGTGTGAAAATTGGGAACCCAGTCATAATGTTAAGGCAGTTTATTAAGAGAGTGTGTGCTGCCTTTGTATTTCTCTGGGCTGAGAAAGGTCAGTTTCTGACATGGGGAATCCCAGTGCCTTCAGCAGGTGTCCAGCCTGCCCTCAGCAGTGACTACTTAGAAAGGCATTTACTAACAGTGGAGGACCATTAGGGCTGTAGTAGGGCTTCAGTTATCTCTATATCACATCTCCTCTATTACACCTGTGCATTAGGGAAACCTTTGACCCTCCAGGCAAGCCTGACCAGGCTCCGTTCAGGAGTCAGCATCTTGCCTGGCATTTACAGCACATGGGAAAAAGGTTGCTGTTATCACTATGACTGTGTCTGTATCAGCTGAGCCAAAGTGGTTTACACCACAGGAGAATCCATTTCCTCTTCTCTCCATGGGAACTACATATGACATTTGGGGTAGTAAAACTACAAAATTTACATACAGAATTTGCTTTCTCTAATGCAAGAAGGACTTCTGAAATGAGTAGTAGCTGCTAAGAATTTATTTTAAATAGGAAGAATAGATTTTATTTTGTTAAAGAAATCATACCCGGTTGTGGCTGGTAAATCTTTTCCTTTCTATTTCACAGGAGTCTAGGTCTTTTATTTTAGTCACTTGATCTTGCCGCACGTGGTAAGTAGTGCTGCATTTCCCAGAAATGTCCACCTTGGAAAAGAGAGTTAGATTACGACAATTTCTTTAATTTATCTTTGAGACCCCACAACACCTCCCAAAGACGAAGCATTTCCTCTGCTGTTGGAATCCTGTAACTGAGATGCTACACTGCTTGGGTTTAACAGTTTTGAGGATGACAGTAGTTCTAACTAGCTGCTTTGGATTGGTAGGGGTACTATTCATTAGATGAAGAAAAGTAACAATGGTTGTTTAAACGAAATTATTAGGAAATACCAGGCAGCTCACACTATACTCACAAATTTGAGTTAAATTCAAGCTTTGTTCAAGGGGACAGGTTTAGAAATTTAACAATGGAAGGCAACTTAAATGGATGCAGCTAAACCAGTGCTAACTTTGTGTGGGTACTTGGATTTAGAATGGGACTCCACTGAATTGAATTTAGGAATCAACCAACTTTAAACAGCAGTATAATCACTTTTATAGTGACCTGGTTTAAGGTGGTTTATAACCAAACTGTGCTAAATTTATAAAAGCATTTAAAATCAAATGGATTGCACTACTTCTTTATGCTAATTGCAGGAATTTGACTTGTGTCAACAAATATTCAGAAGACTGTCTTTATGTCCCTAACCTCATATGTGATCAAAGAGATGATTTCTATCACAGTTCACTCCTTCTCAAGTCAGTAGGAGCCACAGGTCTGCCTTTCAGAGCAGATCAGGCTCTGACTGTTCCTCAGGTGATGATAATCTTGTCTGATAAAGCACCATACCTCAGAGGAAGAGCCAGAGTGCAACTGTAGCTGGAAAAGGCTAGCCAGTCCTCTCTTAATGTTCTGAGTAAAACCAGGTTCATTTTGATACGAGTAGAATGTTTTGACCTGTAAGAATAAAAAAAAAAATTGTATATAAAAAGCATTCAAACATGTATAACAAATCTGGTTAAATGAGAAAGGAATAGTGAGGATCCACTCTAGAAAAACTCCCTTTACTTTTTTCTCATTGGGAAGTTGAATTTTGATCTGTTGCCCTTATTTAAGTAAACTGCAGAGACTGCAGGGCCTGACAATAACAGTACAGACATGCTTTGGCCTTCAGCTGAACCTAAGTGCCGTTTCAGTGCAGTGAGCATCTTTCCTCCTGGAATTACAGCGAATTTAGATGGGAAATGGGAAACTCTTCATAATTTCACAGGCAACTCATTTTTCTGCATAATCCTCAAGTTATTGCTCCCCACAGGGGAACAATATCTGTTGCACTTTAATCAGAGGTTCCAAAACTCAGGATGAATCATAGATAAATCAGATAGAATGACTTCAATGACATGTCAAACATATCACAACCTTTGCACTTCATGGGCCAACTGTTGTGCTTGAGCTTCTCCTCTGGTAACAAGACTTTGCACCTCCACTTTGCATTCAAGGTGCTTTAAAAGTGCCCCATTTTCTGGAACTGTAAGTACAATCAGTGTGTTATCTCGGGGCAACCCTGAAAGGTGAAATTACTGTGCCAGGGATGAAAGTGTCACACCACGAAGAAATCATAAAAGGAGTGTATAGACTACTTCCTGAGAAAAAGACCAAGTTTTTAATACTACATCTTAGCCTTAGCATGAGAAAGTGTGCAATGTATGAGGAGCAGACACATTCTGACTTCTGTTCTGTGCTCTTCTGGTACCTCTGTTCTCATGTAGGGATGTGTACAGTTCACAGCCAGTGCTGTCCTGTTTCTTTTTATGTTGTGTAAAACTGATGACAAGGCTAAGTCTGAAAGTTACTGAGCAGGTCTGATAGCAGCTGCAATTCAGAAGGCTGAGCTGGTGGCCAGGGTATGTGCTCAGTGCCTATTTACAGCAGGAGGTAAAGATCCTGCTGGGATAGAGTGTCACAGACCTCACTCTGCTCTGCAGAAGGGAAAAGGGAGTGTGACCTTCAACCTTCCTCCTTTCTCACAGCCCTTCTGCCCATGCCCACCTGCTGAGCAAGAGTTCCTTGGGCTACAGAGGGGAAAATGGAGCTCTTGGCCTAATACCACAAGCAACAAGAGGGTGAAGGACTAGGGGCAGGAGGCAGGAGCAGCCATGGCTCAAGCCTCACCACTCCCTGGCCAGAAGAGTAGGCTGAGTACAAGGGGACACAAGCAGCTCTGCAGGGAAAAAGAGAGTGAGATGGATGTACTTGAATTCACTTCTCAGAAGAAATGGGGACTCTCAGACCTACAAATGGACATGGGTGGTCCTGTGCTGGGACAGCGCTTTGGTGTTCTCTCAGGGCAGGATATAAAACCCAGGCACATGTTGAGACACATCTGCTCTCTGACCCTTCTCTTCTGATTTTTGGAGACAGTCTCCCAGTGGAGAAAATACATATAAGGCTGTAGCTCTTTTAGCATCAAGCTTATTAACTTGAGACCTCTGAAACTGCAGGTGAGACAAAGTAAATAAGCAAACCAAAGAGCTGGGAAAAGCAGTCCTGGTAAAATACCTGATAAGGGTTTAAAGTGGTTAACACTGTTCTTCACAGACTCAGTAGAACATCCCTCATGACAAATTGCATCTCCTTTTCTGCCTTCAGATCAGACAAAATCCTGCCCTCACTGAAGTCAATAGCACAAATCCCACATAGCAACTGTGGATAAATCCACATGTGTACCTACAGCCTTGTGGACAATCTGCTCTATACTTCCCCACTGTGTGGTGTTCTCAGCACACAATAGGCTTGGGCTAGAAGGTAAATTACAGTCTATTCTAAGCTACTGTATTTCACACAGAATGACAGGACACAATGGCTTATTCAAAACACTGAGTGAATAGTGAACTGGTAAATTCTTCTAGCCTGTTACAAAGGATTTGTTTCATGTTTCTTTAGGGACTGAATTTTAAAAGTCAGGGTCTTACTTTTCCACGGACTAGCTCAATCACTATGGGCCTCTGTAAAGCCTCCAGATATTCTTTCCCAATGATCTTCTCCGTGCTTTTTCCTTCGAAGATGTTTTTAGCAGCTGGACGTTCATTTACATTTTCAACCTGAACATCTTTCATCTAGCAAAGTAAAAGCAGAAAAAATTAATGTAGAGAGCAGCATAGAATTAGCCTGGAGTAGGCTAGATAGACTAACTCACATAATAAATGTTCTTCATTTCTGCATTTCTGGTTCTGATCATTAATCTTCCATGATCACTATGTCAAAGTTTACAAAAGAAGCCAGGGGTCTCCACTGGGGAAATAAGTGCCAGAAAATCTCACCATAAAGCTAAGTACCAAACCCAGTTTCTATTTAGAAAATGTCATGATTTGTAGCTAGAACTGAGGGCTTCAGACAACATATTGCCCCTCGGGTAAGGGTTTGCACACCAGTTGTTTGAAGCTGTAGGTGCTGTATGAAACAATTTCTAAATACAGGAGATATTCTGAAGGTCTGGCCTATGATGTTAGATAGATCCTTGTGAAATCTTATTCTATAGGAATCAGATCATCAAAGCAGCTGGGTTTAGTTGATGAGACTAGAGAATAAAAGCCTTAGCTCGTGTTCTGAAAGTGAGTTCTTTGAGATTAGATTAGCAGCTAGATAAATGCAGAAAAGATTGTGCATGTTTTAAGTTGTCTGATGGCAATAATTACCGTAATTTTTATCAGCTGGTCGTCATCATTGTCAGGATTTCTCCATAAGAGGTTGACATCCACACCAGAAGAAATCCGATACCCTGCACTTTTCTGCAGTGATGCTTTCACCCGATCAACATAGACTTCAGCTGAGTAAGCAAACTTATATAGCTTGTCATTATTTAGGCTTGGCCCAGTAGTGTGCCCTGTTTGGAAAGCAAAAACAAACAGCATTTTAAAACTGACTCACATAATCACCATTTTCTCTAAGAAACACCTTTAGAAAAATTAAAAATTTAATTACAAACAGAAGATTCATGTGACTGATCCTGATACTCTTGATTACAGAGGCTGTCCCACTGAAGCAGCTGGGTTTTTGGTGATTAAGCTGACAATGATCATACATATTTAACATAAGAATGGTCACAAAATCATTTGTTCTAGCTCTTTAAGACTCCCAGATTCTTTTCTTCAGCTATGTTAGCAATACAAATTAATCCAAAATTATTTGCAACTCAAAACACTGTCAATCATGCAATTTGTGTGCTTAGCAAGGTGAAATGCACTGATGTGATTTGTTGGAGCCAACTGAAATAATTCTCTGCATCTCTCGCATGTTTATTGGGAATCTTTCCACTGAGAGTCTTGCCCAAGGGTGACATGAATGTAATGAAAACATTAAGAATGTATTTTTTAGATTAAATAATTAAGATCTTGTTCTTTCAACTAAATAATTGTCCCCATAGCTGTGTCTCTGCTGATAATTTATATATTTTAAGGAATAGGGAAGGGAAGGGAAGGGAAGGGAAGGGAAGGGAAGGGAAGGGAAGGGAAGGGAAGGGAAGGGAAGGGAAGGGAAGGGAAGGGAAGGGAAGGGAAGGGAAGGGAAGGTGGCTGTACACTAAGTGCTCTTAATATTCTCAAAGCAAACACACATAGAGTGACCTTAATTGATATCTGTAAACAGCACAGCACCAGCCTCACACACCCAAATACTGCACCACTGAATGCACTGGGAATTTCTTCATGCAGTTCAGGAGGTACAGAGCAGAAACAACAAGTTCACAACAGAGTTAGAAACACAAAGTGCTGTCCTCAGGGACATGCATCTCAGTTTTATGACAAGTGCAGGAAAGGGCAGGGGAAAGAACAAGAAAGATCTCTCACAACATCTCAGAAAAATTCTTTAACATGCTGTAATGGAATCAAAGTCCTCTGCAGAGATTCATCAGGCTACCCTGATTGATGTTGTATCCCTCCATTTTATCTGACTCACCTAAATAAAATTCAAACCACTGCATTGATAGAAAGGGAAATCAGTTACTTTAATATTTTAAAGCCCAATTAGGTGGGTGCACAGGGTAGTTCCATCATGGCTGGATGGATGCATTCTGCAGTTCTTAAAAAGTCCAAAACCCCTGCTTCACTAGGATTTTGTTCACATCCTTCCCCTGCTCACTCAGATACCATGGCAGTGGATTAAGGTCAGCTTCAAAGAACCTTTCCCTGAGCAAAATGGACACTCCACCAAGTTTAGCCTGCAAGTTGTGTAAACTGGCAAAGTTACAGAACTAAATGGACTTACACTTTATACCAGCTGGAGATGTGGTGCAGCAAGTCTGGTGATCCCAGTGGGCCCAGCCTGTTCACGTGTGAGAGGCCAAACCTGTAACTATTGATTTTTTTTTCCCAGGGAGGCTGAAGGATTCATGTTGGCACAAAGGGGCTTGTCTGGTTTTGCATATCTTGTGTGTCTGTTTCAAAACAGTCACCAAGAGGCATACAACCCTTCCTGCAGTTTTACTGTGAATTTTCTAGCCAATTTCCTTCCCCAGTTCCCTGCTTTGAAGATACCTTACCCTTGAGAGCAGAGGGTGCTCAGTGTCTGCTCAGAGGTGGCTATGCCTTTCAGGGATGCCCCTAGTTCCCTGCAGTCCCTTGGAGCCAGTTTTTTCCTGGTTCAAAATTTCTGGTTCCTTCATTTGCAGCAGAAACTGCAGTGTAAATGACTTAGTGTTGGCTGAGATTTTAGGAATACCACCCACTAAGTGCATTCTAAACACAGTCCCATCTAAAGAAAAAAAAGCAGGGGAATAGCACATCCAAGAGAAATTATCTGGGTGTTCAGAGACAAGTGTTTTATTAGTTAAGGTGCATGTTGTGTTTTTGCTCTCACTATTTTCAGTTAAAAGCACTTTTCACCTACCCTCTTCCTTTCCCCACAACTGAACACATACATGATTTTATTCTCCTTTTGTAAGAGTTCCTGTCTTTTTTCTCCCTTTTAGCATTTGCTTGTCCCCACATACAAAACAGCTGTTCCATCCTAAAGGAAACAGATAAGCAAATGATGCAGCAGCTTCTTGCAAGTGTCATGGAAGAAACAAATTATTGCAAAGTATTCCTGGGAGCTACAAGAACATGCATTTTTGAAAGCTTTCACCACTTCACACATAGAAAATACTGCAAGAGCCAGGGCAGAAGAGAGCTTTAGTTGCCAGTCTGGGAAAGGGTAGGCCAACAGTGGATCATGCTAAGAGAAGCAGCAGGGATGAGGCAGTATTGAAAGCAGTCCCAAAGAATTAGCACTTTTCCGGTGAAAATGGGGAAGCCAAGAGAGACAACTGAATAGTGTGGTCAGGCTGAGAGGCAAGGGGGATCTTGACAGATGAGAGACAGAGATACAGGGCTACTGACCAGAACCAGTATTCAAAACAGCACAACTAAATTTTCATGACAACTTCCAAGAAGAAAACACCAGCACTATTTTAAAAGGAATACTGCAACACCTTTCTGATAGAAACTTTTATTAATAGGAAAGCCTCCTTTTAGAAGCTCCTTCCTTTGTATTCAGCACAGCACTGGAATCTTTGCTGCCTGTGCAGCCATCGACATTTCAGCTGATGGCAAGTGTGCCACCGCATGAGAATGGAGGAGAGACGGACACACAGACTGCCATCAGCCCAGCCATGTTCTCTGGGGGTCAGAAATGCTCCTTCCAAGGTGGAGTGCATAACACATAGTTTGACTAGTAATGTTAAGTGTCTGTCATTAAGGGTAACATGCCAAGTCTATAATTAAATCATGATACAGTATAATACAGAAGGTTACACTGCATGAGTAGAGACAGCTGTCAAATCCTGTGCCTTTTATTAATACATATGGCATGCACAGCATGTGTGTCTCTAACTACTTGCTAGGTCTACCTTCATAAATCATATTTGCCACTGTCTCTGATAGCAGATAGCTTTAAAAAGCAAACCCCATCCGCTTGTTTGAAAACGTTTTTCAAGTGGAATTCCAATAGGAATTTCCAATAGGAAAGTTTATGTCTGCTGACCTACCTGAATTGAACAGAATAACGTTTCAATATTACCCAAAGGCAGCATGGCCTGATGAAAAGGTAAAACACTAATCCTAATCTCAGCTCTCACACTGAGGCCCTAAGTGGCCTTTGGGCCAGCAATTTAGCTCTCAATCTCTCTGCACAAGAGAAAGAGGAAATCTGGCAGAGCTGAAAGGATGACTAATTAAAGACAAAATGCTTCCTTAGTATCCTGAGGATGTGACAAGCAAATATTACTTCACATCAAGAAGTTTTGCTTAATTGATATTAAGGGAAAGCTGGAAAGATCAGACACTACCACGTGGCACACTGGTACCTAACCATAAACTGAAAGCAGCATGAAATAAATTCACAGGTAAAGGCACTGCCTGCAAATTTCTCTCCTTTATAATCCTGTCACGAGGGTGTAGAGGCAGGGAGGAAGGAAGGTTGCTGCTCTGTGCTAACACAGTCTCCTGGATTCCCTGCAAGAAGCAGGAGGTGGCACCCATGAGAGCACCTCTACAGTCTTTTTAACAGCTTAATCCAGGATGGCATGTCCCCTCTACTTCTCATCATGATGAAGACATCCTCATTAAACTAAAAACTCAGCTTATGTTATAAGGTTGCTGTTCCTCTAAATTTAATGTGAAGTTGTACGTGAAGAGTCACTACTACAGACACCTTTCCTTGCTTCATACATTGGCACTGCTGAAGCAGACAGTCTCCAAGATTTCATACCCTTGACTTTGTCAGAACACCTGAGTCAAGCTCTGCTCACAGGGTTTCTGCAGACATCCAGATTTTCAATACTTACTACAGAGCAAGGTTCTCATGAAATGAACAGGATGCTTCTTACTGACTTCAGGGATAGCTGAGTCAACTGCTCAGAAGCTGAAACCTGGAGAGCCCTGAGCACTTCCTGGCTCTGCTCCACCAGAGCACTCCGTGTGTTTAACTTCTGAGCGTGTGAAAAGTCCCTTTGAAGTCGGTGCCCCCACAGTATGTCCTGATTAAGCAAGGTCAAGATCCCTGATCTCATCACACCACTGGCTTGTGCACTTGAAAACATCATCTCCTCCATCACCTCTGCTGAGAGGAATGCCACAAGCACTTAAACCTAACTACTAAATGCATCTTGTATTACTCAAGCATGTCTGAATAAAGCTGATAATTTTTTGAGGCAAAACAGATCTGCATACACACACTGGTTACGCCTCTGCTGAGGCAGAAGCTGAATCAAGCCTAGTACAGACCTACCTTTAACAGAGGCTGAGTAGGTGGAAATGATGCAAAGGAACAGCACAGTAAGAAGAATCATGCTGGACTCTACCGAGCTCCTGACTGCAGCATGAAGTGTGAGATCCTCCAACAAGTGAGCTGAGAGTGGAGCTTGCAGAGAGAGCCACAGGCTTGGCCACACTGTTTATCTAGATGTAGTAAAGGTCAGATTCCAAATTCCACACTCAGGTACTAAGTTCATGAAAGGACTTCCAGTTAATTATTAAGAACTAAGGTAACTGGTGGTTTCTACCCCATTTTGTCGATGACCTCGGCTTTCATTTTTGAATACTGAGCCCACACAGACCCATTGCTGAGCAGCAGAGCCCACCCCTAGTGCTGGAAGAAGCAGGAGATCCCGCCACCACTTCTCTCTCTGAACGAAAGGGTGATCAGGTGTGTTGCTGCCAGGGGCCAGATCCTGACCACTGTCTCCATTGTCTTGCATCATGTCATCATCTCTGTGAGCAACCACAGAAGCAGAGGTTTTTTAAGGGTCTTCCTGGAAGAAGTACATGGGATTTATCAGCGCTATCCCAAAAACTGATCCTACTTCAACACAGACTTAGATGTGATGTCAGTGCCTGCTACATTGGACCACTCTAAATCTCTGTTCTTTCAGCAGCTCCAGCCCCCATCTTACATCATTGCAATGGCAGAGGTTAGAGCCTGAAAGATGAGATAGAAAAAGACATTTTGTCCCAACTCAGTGAAGGGTACCTGCTTGGCAAGGTCTAGGAGCAAGGCAAACCAAGCCCCTTCCCCTTTTCTTGTGCTTACTTCACCACCTCCCTTGAAAAGGCCCTGGCTGACTAACCCATGGGCTTCCCTGTTTCCTCTGACAGTAAATGCCAGGCCCTCTCACACTAACCTCATGGCCATAGGGCTGGTTAAAGGATGTCCTTCAGCTGTCCCTCAGGTGTCAGTGGGGCAGCAGGCCAACCCCCCGTGTTTCTTGGCATGTTCTGGCACACAGCCTGCGAAGCTGCATGCCTCTCTCCCAGCACACAAGGCCTTCCCAGCTCTGTGAGGAGGCAGGATCTGCTCCTGCCAGTGAAGGAAACACGCAAGTGAGCCATTACCACAGCCTTCCACTCCACTTCCACAGATTGCTTTCTTGTGACTGATCTACGAACACCCCAACCCAGCAAGTGCCACCCTAGGCTGCGTTTAGATGCTCTCAGAGGGCCACTTCTGCCATCACATCCTCTGTAAGGGATGGTAAAGTGAGAACAGCCTTCACCTTGAGTGGTGTAAATGCCTCCTCTGTTTTCTTTTGCAGTAAAAGAGAAGTCAAACACTGGGGATGTCAATCATTGCCCAGCAGTGGGAAACAACAGGTCCATGCCACTGCTTCTCCCCCACGCTCATCCTCACCTTGTGGAAGTTCCCCCGGGCCTCTTTCTGTATTTTGTTTGTATGTGTGCACACGTGGGAGGGAGGAGATTAGGACACCCCAGGGGTCTACTATTGTTTCTTCCCATTTGCGGTTGGTTATGCTGCTTTCTCAGCACAGGTTGTGACATGCTCCTGAATTCAAGGGGCTGAGGCAGAGGATTCCTTTTGATATATGCAGTAAACAAGGAGCTTGCTAGGCTAGGACATTATCTTGGTGGAAAACCAATTCCCATCTAGAGAAAGACCAGAGATACAGATCCTGCTTTAGAAAAACAGCATTGGCATTTTACTCAGAAGCAGGAGGTGATATTGGTTTGAAATCTGAAGAAGAGCAATTGTCCTCTTTCTATGCTCTTGAGACATGGTAAATTTATTTCTTCCTTCAAATAAAATAGGTATTTTTTAAAAGCCTCTGTTAGAATATCCCTGGCCAGATCCCCTGCTGATGTAAATCCACATCTCTCTTTGGACTCCACTGTAGCAGTGCCAATTACAGAACTAAGGATGTAATTGCCATGCAAAGAAATTTCATACATTTCCATGTGGACACACATTTATACACCTGGAGGCATACCCATAACACAGAGTTGGATGTTCTTCAGACATTTTAGAAACAGGAGGCCTGAGCCTCACCTAGTTATGGCCAGAGTGAATCAGCAGTGACTTCCTTTCAGTCATATTACACCAGTGAAACCAGAGCTGTG
Source organism: Acridotheres tristis (assembly GCA_037013685.1). Lineage (NCBI taxonomy): Eukaryota > Metazoa > Chordata > Aves > Passeriformes > Sturnidae > Acridotheres > Acridotheres tristis. The sequence continues at coordinate 21,727,253 of CM072888.1, read as the reverse complement.
TCCACCAAAGTCCATACCACGTATAGGTTGTGGGATCAGCCCCTCATGGATGCTGCACACCATGCTGGCATATGGACTGGGGTCAAAGTATTCCTCCTGCTGCACATTTTACAGAGTCCAAACTATAGGGCTCATATCTTTATACAGCCTAATAAAACTAATGAGATTTCCTCCCATGTTCTGAGGTCAACCAAATGTTTCTTTCTGCCTTCTCAAGCAACAACACAAAGATCTTGCTTTTCAACTCAAAACTTCAGGTGTGAGCACTGAAGTACCCAAGTGCATCTTTGCCCTTCAGCTGGTGCCCGTGTGCCCCCAGCTCCCAGGTTTTGGGTGAATAAGATCCCCCTGTTTCTGCCACAGGGGGTCAGAGATGCCCATCCAAGCCACTGGCCAAAGATGGTTTGCACCCTAAGCCTTTCTCAAGAGTGCTGCAGTCAGACCCAGAGCACAGGGAGTAATGTCATTGTCCAAACTGAGCGTCCCCTGAGCATCTTTTTGCATCTCCATAGTCTGCCTCTTCAGATGCAGCTTTAAGCTGCTGTTCTTTCTGTTGCTGGGGGGAAGGGTGACTCACCATTGGGATCAGCATCTTGAAAAAGTCACATTAAGGCCCTATCAAAATAATGAAATTTAGATAGGCAGATCTTTCTCAATATTTGCAACTACTCAGTTCTTCATTTCACTTTGTCACCACTTGGCAGACTTCAGAAAACATTACATTACCCTGTGTCGGTGTCTGAGGACATGGGGCTGGATGAGCAATACTGACGTTTTGCAGAGCACACTGTGAGAAAAACAAACTGCGTAAGCAATTTCTTCATTCTAGGAAAAAGCACATCTGAGTATTATGTGACTTTGTCAGATGTCTTTTGTTTTTGTTTTTTTAAAAAGGCTTCTATCAGTAACTTGTCTGCTGCCTTTCAATGACCAAAAAACACCAAAGGATTCTCCATAGGGAGACTGGAGCATTTGGATTTGTGTGATGTTGGAATGTCAAGCTAGATATTAATAGTAACGTGAGTGATGTTTTAAATAGACCCCAGCAAATGCAAATCCAGCTATTTTTAAAGTAATGCACTGAATAGGAATCACAAATTAGATCAAATACTACAGCAAATATTAAATTCCAACATCAGTTGAAAGGTCAGTGTCTCACTATAGTGACACCACAGTTTTGTGAGTGCAACACAGCTGTAGTGAACCTGAAACCAGCACTAAAACTGTACGAGTGTGTATATCGGGCACTAATGAAACCTGAGACAAACACTGATGCACATGAAAGGGAGATTATGGTAACGCACGCTCGTGTGTTTGCTAACCTTGTGTGCCTCGTTAATCAGGGGCAAACAGACATCTACATACTCAGGCTGCCCAAAATACATTGTTCCCATAGAATATAATCCCAGTCTCCAGAACCGACTCCTGTAATAGGGCAGCGTTCTTTTGCCGCCAGATAACTTCACGAAAGAATGCTGCCCTTCACTGGGCATTGACACGGGAGTTTAAAAAGCTAATTGCCGGTGGCCTTTAAAAATAGGAAGCACGAAGGCGCGTACCTCTCTTGCGGGGGCGGAGGGAGGACCTCTGCAGCTACAAATCTGCCCTGAGGAATGCCACCAGTTAAAAATACTTCACTGCCCCCTTGGTGAACTCAGCAGTGCCATCAGAACCATCAGATAAAAATAAGGTTTTCTCTTCCTTTTCGCTGCACTTTATCCCCACGGAGCGCCCAGAGCCAAGGCTGGGGGTAAGGGAAAAGTGCACGCCCTGACAGTACCCGCCGCTGGGGGGCGCACTGCCCGGCGCAGTCACGTGACCGCCGCCCGGCTCTCCGGCGCGCCTGCGCGTGGCGCGGCTCCGCCCCCTCCCACGGCAGGCGCGCGCGCGGGGCGGCTCGCGGGTACGTTGCGGCCCCTCGGGGGCGGGGGGGGAAAATGGCGGCCCCCAGGGGCTCTCAGCGCGACCCGCACCGCGCCCGGCCCTGCCGGCGGGGCGGGACACGGCCCCTCCGGGGGCCTGCCGCTGGCCCTCTGCAGTCTTGAGGGGCTTATGGCATGTCTGCCTGTAGATACACGTGTGCTTGCGTGCGTATAAATGTCTGCCTGTGCGCTGTGTACACGCAGGCAGGTGTGTGCGCAGGGCTCTATGTGTGACCGCCTTCAGACCCGGAAATCGGGATGTACCAGCCAAACCTGCGCTGGTTTTCTGGTGTCCTGTGTGTTTCCTGTCTCTGCTGCCACTGCAGAAAGCTAGGGGTTGCTGTTTCCTGCGTGTTGTAGATGCAGTGTTCTCCGGTGAAATTGTCTTTGGGGAATTGTGGGGGTGTCGAGCATAGAGGAGCTGCTAGTGCAGAAAAATCGCGTTTGCCATTGGAAAGGAGTGGTTATAATTATAATTGATTTGAACCGAGAATGTTTCGCTGAGTAACGATTGTTCATCCTTTTACTTGTGTGTGTCTACTGACAGTGGCCGATGTCTGTTACCGTCCAGTGGCTTCTGTTTTTAGGAGAAATAAAAATTAATTTTGAAGGAGTACGGCTTGTTCACACTTCTTTTTTTTTTCCCCCAAATGGCATTAGTGACTTTAAAATTACATTGCTCTAACATGCTGCTGTAGTTATATTACAAGATACGTCTTCAGCTTTTTGTGTTTGTGTACACATACTGCTAATGCTTTTTTTTCTATTACATTTGATTCATTATGATTCCCTAATTTTATGCTGTTGTTCTTTTGCAAAGTTTTTAATTGGGGACTATTCACTACCTGCAGATCTAGCAGGCAGATTTTTAGACTATCAGAATATAGGCTATAATTTTTATAGAATGTTCTATGTTACTCTTTACAGAGGCTTAAAACAAACAAACAAGGCCTTGTCTTATTCTTTATTCAGGCTTATAGTAGGTGTTATATAGTAGGTGGCATTTGTCCTAGTTGAGCATCTTGTTAATGACGTTTATATCACTTTGTTTCCTAGAGAATTGGTGAGCAGAAAACTTGTTTTTAATGAAATATCCGGCACGGGCTGAGAAACAAGTCAGAAAACCCAGCCAAAAACTAATGTCTGAAACACCCACAGACAGTCCAGAAGTGCCAATGGAAAATAACCTGTTCCCTGAAGTTCCTGATGTGGAAGGAAAGGCAAAGTCAAATGACAATCCAGCAGAGAGACTGGAGGCAGGCTCTGGCAAGGAAGAATGCCTGGAGTCCATGTCCAAGAGGCAAAGGAAGAAGCTGTTGAAGCAGAAGCAGTGGGAAGCGCAGAAAGATCTACGGAGGTATGGTTTGCAAAGAAGCTTCCAATGGTTCACATGTAATATTTAGTGCTAATCATCATGACCTGTCAGCAGAATTTGCTTGTGAATTGCTTCATCAAATCAAGGCAGTTGAACAAGTTTTCTCCCACACCAGGTTTAGAGCAGTAGCCCCAGGCTACTTCGTCTGCACTTGAAGAGGCTGTAGAGGTAAGCATCCCTTCGTCATACTAGAATTGTTCCTCGGCTTCAAGAGGATGTCAGGAGGAATTCAAACGTGCATGTTTTTCATTTGTCAGAAGGGAGACACAATGTATGTTCCTTTCTAAATGGGCTGTGTCCCTTATCCTGGTGCTGTCAGACTTGAGAATCTTACAAAGACACTGAGTAAAAGGAGCCACATTTGACACATGAAGTGCTGTGGTACAAGTTATGCTGACATATATGGCTTCTGTTTTGTTGTGTTGAGAGAAAGTGTATCTGCAAATGCATTGATGATAGTTTATTCTTATCCCACTGACTGCTGGGTGCTCCTTCCCAAGACAATGGTTGTTGCTGTCTCTGAAGTTTGATCTCCCAAGTGCCTGCTCCTATGAGGAGGACAGGAGGATGGAACAATTTCTTCAGAAGTCTTCTGAAAAACTGTTCAGTGAAACAGGATGTAATCTGACTCCCTTATTCTGATCCTGATACTGTGATTTTGTCAATCTTTCTGGTTAGTTCTGTTATGGGACTTGACTCAGAGCACCCTTAAATCTATGAGACTCCCAGTATTGAGTTAATTGAATTTGTGCCAGATGTTTCTTTGTAGGTATTTACAGAGCTTCACAAAGATGGGAGAGGCATTTTGTGCTGGTCTCAGAGGGGTACAAATACAGGGAACAGGCTGAGTTTAAACTGTCACAGTCACAGGACAACCACTTTGGCCCTAGAAGTCTGAATTTGTGTGCATAACACAGTAGCTCAGCAGACCTGGCAGCACTTTTTGAGGACTGATTTGTTTTTTTACTTAGGCAGAAACGAAAAGAAAAACGACAGAAGAGAAAACTAGAACGTCAGTCAAAATTGGATTCCAGTAGTGAGGGGAATGACAGAAAGTGCATGCGCAGGGAAGTTGTTCCTAGCACGCTTCGCCTCATCGTGGACTGCAGCTTTGATGACCTGATGGTGTTAAAGGTAAAAGGAACTTCAGAGTCACTAGGTATATTTAGAGATACTAGATATCTTCTTAAATATAGACTTTATGTTCTCAGGATTTTCCCATGGGTTAAAGACCAAGTATTGTCACAGTGATAAATCTGTCTGATTCCTCAGATTAATTTTGTGTGTTAATTAAATCCCTATGATTTTTTTTTCCTAGAATAATGTATATCAAGCACATGCATAGAGGTGGCTAAGTACACCTGTGTGGAAGATGTGTGTGTTTCCTTGTCAGCATAATCCCCTCACAGTGGGTGTTTTTTCTCTCAGCATCTGATGCCCACACTCTCTGAGTAGTCACTTTTGCCAGTTATAAGCTTCCTTTTTCTCTCTTTATCTTCTGACTGGCTCATGATAAAGCATTTTGTGATGGTCTGTGTGAAGGACTAAATAAAAACAAATTGTGTTGTGTACAGGATGTTAAGAAGCTTCACAAGCAGATTCAGAGATGTTACGCAGAAAACCGCAAGGCATTTCATCCTGTGCAGGTATGTTTAAAGAAACTGAACACTGACTGTTGCCAAGTACCAAACATGAGAACTGTAGTAGGAAAAGAAAATATTTAAGCTGCCTCTTTCATAAGAAAATTACTTCTATTGTAACACCCACATGTAATAAAGATACCCCTATATATGGAACAGTATATGCATGCAGATGAAAAGTGCCAGATCCAGGTATGGCACTAAGAGGCTGTTGATACTCTTGGTTTTAGCTGTGGCAAATTTTTCAAAAAGTCACTCTAAGTCCAAATTTGTCTTTTAAATGTATCACTAACTGTATGAATGGTCCTAGTACCACTTCCATCTAAAAAAATATTAAAGAGTTTTAGCTAACAGTTAAGGGTAGAAAGAGGGGAAAACAGATTGTGGCAAATTGACGTTTCTGTATTTTGTATCTCTTGTTTGTTCTGTTTGAAGTTTTACTTGACCAGCCATGGGGGACAGCTGAAGACGAACATGAATGAAAATGACAAAGGATGGGTGAATTGGAAGGTGAATAATTGAGTATTTCTGTAAAACATTAGAGTATTGATTGTAGTTGTTAACTATATTGTTAGTTGTGAAGAGCATGATTTTTTTCCATGTGGGTTTTTCTAATACATGTGAGCAATAGCACATTTGAAAAAGTGTAGCTTTTTGTCCTTTTAATTGATTTAACTTTAATAAGCCAGAGACTGCTTCTCTTGAATCTAGATTTGATTTTTGCTTGAAAAACTACGCACCGGTCTATTTTCACTTATTTTTATTGAAAAAAATCCATTCTTGATAGACTAAGCAGGACTCCTTGATTTAGGCAGTTCCAGCAGTTGTCTGTCTTGAGAGTGCTCTTTTATCCATGTCCAAAATAAGACTTGCCAGTGGGGATGTGATTCTCTTGTGTGTACCTTCACTTCCATCACGTTGCCTCTCAGCACTGAAGTGGTCTGGAGGGAAGTATGGCCTCTTATGGCCAAACTCATGTTGGTTTTCTTTGTGATTCCCTGTGTTAAGCCACTATTCCAAAACTTTAAAGGAAGAGCACTTAGAACAAATAAAAGCAATCCTGTTTCCATCAGTTCTTGTGTAATAGCTGCTTTATGAGAGCTTAGCATAAACTTCTCTTACAGAGCAATTAATGTTAACTAAGCATTTGCTTCTGGGTTCACTTTTTTTACTGGACTTGAAAATTACTGGGATCCGTAGCAGAAATATAGCAACGTTTGAAGGGAATCACAAGAACTTAAGGATTTGTAAAGTTCTTTTCGGGTTTCAGAAAATTTCCTGTCGATTTTTACAAATCGGTGCTCTAAGTACTGGATTGTTTATACAGAAAATTAATCTGCAGTGTGCTGTGTATTTAAACCTGAAGGAGGAATGTGGAATGACCACATGCTGTTGGATGTATTTTGCCAGTCCCATCTTGGGTCTGTAAAGCTTGGCCAGCAATTCATCAGTTGAATGTAACTTCTTTTAACTACCTTTTTTCGAGGATATCCAAATTAGAACAGAGCACTATAGTGAGCTAATAAAGAAAGAAGACCTAGTATATCTTACCTCAGATTCCCCAGACGTTCTCAGAGAGCTTGATGAGAAGAAAGCCTATGTGATTGGAGGACTGGTGGATCACAATCACCACAAGGTAAACTGTGGTGGTTTTTTGTAGCTTTTTGTGGCACCTTATTTGACATTATCGCTGTTCATATGTAAACTGACATAATTAATAATGAGAGAACTTCTTCGAAAAAGAATTTTTAAAAAATGTTGAAGAAATATGAAAAACGCTTGTGGTGATAGCAGTGGCTTGTGTTCCAGAGTTTTCTTACCCTTTACCCTTCCTCTGAAAAAATACCAAGTGACTACAACCTGAGTAAGTTTGTACTTTAACAGAAGCTCACCTTTAAAACAGGTTGTGGCTGACGGTTCTAGAGCTGCAGCTGCATGAACAGGTTTCATTTACAATTATTTTGACCACAGGTCACAATGTAACATATATGGAAAATAGTGAGTTTTCCAGAGTAGCCCTCAAGTAGCCCTTGAGGCAGGTGCTGTCCAATCAGGGTAAGTTTCTTTTTGTAACCGACTTCTAAAGCAACATCATGGCAGCACAGGCAAAACTCTTGAGAGAAAATGATACTTGTAGTAAATCAGTATGGGCTAATCTGAAACAGTAATTCTCAACCCACTTGTTTTGGTATCTTTTCCCTAGGGAATTACTTACAAAAAAGCTGTAGAGCAGGGAATTGGTCACGCACAGCTCCCACTTGGAAACTTTGTCAAAATGAACAGTCGGAAAGTGCTAGCTGTCAATCATGGTAAGTTCTAAATCATAAAATAATTACATTATTTTGGAATACACCTGTGATAGTCACAGTTAGAACCCTCTGCACCGTAGTGCAGATACCTAAATCTTGTTTTATTATGTTGATATTTCTTGGATTTAGTTGCCTTCAGAATACACTAATTGCCCTGACCTTTAAATATACAGGTATGGTTAATGTAAATGATGGTGTCTTAGCCATCTAGAAGCGCACATTGTATCCTGTTGGCTTGCCTGAGGATTTCTTGCAGCTTTTTTACCATCCTGGTCTTGTTTCCAGGCTTACTCTATAAGTGAGTAAAATGTTGGAAATATACAACACTGTATTTTATTGTAGTGTACACATTTTATGCCAAGGGAGGATGAATGTTTGTGATGTTTTCACCTCTTTAGACAGCTTTGTTCAGCAGTAGCTGCCTCAGTACCTGTAGACTTTCCTCCGTTGGTATCAGGAGTAATCTAACTACTGAACTTTCATAACTGTATTTTTACCTGATTTCTTGGTTCTGATTGAAGTATTCAATTACTTAATCAGGCCTTGAATTCTGCTCCTTTTAAACGTTCAGCTTTATTATTAGATTGTCTTTCAATGTCATTAAACAAAAATACATGCAAAATGGAGCCTACTCAGACCTTCATGGAAATTTTTGACATGGTGTCAAAGTCTTAACTGTGCCCCACTGCACATTCTTTAGCTTATCTTACCTTGCTTTATTTCAAGGGTTTTTTTTTTGCTCAGTGATAACTTTATTTTCTGAAAGTGCTGTATTAATGAGGCCAGCATTTGCATGATAATAACTATTATTTAAGCATGGAGGAGAATATAGTATGGCATGGGATTTAAAAGTTATCAAACCCTATGTATTTGTAAGATTTTACATGTTTCTAAAATTGGATCTTTCACTGTTACTTTCTATATAAAGGAAGAGCTAATTAGAGCTAATTATAGGAGGGGTCAAATTTTTTTTTAAAGTGCATCCACAGCAGGATTCCTGTCAGACATGTGAAAGCATTGTTGCCTGTACAGAAGGCACTGGTGAGACTGAAGTATTCGTCTCAGTCCGTGAGAGAAATACTGTCATGCAGCTGGAGACTCAGGGTGTGCTTGGCTTCAGGCTGCAGTAGTAGCAGAATTGCTGTGTCTGTTCCCGCCTGCATTTCATCAGCTCTGCTCTGAAGATGCCACAAGAAAATGCACATAAACCTCTGTAAAGATGGGTTTGGGGGTGTATTGCTACCAGCAGTTCACTTACCTCCCTGTAAAAGAGCTAATGGGCTTTTCTGATGTTGCAGTGTTTGAGATCATCCTTGCATACCTGGAGAAGAGAGACTGGAAGGAGGCCTTTTTCAGTGTCCTGCCACAGAGGAAAGGGGCTGTTCCTTTGGGAGAAGCCAATGATTCGTCCAAACATGCTCTGTCTGGAAAAGAAGATGAAGACAATGACTCGGACAGCAGCTAGGCTTCAGGATTGGATGATGGAAAGATGAGACATGCAGTTTGTGGAATAAAACTGGGGCATGAAGTAGTTTTACTTCAAAGCTATCTGTGGCCCTTGTAATGCTGAATTGTCTTAATGCTTGATAGTCCCAGGGCTGTTTCTGTGCATGAAGGGTTAAGTTAAATGCAGATTTTAACTCTGAAACTTCAATATAATAACTTTTTTTAAAAAAATAATGGCAAATGCAGCACTTATTTTTTCCCAGGGAAGCTGTTTAATTTAATTTTTTAAATATTATTTTTTATACATACCAAGTTGGGTGTAAATGCCAAGAGCATTAGTAGTTACTATTTTAATGTATGTATTCCTGTCTCCATTTCTGTTCAAGAGTTTTCTTAAAAGCAATGAATGGCAGGTGTTCCTTTGGCTCTGAAACCTGTACCACTAGTGCCTGCTGCAAAGTGTGCATGACCACTCAAAACAAAAATTCTTATTTTCCTGAGCATCTCAACAATCACAAGTAATTGAACTGCCTGATTTATGTATTGTTTTGTTTGCTGGGGTCAGTAGGTGAAATATGTAGGGTTAAGCCAGTGCTTTATACTTGAGTTTGAGAGGGATGAGTGTTAGCACAGGTGCAAATCATGTGCCTTGGTTGGCACATGGTGCACACTGAGGTGACTCAATTGCTTTTGATTTTTTTCTTCATATTCTCAGCAAAATTTATCACACAGCCTCAGAACACCACCAGGAGAGAGGAACTCTTTTCTTACAGGTCACTCAGATTCAGTATTTCTGTGTAGTCACATGATCATGCATGTATTGTATTGTCTATCAAATACTTTTCCTTTAAAAAAAAAGTCATAATCTTAGTCTTGGCTGGATGTTCTGATTCATCAACTGACTTTAGTGCTTTGGAAAAGTAGTGAAGTGGACACCTTGGAAGTGAGGCTTTGCCTCAGCCCTGTAAACCTGCCTATCCCTTTCTTCTCCAGGTAGCTGCAGTGCCTGAATAAGTGCAGCTGTCACACAGGTTTCTCTTGCCCAAAGAGCATGAAGACATGGCATCCTAAGTGTTCCTCTCTGCTGAGCTGCAGTCAGAGGGCTGATTCAAGTATAACTTGCCTTGTGCCCATTTTTCTTCCTCCCTTTGTTATTACTGCTTTCAAGTGGAGACTGCAAGTGGGATCCCTGTGGATCCCTATGGTCTGTAAAGGCTTGGCAACCAACTAGTTATGACTTACACACCTAGTGCAGTTCTCTACACTTTTTAAAAGCCAGTAGAAAAGCTGCTTCTGTTAAAAGGATGCATTGTGGTTTGTTGCTGAAGTTCCACAGGGCTTTTCTTAGGCTTTAGAAAACGGATTGCTTTGTTGCAGAAACTAGATCAGCCTTTTCATAAAATCATTGCTGATTTTATTTGCATTGCATCTGTAACAAAAAAAGGCAGCATAAATGTACCCACCATGTATTACACTGATTCTCTAACGGAAATGTGTAAAATTGCAGGAATTAAACATTTACAGCTGATGTTCTGCACGTTAATGCATGTAGCACCTATTAAACCTAAGGCTCCTCAGTCTGTCCAAGGTTTCCTTAAGACCATTTCATACATGTGCCTCATTTACTTAGGCTTGAGAGTATAAGAGCAGATGGCTCAGACAAACTGAGGACTTTTAAGAGACATGCTGAAAGGGTTCCAAAGCATCTTACAGAATTGTTGTGCAACTTAAAACACAGCCTTACAACTTTACCAGTGAAATTAGATACACACACCCACACACAGACAGGTGTTTTTAAATTCAGCTGTTTAAATCTGAAGCTGCCTGTCTAGGAAGAAAGGCTGCTCATGCCAACTACACAGTGTCACAACAGCTCAGTGGCTGCTGCCTGTTCATACACATTGCTTGTCTCACCCACCTGGTCTTCCCATCTCCCATCACGAGAAGTGTGGCCAGCATCTCAAGGGAGGTGATCCTTCTGCTCTGCTCTGATGAGAGCCCACCTGGACTGCTGTGTCCAGAGCTGGGGCTCAAGACATATGAAACCCGTGGACTTGCTCGAACAAGTCCAGAAGAGGCCATGAAGATGCTCAGAGAGCTGGAGCACCTCTCCTGTGCAGACAGGCTGGGAGAGCTGGGGCTGTTCAGCCCAGGAGAAGAGAAGGGTCGGGGGAGACCTTACAGCACCTTCAGTATCTGAAGGGGGCCTACAGGAAAGCTGTAGAGGGACTTTTTAAAAAGACAGATAGTGAGAGGGCAAGGGGAAGTGGCTTTTAACTGACAGAGGGTGGGTTTAGATTAGATATTAGGAAGAAATTCTTCACTGTGAGGATGAGGACTTCATTGTTTTTCATTTTGGATTTACATATTGTATACAAGTTATAGCTCTGTTTGGCACTCTGCTGTTCTAGCTTGTGGCATGCTACTTAAAGCATGTTTATTCTTCATTTTCAATCTACAGACTTGGCTGTTCTCAATATTTTCAAGATGGTCACTTTCATATTTCAGGCATGGCCCACTAATGCATTACACTGGAAGCAGAGATAAATCACTGTACTGTTTTATAATAAGAAACTATAAGGAATTTGTTTCTGATAACAGAAATAAATATTTGCATGCAGTACTTTAGGGCACTTCTTAAAGAAAGATCTTTGAACCAGCTTTAGCTGTATGAAGTTAATGAAACTGTAGGAAAACACACTGGGAAATTCTCTGCTTCACCCTGCTGTCCTCAGGGAAGATCAGCTTGGGACATGCTTGTCTAACCAAGACTTAGAGACCTCCAATGTGATTTGTTCCCGGGCCACCACGATGTTGAAGAACAGAACACTAAAAAGACAATTTGCATAGGAGCTCTAGAAGAACAGGATCCCTGTGTTTCACCACCAGGCGTCATTGCTGTGCTTAGGAAAGCTCTTTCATCACTAAGCTTTGTGAAATTTCAGGTACTGCCAGAACTATTGCTCAGCAATGCTGGGCAGCAGAATACATCCAGGGATCTTTAAACCTGTGTAGTAAAGCATTAAAAAGGCAATAAAGATGGTATGGCTCAAGGAACCTGAAAAGAAACAGAAAATAGGAAGGGGATATGGCAGAAAGTCAAACCTTCTGGCTGAAATGGGCAAACTTGCTTTTAGTTGTATGCAGTGTGGAGATCACAGCAAGATGCCATAAGTGATCCTGTTGTTTTGTTCTCTTCCCACTGAGCCACAATCCTCTTGGTTCAGATTTCTGAAGTATGGAACCCCAGCAGTGTTCATCTGCATCCATGTTGTGAAAATTTCCCAAACACTGTACTGCTGCAGGTTACTGTACTTTCCCTCTTCTTGTCCATTTCCTGAATTCAGGTCAATTTGCCCTTGCTTTGGCTTCCATATGTCCCATGTCACAATATATGCTCATTGAGCCTATGTTTGCTTCTGGAGCAGTAGTGTTTGATTCTAGACTGCAGAAAAACATCTGAGCAGAAAAGAGCCTCTCTGAACAGCCCCATCTCAGAGGCTTTTGGTCACAAAGTTGACAACAAAGTGGGTCTTGCAGTGTGCACTGGCATGCTGTACATGGGATCCACACTGATGGTTATTCCAAAATCCTGTGTGCTTGACAAGGCACATGCACTCAAGGCAGTCTTGGGGCAATGTGACTGCCAGCTGCAGGAGTGCAGGATGTGGCATTCCTAAGATCCTTAGAGCCTGAGGAAAAGGTCAGGGAAGTTTGAAGAGTTCCAGTGTTTCTTTGATTTAAACAGAACTTTTTATTGCTCAGGCTGGGCTATAGATCACACTGAAGATCAGGTTCACTGCACCATTATTGGTATTGGTTCATATTATTGTAAAGTGTCCATTTATTCTGCAGGAGGGTTTTAAAATAACCTATCAGTAAGCACACATTCTTCTTGTCGTAAGTTATTCTGAAAAGCAGAGGTGGACTTTAAACTTTGGCCCAGCTTTGAAATGTGTTCCTTAATTGTCTCTCCTCCAAGAAGTTGGCTTTGTTAGCAGGAACAACAGCATCAACTGCTGACAGTCCTAAAGCCAAATAATCAAAGGCTTGATTCATATTCATTCCCTTTTGCTGCATTTTTACTTCAAGTAGTGTAAGATATGCTTTTTAATTTCTTGTTTGCTTTGTTTGGCTGTGGTATTTTCAGAGATCTAAAAGAATGAAAAGGTATTATTTAAAAAATTGATGTTCATACTTGATTGAGTACTCTCCTTGGATTTTATTTTCCCCTTCAAATTCTTCTAATACTTGCTCTAAACCCATAAGCTAATTTGCACCTTGCACCTTTAACTTTTCTTCAGCTTATTAAATGAATAAGGCATTGTCCCTTGAGCAGTTGATTTATTTCCCATGTGTTTTGGAAAGGTGTTTATTTCCAGGTGTCTTTGTTCATGTTCTCACAAAACTGGATTTCATCTTCTTTGTGCTTAATTCAGCTCCACTGCCGTGCCATGCACATTTGTATAATCTTCTTTTATGATCCCTAAGCTTTGGGAAGGGCACAGCCTGCCCTGCCAGCTAGATCTGCTCAATCTCTGTGCTTCAATAATAATGAGCACTTGCAGAGTTTTGTATTTTGTATGCCTATTCTTTTGGACATCCTTAAATGTGCAGGTGGAAAAATACAAAGGGGTTGGAGCAGTCACAGCTTCTATACTGTGTAGGGTGAGACCAGAAATGTTGCTTTTTTTTCCTGTCTTCTACTAACATGTGTGTCCCAGAGCTTTTGTGTTATCAAGTTCTTCAGAATTTACTCATAAGAGGGTAACTTGGAAATTGCTATCACACAGTAGAAAGAAATGCTGGATTTTTAATGTAAACATCCTCCAGAAGTTTTATTTATCTTAACAGCTAAGTCACTGTCAGAAATAAAGAAACCTCGGTAAGCTTAAAAGTCAACATGGTAGATAAGGAAGAAGTAACCTATTTTTAAAAATGCTAACATTTTAGCAAAGCTAGTATGGATTTTATTATTCGTAGGACAGAATGTATAGTTGTGAAATCTGTGATGCATAACTGCCATTAAAAGCTTTTTATTTTCTCTAAAGAGTTAGGTCACTTGAACTGTAGTTAAAATAGTCTCCTGTTAAATAGAGCCAAGTTCAGTGCAGAGCTAATTTTCTATTAAAAGAAAGGTGTTTCAGAAAGCACTAGCTCTCTTCACCTGGAGTCAACATCATGCACTGCTTCAGGCAAGCAAGCAATGCAAGGCTGCTCAGCCCTGGCAGCAGCAGGAGTGGGAAGCAGGTTGCGCTGCCTGTGAAGTGGCAGGAAAGAACCCCTTTCCCCTAGAAGTGTCTTGTAGTCAGAAACTGTAGCTATTGCAACAATCTGCTGAGCATGGTCCACGTTTCATAACATTTGCCCAAGTTAAAGTCCCCAAATGAAGATAATCTGGAGTTGCAAGAACAGGCCTTTGCCCACTGCTTCTAACTTCTTTTGTGTGCAAGCTCACCACCCACGAACACCTCCAGTATATTCTTTGTCTTCAGTCTCTGATACACCTTCCACTGAAATCTGCTGAGTTTAATAAATCACTGGAGAAGGCATATTAGTGCATCATGTTCAGCTGGATAAAGTGAGATAAAAAAAGATAAAGGAATTATGTATCATATATCCATAGAATTATAGGCTATCCTGATTTGGAAGGCACCTGCATCAAAGCTCATTTCCTGCACAGGGCAGCCCCAAGAGTCACACCCTGTGCCAGAGAGCATTGTCTAAACCCTTCTTGAACTCTGTCAGGCTGGTGCTGTGACCACTGCCTTGGGGAACCTGTTCCAGTGCCCAACCACCCTTTGGGTGAAAAACTTTAACCTAATATCCAGCTTAAACCTCCCCTGACACAACTTCATGCCATCCCCTTGGGTCATATCACTGGTCACCAGAAAGAAGAGATTTTAATTGTACAACGTGTAGATAAACATAAAGAAAAATTCTCTTCTTAGTGAACAGCCCTAAAAGTGGAGAGATCTAGGGATCAGCTAAGTATTTTCTGGCAAAGGGTTGAGCCAAGGGCCTGTGCAAGCAAGTTGTAAAGGGGTGGCACTATGGTTTCCCTGCATGCCAGGGCCACTGTATGCTCCAAGATGAAGCCTCATCCTCATTTATCTTTAGGAATTAGCCAGAACAAGGCAAATAAAGCAGCTTTTGCAACATGATTTTGCAAGTCTGCTCATGCTTCACTGGAACCTTATGCAGTCTCTTTTGTTGTCACCTTTTGCCTAAAGACCTTGACACCTATCCCTGCACAGGCTGCAGACAGGTTCTACTGTCTGATCCAGTGTTCTCAGTTGGAGAAAAAAAGTTATGGCCTTGATATGCATATAGCATATGAGGGAAGTTTCAAGGGGAAAGGAAACATAAAGGGATATGAGAAATAAGCCAATAGGGAAAAGGAATGGGAACTTTAGAAGAATCATAGAACAGTTAAGGTTGGAAAAGACCTCTAAAATCATCAAGTACAAAAGAAGGGAGAAAAGGAGAAAGATAAACATCAAGGAATAGAGTGGACTAGAAATACGTCATTCTGATACAAGTTATTTTAGGAAGTACAAATCACTAGGTCGTACCCCGTGAAAGGACTGGAGAGCTTTGGCTGGAACTCAGAACAAAAAAGTAGAGTTTATGGCCTTTGGAAGAAAGAGTTTAGATCTCAGGAGGATTACAAGGATGTTAGAAGTTTTTGCAGGGAGAAAATAAGAAAAGCCAAAGGCCAACTAGAACTTAATCAGGTTACCGCCATTAAAGATAATAAAAAAATATTTCTATAAATACATTAACAGGAGCAGGGCCCCATCATGTGTAATGGTGACTTGGGAAGACAAATGCCATCACTCTAAATGTCCATGCTTTCCTCCTTCTTTCCCCACTTCATATACTGAGTATGATGTCATGTGGTCTGGGATAGCCCTTTGGTCAGTTTGGGTCACCTGTCCAGGCTGTCTCCTCCCAGCCTCCCATGCACCCCCAATTCCCTCACCCGTGTGGCCATATGAAATACAGAAAAGGTCTTGGCTCTGTAAACCATGCTTAGCAATAACAAAAACATCCCTACATTACCAGCCTTGTGTTCAGCACAAATCCAAAACCCAGTCCCAAACCAGCCATTGTGAAGAAAGCTAACTCTGCATCAGTCAAAACCAGCACAGAGGTTCGACAAGGCCAAGTGTCAAGTTCTGGCTTTGGTAACAACAACCCCAGGCACTGCTACAGGAAAAGCTGCCTGGAGGAAAGGCAGGACCTGGGGATGCTGGGTGACAGCAGCTGAGTATGAGCCAGCCTGTGCTCAGGTGGCCAAGAAGGCCAATGGCATCCTGGCCTGGATCAGAAATAGTGCAGCCAGCACGACCAGGGAAGAGAAGAATCTCTTCTTGAATTAATTACAGTCGTACGGGTAAACATGAAAGAGTGCTTTACTTAGTACTTACTAGTCAGGTTATACACAGCATTTTATCCCTTTTTCACTTTTTTCTGAAGGAAAAATCTTGAATGCTGGGCATAATTTTAAAATAGATGAGGCTTGAAGTCCCCAGGAAAGGCATGCGGTGCCGATTTCCAGCCAATAGTGGGAGGGCAAGTGTGTGGGTATGCAAGCAGTGATGGGGGCTGCGCTTGTGGGTGTTGATGGAACTAACAGGTCAGGCACTCACAAAACAAGTAGGGTGTTGCATGTGGTAAGAAACATTCTATTGCAGCACTTCTGACTAACTGATTTTTGTTTTCCATCAGCATGATTGGCACATTGTTCTTGGACACTGTGAAGTGAAAGCCATTCCAACAGATTAATGAGTAGCTAGACTGTAAAACTAAGAACTCAGGAGCAGATACAGCCACAGCCAGTCAGTGTACATTTCTTAAGCAGCTTGCACAATCCCATGTTATAATGGATGAGCTGGGCTCTTACAAGTGTCACCAAAGTTTATCAGCAAAGCCTGCATGTTCTCACTGTGTCACTGCTGCTGTGAATTCAAGACCCACTCTCTCCCTTTTTCTTTGCACCTCTAGTGCCACTGAGAGTAGTGGGTTTGGAGGGCAGCTTCTAGGGAGGTGGAAAAAGGGAAATAGCTTCCAGCCAGGGCTGTTGCTTTTTGTTCCATGATGTCGAGGGCAACCACAGGTGGGCTACAAAAAAAGGTAGGGAAGAGCATGAGAAAGGAGTCAGGAAGAGAATAGCACTGAAAGAGTGACGTTTCATCAGATGAGAGGTTCACTCTCATTCTAGCACTTTTTCTGATTAAGGGGTGGGACTCTGAGCTGGGAGGCTTGGCTAAAAGATCAGTGCAGTCCACTTGTAGGAGTGCTTGACACAACCAGCTTCCAGTGTGCTGGAGAGGACTTGTGGTACCAGCCACCCAGCTGCTCTGGGAGTGACTAAGTTCTTGGTGCAAGAAATCAGCCGTGGCAAGATTTGAAACAGACACACCTGTCAACATGAGCACAGCAGGCAAAGTAAGCAACAGTTTGTATTAGGAAAGTTTCTTTGCTGCAGCTGAGTAATGCATTTTTAAATGTGAACTCTTTGCAGGGACAGTGTAAATCCTGGTGGTATAGCACAGATTAGAGTTTAGGATGGTACAGAAGCTAGTACAGAAGAGCTGCCTTTATTTGCAGGCTGCTGTAGTTTCCTAGGAAATGGTTGTTAACTCTTCAAGGCAATAGTTTATTTGAGGCACCAGAATAAGAACAACATCCTGTCTGGGTTAGCAAACTCTTTTTAATCTCTGATTTGGTAGTTCAAAATATGATAGAATGTACTAAGTGTTTAGATCAATGCATTTATCTTGTCTACCAGTTTCCATTTTGAGAGCCTACAGTAGCTTAAACTATTTTTAGTTTATTTATAATTCTATCTGCTTGTTTTCTAAAAAGAAGATATAGCTAATATTGTGTTAAATTTATGTAGCTAGTATTGTGTTAAATTTCGGGATGAATTGTGCTGGCATTGGGACAGTTGTTAAATTTGACTCTGCATATAACAACTCTCAAACTTTAATTAATGAAGAACAGAAGTAAACTTCACATGCAATGCAGTACTGAGCTAGGATTGAAGTGAGTAGTTACATCTTTTCTAGAAATTAGATGACAAGAGAGATGAAGGTTGATACCAATACACGTTTCTTCTTGCACTGCTGGCGAGATGCTATCAGACACCCAGGGACCTGCAAGAGGGTTTAAGGGACAAGCAACTAGAAATGGAAAACGACTGAAAGCATGCAGAATGTGCCTTAAGATAGTACGAGGATCATTTGCTGTTACTGCCAGCTCTCTTCACTATTCTAAAACCAAAAGAGAAAGGGGAAAAATGCTCTCTTTAACTCTGAGTTACTTCAAGTGCAAAATTAGTTGTAGCTTACTTGTAGTAAGTCCACCGAGTTCAGTCCTCTATTCAGCATTGGACGGAGCACAGCAAAGGAAAGGTTGTTATGTATCTTGACTGCTTTGATTTCACTGTGTTTATCTTGGAATAACACGGGAGATACAGTGCAATTTATGTAACCAAGCAGCATAATCCTTGTGTCCTGTACAAGGGTGTGTTCCTACACCTGCCCTCCCCCGCTGGTAGAACACAGGAGCAGAGGAAAATGGTTGAGCCAGTGCTTGTTTTAGCAGATGAAGTGGGTGATAGTGTGCTGTTGCTGCATCTGTGGAATCCTGTGGCAATCCGTAAAAGCTCACAGGGACCAAACAATCAGAACAATACCCAGTTAACTAATGTCTAATTATAAAAGAGATTTGTTTGTTCTCGGCAATCCACACTTCTTGGGCACCTTTGTTCCTAGAAACGCTATGTGTGCTTTGCACGTGCAAGTCATGAAATCATCACCGTCTTAAGTGGGATACAACATAAATACATAAACTGCCTTTTAAGTAAGTTTCCTATAAAATAGTGCCCTTTGAAATGCGACCTTTGACCACACTTGTAAATTTTTCACTAATCACACTTTCATCTGAACATTAAATTTAGTATAAATATCTCTTGAAGCAGTTATTTTCAAAGCATTGTGCCCATTCCACTTCTAAATCTGGCTGCTGAAAGTCTGCAATTTTATTTCATATGTTTAGTATTTCCTAGTAATTATTTTCTTTGTTACCAGTTGTGAGTTTGTGGATAATCAGACATTATTTCTACTTCTACTTCAAAAGTTTTGATACTAAAAATTTCTTTGTTGTTTTCCCCTGTGAATTTTGCAGCACACTGGTGTTAAGTTGTCCTGGTCACACAGGATAAGTATGCATGTGCTAAACTTCTTGCATCCTGGATTTGATTCACCTCCATTTCCTTCACAAGATAGTGTTACCTGAACACTTGCAGTCAGTAGACTTTACAGAATGACTGAGGACTTTATAATGTGTCACCCAGGAAAATCATATTTCAGGGACTAGGGTTGTTTAAATACCTAGGATGAGATCTTGAAACACCTCCAAGAAAGAACAGCAATTATGGGGACAGAGAGGTCCCACTGCTTTTGAATACACTACGTTTGAGCTTACAGGGAGGAAACCTGTAAGAGAGCCTGGCATGAGGTGTGGACAATGCTCTTCTCTTTTCTGAGGGCATTTTTCTCCCAGTGGCAGATGGTCAGAGGAGCCCTAAGGCCTGCCATTACCAGGACAAAGCCTGAAGAATTAACGGAGAAACTTCAGTCTAAGATGAAAAAAAAACTGTGTTGGATAGTTGGGTAGTAAATCCATCTGAGTTAAATATCCCTTCTGAGAAGGAGGGTACCTAGCATGGATAATACTGCACTTGAAGGGACTATTCAAGATCACCTCTGTGTAGTGCTACATCAGTTTGCACAGGTGTCCTTTCAGCCATCACCTCGTGGCTGAATTTGGGCTCTACCAGAATGTTTATAAATATGTACTAGGCTCTGAATTCCATTATGAGTGATTTTGTCAGTTCCCAATACTGACAGTTCTAGGCAACACAGACTTTATCACAGCCTGCTAAGTGACATCATTTAGTGTGCCATCTTCAAGAAGATACAAACACAAACAAGTAATGCAACACAGCAAAATAAATTGACCAAGGAAGTTCGCAAAGGAGAAATGAGAATGGGTAAGGCATCCTGTTACCTAGGAGACTATTACACATGCAGCTGAAAACTTGATGTGAGAAATACGAGCAAAGTCACACATGATCTTGATGGAGGGAAAAATTGGCTTACACCGACTTCGGTGTTGACTTTTTTCTTGTTTGGTTTTTTTCCCTGTAGTTTCCCTCTCTTCTCCACAATTATGAGCAAGAGTTTCACATGCAGAAACGGAAGAATCCCTCTGTGTGGTGACTTGAAAATGCAAGTGCCACTCCCCTTTTTTTGCTCTGTTTGCAGGTTATTAAATGCAGGGCAGCAGTGCTGTGGGAAGCCAATAAACCATTCAGCATTGAGGAAGTGGAAGTTGCCCCCCCCAAAGAACATGAAGTTCGCATAAAGGTACTAAAAACAAAATTTAAAACAACTCCTATGATTTGCATTCTATCTTGCTTTTTATTAGCATTAGTTTTATAAATTTTTAAGACCCAGTCAGAAAACGTTCTACTAGAAAGCAGTTGGTAATTAGTGAGCTCCTATGGAGCATGTTTAACATCCTTAATTTTATGATGAGGTTCTTTAAAAAAAAAAAGGGTTTTCAGGATTGTATTTTTTGTTTACTGACATCTGTTTTTCTAATAGGTTGAAAAAAATACAGTACAAGGCAAAATTCAGAATTTCCTGTAGTGTGGAGCAAGAAAATTATTTTGAATCTATTCTAGGAAATAGCTTATTAGGCCTGGGAGCTTCTTTATTTACCTGAATATTTGCCTTAGAGGAATTCAGCAGCTGCCTTAATTTTTTGAGCAGTTTCAAATGTTACACACGTGATGAAAATCCTCTCATGGGGTTGACAAATACATTTGTCAGAATAAAAGTTGTAAATACATACCTGAATATTTCAAAAGAAGTAGTGCTGTTCTAGCTGAAAGAAAAGGCAAAATGTCATATAACACAGTATGTAGCTTAAATTTTTTTAAATGTATCATATACAAATATTTTAAATATATATACAGTATATTAATATAATTATGCAATTATCTAGAACATAAAATAATTGTATATTACATAATTTAGATAAATATCTCTTATATATTGTCATCTAATCTAAATATAATAAATATAAAATATTTCTATATCTAATAAAAACACAGTATTTCTGTTTATAAATAATATGTGATTGTTAATTTGTATTTACATATTTTATAATATTTATATAATATTACATACTTTTCTTTTTTTGTATTTCTATATAAATATTAGGAATAATTTAATTTACTCTGTTCTCCCTAAATAATTGTATTGCTAGAACATTAGTTTTCTGCAGAAAATTCATTGAACTCCCTATAGAACTCAGTACTGCATAGCAAACATTCACAAAGGAGCTCTGCCCTGTAAATTAAAGACTAAATACCATGAAAATCTTAAATCAGACAACTAAATTTGTTTTACCTGTAGATTTATTGTGTGCATATTGGATTTTGGAGAAAAGCAAGTGGCTTTTCCAAATGTAGAGTATCATTTCACTTCTGTATATGACCTGACATAGTTGAACGCAGAAATATTCTTCTCTTTCTGTGAATCAGATCGTGGCCACCGGGATCTGCCGCTCTGATGACCATGTGATAACTGGTGCACTGGTTAAGCCTTTCCCAATAATTCTTGGGCATGAAGCAGCTGGCGTTGTGGAGAGTGTTGGGCAGGGAGTGACTTCAGTCAAACCAGGTATGAAACAGCACTGAAAGCAAACCCTGTGCTGAGTTTCCAGACTCCCCTTAAGTCAAAGATTATTACATTCGTGAGTATTTTTATGGGAAAATATTCCAATTTCAATTTTTTCAAGGATACCTCAAAGGATATAAACATGCTCTTTATGCCTTTCTGTGTCCCCAGTATTGATTTACTTTCAGATTTTCTACTCAATTTCTTTTGGTTTTAGCAAAACCATCTGCAGCTTGTTTTCCACCTACGTAGTGTTTTTCCTGTTGTGGGACTAAGAACGTAGAGTCTTTGCTGCTGTTCATATGAAATCAGGCATTAGCTGCAGGTTCTCTGAACACAGCTTATACAGCTCACCTTCCTCAAGAATAAGGCAAAGCAAAGCACTAGATGACAAACATGTCAGTGCACCTTTTAATTCTTGTAGCAGCTAAATAATCCATTGACTTCAGTTGACCAAAACTTAGGTTTTACTTCACTTTAGAAGCATCAGGGCACAAATGGGGTGCCCATCCTGCTGCAGTTCTTGCATGTGAGCAGCAGCAGTGCAGGTAAGACAACACTACTACCTAAGGGCTGGATTGGTCTGAGGACACACATCCGGACCAGCTGCTCTTCTCCCTACGTGTTCCCTGAACCACAGTGTGTAGTCAGTGAAAGTTGACAATTTTCAGCCAACTGCTGCAAGATGAGATGCGATTCCTCTGCACTTTTATAGGACTGAAAAAATTCTAACAAGGGCTAAATTATTAAGAGAAAAATATGCATGAAAAAATCTACACAAAATCACTCAATTTCCAGGCAGTTTGTTATGATACCTGCGTAGCCCACTTTTAACAGCTCTGTATTTCCAGTGTTTTTGTCCATATTGACAAGTATGAAGTCTGTCCAAAGGAGGTTGGTATGTATGACAAAAAATTTTATTAGAAATTTCTGCTTTAACTCCAAACAAATATGCATATTGCAAATTTCACTGACAACTCTAGCTGCTCATTTCTCAGATGCTGCTTAATTTATACCTCCAAGCTCTAAAAAAAGGCTTCAATTTGTGCAACGATTCTTTAGCAAAATGGTTACTAAGCCCATATCACAGCTCTAAGTTAATTCAGGGTCGAGGTAGTGGGGGCATTTAATGTTCTGTAGGTATCTTTCATTTTTTTGTAGAAATCAAAAATTTCCCTTGACTTTCAATGTGTGAAGGATTAGCCACATTTTAAAACTGACAAATCATAAACCAGTATGTATCAGGAAATACCTGTTTAGAAATTACTAGGTATTTACCATATATCATTGCTGTGGAAATTGCATAGGAGTAAAAAATTGCACTGGGAAGCTATGTGCTTCTTTGTTAATCACATAATTACGCTATAAATTAGAGATGCTGGCTTAGATTGTGTGTGCCACTGCTTCTCAGACAAGTATTTTACCCACCTTAACACAACACTAATAGGACTGCTATAGAGCAAAGATGCTCAAAAGGACTGACAAATTAATTCTGAATTCCCCATTCTTTGTATGCATGGTTAACAGCCCTGTTATCTTGGCACTCCAATCTGCTGTCCTAGTGGATGTCAATTTTTATCTCAATTTCTTTACTGAAAGAAGGTGTATTACTACCTTCTTTTTACACACAAGATGCAATAAACTGCTGAGTAAGTACTTCAGAAGTGACAGTAGATAACATGGTCTTATGACATAGGTCTAACTCGGTTCTGTGGAAAGACCAGAAATTTTGCACATCAAAACTAGTTGTCATAACTTTGCCCTAATTATGTCTTTTATATAAAACACAGAGAGATGGTTCATTTTACAAAAGCAGCAGAAGGAAATAAAACCATTGTGCATTCCTAGTACATATTTGCCTGGGGACTAAATACACTTGCTTCATATTTTTACCTGTATGCTTCTTGTTTCCCTTTTTTAATACTCTGTCATTACTGTTTTATTTCTAGGAGACAAGGTTGTTCCACTCTTTGTTCCACAGTGTGGGGAATGCAAGAGCTGCTTAAACACCAAGGGTAACCTGTGCTGTAAAACTGAGTGAGTTTTCCTGGATTCCTTACAACCCTATTTTGATTTTACTTTATCCAAAACTGTTTACAAACAACAAATTTCACTTGCCATTATGTGTGGTCATCTTTCAAACAGCCTTGGTGCAAGTAATGGATTAATGCCTGATGGCACCACCAGATTCACCTGTAAAGGAAAAGCAGTTTACCATTTTCTTGGTACAAGCACCTTCACTGAGTACACAGTAGTGCATGAATCTGCTGTGGCCAAAATCGATTCTGCTGCTCCTCTGGAAAAAGTTTGTCTAATTGGCTGTGGATTTTCAACTGGTTATGGGGCTGCTCTGCAGACTGCCAAGGTAAATATTGTGGTGGGTGTTTGTGATATTTTATGGTGTCTGTTCAAGATTGTGTAGCCTGCAAGCAGGTTGTCAGCATGGCAGCCAGGAGGTAGAGACTCTGTTTAGTTCAGTGTGATAAGAAGATACTAGTTCTTTGCCTACTTCAGATTCTGTCTCTAGGGTGTCAGAAGTCTTCAACTCAAAATCCAGTAAAATTATTTATTACCATCTATAATGTTTTCTCTCATAGCTTTATCACCCCTAGAAAAAGTTACAACAGACTTCACTTTTTTATTGTAATTGAACTCTAGGAGTACATAGAAGCCTATATAGGCAACATTCACAATTGTAGCAATATACCAATGTGAGTTTTAGAGCTGCTCTGTCTCCAGCTGAGTGACGCTACAGATCTTAACACCACTGGAATATAAAGCGTCATTAAAACAATGCGTGTCTAAACCTGAAGCTGAGACATATAATGAAAACCTGGTCTCAGAAATGTATTTCAGGGACATTTCTCCTAGTCACATGTAGCATTATAACAGCACAGCTGGCTACTGCAGTAGCAGGTATGCATGTGCAAATTCCTTCTCAGCAGGAAATCTCTAAATTGCGAGAAGTGGCTTAAGTGAAATCATGTTGATAATGAAGAAATGCACGGTACTTTCCCTGGCCTGTAACAATATGCCATGTTTATGTGATTGTTATTATAGGTGGAACCAGGCTCCACCTGTGCCGTCTTCGGCCTCGGAGGAGTTGGCCTCTCTGTTATCATAGGCTGCAAGGCAGCTGGAGCTGCCCGAATCATTGCCGTGGACATCAATAGCAGCAAGTTTGCCAAGGCCAAGGAGCTGGGAGCCACCGACTGCATCAACCCTAAAGATTTGGATAAGCCCATCCACGAAGTGTTGATAGAAATGACTGGAGGGGGTGTGAACTACTCCTTCGAGGTCATCGGCCGTACAGATACCATGGTATGCAACCAAAAGATGGGGTGACATGAGGCATTAGCTCCCTAGCACTCTCTTCATCAGGCCACCAAACACCAAGGAGGAGGAGCTGGGAGCCATTGGCAGAGTGCTAGGCTAACTTCAAACCTGTTAAGTCCAGCCACTGAGATGCAGGGACAGAAGGACACTCAAGAATTTAGGAAAGGGAAATTCACTGTAGTGCCCTGGACAAACCAGGGTGACTACATTTCACACAGCCCATTATCTGCTCTCCAAAAGTGGCTTATCACTAATAATTTAGACAAAATGGTCGAGAAGAGTAAAGCTAGGATATATTTAACCAGTGAGAGCAGACACAGTGTTGCGAGCAGATACAACAGACAATTTTATAATGTGGTTTCAGTTACAAAAATTAATTGCAATAAGAGCATTTATTGCAATAAGAGAGGATGAGACGGAGTTTAAACTTCTGTACCCCAAGGACAAATCTTGCCTGACTCTGGGCGTCCCTCTGTTTCTAATGCAGACTGCAGCCTTGGCCTGTTGCCATTATAACTACGGAGTCAGTGTGATTGTGGGAGTGCCCCCTGCAGCACAAAAGATCACTTTTGATCCCATTCTCCTCTTCACTGGTCGCAGCTGGAAAGGCTCCGTCTTTGGAGGTAAGGACTTAGAAAGATGTGATTTAACTGGCTAGGGAAACTTGTAAATCATCTTGAATGAAACAGGATATATCCAATTAATTGTCTAGGCTGTCTTATTGGAAGTTGAAAGGGAATTAATTATGGGAACTTTTAGTGAATGGCAAGAGAAGGAAGGAGAAAAAGAGAAAGGGAGGGACGGAGGGGGAAGAAAGAGAAGAAGACACAGAGAGAAAGAAGGACATAAAAAGACAAAAAATATAGAAAAAGAGGGAGGAAAGTAGTGGGGGAAATGAGAAAAAAAAGAAGAGAAGCAAAAGAGAAAAAGAAAATGAGGGGCAGGGGAGGGAGCAGGATGGATAAAATAAAAAGGAGGAAAAAAGATAAGGAGAGAGATAAGAGGAGAGAGATGACAGAAAGAGGGGAGAAAAAGAGCAAGTGCAAAAAAGAGAATGAGAAGAATAGAAAGAGAGGAAGAGACAGCAGGAGAGATGGAGAGTCAGGACTGTAAAGGACATCAGGGCTTATACTCAGCTGATTTCCACAGAGGTCAGAACCCAGCTTAGCCTCTGGCCAGATGCCAACAGTCCCTTCCTATGCTTTCTCTTTTTGGAGCTCTCTCAGCAGTCCGACACTCAGCAAGTCCCAGCTCACCCGACACAAAGGCCACAGAAAACTTGTTTCCAATAACAGGTTTTCTCACTCCTAACCAGTTCCTCCCATGTATTCAAAAGACAGTTGAATAAAATAACAGAGACAAATCATATTCCTCTAGAAGGGCATCCTAGTATTTATGACAGCTTTATCTAGTGGTGCTTGTAAGAAAAGAGAGACACATCCACCACTCACTCCCCAATTTTGAGCAGACAATCAAGTTTCAGCTTACCAACATGGATGTCAGCACTCTGGGTTTTATATGAAATGCGATTAAGCTGAAACAGTATTTAATGTGGGGGAAAGTTTGGATTCTGTAAGGACTGACATTTGTACTGGTGTTCTGCTGAGTTTGTCATATGTGGAATAGCTGCACTTTGTGACATGGGCACTTTGTTCCCATGTTTCCTGCTTGCACCCTGTGTTACAAAGGTAAAGCCATGCTGCCACATTTCATCCTATTACTCTGCTACAGAAAGTTTGTTCCAAACTTAAGCTGCCCTGGGTTTTATGTATTCTCAGAAGCGTTTAATTTCATTATGCATTTTCTGTGGGGTTTTTTTTCAGGCTGGAAGAGTAAAGATGCAGTTCCCAAACTGGTTGCTGACTACATGAACAAAAAGTTTGTTCTGGATCCATTAATAACCCACACACTACCTTGGACAAAGATCAATGAAGGATTTGATCTTCTAAGGGCAGGAGAGAGGTAAACATTATTTCATTATAAAGGTTCTGTATAAATAACCTAAAGTAGATGTATGGTAAGACAAAGCCTGACTTCACGGCAGAGCATGGGGAAGGCAGCTTAGCATGTCTCTTAATCCCTCCCAGTGTGTTCCCATGGGTTGCAGCTGGAGTAATAAAGCCAGCAAACCTTCAGCTTTTGAAATGCAGTGGGCCCTTGCAGAAGAACTTTCAGATTCTAGTTTGAGCAGAGACACTGGGTGGCAGAGGGAGAAAAGACTACACAATTGAGGAAGCCTCTTCCCAGTACCCATTGGAACACACAACCAAGGGAGCATGGGAGTGCCAAGCTGTAGAGTGCCAAGAGTTAGCTACATCATATTCCAAGAAACATTTCAGGATGAAGAGCAGGAAAACAGAAATAACCTATTCCTCTTGTGAGTTAGGGAACAGAGTCTCTGTCCAATTGGTCCTAAAGTCACTGGGTACTTGACCTTGAACTTCAGAGCTTTTAAAAAAGGAAGGTACTTGGCATATATATATACATTGCAAACTTAGAATTAAGCTCTTGTGCTTTCCTCAAATATTATGAAAGTTCAGCTCAGACTGTTTTCATAGGGTATTGAAATTGGAAATATTTTTTGACTGAGACATTTGACAATTGCCCTTGGCAGAAGTAGGAAATGCATTTGTGTATCTTAGTATATGTGGGGACTACCCTTTTTGAAAATTCTGGATGTTTATAACTTACAGAGTCTGGAGAATTACATTCATGTTTTCTTTTCATTGTCATTTACTATCAGTTATTTTAGAAGTTTTTTGCTCTGAATATAGAAAGCAAGTAACAGAAGAATTTCAGCCCGTGAGGTTTGTTCTCAGGTTCTAACGATGCAGCACACACTTCATTTTTGATTGTCTTTATTTTACATAGGCTATCAATGTTAGTTCTAGTTTTTAGTATAACAAACAGGAAAGTGGTGAGGACAGAGATGCCAGCAGTTTTGCTAGGATACTGACAGTCAGCCTGAAAATGGAGGCACGTTGCAGCTGATCATTTTTATGGAGTATAATACTTCAGTGTTTCAGAGCAGGATAAGCTGAACCAGTTACCCCGTAACTGGAAATATATGTCTAGGCCCCTCTCTCAGGAACTTCTCAGGCTGTAGCTGGTAATTAATTACTAGGAGCCCTGGGCTTCATCAGTGAAGGCTTTGCAGTCTTCTGTGAATTTTTTTCTCTACATTTGCAGCAAAGTTTGCACATCTGCTCTGTCTTTTTGCTGCAAGCTGGGGAAGGGGCAGGCAGGGAGGGAGTACCTGTTTGACAGCAATAGCACAGATGATCAGAGAAAGCATTAGTGTTCTGCTGATGTCAGCCCAGGGCATTTTCTACTCACTAACTTGTCATCTTATACTGCAGCATCCGCAGTGTCCTGACATTTTAGGGTTCCCGGACATTAAGCAGCAGATGGCTCAGCACCAGTATGAACTTCACCATCCTTCAACAGAACTTGTATCAATGCAAACCAAGAATTTCCTGAAAGATCTACCACTACCCTTGAATAAAAGGATCAAGCTCAAAGCCCACATTTCAAGCACAGAATTTATAAATGAAACCATCTTTTTCCTTCTACCTTTCTCCTCATTTTTGTTTTAAATTCTTTATATTGTGCTGCAATTTTTTTAGCAGACAGTTATGAATTACAGGACTTGCTCCTGTCACAGGTGTTATAAAAAGTTTGGATTTTAAAAAATTACTTATCATATGCAATCTTTTAATAAAATAAAAAGGAAGAAAACTGCTTCTTTAGGCTTCCATAACACTGCAAGCTTAAGAAATTTGTACTTGCAGTTCAGCATAGTAAAACTCTGGGTTAGAACTGTGTATCCATCCTGAATGACTGTATCATTCCAGTGCCTAATAAGCAAGGAATGATATAGCAGAAATTAAAATTTATGGTGATCATGTGTTTGAATTAATAATTTAAGCAAATCATAGACTTAGGTACTGGAGAATGTCCCACCACTCAGTATTTTACCAGATTAACAGTCCCAAACATTTTATGCAAAACTAGCGTGTGGTGGTTTGTATTTGGTCTTTTGGGGTTTTTTTACCTTTATGCCTCTTTCTTGGGGTTGTTTTAGTTGTTGATCAGTGGTTTAGGTTTTAGACCTTTGGCCAATTTATACATGTGCCTCTGATGTTTGGGAAGCAGTGTGAAGAAATATGAATGTGCACCAAGTATTGTTTTTTGTTTCCATTTTACAAAGGGGAGGCTTCTTAATTTCTTAAGTATGGATACAGAATAAATGGGAAGAAACAGGTGACTGGTAACAGTTTCCAACAACTCAAACATAAAGCATCTTAGTGTTTTCTGAAACTGCAATGTGGAAACAGGAACAGAGGATATTTCTATCTGGGCAAATATGGTCAAGATTAACATATCTTTAGTATGGACTAATCAGAGCTCAAAGGCACTCAAAGGCATGGCAGCTGGGTAGAAGAGCCTATGAAGCAAGGGGACTATGCTACTGATGACTTACATATTTGTGTCAGCAAAAAGAGCCTTTGAGTAGCCCAGCTAGTTTAATGATTTGAGGATCAAGAGATTACCGTTTAACAGAAGATCCTGAAACACATCGATTAACTAAATTTACACAACAATTGAGAGCTGAACTTCAGTCCTCAGTGTAAAAGAGCTAAAGTACAACAAACTTTATTTCTATCCTCTTCAGGATGATGCAAAGCCCATTTTTGTGGTTGTCATCTGCCAAGCATAGGAAACACCAGCTGTTAGTATCTTTAGTAGGATAGTTGCTGGAGTCCAAAATAATAAACCCATTGCATCATTCTTATTAGGGGTATTTTATAAGGCAGCCATCTAGATCTGTCTTCACATGGAGGAATTATGTGTATTCTGACTGGGAAACAACAAAAAGTTCATATGTTCCTAGAGTATTTTGCCCTGCAGACACTCATCAACACTCAGCTGAAGATGAATTTATTTGTGTGATTGTATAGCTTGGACAGAAGGTTTCTGACGGCCCTTCCTAATGACTCTCTGGCTCTGAGGTGCTCCAGGGGATCCAGAAGCTCTGGACAGCTCTTGCAAAGCTCTGTGTAAGCCTCGATTTATGAGCTTTCCTGGGAGCAAGTAGAGACCACATGCCCCATCAGAGCACCAACTGTCCATCAGCACATGATGAAACCATGAAAAATCCAGTAATTTCCCAAGAAACAAACTAACTGCCAGACAAAGCACAAATGGTGTTTCCTCGGACCTTCAACTATGGCAGTGTTTAACTGAACATCACTTGGCCTTGTGTACAACTGAGCAGTCCATGTTTGTGTTCTCCCACCACATCCCACCCACCCAGACACTCCCCCAGGAAATGGCACACACTCCAGATCTATTTTCACATGCTTTTAAGATCACACTCCCTGACAGTGCATCAAAGCCAAATGATCATTCCCACACAACGTAATTTCCTCCAACGCTTCCACGTTATCAGATGGACACCACAGATCCCAGTAATAAAAACAAATGTGCTACACAGATACCTGGGAGACAACAAGCCCATGTTTTGTTCAGGGGTTATCACATCTTTGGACAAGTGAAAATTTTTTTTCTCTAAGAAGATACATAAATCATACTAGAAGCCATGATAGATTTAGTTCTTTTTTAATGCAGCACATTCACCAGGCTGAATACTGAAAATCTTTAAAACTTCATTCTAAAACTCCTTACTCCTGGGAAATTATACATCATCATCATCATTCATGGTCTGATTGAGGCTACCAGAGGTGTGCAAACAAATGTATAGTAAAGTAGAAATTTCCTGGGAAAAGCTGCTAAACATCCCTGTTTATCTGAAATACAGATAAAAATTTTCCACAAGAGCATGTCTGCTCAAGAGCCAGTTGCTCACCTCCAAGACAGGAGCATGTCATCACCTAGAGGCTGGGTTGACCAGCAGGGCTGGGGAACTGAATGCCAAGCAGCACTTCCATGTGACTGGGACCACTGTCACACCACAGGGCTGCCATGCTCTGTGCAAGAGCTCAGACAGCTGCTGGGGCAGGATAGAGCAGCTGGGCTGCATCCCCGAGGCCGGAGATGGATTCAGGGAACTTGACACCTGGGGACTTGGCCTGCCAGTTCTGAGTCTTGCAGCTGCTACCAACCTTCCTCCCTCAGCCCATGAAACAGGGCTGGGATATTCAATAGCAAGCACCAACATGTTATAAATGAGAGACAAAAGTCTCGATATTTAGTAAAATTTAGATGGTTTTATTTGATATAGAAAGAATAAGCAGCATGCTAGGGAATGTGAGGGGTTACTGTTTATTTTATGCTTTATTGAACCTTGGTTTGTAGGTTTTTTTAATATTATGTTTTTTTGTTGCAATTAATAATTTTTGGTTTTTTGTTGTTATAATTTTGCTAGGTAAGCAGTGGTGGTTGAATAAACATTTTTATACAAATTTACAAAGTTTTTGGGTGATAATTAGTTACAGATAGCTATCTGGTTTTTGTAGATAACCACCAGAGAAGTTTTGGAACTCTAGTCTTTGAGATAAACAGTATTGATCAGACAAAGGCAGGAAGGGCTATTAGGAAGTCTGATTTTGCAAGCTGGTAGCTGATACAACTTATTTGGAAAACATAACATAATATAAAGTAACATAATACAACATAATATAACATAACAAGGTGATTTTAAACAGAATTGTTTTATTATATAATTTTTTTAATCTAGTGTTCATGCTTCAGTTCAGAGCTTAGTATTCTGGTTTATACAAACCCCTATGCTTTTGTGATTAACACGAATCTTTTATCAGTTATCACAAACACAAACCTCTGCAGGCAGTCGGCCGAACATGTAAACATGGAGCTGACATCTTCCCAAACATAGCAGCAGTTCCCAAATACACACTGTGCTTGTCATAGCCTGGTCCTCCAACAAGCTGCTGTTCATCCTGCCTCCCCTATATATCACCTTGTCCAATGCCTCAGCAGAAAACAGCTCTGGGGCAACATGAAGAGCCCAGGGGGTATGAACCCAAAAAACTGGTTACGCAGGAGTGATGAAAATATGTCCTTGGAAAAAACCCAAACCTTTATTGACAAACCCTCCCCTTATTACTCCAGAGAAAATAGCAGCAATAATACTCACAGTAAAGCTTCAACCTAAGAGGTGGTGTGGGTTTGTCCATCCCACCACGTTTTCATTGCCTTTTTTTTTTTTTTAATTTTTAACCTCTTTGCAAATATCTTAGTGTGAATGGCCAGCAGGTCGAATGCTCCAACGTGGCAAAAAGGAGACGCCAAGGAAGCCCCAGCAGTGCCAAAAATCTCCTCCCTCCACATCTGCCGGAAGCGATTCAAGGCGAAAAAAATCTCTCTGAGCTCTCTGAGCCTTTAAGGTGGGGAGAGCAAGGAATGACCCAAGGGCAGAGTAACTGATAAAAGCCTCCCTGGAGGACTTCTGCCCCATCCATCTCCCTGCCGCTACCCAGCTCCTCCCCTCAGCTCTCCCTGGGCTCCTCAGCATCCAGCACCCGACACAGATTAACCAGCGCTCTCCAGCGACGGTGCCGCACCGGGACTGCTCCCGCTCCACGCCTGGGGGATTCTGCAACGCGCGGGGGCAGCAGCTTCCCTCCAGCCTGCGGCAACGACAGACACAGCTCTGCTAAGACCACATGGCCACTGCGGGAAAAGTAAGGACATGGCATTTCCTCTCCTCCTTCCCGAAGGAAGGAATGCGAAATGTGCTGCAACGGGCTCAGCCTGCACACCACTCTGCATACCCTCTTTCCTCCGCCCTCACTCCCCCACCTCTTCCAAACCTCTGACAATTTCACCAGATTCTGCTTTCGGACAACTGCACTGTCCATACCTGCACTGGGCAGTGCATTCCCCCTCTGTCCTGCCCAGCTGCTCAGGAGACAAAATCTAGAATTGTGCTGCTCTGCAAAACACTCTCCCCCTCAATCCCACTCTGTCCTCCTGCTCTGGCAGCAAAAAGAGCTCTTCAGTGGTGCCTTCTTCAGCCACTCATTTCCTGCACCCACCCTTTTCAAGCTACAAGCTCCATCTTGCTGATGTCAAACTGCTTTGAGTCGATTGGCACAGGGTTTGAGCAATGTCACACACAAATCATCCTTTTGGCAAGGACAGAAATTATCCATTGCCAGCCAGGCTGGGACTCTTTTGTAACCTCTTTTTAGGTACCTTCAGCCCACTGAAACTAAAATTCTGTCCTGCCTGCATTAAGCTGCAGAAGTACTCATGTTGCCGTCACATCTGCCCCATACACCAGATGAACCAGTCACTTCATTTTGCATTTCACACTTCACAATAAGCCAGTGTTTACTGAACATTGCTTGGTTTCACATAAAGCTGAGTATTCCAATGTTACTGCTCTCCCACCACATTCCACCCAATCAGCAACTCCCAGAAAACAGCACAAGACAGATGTGTAGCTCTAGAAGTGTGTGCTGTAGTGTGCAGAGATACACCTTGTGCAGCTCTGGCTTTAGTGACTGTAGGACAACTGTCCTGGCCTTTTGTCAAAGATGAACCTTTCCATGCAATGTATTCCTGTCGGTTGTTTTCAGGTTATCAGGTGCAGGGCTGCCATTGCCTGGGCCCCCAACAAACCGCTCTCTGTTGAGGAGGTGGAAGTTGCACCTCCAAAGGCAGGGGAAGTCCGGATCAAGGTAAAAATACATTTTATTAATATTTTCTGCTTTATGGGAGTTGCTCTTCTTCTGGCTGTACCTTGGATATAACCAAGTGATCTGTGTCCACCCATGAGCCTTAACTGTCCAGAGAAGTTCTGTGGAAAGTCCTTCCACAAACTGAGATAAACAGAGGCTGCACAATTTCTAGAAATCACCATTTATTCTTTTCTCTCCAGATTGTGGCCACAGGCATCTGTCACTCAGATGATCACGTTTTGAAAGGTTCCTTGCCTAATGTAGAATTCCCAGTTATACTAGGCCATGAAGGAGCTGGAATTGTGGAAAGCATTGGAGAAGGTGTGACCTCAGTGAAACCAGGTAACCAACACACAAACACACACTCAGGATTCATGCCTCAAAGCTCTGCCAAGAACTCAGAAACATCCCCATGCCCCTGATTCAGTGGTCAAAAACTGAGTGCACACTCATTGCACTAGTCTCTCGTGGTCCACTTTCCCAATTGTTCCTCATGTAGACAAATAGGACCGGGAGCATTCATCCTCACTGGGAAAGCAAAGGGTTTGGTTGGTTTCTGCCCTCAGAAAGCTCAGAAGAGGCGATACCACAGGCAATGCCCTCAAGGCCTGTGGAGCAAGAGGTACCCAATAGAGATTCACTTTGTTGCAGGTGACAAAGTGATCCCCCTTTGCCTCCCACAGTGTGGGGAATGCAGCTATTGCCAGAATCCTGAATCCAACTACTGACAGAAATTCCAGTGAGTTTGCTTTGCCTTCCCCTACACCTACATGGGATTGACTTTATGACAAGTCTGACACCCCTATCAGTGCTTTAGTCAATCAAATATAAATGTTGGTACCTCCCCACAGTTTCTCTGAACCTCAAAACCTCCTGCCAGACAAGACCAGCAGATTCACTTGCAAAGGGAAGCAGATCCATCACTTCGTGTGGGTCAGCACCTTTGCAGAATACACCGTGGTCCCAGAGTACGCCGTTGCCAAGATAGATGCTGCAGCACCTCTGGACAAAGTCTGCTTGTTTGGTTGTGGGTTTTCCACAGGCTATGGGGCTGCCATCAAAACAGCCAAGGTTGGTATTCAGGCGTGTTTAACACCCCACAGCCACCCTCACAACCTCATCAATCCTGTGCAAAAGAAACCTCCCCCTCTTCCTCCACCTCCTTTTCCTGCTGGAGACTCACAGGGTCCCATCTGTGCAGGTAAAACCAGGCTCCACCTGTGCCATCTTTGGCCTCGGAGGAGTTGGCCTCTCTGCTGTCATGGGCTGCAAGGCAGCTGGAGCTGCCCGCATCATTGCCGTGGACATCAACAACGACAAGTTTGCCAAGGCCAAGGAGCTGGGAGCCACCGACTGCATCAACCCTCGAGACTTCAAGAAGCCCATCCAGGAGGTGATCACTGAGATGACCGGGCAGGGCGTGGACTACTCCTTTGAGGCCATCGGGCACGCGGACACCATGGTAGGTGGCACTTCAGCACCTGTTCTCCCCCCCACATCACCACAGGCTCCTCTCAGGGCAAAGGTCACCCCTGTGGGACGTTCCTTGGCTGCTGCCTGCACTGCTGGATGCAGAAAGGCAGTCAATTGCCTTGGGGATAAAGCAGTGTACAAATCTTAAAAGAGGCCACAAGCTCTCCAGGTCTGCTCCACAAGGGGGGATGTGTGTTTCTTCAGATTACCTGGGAAGAATGGGAGCTTGCACAAAAAGAGCACTCCCCTGTCCAACTCATCACGGCTTTCTCTAATTCTCCTACCTGTCTCATCAGATTGCTGCCTTGGCTTCCTGCAATTTGAACACTGGCATCTTTGTGATGATTGGGGTAACAGATTCAGAGATTTCCATTGATCCCACGCTTCTGTTGACTGGCCGTAGCTGGAAGGGGACTATGTTTGGAGGTATAAGACTTAAGAATACAGTCTAAATATTTCAGCTTTTTCTTTCATGGTGGTTGAAAAGTCGTATTAAGAGAGGGTTTTCAAGTAGAAGGCAACTAAAGAGGAGCACTGCATTGCCTGTATTGAACATTAGCATTATACATGCAAATAAACCGCAACCAGTATAACAAGAGTAACCCACTCATTCTAAGGAGCAGAAAATCTCTCACAAGAGTGTGGCACCAGCACTGGTCACTCAGTAACCAGACTCACACAGTAACACTACCTTACCAAAACAGCCTTACTCCCATTAGTCATGCAGCTGCTTTCTCCTGTTTCTAGGCTGGAAGTCGAGAGAATGTGTCCCCAAATTAGTTTCCAGCTATTTGGAGAAGAAATTCAATTTAGACTTGCTGATCACGCACACACTGCCATTTGCTAAAGTGAACGAGGGATTTGAGTTGTTACGTGCAGGAAAAAGGTGAGATCCTGACCAGCAGGAGCAAGGTACAGCAAAGCTAAACACGTCCTCCTAAAATTCCAACAGGCAGGGCATGCAACCCTGGCTTCCCAAAAAGCACCTGAGCCTTTTGAGGAAGCAGAGCCTCACAGCCGAGTGATGGCAAGATCTGCCACAGCCCAGAGGGAAGAACACAGGGAACCCTCCTGCCAATGGTTCAGCTCAGCACAGATCCTGTGGCCTTATCCCCTGAGGGCTTCCCCTCAGCAGGGATATGAAGGCTGTCCCACTGCTGCACGTCTCATGCAGCTCAGTCAGAGCTGGATGACTGACAAAGAAGCGGCCAGTTCCCAGGCACACCTGCCTGCCATGCTACCTGCTCCTGGGCTGCAGCAAACCCTCCCTTCCCTTCCACTTTTCAGTATCCGCACTGTCCTGCTCTTCTGAAGGACACAGCCAAGGAAGCCAAGAGGGACTGGCACAGCAGATGCTCTCCTGGCCCGGGCCCTTCTCAAGCAGCACCTCAGCTTGTGGGGCACAAGGAGAAGAGAATGAGGAAAGAACGAGGAACTCACCTGTGCTGGTGTCACTGCTAATCCCCCTTTGCCTGGACAAGACCCAGAAGGATGTCTCTCTGAAGAAAATGCTTTTACTAATAAAGGTTTTAAACAAACTCATCCAACACAGAGCACTCAATCATTAGAAATTCCAGGCCCTTGGGACAATGGGTTGACGGATCAGGAACACAGGTAGTGATTTCCTTGACCTGTCTGTAACAAGGAATTTTACTGGTAGGAGTTGGAAGATCCGTCGGGTCAATGCATGGCTCTGAGACCGGTGTAAGCAAAAAAAATTGGGTTTTTTGACTGTGGGGTGATCTATTCAACACCTTCTCTACTGACACGTGACAGGATGAGCCTTTCTCAGAGGGAAAAAGGACTTCTAGCACAGGAGCTAGCACAGCTCTTTGACAGAGCTTTAAACTAGTCTGGGAAGGGGAATGGGAAAATACCAGGCTGGCCAGTGATGAACAGTGGGATTGTGTGTCAAAACATGAGGAAAGGAGCACTACTGGGATACCTCAATCTGCTTCACAAGTGTTGGCTACAAAGTACCACATGTCGAAATATTTCTATACTAATAAATGCAGCTTGAGGAACAACCAGTGATGACCTGGAAGGTATTGCCCAGTGCCAGAGACTTGATATCATTGGCATCAGTGAAACTGGTGGGGCCAGTCCTGTGACATCCCTGTTGGATGGTTACAGGATCTTCAGGAAGGAAAGGCAGGGCAGAAGAGGCAGGTGGGTGGCACTCTATGTAAGAGCAGCATTGGAATGTATGGATCTGTAATGGCACAGTTAAGAGCCTCTTGGTGAGAATCAAGTGGCAAACAAACAATGTGGATGTCGCCATGGGCGTCTACTATAGACCTATGCCTTTGCTCTGTATTATTCTCTCCTAATTTTTCTTTCTTTGATCCATATTTGTCCTCTTTAGATCCTGATCTCAGTCCAGAAGCTTTTCTCCTGATCTAGTTTTGACCTTGCAACAACCTCTGAGAAATTTACAGACTGTAATGGGGAAGAGATATGTACATTTATGTCCCGTCACATATAAATGTGGGTGCTAGAGGTGCTATACCTGGGCGATCAGAAATCATAAAGTAAAATTCCTCCTTATATTGCACAGTGAAATTCTGTAGGATGTACTATGATCACAGCTAGTCTGTCAAAGGAATTCGTTCTGAGCATAAATAAAATAAAGGAAAAAAATTTAAAAATGAAAAAAAAAAAAAAGAGTAAGGCTAAAGGGTCCCCCCAAGTTGAACTATTCCATCATTCTATGATAGCATGGACTCAAAATCAGCAATTGCTGTACGAGTCCTGTTCTCCATTTTAAGTTTCTTTTTCATTTAGCCAATCTCCTTCACTAGGGTGAACGGAATTAATTTTTCATTTTAATAGACTTTTATCAGTATTTTTTTTATATCTCTGCTATCTACGATATATCAGGGTGGATCTAACTCCCACTTTCCTTACCTCATTTACCTCATTCTGCTATCATTTTGTATGAGGTAGACATTATCTCTGTTCTAATGGAAATTTAAGCACCATGGCATCTTATAGAATAGTGAATTACCATTACTGCTAACAAAAGCAAAGCCCTATCTGCAGGGACATGATCTAGTTTTTTCTTCACAGCAGAATGGAAAAATTATCTCTGAAACAGGTGCCCAGTTGCACTGTGGACAGAAACGTAATGCCGACTCCTTAAGAAAGGCACCAGTATTGGGCTCTAACTTTTAATTAAAAATTATTGAAGCCTGCTGCAGGCAGCAGAAAAGATAAGATTTGTACTTAGCCCTCATAAGTGCATGTCAGCATCTATTCCACAGAGATTTTTGTCAAATATTCTTCCGTCTTTCCATCTCTTTGATACAGGCAGCAAACATCCAGAATGTAAAGAAGGGGACAGAAAACTGACTACCAAGGTGAAGACAAACACCAGGAGCTCTGTTCCTGTGTGTACAAACATCTGACCTCACAGACCAGCTATTAAAACCAACAAAATACACGAATATATACAGCAAGTCAGGACAGCGCATATTGTAGAATACAGATACAGGATCTGCCATTAAAAAGTTAATCATTAAATCCATGCCTGCTGACATACAAGTTTGATCTCTATTACCTGGATAAGAAGAAAACAACAAACACCAACTGTCTGTAATATACACAAAAAACTGCACAGCAACAGGATCTCTGTTTCAACTCCGTGCAAAATTACATATATTTCAAATGCATTTCAGAGGCGCCAGCTCCCTATGGCACTAAACTGCAAGCAGGGCAGACAGCAATTCACAAACCTGTGTTGTCTTCACATCAGTGGTGGGTTAGCAAGTTTGGGGGCACTAGAGCATCACGTGGATGCTTTAAGGAAAAATAACAATACACGTTTGAGAGACCTTTTTAGAACCATTGTGTAGGTTACACACTCAACAGCAGACACTAGACATGTCTTAAGAGCCATGAAATGCCAGCACAAGTAGCATCTTTATGTCCTCATGTGTGAGATGAAATCATAAGCCATATTTATGGAATGCTATCTAGGAAGCAGGTGAATGATTTCATTCTCTGTTACCGGACTTTTAAAATTTGTTGGTTTCAACTTCAACCACATGAGATATCAGCCATACAGCAATTGTCCTCTGGAATTGCTTTCCAGCTAGCATGCAATGCAGAAAACAGAATGGGAATCAAAGCCAACTACTCTATATCTCAGGACTTCTGTGAAGTGCATCTGTCTGAACAGCCTACAGAGGATTTTTGGTTACGGCTGAGCACTTAAATTAGCCCACTTTCCAGCTGAAGTGAGGATTGCTAGGCATGGGAAAGTACATGAAAATCCTGGACAAGAACTGTATTTTACTCCACAATTTCTGGTGGGTGACCTGATAGAATAACAGGCATGAAAGAGAGTAGGTTTAGCTATTAGGAAGAAATTCTTCACTGTGAGACTACTGACGCACTGGAACAGGCTGAGGAGAAGTTGTGGATGCCCCATCCCTGGCACCATTCGAGGCCACTTGGATGTGGTTATGAGCAATTTTGCCGAGTGAGAGGTGTTCCTGCCCACGGCAAGGGGTTGGAACAACATGATCTTTAAGGTCCCTTCTAACCCAAGCCATTTTGTGATTTTGTGAAGGACATGTGAAACCACTGTAGAGCTCTGTGGGCCAAGCTCCAGTCCACAGAGTAACACCTTTCTGATTCATTAATGCTACATTTTCGTTCTGATCCCATCTACTCCGTTTTGCTAATCCAAATGTCAACAGATGTCTTTTGATTAAAAAGAAAAAACGTACATATACATATATAGAGAGAGAGACATATAATCTTTCTGAATAGCCAAAGAGTTAACTTCTCCTCATTACAGCATTCTAAATGGCTAATAATCCAAAAAGGGCGTTTATGTCATTAGTGGCAGTCTTCTAGGAAATTATCCCATTCCTCAGGTTGGCAAAAGTGTCCTTTCAGCCACACGGAAGGAAGATTCCTTTCTATCTGTGGGAGTTACCTCACACTCTGGATGCTCATCTCAGCCTAGTCCTCCAACAAGCTCTCGCTCATCCAATCTCTGCAATGCATCACCTTGTCCAATGCCTCGGCAGAAAGCAGCCCTGGGAGAACCTGAAAAGCCTGGGTGGAGTGAACCCACTTACAAACCTGCTTACACTGGAGTGAAGCACACGTGTCCTAGAAAAAAAATCCTCTTCTGACATTCTCCTGTCAATGCTGGAGTGAAAATAGCAACAACACACAATAAAGCTTCAACCTAGGAGGACATGTCTTTTTGCCCACCACATTTTCACTGCCATTTGTTTTGTTTTGTTTATTTTTCTTAAATTTTTAATCCTTATGCAAATACTGTGATGTGAATGGCCACCAGATCAAATACTCCTACCGGGTAAAAAGGGAACTGCGAGGAAGCCCCAGCTGTGCCGGAGATCTCCTCCCTCCACACCAGCCGGAAGCGATTCAAAGGGGGGGGGGGGGAAATCTCGCTGAGCTCTCTGAGCCTTTAAGGTGGGGAGAGCAAGGAATGACCCAAGGGCAGAGTAACTGATAAAAGCCTCTCTGGAGGACTTCTGCCCCATCCATCTCCCTGCCGCTACCCAGCTCCTCCCCTCAGCATCCAGCACCCGACACAGATTAACCAGCGCTCTCCAGCGACGGTGCCGCACCGGGACTGCTCCCGCTCCACGCCTGGGGGATTCTGCAACGCGCGGGGGCAGCAGCTTCCCTCCAGCCTGCGGCAACGACAGACACAGCTCTGCTAAGACCACATGGCCACTGCGGGAAAAGTAAGGACATGGCATTTCCTCTCCTCCTTCCCGAAGGAAGGAATGCGAAATGTGCTGCAACGGGCTCAGCCTGCACACCACTCTGCATACCCTCTTTCCTCCGCCCTCACTCCCCCACCTCTTCCAAACCTCTGACAATTTCACCAGATTCTGCTTTCGGACAACTGCACTGTCCATACCTGCACTGGGCAGTGCATTCCCCCTCTGTCCTGCCCAGCTGCTCAGGAGACAAAATCTAGAATTGTGCTGCTCTGCAAAACACTCTCCCCCTCAATCCCACTCTGTCCTCCTGCTCTGGCAGCAAAAAGAGCTCTTCAGTGGTGCCTTCTTCAGCCACTCATTTCCTGCACCCACCCTTTTCAAGCTACAAGCTCCATCTTGCTGATGTCAAACTGCTTTGAGTCGATTGGCACAGGGTTTGAGCAATGTCACACACAAATCAAACCTTGGTAAGGGAAAAAATTTATCGAATTGCCAATCAGACGGGGACAATTCCATAACCCCTCTCATTCACTTTCCACCAGGGTGTCACAAGGCTGGCATCAAAGCTCTCCATAGGTATTTCCACTTGGTAGGATCCACCGTCCCCGTGACAACACAGTCTGGCCAGTAACATATCCCCATATGGGGATATTATGAAAAATCCACCAAAGCCATCAAAAACCAATAATTTTCCAGGGCTATACCTGATACTCTTCAGGTGACAAACCACAAATGGGATTTCCTCAGATCTTAAACTAGGCCAGTGATTATTGGACATCACTTGGTTTCAGGTGCAGTTGAGCCTCACCAAATTTGAGCATCTTGCATTCAGGTGATTGCAGGATGACTTCCCCCAGCCATGTGCTAACAGCAAATGCTCCCATGCAATGTATTCCTCTCGGTTGTTTCCAGGTTATCAGGTGCAGGGCTGCCGTTGCCTGGGCCCCAGGCAAACCACTCTCTGTTGAGGAGGTTGAAGTTTTACCCCCAAAGACAGGGGAAGTCCGGATTAAGGTAAAAATATATTTCCATAACTTTTTCTTCCTTCTCTG
Organism: Acridotheres tristis; assembly: GCA_037013685.1. Classification (NCBI taxonomy): domain Eukaryota; kingdom Metazoa; phylum Chordata; class Aves; order Passeriformes; family Sturnidae; genus Acridotheres; species Acridotheres tristis. Next base: position 21,685,559 of record CM072888.1, on the reverse strand, counting down.
TGGGAATTGCTCTTCTTGTTGTTAAACCTTCCCTATAACTCAGCGATGCGTGTCCTCCTAGACGCTTTAATTGTCCAAAGCTGCCTTGGCTCAAATGCACCATCTTCCAGGGACTCCTTTTTGGCCTAATCCTTGCCTAAGCTGTCACATAGGAATTCCTATCTCTAGCCCTTGCTCTGCTGGACAGGGCCCTGTGCCACTGTGGCCCCCTTTCCATTTCCACCTCCAGCTCAGTGCAGAGGAAAGCCACATGGAGCATTCAGGGTGAGCAGAAGGGGAAAGCCCAGCCTGGGCTCAGAGTGCTGCCGTGGAGTGCCAGCACTGATTGACATCATAACACCCCCGAGAAAATTGCTTCCATAAACTGAGTAAGGCAGAGGCCAGCACATCTACTTTTTCTTCTCCAAATAGCTTGTGGCCACAGGCATTTGTCAAACAGATGAACACCTTCTGCAAGGCCACTTTCCCAATGCAGAATTCCCAGTTATCCCCGGCCATGAAGGAGCTGGAATTGTGGAAAGCATTGGAGAAGGAGTGACCTCTATGAAACCAGGTAACTGAGACAAACACAAACACATGCCCAGAAATCAGCTCTCACACAGGCAGCATCCTCAGAGCCACCGAATATGGGATATTGTTTCCTTCCAGGTGACAAAGTGATCCCCCTTTGCCACCCACATTGTGGGGAATGCAGCTATTGCCAGAATCCTGAATCCAACTACTGCCAGCACTCCCAGTGAGTTTGCTTTGCCTTCCCCTACACCTACATGGGATTGACTTTATGACAAGTCTGACACCCCTATCAGTGCTTTAGTCAATCAAATATAAATGTTGGTACCTCCCCACAGTTTCTCTGAACCTCAAAACCTCCTGCCAGACAAGACCAGCAGATTCACTTGCAAAGGGAAGCAGATCCATCATTTCCTGTGGGTCAGCACCTTTGCAGAATACACCGTGGTCCCAGAGTACGCCGTTGCCAAGATAGATGCTGCAGCACCTCTGGACAAAGTCTGCTTGTTTGGTTGTGGGTTTTCCACAGGCTATGGGGCTGCCATCAAAACAGCCAAGGTTGGTATTCAGGCGTGTTTAACACCCCACAGCCACCCTCACAACCTCATCAATCCTGTGCAAAAGAAACCTCCCCCTCTTCCTCCACCTCCTTTTCCTGCTGGAGACTCACAGGGTCCCATCTGTGCAGGTAAAACCAGGCTCCACCTGTGCCATCTTTGGCCTCGGAGGAGTTGGCCTCTCTGCTGTCATGGGCTGCAAGGCAGCTGGAGCTGCCCGCATCATTGCCGTGGACATCAACAACGACAAGTTTGCCAAGGCCAAGGAGCTGGGAGCCACCGACTGCATCAACCCTCGAGACTTCAAGAAGCCCATCCAGGAGGTGATCACTGAGATGACCGGGCAGGACGTGGACTACTCCTTTGAGGCCATCGGGCACGCGGACACCATGGTAGGTGGCACTTCAGCACCTGTTCTCCCCCCCACATCACCACAGGCTCCTCTCAGGGCAAAGGTCACCCCTGTGGGACGTTCCTTGGCTGCTGCTTGCACTGCTGGATGCAGAAAGGCAGTCAATTGCCTTGGGGATAAAGCAGTGTACAAATCTTAAAAGAGGCCACAAGCTCTCCAGGTCTGCTCCACAAGGGGGGATGTGTGTTTCTTCAGATTACCTGGGAAGAATGGGAGCTTGCACAAAAAGAGCACTCCCCTGTCCAACTCATCACGGCTTTCTCTAATTCTCCTACCTGTCTCATCAGATTGCTGCCTTGGCTTCCTGCAATTTGAACACTGGCATCTTTGTGATGATTGGGGAACTAGATTCTGGTTCCAAGATTTCCATTGATCCCACGCTTCTGCTGACTGGCCGTAGCTGGAAGGGGACTCTGCTCGGAGGTATAAGACTTAAGAATACAGTCTAAATATTTCAGCTTTTTCTTTCATGGTGGTTGAAAAGTCGTATTAAGAGAGGGTTTTCAAGTAGAAGGCAACTAAAGAGGAGCACTGCATTGCCTGTATTGAACATTAGCATTATACATGCAAATAAACCGCAACCAGTATAACAAGAGTAACCCACTCATTCTAAGGAGCAGAAAATCTCTCACAAGAGTGTGGCACCAGCACTGGTCACTCAGTAACCAGACTCACACAGTAACACTACCTTACCAAAACAGCCTTACTCCCATTAGTCATGCAGCTGCTTTCTCCTGTTTCTAGGCTGGAAGTCGAGAGAATGTGTCCCCAAATTAGTTTCCAGCTATTTGGAGAAGAAATTCAATTTAGACTTGCTGATCACGCACACACTGCCATTTGCTAAAGTGAACGAGGGATTTGAGTTGTTACGTGCAGGAAAAAGGTGAGATCCTGACCAGCAGGAGCAAGGTACAGCAAAGCTAAACACGTCCTCCTAAAATTCCAACAGGCAGGGCATGCAACCCTGGCTTCCCAAAAAGCACCTGAGCCTTTTGAGGAAGCAGAGCCTCACAGCCGAGTGATGGCAAGATCTGCCACAGCCCAGAGGGAAGAACACAGGGAACCCTCCTGCCAATGGTTCAGCTCAGCACAGATCCTGTGGCCTTATCCCCTGAGGGCTTCCCCTCAGCAGGGATATGAAGGCTGTCCCACTGCTGCACGTCTCATGCAGCTCAGTCAGAGCTGGATGACTGACAAAGAAGCGGCCAGTTCCCAGGCACACCTGCCTGCCATGCTACCTGCTCCTGGGCTGCAGCAAACCCTCCCTTCCCTTCCACTTTTCAGTATCCGCACTGTCCTGCTCTTCTGAAGGACACAGCCAAGGAAGCCAAGAGGGACCGGCACAGCAGATGCTCTCCTGGCCCGGGCCCTTCTCAAGCAGCACCTCAGCTTGTGGGGCACAAGGAGAAGAGAATGAGGAACTCACCTGTGCTGGTGTCACTGCTAATCCCCCTTTGCCTGGACAGGACATCAAGGATATATGCTTTTATTAATAAAGGGCTTCTGTCAAACTCGATCCATGAAGTGCATCCAATCAATAGACTTTCCAGATGACAGGGGGAGCTCCCCCTCACATCAAAGGCCCTTCCACCACACCCTTCCTCTCAGCAGTTGGCAACGGGGCCTTTGCACTTCCTCTGCTGCTGCCTCCCACCTTCATCTGCCTCAGTGAGCTGGGCCCTCTTATTTCTGTCCCCGTCTCACCTGGGTGAATGCTGCAGCTTCCAGCAAAGCCTAGCAGGGAAACCACCCCTGCTGCTTCTGCTCTGAAGCATATAACATAAAGCACTAGATAACTTTCTTATTATGTAACACTCATACAGCATTCATGGATGTAGTTTCAATTTGGCAAGTGGTCCTGTACTTTTAATATATTTTCTGCACCAAGTCCCACAGTATGTTACAGTACAACTCCAAAAAATCTTCCCCAAAGAACAGGATTATCACTCCAACATGGTTACTCTGCTAAATGGATTCTTCTTTCAGTGCTGAACATTGGACCCGTAACACTACCATGCATTTTGACCTCTTTTGTGCAACACATCCCACAGCCCTTTGAACTTCTGGAAACCCCTTAGCACAATCAGCAATTACATAGAATATCATGAGCACACGAATGAGTTGTCACAGGTAAATAAATCCCATCCTATCTACCAATTTTTAGTAACTTCTGCACATATCACTCTGCCATGACATAAAAGCTACTTTTTAAACATAAGACAATAAGAGTGGTAATGAGTTAACACCAATTTAATTCAATAAATGTTAATTAATTGAGTTCTAGCACTCCCCTACTGAGAAAACTCCAAGAAGTTCCCTCCGATACTGCACATGCATCTTCTCAGTCTTAATTTTATAACAAGTGATAAGTCTCAAAAATGTAATCAATTTGCCAAGTATCTGTCTAACAAATATAAACACATAAATAAATCTGTGCAGGATTGGGACAAAAGATAACATTCCTTTTTGGAAAAAATCTAAACCTAGATTGAAAAAAAAGTTTGATCACTATAAAAAACCTCTGCCTAAAGTAAATTCTAACTTGCACTTCACCAGTTCTTTTGAACTTTGCTACCTGAAAAGTTGTGTAAGCCCTTCTGAGCGCTGAGGAGCTCTCTACTACAGCAGGGCCACCTGGTGGTCACCTGTCCTTGCTCTCTGGGCATGCTGCCTTGGACCTCTGAGATCCTCCTGCCCCTTTAGCAACAGTAACTAACTGGGCAGGACTTCAAATTTATGCAGATAATTAGAGATAATTATCTCTAAGATAAGAGAGAGATAATTCCAAGATAATTCTGCTTGATTCCTAAAATATCACTTGTTTCACAGCTGGCCAAATAATTACATTTGAAAGCAAAGACATTTATACAAACCAGAAGAAAATGCTCCCAAGTGTAAAAAAGGAGGTGACAGTACAACTCTTTCCCCACTTTCATCTTTCAAATTTCCCTTGCAAAGTTATTTTAATATTAACGTATTAAAATCAGCACATATTAGATCAGCTTTTTGTGTTTTATTTGGTTTTCAGTGAATGCAGATACCTGAGAATATTTAATCGCGAAACTCCCCAAATTACTTATTTCCATATCTAAAATATTAAACATGTTTCAGCATCCCAGCTTCATGTGTCTCTACTGCAAAACTGTCATGGTCACTTTCACACTTATTTTGAATACATCAGATTTGTTTGAAAAGTTATTTTACTCTACTATAGTTTAGAATTATACTAGGATTTATTCCTGATTATTCCTAAAGTTTTTCTTTTGGAACCAACCATTTCCTGAATTACCAGATAATATTTAGATTTAGATTTATGTATACAAAACATTGCAATTACCTAAAAATTATCCAAAGAAATACCAACCAGTTTTGAGCATTTTTGGACATAGCCTCAAGCTGCATCAGGGCAGGTTGGACATTAGGAGGAATTTCTTCACAGAAGGAGTGATTAAACACTGGAATGGATTCCTCAGGGAAGTAGTGGAGGAGTCACTCTCCCTGGAGGTTTAACAAAACACTGGATGTGGCACTCAGGGCCATGGTCAGCTAAGGTTATTTGTCCAGTCAAAGGTTGGACTCAATGATTTCAGAGGTCTTTTCCAACCTAAATGCTTCTGTGATTCTAAATTAAAATAATTCTGATTTTTAAAATGTTTCCATTTTTAAAGCAGCTACATTTCTACTTTACAAAAATTAATTGATGCTGACCTGAGGAATGACAAAAATTTCTAGTTTTTTTTTTTTTTTTTAATTATGCACAAGTATTATTCTCCAGTACTTCACAGGAAAGTACAGAAAACTTAAATCAGAACTCAACAGGATGGTTTTGAGAGCAACGCCCCACAAAAACAGAGTAACACTCAAGCATCCACTGCTGGAACTACTGCACAGGTTATCCCAGCTCTAGCAGGGTTGTTCTAATGAAATATTTCTATCAAAACTATTGGTTTTATTTGGAAAATTTACAGTATTAATAGAAGGAAAATTACTTGTGGGTCAATCTAGGACCATATCTGCTTGGGGAAAACAAATCAGGCAACGTCTGTATTAATGCACTTGAGTTTTTTTGCCTCTGGGTAGACTTGTCAGTCTGCTCCAGCCTCTCTGTGCCTTGCCAATGTGTTCACCAGCGTGTGAGGCTGCAGCCAGCAGTTCCAGTGCCAAAGCACCAGCTCCTCCTTCTGATGGAGGCACACAGCCAGCTTCTGCCACGGGCACTCAGACTGTCCGAGGATGGGCACCCTGGCAGATCACTTGCATCTTCATTCAGCCATACACTGCCTGCCAAGCTTGCAAGTGATTTCTTGCCCCACATCTTCTTGTATTTCAAAGTTAAACTAAGGTACAGAAAAACCCTCACTAAAAAACGAATGCCTCCAGGGTTGGCACAATAACATAGTTTTTTAAAAAAGGAAAACAATGTAATACAGATCCCTAGTTGTTTTGGACTTTTCTCCCCACCTGGCACACGAAACAGACCACATCAACCAAACAAGAATATGATTGCCTGGTCTCCCTCCCACATGCTCAGAGTGCTTCCAAGCCCTCCTCTTTCCCCAATCCAAATTCATGTTCCTGATTAACACGTAACAGATAGAACAATACCAAAACCAAACCAATGTAAAATCCACAGCAGAAGTGGAAGTCCTCACCTACAGAACTTCAGTACATAAACCCAAAGCATGTGACAAAGCCTGGATAGTTCATTCAAGAGCATGGTGTGGTAACTTGATTTGCTTGCATGGTGCTGAAAAAAGAAAGTTGCTAAACCACTCAAGGTGTCCAGGGGCTTCCAAAAGTACACAGCAACACTGAGGGCGGCATCACAAAACTGCAAGGGAAGGAAAGATGAAAAAATAAACAACCTCTTTCATCTCTGAAATTGGACAATAAGTGTTAAAGAGGTCTGATTTATGTATCTGTCCCTCTGTCCACCAGAATCAGTGCTTACAATGCTTAGAAATTCAAAGATACTAAAAAAAACAGAGCATCTGTGGAGTTTAGCTAAATATAAAATGCTTGGAGGATTTTTGGAAGCACTGACAAACCAGGGGTTGCTAAGAACATGAAATTTGCAGGAGAGGTTAGCAGAGCTGAATTTCAGCAAGGAAATGGACAAGGCCTGAGTTGATTTCAACAACAAGGTATGTAACCTGTATAGGACCCTCACTGGCCAAATTACCTTCAAGTTCCATGTCAGCTTTCATGAGCCTACAGATTTAGTTTCTCATTTTAGTTTTGTTATTAAATGTTATGTTACTTTCATGCTATTTACTGAATGCCATAGTCGCTTATGCTCCTGTTATCAGTTTTCCACATGCTGGGGCTGTTGTCTATCTGTGGTATTTGCTACACTTTTGTTAGCATATCACTGGAAAATAAAAATTCCCTTTCTTACTGAGGGGGACTTAGTTACACCCTGCAATTCCTCGAGCACCATCACCTCTCATGGAAAATCCCAACAGCTCTGGCAGAACTGTTCCCTTCATCTTACACAATCATGTCTCCAGACCTCACGAGAAGCCCTTCCTACCCGGCCTGGAAAAAAAAGGTTGTTCAGAAGATGAAACAACAGCATGAGCCAGTGAATGATCTCATATTGCAGCAATAGCTCCTTTGCTTCAAAGGCTGCTGGACGGAATGTCAAGAAGCTTAGTCAAAACTTCCATCCCACTGCAGATCCCTTCACCTACCCTGGCAGCGGGCTGCCTTCAACCCGTCTCAAGTAAAGGCTTCACACTGCCACCCAGTGAAGCCTCCACCACTGCAGTTTATCCAGCCAAGAACAGACTCAGGCATGAAGGACATGCTCTGCAGACATGGTCAGCTTCCCCCTGTGTCCAGGTGAGACACAGGCGGCACCAAGCACCCCCAGACCGGGAGCCAGGGCGGGATTCCTCCGCCTGGGGAAGGCAGGCACATCCAGGCACTGCTGCGGCCCTCAGGGAACGGCGCAGAGGAGGCCGTGGAGTCCCGTTAGCTGGGAAGGAATCTGGGCAGCCTGGTGTCGGCAGGAACAGCCCACCAGCCAGGACAGCGGCCCGGTTCCCTCACAGGCACAGCAATGCCCACCAGCCGGCCGGACTGAAGCGGCCGCGATGGAAGACGCTGGCGCAGCCACAAATTCAACCACGCCGCAAGGCAACACCGCGGGCACCCTGAGGAAACACAGAGACCTTGGCACGCACCGCGCTCGGCCGGAACAAAAGGGCAACACGACCTTGCGACTGACCCAGCGCACCCCTGCCCTCCGAGGGAGGGAGGCGAAACAAGAAGGAACCAGTTCCTCCACCCGCCCCTGAGAGGGAGGCGGGGAGAGAGGCGGGAGAGAAGGAGGCGGGCTCTCCTTCCCCTTCCGCTGGCAGCTGTAGTCGTGCGTGATGGCGAGTGGGGTGAGTGTCTGCGTTCCGCGGCGGGAAGGTCGCTCGGGGGCGGGCGGAGGGTCCCGCACCGGGCAGGATGAGGAGGGCGAGCCCTCCCTGCCCTGCCCTTGCTGCCGAGGGCTGGAGGCTGCCCGGGGCCAGGACCGCGGGCCGGGGTCACCGTGGCCGCTCCGGCCTCAGCGCTGGCGAGAGCCGGGGCGCGGGGGTGTCCGAGCGTCTCCGCGCTCCAGGCGTGTGGCGGAGTCGGTGCCGCTGCTTAGGCGTGGGAAGTTCCCGCTGTGAGTATTTGCAGGATTGGGAAGGAAAACACGTGTTTTCTCCCCGCCGTGTGTTGTACTCGATTATTCATGCGGGTGTGAGGGCTGCGCTTCGGCCTCTCCTGGGTCACAGTGGTGGAGGAGCAAGCAAAGACCTTGAGCTTGCGTGGTTTCCTGTGGGCTTCGGGTAGGTGCTACCGAATCGGCTGGAAAGAAGGAGTAAAACAAGACACTGCCTGCTCACAAAGCCATTGCCTGGCATGTTTGCTGCATTGCTGTAGGAAGAGCGCGATAGCCCAGACCTTCTGCCAATATTTCCCTGGGTTCTGCACAGGCGATCAGTGCCTGGGGTCCGAGCAGGCTCGGTGGCCGCTCCTGGCCGGACCCTGCAGCTGCTCCAGCCTGGCTCTGGGTTTGGAGCAGCTTCTGTCACTGCCCAGAGCTCGGTTTCATCCCTACTGAGATAGCTGATTGTGTGCATAGCCACAAGCAAGCCAACAGCTGCGTGCTCCAGTGCTAGCATGGTAATAGAGGAAATGAAGAACTGCTGGAAGTTGATATTTTGTTTTTTATTTCGAGTCGTTGGCTTCAAGATTTTCAGCAAAGCAACAGCGGAAAGCTGTAAATATTAAGAGGGCAGAAAAATATGGAGCTTTCCTGGTACCCACTCTGAATAGTCCAGGGGCCTTTGTGGCTGTATGAACTGAATCAGAAATCAGTATTTCAAAATGTGCTTCCAGATGTGTACTGTTAAGTTTTAGATTATCAGAATTTATCCTGTAAGGAGACTTTTTTTCTCCTCTCTGTCTTTGATTTTGTGTTTAACTAAGCTTGTAGAAATCAAATTTTAGGAATGTGCAGTGTCCCATGCAAAAACAAGGGATGACTTAATGAGGGGAGATAAGGGGATGGATTGAAAACTAGTAAATGATTTACTGATTGATGGCTCCTCTTGCACTTTGTGCTTTGAATTTACATTTTCTGGCAAAATCTTTGGTAGATTTAGAGATTATGATTGACTGCTCACACTGTGATTCCACAGTTAGTTACTATGGCACATTCTGTGCATTTTTGTAATATTTGCCCTGGTATTAAAAAGTAGGACAAGAAGATTTCATGGTTCTTGTTAGAGGTATTTCTGTCTAATTTAGACCCCTGCTGGCTGTTGGAATAGGTACCTGTTTTCTGTTACAAAGCTTTTTGACTCTGTAGTATTTATTTTACCAAATTTAAGCCAAGGTAAGTATCTTAAGTTCTGCTATTACAGGTACAGTGATAGCTGTAGCTAAGGATTTTAAGGACAGCTGATAGTTAAGAATTTTAACTGGCTCTGGCAAAGCCTGGTATTGTTTATTGTACAGAAATACTACAGAAAGGCATGGACTAGCCTTTTTTCTCCTGATCACAGGTGATGAATCAGACCTGGCAAGCTCAGTAGGTGGTCTTGGCACTGTTATTTCTTCCAGCAAGTGAAATTTCAAAAAGACTGAGTGACTGTATTTCTGATCTTGGGAATTTACATTCTCTTTCTTTCAAGCATTCCATGGGAACACCACAGCTATTCTGAACACACACAATGTCATGTTCTTCCGTTGGTTTATATTTCTAATAGCAATGGCTTAAACCTTGTCATCTTCATGAAATCGACCTCTGAGGGTTATCCAGATGCTTATCCTGAAGCTGCTCTAGAGTGTATGGCTATAATGCCTGCTGATTTCTCAGTCATTTGTTGTATGTACCTGTTAATAGGGTTTACAGATCCAGAAATCCTACTCTTTCATCCAGGCTCTGCACCGTTGGGATTGCAAAGCTTCCCAGGATGTTTAGGTGTGGTTGCAGAGCAGGATTTGCCATGGCCCTGAGAGCAGTGAATGAAGATTTGCTCACAGTGATCCCTGAGGCCACTGCAGAGGTGTTAGAGCTCTATAGCAAAGTCCCTCTGGTCCCTCTGCATCACCGGGGGGCTCTGCATGTCAGCTGCACACACACATCTCCTTGCCAGAATCCTACTTGGAAACCGTCCTGGTAAGGAACAGGAAAATCACTCTTGATGTGGGTCTCCACAATTTCCTTTCTGAATTTTTCAACTTCAAACACTGTGTTTAATGAACATATCTGAAACGAATGGCAGTCTTTGATTTTTAAACCACTATTTTTATTATGCAGCCCTTCCATTCATGTTGCTCACATCACTGCAGCGTGTCTCCCAAGCACTCCCAGGCCTATTATATTTTTTACTTAGTAAGAGAATGACATCCAAATTTCAGATCTTGGCTTGCTCGTTACTGTTTAGCTTCCCAAAGGCAAATGTGGGGCAATTAAACCTTTGTGTTGAAATTATGAATTTCAGATCTGGGATTCTTTCCAAAAGCCAGTAGAAGAACTGCTTTTATTTTCTCACTTGGCTGAACAAGAATTATTTTAAATGAACCATACAACAGATGTCCTTTTTTTTGTTGTTGTTGTTCTTGTCTTTTAGGTTATTAAATGCAAGGCTGCTGTTGCCTGGGAGGCAGGTAAACCTCTCTCTATTGAGGAGGTGGAGGTTGCTCCACCAAAAGCTCATGAAGTTCGTATCAAGGTAATTACATCAATTCTTATCTATATATTTTCTATTTTAGGACACTGAGCATTAAAGATGAATAATTTGTTTGCCAACAGAAGAAATGTTGAATAGATATCATTAGTTCATTAGTATCTCAACTGGCTTTACAGAGAAGAAAATGACAGTATTTAGATCTTCTGTTTATGAAAAACACTTTTAATTTCGACTAGTCTCATGTCTCACGTCTGGTCTGAGGATAATGGCTAATCTTGAGGATCAGTTCCAATTGTTACAGACTAAGTTCCCTCAAAATGTCTGAACTGGGAACATCTTTATCTTGTTTGAAGGACAGTAGTTTGTCATTTGTGGCAGCTGTGTAACATGCAGGGTTTTACTTCAGTGAGGCCATAAGTTACTGGCTGCTGAGCTGGGATTGGTCTCTTGGATTCCCTATACCCAAGTTTCTGATTTCATCAGGAGCCTGTATCTGCCAAAAAGTATACAATAATGTGAAATTTATTTCTGTGGAAAGGATTTCTGTGTGGTTCTCAAGACTTAAGCTGGATTTATGCAGTACTGAGAGTTCTGCATGTTCTCTCTGGTAATTTTACGTCTGAGTCTTAACTTACTTCGAATCTGAGATGCTAAACTATTTTGAGATGACTTGGAGCACTGATTTCTAGCTATGGGAAAAAACATGTCATCTTTTACCCCCTTCAGTGTCACATTTTGGTTGATGGAAATTATAAAAATGTACTGTCATGACTTTGCTTTTTCAAAGTAAGAAAAACTGCCTTTCCAGGAATTGAAAGTATGTTGCCCATATCCCAAATGCTGCCAAAACTTTGACCTAGCAATTGTTCTGAATTTCTGGCCAAAGGGGAATTATTTAGATCTGTGCTACTATTCTGTTCTTCAGAGTGTCTCAGATTATATATTTCTTCACAGATAGTTGCCACTGCTCTCTGTCACACTGATACCTATACTCTGAGTGGTGCTGATCCTGAAGGATGTTTCCCTGTGATCCTGGGACATGAAGGAGCAGGGATTGTAGAGAGTGTTGGGGAAGGCGTAACAAAAGTAAAGAAGGGTAAGAAAATACCTTATAAGTTTTCTGCCTTCCTTGAAAGTGTTACTTTATTTGAAGGCCAGCTCTCAAACTGGGTCACTGAAATGCCATATTGCAGGAGTTAATACAGTATTTTATTCTGGGGTGTATGCTTCTGTAGATTTCTGTGGTCTGTGAGACACAACATTAATATATTCAATGAGCTCTTGATTTAAAGCTTGAAAGAGCCCAGAATAGCGTTTTTTTTACTTTAAATCAGATCAGTGTATAGTTAGAAGATGGCTGGGGGTTTATTATTTTTTCAAATTATAGTTTTTATCTGTTGGTTTAATTAAAAGGCTTAAAGTGTTCAGTCATGTTGTTCACTGTTGATTTGGGGTTGTTTTATTTTACAGTAACATTGCTACTTGTTCTGGGATGATGAATTTCAGATGGGCTGTCTGCTCAGCCAAGATTAAAGTGGTTTATCTAGCACTCTATAATACTACCATATACAGTTTTTAGTACATAGAGGTTTTAAGTGAACTCAAGCTCACAGAAAAACATGGAGAATCAAGTAACTTAATTTTTTTTTTTTTTTAGAATGCCTTGCTTGACTCAGTAACTAGACACAGAATATTTTTTTCTTAGGGGACACTGTTATCCCTCTATACATTCCTCAGTGTGGAGAGTGCAAGTTCTGTAAGAATCCTAAAACAAACCTGTGCCAGAAGATAAGGTCTGTATGACTTTGACACAAACTATAGTATTTGTTCAATGTATACTTGCTAGTATACTTGTAGTTAGCAAAAGTAATTGACAGAAGTTTTCTTTGAAGAATAAATCTGTTGATGCATCATTTAATGACTTGGAAAGTAGGTGTTTCAGGGGTCACTTAAGCAATTTTTTCCACTCTTTCCTTAAAATTCCTATTCTTCCCTTAAATAAAATTATATCTCTCTTTTCATGTATGTGAAGGTGCAAACTACTACCTTGTGTCCATGTTTTTTTATGGAAAACATAAATGTTCTGACTGCCTATTTAATCCATACTTAAGGGAAGCACTTCAGGGAATTTAGCTCTTGGGAGTGAACACCAATGCTTTCAAGTGGTACAAAATCATACAGACAGCTCTTTCTTTCCTTAACACCTGCTTCCCAGATAAATTTGCAGCTCCTATTCTGAAAAAAATTCTCCCAAACTCAAAAAAACACCCCAGTGACATAACTGACAGGTGCTACTCAAGAGGAGGGTACTGAAGGAGGCCAAGACAGTGGTGTTGTACTGTGGCACAAGCAGTTAGCATTGGTAACTAACAAGGTCAGCATGTGAATAAACTCCATTTCTTTCAGTTTTTCCTTGGAGGAAGATTAACTGCATGAAGTTTTAGGAGTTTAGCATTTCACTTCTGTGAACTCCTAGGTTTATTGAAATGGTCAAAATATAAAGGTGCAATTAAGCAGCTGCCTCTCTGTGCTGCTTAGTAGATTCTGTCTGGTGAGAATATTTGCTGCTTAAATCGCTGACTGCACTCTCCTGTCTTTGCCTCAAGAATTACGCAAGGGAAAGGAGTCATGCCTGATGGTACCAGCAGATTCACCTGCAAGGGAAAGCAGATATACCACTTCATGGGGACCAGCACCTTCTCTGAGTACACTGTGGTGGCTGATATCTCTGTAGCCAAGATAGATGCTGCAGCACCTCTGGATAAAGTGTGCCTGCTGGGCTGTGGCATCTCCACGGGCTATGGGGCTGCTGTCAACACTGCTAAGGTAAAGGCTGGGCTTGTGGCACAGCTTAGTGACTATGTTAGGACTGTAAATGTGATGTACCAAATCTGTTTTTCTTCTTCCTCTTCAACTAATGAAGTTTAGCTAAGAATTTCTAACTTCCTCATACGAGGCCAGATCAGGTTAGAAGAATCCTGAGCCCTTTGGAGGAAATTCAGGTGGAGCATTCATAGCTTTTTGGTAGCAGCTATGTATCAATTACTTTTCCAGTTCATGTTCATCTTGCTGCAAGTCATTCTGATAATCTGAAGCTCAAGGTGAGACAGAGGTGGTAGGTGAGTGGGCATGAGTCTTTGGGCAAAAGAAAAAGCTTAGTACTTAAAGAGCTTTTTGGAGTAAATTTGTAAGTAGTTTCCCTTATCTATTAGATCTCATAGCCATATATATTTGCTTCTATTTTTTCCTTTATCACAACCTCCTTAGCTTGCATTTCCTTTTCCCGTGGAAGGATGAATTTTTTTCTGCTGCTCATGACTCCTTTCTTATTCCTAGGTGGAGCCTGGCTCTACATGTGCGGTGTTTGGTTTGGGAGGAGTTGGGCTGGCAGTTATTATGGGCTGCAAAATAGCAGGAGCATCCCGGATCATTGGCATTGACATTAACAAGGATAAGTATGCCAAAGCCAAAGAGTTTGGAGCTACTGAGTGCATCAGCCCCCAAGACTCCAAGAAGCCCATCCAGGAGGTTCTGGTTGAGATGACCGATGGTGGTGTGGACTATTCATTTGAGTGCATCGGAAATGTCGGAGTCATGGTGAGTGCTTGACCAACAGGAGCATGTACAAGGAGGGACCAGTTCAGCTAAACAGCAAGATCAGCTGCTTTCTTAACACAAAACATGCCAGACTCACTGATTTTTTTTTTTTTAATAGTAATGATAACTGCTATGTCTAAAAAGGACAATTTACACTCAATCCTAATTATGTAATGAAAGCAGCTGCTACTTCTTGGGTTGAAAATGGCACTTACGAATGTTTTTTCCTTAATCAGACTTTTTTGAGATCCTATTTTTCTCTGTGCTGACAGTTGAAATTAAAAAAACTTACATAAAATATATTGTGCAATGAACAATAAAATCTCAGGGATCACTCAGTATTTCCCCAATTTCTCAAGTAATTAATTTCACCTTTGGAAATGCAGAAGTATTACTAAATGTAAGGCTAGGTTTTCATGAATTACAGTAGCATTCCTAATTGTTGGTAATATGGTCTGTGAGTGACTTCTTTGAAAGCTAGATAGGATATAAAAAGTGCAAAGTGAACCTTTGAGAGTATAAGAGAATCTGAACCAATGGAAAATATAATGTAATTTTCAGTGTATTTATTGTTCCTTAAATGCTGATGTGGTTTCATTAATTGGGGGAAAGGAAGCGCTGCCAGTTGAGGCAGTATAAACCTTGGCAATAAACACTCTGCTTTGTCCTGTCTGTCCATGAAGAGGGCTGCCCTGGAAGCCTGCCACAAAGGCTGGGGAGTCAGTGTGATAGTTGGTGTGGCTGCCTCTGGCCAGGAGATCTCCACACGGCCATTCCAGCTAGTAACTGGGCGGACATGGAAAGGGACTGCGTTTGGAGGTAACTCTCTCTTGCTATGGGGATAAAAATAACTTACTCTGGGCTAAAGCTGGGAAGAACACACCCCCTTGGTTTTGCTTGTGCAAGAAATGTACTATTAACAGGCTATTCATAAATGGTATGTTGGTTTTTAAGATAAAGACTCTTAAAATCTGCTATTCCTACAGCTAGGGTACAGATTAGCACGTTGGTATGATATCTAACATATTTTGAAGGGAGAATATGTCTATATGCTACTCAGTACTAAAGGAGTGGGATAGGGAGACAGCTTTATCACCAAGTGAAGGTTTGGTTCAATTTGATCTAGTGAAAAGACCTGGTCTTTGAGGAGATGGGAAGTGACATCAGTATAATTGCTTAACCACTAAGTAAATTGTGAGGCCAACATTACAATGTGCTATAAAAACCTTTAAAACAAAAAGGGAACAAGTGGTTGATGTACATTTTCTGCTGTCAACTCAAAACCACATTGAATTTTTTGGGGAATTCAGTAATTGCTGCAGTTGGAAGTATTCAGACTTTGAATTACTACACTGCTCTTTGTCCAAGCAATACAAAACTTACTGGGTTGGGTTATAAAGATATGTAGGGGGCCTGATAGAGATGCCTTGTGTGTACTTTCCTAGGTGAAGGCTGCTGTTAATGTTGAATGCTGGAATAGCTAGTGAAAGATTTCTCATTAACACTTGTGTGTGTTTGGGTAATGTGTGCTTTTGCCAGACCTCCGTGGGAGGGACAAACATGTCACTCGTCTCTGTTCCTTTTCATATTGATCATACAAGTTGCTGTGTAAGGGCTGTGTTTTTAATTTTCTGAGATGGGTGGAAAAGGGAAAAAACAAGGCATGTTTTCCTTCTTTCAGGCTGGAAGAGTGTAGATAATGTACCGAAACTGGTGACTGAATACATGTCCAAAAAGATCAAGGTTGATGAATTTGTGACTCACACGCTGCCTTTTGACAAAATTAATGAGGCTTTTGAGCTGATGCATTCAGGAAAAAGGTAATGTTCACAATATTGAAAGGTACACAAGACACTTATTGATCAGACAGTTAAAGTACAGGTTCCCTGCCCACTGTCATGTTTTACACAGGGAAGCTAAAGGGTGACATACACCACATGCATTGATTCTGATATAAACACACTTCTCTGAACTTCCAGGCATGTGCAAAACCCAGGCACACAGTAAAAAGCAACAGAGAAATACCCATAGATGTAAAGCTGATAAAAGGGGACAGGTCAGTCTCAGGCTTTCACCATTGCTAAAACATTCTTCCTTATAAAAAGGAATGTAAAGAAACTGAAGATTACATATTCAGTAATTTTTAGGTTCCTCTGCAGATAGACAAATACTTTATGAGCATTATCTCCAGAAACCAGCATGGTCTTTGCATTTGATCTCAATCTATATCAATTTATTGTATATAACTTTGGAGAAAGTACTAGCTTTATCTGCTTTAGCTCATATGGATTCTATTTTGGATAAATCAGTTGACTGTATTTGTTACAGTTAGAAACACTGCATTTATACAAATTTCATCCAGCAGTTTATCCCTGCCCCAGTTATAAACTTCAGTGCTTTATTCATACATGAGCATGGCCTAGGAAACTAATAATGAAAGCTACCTAACATTTTCCAAACAGACAAAAGTGAGAATGCCAGTAGATACTACTGCTCCTGATCAATCTCAGCTAGCTACTGAAAGCTGACACCTAGTTTGAAAAAACGTTCATTTGGAGTTTATTTTACCTGGAGGAAAGCCAAAAAAAACCCCAAAGATAGCAAGCATTTTTAATATAGGCATAAGCATGATTTCATTGTTACAAAAGACAGAAGTTAAAATATGTCTCAGCAATGAAAGGGAGGGGAGAGACAGGGAGAAAACTGACTTCTTGGTAATTTTTTTTTCTTTTTCATTTTAAGCATTCGAACTGTGCTAAAATTTTAGAGCCAAATGTGGACCGTGTCAGTGGCTAGCACCATGCTGACTGCCTTTGTATAATGGAATTTTTGATAGAACATAGAATCAAGCAACTGAACACTCACTGGGACTAAGAAGACC
Organism: Acridotheres tristis; assembly: GCA_037013685.1. NCBI lineage: Eukaryota > Metazoa > Chordata > Aves > Passeriformes > Sturnidae > Acridotheres > Acridotheres tristis. Next base: position 21,668,423 of record CM072888.1, on the reverse strand, counting down.
ATGTATTTTAGGGTGAGCATTCTGGGTATTAAATAATAATACACTGTTAACCACTGAATAGTATAACAGAATTAGTCCTGGTTATGGAACTTCTGTTTCTCTACTCATTCTTCAAATTCAATAGTGCCTAACTCAATCTACTTAATAAAAGCTTATTTCTAAACCCAGTGTTGGAATTATTTAGCATTAAGAGTGACTGTGATTGCTGTGTCTTGTTTTCCTCTAGTGCTGTTACACTGTGTATGTGACAGGAAGAGTGTTCTGCAGAGTCTACAGCAAATGATGTGGGATTGGCTGCACAAGGCAGAGCTAAGCACTGGGGTGAGAAGCAGCACGCATTTGCTGCAGCTGTACTGAGAGAGGGGCCGGAACTTGTCAAGTTTCTGAGGCTATTCTAGGGCTACAGTGGATTGTAGCATCCAGCTCAGCCTTGAAGCCAAATGTAGAGCAGAGACTTTGGTGTCCAAGGGTACCCAGGTTCACTGGGGTGGTCCATGTTCTGCTTTATTTCTCACTGGTCTCTATGGCAGGCCTCTTGTAAAGATCAGGGCACAAACTCCTCTAGTCACTTGCTCAAGTAGAGTCCTCCAAGGCTTCAGTAGGACAGTTGGCCCATTTCCTTAACTTACTGGCAAATGAAGCAAACTTTGCAGCCAACACTGCAGAAATAAACAGCGTGGGATTGTTACCTCTAGTCAGAAATCTGATCATGCCATTGAAGCAGGAAATACTACTGTTAGAGCAAGTGTGCTCTTGAGGGCTGCAGGGGAACAGGAAAGAGCCTTATCTGATGATGGCTTCAGGATTTTTGGGATTTTTTTGTTGGAGTGGGAGGGTTTAAGTCTCAGTTTTGGAGCTGCAGGTTTTCTTAATTCTAGGTGAAATATTCTGACAGGATAGGGTTCTTTTTGTATCGAAACTTGGTATCAGTACCTCACATCCAGAAAAACATAACAGAACTAGCAGAAAACAGACTGCAAAGCAGAGGCAGAAAGCCTAGCCAGTTAAAAAAGTTAGATACAAAGAAACTCAGTGTTTTTCAGTGAACCAAAGATACTGATTAGGTGAGAAGTTTCATCTTTCAAAGAACCCTGGTCAAAACAACTTCTAACAGAAAATAGTGAATGCAAACAGTAATCTTATTAAAGATATTCCCTCTCACCACCACCAATTACTCTAAGCCACTGCTATACAACTGGGACAATTACATCTTTTCCATCTCTCATTAAAAAATATCTCCCAGAGCATTCTGAAAATAACTGAGGTACTGCATTTCTATGTCATTTCCGACAGTAAAGAATAAATGTGAATGTGTTAAAAATTCAATTTTGAGCATCAGGAGGAAATAAAAACTGAACGTGTACCAAGAAAGTGAGCCCTTTAGCCCAGCAACCAAGTGATTCTCAGTACCTTGTAGCTCCACGATGGCTGGCTGAACATCAGAAAATCCAGTAGAAAACTTGCCATTAAGCTGTTCCAGTGAGAGTACTCCATAATTACAAGATGGTATCAATACAATACTAGCTAACCTGGCAAACCACCCCCCAGCTGGATCTGACAGATTTGAAATACTTCCACTGGAACAGCTGTTCCTCTGTGCTGCACAGACTAGATCAAGACCACTGCATTACCTTATTACATCAGAAACTCTGCATCTCAGAGTGTTTGCAGGAAGCCAGTCTGTAAATACCAACAACAAAGAAATGTAGTGATACCAGAGCACTTGGGTCAAAGACTTGCAGCTTCTTTCCAGCCTCAGGAATTGATGACCTAGCCACTACTTTGTCCTGCAAAGCTTTCGATTGAATGGAGCATGTTTGAAATAGGGTTTTTTGAAGCTGTTCAGCAAATAAAGGGACTCAAAAAATGAGAGCTTCTACCTGATTTTTGGCGATGAAGGTGCTGTATTGAACTGCACCATCCTGACAATGCTAAGAACTTCAGTGACAAAAATTTTCCACCAAATCACTGTGCATGAAATGTGCATGTACTCTGCTGGCTGTCATATAAAACATGCAGGCTGGCCACTCTCCTCCTGCTGTAACTCTTACTCAGCACCATCTACCAAACCTTCTTTCCTTTAATATTCAAGCTGCAGAAACAGCATGAAGAATTTCCACACTGACTTACACAACAGTAAAGGGAAAATACATTAAGAGATTGATTTGGAATTAATTGCAGGATTGTGTTTTTGGTAAAAGTGTATACAATTGCTAAAACTATCATTAAAAAGTAGATTTAAGTTGGGATCTTTTATTTAAGTGGACAGCAACTTCTGTAAAAATCAAAAATAGTTAATTTCCACAATCCAGTCAGCACAAGTTTAGTACATCAAGTTCAAGCAATGACACAGCTAGATAGGTGAAAAAATAGCTTTTCTCAATATTTTTGTAAGTTTTGTTCTCAAGGCTGATGTGCTCACTCATGTTGAAAGATCTGGTGTAGATGCTAACTAAGCTTTCCACTCATTTAGAAATACTGCAGTAGTATGAACTCACTCTAAGCAGTTATGCTGTGATTTCAATTTGTAGGCAGAAATGCACAGCATCATAGATTACCTGCATTAAAAATGTGCTAAATTTGGTTGTATCAGTGCAACAATGAAGAGGTATCTAAATGGCACATGGGTGGGTTTAACTGGGTGCATGCATCTACCACTGGGGCTTGCACTACTGCAAGTAAACCTGGATGTAATTGAAGATTCTATGTCTGGGTTTGTATTACAAGACCAATAAAAGATTATTTCTGTTAAAAGCAGCTGCAACTTTTATTTTATAGACCAAAAATGAAGCCCCCCCACCCCCCGCATCATACACACACACACACACATAGAAAAGGCAAGACCATTGTAACCATTCAAGTGAAGGATATGGTGGGCAAACCTCCAGGACAGGCATCTCCTGAACACAGCCCATTCAGCACAGGTAATCCCACTCAAGTACTACAGTCGGTTTTGCTAAAAATCTCTATACACACACATGCATACGCACACACACACACACTCTCTGTGCATCGTTTCAGGTCACTTTACTGCATAATTAAAACAAGAATAAAGGTAATGAAAACATCGCAGTGATGTTACAGCAACAGAGGTCTGAGGCACTCAGGGCAGAGAACACATTTTCTGGCAAATTTGGGAGTAGATGAGTCCAGTTCTGCGAAGCACTAACTCTTTGCCCCCACCTAAATCTGCAGTGCCAAGGGGAGCCAAGGGTATGCAGCACTTCATGTTCTTGGATCTGTGGCAACAAATTCACCAGACGTTTTGTAAGAGGTGTATTCTATGCCCATGATTGTATGATTTAATGTCTGTGTTGGTTTAAGTATTTCTTGCGTTTACAGTGGTGTAAGACAAAGTCTACAATGGGGTCTGAAAAATTTTTCATTACAATCCAGAAGAAAAAATAAATTCCCTCAGCAGAGACACCAAAGATGATGGAAGGGAAATGGGCATGGAAAAAGAAAGGGTAGAGAGAAAAGAGGCTTAATCAATCCACACTCCTTAACATAACCATTTCCAGCTCACCATGACCCATTAACAAAATATAAAGGGGAATATATACCAACATTGCCCACTCTATACCCTGTCTGAGGAAAAAAACCCAGTTTTCATAGCTGCCCCCCTAAGACTTTCCAAAAGCCTTAAACTCATTCAACCAAGAGGGAAGAAAATGACCCGTTTAAAAATTACCAAAAGAAAATGAATACAATGTTGAATATGTTTCATTTTCACACACTCAAACTTGTTTTGAGATACTTCACTGTAAGTTTTGCAAATCCAATCCCCCACAGCTACTGTGGATGTACTTCTAAAAAATGCCCCACAGTTAACACACGTAGGGATCCCATGAATCATGGGATCTTTTTGGTTCTTGTTTCATTCCTTTACCTAGGCAAGTCTGATACATCAGCTTCACCAAGCTTTTGGTGCAGGAGGCTGCCAGCAAGTACTGCTTCACGAAAAAGCAGCTTATTCCAGGGAGCTGCATATAACTTCCCATCCTATCAAATCTCCAGCAAGAGAAACAAGTCCTGCCATTAACACAGTGTGCCACCCACAGTGGCAATCACAACAGAAGCCACCAGCAGAGAGATGGGGGCAGAATTAAACGTAGCCTGCTCTTGTAGGTGCATTTCTTTCTTCTGCCCCCTTCTCAACTGATAAACAAACAAGGCCCAGAACAGTATCTGCAGAAGCAAGAGCAAGTCTTTGGAATAAGAAATGCCTAAAATCTCAGGTGCCACTCACAAACCAAGAGTGACAGGGCACACTGAAATAGTGAAAAAACCTGGATCCAGTCCCAGTGGGAAAGTTTACCCACGCTTTTCTAGCTAATATGGCAGCAACAGAAGCAATTGTGGGTCTAATTGGAAGAAAGCTGCTAAAGGGATAATTGAAGAAAAAAAGGAAAGTACAGTGTGAGTGTTGTAGGTAGGAGGAAAGCAGGAAATTCTTCAAATTCTTCTCTGCTTTTGCAGACATTGGGTCAGGTTCTTTGAGATATTCCTCTTATCTACAATCACCGAGAACAAAGTAAATGGTGAAATCTTTCTATTCTGTACTCTTAAAAAAATGCATAGTACAGGGGCAAAAAATATATATATATTTCTCATTCTGATGCACCTGCTCAGTGTGGACTATCACTGGGTCATGAAGTGGGGGCGAATGCTGTCCAGGCGCCGGGTCAGGATCTCACAGCCTGTGTCCGTGACCAGCAGTGTGTGTTCAAACTGTGCCGAGCGCTTCCCGTCCCTCGTCACCGCAGTCCAACCATCAGGCCAGGTCTCGTCCTGCCAGCCTCCTGAAAACAGAAAGCATCCCTTCTTGCCAGTCTTTAAATAACAGCTATCAGTCCCCCAAAGGGAAATGAAAAATCTATCAGCTCTACAGGATAGAACCAGCATCCTGTTCTATCACTACTTAAGTGCAAACAAGAGTAACCATTTTACTCTACTGCTCAATTGCTCACCTTCACAGATCATTGGTTCAATTGTAAATACGTGACCTGGCTTCATGACTCCAACTGCCTTGTTTTCTGCAATAAAATAAACACTCAAGTTAGAAAAAAGAATACCATCTTAGTAAATGAACGAATCCACGTCCTAACAGAATGCAACAGAAACACAGTAAAGTCAGAAAAGCCCTTCTGAGATGATCTTTTCACTCCTCCATTTTTATATATAGGTAAGGATTTCCCTTAGTTCTTTCCTTCTCCCCACCTTCCAACACTGTAATACTAATTCAAGCAGCTTAAAATTCATTGCTGTCTTTCTCTCCAACAACTGGAATTTTAACTCTAGTTCTATAAAAACACTAAACAATTATAATACAGGAATTTCTGCACATTTCTATAATGGAAAATCGTAATTAAAAAACAACAGAAGTAAGAAGCACCTAAGATATTCAGAGAAGGCTTGGAATCTACTAATTTGTTTGCACTGAGCCATTAGCTCAAATAAATTGCCATTATGTGACAGTAGTTAAGTAATCCCATGATTCCATTTATGAGAGACACACCGCCCCCTCATTACCCTGGATAATGGGGTCATAGTAGTGTCAGAGTGGTAATGCTGTGTTCATTAGCTAATATAAAATAGCAAAGCATTTCAGGCATCCAGGACAATAACACAAGAACGTTTTGATGTTAAATACACCAAAAATGTTTATGTGGAGGCACATGAACTGAGAGACAGCACGATTCCAGGAGTGCAGTTTGACTGGAGAAAGGCTTCAGCTCATTTCCTCTGCCCTATTTCACCTGGAAGGACAGCACAGCTCGGATGTAACTGAGCCTGAGAGCTGGAACAAACTCCACAACTGCACAGGAACCATTAGCTCCCAGCTACTTGGCTGCTGTAACAATTGGCATTTATTTTACACCCCCCCCCCCATGTAACATCTTAACTGCGTAAATTTATTACACTACCTAAATCATGTAGAGTCTTTAAAAATCTCGGACATCAAGCTGTCACAACAGCAACAGAACCTTTTTCTTAGAAAATGAGCTTTTTGCTTTTCAAACTCCTTTCATAGTAGGGTAGAAATAAGCAGCACCATTCTTTTTTCTCCAAGAGGCTTTAAGTCCCTCAGATCTTTCCACTTTGTATTTAAAAATACTTGAAAAAACACCCAGCATCTTTCTTTCTGGGAACAAACATATTTGCTCAATGAAAATAAAAATAAAATTCAAAGTTCCAAATAGCCAGGAAAGATAGAAATTTCCTTTGTCTTGGATTTTAATTGGTATAAGAAGCTCTCCACCTCCAAAGAATCCATATTTTCTTCATTTTGCACAACAAAAAGTGCATCCCAGGAATTGATACCCTTTTACCCTGCAATTAACAGATTTTCTCTGTTGTCAGAAAAAATAACTTAGGGAAATGATGACATGGAAAGTCACGAATTGCTAGACTATATTCTGTAACTGTAACATGTATTAAAGCTCATTAGGAGATGGGAAGATGGAGGCACCTGTCAGGTCTGAGGAAATAAGTGTCCTATTATCAGGGCAGCTTTACAGCTAAAGTGAATGTGAATTGTACATCACTGCTTTGTGATGTTTACTCTGCCCTTAGTTGTTCACTGGCACTTAACCTTCCATCCTTTGCCTCTGTAGATGTTGTTTCTTAGTCTTGCTGGAAAAATTTTTATGGGGCCATGGATATTTCCAAGAACTACCACTACTGGGGGAATGTTCATTCCTCCTCTGCCACACATTAGGATGAAGTTTCCAGAAATACCAAATCACAACACTCAAGTGATGAAAACTGAAAGAAGTAAGATCCAGATTCAGGCACAACACCCATCTATACTATTCAAAGAGCTTTTTATTTGCATCTGTAAATGGCAGGAAGGTTTTGCTTAGAACTTCTAAAGAGAGAAACATCTGGCAGCTCATGTCAGACAAGAATGTCTAAGGGAATTCAGGAAAAAACTTTGAGCACTTACCCAGTACTGATGAGAGCTAACACTAACCAATAGTGCAGGCAGATAATGCAAGCACAGGTTCATAAAGTATGCTGCAGTCCAGAGTTAAAAGAAACCAAACTTATTTCTCAAGTGCCAAAATGCCACCTTGATAGCTCAAGTAAATTGGGTACATTCACTGCAAATCACTTCTTGTTTACAGGACAGCACAAAGAGAATGAATACTCACTGGCATAATGGGGCACGTTAGGAGCTGTATGGAAAAGTTTATGGATTCCATGCCCACAGTAGCTCCGAACCACTGAAAATCCATTTGCTTGAGCATGTTTCTGAATTATGTTCCCCAGTTCTCTGTACCGAACACCAGGTTTTACTGCAAAATTAAAGAGATACAGAAGGAAATGTAGAGAGCTTTCTTTCAACACAACTAACCATCAAACACCATCTCTGTAGCACTCATGGCTTGTGTGTGTCCATCTTTTCCAGTATGCAGCTTCCTACGATCACTTAATCCACTGAGTATGCGAGTGCAGTAACTTGAGAGAGGGAGGAAACTGTCTCATATTAAACAAAAACCAAGAGAGACAGAAGAAAATGTCTTTTTCACAAGAATACTACCTTCTTCCTTCCATGGATGCAAGTGCTCACATTAAAAGGATGTCGAAGTTTGAAATTTTAAAAAAAGGACTTTCAAAGTACTTGGTGAGCTTTCACATCCTGAGCTGTAGTGCTTCTTGCAATAAATGTATGAACTGTATTTCAATATGCACTTATCCCTCTACTATGTGAAAAACGCATACAAAGGACCAATATTTAGAAAAACAAATAAAGGGAAAATGGTTATCTCTACTCTTAGACAAGATTCTCAGTGACAATGCTACAGCAAATATCCTATTCAGGTTTAACTTTTTTGACAATCCCTTTAGGAAGCCTTACAAATTAAAGAGTCTGAAACACATGAAAATGGTGTGAAAAATTCACTTTGAGCACTTGGACAAGGGAGAAATAATACCATAAAAGCAACAATGTTTCATCATTCAGCTAATGAAGACACATACCAAAAACAACCTTGAGACCCTTAAAACAAAATATCAAAGCTTTTTCAAGACTTTTCCCAACTCTCTGAATATATGCTGTTCCTTCAGGAGCCAGATGTGTGGTTGTGTGGAGCCATCTTAAGCAGAACTCACATAAAGCTAAAACTTTATGTGAAGCAATCACTTAGTTAAATTCTCTGCTAATGTAAGCAACTACAACTGAAACCCCTAAGGTGAATTCACAGAAAATAACGAGAAACTTATATTACTGGAATATACATGCTTCTCCAAAAGTTAAAAAAGGACATGGTGGAGAAGGGATTAATCTGTTGGGTTTGTGCTAAATAGCTGAGAAGTATGGGCCTGACAGCACATGCCACTGATTTCAATGGAGCAAGGAGCCCTCTGCTCCTCTCTCATACAGCTCTCCCAGCTGGAGCTCTGCTGCTCCAATACCAAGACGTTAAGATGATTTCAAGAGAGGACAGGAGACCCCTTTTGAACAGCTGAGACACTTGCTGTCAGAATTCCTACTCACATGCAATGTCTAAAACCCTTTAAAACACATTACAGCATCTAAAAAGTTGGTAAAAGAGACTTAGTGAGAATTTTAATCTCATTGTAACAAACACAGGGAAATTTCTGTCACAGTTTCTACATCAATGCCAGGATACAAAGGATAAGACTTTGCTATAACACTTGCTATAAAAAAGTACAGGAACAAAGATACACACTGTTCTGGTTTAGCTCTGAAAAACAAAGTGGTCATTTCACAGAAAGAACAGAACAGAAATCTCACATAAACAGGTAATCTCTATTCTTCACAGCTCAATCTGGCAGTATTTTCTTATTCACACAACAGATACACAAGACATCAATCCTATGGATTTTTATCTTTTCAGCTGCACTAGCTATCTCCAAATTATTAACCCAAATTATGTTCATTTTAATTTCTTACATTTACATTTACTTTTGATTAAATGCAACTTTAAAGCCTTACTATATAGCACTTCAATCTTTAGCTGCCATGAAGTGATTCAATTATAATGAGGATTTTAAGAAGCTGCAGGGTATAAAAGATACAGATGGTACAAGTATTTCCAGGGACTTGAGAAATTCTTCTTTTGTTTTCTGAAGCTGAACATAACATTCTGCAGCTACCTTTCTATCTCATTGTATGTCTTGATGTAGCTGCCCAGAGGTTAACTAAGCAAGATAATTAAAGTTCTGTAGGTACTGGAGGATATGGATCTGTCTTATCAGGCACACTCCCATAGAAAATCAAGGACTCATAACTAGCTTTATGAAATAACCATCAGGTTTGGCAGGGCTACCAGTTCACTGTACAACAAATTATAAAAGTTGGGTTTTCCAAAACATACTTTCCTTGTTATATTCTCAAAGTTAGTCAGATCAAGGATGTCTGACTCATCAATGGTCAAAAAAAGGCTGTTTCCACGTCAATATCATCTGTGGATCAGCTTAGCATCAAATAAATTTTGCTCATCAGCCCACATTTAAAAAGAAGTTGCAACCACCACTCAGAACTATGCCATTTGAAGAATCACTGCATTACACAACGCCCACCATCAGCTGGTGACAACACACCAGTGCTTCTGTGTGCTGCACCAGAAGTCACTCTGAGCAGTGGCAATATGAGCAAGCATATTTGAGAACCAAAACTTTGGTGCTTCAGGCATGTTTTACCTGCATCGATGGCTTGCATTAGGCACTCATAAGTTGTCTGGACAAGCCTCCTGGCACCCTCGTCCACTTCTCCGACATAAAACGTCTCGTTCAGATCTCCGTGGTAGCCATTGCGATAGACAGTGATATCCACTGCAAGCAACAGCAGACATGGGAAATCAGCACTCTGCTCCTCACTGCCTGCCTCTTGATTTGTGAAAGAACATGTAAAAATGGGGGATTCGAAGCGTGAAGGGATTACTTCACAAGAATTCTGTATGAAAACACTTTCAGCAGAATCAATTCTTCCATGCTTATCCTGTAGATTCTATATAATAATTTATAAGTTAGTATTTCACTGGTGAACAGTTTGATTTAATGAAATAAAAGGGGGAGGGGGAGGAAAAAAAATCCCCCAACAAGGCAACACAGACACAGCAAGCTAGCATTGGTTTTTTAGGTAAATGTAAAATGGGGAAGAGAAGCTCTTGCTCCATGACGATTTACCTGGTTAAAGTACTTTCTTAGAATTAATTCCAGCACTAATAGGGGGAATTTTAAAAGGTATGTAATCATAGCTGTGCATATCACGTTGTCTTGCTGTAGCAGAACGGGAACTTTTGTTTCTAAGTCTTTATTAGTCAGCTGGTAGGCCTGATAGCTGCTAGATCACCAAACCCACTAGAAAAGTTATTACTCTGCTATTTATGAAGAAACCCACATTCAAATCCTCTCACAGGTAGACAGTCATGAAGGAAACTGTAATAAACAATAATACTTTAGGAATATTGTACATGAGCTGCTGAGAGACTCCAGTACAATCTTGATAGGAAGATGTAGGAAAATACACTTTGGTGCCAACAACTAGACATCATTTGCTAGGACCTTCTGGATGACATGCTCCTGTGATTCAAAAAACCTGTTTTGGACTCTGGCCTGGCTTCCAGGCTAAAAAGTTTCAAATAAAGAAAAAGATAAACACTTCCTTTTAACTGTTCATTGGGTACACTCCCTCCAAGGTACCTTTTCTATCCTTTCTTGTAAACTGTTTTGGTCCTCCTTTTCAAGAGGCTTTTGAGCCACTACCGTACAGAAAGGAAGCCCCGTTCTTTCTCATGGTAACAAAGCAGAAGGCTCCAAGCTTGATCAAGTGCAGGAATGTGGACAAAGGTAAGACTAAAGCCTCTTACAGAACGTGTTCTCTAGGGCTGAGGTACAGCCTTGGCATCCAAATAGCAGAGGTAAGGCACCATGTAGATGAAGCCAACCATGTTGATTAGAAGGCTGGAGCACCTCTTCAATTAGAAAAAGCTGAGAGAATTCAGATTGTTCAGCCTGGAAAAGAAAAGGCTTTGGAATGATTTAATTGTGGCTTTCCAGCAGCTGAAGGGAACCAAGAAGAAAGTACAAGTAGGGTCAGGACAAGGAGGAATGGATTCAAACTGAAGGACAGTAAGTTTTGATTAGATACTAAACAAAAATACTTTATGGTGAGTAGTGAGGCATTGGAACAGGTTGTCCAGAGAAACTGTGGATGCCCCATCCCTGGAAACATTCAAGACTAGGCTGGATGGGGCTTTGGTTTATATTGAAAGTGTCCCTGCCCATAGCACAAGGGTTGAAGCCAAATGATCTTTAAAATCCCTTTCAACCCAAACTATGATTCTATGAGCTGGGCTTCTTAGGTTGGACTCCAGCAATGCCTGAATAGCTGGCAATAATAAAGACCTGTGCAAAGGCATCATTATTGAAATTAAAATAAGATGAAGGAGCTTTGGCAGACATTGTTACATGCACCCTACAAGCTCAGAGCTTTCAACCAGACCACACCTTCCCTAAACAGGGGCAGCAATCACGAGACTTGTTCTGAAAAGGCTGGTACACACAGCAGGGAAGTGTAGACTTACTAGCTGTTATTACAAACTAATATGTATCAAATATCTGATAACCTAAAAAGATTACAACCTACTACTACAGGCAGGTCAAACCTTAGCAGAAGCTGTGTATTTATTTACAGGTAAGAGAAAAGCAAACCAATGCAATCAGCAAAGGTGCAAACATTTGTACAGAAAAAGCATCATTTAATTTTTACTGCCAAGCTAAGAAAAAATTAAAGTTAAAACAAGATATGGTTCAAATAATTTATAAAAGTATCTCTCATCACCCAAGAAGGCCTAAGTACTTTGAGTACTGAGAAGAAAAAGCAGCTGGTATTGTCAAGCTGTGAGATGCTGAAAAAAGATAACATTCACTTATACAATGCCTCCACATTTGGACCCTTTACAGTCATCATAATCATAGCAAAATTGTAAGAATCTAGAGCCATCTAATCAAGAATTCACACGGAACTAATCCAGTTGAATAATTCAATATACATTTTATTCACTATATACACACAGCCTGGAACAACTGAAATCTAGTTCACAAGTGGAATACTCAGGCACTATACTAGTGCACAGATGAGAGCAGAAGAATTACAAAGCTCTTAAAGTGGACTGTACTTTTGAAATTATTTTATTAATTAAATTAACTAAATTAAGTATGTAAAGAGCAGTAACCAGTAAAGGAGAAGAAAAGCTCCTCTTAAGAAGCTATTCCAATCATGCTGCCTGCTTCTGAAACCTCACCTTACTGCATGCTTTAAGTGCATAGAAGGTAAAAATGTTGAAAGTTGATTTTCACAGCAACTTACCATTAACAATATCTCCCTCCTGCAATGGTCTCCTGTCAGGAATTCCATGACAGATCACTTCATTCACTGACGTACAACACGACTTGGGGAAATTATAATAATTCAAAGGGGAAGGATAACAATTCCTTGCAATACAAGCCTAAATAGAGAAGATACAATTTACACCAATAAGTTTTGTACAAAGAAAAAACACAGAAAAACCCATATGTGCAATAAATTTAAAGTAAGAATGAAAGGCTGAAAAGGAGTAACTCTTGAAAATAAGATTCTTCAAGTATCTCTTGGCAGTGTTTTGTTATGCCTTGCATTTTTTACCAGCAAGAAATTAAAGCTGCTCTAATTTTGTTTCTACTCATTTTCATTTTGACTGCAAATGCTGAGATATTCAGGTTTGAAACAAAGCATGGCAATATTTATTCAGTTTTAAGAAGTAATTTTCAATTACCACTTTTAAGCGCCCAGTCTGAGATTTTTGCAACACACACAAGCTAAACAAAATAATATTTAGCACTACTTTTTGCCCCAGCTTTAAAACCTCAAGCTGCCTCTCTTGCACTGTAATAACTTTTTTGTATTTTTGCAAAACTGACACGTTTCATATATATTTACACATACATACATACACACACATGCTTTGTGATATACTGAGCAAAGTACTGAAAAAATATTAACTTCTTAATTTTTTTTTTTAAATACTGTTTTTAAAACTGCAAAATACCAATAATAGATCAGTCAGTATCAACAACCTGCCAAAGTTTCCTAAACTGCTGAGGATGGGTAACTCCATGTTACTAGTTGTTCATATTATACATTATGCCTAAGCAAGTAGTTTGGTGTTTAATGCAGTTCAACAAAAGTCTCCAGCCTAATGAAAGTAGACAATCTTGGCTCAACAGCTGCAGATGCAGATAAAAAGAAAGCTCTCTAACAAAGTTAACTATACCAAAATTGTTTCCTTTCCCACAATGTACAGAAGTAGCCTCAAGCACCAGATTACATAGAAAAGACAGCAAAGAAAAAAGTTACACAGTTCAAATACCTATGGAAAGCTAAGGCAGGAAGACTCTTGAGCATATTTTTTAAACACTTCACTGGACTGTGGCTTTATTTTGTCAGACTGCATCAAACATCTTGTTTCAGTTCTCTCTGAGGCACCTCAGTTCTGATTCCCAATCATAAATAATTTAACTTTCTCCTCTATATGTCTTAACCAACCACAGAGAGTACATGAAGTCCACGGCTTACATATGGTGTTCTCCATGGAGCAAAAAGGGTTTAGAAGAAACAAAATAATATGATGTTAACTGAGAAAGCAAGTGAGGAAACTTAGAAGAAATCTGAAGCCAGAAATATGGAAGCAGCTGACACAGAGAGAGGCCCAGGACCTCCTAAATCCCATTGAACCCACCATTGCACTACAGCACATTTCTGCCATCTGCACTACCCACCAGCTTCAAACTGGGAAACAGTTTGAATAAAGAAATGGAATTCATGCAACAAAGAAAACCGCACAGTAATAATTTAAAATTAAAGAGATAGAAAAAAACACTTATAAACATCAGAACACTAATAAAATAATCTTACTAAATGGACAGCATGATCAATTTCTTCAGTAGTTACTCCTGGTTTCACCATCATGGCAGCAACATCCAACACTTCTCTAGCAAGCTGCAAATGAAACAATTTAAAATTTAAAACATTTAAAATTGATCTATTGGCTTAATTTGATTTAAAATAGGCCAGGACTATTCTCTACAAGATTTGTAACCCATTTTTGACAGCTACACTGAGATCACCAGGAAAGCTGTGTGGAGTTGGGCCCTAGAAAGACTTTGAGATGTCTCCAGGTCATGTACTCAGCCACCTCTGTGAGAGTTGAAAATACTCCAGTTAAGGTTTGGACCATATTTTTCTTGAATGCCATAATCTTAAATCAGACTACCTAAATACACTGCAAAGTTTGACTTTATGCACAAGGAAGTGATTACAATTGAACAGTTATTTTTGAAAAATTGTTAGGGATGGGGCTTTATTTTGCTTTTTAGTTTTTACTTAGTACCAACTCCAGGAGAGGAAAAAGTTCTCATTTATGCACAATAAAACACATTCTTAACAGTAACAATGTGTCAGGCACAGATTGTCTTACTACTAATAACAAATGCGGAAAACAGATAAAAGTCATCATTCTGCTCCCACTTTACTGGGAATTGGGGTGAAAAGAAGAGAAAAAGGCAGACAATATCAAGCTTCCTAAACTATTTTTCAGTGCTCTAAAGTGGTTTGGAAGTTTGTACTCTCAAATGTGCTGTGACAAAGTGGTAAAATCATTATAGATTTTTTTAAAGAATATAATGGCACCTTGCAAGAAAAATCAAAACCCCCTTACCCTACACACTACTCGCATCCCCTCTATATCCTCAGATGACAGTATTTTTATTTGAGAGGTTCCTTTTAAAGCTTGTTCTGATTCAGACATTCCTGAAAAGAAAAAAGGGAGAGGATTAAAAAAAGAAAGAAAAAAATCCATGTTATATAGGGTGATGATTGCTATGCATATCCAATTCCAGGAACTTCCTTAGCTTACTGAAGGCAATATAAGTACAGACTTTTTTATCATAGCCTAAAGAAAGAAACTCACCAAGCTACAGTATTATCATCATTACTCAGATTAAATGGAATTCATTAGCCTTCCACAATACCATAAAATCCCATGTGCTCAGGAAGCCCATTCACTGACTGCATAAAACCATCATGTCCACTTAGTCTAAACACAACCTTAAATCCCAGGTTTACAAGGAAGTTATTTTATTCATAGAAAAGCGTTTTTCAGCTGCTCTTAGAAAAATGATGAGTGAAAATTACATTCTAAAACAGTCATAAAGGGTTACATGTGCTTGGAAGTATATCTGGTTAAACTACTGCAATAATCAGCTGACAAAACCACATAGCAATCTCAGCTTTACAGATGAGTGACCTCCTAACACCTAGTATTTTGTGTTGTTTAATATTTACACTCTTAAAAAATAACTATGAAACATCTTAAGATTAAAAAATAATGCTAACAGACTTTATAGCAGCATTCTGTGGAAATGCAAAGCCTCAATACTGGTGTAAAAAGGGGATAATACCAAAACAATCCAGTAAACAAGTAATTTTGAATGCATTCCCTCTCTCCAAAACCAGCTGGAACTCATACACCAGTTTTCTTTTGGGGGATGCATACTGCAAGGTTTTCTTGGTTTTGTTATAAAATAACACATTTTCAACACATACGCTGATGCCACAGAGAATGGTTTAGCAGAATTCATCTGTCACAGTCAACTGATTGCTGTTTGTTACTAAATTAACAAGAGAACTAGGACTTGTATGTTTAAGATAAAAAATCCCCAAAACCAAATTAACTTACTCTTAATTTTTGTACACCTTTGAAAGACAACCCATTACAAATTTTGGACTTGAAAAAAATACTTGCAACTATGATTTTTTAAAAAACAGTAAATTACTGCGGGGAAGAAGTGAGAACAGATAGAAGAGGTTCCCTTCTCCAGTATCTTCTTGATCCTTTAAAGGCTTTTCCAATGCAAAGGAAAATAGAGAGCAAACATAACTCTCATAATTGTGATTTGTTTCATGTTACCTAGTGGATGATCAGCATAATCCGGTCTCTGAATATAACTTGGCACAGGTCTTGTTGGTGTCTAAATAAATCACAGGCAAAGCTGGTTAGGTTGCAAGAACACTTATTATAGTCACACAAACAGAGTCACACAGCAGAATTAAATACTATATGAAATATTTCATGTGAAATATGGCTAAGTCCATTTAGAAAAAGTTGCAAAGTATGTGACCAGTCCAAAAGTTCCAACTTTCATTCCCAAACATTCTGCTGCTGCCCCCTATTGCTATCATATTATACAACTTTTAACAGCCAACTGCACAGCTTTGTAAACATCCCATTCTATTGTCAGGTGAATCAAACTGGTTTTATAATGTGTTATACCTTACTGTAGTGTTTTTTTCTGCTACCTTCCAGACTGCAAGTGCACTGGCTCCAAATATATCCCCCTCTTCTCTTTAGCAAGATTGCTACTTCTGATCACCACCTTAGTCAAAATCCCTAATTTCATTTGCATCAGTCTCACAGCAGTCACAAGACAAAAAAAACAATGTTCAGAGATAACACAACTAAATTACTTAGCCAGTGAAATATCCCAAACACCTTTTTCTCCAACAACACTAACAAACACGCATGGGCTCACACTCTCCTAATCTATTCTCTAATGAGCCTGTAACAGATGGAGAAGACTAGAGAGGATACCACTGGGGCAGCTTTTCTAGCACAGGCCAATTAGAAAAGACAAATGTAAAGAAAATGCCATTACTGCTGTGAAAAAAAGCTTCAGCTTATTCCACATACAAACTTCTATCAATTTAAAAATACAGTTAAGTGTGTGTATTTACATATATATATATACAGCTGTATGTCATCATCTTCCAAACCCACCCTTCACAATCAAAGATCTTACTGACTTCTGTTGTTCATTTCAGTGCTGGAGGTAACTGTAACCTCTGTTCTTTCAGCTGTTCACCAGTTCACTCACCAGGTTACTTTAAACCACTTACATAATATAATACAAAACCATTTATTTAAAATCTAAATTAATTCGCCTGAGCTTTTCAGAAACAGACTGCTCCATAACTGGTGATGACAACAAACAGCTACGAGACACCATCTGAACTAGCAGTAGCTTTTTTTGCAGAATAAATGTCACAGTGTACATCCAAAAGGTATAAGCATAAATCTGTTACTAATGCTCACAGACACTCCCTTAATTATAAATACACCAGGAGATAGAACAAGTTAAACTAAAATGAACCACGATAAGGACAGCCATGCACATCCTTGCCATTGGGTTCAGATCAAGAAGCTCTCTCAACTAAAATGTGGGAGGTCATCAGGTCAGGAGTGGTCCATTAGTTGCTACAGAACATAGCAGTGATGGAGTAGAGTGGAACCTCTTGCTTACCAGTGGGTAGTGTGGTCTGAGTTTCCCAGTGTATCGATAACCAGACCAGGGATTTGTGTTAACATCGCCTTCCAGGCTCCAGGAGGAAACTTCGCGCTTAGCTTTTTCATCTTCTGAAAAGACAAGGAAAAGGGGAGAGAAAAGTTGCAGCAGCAAAATCGGTCTTACTAAGAATGAGAACTGTGGGGTCTAGAAAGTGACTTAGAAGTACCTAAGTCTAGACTTGAGTCTGTCTGGCATTTTGTATAGTGATATATGAAAGCGTAAGTAGCAGTTATCACTTTGCATTGTCCATTCCAAATTCACATCGTTCCTACCTTACTCAATAGCAAATTGGGGAATGTCAGGACTGAATCCATAAAGGAAGTGTAGTAATTAAGTTGTTCTTCATTTGTAGTTTTATAATGCAGTGTTTGCTTGCATTCCCGGGGAAAAAAGTCTCTTTCTACAGAGGCACTCAGTATCTTCAATTAACACCCTTGCACTGCAGATGAATGCTCCTTTCTTGTGATATCCCTTAGCACCCAGTGACCAAAATGACCTGAGTTGAGAAGGAGGCCATCCAACCATCAGGCTCAACACATGGAGGCTGCTACCCCTCCAGAGCTGATAAAGAGGGTGCAGGTCCCACTACTTCTGCAGTTCAGGACAAGCAGTGCTCACACCTTAGAAGAGGGTCTCAAGGTGCTGGAACTTCCCAGCTCTCTGAATCTTGTGAAATTCATGTCTGACTTCATTCACAAATAACACATTCCTATGAAGGCAAATTGAAGGTGTTTACATAAGGGATTGAAACAAGCAGATCCTGAGCAATACCAAAAGTAGAAGTATTTACTCAGAAACAGAAGGCAACGGTTAAGAAAGAACAGGGTAACATTAATCTTTAACTCAAAACTGGATAACTTGTTTGTTTTCTCTTTTTATATCTCAGAAGGATGAAGAGGTAACAAAAGGTCTGCCAATGCAAGCCCTAACGTCAATTCCTCAGAGCCTCTGTGGCTGACATCTGAGCCATCTGCTCAAATGACATTCAGTTCAGATGAAATTGAGAAATAACAATTTAAAAGTCCAAAGCTTCATATATTCACACAAATTAAGAGGATACAGAATGCAAGTGTGAACTATTAGATCCCTACACTGGGAGGGGAGAAAGAAGGAAAACATCTGTAACTGTCTGTCCTACTCCAACCTATTTACCATTCAACATTTATCATGGAAAAAGAAGCTTTATTGGGTTTTAGGAGGTAAATTATGTGAATTTCTGCCATATCACTTTTTAATTCTACCTCCCTTTCCAGCAGGGCTTAATAAAGATAGGCAGGGTGGTGGCAGGGAGGAGGCAAGGGGGCAGAACTGTCTGCCCTCTCTTTGGTTTTACACTCATGGGTTATTTTCACTACTCAGGTAAGGTAGAATCTACCAGTCTCCTGGTATTTCTGTGCCAGAGCTACCAGCTGTCTACCACTAAGGCACACAGACACCACCATGAACTGAACTCAGCAAAATCCTAGCTATGATACATCCTCTATCAGTGGCTGCACCATACACACACAAGCATTCTCCCTTTTTTCCAAAAATGTACAGAACAGCAGCACTCTGACTCACTTGTGTTCCAGCAAGTACCTAACCACAAAGACTTTGCAAGAACCTTTCCCACTGTACTGCCTTTGACTGCATCAGACATCAAAACGCTATAAAGGAACACTGCCTTACAACAGCCATTTATTTTTCTCCTTGCCCTTTCAGCACCACTCTGTGTTCATATATCTGGAAGTGTAGCTCAAGCAATAATTCATGTAAAATAGATAAGTGAACAGAAACAAACACTTCCTGCCTCTGAAATTTTACACAGCACTTTAGATTGTTGAGAACTGGACAAAATTTCACACATGCGTCATCCAGTGCCAGGTACCTTGGAAAAAAACCCAGTACCATTCCTAGACAGAGAAGCACAGAGCAGTTGAGGTTGGAAGGGACATCTGAAGGTCATCTGGTCCAATCCCCAGCTCAAGCAAGACCACCTAGACCTCACTGCACAGGATAAAACCAATTCAAAGCAATATGAAAACGCATTTTAAAAAGTAATGTACTTACTTGCTTTCTTGTGTAATAACTTGTGAGTGGCCCAGCTTCCCTTAAAGCATTCCTAGAATTGCAAACAAAATATATAAATACATATTTTAAGCAGTATTTACACGGACATATATGTCAACCTGACAAAATAGAGAAGCAAATGTATTTTAAAAGAAAGCTGAAAGACTGTTTTATTAACCCTTGTAGCAATATGCAGTAAATGCTACTGTAACTGCTAGTCTTAGCAATGGAAGATATTACATTCAAAAGTTTATGAACCAGAATAGGCAGAAAAAGCACAGCCAAACAGACAACACCCATGGAGTGAAATACACTGAAATAATCCTATGTATTACTGACCCCTTATCTCATTAGTGACATATTTTAATGAGTAACGAAACACCATAGACTCTGTTTCAGCCAACCTGCAGCCACTATCTCTGTACCTGATCTTACAGTGCTGCAGTGAGCAGCAAGGTCCTCCCTTAACTCCTACAAGAAGCCATCTCCTTCTGCTAATTGCATCCCTCCTGCCTCCTGCTCCAGCACAGGAAGGCAGAGGCCAATTAGCACAATCACAGGGGAACCAATGAAGTAGACTAAAGGGCGTAAACGAGGGCTACTGAATGAAAATAGGAAATTGAAAAAAAAAAAATAACGAGAAAGTTGAAATGGAAATCAAGAAAAGAGTGACTGTGGAGGAGCTTGGTCTTTTCTCTTCTTCCCAGGCACAAATAGGGCAGTTCATGCAAGAAACAAAGAATCAGCAAAGGGGCAGATGGAAATGGCTAGCAGCTGGAGAATAAAGAAGGACTAAGATGAAGAAAAGACATGAAAGAAAAGAGATTTAAGGAGAAAAGTCGCAGAAGGCAGCATTAAAGGTGATCCTTTTAGGTGATAATTAGCAAATTACTTGGGTTTGTAGCAGAAATTCTAAATCAATGGCTATGTGCACTCAAAACACTCATTAGAAACTGCTAATTCTAATCTGTAATTGACAATTACAGCTGAATTTCTGAAGAAAGAGGCAGGAAGCAAACTGTTTTTCTTTTAAGGAAAAACAATACTAATGCTGAATCATCATTGTAAAACTACCATCCAGAGCCAACAACTGATTCAACCTAAAATATACAACACTCAACCAGCCCAAGGCAATAAATCTGCAAACTAAGCCCAGCTGGGAACATTCCACGCTTGCTTCAGGGTTGCTCTTGAGCACTCTGTCTGCTCCTGTTATCCACCTTCTCCCTCCTCCCTCACTAGGATTACAACCACTAGTTACCAAAGTATGCCCACAAACATGGAGTGCAGTGGTGCACAGTATGTTCCAAGAGACCCTGCTGTGTGTGTATGTGTTGTCCCCCTGATGACCAGGACCAGTTGCTTGTTGTGTTCTGCCATCCCACACACCAGGAGTGACAGCACTGCCAGGAGCTCTGAAACTAACGCTTCCGATGACCAGGGAGAGCGTCACTCCCAACAGCAGTCCAAGGTTTTACTGTCACACTTATATTACCCACTGCACACACAGACCTTTGCACTGCTGGGGAGCTGGGAGAAAAGGAACAGGTTTTCACCGAGGCCTGCTTTAGGGAAAATTAAAAACAAACAAACAAACAAACAACAACAACAAAAAAACAACCAAAAACAACAACAACAAAAAAAACCAAAACAAAACCAAAAAAACCCCACTATTTCAAGGACACTGGAAGCACCAGTATGGTTTTAATCCCCTTTCAAACACAAGGTCTTTGCTCTGAAGCATAAAAGAAGGATTACACAACTAAGGACTTAGAGCAGCTACCAGGTCTGCAAACTTAGAATCCACTTTTTTGAATATAAAGGAGTATTTGGGGAAGGAAGCCATACATCAGCTTTGGTAATTACTGATTGTAGTTAATTCTCTACTTTCCCATGAAGTTTTGGGGTATGTTCTTCAATGCCCTTGCTTTGTTCTACACCAACAGCCTTTCCTCTTTGCTGGCCCATAAGCAGAAAACATCAGGAAAACACAGGACCTGGTACAGTACCATAACCTGAGAGGCTCCATTTTGGCTTTTTATTTCCTGCAGCTATGGACAACCTAAGATGATTCTGCATAAGGCTGCCATATGCCTAAGTTTTTCCAAATATGTTTCCCAGATTTTACTTGCCATCTATCTCCAGAGGAGCAGTAGCTCTGCCAGAACTCCTGGGGCACAGTTCCAAAGCTGCTGTACCCCGAGACAACCCAGACACGTGCACATCCATCAACTGCAACAGGCACACACAGTAAGTCCAAAGCATTTTTGTGAGCAGGGGCTGCTACAAGTGCAATGTACAATCAATTACTCTCTCTGCCTTGATCTGACACTTCTGGAAGTCCCTTAAAGGATATGCTGCAAATCCACCTACAGACCATCTATTTTGTGTAGGATCAACCATATGCTTCCTGCAAGCACTGGACTTAGAGGGTACATACAAATTATTAATATTCAACAGTCTACTGCACAAGCACCACATTCACATGACTGCAGAGCTCTGCCTTGGCAATTTCACACAAAAATAGGGCAGCTGTCATCTCACAAGTTGGAGAATCATAGCTCTGGCAACATAGCACTACCAAAGTACCATTGCACATTGCAAACATCTTCACCTTCTACACCACAGACTTCCCGACAAGCTATGGAAAAAAACCTCCTCTTCCTCTCCAACTGGGCTACTTTCTGGAATATCTTCTTGAGAAAATTATGCTTTTCACTGACCCTTCTCCTGAGACATCTACTTCAATCTTGCTATTACCATTCCTATCTCTTAACAATTCTTCTGTGTTCCTATGCCCCACCCAGGTCAGGATAGAAATTCAATAACTAAATAGACAAAGTCCAGAGAAAAACCATCCAGAGTGATTTTTAATATTAAAATTTAAAAAAAAAAAAATTTTCCAGATACAGTGAAAAAAGGAGCATGTTACACTGCATGGCTATATTTAAAAACATTAAATAGCTTCAAGGGGAAAGTACACAGGAACAATATGAATTTGGCTTCAAGTTTCTTGGAAGACTTCCTGGGTTTCATTTCAAGCATTACATTATCCATTAGCATGCCTGATAATAATATCCCCACCCTTCTCACCTAAAACATTTTTCCTTTCATTGCATGTGACTTTTACACCTCAATTAAGACAGATGTGGAAACACTGAAGAGGACTGTACAAGAAGAGAGGTCAAATGTATGACAAAAAAGCAAGCAGAGGGGTAATCCTTGACTTGTTTAGAGCAATCTTGGGTACAACTATTCTATCAGTAAGAAAAATATAAATGTCTTCTTGTCAGAGGCTGTCAACATACTGAAACCTTTAACAACATTTCTAGCTTCAAGACATTCTCAAGCCAATCCCACTGGTTTTGTGTTTGGAGACAAGTTCAACCCAGTGTTCACCAGAATACATCAAAAGGTAACCAAAGGTATAACCAGTATTAACATTTGGAAAGATTCCTGTTGGACCCCCCTATGGAAGCTGTGTTACTTCTGAAAATGATTTTTACCTTAAGGACTCACCCAATATCAACAGAATCATGTGGCATGTAAGTATTTGTTTTATGGTATGGTACATTTTTACTATGAACACACTGATTATGACTAAATACCTTGAGGGTATTTTAAAATCAACCATGAAAAGAAAAAAACCTTTAAAACAGTTATTGAAGTCATTAGAGAAAAAAAATTTGTGTTATGTTTATTTTCATTTTTACAATAACAGAAAGCTTCTTATTCATTCAGTTCATGTATGTATACAGTCTGATTAAGAGGTGGGAAAGAATAGCCAACTGCAAATTCCAGAAGAGAAAAGGGTGCTCAGTCAAGATTAGGATATTACTACATTACAAATCTCTGTATAGCAAAGATATAACAAAATAGATTTAAATAAGCTACCCAGAGACAGGGATGCCCCGTCCTTGGATGTGTTCACAGCCAGGATGAATGGGGCTCTGAACAACCTGGTCTAGTGGAAGGTGCCCCTGCCCATGGCAGGGGGTTGGAACTATATGGTCTTATTAAGGTCCTTTCCAAGCCAGGCCATTCTATGATATCCAAGCCCAGGAAGCTATGCAGGCACCACAGCACAGAATTTAAGGCCTGCTGACAGACTGTGTTTCTGAACTGCCTTTGCATGGGAGCAGCTCATTTTAAGTCAGCTCTGACAACCCCTCTGTCAGCACTCCAACTCGTGTCTACAGTCATCATTTAGAACCACTGTGATGAATTTCAAAAAAATACCTACTTTACCAAAAAAAAAAAAAAAAAAAAAAAAAAAAAAAAAGGTAGTTGGAATCAAGACTGTGAGGACAGACTGTCTATCTCTTGGCATGTCATTATACCCTGAATTGCAATGGACTAACATCTAGGAAGTGGTGCCAAGCAGCACACTGTATTTAAAAATATTTTAAGCAATCTTTTTAACAGAATTTACAAATGTCCTTTAGAATGTAAAACTGTCTGGGGCTTAACCTGAGACCATGTCATTTTGCATAATGAGAACTCATTTTTAACCAAATACCTTAAAGGTATGCAAAACAGAAGACAAAAAAAATCCCCTGAAGTACAGCATTTAGCTTAATACCAGGCTATCAGTTTTATATATATATATATACTAAACACAGTACAGATTACCTCACATTTTATCCGTAAGTACAAATATGTTGAGGTGTTAATACATTTGATGTTAAATGAAACAGTTTATTTTTTTCAGCATGCTGAAATCCTTCTAGGGCAGTACAAGCCCACAGAGACAGTCTCTGGTCTGAAAAACTCCGTACAAAATTCCCAAACTAGCTTAAGCAGCATACGTGAATAGTCAGTTTTTCAGAAGAGTCAAATATGTGTTTTCAGATTCAAGTCCAAGAGAAGTACCTACATGCAGAACCTTGGTATCAGCAGGGTTGATAAACTTTCTCCTTCATCTAAGACCTGATCTTATCCTGAGACTCCTGGGTCCCTCACGACTGAGCCCTTCCTTTGAGGAAGGGAGTGCATTTTGCATCTCTTCCGATTTACAGAAATACACAACTGATTTTTGAGAGCAGTGAAGGAACAATGGACCAGAGGAATTCCAACTGGACTATCCTGTCACTACATGGAACACTAGCTCAGCAAGTCTGTCTACAGGAGTCTGAAGTTTTACTCTCAGGAAATCATGAGGACACAGCTTTTATACCTCACCAATAATCAGACACATGTTTTCACGGTGAATTTATAGGCAATTGAGAATGTCAGCTTCCTGATGAAGGAAATCTGATTTTATAGAAGATGGTATCAGCTGAGTGCCATTTATACCTGAGGAAACTCCTGTGTGCTGCAGTTGAATCCAAGCAGCTGGTTTCAGCCTATTTCAGGCACAAAGAACAGTGAACCAAAGATGAAACAGTGCACTGAAGTCCTATGGTCTGATGTAAGAGAAGACAAAAAAACATTTTCATCCAGGTTCATTGCTCCCTGTTCCCCATCCCCAACACATTGACAGTGAAAGGAAACAGCAAAGCAGGAGATGGGATAACAATCTTCTCTTCATGTCCAGAATTTTTCACGAATTACTGTGACCCTGAACATCCAAAGCTGTCCAGGGCCCAGGGCTGAGTGTCAGTGAAAATACGCCTTCTAGAAAGCAGTCAATTGTATATAAACTCACTGAGAGAACAAAACAGCATTTCTTTCCTATCACCAGAACTGAACAAGTCATGCCCCACCTGAGATAGCAAGAGGTATCAAGAGATACTGGGAGGCACCCACCAGTGCAAGAGAGATGCTGCCCCTAACTGTACAGCTCAGAGCTACTGCTACCCCTTCAAACACCTAAAACACACATGGCAGAGTCACCACATAACCCCAGGCCTCACTTCTGACTCCATAACCAGACCACTTCATACACCTGGGGCTGACAACACAAGAGCACACAAAACAGGAAGGGACGACACTTCTCCTTGAGTAAGTTACAACGACTACTATGATACATCCCATGGCCACCAGCTCTCAGAGACACAAAAATGGCAAAGGCCACTGACTTCAGAGTAAGAGAATGTTTCCAGTAAGTGCCTTCAAGTAGGTAATTCTGAATTACCTACTGGCTGGAGAGATGGCCCTGCACCAGCATCTAGCCACACCAGAGTAAACCTGCTCTTTTTTGTCCAACACTTATATAAGTAGTATTAACGGGGAAGTTTTTCACAAAAGCAACACAAAACCACTAATAAGTGATCCATTCACAATTAGAACGCTCCTATAAAAATGGTAACTAGAGATCTCAAGAACAGTCAATACTCCCCCTTTCTTTATCCTTCAGCCACTTGTAGAAGTCATAAAAGAAATGCAAATTGTCTACTTAAACACAAACTCTTCATGTATACTACACACAATGTACATACTAGTGACCGTGTCTGTAAGGCAGATTTCACAACAGCAAATTCATCTTAGCAAGAAAAACTTTACACTTGGGATGTGATGCTGGACATCTGTGTGATTTCCACATTCAGAAGATAGACTGAATTATGTGCCTCACCACAAGATGATAAATAACACAACACTTCAGTAAGTCTCTAAAAAAAAGAAAACAAGACAGTGAAAAAAGGTAGCTGGTAGTGACGGTACTTGATTTACTAGCCTAAAATATCACTAAGGGTTAACAGCAGACAGAATCCCTCAGCAGAACAGCTCCTCTTGTTACACCTTGAAGTGAAAGGGGGGAAAAAAAGCGCCAGGGTTCAACACACCACCTCAAGAGCTCCTCTGCTGCTAAAAGCCATTTCTACCTTGTCTCCACGACCAGTTCAAAATCTCCCTGCTAGGCGAGAACCTGGCCACATGGCCTCCTTTCCATCCATGGCCACAAGCACAATTATTATTTAGCAGCTGTACCCAGTTTCCAAGGTGCCCAACAGCCAGAGAGTCTTCAGTGTCGGCTGAAGGAAACCTCAGAGAATGTCAAATTACTCCAGCGTAAGCATTTTCAGTGCATGTTGTTGAGGCATTTTTGATGTTTTGATGCAGAGAGGGAGAAAAAAATAAGTGACCAGAAAAACGCCCTTTCTCCAGGAAAGGAGAAACACAAATGATAAATCCACTGGGTAAATCATTGTCTTGACGCAACCTACTTGGAAAGTTCACTTCAATTCTCTATGTGCAGTCATGAAAAATAATTTTTAATCAATCTCCACACTACACTGGGATTCTCAGTCCTACACTTCCTATACCTTTCAATCCTATACCATTTTTTTCTTAGCAAATGATACGTTAGTAACTTATAATCCAAACACATGGCTTCACATGGTTACCTTCCTACAGCAGTTCACAATTTTCTGTTGTTTATTCTTAGCACTAGAGAAAATAAATTCCTACAAATTTGGTTTTAGCTCTGATTGGAGTATGAAGAAGTCATTGTAGGCTTCCAAGCAGATTAATTACCTGGTGTCCATGCCCATACAGATGCTTTTACCTGTCAAGGAGACGCCAGATAGCTTGTGGCAATCCACCCTCAGCCCAAAGGAAGTGCCCATACACCTGCCTAACATCAGTTCATTCCATAAGGACAGGCTGACTTTATTGCTGGGCCAAATTGGGCCACAGTGGGCAAGCCTGCTCTTCAGCAGCGCACTCCTCAAGTGTTTCATGACCCTACAGTGCTAAACAAGCAAAAAATCACCCAAAAACTATTTATGCAACTGCTTTTCCTCCATTTAAAAGAAAATTCTGAAGACCTCAGAAGTGGCTCGAGGAACCAGGGACAGCCTAAGGGAAAAGGGTAGTGTGCATCCTTAGAGGGAGGGAATAGCACCAAGCCAGCCTACAACACAGGCTGTGCAGTGAGGAATAACATCCTAGGTCCACTTACTAGCTTATCTAGGAGTTTTTTCTGCATGTATGACCAGAATGGAAAGAAAACCACAGAAGAGAGAATTCCAGAAAAGTTTCAGCAGTTAACTGCTGTCAGCTGAAACCTGCTGGAAGTTCACAGAAAATATCAGTTCTTCACCTGCCACATGCTTATCTGAAGAAGCAGCCAGGTTGTCACCAGCACCTCACCCACCCTCCTGACTGTGCCTGAAGACACCAGGGCAGGACTGCAGCAAGTGTCCTCCACAGCACACAGCGGGTGATGCAGAGAGCTGGAGCCTCAGGACAGCTCCATGCTGGGCCCCACACAAGGTCCTAAGGGTCCTTGCTAGAGGATGAACGTGGGGACTTTTCTCTCAGTGCATGACATTCTTGCACGTCTTTAAAACAGGCTGTCACTAATGTCCTTCTCTGTAACACCTCACCCCAAAACCTCCAAAGCACCTTCAGCGTGCTTACCCACATGCCTGATTGGGACAGCAATCCCAAGTGTTCCAAGAACACAGTCCCAAGTCACTCAGAAATGAGATGACTGGGATTCCCAGTTCACTATTTCATTTTCTAGGCAGGACAGCTTTATAAGCATGTAGTCAGTTATCCAGCAGCCTATTTTAACAAGTCAGGAAGTATTTCCAGTAATTCCCCTTCTACCTAACAACAGCAGCAGATATTTCAAAATAATTAAGCTCAGTATATAGAAAACAAGAATCTCTACATCCTAAATGGAATTAGCTGAGTTAGAGATGGGAAGGAGGGGAGTGAAGATGTAACTGGAACTCTTCACATTTGTCTGTTTGTTCTCTTAACAAATGGTTTTGTCATCACCAACTAATATTTGTATATACCAATGATGCATTTATGATGAGTTTTATATCGGACATGTCAAAACACACAATAAAACACAGAGCAAATCCTAGAAATTAACCACATGCACCACGCGGGAACCAGAGATACAGAACTGTCAGAACAATTCTGAGTTGCTCTAATCTGGCATCAGCTACCAGCACAGGGCACAGAGACTTCAGGGGAAAGTACCAGAAACCGTGCAGTGGGTGTGTCACAAGCACGTGGGAAATTTTCCCCTAGTCCTATGCAAACCATAACCATCAGTTTACATCCTGACTCAGAAAAAATTTCTTCCCAATTAGTAAATTAATCCAGCAGATGTGACTGAATTATTTTCTTACATTTATGCACAAAAGTTCAAAGACTTTAGTCTGAATTACAGTTGTGACAAGGAAAGCCAGTGTTAATCTCTGAACTAAACACACGGTGCCCTCACTGATTTTGACAGAATTACACATACAAAAAGTTCAAAAGATTAGGCTATGTATTTCAAAGTTAATAAAAAAACCCAAACAAACCCCACAAACAAAAATCACACTCAGCAGTCACCAGACAGTTCTATTGAAGGACCACTCTCTGTTACCACTGTGGCCTATAGACCACGTTCAATTCTCATATTTTTACGTGGGAGCTAACTGCTCTATGACATGTGGCCTAACCTGAACCTTCCGGTTTGACACCCTCAGAGCAGAATATCAAAGGACATAGTGGGAAAAAAAAAAGTTAGGAATGAAAAAGGAATCATTAAAAAAAAAAAAAAAAAAAAGAAGAGTATCCAATAGTTTTCACAGAAACTCCTAAGTTAAAGAAAATCTGTTTTTAGAGCAACAAGTCTCCCGGTGTCTATCAAAGCCGAGCAACTCCAGAGCTGACGCCGGCAGAGAAACGCACCCACAGGAATTTATGAGCACGTCCTCACTTTGTCCCACTAAACCTTTATTTTTAAGGGAGCACACGGATCACCCACACCTTCAGGCAGAGGAACATCCGTGCACCCTCTCACGAACGCCCCGGCCGCGCTTTAGTGCCGCTGAGGTCCCGCATCGCCAGCGGCCACGAGGAGAAATGGGGCTCCCGCCCCGCCCGGGGCCGCCAGCCCGGCTCCCCCGGCTGCAGCACCCAAGGAACCGAGGGGGAACTTCGTGCGGGGTCCCTGGCCGGGCGCTGCTGCCCCAGGCCGGCCGGGAGCGGGCGGGCAGGGAGGCAGAGCCGGGAACGCCGGGCCGGGCCCGGGCGGCCGGGAGCCGGCGCGGGGAGCTGGATCCTGCGCCCGCCGCACGCCCGGAGTGCCGGGCGAGGGGCTGGGCCGCGGGGAACCTCACCTGGGAGCAGAAGTAGGAGCCCTGGATGCCCAGCTTGAGGCAGGTGGGGCACTGCAGCTTGGCCTCGCTGCTGCAGCCGGCGGTC
This sequence comes from Acridotheres tristis, assembly GCA_037013685.1. Classification (NCBI taxonomy): domain Eukaryota; kingdom Metazoa; phylum Chordata; class Aves; order Passeriformes; family Sturnidae; genus Acridotheres; species Acridotheres tristis. Next base: position 21,638,861 of record CM072888.1, on the reverse strand, counting down.
TCGCAGACTCTGCGGGTCTCCACGGCCGCCGCCATGCTGCCGGGCGGCCACGGGGGAGGAGCCGCCGCCCGGAGCTGCCGCCAGCTGGGGCGGGCGGGGAGAGCAGGGCGGAGGGAGGGAGGGGGACAGGGGGGCGGCTCCGGGCACTCAGAGCCACATCCCAGCCGGCCTTGAGCGCTCCCAGCCATGGAGTCATCCGCAGCTTTCCTGGACGACGTGTGCCAGCGCCTCGCCACCCTCCCAGTAAAGAGGGAGTTCAGCCTATTCAGCCCAGAGAACTGAGAGGGGATCTCATAAATGTCTCAAAGGTGGGTGTCAAGAGGATGATGCCATACTCTTTTCAGTGGTGCCTCGTGACGGGGTGAGGAGTTAACGGCCATGAACTAAAGCACAAGAAGTTTCACCTCCACATGAGGAAGAACTTCTTTACACTGAGGGTGGCAGTGCACTGGAACAGCTGCTCACGGAGGTCATGGACTCTCCCTCTCTGGAGACGTTCCAGACCCACCTGGATGCACTCCTGTGTCACCTCCTCTGGGTCACCCTGTGATGGCAAGGGGCTTGGCCTGGATGATCTCCAGAGGTCCCCTCCAACCCTATTGATTCCGTGAAGAACTTCCCATACTTTTCATCTGTACAAGACGTTTTTCAAGCGTATCTTCTTTATTATGGAGAGTGGGCTGTGGCATGTAGGTCTGTCTGTGCGGTTTATAACAATTCTCTTGCTCTATTTTTAGCCCAGGTAAAACCATCACAAATTCAATATTCAGTACGGCAGTAACTAAAATTAGAAAAATAGGCTGCAGAGTCATGGTGGCATTGTCACATGAAGGATGCTGATTGTTTTCCTGGAAAGAGAAAGATTAGAAACCAATGATCTGTCATAAAAATAAATGTGATTAATGCACATATTGTATTTCTCCAACTTGCATGGGTTAGAGAGTGAAAAAAAATACTACCTGTGCCTGTAAAGATGACTGTGCTTGTGTTCTCTGGGTATTGTCAAACCTAGTGTCAGTGTAGAATCATAGAGTTGTTAAGGTTGGAAAAGACCCTTAAGATCATCAAGTCCAACCGTCAACATTGCATCACCACCATGTTTAGCACCAAACCATGTCCTCGAGTGCCAAATCCACATTTTTTAAACACTTCTACCTAGGAAGTGACCACCACCTAGGTGGTGACTACCACCTCCCTGGGCAGCCTGTTCTAATGCTTTACAACCCTTTCCATGAAGAAAGTTTTCGTAATATCCAGTCTAAACCTCCCTTGGCACAACCTGAGACCATTTCCTCTTGTCCTGTCCCTTGTTGCCTGGGAGAAGAGACCAACCCCCATTTTGTTTACAACCTCCTTTTAGGCAATTTGTAGAGAAAAATAAGATCCTCCCTGGGCCTCCTTTTTGCCAGGCCAAACACCCCCAGCTCCCTGAGCTGCCTCTCACCAGAGCTATGCTCCAGGCCCTTCCCCAGTTCCGTTGCCCTTCTCTGTACACACACCATCACCTCAATGTCCTTCTTGTAGTGAGGGGCTCAGAACTGAACACAGGATTTGCAGTGCAGCCTCCACAGTATCTCAGAGGAATGATCGCTATCCTATGTACTAAAACATCTCTAACTTAATATCAGTGCAAGATGCTTTTTCTGGTTAATGTCAACAAGCAGTTGCTTTCAAAAAGAGCATGGGGAGATGCCTATTGAGTGGGAGAATAGCTGCAAAACACTGCAGAGCATGTATCTGCAAGATCCAGCCATTAGTACTGAGATCCCACTCCTTGTTTAAATTTCAGATGTCTTCCCACTGCTGGCAAGTACAGACTGATTTCAGTTAAAACTTTGCGGGATGAGATTATGTCTGTCTTTCTACTTCAGTGCCATTAACTTCAATTAAGCTACACCAATCCTTATTCTTAGTACACAAAATATTCTCCTGATTTCCTGGCATCCAGATGACTCCCCAGAAAGTGTGATTCAAAATCTAAACTATAATCTCAGTATTTTCTGCAACTGTCTTATTCCCCGTGGTCTTCTGTCCCCATCTTTAATAAAGAATAAAAGAAGAATAATAATTTTTTTAAATCTTTATCTCCTAGGCTTAGAGGTTAGGTGAAAATTTCTGCTTTCCCAGAACAGAAAAGCATACATCCTATTTTTTCAGAATAAATGTATTCATATAAATCTACTTGATGCATTATGATAGTGTTAGTTGGCAAAAAGTGGCTAAGTAGCCCAGCTGACTGTAGGACAAGGGCAACAGATAAAATGTATGATCCAGGTTTGCTGTATGATAAGCAGTTCCACTTAGCATGGCAAATTAACCAAAGGAATTTGATGCCATACTATTACTGAAGTGTTTGCAGGTGGACACCTGTGTTTCTGACAGTTCTCACCTTCATTTCTCCAGTACTGAGAATACTTGTATCAGCCTACCATTTGTAGAAAGCGTGAATTCACTGTCAGAACAAATTAGGAATGTTTCTAGGATGCTTGCAAAACACAGAGATTACAATAATTATTTTCTTTAACAAGTGAAAATAACTGCTTCACGCAGCTCACACTGTGACAGTATTTATGTCCAAATTCTGAAGACAGGAAACCACCTGCCGACCAATCTCATGAAATATCTTTAAAGGACACATCATTAAGTGCTTATTTTAACCTTCTTAAAGCTAAATGTTACTGAACGGGCAGAATCACTCCCTAATGACCCAGCCTAGCAGGTATTGTACTGTGTTAAATCAGTGCTTTTTTTCCAAGTGACCAAAAAATCAAGCTATCAAGCAAAGCAGGACAGGTACCTTCATGCACTTCAGTTGCCTCTTTGTTCCATTTGAAGAATCCTAAGGAGTTGCAGACATCGCTTACCTGGTTAAGCCGGGTTTGCAAGTACCTGTTGTCACTGCCATGGTATAAAAAACCTGAAATATACTGACTGATCTAGTTTCAGTGTCTCCTGCTCAAATGTTATCATCTGCTTCTTGATGAGATTTCAGTACAATCGCTATTAATAATTTAGGATACTTTACTAAATTTTATGATCATCTAATTCACATTCAAATTCATATCTGGGTATAAATTCACAATTTATTCCTATTTTTGTCTTTCCTTACTGGGACAATGTCAGTATACGCTTGTGCTCATTTTGTAGTGGTCAACAAGGAGGCATGTAAGGAAAAAAGAGGATTCCTGCTCTAACTGGTAGATAGGGCTCCTGTTACTCAGTTTCATTTATTTGCTGTATTTCTGAAGTGCAAATTAAAGTCATGCTGTTTCCCTGCTTCCTCAGAGAAGCCAAGGATGCATGTATTAATTAAATAATTTAAATATATGTGTAATTTAAAGAACAGCAAGCCCCCTAATTGAGGAATTGGCAAACTTATATACTTGTCCTCCGCAGTCTTTGGAAAGAACACAGAGATGGCTGATCAGCCTAGAGTAACAAACCCTGAAAGATTTGCTGTTGAAATGTTTTTCAAACAGCCCTACATCATCTTCCCCATAGTAAAAATTGTGTGGTTTCTGTGGTATTTCAATGCTTTTGTTTTCCAATTTGGCCTTGATGTTCTGATTTACAAAGTGAACTGACTCCTGCCTCCTGGAGGTCCACCCACTGCCATTTCCCATTATCTGCTGGCACACTCATTCTCACCAGGGAAGTTCACTGACCTTTGCTATGACCTTATCTGAGCAGAGATCTTTTTTCTCTGCCAGGCTTTCCACATCCCTTTCTGGCTGCCTGTCCCCCTGCGTTACAGACCAATGCAAAAAGAGGTGTTTGAGTCATAAATTTTATAGCCCATGCCTGATGCTTGATTTATGTCCACCGCTGTCCTCCCAACTTCTCCAAAGTGATGCAAGGCTGGGAGTACATGAGGGCAGCAAAGAGGGCAAAAGGGGAGGTCAGCAATGTCTCATGGGTCAGAGAGCAGCTGCAGAAAAGCGAGAGCAGCTGGCAGCTGAGACAGCTGCAGCTTAGGGAGAAAATGGCCACTGAATTTGACATTACTTAATTAAGACAGCACCTTAGCTTGGGTCCCCCCTCCTGGCTTTGCTTCTCTACATTGCAGGAGTGGGGGCTGGGCAGTCCTGCTTTCCCACTGAAGCTCTTGGTAGCTGTCTCCTGTTCAGGCTCAGTGAAGACGCAATTAAATGCCTGTTCGTCTAGCAATGGCTGAAACAATGCAAAAATGCCACCCAGGAGCCAGACCACATGCAAATGTGCACTATTGTGGCTTGGCCAGATGGTACAGGCATTTACTGAGTTTCTCATGCCAAATGCAACAGTTATGTAGGTTGTGTGTGTCTGTATAGGCGTGCAAAAAGGAGGAATTGCAAAGACGTCACAGACACCTCGAAGATGGCCACAAAAGCATGATCTTAAAAAGTGAATGGAAAACAGACTTAAAGGAAACATTACCCAGAGGAAAAGACAAACATGTGCTCAAAGCAAAATAGTCTTACTAAGAGCACAGGAGAAAAAAATATCATTGTAAACATCTTTTGGAAATGAACAGAATTGTATTAAAGAAATACCTGTCTCCACTTTTTCCTCTTTAAGGAAAAATTATGTGGGATTTCAAGTTCTGTCCAATTCTCTAAGTCAAAAGAGGTTGCAATATATTTTAAGCCCCTAAATCATTCTTTCCCCCTCCATTAGTGCAGTTGGAAACTAAATTACTGAAAGGCCCACTCCAATCACAATCCAGGCTGCAGCAGCCTTACTCAAAGCTAATTCCAAACAAGCTTTAGCTGTGGTGAAAAGGAAGATGCTGCACATTGTTTTATTTTATTTTATTTTGTTTTGATTTGATGGTTCAAGCTGTACTGCCTCTTGCAAAATCTGTGTTAATATAGGGCATCAAATTTGCACTGTGATGTAAGAATGGTTCTCTCTGCATTCAAGAACACTTCTGGTATCCAAGAATTTTAGCATTTTCCAATGTATGCATGTGAAACTGGTTGTTTTATCATCGGACAAGATCAAAGGGAAACAAGCTGCATCTTTGTAAAAAAAAAAAGGTGTTTTTATAAAAAGCATTCCTATTTAACCAGTAAGTTGCACGCTTTAAAGAGCAACTCCACTGCTGGAAATATTTGAAAGAATCCATGAACATCTCTGGAGATGGGAAAAATTTATTCTTTGCTATGGAAACACAGTAGAAGTCATGGAGTGAAGTTCTGGCCCAATGAATTCAACAGGTATGTTACTGATATCCAAAGAGATTTCACTTAGTTTGTGTCATCAAAGGGCCATAAAAATAGACTTAATAGTACTAAAATACGATCAGTGTTTTATTTCCACTTTCAATACCATGGACAATACTGTGTGACATTAAAAATTCTTCTCATTTTCAGGTTTCAAAATCAGATGATCAGATTTTTAATCACATACAACATGGTGATTCTAAAAGTGTTATTTTACTCAAATCAGTGAGATACAGGTCTGCAGATCAATTAGAGCTCATACCTACACACATCTGACTTGGATGCCGCACTTTGCAGAATGAAGATGTTCCCAGCAACTACCTAAATTCACACCAGAAACGGATAAATCCCTGAAGGATTACTGAAGATGAGATACTTAGCATTTCTTTACTTCAGCTCCTTCTTTTCTCCACTATAAGTTCAAAAGGTGGGATTTTCTGGCTGTATCTGTGATACCTCTTTGCCTTCTACCTTACATTTCCTTTTAGTTCGAAGGTTATATCACTTGCAAGGCAGCCACATCACTTCTGAGCATCTTGTCTATTATGTGTTTTAGCGACTTGAGAAGATTACAGTAGCTCATAATCCTCTCATTGCTCCTGTAAGTTGTTGGATAACTTCTGATGTCATCTTTAGAGGCTCTTTGCCTCCAAAACTCAACAAATCAAAGAAAAACATATTCCAAACCACAACACGTGCTTGCTTCCCATTTGTGTGGCAGTGAGGTAGGCCATGTTCTGAACTCAGCTGTGTTATATTCATCTAGCTAATTAAACACTTAATAAGCATAGCTGTGTTATAGAGGGCTTCATGCTGTTCTCCCTGCCTTGCATAAGAGAAATGAAATAGCCAAATGCTATATGATACTGAGTGGTTAACACTCACTCATAGTTCTTAGTAAAATGAAGTTCAAGGCTGTAAAATGTAGGTCTGTACATTTGGCTCATTGAGAATAAAAATACAAAGTTAAACACAGAAGAAGATTAAGAAAAAAAATTATCAGTGAGGAAAACAATTCTGGATGGAGTATCTTTATTTATATTAAGAGACTTAAAGGCAGGATTAAAACAGGCAGTCGAAGAATGTGTGTGGCTGCCAAATAAGCAAATCAATAAGAAATAAGATCCATATGGCAGCATACAAGGCAAATAAATAGGAAGATTTATTAATTACTGGATTTGCATAAAACCCTCTATAAATAATTACCAGAAACCAAATTTTACAAAATAGGTAAAATGAACAGTATGTCACTGGACCCCCCCCACAAAAAAAAAAAAAAAAAAAAAGAGCAGCTTCTTCATGTGTTGATGTACTTCCTGAATTTACAAATTTCAGAGATCATGTTCTTGTTTTGCCATCACAATATGTTTTAAAATTATACAGTTGAGGAAGAAATATTTTGTTTTTCAATTTCTGTTTTGTCACTGGGATAAAGATATGCTCCAGTTCTTTTACTTTGAAAACTGTTACTGTATTTGTTTCATCAAGCAGTATTACAAAAGGTTAAGAACTTAAATATATTTTTGTTGTGTTTTTCTTTATTGAACCCTTTGCCTTTGTAAAGTATTAATCAAATCCTAACACTAAAATTAATCCCATGGCTGAGTTTACCTGGTTTAACAGGCTGCCCAGGGGAGTGGTGGAACCACCATTCCTGACAGTGTTCCGAAAAATGTGTGGATGTGACGCGTATGGACATGGTTTAGAGCTGGGCTTGGAAGTGCTGGGTTAACAGTTGGACTCGATGTTCTTAGAGCTCTTTTCCAACCTAAATTATTCTCTGATTCTTTTCTGGAAACAGAGGGCCACAGAGCGCTGCGTTCGGGGGACAAGGGACTACACACCGCTGTGTTCGCGGGACAAGGGACAAAACTGCGGGGCACAAGCGGCTCCGGGGCCCCGCCGTCCGCTCAGCGCGGGCGGGCGCTGTCGTTCCCGCAGCCGCCGCCAGAGGGCACTCCCGCATCCGCCCGCCTCTTCCTGCCCGGGCCATAGTGGGAGGGGTTCCCGGCGGTCCCCGCGCTTGACGACTACATTTCCCGGCTGCCACCGCGCCCCAAACGGCCGCCGGGCCCACGGGATCACCGGGCGGCCAATCGCGTGCCGTCTGGGGCCTTTACCCGCTCCCACCCCGCCCCGCGCTGCGTCCGCGATCCGAGCGCTCTAAGATGGCGGCGGTGGAGCCGGTGAGTGCCGCGTTCTCTTTTCTCGCCCGCCTTTCCCTTGCCTTCCTCCCACCGCGTCCTTATCCTCTTCCTCCTCGTCGAGGCGCCGCTCCGCCGGCCGCGACTGGCGAGGTCGCGGCGGGCGCCCGGTGGAGCGGGTGGGCGGGCAGCCAGGCAAGCAGGAGGCGGCTGGCCGGGGAGGCCGGCGAGGAGCGCGCGCTCGCAGGGGCCGGGGCGGGGGAGGGGGCGGCGGGTGCCGTGGCTGTGCTGGCACCGCCGCCCAGGCACGGCGGCCGTGGCTCTAGTATGGCCCGGCGGGAGCGGGGCCCGTGGTCCGGCGGCGCCCATTGTGTGGCGCCCCGCCCGCGGCCCCGGCGGCCGCCTGGCGCATGTGGCGCGGTGGAGGTGGCCATGTTGGTTCCCGCCGCCGCGGTGAGCCGGGCAGCGAGGGGCGGCTCCTCCGGCAGCGGGGAAGGGCCGCGCTCCCGACGCGATGAGGCCCCGGGGAGAGGCACCGCGGTGAGGGAGCGCGGGGCCGGTAAGTCACAGATGAGCGGCTGGTGAGACTTGCAAACGAAATCGTCTTTTCCAGGTTGTGTCATCTTTTATTCGAGGATTTGGGGATGTTTTTCAGACCTTTCATGATAATTCAGTACCTTTTTTTTTTTCAGGTGATAAGTTATGTTCATGGTATTATGCTTGATTTTACAAACGTAACCCCAGCCTGCGCTTCTGTAATGAGCTGGAGCAGCTGGAAGTGATCCAAGTACAGTTGTTATTCTAATCCCACATGATTGTGTATCATGAGGAGAGGACGGCAGAAGACTCTGGGGTTTCAAGAAAACACAGTTAAGGAGGGCAGGTCTCTTGCTGGTGTGCTTACCAGCTGTGAATAAACAGCTAGTGTGTTGTTCGGAGAGGCTTTGTAACATTAGACAAAGTGAAAAAAGTTTGAAAATCAGTGGTTTTAAATAAAGACTAATTTTGCCCTTTTGTGTAAGGGACACTTTCTTTTCCCATAATGATTTTTTTTCTGTGACCCAAAACCCATATTTTTACCTATGAGGTAGAGATTGAAGTGGGTCAGCATTTATAAATTGTGTGACAGCAGTTCTATACAGGGAGAGTGTCAGCTATTAAGAGTGTAAGACAGCCCACTAGCAGCACTCTTCCCGTGTTCTTCAGCCAGTGTTAAACTCTTGTTTTCATATCTGAAAGCCAATCTTTGAGTTGTTGTCCACATATCTGAAGATGAGCACTTCCTCTCAGTGTACTGCTTTGTGGAGACTGTGGAGCTTGGCCGGAATTGTGATAAATAATTTGTAATATGGCCATAAGAAATTGAAATTACTCTGAAGGCCTGGGCCTTGTGGCTTTCTTTGCTGTGCTGCTGGCACAAAAATGGTCTTTGCACCTTTTGATCCACTAACTCTATCTGCACATTGAGGTAGGTGTGGGCGTAATGTAGCAGAAAATAAACAATTGTCTTTGTGCTGTGTCCCAGCAAGATTGATTTCCCAGATTCAGTTCACCATGAGCAGTTGTGCTGAGCCCCTAAAGGTAGAAGATGGGGCAACACTCACAGCAGTTGAATTAATGCAGTTGTTGAATGTTCTGCTGTAGCTGCAGTATGTTTGCATTCAGGAATCAACTACCACCCATGCTTGTGTATTTTCAAATTGAAGTAAATGACAAAGTCTTTGTTTATTGTCCTTGTAGGTGGCTCACTTGTCCTACCTAAGCCTAAACTTAGACTTGTGTAGTGACTGAGGTCAGAGGTGTACAGTGTTGCAGAAATGCTGCATGCTTTGCAGCTGAGCAATTTAATTGCATGTGTGGTTAGGGATTACCTCTTGATCATAGGGAGGCCTTTCTGTTGCTCATCTGCAAAATCTGGACCTGGGTTTGTAGAGATGTCATCTGTAATACTGTCTTGGGAAATGAAAATACAACTGAGTATGGGTTGGTTTTGGGTTTTTTTTAATACAGGCTTCTGCTAAGATCAGTGAAGTTTCTAGTACTGTCATGGTTTCAAAAGTAAGGTACATTAAAAGTCTTAAGAGGCTTGAAAAATGTTTGACGGGAAACAAATATGGAGACTTGAGTTTAGCGTTCTGTACAGAGTCCCATAATAGGTGTCAAAAAAGCAAGATTATTCTAAATAAGTACAGATCAATTGCACAGTCGTTTACTTCTCCACTGTAGGGAAGACTTAAGCCTTTGCAACACTGATAGGTTAAAACTCTCAGTTTTTCTTGTGATGTCTGGGTTTTTCTTTTAAAAATGTTCTAGATTAATTTTTGAGAGTATGCAGAAGTGTCACCTGTTAGAGTCCTCACACAGCCTTTGAGGATTAAACATGATCAGGTAATACCATGCAAAAGTTCACAAAATCAACAACAAAACCAGTAGTAATAATGCTTTACTGAAGAGTAGTTTACCAAAGGTGACTTTAAAATGTAGCTGCATAAAGCCCCTAACTTCTAGGTGCGTATAAATCTAAGCCCTCATTGTGCAAATTGGAAATTGCATCCTGGTTCTTTTATATTTTTGCTTAATGGCAATTATTGTTATAAATGCTATTTTTGTAAATTTAACTCTGTTTTTGTAGCAGACAACAATGACATTTCAGTTATGTTATTTGAAAAGTGCTTGTTTGAGAAGGTAATTGTACATAGGTGGGATTCAAAATGTCATTTAAACAAAACTATTATCTCAGGGGGTTACAAACATAGTGGTGTAGGACCTTAAAATTCTGGAAAGTTCGTAATTGCTCCTAAAATTCAATGTAGGCTGAAAGGTATTTATTTTGTATTATTTGCGGACGGTTAGCATGTAAGTTTAATTCAGCTTTAGACTTGCTCTTGTTGCTGGGTATTTCTGCTGTAGAACTTGGTGACCTGCTCTGTTTGAAGTCAGTATGGCACTGAACTGCAGTATTGTCAACACAGTTGCTTGCTCATTGCATTTTTCTGAAGTTATGCAGGATAGATGTATCTTTCACGCTGTTTCATAATTGAGAATATCTATCATAAGTTTTTGAATTTTAAATAACATTTCTGAATATGGAGCTTCCTCCAAGAGGAGTATGTTGCACATCTTGTATTTCTTTTGAGATAAAAGCTTTTTTGAAAACAATTTTGAATAATTGCATTTCACACAGCTTATAAAATACTGAATTTATTTCAAAGAAATGCATAAAAATAGCATATGTAATCAGCTGTGTTTCATTTACTGGTACTACCCGCAGGTGTGGAGGTATATTGGAAATTTTTTGAGAAAATGTCCCTTTTGGCAGCTTTGTAAAGATTAGTTTGAATTTTGAGGTGATAGAGGGGAGAATTAAATAAGGGATGCAGAGTGCCTGCATCCTGAAAGAGAAATGCAGAGTTTAAATGTGAATTAATGTGACTTTTTCCTCAGATAAATTGTCTTTCACTTTTGAAATATTCTGTAGTTGAGGTTAAACTTGAGTTTAGAAGCTGTTTATTAGCTTGCAGTAGTCCTCATTTCTTGAAGCTTAAAACCCGTTCCTCTATAGGACATTGACGTTAGGAAGGTATAAGTGTGCTGTAATATGGGTGTTGTTAGCAGCCTTAAAGTGCCAGTTGTCCTTAGTTCTGTATAGTGGATGTAAGGCAGAAAAGTTTTAACTGTTCAAAAGTTGAGTTTTTTTCTCTTGTGCTCTGTGCTGTTCATCAGATAACCTGTAGGTATGACATTCTTTGCAATCACTGAGCATACCAGTAGTACATCCAGTACTTTTTCTTTGAAGACCTCTCTCTTGACCATTCATTCTACATTAAATTCGTTTTTGGAGATTGAATGTGTCTTAAATTTTCAGCAGATATAAAATTCTATGCTTTGTTGAACCAGGGGCTCAAGTATACTTGTTAAACATGGAGGTCTTTCGTGTAGGAGTGTTTGGGGAGACTAGAGACTTTCTGTTCCTTGAATCATCTGAACTGGTCTCTCCATCAGTTTTGGGAAGTTTTCTTGTCTGGGTGATTTAGAGCTGACAGAATGTTAAATGTGGAAACTCATCCCGTGGTTGGATTTAGTGTTCCAATAGCAGAGGCAGCAGTGGAGTGCAGACTGGGGTTAGAGATGTTAGCACAAGGGCAACTTGCTTAGGCAGCAAAAAACCACAAAGATACTGAGGTAGTTTGATATTCCTTGTAAGCTATTTGGTAATGCTAGTTAGAAGTTTGAGAGTTAACTGGTGAGAATCTGATTGGTATTTTCAAGTGTATACAACCCATTCAGCAGAAGTCAAGAGAGCTATAAATAGTCTTTGTATCTTTTAAATCTGAGATATTTCCTAGAAAACCTTTGACCATGGAGGAAGTGTGTGACTTTTTTTACTTAGTCTTTTGTTCTTGTTCTCTTGTATGTATGTTGCACCTCTGCTGTAATTTGAGGGGACATCATTCAGTTAAAATGAGGTTTCATGTTTGTTTTCTAATCATGATTACCTTTCTAAAAATCTGTGGTGTTCTAAGTATTGATGAATGCAGTTAGTTAGGATAGTTGTTCTCTATTAGGCCTTGCCGTGTCACAAGTAGAAATAATTTTTGTCCCGGTCTCACAATCTACTTCAGACTTTTAAATTGGTAACAGTTGGCTGTTAGTACCACTCCTCCAGTTGCTAATACATGTATTACATAAGATTTTTACCACTATACATTCGTTCCTCAGAGTTGTGTGTCAAATCACTTGTTTTTTTTTTTACAGGATGTAATCCTTACTTGTGTGTCTGCTTTAAATTTTTTTTTTCTGTCCAGAATATTTTGAAATAAATAGCTCTTGAATTTTGTGCCTTGGAAATTATTCTAACTGTTGTGTCGTAGCAGTTACCGGTAAGACGCCTAAGGACCAGCAGGTAGAAATTGTTTTTTCCGAGACATCAGGTTACTGGGGCATGCAGTTTTCTTCTTTTGGAAACCTGAAACAAGAAGGTAAAAACTCTGGAAAGTAACTTGTTTTGGTTTAATGCAAGAGGACTTGGAAAGCCTCTTCCACTAATTAGCTCTCTTAGCCTTCACCAAGAGTGCATAATTAGTGCTAGGTTATGTCCTTTTGGGCAGTAATTGTTGCACTCCAACTGGACTTGCTAAACAACTTCTGTAGACAGCCAATGACATGAATGTGGTCTGGGCAGGATCTGATAACCCTTGCTAAAACCTAGTCAAGCTGCTTGTTCTCCTTAATAGACAAACCTGATGAAGCAGTTTTTACTGTAAATGCTCTTTGTTTCCTGTCCCAGTGATGTGCACACCTTTCTTTGATATGTTGGTCGTTAATGTGCTGTGGAGAGAGTAAATAACACCAATTAAATCTGCAAGTCCCAGAATCCAAGTAATTGCAGATATACAGTCATTAAATGCTGAGTAGGCAAATGTTTCATGGACTTCTGCAAGCTGATGCCTACATCAAAAAACATGTGGGTAGTGAATAAATGTCACTTAATTATGTGCTGTTTTGTATATGGGAAGTGGGATTGGCCATGTGAAGCTTTCCAGTTTATCTGGTAATACTACTGTGTTTTATTATATTTTAAAAGCAGCAAAATCAGTGGTTACTTAGTGTGAACTCAATTTTAGGTTAAAGAATACATTAGTTATGAGCAATGGTAAAGTATTATAAAGGTTTTAAATACAGTAGTCCAGAAGCTACTGGTGGAGTCAGTCTGACTTAGGTTAATAGTGTTGAAATTGCAGGGTTTCAAGCTGTGAATTGCTAAAATGTAGACAGTAACATTAATTCACGTGGTATTTATGGAATAGGATTGTAGGCAATTTTTTGTAGAATTTCTTGGATACCAGGACTTTACATGGACTTTAAATACCAATTAAGGTACTTACATAGTTTCTATTTGACTAATAATGAAAAATGCTTTGCTATACAAACATTTCATTTTGGTACTCAGAATAGTGTGATAAAGGTAAGATAAAAGGAAATAGGAGCTGATAATGATTAACGAGCCAACAATTAAAATGGTTCTTTTTCTGTTTTCCTTGATGGCTGTGGGAAATAGAAGGAAGTGAAATAAAGCTCCTTTAGGTTTCTCTCTGAGACCAGCCAGAAAGAATGTTTAAGAAGTTCTGTTTCCAACTTATACCTGGTGTGTAAACCTGTAGCTATCCTTGATGGGACAGCTTGGTGCTGAACAAGTCTATTCTGGTGGCACAGTATTTGAGGGGAGTGGCACAGTCCTGGGTCAAGGCCATAGTTAGCTGGGTCTTGGAGCTGAGCTGTCATTTTCTATTTTGGACAGGAGCTTGAATAATGGTTAGTCCGAGTTTAATTAGTTCCATGTAGCTTTCAGAATATCTAATGGGACTGGATATTGTGGTGGCTTAAATAAAATTCTTGTGCTGAGTCAGATGTCTTCTGTTTGTCCAAAAATTGAATCACGTGTAGTTGTGTGAAGGATGTTCATCAGTGTACCGGGCAGGTGTTGAGGCTCATTTCATTTTTCTTTTTGTCTGGATGTGCTACCTTAATCCTTCCCAATGTTGTCGTTTGTTAGCAGTTATGAAACAGTTTCGCCCTGCATGTGCTCAGTGGCTTTGTATTGATTCTTCCATTTTATGTAGTTATGATAATTTTGGGAGAGTGATCAGGGAGCCTTTGAGATTAACTCTTCGTATGTTGAAAGCTAGTTGCTGAGCAAACATGAGATTCTCAGCTGAAATAGTTTTTGGAAGATACTCTGCATCTGCATTGAACAAGAGTGAGTCTGTTTGACGTTAAAATTCCTAGTGTAATAGCATTTGTAAATCAGTTGTGAATATTAGATGGCACAACTGCAGAGTATTGTGACCGAAAAGCAAGCTTTATCACAAAACCTAGTGCTATTCCCGAATATCAACAGAATTTTTCATGTAGGATTATTGTATCTGCACATGTAACTTTTCTCAATTTTCTGGTTAGAAGCCCCTGAAGGGGCCACACTTAAAGTTTAGTTGTCTGTACTTGTTTCTTTGTAATATAATACAGATAATGTGAAGGAGGAAGTATTGAAGTTCTTCCTTGGTGAATTCTGCAGCTTTTGTGCACTGTCTTGAATTGTTCAGTGGAATGGTTTTGTGTGATTAAAGTTGAAGGATACCAAAAATAAGTGGGGGTAACACTAGAAATTCTGTTCTAGATAGAATTTGAAGAACTTAGTAACTTTTTTTAAGGTCTACTTAGCTCTTTATAGTATTACACTGGAGGAGATGTGACAGATTGTTCAACACTGTGTTTCTGTGGGTTTCTTAGTGATGATCCCTTTGGGGAATCCTCAGAGTATTTAGTTGTATTAAGAGGAAGAGAAGTCTGCATTGTACTGTGTAAATCAAAGCACTGGCCAAGTGCTCTTGTTAGAGCCTGACATTTCAGTCTCTTTGCTGTGAATGCAGGTACATTTGAGTGTTCTGAAATGTCATGAGCTGTTTTTCTAGGTGGGATGTTAAATAAAAGCATACTTGATTATTTTCGACCATAAAAGAGTAACTTCTTCAATGTAAAATATAATGCTTAATAATGCTAAATATATTGATAATGAAAAGAAAATCCCTGTTAAGACAGTTCTTTAGGTGTTATCCAGAAGAGTGTGCCAGCTTGGTCTGTGAAGATTGAACAGTGTTACCACTTCAAATCCATTCCACTTTTCAACAGCTTTGGTGTGATAAATGTATGTGGAAGCCTGGAGGAAACTGTTGCATTAATTACATTACTTAACATTACTTAATTCAGTCCTATGTTAATTTGTTCTGTTAAAACCACAAAATTTAAATTAATTTTTAAGTACTACTCTTATGTTGCCACATTTGGAAATGTCTAGAGTCTTTGGGTCTGCTGTAGTTAGCTTTTATTTGTATTACTCATGTGCTTTTTCTTTCATGGGGTCAGCTGTATAGGCATTTTTGTGTTAGCTCTTGGGAAGGAATTACAGTCCTCATTCTGTGTTTCTGTAATATTGTAGTATGGATTGCAGATTAGGGAGGGATGGTGGTAACTGGCAGGGACACTTGGCCTCACAATAAAGCTTTGTATTCCCTGGTTTGAAGGAAAGGCATTAGAATTTCAAACCTGACATAATGACTTGGCAAACTGAATTACAAGCCTGAGGGGGTTTACATGCAAAAAGAACATAATTTACTACTTTATATGTTAAAGTATATTTAACATTTCTAGAGCTGTCTCTAGAAGGTTGATTTCAAGAGTTCTTTTTTCAATCTAATACATACTGAACCAGTAAGTACACTTATTTCAGTTGGAGATTTGAGAACTGATAAGTGTTTAAATTCTACTGTTTTGTTCATGATGATGTTGCAAATACAAAGACAACTATGCGCTGACTTGGCTTCTAGCTGCTTGCAGTAGCTGATTTTAGATCCAAGAACTTTAGTTTTATCTTCTACTTGAATGAGTAGATTTTTTTTTTTTTGCTAAATAACAGCCTGTACACCTGTTTCAAATGATGCTCTGTCAGAAGCTGATGCAAATAATTTTTGTTCTGAAATTACTACTCTGAATTTATTGTAGATGTGCACATAGACTGTATATTTCTGAAATAGCACTCAAAACTATTTCAGTATTAGACAACTGTGTATAGTGAACCGTTTTGGAAACAAATTACATAGGAAGAAAATCACTGAACCGCAGAATGTGAATTCCTGAGGTTGATGTTTATTGTAGGATCTCTTCAGATATTGAAGAAAAAAGGGATACAAATTGTGCTTCCATGATGTGATTTGGGCCCCTAACCAAGATAAATTATAGGGACTTTTAGCTTTACCCTTTCTAAAGTAACTTCAGAGACCTAAATTACTTCAATAAAAGTTGATAAGGAGTGTATTAATAACTCTTTTTTACAAACAGGAAACCACTCCCAACCCCCAACCTGCAGAAGAGGAGAAAACTGAGCCAGCACCTAGTCAGGAGGTTGCCAGCCCTGAACAGTATATCAAACATCCACTACAAAACAGGTAAATGATACCAAAACGTGATTGTAGTTTTGCCAGGGATAGAAAAATGCATGTGGCTTTGCAGCTCTTACTGACCTTACATTCTCTAGCAGTATTTTGGGAGTTCTCAAGGTTTTTTTGAAGATTTTTGCAATCTGATCCAGATGTTAATATTCAGAGTCTTCTTCAGATAGTGCAGTTACAGAAGCTGCAGATCTTTGCAAGTTTTCAAAATGCAGCCAGGTACTCTGAAAGAGCATGGCTTTGCTTTTAGTTGGAGGCAGGCAGAGCTTTTTTTGCTTTTTTTTCTGGTGTATTTTAAGATGCTGACACTGAGGTGAAGCTGCTGCCCACTGGAACTGGAAGACCTTGTGTTCTGCCTTGTACTTGGGTGAATTAAGGTGCCAGTGGTAAAAAGTTGCAGTTTTTACTACAAGTAAAATTATATGTCAAAGTTAATGAAAAATTCAAGCTCTCTTACGGCTTCAAAAAGACCAGTTTGGAAGTAATTTTCTCTAAGTGAGCTGATGAGTTACTGTGGAATGCTCAGTACATATTGTTGGGAGGTACCTTTTACCAAGCGATACCTTACTCTTTTTCTAAGTATTGAGCAAGTGTGGAAATGGAAAACAATGCTTCCCTGTAGTGCTATGGTGCATGTATTCCATTCTCTTTGTTGTATTTTAGCTTTCATCCTCCCTTTCTTCTAAACCCCTTGATTGAATTGATGCTGACACTTCTTTACAAGTGTAGTGAGGCTATTCTGGAAAGGAGTAAACTTTTAAAAGTTTACTGGATTTGCAGTGTCAGGGCCTCAAAACAATAGATTGACACCTAGTGACCTGAAGTTTTCTGTTGAGAGAAGATAAATTTAATCTAGTGCTAACCTGAGTTATTTCAATACTATTGAAATGATCAGAGTGGAAAAGAAAACCCCAACTGTTTGATTAAATGCCTCATGAGGTATCTTCTTCCCATATTTTAAATTGCTGCAATGATGCTTTTTAGATTCAGAAAGAGCATATTTATCTGAAAGGTTCAATTTTGTCTTGTTTTTTTTACTCTGCAGAGATGATTTTTTTTCATTTAGTCTTGCCTTTATATAGGTTAATTTTAAAATTTGAAACAATCAATTTATGAAGATTTGAGGTGGTTACCATTAGTAAACTTAATGCAGCTTCCATTTTTAAATTTATGCTTTCCTAGTGTGTGAGTGCTTGGGAATATTCCATGTCATACATAGCTTTGGAGTGATAAAATTTGCTTATGTAACCTTTACAGAGAAATTAGTGGCCAGGGAGCCCAGTTTGAATAGTTGGTGTTGTTTTAGACCATTATCAATTGTTTGTGGTAGGAGATTGCAGTTTAACAGTGACAGCAAGGAGAAACATCTGAGGCTTAGAGTTTTAAAAGAATTCCAAAGCTATTTAAAATATTTACCTAATAAATTAATAAAACTGCCATGATTCTTGTAATGAAAGCACAAACATTGTTTGTTTTTAAAGAATTGATCATGTCGCTTATTGGTGAAAACTGACCTCCATGCTCATAATATATTAAGGTTTGCAATTAGTTTGAATATAACAATAGAAATAATTGCATTTTTAATATACTTTTAATTTCTAGATGTTTTTATTTTGTTCTCCTTTAGATGGGCGCTCTGGTTTTTTAAAAATGACAAGAGCAAAACTTGGCAAGCAAATCTTCGTCTTATCTCAAAGTTCGATACTGTTGAAGATTTTTGGGCGTAAGTAAAAGTTTTTTTAATCTGCACAATAATTCTGGGATTTGTTGAGAATGCTTACATCCAAGCCAAAAAACCCTTAAAGTAACTCCATTAACTGCAAATTCTTGAGTGTAATCTGAAATATTTGCAAAATTGAAGTCTTTTGAAGAAAATGTGAATGGAGAAATTTTTCATCCTTTAAATGCACGTTGTCTTGCTGAAACACTGCTTATGTTCATGTGTACATGACAGACATGTAGAACATTTAATTTGTGCAGTAGCTATCTCGTAGTAACATGAACTTGTAAATTCTGGTAGCCAACTATTGCCACTTCCATGGCCCCACATCTTCCTCCTTGATTAAACTGACTGCTGGCTTATGTCACATGATCAAGTGTGCCTGAATCTGGAATGTAGTACTTGAGATTCATGCAGATTAATAGCATCCTTGAAAAAAAAATCATTAGAGATTACAAAAGAAATTACTTTGATTGTAAATTGAAGGTCTGTGAGAGTGGTTAGGCTCCAACAGCAATGCAAAGCCTTTGAAGGTGGGCCTGTGCTTTCCGAACACTTTCTTCAGTCAAGATTTTGCCTGCCATAATGCTGAAACATGGAAAAAATGCAAGTCCTGTGAAATTGAAAATGGAAAAAGTGTTACGTATTTGATCTTAGTGTTTCATGCTACACTGAGTGGTAGGGTTCTTAGTTTTGTTGCATACTTTTATTTGGATGTGATCCCCATAGAGGGAGATGGGATCTGAGTGTAGTAATAGGGACCCATCAGTGACCCATTAGCAGAGGAAGGAAGAATGCTTCAGGCTTTTCACTAACTTTATTGGTGCAGTCCTGGAAGGGGAATGGATTCTGGGCTTGTTACCAGCTTTCCTATTCCTACTGTGGGGGTCACTGCGAACTCTGGTTCACTCAGCTGACAGTGGTGGAGTGTGTGATGGGCAGCTGAATTGTTTGAAGCTCACTACTAAAGTTGGTTAAGGGTGAGTTTTTGAGCTTCTGTAACCGAGAGAATTTTGGTAATTAAGAAGTGCTTAATCTAGATGTCTGCAGTGAAGGTATAAAATCAGCCACCAGCAGCTAAGTTACACCTCCTTTGTAGTTGGAGTGGGAAATGGGTGTGTTGTTTTGGGGAGAAAATTTCAGTGTCAAGGTGAACTTAAGAGGCAAACTGTTAAATTTGTAACTAGTGTTATGAATTCCTGTGTGTGATTTCTCATTGTTAGAACAGCACAGTAATAAGTTTTCTTTTTTATGCTGAACTGTGCCTCAATATGAGTTGGTCTTGGGCTACACGTTGCTATAATAGGTGCAGTCCTCTTTTTGAAGTCTTAGATGCCTTTTTTCACCTCTGCACTGTTAGGCTATCTCCTTGTTTGAGGAGGAGACACTATGCACTCCTTTGATTGTTTTTCTGAATTGCACAGTTGCAAATTTAATTCTGAATATATATTTTGTCTGTCATCTGTTCTTGCCTTTCAATTTTCAATTACCAGGCCTACAGCATTCTAGATACCCAGACTACTGTATCAGATAGCAAGGTTGAGCATTTCTCCTAAAAAACTCTCAGCAGTGAGAATAGCCCTAGAAATAGAAAGTTATCCTTATTTCATCAATGTATAGAATACATATGGACACAGAACCTGTTGCCATGAAAGCTCAGTGAGTTATGTTCCTAATAACTTTGAACTTGAGTTCTAAACCTTAGAACTAGGTCTAAAAGAAGCATTGGAAATGAGTTTAAAAACAATTGTGGTGCTTCTATATCATTCTGCTGCTTTAAGCCTAGAACATCTTAATACTGATACTCTTATATTGTTAAAAATACTTAAGTAGGGTTGTTACTGAAATGACTTTATTGCCCCTTAATTTTTGCCCTTTGTTTGGTCATATGTTTTAAATTCTTTAAGAATTTTGTTTTTTAAAAGCATGCTTAGTTTCTAATCCTGCTTTTTTCCCTCCAATAGTTTATACAACCATATCCAGCTCTCTAGTAATTTAATGCCTGGTTGCGACTACTCGCTCTTTAAGGTAGGCTTGCTAACATTT
This sequence comes from Acridotheres tristis, assembly GCA_037013685.1. Taxonomy (NCBI): domain Eukaryota; kingdom Metazoa; phylum Chordata; class Aves; order Passeriformes; family Sturnidae; genus Acridotheres; species Acridotheres tristis. The sequence goes on along the minus strand of CM072888.1, from coordinate 21,618,745 downwards.
TTCTTTAGTTAAGGGTGTTGATGGATGGTTTCCTGACTAAGCAAGACACTGTCCAAATATTTCACTTAGGACGTTTAGGAACACAGTTGGGAATGTCATAACAGTTTTCATTTTTTTGAGGGAATCCCAAACAGGTGCTGTCTGAAAATCAGGTCGTCACGACTTGTGAAATTGCAAGCACTTTAACACATCACAGACAGTAGATTTTAATCTGTGACTCTATTAGTCTTCATTCTACATTTGAGATGTTTGTGCAAACAATTAAGTGTAAATTTTTCTAATGTAAAACATTTCACTTGATATGAAATGAGTTAAGATGTCTGTGGGAGGCAGCAATGTTGCCAGTTATTCCTTATGGGTACTACAGTACTCCTATTAATTTTTGTACTACCAGTTAAATGCTGTATCAGTTAAGCATGAAATAGAAAACTGCACACAACGTGGACAATTAGAACATGACGAGGAAGTGTCCAGACTAGTGAATAGGAAATGCTGATAGGAAAGTGTACATGAAAAATGCCTCAGCTAGGGTGGAGATATGAATTGGGGCTCTAAGCTAGATCCTAACCTCGTGGTAGTGCTTGATCATGCAGCTTCCTTTCTGGATTCCAGCGCCTAAATAGTCCTTGAAGTGCTGGTGCATGATTCCTCCTTGGCTCATAAAATGTAGCCACAGGCTGGGCCTTCTCAGCAGGCTGTGTGCACCATTTCTAGACCCAGCAGCTTTATGCAGTGAAGAGGTGATGCTGCTTGGGTTTGGGAAGGTAATGGTATTCCAGGTGACTGAGAAACCTTACTAGAATTTTAAGAAGCTGTGGGCCCTTCAGAGATTTGGGTATCTATGGATAATGCTTGTATTTTTTGCATGAATCATCAACTTGTGTTTAAGTACATGTACCTATTCTGTGTTTGCTTGTCATCAAATGGTAATAGTTATGTAACTTCATGGAACAGGTATAGAATTGGCAACTGTTTCAGGCTTCTGGACAATCTCTTACTGCTCTCCTTTGGTTGTGACCTCTTAAGAGGTCCTCTTAAAGGTGATGAAGTAGTTTAAGCTCTGCAGCTGCCAGTGAGGGTGTTATATTTAAAGTGAGATGACACCACTCCATCCTGCATGTTGATCACTTGGTTTTCAGCCATAAGTCCTGTAGTGCAATTCTTAGTGGACAATTCTTAACAGAACTCCTCTGTTTCATTTTTTAATGACTTTCTGAAGTGCAGTATAGCTGGTTGAGCTGGGAGTAGTAGCTGGCTGCTTTGCTGTATCAGCACATGCAGAATCATTTAATTCAGTGCAGGGTCACTGGCAAAATGTGAATAAGATCTTGTTTGGAAAGGGTATCTGGATTTTTTTTTTTTTTTTTTTTCCCCCAACAATGAAAACCCTCTTATTTTCACCTTGTGTGTGAAGGAAGTTGTTGAGAGACTGCCAAAGGTGTCTATTTCAGTGAAAAATCTGTATGCATAAATGAAGCACTTGACTGATCTTGCACCGAGTGCAAGACATAAAATAAGGACTCCAGATAAAATTAGCAGCTATGTTCTGGTTTCATGCAGGGCAAAGCAAGTGGTAGTTTTTGCCTGTTGCCTCAGGATTTTTTAAAATGTAATATGTAGCTAAGACTTTTGTTTTGCCTGGACTGTGATATTTCTGTAGAACTAAAAATTCATTAGTGTTTGATGTTGGTGTGAGACAGTATTTCTGGACATTCTTGTATGTATCTTCAACTGCACACTTCTTTCTTAATTTACTTTTCCAGTTACCACTGGCCTTTTGGTGGCTCTTTAGGAAAAATAAGAGATGGAGTCTGATTTAAGTTGTGGCCTTTCTTTGCAGGATGGGATTGAGCCCATGTGGGAAGATGAAAAAAACAAGCGAGGAGGCCGATGGCTAATTACACTAAACAAGCAGCAGAGACGAAGTGACCTTGATCGCTTCTGGCTAGAGACAGTAAGCACCAGTGGCAGCTGAGAAGTGATGTTTGTGTGAAAATGTATTTAACTGATTTGGTATTTGTGTGCTACACTGTTCTAACTTCTTGGCAGCAGTGTCCTGTAGGGTTTTATTGACAGGCTGTATTTGAAGTGTTTTTTCAATAGTGATCCTTCATGTGGGTGTATTCTGTTTAATACTTCCTTGTAACAGGCAGCAACAGGGAGAGTTCTGCAGGACAGATTAAGCTTTTTAAGAACATTACTGTTGAACTACTGTGAAAATAATACATTGTCTTGAGTGCAACTTGCTGATTCAATTGATAAAAAAATTTATATTACAAATACTTTTTAAAAAAGTGAATAGTTTGCAGGTTTTGGCTTTGTTGAACAAGAGACATTCAGATTTTTTTTTTCTGTGTTTATCTTAATACTGGGATAGGCAATAATAGCACATTCATCCTGTATGTAAACACCATAGAAATACTTTTTTTTCATTGCTGTTATCTCTTTGGAATAGAATGGAATGGTAAATATATTTCTAGTGTGGATGGCAGTAAATGTATTAGAGAAAATTGTGTTGTCTAGGAACTGAGACAGAATAGCCTAAGACAGTCTAGTGCAATCTGGGATTTAGGGACATGGATTGCAGACAGGACAATGCACAGCAGTCTTGGCAAATCTTTCATCTTTTGTCCTTGTTTTTGTGAGAGGCAAGGAGTATTGCACCCCTTTGAAAGGGAGAACTGGCCTTCAGAATCAAAGCAGCGGTGTCCAAAATGTTAGAACTTCCAGGATCTTTGTAGTTACTGTAGTTATGATTTGAGGAGAGCATTACAGTACTGGGCAGTATGACTGCACGTGAGCAAATGAACATCCTGCTGCATATACTTGGCCTAATGTATGTGTGAGTCCTGACTGCTAGTAGCCGTGACATACAGCTTGGAAACATGTCAATAGACTATGTAAACTGAAAGCTAGAGGGCTCTGCTTTTTGCTTAGCAGTGAGCAATGGCACAGAGCCTAAATACCCAGGTGACTGTGATATGTGCCCTAAAACAACCCTGTCACCTCTGATTCCAGTAATTATATGTAACCAATTTTCTGCAATAGAAATCAAAGCCTTTATAACTGCCCTTTAGAACAAATTTTTATTACCATGATCTTAACAGTAAACTACACTTCATTTGAGAAGACTTTTTTCCCTGTTGTGCAATATTCTTGAAAAATGTATCTGAGTAGTGTTTATTAAGCATGGTAGCCATCTTTGCTTGTATGTGAACTAAGACAGTTGTTTGATATTTTGCATGTTTGTGTGTGGTTTGGCCTTAGCTGTTTATGGCTTGAATTACTCAGTGATTGTGTGCAGCCTGCAGTTGGATGTAATGTTGAAAGCATGTCTCGTTATACCTGATTTATTCATTAGGACACTTTGTCCTTTTTGTATTTCCTCGAGTAAGCCAGCCTTTCTGGGTCTAATGGGTGCTGGAAGCCATGCTTTGTTTGAAAAGTTGCAGACACGTTGAATTTCCAAATGTCATAAGTGATATTAGAAAACTGATACAACAGCAGTGTATTTAATATACTGTAGAAGTGAAGGAAATAAGTATTCATTTGCAGATTCATTGTGCAGAAAGATTTTTAATTTTTAATTTAGTATAGTCTAGGTGAATCTGTCTCAAGCATAAGAAACCATTAGTTTTGAATGTCAGAATTGCTTATTTGGCAAGTTGCAAGCTGAAGATTTTAAATACCACTTTCACAGTTAGCATGTTGCACAGGGCTGTGACCCTGCTCAGTCTGATGTTCCTGGCCAATTCCAAGCTCCACTGCTAGAAACTTGGGAGGAAGAATCTTGTGTTATTGGTGCATTATGTTAAACCCTCCTGGTTGAGGATCACTGATGTCCACTTTAGAGTTTATGGAAATCCTGTGTTGATAGGAAGTAATGTTTCATTGGATAGCACTTACCATCTGTCTGTGGTAAAGATATACCTCTAAATTGATGGATTACAGGATTGAAGCTAAATCTTATGTACCTGGTGTTGTGGAAATAGTCCCTAACAGGTTCTTCCCAGATAATGGATGGAAACACCTAAAACTTTAGATTGGTCTATCTTTAAATGTTCTCTAGAAAGTAGATCACAGTGCTTTAATTCTTCTCTTGTTTTGGATTGGGAAGATGGGGTGGAAGGTAGCACTGTGGATATGATCAGCTGTGTCAGAACTTGTAGCAGGTGGCAGAGGAACAGGAATGGAAAATTCAGAATAGGAGGAGGATGCCCTACTAGAGTATGTTCACTTGTAATATTTGGAACTTCAAGAAGACACTGCAATAAATAGAAAATGATTGTTGTATGGCAAGTGGCTGTAAGCAGTAAAATGTGTTCCTCAGTCCTTGTGTACACTGAGTGCTTGCCTACAGAACAGGATTCTGACTCTGAACTTTCTCTTCCACAGCTGCTGTGCCTTATTGGGGAGTCATTTGATGACTACAGTGATGATGTGTGCGGTGCTGTTGTTAATGTTAGAACTAAGGGTGATAAAATCGCAATATGGACAACTGAATGTGAAAACAAGGATGCTGTTACGCATATAGGGTAAGTAGTGGGATTGGAGCCTCTGCTGTATGAAGTGTAACCATGCATGTAAAGGCGGCTGGTGAGATGAAGGAGGCATTTCAGGCAAGTGGAGCCTGTGCAGAGCTGGATCCCCAGCTTAAGTAACTGTGCTTACCTCTGATTATGCTATGGAAAATGTATGTTCTGCTTTAGTGTGTAGCAAGTATTACTAATTACGCAGTTACTATTTGCATCAATATGTTATTACAGTTACACAAGTATTTATTGGATTCTGTAGTACTGATGTTTTGGAATAACTTGCTGTTAAATTTGTCATTGTAGGCCATTTACCTTATGCAAACCAATGAAAATATTTATCTTCCTGGCTTAGTGCATCTGTCTTACGCCAAAATTGAACTTTCAAACATAGCAGCCTACTTTTTTCACTACCTGATGACTCTTTTGGCACATGCCTTTTTTGGGCCTTTAAGAATCTGTGTTTATCTTCTACTAACATTTTTATTATACAGTCATATTTTTAGGCTTCAATGATAAGTGTTTAATAATAAACAAGCAAAACTGTGGTATTCATCTTCTGTTACCAGAATGTTGCAATAAACCTAATAGGCATCAGACAGCATTTTAGAATGGCATTAACCATTAACTAAAGAGTTGACTCCTTTAGAAAACTGGAAAAAGTTAAGATTTTTGCAAACTTGCACAAAGACCAAGGTAATTTATGTTGCCCACTGGCTTCCATGTTGCCCTAACTCCAGACAGGAGTGGCCATTAGTGACTTGCATCTCACTCTGTGCTAAGGAATGCTATGTGTGCGTTTGTGTCTTAAGGCAGGTACTGCTGCTTCTTTCTCTTAAAATATAAGATCCAAGCTGATTTTTCTTAAAGCTTCTGTAGGGTAAGGTGCTTGTGACCAGGTCTATGGGGCTCTGCTTTCTATCAGTAGTTAAAGGAAAGACAGCAGCGCTCTGCAGCCACGATGTGTGGGGTGATTAAAACTGACTGTTCCAGGGAATTGCTGTTTACTTTGGTTCAGGTGACTTTATCATCTCAGTAGTTCTGGAATTGTGAACCATGAGTTCTTCATAGCTATTTTGTTTCTGTGTGTAGAAGTGCACCTTTCTGGTATTAATGATACTCACATGAATGCAGTATAGAGTCCCTGCATTTTGCATTTATTTAGGCCTGTTAATTATTTTTTGCAAGAGCTTCTATTATATGTGGTAAGTCATTTTACAAAACTGTAAGTGGGTTTTAGATGCAATACACTAGAAAAATCCTATTTCAAGTCCTTTATTCATATTTGAGAAATTGTTTCTAAATAGGCAGCTCTTCTTTTATGGTATCCACAGATCTTAAAAGCAGGTGTCCTGATATTAATCCCTTCCTAGGGACTTTGTTTAAACTGTTGTTTTCTTTCTTTTCCTCTCCAGGAGAGTATACAAGGAAAGATTAGGACTTCCTCCAAAGATAGTCATTGGTTATCAGTCCCATGCAGACACAGCTACTAAGAGCGGCTCCACCACTAAAAATAGGTTTGTTGTTTAAGACGACACCTTCTGAGTATTCTTTCATAGGAGACTGCGTCAAGCAATCGAGATTGGGAGCTGAACCAAAGCCTCTTCAAAAGCAGAGTGGACTACATTTAAATTTGATTTCCATCTAAATGTTGCTAAGATTTGTGAGAAGTCTCATTCGCCTTTGTCTTGTACTTCTATGTTCAATTTTTCTATTTTGGCTGAAGTAACTGTTACCAATTGGAATTTTAGTACACTTCACCCCCCAAATCCATAAGTGTGTTTCTGGCCCACTCTGTAATAGCTTGGTAGAAACATTACTATTGCAAAACATAATTTGTTTATCCACAGTATTCAGAAAAGAAGTTGCATTTCTGTACTGCAGGAAATTACTCTGTTTTACATTTGCATTGTGTGCAGTAAGATTTTGCTGGTTTGGAAAGAGTATGGTGCATACAGTTTTCTAGCAATTTTTTTATACAGCATCATCTTTGCTGTAACCTCTGCTGATGGCTGCTAGATTAATTTATTTGTTTTCCCTATTTGATAACATTAGTGATATTTTGATTTCAGTTGTTTTTGCTCATGTAACATTTGGTGAAGAATCTGGGAATATGACAAAGGTGGAATAAACGTTAATTTTGTGCATTCTTTGGTAATTTTTTGGTTTTTTTGTAACATCAAAGCTTTGCTACAGATTTATGCATTTCAGTCAAATCAGTGATCTTTTTGTGTGATTTCCTGAACATAAATGTGGAGGTTTTTTTTAAATGTAACACCATAATTTACATTCCTTACTAGAAATAGTATGTCTGTTTTTGTATCTTATGCTGTATTTTAACACTTTGTATTACTTAGGTTATTTTGCTTTGGTTAAAATGGCTCAAGTAGAAAAGCGGTCCCATTCATACTAAGACAGTGTACAAAACTGTAAATAAAATGTGTACAGTGAATTGTCTTTTAGACAACTAGATTTGTCCTTTTATTTCTCCATCTATACAGCAAGTATTTGTACCCCTTTGTGACAAGGCAGTCTCTACTGTGGCTTGTATTGTAGTGTCTTCCAAGAAAGATAAAGTCTGGAGCTATAGTCTGTTGAAACTGTTAATAAACCTATTAGATAGCACCCTAAATCAAAGTGGAATTATATCAATGTGGCTACTGTTCTTTCTTAGTGGTTGGTCTAATTGATCATGGTTTGTGTTGCTTCTCTTTTGACTTCTGTTTTATGCCCAACCAAGAATTTCAAAGGTACACAGAAAGTTGTTAAGTTTCAGGTAGGAGCTACAGTACAAGTGCTTTAGTGAGTGATTCTGCTCTAAGGATGAAATGCATAAAGTACAAGTAGAGCATACCAGAGACAGGGCTACAAATAAAAATATGAGTATCTAGATAGCTTGCTATTACATATGTCTGGCTAATTGAAGCTTTGTTTCATTGTTTGAAAGTTACTCCAGAGAAGCTGTAAGTTTACTTGGAAGTTCACAGGATGGAGGAGATTTTGAGGGTCAAATTCACTTATTTTGAGCAAAACAGGAGAGGCTTTTTCTTTCCACCTCTTAAAGCAGAGCATGCAGCAAAATCAGTGCTTTATTGCTGATTTCTTGTTTTGTTTTTTTTTTTTTAAGTGTGCAATGTACTTAAAGGTGTTGCCAGGGCTATGGAGCCTTTCTTCAGCTAAGTGTCAAGGCAGGTGCTTATTGCAGTTTTGATCTTTGTGCTAACTTATTAAAGCAAGTTTAGTCCCTGGCAGTGAAGCTTCGGTTGAATTTGCCTGATGAAGGCACTGAAGTGTCTGTGTGCTGAAATAGACTTGAATGCTTTTCTTGCACATTTGATCAGAAATGTGTCATAATGAGCATATCAGACTATGCCAAAAATGTCTGTGTCATTACAGCTGTTTAATAGAAACACTTAGAGTAGACATCTCTATCTAAAGATACTATGCCTTCAGTATTGGTTATTAACCAGGATAGCTGGTGAATGCAGAGAGCTGTCAAGGCTGTTTGTGTGCTGGCTTCTGTGGATTCCTGTGTAACTGGTTGCCTGTCTTGATTCAGCCAGTGTGCAGAGCAAGTCAGGTTTGTTTAATAGGTTCATTGATAAAGAATATGGCAGTCCATGCCTGTTTTCCAGCTAATCATCAGTAATGCTTGCATGCATGGGAGTGTGAAGATGAATCAGCCTCCCGAGTGGTGACTGTGTGTGTGTAATTTGGGAGCACGGTGGCCAGGCTCCCTCAAAGGAGTGTCACTGGAAACAGTGGTAGTGCTGCCTTTCTGTAAAGAGCATCGAGATTAACCTGAATTCTGTTGTGAGAACTATATAGTATTGGATTTACTCATTTCACTACAAGACTGACGAGAGTATTATTTAGGGTAGCAGCATTTGTTCATCTAGAAAAGCAATTGCTATTTTTTTTGTATGGCCTCAGGTTTTTGAGCCTGAACCTATTGGAAGCAGCCAGCTAATATGCACTGTAGTATGAAAACTGCAGGCAGGTTGATTTGAGACTCTTTGCTGCTAACATAACAATTGCAGTGTTTCTAGAAGACTTGAGAGGAAATTAGCTGACATGGTTGCTTTATCAAACATACAGCCTATGCCTTTAATTCATTTTTAGAGGAAGCGAATGACCATGAACCTTGTTTTCTCCAGCTTGCAAATCACTTTGTACTGCATACTAATGTTCTTCTGATTATAATGGTGTAGTTTGTATTTTTGTGCTAAGGGAGAAAGCTGAGAGCTCTCTCCATTCTGCGTATTAATATAACAGGCTCAGGAGAGGATAAAGCAGTAAATGTTCAAGTATCTTGTATTGATGCAGAATATTCAGTGTCATTAAACTCCCAGCTAAAGGGGTGGCTGTTGCCAATGTGTGGTTTTAGTAAGCCTGGGAAGAGTAAATATCTAAAGCATCTTTTTAGAAGTGGGGTTATGTATGCAGCAGAGCAAAGAAAGCAGAAATTGCTGTGCTAGAAGAGGTGTAAGAACGTGCCAAAATACAGCCTGTGAAGATGGGGCAATAGATGAGGAATATGTGTGAATTGTCAGTTTCTGGGTATAATGTTAAGTCTTGGGCTGTGCCATGTTTTTCATTGTCACTTCTGTTTGTCTTGCTGTGATGTCACTGTGTTATGTATCAAGTTGTCTCTAGCTCAGGAAACTTATCTTAAATGCTACCCAAATTCTGGAAACTTGGAGTGATGGCTTTTAGCCAAGCTAGGAGCAAGCTCAAAGCTTCCATCCTATGTAATGGAATCCTTTATTACTAAATTGCTTGAAGAAATACTCTGGTCTCCATTCTGAGACTCTTACTAAATGCAAAAAAAAAAAAACTAAAACATTACATTTTAGTCTCTGAAAGTAACGTAGATCTTCCCTTTGATGTGTGACCTTCCATGTTTCCAAGAAGCTTTATTTTTGAGTCTTGGCCTGATGGTTTTAAAACTAGTTTTTAAGACCGTCCTGCATTCATGTAACTGTCTACCAGACAGTTAAGCTTGATAGTTAAAACCCTAAATCTTTCAGGCTGCCTGGCACTTAACTTTTAGAAGACTTTGCCCTCTTAAAAAGTCAGTGGTTTCTGCAAAATTTTTTGTGAATAGGTTTTACTTAGGTCTTAAAATACGGGGGTTTTTAATGCAGAATTTGTGCCTTTTCCCATTGGGCAAGAAGCAGGCAAATGGAAATGACATGACCAAGAAGGAAATAGATATAACTATTTCGTTCTGAGACATTTCATACCTGTCCATCTAAGTTCTTTGGAGGGCAGAAGTGCAGAGTGCATTAGCAGGTGATGTGGAACCAGTCCTATGGAAGGTACCTGCTGCACCTTTGCATCATTGCTTCAGAGCTCCAGGAGCTGTACAATCCCAAAGGCTTGCCGTTTTTGATCTTTGTGGGACACCCATTCACTGCAGTTGCTTGAACAGATTTTCTGCCTTTTAGCTCTTAGTTTTGTATTCTCCCAGAATTTTTCAGGTGTCTAGCTCTGGCACTGCAGCAAAGCCTTTAATAAGCACTTAAATTCCTTCCCCTGTCATAAAAACCATGGTCACTTTTCCTCTTGCCTGGTGGCTGCCTGGCGCTTTCTCAGAAGACTCTGGGATTCCCTCCTGGCCTTTTTATTTTGAAATAAAGCAGGTTCTGATGTCCAGAGCTAAACGTGAATTATGGCTGTGCACATGATGATTGTTATGCTTCACAGCATTAACTTGTCATTGTGTGTGGTGCCTTACATGTAAAAACATCCTAGCTGAAGTCTGCCTGTTGGTATGTTTGCCTGCTAACCAAACATAACTCAGATTTTTTTTTTTTTTAATTCCCTGCTAGTACTGAGCATGTGACAAGCTTAGCTGTGAATTTGTGAATTTTATGACTGCGTGGGGTTTATGACTGCCTATGCTTTTCTTGTCTCCATTTTTCTAAATCCTGATGCTTTTCAAGCCTTACTAAAACATGTTTAATAAAGGGAAAAATTACACTGAGTCTAGTCACTGTTTTTAGTTACCGTGATACCGTGGAGAATTCCAGGTGTTGGTAAACCCAGATAAAGACTGTGTGTGACTTCTTTGGCATAATAATCTGCTTATGGGATTTCATTTCTTTATCTCTAGCCATGTAAGTATGATAATAGTGAAAATGATACTTGAAAGTGTGTGTGAATATACCGTATATATAGCAAAAATTACTCATCTATTTTTTCAAAGTAGAAAATTGTTTTGTTATTTCGAAAAGGTTTCTTTGACTTTCTGTAATGAATATTGGATTTAGCTTACAATAGCTAGTTTAGATCAATCTTTTTTTCCTATGTTGTGCCTATTATTGTTATCAAAGAGTTGGAACCAACCTCATAGGTAAGGTTTAGCATTCTTTGAAGTAAAGCTAGTTTTTGAGCCTTATCTTCCTCTGTATGTACAGGATAGCTTATCCTAGTGCATCTTGCCCTGAGCCGTACAAATACGCAGAAAATATAACGGGAAATGGGAAGGTACTATTTTATTTCTGTAGTTTGAATGAAAATAAAGTTTCTGAGGAATTAATGTCTCAGCTTCTTGACTCTGTATGGGATGTAGAGGAATGCAGATCAAACATAATTGAGTATGGAACTACTTTGAAACTTGTATTTGCTCTTTGGTTTGGAGCTTGTGTGTTGCTGGGGCTCCTGCAGCTCACCCACACATCAGCCTTGTTCTAAACAGAACTGGTGTAACATGATTATAGAATCACTGCTCTTGTTTTTACCAGTTTCTTCAGTAGGACGGAGTAGCCTAAATACGGTGTAGTGGATCAACTGGCAGGAAAGTGCAGCCGAACCCTTATGGGAGCTCCTCTAGTGCCACTGCAGTGACATCAAACAGCTGCAGACAGCGCCAAGAAGTTGCAGGAGGGATTTGGTCTGCCTGTGCTGTCCACTGGGGGCTTCAGTGCCAGAAAGAAACTGTGTATGTGTTATCACTACACAGCTGTGCACTTCAGTGCCAGAGAGCTTTTCTGATACAAGAGTAGATGTTTGACGTGGCTGTAAATGGACCTCACTACGTGGCCTCAGTTTGTATTGAGTGTTTGAAGTGGGAGTGCTCCTGCACAGTGAGGAAATGGTGACACCAAAGTCCAGAGGTGGGGATGCTGCTTTGGAGTTTCCCTGGGCCTGGAAAATTCATTGTTCAGTACATTCCCTAAAAGCAAGGGAGAAATTGGCAGGCTGATGTGTGGGGACTGATGCATCCCAGATGATTTGGGTAAAAAAAGAAAAAAGCTTAGGTTCCTTAAGTGTTTATTGCTTCTTCAGTAGAGGTGTCTTCCCTGTACCCACCAGGTGGAGGGGGTCCAGGGGGAGGTGGGCATCAAGGGCAGAACTGAGGTCTGATTATTTTTTTTTTCCACCTCAGGCCATGAGGGTTTTTCAAAAGTCATTTGGGAAGAAATAAAACTTGGCAACCAGATTCAAGCACTGACACCCTTATGGAATTTTAAGGTAAATTCTCCCTTCAAGGTTCTGGTATTCCTTTAATTATGGCTAAAGTAACCCCAAACTCTCAGTATTGCTTAAAGTTTGAGAGTGTGACAAGGCCACATGAATGTCTCTTTTTGTCTTCATTGAACTGGTGCTTTGCCAATGTTTTGTGGGGGTTGTAACAGTGGTGCAGAGTAGTTATAAGCTGTAACTGTTCGGGCAATGTGCTGGAAAAAAAACATGGTTTGGATATGGATGACTCCTTAAGCAATAGATGATTCTTTCACATTTGTGCAAAATGTGAAAATGATACTAAAGGAAGAATGAGATTTTGTAATGGATTTGATGCTTTTCCTCGGCCATTGTTTCTCAGTAGAGGCGGTGCTCTCCAGCTGTCCCTGCACAGCTGTCTCAAGGCAGCAGGAGCAATGGCATTGCTGAGGGGACACGTGCACTGGGACAGCTCACAGCAGCTGGGAGCTGCTTCTCTTCTGAGTTTGTGCTGTGGGTGCTCTTGGTTATCTCCTGTAAGCTCCAGGACTGAGAAATGAGGTTTTCACTTCTACCCTCCGGCATGATCTCCTCCAACTGCACTTCTGTGGTGCACAAACATGCTCCTGCTTCTGTGCACTTGATGTTGCTGCACTAACCCTGCCCCTTGTATCGCTTTCAAGATGGGTAATCATGTGAAATTCTAGGTGTTCTGCCAGAACGGGATTCATTCTGGATTGAATACAACCCAACCAACCGTTCCTCTTCTTTCTGTGCTCTTGAGGCTACAACTTAATTGCACTAGAAGTAGTATGGTTTGGGGTCATCTCTAGTTAAATTACCTTGAGGCAACTCATTCCTACTCATTGCCTTTAATTTTAGAGTTTTTCTAGGTTTGAACAACAGAGAATCAGCTCCTTGGAAATGCTGGAATGTAGCATGCCTTTGTTTTAATACAGATAATCTTGAACTACGGCTTAGGTCTGCTTTCCTGTCCCCTAAAGGAATTTGCGGCAGAATTGAGCAAGGGAATAAAATACCTTGGCAGTGTGAGGTGTTTGCAGTGAGATCATTTGCTGGCGGTCCTGTTGCCAAGTGCTGTGCCTTGTAGTGCTGGGTCCAGACTTTGTAAGGAGCTTTGTTACAGGTTTTAACTACGTTTGAGAATACTTCTGTCTTAAAATCCTGGTTTCTTCCCTGTGTTGTGTCAGTTTTTAGAGGCTTTATTTTTGTCATTTTTTAACAGTTTCAGTTGCTGAGTTGTGCTCAGTAGTAACTATTACTGATGCTATTAACTATTTTATATCTATATAACTGTTATTGGAGTGCTAATATTTTCCAGCAGTTCTGGAGCACCATGCTGGTTAATGTACCTGCATGCTGGCAGCAGCTGGGTTGGTTTGCTTGGAGTAGAAAAGAGAAGAGATTCCTAGCTGCCTAGTGCATTTATTTAGGGTTGGTTTTGAGGAGTTTTTTCCCAAGGGTGAGCCATAACATTAAAATGGAGACTGCAGATAGTAAAGGCATTCTTTGAGTTCGCTTATGAATGGAGAGGGGGTGGCCAGCAGCAGATAGAGGAGCGTTCTCACAGGAATGTGCCAGAGGACAGTGAAACAATTACTCAGAAGCAACCGAACTACTGGGGGACTGAAACAGCTTCTCCTGGATCTGAAGTGGTCCATCCAAAATGCTGTTCAAATCTGTAGGTTTTGTCCTAAATATTTTAATTCCTCCTTTGCAGCTGCAAAGTCACCTCTGTGAGGTGACTGCTGTGCATGTATCAGTTCTACTGGTTGCTTATATTAATGCAGTGTGTTTGGTCTTTCCAGTTCACCCTGTGTTGCTCCCTTACTAGTGGGCAGAAATCAGAGCTGCTGAAACAGTTTTGTTGGACAGGGCAGTTCATACTTTACAGTTTGTAGTCTGAGGTTTCCCTTGGGATAATCAACTGTAAAGGCCTTTCTACTGCGGAAGACAAAGTGGGGAAGAAAATAAGCTCTGTGTAACAAATTCCCTGTTTAAACATCAACCAGACAAGAAAAGAAGGACTTTTGCTCTCTGGATGGAGTTTGCCACAGCATTGGTCCAGTGTTCAGCTCAGGTGTTAGCAGAAGGCTCTGGAGTGGCATGAAAGGAAGAAAGGCAGAGAAAAGTTTCTGTCACTTCCTGATAGTCTGCCAAAGTCCATCCTGGTCTTCATGTCTGTGTGGAGAGTGCTGCGGTAGAATATGGAATCATAGAGCTTCCCTACCTTTCTTCTCTCTCTGTGATATTTTACAGAAAAGTAATTCAATTGAGTTTGATGCCTTGTAGAAAGGGAAACAAGTCAGGTAAGATGCTACTTAAATCTTTTGTTTTGGTCAACTAGTGAGACCTAGTAATTTGGTTTTTTATTTTACAAATTTCAACGAACACTGAGGACTGAGTTCTTGTTTTCCAGTAACTTCAGCACTTTGGCATTTGCTATGTTCCATTCTTGCCACATTGTTCCCATGGAGAAAACAGTCATTGACAACTTGAACAACTTAGTTTATTGGTTTGGTTTGTTTTTTTCCTTTCAGCAGAGTTTCTTTTTTGCTTTGTCATTAAGTAACACGGGGACAATCTCTCATGGTCTGGGTTTTGCTGCAGAGGCTCTAAAAAGATTCAGGGAAAGGAATGTGTGGTTTAGGAATTTTGCCCTGGGAAAAGGAACTCCTCATTGACACATAGGAAGATCCAGCAGGGTGATGTGCTCGCTTGGGTAGATGGTTTGCCAGAGGCACAGGTAAGAACAGCTCGAGTCCACCCAGGCTGCAAACTCGAGTGCCATTCCTGGCTTTTAGGCATTCTCTTTTCTCTGTTTTGTGCAAGGCTGTTCTGCTGAGGGAATGTGGCCACACATTTCCCTGCAGCAGCTTGTGGATCACACACACAGAAGTGTTTGGGAATGTCACCAGGTGTGTGTTTTATTTACAGATAGGCTCTGGAAAGGTTTGACAGCTGGGCCTGTTCCCACCTCCTTCCTGGCTGAAATGATTGGATGCTGACTCAAATACTTGAAAGTTCACATTTTCCAGGTGCTGGCCTCCAGCTGCCATCTGCTGTCAAGCAGCAATAAGGTGGTTCTGTAAAAAACTTCAAGCTGTGAACACATGTGGAAGGAGACATTTGGCAATCCCAAATGGAACTCCAGTAAAAAGAGACACACAAACCAGCAGTGCCTTGCCTTTTCCCAACAGCTGGTATTGTTTGCTGTGTTTAGGATCACGTAAAAACACCTTCACTGTGTTTTCCTGTAAAGCTGTTCCTATCTGCCCCACCAAGAAGGACTTAACACGTGGAAAAATCAATAGGCATCTGCAGCAGGTGGTTGTGGCATGGGCTGGCTTTTGCAGTGAGCCCTTGAGAGAGCTTATTTCTTTTGTCTAGTGGCAGTGAGATGTTCAATAGGAAAATAACTGTTGCAGAAATTGTTCTTGTGCTTTGCCATAGTCCAAAGCTGGAAATGCAATAGTTAGAGCAGTTCTCTGTAGCTGCCTGGATTAAAGGTAACTCATAAACCATGGTGGATGTTTTTGAAAATGCTGGTAGTTGTTTTCAGTGTGCAGTTTGTTCTCCCTTCAGTGTAGAAGAATAAAAATGTAACATTTATTAATTCTAATCTATTACAATGAGTTATGGTACAAGTAGGAAAAATGAATTATATGTAACTATAACACTGAACTGGGCTGATAGGAACTTGTGTTCTGTAGACTCAAATATCACTAAAGGGGATATGCTTTACTTGTCTCCATGTGGTAAAACCCAGGACCTGTTTATTCTCTGGGGGCAGTTAAAACCCCCAACATTTCCTGCAAATGCAGGAGTTTCATTGCTACTAGTAAAGCTTCAAAGATAGTTTATTACTTAGAGCATTCCATACAGAAAATTACTTTTCTGGCTCACTTGGGAGCCAGGAGCTCTGCTGTTTGCTTTCCTTTGGCACATATAATGTTCTCAACCATGCTTATTTTAAACTTGAGGCTGACAGCAAAGGTGTCCTACTGACTTGGTTAAAATATTGACTCAACTTTGTGTCCTATTTCCCACAGTGGCCAGTGACAGATGATTAGGAAACAGCTTGAGGAATGAAAGATCCATAGTGATTTTTCCTTTGAGACACCTTGTCCACTTTTGGCAAAAAACTTTTGGCAAAAAACTGTGCATCTAAGACTGCTGTGTTTAATAGTGCCTGATTGATTTGTCTCCATTAATTTGACGAGTTCCTTTCTGAATAATTTTATAATACTGTTTTTTGAAGTTGACAGAGCAGTTGAATTTGCAGCACAGCAATGCATTGTGAGAAGGCACTTCTATTTGTCATTGTAGCTTCCCACAAAAAAATTGAGTTTAAGCCTCCTCTTTCAATTCAGTCTGGTGGCAGACATGTCAGAACTACCATTAACAAAAGCGGGTGAAGATATCTTTGCTTTAGGTTGTGTTTTTTTTAACTGTGCTCTCTGCCAGCCCTGTTTGCAGTTTAGCTTGCATATTTTTTGTGGGTTTCAGTTGTTGAGTATTGGAAGCCTGGTTAACAATTTAATATCTTCCACCTAGGGCCATGCAAACCATACTATTACAGTATGTCTTGGAATTTAGTCATAAATACCATAAAAAAAATGGAATTACAGAATCAGAAAATCTGATTGCAAATAAAAAAAGAGCAAGTCCTGATAATTAGCACAACTTACCCAAAGTAGTAGTATGTGCCTCTCTCCAAGTCTGCCTCACCTGATCAAGAGGACCAGGGTTGTTTCAAATGCAAGCACCTTGATAATAGTTAAATCACTAAATCCAGCTGTCACTTGGCAGAGCTGTCTGTAGGTACTGTGTTTTCACTTTGCTGATATTGTAAATCCTCTTTCAGTTAAAAGCAACCAAATGCACATGGTGCATATTTGCAGAGGAACCATCTCCGTGCTCTGGCCTGGCATGTCACTGTTTTCAAACAGCCCCATGATGACTCCAGGAACCGCCTGACCTAATAAATGGAACAGCCATAAACAAAGGCAGCCTAATTTCCTCACTCAGGCATTTTGCCATGGAAAGTCAGTGTTTGCGGGCTCAACACTGTCAAATAGGAGAGGCATGGAGAGAGAGGTGACTCATCATGGAAACTCATCTTTCTCTGTCATGGTGAGGGAGCTTTCTGCATTCCCCCGTCTCTGGGCTCTGCAGATCAGGACCCACACCAGCCCGAGCATTGGGACCCCATGAGCTGTATTTCCATGGGAGCATCTCCCTGGGTGAGCACACGCCTGTCTCTTCCTGCTGCCTTCTTCCAGAGTTCAGGCTCCCTCCTCCACTGGAAAAAAAAAGCTTCAGTCTTTTGAGGTAGCTACGGTAGTTCTTTCTTTCAAAGCTGACCTTCAAGGGAATAAATACTGTCAGCCAGATCCTACTTTGTGCTGTTTGAAGAAAGGCTGAAGTGAGAGAGATGTTTGGAGAAGATACCGATATTTTTTTTCTTTATTTTCTATTCTGCTTGTTCTTTATGCCTCAATTAAGATCCTGTCTATCCTGGATGACAGAATGGCTGACCTGGAAACGTAGAAGTATGAACTAACAAGAGCAAAACTTGGGTCTGCTTTAGAGAAGGGGTTTTGTGGATTCTTTTCTTCTTCCTTTGGTTATTTTAGAATAATTAATTCATTATGAAGCTTGCAAGAAGGAAGGAACTACTGTTACTGATAAATACTAATATGTATTAAATCCTTACTCTCATAGGTATTAACTTTACTTTTTAGGGAATTTTACCTGTTACTGCAGCCTGAATTTCAGGTTTCTAAATTTCTGCATTTCAGAGTTTCCATGTTGAGAGAGTCTGTGTCTGCAAAGGTGTAAAAGCCTGACCTTGATGATATTGCTACAACTGTTCTGTGTAGTACTGTGGATTTTCTTCTGCCAAAGAAATGTCCTATCAGATTTGATGCATCATGTTGCCTCCTGAAAAATGTAACTCCTTTCTTGACAAATTTAGTTGAAGATAAAAATACTCTTAAAACTAATAGTGCGTTACTTGCACACAAGTTTTAGCAGTAAAGGAAGTTTAATGAACATCCCTCATCTTATCTCCATAAAATTAACTCTCATACATCTCTACTGTAACTTCTTAATAAAAATATTCTTATTTATTAAGCTTAACAACAGTATCAGCCAGTCCACTTAACTTCTTGAAGATACATTTTCTACAGTCTGAGAGTAAGGGGATACAAATCTTTCAAGAACTGATTGAAGATAAGCTGAAATAATAGAGAATTACAGCTATAACTTACTTTCCTTTGAAAAAATGGAGGAGGAGATTGTAAGATTTATGGCTACATCAAATTTGCATTTTTTTTTTCAGTCCTCCGATGTAATTGAGGTAGCTGTTTGTTGTGGACCTTGATGTAATGCACGGGCTGTGTTTGGTGCCTTTATCTTACATTAAGTTTCTGAGGAGATCTGTAATGTAGCTGTAAGCTCTGTACAAGAGTGAGAAGCTCGGTGTGAACACTGGGTATCAGTGCTGCTGCTGCTGAATCACGCTGACAGTTCAGCCTGGGCAGCTTTAATCGAGGTTCTCTGAGCCCTGAGGTAAGACCAAGGAAGTCCTCCAGGCACTCCTGGTGCTCAGTTTGCTTCTTGCTGAACCTGCTGTGCCAGCCTCTGGGCTGACAGTAAGGGAAAGAACGTGGCTGCTGATCCTCAGGTTTCTGGTACTGCAATTAGGACTTTAGCTTTTCGACTCAGTGCAGAACATCTTCTTAAAGCAATTGGAACAGTTCCTTTGCTGTAAGATGTCACCAAGGGTGTAAAGAAATTTTCATTGACTTCAAGGATGGTGCTCAAAGTGTGACTTTATATTTTACCTTAGATGTGATTAGGCACTCTTGCAGTGGAGGCTGCCACCGTTCCCAAGGGATGATAGGAATATTTATGAAATACTATTTACATGTGAGTTAACTGTGAATAGATTAACTTACTTTCTTCTTATAACCAGTCAGGTGAAAATTCAATCATACACATAGAAAGCCAATGGAAAAGAGAATCATATGACAAGAGTGTTTTCTCCTCCAATCAGTCATTTGTGGTATCTGCCCCAGGGTCTTCTTTTGAAAATGTCTATCTGCCATAGAAAATGGCTCCATGGAAAAGTTGCATAATGACAGATATATTTTGTCATCAGGTGGGTTTATGCCAGGGGCAAGGATGTACTTCCTGTTCTCTGGCTTTATGGACATGCATTTGGTTGGGTAAAAGGATGTTATTTGTATGTGATAGTTCATATCCTGTCACAGACTATTTGTCCTTTCAGTATGAGTCACACTGGTCTAAGCACTGCATCATGCCAATCAGTTGTTTCATTCTGTTAGTTGTTAAAAATAAGGCTGGCTTGCTCCCTCACCTACCTTGCACTAGTTGTTTTGCCTTAGATGATATAAATGAAGATCACTCCTTTTCTCACAACCCCACTTTCTCACAAAGCCTACTTTCAAAATGCATGTGACTCCTCCAGCTCTGGTTTTCAGCTGCTGTCAGTTATTATTTTGTCAAAGTTCAGGTTTCAAACTCACCTGTCTGCCTGACACTGGGAGGCTTCCCTTTGGGTATATTAATTGGATCTGACTTGAGACTTATTTACCACCAGTCTTGTTTTACTGTTCCAAGTAAGGGCCAGCCCCTTCCTAGAGCAGAACGTGTGGTATTTGTCAGAAAGAGACAGCTTTAAGGCTGCCAGATAACCTGACCAGCCTGCTCGTCATAAACAATTTTGTGGGCTTTACTGATAACGATGAAGCAACTGCACAGGAGATGATTGGAAGATGCTGGTATCTGTAGGGGAGCAGACCAGTACTGCTCCAGCATACTAATGAAGAAAAGCACTTTCAAGCTTGTGAACATTTATAACCTCTTGTTACTGATGTTGGCACCCATCTGCAGTTTTTTCTGCTGTCAGTGTGTCATCAAGCCCCAGATGCTCATCAAACTCCCTGCTTTGGTTCACAGGCCCACAAGAAACTCTCTGTGGCTCTTTGCAACAAACCAAACAATTACAAATCCCTTCCAGCCCAGTCTGGGTGATGCTTATCAATGTGTTACTCATATAGATCTTGCCTGTATTAGACAAGGTATCTGGCCCTAGAACGAGACAGCTGGATTCACGGAACTGTGGTTAACTCTGTTCAGTCTGTACCTGAAATTGATTTTAAGCCTTGGAGGATTATAAGCTTTTTTCAACTAGGGAGTATAGACCTATGAGGACAGGTGCCATTTTGCTAGTTAGAAATTGTATTGTAGATTAAATTCTAAGGGATTCGAGTATTTTAAGAGTGTCGTTCACCCCTGCACAGGTCAGCCACATTTATCTGATATTCATCTGTGATGAAAACCCTGAGAAAGAAGAGTGGGTTTGCTACAATGACAGCAGTAGAGAAGTGATGGCTTTAGGTCAAACCTGCCAGGTTTCAGCCCTGCAAGGAGGATAAGGAGAGAAACACCTTTATCCTTCCTGCAAACCATACAAATAAAAAAGCAAAAATTACAAAGCAGAAGAGGGTGAAGGGAGAATCCAGGTTTAAACAGGAGATGGCTCAAAAAGAAGCACTGTATCTGCTACAAATATTTGCTGTGATCAAGCATAGAAAGGCATAAAAGCAGTCTGAAAATTTGAGTATTTTCATCTGCAGAAAGAGAGGAGGGGAATGAGAGTGCAGATTTTGCTCTTTTTTCTCTGTTGCCAGGGGTCCAAGATAGGTAATGGTTGCAGATAAAGCTGCCACCTTCCCCTCTCCCCAGGGTACGTGGGCCACCCAGCAGCCTTCCTGCATTGCTTTCATTTTGGTGCAAGTCTGCACCTGGCACCAAATTCTGTTTGGAGATCTGTAGACTGTTGTTGCCTGCCCTTGCCTTTCCACCTGTAAATTCTGCAGCAGAAATGGATCTGTTTTGCTTGATGTGACTTTGCTGTCTGCTGCCTTTAAATCAGCTTGAACTGCTGTGAGACTCAGGTGGTGGCAGCTGGAAGACAGCTTAGCTTCAAGCATGGCTGGAGTTACTCTGTGACCTGAAGAAAAAGGTGACTGCATTTTACACTCTGGGTGGCAGAATGCCATGCATTAAGGGCGATGAAAAATAGGTATGTGGGAGGAAGCCCTTACTCAGTTAATACACCTTAATGTGAAGGAAGAAAGAGGATTTGGTGTCAAAGTACATCTTTTGCTCGTGGTTTGATGCAGACAACATGACATGTATTGCTAAACCTTTATTCCAGTTGTCACAGGAACCTAAGTTTCCATGATTTTTCATTGGCTGCTGCTTGTGAAATTTACTGCTTCTGACATAGAGGAATATTTTTTTCCAAGTGTGAGTGAACCTGCAGGATGAAGATGTTGATAGCATGGAGCTGACCATGCTCTGCTGAAAGCTTTAGTCCAGCAGAATTTCAGCTCCTGGTTGCAATGGTAGTTAGAAAGAAGATCAAATTGGATAGCTCTTACCAAGTCCTCTGATTTGTAGTTTCTGAAGAGATTCTTGTCTTAGTCTATTCTTCTTTGCTATATAAAGGAAAACATACATATTTTTTCCCTTTGTGTTTAGAGAGCAGGCATGGATTAGGCTTGCTAAGCAATGATCAGCTTTCACTAGTTTAAAATTAACTAAAACAAAACCAGTCTTTTTTCCCTCAGCTGGTGACAGTAGGGGACAGAAGATGTCTGGAGGAGATGACTCAGGCTTTAGTGGCACTGTAAAGACAGGTGTGACCTGCAGCAAGCTCTTTCTATTGCCAGAGGCATGGTGCCACATTCACCTTGGATGAGTTTTCCTGGCCTATCTTCCCACAGCCAGGATGGCTGTATAAGAAAGGTGAAGTCTGCACTGTGTGGGGAGGTGTTATCCTGGTGGTGATAGGAATGCATGTCCTAGGGCTGGTGGAAAGCCAGCAACAGCAGGTGTTACTATCCTACTGTCCACCAACCTCAACCTGTTCCTCTAAAGAGAATGTCCTCTCCTATTCTGTTCTGACAGTGAAATGTTAGAGTTATAACTGAAACAGGTATGTGGGGGAATTTAAACCCCCCTGTCCCTTGCAGTGGGTAAGGATACAAGAGGCCCTTGCTGTCTTCTCTTTCTCTGCTCTCTCACTGTCATGCTGAGAGCTTCAGTATTCATGGTGGAGGATGCTGTACTGCAGCTAGACTGAGTGTTCCTTGGTCTGTGGGCAGGGATGTCACCCACCTCATCAGGGTGGTCCCATCCAGCCTGGCCTTGAATAGGGCTTCCCAGGAATAGGGCATCCACAGCTGCTCTGGGCAGCCTGTTCCAGTGCCTCACCACCCTCTCAATAAAGAATTTCTTCCTACTGTCTAATTTAGATCTCTCTTCATTTAGTTCCCCATTTCCTATCATTTTATGCCCATGTTCTTGTGAATGACCTGACCCTTTGTCAGTGTGTCCTTCTAGCTCTGTGTAGCCATGTCTGTATCCCTGCCAGTGAGCTTCGTGTGCTGGCATAAGGAGGCTGGAGCCTCCATGTTCCCCAGCATAGCTGTTTTGTGGGGCCGAGGATGTTTGGGTTTACTTTATCTTCTCTAGTTAAATTGCTTTATTTTGATTTTGTGTTTAGGTGTGGTTAACATGTCCACTCATCTGGAACCACACAGTATATGTAACTTCAGTGTGTATCTTCAGGCTCACATCATGATGGGTTTTGATTTTTTTTTTTTTTTTTTTTTTTTTTTTTTTTTTTTTTTTTTTTTTTTTTTTGGGCAGAAGAGCTAAAGTTTTCCCTTTCTCACTATTGAGCAATTGGGCCAACGACCTCTTCCTGAAATCACAACTGTGATCCATTTTCTGTGCTAAAGCAGCAAAAGTGTAGTAGTTCACAGCATAGCACAGAGCTGTGCCTAGCAGGCAACACTTCCTATTTTTGGTTCTTCTGTTGGCCAAGTCATGCTGGGAGATGTAACTTAAGGCTGAAAAACGTCCACAGGGTGTGCAAGACCTGTCTGTTTGTCAAGCATCTTTCCATTCTTCTTAGCACTGAATTGGAGAAGGCTGTTTCCTTTTCTAGCATTAGGGGGACCATGGCTGTTAGGAGAGAGGCGATATGATTGGAAAAAAAATAAAAACTCACAAACTGAAAAAACAAGTTCTGAACCTTATGTGTCCAGTTTAAACGCTGTCCCTACATAATGGCCTGTTTATAATCCTTGTGCCACCGGTAATAAAGCTTCTGCAGGCACTGTAGATTGAAGGACTTTACTGTAAGACATCAGGCAAAGAGGAAGAGTAGAAATGGACAGCCTGATAATTTTGCAGTTCCCCAGGCAGAAGCAAATGAAACTGGGTGGGATTAGCAATTGTTGAAACCTTGTTTGGCATTCCAGAGGCCTTGTTAACAACAGTCTTACAATAGCTATTCAGGAATGCTATTATAACACCAGGGCTGTCTCTGAGAAGTTGCATTTTTCTAAACGATAATTCCTTGGTTTAGCTACCACGGCTGTTATTGCTGATTGTACATGGGACTTTGGATACAGGGGAGAATATTCTTCTCTTGTTCTAAGTCCTTGGCTCTGCAAATTAGTTTAGTTTTGCACTTTGGTAGAAACATTGCCCAATAAGCTGTGTGGTAAAACCTCTCCAGCCCCAGCCAAAATCCCCAAACTCTTACTGCTTTTCTCAGAGCTGAGGTTTCACATGTGGGCTCAAAGTTCATAGACTTATGTAATTCCTCTGCTTCTACCTCTTCTGACTTGTGCTTGCTTCCTCCACTCATGGAAAAGTACCTTATTGATCGGTTCCCTTTAAACCCTAAGGATACTTCCTGCCAACCCAGTGAGCAAGGCTGGCAGTATCAATGCCTGTCTGCATAAAAGGTACCAGCTAATGACATTTAGGCCAAATGTTCTATCAAGGGTACTTTACTTCATATGCTTTTCCTCAATTTAGCACCTCCTTTAATCTCAAGCTACTCCATTCTGCACACATTCCATTTGCTTCTTTAGGAAAAACACCAGTGTTAGTAATACTGAGAGAATCAAGGACAAAGTATTTAAGGAGAGTGATTCCTTCCAAGGGAAAAGTTTGGGATGCCCAAAGCAGGTGTGCCTGGGTGCCAAACAATGGTACTGGTAGCTGCAGGAAGACTATGCAAGGAGGACAAAGTGTAACTAGTACATGTGGATTCTTCCTCAGTAGTATTACCCAAGAGGAACTTTTTATGAGACCTATGGTGTTTGCAGTGCATCCTGAAGTCAGAGAAGGAGAAGAGGGAGAAAGCTGGAAAGGGTCTAAAGAGGGAAGAATCCTTGAAAGGGCAAGGAAGAAGGCCAGAAAGGAAAAACCGTTGTAGGTTGCTCTAAGAAGGGCACAGAAGCAACTCATGTGCCCCAGAGCAACAGTGCCATGAAAGTTACAACAGAAATCACCAATGGGAAAGGACATTCTTCTTTATCCCATTTGTTCTCTTTTTAAAATTTAGTTCAAAAGGATGGCAGGAGCATGAGGCAAAGTCTTATCTGTGCAGCAGGGAAGAGACACATATGAGGACATCTGTTTTAAGGAGCTGCTTCAAAAATAACCACAGGAGAGGAGTGTGTTTGCAGAACACAGCAGGCAACCTGCATAGTGGAAAGTGAGACAGCAGTGGTGCCCCAAGTGCAGACAGCCCCAAATGTCTCCAGGATTGTGTATATTTGTACTCATCGCCAAACCACCCCAACCTGACCCCAGTGGGTGTTTTACAAATTGAAGGAGGTGCTATTTCCATGTTTTCTGCCCCAAAACATTGCTCTTTTCTGTTGCTCTCCTTCTTGACCCCTTTTTCTGAAATCAGCAACTTTTAAATTCCACTTTCAAGTCTTTAAAAAATAACCCTGTTTCAATTATCTCTAAAACATATGGCGAAGGAATGCAGATTTGGGTACTACTCCATCCCAGAGATGAGGTCTTTTTCATCAGTAGAAGAAAGGAAAAGCTGACTGTCAGATTTTGGAGCAGGATGCTCATATCCAGCGTTCTGCCCTAGCTTGTTTACTGCTGACTATAGGAACAGGCAGCAAACTTGGCCACTGATTTACTGAAGTGGTTTAAGAAAGTCCATTACACCTTACCTATTGCCTCAGCTTCCTGGTGGGTAAAAGAGAGAAGTGAGAAGTACAATTTTTATCCTCCTTTTCTTTCTAAAGTCTGTGGTTTCAGACAGCTCTGAAAGTGTTGTGGTGTAGGATTCAATGCAAATACCAGGTGTGATCCGTTAGTGAAATGAAAGTGGCAAAGCCAGATGGCGTGAGACATCCCACTGGAGAACACAATGTTTCAGGCACCAGGCAGCTAATTTCTCCTGTTAGCCAGATAAGAGAGCATGTTTGGAAAGGCTAAATCAAAACTGAGCATAATTGCTCATTGGGAGAGTCACCCTTTCCATGGCCAAATACTCCTTAGACTAGAACTTTGTCAAAACATGCATGATGAATTTGCATCTCTATTTTCTAGTGTTACATTCGAAAATCAATGGCAAGTACCACTTAAAAGTAGCAACCAGATGTTTCCTCCCTTCTTTTTTTAGCTATCCACTGTGAGTAACAGAAACATTTCATGAAGAGAAGTGAAGGTTTGAGATATAGTAGCTGATAACACTCTGGGAGGACACAGCTGTATTTCTTTTCTACACTAGTGGCTGTCAGCAAGTAACACTAAGCTGACTTTGGCTGTCCCCTACCTCAAGGGAAGCATTATCCTCTGTGCTGTCTCCAGTACTGTGTTTTCTGATAAAGAACAAATGTTTCTGCTGAAATCAGTTCATGCTGCGGTAACTACTTGGAACAAAGCTTTGGTTTCAGTTATAAAAATTCTCACCACACAGAGTTAACTATTTGGAGTTTCACAGATCATTCTGGATTCACCTGGCTATGCCTAGTATAACCATGACTCCACTTTGGCCAGTGTTTGGAAGCGGAGTACAACCTGCAACGCAGCTTCGTATGTCTGTAAATCAGGAAAGGGTTGTGCTTTCGGTAAAATTTGGTATTCCAAAAGTGTTGAGTAGCAGTCAAATTAGCTAGTCAAATGAGTTCACCGATGGTCATTTCATATCCAGACTGCTTACACCATTCCACTGGATGCCTTTCAGTGCCTAAGCAAGCTGCAAACTAGGCCCTGTAGGACTTGGATCTGACTGCTTTCAAGGAGACTTGGTCTTCTAAGCACTGATATCAGTTTTGCAATGGGAGCTTTGGCATATTGGGCTGAACTGAGGCATACAGATTGTTTTTTAAACTTTCCTTGAAATATTTAATGGTTTACTGTTTTGACGTCTCTTCTGGCTTCACCAAGGTTAAGTTTTTTCTATTACTTTGTAACCACACAGAAGATATAGAACAGTTCACTCTCAAAAAATTTATGGGTGTTTCATTCCAGTTTGGACTCAGCATATGGCTTTCTTTGTGTAGTTGTTTGATTGCATCATCCTTGTTTCAAATGTGACAATTTGGGTTAAACCTTTCTTTTCCATGTGTGAAGAGGGACATGAATACATTGCACCGTTCGGTTATGCATATCCACTGAACATGCTGTTCTCTGCTATGTGATTATGGAAAACTGCCCAAATTTTTCTCTGACTGCTGCTGTACACATGCAGGCAGGGTAGCAAGTACAAGCTCGTTAGGACAAAGTTGTATTCTGAAAGAGAACAAGCACTGTAAGCAGGCATCTGTAAACAGATGTTCTTTATGGTGCAGAACTGACTGAGTGCAGGCTCTTCCTTGTCCACCCAGCCAAAGCTGCCTTTGTGTTTGATGTGGTCACTAATCCTGCCACCCTTTCTCCCAGTTTTGCTGGTCCTATGCACCTTGGCTTGCTCCCTAAATGTCTCACTCCTGCCGGGTCCTGAACCAATCAAAATCTGCACAATGTCCCTTTGTTCCTGTCCGGAGCACACCGGGGCCCTAGATGCAGCATCCCTTTGGAAGGCAGACACCAGCAGGCTGCACAGCGGGATAATTTACCACTAGATGGCTGGACCTCCTTTTTGTCCAGCTCTCAGTTTTGTTCCCAGCTCAGTGACCGTGCTTAGCCCAGAACAGTGACGGTTGTAAATTCTCTGCCCACTAAATTTTAACATTTTTAAACAGCTGATGCTTTTAGCAGATTTACCTTCATAATGAATAGTTCAAACTTTTGAAAAGTACTGAAATAGCTGTGGTAATATCTAAGAAAATCAGCTTTCTGCTTTTTTGCAAGACAAAAAGGAAAAGCTCCCTAGTCCTGTTCTTGATTTTTTTCCTTTCCATGCATAATACAATTTTCACTGAGTCTTATTTCGTAGGTGTATGCATAAGTGGGACACATTTAACAGTTCATCACTCAGACTAGAATACAGCATCATAGTGTCCTGAATAGTCACAGCCACATGCTTTGATCTGGTGAATTTGCTGATATAAAATCTGTAAAACTTTTAGACACTGACATACATGTCACTGTGATTTGGGGCAGTAATGTCTTTCCTTTAAGAAAAATTATTTTGCCCACAGTCAATAGCTTCAAAAAATTAATACCTCTGGATAAAAAAATATCAACTTGCCTGATGATTGCAGACTAATACATTATACAAGAGCAAGAAGGCCCACTTCAAAAGGAAGAATTCTCCTGCCTGAAAGCAGACAAGAGGAAAATAATGTTTCTTGAAGATACCACTTTTTCCCCTTTTCACTCTTTTCAGCTCTGTTACTTGTATTTACTAGGTTCACATCGTGTCTATAGATGTATTTGCATCCTGAGTTCAAAACAAGAGAGAGGTATGTTTTAAAATTGAAATTATTTTAGCTGTTTTGCTGTCACAGCACTGGCATTTTATGCTTGCCACTTGCAAGAACAAGGAGGAGTCCCTGCTTTCAAGGTAATATAATCTAAAATATCAAACCTAGAAATCATAGGGCACTTTAACACCTTTGTGGGAGCCTGAATATGTACCTAAAGATGATGATACATGAAATAGTAAGATGGAGATTAATCTACAAATAGTTCTGGGATGGTTTTTCTTTTCTAAGTAGCAGTCTCTCACTGTTTAATTTTCTTAAAGCATTATGACAGAGAAAAAAAAAAGTTGATGGTTTAACTAGTGTGGTGGAAGAGCAGGAAATTAAAATAAACTCCACCCATCAAGACTCACAGAGAAACACAGGTAGTGAAGCATATAGCAAATTATGAGCTCCTGAATAAATAGACTTCAAAAGTAATTGTTCAACCCAACAAGAATATTACTGGCTATTCTGTTCTTGTCTGCAGGAAGGTTTCTGGCTTTGTTAATGCAACAGAAGAGAGTAAGAAAGGCTTGGAAATTTCCATTTACTGGACTTGCAAACAAGTAAATTGTAAATTTTTTTAAGTGCTTTCTTTTTGCAGATGCCTGAAGGGAAACATGTGCAGATTATTTATGAAGAACAACCTCATATTTGGAAGTAGTCCAGAAACAAAGTCCTATTTGATCCTGTCACAAGCAGAATGTTGTTACTGAGCACAGAATGTCAGATGTAGCATAATCACAGGCATTGTGTATTCCTCCTATGACACTGTGGGAAGCAAAAAGCCACGGTTTGTAATCACTCTAGTAATGCTATTTTGTGCCTTTTGGGAATGCTTAAATAAACTTATTTTGTCTTATTCCTAAGCAAGTCCACTGATATAAGCTATACAGAATACTACTGTAAAATATCTGTTCACTGCTGCTGTTACAAGTGCTATGTATGCTGTGGCAGCTCTGCATAACATCTGAGAAATCAGAAGTGTCAATACCAAAGGTAAAGGAAACTGTTATCTTTGATCCAGGTATGTGGTAGCTGTCACTGGATGTGAATAGAGAAGGTAGGTTTGAAGAACCAGACACAAAATTGTGAGGAAATCAGTTTAAACGTATCACCAACCTTCCTCTGGGATTATCAGCTCACTTGCACAGTCCTAATAAACGGCTAGAGGCCCTGGATGCACCTGTCATGTAGTCTGACAGACAGGAGACACCAATGTCGCACCAGAGATGGCAGCATTTTTGTCACTTCTCTTTCTATAGCTCAGATGAGCAAGCCTGTTCCCGACAGAGGGTAGGAGGTGGCTCCCTGCACCCAAGCTGCACTGCATAACTGAGTCCTCTTCCAGCAGGTGCTGACCTCCTTGTGCAACTCATTGCTCTCTCCAGAGGGTTTTGGAGCAGCTCTCTGCTGTGAAGGCAAAGACATAGAGTCCCTTCAGATCACAGCATCTCTATAACCATTTGAATCAAAATGCAATGAGAAAAATGTTGCTTGGATTTGAAATCAGAGTTTTTTGTACAAAAAAACTTTGCACAAAAAAGCTTTTTCAGCTTTTTCCACTCTGCTCTCAGCAAGACAATTAAGTTCCTGCCTGCACAGAGATCTGGGGGCTGAACTCCTGACCAAGCTGGCCAAAAAGGTATTCCAATGCCTTTTACCTCAATTATTGGCTAGGCCATGGTGGAAAACTCCTCTAGAAGCTGGACTCTGAGATTAATTGCTCTGCTAGCCTCCCTTCCTACCACTCTGGCAGCAACTTAAAGCTTACAACAGCCAGAGTGGTTGCAGTCGTGCTCTCTCTCATCCCACCACCTGCTTGCACTCTCTGTCCTTCTGACAGGTTTGCAGTTGTTCCTGGAAAGAGGTGCCAAAATGATTCCTGAGGGATTGTTCTTGCAGTAAACTCTGATCCAGGCTCCCAGGATAAACAAAAGTCTTCATGGGGAGGATGGGAGAAGCTCAGGTGATTTAGGCCCAAGTAAAGGAAACCCTTGAAGGGAAACATTCTCCAAGATTATTTAAAATAATGGATTTGCAGAAAGTCTTATCGCCATTGAAAACATACTCAGAGGAAATTGTCACTCTCCTGAGTGGTATTACAGAGCAAACACTGGACATTAAACCTCTGAGTTGAGTGTGTCCTGTATTGTCTGATGAAGAATAACTGAAAGCAACTCAGAGGGCCTTGAAAAACCTATTGGACCTTAAGAAAATCATATGGTGTTCTCTTATAGGATAAACACCACTTGTCCTGTTGGACAGAGTATCATCAAGAATTATACCTGAACCTTCAGGGATATGCAAGCAATAGTCCATGTTTGGGAAGTGAGAAGCTCCCAGATTTGCAGAGTTTGTCCAGTGCTTTTAGCAATACAAAGTGAAAAAGATAAATTTGGCACTTACTGGATTCTAAGTTTATATCCATTTTCATGATCATGGTCCAGTAGCACCAGTAATGGAAGAGGAAGTGACTACCCACACTGATTGCAGTTATCCCTAATTTAGGACTGCAAATCTGTGTCTCTTTTTGTAGAATAATGCATATGTTCTATCTCATTAAACCCTGACACTGTCGTGTCCATAAAATGGTTGTAAGAACTACTTCATAATTAATGCCCTTTGGAGCGAGTTTGGTTGTATGAATGCTTGGAACCACACCTGCAGCCACTGTGTGACAGTGAGCTGTGGACCAGGTATGTTATACTACTCCTGCTTCAGTGCTGTACAGACTTGTCAGGGGATAATCCCTGATAAGAAAGGGCTCTGTTAAAAACTCCAGAGCAGGGGCTTGCTGAGGCACAGCATCCACCCCAGAAACAGAGCTGTGCGTCAGCATGTTTGCCCCAGGCGGTGCAGCCGCAGCGCCCGCCGCTCCTTCGCCTCTGCCCGCACAGCCGTGGGCAGGAAGCGTGCCACCACTCCCACCCCTTCCTCTCACAGGGAGCAGACGCAGCAGCTCGAGGGGCCTAACGCAAAAGAAATAAAGGCTCGGATACACGTTGTCTTAAGAAAATAAAATCAGACAGGATGCAACTGGTTATTGGTTGTTATTTGGTATGCCTTAGCTTCAGTTTCTGGCCTCTAACCCTGTAGATGTATAGACACGCTTCATGCTTTGTGAGTCATCCTAATAACAACGTTGTTGTTATCACATTATAATGATGTTGGGTTGGTCCTGCGAGATGATATTATTATCCAGTATTGAGAGCTAAGTTTCATATGAAAAAGCAGCTCAATACTCACCAGTGTTACCCATAACAGTAATTAGTCAGTACTTGCACTTGTTATTCTTGAGGGAGGCTGAAGTCATGTTCACATCTGGGGCAGAGCATATACTTCCACCAAGGCAAATGCAACTTGTATCACTACTTGAGTTTAGTTCTATAAAATTCTTATCTCAGAATTCCTTCTAAACCTAAACAATGTCCCCTCATCAATGCTTACACTTTTGCTAAGCAGAAAACAAAGTGTTTTTATGGTTGCAAAACTAGAAAATGAACCCAAATGGCATTATTAGCTAGTATGTTATTTAATTTAAATATATTCTGAGGTAGATAATACCCCTGACTATAAATCTTGCCTGTGAGAAAGCTCTATGGTTTCCTCATGGAAAAAGATTGCTATCCTATGAATTCCGACTAAAATGGAATGCCTAGGAAATAACTAGGCTTTGGACACGGACCTTTTCTTAGATCACAGCTCTTTATCTCAGTGCATGGGGCATGAGGTGTGATTGGCAATGGGATAACTCACAGAACTACAGCCTTCACTGTGCTGCTCTGCCATTTCTCTTCTTGAGCCACTCCCGCTTGCATTTCTTTTTCCCTGGAAAATGTCAAAGAATTCATAGATCAAAAAATAGGAGCTGACACAAAGACAGAGGTACTGGATCTAAGGAATGATTGATTTGAGGAATTGGGTTGAGGTTTCTTTACTTGGTGGGCAGTAAGAATTTCAGAGTCCACAACTATATCTCTTTTAAGACACGAACTTCTCAAACTCACCACGCTTATTAATACTAGAGCTAGCCAGTCTTTAGTCAGAAGTCCATTTATATCTGCATCTTAGAGATGGGAAGCAGATTTAGTCATTCAGATGGGACTTTTTCTCAATGTCAGTAGCAAATCAAAGCATTCCTGGTATTATGAAGCACTGTGCTGCTAGAACCAGCTTTGTCATTGAAATACCACCCATTAGTACTCCTGTGCCTTGTCAGATGAATTATGAACTGATGGAATTTGAATAACTGTCTTGCCCTTCTGCAAGAAAAGGTAATATTGCTCCTGCTTAGTATCGCCTCAGGCTTTTGTGCCAAAACATCACAGTAGAATTCAGTGTTGACTGGTAACTAACAGTGAATTTAAAGTGCTGTCACAGTCATCTTGCTCAGCTTCCAGGCCTAGGTGGCCAAAGCATGTAAGAAGCAATCCACAAGAGATGGCACAAAGCCGAAGGACAGGGATTTTTTTTTATCCCTGTTTGTTTGGGACAGAAGGCAAAATGTGTTTGCAAAGCAGACAGGCTGCTGCAGGTGCAGAACACTCTGCTACAGCTGGCATTCTGAAAGATCAATTACCTACCCCAAAGCTGTTCTGCTGCCTTTGCTATCTGCTTGCTTATTACACACAAAGTGAATTAAAAAGAGCAGGGTTCTGTGTTCAATACCCTCTTCAAGTGAGCAATCTAACCCTTAAAACCAGACATCCTTAAGATGATCAGATGATGGGACAATGTGAAATGCTTTTGGCTCTAAGAGGACACTTGGAAATCATAACACTATGCTCAGTTGAGAAAGCAAGTGAACTCATAATATGATGCTATAAATGATGTAGGTTGCACTTCTTTTTGAGTCGTTGGGAATTAATGGATTGAAAGGTAAAACATCTGATATTGTTACTGAATTTATCATAATAAATATTACTCTGCAATATTTTGCTCCTGCCTGTGAAGAATTAAAATGATAAAGGGCTCCAAGATGTGATGTTAGGAGCATGTTATGATAGTAATATTATAAATGTTTGTACAGGTTATCACCAATATTTGAAGCCACTTGTAAAAACAGCACCTTAATACAATACATTATTACCATACCCCACTGTAAGTGGTGATGTGCCTTTATCCACTGTTACAGAACGTTTACATTACTAATTATTCAACCTTTTCTACCCTCTTCCCACGGATGGTCTTGCAAAGACAGCATTAATAACAGACACAGGGATAACATTCATGTGATAAACTACACAGTCATGGTTAAAGTGTATGGATGTGTTGCATTAATTTCTCATTTACCAAAAACATTGCTTATTTGCATGGATCCATTTCAGCAGATGCTTTTTTTCCTCATCATCTACCAGATGCAACAGACAAATATTTCTCTTTGCTCTCAAAAAAGACTCACAACAAGGCCCCATAACTGATATGATGTGATCTTGAATCAAGACTGTCTTCCATAGTTCTATTGGTATCATGCTTCTGAAGTGTGTTACCTTGCAGTCCTGTAGAGATGGGAAATGCATTTTATTATAATGAAATTTCCATCTATTGAATCAAAAGTTATACTTGCAGAATCACATAAACACAAAATCAGTTAGGTTGGAAAAGACCTCCAAGACTCAGTCCAACTTTAACCAATCCCAACCTTGCCAACCAGATCGTGGCACTAAGTGCCACATCCAGGCTTTCCTTAAACGCCTCCAGGGGCAGCGACTCCGCCACCTCCCTGGGCAGCCCATTCTAATGTTTAACAACCCTTTTTGTGAAGGAATCCCTCCTAATGTCCAACTTAAATCTCCTGTGGCACAGCTTGAGGCCATTTCCTCTCATCCTGCTCCTTTTCAGGGAGCTGTAGAGAGTGATAAGGTCACCCTTGAGCCCCTTCTTCTCCAGCCTCTCTCTTAGAGCTGGACCAGGAAATTTTGAAGGCTTGATCCATTGAAATGACGACATCCTTTGATGTCAATAAATAAATAAATATTATTTTAAATAAATAAATGATAAATAAATAATAAAGAAAGATTATTCACTAAATAAAACCTATTAATTATGCTGTTAATGCCAGACCATGTGCATTCTGAATCCCAAACAACATATGAATACAACTAAGCCACATAACTTTACAGCTGTCAGGTTCAATATAAACTCAGGAGATGTTAAAATATAAACCCTAGCAATCATTGTAAAATGGTTCTTCCTGCGCGTGTGGCGCATACGAGATTATGTGGGAGGCGATCTAACGGCGCCCATTGAGAACAACCTGCACGGTGCGATTACGGTCTTGCTCCTCCTCATTACCGCAGCCAGCCTGGAACCGGCGCTGTCCTCCCGGCAGCTCTCCCGCTGTGGAGCGGTGTCCTCCGTGCCAGGCGAGGCCAGTCCTCGCTGTCTCAGCTTTCCCCAGCCTCTGTCACCCCGGGCCGCCGGAGGGGAGGGACGGGAGGCTGCAGGCACGGGGAGCTGGAGCCCCTCAGCCTGGCACACCCGGCCCGGGCGGAGCCTCAGGGCCGCTCCCGCCCCGCCCCCTCGCCGGCACGCCTCGCGCTGTCGGATTGGCGGGGAGCGGTGCCAATCACCTCGAGGGGCGGGGTGGGGCGCGCAGCGGCCCTTGGCGCTGAGGGGGCGCGCGGCTCCGGCCTCTGCCCGGGCCGATCCTGCCCCAGCGGCGCCTTTCCCGGCGGCTGCCCCGCTCCTTGCCTCTCTCTCCTGCCTCCCGCCGCGAGCAGCCGGGGCCTCCTCCATGCGGGAGAAGAGGAGGAGGAGGAGGAGGTGGGAGCTGCTCGCCGGCCATCCCCGGCGCCCGGCAAGTCGGAGCCGAGCCGCCGCCGCGCCGCTCCTGCCGCATCTCCCCGCGGCGCGGAGCCGGCCCTGAGCTCTGCTCGCCGCGCCGCCCCCGGACCCCTCCTCATACTCTTGCACCCACCCTCCTTCTAGTCTTCCCAGACCCCTCCTCCTAGTCTTCCTCCTTTTTGTTTGTTTGTTTGTTTTTAATTTTTCCCCCTTCCCCCTCCCCATTTGGTTCTCACCCTGGCTGCGAGCAAAGCGTCTTCATGAGCGCAGAGGATGTCCGGAAAGCACTACAAGGGGCCTGAAGTCAGTTGTTGCATCAAATATTTCATCTTCGGCTTCAATGTCATTTTCTGGGTAAGTGGGGCCGGTTTCGTGTCTTCCTCTGCTTCCTACTCCTCCTCCTCCCCGGCCTTCGACGCTGCCGGGCTGGGCACGGCCAGGAGCGACGTCCCAGGCGCGGAGGATTTTAGATGGGACGCGGGTGCGAGGCCAGGACTGCCTCCGACCCGACCGCCCTGCTCAGCCCTTCCCCGGGCAAGTTGTGGTGCTGCATTCCTCCACCTCCCGAGGGTGCCGGTTCTCTTCCCTTCCGGCTCCCCTAATTGCTTTTGTTGTTAGTACGAAGTGGATTTCGTGCCTTCTTTCCTCCTCCCCGTCTTTTCCTTTTTTCCTCTGCTTTATGGTGGGAGAGCAAGGGAGCAACCAGGCACCCAGGCCTGGAGAACGAATTGATCTGCATGTTTTTACACTGCCATCCCTGTTAGGTGGAAGTAATAGAATCGCGGCTCAGGTTCTCTGCACAGTGCTGTTTAATGATTTGACAATGATGAAGTTATGTATCGCACAGATTTATTATGATTAGCTGTTAACACATAGTAGTAGTAGCTATAATAGGATGGAGGTGGGGGGAAACGGTATTTCCACCCATCCCTAAAGTGCAAGCCCGTAGGAGGCCTGTTTGGGCATTTGTTGGGATTCCTGGCTGCGCTGCTTGATCTGTCTGCACAGTATCTTGTTGCACCATTCCCCACTGGCTGTGGAGTAGGCAGAACTGTACAGTGAAATGTAACCAGCCTGTAACAGTACTTCTAGCATCTTCTCAATGTGTTGGGTTTGAAAGAGAAGCAGCTCTTTTTGGATTTTCATACCAGATTTCGTAACCACAGAGGGGGAGGTGGGGAAGGGGTTGAGCATTCTCACACACATGTGAGTGATAAGGTGTTCTCACTGCACAGAATGCTAAAGTCAGGTGAAGGCTCTTACGTGTACAGTTCCCCTTTTACGTGAGATACTCCACAGAGCAATGAGCAACATGCACAAACCCAGATTCACAGAATATTCTGATTTGGAAGGACCCACCAGGATCATCGAGTCCAGTTCTGTATCAAACCCAGATAGTGTGGTTGTGTTTTTGAGGGCCTTTGGAAGCAAGTTGAATACATATCTGGTATAGTGGCTTCTTTGGTCTAGAAAGGAGAATTGGGGAAAAAAGCCCCAACACCACCTTGAAGGTTATGGAGGAAGGTAGGGAAGAACAGAGGAAAGAAACCTTTTAAGCAGTGCTGAGCTTCTGATTGTTCCCTTGGGGAGAACAGAGGTCGGTGGTTACATACATAGCAGGTATCCACAGCTCACCTCAGGTCTGTGCTCCTGGAAGATAAACATATCTGAAGAAGATGTTTTGAAAGGATGGCAGTTTTGATTAAGTCCACTTTTATACTGTATTACCTTTTCTTTAACAAGAAGATATGTTCCCAGAGTGAACCTGACTGTGGCTTTATGTCACTGTTTACTTGGCCCCAGACCGACCCCTGCAGATGACTGGTAGCAAGCTTTGTAGTATTCTGACCCTACAGAGCTGTTGTGATTGTACTCTTGGCTCAGTTTTCGGTGGTTGAATTTGCCATGGTTCTTTGCCCTGGTCTGTTTCTTTGTTTTGATTCTGCTGGGCATATGTTGCTGTGAGCACAGGTATTTTATCAGCAGGGAGCAAGTAGTGTGAGGAACACTTGTGTGCTGTGTCCTTGGACTGAGAGAGGGAAATCATGGTGGTATATATATATATATAAGCATGTTAACTTGCTCGTTCAGACACTGTCAGTGTCTCAGAAGCTCTATATCCTGTAATTTCCTTCATTGTATTCTCTGAAGGTGAATGTGTGGATGGTGCAAGTGGGGAAGTGATTATGTTTTAGGTTTTCTGTAACTAGTGTTTTTCTTACTCCTGTGTTCCCGAGGCTGATGCAGTGTAGCTTCTGCATGATGGCAGGTGTGCCTGTGTTGTAACTGAACAAACTGAACTGTGCCAAAGGCCCAGGCTTTGTACTGCTGGAATGCTGGTCTGAAAGCCTGGAAAAATATAATTGTGTATCACCCATATGCCACGTGCTTGATGTGAGGCCCTTGCTTGCTGATTTCCTCTTTTGCAAAACTCTAATTGTCTCATTTGTGTTCCTGGCTAAACTTCTTGAAATGCATGAAGACCAGGGACTTTGAGAGTTTAGTAATTTCTTTAGAATATTGTCATCTCTTTATGAGAAAGCCTGCATTTATTACCATGTCTCTCATGATTTGGAGTGAAAACATAGGCAGATACTCCTGCTGAATGCACATTAGTGTTGTTTTTACTGAAGTAATAGCAAGCTCTTCAATAACTGGGCCAGAAAAAGTGTGAATGAAAATTGCTACTTTGGTTGGTTGTTTACAGAAAGTGATAATCAAAAAAGCCACTAATGTAGTCATTGTAAATAGGTTGAAATGATGAAGAGGTCATTATACTAACCCCATGACACTTTCCAGGATCTTGCAAACAGGGAGCACACCTTATTAGGCCTTCTATCTGAGCATTATTATATAGTGGTTTTAACACAATCTTTTAAAATATTAATGTAAACAAAGAAAATATCTGTATTCTGCATCATAAAACAATGGCCTAAAAATAAAAAGAACTGAGTTGGAAGAGTAATGATTTTGACAAGAAAATTGTCAGTGCTTTGAATAGAGGAATATTATAGATCTGCTGAAATTATGCAGGGAATGATTGTACTTGCTAGTTAAACTAAAGTTGCTGCAAAAAATCTGAGGCTTTAAATACCATAGGTTAGGGGCAAAGTAAATAGGCCTTTTTGTCTTTTTTGTTTTGTGCTGGTCAGGCATTTCATGCCTTAAATACCACAACAAAATTATTAGAATAATGAATATGGGGAAGTTGCACTCCAGTGCTGTGTGTGTAGTTG
This sequence comes from Acridotheres tristis, assembly GCA_037013685.1. Classification (NCBI taxonomy): domain Eukaryota; kingdom Metazoa; phylum Chordata; class Aves; order Passeriformes; family Sturnidae; genus Acridotheres; species Acridotheres tristis. The sequence goes on along the minus strand of CM072888.1, from coordinate 21,580,936 downwards.
TGACAGATTGCTTTTTAGGAGGTAGTTCTCAGGCTTGCACCACCCCAGGTAATGTATTCTTGCCTAAATATGTGTTTTATACTGTTGTAGAAGACAATATTATCTGCCAAGTCTATGCATAATTAATGATATATTTGCAGGCTTAATTTATTTTGGCAATTCAGTGTTAAAGTTAGTAAATGCTCTGGAAATGCTTGTTCAGAAAAGCTTATTTTATGAGACTACTCTGCTGTTGTGGAGAAGGAACAAGTTGTTGGGCAGTCACTGCAGTAATATTTAGGAACAGAGAACTAATAGACGCAAATGCATCTAAATCTAAAGCAGGAATCAGTAGAGTTTCCCTTTGCCGTGCTGCCGGTTGTGCATCGGGGCGCTCACCTGTGCTTCAGCCCCGCTGCCATTCTGCCCGTGCTGAAACACCACTTGCTCCGTGTGCCGCCTTTCCCGGCTGGCAGCTGCTGCAATAGACACGGCTCGCTCATGAGCCGTTCTGCTCTTGTCTCGGTAAAGCTGTAATATGAGGTAACAGAGAGCACTTTTCTGTACTCAAAGCGAGCAAACAAACAATGCCTTCTTCTCCCTTTGGCTTCCATATAGAATGATGTCAAGGTGTGGTGCAAAAGGTCAAAGCAGGCCACCCTGCTTCACCAAAGGCATGAACTATTTCGTCCTCTTTCCCCCTTACTGTGGGAAGACAGTTTTAGGCTGACTTTTAGTTCCAAGTTTTAATTGTTCTCTGTGCTTTTTTATGCTTGATGGAAACGGTGAATGTATACTATTGTTAAGGTCTAAATTTCAATCCACACTTGATTCCACTGGTGCTGGTCTAATTGGAAAGATGTATAAAAAGCACTGACACCTCAGAAACTTTTGCTTTAGCTGGTGATTCACTCTAAGTTATGGGCTATGCTGCAATTATGATACATCAGCATATTACGAATCCTAACTTGTGTTTTAAATTGCTTGGCATTTGCTGTATTTGATGGTGGCCATATGGGGATCTAGGTAGTCTTCTGAATTACAGAAAGACAGCAGAAAGAAAATAAGGTTATGTAAGTGTGTTACAGGAAAAGTGTTGGACAAGTGCACTGACCTTTAAAGGACAACTGATAGATTGCTTATTAAATTTTGTACATTGTTGGTAGTTTGTTTTTCAAAGGGGAGAGGATAATTCTTTGATGTCAGCTGGTTTTCAGATATCCACAAGGAAGTTTTGATTTTATCATTTTTCGCTTGCCACAGTGTTTAAAAAAAACCCCAAACAAATCAATGTGAAGCTTCTGTAGCATTTGATCTTTAATAATTTGCATTGGGAGGATGTCCTTGCAGTGGAAGTAGAAACATTCTGTTAATTTCCTTCCTCTCCCCCTTTTATGATCAAATGACTTTTACTTTACATTTCTTAATAGCATAGATGAAGCATAGCTAAGCATTCCACCAGTGGTCTTGCCAGAAACAGAACAATGCTTGTTTTGGGCAAGTACTCCTCTGGTTTGTAACTATGAAAGGCAGGGCTGTATATATTGATGAAATAGATGCATTATTGTGAGGTCGGCTTTCTTGAATTCCTCAGTATCTCTTTCAGCAGATGTAGCTTCAGTTTTTCAAATGCATATAAAAATTTAGTAACTGCTGGCTTTGGGGGACTTGCTTCAGATCTGTAGAGGTCATTCTTAGAATAAAAATTTTCCTTGCCTTGTGTTCCCTCACAACTTTGTGGTAGGCTGTATCATTGGTAATATAAAAAGAAATAGTAGAGGGACATGGGAGAAATTATTTCCTTTCTCATCAATATTTGTTTTGCCAAAATTGGGTGTTTATAAATGTGCTACTTTTTTGAGTTATTTGATGTTTTTAGTTTCTAAAAGATAAAAGAAACATAAGGGAACTAGAACTAGAGAAAACCCATTGTGATTGTGTGACTTCTCTTGCTTGATGTCAATGTGCATCCAGAGAACATTATTGGAACTATCATGTGCAGCTTATATACTTCTATGTTGAAGATGAATTTGGTAAATATATTTCCCAGTCCAGCACCTTGATTAAATTGTCACAGTACGTTTTTTTTGCTGGTGGCACATCTGTACCGAAGTATGAAGAATCAAATTTGACTTTTCAGTGTCCCAATCAGAGAAAAGCTGATCCATGTGCATGGCACCCAGAGCACAGGCAGTCGCAAAAGAATACTTCTGTGAATGAAACATCTTATGGATGTTTGTGTGTGTGAAAAGAAGTTAGCACTGGTCCTAATCCCATTGCCCTTGTTCCATGTTGATAATATTTCCATAATAAAGGCAACAAATTCATGTTCTGCAACACTGAATTTGAAGGTGGACATGCTGCCTTAATTCTAAGAAGGCAGCTTTTGCACTGTGAACTTTTTGGTGTAGGTATTAGGAATGCACATATTCAACTGTAATGTATGATGTAATGGGCATGTAAGGAAGGCATGAGCGGTTCCAGGGAAGAAAGGCTTTCTTTTTCCAGATGGGAACCCAGAAGACATGTTCTTGTAAACAAAAAAAATTACGTACAAGGTGCAGTTGATGTAGGATAATATTCAGATGGAAAATGTGGGAGAGAAAGTTTTTTTTGGAGGGAGTTGGAGGTGTTCAGGATTTTTTGGGGTTTTTTTGTTGTTTTTGTGTGGAGAGTAGTAAGAAGAAAAATGTAAGGAGCTTCTCTATCCTCTGCACTGGACAGGAGTTTGAAAGTATGTGTGTAATCTGTTATTTAAGAACGCTTTCCAAAGCATAAGTCTATAGATTACAGTAATCCTGCTGTACTTCTTAGTGAACTTTAATTTATTCTTTATTCCTTAAACTCTGTAAGATGCAAATTAATGATTAGTAGAGGATGAGAAACTTGAGTTTACAGTTAGTGAAATATCACTTCCTTTTTTTTTTTTTTTTTGAGTCCCATTCCTGCAAATAGACATTTTGGAGTCTATGTTGAAAAAGAAATATAAACTGGTTTTGGCACCAGGGCTGCTACCGGTTATAAATTTGGAGCAAGAAGCTGATGTGTTAAGTGCTCGGGCTAAATACTTCACCAGTTCATACTCCATTAACCAAAAGCAGTAATCTGTGAAGGTTTGCTGTGGGCATTTAGAATATAATGTTTTGCTTTCAATTAAAACTGGAGGTGAGAGAAAATATTTTTGAAACAAAAAAATCACTTGATCTAATTCTACCAGTTAGGAAATCCTGGTCTTAAACTATAGTTCTGTAGGGGAGCCTTGTTTTGCCCAAAATATGCAACATGCTTCTCAAATGCATGGCTGGTAGCCTGTCAACAGGACTGTAATTGTTTTATTGACATAGACAGGAGAGCAAGGAGCTGAACAGCTCATGAAGTAACCCTGCTCTGTTAGAGATGACCCGGAAGTCACTGTCAGCATGAGCCATGAAAGTGTCTTCCAGTATGGTAGTATTTTAAGCTTTTTCGTATCTGACTTTTCCATTAGCTTCAATTTTATAGTGACTTTACTCATGTACATTTTGTCTGTTTCTCATTAAAAATTAGCAAATATTATTACAATGCAGTAAAGAATTTAAACAAAAAAGCTAATCAATTTTTAATGAATGTACTGAATTGCACTTCATTACTGTTTTACGGTGCAAAATCCACCAATACATTAGGCTTTAAATCGGTAGAAAATTATTTGTTTCTATTTCATTGTACTGTCATAGGAATTTGGAAAACATCCCTTTTTTTTTTTATTGTGGTGCTGCTCCTGCCACAGAATATCTTATCTTGTGGTGTAAGGCCCCAAAAAAAACTTTGTTGGATGAGACTCTTGAAAGGGTTTATGGTTTTTCACATACTCTGAGTTAGATGCACAGGAGAAATACTGACAAGATGTTTTCAATAGGTCAAGACAACAAAAAAACTTCACTGGCAACTTCATAAAATCAGAGTACTTCGGCAAAAGTTTAGAGCAGGATTCACTCAACATAAAACACTTCACAAAGCATTGACTTAGCCCATTCAACTTAGCAACTCCAAGCCTGTCCTATTTTAAATTACTCAGAACTCTGAGAAGAGAGAGTTAGAAGAAGAAAGAGGAAGAGTGAAAGAAATTATATAGAAAAGAATACATATAGCTACCCCACATGGTTCCAGCAGTGTTCAGCTGAGAGAAATTCCAAGAGGAGGTAGGGTCAAGACCTATGCTTGCCTCATACTTCAGTTTAGTAGCCTTTGGCTTCCCTGGGCCCTTCCCCCAGGTTGGACTAAAGGTCACCTGGCCTCTCTGGGGCTGCACTGGGGCTCCAAGGCTGGGGTGTGGAACACTGCCTGTGCTGTGACAGGCACTGTGGCTGCTGTGTGGCTGGGATACAGGCCCAGAGGGGGGTGTGTGTGTGCAGAGTGGGATATCGCCTCTCCAGAGCTAGGCCTGACCTACCTATTCTCCCACACATGCATCCAAGATACTTTGAGCCAGCAGTCCTTCCAGTCTCTCACATGTGGTTCTCTGTGGATACAGGTTTTCCCTGATTTCAGCAGTATTTTGTGCAGGTGTAAAGGTTGGTGTGGGTGGATATCACTGCTGGCACAGTGCTCAGTGTAGCTGCTTCTGTAACGTACACAGAGATCTAGAGCAGTTCAGCCTTCTCCGTATGCTGGCATTTACAAATGTCACTAGCACACTGAGGCTTGCAGTCAGGGGTGCTTGATTTGGTATCAAACTCTGACTCAGTGTGATCTCATATAACCTCCAGATGGCCTGACTTGCAGAGATGCTGAAAGCAGCCAGATCCTACTCCTTTAGCTTTATAAACTAAATGAGGCTGTAGCAGTATTTATTTTAATACACATCAGTCTCTACGTCAGATTCTTCAGCTAATGTTTCAGCTTTCCAGTCACTTTCCTCTGGACACCGTTTAGAATAAGTATTTCATCACACACAGAGGATCTTATGAATGAACTGTCAATTTTCCACAGAACTGGGAAAAATCAATATGTCTCGTCAAGGCCTTGAAAATCCCTCTGCTTCTAGTGAAGACTCTGTTACATCAAATCATATTGAAAACCATTTCAAGCAACATTCCTGATGTGTGGTGACAGAAGAGCTTTTTTCCTTTTGCAGCAAAGCAAAGAAATATTATGAAAACACTTTGTGTACCTATTCTGTATCTGTTGCCTCCTGGTTTTCGCAGCAGCAGAACTTACAGGGAAAAAATAACCAAAGAATTATAGGAACTTTTGCTTAAGTAGGTTTTCTTTCTCCTCAATAAGCAAGTAATGTTAATTCTAAAAGTGTTTAGACCTTCTTTGTGGTATTGAATTCAAAAAAGCATTAAAAGAAGACTAGATGTCTTTAGATATGTGCGATATTTTGGATTCATAGAGACTTCTGTTTTGCTCACTTCTTCAACATGATATTGAGGGTTTATAACCTGAGTATGTCTTCTGCTATTAGAGGGTGCTGAGTATGGAATAAGTGGTACTGCAAGGATGCTTGCAGTAACTCAGCCTGTGGGGTGTTTCCTAGTGTTAGTAGATTGTTTGATGAGAGTCCAGCTTAATTTTTGTTGGTTTAGGGGCTAATCTTACATGACATGGAACATTATTTTGTGTTAGGTTTTTCTCTGTGTCAAGGGGGCAGGTTCTCTCAATTGAGCTCCGGTGCCCCAAGCAAAGGTGCAGCAGCACTGTGTGTGTGGGATGTCAAGCAGATCCACCTAGTGCCTGTCGTTTTGGCCGAGCCTGCACCACAGGTTCTCCCTGTTGGATACCTTTGCTTTGCTTACCCACGTAGGGCACATACTTACCCTTGTAAGGCTGAGTTCTCTGTGCTTCCCTCTCACTGAGCTGCATCTCTTCTGCTACATTCTGTTTTCCAGTGGGCTGTGATTTAAAAATCTTGTGATTTAAAGAGCTTGAAGGGAGTTCCCTCTATGTGCTGTGAATGGTTTTTATATAGGAGCAGAGACACTGAGGAAAAAAGTTCCCAGATAATGTATGGCAAGGGTTTTGTTGCTTCGTGCTGTGCTTTAATTAACTATGTCACCTTGTGAAAGATGTCTCTGCAATGCCATGTGATTGGAGTGTTTCAGACTGGAGCATGGGATTTGGGAATGGTGACATGTCAAAGCAGTGGGTCCTCTCAGGTAACAAGAAAGATTGCCAAGTATCCCGGGCACCTCCCAGCTTGGAGTATACTGGGGTTTTGTACTGTGCACAGAGCAAGGGTTTCAGATCTTTTAATTTTAATTTTTGCCATTTAATTATAAAAACAGAAAGATTCCCTGTTCCATCTGGGTAAAAGATAGCATTTTGTAGAAATTGTCTTCTTGACTGCGAGTTCACGTGGGTATATGTCTGAATTCAGTCAGTCCAATAATAATTAAATATATAATTAAAATAGTTAAAAAAGAGGTAAGACTTGTAAAATTTAAATTGCTCTTTTCCAAGAAGTTATCCAATTAATTTCTATATGAAGATTCATCCATCTGGCTTGTGTAGACTATAAAATATATATAAGTATAAAATATGTATGATTGCAGTTAAAAAATAACTAAGGTCCAATTTTTAATGAATACTGCTTTATATCACAACCATTCTCTTGTTTATTTTTCATTCTGTGGCCATTAAGGGGGGATGTGAACTGCTGCCTAACTCAATTTTTTTTTTTTTAATTTTTAAATGAATGCCTAGGAGGACCTGTTTCTGTTGCAGGGTTACTTGCGACTTTGGTTATGGGAACCTTTCAGGATTGGTTTTCGTGTGTGGCCTTGCAAATTCTGATATCAAAATGAGAGCAGGAGGCTACAAACAGCTGAGGCTGGCATGAGGCTGCAGAGCCAAAATGTGTTAATGCAGCTTCAGTGGACTGACGGCAGTCGGGTACCAGATCTGGCTGAGAACTTTCTCATCTGGGTCAATTTCTGTTGATTTGCTGTTTGGTTCCAAGAATGAAGTGTGGGAAGATGGTAGGACCGGTTCCTCCTTTCCCTGCACAGATCACCTTAAAGTGATTGCACAAGCATGGCCTGTTTCAGCTGTAAGTAAAGTGGGTTTTGGAGTATGGAGCACGCAGAGGTGTAAGACACGGTGCTGGGTCAATAGTTAGCTCACTCCAGTGAGCACTGTTATGTAAGTGCTACCCCTCCGGTGAACTTTGTTCTTCACTGGTTTTGGAAGAGTTATGGTGGTTATCTGTTTATTTCTGCTTGCTCAATGATGTTAAAGAAACAAAAAGCAGTGATTGTCTTCCAAGGTTATTGTAATGTGAACTTAATTTGAACTTAAGTGGACAGCTCCATCATTTACTCTCTGGTTTCTTTTCCTTCCCATAAATGTTATTCCAAACATGTGCCACTCTCTCTAATAGTGCTAAACCTTCGTTGGAGCAGCCTGCTACATGGGATGGCAAATGACCTCTCTGAGGTAGTTTGTCATGATTATCCATTCCCAAGTAGTGTCCTTTCTTGTGGCTTGTTACATACAAAAGATTTGTATGCATTTAGTGCTGGAGATAACATTTATACATATATATAACACCAGGTATATTCATATATACACACACACACATGTAAATACATAATATGTACACAAAATAATGCAGTACTTAAAAAATTAATTCTGATTTGCTAGAGCAGAAGTTTATTACCTTATGTACCTAAAAGCAGGACTTGAAGGGACTGGAAACCCGTCGAACTGCTGTTGCATGCAGAGAAGGACTTTTGTTTCCTCTGACTGTATTCTACTGCTCTGCTTCTGCTGGGAGCTCTGGTGTGATCGCAAGTAGTGTTCCCACTTCAGCTTTGTGGGGCTGGGTGTGGTTTGAAAACATTGCTTTCTTTTTGTATTCTTTGTTTTGAAGACAGGAAAAACCACTGCCTGGGTAATCTGAAAGGTCTATGGTGATATTTGAATCAATGTTTTATTCTACAGAAACCTTTTCATGCAAATAAGTGTGCGTTTGACTCAGGAACATAAGCCAGTTGCATTTTTACATGGTTTATATCCTTGTTGGCTTCTGCTTTCCTACATTTTTCTTAAACCACTCTCATACCTGCGAGAGAGAAAGTAGCTCCTGAGCAGATACAGCTAATAACTTTGCATGTTAAAGAAAACCAATCCAAATCCTGATGAGACTGACACTCAAGGGATTGTGCCACTGTAGCAGGTGAATGAATTGTGACTCCCATCTAACCATTTTAGTTGCTTTGAATACTCTTCCCTGCCCCATGGATTCCATGATCCTATCAGCTGTCCTGCAGTGGGGTTGACATCTGACAGAGGGAAAAGGACAGCTGTGGGCTACAGTAGCTTTTGTCTTCAACTTCCCCATCCCAGAAATAGAGGTGTGTGTAGTATTTCTAGTGAACTCTCTATCATCCTGTGTTTCATATATTGTTTTAGATGTCATGCCTGTTAAATGACGGTGATGAAGTACTTCACTTACTTGTGGTTTTCATGTCAATAGCAGCTCACTACTGCCTAGAGAAATTACCATGCCTTTTGTAAATATCCTATTCTTGTTAGTTTTGCCCTCCTTTCAGTTTGTGTTTTACTCCAGCATGCAGAGGCTGTTCCCTCTATTCCATTCTCCAAGAAAGCCCTTTCTGTGGCTCTCCATGTCTGTTCTTACACCTGGAGTAGAAAGCTCACAGGAGCCTCTGCATAATCACTATCATGCTGCGAGAGAAGCAGTTTGTGGGCTCTGTTACTGGAGTCCAGCCGCATGACCACAGGAAAGTGGGAAGGAGAAGTAAAACCCCAACACTGGCTGGCTTTTGTACCATTTTATAAGGTACTTGTTCCTATTTGACAAACAGCTTTGTTCATAAACACGTTTACCCCTTTCAGGGTAATGCGCAGGCATCTCCTTGTGAAACAGCAAGCCTCATATTGGTGCAAGACCTCCCAAATAACACCTGTGGAAGATAATCCTTCTTTAGTTATTGTGTCAAGCTGTAAGTCTGGGGAATATCAAAGCTGTGCACGCAGCTCTGGCTCTGATGTGAAGATTTTCACTTTTCACAGCAATTCGTTAAAAATTGCTGCAGAACTGAGCCATGTAGAATCAAGTGAGGTAGAATGGATGAGGCTATTTTAGAGACTGGCATGTTCACAGGTATTTGAGGGATGTGCTGTGTCTTCTGTTTCCACCACATGGAAGGCCTGTTGCTGTTGAAGCACAGGATCTTGGTGATGTTTTGAGGCTGGAGTACAGAACTGAAATTTAAATAGGCTGGTGATGATTGCTGCTGTATGAGTTAGAAACATACTGTAAAGTTCTAAGTACTGTATGCTGAGAGTTGGTGGGACTCTTTTTTGTATCTTTTGTGATGTATCAGAGCTCCAATGAGTATTGCTATTTAAATCTTAGTGTACTAGGGTCAGATTTTCATTTTTGCTAAAAGGCTGCCTTGTTCCTATCTGCCACTGTAACATGTCCTTAAAATGACTGCAGATGATATTTATGGAGCAGGGTAGAACACCTTTGGTGTTATCAAATTTGCTCAAGTGAGCAGAATTAGACTCCTAGCTTGAGGAGTTTGAAGGACTTTATAGGATGGAATGGTGAACTTTGTAGTGTGGGTGTGATTGGACTTCTGTATAAATGATGGTGAGAAGAGAAACCTCTGATTTTTCACAGAACAAGGAGGAATGGAATACATGCATTTGTTCATAAAGCAGACGGTGTTTAAGAATGTAATCTTATAAAAGTGAGAGGGTAGTAATATTTTGTCTGAAAAAAGACCTCCCTTGTTTTTTTTTTTTCCATCTTTCTTTCTGGGAAGATACTTTTCTGCAGTTATTGTTATCAGAGGGCCACTCTTGTTGTTTCACTCAGTTTTGTTAGTAGAATTTTAGTTCAAAAACTTTCTACCTTGGAAAAGCAAACACAAAGGCAAACCAAAACAAACATCCATAAAGTTGTTTCAGAATTCACAGAAAATAAACTGTGGTTCAATTATTCAGTGCCTTCCCTCTCCTTCATCCACTTCCTGATGTGTTATTAATTTTGCATGAGCTCCCTGCTTAGCCCTTCATGCACTTAGAGTATAGAGTGCAAAGGCTTTCAGCACTGTAAATGACTGGGCACTTACTACGATCCTCTGCATAAGAGCAGATCCTGTTGACTTCAGTGGGAATCACTTGTTGGCAGATGCATAATTGTTTTTCAAACAATGCAGGTTTAAAAAAAAAAAAGGAGCATGTGTGAGAAAGCCCAATGAGGTTCCCCAAATGAAACACTGAAAAGTCATTCAAAGGAGCTGGAGCAGTTACTTCAGTTGCCTAAGTAGTAAAGACTTGGCAAAAAGGCTTATAGAGTGGTCTAACCAGAAACTCTGGCAGAGAACAGTCGGCCGTATTAGGCAGTGTTCCTGCTCATTTGTGTTTCAGAGTAAGCGTCTTGCTGGGCCATCGATTACACGATACCTTCCCTGCAGCAACAGGAGCTCTGTGAGACTCTAATCCTTGGAGCAGTGAGAGAACTTAGCTGATGAAGGACACAGAGTTCATCCTCAGCAGGCAGTTGTGACTGTATTCTCTCTAATTGCAGAGTAGCGGTGTGCTTGTACAAAATAGCTTTACATGTGCTGAAATATGTGCAGAAAACAGTGGTTTCTGCAGGCTGTGTGACTTGCTGCCAGTCTGGGCAGCAAGCTGGTCACTGCTGTCATTTTTTTAATAAGCAGTGATTCCCAGCACTTCACTGAGTGCTGAGTCCTGCTTTTGCCAGGCATCTACAGAATGACAGCAGCTTTGTGATACATCTGTGTCTGAGGGAGCTGCTAATATCCAGCTCTAAAGCACCACACTGATGTACACTACCAGCAGCCACATAAGAAATCTCCACGTTTTATTAGTGGCATCTGAACTTTGACAACAGCTTAAGCTAAAAGCTTCTGTATGAAATATTTTCTATTACTGGTAATGCTGTCTTATCAAGTAAGCTAGTGTGTCAGATAGAAGAATTTCTGTAAACAAAGCATAAAAGAAGGTGTGTATATAAATCATGCCTGAAAATCAATTTACAGCTGAATGGAGATTGAACATCTAGGTCTAGTTTTGTTTATGCTTTGGTGATTGATAGAGAAAAAGTAAAAACAGTCTCTCTAAGTACAGAACTTGATGAATATTGCATTTATTTCCTACTATTGGATTGTTTCAGCACTTTGTGGCAAAGCAGTATGAGTAGGTAATTTTAGTTTGTGCTAGTACTGATGGTTTCAATACTGTTAGAAGTAAACATCAAGAGCCACCTTTCTTTTTGCTCTTAAGGAAGGCTTTAAAGAAAGGTGAAGCTGATTCTTATTGATGGTTTAGGGGAAAAAAAAGTCAAGGTTAACGACCTCTGATTTTTAGATTGACCATACCACCAAATGAGATGATGAACTTTGGGTTATTGCACAGAATCTGCTACATTGTCACATCCCTAAACATGAAATATTAACCTCCAGAGCCGAAAATTGCTCCAGGGTTTTGGAGGAGAGTGGTGAGCCTTGCCTTTTGGCCAAATTCAATGTGAGGGAATTCCCTAGGGGGAAGAATCTTGCTCCTAGTTTTCCCTCTAGTGTGTGAAGAAACACTATAGCAATGCATATACAGTTCTTAATAAACAAGTTGAAGTGTTAATGACAAAGAAGTGAAAAAAAATGTTTCTTTAAAGATCCTGTAATTTGTAATCTTTGTGTGGATTAACAATTTAAATACCTAGAACAGGTTTGTTTGTTTGTTTGTTTTAAAGTATGTTTGGTGTGAAAGGTATGATAAAAGGGCATTTTTGAATAAAATCTTCAATTTCTGCCTGGGGGTATCATACACTCCAAAGGTAGTTTGGAGTTTTGATGGTTTTGTCCCAGAGGGCATTTGAAGATGGTGTCCTTGCCAGCTAAACCAACTTAACGCCTGTGTAAGATATGGCTTCAGGGTGCAACTAAAGAGGCTGGTGAAGAGTGACATGGAAGGAGAGCATCTTCCCTTGGGGAGGATGTGGCTGAGAGAACCATTTTGCTACTGAAACACCCGACTAGTTTACCTGCCTTGACTTAAAGCCATGTAGGGCATTTTTTGTGAGTGGTGCCTGTGTCAAACACCATCCCTGTAATTAATAATTTCTATGGACAGACCCAATCTGAAAAAAAATGCCTACTGTACACTGAGCAATGTCCCTTGGGAATATTTAATCTTAATTAGCTCAAGTCTGTGGACACATTGTCATTTCCATATTGTTTTCAAAATCTGATACGTTTGATCAACCCCAGGCCGAGTTAGGAAAGCCTAAAGTATGAAAGGAATGTTGAAATCTGCAGAGCTACAGTTACTACAGAAGTTATGGAAACCATTAATATTGGTCTGGTGTGACCCAGTAGGAGTTTGCCTGGAATGGTATTCCTACTGTACTTTGCTGAAGGGTAACAAAGGTGAGGTTTTTGTCTTTCTCCCTTGAACTGTTGGGATGAATGTGTATAGTGAAAAATTTTTTTTTTGGCTTAACCCTAGATAATGCCAGCAGTTTATACTTCGTGGTCTGTAAACTGTTGCAAAATTTCAAACTGGATTCTCAGTGCTCACGATGAGAGTAGGGTGAGGTTTACGTATTTGTTATTTGTACAATGTTCCTAACAAATTATAATCATCAGTAAAGTAACTGGAGCAAAAAGAGTAAATCCTCCTAAGTTTCAAAGTTAGTATTGGAAGTAATTTTGTGAGCTTATTAAAGGTAGCTCTGAAATTTTCAAGAAATTATGTTACTTTAATGAAAATATATATCATTAAAACTGTTTTAAATTCCGACACATTCACTATCAATCAGTTCCCTTAATATGTGTATTTTGCGTTTAAAATAAAAGGGAATGTTCTTAGATGTGGATAGGATGCAAGAATGAAAACTTGAACAGGGCTAGACAGAAAATTGTTTTGAAGCTTTTGTAGGTGATGTGCTGTGAAGTGTTCTAGTATTTTCTCCCTAATATTAGGCTTGGATGAAGCATTTCCTCATATAGAAAATAACTAAAATAAAGTGTCACTGCCAAGGAGCACCTCAACCTTTTAAAATATGCAACTAAGAGGGCATACCTGTGATCATGCTGGACCTGGCAGTAGGTCTGTTTAAGGTAAGTATCCTCAGAAAGTGGCCAGTGGTATAGAGCTGGTGGGAAGTGTAAGAAACAAGATAGGTACATAGTGATAAATCTTAGGGAATGTGCTCTGAATCCCCAGCCTTTCAGATTCAGAATTAGTATCTTTGTACTTGGTATCACTATATGATTTTTTTTCTTTGTGAATTATTCTGACTGATCGTTGAATCTCTAATTTTCTGAAGTGAGTGACATCCACTTGTTAGCTGTACCTTTTTTCCATTAATATTGGCTTACTTTGGAAGAGGTGGAGTTCCAACAAGCATCTAATAAAGCATTCTGCAGCTTGGTGTCAATTAACTTTCATGTTCATCTGCTTAGCTTCTGCGAAACCACAATGAAAATCCTGCATCTGAAGAATGTAGCCTGAAACACCTTTTATCTGCTCCCTGCTATACCCTGCCCCTGGCTTTTCCACATAATACCATTAAGTAACAAATTTTGGACATCTTCCTTTTCAGTGGTTCAGGTGGTTGAATTACAAATGTAGAAGGCATGTAAAGTGAAGTGAGTGTACCAATCCAAGGCAACTACAGCTGGATGTCACAGATGAAAAAGCTTGCTGCTGGGAAGAGGAGCTTTAAGTTTCCAGATGGTGACCTAGTTGGATCTCTACACAGCTCCTCCAGTTACAATGAAATAACCATTTTCAGCCCAGGCCACGTTGAACAGTAAGACATACAATTGGTAGCTTTTTATGTAGGATTGCAATTCCTTGCAGTTCTGTTCTTTTTCATCCTCTCTTTGCTGTGCTTCATGAAAGGAAGAAACATGCAAGCCTATTCTCCCAGAATCGTTATTTAATTTTGTCATTGATTGCGGTGCATTCTTATTAAGTAACAAAATAGTGTAAAAAACCGAGTATTCTGTGATGGACAGGTTAACCTGGAGGGTTTTCTCAGGCAGACACCAGACTGTGCCTTCCTTTGATTACTGTTTGGAAGATTGCATTTATTGGCTGTAACATAAAAGGTCAAATGTAGCACTTACCTGTTATTTTGGAAGGAAAAGTGTAGAGTTACTTTCTTGTCTGGGCCCCGAGAAAGCTCCTAAGCAAATGTGTGGCTTATGGGCTGTGCTGCCTAGGCTATCTGTGAAGCAGAGATCAGTGTTATGCTGAGAGTAGAACCCTGAGGGGTTGCAAAAGGTAAATCAGTGGCCAGGCAGGAGAGTTGAGTCGTTGGTGCTGTATGACATCTGGAAGGTTGTGTTGTAGCCCAAGAAAATTTGTTGATTTAAGGCAAGTTTATAAAAGTCATCTTACCTTATACCACAGCATTGGACATCTGATAAATGAAATGTGAGACTTTCTTTTTTATTTGCATAGTAGTCCTGGGAAGGAAGGAAGAATGTGTTGTGGATGACAACTAGTATTGTCTGGCTGACAAAGGAGAGAGGGGCAGGAGAGCAACATAAACCCGATGACATGATCAGATCTTTTAAAGCTAGATGGCCATACAGACTGACTTCAGATTTAAGCTAGTTTAATAGGCCTGAGAATAAGAAAAAAAGTAGCTCACAGAGTTCTGAGACTTTTTGTTTTACTTAAAAATAATAAATGAGTGCTTTGAGTGCTTATAAATGCCTTTGTATATTCTTATTCCCAGGGCTCAGGTCCATGATCTGATCCCCTTGGGAACTGGATTTCCAGGTAAAGAATTTAGTCTTGTTGCTGTAGGAAAGCTTAAAAAAAAAAAAAAAGCCCTGAGAAAACAGTTTGGTAGCTATTCATCTTGAAATCTGTTTTATTTGCTGCATGGGGATCTATCTTGGAAGTACTTCAATGAAAAGTTGGACAATGGAACAAAACACTTTAAGGCTTAACATTTAAATGTGTATTACTTTGGTAGGTTGGTTTGATTTTTCTGAAGTTTTTAGGTGTGGGGTTTTTTTAGGGGGGATGGATGGTTTTGGGGTTTTGTTTGATTATATATATGTGAAATATTTGGATTAATTACTGTTTTCTTGGCAGCAACAAAGAGCTATTCCCTCTGCCCTATCCTTGTTGCTCGCTGTACAACTGTGTTCTGCATCATGCCTTGATCTTGCATAGGGTATATTCTACTGAATGAGAAATAAACCCATCTTGCAAATTGAATTAAATGCTATAGACCAGCTCTACTTCCAAAAGTGTAATTGCTAGAAAACCATGGATTTTTCTAGCATTAATAAAATCGAGTGTGGGCAGTGTATGTTAGCTTGTTTACTGATGTATATATATATATATATATATACAGGTATCCTTGTATGCGTGTATATGTATATATTTAAACGCTTTTTCCTGGTTCTGTTTTTTCACTTCTGCTCCATACCAGTACTGCTGAAGCTCGTGTAAGAGGACGGCTTTTGCTCTTGCCAGCCAGAATCTGTTTTTGCAGTGAGGGGTCCCTGCTGGGGAAGCCTTTCTTTTCCTGCTCTTTCTTCTCTCCTCAGGGTAGCAGGCATAAGGACTTCCCTCCCGTCTGCTCTGCTGACAGCCGCGCCTTCTCTGCTCTGACTGCAGCAGCTGCTGCTCCTCAGCCTGACTGAGAGAGCATAAATTAAAATACAAAGGTCTCCTGTGGCCACTCTTGGCTGGCAGTGCAAAGGCAGATCAGACCTTCCCACATCATCTTCACTTGACTTTCTTCTTTTTCTCAAGAATTTCCTCTGCATTTGTCTCAGTCACAGTCTTTTGCCACTGAGCTGAATAGAAGCAGCAATCCAGTAACTCTAAATGTTTGATGTACTTGTGTCACTGGAGCAGTTTGCAGAGAAAAGAATCAGCGGTGTGGGTTTCACCAAAAGCTCAAGTCTTTCTGCTTTTTCATACTGCCTGGAGGAGATGGACTGTTTGTGTGCTTTTCATGGCTGCTGAAGATCCAGGGCTAATTCCTGTTCTCATCTCCCCACGAAGTCCGCGGGAGTGTTAGAAACAGCAGAACCATTGTGCTGCCATTGTGTGTGTGTGACTGAGGGCACAGCAGTAAGCGCGAGTGTTTTCTCCAATGGGTTTTTATTGTTTCGTGACCTGGTGTCTTACAATGCTTGTATTGGGGGTCTCAACCCCAGAGGGTGGAGAGGGAGCTTAGTGCTGGGATGGAATGCCATGCCACAAAACTGGCTATGTGGAATTCCTGACCCAGCTGTGTTGTGGTTTTTTTTGTTTTGTTTTGTCTTTTTTTTTTAATGAGGTAGTTGTTTTGTTTTTGCCCTGTGCTTGTCTGATGTAGCAGATGTTTTTTGGCTCAGTGTGTTTAAATATGAGGACTTTCCTTGTAGGTGGTAAGTGGTGAGGATGATGATTATTTTTAATTGTTTTATTAAAGTAACTTTGTCTGCTTCCCCTGCTTTTTCTTGCCTTAGACCCTGCAGGCTGGTTGGGCTTATTGGGCATTTGGCTTATGCCTATGGCATTGAATATTCTTTTTATAGAGTGCTAACATTTTTGCTAGTCCTCTTATCTGTCTTATCTATTTCAATTGGAGTCTGAATTCTAACACATTTATGAGAAAAAAGTAAAACCGGCTAATATTTTGAGTGTTCGTTTTTTATTTTTTTAACCCTTCTTGAAATATCTTTTCTTTTTCCTTTTCTTCCCCACCATGGAATCCAATGTTAAAATTGTATCCTCTTGTGTTGTAGCTTTTGTCACGTTGGATTTATCTTCAGGCATTGTCAGGATTGGAAGGCAGCACTAAGAAAAAGCATTTCAGTAAATGGTTCATTTTTAGTCTCTGAAAATCATGTAAGAAATGAGCGCCTGCTCTTTTTTATTTCCATTTGTATAATTGTCAGCTACTCCTCAGTGCAAGTTTGTTTGGGTCCTCTGCTCGTTTTATCCACTGCTCTCTGGACTATGGATGGGAGGTTCTCCATGATTTGTGCAATGACTCAATTGTTTCCCTTTAATGTAGATATGTTTTGGCTTTAAATGCAAGGCTCTGCAATAGTGAATGTTACAGGCTGAATACGATTTTGTTACACTTAATAATATTCTACATTGTGAAAGCATAAAAGCAAAAAAATGCCTAAGCTTTAGGACCTTTTTATCCACAGTTGTGTTACATTTAAAATGTCTTGATTTCTATAATTGACTTTATGGATTTGGAGGGAGGGAAGTATCAGGACTTGCTCATGCTGTTCCTTTTATCATGCTGATTAGGCAAGTGAAAGTTACCGTGGTGGTGGGGCAAGACGACAACATTGTGCAAGTGAACTGTTAAATGAAAGCAGAATGCACAGGTGATGAAAAATGTGTATACCCTTTTTCTTCAGTAAGTTCCATGCTAGTAGGAAGTGCAGATGAGGAGCTGGCATCCTGTATTTCTATGTCACATACAGCAGGATGAGTGGGACAGCAAGTGGCTGTGCAGCATGCACACTGAGGTGCAGTGGCAGAGCACTTCTGTAGCTGTTTGTAACTCTGCCCTGTAACTCTACCCTAGCTGGTACACACAGCAGTGGGTCTGGGATGTGAACATGCCAGCCAGGGCTTGCATTGAGTAAACTGGGCTCTGTTAGCTGCTCTTCTGGAGAGCTGTTGTAACAGCAGCTTGACTCTTCCTTTCTTTTTTTCCCGCCTTTTTATCTTAAACAGTGAGCTTTCTTCAGGGGGAGAATGAGAAGGATTGCTGTGTGCCTGCTTAATTCTGATCAGTTCAAGAATATTTTGGTACGAAGAGTTCAGGGTGTAGTGAGCTTACCCAAAACGTTTGCTAAGGACATGTGAAGTTAATTGCAGGAATTTTACTGTTCCTGTCAACTGATGGTGCTCACTTTTTTTTCCCTTTTGGTTCTGAAACAGTATCATCCTTGAATACATTTTTGTGAATCACTGTCACTTGACTTGTTTGTGGGTTCAGAAGATTGATTGTGTAAAGCTCCTCCCTGTCCTTTCCTGGCTGATTAAATAAATAACATTTTTCTGAACTTTTGGCATATCTTTGTGTTTGTGTAATCCTTTAAAGGGGAGGAAGAGAACTGAGAAGTGTATCTATATCCTCTTCTTATTTAATCCCATAACTAAAAAACGGACATGAAGAGTTCACAAGGGCATTTTTGATGTCTGTGCTGCTCTCTTCTGCAGGCAGAAAAATAAACAAATGAGAGCAGTAGCTGAAGTACTTGGTGGACTGTAATTGTCTACTATTGCACTGTGATTTGCAAAGATTGTAGAAGCAATATAAGTAGCATTGATGGTGATTTCTTTTTTTCAGGCAATGTTCTTTCCACCCTCAGTTATAACCAGTGCCCTTTAATTACAGCTCTCTCTCTAATATGAGCTGAAGAGGCTCAGTGTCAGAGAGGGAGGGTGGAGCTACAGTGTAGAATTCATTGGCCTGGCACTGGTGTGATTCAGCTGACAGCTTTTATGCTTGCTGGCATGGCCCTTTCACAACATAAGATACTTTGTTCGTTGTTTAGCATTGTTCTGGGCAATTGCAATGCTTTCAAACAGGGTGATCGTGAGATTTTGAGTTTTTTGACACTTGGTTGGGGTTGACTGCCCATGGGTGTGTACTGCTGTGGGTACTGTAATAGTGTAAATAACTGCACTTCTCGTTCTGACCAAGTATATTGAAATGTCATTGCAAGTGTAACAGTGAAGAACACATCAGTAAGAAAGAATGAGGCATGCAGCTGTTGGGTTGTTTTCTTTTTTGACACTGACCTGCCTAATCTTCCCAGGATCTTCCATTTTTTTCATGGAAGCTTGGGAAACAACTGCTGATAGATTACCTTGAGGACATTGAAAAGTATTGTTTGAAAGGGTAGTTTGTTCTGTTCTGTTTCCTCTACTTCCTACAACAGTAAGGCTTGGCCCTGTTTCTGTGTTAAGAAGCCAGTTATTCTGACTGGGTCCGCCTTATAGGCTATAGACAAACACAGTGAAAACTTGCCCAGGATTTGGTAAGGTTTTGGACTGAAATAATAGGCTTTGGTTTGGTGTGGCTTGCTGTTGGCAGTGCTTTGGTCAGAATTGGGTAGGCTGTGCAGATAGCTGGCTAGTTACAATACTCTTGCATTAAGAATATTTATTTTGGCATTAAAACAACATGTATATTCATGCTATTAGTAAAGCCCTTTCTTGCAGATCTTATGTTTGTTCCTAAAAGGCACTGTACTTTAGAGGTGCCTGTGGAAAAACAGAGATCATTTCGTTTAGAACAGTTACTGAAAAATTACTCTTGTACTCCAGAATATAATGAGTTGTGAATTCTTTGCTCCATTGAGCGACATATGACTGGTGTGACCTACTGTATTTGCATATTTAACATACTGGATACTTTTTTTTTTTCTTGTTTCCTAGGAAACGAATGCCCTGGTGTACTAGAGAACATCTATTGTATGGAGACTGCTGCCCGTCTGAGCATTGTTCTTTTGTAGGTGGAAGGCTTTAAAGAGGAAAGAACTGGAGTTTTCAAAAAGATCTTTGCTAACATAGCACACGGATGTGTTTCAGACTGCTGTGCAACTCCTCAATGTACTTGTTTTTTTCTCAGTAGGAGTACCTGTGTTGTAATGGCTTCTCTAGTAAGAGTGCTGTATATGTTCCCATTGAAGGCAAGCCAGAAGAAACAGAATGAGTAACTAATAAATGGTTGTTCTTGTCATCCTTACTGTGGACACTTCTAAAAGTGTTTTATTTTAAATTACCTGGAATGGAAACAATAATGCAGAATTTGGCATTAGAGTAGATTTCAGGAAGTAGATATTTTTATTGGTGGAGTAGGTAAAGAGAGTGGTGGGAAACCTTTTAAATGTAAAAATTGCTTCAAGTTTGTTTTGCTGCTGACTTTTTTTATTTTTTAGCCCAATGTTTATTGTTGCAATGTTAAAAAAGTAGATGTGGTTGTTGCAATGTTAAATTTGGAGCTGTGATGGTGAAATAGTGTTAGGATTAGTAATGCTGAATGTTACTAAGTGGTGACCAAAAACTGGCTCACTGCTTGAATTGTTTGGTGAACTAACGAGTGGTTAGGAGAGTGTTTTTGAGTTTTGACAATGCTGAGCACATTGGAGGTGAAGGAATAAGGGGGCATATGTGAGCTTTTGGTAGTGTGTGACAAATAAAGCTGAGTTCTTAGCTTTGAAAGTGATGCACAGTTCTCTTTCGGTCTTTCTACTCTGACTTCAAAAACTCAGGTTTGGACCAATGCTCAGTGGTGCAGGTGACTTACAGCTGCATCTCTGGGCATCTGTGACTTACTCTGCTGCTTCCAGACTGCTTGAACTGAGTGTATAGCATTGCAGTGTCAGTCTCAATACACACAGCACTGGTGCCTGAGCTGTGTGCTGCGAGGGCTTGGTGCTTGCTATTCTGATAATTTTCTCTTCTCTTCGTCCACAGCACGTTGAGAAGGGAACAGTGGCAGGAGGAGAGAAATCCAGAAATCCATGTGGCTCTGCAATTCCCTGCCAGGGCTTTATTTTGTGCTGCCTTTATCCAGCCCCTTGCTGAGGGAAGGACAGGTAGCTGGCAGTAGCAGTGTATGATCATAAGCTGCCTAGAAAGGGAAGCAAAATAAGGGGATGTGCTGGGGAGTGGAACTTGTTTGTTTGCAAGTGCTTGAGGGTTTGAGATTCAACAGGTAATTTTGTCCATATTTGCCAGTAGTACGGATATAATGCATACTTCTTGCATTGTCTAAGGATTAGAACTTTCAAAAAGCTAAGTATCCTTTAATAATAAACTGCATAATAATAAACTGTGAAGGCCCCTGCTTTAGGGTGGTGTTTTTGTTTTGTAATTAGAAAATGGAAGTTTTCAAAGTAAGGCTTCAATGCAAGAGCTGGGGGTGAAAGGAGAGTGAAGCATAGTGAAACCATGTCTCTAAGTGCCACAACTACCCTATACTTTGTGGTCGATTCCTGCAATGGAGCATATTTTGTGAAGGGAAAGAAATGAGTATTTTTCTTATGAGAGCTCTTTCTGGGGTTAGAGGGAGGTTCAGATTCTATGTGGTGAGTTCTGCAAATAGATCAGATGGTGATCTCCCCAGGTGGTCCTCATGTGGCTTATCCAGTGTTTTTGCATAGTGGAAAGAAGGTAGGTGATTGACATTGCTCTGGATGTTCAATACCAACATCAGCTGCTGTTCATGAGTACCTGTTCCTAATTGTGTTTGGTCAAAAAGATGATTGACTGCTAGAAATAAAAGATTTTACTGAGTTTTTTCAGATTTTTTTCCATTACTTTTTAGTAAAGGTTCAAGTCTTTGAACTCTACACGTGCCAGATTTTCTGACTTGGGAGTACATTATGCATCTCTTCACTACTTACCAGTAAATTTGATCGAAGTAAATCCAAATCTGAAGACACCAGCATTGTTTAACAATCTCTCCAAGTAACTGATTCATGTTCTTGTGGAAGCAGCTGTATGTGATATGATCTGGACCTCCTGCAAGAGCTGTGTGCCAGTGGAACTGCTGATTTTCTTATCTGACTTTGTATTCATAATATAAGACTTTCTCAACAGATGGACTCAGTAATAGGCAAACAATTTCAGGTTTCAACACAAAAGAATGCTAGTTGTCACACAGTTAAGGTCTAGACATCTAAGGTCTAGAGAGAGGGAGAGAAAAGCAGATCTAGGTGTTGTAGATCTCTTGAAGTAGTAACTGAACTGTCCCTTTGTATGATACTTAATATGTGAATGAATAAACGATTTTATGAGAGGTTGCTGGTTAGCTTGCTCTGTTCCCCCAATGATGGTGGGAGAATCTTAGGGAGAACTCTGTGCCTGACTATTCAGTTATTTACCCTTATGGATGCAGCAACTAAAACTGCACAAAATGGAGAGGCCAAGCATCTAGGAGAGAAGATCTTGTAATTTCAGCTGGGATTAAAGCCTGTGAGCAGTGACCGTGGCAAATTTTGCAACATGCCATGTTAATTTAACCGTGAGAGTCCCTGTTCTCTGAGTAAATTAGTGAACACTGTTACAAGCTGTTTTCTTTGAAAATGGTGAATGCCCTCCCCTTCCCAAATCCAGTGCTTACCACTGTTGCCTTTCTGATGGTCACTTTGAGAGAAGGTGGAAGGACGTTCTGGTGAACAGAGTGGCAATTGCAAATAGGGCTGTAACTTCTGTCTCTGCATTAAACGTTCCCATCTGTTGGATCTTTAATACTTCTCTCATTTCACTTAATGTAGTTTTTCTGGATAGTACATGTCATGCACATTTATTACTGCTCTTAGAGCATGTATATGCAAGTATAAAAACTCTGAACTGTGGTGTATTTGAGGTACTTGTGTAAAGCAGTATTTGAGTGTACACAAATGTAAAGTTCTGCTGTGGAGCAATTAAATGTGCCACTTAGGGCAAGATCTCAAGTATTGGAGAAAATACATGTGGAAATGTTTTAAGAGTTCACTACATAAGTAGGGCATCTGATTATTGTTATTCAAGTCTCTTCTCACAATAAAAGCCTAAAACTTGTAGGGGAGTTGTCCTTGTATGTTAGCATCAGCCCACTGTTCTGCAATGCAGTGCAAATCTCAAAGCAACACTGAAGCAGCATTAGGGTACTTCACAGGAAAGTTATTATTTCATTTAGTTTCACTATGCTTTTCATTATATTTAATGATATGAGCATAGGAAATTTTCCTTTTTTTTCCCCTTTTAGTAAAGAAATTCAGATTTAAAAATCTGGGGTGGATGTGTATATAAGGAAGCGATTGCTCCAAATACCATTCTACCTTGTTGGTTATATTGCAGGATGATTTCCCTGGGCTTTTCCTTCTGTTTGTTACTTGCTGTAGCTTGGTAAGGAGAACCAAAATGGACTTCTGTGGGCTCCTTCCTTGAGCTCTGTTTGTAGTCTGCAACCTCAAGGACCATGAAGACACCAGCTGGACACTTAGAAATGTAGGAAAGGATATTGGAACATAATCACACTGAAATTCATGAATCTGCTAAGATTACTCACCACTGCTAAAATTAGCTTTTGCCTAAGGTTTTGGAAGCCAGGTGCTCTGAGGAAATGAAACTGGTGACCAGCTAAAAGAGCAGTGTCAAGCAATGGCTACAGCTGTCCCAGGTTGATGTCAGCTGGCACTGGTGATGTGGGAATGTATTCTCACAACAGCTGTAGTGTTACTGGGGTGTGGAAAGAATTGCATGTGGCAGCGCCTGCTGGGAAAGATCACTTTCCTTACTGGTTCCTTCTATGGTGTTGAAGGACATAGTGGTGATAGGAGAAGCAGAAGATAAGGACTCTGCTCTAGTGTGCTAGTTCTTTTTGTTTTCTTCAGCACTGGTGACTCATATGTTGATCAAAAATTTAGTTCTGCTAAGTGCTGTGTGTGCAAAATTAATGCTTAAGTTTTACATCTAGGTCATTTTCAAATATGTTCTAGTGGCTGCAGAACTTGCAGATCAGCAAGAGAGTAGCAACTTATCAAGTACTTTTAATTAACAGTAGATTGTTAGTACTCTTTAAGTTCCAAATCTTTGTATAGTAATAATACTGCTTTTTCCGGATGCTTCCAGTTACATTCAGTAACTTCTTGCAGAACAAAATAGAAAATCCTGTCCCCTTTGATCGTGCTTAGTTCGTTTTGAGGAGCATCCTTTCAGAAAATTTTTGGTGCATTTTAGCTCTGTTATATGAAGTGACTGTCTTGGTGGCAGAATCTCCATCTGCTGGCAGGTGACACTGTTAACTGTACTGGTGTCACTGTTGGTTTGACAGCTCTCTCAGCTGAAATGATGAAATTATATAGGTTGCAAACATAATTTTCTTATGTCTTATTTTGTTTCCTTTGAAAATTACATAATTCATAGTTCCAGTTTAGAGAACAGCTAAAGTAGTGTCTTGAGGAGGAAGCAACATCTGTGCTGGGGTGGAGGAAGAATGAGAATTGGAGGGAAGATCTGGGGCTTAAGAACTGTTGCTGATAAAAGGTTACTTGCAAAGGCGCAGGCCAAACCCTACCAGAAAGCCCATCAGTATGTGCCCGTGTATTCCTGGAAAGGAAATCGGGATCAACCATAAGAGAATGTAGTGGAGGTTCTCCGTGGTGCTGTCAGTTTTCTTCTCGCGGGCTCAATGCGATGGTGCAGTAAATTCGAAATGGTAGGAACTTAAAAGATTTCTTTTGCTTGCGGATGTGAAACATCAAGCAGTTCTCTCAAGTTTATTGAAGATTGTTTTTAATGGGAGTATTAAATCTGTTTTGCTTTGGTTGCTTTTTTAATACCTGTAGTTGAGGCTTGTCTTCACTTTTTTTTCCTCTCCATTTAATGCAAATTGCTCACTGCTGGACTACGTAATCATTTTTACTCTTAAGTAAATTGCTGTATATTAGACGTTATACAGTGAGCTTTACTTTATTCCTTGCTTCATTCCAGTATATCATTAATTCTTATACAATGTAAACCCCTGCATTTCAGCATTCTTTTACAACCTGCTTTCACCTTTTTTTAGGTGCAACTGGCATTTTTACCTAAAACCTTAGAAATAGAGTTGAGTGATTAACCTGCAGAATAGTAAATGTGATTTGGGTTATTTAGACCTAAAATTTTTGGGGTATCTTTTTTAGGATTGCAGTAGTGTGTGATTTTTCTTCTCTTGCTTGCACAGTGGCTAGTGCATTCATACTGCATGGAATAGGACAGGAAGCTTTTCTTACTTTTAGACCAGATTCTCCTCAGCAGAACTGCAGGGAAGAGGGAATTGGTGTTTTGAATTTGCTGCAGTGTAGATGACTTTATTGACGTGTAGCCGTGATCATGAATTAAGTGCATGAACATTGCCAAGAGCGAGGTCATGTGGCTGCTGTTCTGCCCTTTTCACTTTTATTGGCTCTTGCTCCCACTCCAACCTACTGGGGGGGGCAGACAATCTTTGTGTTCTACCTGCACTTTGGACCTGGAGTGGTTGATGTTCATCTGTGTTCACTCATTCTCTTCTGGTGCTTCCTTAATTAGCTGAGAACACTGTATTCATGCCCTTTTCCTAGGGATATGCTTTTCCTGCAAGGAAGTTAAATGAAATGTAACCCTATGCTCCTGAAGCAGCAGATGGAAAACTTTTTGTTGCAGAGATTCTTTTGCTGTTAGCTGATCCATGAATTTGAGTTTCTCTTCAGATATAGTTAGGTTTACTCCTGGATTTTTTGCTGAATCTAAGTATTGTTCCCTGGTATTCAATTACTTGAGCTGATTTTATTAATAAACTGAAAATATTGCTATGCTCCAGTCCTGTGCTTATTGATCAAGTTGGAGTGTCTGTATCAGCCTCGAGATGGAGCTTTTAATGCAGAAGTCATGCAGCATCCATTTCCTTATTGTCTTGAGTGGAGCTGCCCCAAGCTGGCAGTCCTCAGGCTTGCAGATGCTTTGCTGTATTGTGCCGACACTGGCTGGGGAGAAGCAGCGGGCAGGGAAATAGGCTTTCCCAAAGGGAGGTTAATTTAAAATACCTAAGAAGTTGCACATTTCCAGAAAGGGATTAACATGGGGAAACTTAGCAAAGGTGTTTGAAAAAAGTGTGCCAGTTTGCAGATGATGTTGTCTCTGGGTTTTTATGTGTGGAGGTTTTTGGCCTTGAAACTGGGCGGAGCATTAGATGAAATTATATTAGCCCTTGAGTTACAGAGCTGTAAAATCTTTGAAATATCTGCTTAGTGCAGTTCTTAAGATGTAACACTGTGCAGCAGTGCTGGATGTGCAGTTATTCCCACTGTCCACTCCCCAGCTTCAATACTATTGATGGAACCATAAACACTTAATATATAATCTGTTTGGATGATGAGACCCTGCCTGGTTAATTTACCATTAGGTATTTTAAAGAGCTCTAACCAGAAAATGCTGAAGGTTGAGGAGGATTTAAAAAATTTTTTCCTCAACTTTTGCCTTTCACTTTTCTCACTGTTTGTGTGGTGAAGTCAAACATTTACAATCTTATTTAGATCTGGAAGGACAGAAAGAATTGATGAAGACTTGCCAGAAGCATCTTTTAACAGAGTAGATTTTCTGATAGGAAACTGATCAGTTGGTCCAGTCCGTGCTGCCCAATGCTCAGAAGTAAATGGTCTCTTGGGGCCAAGTGTCCCAGTGCTGCAGCCAGACTGATTAAATTGGGCGGATACTGGGGGATTGCCATAAGGGAACACATCTGCACAGCCTGGAGTAAGGGAAGGGTAAAAGAGCCACTCTGTGGGTCTGTTTGCTGCCCAGCTTGATATTTGACACAGCAGGACTTGCTGGACTGAGCAGTAAGTGTGGGGTGAGCACTGTGTGGGCCTGTGCCACATGGTGCCCCAGTCACAAAAACTGTAGTGTTTTGAGTCGATCAGGCTTGGATGGAAAGCACTGCAGGTGGCTTGAGGGGGCCTTGCTCACCCACCTGTGACAGGCTCAGGGCCCAGGCAGCTTCTGCTCTGGCCTTAAGCTATGCCCTGCTAATTTCCTTTGGTTCCTGCAGAACAAAAATGGCCTGAGTGCTGTTGCCACAATCTATCCTTCCTTCTCAGCTGAGTGGAGTGCTACTTTTAAAAATACATGTCACAGAATTAGTGAGGTGGAAGGGAACTACTAAGAATCATGGAACTCTGCTCTTAAGTGGATGGCCTACATTGGGATGGAACCCACAAGCTTATCCGACCACCTGTGTGGCTACACAAAGTGCTGTGTGCTCTCAGACCTGAAGCTGGTAACTTGTGACAGTAATTCTCCCCACTAGTGGCTAGCATGTGTGGATCTGTAGAAAATACCTTTTGTAAGTCTTACCTAAAGGCTTCAGTCTTTGTCTGTCTTTTCTTCTCATGTAGATAATTTTGGTGCATTACATATCTTTTGTTGAAAGCCTTGTAGCCAATTTTCTGTAAGAGGCTTAAATTTTCAGGACTTATCAGTTCTAACATGTTAATGGTTCAAGTATAGTGCCAAATCAACAGTTTGTTCAATTTCTAATTAGGATTATTTTATATCTGACAGTGTAATTGCCAGTCATTCTACAATTTTTTAAAAAATGAAACCAAATTACTTTGGTTGCCTGATTCCTGAGGTAATTGCTCCTTCCATGAGCAGTTGGAAAGAGAGGCAGCCCACTTCAGCTAATTGTGTTGTAACTGTCTTTGTGGCTATGACAAATTGTATTAACTCTTCTGTACTTAAGGGAAAAATGAAATGGAAACACAGATTTGATGCAAAGGGCTGGCTTTATTTGGTAAAATGCATTTTAGTTTAAACTTTCACTTGTTTTCAGCAGCACTGTTAGCTTGAGGTTTTGATGCATAGTTGTTTCTGAGAGTTCTTGAGTTGAGAGCCTTTACAGGTATGGGTAAAGGATTCTGTTTCATGTTTTATATTGTATGTAATCTTCTTGAGAGGTCAGCTGGGTCTTCCGTGCAGTTCCTCGATTCAGCAGCTGACTTTGTTTTATCTTATTTTGAGTTTGTTCGATTTTGTTAGGGTTTTTTGGGTTTTTTGTTATACTGTTTTTTTGATATCTCTAAATAGCAAGGCTTATTTGCAACTCACTAGCATAATTTGTGACTACTTGGAACTAATTTTTGAGAGGGAGGAGGAATGTACTGAATTTTGCAAAGTCTTGGTCCTGTACCATGGCCTACCAGCTGACTGAAAGATGGCATTGCTATGTGACAATTCTTATACCACCACTCTTCAAACTGATGCTGACGTTTTGTCAAGAACACAGGGAAAATAAGGTACTAAATGTGTTATCCCCTCCTCCTCCTTCTGTAATAACTCTGAAGCCCTTTGGCCCACATCTGCAATATTTATTGGAAGGAAAATTAATATATACCATTGTTCCTATCCAAAAACCTTATCCAAAAGGAACCTGCTGCAGAGGACCCTGTTTTATTGGCAGGAAGTCTTTAAGCAATTAAAGTTCTGAGTTGTCCTCTTCCTGAACTTGAAAGGGGAGGGAAAAATAAAAAAGCTAACAATAACTTAAATATCCCTTAGTATTCATATCCTAGCTCTGTTGCCAAAGGAAAGCTGCAGCAAAGCAAGAGGCTAAGCTATGCATGATGAGTTAGTGCAACACTTGAATTACCCTCGAGTTATTAGTTGAGCATGGGAGGAGGAGGCCTGGCTTTCCAAAGGAGCTCCTAGCAGAGCACTACTTGATATTTGGCTCTGACATATTCCCAGTGATATGAATAGACTGCTTATGTTGCAGCACGTAAGCAGGATGAGAATGTGAGTCTACTACAGCAGTTGGTGAAAACAACGTATGTTTAATTTTATGAAGACTTAAAGACAGATGGTGTCCCATAGAATAATTATATAACAGCTAAAATTCCCTTAACAAATCTTTTTATAATAGCTACGATAATTACTCATAAATAGCCAATCATTTCAGTATTTTTCTGTTACATAAATAGTGCAGGGATCTAGTTTAGCCCCTCTTAAATTCTTGGGTGAATTTCTTCTTTAGTCTGGGTTATTTTTTCACTTGTCATTTCTAGTCTTCCCTTGTTTTTGACAAAAGGCCCAAAGTGATGTGTGCTTCTGTCCAATCAAGTGAAATAAATCTGAAAATGTCGCCTCTCCCTTACATCTCTTTTAGGCTTTTTTCTTTGCCTTCATGGGCTCCCTGTGTTTTACTCCTCCCAATCTCTGTCCAAAGAGATTAAAGTTGCTGTAAGAAATTGGTTACTGCATGTTTCCCTGTAGTCAGCCTTGGAGAAATGGAGTATAGAATTAAGATCTGTTTTCTGGGAGCTGCTAGCTTTCATCCTAGATTTTATACCCATTTCTTCAGCTCTTGTCTTGGATGTTTCCTGCATGACTCTTGAGTGGACTGGGAGGTTGTGTAGATTGCTGGAAAAGAGTTGTTAGAAATGGGTATGAGCTGGATAACTACTTCTGAGGCATTGAAGCACTGGTGGCCCTGACTGATTTGACATCAAGATGAACTGCCTGCTAGCCAAGGACAGTTGCCTTTGATGAGGATTTTAAGGAATGGATTTAGCAAACAATGTCCTTTCTTATCTCTCTAAGTCTAAGCCTTTCAGTATCCAGTAGCTCAAAACCCATCCGCTTTCTGTGTCCAAAGAGCAATTTGCCAATTACTTGTAAGCCACAGGTCACTCCTTGACTGGCATAATCTTGGGGATGGAATAGAGAAAAGCTTTTTTCTAGCCCGTTGCCAGTATCATGTTTGTGCTGATTTCTACTTTTTCTGGCAAAGGCAGTACACAGGGCAGAGATTCAGATACAGGTCACACTAAGTAGGCTGGCCAAGGTTAGGGAGACGTTAAACTTTGAGGGACAGAATTCTGCTAACACAACATTTTAAATAATGCCAACCAAAAGTAGAAGCATATATGTTTGTCTGCAAAATGTGCTTCTTATTTAAAGGCCTCTTTGTGTGAAGCTATATCCCTGCTTTCCCCAAAGGAAGCCTTCCTTTGCTAGCTATGGACCTTTAACAATCAAAACTGATAAGGGTTTGAAGAAGTAATTATAGGAAATACAGCAGCAGAGGTACTTCAGTAAATGCCACTACAGTTTCTCAGCGGGAGAAGTACTAATAGTGATTTCCTTTGGGACACCACGCTTTATTCTCAGTGGTAGATGCAGGTCTGGCCCTTGACAATTCTACTTGAGTAAGTTACAAGAAGTTCCTCATAGCAAGAGCATTGCAGGACTGCAAAGCAGCGGAGGCTGCTCGTGTTAGCCAGGTCATTACTGTGGAAATGAGTGTGCCCTATGTGCCCCTATGCACAGCGCTACTTTGATGCTGTTTTACAGCAGCATCAGCCCTAAACAAATATCCTCCAGCAGCAAGCTGGAAGCTGAGCACATGCTTCTGCTTGCTGGGGCTCTATCTGTCCAGGCAAGGATCCTGGAAACTAGATATTCACCTGTTCAGATGGGGACAGCACAGAGGGAGAAAATATTTGGGAGTTTTGGAGTGTGGGAATAGAGAGTCTTTGCTAACCTTTGTATGTTACCAAATTAAGCCATTTCTAATAATAAATTAAGAAAAAAATCTCCCTTTCTAAGGTCAACCAACTTCCTGAGAATCTATAAATACAGAAATACAAATCTGTTAAAATATAACCAAGGAAATGTCTTATTTTTAAACTTTATTTTTAGGGGAAGCATTCTCCTAAGTTTCTTGTTTCAATATGGAATTATTTGTTTGGCTGGTAATGTGGTTAATTTCATCTGTGTGTCTTCAGAAGATACTCAAATCAGGTTCAGCCCATGGCTCAGACAAATTGTGAAATTAAACAGGACAATGTCTTCAGCATCCTAAACAAGTTTCCAAGCAGCTAGACTCTCGATTACTCTGTGGAGATAACCTTTATGATTACCCATTCAAAAAATCTGGTGATTTTTTGGTCTGGATGTTGTTAGGACCTTTGCAGAATGGTTAAACGTCTTATTTTCCAGTTCTAATATGGTTTTTGCTTCAAAACGTTTAAAATATTCTTTCATGTTATGTATTTCCATTATATCGAATATGTCATTTGGTGTGGGATGTCCCTTGGGTCAGTCAGGAAATAACTGTCCCAGCTATTTCCTCTCCCAACTCCGTGTGCACCCCCAGCCTCTTTGCTGGTGGGATGGGATGAGGAGTAGAAGATGCCTTGACTGTGCAAGTGCTGCTCAGCTGGAATGAAAACATTGCTGTGTTATCAACACTGTTTCCAGCACAAATCCAAAATATAGTCCATACTAAATACTGTGAAGACAATTAACTCCATCCCAGCCAAAACCAGCATGCTGATGGAAATGGGGACTGCATGCAAAAGAAGGGAGTTAGGGGATAAAGCGGTGAAATGTTGCAAATAAAGTTTATTGCTAATATTGATGTTTCCTATGTGGTCCTTAAAAATGACTATATTCAGTTTATTCTTTTGGGGAGAATGGCTGAAGAGAGTTAGAATTTGATGTTATTATGCTGATGAATGTGACAGTTGTCAGCATTTTGCCCTAGAATATTCTCTCAGATTTCTTTAATTGGTGCAGCTTCTTTGCCCCTTTTTAGCAGTAGGAGTCAGATCTTAAAAAAAAAATAAAAAAATCTGTACTACTACAAGACAAACTGCATTAATATTTTATCTGTTTTAGGCTGTGGTATTGTGTGGAAGGTACAAGGTTCATGAGAAAAAGCTTATAAGCAGCAGTTAGTTGGTATGCGATTTACACACCATGAAAATCCATTTAACTATTTTAGGCCTTAAGCGCCCATGATTCTAAAATGGATCTATTGTCTGTCACAGTCAGAGGACAGAGGCACTTACATCCTCAGCAAAATGCTAGTTTGGGGAAGTGAATTAGCTCCCTTTCCAACCTGAGAATAAAGAAAGTTAGGATTGTTAGATTTCTCCAAGTGATCATTTGCAGCATGTGTGAAGTCTTTTTTAGTGACCTGTAATATACGACTTTAAACAATAACACCGAGAGTGCTGAGGTGTAGAGGATTATTATGCTTAGTGTATACTGCCAGATCTGCAGTCTATGTTAGTCTCTTTAGTTTGCGATTTTTGTTTTACTCAAAACCTTTCAATACATTCAACTTGTTCTTGTCCTAGAAGAAAAAGCTTTCAGCTCAAAAGCCAAGAATGTATTCATTAAAGGCGGGACATGGGGTGAGACAAGGCAACATAATTACAATGACAGCTTGTAAATTAGTCTGTACTAGCTTCAGTTACATCTTGTTTTTACAAGTTTTTCTTGTTCTTGAAGTACTTGCCTTTCTGGAAATTTTAACACCACCTTGTAACCTGTTTCTTGAGTCTCAGGTGAAAAAAAGTTTTGAAACCAAATCAGCTTCTCTTATTCATAGTTGACAACCAAAAACTGCTAATAGTTTGTTTTGATTGAGGTCTTTAAGGAAAGCTTATTGAGAGGTTGAGAACGAATCATCCCAGTGTGCAGAGTACCAAGAATGTCAAAAGAAGGGATGTTGAGCTAAGCAAGGAATTCTAATGAATTCAAATGTAAAGAAAAGAGCATAGAAGAAACACAAAGGCAGAGGGTGTGTGCAGACATCCTTGGGCACTGGGGGTGCCACCAGCCTGGTTGCGGTTCAGACTGTCTTGGGACAATAGAAATTGCTAAGAAAGGTCTCGGCAAGTATACCAGTCACAAAAGAAAGTTCTTTGAAAAGACAAGTGTGTTGTTGAATAGGAAGAGAGGTTAATAATGGATCATACAGGGAAAGCTCGAGTACTCAATGTTCTTGGCTCAAGAAAGCAATAGAATAGGGACTTACTAGAGAAGCTGATGTGTTCTACTGTCCTCCTATTAGAGATTTACTTGATATCTCATCTGACTCATCTTTGATTAAATATCAGCCTATTGCTGTTTCTGTTGTGAAGAGAGAGTATAGATTATTCCTTTTTCTTGTGCAGTGGTTAGTGTGTTGCCAGTTTGCTGTCTTTTGTGTTGTAAATATAGATTCTAAGCCTGTTGGGGCTTTTTAGGCCAACAGTTGTTGCTTTGCTTTCTTAGGTACTCTAAGCAGTCCATGTCTTTGTATAAGTTAAGTGCCTAAAACTAGATGAAACATCCAACTAAGCTTTACAGGGACTAAATAGAACATAGGATTACTGTCTGTATTTTGCAGGATGTATAGCTTCAATTTTAAGCTCCTGTATGGAGCAGGGGTTGTCTGTAGTGTCTTTTTCTTAAAAACTTAGACTTTACCTCAACACAGAATTTACCTTAGCTCTTTAAAACTCTATTTTTAATCTTTAATTTTTTTAATGGTGCCCACTCAATAAGGAAGTAGTGTGTGACTGGATTTGCTAGATAAGCACATAGTTATGGTGGCTGAAATTACAGCAGTGCTTAGGTGTTGCTGTTGGAGAGAGGAAAAGGATGGGAAGTGGGGGATCATCCTGAGAAGTCTACATGCTATATGTGTATATGTATATATAGCTGGGATCGTGAAGTCTGGGCAGAGTTTACTTGCACTGAGAGTCTTAACAAGCATCAGCCATTTGAATAATCTTGTATTAGATCCTTTTCTGTGAGGAGCTGCCACATGCTTCTCTCTGCATGGCACTTTTGCACTTGGCTGTATTAGCTTTTGAGTAGCTCCTCTGCTGAATGGATAGTTTCATTCTTCTAGATCTCTGGACTTGGTTAAAATAAACATGATGTCTCATTCTGACTGCTAGAGGAAGACCTATTAAATATGCTATTTTCTTTTATCCTGTCGGTAAGAAAAACATTGAATGATGCAGGACAGGCACCTGGGAATTACTTTTCATGTCCTTCCATTTTGGTGGGGAGATATTAGTAATTATTTGCTTAGCTAGCATATTCTCCCCATTCACTGTCATGTCCTAGTAGATTCACTAAGACTACTTATCCAAACTTGATAGTAAGAGCCTCTTCATTCAAATTCCTTCAAAATGCTCTAGACTAGTTAGTCTTGTTGGAGGTAACAGGGCCCAGAACAGACACCAGAGAACTTGTGGGTAGGTATTGCTGTTAAAATAAGGTTTTTACTTTGTATGTTGATATTAATCAAAATAATTTTAACAGCACAATGCAGCTGCAGTCTCACTGTCCCCTGGGAACCATCTTTTTGGTCTAAATGCGCTGGGTGTCATTAAGAGCAATTGATGTGCGCAGGGGAAGTGCAGTCTTGTGGTATGAAATAGTTACAGTCTTCCTAACACAGAATCACAGAATGGTTTGTGTTGGAAGGGATCTTAAAGATCATCGAGTTCCCCATGGTGTCCACCATGGGCAAAGATGCCATTTGTCAGGTTGTTATTTTCTAAAGAATACAATTGCCAGCCTATTTTTTTTTTTTTTTTTTTGGTAGGTGTTTGTCCTTTTCTGAATGGAGGAAAAGCAACTTCCATTCATTGTTTGATTTGCTTCAGAGTCATTATTAATTTTGGAAATTATGAATATCTGAGTTAATGATTACTCAGTGGCCTTTCCAAGCGGAGCTGGGCTTGGCAGAAGTTTGCCTTGGTACATGGCAAACATGACAAAGCTGGTTATCAGGAGCCTGTGTTTTCATTCTGTAAACTGAAAAGCAGCAGCAGCTTGAAATCCTTTTCCTACTGATTCCTAAAAATATTTTCAAGGATGCTCTCATCCCTGGAGTACTCCACCCAGCTCTGGGGTCCTCAGCACAGGAAGGACATAGAGATGTTGGAACGAGTCCAGAGGAGGCCACGAATGTGGATCAGAGGAATGGAGCTCCTGTGCAGACAGTCTGAGAACTGGGGCTGCTCAGCCTGGGGAAGGGGTGGACTCTGGGGAGGACTTCCAGCACCTTCCAGTACCTAAAGAGGGCCTACAGGAAAACTGGGGACAAACATTTTAGGAGGTCCTGTTGTGATAGAGCAAAGGGTAACATTGTCAAACTGAAAAGGGTAGATTTGAATTAGATCTAAGGAAGAAGGTTTTTGCAAGACTATGGTGAAACACTGGAACTGATTTAAGGAGATGCTACCTTGTGAAACTTTCAATCTGTTAAGGATTCTGTGTTATTTCATGTCTCTGATATGCTGCTGTGGTTTAACCTCAGCCGCCAACTGAGCGCTGCACAGCCGCTCACTTGCTTTGACTACTCTGCCAATTTTGATGTAGAGTTTACTTTGTCTTGTCATTGCTGACAGTCTGTGGGAAGAAATAAAAGTATTTGAAAGAGCAGACTCAGCATTTTGGAGGAAAACATGAATCTCTTGGAAATCCTTCTATTTGTAAGTGTAACTTACTCTTTTGCTTATTAAATCAAACAAAAAACCCAATCCCCAAAACAACAACAAAAGCTAAAGCAACCCAGCCTTCAACATAAAGAGTCCAAGAACATTCTAATTTGAAATTAGCCTTTAAACACCTTTGGGACTGCACAGCAAGTATTCAGTTGAAGTTACGTTAAATTAGTAGTAGTCACTTAAAGTTGAGAATTCATATGAAAAACTCTAAATAAATCTGTTTTGCAGTCTTCATTGTTAATAACAGTGTCAGGAACATTAAAGAATGAACATTTTGTCACAGAACAGTAAACTTATGTTTCAGCTCATGGGATGGTTATTACATGTGGTTTAGATTTTTTTGTTTCTCTGGAGGAGCTGATTAAAGCTGGTTGTTGCCTAAAGGCAAGTTGGAACAAATTTCTGTTCTTGTTTCTTAGGGTTTCTGTTTGTTTTTAAAATAATCTAATGCAATGAATGCAATCTGCAGTGCAAATGAAATGGAAGAAATCTGCTCTCCCAAAACAAGGGTTTTGTTCCAAGTCTCTTCTCATAGGGGAATTTCTCCTTTTCTGAGAACTGGGTGGACATGCAAAACAGATGAGGAATTTTATAACAGACAAAATAGCAGGTAGTTAGTACTGCCCACAGAGAGAAATATTATCACAATTTTGGTTTCCTTTTCTTTTATTTTCATATTGTTAGTATCTTTTCATTGACTTACCTGGGGTCCATCTGTGATTTTGGCCACTATCAGCTTGGTGTTTCCTGAATTGTATTTGTGATGTCCTAGAGTGGAAAAAAAATATCACAAGGGGCGGGTTTCAATCTGGTCAGCAATTCATATTATTCTGGCAAGGGCAAGGACATGCAGCTTGTAGCAAACAAGCTTAGTGCCTTTGCTCTCTTAGGATCCTCTGTGGCATTATTAGGCTTAATTATGTTGATCCCAAATGCACTTTAATTAGGACAAGCAATGAGAAAATGAACTAGACAGCACAAGTCACATGAACCCCATCTATCATGCTTTTTATTTTCTTAGCTTTATTTTTCTTCCTTCTTTGACTCTGAGGCTTTTAGTGGGGGAAAAAAAAAGTGTTTGGCTTTGTCACACAAGGTAATTGCATCTTTTAAAGTATAGCTGCCTGCTGTGACTGAAAGGTACCAAAACAGCCTTTAATATCCTGGTGCTGATGAAAGTTTGCCAGGTGGGAATGGCTGATAAAGCTACTCATAGATTTTTTTTTTTCTATTGGCGTTAAGGACAGGCCCCTAGAAAAGATGGGTGTCTGCATTTCTCTTGTGTCTCCTCTGGGATTTTCCTATATAGTTTTCTCAAATGTCCATAGAGCCATTCCTTTATATCTACATTTATCTCGCTTTTCACTCCCTTCCCTTTATTTAGGCTTTAAATCTATCAAATAGTGGATTTTTAACCCACTGTAGTAGTGTATAGTCAAAACCAGTGAGTGTTGGCATTATTGCTAAAACGAAACCTTTGCTAAATGCTTTTTCACACGATGTGTTCTTTCTTGTCTGTTCAGTACGTTAAAGTGGAGGTGAACCAGCAATAATCTCTTAAGATCCCCCAAATTCAGTCTCGTTTAATTAAACAATAAGAAACCAATATTTCATCAACACTTCACTCTTCCTGAGTCTGAGAAACTACTGGGGTTTTTTGCTTATACAACAAGGATAGCATTGTATTCAACCATCAGCTTTGAGACAGGCCTTGTCCTGAAGAATTCAGTCTATTTGGACAAGACAAAAGATGATAGGGAAAACTGAGGCACGGAAGGGACGTGACCTGTGTAGGGTCTTGCTGCAGGTCATTGGCAAAACCATGGTGAGAACTCGGGTGCCTTAGCTGCTGTCTCATTGCTGGGTCAGCCCCTGCTCGCTGTGAGCAGCCACTTCCCAGGCACTCCTGATAATCAGCTTGTAACATGTGTACTGCAGGTCAAGATGCTCATTAACTCTGGTGGTGGTGCTGTCGTCTGTTCTTTCAGTTCATAGTCTGATTTATAGCTTCAGGTCTCTCCATCTTGTTTCTAAACTTCTTCATTAATTCCAAGACTAGTTTGGAATGAGAAAATGTTAATTTCTAGAAGTATCTTAGACCAGATTATAATAAGCAGGTCATTAAGCTGTCATGGTCTATCGTGTCTGTGGGACTTGAGAGACCTTTAATCAGCAGATTATTGACACTAAATGGCAAACAGTCTGGTATGTAAATAAAAGTTCATGACCTTAAGAATTGCTAATAAAAGATCTCCATTCAGGTTACTGCTGCTAAAAAAGAAGAAAAGTCTATATATATTTTTGAAGTTGTTTTTATTGTAAGGTTAGTGAAAGGTAAAGAGCTTAGTGCCTTGGAGTTCAGGCCCAAGGCTTTTTATCGGTAACTATAACATTGCACTGCTGCTAATGTTCAATTTTGCTAGGCATGCAACAGTTTCCATATGTTGTGTTGTAATCCTCTCTTTGGTGATTTTTGTCTTCTGAAGTTATTTCAAATTCCTTTGGCATAATAAGGATTTAAGCAGCATGAGTGTAGTTTTAGGCATTTTTTTATGGCAGTAAGCTCTTGTGCTTTTTTAATGTACAGTATAAACACTGTACAGAAGCTGCTGTTTAACTCCATGTGCCTTTGCACGTGTAAAACTGATGAGCTCTCAGTTTGTAATATCTTGTAATGTCTTTAGATGTCTTAAGCAGAAAACAGAGAATCTTCTTCTATACATCAAGACAAAATGGATTCTGCTTGTCAGCCCTCTCCCAATTAAAATTGTAAGAACATCTAAACTAGAGACATTTCAGAGCCCTTCTCTAGAAACAGCTGTGTGTTAGATTTCTCAGAAGTACTACACTCATTAGGTGTTTTTCTATGACTTCTAAAATACAGTAAAAGAGCTCATTGCCCTAACTTTGGGCTGGTTTCTTTTTTCTTTATCTCTGCTGCAATGGTATCAATCTCAGTCTATTGCTCCCAATCACTCTTTTATTAAAAAAAACCCCCATACTATATAATTTCACTGGTATGTCCTATTTTTTTATAATTTGTTGTAAGAATATACAATATTCACTCAGTAATAATTCAGTGGGGGATTCTCCTTGCTAGTTGAATAAACACTTCTTGATCCTTCTTATTCTCCAAGTTGCAGCTTTGCTTTTGTGGAATGGAATTGAATAACTGGTAGGAAAAGTCAATGGAAATGCATTTATCTGGATGCAGGACACATGGCTTGTTCAAAGAGGACTCATTGAAAAGTAGATCGGATGTCTTGTGTAAAAACTGCTGACTTTGAGTCCATACACATGCTTCTAGCAAAGCTCTTACTCTGTAAATGGGGAGGTGATCTGGACATGGGGTTGTTTCTGTATTAACATTTTTTGGGCAGCTCTTTTGCAGTGGAAGAATACAGGTGATGACCACTCTTGAGGTGAAAAAAAATTTACTTTCACAGAGAGTTTTTTTTACTATGCAAAATCAGTAGTGATGACCTTATGCAAAAGTATTAAAAATAGGTGTCTGCCTACAATTTGACTGATAAAAATCATACCGTTTAGTTAGAAGGTGTTCCTCAGTGCCTTTTCCTGAAAGCATAACAGGGATAGATGGTTAGACTATATCACCTGATAAGATGCTAATGTTACTGGATTGTTACCTTTTTACAGTGAATCAAATAAGTTTCTGAGGTGCACATTCAGGTTAAAAAATCTAGAGTGAAAATTTTCATGAAAAGATGCATTTAAAACAAAAATATTCTAAATCAGGAGGTGGACTGTTCTGCATTGATTACTTACTCAGACTACTGAAGTGCACTATCTCTGAAAATGGAGCACAGCTTAAGGAATGGCAGATGTCATGTAGGGCTCAGGGCAGATTATTGAGCACAGCTCACCTCCTCAGCTTTTACAGACAGACATTGTATTTTTCTTTATTCACTTTTCAGTTTTGTTTTGCAAGTTATGGCAGGGGTGGTATGTTCATTTTCATTATGAAATGAGGTTTTTGCAAATGAAGACTTACCTGGATGATTACCACACAGCTCACCATACTGTACATTGTACATGCTGAAAATAGCAGAAGTTTTGGTGTAATTCCAAGGGGATTTCTTCACGCAGGCAATTTTCAGCATAATTGAACACAGGAATTAAAATCTCAGTTTGTAAGATTAACTGCAGAACAATTATTAGGAGGGACTCAGAACTACACACTCTAAAGAAAAGAAAGGAAAAACGGGAAGGGTAGGAGAGTCTGAGGTCCAGGTAGTATTTTTGTTACTGTCTGATCATGTTTTGTCTTCTAATGCTAAAAAAATATTCTGATCAATATGAAAAAAATTATTATTATAAAAATGTATCGAAGTTCTGATTTTGCATTTACTAGTATCTCTCATTACCCTAGAAGATCATGCATTGTGGCAGAGATATTTTGTCCAAAATTCTAAATGCTTGCTTGTAGCCAGTGTACACGTACATGTACTTGGGGTGATTTTTATCAGCTGCTTACGCCTGTCTTGTGTGCACCTGGAGTACTGGGGTGGCTGCATTACTCGGGAAGCCCTCGGTGACGGGATTTGGAAGAGTGAATTAAGTAGAAAGTGTAAGTCAGAGATTAAGCTGAGCTCTTAATTGCACTGCTTCTGTCAGTGGAGATTTACCCACAGAGTAGTTGTCTCCTTACTTTGGTGCAAACCTCCAGTCTTTTCACTCTTGGCTTCTGGGAAGGCTGCATAGAAATATAGCGAAGTAGCCAAAAAAGACTCCTGTGCATAGGGCACAGTATCAGGCAGCTTAAGGTCTTTGGTTTTGCTCCCAGTTTGCTGATTCATATAGCAGAAATAGGAAGGATCTGT
Organism: Acridotheres tristis; assembly: GCA_037013685.1. NCBI lineage: Eukaryota > Metazoa > Chordata > Aves > Passeriformes > Sturnidae > Acridotheres > Acridotheres tristis. The sequence continues at coordinate 21,541,323 of CM072888.1, read as the reverse complement.
TTGTGTTACACTGATTAGTGAGATTTGCTGAGAAAGAAATTGATGTGTTTTGTAAGCATGTATGAATATCTTAGGATTCAAACTGGATGAAGTTATTTAATACTTACTGGGAGCCAAGAATTGAGGGAATACTCAAATTTAAAAGAATGGAATCTGTATTCGTGGAACCTCTCTTTTTTCCTTCTTCTTGTCCAGGGAATCTGTGATTTGTAAATGCCTTAATTTTGCAAGTGGATAACCATTTAAAAAAATAAACTGTGGGAGAATACAAAAATACAGGCAGCTATTCTCAAATGAAGAGGTAAAATAATTTCATTTGTAAAAGTGATTGCATATAATTTTAAGGAACAGAAAATCTGGTAAAGCTCGTGGACACTCATTAAGTTTTTTCTTTCTGAAATAAAAATATATTTTAAGAGGAGATGAGGCAGGTGGCTTCAAAGACAGTGGTACTGTTTTTAGCCTTCTAATTCTGTGATGTGAATTAATGACAATAGAATTAAGGAGAGTTCCCATTATGCTTTTTTGGTCCACGTCTCAGTTGTAGCTATAAGTGTGGTAATAAATTGTTTCTCTTAAGTCAGGCACTGTAATTATTACGGAGAGAATTTTCAAAAGCTTTCCAGTAGCTCTTAGCCGCTGTTAAAGTCAAAAGGGACACTAGAGGGAATTGTGCACAATTTGGTATGATTATATATCCTGATTGTTGTGCATCTTTTGCCTGGAGAACTAAAACAGTGCAATTTTTTCAAACGTTAAAAAAAAATCAGTTGTATTTCATGCCTTTAGATAGATAATAGATGCAGTGTCTTATGGGGACAGACAGCTCAGCCAGCAGCCAAAATCTAATCTCTCTTAGTCACTGGAACGCTGTGGAGTGTGGGCTTTCTCCTGCTGCCTCTTTAACAGTTAGCTCTAGCCTCCACATGGTCTCATGGCTGATCAGAAGCTCTTTCTTTGTGCAGAAATGTGATTATGTTGGTTGAGAGTGCAGGGGCTTGTACATTTTACAAATTGGGGCTGGTAAGTTCCTGTAGCAGAGCTTCAAACATCCGTATCTTGTAGGAATTGTGTAGGAGAGGCAGGAGTAGGAGCTCCAAGCAAGTTGGTGATAGACCACGCTAACAGTGTAGAAAACTACGGATGGATTTGTTGTCCTGCATTGTTACATAAAAATCACATATATTGACTATAATGGCTGGCAGGGCAGCAACTCCACTGCTTAATTTGGGATATGTAATTTCAACTCATACAGGGTTTTTCCTTCTGCTCCGCCTGAGGCAAGAGCTGGTAGTGCTAATTACCGGATTAAGTGAAGGAGAGACGAAAAGCAATCGGTGCTGTCTCTGTCTTCACACACTGTTCCCCTTGCTCTCTCTTTTTCATGCCCTAAGGGTGCCTGCTGTAGAATCTAATTGCTTGATCTGGTGCATCGAGAGAGAGGATGCGACATGCCACCCTGCACTTGTTTGTGCTCTGCCCATTTGGCAGTGACAGAATCCAAGCAGAGGTCATGTGAGGGCAGCCAGAGGAGCGCGGCCGTGCTGGGAACTCAGTTCCACTACACTGGGTTCCTTTCATGCCTTCTGTGTGAACAGGGGTCATGCTAAACCAAATGTCAGGGAATTAAGTGGTGATTTTATGCAGACACATCTAAATGGGATGGACTGAGGAACCCCACCCCACACTGGAAAGAAACAGTGTGTTGTGCTTTCAGAGCAGGTGGGAAGGGCTGGCCATGGCTGGTTGAATGAATTGAGACGACTTTGGAACAAAGCAATTACGGGCGTGATCCTAGAAAACCCTCTTGCTGTTTGTGTGATACAAGCCTGATGATTTACTAGGGAGACCAGGAGTTTAGCAGTCACAGAAGGAGCTGTTGACGACATGTTCCTTAGTAAAAAAAAACTATCTCACTCTACGGAGTTAGGGAGTGTAATCTTGTATGCTTCTGTTTATGCGTTTACATTCAAGTCTGCACTCTCTGGGCTGCCTTGTCTCCCCAGCATTGTTTACGTTGAAGTGTAGTTAATGAAGGTGCAGTTTTATACTGGCATGCCTAGCGACTTACGAAGTGTTACAGGTCCACTTACAAAAATTCTGAGAACCCAGTTTCATTGGTGAATATTGATGGGGTGCAGTGGGGTCTCCTATGGGAGTTGTAATCCATATGCTTTTACTCCTACAGTTGGGCACTGCTAGAAGCAATGTGACACTTGAAAGAAGAGCCCACGAGCATTTAGCAGGCTACAGCTGTACCGGTGGTGCTGGCCATTTTACATCTTTGCAGAGGGAGTCGAAGTGAGGGAAACTTATAGAAAGCAGTTACATTCTTTCTGAGAATGTTGAATTAAATGTCAAGTATTTTCTCTTTCTGTATCCCGTCAACTTGCAAGCTCACAGATTGATGTATGCAATTTCAAAGCTGTCTTCTGTTTTGTTTCCAGGGAATAAATTTTCAGATTATATCAGATATTTTCTTAGTCTTTAAGTATATGATACTGTGTTTGGATTGTTAGATTTTATTCCATCTGTATGTCCCATATGTTCAGCCTTCCAACTGTTCCAACTTGTTTGTAGTCACCTTTCTTCACTATGTGAGGGAAAGGACATGAGCAGCTGGAAAGGATTCTTGCTGATAGCTCCACAATCATGCTCACAGCTGGTAAAGCTGTGTGTTGTTGAAGACCTTTTATCCTGTCTCTGGGCAGCCCAGTGCAGGGTTAATTACAGTGTTTGTGCAGCAGGGAAGGACCAGATTATCAGGTCTCTTTCTGTTTCCTGATGTTTCAACTCAAATGAAGAAATATTTAAAAGTATGCAAATACAGTTAAAGGAAAACAATTCATGCTTTGAAAGGTTTCTAATGTCCTTGTAGTGGATGAACAACAGCACAGGTTAATGGGAAAATTTTCTAGGCTGTAAGTGTTTTGAAATGGAAGAGAAGGCAGGCAGAGCATTCTGAATTTTTCTGAGCGTGTTTGTCAGTATACAAACAGTTTCAGTTGCTTCAAAGAGGATCAGTAAATGGAATTATTGAAAAACAGGAAAAATGTGTTTGATTTTGCTTTTCCTTGTTCAGTTAAACTTTATTTTGTTCTGTTTGCATTTACTTCTCAAATTTAGAATCAGCTTCCAAATATACTTGCTCTTAAACAAAAGCAAGGCTGAAAAGCAGGAGAAGCTATCTTAAGAGTGGTTTCCTTTCCAAACGCTTCTCTGGGAAAACATGCCTTTCAAGTTGAATCCTTTCCTGTTGCTTGTGTTTGTCAGTTAGTGTCTGAAAAGTGAAATTCTGACACTATTAACTTTGGGTGAAACTTAAGCATTATTTTTCACATAAGAGAAAAAACCAAATAAATTGTTTTTCTGTGTAGTGTTGTTCTTGCACTTTTGTGTTGCAAAATGTTTATTTTCTCTTCTGGCATGGTGTGAAGTTGCTGCGTAGGCAGAGAGGTGTCAAGATTGATTTAGCAGTTTGATGCTGTGCCTGTTCTCCTTTATGCTCAAGTTTTTACCCTTCCTCTACCAGGGTACCCTCTTGACATTGGTGTTTTTAGCAGGAATTAATTGTCTCCAGTTAGCAGCTGAGATAGACCTTCTTTGGTGCATAAATGCATTGTTAGAATTATCTGTTAGCTAATGTATGGGATTATCTGTAGTGTGGAGTTGTACTTCTTTAGAACATGAAACCTTTTAAGCAAAGTTGCAGAAATGTCTTGGCTGGTGCTTTTGCCCTTGTTTCTGTCACATGTTTGTTAGAACACACATTTCTTGATCTCTTTATATCCTTGACTGCATTATTGGTGCTGAGAAATCTTCTATTGGGATGGTCAGGAGGCTTTCTGAGCCCCTCAGTCTGATGGAGATCTGCTTGCCCTAACATATTGCTATTGTGTAATGTGTCCAAAGTGCCCAAAGCATCACTATTCCAATAAGATTCTGTGGGATTCTTAAAGGGAGTGTTCTAGAAAATCGTGTTATCTTCCTATTGATCAAGCCAAATCTAGTTGGTTTTGCCTGGAAGGCTGGAGTTGAGAGTCTGTGGATTGCAGATGTCCCTTTTGAGATTCTGTGCAGAGTGACTGTTCCATGGGAAAGAGCTGAAGTTTTTAAATGAGTTTTACTGCTGGCACTCAATAGTAAAAAAATAAATGCTTTCTTTTATTCACTTCTATAACAATGTCCAGCTGGGCATGGAAACTCTCCCAGTATTCATATTTTTATAATTAAATGGCTACTTTGTGCTGCTCATATACCTGGTGCCTTGAAACCCTTCTGGGGCTGAGCAGAAAGAAAGAAAGAAACTTTTCCTGTGAGGAGTAGCAGTTACTGGACTAAGTTGAAGTGGTGGGTGAGTGCATGAAGTCAAACCAAATCCAGTCCTCTGTGCACAGTTGTTGGGGATTTTTTTGTTGGGATGTTGTTTTGAAAAAGTGGTAGGCAAAGACTGACTGCAAGAGCACAGCTTTGCAGCACAAGGGTCTTAGTCACTTGCTTTTTATAGATTTTCTCTTAGGGAGCCATCTGCATGTACTACCATTGCATTTCCAGATCCATCAAAGCCTTTTTCTAGTCCTTGTTTCACTGCTAGGTGTTGGTAGAGGAATCAGCTATTGGGGTTTGTGCAAACAGTAAGTAGGCTGGTGGATTTGTCAGGAACTATAGTTTATGGAAATAATGTAGTTCAAAGTGGGAATGAAATTGAGAATAAAAATTGAAGTAGCAGGCAAATGAGCATTTTATATGATGTAGGTGATACTGCTCATACTGTTGGCTAAGCTGAAATTATGTGAGAAGAGTAGGCTCTGTCATAGTGAACTGGAAATCTTCCAGTGTAGTTCTGTTTTTTCAATGCATTTATTCTTAAAGCAAGTTTAACCTTCAAATTAAATTGCAGTGATAGTGTTGTATTTGTATCTTCAGCAGGAGTCCAGCAAAGGTGTTGGCAGCAAAGCCATCCCAGGCTGTTGTGTCAAGTTAAATAGTTGGGATCTGAAGGGGCATCTTAACAGAACTAAAGAGGATTTTGTCTGCATGTTTAGTAAAGCCTCTAACGCCTCAGAATTGAGAATGTCTGGTTTGCAGACAGCACCAAAAGCACCTCTACTATTTGTCAAAGGGTCAGCAATCTGCTTCATTTAGACAAGCAGCTGTTTTATAGCTGCCTTTTTTTTTTTGTCCCTACTGCCAAACTGTGGAACTTTTGCCTAGGAATAAACCTCTCAGGTAAACATCACTGTGACCATTTGTTGCCAGTTTATTCCATGTTGCTTGTGTTTGAAAAGAAAAAGGACAAATTGTTGTCAATCCCTGTATATTTTACTTTTATTGGAAAATAGAAAGATATAGTATAAATATAGATACTAAAGCATGGGTTAATGTCGACATAATTAAAAATATAGCTTAATTTGGTAAATAGTCTTGTTTCATCTATGTAACCTTTAGAATAAGTAAGAAGCAAGATGCTGCAAGACAAAATGCGGAGTTGAATTACCTTCTGGAAAAGAATTTTTCAAAGTTCTGGTTACCAGATCTCTTGTGTCTCTGGAAGCTGCATTCAGAAGTCCATAGACCCATTCCTAATACATAATCTGAATTTTTTACTTCTGGGCAGTTAGTGTAACACATGGGAAATGTTGATATTGCTAAAAATACTGCTCTGTTCAAAACACTTCCCTCTCTTGCAAAGACTATAAAGTGCAAAGTGATGAAGAATTTTGGTCAGTATTTATGCAACTTCTTTTATGTTGACAAAGAGCTGCTGGCCTCTGTACATCTTGGTCCACCTTTGTAAAGTGAAGTGTTGCTAGGCTGTCAACTCTTGATAAACCTACCGCAGCACTTCTGGTGTCTGCTTCTCTCCTGCATCACCCCACATTCGGTGTTGTGGCTATTGGAAGTTGATTTGTTTCATATACTAACATATGGCAAATGCCCAAATGTATGGCATAAGAGAATTTATAACTCTGAGTCAGATTTGATCAAGGGAGAAGTGTGATAAGCTATACAAGCACGTCATATCAGGGCCAGGATTTTGGACACCTGAACTTCGTTTCTGGCATGTTATTAAATTGCATTGACTCACTTCCTACCTTTTCAAGCTGTGATTTCTTCCTATGTGTGGTACCAGTTTCTCTGCAAGTGGTTTTGAACATCTTACTGTGGAGGACTCCAGAAAGAGAATCAAGAATGAGCATTTGGTGGAGGAAAGAACTGTTGAGGAAGTTGCTAGGAAAAGTTCTTTGTGCGTTTGCATTTTGGGGGTGTGTTGAGGGTTTGTTCGATGCTCACTCTTCGCTGGTTCTTCTTTTTCACATTTTTTTTTTTTTTTTTTTTTTAAGTAGAAGGAGAGCAAAGTTAAATTGTTTGGTTCAAGTTTTTCTGTAAAGCTGGTGATGTTGACTTCCCCCTCTGTCCAGACTACTTAAGTTTTCTCATTCCTCCCTTATCCTCTGCATGTGTTTGCTTCTCTGCAAAATGAAGAGAACGAATCTCTGACGTTTGAAGCTCCTATGAACCTGGGATGTGGCAGCCTGTGTAGCTGGGATAGAAGATTTTGGGACTCCTCTCTATAGCATATAAGCACAGCTGGGAGCTGAGACTGCTTTCCCAAAAGAAAATGCTGAGCATTCAGAGTATCCTGCTGCATTGACAAGCCAACTGTTGGTGTTTCCTGGCTCTGCACTCTTGATGTTCTCAGCTGTTCAATCAATTGTGTAGGCAATGTAATTGCCCATTTGTTACTAGAGGAAAAGACTAGCTCAGATTGTTTCTGTTTGCCGTATCAAATGCCTGAATTGGATGTTACAGCTCTACTGCTTGCAACTGAAATAAGTGAGCATTTGTGTATCAGTTTCCTAATGAGCCTTTATTGTATTCTCTGTTTTTTTTGGTGGGTGTGGTGTTATTTTTCGAAATTTTAGTGGAACAGCGGCTTCAGCAAGAAACATGAAGACTCATAGTGAGGATGGACCTAAATAGTCTGAAGCTCAGGTAGAGGGGCTTGGGATGAATAAGACTGTCACAGCAGCAGGAAGAAGACAGTCAGAAGAGGTCTAGCTGCCCTCAGGGGTTGGAAGCTGCTAACCCTAAAACAGACCTGGAAAATGACCTGTTTGCAGTTCTGCTTCCAAACCTTTTTCCTTCACCCTGACTTGAAGCAAAACTTGCTTTCTTTGCCCTTATACCTCTTCTTATACCTGGCTTTTTTGTCTTTCCATTGTCAAACTGCCTAAGAGAAATGATGAGTGTAATGATAGAGGATGTCAAATTCAGGTTTACGTTTTTTTTCTGAATGATCTTATTTTATTTTACGCTTTTCTTCTGCGTGTGTTTGTATTTTAAGCCCATACTGTTTATATACGCTGCTACAGCACCACTTACATAAGTTTTGGAAAGTTTTGCAAATAGAAACTGACTTCAGTTGTGGATGCTGCAGTGGAGAGGACTGAGCTAGAGATGGAATGGTATTGATGAGAACAAGTGTAGCACTTACTGTAGTTCAGAAGTGAAGGCAGGGAAGAGGTCCTTGGAAAGGCGTATATACAGCAGAATTTCTCAGTCTTCCTGCAATGTCTTTTAAGCACAGGGAGAGCAGAGAAAGAGTGTGGTGAAACAAATTCCAGTAGAGAGTAGAAAGAAGAGAAAGGATGGGATCTGTGTGAGATGAATATACCAAAGTGACTGTGAATGGAGATGTCTTGTTATTTCAGCTCTGGGCTATTTGAATGTTTGTGTGGTAGTGGTGGGGTATTTACTTTAATGGAAAGAAGGAAATAAGCTAGATCTCACAGAAACAAAAATTCTTAAAAAAAAGCTTTTATTGAAGAATTTTACCAAGTCACTGCTATGTTAGTTTTTTATCCTTTAAAATAAATCTGCTCCAAATGAAGTATTTTCTTTAGGCATCGGGGCCTGAATTTGAAGAGCCTCAGTGTGCATTTGACAAGAGTTAAATTTATTTTGTCTAGTCTTGAGAGGAGTTGTTTAAAAGTTGGAGCAGGGGAAATAGGACATAATTAATTCTTTTTGTGTTTTCCAGAATATCAGTTTCTGTGGACAAGAGGAGAGGGGCTTCAGTCTTAAGGGACTCTTGCTCCAAGCTGATTGGCAGTGCATACAATTGCACCATCAGAAAGCTATAAAATAAATACATAGAGCAACAGTAACAGAAAGCAGATGTTTTGCTTTTACAATTAAAGAACTGGGAAAGACAGTAAGAAACTGATGGCATTGACTCTGCATTGGGGGAGTATATATATATATATATATATATCTTGCTTTCTTGTCACACAAAATGGAAAACCCTGTACTGCTGAAAACAAAACATACATTAACAGCCATAGTGTCTTGCTCTGAAAATTGGGGTCATGTGTGCTTAATTTTTCATTAGAAAACATTATGCAAAGGATCCTGCAGGGTGGAGCAGGCAGCTTTTCAAATTGTGTTCTCAGGTCTGTTTTTCTCCTTTGGGTTATTCTATAAAAATCAATCAAGTCTCTGATTTAGCTGAGAAAAATAATGTGGAAACTGGGAATTTTTTTTTTTTTTTTTAATTCCACATTTGTGGGTTTTGTGATGGGAGGGAAAAGATTTTACCAAGACATTTATCTGAAATATAGTTTAATGCTTTTTAGAAACTGAACATAAAATGGAAATAGGTTTGACATCTTGTATTCTGTGTCTGAATGTTGCCATGAACTAAAATGGTAATTGTCACCTATGCAGCATCTTCATCACTGACTTCATCACATCTGCCCCTTCATTCACTGGCTGTAGTACATGGAGTTTTCTTGCTGCTGATCTCAAGGCAAACAAGAAATGGGCTTTAGAAGAAAACACTCTTTGTAAGCATTAGCATAGATGTGTAAATGTATAGGTGTGCTTTGAGCAGTTTGCCTCTCCTTTCATCAGCATGCTTTTTCAGCCAAATGAAAATGAAATGCTTTAACAATTTATGTTGAGAATGGAAATGTCATTGAAACTGGGGCATATGGAAAGAGAAATAAGAGCAGACTTCTGGTACTTCCCTTGCATGTGATACTGGTCCAGATGAAAGCTATAGAGTTGAGAGGATGTCCTATAAGCAGAGTACACATCAGTGGCATGAAGGAGAGAAGACAACTGTGTGAAACTTCATTTTGATTTCTAATTTGGTACTCTTTCTCTATCAGAGCTACTTAAAAACAAACAAGTGACAAAACCCACAACTAAGTCCTTTTTTGACACAAACAAAAACTGGCACACACATTAAGCTCATTTTTTGCCCTGGTTTAAAAAGGAAAATAACTTATTTAGCATAAAATACTTTAAAAAAGCAGTGAGTATTGCAGCTAAAATAATTTTGAGTGAGTCTGAGCACAGACTGCTGTAGAGGAAGTTCTTTGGGAAAAATTGTCCATTTGGGGTTTTGGAGTTCAGTTAGGAACTTGTCAGTGCTGCTTTATATATGTGCCAAGCTCAGGAGCCATGTGTTTTCCTGACTGTATTTCAGGATGTGAAATGCTGTATTTCATGTCGTCCTGATCACCGCTGTGCTGTTGGTAAAATACTGTACCTTGTATTCTCTGCTGTGCTGCTTGAATCACAGCAGGAAGTCTTGCTCCATGAATAACCTACAGCATACTGGTGTGGAGGAAACACCGAAGTGCCCCTAGGAATCCTGATAATCTCCGTGCTAACACCAAGCACAAAATTATTGTGGCACTTCAAGGGAAGGGCAGGGGGGAGTTTTTCACATTTCCAAAATACAGGACTTAAATACACTCACCCCAGCCTCCCCCACCCCAACAAACCAAAAGAGCTCTAGCCAGAAAGCTCTGGTTCTGAACTCTGACAGTTTTGGCAGGCTTTGGCTGTTGTGTTTGTGTTGTCACAAGGAAGGTGAAATTAGGTGCCTGCACAAGACCTTTCACAAGCATTTCATGTAACCACACTTGAAAGTACACTGGTTTATGCATGTGGCACATTAACCAACCTCCTACTGCTTGGCCTGCTGCTGTTGTCCTTTGGTTGAAAACTGGTGCCAAGTTATTTAAGAATGTCCACTGAGATTAAAAACTCCCTATGTTTAGTAATCTCTGGTCACTCTAAGATTACGTGCCTCTCAAAGGTTTTCTGGTCTTTTTGTTAGTGTTTGCCCCAATAGCCTTTCAATGCAATGCTGTGTGATGCTGCATCCCTACCAAAAAAGAATAATTTTCCTCCATGCAGGCAAAACTGAGAATAAAATATGTACAGCTTGAAATACTGGTCAATTCACTTTGGAAAACAGCATGTGAATTTCACAAGCAGAGTAACAGTATAAGTACTGCTACACTTTCTACTTTTAAATACATTTAATTTTTATAGAAGAGGAATGTGAAAACTTTTGGGTTTTGGGTTTGTGTATAGAAAACTTATGGCTGGGAAAATACTGCTGTGCAAGTTTGTTTTTGTTTTTGTTTTTTTTTTTTTTTGTAAGGCTAATGCTCCAGAGAATTGTTTTAATATTCTCCGGCAAATTATTGCATAAAAAAGGAAATCAAGATTTTACATGCTCTGCAGCAGTGACCATTTATAGTTAGGCCAGATGGTCTTATTATATTTCTGTGGAGAATTGAAACTTTTTCTCTGTGAAGTGTTTTGTTGATAATGAGGTAAACTTCCACCTTTTTATTGCTCATTGGAATTGCTTCCAAATAATTTTAGGCTATGCAGAAGTTTCTTTCATAATTGTCAAGAAAATCCAAAGTTAGTCCTGATGAGAAGTACAAGTCTCCTCATGAACATCTGTTTTCTGCCAGTGGGGGTTACAGAGAGCGTTCCTATGTGCTTTATCCCCATAGCAGGCTGTGTTTGTGCAAAGGTGGGCCTTTCCTAGGGCCCTAGGAAAGACTGTAGGGGCTTAGGTCTGCCTACCTCTGTATTTTGTCTCAAGTAGAGCAAGTAGTTCCTCTAAGGCAAGACGCATTTAACCAACAAAATGCATGAAGCAATCTTCTGATTTCAATCTCCCAATGAGTGTCAGTGTAAACTTCCTGAGCCAGAAGCTGCATCAGAATCACATTTTAATAGCTATGGGCCATCTGTTAATTATCTAATTTTTTTTTCAGAATGCCATTAAGCTTTTGATTTCCACAGCACCATGTGATAGAGTTCATGATTCCATTCCAAATCTTTTTTCTCCTAATGGATCTTGCTCGTTGTTCCTCATCTGCTCTTCTTCATCTGCTCAAAAAAGCATTTCTGGTTTAGGATATGGAGAGGACTGAGCAGCATGTAATTCCCTTTTCCTTTTGAAAACTCTGAGAACTGAGTTTTCTTTTTTTTCCTTGACATAAGCTAGACAACCTTGCTTCTGAGGTGCTTCAGTTTAGCACAGTACAGATCACCCAGCCTGTAAACGGGGATGAACTCGGCCTGGCTTGAGACCTGTGTAGTTTACTCTAAGTCACCTTTTGCAAGTTATGAGGTAATTTTATGCTTAAGTCTCAAGTTCTGGTGAAGGATCAGGACATTTGACTGGATTAAATTCATATAAAGTCAGTGAAGCCGGGCTACACCTGCAGCTGATATGTATTAATGCAAAGTTAGATTCATAAAGCACTGATCAAATAGTTCCATTCTAGTTTTCCATGCTTGTTCTGTTCAAAACCATATTAATCTGTTCACAAAACATAATGTTTTGTGCTCCTTTATGAATAGCAATTTCCACTTCCAAATGTAACTTAGGAATTTTTATAATATATAGCTTCCCCCTCACACTCCTGTTCCTTCAACTGTAGTGCCTTTGGCTGTGTAAGAAAGAAGGAAAGGAGCCTGTTACTGCAAAAAAGAGCTGCGTGTGTCTGAGAGAGATTTGGAAACTTGAACAACTTTATCTCAAGTTTCAAATAATCACTGGTGTCAGGAAGAGTACACTCAATCTTTTGGCAAGCTTTATAACTACAAAAAAAGCAGTCAGTCTCGATACAGGTAAGGTGACCTTTTTTTGGCTTTCTTTGTGATGTATCACAAGAGGCTGTACTGACTTTCTCAAATCCATGTCTTGTACTTTATAAATAATTAAGACTGTTGAAATAAGACTTTCTTGACTGGCAGTCCTGCTTTCCATCTAAGAAAAATTTCAATATATCTTCTGTTAAAATACAGCCAAGCTTGCAACAGTTTCCTTTGAAGAATGCTGTCTTCTAGTATTGTTTAAATTTACAGTCATGACTCTTCAAGTCAAAAAGGAAAAGTTTCATTCCCAGTATGCATGGTTCTTTGGCAGTTGGCGCAGCAGACTTGGAGGAGAAAGTTACAGAAATGCAAGGAGTGTTTGGGAACTTCAGGGTATTGTAGCAAGCATATTCTGCGTGATAATGGGTAATGCTTTGCAGATACCCTTGTAATACAAAGCTAAAATTGCCCCTTCAAAGAAAGTGCGTGTAAGGAAGGAGAAGTGCTTTATTTTAAAAGTGTTGAAATAACTTCTGGGAAAGGTTTTAAAGTTTATATTCCTGCCTCCTCCCACTTTTCAACAGAAGAACACTTTGGTTCTGTTTGCAAAAGAGAAATCATTAGAATTCTTCACTGTTTACACAGATCTTAGGAGAAAGGGTATTTATGTGCCAAAATAAGTCTGTACACTGCAGTGTGGAGAAATGATGAAGAAAACCAGTTTTATGTTTGGGCAACGTTCTGTTACGTGCCCTGAAACTAACTACAGTGAAAATAATTTTCCTTTTAGTTGGCACTTTTAAAATCAGATATGCAAGTTGGACAGATGGACATGTAGAGATGTGCTCATACATCTACTAAATGTTTTTTAAACATTTTATGTGATTGATACTGTATCATGCCAAATATGCAGTAATGATGCTGGGAGATGGAGTGCTTATTCTGCCTGTTTTGCTTGTTGCACCGATCATTAGTGTAACTTTTGTATGGAATCCCTATAGATTTGGAGGTAAATGATACGTTTTAAATTAAGTAGAATGGAGAGCACAGGGATATAACAAAAGCAAAAATGGTGCTCCCTTTTCATCATGGGGAGAAGACTATCTCTTGTGTTTGGTGCTGTTGAGTCCCTTGGAAGAGAAAGGGAATAGAACTTCCCTTATGAAACAATCAGTATCAGAAAATTTATCAAATGTTAACTGCAGGGGTTTTAAAAATTCTTAGTCTTCAGACCAATATTATTTTTGTTATTTTTTCCTCTCAGAAATTATGGGTTATTTTATGTGGACAACATTGCTAAAACTGATAATAATTGTGTATTTAGGATTTTTTAAAATCATTTTCTCACTGGGAGAGCACTGGGAGGGCAATTGCTTTGTGCAGGCAGTGGTGATGCAATACTAAAATAGCAAACAAAAATGTTGACTGTGGAGTTTGCTTTGAGTCCTACAAACTCAAAAAGAGCCTTGCTTGCTCGATACTGATAAGGTGACACCTATTGCACTTACTGTTGCTGTGTGGGACAGCCCTGAATTGTGTAAGTTGTAAATTCTTCAACTTAAAGTAGTTGAATTGTAAAATAAACCAGATATATACTGTATAACTCTCACTGAGCGCCCCTCAGTCCTGATAAAATTATTATCCAACAGAGAGGATGAGTCAATATGTAGCTTTAAAAAACCCAACAGACAAAAAACACCGCACATTTCTAATTCTTGCTCTTTTTTTTCCCATTTTCCTTTAGTTCCTTGGCATAGCATTTCTTGGGATTGGATTGTGGGCATGGAATGAAAAGGTAAGTTGAAAATAGCACCAAACTTTGTTTTTCCTCTTTATCTCTTTTTCTGGTAAAATATTGAAACAGTAATATGCTGTATATTTTGTGTTCACACACAGTTTCTACTAAAACAAAATCAGGCCTCTCTGTCAAAGAAAACCTTAGCTTGGGTCATTTAGAGGAACATCGTTGGAATCTTTCCCAAGAATACCTGGGCAAGAAATGGTGGCTGACACTTGCCCGTAAAATAACCATTTCAATTCTTTCACCCTCAGTCTGCAACTCAGATAGCAGAACACCCTGCTGGGGCACTATGGGCAGTGTGTCCCCAGGAACAGAGGGGGAGCCTACATGCCCTGGAAGGCAGCTTCCTGAAAAACACCCAACTAGGCTTTGCCTTAACATAGCATGTTAATTGTGGTTCCTCTTAAAAAAACAAATCCGAAAAACTGAAAATCAAAATGAACCCTGAAAACCAATGCAAGTCTGAGGCAGAATAACTGTTGTTTTTTCCTGTGCAAATGAAACTGGCCACTAGAACACCCTTTGTTGCAAGACTCTAAAATCAGCTTTGAAATGGAAAGTATGTGTATGTGGGGTGAGCGGGCAGGGAAAGAGAAAACATTTCTGAACTGGAGCCTAATTTATAGTTTGCTTGCTACAAAATTGGGAGGAAGATAAAATGTCAAGGCATAATTTACAAACAAGTCAGTATGTCTTGGTTTACTAGATGAAGAGTTTGGCTTGCTAGGAGACAACAGCTGAAATTAAAGCCAGTATTTCCTTTTCTTTTTTGTTTAACAGATTGAAAATAATAAAACTTGGCTGGTAACAATGGTGCTGTGTTGTTCAGTTACATAATTGTTTTTTCTTCTTTTAATGGAAAACACTGAGTAAGTTATAAATTGATCTTCACTTAAGGTATAATAACTGGTGCTTGCAGCAGAACAATAACACATTTGGAAGCTCTGGAGTTGTGCCTCTGAAAAATTCAGGGCAAATTTTGAGTTGTTGACTTACATTATAATTGCTCTGTGTGTGAGCCTTGGATGTAGATCTTTACAAACAGCAATGGGATGTTAATTACCACACACTGTATACACCTATATAGATGTATATGTGTATTTACATGCCATATGATACTGATGTTGGATAGCTCAGATAGGCTTAGAAAGAGGTGTTGTGACTTTTTATTCAGCAAAGATATAAAAAACATGTTTTATTTAATAGGTCGTATGAGCATGCTCTCAGAGCTTGTAGCTGTGTCTTAGCCTGAAAGAACTGCATTTTTGGGAGTGGCTTTGTAGAAGACATTTGAAAATTTTTGTATCATTAGAGTAGATAACACAAATGATTCCTCCTAATTATGAATGAGCAGGTAAAGGGAAAACACTTATAGTGTTTGAAGTCTGAAGTACTCCAGTCTTAACAGCTAGAAGGTGTTCTGGTGGAATCCTGGTTTGTTAGGGTTTATGTATTTTCTGTATGGGAAAGCATGTACCCTTTCCTAGGGAAAATGCATTCAATTCATAATTGCTAGTGGCCAGAAGTCAAAGCTCTTATTTTTACTTAAGATTTGGACATCTGTTATCAAGTCATCTTAAACCATTTTTAATCAGATTCTGAAACTTGGAGAAAATGCCATGTTGTTTTAAGACAAGCAAAAAAATAGCCACCACAGTTTAATATGCATTAACTCAGGCTCCACATAGTAAGTTTTTTAGAATTTTTTTTTTTAATTAATGAGTAAAATAAAATACTGTTTATTGCTTGAAAAATGGTCATGTTTCCCAAGCTTTTTGAACTGTTTTATTCTGCAGTGCTTAGTATGGAGTGTTTTAGTTCATGGTTGTAACAATCAAGATGCTGTATAGCTATAGCTGAACTGCAGAGCTCTTGAGCACAGACAAGTTTGAGTTTTGTAGAAGACCTATGAAAAAATTTACTTGTGTCAAACTAATTTGAGTCCTTTATTTCACTCAACTCTTTAGAGGACAGGCAGTGGCCAAAAGTTGCTGTCAGCAGGATCAAGTTCCATAGGCCTGTGCTATTTAGTGGGAGGCAGATCAGTTAGATCCCAGACAGAGTTGTTCTTACAGCTGATGAGAAGTTGAAGATGAAAGCCAAGGAGGTGAAGCCCAGAGCCTGAGAGATCTAACATAACTGAAAAGCACTTCTCTAGCTAGGCTGCTGCTCGCCTAAGGCTAGGATGGATATCCCTTAGGCATTATGGGCTGTTGTAATGGTACACTGTATGACAACAAAGAAACTTATCAGAGAAGGACCTGGGGGTCCTGGTGTACATAAAGTCATAGCATGAGCCAGCACTGTGTCCTTGTGACAAAGAAGGCGAATGTGTCCTTGGCTGTACTAGGAGTGTTGCCAACAAGTTGAGGAAGGGAATTCTTCCCCTCTATTGAGCACTGGTGAGGCCACACCTAGGCCGGTTCTGGGCTCCCCAGTCCAAGAGGGATGCTGACATACTGGAGAATTCAGCAAAGAACTGAATAGATCATTAAGGTACTGGAGCTTCTCTCCTACAAGGAAAGGCTGAGAGAGCTAAGACTGTTTAGTCCAAAGAGTAGGCTCAGGGAATCTTAATATATGGAAGTACCTGAAGGAATAATGCAAAGACAATGGAGCCAGGCTGTTTTCAGTGGTGCCCAGTAACAAAGACAGTGGGCACAAAATGAAACACAGGTGGTGTTTCCCTTGAAAATCAGGGAAACACCTTTTTTTTTTATAATGTGAGGATGACCAAGTACTGGCACAGTTGGCCAGAGGTGATTTGAATAAAGTCTCTGTCTGTGGAGATTTTTCCAAAACAATCAGGACATGGTTCTATGCAGCCAGAGCTAGGTGGCCAGGTGACCTCAGCCATTCTGTGAAGACTTGCTGCTGTCCCAATTAACTTGACTTTATCAAACTTGAACTTGACACTGCTGTTGTGTAATGTGTACATTTGTAAGGGGTTTTTAGAGGAGTGGGTCTTCAGGACTCCTGCTGTAAACTTCATTTGGTGATGGGGAGAATTTTTATTAACTTCTGTTTTGAATTGTGTGGCTTTATATTCAGCTGTGTGGTTTTATAGCCTGGCCATCAACTTGTGTATCCTTTTGTTGCTTCACAGAATCTTTTCAATGTAAAAAGATAGTGTTCCAGCCACATTAAAACTGCAGGATGTAAAAAAATAATCCAGGCTTCACAGGAGTCCTATTGGCTGCTGGTTAAAACCAGTTTGGGACAGATTTGTGGATTTGGTGCCTAGTTTCTCCTTTTTTGCTAAGTTGGCTTGAATTCTCCCCTTTGAACTTTCTTGAGAAGAAGAAAAGCACAATATCCAGTCTTGTGGCCTTCCTTATGGCCTTTGCAGGGAGGCTAAAGAGCTCATTTGTCAAGTAGGCAATAGAATTGGCCTGACATTGAGTTAGCCAGCCCTAAACAAAAGCTGGGCAATTAGCATTCTGAGCCATGAACCTGAAAGAGAGCTGGGGGTGGGGGCAATAAGCTCTGGGGATGAATAAAGCTATCTATACATAGTGGTACTGTATAGCTCACAGTCTCACAGTGTTTTCAAGCATGCCAGGCTTGGGTTTGTACCATTAAATAGTTCATCCATGGCAGCTGATTTCCACCCTCCTCTTGCAACGGCGACATGAACATTGTTAACAAAGAGACTGTGCAAAATCTCAGCAATTTACAGCACTTTTGCTCAGCAGCAGGAGAAAAATGTTTATATTTCACTGTTTTTCTTAACCACTTCAAGTTATGTCTTCTGTTGACTACAAAATGTCTATTTCCCTCCTTGGTTGTATATATTAGATATTGTGGTCTTAAGGCTGTTTGTGGTGTGATACCAGTAGGTGCTTGGGAAAATAAGCTTCCTGGCTACCTGCAGGAGATTTATGTTCAAGAGTAGTGTGATGAATTACTGTTCTGTCTTCTGAGACTCTGTAAGATTGTCCATGGAGAGGGACTTGGAAAGCACTGTGGTTTTGGGGTAAACTCTTGAGTAGGAGGTAGTAAAAGTAAGAGATACTAAAGTAGAGAAGAAATCTTTAAAATTTTGTTGGTTACATTTAGTTTGTATATAAAGTTGACTGAAGCGAAGAGGGAGAAGTGGAAGAAGCTGACAATGTGCATGAGTTTGGCTTCTCAGCTTTTCCAGTTAAATCAGCATAGCAGTAAGTTATTTCAGCTCAGAAGTCGTATGCAGTTTGGAGTACCGGTGTGGTACCTCATAGTATTCTTAGTGAGCAGGATCTCTAAATCTGGATCTGAAGTTTTATGGTAGACTTTTACTTGTCTAAGGTGATTTAAGTCTGTTTTGGTGTTCTTGGACAAGCTAAACTCTGTAGATTGAAATAATCACAGTTTGTCAGATCGTATCTGTCTCTCCTTGCTCTGAAGTGAAAATTAAAGTTGTTTTCAAGGAGAAAAATCTCATGTCTCTTGTTGTCCCAGTGAGTGGCAGACATCAGGAAGGAGTGATAGACTGGTCACTCCATAATTATTGTGCATACATGGCTATCACACATTTCTTCTAAAAATTATTGCCAACAAGGAAACTGCATATATCCTGTGTTCCTTATAGGCTGAAGGAGACCCAAAGCCTCTATCTTGCCTCTAAGACAGGGCTATGCGTGGGTTTTATAGGACTGGAGAAGAGAGGAGGAGATCCACTATTACACTTGATTTAAATTTCAGTACATAAGGATGCATGGTCTAAACATATAGGCTCTTAAATTATTTACTAGTGTTCCAACACTTTATAGTAATTAATCCTGAAAAGTCTAAAAATCTGTTTCTTGTATGTATTTATGCCAGTTATTTACCTATTGAACTCTGCTTTGTCAGGACAAGAAAGCTAGACTAGTAGTTCTCCTCCATTAGACACTTGAAAAATAAAGTTCTGCTGCTATTGCTGTTTGCTGTGGGAAATGCAAAACCAACAAAAATCAAAGAAATAAGATTCGTAAACATCCCCCACCTAGCTTCTTGCTTGCTGAGACAAAATTCTGGAGTAGAATTAATTTGGCATGTTTCAATGAGTATTGTTCTGTTCCCTATGTTCATTCAGATGCGCAGCATGGAAGAATTGCATGGAGTTTATGACTAACAGAGCACAGAGACATTTTTCTGTTTTAAAATAAAGCATTTGAAAATACTTTTATTTATCATCACCTCCCAGATGTTACTGTTTGCCAGTGATACAAAGTCCTACAGATAAGCCTGTGAAAAGGCTAAGCCTCTGTTTGCAAAAATGGATGTTTCAGAAGATCTTGTATTTATATATCTTTTTCTGATCTTCTGTGTTTCTTGGGTGTATGGTGGAGGGTTTTTTTGGTTTGTTTATTTGTAGTTTGGTTGGTTTTGTTTGTTTTGTTTTTGTTTTGTCCTTCCAGTAACGAGATATTGCAGCAGAGAAGGTTTATTATGGAAAACAAAAAAATGGCGGATTAGTCTCATCCTCCTGTATGTTGAGAACTCCCCTTCTTTTATATGCATCCTGTGGGCCAACTTCCATATACACTCATTGTGTCACCTCTTTGTTTCTTAGGCTGATGATTCTTCTAAGTTGTCTCTGGCTCATTATGCCTTGAATTTTCATTACTGGGTCAGCTTTTCAAAATTGCTGCTGCCTGGAGTGGAGCCATTCTATCTTGTCCTGCAGTTTGCTACTGTGCCTGTTACAGCAGCAGTTGTTCAGCAACAGCTGATCTGGAAGTGTCACTGGTTTGTTAGTGCACTTGTGACTCCCTTAGGAACCCAGGAATGCATCAGATTGTGTAGGTGTGACAACACTGGGTCACTGCTCCAGCTGAGATGTGTGTCTGGTTTTTGGCTGTGAGGGCTGTTACTGCTAAATGCAGGCAGTGGGACCAACAGGAGAGGAAGTAGTGCTGAAGATCCAGCCTACACACTGCAGGTTTTGAAAGGTATGAGTTCTTTTCTACCTTGTTCTAGTGTGATCTTGTGGACTGAATGCCTGCTAGTGACTGGAGCATGAGTTGTGTTCCAGGGGCACATCTCCATTTATAAGTAATCCAGTCGGTGTGCTCTGAGACTGTTCTGGTGTGAACTGAAGCACAGCTTGTGTGTGATCACTTCAAAAGGACTGCTGGATCTGACCTGAAATATTAATGTAGATATGCACCAAAGGCAGGAGGTGGAGTCAGGGGTCTGTCTCTGGAAAGTAGTACAAGCTGCTCTAATGATCTTAAAGAGTACAAGATGGCAAAGGGGTGAGGTGTACGCCCTTATTGCTTTTGTATGTAACTGTTGCTTCCTTATTCTTTATTAATGGGATAAAGGCAAGCGATTGTGCAGCTATAACATCAGGAGGGGCATTCATGAGCTCCTGTGTTCAAAACCAGCGTTTTCTCTTTGCCTTCTTCTCCCTTAAGCTACACATGTGATCCTGGTTGTAGTGTGGAGGGCTCTGGCCATGAGGAAAACATGACATGACAACAGAGGCACTGTCAGACATCTCTCAGGCTTTTTTTCTACCTGTGCTCACATACCAGGAGGAGAAGACTCCAAGACTCTGCAAGAGTTTTTGTTGTGCTTGGCTTGATTGTCTCACATTTCTTGGTGGAATGCACCCATGTGTTGAAGAAAAGAGCCAGGTCCTAACCATTTCATTTGACTTCTCCTGAATTTGAGGTGGGGTAGAAATGTGGGTTCAGTCTTTCCTGTTCCATCCATGCATCGTTGTACCTTAATGATTAAAGTACATTTCACAAATAAAGGAACTTTTTTCACAACTTTACTGTTACTTATTTTAGTTCACTTATGGATGATGCTGTTGTTGTTTCACCTCACCAAATTAAGTTTGGCTTGCATTGGATTAAAATACTAAATAGTGGCTCATGGACTGTAATGTACAACAGGCTATGGAGGGTGGAGGAACAGAGCAAACATGAGCTGGAGACCAGCCCGGGAACATGTTCTGCTGGCTCTCCTAGTGGGACTACAGCAGAGCCCTGGGTTGTTGCCATAGTGAGATGTAAATTTCTTGAGCATGTAGCTTTGTAAAAACAAAGCATTTCCTGCCAAATACAGATTACACACATGCCATACGTGTGCATGTGCCTCAAAAATAACCATACTTCAAAACAAGAATGTGTCTAGAGGCAAAAAATTGCTCCTCCTTTTAGATGTTAAAGTATCAGAGTACTCACAATGATTTAACAGTCGTGGTTGTAGTGGGCAACTACAGTAGTGTTGCTGAGGAAAAATACCTTGCATTTATAGAAAGCCTTACTTTAAAATATTTACAGGTGGTTTGTCCACTTCTTTTATGCCTCAGTGCAAGACCTAAACAGTCACCATATATCCATGACTGACTGCTCGGCCTGAGGATTCAGAGCATGTTGTGGAGGGTGCAGTGTTAGAATGAGGTTACTGATCCTGTGCTCAAGCACCTCTGGACATGTTTCCTTCTGCTTTCGGCTAAAGATGGGTTGAGGACAGAATTGGTCACTACCAGATGTTTGTACATCTGTATCAAACTTTTCCCAGCAGTAGCTGTTGCAGCCAAAAAATAATTGATATTGTGGTAGTAGGTGTTATAAGCGTTATAGAACCTTGTAGTGGATAGGAAGAATATGTGCCTAGAGGACTGTACATTTAGATCTTCTTAACAATATAAAGTGAGATATTATTCCCCAGTTGTTGCCCTGCTGCTTGAAGCAAAATATGCTTTTCTGTAGGGTATTGCACTGCTGCATCTACAGAGAGAGCATATTTCTAAGTGTCCAGAGTACAAGACTGGAAAACTTTATTCTAAGCAGTAAGCAGTAATCTTCTATCGGACTACTTCTGTGTATCTTGAGCTGTAATCACAGAGCATTGTCTGTGTTTCTCATTCCCACTGCTAGCTATTGTTTTATTGACAAAACCTCTCTGAAGATCGTGTATCCTGAGATGTCTCTCCAGAATACTGATAACTTGCAGTTCATATGCCAAGAGCATACGGAGTACAAGCAAGAATTAAGCGGTATGTGCTTTGCATTGTCAGGATGTGCTATTTGGGATTTATCCAAGCTAGGCTTATGATTGCCATATGTGGACTAGCAACACATGCTCATAAAGGTGCTTTCCAAGGACAGCAAACAATGGCAGATAAAGCCTGGGTTGTTCTATGCTGTTTGTGTTGGATCACAGCTACCCTGAGGAGTGGCCAGCCAACATGTGGCATTACAGACTTCTAAGAGCCTGGCAGGGCTAGAAAATCAAGTAAAGTGAAAAACGGCAGGATTGGAAAAACAGTATAAAACTGGCTCAATGAATTTTATTGCCATCAAATTTAATGTGACTGTGACAAAATGCAAAGTGATGTGTTTCTTAGTACCACTTTTGTATTATGATTGTTTAACAGTATTGTCCAAAAATGTGAGCTGAATTTTACTTGGATTTCTTTTCATTTGAATTTTACTACTTTCATATGGAAAGAAGTTGATTTAGCGTAGTAACTTGCTTTGAGTTTTTTTGTTGATTTATTTGGTTTTGTTTGCTTTGTTTTTAAAGAAAGACAAAGTGTCTTATGAAGAGAGACTTAAATCTTCATATTTTTTTTTATTTTTAAAAGTAAATACAAGTAATAACAAAAGTAACATCCTTTCTCCAGTGGCTAGTTTTTTTCATTCTACTATACCACAGTCCATTAATTCCAAAATTGGCTAATGTTAAAATAATAGTGCTTGCTTTAGAGCAGAATTCATTCTTACGTTGACTATATAAGCACAGAGGAAAGGACTTTAAAACTTTGTGAAGAAATAATTTTCGTAGTTGTTTTTCCTCTTGAAGCAGAGCTCATGCTTCTTGACTTGTGAAGGGCCAAGGCCTTGATTTTTTTCAAAGGTTTTGTGTTGTTGGATTATCCTGTTTATATTGCTTGTTATTCTTAGTCAGAAAGTTGGCTTGGATTTCTTTTCTATGACAAATGTAATGAAACAAAGGTAGTTGAAAAACTTTTGAACCTTAATGACAGGTAAGTGTTGATTTCATCTTGGTTTGTTATCATCTCCTTGCTGAGATGGCACCTGCTCTGTTTTGATTGCAGGCTTTGAGTTGTGTTACATTGTTCCTTACATCTCTTTTTACTTTTTGAATGAATGACAGTAAAGCTAGTACTGTATGTGATGTAGGAGGAAAGTGATGAATGTGATTTATTTTTTAAAATTTCTTTTTCATCCCTCTCAGGCAATAGCCTTCTCTAGTAGGAGGGAAAAGAATATATTTAGAGAATGTAATTCATGCTGTTGGATTATCGTTTGTGCTTTAGGATTGGGTTGTAGTCAGATTTTTTTTTTGGGTTTTGGCCTTTTCTAAGGCTCCTTGATGTGCATTGGTGAAATTCACATGTATACTTTATCTACTCTGTCCTTGTCTACAGAATTAGAGGCATTGATACTCTATTTACTACTTGCTCAAGTTTTGCTTGGGAAACTATGAAAGTGGTTGCAGATTACAGGAAGCAATGTGTTAAAGATATTGGTTACAATTGATGAGTTTTGAGTGGTCCAAAATGAGTGTGTACGTAACCACAGGTCTAAAGCCACAGTTGTGAACAGTGATCATTAACAATATTACTTTAAACTTCTGGAAATGAGATGGTGGTAACTTCCCTCTGAAGTGTTGCTGTTTTGGGACCATTTCGAAGAAACAAAAGGGTATGATCAGGAAGAAGAAAAAGGAAGTATTGTAGAGTTTTGCAAATAAGGTGCTGTAGGTGTAGACATCTCTGTTGCTGCTTCTCAAGCCACAGCATCATGTAGGAGTTAGAGGAAGCAGTAGTCCAAAGCACTCAGCCTGGGTTCAGACTTCTGTGAGGAAACACAGCAGTGTGCTTTGCATTGACCTGCAGCACTGGGGAGGAGAATGAAGAAATAGTGACACTTCAGCATTTTTTTTCTGCCAAAAAGCCTTAGGAAACTGTAGTTGTTCCTGTGCAAACTCACTGGAATAGGATAAACTTTGTACTTGCTTCTTGATACAACCCATCTGTTCAACATCAGCCAAACTCTGCCTAAAATGTATTCAGAAAATTAAAATAGTTCCTCAAGATCACTGGTGTCGCAACCCCAGCTTTGCTTCCAAGGCAAAAATGGCATCACACAAGCAGACTGTGCTGACTGTCATATCTAAAACACAGCATATGTGGTTTAACATATGATAGGTCTACCCTAAGTTAGTGTAAGCCATGTCCCAAGACAAGTTCTTAAACTGTCTTTCATCCTATTAGGAGACTTGGATATTTTCAAATCTTTCCTGCTAACTAATTAGTCAGTAGCCGTATTTTATTTCTAGAGTGAGGTTTTGGCACTGTAGATGCCTGAAATTGACTTGGCCAGATATATAGTTTGTCAAAATTTGTTGAAAAATTTTTTGTTGTAATGTGCTAGGAGCTTCTAATTTCTGACAATTGCTGTAAATACTGAAAATAAACACTAAATTCAAGGTGGCTTTATTGTTTTTAACTACTTTTTCTATATAAGATGTAACTGTGTGTTTACATAGATGATGTATATGATATGTAAAATGCATCTCAGCATGAGTAGTAAGAGTGAGTTTAGTTTTGTTCAAATATCTGTTCTGAGTTTCTGGCAGACTACTTCTTAAATAAGCAGAAGATGCCCTGTGGGTTTCTCACAGATAATTTTTCAAGAACATTTTGTTACTCATTCACATGTCGATACAGAAATACTGCACATAATTGCACTTTTTATCTCTTTTGGGATACAAAGATTTTCTTAATTGTGTTTTCTTGCTGTACTGCAGAACATTTATTTTGCTGTAGTCTTCTTTTTTAAGAAGAAAAATACAGGCAGAATTTGTACAACAGAAAGCTGAACATTCTTTTTATCCCTTGGCATTGTCTCTTTCTCAGGGAGTGCTGTCCAATATCTCCTCCATCACTGACCTGGGAGGTTTTGATCCTGTTTGGCTCTTCCTAGTGGTAGGAGGAGTTATGTTCATTTTGGGATTTGCAGGATGCATTGGAGCTTTACGAGAAAACACGTTTCTTCTCAAATTTGTAAGTAGCTTTTGAATCTGTGACATTCTTCATTCATGTAGCATGCTGTGTTGTCTGTTCTGTTTAACTCTGTTAGGTTTTTAAAATGCATTTTGGAGACGAAGGTGTTACCCAGTGTCAGAGTACCAGGAATGCACTTAGCTTTTAACACATTACAGCTCTACAGTCTCTAGTGCTTACTGGCTGTGTTTTTTTAAAGCTCAAAACTATTCGTGTTAAGAACCATATCATGGAAGTACTGTTTTTCGTATGGATATAGCCTAACATTTTGCTTCACTGTCACAAAAAGAAATGTTTTGTGAGAAATCTGCGTGTTGATCTTGGAGTCCATTACAAGCTGCCTATGAAATATGAGGGGTGTAGATGCAGCAGTGAATGTGACCCATCTGACTTCTGCTGTGCCTCATGGTGCAGAGGACTTAGCATTGTTACAATATCCTCAGTCTGGCTGATATATTCAGTCCGTGCCATTCAGCTAATTGGGAAAGGCTTCATTGCTTTCAGTGCTGGGGCCTCAGAAGGACAAGGGGAGGAGAATGTGTCCAGGATGTGGAAAGTAAATGGAGGTTTTCTTGAACTCTGGGCTGGATTGTTGGTTAGGGAATGAGCTGCTGGTATACAAATGCACCTCAGTATGCAGAACTTCTTTAGCTAAGTAACAGGGTTCAGTATTTTGAAAGACTGTGACTTTTGAAAATGAGGGTAACACTATCATGTTCACTTTTAGATAAATTGATGATTTATAATAAAGAAGATTCTTTACTCCACCACTCCCATTTCCAGAGGTGGGCACAACCTGTGAACACAGTTGTGTCTTCATAACCATTAACTCTAAATATATACATGAAAAAGCTTGCAGTGAAATAACTGCCTCCAAGTGACACATTTGGCTCCCACAGACATGGTGTATAAGGAGAGGAGGCAATTGAGAGTCACATTTCTCGAGGCATTTATAAAGCAATTTGTAACACTTTTTTTCTTCTTCCTTGCTTCTCTTAGCTTGCCTAAAATGAACCCATCTGCTGTACCAGAAATAGCTTCCCATACAGCAGCTGCAAGAGAAATTAAAAATGTATCTGAACACACACAGAGAGCATATTAAAATGAAACTCAAAGGCACAGTTGCAAAGGGGATGGACTTCCAGTATACCAGGACCCCTGTGTGGTTTAAAGCAGTGTTGACTCAGTGGAAATGCTTAGGGAAAGTGGCAGATCATTAGTAATGCCTTTGGCATTCATTGCATTTGCATTAATCATAGCAGCCTCATTTAGTTTTAATGTGGATGTGAGTCATTTAATAGACATTCCGCTCAGACTTAGTCATTAATTAATTTCTGCTGTTACCAATTTCTGCTTTGTCTGCTTAGGGGAAGCTTTGCCAGTGAGAGGATCTAAAGCAAAAGTCACATAGAATGCATTTTACTGGCACTATTGGTTGTTTATGCCTTCTAGAATATAAGTGCTTATGTAGAAAATTGAAGATGGGTTTTCAAGGGCACTACATGTAGTGATCACTAGCTGTGTCTTGAAATTTCACTGAGATTTTCAAAGAGATCCAAGAGAATTCACTGTAAATGTCCTAGATTTGTTAGCATTTTTGTTATTTGTTAGAATAGAATTAAGATTTCTGTGCTACAGCTGCAATAGATATGGTGTGTTTTTAATTTAAAATTTCTTATGTGCCAAAATGGCTTGAACTTGCACTGAACCAGATAAAGCCTTATCACTGGATATAATTGTGAGCTTTGAAGAAGTTTTCGTCATAAAGGAAAATAATTTTAGCCTTTTTTATTTTCTTCATAGTTCTCTGTATTTCTTGGAATTATTTTCTTCTTGGAGCTCACTGCTGGTGTTCTAGCATTTGTTTTCAAAGACTGGATAAAGGACCAGCTGTATTTCTTTATCAACAACAACATCAGAGCATACCGAGATGACATTGATTTACAAAACCTCATAGACTTCACACAGGAATATGTAAGTTGGACTATGTTTATTTTTTTGTAAAGCTTACTTTTAAGAAATACCTGCTCTTACTTTTTACTTTCCATCTTTCGTCAAGGAACAACAGAAATATTCTAGCATATAATGCTTTTGAATATATCTACATTTGCTTATATAGAACTTCTGCAAACACAGCACCTATGTAAAGTGGTTTTATTGATGTATGACTGAGTAAAACAAGATGGAGAGCTGGGGTGACTTTTCTTGAAGACTTAGTGTGTCAAATACACCAAGTTAAAATATTTTGTTGTAGAAGCTATCACTGTTTAAGAAATTACTCCTTTTCTAAGCTTTGTTGGGTCCTAAGATGAATGTTGGTGTAGTTTTAGCAACATTAGAAGTGCTACACCACATTGCAGAGTGGCAGAGTATTTAGTTGATCCAAGTGAAACTACAATGTTATTTCTTCAGAATTAGTCTTAATGGAATTAGCCTAATGAAATGGGTGACTTGAAGAGTTCTTGTAGGACATCTCCAAGTGATGACACATCTGCACTTGGGAGGGAAGGGTGAAACCAGTGGTGCACCTGTTTGTGCAGGCTAAGCTCTCTAATTTATCAGTGTATGTAAAGAAGTCTTGCACTGACTTTTGCACACAATATCTGCCAATACTTTCCCTCTCCAGTACACAGTTCTGGCCTGTGTTGATGAAGTCCTCTTTGAATCTGGCACTGTGTGGCTAACATGGCTAAGTGTTGGTTGAATTCATGTTTACTGGTTTTACATTCTGCAATTAAAGTAGTTTCAATGCTTGATTTGCTTCTTTGTGCCTGGGGGAAAAATGGTAACAGGATGTGGATCCTTGCACTGTTTTGAACCTTTTGCAAGAAGGTCAGAGGTCACTACAAACGGAAAGTAGGGTCCACTTGTATGCAGCCAAAGGCTACAGCCCAATTTTGCAGTGACTTCCCAAAGCTTTCTCTCGTAACTGGATTAGCACTCAGCAGATAAGCCAGAGGCAGCACGAGTTGTGAGAACGAGTTACTTCTTCAAGTAGAGATAGTGCATGAAGACAATGTGTCAGGTATTGCAAAGAGAACTGCTACATCTAGAAAGAGAGAATGACTATTCTAATGCTTTTTAAAATGTGGTTGGTTTGGTTCTTTTGGATTTTTTTTTTAAGTTTGTCTACCTCTTTAGATGCTGTAAGCCATCAGTGCTTTACTGTTCTCTAGTCCATTCTTTGTATGTTCTGCAAAAGACATAAATTCCTCATGTGTTGAACATGCTTTGCCAGAGACTAAGCCTGTCTTTGGCAGATTTACTCTTTGAAGGATTCGGTAAAGGTGTTAATTGTGCCATGTATGATGCTTGGGGAACAATGTATTCACACTGTCCAATGTACAGGCAGGCAAAGTTTCCCCAAACTGGCAAAAGCAGTAGCTGTACCAGTGTAGCCAGTATCAGTGTACAGCTTGTTTTATTGAAAATCCAGGGCTCATTAGACTGGACAGAACATTGTACTTTTGGCCCTCAGGCCTGAGCTTGTAGACCTGTGCAACTCTGTGTTATTGTGTAGGCTTATCAGCTCACCCATGGGTTTCTCTCCAGAGACCAGCATAGCAGGGTGTGAATGTAACTTAAGTCACATGATAAAACTTTGGAACAACTTACACATTTGGAATGGTATTTTTAAAAAATGACAAAAATCTCCAACCAAACAAAAAAAAAGCCAGTTTCAGTAAAAGCAGTGGGAGTCTCAGGTTTTGTTTTGAAAGCTAGAGGGAAACTGGCAGCAGTGATGCATGTTACTAATGCTGAGATTTTCATCCTGAAATTTAAGAAGCTCTTCTTTTTTTTTTTTTTTTTTTTTTTTGTTCTAGTGGCAGTGCTGTGGGGCTTTTGGAGCCGATGACTGGAACCTTAATATTTACTTCAATTGTACAGATTCCAATGCGAGTCGAGAGCGCTGTGGTGTGCCATTCTCTTGCTGTACTAAGGACCCTGCTGTAAGTGACAGTCTAGAGGGTAGGATGGGTCTGCTGTTCCAATCATAAATAACTCTTCAAGATTTCCTTTTTTATTTCTGGAAATTTAGCCTAATGATTAACTTCTCACCAACCTGTATTTTTTTTTGTTCTTGCAGCTCAGCTTAACCACTAACTTTCCTGCAGTGAGCCAAACTCAAAAGATAACTTAAGTCTTCCTTGTTTGTGACTTTTATTAGAGAGAACCATGGGCTTGGCTGAACATACATATCAATTTTAGCAAGTACAAAAAGGAGAAGCCCTTAATGAATTGAAGGATGTGAGCTTTCAATTGAAATTCATCAGAATAGGAACCCTTAAGATCAGACACTTTAAAGGAGGTATTATTCATTATTTAATGCAGTGTCCTGAGGCTGCAGCCAGTTTGACCCAGTTGTGCCAGGTATGGTAAGGAATCAAAGTCTGTCCCCTGAGGAACTGACATGTTTGCATTAGAACCTTGAGTTGGGTATGGGTGCATTTACTTACTCTTTTTTTACCTTTAAAATTACTGCCTGTCCTACAGTCACCTGAAATCAGATTTGAAAGGTCAGAAATGGTTTGTGGGAGCAGCTTTTTGGTAAATTTTCCTGTCTTTTAAAATATTTATAGATCTGGATCATCAAGTGGAAAATGTTGGAGCCATGCAATTGCTAATATGGATATGATAAAGAAGAGTCAAGTATAAAGTGAAAAGTCAAGTGTAGAGAATCAGTTCACTAATAGTGAAAGGTTTGGAACAGGGGATGAGTATGTGCATGGAAGCTGTTACATGCCTAACACTGTATACATTTGACTTTATATAGCTTGAAAGAAGCTGGCTTTGAGTACTTGTATTATCTAGAAATTCAGCTGTGGCTTTGTCTCCACCTGGAATGATTTAGAGTTCCTTTAATGTATTACTCTAGCACAGACTGAAGTTAGGCAAGTTGCCAAAAGGTACCTCAGGTGCTTCCTGCCTTGCTAATAATGCAATGCAGTCGCTGCTCCTGGCATCCAGTTGCTGCTCTCCCCCTGTCCTGATAAGGCACTGCCTCTTGGCACAAGCTGGTTCTGGTTCCTCTGCAGTGAATGTGTCTTCACAGTAATTTGAATTTTTCTTGCAAACACAGCTGAAAATGTTTTCATGGGATATTAAAACAAAATAAAACAAAATGTGGGTTAGGCTCAAACATTATCTTATGCTTAGGATTCTCTCTGCTGTTTGCTTATCTGCCCACCTACCCACACAGAGGTCATCACAACCCAGTTTTAAAAATATAGTTGTTATAAAACCAAACTAGTGACAGCAGTACAAGGTAATCCTATAAATACATAATCCATTCTAATGTTCTCTCTTTCTCTCTGTTGTGTAAATGGCTCTGCACTTTGGTAGGGTGTGATGCAGCAACCAGAAATTTAAAGATAAATCTCATTCACTCTAAGGAAACAACAACCTTAATGGCCTTTAAAAACCGAAAACATTAGAAGTCATGCATACAAGTAAAATGATTGTAACCAAGCTGTGATTGGTTCAATTGCAGTGCTAAACACAAGTTTATTCTGTGGGAAAGCAAACTTGTCCCTTTTAGAATTACATTTCAGTGTTGGACTGATGCAGTTATGTGGATGCCTTCTTGTTTTTAGTTTTGCTTGGATCTGGAAGTGATAAGTTTAAGGCAGGCTAAAATAAGTTTCTTGAAACAAATTTTTACTACTATAGTTCATTTTGATGTAGTTATGGAGGTTGAAGTGGTCTAAATTTCTGAACAGGGAAGTCTAGAAAACTTTTTTGTTTCCATTGCATTTTTCATACCTTCTTTTGGTTAACAAATTCCAAGGCTAAAAGCAGAATACCTTTATGATTAAACAAGTAGACATTTGGTACAAAGAAGAAAACTTAAAATCCCTCTATCAGAATCTTAGGTGTTTTTATGTCCTTGTAGTCTGTGGCACTTAGATCCTGGAACAGAAGCATTAATCTCATTAGGAGATACAAGTTGCTCGAATTTTGAAGGTCCATTAAGGGAATTCAGTTTGGGCAGCCAACAGAATGCAACTTATTGGACTTTCTGCAAAGTGAGGAAACAGAGGAGCTTTCCGTGCTGATAGGAGATGCTTTTTTCCATATGGCTGCTTTTTAAAATCCATTTCTTCACTGCTTGCCTTTCTCCTCGCAATTGGATTAAGTTATGGTATTTGGTACACCTAGCTAAGATTGGCTGATTTTCTCACTTTCTTGAGTAGTCCTTCCACTGTCATATGATAAGTCAGTAACTTAATATTTTGCAGCCATTGTGGCTGATGCCAAAAGTTTCATGCTTCATTTTTTTATAATGAAATAACTGTATACAAAGTAAAACTACAGCTTACAGCTGCCAGTGGGAAGCACTTGTTCAGTAGGGAAAGTTTGCCAAAGCCTATTTTATTACCTGTGCTTTGGGAGTACTAAAGGAAAGGGAGTAGGAAAAAATCCTTCTTTCCCATTGGTATCAAACTCCTATAAGAAAGAACAGGCAGTGCGAATACATTACCCCATCTGTTCTTTTTTCTTTCAGGTTTTTGGAAAGGAACTGTACATATTTCTAGAGATATTCTCAGAAAGAACTTGCAGCTTCTGCAGCAGAACTAACTGCCCCTTGTCACCTCTTCATTCTGCACAGACTGAACCCTGAAAATGATAACAGTACTTTGGCATATTTTTTAGTACAGACAAAATCTTTTAAGCAGAAGGTTCTTTCGCTTACCATAGATGTTCCCCAGTCCCTTTACTTTACTAAATGCTTGTATCTGGAACATGGAGTTCACCCAGGTGGAAGGCTGGTTTTCCCAGCTTGCTGACTTGAGAGATAAATATTCTTTTGACTGTGTGGTCTTGTTTGCTGCAAATAATTAATAGCGCAGAGTGAAGGAGGAAGGTTTTTTTTATTAAAGCAATATGCTAACCAAAGTTTGGGTGATTTGTCTTATTACATACAGGACCAACTCCAGGGAGTTGGAAGAAGGTGTTTGGGAGACATTTTACTGATTCTCTCTTCTCTCTCTCTTTCCTGTAGGAAGATGTTATTAATACTCAGTGTGGCTACGATGCAAGGCAAAAACCAGTAAGCTTTTTTTTTATTTTCCCCTTCTTAATGTGGTATGTTAAGGATCTGAATCCCTATTGCAAGAGGAGATTATTCTACTGATGTAGTTGAACGTAATTATCTCTGTTTTCTTCTGTCTTCTCCTTGGCAGGAAGTTGATCAGCAGATTGTTATCTACACTAAAGGCTGTGTCCCTCAGTTTGAGAAATGGTTGCAGGACAACCTTACCATAGTTGCTGGTATATTCATTGGGATAGCATTACTGCAGGTAAACATCATGTTCCCTGGAATGAGTTGCACAGAAGAATAAGAGATAAAGTGAATATATGAGGGAGGAGACTGTATATGAGAATGGGAAATGCAGTGCCAGTTGCCAGTTTGTGGGTTTTAGCAGTGGGAACTAAATGTACGAGGCTTTCTTTGTGTTAAGGAATATTTAATTTTTATCCACAGGGATGCATTTTTTTCTTTTCATCTCTCAGCAGGTTGAAACTAACGCTCTGTTAGATAAAGCTTATGTAGAGACTTTTGAGCCTGTACAGACCTACTGTTTCCAGTGGTGCTTAAATGAGCAGCAGAGAGCCTTTAGGGTTGTTTTGAAACAAGACTAGAACTGTAAAGTAACTGGAACCTGGTGCCACCATAAAAGTACTGGGGTTCAGGAGTTCTGCAATATTCTTACTTCTTCCAACACTTACTGTTAATTTAATGTCTACCTCTATTGTTTCTTTCATATCTAAGTTCTGTATAACCTAACGAGATGCCTGTGTAAAAAGAGTTGTCCAATGCTCCAAATGAATAAACTGTTGTCTCTTCCAGATATTTGGGATATGCTTAGCCCAGAATTTGGTTAGTGACATTGAGGCTGTCAGAGCCAGCTGGTAAAACTGCTGAAGTAACCACAAGACACTGGACAACCGAAACGCTCTGAAACCTCCAATGTGTCATTCTGACACCAAGCTGTATGGACATGGGTGACAGGGAAGCCTTCTCTCCCAAGTAATCTCAACCCTAAGTTCCTGATATTGCAGTGAACTTGTGTTTTTTTGGGGTGGGGGAGAGAAGAGTGGGCTATTGAAAATCTGCTGCTCACTGACTTTTTTTTTTTTTTTTTTCGTCTAAACCACCACTTTGAAAGCTGTTGAGCCGTGAATCTCTACTGTATTCTTGATTTTGAGTAACAAGTGGACACTTTTTTAAATTGGTGTATTCAGTGAGACAGAGGTGCATTGTTGTAGTCTGTGAATATGCTGTTTATTCTTCATGTCATGAGCTCTTTGATAGCTGCCAAATATTCCTGAGATGGTCTATCTCCTCACCACTCTGTAAATGAACAATCTTCTTGTTTTCACAGCTAAACATAGCTACACGCCTAAACCCATGAAGCAGGAAGCAACTTTCTATGCATCTATTGTACAGTAAAAGAAACTGTTTTTAAAACAAGGGAATTTTTTTTTTTATGCAAGCTTCCAATTATTTCCCTGTAGTACTTTGAGGTTGGAATCAGCAGAAGGGAGAATTGTTTAGTTTTGTCAAGATCTTTCTTCCTTCTCCTCCCTTGTATGAAGGGAAAGGAGTTTTATATTTGACAAACAAGGGTTGCTGCCATACCTTTGGATATCAGTCTCTTAAGGCGAGGATATAACTGTATAAATGTATGAAAGCAGTGTGGATGCTGGGTCCAAGTGAAGAATAATATTCAAAGAATGAATTATATATTAACTTTAAAAAATCAAAACTTTTGTATCTGATATGGCAAAATCTTTTGTTTCTCTGAAATTTAGTGTAACCTAATGTATTTAGGGATCCCACTAATATTAATGCTTTGACATACTCATGTGAAGCTTGTTTCTTTGGTCTGTTCCTGGTTGGGGCTTTGGTCTTTATTTCTTTTTCTTTTCTTTAATTCATTTTACTTACATGAGCTGTGGAATAAGAATCTGTGACACTCCAGTGCTTTAAATATGTGCATATGTTTTAATACAGTCTAATCCAAACTATTTATTGATAAATGCATGTGATTATGGAAAGATCATATCCCATTCTCTTGGAAGTTGGAGAGAACAGTTTTTGCCAGAGTAAATACTTAACCTCCAGTGAACGAATCCATGCTATGGAGAGGTATCTCCCTTTTTTACTCTAAAGGCAACAAAGAGCTTTCTTGAAGCAACAGTATAAAAGTCTTTAAATAGAAGTATTTCTTAGGATCAGCTAAGATAGACTCTTTTGATTTGGAAACATGAAAGCAGAATGTGGAAAAAAGCACAAATAGTGGAAGGCTCCATCCAGCTTAGCACTTTTGATTTGTTCTTCTTCACTAATAATAGTGAACTTAAGACCTGACCATGCCTTGGGTAGTTTATTGCACTTTGTATAAATTTAGTGTGTTTTATTACCCTTCTCAATATCTCCATACTAGTCCTGAAAGCTGCTTTGGTCAGACAATGGCAAAGGGTGTGTAGCACTTTGTAAGAACATAACATCTTTCCGAGTTGAGTTTCCTAAAAGAGGAGGTATATGGAGTAGAAGAGAGGAACACATTGCTTTCAAAGCTTCCCTGTTCTGGGGGCTAGATAGAAGGCTGATATGATGACTTGTTAAGGCTCTTTCTGGTTCTGTGACTCTTAAACAAATGATTATATGTACCCTTACACATTTTGCCTTTCTGTGCTTTAGTTGGCCATGATTTTTCTCTCCTCTGAAGGCTGGTGATGGGCACACTGGTGCTTCACAGATGCCTCAGACAGACCCGTTGTCCTCCCATCTTTGAGCATTACCTCATCCTCTTCTGGTTAACTCCCACTGACTGGCTCTGAATCAGGCAGCCTCCATATCCCTTGGTATCTGCTGTTAAAGGCCAGCCATGACTCAAGAGTATTTTTTAAAGCCTTGCAAAGCAATTATAATTCATTGTCCTTAATAAAGTTGGCTCCACCTCAGCACAGCGTTATGTTTTCCTTAGCTACTCCTCGACTTGAGGAATTACTGGTTCTTTTCCCCTAGAGGGACATACCATTTTTCCTGATACTGGCAGGACAGACAGATCATCAGCACCAGTCTTGCTGCGCTGAGACAGAATGGTGCAGGGAGGAATCAGGAAGTGGGGTTGAGGAAATAACCTCTCCACCAAAGAGCCTTGACTGTGATCCTGGGCTTTGGTTTGGAGGGAAAACAAAAAGCCTAATTACAGAAACATTCCTTGTTGCCACTGATCTTGAATGCTGCTGTTGCTGCTCTGAGTTTCTAAAGATAGCTCCATTCTTCTACTTGAATCTCTGCAATTGTACTGTATTGGCCTTCTGTCTTGTCACACTGTTCTCAGAGTTCCAGTCTGCTGGCTCTGCTGTTTGCAGTGTCTGTCAGACTAATAGGAGGGGTAAATGCTCCAAGCTGAGCAATTCTTGCTCTCACAACTTGCACGTCTACACACAAATGTTCAACACTTCTGCTGAATCCCAGAATGACTTGACTGTTCTTACAAAAACCACTAAATAACTTGCTTTTCTAGAGCTCGTCTTTATTGCTGCAGATGTTGATCCTTCTTCCTCCCTCATTCCCAAGAGATACTTATTTACTCATTTTTGCATTGTTTGATGGATATGCACTGAATGTTTAGGATTAGCTGTCTATGTTACACATTTAAATCCCCATTATTTTTGTCTACAGATCAGGTAAGATGTCCTAGAAATGTCCCATCAATAGCTACTCAGCAGCTTAGGTGTCCAGTTTGGAAAGCTTGTGGGAGGCCTTGGAAATCAATGTGTTATTGTCAGAGCCTGCCAAATACAAACAAACTTTCTTCCAGGAAACTTTGAGAAGTTCACGTGAGCTGCAACTAAAGCACAACTTCTGGCTACGTGGGCTCAGTGTCTAAAGCAATAAGATGTCGTAGGCGCTAGGACTCCGTAGCAATTTTTAGCCTGCCTGATGTGGTGGTGGGGTAGACGTGAATTCAGAGATCAGTATAATTAATGTGCACTAGTTGTTCAGAAGTTTGTTGTCAGACTTACAGAGTGGGAAACAGCTCTGTTTTCTGGGTGATTCCTGTGGAGTAGTGGCATTGCTAATGAGGACTCTGGTAGCTCAGCAGCAGCACTGGCTTTAAAGCTATTTCCATATATCTCATTGAGCCCTGCCAGAGGGACATCACAGTCCTTGCTCCTCTGCTTTCTAAATACTCTCTGTATTCACAGGCCTTTCTGTTGTTTGGGTTTGGGGTTTTTTTGATTAATAGCCCGATGGACAAATGTTTGTTTCATCTCTTTGTGTCTATTTTGGTAGCAGTAGGACCTCTTTGCTTAAAATCTATAATTTTGATTGTGCCCCTTAGAATTTGAAGCTGTGGGGGTGCTTGCTCAAGTGTACTCTGTCCCGAAAGCCTTCTTCTCTCCCCTTTGAGAGAGATGCTCATTGTAGTTCTGGTGTGTAAATAGTGTTTGAATTGTAAATAATAGCATGCAGATTAAATGATTCTTGCACATTACTGCTTTTCACCTTGAAAGTGTTTATTATGGAGAGGAAAGGTGTCCACCAGGAGAGTTTGCTGCTGAGTTCTGAGTGGTTGTCCGGGCTGTCCCTCGCCCCGATGGAGCAGCAAGAGCACCTCAGCTTCCTGCACTCGTGTGTCTGCCCAGTGGGTGGGTGGCTGCACCTGAGGAAGGTGAAGCCCTGGCCAACCTTTGGACCCTGGTTAGTGGCAGGACCTCCCTTGCCTTTTCCCTTTGCTGCTTGGTGTTAGAACAGCATTAGACTGTAAAGTGGAGAGTTGGTGGCAGCAGTTATGGGAAGTTGCCATCGCTTGTGGCAGGACTAAACATGGTGCTATAAGAACTGTCCTGGACATCAATATGTGTTTTTACTACTTTAGAGATGCCCTTGTTAAAATTGGTCTTGGTGAATATGGTTGGTTACGAGAGAAACTGTTGTCTGAAGTTTTGATTCTGTTTCCCTTCTTGCTGTGTATGTCCTTTGGGTGCATTGAAATAGCAGTTCTGCAAATACCTAGGAAGGAGATTAGACCTCAAAAGGCATCAAGCACTGCTGAATGTTCCAGTTCCTCCCATTTTTGTTTTTTCTCTGAATCTTTTTCAGATAGCTGTGAGAGGTGATGAAACTGTCTAAAACAAATGAAATAATACTACCCTGATCCATTAGTTACCAAATTTTGGCCCTTGAAAAAAAAAGAAATAAAAAAAATCTGTCTCCCTTAACAGGCAGTATATGAAGAAGTGTTGTACTACTAGTGTGCACGAGGCGGCACTGCTAGCTGTCTTTTGTGTTTTGGCAATATAAGCGTGTTAATAAAAAGCTCCACCTGTATGTGTATTCATGTTCATGCTGTGTACATAGTAGAGATGGACCTTGAGCTCTGGGGAGATTGGGATGTGGGTTTGTGACTCAGAGCTGTTTCTGATACGTATATTCCAGATTAGTTCCAGCTGAATCTTTCTCTCTGGTTCATCTGAAGATGTACAGCAAGGTGTCAATATTTACCCTTTGTGTATCATTCCTTTTTATACGAATGTATTCTCTTGTGTTCCTTTTTTTATCAGTTGTAAAATTGATTGTAAAAGCCAAGTACACTTACCGATTGAAAGTATTGCTATAACAGAACTGCATGCCCAGTAGAGTTTGACTTGAGCTTTAGTTTTCTGATTTCAGACTGGTTCCCTTCAGTTTAGGAGAAAAGCATAGATAGGTGCATAATGTATTACTTGTCATCTTTAGCGTTATACTGTGGTATTGTATCACATGCTGATCTCAATGGATGTAACTGGAGTCTACTTAGGAAGTTAATGCAACTTCCTGGTAATTCATTTTAAGCTATTGAAAATGGTCTTGGTCATGCTACTTGTGTTCTTGGGTTTTTGTTTTTTAATAGAGGCATTTTTTAGGAATGTTTTAATACACTTACGATGGACAATACAATAGTTTTAATAGTTGTGCAGTATTCTGTATTTACTTGAAGTAAATCATTTTATATGCAATTTGTTAGATAATTACAGTTTTATAAATAAAATTGTGTGAAATATGATGTTGTGAATGTGTATGTACTCTTGATGTAGCACTTAATATTAAAAATAGAAAGATACATTCATGGAAAGTTCCTCCAGGAAAAGATCCTTACCTCCTTTCTTCCAAACTAACAAGGGAAATAAATCCTCATCTCTCATATGAATGGTAGAATACTGTGTTCTAATTAAATCACAAAATATGCTTATGCTATCAGTGGCTGCCCTTAGGTGAATAATAAGCAGACATAAAAAACATCTCCACATGAAGACATCCCTTATTTGCTGTCATCTGTTGTTGAAGTCTCTGCCTAATTAACATGCCCTGCTTCTTTCCAACAGGTTGCTGATGTTCCTCAGGCTGCAGTGGCTGTGCTCTCTCTAGAATTATTCTGGTGACTCTGGTGCGTTCAGAAGTTGTTGGTTTGCAAGACTTAGACAAATTCCCACCTCCCTTTTCAAAAGTTTAAATAAGTGCAATGTGTCCTTAAACAGACGTAGTGAGAACTGACTTACATTATTGTGCAGGTAAAAACGGGTAATGATGTCTTGAGCTACTTTGGATAGAGGAGGAAGCAGACCTTCTTTTTTAAAAAGTATTTCAGAACATTTAGGTTTTGTACACAAGATGGCACTGTGAATTTAGAATCATGTCTATATCCAGATTGAGGTCTAATGCCTTTTGCATATTTCAGGCATTCGACGTTTGTCTGTATGTATGGAAATGATTTGGCAAAATAAGCATCTAAACTCGGGACAGATTGACACACAAACACAGGAATGACCAAAAGTTAACAAAGAAGAAAAGCCTAATAGATGTGACAGCCTTGGATAAGCATTTTCCTGATGGAAAGGGAGACTAGGAGTGGCTACCTGCCATCTGTCAAACTCTTAACAGACTTGTATGCTGATTCTTGAAGTTGAGGCTAGTTACCATTTTGAAACAAATGATCTTTTCCAGTGGGTGCTCTGGATGCAAGGCCAGTATTCTTGGGGTTTGTGCCTTACCCAGAGTGAAGCTTCTTGTAATAAGGACACTGAAATGTAAAAACACGTGGATGTGTTCACTTTTCTGACAGTGAGAGCTGGGCCTTGCAAAGTTTGTACAGATGCCAATGATGCCGGTGACACTGAGGGAGATGCTGTCTGCCTTGGGGTGTGGCCGTAGGGATTGTTCTGGCTTGGCTGTGGTGGCATTAAGACAAAGAGAAGGCCCCATGTCTGGCATTGCTGTCATAGAAACAGCCTGAGCAGCAGACATCAAGCTTTGCTTAGATGTAATCTAGCTAGTAAACATCTAATTGAAATTACTGTCAGTGGTTTCACTTCACTTGACTTCAGTCCAGTGAGTAGTGAAATGCATGTGATAGTAATGTCCTTAGATCCCATTTGTTTTTAAAGGTGCCTAGAGGATAACTATATAGAAGTGACCTGGAGGCTGCAGCATGCCTCGGGACAGCACAGCATTTGTGTGGCTAGACAATCTCCTCAATTACCTTCATCTGTAACATACACCCATCTTTGCCCTTACGTGGGCTTTCCTTCCTAAGCTCAGCACAGATTTTATCTAGGAATGTAAGTCATTTGAAATTCCACCCAGGGAAACCATCTGAAAGTAGGGTGTCACCAGTGGCCTGTGTTTATGCTTGTTGTGACAATGGTATTCCTGATATATATTTGGTTATGAGAAAGAGCTAATGCTTAACCACAGCTTGAGTCAGACAACTAAACGGGAATTCTGTCAACACTAGTTTGTGTGAGCACTTAACAGTTTATACCAATGTGAAAAGGAATAGTCTCTTTCTAGAACTAGGCAAGGTGTTGATAACTGGCCTTTCAAATGTTATTTTGGGTTCTGTTTAAGTCAATAGAAAGAGTTTCTGTGCACGAGAAAACCTGGGCTTTTGAGGGCCTGTGAGCTGTTACTGTAAACATGCTGCACTGCTGTTGCAGCAGTGCAGAGGTTCTCTGTTATTTGGAGCCTGATGTCACAAGCTCCTGGTCTGTGTTGACAGCTTGCACTCTTGTCAGTGGCTCTATTGCACTAGCAAATGCCTTTTTGAATGTGTGTTTTGTTGTTTTGGTTTTTTTGCTGTTGTGCAGTGTGGTATTGGAGGCTTTTTCTGCATGTTTCTGGCACTGGATTAAATGGATGTGGAATCTCTGCAGCGTGAAAATTCCTGTAGCATCTGCTGTGTTTTGGTATGATCTGAGAGCTTGAGCTGACTACTGAAGGCAAGTTTCTTTTCATACCCAGCTTGTGTAAGCAATCTCTTTACCCTCATGACTGGCATCTTCCCACTGCAGTATCTGAGGGATCAGCAGTGGTGTCATGGAGCTTGGGAATTAATTTGTGAAGGTCAGAAGCAATGGTCTGCAATTACCTGGCTTGGGATCTCATAAGTGCTTGGACTTTGGGTTTGCTGCCTCTGCTGGTAAGAAAAGGAACTTGAAACTTCTGAGGCTGGCACTTCACTGGGAATGCTGAATTCACTTTAAAATGTTATAGATCTTACGACCTTCATGCATGGTGGGCTTGATGAAGCTAGGCAATGGTATCACACAGTCCAAAATAACATCTGCTGACTTGCTGGAAAGCACTATCCCAACTGCCTCCTTGTTTTGCCCATGTGCTGTCTGCTGGTTTGCTCACTGGCATGTTATGGACCTACAAAAGAGCAGCTGTGAGATAAGATGCTCTGACTGGCAGTTTTCCATCTCCCTTACCTAAGAAAGGAGAAAAAGGAAGTCTCTTGCATCTCCCATTTCTCACTCGCTGGGCTTCTGTTGAACAGCTGCTGCAAGATATTCCTTTAAAAATCTATCTATAGAACCCCCCGAGGAAACAAAGAAGCAATCCCAAGCAAGCCCAGGAGCACTCATATGCACATGGCTTTACAGAATAAGGATTGTATCATGCATTGCTGCTAAAATGCATGATTGTTACGCCACACAGTGCCTCTGTGTGAGCACACACAGTGAAAGTGGTTGGAATAGCTTCCTTAGTATCTGCTCAGCTGAAAGGCCGTGATTGTGTTGGGCCAGAGCCAGGAACAAAAAGAACTCACCAGCGCGTGGTAGTGCAGTCATGGCTTCTGTGTGGCATTAGAAAAAAGGACAAACCACGGGGTAAAGTGAGAGCACTGAAATTTTTATTTGTTACCTCTAGGTACCACGAGTTTGACATTAATAGGCAAGACCAGTGAATGAGCAGCAGTACATTGCATTCAAACCTGAATCTCCAAAGCACCAAAAATTGAGCAAGATTTACTTCTTAATCCTATAGTCAGCACACTAGCCTGGACTTGCTGCATCTCGTATTGTCCCTAATTTAGTAGTACATTTTTATTCAGTTAGGGGGCATGAGGAAAGAGTCAATTGTGTAGTACCACTTCTACATCATCATAGGACTACAACATGCACATTCTATTACGTGGCCCAAGCTACAAGAATACAAGTAGAACAGTTACGGGTGGAGACAAGTTCATGTTAACACCACCTATGAATTTGTAGAAACCTTTTTGGACGGGTACCTACAGCAGTTCATCAATTTATGTGGGAACATTACACGCATGCACAAGTGATACAGTGGAAAACATAGCAGGAGCGGCAGCAGGACAGAGGACAAAGGTGAAATCTGTGATGGGATGCACTGGAAACAAGACCTTCCTCAGCTCTCTACAGCAAGTCTCTGCTCTGTTAGCGAGGCCTGCTGGGCAACAGTTTTGTTCTCATGGCTGCGGAGTTTTGATATGACTTCTAGAAACGCCATGCTCTGCACTTCCTTTTGAAGAGGTTCTGGAAAAGGAAATATTAAAAGAAACAGTGCTTTGTATGAGACAGGCAGAAGAAAATGGTGAGAAACTTTTCTACTAAACCTTGTACACACAAGCATGCAGCTGTGAATATGCATAATCTGGTTATTGTTTATTTTTGGAATTGCTTTTGAAGATGGAGAAACAACTTTTCAGGGCCTCCAGCACATGAAAACTACATGGATTTCAGGTAATGATGAATGATGAAGCTGCTGCACAGCACTTAAGGCTATCCAGCTGGATTGCCTTCCATAACCAATGTTTAGGAAGTATTTTTAAGTGAAAACATTTTTTTGGTTTATTCTTTAAACTAGCCTAAGTGAGCTGGCCGTGACAGGCTCATGGCATCGTTTGTGTGTGTCAACTCTTAGCGTTGTGTGGGGGTGTGGGATGGGTTCTTAATGGATGTGGCACCACCTGGTCACTGTTTGCTGTCCCTTTACAGCTCAGCTCTGAAGCTAATGCAAACACAACATGCAGAGCGTTGCCCATTGCTGTGCATATGGATGCAGTGTTTATGTGCTACTCAAAACTAGGACACACTGTCTTATGATTCTGATCCTGGATTGCATATTACTTATTTTTTGTATTAATTAAGAGAGGTTGGGAACAACTCATAAAATTAAGCAATTTGTAAGAAATTTGATGAGTTTTCTCAAAGCCCTGTACTCTGAATATCTCACAGTTTTGATCTAAAATGGTTGGTTTTGTTTCATGCCTCTGTAGTGAAATCCCACTCAGCAACAAATGTGAATAATTTTGCTTTCCACATGTTGCTGGGGCCTAATCTCTGAATTTCCCTGGAGAATACTCAACCACCTGTTTCAGATAGCTAAGCTTTATGCTGCACTATTTACTTTTTTTTTTTTTAAG
The DNA here is from genome assembly GCA_037013685.1 of Acridotheres tristis. NCBI lineage: Eukaryota > Metazoa > Chordata > Aves > Passeriformes > Sturnidae > Acridotheres > Acridotheres tristis. The sequence continues at coordinate 21,498,848 of CM072888.1, read as the reverse complement.
CAAGCTTTGGCATTTGTTCCCATCTCTACCTACAAAACTTCTCTTTCTTATTTCTTATTTTTAGTTCTCATGCAGTTTAACCTCTATCATGTAAGAGCTGGAACCTCTCATGCTGCTGTGCGCCTGAACGTGTATGTACAGACTGATGTCAGTGAAGCTGTTGGGGTGTTCATGCTGTGTGTGCACTTCCTGCTTTCTCCTGAGCTATCAACATGTTTAAGCAGGCACTTCACTGTGCTTTACCATGGCTGGTAACATCCAGTTTCATGGAGGCTCTTGCCTACAGAAGACTCTGCTAACTAAGAATGCTCTGCTTTGGATGATTCTTCCATTTTCCATTGTCCTAATTTTTCTTTCCCCATCCATTCATGCAGTTGCAAAGGAACTTTCAGATGGAAAGAATCACATAAAAATAAGTATCTGTTAACCGCTTAACACCACTTGAAGTTCAGCAAACACAAATGCAGAGTTCTTCACTGGGGAAGAATAACTCCAGGCACCAGCACAGGCTAGGGGCTGACCTGCTGGAAGCAGTTCTGTGGAGGACTTGGGTGTCCTAATAGACGAAAAGCTGTCCATGAGCCAGCATTGTCTTTGTGGCCAAGAAGGCCACTGGTATCCTGGGGTGCATTAGGAAGAACATGGACAGCAGGTAAAGAGACCCTCTGCTCAGTCCTGATAAAGCAACATCTGGAGTGCTTTTGTCCAGTTCTGGGCTCCTCAGGACAAGAAAGACATGGAGTTCCTGGAGTGCATCTAGTGGAGGGCAGCAAAGATGATTAAGGGACTGGAGCATCTCTCAGAAGGAAAGGCTGAGGGAGCTGGGCCTGTTCAGCCTTGAGAAGAAATGACAGAGAAGGAAACTCATCAATGTCTGTGAGTATCTGAAGGGAGGGTGTGAAGAGGACAGAAACCAGGCTCTGCTCAGTGATGCCAAGCAACAGGACAAGAGGCAACAGGCAGAAGCTGATGCACAGGAAGTTCCACCTGAACATGAGGAAGAATTTTACTGTACAGGTGACTGAGCACTAGAACAGATTGCCCAAAGAGGTTCTGGAGTCTCCCTCACTGGAACTTTCTGGATGCAATCCTGTGCCATGTGCTCTAGGATGGCTCTGCTTGAGCAGGGAGGTTGGACCACTGTGGTCCCTTCCAACTCGACCCATTCTGTGATTCTGTGAACACACAGATGTTGGCAACATCAAGTTAAATGTGATGACGGATACCTCATAACAAAGCATAGTAACAACAGCAGTCACTGGAGAATTAAACTAAACCAATAATTAAACCAGTGGAACTGTTTCTAGTCTTTATCGAACTATACTGGGGTCAGTTACTTTAAAAATAACTACATAGGTCTGATCACAGTAAAATAAGGAAATGTGGCTCATTATGTGGAGACAGTAATGAAAACAGTTTAGAGGCAACAGAACTCTAAGAGGTGTACTTTAGTATTTTCCCATGTAAAGAGCAATCAGCTCCTTGATCCTCCTCTCCTTGGTTAAAATAGTAACCCCCCCAAACTTAGAAATTAATACCAGCATTGCTCAGTTGTTATTCTTGTCCTTACTGATTTTACACAGGTCTGTTCAGCAGGAATCAGGGTCAAATGCTGGGCCTTAACTTCACAACTGCATAATACAGTGATATGCTGCTCTCTGTTCTCTGGAACAGGGTAAGGAGCCTTATGCCTTAGGCAAAGCTTAAGAGTGCACTGCAGACTGAACTCTGCTACTTGAATAACCCTAAAATACCCCCCGTAAGATAAGACTAGTTCGTACTCTGGTGTACAAGAGAGAGAAGTCTTTGGCTTTAAATACCTCTGTCAGTCTTGCAGATGACAAGATTCAGGAAGGGAAATGAGGCAGATCTTCTGAAGATGATTATTTCAGTTGGAAGCAGTGGAAATCAAGATCAAGACAAGTGAGGCTGACTGAACCTTTGGCAAAACGCTTCTGCTCTAAAATGCATGGATAGTCCCAAGTATGGCATGGCTCAAAAAGGTTGTGACTGTAACAACTAAGTTTATATTTCTTAACATTGAAGTGAGTGCTTACTGAGAGCTGAGGCTTGAGCACAATCTTTGCACACTGAGATGCGTATACTCTCTAAAATCAAATATTTGTTCCTATAAGATGGCAGGAATAAAACATTCACTTGCATGGATGTATAGGTCTCCAAAATTACACTTGTAGTAGGCATGGTGAACTCTGTTTAATTAAAAAAACATCTTTGTTTACAGACACAGCACACATTTAACTGTGGTAACTTTTAATCTAACAATTGAATTTCCATAAACTAATCTCTAGAGAACCTTCATATGTTTCACACTTGGCAAGTTGTGCAGACAGGCTCTGACTTTCCACCTTTCTGTAATTCCAGTTCTTTGTCATCTTAGTTGTCTGTAAATTTCTAAACCCTTATGGAATGAAATTTGTTCTCCCTCCACAGATTCAATCTTTCGTAAATAACTGAATGAAAGAAATGTAGCAACTTTTTGAAATCTTGAATGAGATTTCCCCATAACACCTTGCTCTCTTTTGTTTTGTGGTTTGTTTGCCCGCACAGGTGGGAAGTTGCAATATGAAACCACAGCCTGCTCCAACAACCTGTAAACAGCCTGACCTTTAGCAGAGGGTGAGCTCAGAGATGAGAGTTTACAGTGTCCAGCACTGATGTGTGTTAGTGCACGTTGTGCCTGGTGAGCTGAGCATGTGAGGGCTGTTGAGGGAAGGAGTCTTCCTAGAGACATAAATGTAAAGGTCCTTCCTAAATCACTATCACCTATCAATTACAGGGAACTTGCAGCTAGAAATGAAAATAAAGATCTTGTGATCTGCATATTTGCAAAGACGACTTGGTATTGTACAGTTTTAAATGCTTTTCATTTATTTCCTGTCAAAGTTTGAGCTAGCTGCATCCTATAGAAGCCAGGGTCAAGGTTCTGCAGTTAATATCCAAAACTGAGTTAACAGCTTCATCCTTGACACTACAGATAGACACTGTAGAGTCATAGTAAACTGAACCTTTGTGTCTACATCCATTGTGAACAAACAACCAGTCACAGTGTGTTTGCATATGCTCTGTGTTCAGCTGTAGGAGAGAACTACATTGCATACATAAATCCTGGGAAGCAGCCTTTCCTGAATACTCACCAGATCCTATAAGAGCACAGATCAGTACCATGGAGTTATATTTTATTTCTGGAGCACTCCTGTCGTCAGAGAGCAGTCTGTGTAGAATCTGAACAAGCTGAGCATTTTCAAGATCCTTTTCAGCAGTGACTGAAATACAAGTGAAAATTTTTAAGTCTGTAAGTGCCACTTGTTTTGACGCTTCCATGTGTTACCCCTTTACTGAAACATGATCTCTCACCAGAGTGAAAGTGAGGCTGGGGTACATAATTCAATGGTATAAAACTCAAGCACATATTTGATGGTATGATGACAAGAATCACAGTTCTTGCTATAAACATGTGGAATTGTCTAAGTGCTTGAAAGGACAGTCACAGAGTTTAATGATGAAATCCAGTCTTAATGTGCAGTAAACTGATGGAAAAGCCATGAGGCTTTCTAGCCATTTAGGCCAACCTGGAATATTTCAGCTTTCAAGACTTCCACTGCCTGAATTTGCTTTAGAAAATTCTGTCTGGGTAAATAGAGATTGCGTAGTTCTTGATTCCATGGTAGAGGGAGCTCAGGGTCCATTATAAAGCCTGTGGAAAACTTTTAAAGATCTCCATTTGAGTTACTGCCTCTGTAGCTTTCTAAGATACATGTATTGAATTCGGACTCAACCTTTAAATGCCTGAAGACAAGACAAAGAGATGATTCATGTGAATAGGAACATCTTTCCTTTTATTGAAAACAATTCCTTGATGTATTGGCAATGATTAGAAAGTTGAACAGAGCATTCCTGTAGTACACAATGGCAAGAGATGAAATCAAGAACAAAAATATATAAGGTTGTGTAGTTCCTTAGTTAAGAAGTAAGCAAATACAATAAAAAAAATCTCTGAGCATTTACTTTCTTGTTTAAGAAGCTGAGGTACTACAAACGCATACAAACGCAGGTCAAGACGTCATCATGTCTGCCTTCATATGGCAATTCTTACACTTATTTCTGGGTAATTTAATGAAGACATGTTGGGACATTAAGCACCTCCATGTATTCTATAGTTCTTACTTTTTAGGTAAATGGATGCTTCACTTTGATAAGCTCTCTCAAAAGCAAATTCCTGTGTAGGAATGTGGTCAGGTCATATAGTCTCTAGTATGTTCGTTTTGTGGGTTTTACCCCAAATCTGAAAGTTAAGCTGCAGGGCCTTTCTAGATCACACCACACACCACGGAGAGCAGATCCCATATAACCAGAACTCTCTCAGCAGTTTCCTGCATAACATGATGGCTTGCCTGCGTCTGCATGAACTACCACAGAAATACTGAAAGTCAGATGGAAGGAGGAGGCTAGTCTACATACTCTACATTTCCCTCGATGGCTTGGGCACAGACGGGAAAGGAAACACATCGAGTGAACTGCTGGGATACTCACCTAACTCTAGAGCTGCTATCAATGCCAGTGCAACGAGAGCTTCGTTTTGCATTATTACGTGTTCGCTGGTCGCCATGGTTACTAAATGCTTGATGCCACCACTCTGTACAATAGTCCTAATTACATCCTAAAATAAACAGCACAGAGATGAAAAACTTCTGCATTGCATACAAACTGTATTGAATAAGGGAACTGTCAGAGGTGCTGTGTTATCTGTGGGTAAGGGTACTCGTTGGCTTTATGCACATCATCAATGTACACGGGGCAGGGCTAGGTATGATCTCTTACTGCTCTGCAATTGTAAGGTACAGGTGTTAAACCAAGGCAGGTAACCCTGTAACTAAGTTAAGACACACATAATGAACTCTTTTCCAGGTTATACGGTGTAACTCAAGTTCTCGTGCTGTGCCATCAATCAGCAAATAATTAGGGGTTCAAAGTACCCAACAAAATATATACTATGGGTAAGGAACCACAAACATAATAAAGTTATTAAATGCTTCGTCTCTCTCCACAAATTTTCAGAGTTTCTTGAAAATATTCAGAGAGGTGAGATCACAAACCTTACTATGTAACAGAAATGGTGTACTTGAAAAGCTGTTTACACATGGACAGGAAAACGAGCAGTGGTCTCTTATTATGGAATTTTTCTTCAAATACAAAGCAGGTAAGGAAAAGGGAGATATGAGACACCAATGTGTTGGTTTCTGTTCTAAAGCCAGCTGTTAAAATGAACTGTTGTGCAGTACTGCTGCCCACTATCTAGGAACTTATAATGTCATTTAATAGACTTAAATGTATCTAAAGCAGATAAAAAATACACAGCTGAGATTCTGTTTTCAGGTCCAAAATTTCATCCAACTTATGCCACAAGAGATAAAGATTTTTGGTCTCCACAGGTATTTGTTAGGTATAATTTCAAAAGTGGTTCTGCATCTCATGTTTTCATCATCTTATATCCCAAAAATACTTGCGAAATGTTTGCCTGAAAAATCAGGTAACTTGGCATGCTGAAAGGAAACTGTTCAAGGAAATATGGAGTGGGTCTTATTATTTTTTATTTGTCCTATGAGTGCACAAAGGTTTGAAGTAGCATTTATTTCTTTAAACAACAGTATGACTTAAATTTTTCTTCTATATCTTAAATTTCCGTTTAAAACACTATCCCCCTTTCTTACACCAACCATAAGCCAAAATCAATAAACTGACATATGTGTTGAGAATGAATTATTTTTTTAGTCTTTGCACAGGCTTTGCAGTGGTGGTGTTTATGCAAGGAACAGACACAATAATAATCATAATCCTTGAAAACGAAAGTATTTTTAGATAATCATATTGCAGATACTAGCAGTCCAAATTATAGCGTAATGACCCAAGAATATCACATTTAAAGCCTTTTTTTCTTCCTAAATGACATAATGTCTGCAAGCATTTAAGTATTTTTATACTTTTCTTGAAATTATGTATTTTATTATTTGTGGTTTTCTGCTGGAACTCCAAAGTAGTTTTCAGACTGAGACAATCTGGGAACTGCTACCTTCTATTTGAATTGGTGTGGAATTTTGGCTATATAAGTCTTAGGAACCAATCAGCATCTTTGACATCAAAATGTTTTATATTGTAGGTGAACATCACCCTTTAAAAGGCAGTACCAAATAGATGACAGCCATCAGGTTTGGTGCTAGTGTGGCTGAAATCACAGGTACCTACTCCAGTTTTTTAGAATGACTAAAACTGACTGTTGCATTTGTAAATATTACTCCAAAGCATTTAAAATTAAAAGCCAAATTCAAACCTGATATTCTTAAGAGCCATACAGCTGTACTCATATTCAAACCTAGAGGGCAGCAAAAGCTTAAAAAAACCCTACCCTCTCAGCTGTTATCATTTTCATGTCAAATTTCTTCTGTGACTACATGCACCCCACAAAAATTAATTCACCTGTGATAATGCTGTTAATTTCTGCCTCAATATCTATTTGATTTCATCAGTAGTATCTCCATATTTAGAACTGAATTCTGTTGTCCTACAGAGGATATTTATTAAGTCTCACATCTGGGGTGGTGTTTGCCATCCATGCTTGCCTGTTGGGGACTGTGGGGAGGGGGCCAGAAAAAGTGAAAACCAGAAAAATGAACCCTGATAAGTTTTAGAGGCTGAACATAAAATGGATAATTGGTATATACAGAAACAGTGATGTTAGAAATCAGCAAAGATTTAAATCCCTGTAAGGCCTGTTGATTTGTTCTTGGAGACAATCAGTACACATCAGGCCCCTACTATATGTTTCATTTCATAAATGCCATGGATGAATGAAGAGGTCACTGTTACAGTCTGAGCTCTCCAATTCACACCTGCTATTTAAGCTCAGTAATGCAGCCAGTGTTCCTACCAGTGAACATACTAAAGGAAGTCTGAGCCTGAAATAGCCTGTCTCCAGAGGAGATGTGTTTGTCCTTTATAAGGCTGCTTTGTCTAATAATCAGCTGAACAAGAATGGTGGACTTGGACTGCTTAGGTAAAGATATTTGATTGATATGATGGGAGGGGCAGATTATTTTTTCCTAATGTTATACCTTTTGCCATAGATAAGCAAGCTTTTGTTAGGATTTGGAATAAATTATAATTTCTAATGATCCATCAGAATTTTAAAACTCTGAAATATGCTGTGTGAGGAGTAGGGAGACAGACTATTTCTGGATCTCAGTTTTATACAAATATATAATAAGATCCTAACAACTGAGTTCACTGATTCTTCATATATAGCATCATTAATACATAGAGAATACATCATGCTGAACTTCTGCAGGATACATTAAAAATAAAAATGAGTCAAGGCTTGGGCAGAGGTGATGTAACACATGAATACCCAAGCTGGCTTGCTAAAAGGATTGTAAGCTAGAGGGTTGGTTACCAACAGCAAGTGCACAGGTAAGTCTTAGTTCTGACAAGCTGACCTTTTTCGCCACTAACTTACTTTTGATTTGCTGTGTCGTATAAGTGCAGAAAGTAGTCTGTTGGACTCTCCCATCACACCTGCATGATCCTTTGCTTCACACCACTCCACCAACCGTTCCACCAGTTTTACGTTTTTGCCCAGCTGTTCAGCTGCTTCTGCTACATGATGCCGGAGCCAACAACACAACAAAAAGGTTGTCACTTTTTTTAAGCAAGTGCTAGAAAAACAAGCTGGAAGTTACTAACTTGGAGGAGTTAGAAGAACTTCACTAGCCTGCCCTACCAGTGGGAAAAGTCTAGGTTGCATTGAAGCAAGTAAAGCCAGTCAAATGAAAATAAAAAATCCAGAAAAACATTCATAATCCAGTTTATGATACAACTTATCAGTCCAGCTAATGAAGCTTGTGTACTGATTAAGAGCAGGGAAAATACAGGTGATATCACAGCCTCAACTGAGCTGTGAGCCAGCTCAGAATTAAAATCCAGAAGGGACTGCTACTAGAAGGGAGTGTGGTCATTTAGATCAGGTTTGATAGACTGTAAATCACATAAGTTTCTTCAAAAAATTCTATTTCACATCCAATAGCTTTGCTAAAATTAGAATGGATCTTTTGAAAAAATCTGTAGGACTGAGTCAAAAATAAATACACAGCTAATTTATCTCATGAACTGGTTTTTAGTAGACTTCTTATTTTTATAAATCCTCCTCCTGGGAACAAGTAAACTAAAAAGGTGGTTTTTCTTTTTGGAATTTCAGTCAATCAATTAAAACAGTATTATCCTGTTCCAAGGACCGAAGTATACCCAGGGAATACAGTAAGTGAACAACAAAACAGGAGTGGTAGCTCAAAACACTTAACACCTCAATACACACTTGTATTGTGACAGTATAAAGAAGTTCTAAAGTAAATAAGCATTTGACACCTATTTGGAAGGTCCCTGGTAGTCAGTTTAGGAGTTCTGAAAAGAAATCAATCCATATTCCTCTCCTTTTGCATATGTATTAGATTTATTCCATGACTTCAGGAATGAAATTTAGAGAAACTCTGCTTCTCTCTTTTAAGAATCTTGGCAGCATATCACAGACTGAACCAAAGAGAATCACTTAACATAGAGAACAGTTTATTTTTACCTTGTGCATCTATTAACATTCTTAATGTTCCCAGCAGCTTAAACTGAACGGGGGGCATCTCCGATCTGAGAAATTTCAATACAGCTTCTGCAACACCAGCTGATAGCATCTTAGCCTTATTTACAACTGCATGAATAAAGAACAGGGATTTATATAAAAAACTTTTCTGGAAGATGCAGTTTATTTCAGAGCTGATCTTGAAGCAAATTTTCAGATGTGGTTTGAAAAAGAGGTTGTGAGCATAGACTTCAGAAACAGAGTGAGCTGGTGATGCTGTGTTGTGGAAAAATGCCACGGTTCCTGTGAAATTACATGCTTTCTCCTGCATGCAAATCTAACTTTCTGTGTTCAGCCTGAGCACCACCTAAGGGGTAGACTCCTCCCTTTGGTATAGGAAAGGCATCTTCCACAAAATCCATCAGGCAAAAGCCCAGGCCAATACTTGCACCCCCAAATATGAAGAAACTTCTCTGAGTCCCAACCACACTCTTCTGTTTCTCACAGGCAAAGGAACTAAAGCATCTAATTAACAGAATAACCTCTTACCCAGTTCCAATACTTCTTACAAACAACACTGTGGCCTAACATGTCTATAGTCTTATGTTGCCTTCTTCCCCTCTCCAGCCTCTCTTTCATCCTTTCCACTAGTCCATGTTCTCCACTTTCACAGAGATCTCTGAAATGCATTTAAGGTGCAAACCTTGCCCAGTAGTGTACTTGGAAAAAAAGTACTTATTAGGTATTTGAAATAGTTTTGACACAGAAGCTCATCACTGAGGTCAGTTATTACTTGCTCATTTCTTTCTAAGAATGTACAAGGATGGTTATGTAAGTCTCTGGCAGACACTCTTCAGCATAGGCCACAGGGAAGCTGAATGCTGGAAGTGAAAAGAATGACTCACCTGAGAGAGGTAAGCAAATGGAATACTGCTAAACCTCAGTGGGTCTAGTTATGTATGCATGATCATTTCTAACAGTTATGATTTGTCAAAACTGAAAGTAGTAAAATAAGGTTAAATGGATGAAAGACTTATTTTTGGCTTGGCACAAGTAACCATATACAAACAGATTTGCTTTGTTGTTTTGTGCACTACCTTTATGCTTGAGTAATCAAAACTCATACAAATTAAGTTACTAAAAACGACAAATAAGCATTCAGCTTACTGCCAACAAACAGTACTAATTGCAATAGGCTATTCTGTCAGTCTAGCTCCAACTCTAATTCGGCAATTTTCAAAGTCTTAAGTAAGATGCAATGTTTTAACGAAGTGGGCACTGTTCTTTGGTTGGGACCCTCAGCTGTGAGACAGACTGCAAATGAACAAAGCAAAAAGAAAAATAAATATGCCGTGCTCTGGACAAAAAGGGTTGAGAAATTATATTCAAGGCCTCCTCAGCTCCTTGCCAATTAGAAGGCTGCCCTTTCTTTGGTGGGGGATACTGTGGGATCAAAGTGGCAAAGGACAGTTACTATGCCTGTGATGTATTCAGAACTGCTTGTCTCAACTGCTGTGCAACAGACACAAAAGCAGTGATGGGCCAGAATGAAAAGCTGCAGTCTGACCTGCAGAGGCAGGAGTGTCAGTCAGAGCTCCCACCCACATTCCCTGGGGGGTACAGTGGGAGAACAGCATTTCACCTTCGGATAGTTAGCAATGCAAAGAGAGGCTTACCAGGAATAGCCAGGTTTCTGAGAGCACTCAGTGCAGCGTGCTGCACAGTTACATTTCCATCCTCCACATGTCTGTCTAGCAGATCCATCAGCTTTTGAACTATGCCATTATCCACCATATGGATGCAGTTTCCGTCTGTGCAAGATGTAACAAGTCACTTGTGAAGGGAAGATTATTACTAAGATTTTTACAATAGCTTCTTATGAAATAGAAGCGTTATTTCCTTGCTCCTTTTTAGATTTTATTGTTGAGAATTTGACCACTATCATCTGTGAGAATTGCAGTGCTCATGACAAACTTACAAGAGTGATAGAAGAAATACTGAAGAAGGCAGAAATCCCCTATACCTCACTACAAATGAAAATAATATTTTAGAAGTGAGCTTAATGCTTTTGAGGATTGTAAAGTTTAAAACTAGTGATGTTGCTGTGTAACTCAACAGCAGCTTTACTGCAACGCAGTTCTTTTTTGTAGCTGTACAGACAGAGCATGATAGAAGGGCACACATAAATTTACATGAGCTATTATGGCATGTTCTTACCATTTCTGGCAAAATTTGCAATAGCCAGTGCTCCTGCAAGCTGTAGCTGATGACTATTGGAAGGAATCCATGAAAGTACTCTTTGGAACACACTGCCTTTTCCTCCTTCAAATAACTTTTGCATGGATTCATCTGGGGTAAAAAGCACAGAGTCAGCAAACCAAAGTGTTTGTTAGGGAAACTTCTTTTTGTATTTGTGAAGCTCTGCTGCTTCCACTACAATTAATCTAGTCCGGCAACGAGGAACAAAATCTGACCTGTTAAATGTTTGCCTGCTGGATAGCAGGTCATCTAGATTATTTAGAAAATTAATAAAAAGTGAAATTCAGCAGCCAAACAGTGTTACAAGTATATGCTGTTGCTCTAAGGAACACAGTGACAGCCCATACTTACCTCCAAGCAGTAACAGCACCATAAGATCAGAAGCTGTTTTAAGCTCTGCAATATCATCCTCTTTGTCACTGTCCACAGTCTTCTGGACAATCTCAAGTAAGCACTCCACCAAACCTGCTTCAACCAGCTGCAGTTTAATAACATCTAGAAAAAAGCATGGATAATAGGAGTCAGAATCAGGATTTTAAATGCATCTATCATACACACACATACAAGACAGACTGTAAGAAACAGTGATGTCAGTGTTTTGACTGACAACTTGTGTACATAAAACTGCAACTTCTTTATTATTTGTCTAACAGGCTCTCCCTGGCTCTGGACTGCCTTTAGAGCACAGTCATAAGCTGAAAGTGTATGGAGCTCTTCACTTCTAAAAATGAGGATATTTCTCTACAGCAAACTTCTGGCACCTCACTCATGGCACAGCAGACTCCTAAGGACTGTGCTGTGTTCACGCTTTCCAAAGACAGACAGTGTATGTGCCATTCGTTGAAAGGGCTGCAGGACGGGTGCAGAAAGGCCAAATCCAAAAGGTTGGGTTGGCAGAGAAGTTTGTTCTGGAAACCGATGAGGCAAACTCATCTCTTAGTTGTCATTCCAAACAAGGCTTGAGAAGGTAATAAATACTTTTTTTCAGGTGACATAGAATCTGGGAACAATACTTTTTCTCGTTTCTAAAATTACAAGATATTTAACAGATATTTCCCTTAGAATCTCCTTTACATGCCTAAACTCCTTTTCTGTTAAGAGGGAATGTCAGACTGTCATGCTATGTTAGGTCTTTTCATACACAGAAGTGATTCTGGTAGTTTTTGCATGCTGATTTTGAAAAATAGTCACTAAACTCTGCAGAAATGTGCAAAAGAAGTGGATTTCTCTCGGCTTTCTAGATGAAATGGTATTTTAACAAAAAGGTGTTTAACCCAAGTTAAAATATTTTTAGGCCAGGGCTTTGGAAATTTTTTTTCATGCAGTTTACAGGCAACACTTGGGAGAGGAAATGTGTTCTACCTCTGGTGAAGGATGTGTCTGACTCTCAGTTTCCTGGTGTCACTAGGCTTTTTGCCTCAGTGAAATTCATTGTTCCTCTATGAGCAGCGGACCTTCTCATGAACTTTGTAAGGAAATGCAAAATCTCCAGTTGGGATTTTTTTTTTTCAATAGGCACTTTTGCACTGAGGTGCTTTAAAGATAGAGAATTCCCTTAGCTATAGAATACTGGGTTGCAGATGTTCTGAGATTTGAAATTGAAATTTCTAGAACAGCATGCCCAATCAACAAGTGAATTATAAAAAAGCTTGAAACACTCCAACCACTAAAATCCAGACTGCAAATACTTAATAGAGATATTTTTCCCTTCTGACCTATTGCTAATTATCTACAATCAAAAGCACCTAAACAGTACCAGCAAAGTGAACTCATTTAAGTGTGCCTTGAATCTACAGTGGAAATGTTTTTCTGACTACCTCTCAACATCTGAGCATCTGAGTAGGGGTCAGCAGCAGTGAATTTTTCAAATGTTATTGCAACTAAGGAACATACTCTAAGAAAAGTTAAGCATTTGAACTAACATATGTCAAATACACAAAAAGTTCAACCCTGTTTTGTCAGTCTCTGAGGATGGAATTAGCTTAGAGAAACCTGTAAATTATTATGTAATAAATTATGTATTTGGGGAAAAATGTGCATTTTTAGTACTGAAAAAAGGAATCGCTTTCCATGCCACTTAAAATAAAAGTCAAAATAACTTTTTAAATTGAAGTAAAAGTTTATCCCAACTTATACTTTGTAGAACAGATGCACACAGAGTGTGTATGCACAACAGAGTAGAATGAAACATAAATCTGAGTTTGCAGTTCTATCTAGCAATCTATTCAATTAAAAAAAGCTTTAATGCTGAGATGGTTAAAACAAGGTTAGAAAGCCATCAAATACTGTGATGTCTTCCCTACACAGAACTGCTTCCCATATCAGTCCAGCTCCACCTGTTAACTCATTTCTTCATTTCCATTAAGGACAGATGATACATTGTACAAGCCACCTTGGTCTGATCCTTTGTTTCTCTGGGAGGAACATCCCAGAGGGGTGATCAGGGCTGCACATCAATTCCTGCTGTGGCTTGAGCAGTGATTCAAACTCCCAGGGGCTGCCTGGGGCTATGTAAGATACACCACCAAACACTCAAATTAAATTCATATGATCTCTCAATGAACAGTAAGGGCAGAGTGTCCAGCCCTTAGGTCTGCAATTGACATGTCCCTAGCAAAAATAATGTTACAGGAAATGGAACTGCCAGTGGCTCTGTGATTCCAAGAAATGATGTCTTGGTGCTCCAATGGTCTGTGAACACTTGAGCCACTGTTTGCAGACAAATGTTGTGAAGCTCTCTAAAAAGCAGCTATTGAGATTCCCACTGTGTGCATAGGGCAATAAAAGATAACATATTTGTATACAGAGTGAATCAGCGATGGAATTAGCATCAGCAATGTGCTGGCTCTTGTCATATGCTCAACAATTAAGACCTATTCACTTTTCATGAAACTACAATTACAAGGGTCAGCCGTGGTGGCTTCAGAACGAGGCAGCCCATTACTCTGCATTTAGTGCCTGAAAAAGACACTGATATACTCAAATAAAAAATACACATAAAAGAATGAGTAAAAGAGTAAAGAAAAAAAAATTCTCACCATTTTCTGCTAGGGGTGCCAAAACTTCAAAAATCATCTCTTTTTTATCATGCTCTATTTGCTTCTTGAACAGTTTCACAAGCTCTTCAGCAATGTTTGTGTAGGCAAACTGCTCCTTACTTGACTCTGTGAAGCAAAAGGAGAAATTCAGTATAAAGTAACCAAACCACATCAAAAGGTAGAACTACTTTTTCTCTTTGTTACCAGGTTTATTCAGTAGGATGATTAACTGCTCTTCGCAGACAAGAGCAATAGACTCATGCTTGTCACAAAATGAAAAGATAAATGTCTAAGACTTTAAATGTACTTATCTAAATTTGTTATGGTTAAGGCTGTTAAAGATATATAAATATATGATTCAAGGCTGTCGGTCTGGTTTTGCCCAACAAAATGTAAGGTAGCTATAGAAACATTTATAGTACAAAAATAAGTCTTTTATTTCCCTCATCTTAACAGAAAGAAGAGCAGGTTATGTACTGATTTTTCTATGGGAAAGATGAATATTTGCACTGAATGCTTTAATATTTACTTGGTTTCATGATGGTGACATTTCTTTTGAAATCTGTGTGTGGCTGTTGCTGGGCCATCTCATACTGCACAGATACAGCGTGAAGCAGTTTTACAGATGGGCGAGATTCCTACCAGATTAGCCAGCAAATCTTCAAATGTACATTCTACAAAGGCATTTCTTATTCCATTGCCTGTATCATATTCCTCCTCACTGGCAGTATTACAAAGGATGCAGGTGACAGGGCTGGTGTTCTGCGTTCTCCAGTTGCCACCTCCTGAGGGCCATCTGTACTTAGAAAACCTTCCAGCACCTTTGCTATTGCTCTGGCAGATGCTTCGGATTACTTTACTGTAGAATTGACCCCAAGGACTTGGGAAAAGTATGAACTGCAGTCCTAGACACTTTGGTGCACATCTCATTATTGTTTTCTCTCACTTATGCATGGTTGCATAGTATATGCTATGTGGATTTATGATCTTTCCAGTATTTTACCAGATCCATCACTGTTTTGTGCCCTGTTTTGACACAGAGTAAGTCAATAAATGCTTTTCAGGGGGTCTGTGCAATGCTGTTGTCTCATAAGAGCTGAAAAATGACAAATCTCACAAAAAAAATTCCCTGAAGTTACAAGGCAAAAATAAAATATTACATTCACAATGTGATTGACTATTGCTTAAGGGAGAATAAAGTATTAAAAAGTAAATTAATTTTGGGCCAGTCTTAAAGAACGAGCACCTTTTCAGTGTGTATGAACTGGAAGGGAAGCAGTTGCTACGAAGTTTCTTTCCCATGGTTCTCATTACTCAACAAGACAGAGCTGGACCTTTCCAAAGAGGGAAAGGAAATTCTCAGTGAGTTCTCAGTGAGGCTAACATTTATTATATTTAATATCATTGTGGTTTTGGTTGCATTTAAGCACTAGAACTTTCCGTGCTAGTCAACTCTTACCCTCTCTGCTGTGCAGACACAGTACATAGTGCCCATCTTGAAGACCTCTGATTTGTTAATTTCTTTAGTGCTACCTTGATGGCTTTTTCTGTTGTTGATTTGTTAAGAATTGTCTGCTGTAAATAAATGTATTATGTGTATGATCAGACTAAACTAGGTAACATGATACTTTCTCTGGCCTTGAAATCTATGAACTCAGGCCACCAAATACTATGAACTCAAGAGATGTATTTTTCATATTTTGAACTGCTGAATGTTCTTAGATAATATCGTACGTGCTATGTATTATTTACTCCAGTGCAAAAAACTCTCAACTCATAAAACTAGAATTTCACCAAACAGGTTAGCAAAAGAACAACAATATAAACCATAAATGTTAATAAAACACAGGCCTTTACAACCTATTGATTTACACATGGTTGCATTCCAATGAAAACTGATCTGCTTGCAAAGACATTGGATCAAAGCAGAGCCACAAACTTCAATTTAAATGAAGTTGTAACTAAAATTAACATCTATTCATGATTTATACATGAAAGTATTTAGACTAGAAAATGTTACAATTCTGCACCTAAAATAATATGCAATTAAAAAACTGTGCCTGCCTCAGTTTCATTCAGAGATTTTCATGAGCCAAATTTAATCGCGATAAAACACTGTGGAGTTACACCAGGATACAATACTTATATTATTAATAAATAATTCACATTAAGTAGCAGTGCTACGGAAATACTGCTTAGATGATTTAAAATGTGCTTAGTTGCACTGAAGCACAGTAACATAAAACATAAGGTTGAATTAAGTACATAAATAAATTTCAGTTACTGAAGAGCGGGAAAAAAAAAGAGACAACTATATATTCTAGAGAAAATATGCAAAATTTTCTTGTCTATTATTGTTGACTGTACCAAAAGGACTTGAACGAGCTTTTGTTAGTCTTGAACTGAGACTTAACATAATGAAAACTGGATGTAAATTTGAGATGAGTATTGTGGACTTACCGAGTTCTGCTAAATTGCCAAATGCAACAAGGCACATTTCTGTCAGAGCTGCATTTTGGCAATGAATGCCCAACAGTTTCACTAACGTAGGAATAACACCCATATTGATAAGCTGTGACTGCAAGGTATCTACATAAAAAGAGAGTACAACAGTGAGTTAGCATTTCTCTTCATAATACTGTTCTTTTAAACAAAAAAACATTTTTTCACACAAAGCAACTTCTAGACTAAGCAGCATAAATATGTGTCTCCTCTATTCTTCAGACTAGGATTTGGTCCAGATTTAAGATATGGACTCATAATTCTTGTCCCTGGCAATGTAAGGTATTCCCAGAAATATTCCTTCCTGATCTGGTCATAGGGTATAGTGAATTATGCAGCTACTGACAATTTTGTGGTTATCAGGTTCCTAATAAATGTCAGGTTTGATTCTGGGCTCACTGAGACTAGCTGACTGAAATTGACCTGAACTATGTCAGTGAAACAATGATTTATCTGAGAGCTTTTTCTATATACTCCTTTTTAAATTAAAGATCAAAACTGGAAAATTAAAATTAGAATGAATATAAACTGGCACTGAAATAAACATGAAAAGTTTTATAAACACAGGAAGTCACAATGTAGATTATGAAGAGCTTGAGAAAAAAGAAAGTTTAATAAAGACAAAAAATGGAAGGTTTAAGAAAAGTTCTTAGAAGCCATTCTGATAATTTCTTGCATAGGATGAAAGTTTATAGTATTTACAAGTAAGAAAAGTATTGCTCCTAGGTGTCTGCAAATAGAAAGATGCTTTGATGGTTAGGCAGAAACATGATTGGTTTAAAGGATTATTTATAACAGTATTTCCTCTTACACATTTTACCTATAATATAGCAAAGAAGAAAAACATTGTTTCACAGTTGAATAGAATGAAGCAGACATAAACACACCAGATGTTGTTTAGTAATTTTCCTAAACATCTTTTTTCCTTTGTTTCTAAAGCACTTCAACTATGTTTAATGTTACAAACTCAAAAAACAAGGATCCAAAGCCCAGTGAAGTCAAGAGAATTGTATTACTTTATTTAGCTTTTGGTCAAGCCCTATTGGGGAATTCTGGAGTGAGTTTGTTTGTTTCTTCATTTGTATGTTTATTATTTTTTAGTGCGGTTTTCTTGTTAAGGAATTAATTCTAGGCAACTGAAATCAGTTGGAGTTCTTATATCTGTGGCATCAGAGCCATAAAAAATAGCAGATTTTTACAGGGAGATAAAAACATATGACATCTGAAGTTTAGCAAATTTAGAATCATCTCATGCTCTCGAAAAACTCTTTGCCCTCAAAATTCTGGCAAGCATGTTTGAAATTTTCATATAATGAAAATTATGATACAATTCCCTAATGTTTAGCTCATTTGTATTCAGTATAAAATACTTCGATAATAATTATGAATTTGGTATATCAAGTAAGTAAATGGCATGGTTATTAGAGGTTATTGGGGATGAGCAGGAATCCTTATGGCTTGACATCTTTAATAAAAACTGTATTACTTACCAGTAACTGAATTTCCTTTTTTTGGGGGGAGGGATTACCTCTTCCACAGATTCATGGTCTTTAGTGAAATTTATGAGAACACCATGTCAGACACCAAAGAGCTGTTGAAGTTGTCAAATTTCAGGTAAGTACAAATTGTACTAGCGCATGCATTGAATGCCATTTTACCTCTGGCGGATGTGTGAGTCACTACTACACCCTCCTACTTCATTCCAAACTGACTGGAAAAATCTGTCTTTCAATAGGAAAACTGGGGAGAGAGGGAGATGGAATGTTCTACAGAGAAAATTGTTGTGTAGGAGAACTCAAGTTACTGGTAAATAATCTGGTTTTGTCCTTGGTTTGTAATTGTCTCCTGCAAACACTTAAAAATTCTGAAGGAAAACTGGTCGTCATGGAGAGTGGGAGAACAAAGACACAAACCACAAATGCCATAGAAAATTATTTGGAAAGAAATTGCTTTGTTACTAGACTTCACCTTTAGTCACTCTAAAAATCACTTTATCCAACTGTAATGGATAAAGAGACAATCTCTGTGTACTTCACTCCAACATTAGAAGCATAAACTCTCCATTTTGAGTAGGTTTTTTTTTCTGCTGTCTCTTTCTTCATACAAAATATATAAAAAGCCTGAAGGGAAACTACATAATCTTTGAAAGGAAATAGGAATCTTAAGAGCCAGACAGAAAGATATATCGTTGGTCAAGAGAGCCCGGAGTGCACTAAAGGACCTCTAGAATTCCCAAGTTAAACAAAAAATGAAAAAAACCTACATACTAAGAAAGAACAATTGTATTGGGTCAAAAGTCAGGTTGTACACCAGACTACATTACCAGTCTGATTTTCCCAGAGTAGAAGGATGGCACCTGAGTACAGGAAATATCTACAGTAGTAAGTGGTACGAATGGCATAACAAAAATTGACAATAAGGTAAACATTGCCTTATAAGTGTTAATTTAAAATTTATAAATTTTCTCATTTGACAAAGACAGGGCAACCCCGTGAGTCACAAAGCTGCACAGGAAGTTAGATCTTTGAAAATAAAAGGCTGCCAGCAGCTATTTGCTATGTTTATACTTAAGCCTGGGCTTGCCATACAAATTCTGGACCTGACATTTACATCTGTCATTATCACCAACAGGAGGCTCTTTCTCTAGCAAAGTCTATTAAGGACTTCAAGAGAAAAGTATAGGCATCTCACTGGTATGGAGACCTACAGTTCTTTTTAGTTCAAATAAATTAAAAGTATCTAAGTGGTTCAGTCTCAGCTCGAAGGACTGCCAGCAGTTCTCTCTCTGTCCTAGGAAAACAGACTGTGTAACTTGGACTGTGTATCTTCACCTTTCTCTGCAGGAAGTGTCAAGTGCCCTACTAGAGCAGGAGACAATTTTGGGGAAACAAGCATCCATCCTACAATCAGTTGCCTGGCACAGGACCAAAGCGAGCTGTGACGCCAGGCAACGTCGTGTTTCAGGATGAAACAGCACTTCTGTCCGTTTCCTAAGCAGAACTTTATACATAGAGAGAAAGAAGCATGAAAAACTGAATGCCTCTTCTGAATTTATGACTTAAAACCACAATTTACACTGCTATCACATGTTGCAGTATGCCTGTGTGTTCTTTTGGGGTGAAAAGCACTGACAGTGATGCTGTACAGATGCATATACAGGTAGATAAAAGGCAATCAATACATGCGCCAGCACAAAGAATTACCTACCTAAAACTTGAATTTCAATGGCTCCATGTCCTTCGGTGACACACATGGAAACTCCAAAGAGTAAGATCTGAGGAGAATATCCCAAATTGAGAACTTTATTGGGGACATTTTAGTTAAAAATGCTGATTTAGGCTAATTCATGATTTTGAAAAGAATTTCAGAAAACAACTCATCATTTGTGTCCCATCAATAACTGTGACTATAATGCTAAAGGAAAAGTACAGACTGATGGCATAATTTCATACGCTAGAGAAACCTGCTTGCAATCCCCACAGCTATGTTAAATCATGACAGAATATAAAAGTGATTGTACTGATTGTCTCACTATGGTAAAGAACATTTTATCTGCTCTTACACACTTTAGGTTACTTTGCAATTAAGTATATTTAGGTCTTGAAAGCATGCTAGGCATCTATAGCTGTGATGTAAATGAAACAAAATCCATGGCAAGCATGAAAATTAGCAAAGGTAAGTCTTAGGAGGAAGCATTACTGCAATATTGCAATAAATCTCCCTTTCATTTCTTCTATATTTACATAGCTTCTGCAGATGGTCAACAGTGCACATCAGAGCCCAACATTCATTCCAGTTGCTAAGAGTTTTGTGAGAATAAGAAAGGCTCAGCAGTTGTATGATTTAACATCAGGATATTTTCATGAAGGTGCTGAAGGAAAGACAATCTTGACAGACTGAAGTTTGCTATGAAATGAAAGGAGGCAGCAATCTATAAACGTAATTTTTATCTACATATATACGCTCATATTTGTAAATACTTTCACACATGCATACTGTATCCAGTTAACTTCTGATCTCCAATTTGACTACCTAATAAGCCAATTGGCCTAGTTCTTCCATAATTTCTGCATTTATTTAAAAAGCCTCCATAGTTTGTTTTACAGATCTCGAGAGACAATTACTTTACCGTATGGACTGATCCCATTAGCTTGCAAATAGTCTTGGCTTACAGGATTATGGGATCTGCAGAATAACCACTCATATTTCTAACTTTTTTACGTGAGCGTTTGCAAATTATTGTTAGTTTTATTTGATTAGTTATTAGTTTTCCCCTCTTTATCCAAGCCTGCTTTGCTTCTTGCTCTCAAGCAGATTAATAGCTACACAGAAGCTAATGACTGAAAGCAGGGATGAGCTATTTGTGTCTGATTGAACTTGGGTAGTAAAATACAATTATGACAAGAAGGCTGAGATAACCTGGGCTGAAGGCAAAGGGATGTTTTCCATCAGAAAAAAACCCCTCACTTCTAGCAGTGCAATTAAATATCAACACTTTTTTTCAAAGCTTAAAAGAACTGCAAGAAATGCCGAAGTTTGAGTTTGTTGTCTTAACAATTGTAGTTACTAATGAAATGATATCAAGGAAGCAAAGGAAGAACTGGGAGACAGTAAGCAAAAATAATTCCTGAACACAAGCAGATGACACAAGAGCCTTGTAAAAGGAATCCTATTTTTAAAGCTTAGATAACACTGTTATGACTGGAGTTAAAATTGCAAGCTGAGTGTCCAGAATCAGGATGAGATACAACAGAATGCTCCATTAATTTGCTCTGTTTAGGAAAAGGAAGTCTTACTTGTAGCTGCTCCTTATTTGCCTTTTTTGTAAAACTCATGTGTGATAAAGCCCTAAAGTACTCAAGACTGAGTCTCTCATGGTTAAAAAAACAAGGCAGTTGATAGTTACTAATAACAAAGTAGTAGTTATTGGAAGAAGAGGGCAATTAACTGACTGGGAATGACAAACTAGAATCAAATAAAACAATACATATACTCTTTTGTTCATAAAATGCTGATGATTAGAAAATATTTGGGTGTTCACAGATAATCAGATGCAACTAAGAACTATCTATGCTGTAATGGTCCTTATCTGGACAGCTAGTACAAATTAGAAGAGTGCAAGTCATTAAGAGCAGTTAAAGAAATCCTCCAAGTCTCCACCTGTAAGTTTTTAACACAACATGCCAAGCTAGAAAAGATTATAGAAACATGAAAAGAGAATGCAGAAGTGGTATTTCAAAGACTGAAACACTTCTTCCTTACCTAATATTTTTTTTTTTAATTTTTGTCCAATTGGTTCCATAACTACAGATAAAGAAATCTGTGACTCTAGGCTGCAATCCCATACTGCTCATCCTTCAGCAAAACCAATGCAGTGTTTATCTTCTTTGTAAGTAGCTGGGATCACACTTTTGTAAGTAAATCCCAAAAATGGTATTCACTAAGCTGTGAACACAATTAACTGTCAGGGCTATCTCAGTTTTGATGTTTAACAGGCCAGCAAAGAACTGCATTTACTCAGAATATTATTTACCTGCTGCTGCAATGCATGGAAGTAAGTGGTTGTCTTGGGCTCCTAGCTGACATTGACTGCTGTCCTGAAAATTTACGATGGCCCACAGGTGATATTTTTAGATCAGCTCATAATTACAGTCCAGTTGTACTAGTGACTCTTAAAACTGGCAAGACAGGTCAACTACTCGTTTCTCCATTCACATGCTACAGGTATGGTCACTGAATTTTCTTCTAAAATTTTAGTCCGTTAAATCACTTTTTTTTAGATATTGATTTGGCCTATTATTTGGGGTTTAATTCAATGGTTGCCCCAGTCAGTGAGAAAATTCACAATGGAACTAGAGGACACAAATCTTACACAGCCAGCCCATGAATGCTAGGCTAAATATGAGCTGGGTTCCTGCAAAGGGGACCCTTCCTCATGGAGACAACCAAGTATGTGGGGTAAGGTGGAGGTTTGGTAAACCCCCAGCACTCCTCCCTGATGTGATGGTAGAACACAGAGCTGGTGAGCACCCTGATCCAAGAGCTTAGAATACTCCTGTATTTCTCACTTCTGACACTGCTTCAGTGGCTCCTGTGAACAGAGTGTGTGAGATGAAAAATGTCCTTTAGCAGAGAGGAGAGCAGCTAGTGAATCCTCCTGGCTGTCACTGAACCACACAACTGCTTTATTGATTGCATCAGAATAAGCTATCTTACTAGATGGAATGAGTCATTTATTCAATGTTCCTAACAGTTAAGCTGTTCAGAAGCTGCTTGTTTGGGAGATTTATCTCATAATTAGTTTTCCTAGAGAAGATCTGCTGGGAGCTCAGTCACTGAAGCAAAACTGGTAACAGTATCTCTACACATTGCTTTTGGATTTGTCTGTCTTGAGCTACCAAGTATACTGCAAGCTCATTAGTCTTAATTAATGCAGAGCATTCTGGTAGCTTAGAGGTGAGAATATCTATTTGCTCCAAACATTGTAACAAAGGAAAGTACTGAGTTAACACTATGAAATGTAATAAATATGATACTCATGCAAAGTGGTCAAGCAAAACAGTCCCTGGAAACAATATGAAATGAAGGAACTAGAAAGTTGCTATTTAGAGAAGATGGAAGAAGTACTGTAAACAAGAATTCTTAGATAATACAGAGAAAAGAGGAGGAAAAAACCCAATGTAAGAACAAGCAAAAGAGATGAGACACATACAACAGTTATATTTGAAGCTGGATGAATAACACAAAGAGCTGAGATCTCCAGAGAAAACACACATGAGAACTATGCTAGAAGAGATCATTAAGCAGATTAAAAATGTATACAATAAAGCCCATGGACCATCCTGAAAAGTAGAAAAGTTTTGGGGACATAAGATTGGAAGTGAGTTACAGCAAGTGCTATCTTTCAGGAAATAGTGAGTAACTAATAAAGAAGATATTTCTTCCTAAGATGGAACACTGCAATTCAGGAAATGGGCATTAATATAATTACTAACTATATTTGCAATTTGTGCCATTGCAAGTCAGGAGTACAGCCTCTCTAGCCTTCCTAATGTATTCCAATTTTCTTCACATTTTGAAAACTTGAAAATCTGCGAATGCTGTAAATATATTTTGGCATATTAAAACACTGTGTGTAGAAGCAAGCTAGGTACTAGTTTGTACAACTAATGTTGAATGCTATTGTGTTACTCTCAGTGGTCAAGGGTTTCTTATTTAATGTACTCTCATGTTTTTGTCCCAGTCTCTAAACATCTTCAATTAATGGTATAATCAACATAAACTTATAATTTTTAGACACAGAACGGTGTTGAACATACCTATAAATGATTCCCCATTTATCTTAGAACAATGTAACATATGGTTTTATATTCATTCCACAGGAGAAAAAATATTAACTGTTTGGCATACGTACCCTTAAATAATTAACAATACTGCATGTTTGCAACGAATTAGTCTTATGATGTTATTTGATACTAAGGAGAAAGAAAGGACTTAATGTAGACCTCTAATTACCTTCTGTAAATCTGTATGATACATCTTTATGCTTTGCTTTTAGACAAAGAAGTAAATTAAATTCCAGATGCTGATCTTAAAACTTTACATAATTTATGTTATATAGAATTGTGTCAGGAATATATCTAGTATTTTTGGGAACATAATTTTACTGAAACAGAAAATTATGTGTCTGAATTGAGGTCCCTGATCTCTTCAGAGTAACTCAGTGTTAAGCATCCACAATGTAAACCTACAGATGATTTTAACTTTTTATCTTTTTTTGTTGGGGTTGTTCTCCTGGTAGACATAAAGCAAATTTTCGGTGTTGTTTACCATTCTCATTGCTATAGTTCATCAGCATGCCACAAAAGACAGTCAAGAGCTTCTCACTGGCTGGATCTGTTTTACTGCACAGTGACCTTAAATGGTCTACTACAATATGTGCACCACCTGCATGGTCAACTGCGTTCCTGCCCTCATCTGTAAAACAAAGAGTTACATTAAAAAAAAATGAAACCAAACCCCACCGTCGAATCCGAAACGTAACAGAAATCATACAAAATGAAGCTTTTAAACAGAGTGAAGTCATTCCTCCAGTGTTGTCAAATTCATCTAGAGAGATGCTTGAGGGCCAACTTTTAGTGCAACAAAGCTAGGAAAGTAAAAATACCTACAACAAAAAGGATTAACCACCTGGCACTAATACCTTTGTAAAGAAGTTGAGTGTTTGAGGCAGAGCTGCTGGAGCTGATAAATAATATTCTGAAGATGCACTGAGTTTTGCCAGAGGGAGTTTCTGAGCACTTGACACAGCTTAGTCCATATACAGGTAATTTACTCTTGCTGTTACACAGATCAAGAAATTGAGATACAGAAAATAAATTGCTTTGATTACTTAAAAACAAAAAGAGGGAAAATGGATAAAACAGACAGAGGTACTAGTTCCCAGTGGCAATTGTTCATGCACTCACTCTGCCACACAGCATGTTCTCTGCACTTCTATAGCTGAAATTTAATACCACTATCAGATACTTTTTGTACGGCTAAAAGAAAAATTTACTCTGCACCTATAAAAGACTAAAACGCTCTGAAGGGTTGTAAATAACACATCATAATCTTTGTATGGAACTTTTCCTATATAACAAATCAGATTTGATGCAACAGTGTAGGAATAAAGGACAAATAGGCCTTCTACTACAGTAATCATCAATACTGCTTCCATCCCCAGCAGCAAGTAATAAGCAATAGACAACAGTCAACAAACTAAATTTGAGGGCTTCTAAATGGAGAGATTTCCATGTAAGCTACCACTGGAACCAGCTCAAAAATCTGGATGAAAACAAAACCTCGAGGGGGAAGGAGGAGGGAATCACTAAAGTTTTGCAGTGTAAGAAGAAAACCCAAAACCTCTCAATTCCTTCATGGCCCCAAAACAAATCTCCTCTTTTCTTTATTATTCATCATTCTACCATCCCTCCTCTCTCTCCCCATTGTATGTGCAGGTCAAGCTACCAAGTTTTTGTCATTCTGCAACGTATTCAGCATGAAACCCAAGACTGTACACATTTATAATATCATCTTCCACTGTAAAGTGTTCCAGAGTTGTGCAAAAAGAAGCTTCTAAACCTTCCAATTCTTGTTAATACTATTCATGAACTATATATACCCCTTATACTACATATAACAAACAGGATTCTATGTATTGCATATAGGGGCTTCAGAAAATTTGCCGAATGGAGCTGAAGGAAGGGTAATTCTTGGCAAGACTTGAAATTATTAAGTCTTGAACCAAAGTAGTAAGAATTTTGCAGAATAAATTCATTGCCATGACTGTTTTTAACTTGGACAGGATCAGGATATCAGAAAACTGTTTTGCTGCAGGCATGTCTATTTCATTTTGGAAAAGGAGAAATTGTAATATATTAAACAGTTAAATTCAGGGCAGGACTCTGTGTCACGGAACAACTATTTTAAATAAGACAAACAGAAAAGAAATTTCTCAGATCCTTAATGTCATAACAAACATAGCTCTAATGCTGAAACAAACGGAAGTCCTACATCAAAATACAGTGAAACAAAACAGGCAGGTGTTTAGACTTAGTGCTTACATCTACCAAATCAGCAGAGAATAAAAAGTATTTGGTTTGGAATATTCCAGCATTCGGGTTTGTATATCCTCTTCTGGTATTTTTTACTAGTAAATTTATGCAAATACATGATTTTGCATTTAACTCTTCTGTTCTGTGAGTCAAAACAGGTGCAAAAAATGAAACTGAATCACTGATTCTGGATCAGATGGACCGACTGTGGTCCTCAAATTACTATTAATGCAATTTAAATCAACAAACAAAGATGATAAATTCAGATAAGAATCACATGTCAAGCTCAACCCTGTGTCTTAATGAACTACATGTAAAATATATAAACGAAGTATAATAGGAAAGTAGAGTTGGGTGAGTGTTTGGAAGCAAGTGTTAAAACAGCAAAAAAAATTAGTTACAAGCTAAGTTCCTTACCTGGACAGAATCTGGCAGAACTCTACTGAAAATTACTGTGTGATAATATTTTAAAATGTATTTGAATACTTCACGTATTTGAAGTCTCTCACTTCAAATACATGACAAAACTCTTATCTACACAATGTTTTTGTTAGGTAAATAGATTACCAGCTTCTGCTGTACAGACAGTGAAAGTAAAGCAGGAAGGTTCAGAAACAAATCTCACTCCAAGAAATGTCTGTCTTTATGGTATACTCAAAAAGTTATGTACAAATGAACCTCAAAAGGTGGCTGTAAGAGCTAGCCTTTGACAGGACTACATATGCTGGTAGACTTGTAGAGGAGATGCCAGAACTCTGTTGCTCTCCCTCTTTCCCATGCTGGAGCTCACCCTGCGTGGCTGCTTCTCTGCCCCAGGCAGCTGAGTAATAACAGATCTCAGTGAGTGCTATAATCAGGATCTCCTGGTGCTGCCTTCTTTGCCCAAGAGGATTAACTCAGCTCATTAGTGCAGGGCCACAAAAAATCCTGTGCCAGATGTAGGAGGAAAACCCTGAAGGTCCTGCCTACCCACTGCCAGCACTGCTGTGATGCTCCACTGCACCCCCAAACAGAAAGCATAGCCGTGACTCAGAATGCTGTGAGTTTCACCAAATCGGTTCTCACTACTCCTCTGTCGCTAAGGAACAGATTTTGCACACAAGAATACTCATCCAACTCCAAATCATTTACAGTCAAGCAAGCCCACAGCATGTTGCTGCATCTTGTTCTCAGTCCAACTATTACCTTGCAGCTCAGCAGCTCTATGAACTCCCACACTTAATGTGCTTCCAAGCCTCCCAGAAGCTGTGTTGATTTTTTTTTCCTGTGACCTTTTTTAATAAACATTTGCTATTCCTAATGGAACAGTGATTGAATAGTTTAATGAGAGCATTCATATTTCTGCTTAAAAATGCTTCACTGCAGCTCACAAAAGGCAATGCTGTTGTATAGCTTTTTTTTTTAAGTACATGTAATACTGTCTAAAGATCCAGAATGAGAACCTAAGAAACCAGATGGATTTTTTCCCTGTAAAATGTACAGTACGATTTATTACAGAATGAGTTATTACTTCACAATGTTCTTTAGCCCAATTCGACACAACTGTCTCTAAGAATTAGCACAGTCCCTTTTTCTATCCTGAGTTGCTCAAAGGAATTTTATGCAAAAAAGGGTTTTAAGTGGATTAACAAATTACTGTGACTGTTCACATTCTGACTATGAGCAGTCTTGTCAAATCTTCCTGTTTATCAACCATGCCAAAGTCAACAACCAAACTTTTTTTTAATGTGCAGGATAATAAGACCTTTACAATGTAGCACTTAGAGTCGTTTCAATTTGCTTTTCCCAAGCCATTTGCATCACTTTCCCTTGAGTTTTTGTCTCTAACTCACCAAGCCACAAAACAATTAATTAAGTCACAAAATGGTAATAAGAAAAAAAATCTTAAGTCAGGAAAAAAGGGCTGTGGGGCTGTGCCATAATAGAAAGAGATACTGGCAAATATTTACGCTTAGAACATACACCCATTTCTCAGATGATCAGCTAGAAAACAATTTGATGGCATTTCTTAAAAATAAGCTTTTGGGAATTAAGTATCAGATTTATACTTTGAAATGTTCTAATTTTGTCTTGCAACTAGATACCTGAATTATCCTTTCCCCAATTCATGTTTTGCAAAATTTTATTGGTATAAATAGTTGCATTGGTATAAATGGTGCAAGTCAGTGAGGGAAAGGATCATCTGCATGATCAAGGTCCCTCATTTGCATAAACCAACTAACCAAGACACCAAATTTGGGTGACATGGGAAAAATATTGTATTTATTTTTAAATTATTTGATTAAATCATTACACAAGTAACGACTTAAATGACATACTGCCATTTTAGTTTAATTACTTCATTGTTATTGCATTTGGCTACAATCCTGCATTTTTTTTACCAAAATATTGCTTAGATTAGACAGTGCTTTACAGATAACTCTTTCTTGTTTTTAATTAATTAAAAAAAAAATGAACTAATCTACATTAGCCAAAGTTGGGGGTGGAAGGAACTGTTCTTTCTACATGTTCTATTTCTATTTTTTCCCATTTTTTTTAATTAGATCCTCTTTGTAAGACTTTTGTGGTGAGGCACTCATTTGCTCCTGCTGTTTTTTCTTTCCCCTGAAACTGTAATGGTCTGAGATAGCAAACTGGCTGCTGCAAGGAAATGATGATATGACAGACTATTGCAAACATGTGTAAGGAAAAAAACTGCAGGAGTAGAACTCCAAAGGAAAAAATATCATGGCCACATGTGGAAAAAAAAAGAAAGAAAATATTCAAAAAGCAATGACAAACCCTGAGGTAGTGTAAATGACACTATCTATACAGACACTAGGAAAAGTACTGCCACTTACATTAATTGGGACTTCACCTTCTATTTTCCTGTCTGAACACTATACGATTAAATATTTCCATGCAATGTTGTCATTCAGTTTTAACATTTGACTCTACTTTTTATCCTCAGTCTCGTTTGTGTAATCTTTTTAGTCACTGCCCCGTCAGGTCTCTGACTGCATGACTACAGACTATAACCCTGTTACAGAACACACAGTAGCATTTCATTAATTTTATTTTTCAAGGAAAATAGGCTTCATGTAATTATACTGCACTATTATTGTTTGCTGCTTCTTCCATGTCTTCTGTGCATTTGTCTAAAAGGTACATTACACAGCAATACTATACTTTGAGATTCATGTTTTCATAATCTGAAAGATAATATTTGGGATTGTTCTGTCTTGTATTGAAACTTCCCTTTCCTTTATTAATTTTTAAGGAATTATAAGGCTGATAACCAGAAGAACAGTTTTGTTTCATTTGTTTACTGGTTAAAAATCAATTAATATAATCTTAAAAGTTTTGCTTTATAAAGAAAAAAAACAATCTTGAATTAGTTATGCTTTCTTCAGAGGCAAACAGAATTGTCCTACAGTCAGTTAATCTTAAAATGCTGGCAGCTATCCTTAGCCCTAAGGGTAAGCATTGAGGGTATTGTTTCATAGTTATTCCTTTAGAATAATTTCTAAAATTATAAATATGTAAACAGTAAACTAGGAGAATACTATCTTCTAGTACAGTCCCTTCAAGGACTGAAAATAGGCAGAGTTAATCGTTCTGGATAAAACTGTTGCCAACAGTTTTTTTGGCTAATGACAACTGATGCAGCAGTGTACTGGCCATCTTATGCAACTAGTTTATTCTAACAAACAAATACAATTATAAATGTATCCAAGTAGAGACCTAGGGATATTTTTGGTAGACTCATCATAATATGTTCAATGTGTGGACTACAGGATATCAATCCCAATAAGCCCTAATCTCTTTCAAGATTTTTTTTGTCTACAGAGTCAGGAGCTTGGCAGAATATTCAAAAGGAAAGGAAAGTGTGCAGGTATTGCAACCTCCCTAATGATATGCTGAGGTAGGAGTCAAATGCAAGCCGGGTTCAAGACCACAATTATTAAATTGTATATTCAATAGTATCTGCTTATTAGTCATATTCCTCTTATGTCATATTAATACAAGAAAAATCACGTGTTTCTGATTTCAGACAAAAGAACAGGGATGAATTTACTGCTCAAGATTTCAATACATCACTTCCAGATTCTAATACAGCAGTAGAAATGGTTTTATCAGCAACAAGACATGCAACACTACTAGATTGGCAAGGAATTTGTTCTGGATTCCAAGGATACTTCAGTAAGTAATTAAAATGTAGTAATTACCGCTACCAAGTTCTGCTTGAAATTAAAGAAGCCAACTTAGAGAAGAAGAGAATGTTGTACTTAGATATACTAAAGTCAGATAAAGGTCCTTAAAGCTGAATGTATCTTTGCCTTCCTTTTCATATGCAATATGCTTACAGCACACTCTCAGTTGATTTTATAACTCTATGAAACTCCTTAGTAATTCTATTGCAGTCAAACAAATTACTCTAGGTTTATGAAAGTATAAGTCAGAGCTGAAGCTGGCTTAGTATTTCATATAGCATGAAATAAATCATGGAACTCAATTACACAGTAAAACAGCAGGCAGTTTTTCTACACTGGTAAATAGGCATTTATAGCATCTCATGCTATTAACAGGATAGACCTGCACACAACAATTAGTTTAGAATTCCTGCTCCAAGGCCTGCAGTGCAATGTTGTCTCTCAGCTTCAAACTCTCCAAGAGGAGGGGTGTGAAGTGAGCATGGCATGGTCAGAGTCTGGTGTAGAACAGGGGTGTGCAGCTGGCCGCTGCTGAAAGGAGCCTTGAAGAGCCGTGGGTCTCCACCAAAGCAGTCAGAGGATCAGTCCCAGAAAGTGTGACAGCCATAAGGATTTGGAGTAGGTAGGGAAATGCCCAAGAAGGAAAAAGTAAAACAAAACCAAAAGGAATCCACCATAAAGCATATTTGTGGATTCTACCAGGGTACTTTTCTTTCCCTGTTAGAAAGACAATTATTCCAAGAATTGAAAAAGTAGTAAGTGGATCTGGGATTTAGAAACAGCTGAGGCAAGTCCTGGGCTTGCCCCAAATCATGAAGCCTAGGAGGAACCTAGCCTGAGAACTCCTGGGTTTTGCATCACCTCTCAAATGTCTTTTTTCTGGTGATCTAGAAAGAGTTCCTCATCATTCTGATTCCATTTTTAAGCCAGCTGCAAAATAAAAAGTTAGAATAACAATGTTTAACAGCTTCCTAAGAACATTCATGATTAATTGCTAGTAAGAACTCAATATTACTGAGGAAGTATATGTTGGCATACATACACTAGTTTCTAGCTGATGCAATACTTATATGCAGAGCCTTGGAGGAAAACCTGCACTATCAAGGACTTCTAAAGTAAAAATAATTTTCTAAGACTGTGGCATGCCTCAGACAGGACAGATCTAAAGGTAAAACACTATTAATGTACAACCAAAACCTTGAATCTGAATTCTCTGCAAGCAAAACAGTTTTCAAACAAACAATTTAAGGACTCTGGTGTCTATTTCATGGTATTTCTTGGGAAACAGCTTAGTAGGTGGCATTTGCATTTGGTAGGATGTAGTACAATGGTAAGTGAAAACCTGTGGTAGGATGCTGCCTAGCTGTATGAATCAGGCTGACCTTCACAAAAATGATTAGCCAGTAGTGTGCCATTATCAACATCAGTTGTGTTCTAGGATTCTGCTGGTTTTCCATATGGTAATGAAAAAGGTTATGTTGTTTCTTGAAGAAAACGGATTTTAACTTCTTTCCAGTATGTTTTATTTTAAAGTGCCTGATTTTCTTCTACAGATCTGAAATTAATTGTGAAAGAACATAACTGCACAATTTATAGGTGTTTCTTATTTTTTTGATTAGCCTTTCATAGCAGATCCCTGCAAGAGATCTGTACAATCTTATAAGATAGGGAGCTGAACTTAAAGAATTTATAGCATGTATAAGATCTTTTTAACAAAAAGTGATAAAATGTTCATGTTCTAGAGTTGAGGCTGAGATGAAGAGGGATCTGGTTTTATGTGAAAGGCCACATAGCTGAAATTCAGCGAGGAGACTTGCCATCAATACAAGTAAGACTGCATAGATAACAAAGAAATGTACAGCTCGGGAAATGAGAAAAGGACACAATAAATCTCCTGCTGAGAAAGGTAGATAAGCAGCTGTCAGAGGAGAGCCTTTATAGAATGAGCTGGTATTTTTAGCTTTTTTCCAACTCTATAAGATGCTTATATACCAACTATGGTTGCTAAGAACATGGATTCAAGCTGGTGGTTTCATGAAGAAACAGGGCTGTGTTACAAAAAGAAGTAACTTCTGGATTACACAAAGAGGTCTCTAAGCATTGCCATTAATATGTATATTAAGGAAGAGCAGAATGGGAAATTTTTCATTTTCACTACAAGATATATGGAGAGCTCACTTCCCTTTGCTAGCTTTCAGAATATGTGAATGCTCTAAACAGCAAGAAGGAATTATTTTCTAATGGGTAAGAGCCTAATCTAAACTCAATTTAAGTCAATCAGAATGCCTCCCTCTAGTTTGTATGGCTTCTGAATCAGGCTCTAAATATCCCAGCCTTTCACTTCCTCTTAGAATTATCACTTTTATAGCATAAGTATGGCAGCCTCTATCATGTGCACAATACTATATAAAAACATAGGAAAGTAGTTTGTCAATCATTTCAGAACTGAAGTATTTAACAAGTTACCTGTGGAAAGATTACTGAGATTAAGATAGCATATGTATCACAAACTTCATGATAAAAAATACTGTGTGGCTATTATTTGCTAAGAAAATAATACTAATTTAATATAGCATCACTGTCCATTAAAATTCTTGATAAAATTTATTTGATTGGCTTGATCTTTCATCTAGACAAACTGTGCTGGTGTAGGGGGTGTCAGAGTAGGAGAGAAACCTGGCTACAGACAGGTTTTATCTTTCTCCCACATTGTCTCGTTGGTCTTGCAATAAAGTAGGCCTAAGTAGAAAACAGTAGTATCAGTTTCCCTGTCCCCCATGCACTTGATCTGTCTACTGTCTACTGTGAAAAAAGTCACGAGTATAAGGGGTGTACTAATCACCAGGATA
This sequence comes from Acridotheres tristis, assembly GCA_037013685.1. Taxonomy (NCBI): domain Eukaryota; kingdom Metazoa; phylum Chordata; class Aves; order Passeriformes; family Sturnidae; genus Acridotheres; species Acridotheres tristis. Next base: position 21,465,773 of record CM072888.1, on the reverse strand, counting down.
TTCACTATGTGAACACGAGGTGCAACTTGGATAATGTGGTTTTTTAACTTAATACTCCAATGGCCAGAGCTGATGGCAGCAAATAGTTCTTAGGCTTTATCTACAGCAGAATTAACCATTCTGTACTGATTTAAGACATTACTTTTTGCAGCAAGAACCATATGAAGCATAACCTTTTCCAAAAAAAAAACGGATATGAGATCTTTACATTGCTTGTGGAGCCAAGCTGCAGGGAGAACTTAGAAGAGTTTGGGAGATATCTCTGATTTGTAACACCTGCACTTCTGTAATACTCCTTAAAGAAAAAACTTACTAAAGAAATAGCACAGGGAAGAAGGACAGGAGGGGATGGACAGACAGACAGTAGAAAGGTACCTACAGTTTGACTCATGGATAAAGAGTGGTGAAGCATGTAGGATAGCTGTTATGCTCTGACTGGACAATTTCTAAGAACTGAACTTTGATTATAGGCAAAACCACATAACTGGTAGTCAAAAGGAAAAAATGGGCTAGGAGCTTTGCACCTAATAATATAGTTCTGATAAAATTCTGCCCATGAGTGAGGCCAAGGACTCGGGGGATTTGGAAGTACAAGCAGCTGCACTTAGTACAGGCTACAGATACATATTTATGTATTTGTATCTATATACCTACAGATACATACATAAGTAGATACAGATACTGTATCTACAGTACAGATGCAGTGAGGGAGAAAGTAGGAGGGAGGAGAGATTATGTCTCCATTTCTTTACTGTGCGCTTTCTGCTTTGATGAAAATTTGGCGTCTGAGGTCTGTGTGGCATTTACTAGATGAAGTGTGTAGAACAATGACAGGCTGTACAGGAACATGCAGTAATGTATCTGTTCTTAAACTGTGGGGCTGCACTGAACAATCTGCATACAGTTGCTTCTGAGAGTCTGCAATTCATTACTTCTGACTTAAAATCTTTTTATCTGCCTCAATTGTTTCTTCCATCTCTGCATACAAGAGGAAGGCTGGGAGACCAGATACCTCATCAGCACTAACAAAGCTTCCTTCTACCCTGCTTTGAAATTATATTTGCCTGTATTCTTGATGTTCAGAGATTCAAGTAACACAGATTTCTTCAAAACAAATACTTTAAAAAGGATGCTCTCAAGGCTGCTTGGTATAAGTTTGACCTATTTTTTCCTCTTTAACTGTTTATGCAATGCATTTAATTCCCTGTATTTTCTTCCATGTTCAAATAGGTAATTAAGTAGTGTTTTCGAGGGCTAACACAGATGAGCAGCCAGACAATAACATATCTACCTCAAACATAATAGACAAGAAAATCAGTCAGTAAGTCAACAGGTTTCATTTCATGCTTTCTGTGAGGAAATGAATCTGTTCAGTGAGGTGTTTGGCCAGGTGTAATTCCCCTTTAACTTGTGGAAGGTACTAAATCTCTTTCAGCATTGGGACTTAGTAATTAATTACCTTTCCATAGTAGCTGTGTTCCAGGAGTAGCCACTCCTGAACTTATGGGGAAATGGTCTTGCCTTCATGCAGCAACTCTGGGATCTGTGAACACTGAGGAACCACTGCCATTTTCCTTTAGAAAAACAATTCAGGCAATCCTTCTCCTCTTCAAGGCCAGTTTTAAGGGGCTTTCCCTGCAGAAGCAGCTGTTTGTCCCACAGCTTTCATCCTGCACCACACCAACTTCTCTCAGAAACAGACCTGATTAGCTCATTTTGGCACAAGCTGTCACTAAACAAAGTGATGCATGCTTGCTGGGATGAAATACAGGACAACTGGGCTTTCAATATAGAGAAATGTTGCTATGAGCCATCCAATATGGGTTTTATTGCATAGGCACAGCTTAACACTGATTTAGGACTTAGAGACATTCCTCACTGCCGCATGTTATAGTTCCATGGGCAGTAGAAGCAGAAAAAAAGCTGATGGATTTGGAAAAACTTAATTGCTGATGTATTTCAAGTTATTATACAAACCACAATTACCAGAAGGGTAACAGATGCTTTTGTCTCAATCTCTATCGATATGTAACATTTTTAATTAGAACTACTGGCTTCCACATCTTGTCTTTGTTATACTTTGTATCTCCTTGTTAGGGAAAACCAATAATAAAAAACTAAAATATATTACATTTTCTAGTGAAAGTATTTGTCCTTAAATAAGAATTTAGGATAGAGTGCATAACTATTTAATAATTACACATTATGTTAACAGAAAATGTCAGATAGGGTGGTTGTGGCAACTAAGCACTGTAAATAGCCTCTTCCACTCATTCCAATATGGTAGCCTTGATTTTTGTCACATTTTCTTACACTTTACTCAATAATATTATTCAAATACAGAGAGAAGGTAGTGACTCTCCTCCCACAGGAGCACGACAAAACATGGTACACAGAACACATCACTGCCTACTGTAGATTTTATCAGTGCCAGCTTTGCTCCACAGAAGGACAACACAAGGTGAGTAATACAGTTTTCTGTACTAAATTCTGCACCATAAAAGCCAGTAGTCCATAAAACTTCACACTACAAAACCGTTTCTGTGTGTCCTTATTGTATTTCATGAAAAAATGTGGGATGAACAATTATGACATGAACAGTTACATAGATTTTACTTATATGAAATAAACCAGTGCACTTGAGAGTGACTTTGATCTCATACATAATCCTGAAAGAGAATATAGTATATAAATTATGTTTTAGGAAGCTTAACAGCTTCTATGTGAAGTTTCCATGGGCAAGCAGCTGTTCAGTTGATTGGTCACCTTAAAGAAAATCCTAAATGAAAGAATTATACATTAACATCCTCAAGCAGTAGCTGTCTGTAACTGGAAATGCCAATATATGATTAAACTCCTTGAGGTCAAAGGCAAGGTAATTTAAAACAACATAAAATGTAAATTTTTGAACTCAGAGGAAAAAAAGTAGCAAGGAGAAAGGCTACAGTCAGTATTCATACAGCAGAACTTTTGGTAAATGCAGAGAAATTCTCACCTTATAAAATAAGTCACTAACTCTCAATAACAAAATGATTTTACAATTTCATCTCACTTCTTATCTGCAGACATCCATAATTCCTTCATGTGCAACATGTTCCTGGTATCTCTGCTTCTGCACCATATTTATTGTGCACAGGCTTTTTTCCAAATTTTGAAGTAAGGGATAATGAGGGTGCATTTTCAAAACATTGCAACCTCTGGTTTGTTTTACAGATGACACACCCATGCATGTAATCAGCACATACAGTCACAATTGCATTTCAAAACCCAATTGCTTCTCATTGTAAAAATTTATTGTAGCCATAGAAAGCTAAAAAAACCTCACCAACATCCCACCACCACCCTTGACTACCAAAAATACAAATATGTAGTCCTGGAGCAATTGATTGGCCACATAAGAATTTTGAAAATCAGCAACATAACTCAGGCATCATTTCAGCCACATATGCAGCTCTGCACAGATTTGAGACTGGTTAGAATAACAGTGCTTCCTTCTGACTCTGTTCCATTCCAACACATTCTGTTTGAGGAAAAATTAACTCCTCAGGGCCTGTGCATACGTAGCATCCGCTCCTTGAAATCGTAGTTCATTATGTTTGAAACATCCTCCCCCCACAAAAAAAACCCCAGGATCAGAAAACCTTTCTATTTTTATATCCAGTTGTATTGCAATATTGAAAATGTGTTTGAATCTTTCTGTCACAAAAACATTATGCAAGTGTGATGTTCAATTTTCTCATCCAATCAGAAGAATCGTGGGGTAAATAAAAACCAAGAAAAGAGGAAAATGACCCCACAGCACACAATGTACAGAACCCCAAAACACTCCCCTCCCTTCCACAAGGGCAAGTAGAGAATGCAGCAGATTTCAACACTCACGGCTATCGTAGCATATATTGCCCAGGGCACGTCCTGTTTGAAGCAATACTTCCTGGTCTTTGCAGTTTAATAGCTGCACCAAGGGAGGGATCAAGCCAGCATCCACACAGGGGTTCCGCATGAATTCTGCAAATAAAGCACAGCCTGTTAATGCCAGGCCAGCTATTCCCAGTTTCATCAATTCCAGTTACACTGGCCTGGCAACCAGGCCTTTTGTGTGCCCTAAACACGTGCACAGACAAACAGTGTAAATTCTCATGTGAGTTTCTAGAGAACAAGCCCAAGTCAGGACTTAATTCTTTCCATTATTTGCTAATTTAGAAGGAATCAAGGGTATTTAATTGACTTCCATGGAAACTAATTTAACATAGTTCAGACTAAGCATATTTTTAGCATCACAAAGAAGTACTGAAAAGAACAGTGAATGCACAACAAATTCAACATAAACTAGAATTACTAAATAACACAAAAGATGACTTAAAACTAGTATTCTAGAGCAGCATTTTTTACTCTCTATTGACTTAATTAGAATTCTGGAAAAGCTTTAGCATTAAGAGGATTTAAAAAAAAATAAAGCTCAGTAACAGGTTTTTATTTGGAAGGTGAAGAAAAGAACAGAAAAAGAGAATGAGAAATACAAGAGTTTATATGAGCTCAAAGGCCTGTAGCTTTCCACAATCTAACTGATGCCCACCATGGGTGGAAAGGTAGAGGACCCATCCACTGGGAAGCTCTCTGCCCTTTCTTCCTGCTATACCACAGAGAACCAAAGAATTATTTTGCATCTGTGCAAGTCATAGAGAACTATCCTGGTGTCAGAGACACAAAGGGCTGTTCTCCAGAAGGAGATACAGCTAGGCAGGCACCGTGCTGCACATTTTAAAAATGTGGTTTTAGAAGGAACCACTCGATAACACCAGTGCTGTTTCACAGTTTACTACAGAGCACCCTTTAGAGATGTAGCATTGTAAAGCAAACCGTCAGTATGTTTTTGATTTGTTCTGAACTGCAAATTGTCACAGAATCACAGAGTGGGTAAGACTGGAAGGGACTGCAGTGGCTTATCTGGTCCAACCTTCCTGTTTAAGTGCAGTCCCCCTAGAGCACAGGGCACAGGATTGCCTCCAGATGATTCCTGGGTATCTGCAGTGAAAGAGACTCCATAACCCCTCTGGGCAATTGTTGCAGTGCTCAGTCACCCAATAAAGTTGTTCCTCATACACTAGTAAGGTTCCCTCTCTGTCATCTCTTCTCAAGGCTGAACAGGCCCAGCTCCCTCAGCTTTTCCTTGTAAGAGGTGCTCCAGTTCCCTCTTACCCCTGTGGCCTCTGCTGGACCTGCTCCAGGAGCTCCACATCTCCCTTGTACAGAGGAGCCCAGAACGGGACACAGGAATCAGCATGCATCCTCACCAGGGCTGAGTGGAGGGGTAAGTTATGTTTCTTCCTAATCCTAAACAATATTGGATCTTTCAGTCAGTTTATCTTTCTGTTACTTAATCATTTATGAGCCAGAATGAACCAGGGTGTACAACCCCCTAAAAACGGATGAGAAAATTCATCTGAATCTGGATCAGCAGAACTCCTCATGCCAGTAACTCAAAAGATTTCATACCATGCTTGAAGTACAAATACATCCTCTCAAATACTCCCTTTGTTGCACCTATTACAATGTTCTTTGATGTTTTGGTGGCTACAAAATCTAGTCTCTTTTGTATTTAATCCTGCAGTGTTATTTTAGCTAAAGAATTGTCAGAGGTAAGCAATTCTCGTGTGATGATGTAACTCTGATACATCAACATGCAGATTAAGAAGAATCAGCAATATCTATACACTTGCACAGGTCCAAGAGAAAATAGTTGTGAGCACAATTAACCCACCTTCCTAGGCTACTGTAACATTTTACAACTGTGGCTAGATGTTATTATGGTGTGATAAATGGTGATAGTATCCAATGTAATGAACGTAACAAATACAAGATACATCTGGTCTTTAAAACTGGTCTTGACATGTCCTTGTAACATGGAGTATATTTCTTTATCACCCATTTTCAACTTCATTGCAATGTTTATTTATTAGATGTATTTAGTTTCTTCCTCTGTCTTCTCTGTCCTCTCAACTGCCTGTAAAAACTCTTCCCTGTTACTCAGCTACCCCTGCATCACTTTCCTTTACACCCACTAACTTAACATAGTCTCTACATCAACAAAGTCAGGTGTTTTTCTTCTTCTCATAGTCTGTATCAGGAAATGAAACTTACCTCTCCTAAAAGATTGAGAGGTCTCAGTCTGTTCTGCGGTTTGTTTAGGTTCCTCCTCACGTGGTGAAAAGGAGTAAGAAACCCTTCCTCCACCCTCCCTCCATCTGGAGTGAGCAGAAGCTTTTTCAGCAAAAAAATCATTGGTCAATAAGCTGAGCAAACTTGTATTTATCAAGGTCATGTAAGAGCAAGAAGTAAAAGAAATGGTGCCATATGTACCAAAATACATCTGTGAAACAGGAACAAAGATGTGGTAACTGCAACTACTTTTGCAGATGATACTACACAGAAGTAATAGAAGCATGAGAAAGTAATTGAGAACAGTCTTTAAAAGGTTTCCACTAACCCGGGAGAGAAATGAAGCAAATCCTTTGAAGGAAAGAGCGAAGAATCGCTTAAGAAGTAGGAGGAGAACCACTGAGGACAGAGCAACATAAACCAAAATAAGGACAAGATTTTGAAACTGAAGTGTAATTATGCTGTTGTATTACAGACTGTGAAGATGATTTTTCTCTCATTCCTGCACCTGGCAAAGGAGACAAGACTAAAAACCTTGGAAGAGGGTTTAAAAGGTCCACAGTGGAGAGAGAAACTTCATGTAACAAGTCCATCTCAGCCTTCACGATGCTCAGAGTTGAAATGCAAATGGCTGCAGCTGGAGAGACGTGAGTAACTAAAGGGAGTTTCGTATGTTTAGGTGTTTAAAATAGGAGAAACAAATATGAGCTCAAACTGGGAGGAGGAAGAGTCATGTGAGCAGAAGAGGTGAAGCAGCAAGAGCATGAAGAGGTGAAAAGACAAAACACGACAAAGCCACCAAGGCAAGTAGAGAGATTTGATGAGACCAGATGTGTGTGGGCATATGATCAGATGAGGGGAATATAAGAGGAAAACAAGAAGTGGGGAAGAAAAAGAAGCTCTTGTATTAGTAACACCCAAAATCGCAGTCTCTGCTCCTAGCTCTGGCACTACTGCATGGCACAACCACTCAGGGAATGGGTTTAATGCCTACTATCCACTGAATGCTGATAACACAAATTTCTTGAAGTGCCTTGAAGTTTGTTGAAAACAGGTACAACATAAGCATTAAACTCTCGTATTTTTATGCAATAAAACAAAGAAAACAACAGAATTCAAATGAGGTATTCCCCAGCTACCCTGCTTAAGCAACTACTTCAATAAAGTTAGAATCCAATGAGAAATACCTAGATTATCTCAGTTTTGAAAGCACTGGGACCTTAAATAATTTCTGAGTACCTTCATTTTAACCTTGGCTGACAGAGATCCCAGTTATACCTGCTAATAACTCTAAGGAAAAGACAAAAGCAATTTTATATGATGAACCAGGTAAAATGCCAGCTTTCCTGAAAGTGTACATAAAGCACCAGTTTAGAAGCTGTCAGGAAAAAGGACATATTAGAAACTATTCAGACATTTCATGTGTGACTTCAGATACCGGCTAAAAGACTCTTTTTAAGTAAGGGAATCTTTGAGGAAACAATACATAGTAATGTTTGCCTACTGTGAACATTGATTTTATTCTTAACTTTTCCCTCCTAGGATAGGAGCTAAAAGGACTAATTGTGTGGAGACACAGTTGACAGTGCTGTTCTAAAAATACTTACTATGAATTCATTAAGTACAGAAGAAAACCCATTATATATTTTCCTAAATCTCTATCATTCTGAAACACTTCCAAATTTTAATTTCTACGTACACATATTTCATTGGCTCTTTATCTAAATAATCTAACACTTAAAAACTAAACATATGTATTTTCTTTTCTTGTTAGTGTTGTCTCCGAATAACCATATATAGCTCTGTTTTAAAACCAGTAAATTGGGTGAGGTCACCATGGGGGGTTATCAGTAAGAAGCTGTAATTTGTGATTCCTCAGAAAAGGTGGAAATGGAACCTGAACGGAGTCAGCAAGAATGTTGCTCTTTCCCTGAAGAGGCATCAGCATGAGTTTGCAAGGGGAGAGGGATAAGGCTGCCAGGACAGCAGTTAAGAAACATTCTACTTTTCTCTGTCTGGCCTGTGCAGAAGCAAAGTCCAAAACGGAATCTGTGCCTCTTCAGCTGTGATAGCAGCAAGTCCAGGAGTGAGAAAAGTCAGCCACAAATCTCCTCTACCCTCATCACGAGGTCTGCCCGTAGCGTCTGCTTGCAGGTATGAGGCCATTCTTCTGGGCTCAAGATATGCAGGTACTGGGTGAGCTTTAACATAATCCTGTCTAAAGAAAAATTTAAATAGCTTTTTGATTACCTCCGATGTTATATTATATACTGTATGTATATAATACATACCAAAATAGACGTGATTCTTACTCGGGACTTTGGGCTCTAACACATATAATGCTCTTTAAGTAGGACTAATTGGTTTTAGTCTGGTATCAAAGGACTCATAATGGTTATAATCTTAGGGAAAATCTCAGACCAAAGAAATGATCTACTATCCCCTTGACAACCTGTAGAGATGTTACTTCTGTAACTATGGGCACTATGCATAACTGGCTGCACACATTGTGCATGTCTCTTTTTCTACAAGCTTTTCATATAGAAATTAATTTCATCAGTGGTGGGCCATTTCTGCCCAATAAATTACACTGCTGTCTTAAAAACTAAATAGAATGAAAGTAAAAGAAATTCCAGCAGCCAACTGCTTTTTTGATTGTATTAAAAAGTGCAAAAAAATAAACTAGACAAAACAAAAAGAGTGAAAGGGAGGGACATGAAAGGAGTCTATCTATAAAATGAAAACATAAATGAAGTAAAACATACTGACAAGTGAGGTGAAAAACTGAAGATGTTCCAGCAGAAAAGTTCTTGTAGAAAACCTCACCATTTCTGGCTACTTCTGCTATGATGTTAGCTACTTTTGCTGTGCAGGAAGATTGCGGCGTCAACAGACTCGCGAACACCTGAAGAACTCCACTTTTCTGAATTTTTTCACTTGTCTCCATATCTGAAAAACATATCACACAAAAATGACTTGTGCATCAAATTGCTTTGGGAAAGAACAGAAAGAATAGCAGAAAGGAAGTCTTCTCAAAAGTAATTATGATAGTCATTATTTCCCATATTAGAGGCCAACTGTTAGTTCAGTAACCATACTTACTTTATCTGATGTACTCATAGAACTTAATACTTTGCCACTTCAATTGATCTTTATAAGGTGACTGCTATACAAGTATATACAGATATATACTCATGCTTACATGAGGAAAATACTGGAGAGACTGTAAGACTAAAAGTCATGAAGTGATATGCAGCAGATAAAGGTATTATGTAAAAATCAAGGAATGACACTTTGAAGAGATGAATTATTGGAAATGTTCAAGGAATGATGGGGAAAGTGCTTACAGTTTAGGGTACAGCTTAATGCAGTGTAGGAATCAGAAACTGGAGAAGAGGGAGAGCTAAGATGATTCTGGTTGTAGACTTCTCTTACACTCAAATATCTTCTATGTTACTCTGTTACTGAGTAGCTCCAATATAGACTCAATAGAAAGGAAAGGGAAAAACACCGAGTTTCCTGCGGTAGATATAAAAGATTTGTGACAAAAGCTTTCCTCTTTCTGTATGTAGTAACAGGTATTGTGCAGCTGGTCCCTAACAGGGCCCCACCTAACATTGCTGGCCAGCAGCAATGCTCTGTAACAAAGTGAAAACCAACATTGATTCAACTGCAGTTAAAGATAAGGTACTAAATGCTATGACATACTTTGCTAACGCTTTTAAAAATGGCACATGTGAGATGAATATTAGTGTGACACACAGTACAACTAGATGGCAGCTATCATTTTAGAAAGCAGCATCTTCTTAAGCCATTTATATGGGAAGTTATTTGCATTCTTCAGAGTTTACTAAGAGATGCTCCAACTGATGACTTTTGCAAAGCAAAACAAATTATGTGAATGCAGTTTGCAACCACCCTTCGGCTGTGCTTCACCTGTAAATTGGTAATAACATACCACCCTCTCTGTTCTCTTCCTCCTTCCTTTCCCCACTCTCAGGGCTGCAATTGAATGATCTGTGGCAGCCCCAGGACCACTCAGCTGAGTCCGAGTGGGAGAGATCTACTCAAGCCGCTCCTGAACAGAAGCCAGCACAAGCCTGGCAGAGCTGACTCCCATGGGTTTTGTGGCTCATGCAGAGTATGTACATGCTTCAGTGTCTGGGAGCTGGTTATGTCTACAGGACAGAAAAAGACTGAAAACAGAGAACTTCAAGTCTGGATTGCAGTTATGCCTCCCATTTCTGTATACAATTCCAACTTGGGATGTTGATGTTCGGCTGGGACCATCAGCTCCAATATGTCAGTGATGACATCTGATTACAAACAGATTAGGGATCAATAATCTCAACATCTCATGCATAATGTAAGTACTAATTATTATTAATCTGTCTGCAAACTAGTTAACTGCAGTTTTTGAAATACACTGCAAAAAGCTCTGAAAAGATATAATGTAAAGGAGCTTATGGCTTATTTGAAAGCTTTTATAAACTCTGACATATAGCACATACTTAGTAGCAATATTTTCCAGTGGATATAGACATGTAAAATAAAGTCTTAATTTAGTGAAAATCATATCAGGACTAAAGACTAGTCCAGACATCTTAGATGTCTGTTAAGGAAGAGCTTCTCTCTCCCTTAAGTTCAAAACTCAAAGTACAGAATTCAAAATGAAAAATATGGGTATGTGTGAACCTGGGTTAATAGGCAGGAGACATTAATGCATTTTCCCCTGTCACACTGCTGAGATATACAGTATCCAGTATTTTTTCATTCTGTAGTTTGATGGACTCATTACTGTGCAAAGCATAAATTACATAAGTAGAAGTACTAAATATATTCTGCAAGAAGTGGGAAAATAAAATTAAATGCTTCTCCAGGCAAGGTGTGCACAGCAGATACACCCTGATTCATTTTATTTAAAAAAGCAAGTGAGCACCAATAAAAGCACAGCCCTAACAGACCTTTCAGGAAGTGGGAAATCAAGTTCCTGGGATCACACAGATGAAAACTAACCAGTGACTCTTCCTACTCTGAAGCAGTAGAGGAGGCACTACTGCATATTCTCATCCCTTCAAACCAAAATCCTAATGTTTCTTGTTAGCCAGTTGGGTATCAATGTCAAACTTTTGCTAGTCATAAAAGAGGGAAGACGGATAAATTTGACCAGCAGTGAGTGCAGAACGCCCCTAGGTTGAGTGCTCAAGCATCACTATTTTGGGGAAAAACACATTACTCTGGCTGAATTACTCTGAATTACTACTATCAGAGAGCCCATAGTGCTCTCTTGAGGCATTTTTGCCAGGAATTGTCTTAGGTGTAAGAAATGCCACAGGGTGCTTCAGCTTCTCTACTCCAAGTCTAAGTAAGTACTGCTCTTCCTCTGCAGAACACATACAATTTACACTTGGTGTAATATACAGATTAATTCAGTTTCAAAACAGAGACATGACAGTATGACACTAAATCTTTGCAAGTAGTTTATAGTAGATCCTCCATATAAGGCATCCTAAGAGAATGTGCCAGGAAAATTACTCTTCTATCCTCATGCACATTACTCTGTTTCATAGCTGCAAAAAAAAAAAAAAAAAAATCTGTTTTTTCAGGGATTCTGTGTTCATCATATTAAAGTTCTAATAAAGAAAGTGGGGGGAAAAAAAAGAATGTTCTGTAATACACAAATTAATTTCCTAAGTCACATGTATTTAGGAGATATTTTTGTTATAGGAAACCAATCTTTCTGGAGTTTTGAAATGCTTAAACAAGGTATTTTAATTGGAACAAGAAGCTTTACTTATAAACCTAAAACTGCCTTGCTAAATATAGCATTTTTACTCAGTATTTTTTATATTCTTTCAAAGGAGGAAGACTTAACGGGCAAATGATGCAGAGGCTGCCCTGCAAGAAGATCCAAAGATCTTCTACCATCCTTTAGTTGTCTGCAGAGTCAGCTGTATGCTCAGTTCAAGTACTAAGTTTTAAAATGCATATCTGTAAGAAGAGAATACCAAACTGGAGGTCTTAAAGATGATTTCAGCACAGCTGTAGGTATATAAGCATTTCTTACAGAGCCCAAATGGGACAATTGCTTCACTTACAAAACATGAGTAAACAAACCTGTGCATGACTCGCCTTTGTGCTCAGCTTCACATAACACATGTCCTGTATAAGTACATAAAACATACCGTGACATAGGAACAGAAATGAAGGAAAGTGTGTGTGGTGTCCAATCTTTGGAATGGATAATAGATTGTCATGTTTATGTAGCAGTGATTGTAAAAACCATCAGTTGTTTTTGATTCTGCAGAACCTGAGACTGGGAGACCACACACCAACGCTGCCAAAGGGCTGGTGCCCCTACCACTGCATGGCTCTAGGAAAAATAATGTAGGGTTTGCTGAGAATTAGAAACTGCTAAAACTGCTAGTGGCTTTAGCATAGGCAATCCTCAACTCCTGCCTTTATTTGTTCTCTTCAGAGGCTGGAGAAAGCCTGCCTGGCTTCCTGTCTCTCTGTGTGTATGCACTAAAGAGGTATTATTTATTAAGGCTATCAATCTCCTGCATGCTAGTTTCATTCAGGGCTTCCTAGTAAATTGTTAGAGGGTAAATTATTTTAAAAACTTATTTCAGTTGTTATCTTTTAAAATTGCTATTTCAATTCTAGTTGGAGCATGTAAACTCGAAAATTTTCTCTAGGAGCAAGAAAGACCTAGGCAAATCTCTACCACATATTCTCCTCCTGTGCTTTCTATACCGGCCAAAAAGGAAATCACAGCCAACATTCCTTTAGCAGAATTGCATCCCCTTTAAAATCCCTTAAATTTGTGTCTGAAAGAAACCTAGCAATGTAGATAGCCTGACATTAGGGTGCCACACTTCACAACCCTTTTGCTATCTGTGATTTCAAATGCTTCCTTTTAAAGGCTGATTTTCAGTCTGCTTACACCAGCCCACTCGTAGAGCTGTCCTGTCTGAAAGCAAAGAAACTGTAGGACTGTAATAATGCTGCATTAAATGCAGCCCTTTCACACACAGTCTAATACAGCATAATTGGAGGGAAAAACCCTCTAAGGCTAAGCCTGCTGCTTTAGATGCCTCCTTGCATCATTCGATATCAAGACAAAGGGTATGTCAGATCATATAGTGTCAAACTCTTATTTATGTCATAGCTGAGTGATTAAAATGTCAATATGTTTGCTTTTTGTGGTTTTTGCTGTGCCTGAAGTCGGAATAGTTAAAGGTGTGGGCAGGAAAATCTTTAACGCCACAGATCAGAGCTGGAGAGCTGAGTACCATGGCTATCAGACTAGTTAAGTAGCAGAAATCATAGGAAAAAAAAATCTAATATGTTTTGAATTAAAATTCTACACTCTCTTCCCTCTCAGGTCTCTTTCCTCTGAAATTTCACTTCCCTCTATTCACTTTTTTTCCTCTCTGTATTATTTTGTACACCTTTAAGTGAAATAAAAGGCAGAAAGGGGGAAGGGAAAGGCAAGGCATACCTCTCACCCGTGCCTTGCTAGCAGAAGAAAGCTGTAGACTCACCATTCATTATCCCCTATGAACAACGAGTTTAAGTTGCACTATTATTAGCAACCCTACAGTCGTGGTGGCTAGCACTGCAATAATTCCCATGTTGTGGAGCTTCACACCACAGAATTATAAATAAACAGCTTAGTGAGGGCCCTCTTTATTAAGCAAACCCTGTTTGCCATGTACTCTTTTGACAAATGCATGCCTTTCTAGCTGCAAAGATGTTTTATAAAACTACTGGAACTACTGCAGAAAGTTACCTTGGATTGATAATGTTCCTCCCACATGTACTCTCATCAGAAAGATGAACACATGGATAAATAATGATGAATCACATATATCATGAAAGGAAACTTCCATCTGCTGTTTCAGAAGGCAGAAGGGAAGAGAATGAAGGGAACAAGAGATATCTTTCGAACTGGCACATGCTCCTAACCACCACAGTCAGAAGGTTCCTGTGACCAAGCATAAGCACTGATGTGCTCTCCATATACAGCCTCCCTCAAAAAACATTGTCCCTCTCTCCACAGCCTCCCACTGTATTTTTCAAACCATAATATTAAGATTTTAGTCTAGCTACAAAAGCACAAAAAGTGAGTTGTGAAAAACCTCAGAAAAACAAATTATATGTTCTCATGAAACAAAGAATGAACCGCTGATACGGAGGTTTTGCTTAACAAACCTTAACCAAAGAGTCTGTTCCAATCATCGAGAGTTATTTTAACAGAGGAAAAAAAGTCCTTTAATAATAATAAAAATGTATAAAAATAACTGTAGACATTTGATTTCTTTTTGGCATGCTCCTCCTCACATGAGGAAATCTCAAAAATCCGTCTGTTCGCTTATCCTTGAAATCAGACACCTATCAGGCAAGCACAGAAGATTCTCCCTTAGCAGTACAAGTGTTTCCATCATGGTGTTTGCTCTGTTTCGTCTCTGTCAGCAGCTACAGGGCAACTTCAATTCCTATTTTTAATGAAGAAAGAGACAGTACACAGATGTTTGTAATTAAAATCTCAGCTCTAACAAGGAAGGAAGGACAGATGGAGAGACAGATTTATCAATCAACTAGCTGCATGAGTCCCAATGATTAAATTCTCCAAAAGCTACATCCAAAGTATAAAAGTGAATTTCAGGATGAGATTCTACCCATTGAATAGCCTGTTGCAGGTACCAATGAAGTAAAAAAATACATGACATCTTTACCTTCAATGAAGAAAAATACACATATACTTCCATGAATAGGTCACAACACAAGGCAGAATATGAAAGTTAAGCAGCTTGGCACCCCTGAGTTCCTGGATCCAGCATCGAGTCCTGGCACATAGCTGGTGGATTTATCCGAGCTGCTCCCCCTTTCTGACTCACCCTCTCCAGGATGTAACCACTTCAGTAGCAAGGTTGCTGAAAGAGTTTGATGTCAGTGCCTCAGCTGCCAATTTTGTTGTCTGGCATCTCAGTACAAATGTCATGCACTCACAGCTTCGTGTTTTGTATTCAGCCTCTGTGAACATTTTCCCCTGCCTCCTCTCTTACTGTACTGACTGAACTCTTAGTACAGGTCCCAGGATAACGGGTATTCTCATGCTTCAGTTCTTCAAAATTTATAACAAATGCTAGTCCTATGGACTAAAATCCTTTCTCCAAATTTGATTTAGTTTATTAACATCAAAGCAAATTTGAAAGCTGATCATTTTATATGCAGGAAGTGTTTCATGCTCCTTTAAGCAACCTCTTAAGAGTGCTCTTAAGTGAGCTGAAATGCCTGCTGTGAAATTCCACCCTTTGCTTATTGAAAGAGTATGTCTACATATAACAGAATTTTTTAATCTGCTGGTATTTTTAGTGAGCTGTGCTATCAGAGTAGCTTAAGAAACTTAATCTAAAAGAGATCACATTTTTAAATTATAAGGGACTGGGGCAAAGCTAAGAATGAAACTGCAGACCTGAAATTGTGAATTACATGATCTCTAAATATAATTTTTTTGCTAAAAGGTAGGCGTTTTCCTTTGCATTTCTGAAATGCAATACAGAAGCAACATAAAAGGTCTGCCTTTTGAAAATGCAATACAGAGGCAATCTAAAAAAAAGATGTGTCAATTCTATTATCTGGAACTGCTATTCACTGATGCCTTCTGCAAAGAAAAAAATATAATAGTTAATCTTTATTTGGCACATTGTGTATTCAATGAATAGCACTTGGAATTTAACACTCGGATAAACATTTAACTATCTGGCACTAACTAAATACATCACTATTAAGGGGAATTTATATAAAATATAATCCCACTAAGCAGCAGTGATTACCATTCAGTATCATTAGGGTAAGCCAGTTTACTGGGAGGCAGTCCAATAAAAAGCAGTCACTTTGATTTAGTATAGTTATACTGTAAAAATATATTATATACAGTTCTTAATGATGAAACATTTCTGGATTATGTGTGTACAATATCACAATAAGGCAACAGCCCATGAGCTAAAATGCAACAAACATCCTCCTTCAACAAAAAGAAGGAACACTTTATAACACAGTATTTGAACCAGAATTCCCTCTTAAAAAACATTCATCAGGATCCCCAACTTTTAGCAGGGCATTTGACTGAAATCTTTGCAGGTAAGCTTAATGGCTTGGTTGGCTGAGCTGGCCCAATTAAATTTGAACCCCCGCCTCTGTTGCAAGAGATTATCTGTGTCAGAAGCAGACTAGAAATTCTTGCTGGTCGGAGATGTGGGGTTTTGGTTTGACTGCTTCCTACCAGCCACTCAGGTATGTGCATTTGGCTTGGCTTTTTTCTGCCAAAATTTTATCTTTATATCTGTTTCTCTCTTTTGCCATTTCTCTTCTTCCTCTAAAATAAAAATCTTATGTTTCACTGTATTCCTTGTTACTCATCCTTTTGGTTTCATTTCTTCCTAATTTCTACTCCCTCTCCCTCCCTTGGTTTGAATAGACATTAAATGCATTATGCCCACTCCACTGGATTCCAAAGATGCTGAATCAAGGTTCAGTAGTAGCTAAACAGACACTAGTTCATGTCTTCAATACATAAAGAAAACAAGTCCTACAAGGTACTATGATGCCTTAGTGCTACTCTAATATTTTTGTAATTTCCAAGGCAAACCAGGAAAAATTATAAAGTCCTAAAATCTTTGTCATAGGCTAAGGACACCATCTACCTAAAGAATACTTTAAACTCAGAAGATAACTATAAATTTCAGTAGACAGTTAGCAATGACACTGTTTATTTTTTATCTTATTAGAGGAGGACGTTGTAGCTTTCATGTGTGTACTTCCTCTTCATGGAGAACACCACAGATGTCTTTTGCTTGTTTGAATGTCCAGGCTGAGACATTTACATGTCAGGACTAACATGCAGGTCCCTGCTGGGTCTGAGTATATATCCATGGGTGGCCTCCTTCTTCCAAGATCACAGGTGGGAGACATATGTCAGGGATCACTGGAGGGCACACCCAAGGAGGATCAAAAATCCTCCTGGAAGGGAGACTGCTACTAAGAAGAAAGGGAGATGCTAAAGATCAAAGAGATAAGAAAGCAGGGAAATGCTATTTGTCAGTGAACTTAATTCTACTAGTTACCAGTTGTTTTAATAGGCCACTAATCCAATTAGTACCATTGCCTACTGCCTTGGTTATGCTAAGCTCTCTTGCTGTGCTTATGCACTGCCTTGTCACAGCTTTCATGTTTGTAAAGTGTGATAAATCTGCAGGGATGCTGAAAGCTCCTTTTGTATTTATACAAAACAACTGTGGTCAGAAGTTAGAGGGTCTGAATAGTGCCTATAGACAGTTATTGTTTTACGCTTTAATACTGTGCAAGCATTAACAATCAGGAGAGGATCATTTTACTGTTATGCTGCTTATACAGTTTTTTCAAAACAGATAAAGGTTAGTGTGCTGATATTTAAGAATATGTTTGCTTGAGCAAGCTCTGAAATATGGAGCTTTTTCTCCATACTCTGTTCCATGAAAGGGAAGGAGAAAGCTTAAGATGTCTAGCCAATAGGAAAAAAATGAAAGTGATTTCAGTTGTTTGTGCTTTAAAATAATTCTGCTATGACAAAAGGTTCTACAACCATATTTTTTCTATGTTTGAGGCAGGAGGACAGATATTTTCATGCTAATGTGAGAGGGCTGCAAAAACAAAAGATGAAATGACTGTTTCCTAATGCTAATGTACTAAAGAGGTACAAGGCTTCACTGAAATCAGATGGCAAGTGGCACAAGTTAAGCAGACAGCTGCTTCCCTGACTCCGCAATGAATAAATGAGTACGTACACAGAGCTATCATGAATGCCCCCCCAAAATAGGTAAATAGATAAAAATAGGTAAATCTTGTTTTTTTCTTTTACAAATCAAAGGTATCAAGAGCAACAATAATACATTTTAAAACTTCAGTGTTTTTTTTTGTTGAGCCCTGAATTACAGAATTCTAAAATTCTCAATTCTTCATGATTTTTCTGCTCCAGGAGAGGAATGGTTCCATCTTCTATGGACAGTGAAGATCAGAAAAAGGAACATCAAGTATAGGAAGCACAAGTACAAACTAAATTCAACAATATATGGAAGCTATGGCTATGAAGAAGAGAATAAAATGAATTTCCAACTGAAATATAACCTCTGTGTAAACATATGGTTGTGAGAACTGGAAATGCTCCAAAATAATTAAAGAGAGAAAAATAAATGCCTGTTAAAGCAAGTGCCTACCAAAGTTTTAGGACATTCAGTGAAAAGTCTCAACACTGACATAGGAATGTGAGAAATATGCTGTGTCTTCAGATATCCAAGATTTTCTTAAGCACTCCAGATGCTAACACATCCTCCTCTGGGATGCCATCAAATAGAAACAAACACATTTCAGAAAACTCACTGGTGATTCCCAAGAGAAAACCTGAATAAGAAGCTTTAGGTAGGAGGGATGAGCCCATGGTCCCTACACCAGAACTCTGTAACAGCAGGAGGAAGTGATGGCAAAAGCTTACTAGAAATTGCCCAGGTAACTTGTAACAATGTTATTTTCCCTGATACAACACAGCCAGTATATTGTAAACAAAACATGGTTCCAGCATATACATTCTGGGGCAAAGCAAAACACTATTGCAAAACTGTGTGCCTTATGGGAAGAAAAACAGCACTCTAAAGTAGCCATTGAATAATGCTGAGATTTCCAGTTCCATGCATGAATTTCAAATTTTCATGTGTCATGTAATAGTTCTTAAGTTACCAGGTATCAGCAAATCACAACAAGTAGAAAATAGGGCATCTTAGCCAGCCACATCTTTAAGGTCAAGTGCATTATTTCAAATATTTCCAATGTTTCTAAATCCTTTTCAAAACTGGGGCCTTGCCCTCTCACGTAAGTTTATCTTTATTGCTGTGATTTTGCTAAACCATTTTTTTCACACAAACATGTAAACTCATAATATTAGTCTCCTGAAAAGTGTGTGTATGAAAATATTCCAAATGCATGTGCCAGCATTTGCACTTCAGCTACATGTCAGACATTTTCAGAGCCAGGTGCTGAAATATGGGATTAGTGGGCATTTTCAGCCTCTTATGCTGAGTACTGCCAAGCCAAAAATAACATTCTCAGCAGATTTTTCAGATTTCTCATTTATCAAAACTGGGTTATTTATGTCTGCTGTAACTTCTATCTGAAACACAGCATGTCTGGTCTAGCAGTAACTTTTTTTTTTGTTGTTACTACAATAATTATGTCCCAGAGAACCTGCTGTTTAAAAGAAAACCTCTATTTCCTTTTTGGTTTCTTTTTGTCAGGTAGTCCTTTCTTGTGGACATTTATTTAGAGATCTTAAGATAAATGCACTTTTTTGATAGGCATAGTACTTATGAAATGGCTCTTAACACGTATAAATTTGTATGTGTTGATTGAAAATAATGGCCAATATACTTTTCTCTTGTAATTCATTATACAAGACAATTAACCAATTGTTCCCAATATCCAATAGTAGTACATACCCGTATTTTTCTTTGGGTGCGAGATACAAAATAAAGCAGTTATACTCCACTCACTTCATTCCAGAAATGGAAGCATATGATCTTTCAAATTACTTTTCTTCAGTGTCTTACTCATACTTTTGAGAAGGCTTGTGCCTTTTCTGATTGTTATGATCATTCTACACTCCATGTCACTGTAAACAGTCTGCTTCCAGATCAGCAAGATTTTTTCTAGATAATAACACGTCTGTATAAAACTAATCCGGATTATATGGAGCAGACAATGGAGTAACTTGTTTTAATGTATAACTGTTAAAAGAAAACACATATAATACATGACTTGCACCTCTGGATTGACTATAAGCCAGTAATTCATTTAGTACATAGCTGGCTCTGTTATTTTGCTGCTAATAATGCTTATGGCTCATGTGCCCCAGCCTTTCCTTAAGAATGTGAAATAGGGGACGTTTAGCAGATGGTGAGTGCTTGCAGGTGCACAGAGATCAAATATTTGTGTTTTTCTTTCAGAAGCAAGGTGGACAGAATCTCAGCTTATGTGAATGAGATAAATCCACAGAGGTAAAAGGAGCTCTTACATTACCTGTGAATCTCAACTAATATTACTGCAACTTTATGGCCGCGAAGTCCCCAGATAGGCTGTTAACTTCACTGGGAATGCAAAAGGAACTCCTCACAAAATGAGGTATGTCATTATTCTAAAGCATTTCTAATGCATGTTTATGTCTTATTCTTCTGTCATTGTTGCCACTTTCATCTTAACCTCCTCAGTTTTCTCTAGTGCCACAAGCTAGACCATGTATGACTGGCCTCAGACAGAAGAGCTGGTGACAGAAAAGAACTAAAATACCTGCATAAATAGGAATATATATATATTTCCAGACAATGTCTCCTAAGGAATCCATCTGTGCAGGATTTTCAGACTCAGGTCTCAGATGTGAAGAGCTAAGCAAGTTTCTCCTAGACAAACTGTAGTTAAAACAATTTGAATTTGGCTTGCCAAATATTTACCAGCAGTTATCACATTCAGCTGAGTATCTGACTCACCCTTCTGTAGTACAGCATATGCGTGTGTGTGTGCACCTTAATTTGACTGGTGTGACAAATGGCACACAGCTCCTAAAGTCAGACAGGAGGTATCATGTTCCAGGGTATTACACCTGTCTAGGATTATCAACAGATCAGTTTTGATAAGAAGAGTGAAAAACAAACGAAAACACAGGTTACATAAAAAGAAATGAGAAGTTACGATATTCATCATAACTTTGTTATCTCTTTCTATACAGTAGAAAATATGAGAAGAAAGTAATGTTTTAGCATAATGAAAACATAAAGATTGTATGCAAAATAAATGGAACTATAGTTTTCCCTGTGCTCTTAGAAACTAGGGAATTTAATATTCTGCAGCAGCCACAAACCTATGCTGCATGTAGATACCAATTAAAAGCAGTGTAATGGTCACTAAAACATTCATGTCTACATGCACTATGCAAAACTGAAGTTGTCCTTCACTGAAAATCTCCATTTGTTGTAGTATCATTGGGTTTAATTACTGGTTTTGGCTGGCAGTAGATGGGAGTGGGTAGTATTAGCATATTAGTAATGTACTAAATTTTATATAAGATTATATTTTTATGTCCAGGTCTTAAAGCAGTGAATAAAACTTTAACTTTTGTGATTTACAATACTACGATGAGCTCCCAACAAAATCACAGTCCTGTAAAATTCTCTTAAAATAAACTATTCCTTACATGGTTTTTTTTCTCTCACATTAATATGATGATTTACTGAACTATAATATAAATGTATACTTCATTAAATTAAACATACACATGGAAATATACTAAACGAGCAGAATAACTATGTGAAATATTATTTACATTATTTTTGCATTACAATTAACATGTACTTTTATACAAACAATTTGATTTCTCATTACTGTGCAATAATTTATACACAGACACAAAGGTATGGTGTCTCTCTAATAACTAGGTATCACATATATGATAATATATGCACTACAATTATAATATAATAATATTTACACTATAATTAAAAATCAGTCAAATCCATATTAAGATGTTAACTGGATGGATGAGAGCTATGAGAGTGTGTTTAGAAAGCTGATTCTGTATCTATTTGTTGAATCAATCTATTATATGCAATTTACCTCAGTCTCTGAAGTCTTTTGAACGTACTGCTGTTCTCATCAAATTATCTCAAGCCAGAAGTCTGTTCCTCAAATCATCAGATGACCTTGAGAACTAAAGCCCATTGTCCAAAGAGACTTGGCAGAACTTAGGTATGGAAGTGTCCAGTTCCCTCAAAACAGACTTGATATACTGGCTCCTAAATTACCAGCAGGCTGTTTAAAAAACCTGTCCTATCTGACCCATATAATTTTCAGTGCATTATTTCTGTTGCCGTCAGTCTTGGGCAAATGTAAATATGTGGAGATATATATCATAGGGCAGCTCAGCAGGGCTATATCCATGTCACTGACTTATATACAAACAGCTTAGGAAATTGGGGAGAGAATAGATTTTTTAGAACTACCCCAAAGTGAGAGGTCAAAATCCTAACAATCAGATAAACAATCTGATCTGGCAGCTAAAAATCTAGAAGAGAAAAGATTTTGGAAGGAAGAGCAAAGCCCTAGACTGAGACAGAAGAGAGCCAACTGTGGTTGGAAGGAAGCATCAGTAAGTTTGCTGTGCATTAGTAAAATTATTTTGCATCTGCCAGACTTGTTCTCTGACACAGCTATGTGACCTTCATAGGCAAAATAGCAGACTGCTATTTACACAAATAAGTTGTCACTTTTCATATGATCTTCTTTTAAGTACTTATTGTTTAAGTACTAAGCTTAAAAGTAATGAAAAGAAATCCAACTGGAGGTTGGATTAAAGTATTGGATATACCCTATAAATAAATCCAGCACCTTCAAAAAATGGTTGATCTAAACCTTAAAGTTTTTATTACTTTCTGGCTGATCATCTCCTTCTAAAAGAGTGAGAATTAGAAACAGACTACTATTAAATGCAGATGCTGTTATAATCCATTTTTTACTTGACCTGGATGGTGCTTATAATCAGCTGTGAAAAACCTCATCAGGTATTTTACACCAATCCAAAAGGCCTTGATTTGTAGAATACCATCATGTGAAAAAAAACAAGACTTATTAATGGCTTGTATTTTTGAGTGTATTGGTATTTCCATAGGACTAACTTTTTTTGAATAAAAAAATTTAATCATGACTTGTACCTGTCCCTGAGAAGTTTTTCAACCTGAAATTGTACACATATTTTTCTTCAGCCACCATCTGGAGCACTAAGAAAGTTAAACTCAGAAAAGTCTTATAAACTGTCATCTTCATTAACCTTACCTTTCTACTGGGAGTGGGGACAAGCATAAGCTTTTAGTGAAAATGACATCTTGTTCCATTCTGATGTTATTTTTGTTACATACTACATATCAAACTTGGACCATCTTTGGATATCCAGCCTAGTTCTGGTAATTGAAATTCCTGGAATTAAGAAATCTCTGATTGGAAGTGTGAGGAGAAATACATTACAAATGAGAAACTATGCTCTTTCAACAAGAATTAGCAAGCAGCTCCCTTATCCTTTTCCCCATCTTATCAAGCTTATTTCTCCATCTCTGTTCTTTTCTTTTTTCTTGAATGATCAATAAAGCAAGTGTCCTACTTCATCTTGGAAAAAGGAATGGACTACAGCTGTTCCAAATATTCAGGTCTTTACCTGTCACTGTCTTTGTTGCTACTGGAATGTTACAGACATATGGATTAAAAACCCCCAAAACTCAATAGAGCCAATCAAGCAGCCTACTGTTTGAGTCAGTCTGTCTTTCTGCCACATTTTAATTCACTGACCTCATATGATTTAATATTTGAAAGGTCTGTACAACTTACTGTTTTGTGCCAGAGCTTGAAGCAGACAGTCCAAGCATCCCTCCAAGCTACCTGCTGTGCTGTCAGTGGATGTTATCTTCAGCTTTTTCAGGGCTTCACTTAAATTATCTGCTTGATAAACACAAAGGAAAAAGCAATCAGTGTCCTCACCAATTTGGTAACAGCACTTTAGTCTTGAACGTAAATAGTTAGTGTAAAGTAAACAGTTTCTGTATCTATGAAGAACACATGCATGGTCTGTATTCTGAGGATACAAAAAGCCAGGAGTCAAAGGCTACAGATGAAATGAAACTTCTCAAATTTATATACACATTTATCATTTTGTATCTGAGAACAGGATGTCACAGCAGGTGCTTTATGAATGCCACTGAACAGCAATTCACCCATCAGTATTTTCTCAGTCTTGCTGGTATAGAAAACCAGCAGCCGTTGCTTTGCTTCTCCCCTTGTGTGTGGGAATAAAATAGAACAGAAATAAGCATATCTTGATCTTCTTCATAACAGAGGCAAAGTAATTGAAAATGCCAATTTCTACATGCTGTGTAGGCTTCCATCTTGACTATTCACAGATGCCTGTGCTAAGCTTAGAGCCTTTTAAGAATTATCCCACTTTCCACCACAATGTTACAAGCATCATTGTTTATATGAACTGTGTTAACTCTTTAAATTCAACTGATCCATAAAAACAGATGGCATCTTCTTGAAATAAGAAAGTTCTGTTGTTGATTTCAGATAATTAAGTCTTCCCTCTCTACAAAAAACCCACCACCACCCAAATGTAAATGAGATTGCATCATTTTCAAAAGACACCTATTTGCCCAGTAGAGGTTGGGATAGTATGACCATTACCATTTTGAGGATTCTATCCTTTCATCAGGAAGGTTTAAGCGCTGGCAGCTGCAGCCTGAGCCTCTGGTAAGCCCAGTGATGACTAACCTCACTCTGAATGGACTATTCTTTTAAAAATGAGGGCTGATTCAGTTTCCATGCCAACTCTGACAGCAAGCAGAAAGTGTTACTCAAAACAAATAGTGTTAAATAGTGTCTCACTGTCTCTTGTTCCCAGTGGCTGATCAAGAGCCTTGACCCAAGCCCGACACAGCCATAGGTGCAGTTTCTTTTCAGTGCATCACTGGTGTCTTCTGAGCCTGACTAGCAGCCAGTGCTGCCTTAGAGCTTCACGCCAGCGTGGGAAGGAAGCCTCCTTGACAGGTGAGCTGGCACCTGCTGTGCTTTGCCTCCTCTTCACTTGCCTACTTATGGGATGGTGCAAAGGAAAAAAGTGGAGACACAGCAGGGATCCCATGAAGAGGGTGGAATCTCACTCCTGGAGCTGCTTTGCTTCTCAGCCAAAGCTGTGGCTTTTGTTCCACCTCCAATTTTTATTAGCATATGCCTTTGTAGTTCAATATACTACACAGATAAAGGTGAGATACTTAACTTTAAAAAGTACTCAGTATTTTTATATGAAATTGCTTATATGTTTCTATGATCAGGCAGTTATTTTGTCTATTCAGTAATGAACACATTCTTAGCAACACTATACCAGGAGTGCCAGTACTCCTAAATGTAGACAGCCAATGGCATGCTGGCAACTCTGCAAAAGCCTTTTGGTTGTGGCTCCTCGAGATCTTAAAAAAAAATCCTTTCTCTCTACTACCTGCTCACTATGCTGAACTGTTACCTTCTGGAGCAAACTACCAGGGAAAAAAAACCTACATTTTATTTCCCTCATATTCCCTCTCTATCAGGCTCACTGCAGCGCTTTTCTTTGAATCACATTTAACCAATAGTAAAGTTGAACATGCACTGCAAGGTCTCATTGCTTCAATACATTATTCAGGATATACCATTAGAATTTGTCAAAAAACACAGGTATAGGGTACTCAGTGACCAGCCCCAGTACTACAATTTGACATTGTGCACTCCACCTCCTCTTATACCTTCTTCATCTGCCTCCTTCTCATATTCTTCTCTTCAGTTTTCTGCTAACATAGCACTAATTCTCTTCTTTCCTTACAGGCATCTCATCTCCTTCTATATTCACACACTTAACTTTCAAGCTGTAGCAACATTTACAGTAAGAAGACTCAAACTCCTATATATATGAAGAACAATAGTTTCTGTAATCTGGGAAGAAGAAAATGCAAAGATAAGAAATTCACCATCACAAAAGATTTTGCAGACTATTGTCAGAGAGCACACCCAGATTTTATTTCTCTCTTGCAGCCTCTTCTACTTCACTTGTGCTCAATAAATCACAAGATCCCACTTATTATTTCACTTTTCTGTGCAGAGATGAGTGTTTTATATAAAATATTTGTTACTTCTTTCACTCCACGCCACATCAGAACCTGCAATAGAGTTAGAAGTCTCCCCCGTTTATCTTCCTACCACCCCTTACTGCTCAGTACCACTTAAAGTTTTTCTAGGGAAAGTCCACTATTCTAATACTACACAATTACAGATTATATGCAAAATCATGCATTTTGGGCAAAATTGTTCAAAAGTGACTATCCAAATATTTAATTCCCTAGGACAAACAACTCAATTTTTCATGGTACCAAGTATGTGCACATCCCACTGAAATACATGGACATGCAACTGCAACTTTAGACACACTTCAAGTATCTACGAGCCCTTGTGACAATGGTACTTGTGGCCATACTACTTTTAAAGTATTTTATGAAATAATGTTTCACTGTGTGCCCAGTTGCCCTTCCACTAGGTCAAGAGCACAGAGGGAAGATACCATCCTTCAAGAAAGAACTTACTTGTTTACTTTGGATCTTTCTGTACTAGTCCATCTCCTTTCTAAACTGAGTTGATATCTTGAAAGAGACAGCTACTTTTGAAACCCAAGATATGTGCAAACAGATCTTCAACAGATTCAGAGGTTTTGTCATCTTTCTAATTTTTTTTTCTTTTGTTGTCCTGAAAAGAACAAACCCTTATATTCTGAGATGACATTCACAGGGATATTCAGAGAGAAGTACTGTAATGTTCCAGAGGGCTCTCACCATATAATCACACAAGGTTTCCTGACTCCTGCTGTTTCACAGTTGCATTGTTTAGGGAAGAAGCTGCAAATGCTTCTTTTCCAAGTACAAAACCCCTGTTGCTTTCTTGTGAACTTCTCCTGTTTACTTTTGTGTCTCCTCCTCTCCTTCCATAGAAGCTGTTTCTAATAGGCTTGTTGTTGCGTAGGCCGATCAGATTCTCAGCAATAAAACCCCATCAAATAAAAGCAGTATAAGGAATCTCTTTGGCTCTGTATCAGAGAAATGTGAGTTGGTCCATTGTGTCAACATGCAAGTCACGTGAAACTCACATTAGGAAGAAGAAAGGGCGCAAGATTAGGACAGTAGAGGTAAAAATTGGCTAGGAATCTTTCCTGTGGTACAGCTGGTCAGCAATGTGGTATCATGTTGTGAACAGTATTAGCTATTTTGTTTATGACCTTAAGCACAGGGAGTCTCTCATATCTGGCTTACTATATTGCTTTCACAAAAATTAGTTATCTTATCTGGACAAAAAGCTCTGAATCCCACACACCTAAATCCTATATATCCTAATGTTACAAACTGGTAAGTTAGCAAGTGGAGTCTGCCAAGAGCTGTCAGACCTGTCTGGCCCATTCCACCTACGGTTATATTTTGTTTTCCCCAAAAACTACTCCTTCACAAACACTCAAAAAATGAGGTGGTTTAAATACTTTGCCCACACTGCTTTTTGGTAGAATATTATTACTACAATCACTTGCAACCTTTTGCTATCTCTTGTGCAGGCATTTTTACAGAGAAAATTAGTCAGAAACTAACATTAGTGAATGCTTTAATATTCCATTTCACTTCACTGTACTCTTTTTTCTAAGAGCTTTTCTGTGACTCATTCCTATTTGCAGTCAGTGACTTGTTTTATACAAAAGAACTGTTCTTTCATCTAGTGAAAATTTGGTAGTTGATCAACTTTGTTTAGGGTCAGGGCAACAAGTGTGCTGGTTAGACTGCAAAAAGTTTGAAAAGGTACCCAATAGTCCTTTTAGTACTGCAGCTTCTGATGGTGAGAACCAGCTTGCCAATTTTGCTCTGAATCCACAGCATTTTCACTCAAATCATAGGAAAAGCCCTATTCCAAGACTGATTCAGAATGTCTTAGCTGAATACTTAGATGGTCAGCTTTTGTCTGGATTGTTTGTTTTTCACGTATCTTCTAACATTTTATCCAGTATAGATGTTTTCTTTACAAAATGAGTATTTTGAACATATCATTAATGTTGGCAGTATCTTTTGATTGACACTTCACAGATGTAGACGTGCTGTTATTAAACAGACCATTGCATAATACGTGCAACTCAACAGATAAGGAATTCAAAATTAATAGATATTGAAATGGGACATACTGAAACATGCTAATCAGATAAAAAAAGAAGTTTGAGCAGTTCTGCAATTACAGGGATGGTGGCTGTATTAATATCAGAGCCTTTTGAGTCTGTTCCACTGCCTCTCAGAAACAATGAGACATCCAACTGAGCAGAAGAAATGGTGCCATTTTATGGGTCTCCTTGTGTTATAATAGCATAAATCTCTTAAAAAGATAAGTGTGCACATGCACATGGGCTAGACTGCAGAAACAACTCCATTATCTTGTGCAGACTTGAACTTACTAGAATTTCAGTCCAAACTAACCCATAAGGGCAATCTACCCCAGGCTCACCACAGCTACTTCTGACAGAAAGTACATTTTGATGTGATATTATTTGAGAGCATGACACAAAGATCAGCCACATAATCTGCTTGGGTGAGACTTACAGATTTGGCCTGAATTATTTTTTGCAGCAGAAAGCTCAGCAGTGGTGAGATCTGTAGCACAACTTTGGTCTTTAATGACCCCAGATGACACTTCCCCAAAGAAAACAGAAGACTAGTAGAAAATTATGAGAGCCCTTTAGCTCCCAGAACATTGAATACGCTAGCAGAAATGTACAGCATAGGTCCTTTTTGAACCTTTACAAACTGGGACACATCGTCTTGGATAATTTTTCAAAGATACCTAGTCCCATACAAATGTTCATATGCAAAATACTCCAAATACATTGAGGACAGAAGAATCTTGTTCTCACATTTAGCCCATTACCAAAAAATACTCCATCCCCTTCTTTCTTTGTAGCAGCTGCCTTCAAGCATTCTCAAGTGTGCAACATTTTCTGCCAAACCACCCAAATCCATCATTAGAGACAACTCTTTACTCCTAGCCCATCTGGGAAATTTCTAAACCTGGTATCTAATCAGGAGGTACCTATATACTGTCAGAGGGCAGTAGTGAAGAATTAGTTTTTGATTAGCAATGCCAGAGGACCTGGTACAGATAGACAAGACCAACATCTTAATCAGGAAAGAACTTTTTTTAAAAAAAACAGAAGCCCTGTGTGCTTCTGTCCTACCACGCTCATTGAGGTGGGTTAACACTTTTTTTCCCAACAAATTTTCTAGTTCCAGGGATATAATGATGGATCATTAACTGCAGGGCTCCTTCTGCAACCTGTTTTTTACTTAGGTACATTTGCTCTACTTTTCTAGCATAGTAACTAATTTTAATGAGAGTGTCTATTTTTGACAGCAGTTCAGCTGCTTCATTCTTAAACACTTTCTGAATCTTAGATATATGCCATCTGGTCTTAGAGACTCGTTACTCTTTCATTTATCCACTTGCTTCTGCATCTGTGCTTCTGACATAGGCCTTCATTACCTGAAAATACTGACACACTGTGACTCACTGCCACCTGAGCACTAAGCTACCTAATTAGTTTTTACAATTATCAGGTCGGCCTATACACACTAACAGCTACTTAGTCAATCTATATTCAAAATCAGGATAGAAACCTGGCCTCAACCAGCAGTCAGTACACTTGGAATCTCTTGCCAATGCAAATTTTGTTTGCTTTCCCCCCCTCACCTTGCAGGACATTTGATATCTCTGAAAATAATTTCATGTATTATTTTTACTATTATTACTATTTTTTGTAGTCACAGATAAACAATAGATTCTAATATAGAAAACATTTACACTATGCCAAGGTATATGGATCTGTAGCTGCTGTAATTGGTTTCTGCCCATTAATGATCCTCTGTTACTTAAATCATGACTTGCAAAGGCTAGACTATAAGAATGACATGTCAGAAGATTTTGCAGAACCTTGAAAGATTTTTTTTCTCTTATCTAAATCTGTACCGCGTTTTCCTAGGAATCTTTTTATTTCATAATTAAACACTGCAGATCTGGAATTATCTTAAGGTCTAAAGACATCGATCAATATTCAGTGAAATCAACATAACTCTCCTGCTTTACAAAAAACCCTGAAAGATATTTTGCTTAAAATCAGTCCTAGAAAAAGAATGAAATAGATTTTTTCCTTTAATAGAAAATTAGATTTTTTCCTTTAATAGAAAATTGCTTGATAAAGAGAGTTTGTAGTGGATAAATTTCATTTAAAAATCAACTAATGATAGAAAAAGTAATTATTTCAAATAATTTGGTTCTCAGTTTATGGAAAGATCTTTTCTGGTTCTCTATTACAAGCAGTAGTTGAAAAAAACATCAAGATGGCTACCAATTTGTAAAGAATTACAATTTAATTGACAAGACTGCATTTGCACATTGTATTTTTGTATAGCTTTTTTCTCCAGGTGCCCGATCTTCACTGAGTCATATTATCAAAATGGTTGTAAACACAAAAAGTTCCAGAATTAAATCAACCCACATATATTTCACCGTGTAAAATATTTACCACGCAATACAATGCATGCCAAGATGTGTACACATGAAGAATACTGTTTGATCCAAGGGATACCTCTCTCTTCCAGGACAAATGTTCTGTTGAAGAACAGCTGAATGTCTTTTCATACTGTCCTTCTTGGCAAGTGATTCTCCTTTTATTTAGTAGTACCAGGTACTACTAAAAGATGAAGGATCATTTCCTTTCTCATTGGCAATTATAAAGTTACTATCATTGCATTATGTCATCATGCTTCAAAGATATGAACATGTTTGCTTTCAGAAGGTATTTATAAAGTATGAGGGAAGCAATGAATTGTGTAAGTGAATGGGAGAACTGGAAATTTAGGGTTAAAAGCATCTGTGTGGGCAGTGGGGTTCTGAAAATGAGATTTTCAGGTTCCAGTATTACTGCACACTCTGGATTCCTCAGGAGTCTTCAGATGCAGATACAGAAGATAGTACTTCTATACAGCAGGCCACAACACATCATGGGCAGGTATCAGGTATCACAACATGGGCAGAAGGGTTCTTTGTGGGAACACTGAACTGTAAATGCTTCTCTACACATGCCCACCCCTCCTCAGTTTATGACATAGTACATATTACATAGACATTCATACATACATACATACATAGACATTCATAGTACTGCAACATAAAAGGCAAGAGAAGATCTCCTCCACCAGATTATTCCACACGATTGTCCACCCTATGCACAGAATGAAAAAAATTTAGCAGGGGAAAAAAACAACAGGAACAAAACAGTATTTTAAATTACTACTATTACTTCAGACAATAGTCTAAACCAGTTTCTTGCTCATGCTAAAGCAAAAACTCATCAAGAAAATTAAAATTGACAGCCTAAAGCAGACAGCTGGAATAGAATATAGTTCTTCCTGAAGAGTCAGTAAATGACTGACTGAATGGGATCTTGGAAAAAAAGGAATAACCTTAATACTGATCAAATCTATCATTCCCTACGATGCTGTATTACATATAACCATATGGAGCACTCTAGAAGAGACAAGCCACATATGTCTATTCACATGCATACATGCAGCTAGCACGGCCTGCATATCTCTACTGGCTATTTATTTTAGGTGTTTTATTATGTTCTTTTGTCTTCTTTCTTTTCCTTTTCTGCTCCTCCAGATAATTTCTGCCTGAAGCACTTTTAATCTAGCAAGCAAGAGTCACTGTCAAATCACGACAGGAAGAACAAAGAACAGTGCTAGAAAACAACAGAAGAAAATTAAACTACCCAAACAGTACAGTCTAGAAACAGCATATTTAAAACTAAATGTATCAAGCTTTTTCAGCTTTATCTTTTCTTTGAGATGATCTTTGCCTACTACTGTGTCTAAACTTTTCTGACTGTACCTGCTCTAAAAGTCTTGATCCTAATGTGACCCAAGTTAGCTGACTACAAATGCCAACCTAGACGTTACACAAACAAATAAAACACTTTCCTAAAGAACTTTTTAATTTTTCATTGAATTATTTCCCTTAGTATATTAAAACACTGATTTCTTTTGTGGCATAATTTAACAGGGCTGCCAATCCTCTGTACTTTTTCCAAGTTCTATACAAAATACGACTTATTAGCCAACAAAATAACATATGTAATGCTACAAGTTGGTCTGAGTGGATTTTTGTAGGATGTTACAATGCGGGACAACAATTTAGACTTGAAGTACACATTCCTAATCAATTTAACCAGCTTACTCTACTGATAGCTTTTTTGATGAACAAGTCAAAATTACTTTTTCTTCTTACTGAGCCTAAAAATAAAACAAACCAATAAATAAATAAATACATACAAACCAGGTAATACGAAGCTAAGGATACAAAGAAAAATTCTCTTTGACTTCAACAAGTTCTGGTTCTAGTTTTTGGCCTAGCCTCTGCAAGTAAGTCCGTATCAATTGTACAAGCACATGGTGCAATATCTGTCCTAACTATACTTACACAAGCTTGAGTTACTGAACAAATACAGGATTTCATTCTGTATAAAGCCCTCAGGCACATCTTTCACCAGCAACAGTGAGAATTTTGTCTGGGTAAGATACCCAGGTTCAAAATTGGTACTGCTAGCTCTAACTGTATGTCACATCAGTGCACTTCTGTCAGATGTCATGAAATACTAATCTCTGACTACACAGCTGTTTTCTAGCTATCATGAGTTTCCTGAAAACCTTAAATACGGAAAGGAAGCACCTGAAAGGAATAGGGTGAACCATGAGTCCACAGAGTGTTACAGACTTTGTTTCTTTTCTTTTAAGCTGTCTGGTCTGAAGGTCATAGAATCATGGGCTCTTTAATACTGGAGAAGGCCTCTAAGATCATTGACTCTACCCTTTGACTGAACACCACCATGCCCACTAGACCATACTGAAAAAGTGCCACATCCGCTCATTTTTTGAACACTTCCAGGGATGGTGACTTTACCACTTCTTTGGGGAGTCTTTTCCTGCTTTTAGAGAAGAAACTTTTCCTAATATCCAACCTGAGCCTCCCCAGCACAACTTGAGGTCATTTCTTTCCTCCTGTCCCAGTTACCTGGGAGAAGAGACCAATGCCCACCTTGCTACAATTTCCTTTCAGGGAGTTGTAGAGAGTGATATGGTCTCCTCTTACCATTCTTTTCTCCAGACTGAACAACCTCAGGTCCCTCAGCTACTCTCCGTAGGACTAATTGTCATCCTGTGATTTACTGGAGACAATGGAGATTCTCAGTTTTCAGGCATTTCTTACTGACAATAAAGAAGTCCGTGATGATGCCAGAAAAGGAGGCGTCACACAAATCCACATGGTCTTAATATGTTTACCAGAATCGTTAAATGGAAATCTGACATCACTATTATCAGAGGTTACTGATATCAGAAATCAAATTCTTTTTAATACTCGAGTATGTTTTTGTTTTTTTATAAAACACATTATTTGAGTCTATTTACTAGAAAGCCTAAGTTCTGCTTTTAATATGAACATAAATTGTGTATATAAAAAACACCTTTGTGAAATTCACTAAATAGTAGTGATACCTAAATTACCATACATCTCATAACTCTCTTATCTACCTTACAGAAATGACAACCTCTGAAGCAGTTTTCATCCTTGCATTAAGGGAAGGTATATGTGTAATTTTGCGTAGTATGAAAGTACATCAAGCTTTGTGACACATCCTCTACAAGCGTTTCAAAAATAGTAAGTTAAGAAACAAAATCTCAGCCCTTGTCCTGTTGGCTGTTAATAAAATTCCATCTGGTCACTTAGGAGCTGTGCCAACATTACCACAGAAAGAGCTTTTAAGCTCTTTGAATGTTCAAGAGTCATTTGACAGCTTTTTTATTTACCTTTTTTTTGTCAAATATGCACCTAATAGTATACAGATGGCTAGGTTCTAACAAGTTTACTTGTGTGCAATCTTGAAACTAACCTTGAAAGTAAACTGCTGAGGTTTTGCTTTGGGGTGTTGCTTGGGTTATATGTTTTTTACTAACATTTAGGATTGTTCAGTCTACTGCTGCTCCAAGTTCCTTATTAGGAAAATACAAAGCGAAAGCGAAAACTTGGTGCCTGGTTTTTCTAAAACTGCAAACATAGTAAGACTCTGCTCAGAGCCAACAGAATGGAAGTAGAGGACAGGGAGCTGAAGTCTCAGTAGACAGCAAGTTAAAGAAATGTTCACTGACAAAAATCTTCAAAAGGAAAGAAATCCCAAGAACCACTCTGGGCAACGAGAGAGACTTGAGCAGCAGATGGAGACTATTCTCAGTGTATATTATCCCTATATCTTTTAGTGCCAAAATCAGTTCCAGATTTATTCTCTCAATATTGTGGTAAAAGATGTGTATTTAACACAGAAAAATAAATTTCACACTGTAATTTATATTCAAATTTGTATTGCAAGTCTTGCAGGGGTAATGTTCTGCAGAATACTGAGCCAAAAGGCACAGGTGAAACAACACTGAATGATCCACCAGACTCTCAGCTCAAGGATCAATTGTCTGGGATGCAAGAAATCCAGTTAGACAAGAATGCTATTTCAGTTACAAGAAATGGTTTAGAAACGCTTTCTCCTCAATCCTATCCCTCAACATCTTTTAACTGAATCAAGTATAAAATCTTTACGTTAAGGATATAAATTTGTATCTTAAATCTCTGTAGGATAAGCACTCACTATACAGGTAAGGGTCTGATTCTGTCACTATTTATTGATGGTAACTGAGCAGTCTTACACATCTGCATAAACTCTAAGGTTCTGACATACAATGAGATAATAAAGGGAATAAACCTGTAAAAATATAGAGTATTTTTACTGTTTTAATTAAATTGTGAGCAATTCAACCAAATGAAGTTTTGGAAAGGATCTCGGTAGAAAGATCTTGACATTCTCTTTGAATTCTTTACTTTGGACTTAATTAAAAACTTGCTACTCCAATCATTAAAGTTATAACATATGATTAGAACCCAAAGAGTAATCTACTACAGAAAATAAAATGGATCTGAGCAGTGGAAAATAGAGAGCAATCTAGGAAAAGCTGTGAAGATTTAAGGAAAGACTATTATAGATCAAAGAACATAACCATGTTTCTACACATATTCTATGTGCTATAGTTTTGTTTTGTTTAGTGCTATGTTTTTAAAGGTATCTTGGCACCTTAAATTAAGATGTCATTGAAATAAATAACTTATAAAAATGTAAGATCTCAGGCCAGGAGTACAAAATCAGATTCCATAAATTAATAATTTGAATTTCCCAGTCTTATTCCAAGCAAAGAAACTGTCTTACTTGTTGGGTCTCCAAGCAGCTCATTTTAAATTCAAGGTTGATCAGAATACTCTAGCAAACCATTTTCTCCTGGTCCAGCTATCAACTTGAGTTTCTCTGTGGCAGTGTCTGGTGCTCAAAGAGTCCCCTTTGCATGTGAGAAACCTCTCTGACATCCGACACAGAACAGAGACCAGATACTGAAAAGCCCGGGGGCTCACATAACACAGTTCAATGAAATCTCAGCAAGGAAAGTATTTACCCTGATATAATTATAAAGGTCATTATTCTATTCTTTTACATGTACCATAGAAATATAAATATAAAATGAAACAAACTTTAAAAGGGAGCAATTAAATCAACTTAGCTAGCTCCTAACTAAAAAGACACAAGGCATTCTGTTATGCAACAAACTCAGGCAAGTTCCATTTTCGTTCTTGACAAGATACATATCCTAAACTAGCTGATCTACTACACTCATCTCCCCAGCTCTCTTTTTATGGAAACGTACAGTTTTCCTCCAGTTCTCTATCCCACAGAAGGCTGAATTGCAGCCTCTGCATCTTGTCAGACTGGAGGACTTCACAATGATGTTCCAAAGTGTAGATATTCCTTAGATACGAAGTCTTAATGGTGATTTATGCTGTTCTCAGAGGACTTCAAAATTTGTGCTTGTTTATTTTTCCTCAAAATTACCCAGAAAGTCCCTGCTTTTAATTACAAGCTTCATAATTACAAACCATGCATGAAAGCTTTTAACCCTGAAGATACACTGATTGAATTTGGTGTCTACAAAAGAAGTTCCTAATGGAAGTGACCTGCCATTTGTGTTATAGTTTTCAGTGAAAGTTTCTTAGAAACAGGTCAGTTGCAAATCTAATAAGTGCCTCTAAACCCTTTTATTTACAAATGTCATACAATCAAACACTCTTATGGCAGTAAGTACTTGTTTGCCTGTATTATCCTATCTAACATTACTTTCATCAAAGCATTTTTGTCCCAGGGAGAAAATCTGTGCAGGGAAGACTATCAAATAAAAACGCACCTTTCCACCTAAAGACACAACTGTTAAGACCTGTAATAAAAAAAAACCCCCTTTGACCATGGAAGGGCCAATAGACGTGTGACAGTCATCTCATGCCTTGGAGAAAAAGGCTTATAGTATTCTCTAATGTCAGTGAAGTATACAGAGGAAATTAAATCAGTTTTGGAAATCCCTGCTTCTTGGCTGGTGAAATGCCACTAATGCTTCAATTTAGCAGTTTCGCAAAAATTACTAAAACTGCTCACAATGAACACTATGCACTTTGGAGGCAGATTGTGGTGCCCACATATCACAAATTGAAGGCTAAATTGTCAGCATCATTCATCTATAAGCTTTTAGGGCCAAAATGCACCCTAGAGTTTTTAGTTTGCTTTTATAGGTATCATGTATGGCTTTAAACCTGTATTATTAAGATTAGCAGTCATCTGTGGTTAATCCCTCTAGTGATAAATAGTTGCCCATTAATGCAGTTATTTATTTTCACCTAGGAATGCATAGGATGCAGAGCATCAATAAAAAACACTGCAGTGGTAGGATCAGCCCAGATCCTCTCTAATGGAAAAGGATTCAACCGAGTCTTCATGTAAGACTGACATAAAACTGCAGAATCAGACGGCAAAATTAAAATGGTGCACAAACTGCTCACTATAATCCTATTTTAAATAAAGATTTCCAGAAAACCCACTAGCATTATGCATGACTGCTATAGTTACAAGTGATCATTAACCTCTGCACAGCCTTTAAGAGCTTTTGTTAGTAAAATTCATACAAGAGTGACAATGCAATAAACATGATTCTGATGTTGAGGCAGCACATTAAAATACATAGGCACAGCTGGGTAAACCACACTCCAAATGTTACAGTCCTCAAGTATTACTTCAAAAAACTGTGATGAACATTTAAATGAGTGAGATGATGCAATAAGTATGCACCGAAAATATGGTTCTGGATAGAGAAAATCTGACAGCAGAAATGAGAGGGGAAAATCACCAAAAGAAAAGGCCACTTTCTGTGTCTTATATCTCAGGACTCTTAATTAAACTATTAATCCCCCATTCAATCAACTTGTTTGGGCAACATCCCAAAAACAAGTGAAATGCTCCCAAGAGATACATATTTACAGGAAGCTCAATGAAAAAGGCAAGCAAGGCTTCTCTTCTTTTCAAAAAGAAATATATCTTTCAAATACAAAAAAAAATTCTGCAAAATGCCACTCACTAGATTAACTTGCAAGCCATTTGCTTCCCCCACAAGCAGGATCTGACTGTGTGCAAAGCGGAGGAGTGCTTTGCTTTCACTGCTTAATAACCATCTCTCAGACTAGGTAAAGAGTCATATTGACAGAAACTGAAAGGGTCAGGTTCTGCACACAATCTGCAGGTCTCAAGGATGAAGGGCAGATGGGAAGTACAAACAAGTCCTTAAGATACATTTCACAAGCAATGCAAGGATCTGTGTCAACTCAATACAGTTGCAGATTCTATAAGCCCAAATCAAGAATGTCCATTGTACACTGAGAGATGCTTATCCCTCTGATGACCATGAAGATCTTGATTGATCCTTAAATCATAGGGGAGGAAAAAATCAAGTTTATATGCAGAGATGACTGTAGGAAGCATACCTCCCTTTTACCAGATACCAGATTCTGGAAAAAATATTATATTTTTTTTCATTTAAAGTTCCACATGCATTTAGCTTAAGCCCAAATCCAGAACTCTCAGCTCTCTCAGGCAGCTCCTTAACCAAATTCATGTATTACTCTTATTGGTATCTCTGAGAGTATGGCTTTTCTAGACTCTGCTTCCAATGTGCCCTGTACACACAGGCAATAGAGGACTTCTTGGGACAAAGAATCCAATACAAAGCACATGGCAAAAATGTGAAAGTGCCTTTTGCACATTGGTGTGAACATGAAAACAAACCAAATGTTATCCTGAAAGGATTTAAACAAAATTTCTCCAAAACATACTCAAATCAGATTTTTGTATTTTCATGTGAGGACTGAAACACCTCTTCTTGTGTTGAGACATATTTTACATTGGATGGGGCTTGAGCAACTTGTTCTAGTGTTAAGTGTCTCTGCCCATAGCAGAATGCTTGGAACTAGATGACCTTTGATGTCCCTTCCAACCCAAACAATTCTATAATTCTATATTAAACAGTCATTGCATAAAACAAATGAGTAGTCACAGGAAAAAGTGCTGGAACTAAAACCCCTCACCTTTAAAGAATATGCCTTATCTAACACACTATGAACACATATCACTATTGGATCTTACATTCTGATTGGTTTGAGGGTACTGCTTCAATTTCAGACAGAAGAAAAGCTTCGGCTTTTGGAGCTCTTTCCTCCATAAACATGTGCCTGTCCCAAGGAAAGTAAAGTTGGTAACTCACTTGTGCTTCTTCCCCCATTTGCATTTGAAAAGAAAAAGATTTCGAACTTTCTTAGAAAACATGCAGGCATCCAGCTCTAAGAAATAATTTTGAGCTGTGGACTTAAGGCAGAAATCATGCTGATCAGAAAACGGCATGCATATTAATTAAGGGTGATTTCCTGCTGAGCTTGGTGGTTCATCCTACTCTGGACTCTCCAATCACTTTTTATTTACACAGCCAGAACTCTTGGCTCAGGTTTCTGAATGCCACGTTGGAAACCAGCACCTAAAATTCAGAGCATATGTGAAATGCAGTCTGCCCCTAACCAGGCATCTATAGAGAAACTGCTGCTGCAGTATTCGAGGATATTAATGGTATTTATTCTATACAGACTACTAGGAGGACTGAGGTATTGATCAGCTGCAGGTCCTTTTGCCAATAGCAACGAAAGAAGCAGTGATACTTCAGAAGGAAGACACAAAGAACAGAAGTCAAAACCCAGCATGATTTTTGAGGCAATTCCTGACCAGCTCCTGCATGTAATAAGGACGTTGCAGCTTTTAGCATAACTGAGTGCACTTATTTATGGACTGGTAAAGGGTCAAGAGGCACTAAAAATCTTTGCAATGGTTTCTCAATAGCCTGAAAAACTTCAACAATATGCCCTAAGCCATCCTCCACTTGCATCTTGCACCAACATTAAGGAACAGCACAGTCCTTTCTATATCCTTTGTTTATAGTGTTTACACCAAAGAAATTCCTCTGTTCAGCATATATAACTCCCACAGATGCCAAACACAAAGGGAACACAGTTGAGGAAAGAATCTCTCTCCTATTAAGTTATGTGGTTGTTTTCTTTCTCCTGAAACTTTTTGTTCACTATTATAATTGCTCTGAAAGTGGAAGAAAGGGGAAACAGAGAAAACAATAGTTCAGAAGTGATCACACTTTATAGGGTAAAGCTTATTGACATTTTATGGAGCAAACGTGTGAATTATGCAAACCAAAACCTGTTGTCAATTTTAACTACTATAGATATGCTGATATTTTAATGAAATGAATAAAAGGATGTTTCTGTATCAGCAGCCACACAGCAAAACAGCTTTGTCGCTGGCCATATCCTATGTCTCCCAGAAGCTGCACAGAAGAATGAAAATTTATATTATAAATTTTTTATATTTCACCTGTATTTTATTATATTATATATATATAATATATATATTACTATTATATTTCGCCTATAATCAGGTGAAATATTCTTCCTCTCCATTTCATTAACATATAAAAGCATCATATGGAATGTTACTGAATGCTGTTAATTAATGCAGTAAGCAATCCTTAAAGCAGTATTTATCAGGAAAATTGATAATTCAGCTATAAGAACAAGATATGAAAAGTCCTCCTTCCTCAGGTGCCTTTGAACCAAGCAGCAGGGCACAATGAATAGTAGTTTGGTTACTGCTGAGAATTTCAAATCTGCTATAAATCCAGCACAAGGACACTCTTAGCTCCTTCTGTATCTCATCCAGGTATTAGACATTCTCAGACTAAGCACTCCCCCACTCCAGGCCAGCACTTTCACACGTGTAACCAGAGCCTGACTCCTCCACAGAAAAGGGTACAGGAAAGTCCAGAGAAAGGGAACCAAAAACTACCAGTGCTGAAAAATCTAAAATACCTCAGGAGACACATTTGGTCACCACCACCCTTTTATACTGAAGTTTGTCTTCTGTTATAATGTCCTGCAAAACAGTCCAGTTATGTCCCACTAGAAAAGTATCAAATGCCTCTGTCAAAAGGAACTATCCTCTGATTTAGTTGAGTGGAACTTTTGATTGTCCTATGGATCAACACCACAGGTGCTCTAGAAGGATAAAAACTGGAAGATGCTACCAAGTAACTTTGCAAGAATAGATTCATCTATCTCTGAAAAGCTTCCTTTTCCTCTAGGTTGCCAAAAATTTATTACCAAAGCAAAAAAAATAAATTAGTAATATTACACAAGTAAAACCACAATGTGTTGGGATAAATGAACCTAATTTGGGTAGAGGCTTTCACCTCTCTAATTGATACAGACAGGCCCAGGGCAGACAGACTGTGGATATAACTGAAGTGTGGGACTCGGGAGTAAGTCCCACACGTACATGTTCTGGCTCATCATATTTCACATCAGAGAAGGCTCAAGGTATGCACTCTCCCTTGCTTAGCTGGAAAGGAACATGGTCATGTCACAGAATCATAGACACAGCACTGCAAGCTGTACTAAAATCCAAAACGATTACATCAACAACATGTAGACAGGGCGAGAGCTCAGCAGGGCTTTCATGACAATGACTGGGAGATCTGGACCCATCAGTTTCCCATTAATTACTGCTGCAAGTCAATCTGAATGCATTTCTCATCAGCTAAATAAGTAATGTAGCACAGAAAGAGCTGAAATCTTATTTAGGCTACACCTGATAATCCACCTTTCATCCCCAGTGTGATTCTGGAGAATTAACTCTGTGGGGTGTGTAACAAAGGTTTGCCATCCTCTATCCACTTGCAGTAAATTGTGTTTACTTGTAACTGTGATCAGTGCCAGGCACAGTTACTTTTAGTAGCCAACCAACACTCCTAGGCAATTTTTCAAGCATACAGACTTTAACCATCCATAATAAAGAAATGGTTTTTATATTTTATAGACAATAAATAAATAACCAAACTTTAATCTTCCTGGAGTCACAGATATGAAGGGCTCATCATTGCTTCATATATTATCAAGAAGCCAAATATACATCTGCCAGCCCTATTCAGACTGGCTGAGCAGCAGATTTCGAGTATGCAGTTTGTGCTTGAAACCACTATAGCCTAAAGGCAGATACACATTTGCAATCTTTGCAAACAATACTAAATTTGGAGGAACAGCTGGCATACCAAAGAGCAATCCAGAGGCACTGTTCAGTAACCTGGGGACTGGATCAACAAAAGTTTCCTGAAGTTCAACAGGGGAAAGCATCAAGTTCCGCAGCTATGGCAGAATAAGCCCAGGCACCAGTGCAGGCTGGGAACACACTGATGGAAAGACCCAGGGGTTACAGGGGAGGCCAAGTAAAACATCAGGCAGCAGCATGTTCCCAAAGTAAACAAAGCAAACTGTACAATGGTGGCATTAGCAGCATGACCAGCACATGGAGGCTCTGCCTGATGCCGGCAAGGATTTGTGTCTCCCACAATTCTAAGTCTGGTTCTGCATGTCCCAGATCAAGGACACTGCAAAACTGGGCAGAACTATCAAAATGGTCATGTTCCCATGAAGAAATGGGAGAAGAAACGTTCCCATGTGTAAGAGCTTGGGAGCCTCTTTAGTCTGGCAAAGAGGAGGCTAAGGGGGAAGCCTGGAATTACAAGGGATGTTACAGAAACTACAGAGGCTTCAAGCAGTAGCTGCACAAAGTCACAGCTGACCTGGTTCAACCACGTAAAATCCTTCTAAATTATGTATTTCTTCTATGATTCCATGAAGATGTTTCAAATTTCATCTCAACACACTTTCAGTTTTTACCGCAGTGTCTCTAAGTAGGACGTGCAGGTAAGTCTGCCTAAGTCTTGCTGTGTCACAAATGCCACTGCTTGGTACTTCTAAAAATTAGCAAAGCACAGATGGGAAAATTTCTCATCTGACTATTCCTGCCCTCTAACTTTGATTTAATAAATCTTTTTCTTTTCTTTCCAAACAGGTTAAGTATTCTTTTGCTGTATGAGACAGGTAGCAGCTTGGGGCTCAGGAAGTAAATGTCTCAAACACAAGTAAAAAGTACACCTTTTACACCTAAAATTGTTTCATTTTACTTGCTAAGAGTGTGTCAATTTTGAGTAAAAGATTTTTATTATGATTCATTTATTGTGATACTTACTCAAAAGCGTATGCAGTTTTGGTGCTGCTTGAACTTCCATATATACAAAGATAGACTTTGATTGTGAAATACCATATAAGCTATGTCTTACTACTTGATTTCTGTTACAATATTTTAATATTGAGGAAAGATTATTAATAATTTATATCTTTGAAGAGAAAAAGAATGCACTAAAGATGTCAATTCGGATTTTAAAGAAAACCCTTAGAATTTGTGAGATGACAGTACACATGACACAAATGGAACATAAGTACCACAGAGGCTATTTTGTGAACTGTTTACTAGTAGAGCTGCAAAAGTATATTAACTCTCCATTTTCCTATTAAAGCAAGCAGTTAGGATCCTCACAGCTTATTAATTGTTAGGAGGTGATGCATATATAATAAAATAATACCTAGAAACTTTATATTTTGAAGTGAATAAAGAGTTTGGTCTGAACACAGGCCTTTGAAAATGCTGAGTTAACCTCAAAATGTGACACATTTTGCACCTTGAAATCTCTATTAATGACACAATGTCACATTAGAAAATCACATTTTAGGAGCAAATGTTTTCACATGTATCAAACCCGTATTTCTTTTACATGGCCAGCCTTTCATTTGTTATGTTACTTATTTACTTTCACATTTCAGAGGTCAAGGTAAAAACTACTTTTCACTTAATTTCTATTTCCCCATCAGGGTCAATCACAACCTTTTGCAATACGCTAACTTTAAATCCTGCACAAGAATGGGAGTAGAAAGGAAGACAACTTTTTATAATCCACTGTCTTGGTCTTGTTGTTTCCCCTTTTTAAAAGATGGGAGGGGGCTAAATTTAAGCATTGTTCTATTTACCTGTTTCACTTCTTATGTTATTAAACAATATCTTCATGCTTGCAATTAGAAGGTTATTTAGATGAATTAATGTTTATAGATACCTCATCAGAGGACATTCTTTTAAAGACAGAGCTGAGTTCTCTTATATTTTCAGCAACTGTTTGTCACCCTTTGCTAGCATGTCTACATTTTCTCTCTAATACAAGAGAAGTCAGATTTTCTCATCTTTATCTGACAACATGATATGCTGAACTGACTCGTCATTTGAGAATACAACTAATTCCCCTGTGCCACAAATTCTCCAGTGTACTAAACATCTGCAACTTTTTCTGGCTTCCACAGATGTGAGTCACTACAAAAAAAGCCCCTCTGTCTGTAGATCATAAAGATCATTCTACTAAACACTGATGAGTATTTAAAGATGAAATTTCACAAGTCATCTCCAATATGTAGGCACTATGTGCATCATTTTATTATGCATCACTTAATTACCCATTATTCCATGGTCATATATG
The DNA here is from genome assembly GCA_037013685.1 of Acridotheres tristis. Lineage (NCBI taxonomy): Eukaryota > Metazoa > Chordata > Aves > Passeriformes > Sturnidae > Acridotheres > Acridotheres tristis. Next base: position 21,421,956 of record CM072888.1, on the reverse strand, counting down.
CCTAGGCAGAATATAAAAGCTACAATCTGGGCCCAAATACCATTTTAATCAAATCTGTGGTCTCTTTATGCATAATGCAGGGCAATGGGGAACTAAGGCTATAATCTGACTAGACTGAGGCTTCAGCAGCAAAGCTGGTTTCAACAGATTACCTTTTTTAAATGCTCAGCATCGAGGTCATTTAAGGCATTGCAATACAGTGTCACTTAAGCCTCCAATACACATGTAAACCTATCATTTGATAGCGTTTTCTGTATTCAATTTAAAGAAGTCATGTCTCAGCACTGAATATAAGTTTTACTTTCATTAAATTAATGCTTCAATGCCTCTTTATAAGCTGTGTTCAGCATGCAGATTTTTCATGTCAAAGCAACCACACTTTTTTGTCTGATGGTTTTACATTACCCTTAGATTATATTAGACGAAGCAGCAGAAACATCTAGAATGAAAATATTCAGATGATATGCTGAATTCTGGGAACAAATTAGTTCCTCAGATACAGAGCAAAATAATGTGCTGACCTAAACAAGCAGAACTGGGCTTGAAAATTGGAAGGGAGTCTTGGAAAGTTAGAACTAACTAAAGTCCAACACCAACAGGTGTTACATGATCAAAGCCCCACTGGTGCAAACTTCGTTACATAAAAACAACACCACAGAGACATCAAAGCCCCATTCTGGTTGTTCTTTGAGATTCTGACAAGTGAGTTTTAAAACAAATATTGTTAAAACATAAATATTTTCATTCCAAATTGCAACCAAACTCAGAAGAGGCCTTTTTGTTATAAAGCTGTTTTTGCAAGAAGTTAGGGAGCTAAAAGAAATTTAAAAATCAGAGGCTTGCAAGAATTTTTGAGTTTTCAAGTTTGATATCTACTCCTTGATCTCAGATTTACATCTCTGTCCTAAGAGAGTCTAATCTTAATCTGGAAGCAGGGTCCTCAGCATATTCCAGATTGCAAAAATAAGCTTCTGGTGATGGGAAAAAAATAATAGGCATATCTATATACTTTTTTTAGAAAATAAAAAGGGTCAAGCAGAAAAACCTTGTGTTTCAAAAGACCTGCCAAAACGAAGTCATTTTTAAAATGTGCTTATTGACCAGCCTTCAAAAATCCAGCAAGTTCTTTATGTACAACCAAAGATGCTGTTTTGTTGATAAAAACTTCTGATTTTAGAAATTAAGCAGTTTAAATAGCTGCTACTATTCATATAGCATGTTCACTTCCTAGAGACACGTCACTGTTGTGATCACTGAAGAACAGAAAACTGTTCAGAAGTGGAAGAGCTAAAAGTAGACTAAAAACAACCCAGTAGTCCACAGCTGTTGCTTTTTATCAGAAAGCCTATTTAATATCAATTTAAAGAAAAAAAGGGAAACGTAAAACAGGCCTCCCCTTGCTTAACTGAAGTGCTGCATTATCTAGGGCATTTCTCTCTCCAGCCATCTGTTTTGAGCTGGGTGCATGCACTGAACTTAAATCTCATGTTCATGAGAGACCTCTACCAGTTTCTTCCAGAGACTGAGTGAGAAGTCTCAAATTCTACCTTGTTCTCAGCAGCAGAAAAAAGAACTGTGATGCCTTGAAAAGGGAGAAGTTCTGACCTTCATAAAGACAAACAAGCACTTCAGATCATGTCTGGGATGAAGCTGCATTCCAAAGAAATCTACTGAATTGCTTTTTGTTTGTTTCCACCATTCTGGCCTTTGGAGAAGTAGGCATCCATACTAATGTATGTGTGATTAGAAGCATAATGTGCAAAAGTCCTGCAAAGAGAAAATGCTAACATTTTCTGGGAATATCAGAAAGCATCAAAAGCCATCACCTAATGGCTACAAAGTGAAATTCGTTCTGAAAATGCAGTATTTCCTTTTTCTCTATGTTGCTACAAGATAGAACAAAGGTCACTGTATGTAAATTAATAGCTTATGGCACGGTGCTCAGTGTTCCTTTTACAGGAGAATGTTTTAACATGATGATCTCTATGTTAAATTGGTTTCTTCTTTGATATAACAAATTATATAAACTACATAATTCCATCAATTTGAAAGAAAAATCAAGTTTACTAAATCGTTTTCTCCTTTATCAAATATGACTCTGTCTTCATTTAGCAAGTTCCTTCAGAGGCTATGTATTATTACAGCACCACATCTAGGAATAGAATACATGCTAAAAGTGCTTCTGATGGTCAAAATCAGTCCAGTGTCTGCATTCCTCCACCAGCTGCATAAACTGGGGAGCCAACATTACTATGCCATGAAAGGGTGGGAGTCACCCATGCCATTTTACATGCTTTCACTAAAACAGGACAGTTTGAGCTGTAGCACAGCCAAGTCAAAAAAGCAGGAGCCCAACTACTTCAGTTATTCACTACTCAGTGTGGGCTTTGTGGGGGTACAAGAATGCTGTATAAATAGCATTTACACATATAGGGCACAATTCTGTACAACTTCTTTCCTACAAGATACATTCTTTCATACACTGTCACCTATTGTATATTAGGTAGAACTGATCCAGGATTTTAAGCTGGCTGCAAATAACTTGATATTTAACCAAAGAGAAGAATATTACAAAAAAAAAACCCCAAAACACTTCAAAGCTCTTGAAATTACACGCTGAGGACCAGTTTTTCAAATTTTTCATTAAGATGGTGAAAAGGGTATATAGCAAAAGAAACTGTCATGTATTTAACTAATAAAGCAAGAACCTGAGGAGAGAACCTGAGATGGGAGGGAAGACAGAAAAGAATAGATAACTGGAAGTAGACGATGTAGAAAACTGGGCAATAAAATAAAGAAGTCTTAAAGAATAAGAAAGCTGTGAAAAGAGAGGACAAAGAGTAATAAAAGAGTATTAGGCAAACTAGAAAAGAATTCTATAAAATATATAAATACCTTGTAACATCAGATAGAGATACGTGGGCTTTGCCTGGAAAGTGGACGCTGTATTTTGGGCACTACTGCACATAAATGTATTGATGATCATCTTTGATTCAACTGAGGCACTATCTTGCTGTAAAGGGGTGATGAGACTTTCATTGCAAAGGCATAAAAAAAAAGACAGCCAACCCTCTTGCCCCCCAAACCTGCTGGATTCCTGCCAGCAACTCCTTACATATGTGTTCCTCCTCTTTCTCTCAATCACCAATGCTTTCCTGCTTCTCCTGTAATTCCATATGGCAGCAGCCAGCATGTCTATATATTCTCCCTGAGCTTTGCAGAGAAAAGGGTAAGAAAACCTGACAAGCTTTGCAGGATGACAGCAAATTTGTATTTGTATGAAGCGTATTAGTGAATTTCTAAATTCATTTGATTGTACCAGACATTTTTACAACAAATGTGTTCACAAACTAGTTTTCTGTTCTGGTTGTCCTTTTTTGCCTCCCACAGAACAACATCCTAATCCTAAAATCAATTCAACACAAGCAAGGAAGAGGAAGGAGGAAAAATTGTGGCTCCCACTTGAGGGAGAAGGAAAAAAAGAGAGAACAGCAAGTATGAAAATGCCTCATAACTGTTACACTGCTGCTGCCACTCCTCTTGATAGTCACATTCACTCACTGCATTTCCTCTTAACTTGCTCACTGCAGTTCAGGCAGGGTGTCTCAGGTATTTAAACAACAGAGTTCCACCACGACCAGCGATTCAGTGGTGTCCAGAGGGCACACTGAGGGACTGCTGAAGGAAGTGGTCAGATACAGAAGATGTTATCACCAATACAGCAGACTCAGAAGACTCACTTCAGTCAGATCCTCCAAAGGCCCAGGAGGGGTAAGTTAAACATTCTGTGGACAGGGAAGATTTAGATAAGAAAGATGGGTACAATCCTGCTTTGGTTTTAAAACCCTTTTCTCTTCCCATGCTTTATTCCTGCTGTCAAGATAAAACAACATTTTGATTTAAGGAATCATTCCAAAGCCTTCATGTAGCAAAAGTAGCTATTTGGCAGTACTGAACTCAAGCTTTGCCTGCAGGGTACTGGGTGCTATTGACAGTGAACATGATAGGATTTCTCCATGGGAAAGGGATAGGGGAATGAACTTAGCGAGGCTAAAGCAAGGAGAATGCATGCTACCGGTCCTGTAAATAGTGGCACATACTTGTAAGGTTGTATTTAAGGCTAGGAAAGTTAAAATAGTCTAATTAAAGTCACTGGACTGTCATACCCAACATCAAAGACAGGAAGCATTTCTAAATATGCTTCCAAGAGGAGTTCCCAACTTCTGGAGAGCAAGGCACCCTCAGCAACAGGCAGAGCTCCCCAGGCAAACACTTTACTCATCCCAGAGACTACAAAGGCTTGCAGCTGTTCACGTTGTCTGACTTCGATATTTATGTAAAAGATCTAGGCTATCAGCATTTTCAGTTTCCATTCACAGAATTAATCCATATGGTACAATTTTAGTTCCCAGTCTGAGTATAATTAAGGGCAAAAGGGGTAGAACAGAGTTTATCAAGTGCTGAGTATGAGAGCTCTCTTCCAAGTGTAGACCTCTAATGTACAGAAGAATGGATGAGAGAAAGATGAGTACTCCGTTGTACATGGTGTTCTTTCTGGACTGATGTACTCTAGAGGTAAAAGCAATTACTGAAAGGTAAAGAAGGCAATAAGGACAGGGTTTTCAATTGTGAGTTTTGTGCCCTGATGCTCCATGCTAGTACATCATGAAGGCCATAAATGTACAGGCAGCTGACAGTGGAAATAAGAACTCAAGACTACCACGAGATGCTGAGCTGTCAGCTCCCCAGGTCTCCCAAGCACAGGTCTGTTCCCCACAGGCTCACTGGCAGCCCTGACAAATTTATAAAGGGTTTTGTTCAATCCTCATCACATCATCCATCCTATAACACTTAGCTGTTTTCCTCCTTCAATCCCAGTCTCCTCAGTCTCCATCTCTCTGTCCAGTCTTACTCCCAAAACATTTGCAGATCACAGATAGGAAATCTGAAAGAAAGGCTGCTATTCACCATGCGAATTTAAGTACTTGGTTAACTGGATTTAATCAGATACTGAAAAGACTGGTCAAACCTGAGTCAACTGATAGGAAGGGTCAACAAAAAATTTGAATTATACATAAATTTTGTATATGTCTTCAAAATCATTGTGTCCGTCAAGCTGCTAAGCATCAACGGATGGAACCGACTGATGAATTCAAACATTGATTAACTTTCATGAATCTCCCTGAGTTATCACTAACACAATGAGTAGCTCAGTGTTGTGATAAAGGTCAGAACTGAAAAATGCCTCAGATGTTCCTTTAATACACAACTAGGAGGCAGTAAGTTTGTACCAGCTGGTAAATATGAAGGAAATGGGACCAACTGTTGAAGTGGATCACTAAAAAAATTTCCTTTGCAAGAGTGTGATTTTAAAACATTTTACTTCCTTTGATTTTTAAATGTGTAAATATGATTTTTATAATACATTTGTCTGACCTGGAAATAGAAATCATGAAAGTGTTTCATTTATTTTAAACTGCAATGTTTAACACAACTTTATACGTGCATAAACGCTCTCAATTTATGTATACTTTTAATTTCAACTGCTCCAGATGTACATCCATTTCTTTCCCTGACATTTCTTATCATAATTTGTGGAGCTGTATCTGAAAGTGCTTCAGGTCAGAGATATTTCTAAGACACATGCCTTGCCTCTGCACACTTACACTAGTACAGTGAAGGCATGCTGTAATTATTTCCAAGTCCCAAAGCATCATGCACGAAATTCTGTCCTCTACCTGGAGATAAAATGAACAGCAGTTATCTGGTTTATAGATTTGACAAATTCTCCTGGGCATCTGCCAACTTTGTAATCTACTTGATCTATAGCTTACGAACCATGTGAGATCACCAGGGTTTCTGCACAACTTCAAAGCTCCCTAAGCCAGAGCTGTACAGTTCTCAGGCTGAACAAACGCTGCCAGCTCTGTGCACAGCTTTGAGGCTCCTTGAACCACAGCCACTTATTCCAGAGGGTTTACAAATTCTATTAGGCATATCTGGAGCACACATAAATTCTAATATACATCAGCTATGCTTTTGCACTAAAAGGAGCTTTAACATTCATACATGGCTTTTAACTACTATTTTACTCTACCAAAACAAATTTCATTTGGTTGCCATTATAATAAAAATCTGTAAATAGAAACAATTTTCCATACCAAATTTAACAAAAAGATGCCCTGGGAGATTGTCCTTGAAAACTGCTACATATAAAATCCCTTCGAAGGAAAAGCTCCTTATCTAATTAAAATTCAAACCACTATTAGAAAAAGTTCTCCATTAGCTGGAGAACACATATTAACATTTCAAGACACTTAATTTCCAGAAGCTTAGATGCAGTTCCTAATCTATTTTAATCTGGAAACAAGTTAGCATCTGAAATTAATGCCTTCAACATTATCAAGAGAGCAGAAATACTAATTTTCTCGAGCACAGCATGTGAACAGACCCAGGTGGACCAGTCAGCAGTGAAAAGTGGGTTTTCTCTTACATAAGTAACTAGGTCACTATCTAATGTCTCTTTGTTATCCTGAAACATGAACTTCATCCTGTGACAGAGTTAAGAAGGGATAACAACCAACCTCCTTGAGAGATGCCACAGAAGAATCTCCATAGCCTTCTCTCCTGTTAAACAGTAATGACATTATTTTCCCTTTTTTTGAACACATACTTGTTTATGCTAATCTTTTCTTTTTGTTTTACGTATTCATATAAAATTAAATTCTGGGAACTTACAGAAATATTTCAGCTTTACTTGAGAAAGATGGAAAACTACAATGAGTCTTCTCAAGGACTGTCAGCAGCATACAACTGGTACTATGAAAAAACTGAAGGTAATAACCTGATTTTATTTACATTATACTAGCTATTTTCTTTATATTTTGTGGAGGGAAATAGAGTAGAACTCCTTTTTTTCTTCCTCCTATTTCTGTCCTCTGTTGTTCTATTCATCCATCTTTAGTTCTAGTATTTCTCTCCCTTCATGCATTCCCTTAAGAGATTTTTGCTCCCTTCTATTCTTGTTTTGGTAGCTTTCTCATTTACATTATTACTGCTTTTGTTTCCTTCAGGTTTTAGCTGTTCTGCCCTTTCCTCTTTCAGTTTGATGCTACAGAAAGCCAGACGTTCCTCACAGACTTCTGAAACTAACTCTGAATCTTCTGTTCTCAGGAAATATACTTGTGAATGAAGCCTTTAACCTAAAGCTGGTTGGTTTCAGTCTCACACAGTAACACAAGATCACAAACATTGGCCTGATACAGGAACAATTATTCAATGACGAAGGTCAGTCAGAAGTAACCTAACCTTTCTGGCTGCTTTAAAAGCACACTTGAAGGAACATTACTGAAGCAAGAGATGCACTCTAAAAGCAGTTTCTTCTCTGTTTGTTTTAAAGAGAAGACTTTTACCAATAGCAGCAGCCTCATTTTTTAAAAAATGGTAACAACCCTTTTTACTGGCTGGCTAGAACTAATATAATGGTGGTATTAGAAGTCTCATTGTTCTAGCAAAAACTTTAATGGAATTACAAATTATCTTTTTGTGCAATTGACATAACTCTTGTCAGACTTCATTTCATGTAAGAAAACTAGAAAAGAGCTCAAAATGGAAGACCTTCTCCCATTAATTTTCATTTCTATCATCTGAAGCTACTGATTAAATTTTTTTGATCAAAAGCAGGTTGTTCTTCTCTATCTTCCCAAAAGCAATATTGAACACAGGCATGCCTGAAGCTTTACATCCTCCTGCCTCCTCTACTTCATGAACCATCATCCTGAAGATATTGTTACATCCTGCTCTGTGGTTCAGTTTGAATTCAGTGTTTCACAACCACCAGGCTGGTAGCACATGCTAATTCTTCAGGGAAAGTGGGAGAGAAAATTGAGTATATGTGGGAGAAGAGCAGTAATATAAATCTTTGTTCTGACAACTAAATGGACAGTACTAAAACAAATCCATCTACATTACAGACCTTGAATCTTACATATTTTGTCACTGAGCCTTTAATGCTAAGTACTGTAAAGAGAGCCTAGCAGGCTGCTTATGCAGTTTGTTGCCCAACTAAACACCTAGCAGAGGTTGCCTTCCATTTCCTGCTAACAAGACCACGACTCTCAAAATGGAAGAATATTTTTATGAGCTTTCACTATTACAGACTGTAACAGACACTTCAAACAACGTGATAATTACCATGAAAACAACTGTATCCTGTATTTGTATTCTGCATACAAACTCTCATTCGTGGTGTTTTTCAATCTTACTGGCTCAATGAATTACTGCCGAGTGGTTACATTTTAACAGAGTTCCTAATTTTTATTTCATTAATTTACATCGGAGGAATAATTGTAGCTTGTTTACAATAACCACCATAGGTCAGTGCTGTAAAATGGAAAGATTTTCTTGGATACAGTGTGATTGCACGAGTTTACCAGTTGTGTTTTTCGAGGTGAAAAACAAGAATTGACTGAGGAAAGGGACCTTTCATTGTGAAACTGAAGCATTACATTAGAAACTGAAAAGTAAAAGCCTTGTAAGTGTTTTTATAAGAACAGAAATAAAGTAGTGATGCACATGTCACCTTAAGTATTGAAAGTTCTCTACTGCCAGCTCTGCTTAAGGCCGCCTACCTCTCAAAGCCAGAAGTTGAATAGTGTTCAAACTCTACTCAGACACAGCTTTACGAACTACAAATGCAAGCAACAGAAGTTACAATTTTGGAAAGAACTTGTGTTAGTGCGAGGAGAGAGCAACCCTTCAGGAGGAAACAACTGCCATGGTAATGTCTTCATAGGAACACACACAGAAACAGTGTAGCAGAAGACATATTTCTATACGGTAAAGATAAGGCAGATCCATGTATGCACAACAAGTATTTTTAACTACAGACATCTTTTGATTTGACTTAGAATATATCTGCTTGGGCTTCCATGTTAGATCTTCAGAATACAAACCAGTTAATACTACACCAGCCTTCATAAATACTGAAAAGACCATATGTTTCAATATAAGATATCACTGCACTCTCTGCCATAAACACTTGTTTGTTGAGCTTGATTTCTGGAAAGATATAAAAACCATTGGAAGAACAAATTCATCCTTGATTTAACTCTAAGGATTTTCAGTTTTTATGCTACGTGTTACCAAAAAGAAAGCTATAACCTGAATGAGGGAATTTACTGCATTGAACGTATAAGCAATAACATAGATCTTAGACATTAAAAGTCATTACAGTTCTCAGCCAAGGTGAAACTGATTTCAATCTTTGCCACTCACAAGAGCTGCTGCAGAGGCTACTTACAGTTTGCTTTGATTTTAGAGACAGTGGAATCAGACCCTAATATGTGAAGAATAGAAAAAGCCCAAAAAAACCCCTTCCTAGGCATTTTCACAAGCAATCTCTCCAAGCAATTATGGACAGATGCTGACAGAGTCTACAGGCAAGTTATTTCAATCTTCCTGAAAATAATTATAACCATTCTTACTTTAGCAGCAGGATTTTGTAGCAGATTCTCAAGCTGTTTACAAACTTGCCTGCAACTGAAGTGTAGTTTCCTCTAAAGAAGAGTGATGTGCACATTCTGCACCAACTTTTCTGAGCAGGTTTTAGCTGATGCCCTGAAGTTACTATTTCTGGAAGCCAAAATAGCTAGACTTTGACCAGAATGATGAAATTAATAGTCTTACTTTGTGAATCGAGACAGCAAGCATAGGCAAGCTAAATTTTGGTATTTTGCCTTTTCAACCCTCATGAAAAAGAGATCTTCACTACATTGTTAGAGTTTAACCTAACTCTGATGAAGTCTGACAGTTATTCCTCATGTCTGACCCTGGCAGCTTCTAGTTTGAGCGATTCTCCAAAGGTTTTCCACTGCTTTAAAGCAGTTAAGTACGTGTTTAATGTCATTTCACAACCAGAAAAACTGAGGCACGGCAACAGCTTCCTGCCATGGAAACTTCTAGTTAAAAGTGAAAGATGCATGTGATCTGCAAAGAAACTACTGATATACCTAAGGCCGCAGGAAGTGCTTATGTCAAATCTCCGAGCCGAATTCAGGAGCTGCCACCTCCTTAGCCTGGTTGTGAACCATAGTTCCTCACCCTCTGAACCTGCAACCTTGATCCCACCATCACGTTTGGAACACTGGCAGGGGATTTGGCAGCTCAACGTGGGCACCTCCTACCCATCCCTAGGATCTACGTTACAGCCAGATTTCTGGAAAATCTGTTTTATGGTGGCTGTTTCATACCGAGAGAGCTGAAGCTTTCCGCAAGAGGATGAGGTGGAGAAGGCAAGAGAAATTCACCAGCAGCTCTGTTAAGAAAACCCAAATACCACGCTTCCTGGTCCTGTGTGGCATTTGTTGGGCACTCCATACAAGTGTCAATCAGTGTGAAACTACTTAATTTATAATCGTAAGACAAAAAAGGGAGAGTTAATATGGCTGCGTTTCTAGGCACGATTAACGCTCTAAAAGACCGAGAAATACGAGGACCCTTGTCTTCCTCAAACAATGAGCAGAGATTATAAAACAATCTAAACGCGCTACCCCAACTTATCTCCATTATGCAAAGAGGAACTAGGAAAGCGTCCTGGGGGTGCCTTACATAACTCCTTGCTCTGAGCCCCCCTTGGCACCCGGGGAGTTGCTCTTTCTCCCGAGCCCGAGCGCAGCCCCGGCTCCGGCGGTGCCGTGCGGGAGCTCACCGGGCTGGGCGCGGGGGGCGGCAGCGCAGCGGCAGCCGCGGAAACTTTGCGCCGCAGGGGCCGCGGCAGCGCCGGGGGGGCTCGGCAGAGCGCCGAGCCTCCTCCCCGGGAAAGTTGCACCAGCCACCTCCTCCCGCCCGCCGGAGACCTGCGGGCGGCGGCCTCCGGGGGCAGAGGGGCGGCGGCAGGGGCTGCACAGCGCGGGGCTGGGGCGACTTACCCATGGTGCCGCCGCGGCCTCCTCCTCCTCCTCCGCCTTCTGCTGCTGCTGTTGCTCCTGCAGCCGCCGCCTCTCCGCCGGCGCGGAGGGAGGCGCGGGACGCGTGTGCGCGGAGCGGGCGCGGCGCGGAGCCTGCGTGCGGCGGGCTATGAGTCAGGGCAGCACATCCGGGCACGGCCGGGAGACACCCCGCCCGACAGCCCGCCCAGCCGCACCGAGCCGCCGCCGCCGCCGCCGCCGCCGGGGAAGGGCAGGAGCCGCACAGGGAGGCAGAGAGGAGGCGGTGCGGGGCCGGCGGCAGCGCCCCCGGCTGGGGAGGAGGCGGCGGCGGGGCGGGGCGGGGCCGGGCCGCTCACAGCCACGGCTGCCGCCCCTCGGGCCTCCTTTGTTACAGGGGCTGGGCTGGGCTGGAGCCCCCGCCGGAGCCTGAGTGCGGCTGCTGGGAACGGAGAGAGAGCGGAGGCGTGTGGCACTCCCCGCACCGTCCGCGCTGTGCGCCGTGCGCGAGGACCGTGCGGTGGTTTAAACACGGCGCTCGCTGTTTTAAAGTTCATTTTTAATGATACGGACTCAAAGGAGGAGCGTTTTCCAAAGGGGGGAGGATTACGCTAGATGGATAAGGGTTTGGGGGTTTTTTGAGGTGGTCTGTGTGAGAAAAAGCATCAGTGGAGAAAGCGGCAGGTGATGCGCGTTTTGCTGAACCGACAATGGCAGGTTTTACGCCCGAAACTGAAAGGCACGAGGTAGCTCTGTGTGGAAGGCATTTTTAACAAAAAAAAAGAATGTCTGTGTTCAGAGGTCGCGATTCCTTTCTCCCCTCGAGTTCAGTATCTGTCAAGGAACAATAAGGAACTGTTTGCTGTTACAGTTCTCGTAGCGTTTTCAACGGGGAACATTTGAGGGGGAAAGAGATGTTGAATTGAGTGGATTTTGTGGCATTTTCCAAATTTTCCCATGGTTCCCATGGTTTTACCTGAGTAAATCCGAAAGTGTGGTTAAACAGAGTAAGACCACAGAGCGGGATAAGAGGGGTTTGCTTGCTGTGTAGAAATGGACAGGCCAGGGACAATTCTGATGCGTGATGCAAAAAAAAGTTTTAGTTGAATCATCCCCCACAGTGGCTTCACAAGTGACACCAGTAGTCCCTCTCCCCAGCAGTCAGCAGCTGCCAGGGATTTCCTCTCTGGAACACGTCCCAGGAGCTTTCATGCCTGTAAAAGGGTAGTGTGATGTGACAAGCAAAGAATAATTCATCAGTCTTTCTGCAGAGTCCAGACTGAACGTGCTGGGGTTTATCCGTTTACTTTGGTGTAGCCCTATGATTCACCACCTCTTTCCTTAGGACATAGCGGAATTTTGTAGTTGACTTCAGCAGGGTTAACCACTGTCCCAGTACGCAGAACTTGACACTGAAAATACGTAATTTTATGATCAACTGATGCCGAAAATTAGTATGTTTTATAATGCTAGACAACATAACCAGTTTTGTTACTGTTTTCATTGCACTGAGACTGCAGAAAATTTAAACCAGAACATGTTGGGTTTTTAACTGCAGGGTTTATCTAATTCAGTACTTTAAAAAAACATAGTTTCTTAAAAGAGTCTAAGTGGTGAAAAGCGTTTTTTTTTTTTTTTTTCTGCTTTCGTCTATTTTCAAACCCTGTCTGAAATTCATCTTTATCCTATTTTTTACCTCCTTATTTCTTTCACTCAGCAATAAATTTTGCTTTGGTTTTATAACATTGTCCCAAATGTCTCCTCTACTTGTCTGGGGAAAAAGGCAGTGAAGTTCATTTCCTACTGATCTGTCTTGAGGGATCATGGAAGACATATTCCACATATTATTTCATGTGAGATAAATCCCACCTAGCATAAATTGCAGAAACTGTAAAATGCTCAGGTTTCTCCAGTTTACTTACATGTCCTAACTGAAATACACACGTATACCTTTGCAAGATCCCAAAAGGTAGAACCATTATCTACTCCAAGAAAGGATTTTGAGGGCAGTGACTTCTAAAGAGTTCTGCTTTCAACAAAACTGACAAAGAGTCTAAAGAATGTCTTTGATTATAATTAGTTTCAGGGGGTGGAAAAGAACCATGCAAAACTATGGAGACCTTTTGTTCTTTTGACTGAATACTTATTAATTCTAGAACAGAAAGAGAAAGCTCCAAACAAGCTGACGACTCGATTTTTGTCCATCCCTTAATTAGTACAAGATTGCAACATTAAGAAGGTGTGCTGTTAAAAACTCCAAGTCCTGCCATTATTACAGTTGAATGCAAGATCCTGCTTGTATGGCTACACATGGAATAGTTCAAAAGGGAGAGGAATCTTCATGAGAGGAATACCCAACCCCAAGAGACTATATAGAAGAGTTTTGGGCCCTTAGGCTTAGATAATATATATATATAGAAGATAATACACAAAATCAGTGTGCTGATTTTTTTTAAAGTAGTCAACACCTGCAATGTGTGGTCCAGTGATACCTGTGAGAAGATCTCATTAAAAACAATGAAATTAGGATGCTCCTTATGTATTCATGAAGGAAAAAAATTAATTTAAACCCAGGTTTTTGAGAAAGACAGCCAAATAGAAGCAATGCATTGGGTTACTGGTGAGGTTTGCAGTAGAATTTGGGAAGGAACCTGTACAAGTGTATTCTGTGGATTTCAGAAGATGTTTAATTTCAGCAGTGGGGGAAAGACTGAAAAATTCATTCATAAAAATATCCCTTAGAACAGCTTATCACTGCTTTTTTTCTGCACTTCTAACACAGCTGTGAAAATTGAGTTGTAGACTACAGAAATTAGGAGTTATTAATAAGTGCTTTCTCTGCTCTCCCAAACATTGACTATGTCTGATTTTCCATTTCTGCAAGGAAATGGAAAGTTTTCTTTGACCAAGTGACCTTCCAGTGCTTACCACTTCATGAATTTTCTTTCTCAGATCTTGCACCAATTTCAGATTCTCAGCACATCTCCTTGAAAACCTTCTTGCATACGTTATATCATTTAATTTGGCACAAAGGCGCATGTGAGGAATATATTTTAAATTGCCTCTATACAGATGCTAGAAGGCTACATGAGCATGGGATACTCAAATACGAAAGGAAATATGATATGGTACTGTAATTTAGTGGAAGTCACAGCATCTGATGGGAATGGGCTGTCACAACTTGTTCAGTAATGGAAAAGAAAACAAAAGTATGGGTGCTGCTTTACCCCTGTTAGAGGTACAGGCAACCTTTTGGATCCTGGCACCTTGAGAAACCTCAGTTCTTGTAAAACTAGAGGTGGAAATGGTGCAGGGCTATCTATGAGCTTTCACATGATAACTTTTCTATGATAACTTGTTCACATTCCCATATCTGATGTGTAAGTATTCCTGATAAAGCCTTTCTGGTAAATTGAAATTAGGAAAAGATGCCAACCTAAGGTACCCTTTCTGCCTATGAGTGCAATTTAAATACAAGAATGGCTAACCTTGGGAAATGAAGTCTGAGAAACTAATTGTTTTTTTAATCCCAAACTTTCAAAAAACAAAGTTTAAATCTGTCTGAAGAAAAAAAAAATCAGGGTGTGAGTTTGTATGTACTGTGTATCATGCTGCAAAACTGCACTAACCCTTTCTGGCCTAAAAATCTGTGGTCATTGAAAAAACCCGTCTCCATGTTTATTGAGGACAGTAAAAATGGCATATGATATTTGGTACATTCATAGCACATGAAGTTACAGTACGTGTAGTCTTGTCTCACATTTTAGAGCTGAAAGAGATTTCCTGCATAGTCAAAAAGGAGTCTCTTCCTTCTTGCCCTCAAATTTAACTGGACAATTATGTTTGTATGTATTATGTTTTGTTTTCTTGCTAGGGTTTTGTATTTGTTGTGGCTTTTTCTACAGACCTCCAGAAGAGAGAGTAGAGCAATTGGAGGGGAAAATTGTTCTAAGACTATTTTGTCTGTTTGAAATTTCTTTGAATGACCTAGTCATAACTTCTGGGCTTGGGAAGGACTTTGCTTCCAGGTGAGATTGGTAGGGACCTTGCCAATATTTGCCTTTGCCTTCACTGTGGAGGTGGTTTGCCAGCTGGACTCCTGTCTGTGGATCCCACCTAACCAGCATCCAGGGTGCAGCTGTCTTGGGTAGGAGAATTTGAGTAGGTGGCTGCTGTTCCTCCAGTGATAGCACACAGCTAGATTTGACTAAATCCCAATAGGGATTTAAAAAAAAAAAAAAGAAACTTGAGAGCAAGCAGCTCAGACCAGAACTCAACATCTATCTGAAAATTCAGTCTTAGATTTGCCAAACTGCACGATTTCGGGTGAGCAAAGTCTGACTAATCATGAAACATCTAGGTTAAATTGGCCTCTGCTGGCATTGTGCTTATGGAAGTTATTCACAACAGCTGTGAGACAAAAAGTTGAAAAGGAAGAAGGAGAGTTCTGGAGAGTTTATATTCTCCCTCAAGGTTAGTAAGAACTCAAATTTCCTCAGCAAATTTAAATACCATAAAATGAAAGGGGTTAAAATATTCACCAAAAATGGGGATTGTCCATAAGTTTCTCCATAAGTATATTCTTCCATATATGGGTTGACTATCATCTCCTAATTTTAGTAATTTTTCTACTTAAATCTGAGACATGCAAGATAAATTGGATAAATCCCTTTTATTGATTCACACTGCTCTTTCTGAGTAAGTGTTAGAACATAATCATATTCTCGTGTAATGGCTTATTTGAGGGTTGTTAGATGTACAAAGCAATTATACAGTATTCTTTATTTTTAATTGTATACTTATAGTACTTCTTCACTTGTAAGTAAATAATTTTGAACTTAACCTAGTGAAGGGAATACATCTGTAGCAGAGTTTGCTATGCTGAGGTTTATTTTAGTAGTATGAAGCATCTTATACTTAAATGTTATTTAGTATGGCATGAGTAATACTGCTTCATTAGGATCACCATGCTCTATTTGTTTCTTTGCTTCCATTAATTTCTCTAGTTTAAGGCAATTAAAAGTAAGCTCTGTAAGTAACTTCTAATTTGTGAAAACTACTTTGAACACGATAACCAGTGGAAATAACTTGAATTTCACCTGAACAATAATAATTATAATAGCAAAGTTGTTGTTAGGTAATGCTACTGGTTCAACCCTGTGTTCAAGATTGCATACAAGGAAAAGCACACTTTAAAGTGGAGTTGCAAAAAAATCTGGTTTGAAATATCATCTTTGTACTTCCTAGATGGTATAGGCAAGTTACTTTGGTCTATGATTGTATGATCATGAATGTGCCCATCCAATAATTGATGGGTAACAAGTGATCTGTTGTTTACTGTCTGTATTTTGCTAGAACCAAATAGCCAAAACCCTCAAAAGTCTAAGAAAAATCTCACTATCCCTCAGTGCCAGACAAAATACTGCAGTGCTTTAATAACATCAATAAGCTTTCAGAATTTAAGACATTACAGAGATTTATATGTCAGCCTTTTTTATTTAAATCTTTCTGTTATTTTTCAGCTCTGCTATTCAGTGAGCTTGGGTTTCCTTGGTGCTCTTTCTTTATTTTGACTCCGTTTGCTTTGTCCCCGTCAGGAAATAATTTTGCCACATGTGATGACTGAACTAATTCTGATTCAATTTAGGAAATGAATAATGTATTTGTCAAATGACTCTCTTCAGAGGAATTTGCCATTCTGAGGCAGTGACCTGCCTTGTTGCTGCCCACAGTATTGGTAGTGTTAATCTGGAGAAAGGAAGATCCAACTGCCTGGACTGTGTCCTTTTAAAGCTAGTCTTCAAGTGAGATAAAATATGAACTCTGTAGTTTATTTCACTTTTGGTTCCTTAGTATAGGAGTTCAGGCTATATCTTAAAGTAGCAAAAATTGTTTAGTATATTTACATATGAAGAACCCTGTATGTTTTATAGTTCCTTAACTGTAGAACTGGCTACAGATTTCATTGAATTTCATAAAAATAACTTTCACTCAATATATATATCTATCTACCAACCTATCTTCACATATATTTAATGTATATGTCTATATACATGCACACAAATATGCATTCACACATAGCTATTTCTGGGATATCTTAAAAGTATGAATTGCATATGAATGGAAAAAAAGAGGTTTTTTTCATTTGTATGAGCCTGAAATAATAACTTTGAATACCACAGACAAAATCCTTAGGCTTACATTTTTCTATGCTACAGAATTAGTCATTTTCCCAAATGAGTTACAATCTTTACATTCCTGTAGAAGACAGCATTTTGCTGCAGCTGCATGCTTTCCTCCTTTCTGTTTTTTTGTGGGATCTTTCGGGGTTTTTTTGTTTGTTTTTCTATGCCTTGAGCTGCTGCAAGTCATTTCTTTGAAGGAATTCCAGAAATAATTAGTTGCATCTTGTTCGTTCTGGGTCTCAGAGGTAGACCTCCCTCTACAACCAGGGAATTCTGGGTACAACCTGATCATTGAAGTAACTTTTTGAGTTTTCATTTTTCCTGGGCAAGTTCTCAAAATTCATAATATATTTGAGATACTGCAGGAAACTTAGTCTGCAATAACATCTGTCATTTCTATAGCTGAATCGTGCAGCTGGGCAAATCTGAGAAGACTGAATTTTCAGATAGGTGATGAGTTCTGGTCTGAGCTGCTTGCTCTCAAATTTCTTTTTTTTTTTTTAATTTCCTTAGACAATACAGCTGAAGAAGTTGGGGTGGGAAAGCATCTTATGCTGTGAAAGTGATTAATGTGTATCAGCAAAGGCAGAGTGTGTGTAAAGTGGGCAGGATGGAGCTATAACTGTAAAGTGCTGCTTTAGGTGATGAAGATGCTGGTCTCCATCAAGGGTTGGGCAAGTGCCTCAGATTGTTGGTACATAGATTTCAATATTAAAAAATAAAATAAAAATTCACAGTGATATTACCAATAAACCCACAACCATTATAGCATTAAGAATAAACTGCAGCATTTCTAAAGAAAGACAAAGTCTTCCAAAAGTAGAATTAGGGAAAATCTGCACCTCGGCACCAGCAGCGAGGCCATTATCTCCTCTGAATATTTTAGCAAGTGCTTAGCAAGCTTGCCTGTGCACTGAGGCTGAGAATTTCAGAAAGGCAGTTCTGAGACACTCAAATGCCCACAAGAGCTACTCTCAAGATGTTGAAGTATTTCATTCTGTCACTGCTTGAAAAGTTAAATCTGGATGTTTGATTCTGCAGATTTCTTGGGATTTGCATTCACAGAGGGCTTCGTATCTCAAAACATTGGTATCAGTTTCTTCTTCCTCAATGCCCTTTGATTTTCCTCAATGAGGGAAATCAATCTACAGATACATATATAGTAGTAGGACATCTCAAAAGTTTTCAAATGTGCTAAACTGACTTCCCTGAGCCAGATTTATTACTTCTTGTTTGCCTTTCTAAGGTTTAGTCCATGTTAAAAACTAAACATAAGGATATTCCAGTGTCAAAAAATATTTTTACTTTCCCTAGTGGGACTAGAAATACAAAAACAGTATTGATAAAAATGGTGCCTACGGGAACAGGTTCACTTGCCTCGAAATTCCTTGGGTTGTACATAAGACTTTTGTCTTACTTGGGAAAGATGGAAATTTCAATACAACAAGCAGAAGAATAATACAGGGCATCGGGATTACTGATGAATGTGAAAGAGGTGTTACTTAGTCTAGAATCTTTAAGATGATACTTGAAAGGGCTTTGAGGATGGTTGGGCTTGATGATGATTCCAAGTATAGAGTGGCTTGATAGCTGATGCAGCAGTTGGACTATGACTGGATTAGAGAGTAACACAGACCATGAAGGGCTTACAATTATAGTGTAAACTTAGACTTGAGATCAAGAAAAAAGATTATTATCTATTATATTCCCAAGTTGTGGGAGAAAGCTGACCTGGTGCATCAGGAGAAAAGAATGCAATAGAGAGACTAAAAGAATCTGACATTTACAAAGCAAGATGGGAAAGGATTTGCAGTCAGCAGTAGTGTTCTAACATATAGGGAAAGCTGCTAATCTAGAAGACATCCAGGCTATAACAGCATTAAGCGAGGATCAGATTATCAGAGGCAGAGGTGAATGCTAGTGCAATTAGAAACACAGAGACTCTTTTCCATTCATTCCTTCATTGTCTCCTGGACAAGCTACCAGAATAAAAACAAAATTACATTTAACTCAAATCCATGTTGTTGAATCATTTAAAGATTATTTTCATCAATGTTGTAGGCCAAAGTCTGGGTTACTCACATGGAAGCCTTAAAATTGACATACCATAAGAAGGTACAAGAATAAAAATTTCATTGTGTTTGTTGTTACTGAGGAGAATATTGTTGAACAGATGTGAGACTGTGATAGATTTGTGTTCTGACTCCATGTGAAGGACCTTTGACCTTGTTTTCCAGGAACTGTGCAAGTGTGCTTGGGATTACTCTAGGTGAGCAAGACAGTGTAGATGTAGGATATGCATTGTACAGATACATTTGTCTTCGTAGCCACAGCTTTATTTCTAAAACCTACTAGAGATACATACTTTTCCTAATAACAGGTATAGATATACTGGTTTTATTCATCAGGCTTTCTAATTTTAAAGCTTGGAGCTGATTCGAAGCTGACCTATTTTAGTGCTATGTATCTCTGATAGCATATTTTCCCCACCACCAGTGTTAATTTAGCCTGTCAGGCATTGTGACACACTGCAAGACTGTGCAGGTGCTCGTCATGCCTGAAAACTTTATCCCGAGCACTGCAGGTGTGGGTGGAAGATGCAGCAAAGGTAATTACCACGTATCTCCATCTTCAGGCAATGGAGATTGTGGTTAGGAGTGATTTCCCTCGGGGGAGAAGTGGCAGTCAGCAGTGCTGACTCGGTGCACTCTGGATGGTTTTTGGCATGGTGAGGAGAGCTGCAGCAGGACCTGCAGTCTGTAAGAGCAAACACAGCCCATCAGCAGCAGCAGCACAGGGGGGACACACTGATGCTGCAGGGGAGGGAGAGTGCATAAAGAAGGAGATTTAAAAACCAAAGTTTTGTAAGAGATGTGTTATATTTTAGCCTTAAAAAGAAAATTTTTATTTAAATGGTAGTTTCCCAGTGCTATCCACGATCAGCTTTCCTAGCTCTGTGTTACAGCCCTGAGCTTCCAATCACCTCAAATGCTGCTGTGATTTGCCTGTTGATTGTTACTGTATGAAAAAGTCTCTCAGTTGATCTTGGCCTGCATTCAGGGACACCCATATATGTACCCAAATCTTAGTATTTTTAGTTATAAGGACCTATGGACTTGAAAAAAAACACTGTTGTTAACAACAAACTGAGAAGCCTTTGAAAAATTACCTTTGAAGTCTTAAACTTCTTGCTGCAGGGCTGACTACAGCTGCTCCTCCTGCACTTCCTGATGGCAAGAACTGCAAAAATGTTTAAGTGAAAGAAGGAGTTTCAAGTGATTTAGCTGCTTTGTATTGCGGAATTTGGAAATTTTTGATGTTATGTTTGAGGCATGTCCTTTTTCTTTGTGTATGAAGCTAGTCACTACACAAGCTTTAAATTTAAATTTAGCTTAAGATCTCTTAATTAACAGCCTCTAAAAGTATTTTTTTTTCCACAGACCTAGATAATTAAAAAAATGAGCAGGAAAAAAAATTTAAAATAATAAAAAGTCACAAACCAGTGTAGTTAAAATGGCTATTTGGTTCTCTGTTTACTTTGCTGCATTTGTCCTATATGAGTCTTTACTGACTGTTTTATTAGAGGAAGTTTTCTAAGCTCCTGTGAATGTTATCATAAGTGGAGGCCCCAGTGAGCCTGCTGCTTAGTGAAAGCATATTTCCCTCCTTTCTCGGGTTTGCATTAGTGATGACGAGTTTCTGGAGCTTTCAGAGCTCTTGCCAGAAAGATAAGGCTATCGTGTCTTTGCTGTTGTCGTTCATTAGAGTCACTGCTGTCGGTGATGTACCAGGAATAGTTCAGGGATTAGCTGGTGCTGGGCCTGTGGGTACACGTGTTATGCTAATATTGTGAAAAGAAAAGAGTGGACCTGGATGTGTAATTCACAAGTACATTCAAGTGAAGTATGTGCAAATAAAACATGCAAATCTCACCTACAAATTACATGGAGATGTAGGTCTGAAAACACTGAAAACTCCTCTGTTGCAAAACGCTTAAAATTGCATAGTTGGAGAGCTGTGCCTACCTCATTGTGTAGAGACACAACCTCATCTTTTAGTTCCCTTTTCTTCTCCTGCCCACCTGGCCCCTTGTGCTGTCTTGTCTACATTGTAGTTTTTTTAGCTCGCCTCCTCTGCAGAGGCCGTAGGGCTGTGTTTGGCAGGGAAGCCTCTTTTCTTCTTTGTGCTTGTCTGACTCCAGGTGACCTCTGTCTCTCTTCCAGATCTAACAATGAGACCTGAGCCTCAAGGGAAGCAGCTGTGTGCTCTGACAACATCAGTGCTCACCCAAGTCTAAGCTGAGCCTCCTGGAGCCCACACAGGCTCAGGCTCAGACTCCTGTGAGATCCAAGGCTATCAAAATTCAGCATTACAAGCGGCTTATCTACATAAAGTATCTGGAAGTGAGAGCAAACAATAACCAGTGAATGGCATAGCCGTAGCTTATTACCCTGATAAATTGGAAGGCTTGCAAGTAAAAAGTCCTTGGGTAATTTTACAGGAGGGAACAAACATAAATAACTGGAGCCTTCAATAACTGTAACTTCTGCTGCAGAGTTTCAATGGAATATTTCATCCACTTTCCCCTGATATCTTACTCTACCAAATTAGAAGCATTATTTATTAAGATGGTTGTCAGAGAGTCTAAAATAAGGGAATAATGTACTGCGGTTCCTTGTAGGCTTTTGGACCCCTAGGTCTTTATTCTGACTGAAAAATTCTACTGTTTCTGAGATTGCTTATTTTAATAGAATATTTTTTTCCTGAGGTTGTTTATTTTAATGGATTTTTTTGTTCGTTTTTTGTTCTCGTTGTGCAGGGCAGATAGGATACAATCACTTCAAAATGAACAGCAAAAAAAGTCATAGATAATATTTTAGCAGAAGTTAAGCATTTCCAAAGCTTCAAACTTTGGGGAGCTGAAACTGCCTCTCCAACAGCCTAGCTCTTTTCCTCAGGGTCAGGCTTTTGTTCTCAAAGAAGATGAGTCAAACCCTGCTAACTGGCTTTATAGAACTCTGAGCTCTAGGAATTCTGCTGTCGTGGACTTTTTTGCAGAACTTTTTATTTCCCAGGCAAAAACTCATTTGCATTATGGTATTGTTATGTGTTTTCCTTTGATCTCCTACTTTGGATTTCTAAGATTGAGTGCTATTTTTTTACTTGCAAATTTGCATTGCCCCAGGATATGAGGTTTGTTTGAACTCATTTAATTGGCCAGTGATGTGAAAAATGATTGTTTTCTAAACTGAAAATGAGCTCAAATAACCTCTTCCGAGTCCTTATAACCTACTCTAACCGTCTATGCATTTTTACTGACTCAGATTTATCTTGTCTGGAAGGAGAATGAACTCTTCTAATCTTTTCTATGTTTGTAGCCATGATTTTTGGGTTTAAAAGACATCATCATAAAAATATAGAAAAATCAAAAGATAATTAACCATTCTTTCCAGTGTTCTTAATTCAGTGAAAAAGATACCATTCCAATTAAATCAAAGGAGATAATCTGAATTGATATGATGTGCCCAAGAATAAAATGGAATTTGCTTTTTAAGCTTGTTTTAATGCTGATTTATATCGTAATTTTGAAGAGATTACATTGTATTTACAATGAGGCTATATTTTATACGGTGCTTTTGGAGAAGAAGAAAAAAAATCCTTGGAAGTGAGAATCTAACCTGTAGTGTATAAAACCTCCATGATTTATCTTAAAAAAGAAGATGCTTTATTAAGATATTTTTGTTAGCATTCATGGCATCTTAAAATTGCTTGTTGATTTTTTTTAGACTCTTAGGCAGAAACTAGAAGTATATAAATTAAACTTGACATTTTATACTAAAATTATAAATACATTGATAGAAGACACAGTCCATAGTTCAACTTTATCAACACTTGTAGGTTCCCCTACCTTCTCTTTTGTATTGCCTCACTGCAGAATCCTTCCCTGTGACTTTTTACTCTGTTCACAATTGCCAAGCCCTGCAGCCAGAGGTTGCCCATGACCTTTGAGTCCTATTTAAGAGGAACTTGTGTCTGCCTTGCAGGTGAGAGGGTGTTGTCTTGAGATTGAGGAAAAGATGGCAATTTACTTGGCTGCCATGCTGTTCAGAATCATTAGCTCCAGCTTTTCATTTTCTTCCCATTCTTTCTCCACCTCGAACTTTGACCATGTACCAGAAATAAACTTGGGTGTATGTATATATATTTTATTTTTTTAACATAATCTTCAGGTATCATCTTCAGCTGGTCTGTATGATCCTAAGTTCCCAAAGTGGTAACCAATGTACTCAGGGAAGGCTGAATGCATAGATTTGCTGCTGGATTTTGTAGCAGTTCTTTAAACGGAGTTACTGCAGATTGAAACTTGTAATTGTTAAGTGAGAGGAACATTATAATGACACAGGCAGCTATGTGCATTATCTTGTGTTTCATGACTGCTATGCCTTTGAGGTTGTGTTCTGTTGTTGAAAATAATAGTTAATCTCACTTTCTACTCTTCAGTGCAGTTGCTGAATTATAGTAGTTTTGTTCAGTTGGGTAAGAACTGTGATAATCTTTCATCATGTAGGCTTAAATTTCTGTAAGAGGTGTTAAATGAGCAAAATGGTGATGAACAAGTCTGAGGAAAACTTATTCTTAACTCCTGAAATATGTAGGGAACTTATGCTATTTCACAGTGTAGTGTAGAGCTAAATTAAGATAAGAAGGATGGCCAATGTTTATTTTTCTAATTTTTGCCTTCTAAAACTTATCAAAGTAATGCCTGTGTATGTATTTGGACAGTTGTAGGGCTCTTGGTGGTCTTGGCTGTTTTCAGCTAGCAAGGTGTGGTTGCTGCCTGGCTGCCCTGCCAAGGCACACATCAAAGGTGTTATTTTGGAGGGGTTTGCAAAGCATTCAGCAGACATTCTGTATAGCAGAATTAGCTTGTCATGCTTGGGCTTTCTAAAGTGAAATTCCAGATTGAAACTGAGACTGTCACTTGCAT
The DNA here is from genome assembly GCA_037013685.1 of Acridotheres tristis. Taxonomy (NCBI): domain Eukaryota; kingdom Metazoa; phylum Chordata; class Aves; order Passeriformes; family Sturnidae; genus Acridotheres; species Acridotheres tristis. The sequence continues at coordinate 21,397,858 of CM072888.1, read as the reverse complement.
CTCATCACAGATAGTGCAAGAAAATAATTACCAAGAGAAAAGAGCAGACAGACTGCGTTTCAGGCATTTTGCTGTCTGCCTCTATTTTAGGGTGAACGTGCACCACAGATAGAAGTATCCAGACTGGGAGGGATGTATGCAATGCCCTGTCTCCTTTTAATTTTCTTTGGAGGAAGAAAATCCAAGCCTACAGATTCAGGTTATCGAATTACCATCTTTCATGTTCCACTTCTCAGAGTTTATTGAAGAAGAAATACTCCAGAAAGCAAGCACAAGAATTGTTGTGATTTTTTTTTTCTCTACATGATTTGTATTTGAAACAATTTAAAATAAATGGTTGCAAAAGATATATTGGAAGTTAGTCCTCAAGCTGTTCTAAGGATGATCTCCTTGCTAATACTTGCAGCCTGTGAGCTATCCTATATATCCAGAAACAGATTCAGCAAACTTTTGGCATGTAATCCCAAGTAAAACTTCTCAGTCTTTCATTTTAATAAGAGATTTCTGTACTGCAGCAAGCATGTTTAACACAATAAGTAGTATGTTTCAATTAAATGTATCTATTTTCTCACTTCATTTGGTGTTCTGAATCTGTTGAGTCTTAATCTGAACATATTATTTTATTTTTTTCTTTTTATATAAGTATTGTATTTTTCCCCAATGTACCACATTAAGTACCCTATTAAAATCTAGAGCTGGACATAAATAAGACATAAAATATGACTTAAAATTGATAAAATCCAGCAAGATACTGATTGCTTTCGTATTTGTCCTTTGTTAAAGGGGAAAAAGAATAAAAGAGCTACCACAGGATACCAGATCAATGCAAGCTCCTGGTGTGGACAGGCTACATTCACACCCTTGTAGGTTCTGGGATAGCTTCTCTTTGCCAGCAAACCCTCAGATCAGTTGACAGGACTGATGTCTCATCAATGTACGTGTGTGTATCTTGATTAAGGGTACACGTTGTTGGAGCTGACAGGAATGTCAGGCTCTTTAGATTCACAGAAATTCTCTAAACCTGGCAGATATGAGGCTGGTGTTGGTTGAATACATTGAGATATTTTTTCACAAAAGATGAGTCATTCTTCCTATATGAATTAGTACCTCTTCCAGAATTTACTATTCCTCTGTGAGATTATTTTTTTTTAATGATTTACAATTCAGAGACAGAGCTGTATATATTATACTACCTAACAAATACTTAAAGTGGAGAGTATGCCATAATTTTGAGACACACAGAGAATTTTTTCATTTAGAAAAACCCTCTAAAGTGTTACCAAGGTCATATATTGAGATGCAAATATATCTATTGAAAGAAAGTCTGTTATTTTCTGGACAGAGACAGAATAACTATCAAAGCATGACTAAACCTTGGAAAATGTTAAGTGTTCTGTACCTGAGAGAAAGGGTGTTTGTCCTGGTCTTTCTAGTTGCTTCATTTCATTTATATCTTACCCAAACCTTTAAAGAGCAGATGCAAATATTGTGTGGTGCTATGAGTTTAGTAAATAAAGATATGGGTTTTTTTCCCCTTTAAATATAAAAATGGTATACTGATAAAATCTTGAGTATGGAAGCAATTTTATAAGGAAGAGATACTTTAAACATATCTAACTAGCAGTAGCTGTCACCTTTATGCAGACATCAGTATGTAAGTAAAATAGGATTGCTTAATTATATCAATTGTATGTTAGGATGTAAACCCACTTTCTTCCTCAAACTTGGTTCAAGTAGTCATTTAGGTCAGATTTGCACTACAAAGTTTTGCTGGCATAGCTGTTACTCTTATTGAATTGTTGATAGCCACTGATTTCCTTTAATCTTTTATTCATAATAATCCTTTTCTTTGTATACAGTTGTCAATAAAACAGCCTTTCAAGTAAAAGTCCCTGGAAGTCTGAGATCTACCTGCTGGAATGGGAATAGGTACTAATGAGCTTGGTGAGGGGAACAGACTTGTGCCTAATGCAAGATTGTCAGGGAAATTAAATGGACTGGGCAAGAGGTTTTAGGCATAGGCTGATCATAAATATGGTCCTCAGACAACACTGAGGAAATGCTTTGACTACTTCATTTTGGACTGAGGAGGAAAGGGATCGAAAAGATATCAAGCACTCTGGTATTGATAATAATGGAGAAAATTTTCAAAATACTTGGACTGCAATTGCTGAAATTCCTACCAGTATTTTGGTAGGAACAATGGTTGTGAGCTAAAGAGTGGTGTAACAGTTCAGTTGTGTCAGTACCAAGTACAGCTTAATATTTACTAGTTCAGTGTAAATTTTCTGCCAACATTAATTTTGATTACAGGCATTAGAACTGGATGTTGCCCTGGCATAGAGAGAATCCTTCTGTATGTGTATTTTTATATCTCTTTTGCTGCATCTGGTCCTTAGTTAAAGCAGCACAAAAATCTGTGTGGACAAGCTAGAAATTAAAAATAAGTATAAATAAACATCAACAAAAAAAATTATTATAAAATGCAACTTGTTCTTCCTGAGCCTACTTGCATTAACCTGGTCCATGAGCAGCAGAGGGTTAAACAAGCAGAAAGTGGCAAAACTGAACTATTTCAGTCTTTTCAGTCTTTCTACTTTAGTGAAAAAAGGGAATAAAAATGGGCTACATTTTGCACTTCTTTCAATCTAGCCTCTAATCAAGGATCTGCTTTTTTCTTTTGCAATGGATAACATGGGGCTTAAGAGACCTCAGTTAGGAGGGACATGTGCATTAATCCAGGGCTTTATCTCCTCTTAGGTTGTCAAATATACAGATCCTTAATAATACCTCCTCTTTAGCATCTCACTGATGTCTTGATCTGTGTCCAGCATGAAAATTCAAGCTGTAAGTTGTCTCTTGGTGGTTAGATCTTATTTAGAATCTCTATGCAACTAGGATTGCCCATGTTTAGGAAAGGCAAATTCAAATTTGCTTTATAGGAAAATGGGGTCTCCGTCTGAAAAGTGGAGTATAACCTGTGCTACTGCAAATAGATGGCAATTAGTCAACACATTTTTTATCAACATCAGAAAGGTGAGGTACTCAGTATTTGAGTGCTTTGGAGTCTGTAGCATTATAGGAATCATAAGGAATTAGAATTCAATTAGTTCCTTTCAATGTCTGATATCTTGTGGCACTGATCCAGACAAGAGCTAGTCCTTAGACTGATGCAATTTTTCTTTGTCTGGGCATTCATAGTTGTGTGGTTATGGTGTGTGTGGTTTTGTTATTGTTTGTTTTAAGATTTATCTGACACCAAACACAAATGCTGCCCTGCAGATGAGCAGTCTCTGCTTTGTTCCAGACAGGAGGCAGCCCTACAGGTGCTTTAGCAGCATCACAGCCCAGGAAGGATGCAGAGCTTATGGAATGATTTCCACATTCTCCAGCTACCAGCAAAGAGGGAATTGGCAGGTGAGGAAGGTGTGGATGCATCCCAGTAACTCTGGGCTGCTGGCTTTGCATGCCGATGCCCTCCACAGGCAGCCATCTGCTCGGGTGCTGCGTTAGTGACATGCAGAAGGCAGGTACTTGTCCACTTGGACAGCAGTGAGCCTTGCTAATCCTGTCCCTGCTCTTCAGAAACTTCTAAGAGCCATAACATATGAAACAATGAAAGTGCTACCCAAGGTGTTCAACCTACACAGAGACCCTATAATTGTCTCCACTAGTTGAAGGCTAAATTTTGGTGTGCTGGTGTCAAAGTAAGAGAGTTTCCAGGAAGAAAGTTCCTGAGGTGATATTCTCAGTAAACCTAAAAAAAGAGTTCAAGAAATGAGATAGGAAACCAGAGATTTTGAAAAATTAATTAAAATATTCTTTCCTAGTCTCTTTTGGGATACCTCCAATGCTTTGTCAGGGGAGATAAAAACTCTGTTGACCCTGCAATTTAAAGTGTCTGAGTGAATGTGGAAGCCAAATCACAGAGATGTCTGGCTATAAGAGCAAGACAGATTGATGAGGTGCTCAGTGACCTGGCTGTCATGGCCTAGAAAGTTTCCCAGGAGATGAAGGAGACATGGAAGCTGCTGATTGGCTTGGAATATGCTGAGATAAGATGTAGTAAGTAATGCAGGAACTAAATAATTAGCTTGCAAACAAAGAAAAAGGTTTTGGACTGCCTTCTGCATAAAATGTGCTGAACATCCAGAAGGCTTAGGTAAGCAAGGGTATAAAATAAGAGCAGGCTGGGAAAATATCCTGTGTGCAGAAGGCAGAGCCAAGAAATTGAATTGCCTCAGTTTAAATGACTTTATCTTTGAAGAGAGAATTCCTTGTGATGATTATTTTACTGTAATGGACGAAAAGAGGAATTTTGGTAGACAACTTAAGTGACCCACCTCTGAGGATGCTGCAGAGTTTATCCGCAGGAAAAGACATCTCGTTATCCAAAGCTCAAACAAGTCTGTAATATGCACCTTAGAACTACTCATCCATCACTGTTGGCCAAGAGACAGTTGAGAAGTAGAAAGGAAAAAGAAATTTCATTTGAACTGTTAAAGATATGAAATGGTATTTGCTCCTTACCTAGCCAAAAACCCCATGAGGCATTCTAGAGTAAATTGGTAGCATGCCAATTTCTTGTTCATTGGCATTTAAGGCTAAAGATTAAAAGCCCCAGCATAAGACAAAGCAAATGCTAGTGAGAATACTAAAGAAGAGTGTTTTGTCTGTATGAATACTGATGTGATATGGCCTTGCTTGAGAAAGTCTGAAAGTCAGTGCTCTCTAATATCTGAGCTAGAAGAGTGTTTTATAAAAGAATTGGAAATTCTGCCATAAGGAATCAAAAATATTGTAACACTGCCTCCGGTGTTCTGTTGTTTAAATTCACCATTGCACTTGAGATTCTGATTTACAAATATTTAATTCTAAGTAGGTTAAAAAAAAAAATTCGGCCATCCTAGCTCTTTCCTCAGGTCAGCAGAGAAAAAAAAAAAGTGAATATATTCATTACTGTTTCTGTTGATGACATCTCAACTGTCAGTAGTGTGCCTGACTATAATCTCTTGCACTGTCTGCTCTCAACTTCTGAGAGTAGCAAAGAAGTAGTGTAATTTTACAAATAAAAAAAGCCCTGGCTAATTCAGGTATTGAGTGCTGAAACATAGAGACTGAAGAGTGTAGCAAAGTTGGCCAAGAGCCAAAGCTTGAAACCTTCCCCAGGTTTCCTCTGGTCTCTCACCAGGTAACTGAGGTGCATGAATACGACTTCCCTATTAACCAGATTTTTTAAAAGACCTGATTTGCTTGGTTGCAGTGATGGGTCCAAGGTGACTGCAGGCTTTTGCTCTGCACTGCACCTAATTTGTAAAGCCTTTGATAGAGTATAGAGTCCCAAGGAACATGCCACTTAAGCACATGGTAAGAAATTAGCTTGGAAAGAGCCGGACTTATGAGCTTTCATTCCATAATTGTTCTGCTGAATGCATGCCAACCCAGCAAAACACCTTCTCCAGAGTTCAGTTTCCACTTGGGAGCAGGCTGAAGACTACTTTCAGTTCTCTGATGAGCTGGTGGTGTTAGCATGCACAAGGAAGTGCTGGAAGCTTGGTCTGTACTGATGATTTGGAGACAGAAGGATCCGTGTGGGGGAAGAAGCTGAAAGGTGTTTCAGAGCATGAAAACTCCCTGATTCATTGTGTGTAATGTCAAAGCTGAAATAGCCTTTGGGTGCTTGAGGCAATTCAGCAGCTGAAACTACACATGCAAGTTCTGGGATGACATCATTAACACAGACATTGAACACTGCTGATGAGGTGTCTGTCAGCTTCTGTGGTTTTAGGGCAAGCAGTAACATTTGATGAATTGTGACGCAATAAGCATGGTTTATACACTAACCTTTCAATTTCCAGAGGTCTTGCAAAAGGCCCAGTGAATCTAAGGAGAATGTACTTCTCTAACTGAATTAGTTGTGAGCTAGAATTGCAAAGCAGGGGATGAAACTGCATTATGTGGGAGCAGGCACTCAGAAGCAGTTGTGGAACTTCATTTGAGATGAATTCAAGTGCATGGACATCCTTCCTAAAAGCTAAATGGAATAGACAGTCAGATCACATTATTGAATAAAATGGCTAAAACCTCAAAAGTCTTAGCCTGGGATCCTCTGTCGTGAATGTTTATGTGGGAGGAACGAAAACTGAGTTTGAGAAGAAGAAAACAGACTCTAGGATAGGTTGGCTGCAGCTATAGTTGTCCATGGTAAGTTAGGTAGAGAAGGTAACCAGAAAGCAGAAAAAAATGAAAAACAAATAGAGAAGAACTAAACATCAATGCATATTTAATCACTGGGACACTCATCTCCTTCATGTGTTTAAAATTGCTCTATTTTATGCTTGAATTTGAAAAGTTTTTATAGGTTTGGTTTTTAAAAAATATATATAATGAAGTGGAACTAAGTTGGATATGTTTCTAAAGATGTCTAAGAAATCCATACATTTTGCTGAAACCTAAGTAACTGAAACAAATCCAAGAGCTGAAGGATGATGATTTGAGATCAAAACTGAAAGTACCCAGGAAAGCTTTTATCATATAAAGTCAGCCACCTGGCATAACATTTGTGTATTGTAAAAAGCATCAATAATTCAGAAAATATTTGTAAAAGTTTGATCTCATGTTAGAGGAAACCTTTACATAATATAATTTTCCAAGTATAACAGTAGAAGTGCACAATGTTGCTTAGCATTTTGGGAATGATCTTTACTTCTGTAAAGTGCTGATTGGACTTATCAGTCACTACTTAGATTTTATACTTGAACTGTCTTTCTAAGTTTAAAACAAAAGAAATATTTCTTTCCCCTCTCATCAGTAACTTTCAGGCATGGATCTTAAATTCTGTGCCGCTCTGTGTCTTTTTCTTTGTTTACAAAGAAGGTATTTTAGCAGTCTATATAGGTCTTAGCTGAGGTCTTTCACTCCTCGAAAAATTTACATTTTTAGAGGTGTTAATATGGTGTCTCCTCCTTTCTACATTTTTTTTGGTACCTATATTAGTGGAATATCAGCATATATAATTTGGCAAGTGTTCTGTTAGATGTACAGTGCATTACTTTTGTTTCTATATTTATTAATACTAATCTCAGATTTGCTTGGGAGAGATCTGACTTAAACTGAAAGACAAAAGGAGGGTTTGCACTTTCTTTTCCAGAGGAAGGAAAGGGATAGAAGTAAATCAATGCAGGCAGGGTAAAACCTAGGAGCTCAGAAGGACAAAGTCAGCCTTTTGCCATTCCACTGGGTTCACCCTAAAGCTGTTTCTACTTTCCTGCCAGATTTAACAGACTCTTTTGCCATTAGATGTGCATGTGGCTGCCAGCTGGAGCACTCGGAAAGATTTTTGAGCCTCACAAGCCCCCGTCCACAGTGATCAGGCGAGTTGTGCTGACTTGCTGTTTCTTTCCTGTTGCTTTTCCAGAAAGTAATTGCGAATGTAACTTTTGCCTGCACTTAAGGGCTGAATTGCCAAGTGGTGTTACACATTCACAAATGGGAATGAGAAGCTCATTTGCAAATGAGGTGGAGGGGGGCTCATGCACAGCAAAAGGAGTCTCCTACAGTGCTGTTTGGGTACTGGGGGGAGAGAGAGGGAAGTTATGGAATGCAGCTGTAGAGCCTATAGTGCCTGCTGTGTAAAATGCCTACATTGCTTGCCTCTGAGCTCACAATACAGCTAGCATGCTATCAAATATCCCAAAGGGGATTAGCAGTGGGATTTTAGTAAAAGCGTCTCTGTAAAATAACTCGAACTTTTTTAAAAGTAAAAATGTCTGACACTAAGTAGAGGGGGAGAGCTGAACAAAACCCCAATTGTACAAGTCCTATTTCAGTTATGTACATGTCTTTGTAGAACAAAGAACAAATATTGGGTTTTGCTGATGCCAGTGTTGCTTCTAGAGATAGGTCACAGCTCTCCACCTTATACTCCAATTAGTTTTTCACTTTTGTGGTCTTAGTTTTCAGTTTTTTTTCCTTCATTTTTTGTCTTGTAATCACCTTTTGCTTAGTTTTGGACTCTCTCTTTTCCCTTCACCCCTGACATGTTGATCTAACTTCTAAAGGCTTTGGGAAACATATGTCCATGGTGTCCTTTCACCTTGAACCCTTGCTGCCTACTGCTGGAAGTGCATTTCCACAAGGCACTTGTACATTGGCATCTGTACATTCCACCTGGTTTTGTGGTAACCATGGAAACAGTCTACAGGCTGCATAAAGCCACTGACAGACAAGGAAGAAGGGATAAGTCTTTTAGTTCTTAAAATAGAATAATAAGTGTAGGACTGAGAAGAAATGTCACTCTAATTGTCCAGGACACACACAGAGCCAAGTGTGAATTCTGGTGGTGCTGTAAAGTAGAGTTTGATGGTATTATAGTAGGGGAAAGTCTTGGTCTCTTTTGCAGTCGTGCAGGCTTGTGCAAGGGTCTCTTTTGATTGATTGAATTCAGCTTGCTTCAGTTCTGAGACAAAATCCAATTTTCCCTTTGAAAGTAGGTGATCCTAAGTATCCTGCAGCTTTAGAGTGTGGGTGATTGTTTTCAGCTGGGTTGATGGGAATGCTGAGCACAGCTATTCTCCACTGGTGCAATTTATAGAGGTGGCGTGAGTGATCACACAAGGTGTGAATTGAAGACACAGGCTGAGGAAAGCTGCAGCTGGGGAATGTAACAGCAACTCAGACATCCCAGCTCAGGCTCAGCTATCCATGCTGCTTCTGAATGTGGGTGGGATCTTGGGTGGCACTGAAGCGATGCCTCTGCGTGCCCAGAACATTGAGGAGCTGGAAGCTTGAATCATTTTCCTTCTGTCTCTTGTCTTGCTCTCGGGTTCGTGTTTCTCCAGTGGTAAGAAGTTACTAGGAAAAGGCCCACTTTGGATTTATTAAAGGCTCAGTTTGGTAAGTTCAAGATGTAGCAGGAGGCAGATTTAGTTAGTTATTTAACTTGTTTGGTCCAGGATTTTGTGGATGCCCATTGAGCAGAAGGTTTAAGGAAGGAAATGCTCTACTGATGGAATGTGATAAAGGGTGTCCTGGCTGACATGCACCATATACACTCACAGGGTGTGTTACGGGCAGCCATGGGCAAGCACAGCTTGCTCTTAAAGCCAACCAGAAGTTATGTGACAGTACCACTATGGTCCTGAGCTAAGGCTGACTCTGAAATTTTAGGAGGGCTGGTTAGTTCAGGGCTGTTATGAGGTTTACTGCAGCCCACATGGCTTTGGCCACTGCAAAATAAGGACAGAACTGCTGAGTCTGCTGATTTAGCTCACTTACAGTGTGTGGTGCTGCTTTTTTTCCAAGCCAGGCAGCTGTTCACTGGCAACTGGAGTAAGAACACTCTGCTCTCAGTTCCCACCAGCTGCTGAGCAGTTGTCAAGGGGAAGCTGACTTCTATTAAGGCTCCTGACTGCATCTGAATCAGGAGTGGCTTTGGATCCCATTACCTGTTCTCTGTAACTGCTGATGCTAGATCCTGATCTCATTCATAGTTATGAGTATGAAATTGTGCATTGATTTCATCTCATGGCATTATAAACGAGACAAGACTGACTTCTCCCTCCTCCCTATACTATTCAACGTTACTAAAGCCTTCAATATCATATTTGTGTAGCCTCAATGGTATGCTTTAGTGGCACTACTACCACTTACTTTAGAGTACTTTCTTACTCAGCCTAATAAAACTCATTAGTAGTTGTATTTTCCAGAATAGTTTTATTTTTCTTTTGGAATTACTATGGTTCTAACATAATAAATTCAGCATCCTGAATACAGTGATTATTAAAACTCACCATTTTAATATATTTTATCTATTTTGTAAGACTATGGAACCTGAAAGAAGTTTCTCAGCTTTCAGGTGAAAAAAATGCCCCCAAGTTATTAACAAAGGAAAGTTTACAGTTGAGATGAGATAACTCTGGTGGTACATTTATATTGTCAGTGTTTTCTTTTCTGGTTCCTAATGAAAACAATAGAATGTACTAAATTCAACTAGCTATGTAGACTATGCTGCTTAAATAGCTTCATTTGAGAAGGGTGGGCTTGTGACAGTCTTGGATGCCAATAAACATTTTTTTTCTCTACCTAATTTGAATCCGTTTTCAGTAGTCCTTTTGAGAGACTCCATTGCTCATAGGAATAGATTTTTATTTCTAATAATGCTCATGTGATAAGAGAACAGCAAAACCCCCTGCAATTCTTTTTGACATGTGTGGTTGAATACAATGGGCATAAATATATAGATGCACACATTAAATGTGTTAATGGAAACTACTAAGTGGTCAAAGGCAACCTCCAAAGCATTTTATATGTAATAATCACTGCTTTGGAGAGTATTACAATATGTAATGTGTTTGTATTCCATGGTGTGAAAGCTGGGAACATCCCCTGAACCACAGCTGCAAGATTATATAGTGCTTTTTGTTTATAAAATCTTTTTCTTTCATAGAATCATTGATTGGGAAAACAACCTTTAAAACAAACAATGAAAACTCAAACCCCACTTCTTTAGCTTTTTTCCCTATTCTAGAAATTTAATGTTCAGCTTCAGCAAATAACACAATACAGTACCTTTCACACCCTCCAGAGTGTGTCTTAGATGTTGTGCAATTGTTATTAACATATTGTGGCAGGATGAAGTGCAAATCTGGGACTGCACTCATCAAAGCAACTTGCTTATTTTTAAAAATTGTCCTGGTGATGGCATTGGCATTTCTCCATCTGTAGAAGTCTGTATTTTTCATGTGTATGAGCAGTACTTAACTGCATGGAGAATTTATTTCTGAGCCTTGATGTTTTGGATGCAACTAAAATATATACATAAATAACAATAAATAGAAAAGATGCATGAAAAATTAGAAGACAGTATTGGAACTAGGGAAAACAATTGGAACAAGTATGTCTTTATACCAGACCTCTACCAGACCAGCATCTCCTTTTCTCCAGACAACACTATGCATGCAATTTATCCATTCAGTAACCCAAATGGTAACATTAGTTTCAGCTGCAATGGGAAAAGAAAATGAATCAAAAATATCACAGCAGATTGGAAGAAGATAATGTGAGCAGAGTGAAGTCTGAGCTGCAGAAAGAATTCTGGTGGAAAGCTATGGCTAGATATTTTCACATGACAAGCTTGAAAAATGAAACAGATGCCGAATTTGCAGCAGCTTGTAAAAAGAAATGCTAGGGTAAGGAGAATCATCTCTTGGGAATATTCCCAACAAAAAAAAATCTGGCCTGGGATTAGAAATCTGGACTATTTCATCTGCATTATGTTAAAGCATTTTTAATTTATTCTCATGGTGATTTGACGATCTTCAGCTTCCCTGATCACTGTTGTTTTTGTAATAAGCCATTTTTCCCGTCTCCCTCCTTCCTTTTTTCTTGTTTTTTATTTTTTTTAACTTTAAATGTACTCATCTCTCACTGCTACATTGTCTTTAACCAGCATCTTTGTATAGTGTAATTCAGAGCAGATGAAATTCAGAGTCTGCGTGATCTTAGCTGCATCAGAGTAATACAACATTACTAAAACACTTTTTCACGCTGCTTGGGCACCTCTTTTAAATAGATTTAGTGCTTTATTTTTAAATAGTTATTTTCAAAGTATCTATTTACATTATTTTATTTCTACAAATTTCATAAAACACTCTTAACTAGGAAATTTTCCTTCATGTCTAATGGCTCTCTCTCTGATGTTGAATTTGAAGCCTGGGACTTCTCATGTAAACCAGCCAAAATACAACTATTTTTTATTTCTTTATTCTGGTATTTTGGCAAACTTTGTTATTTTCATGCTGTGAAATCAGTTCTCTATGGAGAGGTCTGTGCGAGTTGTGTAAATTTTCACTGGAGAAAAAGAATGCTTCTATTTTTATTGGCTTACTGTCTTTGCTGTGATATAAAAATCTCATAGTTTCTTTCCAGCCTCAGGTAGATATATATGGCTACATCCAACTCAAATACGGGTGATACCAGAAAAAGAGAGGAGCAGAAGTCTGCAGTTTGTGTTGCACAAAGCCTTCTCCAGAAATGATGAGAGCAGCAGAGGCTTCCATGCCCCGAATGCAGTTCCTGGCACAGCAATGTCTGGCTGTCCTGGGTCAGAAGCCCATACTGGGTGAACTCTGATCCACATTTGAGACATTTCTCTCATTTTCTCTCCATTAGCAATTCACAGATGTAACCCGAATAAAAATCATGAATACTTCAACTAAACGGGAAGGATATCACTTGTGAGGGAAGAGTTTCATTATTGATTTCCACTTGTAGCATGTTTTTAGAGTGATCCATACTGCGTGTAATTCTGGAACAGGTGTTGATACAGCGTGATTTCGTCGTGTGGGTGCAGTGTGGATGTGCTTATTATTGGAGTTGCAGTACCCTGAAGATACTATTTATAAATACTTTTTTTTTTTTTTTTTTTTTTCCCCTGAAAGCACTGGAAAGGGCAAGGCTTTCTGTCGCATCGTGTTTGCGGCGGTGAAGTGGGCAGAATTCAGTTTACCCAGGTAGCCTGAAAAAATTGGGGAAATGCGCCATCTATAGCCACCTCTGGAGCTCTTCTCCTGCGGTTGTGTGCGGCTTTTCAGTCTCTTTCTACAAATCTGTTGTTGTAAACTTTAGCAAGAACGTACCAATGAAGGACAGTGAATACTTTTAACTTCTATATGTTACTTTTTTTAATTATTGTTTTTATTTTTTTTTTTTAATGCAAAAAGACTCCAGCCTAATGGCAAGGAAAAATAATTCTATGGAGAATGAAATCCTTCTGAGTTTAAATTTAGTGTTAAAGGAGAAAATGTGCTCCTTTGTTTATCTTCCCGTATTTCTCCGTGGTTTGAAAAGATCTCCCAGGATGTGGTATCAAGTGTCTTTAGGAAATAATCTGTGCTCTTTAATGGCAGACCTTGTGCAAAGAAACAGCTCACCCAGCTGTTCCTGGGCTGCCCTCGGGAGGAGAACATGTTTGAATAGAGCTCTGTATTTTGAGAGCAAACACTGAGGCAGATGTCAGCAGCCTGGAAATCAGCGCTGTGCACACCTAGAAGTGTCCATGTAGCTCAGCCACTGTGTGTGGGAGCAGGAAATGTGAAGTGGTCAGCTTTTGTCATTTCAGACTTTTTGGGAAACAAAGATGGAAATAGCACGTGTAATAATAATAATTTATAACCATTTGCAATAATCATTCCAGGTGATACTTTAGCCTCTTTTGAGCCTTGTTGAATAGTGATGATTATTATAGCAACGTATTATTTTCTTGATCTCTTTCACTTTTACTGCTGTTTAGAAATAAAATGACAAATAAATTGAAACTACTGCAATAATTCTCACTGCTACCCCAGACAGTTACATGACCACAAGAAAATCTCAGCTGAAAATAAATTTGTAGTTAGGGATTGCTTTATTCACAGAGAAACAGATTCAATCTTAAAATTATTCTCAATATTTTTGTTGATCTAACACTTTCTACTTACGGTACCATATGTGATCATAGTGATCCTTGTTTAACCTGTTTTAGTTCCCTGGCAATTTTAGGGGTAAACAATAGCGAGGAGTCAGAGATTTAAAGTTTGTAACCTTGTACTTAGGATGCCAACAGTCATCAGCACTCTTATAACAGGTTTGATTAGAATATCCTCTTCTTTCAAGTTGGCCAACAATGGAAAAAATGTAGGAAGGAACCATTTGCTACAATTATTATTTATCTCACGTATCCTGTTTCCCTTAGCTTCTTCTTTTATTTTTCTGTAGTAAGAGTCTTACAATGTAGCCCCTGAAGGTGCATGTTATCTGATGTTTAAAAATCAGTTTTGCATTTATTGTTTTGGATGGCTGTCATATTTCCTAAATTATTTTGTTGCTACTTACCTGAAGTTAAAGATTTTGCTGTAGCTAAAAATTTCCTTGTAGCCCAATGAACTAAGAAGAGAATGATTTCTGAAGAAAGAAATTGTGTGTTAATTTTATTAAATCCTTGTCTCTGAAGCAGATGTGAACTCAAGTGATGATGAGAGACCTTCCCAAGGTACACAGGTTTTTACCACTTTTTTTTAAAAAATATTAACAATATAAAAAATAACTTATAACCTAATTATTTGAATGAAACTCGCTTATGAAACTACTGACCTGAGTAACTATGGTACACAAATTATTATAATTTGGTTAATAACAGCAGAAGAGATGAGGATGTGCATAACACATATGAAGATTTTTCTAACAGAAATAAGATGTAATTTTGATTTAATTCATCTATTCTATAAACATTTGGAGAGACTTTGGTGTCACTAAGTGAGTTTAAAGAAATTAAATATCTATGTGTCAAGGTTTAGTAATCATCAACAAAATAGAGAACAATACGAGAAAATCCTGACTTTACTGTGTAAAAGAGTCTCAAGGAATTTATTCCAGGTTCACTGATATTTAATAATCCCATAAGTGATCTGGAAAAAGGGGATGGCCGAGATTGTCAAGTTTGCGCTCTGCACTGCTTTGTTCAAAGTAGCAAAAATGAAATGTAGTTGCAAAGAGCTGTACAAAGCCTTCATGATATAATGCATGATGGAGTGATAAAATGGCATGTGAGATTTAGTGCAGATAAATGCACTTGGGAACCAATCTTAATTTTCTGCATTAAAACCAGTGACACTGAATTAAATTTTGCTCAAGAACTTAAAATTTTAACACTTTGTTCTAAACAAATGCTAGCTCAAAGCACAGTGGCAGTTTAAAAAAAACAACTAGATTATTAAGTATTAGAAAAGGAAGGGAAAACAGACCATAAAACTTTTATGCTCTTGTATAAATGCCATAATTTGCCTGTGGGTTCATTGTTACCTGAAGTTTTGGTTACTCATATTCTGAAAGTGTATTTTAAATATGTATGAAGAGGGACATCAAGGATGATTACACATCTGAAAGGATATTTTTTTAAGGATTCATTGCATATATTAGGTTTACTCATCTTGAAAAAATTACAACTAAGATGGAAGTTTATGTAGTTTTGAGTTCCATAGAACAGATTAATGGTTTGTGATTTATTTTTTCTTCTCAATGCAAAAAACAAGAGCTGTTATGAAATTATCCAGTGAAATGGTCAGAGCAAAAGGGTGCACAGCTATGTGATCAAAGATCAGAGAGAGGGGCCAAAGCAGAAATTCTGGCTGCTCCATGACATTTTCCTCTCTCCTGTCTTGGAGCCTGACCTGTCCAAGGCAATTTGGTGAGGTCTCAAGGCTGAAGGTTCCAGGCTGGTGCCACATGGACAGAGGGTATTTTGACTGGGAAGTATGAAGTGGGGATCAGGTGAAAAAAATAGAACAGGATGTGACTCTGGTGTAATCTATGGAAAGAGGTGCACTTTAAGTTTCTCCCTCCTTCATCCTTGCACCACCAAATGCTGCAATTGCAGTCCTGTTCCTGGAAAACCAGGATCATTTATGTTGGAAAAGACCTTTAAGGTCACTGAGTCCAATCCCTAAGCCCACACTGCCAAGTTCACCACTAACCATGTCCCCAAATGCCACATCTACATGTCTTTTAAGTACCTCTAGGGATGGTGCAGAAGTCTGATCTTCCTCATGCTTTCTTGAGTACTTCTAAACATTGTATGGAGGTTTTTTGACTCTCTTTTTTCCCCTAGCTGCAGTAAAGATAAATGTACAGGAGCAGTGTCTTTCTACTGGGAGCTGAGCAGGGATGCTGTTTGTCTTAGGCTGTATGTCTTATTACTCTCAAAGAAGAGTGATGCTTATAACTTGAAATGGAACCCATTTTAGATGCATAATTAAGTCCTTCTGACAAGAAAAAAATTGTAAATTCAGCTTTTGGAACTTCAATATGTAAGGTAAACATTACAGAACAAGAGCATAGCGTGACTCTGAAGGAATATCAGTGCCCACAGCTACAAAATACATAAAGCAATGCAACTACGGAAAGAATTAGACTGTCTAAAGCCTGGAGCTAAGTGGCAATGAAAAAATCCATGTTACAGTTGTGTATTTCATGTATTTTCTTACTATACAGTCATTTAAGACAAGCTGACTGCTATCCACATTCCCAAGTGGGAAAAGGTGATAAAGCTGTTTATATTACATTTTGTGCTAGAATGATAGAATCAGTCATAACATTTGCTAAACAATGATGAACAATGAAGATATTTTATCTTTTTTCTCTGAATCCTCTTCAGCCTTAAATTACAATGGGAAAAGAACAAATAACTCATTAATTATTGAGGATTTTTTCCTCCCTTTAATCTCTTCATTAGAAAGGGAGTAATAGATACAAAAATATGTATGTAAAAGAGATTTTGTGTTTCATGACTGTAATAAAGTCATGTAGTATGTTGACTTTTGATGCTGCTTTCTAAGTACAGGAGGGCTGTTGAGGAAAACTCTTGAAGTTCTAGCACTTCATGTAAGATTTCAGTATGTGACACCTGTTGAACCACAGACATTCTTGAATTAGTTAAATAATTTTTTCCATGATTTGATTATTTTAAGGAAGTAATGATTTATGAAGTAATGACTTATAAAATAATGAGCTTTGACAGTTCTGTTGTATTTTCAGGATATTAATATATTGTAATAATGGTTATTATTCTCAAAGTGACATTACACTAATGCTTGGAAACACCAATATTAAAAATGCAAGTTCCAAATCTAAAGCATCTTAAAACCTTTATCTCCTCATAAGTCTTTTCTAAAAGGTATTGGAGTTTGAATGTGTGACTCTTGCTAGTAGCAGGACTATGTCTGTGGCAAAAAAAGCTAATTTTCAAATGATGTCATGTTATTTTTACTCTGAAGTTTGTACTGTCTGTATTTTCTTAGTTCTAGCTTAACTTACTGCTTGCTCAAAGAATTTATTATATTTTAAAAGCTTTAGGTTGTGAATCACTTTTAAAGCTGGTATGCTGTAAGTCTGCGGTCAAATCTACACTGGAAAAAAAAGGTGTTCTTATATTGAGGGAACTTTTACAGATCAGCAGTTCTACTTTAAAACCAATTTGAGACATGACAGATTGAAATTCTGAAAACTCCACGTTATAACACTTGAGTTCTGTTGTAAGATGGATTTTCACAATAGTGTAATAAACCATGTTCTTTAGTGTTTTTGTCACATCTTCCCAAACAAATTCCAGATTAAGGGTGCCTTCCCTTTCAAGGGCTTCAACAGGAACTGTTCACTGTCCCTCATTACAAATGATTCTGAAGCAGCTGCATCAGCTGTCGATTGTCGTAAGTGCTAAGGGGATGCTTGGGTAGCAATAATTGCATACAGTGAATTATGGTTCAAAATTAAACAAAATATAGGAGAGAAAAATGAATTCCTTCTTTTTGCTCTTCTCCCCTGTAATTATTCTTCCGAGAAATGCGTTAGGGGGCAGCAGAGCCACGTGGAGACCCAGGTCACAAATAAATTCTGGTTTTTTTGTTTGGAATTGTCCTTTCTGCCGATGCTGTTGCCCAAATACAAGGCATCATGTTTTCTCAACACTGAATAAGAAAAATGAGTAGTCTTTGAGTAACAAAACGTATAATCAGAGAAATTCTCGTTATTGCTGAGCAGAGCTTGCACCGTGTCCAGGCCTTTCCTGACTCACTTACCACTCTGCTGGAGAGGAGGCTGGGGGGCACAAGGAGTTGGGAAGGGACACAGCTGGAACAGCTGACCAAGGGGATATCCCATCCCATGTGGCAGCCTGGGGACATCTGGGCTGGTGGTGTTTGTCTTCCCAAGTCCCTGCCACACGGGATAGGGCCTGCTGTCCCAGGGATGGCCGAACACCTGCCCACCCATGGGAAGCAGCAAATGGATTCTATGTTTTGCTTTGCTCATGTGAGTGAATTTTGCTTTCGCTACTAAACTGTCTTCATCTCAACCCACGGGTTTTCTCACTTTTCCAATTCTCTCCCCAGTCCTGCTGGTGGGGGAGTTGGTGAGTGGCTCTGTGGTACTTGGGTGACCCTGGGGTTAAAGCAATGGAATACTGGGAATGTGAGAATTTCCATCTGTAGTAAGCTTTCCATTTCTAGATTAGGACTCTTTGAGGTAGTATTTTATCTACCTGTATGCTTCTTCTCTTAGGAAAGGAGATATGAAATGTATAGGAAGCTCATAGAATGTGCAACTGGTATTTTTATTACAAATTAGTGTCTCTTTTGCATAATTATTCAAAAAAGTTTTTTTTTTTTTTAATCTAGATTTAGCTGGTGATGTTGAAAGACAGCTTGTGATGAGAATTAAAACAGCAATATTGACCATTCCATCACTGTTAAAAATCTAAGGACTGGAGTATTTTCTTCTGTATTCTGGTGTATATGAGTATGCAATAATTTCAGAATTCTTTGGTGGAGAGTTCTGTATGAATGCAAATTACCTTTTAAATATTATTAATGTTCTGAAAGAAACATTGCCCAACATTGGTACAGTGCAGCTGAAAAAACTGTAAGAAGAGCAGGAAACTTTTGTTGGATCTGTGGTCCTAGGGATTGTAAAGTATCTCAGTCTTGATCTTTCACCATGACAGCTTTCAGTCATTTTATTTTCTAGAATGGTGATATTTAAAGGAATTTGGCTACTTCTGAGGTAATTATTCTGCATAAAAGGATAAAAAAATGAGGCTTTTAAGGGATTTAATTTTAATTTGCCTACAATATTTATGTCTTTTTTTTTTTTTTTTTTTAATAAGCCTTTTGAGGACAAAGAGGAGTTCTGTTTCTGTCTCTCTAGGGAAATAATGAACACCTTCATGGGATAAGATGGTCATCTTTCAAGACTCTAATTATAAGTTTCTATTTATGGAACTGACTCATAACCAGATCAAAGTGTTTAAGTGGGTCACTGCTTTTCTAAGTAAAGTCCTTACTGTAGATTATGTCAGCAGTCATTGTCCATTCTCTAACTACTGTTCTTCCTTATGAATAAATTATAGAAATTTTACAGCATAGTTTTGATTCACCTGTGTTTCTTGTTCAGTTCCTCTTTGTTTCTGTTTGTGTATTTTATTTTTTTGGCATTTCAGATTCATTACCCTGTTTTGGTCAGATTTCAGCTAGAAATGCCGGTCTAGTTTAAGATTTTACTTTTAAAGAGGCATAACTAAGGGTAGAAGGGAAAACATTTAAATGATTCATTGAAGTCTATTAATATGTTCAACCTTTTGTTCTGTATCTGTTGGTTTTAATAATATATTTTATTTTCTTGATATATTTCTGATTCTACTGTGGGAACAGCTAATCATGCCCAAGTCTTGTCATCTTCCTGTTTCTCTTAGAATTAGACAATTTTTCATTATTTTTAAGGACTTGTTTGCAAAGTTATATTTATCAGCAGAAAACAGCTGCAGATGCATGTTTTTCTTAGAAATTATTATAGAATCAGTGGGCTCAGTTAATATTCTTTGTGAAAACGCTTATGAGCAATAATAGCCATGAAGTCTGTCAGAACACACAGAAGTAAAGTGTTATGATCCTAAGGACAGAAAGAGCTTTCAAATAGTCTGAAACCAGTTCTGTTTTCTGGGTGCTTTCTTGTAAGCTAAACACCCTATTTTATATTTTTGTTTACTATAAATTCACTTAAATAAAAGGAGTTAAGCAAACTTTAATAATTTATGGAATTTTCACAGTTAAAATATAATAGGACAAGAAACAACATGAAAAGTAGATGCAATAAATAGGCTCATAAGTGGATCATAAACTATTTTGAGTGTTTTTATAGCTCTTGCAACAGCTGTTTTGGCCTTATCTTTGACCTGAAGAGGTGACATTATCTGATGTTGAGTTGAATCTTTACTTTTATTTTGCATAACTATTATTTTTAGGCCAGAGCTCCTTCATTGTGCCTTCAAAGCTTAATCTATGTAAGAGTCCCCAAGTTGCTGCTTTTTTTCTTACTGTGAATACTTATTTTTGATAAGTCATGTATTCCCAAAGCACATTTTTACTGTCAAACAAATGTAGGCCTAAGTCCAGCAAAGCACTTAGATGTTAATATTAAATACTTAGTTAGCTGTTGCATTTGACTGCACTGGGATTCTGTACATATTTTAAGCTGTGGACATACAGAAGTGCTCTAGTGGACCGGTGCCCACATGGAACACGAAGGAAGAGCAAAAAATTTGCATTATGTTACTGAGCTAGGGCCTCTGGTACAGAGAAATATATGCAAAGCCTTCACTTAGAAAAAAGTAAAACTAAATTCCTATTTTTAAGTAGACAAAGTATTTGCGTTACAACATATGCACTCTATAAACATCACAGAATTAGTTTTTAAAAAACCCCAACAAAACAACTGTTCATTTTCACTTGCTCTTATGGTAATATCACTGTGCTTTGATAAGATTGGCAGTTGCTTTGAAAATGTGGAAGGACTGATGTGTCAGGCTGAGACCAGGGATCTCTGCAGATCTAGGGCTGCTTGCCCATAAAATCTGGTTTGGAAGGAGAGCTGGAGAGAGAGTGAATAATTCTGTGGCATAATGTGAGAAAATAGAGTGTGTGTACAAAGCAGAAGCATTAAAATATCTGTGCTGAAAGGCACTGCCTTAGGTTGAGTGTTATAACCCTCAATGGCATGATTGCGTTAGGGAGTTTGTGATATATTGTGCTGAGAAAGATGAACAACATGCAAATGAGGTTATTTTGATTGGTGTTTTATTAAAAGAAGTATTAAAACCCCAAGCAGTGGCAATTGTTATGCTAGAGGTTATTTAGGTGGCTGTAGAGGCTATGTAATCACTGCACATCTGTAATACATCTGCACACATCTTCAGGCAATGGGATCTCAAGTCTTGCTCCAGCTGTTTCATCAATAAACTTAAAGTTCCAGGTAGTATTCAAGAATGTGAAAAATACATCCTTTTAAAACAGCATGTGCAATCAGCCCCAATCTACTTTACAAGGTTGGGTATTGAAACTAAGAGGTGCTGCTGGAGTCTGACACTGATACATCAGCTAATGCTGGCAACATGCTGGGAGCTACCTGTGTGCTGTAACACTGCAAGGCAGCCCATTAGTGCCTGAATTAATGCACTCAGGGACTTTTAATTCTTCACAGAATCTATTTCCATATTTAATTACGGGAAAGTCAGAGAAAAAAAGTTACAAAGCACCTTCTTCATCCATTTCATTGTCAACGGGAGTGGCGATTAGTAATTCTTCTTCAAGTTATATTGCAGGGTTCACTTAAAATAATGCAGCTCCTTGCTGAGTTTGCTCCAATTAAACCATATTTTATTTGCTAATGACTTACAGAGTTGACAATGACCTTGAAGTTGGTATTGTCAACACTTCTTGGCATAAAGAGCTGGATGATTTAGAGTTATTAAAAGTGCATCTATATATTCTTCAGTCTTTGTCAGTATTTTTAGAAAGATTTTTAATTCCATTACACGTAGGATACTTTACCTGAATAATGTACAGGTTAGTAAGTTAAGTAACAGTCAATTTATATTGTTTTTGCTGAAGATTTTAAAGATGTGTGTGTATATATATATATAGATATAGATATATAGATATATATATATAGATATAAAAAACAGCACTTCTATTGTTTTTGAGTTTACAAAGGTGTACTGAACTCGATCATCTTTAAAACTGAGTAGCTTTAGTAACTAGAAATGCAATTTATCACTATCATATTTCTGTTGGCCATAACTCACTTATATATATAAATTTACAGATATTTAGATTCTGAATTTCACTGTTTCAGAAGTTGCACTTTATCGTGGTCAAATTTATTTTGCTGTGGTATGGTTGTACTGGTAGTAACATCACTAGTACTGTGTCAGTGTAGTATTATCACGAGTATTTCACTGCTAGTGTCATTGAACAGAATAAGATATTATTTGTGAATGCTTCTTAGCAATTTGAAATGAAGGTGAATAGTAAAATTACATTTATTTATTATATATTTTAGAAATGCTTAGAGCATCATAGTTACAATTAAGTAGTGGGTGTGCCTTTAGAAGGGATTTCCAGTGGACTAGCTTCAACGTTTGAGATCAGTCAGAATTTTGCACAAATGATTACACTAATTAATTGTTTTGTCACTAAAAGTATCACTGAACTTACCAGTTTCCTAGTTTTTGTCATGTTTGTCCTTTTGGAAGCTGATGTTGCATGTTCTCTAAATCCAGATGCATACATAATGACTCTACCAATTCATGAGCATTATTTGCAGTGAACTGTCATTAGTTCTTCACGTTTTCATATTGCATCATATCTGTCTTCAATGAGGGGAGGAGAACCCTAATGACTTTAGAAAGAAGTTGATGTCATTACTTCAAAAAATACTCTATCATAAATTTTGTGTTCTGATTTGATGCATTTAAATTGGATGACGTTTTACTTGTTAAAAACATTGTTTAACATGCAAAAATATGATTTACTGTATGCCATTTAAAAAGAAGTGCTCAAATTGCTCAAGCGGATGGTTTAAAATATACTTTTTGTTTTACTTTCAAGAATTGAGTTACTACACCGTAAAATTTTACTTTAATGGAATCATCATTATGTGCAAAACTGTAACTGAGCAATCACATGATCTAGTTGTTGTAACCTGTTTCTTTCTTAACTCTGAAACTTCTCTCAGTTTCTGCATCCTGCCTAATAAAATATCATAGAGGCTTTGGACTGTTCAGTCTAGAGATTGTAAGGTGTCTAGGATCTTTTAAATAGTTAAATGTTTAATAATAGCTGTACATCCATACATAAATATGTATGTATATATATATATGGTTTCCTAGGGACTAGCAAGCACAGATTTCAGTTTAAGTCACTCAATTATGCACATAAACTTAAGTATACAAATGATGATTATCTCTTTCTCTTAAAAATGCCTATTAAATATTTTTTTTTCAATTATACACGTTGAGAATGTGCTGAGCATCATTCTGTAGATGCTAGAATATGGCTGGAAATGCCTGAATGAATGACATATTTATATGGCAAGGTTTTCTTTAGCAGTATTTTAATTTGGAAACATGCTCATTTGAATCAACAAGGGATTCAAATAAATTATTTTCATGAAGAATATATAGTGTGACTAGTGTTTAAAAAGCAGATATGACTTCTAATGTTCAGCATTTCAGTTTTTAATCAGAAAAATCTTGATTCTTCAGTGCAGTCAGCTGTGATGTTTGAAATTGCTCCTAATTTCCAATTCTTTTTTTCAGTCATGTGAGGTTTACATATATAAAAAATGAGCACATGCATAAAATGAGAGAATGACTGGGTTTTTTTCCTATTATTTTTTAAAATTTAGTTTTGCAAAACATAGAAGGCTTTATACCTTGTGAAAATATATACTTTTCATTATAATGGAAACAAATAGTATAGAAATGTTTAATGTTAATAGTTAGAAATGTTTAATGTATTTAAGGTATGTTTCTAAATGAAATACTCTTGTTCTGTGTAAAATTCATTCACTTTTCAAGTGCTGCCCCCAGAAGAGAGAAGCAGAAAGTTTAGATACAGTGGGTACAGAGACAAATCTCATACTAAAATGGCAATCTGCACGTTTTAATCTCCATAGCAGGGCTCTATTTTTTTACAGTTCATTATTAGTAATTTAATCTCATTCCTTTAGACACACAAATGACTTCTCTTTTTTCAGAGCTGACGCCACTCTGGGTGGGATTCAGGTTGGTGTTCATTTCCCATTTTTAGCTGCCAGAGCAATTAGGTCTAACTGATGTGAGGCTGCTCTTCGCCCAACATTTTCGCTGGTCATAGAAGAGGTGCTGGAAATCAGGCCAAGCCTTGGAGACCCCCACCAGTGTGGTTGGAATGTACAAGGCTTTTCCTGCTGCGAGAGAGGTTCTGTTCCATTAAGAATCATAATAATATTGTGTTTTATTAGTGTTGTAATCAAATGTAAGTAATTCATCAGAATTAACCATATAAAAAATTCAATATGCTTATCCTTATTAGAGACTTCAAAATAAATTATATTTCTACAAGATCTCATCTGTCACAATTAAAACTAGTTTTAAAAAGAACATTTTGTACATAGCTGAATAATGATATTTTTTATTTTACCATGCATTAAAACAGTAATAAATAGTGCCTTACAGAACCACTTGATGGTGCTGTCACCCTTTTACTCTGAAAATTCAGTTTAGCTCTTACTCTTCTTCTATAATAATGATATCTTAAATTTCTTTAAATGGTGAAGGAGGAGGAATTGTATAAGCAAGGAAAGTGTTTTTGGTTTTCTTTCTTTTTTTCTTTCTTACAAGGAAAAGGTGACATGTTAAGAAAGAGATATGTAAGCCTGTGTGGTTTTTCTTGTATTGTGAGGTTGTGAGAATGCATACACTGGAAATAGAGATGCTTCATATCTATAAAAAAGGAATCTAAACTGACGAAGATGCTGTTATTTTCAGGATCCTGAAGTCATTTATGCATAATGAAGGAAAAATATGACAGAGTTGTTTTTCTGAAATGGGACTGACTTCAATACTAAAATTATTGAATTATTGAAATGTGCATGTTGATCCAGGGTGCACATTCTGATACTGCTAGCAAAGTGTTTTTGGCCTCCCCCTCCCCCCAAAAAACCCCAGAAAGATTATATTCTTTGACAGCCAGTGTTATTCCCAGCATGTAACTGAGAATGTTCTCTCTGTAGTCAGTGTATCAGGTTTGCTAGAAATCATCTAAAACTTGCTGTGAATTTTTTGAATGGATTTAGAATTAGTGAGTGAAATTTTAGATACATATTGAATTTACTGAACTAGTTGTTTTCTGATGTTTAAGGAAACACTCTGTCTATAGGCCACTGAATTTCAAGTCCATCTGTAGAGTTGAACATGGAGCTGAAAAGCTCATAATGAAGGGAAGGGAAATATTTGTACAGATCTTTGTGATTGATTCAAGGTAGATACATTCTACCCAACTTAGTGCACTTTATTCAGCTATTTCCAACCCATGACTACTATTAAATGTATTCATGTTGGAAACCAGAAATTTAAGCTCCACCTTGGGGAGGGGAAAGTATGACACAAGTACACAAGAGAAGAAAATTACACTACATGAACATAAAATCTGTAAGTTTTTTATGTGTCTCACACTAAAAAGAACTGTTTCTGCTGCTCTAACTTCCATAGCATCTGTTGAGTGGAAGAACCACAGCTGGATGTGTGTTTGACAGCTGGAAAGACCACAATGCAGATGTTGTGCAAAGTGTAATTGGACAAATGAATGGTCTATTGGGCAGGTTTGCAGTGCTGAGATCTAACTGCTTGATATGGACAATGATAACCTGAATTTTGTTACTCTTGCCATCTTTATTCATTCTGATCCACATAGTTTGAAGCTAAATTATTAGTCAGTACTGACTTTTCTATAACAATCACCATTTCATCTCTGGGAAGAGATATCTGTGCTCTACTTTATGTGTTGTATATGACTTAAGAAGTAGCTCTGAATAAGGATTAAAATGAGAAATCTAACTTGATTAAATAAGAAAACATTTTTAGAAAGTTTTGTTTCTAAAGTGAAATATGCTGTCTAGAATCACAAGCTGCTTCCCTGCTGGAGAGCCACTGTAGTCATAAATCTTCAAAGCCCTCTTAGCTAATAACTGGAGTTACTATTCTCTGTGGTTTCAGCATTATCCATCACAACACCGTTAGTGAAATAAACTTGTTAGTATTAGAGAATTATTAGCTTAACCGTTGTTACTTGTTTGCAGAGAACACTGAGACTGAGGATGGAGATTCATGAGCGAGAAAATTGGGGGAAAACATGCTTGAAGACCTTTGGAAGGGAATAAAATTAAACTATAATGTGGTTTATATTATAATTATGGTACAACTAGCAAAGAAATGCCCTAACAAACAGCTCTATGAGTACGATTCACTACAAGCAACTAAATATATTTATACAATAATTTTGGCTGGAAGCTATTATGTATTTTTGCTGTGCTTTGTAGATAGGGTGCAAACATGGCGATTTCGCTCTGTTACTTATTCTGCCCTGAAATATAAGGGATGTATTTCAATTTAACTGGAAAAAGGTGTGCATTTAAGTCTCAATATGGGCCAGGTCTGGACAATATAATGTAACTTAGTAAATAACAATAAGCCAGGGTATTTTATTTTTAATCTGTTTATTTAAAAATTAGGTATTTATTCTTTAGAATTAATTTTTTATTTGTTTATTTGCATTGTGCTGATATACGCTGATTGTCTTCTACTTTTTAGCCTTTCAGTTTGCAGCAGTCAGGCTCATTTTGCTCTTCCTTAGGTCTTATACTTCATGAAGACTTTCTTTTCATATGTGCAGACATTTCTCCTTATTTCACTGGAAATCTAATCCTTACAGTTATTAATTTTGCTGTGGTTTCAGAGCACTGAACACATTTTTAAAGGTTTCCTTTACTGAAAGCCAATTTACTTTATACTTGATGGCTTGTAAAAAATATGATCTTCTTTCAGTAACTTAGTTGAGCTTTTGACTCATCTAGGTTGGTCTTCTGCCACACTTGATAGCCTTTTTGCACATTAGAATGTGCTCTGAGGAGAGTGTTCCTGAATATCAATCATCTCAGCTCTCCATTCAGCCCTATGGGACAGAGTCAAACTGATCTGTGAGTGAGTCAGAGCTGGGAGGGATGCCCTGCTGGGCTTGTTACTGATGAAAAAGGACAAATTCTTAAGGGATGTGAAGGTCAAAGTGATGGTGGAATTTAAGATCCTGAGAGAAGCAGGGAAGGCAAATAGTAAAATTAATCCTCATTTAACTAATCCTTAATTTAGCCCCTTCTCTTGACTGCCAAGTGGGTCATTGTTAAATAGGATGTAAGGAAGTATTTTTCCTCATTGAGCTTATAACCCTGTGTTAAGAGGAAGGCATCTCATTTATGTCTGTAACTTCCTGTAGAGGTGCTCATTAAGGTACTCCAGACTATTTATTTCTGCTGCTGTATGAGTGGTCATTAAGAAAATGTGTGTATGACCATTGCTTCCTCCTCTGTGTGTTTTACAAGTACAAACGGCCAGCTCGAGTTTCTGCTAAAAGCAACAACGGCAGAAAAAGATTTCCAGTTCCAGGTTGTTCATCCTATTCTCAAACTAAAAGTTAAAAAGGACGTTAGTGTGAAAAGTTTGGGACAAGCAAGATTTTAGAATCTCATTCAGTGACCCTGCTGGTTGCTTTAAGCAGTGCAATGATAGTTTGCTGCCTGGTGTTGGTTGTGTTTGCAGGTAAGCAGTGCTCCTGTGTTTATTATAAATGGCACTTTGGCATAAATCCCAAGCATTGCCAGATTTCATTCTGACCTTCAATGCCTAAATTGTCTATTCCTCTGATAGGGTCTTATACATTATTGGTGTTTTTAAAAAATATTATATTAATTAAATGTTGATGTTTGTGCCTGAGTAGTTTCTACACATATTTCAGAGGCCTGTGTCTGTGGAACCTTAGAATAAAATTAAAAAGAAAGATTACTTATATCTGTATATTTAACTAAGCAGCTGATTTGGCATAAGTTTTCAGGCTGTAACTCTAAATTCATTAGAAGTTGGGAATAGAAATTTTAAAAATAAGCTTTGGTTTGCATTATCTGTAGGCTGATTGGTCTTAATTTGCTGTGCAAGCATCTGTCATGGTTTAAATCCTTTCCAGTGCCTTGGCCAGATTTATTTGAATGTCATTTGAAGTGGTCATAAAAACTACTTGAGTATTTAAAGTGATTTTCTTTGAAGATTTTTCCCCTAAAATTAGTAATAGAAGAGCTCTCTAGAGAATTGCTTCTACCAAGAGAGTTTTAAAAATTTGTGATGTAGCTAGCCCTGTTTTAGCTAATTACAGTGCTAAATCTCATAATTAGAGTTAGAGAATCATAACTTACTTAAAGCTTTGTTTGACATGTGTTAGGATGACAGCTGAGGAATTGTATGTTTTCTTTTCTTTAAGCTTTATTTTTCTCCATTGAGTGGTCGTTAGAATCATCCTGTGGCAATAACTACACTATTTTGCCATTTTTAGAACAAGGCTTGTGTTTCTTCTTTGGGTTTGCTGCATAATTGTACAACAATATTGTGGGGCCCCTCCCTTTAGTGAGTAATTTTGGCTTTCATTAGTTATTGCAAAGAGCAGCTGTTTGTAATAGAATAGGCTTCCACTAAATGTATTTAGATAAGCATTTAAAAATTAAGACCCATAAATCTTTCCTTTAACTTTCTAAAGGGAAGCTACACTGCATTATGGAAAGTCAACAGCAAGAAAAAATGAGGCAAGAAAAAATATGACCTCTTCATCCCACAGTAATAGAATTACAGGAAGAAAAGGAGGCAATGGCACTTCAGCTTTTTCCTACTATTTGAAAACTAATTTATACCCAGATTCCAGGTGTAAGGCTTTTATAAGAGGATGAAAAAAACCCTTTAGTTTATATTGAAAATGAAAAAACCTCCAACTAGTTAAGAATGAAAATCCATAAGCTTCCTCCCCACCCCCTTTCCTACTTTGGTATAAATCCTGTGAAATGATTTAAGAGCATGAGCTTTTCATACTTAGAAATGGCGGGGCTGGAACAGAAAGTCCAGAGAGGTTGTGAAGTCTCCAGGATATCCAAGAACTGTCTGGATGCAATCATGTGCAATGTGCTCTAGGATGACCCTGCCTGAGCAGGGAGGTTGGACCAGGTGACCTGACATCATCCACCCACTGTGGTCCCTTCCAACCTTACCCATTCTGTGATTCTGTATTTTCCCACACTTTTGGAATATGTCAAAATTGTAATCAAATGACTCATGACTCCTCTCAGAACTCATCAAGATTTGATAAATATACCTGAAAAATATATTCAGAATAAATCACCTGTGCTGTTGTTTTGCTTTGTTTTAAAGTGAACAAATGAAATATTTGAGAGGGTTTACCTTGCTTGGCAGAATTTTGGAGCCTTTAGGCATGCATGTGGGAAGACTTGAGCTACAGACAACTGCTTTAGCGTCTCTATACTATTTTTCTTATGTAAAATGTATTATAAGATTTTCTTTATATATTTATAGTTCTAGAGATTGCAGTGAGAAATATTTAAAAAATTAATACTTCACTACATCTACCTGTATTTTCTCTTTTGACCGAATTTTCCATGTCTCCAGCAAAATGTGTTTTAGGTATAAAATTTCTTGTCATTGTACATTCTTAGTTTTTCTACTTTCATCTAATGTGACTGTAAAGAATTGTAAGGTAAGTTGGACAGATACTACCAGCTTAAGGTGAGAAGTGATGGAACACCAAGCATTGTTTTTGAAAGTTGAGCACTAGAAGTAACCAACAGGGTTTCATTAAACAGGTAACAGGTATAACAGGTGCAAAGGACAGAAATGTTGATAGTATTGAGAAAAAGCTTAAAATAACTTTTCACATGCATAAAATTAATTGAATTTTAAGAAAATTAACTTAAGTATATCTGTGGGACTTGGGAATTTTGAAAACCTGTGTATGTGGATGCAAAACTGAGGAACGATCACTATTTCTGGCACACAAACCTTGCAACTGAAGGCTATTCTAACCAAGATCGTTGCTATATAGAGAATCCTGGAAGTACTTGTATTAATAGGACATGAACTTGCAAATGCTGTCTGAGATCTCTTGAAATGGCAAGGATGTCTTTCAAATATACACTGTGACCCATGGTTTCTTATTTGGAATATTCTCAGGTGATAATGAATGAGGAATTTACTACCTTGTCTCATTAAACAAACAAACAAAAAAAAGCCTGGAGGATTGAAGAGTGATGTAAATGGGGGGAGCTGCACTGGTGGAAGGCAGCTGTTCTCTTGGCATGTGATCAGGTGTGTGCCATTCTAAGGGTTTAAGGGTAATCTTTAAGTGCAAGATTTTACCTTCTTGTTTCTTTTATGCTGCGTTCATTAACTCCAAGTAAAGTAGTTCAGTCTTCCTTGGGTGTGTAAATCTGTCTGTGACGTAAGGAAAACAAGGAATGATGTGAAGGGATACACAGAGAGATGAGATAGCTTAGAACTCATTTACTAAGTAAGAAACAAAGCAAAAACCTAGATGGAGTAGGGAAGGGAGGGGAAAACTGATCTTTGTAGGCAGGAATTGATAAAAAACAAAGTGTCTTTTACTGCATGTTAGGAGAGGAAGAGAATGTGTTTTTTTTTTCCTATCTTGCTTTAAAGGTCAATAAAGAATTGATGAATAAATGTTGCCTCATGTTTTCAAATTACATAGAATGTCTGATTACAATATTATTTTCAGGTTTCTGTTACATGCTATGGCATACACATTTATTATAAAAAACGATGAGGAAAAGACATGTTAAAGTGAGAATTAAAGCCAAGAGTACATCCCAGTAATTGAAGCTAATGAACAGAGTATTGTAATTGCATTAAAGAGATCTCAGTTCTTCACGATATGGAAAGCACAACTGACCAGGTAAAAACCAGATTTTTTAATGTCCTTAGCTGGAATGAGACCCACAGCTCAAATGAGTGTGTGGGAAATAGTCGTGGGAACACTTGGCTGAAATCAACCATGTGCTCTGGGAGTGAATGCAGGAACTGGAAACCTCATCCTTGGAACCAAACTTAGCTCTGAGCTTTGGGATTGGATTTGCTGGTGCCCAGGAAAGATTGCATGCTAATGGAGTCTTTTTGTATTCTAAAGGCATTCATGGCACTTTGCTGCAGATTCACAGATTTATGCTGAGACTTGAGCTTACAGTGCAGCCCATTAATCAGAGCAATATCTTCTCACAGGCTTTATTTTCTCACAACTTTAATGTCAACAAGTCTGCAAGTTCTCAGTCGAATTTGGTTAATAATAATAGATTAAAAATTACCGAGAAAGGATGAATTGAGTCCTGAACCTGAAAGCATATCCATTTTTTCCTCTAAAGACCAGGCTGCAAATTTTAATCACCAGTTCATTTTAATTTGGATTAACAAATGTTTAAATGTAACTGTCTATTTATCATAGTGTCTGGAAAAGACAAGGATTTTCCAAATTTCCTTATTGAGGTTTTGATGCCTTAAAATATTTGGATTTGCTTTTTTTCTTTAAATAGGTCTTGAATTAGGATTTCCAGAGGTTAATGTCTAGTTTTGCTGTAATGTCTATATAAGGAGTTTTAGGTATTGTTTTGTTGGGGTTTTTTTTAATATGGTCAAGATAAATTTTGCCCTTGTTATTTTTTATGAATAAATTTCTAAAAATATCTTAATGAGTAAAAAAAAAAAAAGGAGGCAGTGTGTTTTACAGGATTTCCCTGATTTTAGAATGTGATTTCTGCAAGTTATAACTTTGCATAACAACTTTGTTTCATCATTAACTGCTTCTCTCCCCCTGTTCCCCTGCTCCTGAAGGTTTCTTTCCTGAAGGGAAAAAAATGATAAAATTTTATAAGAAACTATATCTTTTAGATAAAACAGATGAAAAATAAAGTAGTACGGCTGGGGAGGTACAACAGTCTTGCTGAAAGAGCTGGGGAAAAAAAAATCTTTCAAGGTGTTGATGGACCTGAAAATTTCGTTTTGTTTGTATTTAAAGTGACAGCATAATAAAATCAGGCAAACACAGGCTAAAGAACATTTTACAGTGGCTTCTGTCCATTCATTTTCTTTCTTTGTCTACCTCTCTGTACTCACAATAACATCCTGAAAAGCAGATGTATTTAAAAAGAGCAGACAAGAGATACTTTCTCTAATACATCTACAATACAAAAAAACACCCACTTTTTTAAAAAGTAAAAAGATTTTGAATTTTTACAGAATGGCTTATGCATGTACAGTATATTATGTATATTTTGTATATTCTAAATCAAACTTCAATAGATAACTAATGTTGGCATTTTATGAGGTATAATTGATTCCTTTGCATTACAAAAAAGTAATCACTATGCAATGAGAAAGTTATGTACATGTTTATTTTGAGGACTTAAATCAGTCTATAAATAGTTTGTTGGTCCTAATGTGTTTATAGCCAATTTTCTGTATTGTTAAATATGTGCTAAATAAAAAGTACTATCACCTTGGAATTAATGAAATGGCTTATAAATGAAAAAGCCTATTTGGCTGTTTTCCTACTAAGAAGTAGGAAAGAAAGCAAGGGACTTATACCATCTCAGAAAAAAGAGGAGTTGAACTAAAAGGTGAATCACTCACCTGGATACTTTAAAAACTTTGATACTATCCCATTTTGTGGTGAAAAGTTCATAGAACTGGGTCCTTTTTTTATTTATAATAGTATCAGTGTGATACTTTGTCTTAAGGAAATCAGGCTTTTAAAGACACTCCTTGTAATAACTTTCACTGAGTAAACACAAAATAATGTTTTCTTGAATAATTTCAGAGAGAATGACTGGAGACCCAGATTTCAGTTGATAGTGCTACTGTTACAGTCAAAAGAAAAATGCATAAAGCTTGGAGAAATGCTGCCAGTTTCTCATTTCTTCCTTAATACGGATGACTTTAGGTAGCTCTGTTCCAAATACCTTGAAGAATGCCAAGGAACAACAATGCCTAAACTGTTTGTGTGTCAAAATTGTGGCGTTGTTGTGAAAAAAGGAAAATGGCCAGATGCTGTATCAGGACGTGTACAAAGAAGTTTGGCCTGCAATGAATGTGGAATAATTCTTGTGATATGTGCTACAAAGAGTAAACTTTACCTCCTGTGTGGTGTCACCTCTGGCAAGTATTAAATGTGCAGGCCAATCAGAGCCACTTTAGAGGAAAATTATGAGAGTAATGAGACACTTAGAGAAGGTTCCTAGACAGAAAAAATGAACTAGCTGTATTCATTGCTGTAAAGAATAAAGGGGGACTTCTTAGTAATAATCTTACCTTAGTAATCTTCACCTATACTTAAGTTTTCTGAAAAGAGGCAGAAAATAATAATGTGATTTCTAAATCCATCTGTAATCAAGATTAGAAGAGAAAAGCTTTGGCCTAGCACAGATTTGTGCACCTTTTGAAAGAGTTCTTACCAAAGACTTGTAAATTTAATCAACTCCCTTTCTCCATGCAGATTTTGGCTGGATGTTTTTTAGACTCGAATTTTTGAAAGGTTTTAGAATAGATTCTGTTATTCTTTGAGAAAAGGCAGGTAGGATATAATAAAAACTTGTCAGTTTAGTTGCTGTTTCATTTCTCTGTTTCAGCCATGTAGGAATGTCTTCTCTGTATGGACTGTAAGTTTTTAAAGCTGTTGTATACTTTGTCAATTGTAATTCTACATTTGAAAGAAGGTGGATATAATGGAGAAAAATAGACCACAGGTTAATGTGCACCTAACAACCAGATTTTACTGGAATTTTAAGTTTTTCTCATTAATAAATTACAGGCTCTTATATGGTAAGTGAGCCAAGTGACAAACATAGCAGTTCTCTTCAGAATATTCTGCACACATGCAATCTTGATATTACACTTGGGTTTCTTTTTAAATGTTAAAGGGCATTTTTCTAGACTGTGGTAGCTTTTATTTGACAGTGAAATTGTGAATAAGACCATGAATACAAAATTACTGTTTTTGTAATACTTCACCCTCATTCCCAGAGGTTTCTTTTGTTTTGGTGAGTTTTCCCCCATTTATCTGACTACTTTTAATTTGCTTTCATAGGATAAATCAGTGAAAGCACCTGTCATAAAGGAACTCACCATATATAGTTAGTTTTATCTGGTATGTAACATTAGTAGCTTCTTGCAAAATAGACCTCTCAGGTTTGTGTATATTGGAGTTACTGGATCTTGAAGAGTTTCTGTTGCCTCAGGCAAAATTCTGAAGCTGCTTAATCATTTCTCTTCTGGGAACAACAGTAAATCATCTGTGAATTTAAATTTGTTTGAATAGGTAACTTACACTGGAGTCACCCTTGGCATATATTAGGCAAAACTGTAATTTATACCCTCATAGAGTTGGCATAAATTTCCTTATATTTACTGGAAATCATTGCTTACATGCAAGGTAAGTTTTTGAGTGCCACCAACTCATTATTCTTATACGGATGGAAAAGCAAGTTCAACACACAGACCAGATTTACAACTATGTCCAATTCTGTTAAAAAATTGAAAAGGCTGGTTTTTGTCTTTATTCTAGGAGTCAAAAGTTATTCAATATTAGCTTTTGTTTATCAAAACTGAGAACTTTTACTACATTATGACCTAGGTAAGCATTACATGACTCCTATCAAGCCAAACTTCAATATTCTTTACTTCTCAAATACATTTTTTCCTAGAATGCCAGAATCTCCCCTCCCCTTAAGAATATATTGAGTCATGTAAAATGAAAATGCTGGGATCTTGATGTTCAATTCACAGTTAAGAGTGTGGGTGTCTACTGAGATTGCTGGGTGTATTAAAGATTATTCAACAGATGAGCATGGCAAGAAATAAAATGTTGTTTTCTACTAATGATGTCTCCTGCCTTTTTATAAGATCAGCTATTGATGCAATGTATTATTTGGTTTAATGTTACTGTGGGATTGTATTTTAATATACCATTAGCTGGTACAGCTGGTAAGAAATCTTCCCCAGTGGATGATTTTAGGCTCTTGGTAAATTTGTATTTCCTATCTACTGTTAGTAGAGTTACATCAAAAATTAAATTGGTAGGTTCCTGTGTGGTGTTTTGAAAAGAAATTAATTGGTGTTGAAAGCAAGAGAGCTACTTCTCCTAAAAAGCTCTTACATAAAAGTATTTCTTTCTAGTTTTAACATTGGGAATAATTTCTATTACTTTTCTGTATTTCTGGGTAGTGCTGTGACTTTGCTTTGTTGTGGCTGCTTATTAACAAAATCCTGGTGAATCCTGGCAGATGGCAATGTGCTCTGCAGGTTCCACCCCACACCAGCTCAAAGTCATAACATTTTTCACTATAGGCTGGTTTTAGTGTGGTCTGTGTTTTTTGTTTGTTTTGTGGGGGCTTTTTTCCTTCCCCCACCTCCGCTTTCCTTTTTCTCTCGAGAACTTCACTTCCTGGGATTTCCCCATTGTAACTCTTCCTCACATTTGCTCACTACTTGAATGATTGGATCTCCAGCAGTATTTTGTCATAAGTATCTGTTTTTTGTAGTGCCATCACCCTCATGTAGAAATTGACAGAATGAGTCAAATGAGTACTTGTTTCTGTGGTAACTGTTATTTAAAAAAAAAAATAAAATTAAAAATCCATTAGCTTGAGGTCTGTGTGAGTAGAGTTCAGTGTAACAAGTTCTTCCATATACTGCGGTCAGATTGTAGTGTTTAGAAAGGATGAATGTAGGGTTTTATAACAAGTAGCTATTTCCATTGAGATTTTTGGTTTTACTGTTAGTGTCAAATGTCATATTTATAAATTCTTATGAATATTGGAAACTTTTATTTCTCTGGGTAATAAAAGCAGTGAATCTTTCATGAGATCTTTTGTTGAGCTTTTCAGGTTATTTAATGTTGTCTAAAAATAATAGGAGCTTTTTTTTTTAATGGAAGAAGACAACATTAAAGTTTGTATTTGTGTATTAAGCAGTGTGACAGAGATATCCTAGTAAGACTAATGATAACCTGAAATACTTCTCTGTGATTTTGAAGCTTAACCCTTTTGCTCATCAATCAGTCAGCAGAGGCAGGTAGTGACCATTAGGTGGATTCATTAGCACCCTGCAGCCTTCTTGTACAGGGTGACCCACATCTGTCTTCATTAGAAGTTTGCCACTTGCCAGTAGTGAACAGATGGGTCATTATAGCCTACATTGCCCTCTGGGCATACCTGGAGGACAGACAAAGTCGTCCAGTACAGGACACACAGTCATGTTTTCTTCATAGAAACAGGGCAAGGTTATTTGTGATAAATCTCATAACATTAGGCTTTTTCTTTAGACAAGTTAGCTTAGACTTTGTGGAGTTATTTGTATTATTATTTATTTGTCTGATAAGAGCTTTGAGAACATGAAAGGGCTAAAACAGACTTGAATTATTCATTAACATTTCTTAAAAAATATTATGGAGTATAACATATAGAGATGCTGAACTGTTAATCAGTATTTTCAGCTGAACTCCAGGTGTGTTTTCAGCATCTCATTTTCTTTTTCTAGAACTGGAATATTTTCTGTACAGAATAAATGAGGTGGGTTTTTTTAAGGAATTCTATGAGCTAAGGCTGAAGATAAAATACATTCATAATCCTGTTGCCAGGAAAGGAAAGTAAGAGCCTTGTTTCCTTATTGCTTCATGCTGTTTCCACTGCATGAGCTTAAATCCCATTTTAACACCATGGTTAAAGAAGTTTTTGAAAGAAATGTGCATTCTGTGTGTCAATTATTTACTGTGGGTTGCCTTCTTTCAAAATTTTGGAGCAATTAAACATGCATTTTCAATGTTAGTAACATTATAATTGACATTCCACTTCAGTGTATTTTGGAGAAGATTCTTTATGTCGCTATGTTTAAGTAAAACACTCTTAAATGTGAGGCAAACTGATTACAGCTGGAAGCCTGATCATGCCACCAGCTTTTCTCCTGGAATATTTTCCCAAATGAAACAGGAGCTACCTTTACTGGTGAAGAAAGTCTCCTTTCCCACTTTAGGACAATGCTGGTGTATTAAAAGAAATACCTATGGTGTTGTGCTCTCTACTATACAAACCTTATCCTGCACTTCATCATATTTGCTATAAAGGGACTTTAAGTGTTATTATAGCATTTTTGTTTCTTTAGCTTTTTGTAATAAGTTGTCTTCTAGTGGCAGATGTTTGCTGCATTTCAATAATAAGTATATTGTTTCTCTCTTTGTAGTTTAGAATAGATACTACTTTTGCACAGTTTGTTCCTGTGTCAAAAGAATATTCTTCTATAAACAATATTTCTCTTATTAAACTTTTGTGAAAAACTGTTTCTGTAAGTGAAGGTTCATTCCATGTTGCTATATGTGAATTTCTCCTTTCTTTTAGTGGCATTCAGAATGTAAAGGCAAAAGTATTTTTGGAGCTTGTGCCTGTTGTAACAGAGACCATTCCCTTTAGGAAGGTATTGTCCTACAGTTAAATTTCTTGCAAGAATAATAACTGACTATTTTGTTTGCATTAAGCAAAAATAAAAATCATGTGGTCATCTTCTTTGGCTAAAAACTAGAAACCATTTTTGTTGAATAGATTTTAAAATAAAATACATGCTATATATTTAGTGAAAAACACCATTAGTGAGGTTGTCATAAGTAATGCACTTGAATGAAAAAACGGTATTTGAAGATTGATGTATTACAGATGAATTGGACACCAAAGACATGCTTTCTACTTGCAGAAGAGATGATTAATTCCTCTTGGTGCATGGAAGGGAGCATTAATAGCTTCTTGTGAGAAGTGCAATATCTTGCTGCTGTATCTGTTTTCCATGAAGTTTATTTCATGTGTATGTTATGCACAATAAAGCAAAAGCTGGTTGCTGTAACTTAAGGAAAGTACTAAAATTTATTAATCCTTTCAGATTTTGAGAAATAGCATCCTGTGTTAGCATGTTCTATGTATTTATGGTCTCTGATTACCCAGCAGTAAAGATGACATTCAGCATCCATCTGGAATATTTGCATGTATGTACTCTGTTTGCAAAGCCATTAAAATGGTCTGAGAGGCTCTGATTTAAGATGATGCAGGTAACCTCAATATGGCCATGTTGTACGTATAGTTGGTGATACAATCTTTAATTACATGATGACACTATGTTTTCCAGAGAATCTTGCCTTAGGGTATACAGAATAGATAGTGTTCATTGAGTGAAGTGCTTTTGCTTTATTTCCTTTTCATCTTCCTTGCTCTGTGTGAACCCCATGCTATATATGGTACACCCTCTTGACTGTGTTCTGAAATGGAGGTGATTAATTTCCTTTCTCGTATTCCTCTGCTGCTTGTTGTAGAGGTTTTTTAACCTCCTTTACAAGCATAAAATGTGCCATCATTCAATGACTCCTAGTCGTGTTAATTTTCATTGCTTCTGTCCTCTGTTCTTTTTTTGGTAAACTAGAATCAGATCTTTCATTCTTACACCCATTCTTTGTGCACCTTGGATTCTCTGTTCCATCATTAAAAACTAGTTTTTCACCCCTCTAACAGCCAGCTTTCCTGATAATAGTCAGAAATTGCATGAATAATTTTAATTCTGCTGTTTAATTTTGAATACATGAAAAGGGATATAGTCTCTTGAAATTTTGTCATGATTAAAACCGCTGACTCTGTTATGATGTGTTAATACTGCTGGACAAAATGGCAGTGTTTTACTACTGTGTTGACAACATGAACACTTTTATATTTTGAATGGCAATTCATAGTTAGGGAATAGTGGAATGATATATATATTTCAGTGGCTTCATAATTGGTGCACCAATGCAGAGTTACCTTTCAGTGTTTAAGAAACTGAAGAATTACACATTCTGTATAGCTATCTGTATTTGACAAACATACCACTGATTTAAAATAATGCTGCTTTGCAGATCATTCATTATAGTTGCTTCATCTTTTTTCCAATGGGTTATCTTTTACAATTTCAACAGGTAGTGGAGTGTCTTGCTAAGGCAGCTTTTTATTTGAAGTGGAGGTATGTGAGCTAGCACTCATAAATTCTAGAGCATGTTAGTTCATTATAAGAATTAGTATTTGGCAATTACTGGTGCTGATCTGCGCAGTGTGAGATGGCTAGATTGTGGGAACATTATATATGATGGCATAAAGTTACACATTAATAAAAATATTTCTAAGATGTGAGGAAGCAACCTGATGTTAACAGTTTTAAAGCTGTGCTCTGTTGTGTGCCTACATAGATCCTGATGGAGAGATAGAAACTTCTCTGAAACTCCAGGGAAGAAAATGGGGGGTTCTGCTCAAAGCAATAGGAAGAGAGGTACAGCACTGCACTTCAGTTTTAATCCTCTGCTGGGTGGCTTGATTAAACATTAGAAAAATTGTGGAAGGAAATAATTTTCTTAAGTGGGACCTTTCAAAATTAGTGTTACTTCAAAACCAATTCATTTTCATGCCTGATGTTTATAGCTTAAATGCAGATCGACAAATTCGACCCTTTTAAAAAGATTGCTGTAATTTAGCATCATTAACTATTTTCAGCATGATATTAATTAGAATATGCAAGTTAGTTAAGCTTTCTGGAGATTACATTAATTTAATGGAGACAGTATTGATACAAGGTAATACTCGTATAATATTATTTGATGTCATTTCTCAAGAAAAAGATAGGTTTTTTTAATAGAGAAATCTTAATAGCTTTTGATATCTATAGCTATGTTGCAATTTGTGACAAGGCATCTCAAAAAAAATGGAATATTAGAGGCTGAGAAATTTTGGTTATGTAATGCTAATATAGGAAATTTTTGTCACTTCTAAACTTTTAGTCTGATTTGAGAGGCAGGGAGATTTTAACCAATTTGTCTTTAAGTGTTATGTTTTTTAGTACTTACCAGCTGCTGGAGTGACTCTCCAAAGAACATAGACATAACTAGTTGTTCTTGGGCAGGTCAAATAGCTGAGAGAAATGACACTTTTAGATCTAAAAGTATTTTAGTGTTGTGATGGTTTCACTGGCATTAATATGGCAAAAGCATGGGAAGTTCTCAAGAGAGTAAAGTTTGGCAATTTAAGTTGTGTTTTTTAAGGTCCTGAGAAACTGCTCAGATGTTTAGAATTTGGGATTCATACAGGCAATCTAAATACTTCATCCAATCCTAATTGACTCAGTAGGAAGAATTTAATCACTTAATGGAATTTAGACTACTTTGTCTTTACCAAAGTAATAACGTGTGTCCTGACCACAGACAGAACAAATCACTTGAATATTCTAACAGTGTATGACTTTCAAAGTGCATTTGTAAAGATATGGTTTATAGAGATTAGTATACTACCTGGAAGAAAAATACATTCAAAGAGAAATACAGATTGAATGAGAGAAAGCTCTGGGAGAATGCCCTGTTTTCGGTTCTGGAAAACGCATTGAGTAAAGACACTCTGAACTTGAGCTTTTCCCTATTCAGTGCATAAAATAAATGTAAGGGGATAAGGATTTGCAAAAACTTATTGTTTGTGTGTGTTGTGTGCAGTGAAGTATCCAGGATCTAGAAAATGCTGGGACTTTTAAACATAAAACTGCTGTCACTTTTGGATTCTGTGCTTTATTGTATCAGGCAGTAAATGAAAAACAACAAAAAAATGAGACTGTGATAAAGGCTGCTCAATCCATGTGTTTTATGCTCATGGATGCTGTGCAGGTTCACTTCATCCTGTGCACAGTGAATCTCCTTTTAGCCAGCACCAATGGATGTGTGTGAATCTATAGTAGTTCACACAGCTAAAGTGGGTTTTGGATCAGGATTTTGTTTTAGTGTATTTCCTAATACTTAAGGATAATTAATACCATAGTACTTTAGCCCTTCAAAAACACTCTTACAGTCAGCAGAGCTCCAACAGACTTTTTGAAGTAAGCTTAAGGTAGTTTCCTTTTGTCTGCATTTGCATTTATACCCTTTTCAGCAATGCTTCAGCTCAATGTGGCAATGACATTGTCTTGAGCTGATCTACATTTCCTAGTATGAAAAATATCAAAAGCTCAAAGAGTATTGCAAAATCCATTAATACCAAAACTGACATCTGGCAGGTCTTACAGCAAATTTTCAAATTCTAGTTCTGTTCTATCATTTTGGGAACTATCAATTTGGAGAGACTTTAAACTTTGAAAAGTTATAGGACAACAAAATGCTACTGATGTACAAAAAAAAGAAAGATTAACATAATAATAAAGTAGAATATGATTTTTACAGTAGGTGGTATTTTCGCATGAAGGAAAAGTAATTTTCAAAATATAGTATGACATTTGTAACAATTTACATCTCAATGTTTTAAATTATTGCCTCTTGTTAAAACTGCAGATGTAAAAAATAGGTGCTTTAGTTGCCAGAATAAAGACTTCTGCGTCATAAAAATAAAAATAATGTATTAAAATCTCCATGGCTCCTGAGAATTTCTTTTTCTCCCTGAATCTCAGCATGTGTTTTTATAGCTTCGGAAATCATCATTCCATCTTTACCTTCATCTTTATTCATCTGATTTTTACAAAACTGTTATTCCATTTTATCTGTAACAAGCATTTCAGGAAATACTATCTACTTGACTATACAACTTCCTGCTGTAATACTATATGGACTGCTTGACCTAAAACCCCTGAATTTGTTTATAGTGATAAAGTGAATTGTTATCCTGAAAATTCTCATTTATATATGATATGATCCATTAGCATTCTGAGGTTGCTTTGTTGTTTCTATTTCAGTATCTTTCAGCTTAACTTTTGAAAGAAACGTATTGAGACTAAATAAATTTGGATTTGTGTGACTGCAGTTTTTATATAATTTGAATTTTTTTAACTTATTGTTTGGCTGAAATTTTGCATTCTTAGTTTCTACCCACAGCTGCAAGAAGGTTTTTGAAAAAATTGACAAAAGTCGTCATGGTTTGTTGTGTGGTTTTGTTTTTTTGCATATTTTTTGTTGCTGTTCTTTTGGTATTTCTTTTGGTTCGTTTGAATTTTTTTGGTAGGTTTTTTTCTTTTTTGTTTGTTTTTTAAGTCCTTATTCCACAGCATGGCTTTTTAAGTATTGCTAAGTCCAAGATTGGTAGTCAGGAGTCAGTTCTTGAGTAGCAACTTACTAATCTATGTGACAATAGAAAAAGTCTGATTGAAAAAATTAGTTTCACTAAGAAATCTCACAAATGATTGTAGCCTCCCAGCTCATACCTGGACTCTGAGTTTCATAGAACCGATATCCTCTGTTGCATTCTGATTTTTAATCCCCATTATTTACACCATCTATTAGTTTTAAATATTTGCTTCTGTCTTACTCAGATTGGCAGCTGATTTTTGCCCAGTAGGTAAATTCCTGCGGGAGATTTAATGTCCCCGTATTTCTGTTAATTGATTCTTATATTGAGTTGTCCGGGATTGTCCCCTGCTGGGCACAGCCTCTTTCAGTCAGCCCTGCAATGGACCCACCACACACAGAGCTGAGCCCATCAGCGGAGTTGATACCTCTGTGAAAATGTATTCAGGAAAATGCAAAAAAAATCAGACAAACAAAGGAGGAGGAAATATAAAGAATGAGTAACAGCAGAGGAGGAAGAGGTGCTCCAGGCATCAGGACACATTTTTCCCTGTGGCATGTGGAGAATCCATGCCTGAGCAGGCATTCCAGAAGGAATTCAGCCAATGCAGAGTCCATGCTGAAGCAGCTTTTCCTTGACAGGAATTCAAGACTGTGGAGAGCCCATGCTGGAGAAAATTTCCCGAAGGATTGCAGCCTGTGGGGCACCCGTGCTGGATTGAACTGTGAGAAGGAAGGAGTGTGTACAGTACATTTTGTACAATGTGTACTGACTGCAACTCCCATCCCCTTGTGTCACACTGGGATGGGGAGAGGAGTCTGGAACGACAGAGTGAAATTGAGCCTGAGGAATGCAGGGAGTAAAAGTGTTGTTTTAACATTTGTCTTCTTGTTTCTCGAAAGTGAAGTTAACTTTCCTTGAGATGAGTCTGCTTTGTCCATGGTAGTAATTGCTAAGTAATCTCCCTGTTTTTATCTTGGTCTAAAAGCTTTTTCTTTGTGTTCTTCTCCCGTCCCTTTAAACAAAAAAAAAAAAAAGTTCAGCTTATGAAAATCAGTAGTTTTCTTGATTTAGTTGAAAATTATGCATATAAAGAATACTGAACCAGAAAATTGAGTTAATAGAAAGAATGGGGCTCTTCAATTTAATTCTGTGCTGTTTCCTGCTAAAGAGTCTTTCTTCCATGCAGATCCTCAGTGGGATTTTGCCTCTGTTCCCTATAAATGGTTACTGACAAATACACTGAAGCTCAGGATATTGTAGATCAAAGAAGCCAAAAATGGTCACTATGTTGTCTTGCTTAGGATGTAGCTGTATGCTAATCTATTAGGGTTCCTGTTTCTTCAGTCAAATAGGGATGAAAAGGCTTTCCAGTATAAGGGAAATTATTAATATCCAAGTGCAGTATTCCATATTTTTATATTCAAGATGGTATAAATATAAAATAGATTTTTCTGCTAGACAAAATAAATATATTTTAATTCATGGTTGGAGTAGTTCAGTATTTTTATACTTCTGAAATACTCAAGGACCCTTTTTGTCAGGGGAAAGAAAATATCATTCAAGTTAAATCACTAATGTCACTCTGATTTATATTTCCACCACTGGCTGTAATTCTGTTCATAGTTGTGTGTGAATCACAAGCAAAAGTTGCAGTTTTTCACGTTTTACTTGTCCTACAGCATAGAAGAAAAGTAGTTTCTGAACTCTCACAAAGTTTGTAG
This sequence comes from Acridotheres tristis, assembly GCA_037013685.1. Lineage (NCBI taxonomy): Eukaryota > Metazoa > Chordata > Aves > Passeriformes > Sturnidae > Acridotheres > Acridotheres tristis. The sequence goes on along the minus strand of CM072888.1, from coordinate 21,354,530 downwards.
CTGATAACAAGTGTAATTGTGTGCTTAAATAGCCTTCAATTTGTTTGCCTGATATGTGTTCCCACTTCCTCTTGGCTCCAGAATAATCTGATTTTAGTGTAAGTATTCTCTTTCATCATAAATGATTCAATAGGACAGCTTGGAGTGATAGCAGTTTAATGAAAGGGTAAACATGGCTGATTTTAATCATCGAAATTAATTCTACTATCTTTTTATAGCAGAATTATTCAGAACAAAATTAATTATTGCTTACTATTGTGATTAACTTGTACCCAGCAGTTTTTCTGTATTCTTTGTAAAAAACCCTATTGTAACATAAACAGATCTTACTGAATTGAGTAAAAGAATTTTTACCATGTACTCTTGCAATTTATAGAACTGTTGTGATTTAGTTTTGCTCTGAAAGGTCTTTTTTAACTCTTTAATCCAGGTACATAATTTTAAGGACAGCATCTTTCATTTCACTCTCTCAGGGCAATTATTTTTCTATATTCGATATATAGTATATATTCTCTATATTCTTTAGCCATATGATATCTTTATACTTGACTTGCTTGATCTAAAGCTGTCCGATTTTAAAAAACAGGCTGTGTTTTGACCATGTAGGACAGGCTTTTCCGAAAAGGAAAGTCCATGGTAACTTATGTTAATGTAATTTATGTTGCAATTGCATGAAGAAGTTCTGCAGATGTAAAATCCTCGCAGTTGTGTAAGTTGAAAAGAGTATACTATGAATTAGGCAATCAATCACCAGTTACAGGTCACAAAAACCCATTAGAGTGTTGTATTCTAGTAGAAATAGTTCCTATTATTAAACTTACAATACTCTAGTAATTTAGGAAAATGTTGAGTTCATATAAGATGTATACCAGAAATAATTTAAACAATCAAGATTTCCCTAAAACTGTACTTAAAGAAAATAGATTGTACTTTTCTTATGAGAGGAAACATTCTTATGAGGGGAAAAACCTCTGAGAAAGAAATTAAGGTCTCAGAAAACTCAAGAAGTAGAGATGATAGCAGCAGTGTTTCAAGAATGTCTTAATGTGCCAATACTTTTACAGCGTGCAAGACAGACACTGGTGTTAAATGTGAAATAATTTTGGATTAATTTATTCTATCTGCACTGTACATACATTTTTTTTGCCTGTAAATTACCTCACAAAATAGAACTTGGAATGGCAGGACTTTGTAATATCATGTAGCATGAGGTGTTTAGAAAAATCATCCTTTTATATAATCAAATACAGAGCTCTATTGTTAATTTATTTTCTAACAAAACAAGCAGTATTCTTCTGAAGGGCTGCCATGTGTCACAGGTTTGGACCTACTTTTTTCCAATGTAAAACAGATTCATATGACTTATATGTAGGCTTTGATACAAATCTCGAATGTGCAAAAATTTTCAGTTAGAATTGCACATTAGAATTGTGAAATTATTTCAATTAGAATTGTACAAGCAATGTAATAAATTTCAGTGTTTTGAACTATACACGGCCTTAGAACTTTCCATTAACCTTGGTTTTGGAGTAAAGTGTTCAAGCAGGGGAGTCTAACCACAAACTGAAAAATTGTAGTAAGTAAAAGTTGGTGTTGTGGTTATAGCTGTAATTAATGAAATACAAAAGGGGTTTACTCAGTAACACATTTAAAGCCTTTTGGGTGTTGTGGATGTGGTTGTTGTCCATGGCAAAGGTACTGATCCCCTTTAGGGAATGGCATTGTCACAGAATATGCTTTTGCTTAAGTAAATACATGAGTATGAATTATACTTTCACTCTACTGACCAGTTTGTTTCTCACACCAACTTAGTAGTGGCATGTAGATGGGAGGGCAAGTGGTTGAATGATTCTCTGAAACAAATATATATAAAACACTATTTTTTTGCCAATGCCTTTGACAGTGATTGTTCGCTCAGCCCAATCATTCCCTTGTGATGGCACCCTAATTATGAAATCCCTATAGTATTGAAAATGAAAGTTCTAAAAAGCGATATTTGGTATATGTCAGGACAGCAGTATTTGGATCTTAATATCCTCAATGTTTGCCTTTTATTGAAAAGCAAGCTTTTTCTACTCCTGATTCAGCTGATTATCAAAGAGCTTTAAAAAATATGTCTATGAAAAGAAAGTAAAAAGACAAAATATGTGTGAGAATTTTGAAGGGGATTTTTTTCGAAATGAGCAGCATGGTTTTAAGATTTGTTTGTATTAGTGAAAAAAGAGAACTAACCAATGAGAGGAGAGCTAGGTACTGACTCAGCAAAACATGTCTACACTCTTATTCACAAAAGTGTATTTTTCCTGTTTTGTAAAATTGATGAGTTTAAAGGCAGGACCAATCAGTTTTGATACTTCTTGTCATTTAAAGCAAAACATATTTTACTCACAATGGTGTGAAATCTAGGCTCTTCTGTGAAGTTTAAAGGACAACTTATAATTATGAAGTTGTGTAATGCTAGAGAAGAAATGACAAAAGTATGGTGATGAATCAGACGTTATTTGTTCTTTTTGGAATATCATGTTCTTAGACTCTTCAGATTTCCCGCCTTTATGCTTTTGCTGTGAACTCTTTTTATTCTTTGTCACAACTTCCCTTCTACTTCAAAATTCCGATACTTTAAAAATATATTCTTCCCTACTTGCATCAGGTGTCAAAGAATTTTATAACATACTACAGCCTGTTACTTTATAAATCATCTTCTACTGAAGGGAAGCATTTAAGAACATGATTAGTTTTAAGATTTTTAACATTCTTTTGCTATGTTTATGTTGCTGAGAGCAAATTATCTTCTGTCTATACTCAAAGATGATTAGCCTATTGTTTTTTAGATATACAAACTAAAATTGGTACTTCTTCTGCCTTAAGAGAATCATGCTTGTTCACCATTGTTGCTATTTTTATACTTAAATCTAATTTGATTCAAATATAAAATACAAAGACAGGCCAAAATATGAGTATGTGTTAGTACTTCTCATTGATACATTATTATTTATTACATTATTTTGTGGAGCAATGGATACACAAAGAATGAGCAATTATATTTCAGAATGCTATTTCACTCTCTCATTATTAGTATGCATATACAAGAAGAAATTATTAAAAGATAATTGTTGATCTTTTGAATTGTCAATGGAACAAATACTGCCAAATGTTCTTTAAATAATACGCGAAATTGCTTTGTGATATATCAAAATATTCCTTAAATCTCCTTTTTAATTCAGCATATCTACTTCAGCCATGAAACTTGTGTTTTATTAAAAAACTTCTAAAATCAGACTATCTTCTACATTACTCATTCTTATATAATTATCAAACTATTTAACCCTCTATATGCTGATTGCCTTTGAGGATGACACTTGGTTCTGTTATTTCTCATTTTCAACTAAAATATTTAGTAAATTGCAAGAATGAGTGTTTAAGTTTTAGGATTTGTGTTGCAGGGCCTTGCTCAGTAAATAGCATCTGCATTGTAGTAGTTATGCTCATCTGACATTACGCATGAGACCATGCCTATTGGAAGAGGAAAATTATATTTGTTAGAACAGTGGGTATAAAGTAGGTACATGTGTGAGGAGATATGAGAGAAAGAACAAATGGTTCTGGGAGCTTGAGTGCTTCTTCGGGTGATTAGAGAAATATTTTTCCAAGATGGTCATATTGGGAAGGACTTCTGTAAAATCACCTCAGTTCTCCAGTGAAAGGGGAACTTTGTGTGAATTTTGTGGCCTCAACAGGATGCTGAGCCAGTTGAGCACATGGGCCATTGAAATTAATTGGATTAGTCGTAAAGCAAAGCACAACAAGGCCGCCTTGGGCCAGGACTGCAGAATGTGTATGTTAATGTTTGTCAGTACTCTGCTTCTAACTTTTATCAATCACAATTTTTTTTTTTTTTTGGTGAATGATTTTGCCTTGTGAAACAGAATCACATCATTCCTGGTTGTGTCAGGGGTGTATTTGCATCCACTATTTGATGAGGATGAGTTAGATAGTTCTAGTCTGGCTTAGAACTGGAGATAACCAGTAGGAAAAGAATGGATTTGGGACTGTTTAATGTATAGCATATACCTGTGCCCATGGCAACCCATGTAATTATTTTTTCTGTGCCCATTTTGGAACTGTTTAGTAGAAGGGACATTTCTCTTCACAATGCTTTCAGCAAACTAAAAATTAATCCAGTTATTGAAATCTACCATGGAAAAGAAGAAAGTCTCTGTAAAGTAGGAACTATAAAAAGAAGTTGGTGGGTTTAATCCCCTCTGAAGCTGTAATCTTTCAAACTGCTGGTAGGCTTCTATGAAGCTATTCATAGTCTGCAGCACTCCTAAAGAGTACTTAATTAAATATAGTCTTTTATGGCCAACAATACACCAGTACAGTGTACTGCTGGTTCAGTCCTTTACCTGTTCTTTCAATTTCCATGCACCTGGAATGCACTGAGATTTGTTAACATAATTTGCTTGAATTAGAAAAGAAGGAATATAAATTCTTCAGAAAGTGTTTAAAGATTACCTCCATAAAGTTATTTTTGTTTCGATGACAGGGATAAGTTTTATTGTTCATGTATCTAAATGTCTGTCAAGTCTAGAAAACACTAATACATACATACGTAATAGTATGAGTATTAATAGTCTGAAGATATGTGTTTACATTTTTTGTGTTTTTTAAGTAGCTGATGCTTTAGGAGCTATTAATATTTCCAGAAGATGGGGAACATGTGTCTCACTCATCTTTTACAGTATTCTCCATGATTCCTTTTCTTTGAAAACAACAACAAAAAAATATTCAAGCTCAAATACATCCTCTCTGTCCTGATAGTCTAGAACCTAGAGGAAATAAGAGAACTAATAGTGACTTTTTGTATATGTTTTAGATAGTAACATTTGTAAACACGAAAATCATTCACAAGCTGTTATACCCAGTTAAAAACTGTTTTCATATTTCTTTATTTTTAGAATGCCCTATAAACTGAATGATAGAATCTGCTTTGTGTATTGTACCTTAAAAAGAAATAACTTGCATGATAATCATACTTTAATACCGCACTTTAATACCACACAATTTTATTTCTTCATCAACACTGAAAACTTTATCTTATTGTATTCAAGTGTTGCACCTCTCAGTGCTGGACACCAGCCTTCAGGGAACTGTGAAATAAACATCCAAATGATCTAAATGCAGGTGGTATGGTTAGATTGATCACAATCAGATGTGTACATCAGTCCTAAAACAGCTTTCCTTTAATGCTATGATTTTTTCCAGAGAGAGCCAACTATAAATCCAGATAATTGAAGCTGGGATTGCAGCTGCTCAGAAGTGTCTTGAAGTTTTGTTTTCTCTTTTTGAGAAATTATTTTGTAAGAAGTCTGGCATCTTTATCTTAGAATTACTTTAGTTAGAAACGTCAACAAGATTAGTTATGAAAATGAATGTAACTAAAAACTCAATCAGTATTTGAACATATTGTCAACACATTTTTTTAAGGCAGTGGAAAAATAACTTTCTGGATACCCCTTTCTGAAGATAGCAAAGCTATTTAATTAGGTAACAGTAGAAACAAAAGTGCTCTAGAGAATATTCTCCGAAATACTAGCATACATAAGTCCATGAAAATGTAAAATATAGATCTACAGTACCCTAATTTTAGCATGCTTCTTGATTTAATCAGGCACTCTAAATCCTGGGGCAGATAAATAAGGGACTAAAAAAGTCAAATTACCTAAAGGGAGGCAAAGGCTGACTAAGGGTTTTGAAGGAGAAGTTTCTTCAGTGAGCAAATATTCTAGATGTGTAGACAGCTTGATATGAGTCTCAGTTTTAGAGGGACAGGGTAGGAAATAGGTGATAGTGATGAAGTGAGATTGGAAGAAAAGACACAAAAAAAGTCAGGAAAAAAATTGGACTTGATTTACTGGAAAACAGGAAGAAAATGAGGGATGAAAAACCCAAACAAAAAGTTACGTGGTTCAAGTAGTAGCTTTATTTTTAATCATGAGTGTAGAGATGTGCTAATAATGATATTCTCTACAATTAGCTGGAATCTAAAGGATTGTTCAACTTTTTTTGCCATTTGGAATTTCAGCTTTTTTACTAATGGAGAAATAGAATACATAACACTGGTTTGGGGTTTTTTTGTGCCTATATGGGAAGACTTCAACCATTCTGAGTGTGAAACTTGCAAAATGGGATTAAGTACAGATCTCAAAAGATTAAGTCTTTTTAATGTTATTACTAATTTTTTTTTCAAATTAGTAATATCCCTGTTTTATTAAAAATAACAGTTTAGTAACTTGATCTTTATAAAATAACAGGTTGTGAATGTGAGTAAAAAGCTGAAGTACTATATCCAGAGAGAACAGAAAATATGTAGCATTTTGTGTGATTTAGTAATTGAATTGCTTCTAGCTCTGTTCTCTCTGTAAACATAACTTTCCCAAGCAGTTAAGTGGCTTTTATTCAAAAGCTACAACATTTCAAATATATTGTCAGAATTATAGCTTTCAGACTTAACCACTGATAGAACCACTCTAGGAGCCATGCTAAAACCTGTGCACACTATGTGCCCCAGTTAATGGGAGAGCCAAGACTTCGTGAGTTATTGTGTGTAATTCTGGGTTGCTGACAAAAATTATTAATTTAGACTGTAGATCCATAATACAGAGACCTTACTCAGTCTTTTCTATGACGTGTCTACTTTGAATGCCCTTCAAAGGTTATGGACGTTTTCATTTCTTAAAGTAGCCTGTTATACTGTGAAAAGTAAAGTTTCTTATAGTTAACAGTAACAAATTTCCCATTTTTTACTTCTTTAAGCCTTTTCTTAGTGTATATTGAATTTGCAGTCTATTTCCTGTTTTTACAGAACAGTTTTTTAATTAAAAAACACACAACACAGCACTTTGGCTTAATAGATAAGAAACTGAATAAATCTATGATTATTAAAGTACTGGTTTGAAAAGCAGCAATTATAATGCATGTTTCAAAATCAATATACAGAGTAAATGTTTGCTCATTTTTATAAACATTTAATGTGTGCATACTTTTTACCAATTTAATAGTAAGGATTGAAATTTCAAGGGTGGTTATTAAGAGAAAAGGTGGCACAGTGGCTAAAAAAATTGTTTTAAGGCAACTAGTTTATTGGTAGTTGAAATAGGTATAACATAATGAAGAGTTGAGGTGTCAATACCCTATATATGGAATGCTGCTCTTGGACTTTTTTCTGGAATGTACAAAGGAGGAGTGCTTTTTCTCTCTGATCCAGAGAAATTTGTAGGAGATCTATTGTAGTAAATTAGGGAACTCAGAGAAGAGAGCCTGCTAAGGAAACACAGTCATCTGATTTCCTCTGAAGGTCACAAGTGCAGAGAAACTAGAGATGCTGAATGAAATATCTGTTATTTAAAGAAAACAAAGTTGGAGATGGACAGGAGTTCAGGCCTGACAGATGAGAAAATTTGCTTGGACATGTCTGCTCACACAGAAAATTTAAATATGAATGTCAACAGCCAAAGCAACTGGAGGTACAGCTAGAATGGAAAAGAACGCCCTAACTGAAGTATGACCCTGGGGCTGTAACAGGGGATTTGTTCAGGGAAAATATCGGGCTAAAACGGACCTGCATCATGAGATGTGCTAAAAGTGGTGCAAGTGTTTATCACCTAAACATGGAGCAGGGACTGAAAAGCAGCATCTTTGTCAGGCAAAATATATTCAGGAATTTTCTCAGTTTTCCTCCCCTCTGTTTCTGAAGAGATGAGTTTCCAGGAAAGAAAAATCTCCAGTTCAGACTGAATTATGCATGTAGGTTACTTTTTTCTTTCTTCTGCTCTTCTTAGATACCACTTTTCACTTGAGAGCAAGGCTGGGGTGCTGTGCCTTGGAGAATGTTCTGGGTTCACAGCCATGTGCTTTGCAGCCACAGGAGTGCACAGTTCAACTTCATGATCTATTCTACCTCTCTTATTTTGTATTTAGAGCTATATCTCTGCCCCCTTCAAAGGAAGCAGTCACATTTAAACATTTAAACTGGCTGTTTGAAGTTTAAAATTTTGTTAGGTAGGGTTAATAAAAAAATTTCATGGTCTAGCGTTTATGATACCGGTAATTTCTTGAGACCATGGTGCTTTGAAAACACATGGTGTATAAAAGCTAAAACAACACTAAAGCCAAGTGCAATGGAGGTTTTCTGCTTACTAAGGTATTCAGCTACAGGAGATTCTTGCATGATTTCATGTGGGATTTTAAAATTCATTTTATGAGATAAATTACTCCATTAACTTTACAATAGGTAGCTATTATTTTATGCTCATCTAATGCTGTGATACCATATGGCAGTGGAGATCTGTGATCTTCTAAATGCTTTACATTTATTTTTGTCATTTTGTAGTAATTTGTATTTCTGGAAAGGATTGTTTTTACGTAGCTACTATGATGGTATTAAGATATTGCTATTACTTTACAAGCTTCATTTCTGAAAAAGCAGTGCTCAGTTTGTGTTGGGGAAATCATGTATGTTAACCCTGCAATGCAAAAATAGTGTCTGTTCTCCCAGGCAGCCAGTGTTTCATGAACAAGGAATGTTCTTAGGGCTATTAGTGACTTAATTTTTTATATATTCTAATTTCAGGGTAGAAATGATAGACGGTTGCTTTTTATTTTGTCTTCATTCTTACAGTAGCATCTTTAGTGATAGTCCTCTGCAAAAATGCCATTTTTATATGCTTTGAGGATTAAAATAGACGAGCTCTGCACTTGAGTTGTTATATGAGATTAATTCATGTCCAAGGTCCTTTTTAGTTAAATTTGTGTTTAAGACAAATTTTGTTTTACAAACTTGACTTATGAGGTGTAGACGTTAACTTGTCAGATTTGGAATGTGGGTTTTTTCTTTTTTACTTGAAAGGATAATTCTTATTGAAACATGGGGTTTTTAACCTTCTGCATTGTTTTACTAATAAATATAATTTATTGTGACTGGCACATTCCATCAGGAGTGTCCCAAAAGACCCTTGCTGTCTTTACAGTGAAACCCTCAGAAAATTAACATGTCTGGATGGCCAGCCATGAATGCCAGCTTTATGATTCTCATATATACCTGCTGTTTAAAGGTTAACTTTAGTAGCATAAAATGTTTTGTGTCACACTGATTAATTGAAAGATAACAACTGAAGAAGTCATTACACTGAAGTCAGAAATTCCACACCTTCTGTATTGCCTGACAAAAAATTCTTAAGAAATAATATGATACAGCAGCTTTCTACTGGCCAATTATTCTTGTATGCACAAAAAATTGGATGGATTTTTTGAAAAAATTAGAATTTATTTAGGTGGTTGTAATCTAATTAAGTATATGAGAAAATAAAACAGCAATCTTCATTATTGCAATAATAACAACACTAAAAAGCCCCACCCCATGCTTTGTGCTCATATCAGTGATCATATGTGTGTCAACTGCTAGCTTTAAACCATCTTTTTTCCATATCAAGCCGGGAAGCCAAGTCCTGGCAGCATGGACTTACTGAGGGCTATGAGGAAGAAATGTTCATTACTGGCTATGGTAGCTGTGAAAACTGGGGTCATTCTTTAGAAATGGACTGTGATAAAAAAATTAATAATCAACTACATTACCGTTTTTTCAGTGTATTTAAAATGTTCAGGCATCATATTTTTGTTTTTGGACCATACTCACTCTTAGATCTTATTTTTCTCTCTGTGTCCTTATAAAAAACCTTTTGTTTTGAATATCAGTACATGAAGAGGAAGTGAAAAATAATGATCTATTTCTGTACTTAAACACATGCCAGTCTTTCTGAAAAAATCTGCTTCAACAATATAGCATTGAGATTTTGGCATGTGCCACTAGCATCCAGCTGCTTAAGTTCTTCACATCTTGCTGTTTAGGAAGTCAATTTATTTTTTACAGAACTTATGTTATACAGATAAATTTGAGACTATCATGAAATAAGACATAGTAATCAATTTCAACTCAGCAGTTGCCTGCTATTAATTGCCATTTACACACATTTAAATGCAAAGCTCATGATAGCACCGATTCATAAAATGTTAAAGATATTTTTAATATGGAGAAAAGTTTTAAACTCTGTATGTGGCAACAAGAATTTGCATTCCTGCTCAGGTAGGCATCTTAGAGTCCTTTAAAGATTTCCTCTCAACATAGGCTCATTATTGTGTTTTTGCAATCTGACTGAGAAGATATTTCTGTATTTGTAGATAGTGTGCATATTTAATACAAAATATAGAGCAATAAGTTGTAATAAAATAAAGTAATTTGACCAAGACATGATCTTTTATGTGTTTTCAATTATGTTTATCCTTTGATAACATTAGCTGATAATAATATTCATTAGCTGATAATAATATTAATGATAGCTTTTTTTTTTTTTTGAGTTCTTACTTTGTGCTACCATCATCCACAGAAGATCCATCCAGTTTCTACCTGCATAATCTCATATTTGGAAATGTCACTGAGACATACTCGTATATTTCTGCAGTTAACACCTATTCTGGAATTAGTGTATGGAATACTTGTGCATTTTGTTAGCACAAAGAAATTTCAGAGAATGTGATAAACGGAAACCCCCAGCTCTTTAACTGCCTGTTATCAAGTTTAAGACATTATCTATATGAATATATATGTATGATCCCATACAGATAATTAACAAATAATAAACTTGCCAAGGTAAAAGCATTGTAGGATAAAGCCTTTGCAGACAAGACAGTCTGAGAGAAGTTGTTACCTCTTCATATGATTGATCCAAGGATAAGTGCAATTGCAGGTGGAATCAGGAAAATTATTTTGATCAAAGAAGCAAAATTCTAGCCCTTAGACTCTATAATCTGTCTGGCATTTATATATTGACATTTATTGCTTCTTGACAGTAGATCAGTAGAGAGCAAGGATTCAGAACAAATTCATGGTATCAGCTAGTATTTGCTTTAGTTACCCTACTTTGTATAAGTGGAATTTTTCAGTTTTTAAGTTTGTTTTTACTGTGACCTAACAAAACTTTTCCCCTTTTTTTCCTTTTTGTCTCTTGACTGTCTTTTCTCTCAGTTGTAGCAGGTGCTGTAGGAAGAGATGAGATGTTACCTCTTTCTAAAAATCTTTCATCATCTCCTTCAACCACTAGAGCAAAACTTCTATGGTTTTGTTTTTACTATTTAAATAGGTTTGAAGGAAAAATCAGGGAAAATCTTCAAAAGCAAATCCTTGGCGAAATATTCATTAATATGAAATATCTGAATCCCTGTGGAATGCTTTCTGCCTCTTGTTCATATCACTTCAAAGCCTGCTGCACTCCTCAGCCTGTGTGTGAACATGTGAACACCTGGATGAGTGTTTAGTTCAGTGCTGGGCTGGAGCTCAAGGAATGAGTCTGTGTCAATCTCTTGAGGTTCCACAAAGCCAAGTGCAAGGTGCTGCCCCTGGGTGGGGTAAATCAAAAGAATATATCCAAAAACTCAGGTACAATATATGGTCCAGGTGGTTGCATATAGCTTTTGAATTTAATCAATTTATTATTTTTTTTTTAGGTGAACAAGGTCTACAGTGAGCGTAAATTGATGTATTTCTATTATCTTCTGTATATGCAAATCTAATTAGCATCTTCATAAGCCTCCAGTAAATTCTTTTCTTGTTTGCAAGTTGCATCTTGAGGAAAATTTATTACTTATTAATCCTCCCTTGTTACTACATGCTGCAATGAATTAAACAAGTATGCCTAATCTTGAATTATTTTCAAAACGCTTCTAAACAATGGGTTGCCTAAATCTTACTGTAAAATGTATTTTTATTATTTGACTTTTGAGAGTTTGTCTTTATCAACGGCTTTGCAGCAAGGGCATGCAAAGGCTTTAGTGGTTTTATATCTGCTTTTTAAAAAATGAATTTTGATAATTTGTAACTTGAAGCCTCATAAATCCCATCCAATTTTGATCTCTAAATATCAAAAGACAACAATTTCTCAAACTGAGTTACATTCATGCTCAAATGACTTTAAGAATTTGAATTAAGCAAAAAGTTGGGATGATTATCAGTGACCAAAGGTGTTGTCTAGATACTGCATATACCAATGAAATTAAGCTTTACTTAGGCTGGGTTCAGTTCCCTGAGTATTGCTAGGACTAAAAAAAGCACGATGGCTGCTCCTGCATAGTCACAATTCAAATCTGATGAAAGACTCATCACACAAATTTCTAGTGTTTTTAATTATTAAAATGCATTTCAGCAGATTAGATGAACAATGCTGGGTATTCAGGTATGTTTCTACCATGAAATTAAGAAAGAAGTGGTTTGTTCTAGAATAATTCTTTGGATGTTTTCATGCTCTGAAAATTATTTGTAGTTGTCTGTTCTTTAGATATGTCCAGCCTCTGCCATCCTCTGCCAGTTTTTAATGATCTTGGGGATCTTGGACTTTCAACACCCTTCTCAAAAAAGCACCCTTTTTCTTCCCTTTGCTAGGGCTATTTTTCTTTATAATGTGATGTATCTCAACATCTGAAGTAGCTCAGATGGATCTGCAGGGCCTGCTGATAAGTCAATTTTTCTTTATAAGCACAGACCAATTTTTAAGTATGTCAAGTAGGAATCTTTTAATGAGGCAAAGCCATATTTTGAATGTGTAGGTGATCAAAGAAAAGGGACTAAAATGCTGATGATTTATCTGACTTTGTAGATTGAAGGCTATATAAAAGTAACCACTGGTATTCTAAATTATGTCAATAATGCCTTGAATGAAGTAGAAGGCAACTGTAGGTCCTCGTAAGAGGATGAAATTTGCTATGTGGCTTTAAACTTTGGGTGATTCTAAAACCCTGGGTATTTTCAAAAATATTTTCACACTGCAGATGCTCTGACAATAGGAGTGTGTTTGGTGTTGTGATGCTTTGCCTTGTCACTCAGACTTTTTTGCATATTTTAAATTGCTACAGCAGTGCTTCCTTTTCCAATTAGAGCCCCAATCACAGCAGCTTCACTATCACCTAAATACATGCATGAAGGGATTTTTGTAATAAAAACTGTGATGTCTGGCTTTCCTTTTTACCATTAAATTCACTGAAAAAGAAACATTTTACTTTATAAATATTTTCAATAAGCACATCATTTTACTATTTACACATACATAAAAACACTTAAAAATACTTTCTTATATAAGTGTGTATATGTATAAATTAAGGATGCATCTAGTTTATATATAAATTACTGTTCTATAAATTTCCTAAATTTTTGTTTCTAAGTCACTAAAAAGGCAAAGATAATTTTGAGACTTGTAAGTTCATGACAATAGTGTTAGATCTTTAGATATAATCAGAAGACAAGGCTTACTAGGTGTCTTAATATTTGGTTTAAAAAAAATTCCTAAAAACCTTTATTGCTAATTTTAAAGGAAGATTGGTGATAAAATAAACTATGTAGAACACTGAAAAAATTGTGGTTTTGAGGAAAGCCTGACAGAACCTTAAGTATAGCAGGAGCTAGCAGGTATCACCATAAAAAAATAGTGATTGAGAAGAATGGCTATAAATAGATGAGCCATTTTAGTCATTTGCCTTTGAAAGCAGTTTAATAATTCCATGCTGAGTCCCCTTTCAACAAATTTAATGAAAATCAGCATGATGTTGTGGCAGTTCCTATTGGATTCTTTTACCATCTTCTTGTGTTTCATGGTGTGAGAGATTAAAATAGCATCTAATAAACTACATTAGCAGCTCTACATTCCTCATCTGAGGCACAGTTGCATACAATTCCTCCTCCTCTGGAGGGTGCCCCTGTGTTTCAGTTCATTGTCACTATGCCTAGGAACTAAGAATTGCTAAATAGCAATTTTGTGGCTTTATTCCCTATTCATTATGGCTGTCAGTGTGGAGCTACTCTGAGGCATTCTGAGCAGGAAGTAATGATTTGATTTGCAGCCTACTGTGAAAATTTATTGATTTGAATGGACCTTTCTGGAATTGTACTCAATAGATGCCTTTATCAATGTTGCTGTCTATTGGTTTCCATAGATATAAGACAAAGCAATATTTTAGACTTAGAAAACATTCTTAACCAAATATGAATCACTTAGAAGTATTTTTCCTCTTTTTTTTTTTTTTTATTTTGGTCTTTGCATTTAGGATCAAGAATCCTAAAAGTGTTTATTATTGTGCTTAAGGAACTATGCAATTTCAAGGGAGTTCAATATAGGTTCAGCTGTTGGGGACTTTCTAAAGCTTAATTATTTTTTATACATTTTGGTTTCCAGCAAGCTTGCAGAATATAATAGAAAAAAGCACAAAGAACGGTGACTGCATTTTTTGGAAACTATTTTAGAGGTGGTGTTTGTGGTTTCTTTTGAAGTCTCAGTATCCTGTGAGAGACTTCAATTCTTCTTGGACTCAATGCACAGTGTCTGTACAGTGCTCTCATGTTTTCAGTACTTTTAAGTTTGGGAACTCCTGTAGCTGGTTAAAAAAATACAAATATTGTCTGTGGAGAAAGGTGATTTAGTTCAATATTTAAAATATCTGTGTATAAAGCACGTAGACAATATATATTTATATTAGATGTTCCTTCTCTAGAAAATAATTGAAGTTTTTAACTATCTGGAATCTTCTACCCCTCAGACCTTGACTAGGAGAGATGTCTGGAAGGAACATAGACTTGTTGCCTTCCAACAGCAATATCGACAATTAAAAAAGTAATTCAATAGTGTTTACTTCTTAAATACAGGAAGTCCAGTTTCTTGATTTATGTATTTTACATTTCTGTTCATGATTCCTGCTCAGCAATATTGTGGTCATATTTTCCAGCAGGTCACAAAGTTTTCCTTAAACTGAGACTCTGATTTCTCAAAAATCCTGTCCTGCGCTTTCAACCAGATCTCCAAAATGTTTGTTCTCAGTCCTGCAGACCTCTGCATTAACTGCTCTGTTAATTTTGCTGGGTTTGGGACTGACCTAGAATAAATGTTTCATGGCAGTCTTGCAACCAATGGGTCTTTACAGAGTCTTCAGCTGTAAAATTAATCCAGCTAGAGGTTTTCCTTAGGTACATAAAATAACATTAATTAACCATATTTCCCTTACTTTTCTACATTGTATCAGTCTCCAGTTCCTTTCTCTTCTCCTCTGTCCCAGCACAGCCCTCTGACTTTCTCATCTGTGGTGTAGTTAACATTATTTTTTGCAAGCATGAAGGGCTATGGGAAAGACTGGACATTAATAGATTTTTTTAATAAGCTCATTAATTCCAGTTTACTTTCATAAAACATAGATTTTTGGGAGCTGATGCTGCCTTGTAAAGTATATATATAAATTTTTTACAATTGCAAATTCAGTGAAATAAAGACCTGTTAGTTGGTGCTATAGTGCAGGATTTGCAAGTGCATTTACTACAGTAACAATCCATGAATGGCCACTGCTTTTATGTTATTTTGCTCTAATATCCAATCAAAATAGAAGCTTTGTTTGTGGAAAAAAATGTCTTTAATTTCTTTGCTCCTTAGACACTAGAGAAAATGATTAATACTTCCCTATGAAATTCCCTCTTCATATATGCCCATTGTCACATATTTGAGAAATACTGTCTCGAATAATTCTTTTGAAACGAATGTGAAAATGTATTGAACTAGGCAAAAAACTATAAACAAATATTTCATGAAACTGAATCATAGTTTTATGGAAGAAAATTATTTGAACTTGAAAACAAAATAAAGCAGCCTTTCCCCCTTCCCCAAGAATTGTAGAGGGTAAGAAGGAGGATTGAGGGATAGCAAAGATCTTAAAAAGCGAAATGCAGCATGCTATAGCTGTCCTTGTTTTTTTCAGGATATGCAGATGGGTTTACTTTCTGATATAGTCTTGTTGGGGTTTTATCCTTTGCTTGATTGGATTATTTTTTTGCTTAGTAAGAGTTTACATTTCCGTTGTTGAAATCAGATGTATTTTTTAGTTCAAGTAAGGAGTTTGCTAGCATTAGCGTGGAATGACTGTGTTTTCAGTGAACAGTGACCATGTGCTAGACAACTGATGTGATTTAATGGTTGCCAAGTATATGCTGAACAAAACAAAATGGCAAAGATGGTGATGCTGACAACAGGTTTTATTGACAGTAGTAATTATTAACTGTCTTTTGTATTAGGGTAATGGTGAAACTTCTACTGACTTCAGAAGGTACTAAAGATTTTATTTTTTTTAAACAAAACCATCAACCTTTCTGAGGATTTTAAATTTCTTTCTAATCCAACTAAAAGTATATTTATTTCATCTTCTAAATAGGTTTGAAATATTGCAGAGGCACATTTACTCTGAAATGGGTGTTTATATAACAGTTTGAGAGGGAAGATGCCAAGGACTCACTGCAGCCCCTCAGTTCCCATCACCCTTCACTGGTTGGGATGGGGAGACTGGAGAACATGGGAGTGAAGGATTGAAGCTGAACCTGGGATAAAAAGGAGTCAAGGGAGAGAATTGTTGTAATTTGGCCTGTGTTTCTCACTACCAAGGTGTATTTTCATTGGCAATACCTTAAATTAATTTTCTACATATCAAACCTACTTTGCTTGTGACAGTAATTGGCAAATGATTTCTCCCTGACTTTATCTCAACCCATGAGCTTTTTCTTGTTTCTTTTTTTTTTTTTCTTTTTTTAAATCTTATTTTCTCCCTCAGTCCTGTTGAGGAATGTGGGAGCAGCTGGGTGGGTGTCTGGGAGCTGGCCAACATCATGAAGTTACTACTGAAGGTAATCCTTATCTGCAGAGAGCTTCATTCTGTTGTCTCTAAACTTAGGATGAATAGTAATTCATCAAATAATCAGACCTTAAAATATTATCACTTTTTCCAGAATCTTTTTTGTAGTATCTGAGAAACTTGCTAACTAGTTGCTGGTGCCTGTATACTTTAACATTTTTTGAGTGTCAAGATTCTGAATTTTGACTAGTATAGATCCTGTATGGCTTAAAATTGTATTTTAAAATCTGTTTAATCAATGGAAGTCATTGCATTGATTTGAATAATTTTTATGTCAGAGTCTGAGATATTTACTTGGTGTTGCATAAGCAACTTTCACATGTACTTTTTCAAACACATTATTTGCTACGATTCCCTGAATAATTAATTTGTATTTATAAAAGATTTTTGGTTTTTGGATCAGTATCAGTAAAGTTATTGTATATAATTATTAATTCTCAGTAATTATCTATTATTGATAAATAATGAATGCACTTGTTATTAATAATAATAATTACTTTGACCTAAGGAAATTAATTATAGCCTTTTAAATTTTTACAGAAATTAATGGTTTTTTTCTTGGAAACTGAAATTAGCAACCAAGGTTTTTCAGTATCTCAAACCTGCTGATATTGGTACATTTATATTTTGTTATACACCCATAAACCAGTTATATTTTCTTTTACCTGAACCTGCATCTAAATCCTGATTTTTCGAATGATTACTAAATCAGATTACTTTATAATATGTATTGCCTAAGAAAAAAAAGGCTATAATACTATGATATACTCTTCAGTTGAAAAGGTCCCAGTGCAAGTGAGTAATTCTTTTAGTTTTTGCATTTGCTTTGCTGCAGAAGAAAGGCATAACTTAAGAGATAACGCAATGTACTATCAATAAAGAAAAATAAAAAGAAAATCTTTGCACTTAAGTAACTAAAAAAAAAGATAAAGTAAGGTAAAAAAAGAACTTTTTTTGCAATAGTTATATTAAAAATAAGATTATGTATTTGAATCAGAAATGTCAGTTTTTCAATGAAGTCATAACATTTGAATAAAAGTACATATATATGTGTATATATATTTCTAATCTCTCTCTATAATATATATACCATGTATAATAGAGTGTATACATATGGAGTTATAAAACATGATAGAACTGCTTTTATAGGACCATGCAAAGTCAAATAATATTTTTTTAATTTTTCTTGCATGAGAAAGATTGAGTCCTTCTAATAAGTTTACTTTTGGCCTTTGCATTTTCACTGTGTATGTTATGACTCAAAATATTCTAAAGTAGCTTCTTTCTGAGTATATTTTTCATAACTACTTTTCATAGTTTGCATTTTCTAATTAATTAATTTTTTCTTTGTTTCAATTTAATGCATTTTGAACAGTAAAGTTTACCAAGACTGTAACAATTGTAACACTTCTCCCTGTTCATGGCCCCATGCCCAGGTATTGGTGCTGATTCCTTCTAAAAATAGAGCTGCCCAATATCTAATGATTTAGAAGACATAAATAACAGCAAATAACATTTTGTCAAGCTCAAGAAAATCTTTCTTTCCTTTCAGAAATGTTCTTAAACCTTATGAAGCAGTAGAGTACGTTAATGGAAAAGTCTAAATGCATCTCTATGATATGATGTTTGAGGATTTTAGCAGAATAGCATTAAGAATAAGGGTAGATGTATATTTTGATGATATATGGCTTACATAAAGAGTTTTCAAAGACTAACATAAGCTATTTATTAAATTAAAGAACCTAAACGGTACTGAAAACTTTCACATTTTTAAAAAGTGCATGTATCAACTGCCTACCCATGTGTACTAGTACTTTAATCTGTATAATGACATTCAGAATTCTGTTAAATTATGTTATGGTTCTATAACTTACATAGGAATTGAGCCACTGAGATATAGCATTTTCTTGTACCTTTGAAATATTAAAATATTACTTTTATAGATTTTGAAATTAAGTAGCCATTCTTTTATGGACTCTGAATGGTTGATAGAATTGACAATAGTTGTACTTTTCACTTACATGTCCTAAATATTATACCCATTTTTTTTCCCATTTCTTTTTGATATATGAAGCTATAGATTCACAATGAGTGTTATAGAGACGTTCAAAAATTATGCAATAAATAATGCAAAAGACAATTTAGTTTCATCCCTCAAAAGACATGGCAAAATTCAGAAGTAACTTTTTTGTAAGACAGTTCCTCAATAATATTAATGAATGGTACATTCCTGTATATGATACCTCATCTTTTTATGTCTTATACAGACATTAGTAAAATTGCATTATATTCTGAATCAAATTGAATTACAATTACATGACAGTCCTTATGCATTTAAATATTTGAAACTGATTTGAAAACTACATGGGAATATAATTCTATTTCTAAAGGATCTTTGACTGAAGAATTTCTGTCCCTTAATAATTATTGCATGTCATGAATATTCCAATCAACCTATTGTGACTATTGCCCAGTGGAATTGGACAGCAAAATCAAAATATGGAAGATAACTAGTGACTAACAGCCACCTCCGGCATGAACAGAAAATATCTTTTTTGTGATACAAATAATGAAATATGAGGTGCTTGGTATTGAGATGAATAAAGATGATAGCATCTATTGGATTTGTCATCTTCCAGCTCTGCTGCGTATGAAGCAAAAAATAAGAATAAAATGTAGAAACATATGGGACTGAGATAAAAGAGCCATTTAACTTATGTGCTTTGATGCTTTCTTGACTTGGTCCTCCTGGCATGTGGTGTGTTTACAGATGGTTCAAAGCCAGTGCACCAAAAGGCAGGGCATAGGAACTAAAGATGCTTCATTTTTTACTGTAATGTAGTCACTTAGGAGCTCATCACATCATCTGTATGGTCTATGCACAGAGTCCTCCGTGGGGGGCATTCCATTTCCATTGTCAAAAACTGTCAGTTGTCTTGCTTCTCAGGCTCTAGGGAAATGCGGAGTGTTGTATTGTGTTATTTTATTGTTATTAGATGGTTTGTTCTATTGTTTGTACCCCCCCCCCGTTATAATTCAGTTGCCCTAATTCCCGCCTTCCCTTGATCAATCAACCCAAGCCCCAACCCACCTTCCAGTACCTTCCCTGTCCCTCACTCTAGTCCCTGCCCCGAAGACTGTCAATCCCTCCTAGCCCCCCCCATCCTTCTAGTATCTTCTGTATCAGTCATCCCCTTCTTAGCATATGATTTGATGTTACATGTATTTCCCCGCCTATGTTTCCCCCTATTCGTTGTATGTATAACCAGCCCTGCCTTATGTTACACCCCAAACTGTAGCCATTGGTGCTGTATTGTACCCTCCCTTGGGGGAGGGCCCCTATTTAAGTTGCTGTACAGCGGTGTTCCCTGCCTTCTGTGGTTCCTTTCTCCCGATGGAAGTTGTCCTGCCGCCCTCAATAAATCCCGCTTCCCCGGAACCTCAGAAGGACTCTGTCTCGATCCTTTGCTCCTCCCCGGACGCGTGTACGGCCGTGAGGGTTCAGAGCCCTACCCACATTCCGGGTTCCCCTGAATCCTGGAAGTGGGCCACTCTCGGCACTGCTCTCGCCTTCAGGAGCTAGCTGGGCGAGTCGGAGCGGGGTGGAGAAGGCGGGCCGCGTCAGGGGAGTGTTGTGTTCGTGTACAACCTTTATTTAAGGACTGTGAAGATAGCAAAAATGGCAGACTCTGAGAACAGTGTGTTTCTGAGCTGAAGTCGTAGGGTTTGATCATCCCTTTAACCTCATTTTACAAAGCATTGTTTGGCCATATACAGTAATTGTAAATGTGCACCTCTGAAGGTTTCCTATGTAAAAGCATTAAAGTCGTCTTAGTTTATGTAATCTTAGTTCCAGCTCGACTATAGAGAAACAAATTAACTGCTTTACATGAGGTTGGGTGTCTCTTGTACTTATTTATCCCCCATTTATTTATTTATGGTGTCAATATTGCTGCTTCATATTGGTTTTGATGTCACGTTCACTATGCCATTTCAAAAACTTACACTGTTAGCACTTTTCCTAAGACACTGCTTTGCTTATTTTTTTATGGGAAGTGAACAAGTCTGTCCACTGGAGTGGGGATTGGCATCTGTGTGTCCCAGTCTCCAAAGCTGGTGCTGTAATTTCCAGGCTTAACGTGCATCCATTAATCAAAGAGAGAGAAACTCTGCAGCTTCTCTGCATGTGTCAGGAGGGATGAGTGTGACACACCCCAGGCTGGCTGTGTAGTTATTGAAAGCAGAACTCTGTGACCCAGAAAGGCCCAATAGAAGCTCAGCATTGCCTCCCCAAAGCTATAAGGGCAGCAACTGGCACAAACACTGGAATTTGTTGAAGCCGAAGTTTACAGGCCCTGCCTTAAAAAGTCTCTAATCCCAAAGGACCACTCAGCCAGCAGATCACCTGGGACTTGTGTAGATAGAGAGAAGGTACTTTGCATAAAACCTAAATCAACTGTACCTTCTTGTACCTGAATGGCCACTAAAAACCATATTTTAAACACTGTAGAACAGTGTTGAGAAGTAACACGAGATCAGCTCCTTACCAGAATAATTTATAGTTTATGACTTGCAGCAGAATGCAACCTCAGATTCTTCTCTGGCAACCAGTAATTTCCTAAGCACAGAATGTTGAGTAAAAAGGAAAGGTGATGGACAGTGAGAATTGTATGAATTTATCAGTTTATCTCTTAATTTGTTTTTATTTTGTTAAATCTTTTAAGAACACAGAACACATCAAGTAGGATAAAACACCTTCCTATAGAAGCATTGCTCTGGTACTAACTCTTTCAAACTTGCTGTGTATGAACTCAAGACAGAAAGAATTGCTTGGTTGCTTCTTCTGGAACACAGAAATACCTGCCTGAATAGTAAATGTGGATTCAAGAATGATTTACACTTGATGGGAAAACCCAAACCACAATTCTGAAATTGGTGACAATGTTTTCTGTGGATTATTGTGTACTTGTCGTGACACTGAGAGATGCTTTTTAAAATTTTTTGCAATATTTATTTTCCCCCTGGAAGGAAGTCTGAATGAATGTCCAAAATTCTACTGAAGAATGGATCCCCAGTTTGCAGCAGCTGCCTTTCTTCTGCTCCTCAGGAATTTTTCAGGCTGTCATTCTCCTGCACTGCCTGTGGAGAGAGAGCATGGGCAGTATGAACTCCAAGTGATGACAATTACTTTGGCAGCATCACACAGGAAGGAAGATCTAAGTGCTTCTGGCTCCGTTCATTCGAAGTTGGGAGCTTTTATATTAGCAGAACCTCCAGATGGCACATTCACAGATAAAAGAATATCTTTAACATTAGAAGTTTTACTGGGACAAAAGCATTTATACTTGCTTGAAGAGATGAAAATCAGTTCTGCCAAAGCTCAGTACATCATCTAATACTAAGCATTATGTGCCATTAGTTTGAGTGGGCAGAAGTACTTCTGCTTCTTATTTCAGTAAAAAAGACTGACCTGTTTGCTATTTCTGTTTTCTGTGTTTTGTTGCACCTCTGTAATTAACGCACAAATAGAATTTCAAAGACTTAAAAATTAACAAACAGTTACCTGATGTGTATAGCAGACATTTCTGTACGATGCTTTGTAGATGTGTTGAATGTCTCCTTGAGGTAAGATTGTTGGATGGGTAGGTGGAATACCCAGCTTAACAAAGCCCTTTTGTTACAGTTCTCATCAGAGAGGGAATTTTCTTATAAGCTGGGTAGAGTTGGTGAAGAAAAAATTATGGTAAGACAGTTGCAGTTGAGATTGTTAATGACTTTCAATCAAGTGATTGTTTTTGTCTCATTGTTAGTTGTGTTAAAGAAGGAAGCATTGTTCAGGCAATTTCCCTTCTCCTGTTCTCCCTCACTTTATTTCCTCCAAACAATATACAATTTTGAATAATGATGGGGTAAAAAAAAACACTTCAAGATAAGAGAGCTTCCAAGCTTTTCTTTTGTTATTTCTAGGTTTGGATTTGTTGTTGTTGTTGTGTTTGTGTTTTGTTTTTTTTTTTTGTTTGTTTGTTTGTTTGCTTTAGCCTTGAAAAATCTCATACCCTCGTTGAGAAAAATTCCTATGCAGGAAAAAAAATCACAGGATCACAGGTGCAAACCAGATTTGTTCAAATATTAGAATTCTTGGCTTTCAGTAGGAGAAATACACATCATGCTTATCCTATGTAATTTTTTTTGTTTTCCTTTTTCCCTTTAAAGCAAATGAAGTGTTACATGTGTGATAGAGTTTCCAACTCTAAATGGAAGTCAGAAAAGTGAAGATTTTTAGATACTTATGACTTTGCAAATAGGGTGATGAATAAAGCTTCAATTCCACTACTAGTTGTATTTTAAAAACTATTTTGTCCAATTTGGCCCAGCACAATATTTCTAGTTGGTTTAAAGGCGATTTTCAAGTGACAGGTTAAGAAAAGGAAACTTAGGGTATAGTTTATTAAGTGACTGCTATGCAAAATAACTTTAAATAATTTAATGATAATATTTTTTTTTCAGATTCTTGTTCCCTGGAGAAGTGAAAAACTAAACACAAGTCTAGCAGCCTTTATGAATAGGCTTTTGTACACCCAATATGACATAATCCTGAGGGACACGTGGTTTCAGCTTTTATGGTGATTTCCTCCCATATCTGTGGTGTTTCACTTAGTGAAACGTGAATGATGCAAATGACAAAGGATTTAAAGCCACTGACTTTCCAATACGCCAGCAACATAATGGCAATTCCTTTGCTTTATTTGTGTAACAGGCATTTTCATTTAACACAGATGAGATTGTGACTTAAGATCTTATCTGCCTGGAAACGAGTTGGATAGATAAAGAATTATTTATGTAGCAAATGAGGGGAGAAGTTGCAAAGGTTGAAAGGGATGAAAGGCTGTGTAGTTCTCTTTTCTCTGTATTTCATCTTATGTACAACTTTGCGAAATTTATGAAAGAAGCTTCTGAAACAAATGTCTCTGAGAATGAGCAAACCAACTCAAAAAAACCCCCAAACAAATAAGCAAGCAAGCAAACAAACAAACCTCCTGGGAAATAAAAACCACAGAAAAAAATACTTTTCGAAATGCCCAAAGCTGTCTGACACTGCCCTGCCTCTCGAGGTGTTCTCTCACTCCTCGGATCTCCGGCTAGCTCCGCAGAGCAGCGCAAGGAGTGGCCCTGCTGCTGTGCCCGTCTAGGGTTTGCAGTCAGGGTGTGTGGTCAAGACCACAACGAGGGCGGACGGTCTGAGACAGGATAAAGAGTGCGAGAGAGACCTTCTGCGTTTCCAGGATCGGGTTTATTGGGAGCGGAGGGACGAGGTCCGGGGTCGAGGAGAGGGAACCGCAAAAGGCGGTTTGACACTGTGTGCAGGGGCTTAAGTATAGGGGAGGAGCGGAGGGGAGGTACAATCTGTGGGCCAATTGCGGATAACCGGGGGAGGTACACAAGGCGGGGAGAAAGATACATCGAACCAATGAAGGGATACATAGGCGGGAACTATGATACAATAACGAATTGGGTACTCGGAGGGGGATAACTGGCACAGAACATACTGGAAGAATGGGAGGGGCCAGGGGAGGATTGACAACGGTGTGGGCTGGGATTAGGGTGACGAACAGGGAAAGCTCTGGAAAGGAGGCGGAGGTTAGGGGAGATGGACAAGGGCAGAGGCGGGAAAGGGACAAACCATTTTAAAACATGAGGGGGTCACAACCGAACATAAACTTTGAACATTACAACAATAACGTAACAATACAACAAGAACATTATAGAACACAACATCTCCCCCTTTTCTTTTTTAAAGATCCGTGGAGAAGTGAGAGTTGGCATCAGCTTCTCTCGCACCACCCATGTTTTCATAGGGATGCTCGTCTGTCCCGGGTGGTGCTTCTACTCTGTTGATGTCCGGGCCGGGGGAGATGCTCTTCAAAATAAGTCTTTTTAAAATGGTAATGGCAACACAAACGACAACTATAACTAATACAACGTAAAGAATTGATTTAACAACGGAGGCTAGCCACTCCGAGAGTCCCCAGCTTCTGAAGGCCTTCGCGAGCCAGTCCTCGGACTCCACTTTGATGTTATTCACCATGTCCTTGATTTGATTTATCTTCTGGTGGATGCTGCTGCTCCGAGATGACAGGTTGAAGCAGCAGAGGCCTTCAAAGTCCTCGCAGCCGTGGCCATGCGCCAAAAGTAGGAAATCGATGGCCGCACGATTTTGTAGGGTCGCCCGCCTGGTTATTTCCTCATCTGCGAGGAGGTCGCTAAGGGCCGACGACGTCAAATTTGCTTGTTTTGCCACCCAGCACTCTAGGCGGCCCAATTCGCCTAGAGCCTTGGCTGCTGCCACCCAAGGTAATAGGATGGAGGCAGCAACCCTTTTGGATTTAGACCAATGAAAGATATCAGCATCACAATTTTCGTCCAAATTATGGATTTCTCTTTTTTGGATGGCCAATGTGTTGTTTTTCGCTTTCCAATTCATGATTTGGGTGCGATTGGGTGTAAACAAGGTCAGTCGCCCGATTGTGCAAGGCCCTCCTATAAGACGAGAGGGGATGCCAGACCACGCCCTATCGCCACAGATCAGAAAGATCCCCTTGCCTAGCTGGCGGGGTTGGTCTACCGGGGACCCTGAGATCTGGGCTGAGTTGTTGCACCACGATGTAGACTGGTACTCCGGGTTGGGCTGGATTACTTGAAGGTATGAGGTAGGGTTTATCCAACTGAAGTGGTTAAAAACGCAAAAGGGCGCTGGGGCCGAACCAAGGAGTTCTAATTCTTGGGGTTCCTCTGGTGCTTTGGGAAGGGTGTAGGTCCATTCCCGCCACAGCCAGAGGGGGTTGGTTTTGGGTTTGCCGGGGGAGGCAGGGTACCAGCCGTGGGCGTTATATTCACTTTGGATAGCGGCCAATTTTGTTGGGAATTCATCGGATTTAAATGGGATCCCCACCAGGCAGGTCGACAAAGGATTTCCTACCGCCGATGTCGCGAGGCAGAGGTGGTCTTGACGCATGGCCTGGGCCAAGGTGACCCATACGTTCTTCTTTGGCTGCGGGACTATCCAGCCTTCCGAGGACCGACATAGGTACACCACCGTGAGGATGGTGTACCAGGCGAGGATGACGTATGCCTGACGCATGCTGGGGCTCCGGGTGACTAGCCAAGACTAAAAGAAAGTAAAATAGGGGAGGGTTAATTGAACAGGTCGGGTAAATCTAACGAAAAGGGGTCACAGAGGGGGCTATCCCATCCACAAGGGGAGTTGATGTTTAGATCGGAGGGACGGCGGCGACGGCGCAGTGCAGCGTAACCCACGTCTTTAGAGGTTGGCTTCGACGGACAAACCTTACCTGCAGTATAAGGTCGGACCCATCTTTGAGGGACCCATCTCAAACCTGAGGGCGTGGACACGCAAGCATGTCCCCGTCCCCAGGTGACTAACTCATGTGGGCCCTCTACTTGTCCGGTCTCCGGGTTCTTCACCATTACGGGAGGGTGTTTCCTCAATCGTAATGGGGAAGAGTTCGCAAAGTGCCTCACAATGGGAGGACTTAGCATTTCAAAGGAGCAGTTTAAGAAGTTGATAGTAAAAAGGGCGCGGTGTAATTTAGAGTGTGGTGTGTCGAATTGAGTGTCGCCCTGTTGCTGCTCCAGGACTCGTTTGAGCGTCTGGTGGGCACGCTCAACCATGCCTTGACCTGTAGGGGAATACGGGATGCCGGTCTTGTGTTTGATTCCCCACTTCTGCAGGAACTCCTTATAGGCCGTGGAAATATACGCCGGGCCATTGTCCGTCTTAATCTCCCTTGGGATTCCCAACACAGAGAAGGCCTGCACTAGATGTTTCTTAACGTCTTTGGCCTTCTCTCCTGTGTGGGCAGAAGCGAAGACTGCTCCGGAGAAGGTGTCTATGCTGACGTGAACGTACTTCAACCTACCGAACTGCGGGACATGGGTGACATCCATCTGCCACAGCTCGCAGCTCTCCAGGCCCCTGGGATTGACTCCAGAGCTCACAGTTGGAACACTGAGCTTCTGGCAGTCGGGACATGTAGCCACAATGTCCCTGGCTTGATCACGGCTCAGATGGAATTGCCGTACAAGTCCAGGGGCATTTTGATGGAACCGCTGGTGACTCAGCTTGGCCTGTTGATAGACGTCAGGCACATTCGCCATGCTAGCTGGCGCGGCCAGGGCGTCTGCCCTTTCATTGCCTTCTGCAATGAAGCCGGGCAGGTCTGTGTGCGATCTCACGTGCATTACGTAGTACGGATGCTCTCGGTGGGAGACAGCGTAAATGAGCTTCGAGAGCAATCGATGGAGGTTGGGATTTGAAACTTCCTTTAACACAGAATTCTCTGCTCGAGACACTACACCCGCCACATAGGCCGAATCGGTGACCAAATTGAGTGGCTCTGAGAACCTCTCAAAGGCTCTAACAACAGCATCCAACTCAGCTATTTGAGGGGAACCCTCAACTATCTTAATATCTGCCTCCCACTGCTGAGTTTGGGGGTTCTTCCAAGTCATCACTGACTTGCGAGAAGCCCCGGATGCATCCGTAAAAACTGTTAGGGCCTTGAGCGGCACTCGGCTCAATTTTTCTTTCGGGATCAAATTAAAATTTGAATTGAATAATTTGTGTTTTTGATGGTGGACAGATGTTTGTCCGGTGTAGCTATCCAGAGCAAAGAGGAGAGTTTCATTCTCCCGGAGCAAATGCTCTAGGGCCTCCTTCGTTAGCTTGCCTGATGACAAGGCAAGCGGTACCCGTATGCACGCAAAATCGCACCCCGCCAGCTCCCGCAGGCGGGTCCTGGCCTTCCTGATGAGCTGAGCCATCAGCTCCTGTGGCTTGGTGATACTCTTGGACCTTTGATGACTGAGGAACACCCACTCTATAATCAAGAGGGGGTCCTTCTGGTCCTGGTCCCACTGGTAAATCAGGCCGTGGAGGTGCGGCAATCGTCCCATGATAATCAGTTCGAACGGCAAGTTCGGTAGGTAGCGATGGGCCTGTCTGGACCCCATCGCCCTCTCCACCTTCTCCAAAGCAGTCCTGGCCTCTGGGGTCAGTACCCTAGGGGAAAGTAACTCATCTCCCCCTTTCAATAGATTGAAAAGGGGGGCTAGGTCCTCGGTGGTAAGTCCTAGCCAGGGCCTGACCCAATTCAAAGATCCACACAGTTGGTGGAAATCTGCAAGGGTTTTTGGTTTGGTGTTAATGGCCAATTTCTGCGGAACAATGGTCCTGTTGGTAATTTGGAGCCCGAGATATTTCCACGGGGGCATCCTCTGAACTTTCTCCTTTTGGAGTTCGAACCCTGCAGAAGTCAAAACCTCAATCACCAGGTCAAGGACATGCTGCAGTAGGTCGTCCGTGGGGGCACAAATTAGCACGTCATCCATGTAATGTAGGATGACGGCCTCCTCCGCCTTGGCACGGACGGGAGACAACAATGAAGACACGTACCATTGGCAAATACTGGGGCTGTTCTTCATACCCTGAGGCAGTACTCGCCAATGATAGCGCTTCATTGGGGCTTCTCGGTTGATGGATGGAACCGAGAAGGCAAACCGTGGCGCGTCTTCGGGGTCGAGGGGAATTTGGAAGAAGCAATCTTTTATGTCAATAACGGCCAGATTCCAATTTTGTGGCAGCATTGAGGGTGATGGCATACCTGGTTGCAGAGATCCCATGTCTTCAATCCTTTTGTTGATTTCACGAAGGTCGTGGAGGAGCCGCCACTTGTCCTTCCCCGGCTTTTTGATGACAAACACCGGAGAATTCCAAGGGCTGAAGGATGGTTCGATGTTACCTTTTGCCAATTGCTCCTCCACGAGTTCGTTGAGCGCCTTTAATTTTTGTTTGTTGAGCGGCCACTGATCTACCCAAACTGGTTCGTCAGATAGCCAATTCAGTTTTTGGATAGGGCGCTCCACAGTGGCCGCTAGCAAAAATCCCGCGGGGTTTTCGGGATCTCAATTCTAACCCCCCATTGAGACATGGCATCCCTGCCCCACAGGGGTGCTTTATAGTCCATCACAAAGGGACGGACATTTGCCACCTGTCCTTCAGGACCCTCAATTGTAATAACATTTTTCGACTGCCTAGCCAATTGGGCCCCCCCGACTCCTTGAATTTTGCCATTCACGGGTTGCAATTCCCATTGTGACGGCCAGATGTTTTGTGGGATAATAGTCACATCGGCTCCCGTGTCAAAGAGTCCTTTGAGGCGCATGTAATCGTCGCCTCGCCGGAGTCCGCATACAATATTTGGTCTTTCCTCGCCAATTACTTCCGCCCAATAGACACAGGGATCTGCCAGCTTATCCCTGTTGTAGTTAGGGACTGGGATCGCCTGCGCTATAGGTTGTTGCCTGGGCAGGAAGTACGGCGGCTGTATGCAACGTGCCAAAAGAGTGAAACCGTCCGGACACAAAGGCTGTGTCTGCGGAACGATTTCAATCTCAGACGGGGTACATTTTGTATCCCCAAGGACCACATACGTGCAGTCGAGTCCAGCGAACAAACCCGGAGATATGGGTCGCACCGACACCAACTGCCAATCCGTTGTTTCAAAGAAGGTGTTTTCCGTCGAAGCCAAGCTCAGGGGTGGATGTGGAGTCCACCCCTTCACTGCTGGCTGCGTCTGCGTGTCTAAATCGGTATTAATGTCGCGTCCGGTATTAACGTCGCGTCCGGTGTCCCCCCCTTGATTCCCCTTGTGGCCCGCCTCATTTGTTTTTTCACGCGAGGCGGGCCCGCGCTCCCCAGTTAGTTTTTTTTTTGTTGATGTTGTGACTCCCCAGCCCCTCCGCCCTGCTGTCCGGTGTTGTGGACTTTTCTCTGGGGACAGACCCGCGCCACGTGCCCGATCTTATTACACAGGAAGCACCGAACCGGGAAGCTTGGTGTCATGGCTTGTAGCGCGGTCGGTCTTCCTCCTCCTCTGGCGGCCGTTGAAGGTGCGGTGATGATGGCTCTTTTGGTACACGCTTCAATCATTGACCTAAGACTAGGCTCGGGGTAGAGAGGGAGAGATGTTATAATGTGCTTACACATATCGTTGGCATTTGCTCTTATGGCTTCGATGAGCACTTCTTCAAGAGCCTCCGGGCTCTTGACCTGCCTCTCTGCTTGCTGTTTCAACCTCTCTACGTATTCGATGAATGGTTCCGCCGGCCCCTGTTTGATGGTCATGTAATTTATTTGGGGCTCGGTGGTAGGCATTCTCATGAATGCCTTCTCGGCAGCGGCTTGGATCTTCAAAAGCACAGGCTTTGGAATTTTTTCTGCCTGTGCCTCCGCCTGGGACCACTCCCCTTCGCCGCACAAATGATCGAAAGTCATAGGCTTCTGATCTGCGTCAATCGCGCACTCGGGGATTTGCAGTAGCTCAGGAAGGAGTTCCCCTAGCATTCTTTTCCACGTGTCCTCCCAAAGCCCATACTCCATGGACAAAAGGAGACACTTAAATAAGCTTTTTAGATCGCTAGGGACTAGTATGTTGGAGGAAAAGGTGGCTTCTAATAGCCCTTTAAAGTATTCACTTTTCCTCCCGAACTCCTTCTGAGCCTTGCAAAGCTCCTTCTTGTGGGAGTATTCAAACGGCCGCCAATTAGGAATACCCCGTTGTCTAGAGTAAAAAACTGGCGCGGCTGAGAGGGTGGTCTCCGGTTCCGGGTTCCGGGCCCCGGGCCTGTCACTTCCGGGTTCCACATCGTGGGAACCGGAAGGAGGGGCGTGGGAACCGGAAGTCGGAAGCGGGTAGGCGGGACCGCTAACCGAGGAGGGGCCAGAATACTGGCAACACCCATGAGAATGGGCGGAACTTCCCGAGCTAGCTGGAGGAGGGTCACGAGGCGGGAGAGGGGGAGGAGATTGGGGAGGAGCGCTTGGGATGGGGACTTCCCCCCAGGGGGAGTGTTTTAGGGCAGGGCTATAGGAGGGGTTAGGGAAGGGAGGAGGGAAGAGGAAGGGGTTGGCATAGGGGTTTGGGGGCGGAGCCACAACCGGAGGGGGAGGGAACAGGTCTTGGGAGAAGGGGTTCTGGGAAGGAGAAGGACCCGGGGCACTAGGAGCCGACCACGCCACGTGGCCGACGCCATCTTGTGCCTCGGAGTCCCGGGGGCCATTTTGTGGCTCCGGGGAATCAACTTGGAAACGCACGGATTTAGGGGTACGGGGGGCGGACAACGAGGGAGAGGGTCTCGGAGTGGGGACACGGGACTTACAACTTTTTAAAACAGACTTAGGGGTTGAAACTGGGGTAGAACTGGGGACTGAACTTTGGGACGCCAAACTGTGGGTAGAGGGAGCAGGAGAAGGCTCCCTGACAGCTGGTACCTTGCTGCCAGGGCTAGGGTGTCGAGGGGACCGAGAGGGGCCAGGCGAGTGACTTGCCTGCGGCTCCTGCCGTGCTGCCCGTCCCGAATCCCCCGACCCCAGGGAAGAGGGAGTGGGGCGAGGGTAAGGGGGAGGGGGTACAACTGGGGAAACCCGAGGTGGCTGGCTCTCTCTTTCCCCTTTTTTCTTTACTAGGTCTTTCAGTTGGATGAACAAAGTATAGTACTTATCCACAGAGGCGTCACCCTGTCGGCTCAGCGCCAGCAGACGCTGACCGACCTTCTCCCAGAACTTTAGAGAATTCATATTCTGGGGTGACGCCTCGGGGAATTGGGAGACCAGCCACCTTATAAACGATTTCACCACCCCTTTCGAAAACTTAACTTTCCCACCCTCCAGGGTACCCACAACTTGGATGAACATCTCCCGCTGGGTTGCTGATACCTGGGCGCCCATGGTGTGTCTATCAGCAACCCCAACTCACTCTCTCGCTGACTAAAAACGCAAACTTAAAGAACTGAAAATACGGGCTGTCCACCCGGTGAGCCCCCACCCCTAGGGGACTAAAGGCAGCGGTGCTAATCGCAGCCGACGTGCGGCTTTTAGAACACTGGACCCCACACCACAGGTCCTGCACCGTGCCCCGCCTTCTGGTGAGCTCCCCAACCCCTTCGGGGAATACTCACCGGCTCCGTTGGGCGTCCAGCGGTGAGTCAGCAAGAGGTCCTGCCTCCGGAGGCGATCCTCGGCGCCGGAGGATTGCCGCCTCCTCCCCGGGAGCGCTGCCGCAATGGCCTGCTTCCACCGGGGTAGATTGCGCCCAACGCTTGAGATCCGCAGATCTTTCCAAGCTCGACGTGGGTCGGCAGAAACCGCCCCACGTTGGGCGCCACTCTGACACTGCCCTGCCTCTCGAGGTGTTCTCTCACTCCTCGGATCTCCGGCTAGCTCCGCAGAGCAGCGCAAGGAGTGGCCCTGCTGCTGTGCCCGTCTAGGGTTTGCAGTCAGGGTGTGTGGTCAAGACCACAACGAGGGCGGACGGTCTGAGACAGGATAAAGAGTGCGAGAGAGACCTTCTGCGTTTCCAGGATCGGGTTTATTGGGAGCGGAGGGACGAGGTCCGGGGTCGAGGAGAGGGAACCGCAAAAGGCGGTTTGGCAGGGTGTGCACGCGGTTAAATACAGGGGGAGGAACGGAGGGGAGGTACAAACTTGGACCAATTGCGGATAACTGGGGGAGGTACACAAGGCGGGGAGAAAGATACATCAAACCAATAGGGATACATAGGCGGAGACTATGATACAATATCGAATCGGGTACCCGGAGGGGGATAACTGACATTGAACATTCTGGAAGAATGGGAGGGGCCAGGGGAGGATTGACAACCGAGTAGGCTGGGATTAGGGTGACGAACAGGGAAGGCTCTGGAAAGGAGGAGGAGGTTGGGAATGATGGACAAGGGCAGAGGCGGGAAAGGGACAAACCATTTTAAAACATGAGGGGGTCACAACCGAACATAAACTTTGAACATTACAACAATAACGTAACACTACAACAAGAACATAATAGGACACAACAGCTGTCCTTACATATCCTATTTCACTGTGATGGTAATATTTAAGGAAAAACTCATGCAGAAGATTTGATTAGATCTGTTATAAACTGAAAGTACAGAAATTTCCAGAAGCAAAACTGATTATATTCTTAAAAATGCACACGGTCTGGGTAACTTTCAAATTTAATATGTTCTGTCAGTTGCTGCACTTAAAATGCAAGGCATAAAATTTACACTCCATGAGAAGTGAACTCGGTTTTGCATACGTAGGATATATGTAATTTACCTTTAACTTTTTTAAAATGTGGTATTGATTAATTTTTTTTTAAACTTCTCTATTGAACTTGTAAATGGTAGCAAAAACCGGCAAATTAAAAACCCTCCCACAATTTTGTCTAAGGTAACAGTGGTGAAATATCTTGCTGGAGCACAGCAATTAATGGGCTTTTTTTGGAGTTATGTTGTTGGCTGATGTATTCTGAACTAAGAAATTTTAAGTTCTCATACATAGAGATTAAAATGGAAATTTAGAGGAGATAGTGAAAATATTTCATTAATCCATTTATGGAGTATTTAGTATATAAATAATGATTTCCCTCTTTTTGCCAACCTCCTGCAGCCGGTGTTCGTTTGCAGGGAATTAGTATTTCCCAAACCAGGCTTCTATGCTTCTATTCTATTTTCTAAGCATCTGTGCTCTGGGGTGAAGGCCTTGTTTATATTATATGGCATCCAACTGGGAATCTGTTTACTCTCCTCCATTGCTTCGTGCATATTGCACTGCTTGGCAGGAAAAGAGGCCGTACTTTGTGGAGAGTGAAATTGTGTGGAGCAGTGGGCACATGGGAATCAGGAGTGCCATTTACAGGAACTCTTAATGAGACCTGCTAAGAGTCCAGGTAAATGTGTGTCAGACCAGGCAGTAAATTACCTTTTCTCTAAAGTTCTAATCTTGGAACTGATCAAGGAAATGGCCATTTACACCTCTAGATATAAGTCATATTTGCAGCTTAAAACACACACGTATATATAGACTTTGTAAAAGCTGGCAAACTCATTGTGTTTTGCAGGAAAAGCAATATAAATCAGGGTGTTGAAAACATAGATATTTTTAGCATGTATTTTATTATATATTTTGCATCTGCATATTCTTTGGTTTCTCTAGAGGCTTTCTTTCCCATATATTTTTTTTATCAGAAATGGAGAATATTTCTTTTTGCTGTGGTCTTTTTTTCAGCTGAAATTTCTCCTTCTATTCTATTAACTTTTGATTTTTCTTTAGTAGTCTTTTTGAATTGGTTATGGCATTCTGTCCTGCTTTTGAGAGTGTAGTTTGTAAATTTGTCTAGGGTGATACTGAAAAAGTTTAAGCTGATAATGGTCTTTTAGTTTATTAGAGATTGTGTATTATGTAGTTGGCTGCATCAACTGAAAATTCAGTTGGTTTCATGTTTTTGTTTCTATCTGTTTAATTTCCCATTTATCAGACTCTCCATGGCCTCATGATTGCTAGCACTAGCGAAAAGCTAGAAACAAGTACAATCAGGGAGCAATGTGAGGGAAAAACAACTTTCTTCGTACCAGTATTGTAGGCAGCCTCCACCATGGATAATACTCAAAGAATAGTTCACTGCAAAATGTGATCAGTGCTGCTTTTCTCATGGAAGGATGTTTTATGTAGCTGCTCTTTTGCAGGAACACTGAGGAAGGAAAACACCTCTGGAGATCATCCAGTGCCACCCTCCTCTGCTCAAACTTGGGTCAACTGCATCAGGTTGTGCAGGGCCATCTACAGTTCTGTGTTAAATCTGTCCAAGGATGGAGACTTTTCAAACTCTTTGGGTAGCAGCCTCTGTTTGACCACCCTCACACTAAGGAAAAAGACAACCCAAAGTGGAAAGCAAAACAACCAAGCAAAAACAGCCCTGAAAAACCAAACGCCTCTTACCCCGCCCCTTTCTTCTATTTAAACAGAATTTCATGTATTTTAACATAGGCCTATTAGCTCCTTTCTGTCTCTCTATATCACTGAAAAGGGTCTGGAGCTATTTCTTTACTTTCCCACATCAGATATTTACACACAATGAGAAGTTCCCCTAGAGTCTTTTATTCCCTAGGCTGAACAACCCCAGCTCTCAGCCTCTCCTTGGACAGTGCCAGTCAGTTTGCACTGGCCCCATGAGCAGGACTTTGCATTTCTTGTTGTTGAACTTCAATTGGCTCTTGTCAGAACTTTTCCCCAGCCAGTCCAGGTTCTTCTGAGTGGCAGCATGGCTGACAGATACATCAACTGCTCCTCTGATTGTGTTATCTGCAGATTTGCTGAAGGTGCACTCTATCCCATCCTCTGTGTTGTTAATGAAAGATGTTAAATGCTGTTGGCCCTGTATTTATCCTGAGGAACCCCACTGGTGTCTGTCCTCCAGTCAGTCTTCAGGCTGCTGATCACAGCCCTTTGAGCCTGGCACTTTAGGCAGCTTTCAGTCTTTGGTGATTGATGTATTGACAGATGTGAGAGCACTACATCCTGTCTTACTGTAAATAAGGAGGCCTGGCAGTGCACAGGTGTGTAAAGATCATTTGGCAAGTGCCTCACGGGGATCCATTTACTGACGTGAACATTGCACATTTCATGTGAAAATATTGATGGGAATTTCCTTTGCCTTGCAGGTTTTTTGAGGAGTAGTGCAATTGGCGTGCCCTTCAGGTTTTGTATTCTTTTATTATGTCTCTGATTGATCTTTGTCATTAAGTGCTCAGATGCTGAAATATCTGAACTGTGGAACAACTGTCATGTAGTCAGAGAAGGATTATGTCATTTCAATGAACATCTGCTCTCAGAAAGGAGACCTATAGACAGAGAATTAATGTACGCACAGAGTAAATTTCTGACTTGTTCCTGTAGATTTAGTAAAAATACATAGTTTCCTTTGTGAGAGTGCTTTAGGCTGATAACTGTGTTGTAGCTTCTGTGACACACAGGCTGGAGAAGGATAGACAGCTTTTCCTCCTTGAAGCTGCGAAGTGTTTCTGTAGCTGAAGAGTCCAGATTAAACTTGTTTAATGTGTTTGTTGCGTCCCTTTTTTTGTTGCTCAAAATTGTTTTCTTCAAGATCATAGCAGTGGTTGTTGTGGAAGATGCAATGTCAGAAATATGGAATCATGCCTTTGTGTGGAGTAAGGGTCAATGCAAACTTAAAGCGGGGGGCAAGTTCATCTTGTCAAATAAACACAACTCTCAAAGAAGAGTGAAATTAACTGTTTAACTAAATGCTATGAAATAAGTAGAGAAAGTATATTTACTTTTGAATTGTATGGAAGTTTTGCAGCTTTTAAAAAGGCAGACTTAGAAAAGTAAGGATCATCCTAATTGCCATCTTTCACAACATGCCTGTCCTGGCTGTGCCAGGAGAAAGAGCATGAGGCCATTGTGACTAGCCCAGACACTCTTGGAAGATTCTTCTTTACAAGTGTGTGTGTGTGTGTGTGTACCTTCCTGCCCTGTGCACAGGTGTGTTTCAGGAAGCATGTGAGTTGCTGCTTTGCTACTTCAGGTTGGGTGATTAATCTGAAGAATGAATGTGTCGGCCCTTATAATCTTGCCAGCAGCAGCACTTAAATCTGGCATATTTTTAATAGACAGTGCATGTAGAGTAGGAAGATGTTGCTGCCTGCCAGTATTACAAGGTTATTCTGATACCAGGTAGAAGGATGTCAAAATGGTCAAGCTTGTTTTCCTGCTTTCTTTATTTCAACAGTGTACATCAAGGCATATACTCTGTTGTGACTGTATATGTGCAGATCTCACTATACTAACTCATTCTGCTTTATTAGGCACAAGAGAAGAGACACACTCATCAGGTCTATGGCTCTTTGTCTCTGTCAAACCTTATTGTTTTCTAGGCCACTGCAAAATGTATTTTCTGTCATAGGCTTGTCCTTCACCATGGTTCAAGATGTACAATTCTGTTGCATTCCTAGGAATTTCCTTTTGCCTGTAATTAACTACTTTGAACTCTGTCTCAAGGGAGAAATTTACAAAATTGCCTCATCTCTTAGTGTTTAGAGTGTGCTTCACCACACTTCTAAAATAAAGTGAGACTAGAGTGGCCTGTAAAAAGCCTCTGGCTTTTCTCCATTACTTAGTCATATCACTTGACAGAGACCTCCTCTTAAATGGAAGTCAGTGGCTCTCAAGACTAGTCCTTGAAAATGGTCCTCCATGCTTTTCCTCCCATCTTGCCTGTTAATATTTGAAAACTGTTTTGACAAGCCTATATAAATCAAATGTTGATTTGGCTTATAAGACTCAGAGCCAGGAAATAGATGGTAAGAACCAAATATTGGTCTAGAGTGTTATTTTTGCTCACACCTTTCCTAGTATCACAAAGGAACTTGGAACTACTCTAATGATGGGTCTCTCCTGATGGTTTATTGATACTAGTTAGGCCAAGTTTAGTTTATTCTAGGATAATGAGCATTTTATATTTGTCTACTTCTCTGCAAAGATCTTCCTTTTTATGCTTGTTACAGTAACTGTTTAGGAAAATGGGAGTGTGCACTTGGCAGATTTCATGATGAAAAGTGATATCAAGTAAGTCTAGTGAATTTTCCATCATAGCTTTAAAAATGGTTTGAAAGTCATTGCATTATTAATCTCATGAGATTTTTTTATCTTTTGCTCTGTACATGTCTTGTACAGCACAGAATATGTGCAGATACAGAGTGGAACGGACAAAAAGAAGTACTGCACCACACCAAAGTCTCCCTTTGTTACAGAGAAAAAAATATTGACTCTTCAGCAAAATATGTTTGAGACAGTCCTAGAATAAATTACTTTGGGTAGCAGAATTTATCTTTAAAATTAATTGAACATATCACACGGAGGTAGTTTTGTCCACTTTTTTTTTCAATGACTACAAGCAGCAACTTTGATATAAAAGTCAGTATTCTGTGAAAACTAATTATTTTTTCTTGTTACTGGTTGGATTGTAATAGTGTTCAACCAGAAACATAGAAAAGTTTTTAAAACAGTTCAGTTCTTTGACTATTACGTTGTGTGTATCCAAAGGTTTTTACTAGGATTTTCAGTGAGCTAATTAGAATTGGCTTTTTGTTAAGGAAAATTCCTTTTGTACTAAAGTATAGTTTTATTTTAAATCACATTGGTTTCATTTTTCTGCTATTCTGTATTTATAGTACTGGAAAGAAAAAAAAAAAAACAGTCAGTTGGGGTGGTTTTAACCCCAGCCATTGATTAAGTGCCACACAGCTGATCCCTCACTCCCCTGCAGTGGGATGGGGAAGCAAATTGGAAGAGGTAAAAGTGGATAAAGTCGTGGGTTGAAATATAGACAGTTTGATAGATAAAGCAAAACCACATGCACAAAGCAAACAAGGCAAAGAATTAATTCCCCACTTTTCATGGGCAGGCAGGTGTTTACCCATTCCCAGGAAAGCAGGGCTCCATCATGTGTGGCAGTTGCTTCGGAAGGCAAAATGCTATTTCTCTGAATATGCCCCCTTCTTTCTTCTTCCTCCCTCTTTATATGTTGACCTTGACATTCTATGGTATGGAATATCCCTTATATCCTTAGAATATATCTGTATAAAACAATTGTTATGTTCCCTGTAACACAAACCCACTTGTAATGGCTGTTCATTTGATATTTCTGTAGGGTTGGTGCTAAGAGAGAGAAGCCAATGTAAAACTAAGAAGTATTCAAATGTTTAAAAAAACGTTTACTCTTTAAAAAGCAGGTTTTAGTGCAAAATTTATTAAGGGAATATGAATCATGCAAAAAGAAATGAGAGAGAATACATGATTTCATTTTTCAGATTGTGATATTTTTGACATGAAATGAAACTCTGGAAAAATCTGTGATGTCAATTGCAACAAAAAGAGACTAGGGGTGTTAACAGAAAAGCTTTACCTCTGTAACTTGCACTTACTCTAAAATGTTGTACTAAAATTGCTAGAAATAATAACACTTTCCAGATAAAATATTTTTTTCTTTAACATAGCTTAAGGGCTTTGGTTTAGTTTGTGTGTGTTCTGCGTCAACGTGCTCCCTCTACTCCCTTCATATGTTTTGTTCAACTTTAAGAAGTGTTACTCTCAAAATACTTTGTTACTGTGAATATTGGCAGCCAGGTAGACAAAGGCTCCTAGTCCCTCACTGTAGCACAGGATGCAGTGCAAATTAACTTCTTTCGAGAGGAAAAATCAACAAAGCAGAGACATTTTATGAATTCCTAGGCACAGAAATAACTTCCATGGGAGTGCTTATTAGACATCAAATAAGTCAACCGTGAAACAGGAAGCTATAGGAAACAGAGTATCATTAGTTCTCTTGCTTATGGAACAATTTGTCTTTATAATATATTGAAATAATTTGTTCATGAAGTATTAAAATATGAAATTGAAGAATATAAATTAGGGAAAATGGAAGAGAAAGAAAATTAGTCAAAATCATATGCAAACAGAACATATATGTAAGAATTATGTTTACTTTCAAAAAGTTTTATTTGTTTTTGAATTATTACTTATTTCTATCTTATGTTATAAAAATACGGCAATGAAAATGAATCTCAGGTTATGGGTCTGTTCTCCAAGAGCATGAAGTCCATAAAGATTTTATTTTAAGTTGGGTGTATTTAGGTATTCTCAACATTTGCTTTTGATATAGGATGATGATCTGCTCCCATTTTCAGTAGCATCACATCTACTGAATGCCCTCAACACTTATTGTTGCACTGCAGTTTGGAAATATTTCAACAATATTTGGAAATATTTTCAACAACATTTTGAGGTGAATCTGCTGACCATCCCTAGTTTCTTCACTTTGATTCAGACCACAGAGTATTGTCAGAGTGCTGGAATATATTGTGTGCTTTATAAAAGAAACCCTGAACTGCAAGTATTCTCCAGGCAAAAATGAACAATCTGTTCACAGTCCTGAGCTAGAACAAGTTAAATAATTGTGCTAAGTCTTAAAAAGAAAGTCCTTGTTTGTGGCAGTTCAGCAATTTCTTTTCCTTTTGGAAAGGTCTCAGAAACATTTTTACATTCTTAAGTGAGCATCAAGGTTGGTCTATTATTTTAGCTGTGCTTGAGCAGTTTTATAAGAAAAGTTGTGGAGCTTTTTTTTTCTGAGGCTGTAAAAAATAGCAGAAAATATTTTGTGTAGCTTAATTGTTCAATAACTGATAGAAAAAGATTGCTTTAACATTTTTCCTAGCAGTGGATTGAAAATAGAGAGAGATGAACAGTTTTTATTGCACCTTGAAAGAATGTTATAAGTTTTCACTGTGGACATGGGGACAGGTTCCATGTCTTGATGCTTTTAATAGGAACAGTGACTTTTTAGACATAATTAGGAGTCTGCTTAGTAAAAGTCATGGGAACTCAACCCAGGTAAATGATTTTGGAAGTTCCTTGAGTTGAGGATATAATAGGAAGTCATGACCTTTCTATCTTGAGTTCTAGGCTGATACAGAGAGGCTTGGCTGCATAGAGAAGGTGTTAGTGGCTGGTTTGAAGGACCAGATGGTGTGGGGTATGTGGGTCAAGGACAGGGCTGGATGTGGACTTTAGGAAAGGCAGTGAATTACTGTGAAGTTACCTAAAGAGGAAAGGGGCTGTAGAAGCTTGGGGGTGTGTGTCAGGCAACTGTTGGGCTCCTTAAGCTGTGAGAAGATAGGGATGAGAAAGAGACAGGGAATTATCAGTTCAAGGAGGATCTAGTTCTGTGGGCTTAGTTCACCAGCTGTGCTGTTTGGGTGGAGGACAAACACAGTTTTCTCTGCTGAGTCCCAGGCTCTAGCAGAATTTTAATGGATTGGGATCTACACATGCAAGTCTACTGCTGAAGCAAACTGTAGTGAAGGAAGAAGAGCTTTTAAATTCAGCCCGATGCTCTGTCTTCCAGCTGTTGACTAAGAAGATAAAGCTACAGAATTACCAGTAACTAAAGAGTACAGAAATATTTCTGCACTGTTAGTGCTAGGTCAGATTGTTGACAGTGGCTCAGAAGGCAGATTTGCATGTAAAACATGACAGAACTGTCACTGCAGATGCTCTTGTTCGTTGGAAATCCTGCATTCAAATATTGACTCAGTCCTTTTCTATTTACTTGCTAAAGTCTAATTAGAACAGCATGGAGTGATACAGCTGTAGTGTACTCTGTCCTTTGTTTGTACATTGTTTAAAGCATGTCCAAACGAAGTTAACTAGCACATTAAGAATGAAAAGGAAAATAAACCTTTATATTTGGAAAGATACTTTACCAGATGTAGTACTTTATCTGTTTCTTTCAGATAAGGAAGCTTTTATCTACGTCTCCCAAATTTCTAGATTTTAGGATTCTGTAGAGTTAAGTAAACAAAATATAGTTAAGGAGTGTGATGCTAATCTTGCAAGAACAGGCTTATGGAATTGTCCCCAAAGTAATCTAAAAGCGATCAGTTGACGATGAAACATTTTGAAATAATGAGGCTTTTGGGTGTAGTAATGTAATCAGGAATTCTAAGAGTGTCTGCCTGTTAGAGCAAAGTGCCAGCAATGTATTGTAGAATGAACCATTCCAACAGGACAAATAAAGCTGGAGTTTCATCACAAGATTATTATTGTAGTCTATTGTCTAATATTTATGAAGGTAATTCTGTGCTTACTTAAGCTCTTCAAAGTGCATTAGAACTTCTAAAATAGCTGCAATGTAAACTATCTGCTTCAAAATGTTGAATTTTTCCAATACTATGGAAATGGCAAGGTAGTGTTATTTACCTAGTACATATACAGAGCACATTTTAGGCTGTAAAAGGATTGTGTTTTGTCTCTATGGTATTACGGAAATCACCACAATTTTCAGATCATAAACTGCCATATAGACTCTTAAGAGCTGTTGTCTCGAGTTTTAGAAAATATGGTTTGCTAGATTCTTGGATTTTGTTTTCACTTAGAATCTGCTTGAAGGACCTAAAAATGTGGCTGACCGTTGCCTTTGTGTGAAACTAAGTAGTGCTGAGAAAGGTTTATTCTTGACCATGGGTGCTGTCAGAAATGTAATGGAGCAGAGTTCCTCCCACAGTGCTCCAAATATCTCAGCAGTCGTCATCTTCTTCCTTTTGCATCATATTAGTTCTGAGAAGAGTTTTAAGGTTTTTCCAAGGCATGTAGGAAAAATGTAAAGAAGGACTAAAGGCTTCCAGAAATATTATTATAGAAAAAATTAAGTTGGAAGGGACCTCCTATTCCCACCTCTGACTCCAAACAGAGCTGCCTTCACAGTTGCACAGTCCTTTTCCTGGTGCTGAATATACAGTTAACCTTCCTTGCTCTTGATACTCTTGATAAAAAGTACTTTATTTTCTATCCACCTTTCCAAGTCCACTGCCAGGGTGAGAGTCCCTGATTTTAGTCATTCACACAGATGCTGTGAATCTGACTTTAAGATGTGACTCTAAGAATTCTCTAAGAAAGATATCACTGTAGAGAGGAGTAAAGAAATGTTTAGCAAATAAAAATGGGAGGGCTCCAGTTAGACAGAGAGGTGTTAGGAAATACACAAGGGTTTGTGGGCATAATCGAGGTAAATTGTCTAAGGGGAAACAAAGTCAAAATTATGAGGGTTTTGTTAAAGTGAGAGGTATAAGATCACAGGAATAATTTTTTGCAATGAAATAATGCATTTTTCAGTAAGCTTTGCCATATTATCCCATTCTTTAGAAAGCAGTGGCTGTTAAGGTGTCCATTAAAATACAATATCACTTTAAAATTATATTACAGGATATCATCTAAAGCATACAAGAGTAATTTGTGTAAATGAAAAAAATACAGATAAAAATCAAACATGATTTCAGGGTAAATGCAGATTACAGAGATTTTACATACAATCAGGTAAGTATTTTAAATGAGTCATGTTATAAGGGATACTTTTTATTTGATGGTAGTATTGTGCAAATATTCTATATTCATTTTACATTAAGCACATCACTGTTTCCAGGTTTTCTGCTTATTAATGAAATAGTTTTAGAGCCATTAGGATGGCACTGATTTGGTATAGCTACTACAGGTGTTCACTTCTTATGCATTAAAATGAATGTGTTGTGCAATATCATGTAGACTTTCAGCAGGCATTATATGTATCTCTAGCATTTTTCTGTACATTTTCATCTGTAGCATTTTTCTTTTGAAGCGTTCTGCAGAAATAACAGGGATGGAAAATCTGAATTTAACTGCTGGAAGTTTTAAATTTTACATCTGGTGCAAGGTGATCTAATCCTATTTAAATCTGCTGTAAAAGAAATAAAAAGAATAGCATCACCAGAAAAAAGTTAACACACTCTCAGCACAACAATATTTTGGTCTTGCTTTTTGCCCCTTTTATATAAGGCACTAGCAGTTTCCTCAGCATGGCTATTACATGCTTATGTAGTTTTTTTTTCCTTGTCTTTCCTTTCATTGTTTACATATGAGTCTTTTTTTCCTCCTCATTTTACATACTCTGCAGTAACCTTATACTGGATAAGTATGCCTTGCTGTTCTTTTAGGCTGGTCTTGAGTTTATCATCCCTAAATGTCAACCTCCACCACAGTTTTTTGGGAAAATGTCTACTGTGACAATATTTGAAAGACAAAGAAATGAAAAAGCAGTGTATCAAAAGGCAGCTGCTTCCACTAATTCAGGGCAGCTCTTTTGTAGGTCTTTTTTAAAAGCTGCTGCTTGGTGTTGCTGCTCCTACTGTCTTTGCCACTGCAGC
Source organism: Acridotheres tristis (assembly GCA_037013685.1). NCBI lineage: Eukaryota > Metazoa > Chordata > Aves > Passeriformes > Sturnidae > Acridotheres > Acridotheres tristis. The sequence continues at coordinate 21,311,103 of CM072888.1, read as the reverse complement.
CACCAGCAAGCAAAGCTCTAGTTGCTTTTGCTGTTGCTGGGCTGGAATGTTCCAAAATGTCATGGGATGCAGTCTTGGTATGTCTGTGCAGCTTTAAGACTGATACTGACCTGTAGCTGAGATCTAGATATTAATTCTAGCCATATCAATTTTAAGTAGATATTTTCGGGTTTTGTTGATAATTTTCTGTAGGGGGATGTTATTAAGTGAAGTAAATTGTCAGAACTGACAGATACTTCTGGTGTTTACAGCTGCTGCTGTGGTCCCTGCCAAAGTACTTTTGAAATCTCCTACCTTTAGTAATGATAACTTGGCACATTTGTTGGCAATTAATTCCCTCCGTGTTCCCCAGTGAAATATAATTCATGGCATTAAGGATGTTGGTCAAGCTTGAGTCAAAGACTAATTGCAAGTCTTGAGTGTGTAATGCAATAATGGGAATGGATATGACATTCTTTGAGTTTCTGGAATCTGGGAGAAAGTTTTTTTGAGTACCACTTTAAAATAAGGCTGCACCATAGCTCATGAAAAGTCTCACTGATGAGGGGACACTAATTATTGCCTCTACAGAAATTTCAGTTAGTAACCATGATATTTATAGCAATTCCATCTGGAAAGTAAAGATTGTTTTCCAGTTATAAATGTAGTAATAACTTGTGAAAATATAATTTTGAAATGTAGCCAACAGCAAAGACCCAAATAATGAAAAAAAATTGTATTCATATAATACAAAATGATGTGAGATTCGTTTTTCTGTTGAATTTGTTAGTCCTTTCCATACTTCTGTATGCCATTCAAAAGTAATTCTCATAAAAAATAATTCATATGAAAGGAAATTTAAAAACTTCACATTTTTCTGTATTATAGGAATTGAAGGGAAGCAGTGCTTGCAAGGTATTCCTGTTTAGTTTTTTTATATGGTTGGATAATAACGATCATAACAGTTATCATTAAGTGTATTAAAAAGACACCATAAAGCCTAAAGATTAGATTTCATCTCTAACAGCTTTTGTGCTATACTGAAGTTGTAAATGTTTTTCCTTAAGGCTTCGAACGTGTCAGGGGAAATAATTTATTTTTTAAATTAAAAGGAGCAGAGAAGGGGATAATTAAGGAGTCCAGGAAAGGAAATTAAGATCCTGCATTTCACTGAACTGAAGCCAAATAATAGCTATTACAGAGCAGGTTTGGGAGCCTCAACTAATCTTATTCAATCAACTTAAAATTATCCATGGGATGGTTTTCAAAACTGCTGAAGAGACTTTAAAAACAGCATCAGAATGGGACAGACCATGGAATGCCATAGTGTGAATGTGCAGTACCTGTTTCTGCAGTGGGAATCTTCAAAGTGTTACCACTTATCAGTAAATCTAACTTTAATACCTTCTCAAATATTCCTAAAGTAATAGGGCAGTCATTCTTAAGAACATAAAAATGTTTTCTAATGCATTAATAATGAGGGTTAAACAAGAGGAAATTGTTCCAAGTTACTGTGCCTGACATTAAAATACTGACATTTACCTGCAATTATTGTTGCTGCAGTACTTATGGCCCAACTCATATTCAGCAGCAGGATCTCAGCAGCAGTGTTAGTTTCTTGTATATGGGAAGGATCAATATCTGAATGCTGCACTTTATGATTTAATTTCATTTTTAAAGGTAGAAAGTGGAAAATATTTCCCTGGTTTATCCTGATCTTAGGAAGATATTAAAATAGTTCTACTGATATTCCCAGAGAGAGAGACACTGCAGAAATATGTATTACATGTGCATAATACAAATTAGAAACACAAATTGCTAAAATAGGCAAATAAAAACTGCTGTCCTTTTTTGCTGAATCTGAAGGACTGTGATTATTTTTGGAATAATCTTCCAAAATTTACAGCTCAGGTTTTCACCTATACCCCTTTTCCTCAGATGTTTTTCTTTTAGTATTTTTTTCTCCAAGAATACTTTCATTTTCCTTCTGGCAGTATGGGGATGATGCCAGTTCAGAAGTTGCATCTTGTAGTTTTTAGCTGCTAAGAACTCAATTTAAACTGCTGTTCAGCAGTAGCTGTTAGCACAAAATCCTTCATACTGAAATATCTGGCCAGTGTTACTCCTTTTGTAATAGTTGTGGTAAAAGAAAAAGTGCTGTGATTGTGGTTCTATTTTAAATAGCTTAAGAATTTATACTTCTATTGCATATCCCTTAGGTTTATTCTGATATCAGTACTTTTTTTGAAGTTTGATGGCTGGCTACTCTTCCATCAACTTCAAAGTTTTCCAGACACCTTGGTTGCGTTAAGAAATTTTAAATAACATTTTAGTTCGAAAAATTCGAACTTGCAATAGATGTCCCATTTGAATCAAACAAAATGAATGCTGAAGGGCCTATGCTGTATGATACTTCCTACCAAATTTTTTCTGCATATCTCAATATATAGTCAATTCTGTGTGAGGTGATATCTGGAGACCTAAACAATAAGACCAGTGTTGATCAACTGTTGCTTATTGATGTTTATAAATGTGTTACAAAGATATAAAAAATTAAGGGGGAAGAAATATGGAAGTGACAAGTGTTATTTAGATTCTTGAGCCATTTTTTTCATGTGTATCACATTTCTCCTCACGGCTCTATTGAAAGGAATAATCTCATTCCTTAACATGCATCCTGAATTTTAGAGTGCTTGCTCTATTTCTAAAGTACAGCCCTGTTATTTAGTCTTCTAAAAGTGGAATTACTATCAGTCTATAGAAATAGCTGTATTTTGTATGCTGTGTTGTGAATGTAAGCTATGCCAGTAGATCTTTAGATGTAAATCCTTTTATTCCAGGAAACAGAACTCATGTTTTCCCACTTGGAGCTGCTGGCTTGGAGCTACTCAGTGCTACTGCTGCACTGAGAGGGAAGGGATGGGTCTAGGAGAGGCTGTGCATCCACAGCCTGGCTCTCCAGGTGCGCATCCTGACCCCAGCCTAGAACCAGGCAGGAGAGCTAAACACACCAGTTCTCTTTATTGTTCATGTAGTGGGAAAGCCCATATACCTTTGTTATAATATTTGTTGTTATCTAGGTGGTTCTAAAGAAAGCATCCAAAACAAGTGAAGGGGGAAAAGTAAGATTTTCTGTATTTTCAGCAAAAATTCTTTCAGAATTAAACTGCCCTACAGCCAGAGACCCCATCTAATGCTTTTCCTACATTTTACAACTATTGGTTAGTACATTGAAGGTTAGATATTTAATTGCACTGTGTTTCATTTGTGGTACAATTCTAACCTAAGACTGTGATTTATTTTTTTACTCAAATTATAAGTAATGGGGCAAAGCAGATATGAAAAGACATTATCCAGCTCCAGTGGCTTAAAAAATTAGTTTTTCTCCAACATATTACAAAGCAATTGTGAAATATAGGTATGCAGGTTCACATATTAGTAATGGACATATGCTTGTGCTTATTTTTAATTTGCTTTCCTATTTCAGTGCATTCTTTATGAAAGGAGAAAATTCTAAATGTGCATCATTAACAGCTTGCCAATCAGTGTCCTTACAGGGTTTTGTAGTTATGCTAAGCAGGATTTGTTTATGCTAAAAGACCACAGAAATCTAATCTTGATGCAGTAATTATTGCTGAAGGGTTTTCTCAAGTTTATCTCTCACAACTACTTATTCAAATATTTCCAAACACTGCATTTTTCTGGCACCTATATTAGAGCTGTCTTATTGAAAGAATTGGCTTAACTTCTACCTTTTCATTAATATTGGGCATTTAAGCCAGATTTTAAAAATGCTATAGAAGGGAACTGAAAACAATTTTTAAATTTGGAGCATAAACTGCACAAGTATTACTTAAATGTTTTTTAAAAATACAGTGCTGCTGTTCTAACTGCCACCCAAAACCTTTCTGAGTTCAATGATTTCTGAAAATATTCAACCCTTAATGAATTTTTGTCTTGGTGCACAATGGCAACTCCAGCTGTATAACAGAAAAATTCTATTCTGCAAATGAAATTATTTGACCTGGAGAGGAATAAATATCTTTGAATAAATGAGCCAGAGTTTTTGAATGTGTCATCTCAATTTACAGACCATGCAACCTAAAAGTATAAATATTGGGAGGACAGATCAAGGAATCGGAATATACAAGCAATGTGATTAGGATAATTATTAATGTCTATCTGTTAGTAAATTATAAGTACATATTATTACCATTATTTTATAACAAAAATAGTAGTAATTTTTTAAAAATAATTCCCCCTTTGCATTTTAACAAGGATTTCCATTGTTAGAAGGCACTTTGGAACTGTTGGTGCTGCAGAGATTAAATTTTTTTCCTAATTCCCCCTAATATGCATTCAAAAGATGATTAGTGTAGATGTTATAAGTGTAATAAGCATTGCTGAAGATTAGTCTATTCTAAACTATTAAAGCTCTTAGAAAGCCTAATTACCTTAGTAACCTTAAAGGTGCAAGAAGTGTCACTATGTTAAGATAATTCTTGTGATAATTTGCTCTGTGCAACATCTTCAACGTTGATGGTCAGCAGATTTTAAATTATGTTTCAGATACAGTTTTTTTATAAATACTATTCATGTTTGATAAAAGGAAATGTTAAATAATCAGTTCAAGGAAATAATACCCAATAAAATTGGTACCAAAAAATCTAATACTTTTTTTGATCTCATAGTTTTTGAACAGATATGCGATCAGATCTTAAAATCATATTGCAATCAGTTTATTCACAGGAAGGCAAACTAATTTCTAAATAGGATGTTGTTTGAAGGTTTACACTCGTAAATAAACCCTGAATATTCTGGATTGTGAGTTCTTGATATATCTTTACTTCAGAATAAAAGCTTCTAGAATTATTTGGATGTATTTTATGTAAAATGAAACTTGTAATCAGATGAAATAACATCAGACAAGGTAATAGCAAAATATAATGCTCTGATCTTGCTTTTTTTCCAAAATTCAGGAGAAAATAGGTACAAAAGAATAAAATGCATGTACAACTGCTGTGACGTGTACCAGGGAATGTCCTTCTATTATTTTGTGTTGTTAGATACCTTCAACTGCAAAAACCCAAAGAGACATAACAAATATCAAATGAAAAACCAAATAAATTATTCATTTTGGAAGCAGCATTATTTTTATTTCCTAGGAACCTTTCATAAATGGTAACTGCTTCGGTTACTTCTGATGACTTTCTAAGTGAATACAGGTTTATAAAATGATTCTTAACTGACATTTAGAATTTGATTTTTAATAGGTAGCATCTAGTATGTGATGAATAAAGTAAATGTTTCTCATTAATGAGTGGAATGGATCCTCAGGCTGAATGTACATGGGTTTTTCCTTTTCTTCTTCTTTTATTGTTGGAAGATGCCAGAAACACTTTAAAATGAGATTAATAATATATTTTTGATTATTTTCATACTTCTATTGTTACTTAACTGTATAGAGTCTTTGTCAATGAGATAAACCAGTTTAGCTAGAGGTAGTGAAATGCATATGACAGCTTCCCTAGCTGGACAGCTCCATTCTTTCTTAGTTATTTAAAAAAAACCCATGTGAATACAAAACTTTTAAACTACTTATGTAAACCAGAGATTATTTTCTGGGTTATGATGGAGTTTCTCCTTTTGGGGAAGTTTAACTTGTAGGAGAATGGACATTCATTGATGCTAAGGTGTGTGACAATGCTAAGTATGGAAAATTTCCGGTCATGAGTGATATGGTTGGATATACTTTGTAAAGGCAGAAAAGCATCTGTTTGAATTCAAGCACAGATATATTTTCAGAAAGCTTGGTCTTTAAGGGGTTTCAGAAGAAATTAATCTGTTCTCTACAGCACTTGGTGTCCTCTGGCTCAGAAGGTAACCTTTTTTAGTTCATCCTGGTATTCATTACTAACGGTATCTATTTATTTTCTGAGTTACATGCTCTTTTTGAACTATGATGAAACTTCATGAATGTCTCACAGTGAAGTAAATCTTTCCTGAGTGTCTTGGTGTACCTCTATTCTGGCTGCAGCTGTTTGCAGTTTTGATTATTCAGGTCAGAAAACTGGCTAGGGAAAGCTTCTGCTTCCTTCCACTTTGTACAATTGGCTTAATGTTCCTTGAAAACCAGTGAAGGATGATGGTATAATCATCCTCAAACATGTCCTAGGATTGAATTAAGACATTTTCAGGGTAACACAGAAGCTGAAAAATGCTTGTGTGTCCTGTCTTTTATGCATACGCTTTATTTATTGTTCTTTTTTACTTCATCACAGCAGACTACTTGCAAGATTTTCCATTCTGAGTCTACCCTATAGTTTCCTCAAATTAGCAAAGGCTCTTCTTCAAATTACTTTCAACCATCCTCTTCTTGGGTAGGTTTGTTTGCATATGATGAAAAAATCTTTTTCCACACTCTTGTGAGGAATTCTGGTGCATCGTTGCAAACAATTTTTAATAGGGTTTTATGTTTCTGCTGAATTAAAATTTAATTTACTTTTATTGTAATATGTAGAGGAACCAGTTTTCTTTTGCCAAGCAAAGAATTAGTATTCCTTGTAAAACTTTCCTCTAGTTACTAATGTACTTGTGTTAACTCTGTATTGCATTAAAATATTTCTCTGTATAACTTTGAAAGAATCATTGATTCCATATGTTCTTTTGTAAAACTGTTTTTTCTTACACTCTCAGGGACTGAACTATGTGACATTGGTGGTGATCTTCACTGGAGTCATTAGATCCATGTCTTGACAGTGCCTGCAATTTTTTTCTATCTACTTTAGGATACATTCAGGCTTATGAAAAGGCTTAATTCTATGTTCTGAAGTTCATGGGAAAATCAAAGCATGAATGGTGATAATTCTTTAGTTCTTTCTCATTTTAAACTCAGGAAAAGACCATCTGCAGTAGATGAGTAGCTGCATTTCAAATGGAAATTTAGGTAAATATGGGTGTTGTAAATGTTAAGATGGGAAATGTTTTGTCCTGATGCTTCTAGTGATGCCCTGTCATCTGCAGTAATTCCTGTAAGTAGTGCTATTGGAGCTATTCATGGTGAAATTTGTTCCAAATTATGATTAAAGCTGGAAGCTTGTGACCCTGCATCATCTTTTTTATAATTGTTTTTCTATGTCCTTGGTTTTAATCATCTGTTATTCAATATCTGAATGTACATTCAAAGCTATATTGTATTCAGTTACTCAAAAGTAAATTCTTTACTTTTTTAATCCCTTAAGGAGATCTTATTACTGAATTTATATGAGACAATAATTCTCTTATGTCTGCATTTGTGGTGGACAAATCCCTGTATTTCTCCATCATATGTTATTTGTGACTACAGGATTGCTCTGTGGGGATCTCTGCAGTGCATTTGATGTTTTTACAGAAGCCCTCAATGTCAACATTTCATTTTTCTCCAGGCTTCCAGGATCTGGAGGTTTCCAAATCTTTGTTAGATGGGTTATCAAATACTCCTGTGTTGAAATCCATTTCCATTGATATGTGTATATACTGGTGGCTTGGAATTCTGTTAATGTTTACTTTGTGTTTTTTCTGACTTAGGTGCAGAAGAAAGTTTGAATCCATGGTAAATTTTGATTGCTGAAATAATTAAAGGATGGACTTATCTGACATTATCAGATTTTTGTCTTTAAAGGCTCACACATGAGGTTAACAAAGGATCATCTTTTCAGATTGATTTGAACTAACCTTACCTTTGTGCCCTGCTGGGCTGTGCAATCCCATTGACTATGATAAGAAGAAGACAAAGATGGAAAAAGCCCCAAACAAATCTGTGTCTCTTCCCAGCTGTAGTATCTATCATTAATTCCTTTTTTTTTTTTGCATTTATTTGGCTACTAAGTCATTGCATAAGTGATTACCAGCAGTAGGTCAGGAGGCATAACTGTGTCCTTCCTTGTCTTCATTTTGACATTAGCATTGTCTTTTGAAACAAATGGCAACTCCCAAGTATGGTTGTTTGTTGTGTACATATAAAAAAATCTGCACATTGTTTGTCCATATGCCTGTAATAGATACAATGCGATGTTTTTGACACAGAGTCTTCATTTAGTTGAAGGTGTATATAGCTCAGATCTAGCATGGACCACAAAGATTTGGTGGTGTGTGTTTGTGAGCCTTTGTCTGTTGTGGATTTATTTGTGTGAATTGTTTTTGTTTGTTTGTTTTACCAGAGTATGTTGCTGCAGTATGTTTTCCACTGGCCACATGACACCACCTGTGTAATATGGAGTTTGTTTGCAGGGGTGCACTGAATTGCACCTATCTAGATTCTAGTACTTGTTATCTTTCTAACACTGAAAAAAAAGTAATCTGTTAGAGCTATTAAGAAAGTGGAGAATTAATTCAGCCACAACATGTGGCTATTGGAATATGCTTAAAACTTACAACTAAGACTGCTTTATTATTTTCATAAATAGCTTTCCTCATTTTGTCTTCTCCATTTTCCATTTTTCAATTCAGAAAGTGACATCAGCCAGTTGCTTTTTGGGGGCATCCACTGAGGACTCATAGTCCTCTGTGTGTTTGTTTTTTAAGGAAGGGATCACAAATGTGCATTTTATAATACACTTTGTTTTGTAAACCCTTTAATTTTTTAAAGTGATGAGCAAAGTTTTCAACACCATGTAATTTAAAAATAGGTGTAGATTATGGAAAGGCATTTGTGTATTCACTGGATCTCAGTAGTCATCCTGCTGCATAAAGCTGCACATGAATTTCCCAGGGTTGCTCTGCCTTGCTACTTTTAGCTAAGGGGCAGATTTTTGAGTTATATTTGAGTAGAGTAATTACGTTTGAGGTAATCTTTAATGGGAACTAAACCACTACTGAAATAAACTTCTGGCAGGAGGTAATTTCTGATCTCTCATTGCATCATGTGTTATTCAATAACTATATTAGTTGCTATTGTCCATTATTCTGAAATCTTTCTCTGTTTACTTCATGATAAGATGAACATTTCCCTCTAAAGAAGACAGGAAAACTCAAAACTTGGGTTTATTTACAGCATGCAGAATATTTGTCAAGGGTTTATATGTATTTCAAGTGAATCTAAATAATTTTTGACAAGTCAAAAATTGTATTCACTACAAGGAGAGAAAATGGCACTATATAAAATCATAACATCACAGTAGAGTATGATGAGAGCTTATAGTTGTAGAGTAAATAATTTTATTTCTTTGTAAATGAAATTCACAGTACACTATCTCTTTCTTAACTGTGTTTTCCACTCAAGTTATTTTGTAAGGATTAAATTAAATTCATTCCAGGATACATGCTTTCAGAGATTGCAACAGTTCCTGGTCGTTTGAAATATACCATTACTTTCTTAGCAGTGAAAGAAAAAGTTGAAAAGACAGTTTTCCACCTCATTGCTTCTTTTCACAGAGGTACTCGTACTTCAAGTGCAGGATTTTATTGAATACAAATTGAAGTGAACGTATGTCAGAATGAAAATTGCAAAATCGAGTGGTGCTGTGCTTTGCTCTTTGCAAGGGTGGAGAAATATTGTCACCACTGTGGTTACTGAGAACGCAGGCAGAAAGTTTGTGAGATTTGAGTAGTATCTGCATTTAAAGTAATATGAAAGAATAGTCCTTCCTCTACAAAATCCTTTCCAGTGTATGAGTTTTACTTGCTGCAGAAGTAGTAGACTCAATTGTGACAATCTGTCTGACCTTTCACAGCAAAAATGGGAAGCTTTGGGAAGATGCAAATCTCCAGCTCTCTATTCCTAGAGATGACCAGATGAACACATTGCTTTGTGTCATTGCTAAGAGAAGTGAAAATAAATATAAATACTGTTGTAGGCCATCTAAGGATACTTAGATGTAGTGGGTTTCTGTTTTCTTCTCTTACATAATAGGATCTTTTAAACTGAATTTCATTTTAGTGCTCTCATTCAAGAGTTATCTCACATTCTGAACAGCATAGGTTGCCAATACTGTTTTAACTGGTTGGTTGAAGGCACAGAACTCGAGATGTCTGCAGGAATTCTCCCAGCATTTTGAAGACATCTGTTCCTGTGTAGAGTAGAAGGCATATCAGAATAAATAATCAGTCTTTCCTATCTGAAAGTACAGAGCAGAGCTCAGGAAAGTGTTTGAAAAGGTACTCAAACCAACTGTAAAACACTTTAATCTTTGTTTCTAAAAGTAGTGTGCACCATTAAAATAAAAAAAAAAGCAAACCATAAAACAACAAACCCTTTTACAATGCTTTACAAAGCTCAGTATTTTGGAAGAGAAGACAAAAGATCCATGCTGTGAGTACTTTTGCTATTATAATTTTGCTTTTTTTAAAAGAAGTAAAAAATCCAAGACTGTGTGTGTGTATGTGCATATTTTTAGTTTGAAACATAACTCTCATTTTGCTAAACTCCAATAGGAAAAGATTAGAGACAAAAGGCTTTTGAATCTCAGAACCTTTATTCCTGGCAAAAGTAAGCCCTTTCTTTGGTAGATCTCACAGAAACTTTCACTTCAGACTGAAATTTCTTATATATATATATATATATCTCAAGGTAATGTTTACTTCGTTTTTAACTTTCCCATGAGTTATTTATTGCAGTGGTTGATGGAAAGATTCATGGATTTTATTCCTGGAAAGGCACAGAATTAATGAACTGTCTGATATGCTTTTTAAATTTTGAGGCCTGTCCTTCTTGGGCGTGAGACAACTCTTCACTCCTCAGAATAGCTTCCTGAAAATTGATGTGGTCATTGAATTCTCCTCAGGTTTAGCCAAATGTTACCTAGATTTTTGGAATGTAGAGTTGAAGTGGCTGCATTATCACAGGATTTCTTCATCTTTGATTCTCTATGGGTTTTAATGCTCCTCTGAAGACTCTTTCATCTTGCAAATAATTTCTGGCAAACCTATATAATACATTTTCTATTTCCTACAATGGATAAAAGTGTATGAAGCAGTAATAGATAATATTAGCTGGGGTTTAGTAGAGTTTTCCTGTTTTTTAAAAATTATTTTAAATGTTGTTTGGTATGCAAACCTAGAATCTCCCAGGCCCTAAAATGCTATCTAGGGAGAGCACTGAACCTTTAAAACCCATTGAATACACGGGTGTTTTTATGGCATTTGCCACTGGTTAGAGTGGTGTGTTAGGCGGGTTAAGCCTTCCTTATCTTATTCCTTTCCTCTTTTCCTTTTCCCTCTTTGTCTATAAATATGAGAAAATTTAGAACTAAAAGTCACTGGTTATATCATATTGAACATCAGTTACTTCCAAAGAAATGATCTGTGAGGTCTACAATGTTTGTCTCGGTCTCACAGTCTGTTTTTCTTGCATGTATCTCTTGCCATACATATTTAGACAGACATAGAGGCAATTGCCTTTGAGAATGTCTTAGAAAATTCTAGTTTCAGGATTGGCCTCTTTTTCCTCATATGGAAAACAATGTTTAATTTGGCTTACAAAGTTCCCACTGAACTGAACTGATCTTTGGGTGATCACTGATTCTGCTGGGGAGATTTAGCTTATCATCCATGGTGATCTGTGTAAAACCTTGTAGAAAATGTGTGGCTGTGGCTGGTCTGGCTGCTCTGGCTATAGAAGGGCTGGAAACCACACAGCAGCTTCAGCTCCAGATCAGACTGTTGCTTCAAATTCCTTTGTCATTGCAGATTGGCATCGATGACTTCTTTTCACACCACAGAAGGTTTTCTTGGTCTTCTTTTGCATTCAGTCATGACTGGAAATGTTTCTGTTGTAATTTTTTCTAGAGACCTCACTCATATTAATGGTCAAGACTATCACTTAACAAATTTTGTGGTTCCTTTGGATCTAGTTTCAGTTCACAGGAGTAGCTAGAGAGTGATAAATTCCAGCGGCTCTAAATAAAAGACCACTCTCATTGTGAGATCAGAAACCTTGTTTTGGAATTCCTAGTCTGTATAAGAAGCTTCTAACTTTTTTTTTCCTAATTAGTATTTCATGGATCTAAAGGTTAATTTTATCAGCCTTTTCTGTGCATCCAGACTCTATATTTGTAAATGGAATTTCTTCTAATGACATTTAGTTAGAGAAATCAGCAAACCTTTTACATCACAATAAAACTTCACTATTTATCCTAAGTAATTATTCAAATGTTTACAATATTAAATAGCTCTACTCATGCCAATCCCATGACAATTCAATGTTATTTTACAATAGTGCAGGAGCATTAGTTTTTGTTTCTTGCATGAATTTAGCATTTCAATGTAAAGCATTCTTTATTCTGTGGTCCGTTGTTTTACCTAATTCTATATAATTAAGCAAAAAATATGTGATTATTATTCTCTTTAAACAATTCTACACATTTTTTATTCCAGCGGATTTTGTTCTTCCTTAGAGAAAAGTTTCTTACACATTGATGTAACTTTGTAATGCTCATCTATTTTGTCTTTGAAAAACATCTTTTTATCTAACATCAGGCAAAAACTCAGAGCAGCTTCTGAGCTGTTGAAAAGCATGACTATAAATCTACAAGAGCATAATTTGCAGAAATCTTCTTCTTTATCAAGAGAACAAAAGGAAAAACGAATTAGGAAAATATATTCTCAGAAATTGCAAATGTTATGCATGGGAGACTTCGATGTATTTTCCTTTTTGTTGGTTAGTGATGCTATTTACAACAATAAGAAAGAAAAAGAATCAGAAAGGTTATTTGTGCTTCTTTATTGGTGTACTCATAGCTGATTACATGAAATGTCAGAATAAAGAGAAAAATTTCACTCCCCTATGGAGCTCTTATTGTTTTTTTAACAAGATTAATGACAGATATGCTATCAGCTAAGTAATTAAAGTTTCTTTCAGAAGGGTGTAGAAATGAAACAAAACTATAAGCATCTAAGAAAGATAATTCCATATTTAATTTAGAAAGAAGCTACATCCGTGAACAGCTTCTAATCAACTGGAGATAAAATACCTCAACAGAACTAAGTTGTTGACATACTTTTTCTGAAAGTAAGTTTGTAAGGATTTTTTTTTACTGAATTAGGCTAATTAAGTAGGAGAAAATGCACGATTAAATTATGTGCAAGGCAATGCACAGTTTGTGTGTAATTTCTAATGAATATAAAGTATGACTTGTTAAGTTTTTAAGACAGTAGCATATACATTTCAGTCATCAACTCTGTATGCTAAATATTATGCAACATTATATTTTGCAAGAATTTTGTTAATAAAATTCTAAGTCTGTACTTTTTAGATATTCAGCCTAATTTGTCTTTATAGTGGAGTTGCTGATTCCTTTTGAAAGGTTATTTCCACTTATGTTAGAGTGAAATAAAAAAAAGATCTAACTGTAGAAAATTGTATTTTCATTTGCAGAAAGAGGTTTATTTTTTATGTGTGTAAAACTTGGGGAGGGGTAGGCTTGAAAGAAAAGAAACATTTAGAAGCCTTTTTCTGTTGTCTTTGGCTAACTATTTAGGAAGTCTGGAAGCATTTGTGTCAAAGTTCTGATATATGTAGCATCATTTGTTATTTTCATATGTACAAAATTTATATTTCAGTGCTTCTCTGCATGTTCCATTGTTCTATCATATAAAACACAGTCTCTAAGCTTCCCATGCAACATAGAAAATTAATGAATAATTAAATTAACAAATTGATATTGTGGGTCATTCATTATTTTCCATAATTAACTCCTGCTCAGGAAATCACAGTAGAAAAAACTGATAGCTTTCTGACTCTATTGACATTCCCTGTTATTCACTAATTCTGGAATTCTTTCCACATGTGACACTTTAATATCTCTACTACACTTATTTTGGAATCTAGAAATATACATGGATTAAAAAACTGTAGTCTCGCCCTACAATTTTTTTCAACTTTTAACTTTTTTTCCAAACATACAGATTCTGTGGGTTTACACTGATGTGGATTGGAAGTTAGACCTTTCCTGGTATTACCCCTCTTTCAAAATCCAGGTTTGTTTTGCCCTTGTGAGTCCACAGTCTGTCAGTGGTTTCTGGATGGTTCTTCTCTGGACTTTCTATCATACAGAATAAACTTTCTCACCATCTGAATTTCAGCTCCTCATAAATTTTATGAACAGCTAAAATGCATTTCTTTCACCTTTTCTTATTTTGTTTCTCCGTTGTTACTTATTTGACTTTGTGTCAGTTATGCTGTGCCAAAGAAAATATTATATTTATTCGTGTGTCCTATGCTAATCAACATATTTAGCATGGAAGTCTTTGCCTTGAAAACTCTGTACTGCTACATGTAGATAAGATGCTGTCTGTGGGTATTCAGCTTTTCCATTCTGTTTTCCATCCTTGCTTAGACTAATGGTGAAAATATTTAGAAGTGAATGTCAGAAATAACATCAAAATCCATTTGCATTGGAAGATCAAATGAGTTCATTAAATGTGCAGCTTTTCTTCCTGTAATCAAATTGCTGCTGCAGCAAGGCTCGATGCTCTCTGTGGTCTGAGAAAAGCAAGATGGAACACTATTGGAGTGAATTTTAATGTGAGATCAAAGCTAAGAAAAAAGAATACATATACGTGATTTTTATTTTCTTTGTATAAAAATAACACTGGGGTTATTTAATACATTAGAAGGAAAAGTAGGAGTTACAAACATGTATTTCCATATTGTATTGAGAGGATATTGTGACTTACTGAACAGAGAGAAATGTTAACATCATTTAAGACCAGAAAGATGTTCCTCATGTGGCATTACAAGTCTGACAAGCTTTAATTTTATAAAAATAAACTTGAAAGAAACTCTTACAGATATTTCTCCATGTTTTAAATCTTATTCTCTACATAATCCATATCAGAGTGTTTGTAATTTCACTACACAGAAAAATAAATTGTATACAAATATATTACTTTTAATTGATAAGGAGCATTTAGAATCTAGCAGGAAATTTTCCTTATTTAACAGGATTTGATGGGCCCTTTGTGATTGGATTCCAAAATTAGTAAATTGCAATAGAAAATGTTTCTGCCAGTATTGCGAAAGATGCAGTATCACTGTAAAACTCTTATTTTATTCACGTGAAATACAGAAAGATCAATAGAAGAAAGATTTTACCAACTTGAGAAAAATATTACCATAATTTTTTTGTCATTGCAATTGATTTCATGTGACAGTGTCACAGACAACAGCATTACCTGGAATTATTTTTCCATTTCTTATTGCAGTATCTGTGTTAATGTAGATCCTGTTCCTAGGAAAACTCCACTATACTGATGAAAAATTTCAAGTGATTTTTCTTGAGTTCAATAAGTTATTTCAAGGATCCTTTATATTTACTGTCACATTTATCGCTTTAGTCTGACCATGTCTTGCTTTAGTGCTTTTTTTTCACCTTTTGTGAGTTTCTTTGGCCCTGTCCCTGCCCCTTTCCACGTTTATATCTTTGTGTGATAAGGTACAGTAACCTCTACTAACCCATCTAAGGAAGCCAGCAGAGTTCATAGCATGTGATCATGTCATAATTTAACTCTCTCTTTCTTATATTAAGCCCTTTAGGTTTTGGCATAATATTTTTTTTCCAGTCCTTCAACTATCCTCCAACCTGTCCCCTGAACCTGCTCCAAGCTGCTATCAGCACCTGTTGAATTCCAGAGTCCAGAATGATGGAATCTAGCTAGGGAGAATTCCCGTGTCTAATGTGAATGCAACAAGACTTCTGTACCCCTGCTTCACCTTTGCCTGCTAGACGTATCTAGGGGTTTTCAATTTAATTCTCAGGTTGGCCACTATGTACAGCTATAGAGCACATACTTTCACTCTTTAAAATCTGCAAAGGGAGTCCAAGCTCCATGAACTTAATAGTGAGACTCCATTGATCTGAAGTGTTGGCAGGTAAAACAGAAAGCTGGGAATGAATAATTTCTAAGTATCATCAGAGAGCAGTAAGAGTGTGAGAAAATGTGAACACTGATTCTGCTTTCGTTTTAAAAGGAATGTTGTAAGTTCATTTTTTTTAAGGAATCTTCCTTTAATAAGAAACACTTTTACTTTGAATATAATTAAACTGTTATCAAGGACAGAATTACGGAAGGAAGATGACAGTGTCCAAAACACCTCAAATTTAAATTCTAGTCTTCACTTTTAAAATAATGAACAAGAACATTTTTGACAGATAAGATCTCTTTCTAATTTTGCTGCTGAAAGAACACTACTGTAAGTGGATGTATGTTTTGCTCCACTAATGAGTCTTTAACGTGAACAGTTGTGAAGGAAATACGAAAATCTGATGCTACCTTGGAATTTTTTCAAGGATGTGTGTTTGTGTGTGTATGAAAATTACACAGCATACAAACCTGAGACTGAGATTGGTGGTCGTGAGGGGAGAAAACACTCTGATTTAATAACAGAGAATAACAAATAAGACAATAATATATTTTTTCTGTGGGAGAGTCATGTCATGGCAAACATCACAAAAACATTGTGTTTTATGTCCAAAGAAGATAACTTTTATGAATCTCTAAATAGTTTGGTTATCTCTTACTGAGAGAAGATTATTGTCTTAGAAAAGTCTAAGAACTTGTTCTGTTTCCTTCTGGTGCTTTCCTTTGCTTTATTAATAAAACAGGAAACTCACCTGTGTCAAATAGTATGCTGAAGAAAGTCAGCTGTGTAAGAACCACTGAGAGCATGAGGGTGCTTGATCTACCCAAAACTTCATCAAACCAGCTCAAAACTCACCTTTGTAGGGACTTTGCTTTCCTTTCACCTGCTAATTTTCTGTAAACTAGAGCACTGAGGAGTTTTTAAAAATGTGCAGAGTAATATTTGATCAAAAGTGATACAAATGTCTTTTGGCTTCTTAATCTCACGGTGACTCTTTCTAAATAATTTAGTAGCCTTCTGCATAGTTTCTTTTTCAGTGCTGAATACAGCATATTATTTTTTCTACTTTAAAGATTGCTCTATTGCTATTCCTTAGTACTTTATTACATGTAATAATGTATGGGATCATGTTCTTGGTGTGCCAGCCTTATAAAAAATTCCTGCTGCTTTCGACAGAGAAAAGACTTGCTATGTGAGGGATAATGGGCTGGGATTTAGTTTGTCAGCTGTTGGATGCTGAAGTATCTTAATTTTTACATAAATTTGGGATATACATAATTCTCCTGTTTGTCTATTGTAATTTGAGGATGAAAATAGAAAATTTGTTTACCTGACTCTGAAAGTTTAAAATTTATTTTAGTTTGATTTTGTTGTTTGTTGTTTATAAGTGCTGCTGAAAGTGATTGACATCCCATTCTTGGAAACTAGATGCACACAAAACACTGTGATAGTAATAAGGTACTATTGATATTTCCTAAATCTGCTGCACCTCACAGATTAAAAAACAAAAACGTATCCTTATTCTGTGAAAGTGAAAAAAAATTAGAAAGAATGAAGAAAATACAGTGATTTGCAAAAAGAACATTCAACTCTTTTGCAACAAGTAAAGATATATTTAATAGGAAAAACTAAAAAATGCCTAAAAAGGCCTCTGCTAAAGCATGAATAACATAATTTGCCTTGAAAATAGATACAGACATCAAATTAGTGCAAAAATTATAAAACTGATATGTTTAAGGATAAACTGTTAAAGATCCTCCCTGCTGAAGACATTTATTCCTCCCAGTAATTTTTCTCTTGTATTATTTCCGGGAATGAATTTAGCCTTTGTTGGTAGTAGAGGGAATATTATGGTTTCATACTTTAGTGCAGTAACGTTTACTACCTTTCTGAAGTGCAGTTCTTAAATCACCATGCATGCAAACAATAGTGCTGTAATAAAAACTCTCAAGTTTTAAGGCACTCTTAAGTGCCTCAAATTTCGTATTATGAATTATAAATGTTTAGCTATTATGAATTATAAATGTTTAACTGTCTGTAGTTGCTACATAAATATAACAACTTTTTTTTATATGGACAAAACAATTCTACCTGTCTGAAGAACCATCTTTTTAATTCTTGTAAGTGGATTTGTACTAGTTTACATCAACTATCCTTGCTATAATGTCCCTTCTCTTTACCTGCAGGTTTATCCCTTATGTGCTTCCAGACATCAGTGTTTAGATGGCTATAATGGGTCAGCCATGCTCCTTAATGATAAAAGAGCAGATAAAGGGTTCCAGCCAGAAATATGCAAAAGACATCCTCTTAAAACATACTCTTATTCAGTGTTGCCTAAAAGATGAAAGCAACTCCGCTGACCCTTGATTTAGATAAAGACGTTGAATGAAAAAAAACTCAGAAGGAAGATCCAGGTTGGTTCTGAATGGATACAAAGTAATTGTCTGTATTTGTAGAATCTTATTTTGAAAACAGCCAATTGTTGTTTAAAATACTCTCTTTTAGAAGAGACTAAGTGGTGAAATAAGAAGTAGTTTATGAAATATTGATTGCTTTTTGACCAGAACAATGGCAAGGAATGTCAGTGAGACTGATATGCTATGTCATGTAGGAAAAGGGGGGTTGCTTCATCCATACTGTGATTTTGGAATGGTACTCCCCAATTTAGCGCTCCCACTGAGACTCTCCAAACCGTGCTGCCTCTTGCTTACTCCATCCCCTCCTGCTGTGGCAGGCTGGAAAGGAGAACTGGAGGCACAGAAGGTGAAAATCATGGGTTGAGATTAGAACAATTTAATGAAAACAACGAGAGCAAATGATTCACACGTGATTGCTCAGAACCAGCATTACCCCACTGCTCCCTTCCAGTATCTGAAGGGGGTTTAGAGGGAAGCTGGAGAGGGACTCTTCATCAGGAACTGCAGTGACAGGACAAGGAGTAATGGGTACAAATTGAAAACAGGAACTTTAGCTTAAATACTGGGAAGAAATTCTTTACTGAGAGGGTGGTGAGATACTGCACAGGGTGCCCAGGGAGGCTCTGAATACCAGCCAGAAGTATTCAAGGCCAGGCTGGATGGGGCTCTGGGCAACCTGGTCTAGTGGAAGTATCCCTGCCCGTGGTAGAGGGATTTGGGACTAGATGACCTTTAAGGTGTCCATTCCAATGTCTAAACATTCTGTGATTCTCTGTTTTGTCAGGAGAACTGGCAGGATTACTGTAATATATAAAGGAAGCTCTGTGAGAATAATGTTTGGCCTAAAGGACTGAGATAAAGTAAACAGGTTTTTCTGAAATGTTTGAGCAGCCCATCCACAACATTTTATGAAATAAATTTGCTATGCCAAACTCCAGCTCTGGCAGACTGCTTTTCAGGAAAGGAAATAGTCAGGATTCTATCTCCATCTTCAGCTATTGCCTATGAATTCAAGGCACATGATGAAAGTCATGCAGCTCTTGCTATCAGTACATTTGTCAGTGCTGTGTGTGATGCAGTGACTGCAGATGATCTTGAATTCTATGTAAAGTGATTCTATAATTTTAAAATAATCTATTCTGTAATACCAGTTCTATGTGATTATCACACAGAAAATCTGTAAATTCTTTTTCCATTCAGTTTTGAACAGGTTATCTTATGATGCAGGTAACTCGAGTAAACATATTCAAGGACATCTTGTAATTTCAAAGGCATGCAAGTTTTCTGAAGTACATTTTGTATACATAAAATATAATTCTTACTTTTCTGGGCACACTGTAAATCTTTTTTTTCCCCCAGCTGTTTAGTTTTATGAGGATTGCTAATATTTTGGGACCACTTAAATAGGTGTGGTGTTTAATTTTCTTTCTATTAAGAAGTGTGTTTTTATAGATAGTAAGGGTCCCCAGAGTGTCAATTATCCACCCATTATACACCAAAGTGAAATTTAAACTGTTAATTTTCTTCCATATAAACCAGAGTTGTCTTTCACGATTTTTAATTTTCTTCTACTTTCATATAGCAGTCCCATTAAATTCATAGAAATGTGACTAGATATTTTTGCCCTAAGGTAAAGATATAGCTTTGCTTTTTTTTTTTCACTTTGAAAAATATTACAGAGCTTGAAAATAAAACAGCCCTCATAAAACAAACAAGAAAGAAGACCTGAAAAGTACTGTTTGCTTTGACGATAGTGTTTCTAATCTGGGGTCAATTTGAGAAAATCCATTTCATGTTTTCTCAAATTGTCTGAGAGTCTTCAAATGCCACATCTGACCAAAGCAGGATATGTCAGGAAGTTACTCAGATTATTTTCATTAAAAAATTTATAACAGAAGACTTTGCAAACCTAATAATCAATCCAGTCCAATAATAGAATGGAAAGTAAAGGTGACAGTCACTGAACCTTTGCCATACCAAATGTTTTTCACTTATTTCACAAAAATAATTTATATGACTTTTTTTCACTGGCTATAATAGACTCATTCACACGTGCAAAGGGAGCATTCAAATGAGAGAACTGCACTCAGAAAATGCTGTATCAAGTCTTCACCTCTACTGAGAATAACGCAGACAAAGCTTATTTTTGATCTGGTCGTATTGCTTAGGAATAACTGGCTAGACAGAAGCAAAGCTTGCTGAAGTTTCTTTTCCCCCTAATCTCCAAGTCCAAATTGTGCAAGTAGTTGTAGTCCTTTTCCGCTTGTTATGGTGTTCAGACTCTTCCCGTGGTTTCTAATCTGTATGAAAGGACAGATGGCTGTAGCAGTGCTTCCAGCAAACCTCTTCAGTCTCTCTCAATTGTCCTCTTTCACTTCTTGCTTTCTCCCTTCTCTTTCTTTCTAGTCTTTTCTTTTCACCTGCCCAGAGGATTCAAGTCTTGAATAGGAAATGGAATATGCTGTATTTTAAATCATGGACTGTTCTGTGTTTCTGACATTCAAATGTAAGAGAAAGGACCTGTGTCCAGCAGCCATTCTCAGGTCTGAGAGGGGCATCAAATTTAAATGCAGGAATACAACGTGTGGACAGTTGGTTTGGATGTAATTGGCTGTGTATCAGATTATCCCAAAGGAAAGATAGCTGTCATCTGTAATGAAGATAATTTTGGCAAGAGGGAGACAGAAAGAAGGGGTATGAGTGTTATTTACTTGAGAAAAAGAAAACAGATTATAAATGAATGAAAGAGGGTGAAACATGTCCTAACAGAAATTCCTCCATTGAGTCTTTGGTGTTTGGCATATGATAAAGCTATCAATTTTTCTTTCTAGCTTCATTTAATTGATCCACAAAGATATCCCTCCATGTGTTACAGGATATTTTTAAAGTTTTATGGATTTTTGAATTTGTTTTGTGGAATTTGATTTTTGTCTGCTTAGCTATAGGTTAGCACAGCATTAAGTCAACTATTTTTCAGCAAATGCAACAGTAAGATGTCAGTTTTCCAAGTATTTATCACAAGATTTTGGAAGCATAATAGCAGATCTATATTTCTGATTCAATCACAATTAATTTTCTTTGGTGCTTTCCAGACTTTGGGGAATTTGCATTTTATGATGAGTTTAGTTAATCTGGGCAGCATTTGAATGCTAGGAGGCATCTTTCTGATGTGATTTCTTTCTGCCAGTGTATATCAAATTGATTAATGATTTATTGTATAAATGTCTTGGTAGGATAGTATGTTACAGCTGGTATTACAGGCTTTCTGTTTGGGTTTTGTAGTAAATAAAATTAACTAATTGCACTTGAGCGTTTAGAAAAAATATTTATTAGTAATAAAATTTTTTAATAAAGAGCTATTTAGGTGGGTCTCGTGTTCTTCCTGAAGAAAATATGCTGAAATAAGAGCACCTAGCTGTGTGTTGCCGTTTGAGACTGACTTTGGATGGTAACTGGTTCAATGGAAGAAGTTGTGCTTGTGGCTTTTCTGTATGTGACAATTTTGAAGCTGACACCCTTGATGTTCATCACAGTGTCTATGAAAGTTAAAATGGTGTAGGCATATATCAGCCTGATAGAAGTATAATACTTACTTAGTTGATGGAGCAAATCAGTGACAAAATACAGGCTTATAGTGCAAATGTTGGAAATGTGTCCCATAGGCTTAGCAAAGTTTTGCTGATCAAGTTATTTTAAATATCTTCTTTGTCATGTCAGTATATTTTGGGATTGTGTCAGTACCTTATTGTTGTTGATTGTTGATTACTAGAAGTTAATTCTTAAGGGATTATTGTGGGTTAAGTAGAAACCTGTGTATCTGGACTTAACTGTGAACATTTTGTCTAGTACCCATGAGCACTCCTGGTAGGTCACGATACCATCATTGTCTGGGAGTCTGGTACACACGCTGGTGGTGGCATTCTTGCTGCCTTGAGGGGTGAAAAGATGGGTTATCTAATGCATAACTTTTCAGGAGAAATTGGATCTACCTTGGAAAAATTTAGTCTTTGGTTTATGAGAGTGTCTTTAAGGATGGTTTTGATGATCTAATAATTTCATAGAGGGATTCCCATAGTGATATGTTAGTGGACTTGCGAGTCTAGCTAACATGTTAATATCCCTGTGGTGAGTAGAGGAGAAGGATGACTTTTTAAAATTTTTTTTTCCCTGGACCTTGTGGAGAACTAACTTAACTCTGATTGTGAAGTTAAATAATTATACAGGCCTTTCTTCTTTGAATTAAGTTCATAGGAGGAACTGTCAGAGAGTAGTATGTCAGCCTTGTTAATGCAGTCTTAGTGGTTCAGTAAGTATACCTTGTCCTCTATCTGCAGGTTTAGCATCTGTGTTTTGGGTGTTGAAACCTGCATAGATTTATTTTGGGTGAGAGACAAATAAAAGATAAGTAGCTGTGTATTTTGTTGAGCATTTTACTGTTGATTTCCTAATGTAAAGGACCCAGATATGATTACTTTGTCTGTTGAATGTCCACTATTTTTTGTGGAGGGCATTGGCATGATGGACAGTTCTGCTTAAATGATGATGAAATAATTAAAAAAAAGAATTTAGTAGACGAAAAAAATCTGATTCATCGATGTGTTGTTTAGATGCTGCTTAGAGCCTCATTTGTGGAGGCATAGTTCTTGTTTAGTGGTAATTTAGTTAAGATGATAATGGAAAACTTAAATGGTACCTCTATCTATTTGTGGAACAGTGATAGTTTTGTTAGTGATGTTTCTCCCCACACAGCCATCTTGGTGTCGAGATTGTTATTGTCATTGCCATTGATGTCTGGTGCTGAATGGTTGATACTGCATAATTCTGATATTGGCTAAATTGTAGTGTTTCCACAAGGCCTGGGATTGCTTGCTTTCTCTGAACTTGTTGGAATTTATATTTCTTCTTCTCCTTGAAGTCTTCTAGAATAGTTAGGTTAAGGAGGTGTTTCTGAGTATTTTCTAATTATTATTGATATTTGCATATTGATATGTACTGTTTAAAAATGCAAATTTCTATCACATGTTAAGATATAAAGCAGTAGTCCTGACATATATCAATGTGAATTTTAAGGAAGTGTCATCTTTTCTTTCAAGAAGTATTGAAATAGTCAGAAAGGCTTTATTTTTACCCTCTTCTTCACCTTATACTCAAAGTTTAAAATTAGTGTTGAAAAAGTAATTGGTATTGAGCAGCTTGTAGGTTCTTAGGAATTGACAGGTACGACGTTAGTCTGAGGCATAAAGAGACCACAGTCCTTGAAAAATGCATCCTTTTAGTAATGTTATGGATGCAATTGTTGGCAGATTTAGACAGCAGCAAGTTAAATAGCTATGGCCTTTCTAATAGTGTCACTGTAGTCAAAAGGTTTTAAGGGAATATGAGACAATTTGATCAATGAAAAGGTCAAAGAAGAGGTGCATTTGGTGGAAAATTTTAGGCTTTTTTTTAGTATCACTTGAATGAAAATTAACACATAGAGACTGACTTGAGTGGTAAGAATGCTATGAAGTTAAATATGCTGTAATTGCTTCTTACTGGTGTAATTTTGATTTATTATACCCATTAAGGAAATATTCTTCTGTTCTTTATATTTTTTTTGTACCACTGGTTCGGGAACCAGAGGTTGAGATAGTTCAAAATTTGAGTGAAAGCATTATTGGCAAATGCCCCATTTTGAATGTGCTGCTATGAATTAATGAATTCTAAGACTTAAAAGTGAAACCGTGTTTCTTACAGTGTGTCTTAAAATACAGTAGCTGCTAGTGAGTTGCCTGTCCTTTGCTAGAACTCATCTGTAATTTGGGATAAGGTCGTGTGTCTGGAATTATTAATTCAGGAAGATCTAGAAGAATTTCAGTGATGACATGTGCTAAATATTAAACTGTACTTAGGAAATGAAGGATTGAAATAGAGAAAAATATATGCTTAAATAACGTAATGAAATTCTACTATCTCTGTGTAGCTTGCTTTAAAAACCTCCAGTCTTACAGTTTCACAAGAAATAACATTGACATTCAGATCTTCTAGTTTCCATCTGAGTAGTAATTTTCAATATTTTCACTTTTTAGGTATCATTCCCTATATTCGAGTTCACTGTTGCAACTGAGCAAGTGAATATCTGTACATAAGCTGTGGAGCACAAAGTTGCTGTGGTGGGCATCTTTGGAAGGTGGGTAAATCAGGCCAGTTTCAAATTTCAGAGCACACCTTCGCTTGGCTGATGCTCATTAGCAGTACAATTTGTGCTAATGGTTAGCTGTTGCTCATTATCAATCATTATCACTAAGTGATATTGCAGGAGATGGTCCTTAGGGAGACCCCCACGTGAGCTGTGCAGGTACAGCCCCACCAGTGGGTGCTGGGCCCTCTGTGCTGGTGCATGCGGTTTGCACTGGCCTCAGCTGATAGGGCTGAAAGGAGTAGCAGGGAGAGTTTTCTGCTTCTGCTGAAGGAGGCTCACAAGGTACTCAACAGAATTCCATAGGAACAGGATTTATTTGAAATAGTATATTCAGAGAATGAATGGGTTTTGTGCTGGTTGGCTGAAAACATGGAATAATAAAAAAGGTATTTTGTCTCTCCAAAGATATCACAGTGCAGTGTTAAAATTTCTATGCCTATCTTTATCTTACTTAAGTATAGTTCACAAGAGGTCGAATTCTGGGAAGAAGAATAACTATGTACTCAGAAGAATAAGAAGAGATGGTATTTAGAGTTTTGACATCTGGTCTTGCCTTCAGCTAGTCAAGGCTCCAAATGTAAGGGGATGGATTAAACTATTTCCTGCTATTCTTTGTTGTAGTCACTGAATGCTTAAGTTGAGTTATCTAAAACTTTTTCTTTCAGAGAAACAGATTTTAGATTATTGGCATCTTCTTTATAGCAGGAAAGGATTTGGTCTTTTGTCCACCTTTTTCTTGTTATTGTTGTTTTGTAACATAAAAATCAGGCACTGGATTAAAGTTGGGATTTTCAGCCATGAAATCGTATTTTCTCAAAGGAGGCCTTATTCTCTGAAAATTTATCATCTTAGAATAAAAATGTACAGTCTCAATATTTTCTCATCTTCTTGTGTTCATAGTTTAAAAATAAAAGGAAATAATTTTAAATTGTCAGTAGTCAAATGAGCATAAAATTACTTTGTAGCACGAGAATACACTTATTTATAAGGAAGCAGTAGATTTACAATTATCAAGTTGTTTCTACACAAGTTTATAAATGGATTTTATATAATAAATTGGCATGGGAAGTAATGTGTTATCAGTTCTCATCAAAGTTCAGAATACGCCAATTCCCTCCTAGGCTTGAACAAATATTACATGAATGAGGGCTCTTGTAAAACGTTCTGTTTTGAAATAGATTTCATTAAGGGTTTCCAGTGATAATTTATTTTTTCCTTTATGCCTATGTCTTTCCTCAAACTAATAACGGATAGCTTATTTGCATATAAATAGATTTCACTGTTTGCTGAGGCAGAGACCTAATATGCTTCCCTTTTTCCTTCATGGCCATTGTTAAATAAGGTAGAATATTGCAGTGATCAGCAGTCGTGACTTGTAATAATTTTCTTGGTCAAAACTCCCTAGAGTACTTCACTTTTGTGAAGACCTCAGAGCTTAGATACCACACTACCAAAACCATGATATATCTGTTGCTTCTATAAAGGTGTTTTTCATGCTGTCTCAGAAATACTTTCTGACAGATGCCAAAACTGGCCAGAACTGGGTACCTGTTTTTAATCAATAAATACCTTGATGTTTTTTCTTGCCGTTTCTAATCTAGTAGTATGTGGGTATTTTTATAATGGAAATATCACACTGTAAATTAGTATTTTGTAGGTTTTTTTTTTTAATTTTAGTGATCTCCTGGTTTTAACCAGTTTTCTTTAAATTAGGGAGTTGCACTGAACAGAAACCTTTCATGGTACCATTCTGATATAGCTAAAAAAAAAAAAAATTAGTTATACTCCATTAAGGATATATGAAACCAGAGACAAGTCTAAGACAGACTTTTATTTACTAAAAGTAATGGCCAAGTAAGACTTGTTTAAATCAGTTCATAAATTCTAAAAATCCCTTTCAAAATTTACAACAATGTCTTCCAGAAAAAAAAGTCTGGAAGAAACTATTCTGTACCATAGTATAACCTCAGACCTATATGTAAGAGTAAACTCCAGGTTTATGATTCATATGCGACTACTTGTTCAATGCTATGCTACTTCAAAATGCTGGTTCTAAATGAAATGTGGGCTGAACAGTTCTTTAAAAGACTCTAAGAGAAGTAAAAACTGAGTGACTCAACACAATTGGTCAAAGCTCCTTAGACAATAACTTCCTGAGCATGCAAATGTTTTAATTTTCAGGATCATCTACCTCTCGCCAAGAAAAATGAATGAGTTCTGCCTGTGTATATTCATGATGTAACCACGAAGGTGCTTTTAGTGGTTTTAACCTGAGTGCCTGGAAGTTATTTTGCCAGCAGAGGTCACTCAGGGTAAAGTGAACAATTGCTTCATCTTTTAAGGAAGACAGGAACTTCATTATGAGCCGTGAGATGCATATTGAAAAGCACACACCTTCAAAACCACCCAGGCAACCTATACTTGCTATTCCTTTTCTTAAAATCTTTGTTGCTTCATACACTGAGAATTAAAGATCAAGCATATCAAAAACTTGTAGTTTTACAGTGATGCATCTGGGAATGTAGTCAGTAAAATGTTGGGCTGTATACGGGTAGTGATTTTTTACTAAGCTTTATAAATCAACACAATAAATATGCAAACTTTATTTCACATATTACTTTACCACAAAGAGGTAGCTTTCTGTGTGTTATCCCAGTTTTTTGAACGAAGTCTGATCAAGCACTATTAATTAACAGTTTTGTTAAAGGCCAGTAAGTAGTAATGGTTACCTAGAATTTATCATATAACATGCTTTTTCCCCTCCTCTACCTGATAATGCTGTAAATGCTGTTCTATTAACAGATTTTCTTGTTGTGTATATTTAATGATATCTAACACTTTTAGTTACAAATTTATTTAAAATATATTTCATTCCTGTCACTTGTTTTAACGCATTTTTTTGAGAAGGAGGATCTATTCCCCATGTAATATGAATATAGTGAGCTGTGCAGTGAGACTGAGAATGTAATGTAGCCTGCTGTGACGAAAGGGTACATGGCAGAATCTTTTTTTATTTGATAATGATGAGCAAGCAGAAAATGCCTGTCATGCTGTCAGAGCTCAGGGACTCAGATATTTTTGAACTGAATGAAAGTAGTTGAAAGGTGATAAAAGCAGAATCTGATGCCGCTGCTGCATTCACTTTTCTAAATAGAATTTCCTTTATAGACATCATCAAAATAAAAACAAAAATGAAGAATAAGAGTTGTAATATATTGCAGTTGTCATGAATATTTTAAATATGGCATGTCTTTCCTGGACACCTATGAGAAAATGTGTCCAGTTCTCAGTCCAACAAAAGCCTCATTACCACCCATCTTTATAAAAAAAAAATGTAGGGTTTTTAATATAACAGTAGGATTGCTTACATGATTGTTCTCTGAAGGGGTTTCTCAAACCATTTGACATCAGAATATTGTGTGGTCTCTAGGTGAAATATAAGAAAAAGGATTTTAGTATTATTTATGCTATTTTTTGTATTCGCTTTTCTTTAAATCCAAATGCTTTGAGGCTAAAATCTATATGATTCCTTTGGGACAATCACAGGAGCCCAGAGATTTTTAAGCTTGTACACAGTTGAGTTGAAAAATTCAGGAAGTAAGGAATAAAATAAGCTTTTATCTACGTGTCTTCTTTTTTTTATAGCTTTTATCTTTACCCAATATAAACAACTTCTGATTGTTAAAAGAAGCATCTGGCATTAAGTGTTATTTTATATTTAATTTAAACTTTGAGGAAAAACCATAGAAGGTCTGTGAAAGAGCTTGCAACGGGTGACAGAACTTCTTTTCCCTTTTTTTGTTCTATTGCCTTTTTTGCTTGGATATCTTGGTTATAATGTTCAAAATTTTTAAAGTTGCAACCAATTATAAAGGATGAAATTAAGAATCAAAACAGTAGATCTTTGTACTCCTCTGTATTCGGTATTCAAAGAAACAGAAGTGGTGTAGTTTTCAAGTTGTTCAATGGGAAATACTGGGTTTGATTCCTATTTGAGACTAGATAAATGCAACTATATGCATGTATCCACAACAGTTTAGGCATACCAGAGAAGAGTTAAAAGAAATGGGATTTAAGATTCGAGAGTTAGAATGTGAATGGGCTAGAATTGTATATATACTGTGGTTACTGGTAAACCTGCATTTTTTAATTTTTAAGTAGATGATAGTAAGAAATTTTCCTTTTTTTTTGCTATAGAAACAACTTCTTCCTTTTCTTTTCTCTGCGACTCTGTATCTTTTATTCTTGTATCCTTTTTGTTGTTGGTGAACATACAAATAATTTACATTAAACATGCAAAACAGTAAGAATTGCAGTCAAACTAGGCCCATAAAATTCTTTTGATTCCACGCTCTGAAAGAACTAACTCTATACAATGCTTTTATATGCTCCAGACCCTAAAATTAAAACAATGAAGTATTTTATTTTCTTTAAGGGTTTTCCACCAGGGATTCAAGAGCCTCTTGGATTTATAAGTCTAGTTTTCATTTCTCTCCCCTTTCACACTCTGGATACAGAGGATTGTTCTGGCACCCCAACTGTTCCAGTGCTTAAGCACTCAATGAGCTTAACTGGTTTACAGAAAGATCATTGTGTTTAAGTGGGTATCACCTTTCAGCTTCTGAAATCTTTCTTCCACTGCTTGCAAAACCTTACTGTGAGGAAAAATGATCTTGCTACTATGTTTCCAGAAAAGAGGGTGTAAAACCCCTTTCCTACTGCTGTTTAGAAGCCTATACCATAAACATGTATTTTTGTTTCTACCTTTTCCAAATATTTTTGTCTGCATTCATCTAGAATTTTAGCATGCCTCTCCTGTGCATTTATAATTGTGACATAATAGGAGTGACCCGAGACCATAAATGTAGCTATTTACTTTCACAGCCTAAGCAGAGAATTGTAAAGTATGTGCTTTGCAGGATGTTTAGAAGATTAACAACTCAAGGCTCTAGTCAAAAACAGTTCTTCAGCAGCTTGTTCTTGCTGTACGCCTCAGATCTTCCTAACCTAGGATATTATCTCATAAGCTACAGAAAGATCCCTTAGATGAGTGTATAAAGCTTTAACCTTGAGATGAGGAAGAATACTGGTAAAGTCACAAATTACAGAATTATCCTTTGTAAAACAGAACAGCTCATTTACAGCCTTCAACTTCTCATCAGTAGAAAACCGTAAAAAAAAATTAATCTTGACATGACAATCATGCAAATAATTGTTGTAGAGTCCTTGCCCAGATGAGGAAAGAAAACTTGCATTCAGTTTCTGCATACCATACCTACCCATACTCATGAGTAGATAAAAGTTCCCTAGCCTTCATATTTTCCCTGAGCATCTCCTAATTTACAGGTGTGGGAGTGGAAGGGACCCTCTTTGCTGGTGTGTTGGACCCTATAAATCCTCTCAGAAGGGGGGACTTGAGTAGCAGCATGCAGAACAGTGTCACTGATAGAAACCAGAGAGGGGGAGAATGCTGGAACAGAAGACAACTTTGCTATATACATCTTTAAAGAAAGGATTTGTGACACTGAGTGCAGCAAGAAAAAGATGCAGGTGATGTGTACAGATGCAGGGACTAGGGCAGCCTCTGAAAGGAGAGAGTCTGCTCAAATTCCTCATGTTTACTTAAATGCAGCAGTTCATATTATGGTCTAGTAACATTTTTTGAACAAATTATCTATCTTTTGAAGGGATGATTGTAGCCCCAACTACATCCTAAAAAAAAGTTTTCGGGTTGAAATATTTAAAATTATTTTTGTCCTTAGTTTTCCTGTTAAGACAACATGTTGAGATACATTTTCTTTCTTTTTTTTTTTTTTTTTTTTTTGGGCAAAGGCTTTGGAGCAGTTTGATATTCATTTTACTCAAAATATTCATCAGTTTTTCCTGTAATACTTTTTTATAGCCCTGAAAATATTGTTGTAGTTTTCTTATCATAAACAAAAATCAGATCATGCTAGCTCTTTAAGGTCTGGTATTGTCCCTTCTGTATGTATATGTTCCTGTGCAATATTCTACTTTACTTCTTCATGTTCTATTAAATTATAGATTAGTTAGTAGTAAGTCTTTGTTATTTTGAATCTTGGTTTTATCCAATACATCACTGACAAGTATTAGAAGAATAAACTTCCTGCCTCTTAGATGTGAACATATTATCTCCGTTATACGTTAATTTTCCAATTTCTTGCTGCTGCATCAGAGTTTGGGGAAAGGAAGATGAGAATATATCAGGAACACCACTTTTCAAAACTTCTCTATGAAATTGCATTTTATTGTATGTCCTCTAATACACTTTTTTATGCCTCAGAATTCATTCACAGCAGATTTTTGTAGAAAATGTATTTGTATAAAATGTTGTAAAAGCAGCTACCAGTAATGTAGTTGAACAAGTGAATAATATGTGGATAACAAATTTTCTCATTGCAAAGAAAAGTTCATGCTTCTGAGCTAGTTTGTATTTTAAATCTTTTATTTGAAAAAGTAATAATTCTCCAGACCTCTTCTGATGTATTAGAATGCTCAGAGTGTGAAACGAGAAACACAGATTTTCATTTGAAATTACCCATTCCTCATATTCTCTTTTTTTTTTTTTTTTCTTTTTTTTTGCCCCGTAGCATTGGTTGACATTTCTTAGAGAGTCAGCTACCACAGGGCTGGAAATTATATAATTACAAGGATCACCCACTTTTCTGATTTTTTCCATTACATACCAATCGTAACGCAGACATACTTTTCATAGGTATTTAATTTCTAATGAGAAGTTGTTATTCTTCATTGACCTATGATTAAAGTGTGGCATTTTAAGAAATAAACGGAAGATACTTTTGACATAATTCAGCTCAGAAGTTGTGCTTGATAAGCTATGCAAGTCTTTGACCTGTCATGAGAGTCACAACATAATTTAGAATATATTTTATGTTAAAAACTGTGTAGAACAGGAAGTGCTTTATGTTTTTAAACAGGTATAATACAGGCATAGAAAAAAGATTACATCAAGCAGCATGTCCAATTCTTTTAAAATTATTCCAACAGTGAGAGTGGTTTAAAAATAACAAAGTTAATAAATAAAGTAGAAAATTAAAATATTTTTATAGTATTAAAACTTACAAGCGGGCTTTGGAAGAGGTAGTTTGTTCTTGGGTTTTGTGGGTTTGTTTGCTTGTTTTAGGCTTCCAAAGTGAGGTAATGACAATTTATAAGTGCAGAATACGTGTTGGTTATCAAACCATGGATGAATGATTTTCAAAACTAGTTCACCAGAAAATGTGCTCATGTTCTTGAACCTAACAAGATCTTGGTCATAAGATGGTCTATGTTTTTCTTTTTATTAATTAGCCATGAGCCCTTCACACAGTTCCTAAAAAATGAGATTCCAATCCTTTTCTAATAGACTTTGTTGTTTGGTGGAGCCCTACAAGCAGTCATTTCCTAACACTGCCTAGGAAAAAGTCACTTAATTTTTATCACAGCAGTGCCTGGGAGCCCTGATCAAGGCTCCGTTGTGCAAGTTGCTAATACAGATTTGTGTTACAAATACACAAGGTGAAGATCACTGAGAGGGTAAGTGTTACATGCCTGGGCTTGGGTATAGATCAGAGAATAAAACAGAAAATAAATTCATAGTGAAATTCCAGAATGATACTGAAAAATCGACAGTTATAAAAGGACGATTTTCTATCTAGTCATCCTTGTGTAGTCATCTCCTACTTTTATGGTTAAGATTAAATTAATCATGAAGCTTCTTTCCTTCATTAACTACATACTGTAAGAAAAATACCAATTTCACATTAAAAATAGAGACAGCTACTTGGGAACGTAGCATGAGGTGGTTTGCAATTATGCTAAGCAACATAGTATTTGAATTAGAAAAGGATGGGTATGACTCAAAATTTATCTAGGTGTTGTCATAAACATATTAAATATTTCTCAGAAGCTGAAAGGCAGCAGAGTACCTGCAATAAAGTAAATCTGAAGAGAAAAAAGGCCTCTGAAAAAGGGCTATTGTTTAGCTACCAGATAAGGAGAATTTATGGTATATTTTTAACCTCACTGACATATTCTTTGCAGTTCAGGCATACTATAACTAGTCCTTTGCTTGTGGGTTAAATAATAAGCAGACGATTTGTGATTCCAGTGCACATTTTAGACTTCTTTGTGTGAGTTCCCACGTATATTTTTTTTGTATGTGTTCATCAGGGCTTGGTCTTGAAAGTCACGCTTACCTTGGTACCCTCCTCCTTTCCCAGCTTATATTTTCTCTCTCTACAGGGCTTTGCATCATCCCATGACTCCACAGATTCAGTTTCTTGCCGTTTTTGCACAAGTGGTATTTAAGACAGACTGACAGTCAATGTAACAGATTCTTAACTGAGGACATTTAAGAGGGAAAACTTGTGTAAACTGCTAAGAGAAACAGAATGTTTAATTT
This sequence comes from Acridotheres tristis, assembly GCA_037013685.1. NCBI lineage: Eukaryota > Metazoa > Chordata > Aves > Passeriformes > Sturnidae > Acridotheres > Acridotheres tristis. The sequence continues at coordinate 21,278,263 of CM072888.1, read as the reverse complement.
TATTTGAGGAAAATAAATTTGTTTACGTGGTGCAGCAATAGGCCTCTAAGGGATGAATTTTAGGGTGAATGACCATTTCAGTGCTAAATGTGGTGACCCATTTAATGTCTCTGATCATGATGGATTCTGAACAGGACAAGCATTTTGTGTGTTCCAGGTTTCCTAGTATACAATGGATAAATATTATTTTTCAGATACGCAAAGGTTTTCTGCTGATGGAAAAGAACATAATCAGGAAAACACTAATTTTTGTTTCCTTTGAAGAATGCTGGACAGAATGTAACGAGTGGCTTTTGAACTGAAATCAATCCTGTAGTGCTGCTGACTTCAGCAAAGCTATCTTTTATTCTAATTGCATGCCTGATGTTTGTGTTTTAAACTTCTTTGAAGATAACCAAAAAACTGATTTGCTTCTGATTTTAGTTTTTAATCTGAGTGCTCCTCCCTTTCCCATGTAAAAATAAATGATTACTGAATGCACACGTATTTCAACAAGTTTTAATCACAACTTGTAAACATTTTATCTTTCATTAGAAATAGCTTTCATAGCTTTTTATGGTACTCTAAATGAAGCAGTTCCTTCATCTAAGTTACCGAATGATTTGCCTTAGTGTGTTCATGTTTTTTACCAGTCTGGTGAAGTTCATCAAGACATTCTGATTGATTCTTCTGCATTGATTTGTCAGCATCACTGACTTGGAGGAAATGTAATGTTGTGTAGTAGTGTAAACCAAAAATAGTCATCTTTCATTCTCTGTTCATCATTTGTTTCAGATACTACAGACAATTATTGAAGTGGTAAGTGTAGTAATTGCAATACAGATGTATAACAATGTAAAGAATAAGGCAGAATTCAAATTCCTCCTTGAAATTTGGTTAATAATTTCCTAATCTTTCCCCTTGTAATCTTAGAAGTCAATAATCTGAGGCAGAGGACCATGTTAAGCCCTACTGGAAAAGGAGGATTTTCTCATCTGCATATTTTAAAGGTGGTCTTGTGACAAGAAAATGATACTATTTTATAAAGTAAGAAAATGAAGTAGAAGTATCTATTTTTAAAAGAAGGAACAAGGGGCAGTTCCTCTTGAAAATCTGGTGTTTATTTTTTTTTGACCTGAGGGAAGAATGTATTTAGCGTAATTATTCTCCACAGAAACCATTAATGCTCTTTCTACAATTCAGAAGACTCCTAAACTTTTACAGCAGCATTCATAACATTTGGGAGCTAACCAGAAACAGTAATTCAATCACTTTGCATTTCTTTGTATTTTGAGAACAGAGAGTGCTTTCCTTTTATTCAAGTGGAGGGGAAAAAAACCATCAGTGTGAGTTTTTCCCTCCTTAAAGGGAAAAATAGTGTTGAGTAAGTTTATAAGAGGTAGGGAATTTGCTTTAGTGAAAGTACCATAGTTAGAATTTCCCCTTGATTTGGTAGTGTACACAAGATTTTTATCCTGTTCTAAAAATGCATGTATTTGTATAGTGTCTTTAATGAGTAATTCTGTGCTCATGCATCACTTCTGAAAGAAAATACATTTATACATGTTTCGATTTTTCAAGCTGTGTTTAATGAAAGAAACCAGAAATAACCCAAACAAAATAGCAAAAATGTATTGTGTGTATTCTTTCTCCATTATTAACTGTTTTACATATTTCTAAATGATACAATTGAATTTGCTTGACAAGCCTGAACTTAATTATTCTAGTAATGCTTACCATTGGGATAGTACCAGCTCATAAGAATACTTCTGGAGTGCAATAATTTTCTTTCCAAATGCATGTTTTCCAAATTTGATTAAATAATGAGGTATAGTAAATCTGATTCTAGTGCATTATTGTTCATTTCATTGGAGCCATAAACTATGTCGTTTATCTCTCAGTACTGTGCTATAGTTCTACTTCAGGCTGAATTAGAAGGGGACAGAAAATTGATCTGAAATTTATTTTTCTGCAGCACTTGGGTGAAAGGTTTCAGTTCAGCTTTGAATTCCTGCATAATTACAAAGTTTTCTACAGCTATCAGAAAGCATATTTTGAAAACTTTTGTTTCCACAACAGATAAACTCCTTGAATGGTGGCATTTTAGAGTTTGTATTGCTGTAAAATTAGGTTGCTTCAGTGAAGGGCTGTGATTTTATTTTTTTCCTTTTTATGGAAATTATGTAATCATGCTACTATGGACCATTGATTTTGGTTTCAAATTAGTTTCGGTAAGGATTATAACAATATAATTGATGATATTGCTCTATATCCAGACTTTAAACATGTAGGAGTACGTGGGGTGGTTGCTCAGACAGAGGAAAATAATTCAACTGGCAGATCATATAAACCACCTGAGAGTCCATGTGTTGTGCAAGATACTGTTGTGTGGATACACTGAGAGGGTTGCAATTCACGAGTGGTGCTGCTTGGTGGTATTCATGAAACTGAAACTACAATGAACTTTTGCTAATACCTGCACTTTCATATGTCCTCTAAGAATAGTGATGCTGGGTTAAGCCAAAGGTTTGTACCTCAGAGTCCCTTCTCCAGTAGTTAAAAGCAGGTAATCTAAGGAAATATGCAAAATTGAGACAAGTGATTAACAGTACTTGTATGAATCTCCCAATCTCTCCAATAATCTACATCTCAAGGAACTTCAACATGTGTTTCTATGTATTTTTCCTCCTACATTAAGCTCCTTTCTTTGGAACCTGTGTGAGCTTCTTAAAGCTACAACAATCTTACAGAAGGGAGTTCTGCAATGTAATGATGTTATATGAAAAATTCCCTTAAATAGCTTTCAAATTCCTTAGCTCCAGTTGCTGCTCCTCGGGCACTTTATTGGAAGAAGCAGTGACCTTCTGCTCCTTACCCAATCTCTGCATGCCTCTCATGATTTTATAGAACTCTACTATAGCAGTGGCACCCTCTCAGTTATTCTTTTCCCCCTTCTTTCTTTCCCTTCCTTATCCTTCTTTATTCAGAAGAGTCCTTCATGTTACATGCCTTTGGTCACCCTTGCTGCTGTTCTCTGAAATTCTTCCAGTTTTGTGTGCCAGTAGTGCCTCAAAATAATGGGAAATAAACTAGTCCAGAATTTATCCTCCTGCAGAGCATGGTCATAAATTTTATCTAGTGTTTTAGGCCATGTGGTACTTCTGTTGGCAAGTTGTGCTTGGAAATTTTTCTGGACATCTGTCTCGACAGCACTGACCATTTTCTGCACTAGCTTCAGATGATTCCGTGCAATTTTCAGGGTTGAAACATAACAAGATTTCCATAGATTTGCTACAGCAAAAGCAGGGGAAGGATTGCTTTGTAAATTTGTGCTCTTTCCATGTGTTGGATTGGGACATGCAACTGTTGTTGATGTGGTAAGAAAATCTTTATATGAAATTCACTTGGTTTATAATCTAGAATATTACAATAAAAGAGAGAAACAGTGTCATCAGGGTTCTGGAGAAATGTTTACAGAGTACACTTGGGGGGTTTTATTTGGGTTTTTTGGTTTTGGGACACTTAATTATTGCCTTTTCCAACTATCTTCTTGTGGAAAAAGCACTGCCTGTAAGACGTACTGGAGGATGACTCTGTTGAAATGATACTGTAACTTAAAAATGGAACAAAATCAACCACAGTAGTATTATACTCAAATCATCATTTGTTGTTTTCTGTAATTAAATTGGTCTCATAACTATAACTGGTTCTGCATCATCTCCTAAGAAAACAGTAGAGTTATTAAAAAGCAATGAAAGCCTTTAAAGTCACTTTGTCCAATAATTTAACACATTAAACTATTTATGTTTTTAAACTATGTTGGGAGAAAATCATATTCTTCAGGTTTTTGTTTGGTTGGTTTGGTTTTTTTTTTGTTTTTAAAGCAACCTTCAGTGACTAGTTATGTAGTCAACAACCCTAGCCAAAATGAAAAACATTCCTTTGGAGAATAGGTGGCTCCCCCTGGATTTCTAGTGGGTGGTTATACAGTAAAATATAGATATGCTGTTTTGCTGTCTTTATCGTTAATTATTGAACATTGGTTTTTTCTCTTCTGTTGTAGTAAATCTTTGCACATACAGTTCTAAAAGGAAATAGTCAGTCTGCTGCATATTAAATTACCAGATACTATAATACTATTTAATATAGTATAGTCTTTGACTTTCTGATGTTATTGTCAAAACTGCAGCAATGATCCAGTGGTTTGTCTGGTGGTGTGACTGCAGACTGAAGAGTACCAAACATGAGCATTAGTAAGAATCCTTGCATGAAAATTTTGAGGGCCCTCAAAAATTAAAAAGACTATTAATAATTCTGAACATTTTTTGGCAGCGTTAGAGGGTTATAGCCAATCCATCAATGCTAACACTTACCCCTGTGTACTGGTTTTCCTGATAATCTCGTAAAAAGATTAAAATCTCATTAATTTCCTAATAATCTCATTAAAAGCTTTTGAAAGGTCTAGACAAATGATGTCCACTGGTTCTTCTAAGTCCACCATTTGACATCCTCAGAATGTTAGAGCAGTAAAACCAGCAGAGGATACAATTAGAGAACTTATGTTGCTTTGTGCCTGTTTTATTCTTTTCTCTGTGAATTTTTAAACTGTTTTAACCTTGCTGACCCAGGATACCTAATGCTGAAGTAGCAGCATTTACAGTCTCCAATTCTCAGGTCAGTTTTAGTGCCTTAAAAAACCCAAAACAAAACAAGAAAGCATGTAAGAAATAAATCCATCTATTTCTCTGGTAGAACTAGGGACTAGAAGCAAAACCTTTTATTTTTCAATAATTTTTGCACTTGCACAGTAATTAGACATGCTGTTTTATGACAACATGTCCTATGCATTAAAGTGAGGGTAGCAAAATAAGCAAAAGAAAAAAGGCTTGAAAGGAAACATTTAGCTATCAGTAAATCTGTGCTTTAGTACTTTATTTGACTGAAAGTATTGCACAAATTTTCCATGTTTTTGTATGTTCTTAGAGGGTATAAAAGCATCCATAGCTAAACCGGCATATGAAAGGACAAATAGTATAGTAGAGTGGAAGGGAGATATCTGACTCTTTCACAGGCGCATAAGAAAGTTCCTATGGATTTCAAAAGAATGATGGCTCTTGTTCCATCCAACTTAACTTCCCTGTTTGATTTCAAAGACCTTTTATAAAGTCAGCAGAGACGTAGAAGTATCTAAGAGGCCAATCTGTCCTATATTTATTTCAGCTAGCATGAGACATCCTTTGCAATGGCACAAGTGTCTCTACTGACTGCAGAACTAATGCAGTGGCTGGTTGACGCGTCTTCCACCCACTGCCCACCTCACCTGGGCTACCGGCTAGGCCCGGGAAGCTGCGTCGGTGAGTGGGCTCTCCCCGGCACCTCTCTGGGAGCCGCAGAAGGGGTGTACCAACAGCTACGCCTGGGCGAGTCATCAGGGAGGGACAAAGAGGCGCAGGAGAGACCTTTCACGGTTCTGGGAGAAGGCATTTATTGAAAGAAGAGGTTGAGAGAAGGAACCACAAAAGGCGTTTGGAGGGGTTCTACACAGGCTTAAGTACGGGGGAGGAGCGAGGGGAAGGCACAGAACTCTGGCCAATAATGGTTAATGGAGGGAGGTACAGAAGGTGGGGAAAGGGGTACATTGAACCAATAAGGTAAACCGAGGGTGGGGATACATACAATATAACCAATCATGGATGCAAAAGGGAATGCTTGACATAGAAACTTCTAGAACAAAGGGAGGGGCTACAAAGGATTGACATCCCGTGGGGCAGGGTTTAGGGTGAGGGACAGGGAAGGTTCCAGATAAAGGGGAAGGGTTTAGGATGACTGACTAGGGCAAAGGTGGGAAAGGGAAAAACCATTATGTACTTAACTTAGGGGAACGAAACTGGGACAAACTATCAACACAGAAGGAAAATTAACATTAAACAACGCAACACAACAGCTGGTTTGGACCAGACATCCAATTTATAAATGCACAGGTAAGGTTGGATTAGATAGTCACATTCCATGTTCCTGAGTAATTTCAGTGGAATATTATTTTTAATATAAAAGTTGTAAGCTACTCCTATCTCCATAGACTGTAAGACCTCCTATATTATTAAAATTAAACCATATATATACATTTATTGCACTTGTGTGACAAGTGATAAAAGATTCGTGTTAATCACAAAAGCATTCGGGTTTGCATAAACCAGAATACTAAGCTCTGAAGTGAAGCATGGACACTAGATAAAGGAAATTATATGATTAAATAATTCTGTTTAAAATCACCTTGTTATGTTATATTTTGTTGTATTATGTTACATTACATTATATTATGTTATGTTTTTCAAATAAGTTGTATCGGCTACCAGCTTGCAAAATCGGACTTCCCAAAAAGCCCTTCCTGCCTTTGTCTAATCAATACTGCTTATCTCAAGGACCAGACTTCCAGAACTTCTCTGGTGGTTATCTACAAGGACCAGATGGCTATCTGTGACTGATTATTGCCCGGAGGTTTTGTGAATTTGTGTAAGGATGTTTATTCAACCACCACTGCTTACCTGGCAAAATTATGACAGCAAAAAAACCCCAAAATTATTGATTACAACGAGGAACCACAGTATAAAAAGGGGCTGCAAACCAAGGTTTGGTGGAGCGTGGAGTGGGCAGTGACCCCTTGCATTCCCCAGCGTGCTGCTTGCTCTTTCTATATCAAATAAAGCAATCCAAAATTCTGCTGAATATCGAGACTTTTGTCTCTCGTTTATAACACTTGTGTATGCATACATATATACAGACCCAACTACATTTTGGGATTGACAAAAATGAATGGCTGAAGAGTAGGTTTATGGTTTTGTATGGAATGTGTGGAGTGCCTGCATGTGAATATAGCTCAGGTCACCTCAACAGAGATTTCCCTGTGTACAAGGGCAAGATCTAAACCTAAGTTCTTTACATCTGTAATTACTGTCCTTTTTAAATGTGGAAGTTGAACAATCAGTACGTATATCCTTATGGAGGTAACTTGTGGCTGAAAGAGTCAGCAGTTTTTAAAATGCTGTCATTGATGGAAGTGCAAAATAAAGATTCATTGTAAGCTTGAGTGAGCAGGTTGGGCATGAGAAATGTCATATCAGTTTTGAGGGTGCCCTCAATATGCTTTTTATCTACACATTGGCCTAGGAAGTTAAAAGATCAGGAATTTCCTTCAGAAGCTAAAACTCTTTTTTTTTTTTAAGGTAGCTGCCTTGTTTTCATGTAGTTCAACCTAGTAGATTTGATCTGTATTGTTAGAATACAGCCTGTCCTGTTACGATTACATCTGAAGTTTGCAAGGACTATGAGAAATATTATGACAGTATGTTTTAGGTAAGGAGCTTCCATGGATTTAGAAAATAAAAGGATCTGCTTAAAAATCCATTTTTAAAAAAATACAGCTCTATGTACTAATTTCCCTGTTAAAAGGGAAACAACATAAAAATGTACTACTTGTTCAGATTTTTCCTTGGCTATTTGACTTTTGGCAGATTAAAACATCTTCTGGGGTATGAACAATGAATCTCTGTTCTTCCAGAAATGTTATTTTTTTTTTTTTTTAATTGGCTTATAGATCCACATCCTGATGCAAAATTAACTACTTCAAGCCCAGGCTGCTTCCCACATGATGTAGTGGCTACATAGCCTATATTGGAAATTGGAAATTTAAATGATCCCTGAAGGGACTAAAATATATACCAGTGCAACTACAAGACTTAATTAAAATATGCCTTCAACCACTCATAAACACTATTAGATTAGATTTAGACAGATGGGACAGATTATTATTATCATTATGGGGAAAATACACTATCATGACAATGAACATTCTCCCTCATCTCATCTCCATTTGTAAACCTCATACCAATAGAAATCCCCAAGCTAAACTTTGCTGTAATAAATAACTTGTCCGTAAAATTTTATGGGATTGCAAAAGCACAACAAAAGATACATTGTTAAAAAAAAAAAATCACAAAGACAGGAGGAGTAAACTTTGCAAATATTTGCAAAATGTATCATATCACTCACGTTCCAATAATTTCTGCAAAGACATCTAAAAATTAAAGGAACACATAGCAATGGCCTTTAAAAAAAAAAGAATAAAGGTGGAGGTATTACCCCCTTTCTTATCAAAGTAAAAAGGATTAATACCCAGATTTTTCAACTGACTGTGACTCTTCAATGTTTTCAGCCCAGGGTAGATCTGGTTGTGTTGCTTCAGTATTTTTGGACTGTGATGTCATACGAGAATGAAAAGTTTCCGTGATTCTGCTTCATTTTAGATACAGACAAAGTGAAGTGATACAGTCCTGAAAATCTCTTTACAGTCATTGGCAAAAAACAGGTAAAAATATCTTTTAACTGCAGTAGTCCCATGAATATAATGAAATTTAAAAGGATGTGGAGAGCCTCCTTTTTGACACAATAATTTTTGGCCATATTAATTATGAAGGTCATTAGCAACAAGAGCTGTCCTGTTACTATGAATTACAACAAGAGTTTAAGATTGCAAAGATTTACAAAACTTGTGGAAGTGCAAATGTGTTTTGTATACATTTACATGTATATACATAGATACCTACATAGCTGGCAAAATGAATTTTGAGATGCTTTATCTTTTCCTTAGAGTTGTTCAGTAGTTGACTGTGAATTTAGCATCATAACAAAGAAACCTGTTTGTGGCTGGAGGCCAGAGGTAGTTGCTTGCTCTCCTTTAGTCATTAGTTATAGTCAAGGTGCCTTTCAGGAAGAAGGGATGACAGATTGGTGATGTCCCCACGTTCAGATCCACTGCCATGGGATGCACTTGTCAGGGGATAGCAGGAGACAGAGTGCAGGGGGATACAGGTGGAGCTTTTCCAGCATTATAGCAAGATGAATGCACCTATTGTCACTGGTCCCCTGCTTTCCTGTAGCCATTAGTATGACAGTGCTGTAAATGATTACCTGACATAAGACCTGTTTTGAAATTTTTCTCTTTCTTGAACTTGTCCTTTGAGCTTTTCAACAGGATATAGTTGTCTACTGCCTCAATACATTGGTCTTTCTAGTCAAGCTCTGCTATCCTTGTACTGGCAGAAAATTTTATGTACTTGTAAGAGAAGAAGGTAATATTTAGATTAGATAGCTGTGTTAATGGCTGTGCATGGCAATGGTCTGTTATGTAATAGTGGTGCTGGTCAGGAAGATATTTATCAGGGTGAGGAGACTTGTCAATATAATTTAACGCATCAATTTACTGTAGCAACATACTTTGCATGCTAAAGCTCTTTATTTTTGATCATATATTTCCCTCTGGATGCACTACACAAAATGAAAAAAGAAAGAGTTCACCAGTTCTGCTTGAGATGATGCTACATATCATAGATCATCACCATGCATTACACAAATTAAGTGCACTGTAATCGAGAGCAATCCATAACAGAAGGGCCAGATTATGAAAAACTCATTGTGCTTCCATTCTAATAACTGCTTGAAAAATATTGAGTCCTTCAGAAACTATTGGAAAATACTTTTGAATTTAATTATGTTTTTAGGCTATACTTTATAGCAGCTCATCATCTCATCAATACAGCACATTTGGGAATATTCCAAGAGAAATATTGTAAATTGTTTGGTAGTGTCCACAGAATGTTGCCATATTCCCAACAGAAACTGTCCTCCTCACTCAACAAAATATTCTCCTACCTTGGCTGGTGTTATTGGCAGCTACAAATATTTATGAAAATGTATTTGGCTTCTGATTTGAGATTTATTATATTTACTACTTTTTCTAATGTGGTGGTGCTTGCTTTCTTAGGTCAAGCTGGAAAAGAAATTCTGTCTTAGCTGACCACCTTATTGGTAGCCATGTCTTTTTTGGGGAAAGGTGACCATTTAAACCATGCTGAACCTTATTCACAGCTTATACTCAGCAAAGCAGTTTCTAATTGTGCAAGGAATTTTCTATATTCCTATTCCTGGGACATGTCTTAGCAAATTTACAGATGAGATAATGTGGATTTAGCTCTAAGAGTTTTGTTTCTAGTTTAGACCAGACTAACAAAAGAAAATCCTGCATCAATGCAGAAGGCAGACATTTCAATGGGTGTGGACAGAGGAATCTGTGGACTCTCAACTTTTGAATCTGCATTTCTGGTTTTACAGAAACGTTCATATGCTAAAGTTACTCCAAGTTTTTCAACCATTTTTTGCTATCCCTAAAAGAATATATAGAGAAAAATATCTTTAAGAAAGAGAGAACTGCTATCACAAAAACCTGTATTAGTTGATGTGAGAAACCAGATGTTGTAATGAGTAGACGAAATTTTTCCATAAAGCTAATAATGCTATTATAATTTCCTATGTTCAGAAATAACTACAATCAAAGCAATATTAGGGCTTTTTTGTTGTTGTTGGTTTTTTGGGGGTTTCTTTTTGCTTTTACTCTCACAAGCATACTAGTTGATTAAATTTTCAGAGCTAGAGAAAGTTTATAATTGTGTACTTAATGAAATTCCTAATATTGCTAATGATACTTTCTCTTTATATTTTTCTAAGGAGCTGCATGAACTCAGGTCATGGATAGCTTTGATTTATGACAGCAGTCATATTTATAGTTCTTGTTAGTCATTCGGAATTGTTTGCTTGGGCAAATTGTTAATGTCAAACTAATATAATTTTATTGATGTAATTATTTCTTTCATTATAGCAGTGCCTGCAAGCATATCTATAGTTAGTTATATTAACATTCTGTTCTAAACCCTGTATTTCAAGGATTTATAAATTAGCATTAGAAACTTGCTCCAAGCTAAGTCTTCATATATAAAGCAGAAGCAATGTACACAGTTGGGAGAAGTTTTAGAAGACTTAATCAAGATGCTTTTTCTTTCTTTCTTTTTCTTTCTCTTCCCCTCATCATTTCTGAAAGGTGAGCAGAAAGCCTAGAAGAAAAATGCTGACAAAAGTGTGCTTGGACATACGGAGTTGAGAAAAAAATTTTCTGCTTTGAAAGGAGGAAATATTATCTTCATGTAAATCCTTAAATTATGTATTTCATGATGGTCGTTCAGAAAGGGCCATGGCAGGCTCAGGGTTGTGCAGTTTAAGCTTCCTCCATGTACTGCCATCTGAAAAAATGAGTCTGATGGCCTGAAGGAATATTGGTGTTTAAAAAGCTCCGTGTCTGGGCAGACATTGTTAATGAAAAGTGTGGGAAAGAATGTGTGTGAATAAAGAGTAGCACAAAAACTGTGCCATGCCACACTCGAAAGAAATAATCCATACTGAGTTTTGTGTGATAAAGAAAGGAGTAAGTATCCAATTCTGTCAAATGTTGATACTTTTAAAAGTTAAATCCTAGCAGAGAAACACGTTAAATACCTCAGGGGATATTACTTCAGAAAACACAGTTAATGAATTCACATATTTCACATATATATGTAATTTTGTGAAATCATATATGCAAATTTTGAAATCAGATTCACACTTCATAGTGTATTTTGCATCAGTTAGCCGTTATGAATAATGTACATTTCAGTATGAGAGAGTCAGTATGTTCAGGATCATTTTGCAAAATGAAGGAGAACTCTGCATAGTTTCTAGATGCAAGGTGCTCTTCATGGATGTGGCACCCATGACACGCAGCCTTTTTTGGTGTCTGTTATTTTGTTTCAAATCTGTTGGTTAATCACATTTTGAAAAATTTAAAGTGATTGACAGTAGTGTTGTGAGGGCCTATATTGGTCATTTCTCAGTCATTTCCAGAGTGAATATGCTAAACTTAATTTAAGAACGGGTGATGGAAGTTCTGCAGGTCAGGTTATACCTTGACTTTCTCTCCTGCTGTTCTGTGGGTGAACAATCTCATTATTGCTTGCAGTCTGACACTGTGTCCTTAACATCGCCTAAAAAGGTGAGGTAATACAGAGCTGTGCACCAACTCTGGTGGGAAACACGATCAGTAAAGTCCAGTGTCATTCCTGATTCTGCTTCTAGTTTGATCCAACCCTTGCAATACGTCTTTGGAAGCTCATACATTTTACTGTGAGCAGCCTTTTTAGGTTTTATGCCAGATCAGTTAACAGTTCCCATTAATGCCTTGTGTTATTTTCTTGTTTCTTTCAGCTGTGATATGGTGTTTAAGTGTTTTAAAATGTAATGTTTTTGCTGCTCTGGGTAAAACTGGGTAACAATTCTCCTTATTTTGACACTGAGAGTGGCAATTGCTGATTTTGATGAAAAGGATGATCTGCGTGGGTGACGCAGAGTGTGTTCTGTGCTGTCTTCCTCTGCAAGACTGAATTTATATACATTTATATCCTAATGTTAGGATGAACCTGTGTTTTCCTAAGAGCTTTCTGGGGACATCGCCGTAGCTGCCTGGTTTAGGGTCTGGAAAGCACCAGGACCCTACTGGGGCATGTGGTTGGGAAGAAATGTCTTAAAGCTGTTTTCCACTTTGACACGAAAACCTGCTTCTGCCCTCTTCTGTCAGAGCTGAGGGTGGACCCGAAACCCTGGTATCCCCTCTGGAATTTGAGTCAATGGCTCTAATGTGTGTAGTGGTTTGGTTAAATGGTTCTTTGTTTGCTCCATCAAAAGCTGCCAATAGCAGCTCCTGAGAACAAAGATAAACACCATGTTGAGAAAGTTTCTTTTCTCTTTTGTTATTGTCTATTCTGCCTGCTGTTTGGAATGTGTAAAATGATTCTGACAAGCTTGATATGTGCCAAAACCCAGCATGCCCACTGTTGGGAAGATTATCATCACCCAGATATAATAAAAAGCTTCTAGAAAAGTGCTTCTAATGATGGGCTGCTTTTCTGGCACTCACAGGGTTTTCTATTTGTTTTAGCAACACCCGCTAGCACAACTGTAGCTAAAGGCCTGTTAGCATTTTCATTGGAAATTCATTCCAGGACTTTATAACTCAGCTGGAAAATTTGCTTTGAACTCAAGAGCAACACAGAAGACTTTTATAGAGTCTCCTTTTTATTTTCTTGTATTTTTGAAATAAACAGAATTGAGCTATTTAGCCAAAAATAAATGGGGAAACCCCAAACATGTTAGCTACTAAGACTTTCCCTTAGGAAAACATGTAGTATGTGTTTGATATCATCATCTGAAAACTAAAACAGTGTGTAATTACTTGTTGAATCTGAGCTGAGTGCCATGGTGTTTAACCCAATGGAATACTGTTCCTTATAAGCAGTAAAAATGTGCTATAAGGCACTTGCTTACTTTCCCACCTCAGAAGCACAGTTGTGAGTTTTGCAGTTATAATTCTGATTTTGGATGTTGTAATCACTGTTCAGAAGTAATAATCACATTTTATTTCTCACCCTGACTGACTCCTTTGTTCTCAGGAGTCAATCATGCTAGTTAAAGTGACTTGACTTTATTTTTTATATTCAGTGGGAAGTAAACAGACAATTGCTTTTGAAAAGCTTAATATCACATCTTAATATCACAACCTTACTATTATACTTGTCTAAAATTTCAAAATAATGTTCAGATACTCGTCATTACTAAAACCAATTTAAATAGATACCACTTTCTTGACACTGTGGTAGAAAAATATTATAAACGAATATGGATTTTTGCTATGTACTTTAGACCTTTTTGGTTGTGGAGAAAGTAAGCTCAAATGATAAACACAAAACTAATTGTATAATTAATGAATTAGTGAAAAATTAAATTGTATTTAACATAGGGATAAAGTTAGCAAAAAAAAATTCCCAATGAAGACATGTCTGTCAATAAATAGGACACAAGACTTCATCATACTGCATACCTGTGATTTTTAAATGTTTTTTGATTATTACAGCCTCAGATTAATATTTTTAATTTCTTTACAATGCAAATATTTTTACTGGTCTTTCCACCAAAGCTGCTTACCAATGCGTAGAATTTGGCTGAGAGTATTATTGATAAAAATCTGTGGCATGCTTACAGTATTTATATAATGCCTAGAGTGTAAACAGCCATATCAAAATCTGTCTAGAGTGGACTAAGACCAAACATATTCTTTGTTGATGTTGATGGTTTTGATAAAGAAAATTCCCGTGGTCCTGCTTAAAAGCTGTCATCTTTTAATATAAATAACCACAAGCATGTTGGATGAGATCATCTTGGTATTACAGGGGAGATACTGAAAAGGCTTCTTCCTTCAGAGGTGTCAGCAGGGGGAAGCTGCAGCCAGCTCAGTGTGGGACATCAGCCCCTGGCTGCCAAGATGGCAAACAGGGGTGCAAGAGTCACAGCATCATCATCTGCTCAAGACTGGTGATTATCCTGCTGTATTCAGTGCTGGTGAGTGCTGTGTGCAATTTAAGAAGGATATGAAGGTGTTTGAATGCCTCAGGAGGAGGGCAAGTGAGCTGGTGAGGGGACTGGAAGCCTGTCCTGTGAGGAGCAGCTGAGCACTCAGGGTTTCTCTTAGTTTGAAGAGAAGGAGTCTGAGGGGTGACCTCATTGTTTTCCCCAGCTTCCTGAGGAGGGGACCTGGAGAGGGAAGTGCTGGACTCTTCTCCCTGGTGCCCAGAGGCAGGATGCACGGGAATGACTCAAAACTTCACCAGAGGTTTAGACTGGACATTAGGAAGCATTTCTTTATGGAGAGGGTGGTCGAACATGGCAACAGGCTTCCTGGAGAGGTGGTCGGTGCCCAACAATTCTGTCTGTGTTTAAACAGCATCTGGATAGTGCCCATAATAATCTGCTTTCACTTTTGGTCATCCCTGAAGAGGTCAGGCAGTAGGACTAGATGACCACTGCAGGTCCCTTCCAACTGGAATAGTTCTAGTCTAGATAGAATATCCCTAGGTTTTTCACTAGGCAACAGTAGAGCACGTGTTATATTCATGCTCATAAATGGGTTTCTTTCATCCAAAACTGCACGTGCAAGCATTTGGCATTCTCACCCTGCACAAGAGCAAGTTCAAACACTGTGTGTGCTGATGTGGGACTCTCTTCTGGGACAGTAAGAGAATGCTCTTGAGCAATGAGCTTGTGCATTTGCAGAGTGATAGATTACAAATAAAATCAATATTGGTCATTAAAACCCCTGCAGCTACTTTTCAAGGTGGTGGTGCTGATGCATTACCAAAGCTATTCAGTTGATGGAAAAGACAGTTACATGAAGAGGATTTTAGTGAATACTTTTCCACACACACTTACTGCATTAAGTGAGATTTATTTTGTATACACTGCTGAAATTTGCAATAACATAAATAGCTCAAAAACCTAATGTTAAAGTCATGCTTCTCTACAGCTTCTTAAAATGTTATCCACAGAAACCTTTTACTTGGTGGAAAAATATTGCCATCATGTTGCCACCGTGCAATCACAGCAAAAATAATTTTAAAAAAAAGGTCATGCACAGAAATAAAATAATTTACAAACAATTTAAGGGAATTTGAGTTCTGAAAATGTTTAAAATTTTAATGCTAAGCAGACATGTCTCTTAAGTTAGAAAGGGAATCAAGTTATTTAAAAGTTGTCATTGTCAAGAAGAGATTTTTCTCCAAATTTTTTAGTAGTATTGTTCAGCCTGCACTGAAACGGTCACAAATTGATGGGTCCCACAGTGCCAGAAGCTTTTGTGGTTGGTGCATCTTTCAAAATTTATTGGTATGTCCAGTGCATTCCTGTTTTTTTCAAGTAGATCTTGGAAAATGGCTTCCACTTTTGACATTGTGTTTTGTTTTTTTTCTTTTGGGGTTCTTGTGTTTTCTTGTATGAGGAAGTAATGATTACTGTTTTTGTAAGAAAGTAGTTATATGGACATACTGTGGGGGTTAAAAATTCCTATGTGGATCTGGAGCTTGCTCCTTTTGAACTCTTTTCTTCCCCACACACTGATCTTTAAAGAGTTATAATTTTCATGCTTTCTGAGGAATGAGGACACTTAATGTGTTTCAGTAGCACAGCCATCAAGGCATGTTCCAGGAAGGCATATTCTTTAGCTTTAATCAAGGTGTAGAGAGATTGTTTTCAGCAGAAACCAATATAATGATGCTCATTGACCTCTTATACAACCCAGGCCACAGAGCTTTGCAATAATTGTCACATCCTTCTCTTAACTCCTGGCCAGGGAAAATGAGCCTCTCAGTTTGAAGTCTGTGACAATGAACAGTTCAAGTACATCTTTTGATAAACTGTTCTCATTGTTCATTATCGTCACTGTTAATTTATTTTCAGTCTAATTTGTTTAGTTTATTTCTGGCCTTTACACCTTATCATGTCTTCACCTACTTGAATCAGAAGTCTCTTCTCTACTAAAGTACTTTCTCATGCTGACCAAATCACCTCCAGGTCTCTTCTTTGATGATTGAAATGGAAATTGCTGTATGCCATTGAGAAATTGAGAGATATATAAATATCACCTATAGTTTTTTTTTTTTTTGAGTGTGGTTTGATAAAACTAAACTAAATTCTTTGTATAACTAAAGTATTTTTGTCTGGCATGTGAGAAATCTAAAAATCTTAGTGTTTTACATATTTAAAATAGGATTTGTTTTCCTGACTGTTGATTATATTTTCAGTGGAAGCTCATGTGTGTGAGGAAGAAAACAAATACCATATGATGTCTGTTATAATATTTGTTTCAAAAGTTACTGGCGTCTCTCTCTTGAAACTTAGGACTTACTAATTTCATGAATGCTGCACAATACTTTAAGAGAAGAGGTGAAGAAGGGCATGGAGCTGAGTTCTATGGTAATAAGTAAGGATGGCCAGAAACCTGGCTATAGGATAGCAGCTTGGGTTTGTAATCCCTTTTTAGATTACAAATTTAAGCAAAGTAAAACACAAAAAGGACATCCCCCATGAATGGTTTACTGGTATAATCTGCTGTAATATATTTCTCTTCTGATTCTTTCATCTCCTTTGGCTCCAGTCAGTTTTGATGTGTGAACTGAAACCTACAAAAAATTACAGTACACTTACCAAAAATATACTTGCCAGTCCTCTTAGATGGGACATAAATATGCAGAGGTAATTTGCAGTAGGCAGAAGATAACATTGCATTTCTTCTGATAGAGGCTGTGAGAAACTTTAATCATCAAAATTAATATGTTTCTTACTCTTCTTACGACAGTGGCTGGTTTTTGGAGTCTTTAAAGTCAGTTAAAAGATAGATCCAGCAGTAATTTATAGAGATTTTTTTTGTTAGTATTATTTCTTTCTTCAGGGAAAGGATTTTGATTACAATTTTAAACATTCAGTAAATCCGCCTCTTAATGACTTGTAACATTTGATATATCCTAGGATGAAAGCCCTGGTCAGACACTGGCTGCAGTAGTTTCCAACATTAAACCTGAAAATTTTCTTTGTCCCAGGAAAGAAAGATATCTCTCTTCAGGAGTTCAGTAAATAAAAATTTCACTTGAGGTCACTCTGAAGCAGGAATGTTTAAGAGCACACAGGTCAAATATGGGTAAATAAAATTTGCTTAATTTTGCCAAAACAACAATTTTTTTTCTTACTGATTCATTTTATTAAAGAAAAAAGGCAAAGGAATTTCTCTTAGATATTGAGAAAATAATGGGATATTTTTACAGATATTTCCTAATGCTAAAATAATTCAAATTTTAAAAATCCACACAGCTGTATAGCTGTTACATCTTTTGTCAGTTTTCATGCCCACAGATGTCCTACTGAAAGAGGTGAGCTTCTGCAGGTTTGGTTTGAATTCACGTATCAGGACTCTTCGTACTGTTTTGTATTTAATGTGGTAGGTAATATTCTGTACATGTTTATATGTAACACTTTTATTTATCATGTAAGTAAAAAAGTCTCTGCTATTCCCTGTCATGACCTCTTTGACCTGTCTTCAAAGCACAATTCATTCAAATAACGTCTAGCAAAATTTCATTTACAAAGAAAAAAGCTATTTCTTAATACATATGTTATAATGTAATGCATTTTATTTATGTATCAGCCATATATGCTAGAAGCTACTGAACCAAAGAAGTGTGATTTCAGCCTCAGAAATCTCAGCTTCAAACATTAATATGTTAAGAAATGCAAATAGATGATGCATGAAAAGGAGAAAATAGAAGGTGAGAAACAACCTACTCATAATTCTACTGAATAACTCAGTAGGCTGTATCATACCTAGGTATTTTTACAAGAAAATAGCAGATTATTTTCTTGTAAGACCTTATCCTTCTCCTCTAATAATGAGGCAGTCACTGTTCCATTGAGGAAAACCCACCTAAGAAAAGGTTTCTGTTCCAATGTTGCCACCGTATTAAATATCAGAATAAACTTGCAACTGCTTCTGAGTTAACTTATATGTTTATTCTCTAAAATATGCACAGTAAGGCTTGCAAGATTTTCACTCCTGATAGCAACATATGCATCTTTGTTGATAAACAAGATGAAGTAGACTGTAATTTGCCTAGTCTTGATTTTGATGCTATGTAGGTCTAGCACTTATTAAAAAGTGAGAGCCACTTATTTTTGTCAATAGAAGAATCAGATAGAACCATAAAATAGTTTAAGTTGAAAAAGACCTTGAAGATCATTCAGTCTAATCATTAACCTAACACTGCCAAGTCCACTGCTAAACCATGTCCATAAGCACCACCTCTACACATCTTTTAAATACTTCCAGGCTTGTTCCAGCTTGCTAGCCTCTTCTTTTAGAATTTTTTTTTTTAGCATGATGAAAATCAAAGTATTTGTTCCTGCTATGACATTTGAAAAAGAAATTAACCACTTTGTCTCACATTCTGAAATATTTCTTTCAACTTTCATTTCGTTCAACATTCAATATTATTTCAGCTTTTAAAAGAGCAGAAATCATTATAAAGTGATTACCACTTGAAATAATGTGTTCAAATCCTCTTCATCTCTATATTAGTCTGCTTTTATCACTGCTAGACTTGTTTTCTTTCAATGAAGGCTGCTGTTTGTGTTCTATCCAGTTCATCTTTTAAAGCAGAAATACTGCATTAAAGGGTCTTTAATAAAAAATTCTCTCTCACTAGCTTTCTGGGATTCTTTCTTCACTGAATTCTAGAACTGTTTGTTTGCTTTAAGTCTCATAGTTCATTATAAGAAAATAACTTTTATCAAGTTCTTCATTAAAGGAAAAATTATTTTTTAATTATATGAGCTTGTATTTATCATTATGTAGCTGTTGTTTCAATGCCCTTTTGTCACAAACATGCATAGCCTTCAGTGAGCTCTCCATCTCAACTTATACCTTGGCTAATGTGGTCATCACCAGAGTCTTCTGCCAGTTTATATGCCAGAAATCTGTCTTGCCACTGTGCAGCCCTTCCACACTCTACTGCAATTTCTCTATTGAAGCTGGCCACAAATTTTGCACTGAGTTTGAAGGCTTCAGGACTGAGGCATGTCAGGCTTGCTTTCTCTGAACTTTTCTTGACCTCCTTGTACTTTTCTGTACTTCATTTAGCTGTAGCAGCTATTTCTCTGATTGACCAGGTGTCTGTGGCTAGTTTGTTTATTTAAAAAAAATAAAGATTTGTACAATATGCCAGTGGTTTCTCAAAAATATCTGTAACAAGGAAATATTTTATGTGAAACATGATGTTTTTCTTATCTAACATAATGATGTAGTGTAGAGAAGTACAGTCCTGGAATGGTAGCAGATGTCTGGGGAAGGATAAACTCTGGAAGTGTCCAGAGTGCACTGTTAAGGAGCACTGGTGTGGGATGATTTGAGATGGGGAACAGGCAGGCACTGCAGACCCCACAGAAATTAATTGCTTATGATTAGTTAAAGAAATGAAGACCTGAAACTGAGTTTAGGGGTAACATAGAGAACAAATAAAATGTATCTCAACTGCATAAACCCCACGACCTATATAAGTTCAGTGTCCTGTATTGCTGCAGGCCAATGAAAAGAATGCAAGGTGTAAGAACAAATGTACCAAATGCATAGAGACAATCTCAAGTGAGTTTTAGACAGAAGAAGCCATTGACAGATGAAGATAAGTAACTGCAGCGTCCTCCACTGCCAACACCAGAATGACACCACTTGCCTTTGAACCCATAGGAAATGAGAGCTTAATATCAGGAAAAGAAGCTAAAAGTTCTGTTTGTAATAATTTTAACTGCATTACTGTTAAAACTTTCTTGAATCAAAGAATTTTTCTCTTTTCCTGGTAGTAATTACATATGTACTCATAATGAATCTTGGGTTAGGCTCAAGAGGTCAACAATAATGACAAATTAGGTTATTATACTAATGTTAAATTCTTGGCTTTTTTCCTCTCCCTATAAACAAGATTTTGAGCATAATGATCTGCAGTACTCAACATCCATTTGTGTCTCAGACCTTGACTGATTCCAGAAAGCTCCATCTTCTAAGTATGGAAAGGCAAAGCTGTATATCTGGCTTACTGAAGAGATTTGATCAGAGTGAAGAAATGACTCAGATGAGAATTTAAGGAGGAAAAGGTCATCAGCTCTACTTTATTGTTTATTCTTCATGGGCTTTAGTCATTAACCTACTGATGTTGTTTTCGAATTCACCCTTTAAATTATGGCTTTAAAACTCCCTAAAGGGAACTGAAAATTTAATAGTCCAGTCTATTCACATACTTAAATATGAATTTTACAAGCATCTATTCTGGTTGTATTTGTTTACTCATCAGCAGCCAATCTTTTCTGTGAAGACGAATAGTCCTGTTCTGATATTTAGGTACCAGCATGTTAACTTGACAAGCAACATTTTAACTTAGCTTTGTTTGTCTTGAAGCAACACTGTGAAGCTGTCGGATCAGCTTGTATCTTGTAGTTAAAAATTCTTCATGGAGCTTCAGCAGGTGTCTGATCATATCTCACTTTGGATAGATGCACTAGGAAAAGATAAAAAGTATTTTTATCCAAATAAGTAGATTACAGCTATGGCCAATGTCGTTGCTTTATGAAAGGATTATCATTGAGTCTGTACAACTGAAGCACACTTCTCAAAGTGTTACTTTCACAGGGAAATGTTCCCAGCTGTCACTTCGACTGTCTCGATCCATGTCAATATGAAAGACTGCAGCAAAAGTTTTCAAAAATGAAATCTAAAGTGAGCTGAGATGATATTTTACGCTAGATAAGTGGTCTATTTTCTCCATCTGTTTTTGCTTGAAAGTTCATGTTAACTAGGACAAGAGATTCTTGACTGTTAAAGTTACACTTTAGGTGATATGCAGACTTTCCATCTGCAGACAATCAATTTGGTGAAGTAATTTATTTTAAAATTTTGCTTCTTGTTTATAGTTGATGTGGCTTCTGTGTCTGCTGTTAACTATGAGATCTTCTTGCATGGAATTACTAGGAATTGAAATAAATCACTGTACAAGTCACCAGAACAATGCACAATAATTTTCTCTTAATGCCTGTGTTTGTGTTAAAAGTTTTTTTGTGAAATCAGTTTGCCCTAGAGAAAAGAAATACTTTTCTAGTATATAGGGTGTGAATTAGAGAGGATTTGAAGTGCATGAAGAGCTTCTACCAAAGATTCAGAAAGGTTAAAAAACCTAAGAGATATCGCTGTTGAGCAAAACTAGACACTTTCTGTAGCACTAAGGTGTCAATTTACTTAACATTTGTGATGCTCTAGAGATGGGGATGATGCAGAACTGTATCACTCAGGACCTCTGTGAAGGATTCAGGTTCAGCCAGTGTCTTTAAAGCATAGAATAAATACCACAGGACTGACTCAAGTGTTTGGATTTATGTGCCCTTAGCCTTGTGCTGCTGTGAACAGAGAGAAAATGTATTGCATCAACCCCATGTCCTCAAGCAAGCAGAATTTAAACACTTGATATATGAAAGTATCAAGTTTATAGCAGATACTGTGTCCTTGTTTCTTGGAGTACTTTGCTAAGTAAAGTGCTTTGGATTATTTGCATCAATGTTTTTTTTCCTCATAAGAGAGAGTTACTTTTTTTTTTTTTTTAATAGCAAATCAAGCCTACTAAAAGTAGAAATAATAATTTGTTGGTTTTGTCATTGTTGAATTCATGGTAATGCGTGCTGTGGTAGCTCTGTGACACAGATTTGGTTCTTAGAGGTCCTTTCTACATTCACGTTAATAAAATCTAGTTGTTGGCATGGTAGGGATAGAAAATTCGTTTTTCCTCAGGTTGGCCCATCTGAATATAAATCTCTTTTCTGAGACTTAACCTTTGAACAACATCATTCCATCAAAATCCAGTAAAAGATTTGAGAGGATTTTGTAAAGGAGGGTGAATATGCTGCCT
Organism: Acridotheres tristis; assembly: GCA_037013685.1. Taxonomy (NCBI): domain Eukaryota; kingdom Metazoa; phylum Chordata; class Aves; order Passeriformes; family Sturnidae; genus Acridotheres; species Acridotheres tristis. Next base: position 21,256,046 of record CM072888.1, on the reverse strand, counting down.
TTCTTTTCTCTAATAGCTGAATAATTGCAGTTTTTGCTGATGAAGTGAAAGATCTGGTCAGATTCTCTCTGAGCAATCTCCAAATTAGTGGTGACTTAAGCTTCCTTATGTGTTCTTCTAAGGATGAGAAGAAAAAGTTCAAGAACTGTGCCAGTAAAATAATAGAAACAATTCTGTGATCACAGCGCTTACCTAGAAAAGAAGAGTCCTGCAATTAATTTCCTGGGCTCAGGATTGTTAATGAGTATTGCCTTATGACTGCTTAATGTGAAGAACTACAGCTAAGCTGTGCTGTCAGCAGTACCTGACAGAGCTCCTTTTGAATGAGCTGTGGTGTTACATTGATAGAGTTGTATTTTACAAATGAGACATACCCACAACTTATTAAAGCCCTGTCTATACTCACCAATAAAATGGTAAAGAGCTGCTGGAGCTGGTAGCAGTTTTCCTTCCCAGGATACCAGTAATGGTGTACCCACTGCTGGAAGATAACCTTAGATAAGGTGGGGTGTCGTGCCAATATTTCTGCACCACTTTCTACAGCATTGTTGTATTTTGTGCAGACAATGGATTTTATTGGGCTCTCACTGCTGTGCCCCTTGAGGGTGCACCCTCACAAGGAGTTAGACCTTATTAGAGCAAAGACTCTTGTTTATTAACTCCAGCATAAATTGAGTGTGGGTGTAATGTGCACGGGGGTCAGATGAGAATAATTTAAACTACCTGTTCCTGATTTTTCTCAATTAGAATGTTTCATGAAACATTTTCAGGTATTCTGGATGGTTTGTTGTACTGCTGAACTCTTTTTTTTAACAAATATGTTTTTCCTAGACTAAAAGGCTAAAGGAGGATACAATATATTCATATATAAGTAAAAGCATAGTCTCCTTGTCTCCTTAACTAGAAAATAGCTGAAAATTCTACAGTCTGAAAGAAGTTTAATGGATAAGGAAGTAGATTTTTCCCCTACAATAATCCAAAAACTTATTTTATTAATTTTTAAATAAAAAAACAAGTCTCAAAGTGAAAAAAAGAGTTCTCTTTCAGTATGAGTTTCTGTTGCTTTGTAATAGAAGATAAAGTCAAGTCACTTCCATAATTTATGATTTTAATTTTTGAGGATGGAAGAAATGGATGTATTTCATTGTTTAGACGTGAATCAAGTGTGGAGAAAATCAATGAGGAAAGGAGTGGCGTATCATCTGGTGAACTTAATAATTTCTTTTAAAGAAAGGGAGTCTGCAGCTTCTCAGTACTCTCCCAGCTTTCACATTTTGATGAAAATGAACCATGAAACAAAAGGATAAAGAAGAGCTACATTCAATATTCGTAACTTGTTCATTGAAAAATATTTTTCCACCCCTATTACAATGTAGAGAGGAATGCTGAAGAAGAAAGGCAATTGCTTTCAGATTGAAAGACTTCAGAGATTTTTACCTCTTTGACACAACATAGCATTATGTACAAAGCACTTAGGAAAATATGCTATGCTTTGCCTCATTTTAAGATGCTTTGTTGAAGGATATTTAATCTTTTGAAAGCTGACTTTCATTTGTTTGCAATATTAATCTGCTGACTTTTCCCATGATCAGTTACATCCCAAAACACAAAAGGTCATGCAGTCAAAGGGATAATGAAGTGGAAAAAGATAAGAATGCTTTAAACTTTTTCTTTAGAAGGAAGATGTAAGGCGCTTGGGTGAAATTCATGTCTGTAAGGAGGAAAACAGTGTGATAGCATTGATGTAGTATTTCCCCTTTATATTTGCTGTTTGTATGAGTGAATTATGAAATAATAAAATTCAGATAGAACATGGATATTTCAGTCAGTTTGTAGAAAAATGGCACTGTATGGAGTGATTTAAAATACAATAGATTTCTAGCTAGCTCTAGTTCCACCTCATGGAAGCAAAAGTATTTTCAAAAATACATAAGGTGTAGATGCTCTTTCAGTTTAGTCTATGTTGGTGCCCTTTATTAATTTTTTATTTATTTATTTATTTTTAAATTGCAAAGCGTATTTGCATGAAAGTATTTTGTAGCTTCTGCAACTCAGTCCTGTCTGAAGATCTTTTGGTGTGGGATACCTTTTTATCATTCTAAAATGATACTATTTAAATTTCCATAGCAATAATTTGCAACATTGAAAGAAAGGATATTGAATTAATTTGAGGGATACTCAGGATAGATGTATTCATAAGAAGGTGCTGTTAAATTTCTCCTCCACCCTTACTTCTCTTCCCAAAAATGCCTTTCAGATTCTTATTGCATCCATTTTCCACTGGAAAGCCATTGATTTGAAGCTAAAATAATTTTAAATTACAAATTTACTCATAAAAAGGACTCTTTTAGATCTCAAGGTTCCAGTGCAAAGTTTTTATTTATGTTGCCCTGCTTTCTGTTTTCGTAAAATGTGTAGATCATTTTAGGTCATCAGTTTGTCCTGCTCCTTCTACAAACCCATGTGTTTTGTTTCTCCTAAGAGCCATGATTCTGCAAGTGATTGCCCATGAAGTCTTGCCAGAATTTATTACTTTGTGTGTGATAATATAGTAGTGCTCTGTGTTTCTGAAGTAAGAAGACTAATGTGGATTTTGTTTCAGACAGTTTGTGACTTTTTTGCAGATTAAAGGGATGTAAGAACCTTTTGTGGCCAGTAAATCCAAGAACATTTCTTGAAAAAAATAAGGTCCCATTTTCATAGAGACAAAAGCAAAAATAAATGTTGCATAATGCAATAAACAAGCACATTAAATGCAGTCTTTAGAGAAACATTGAGGACAGACAAAGATGCTACCTGCTGAATTTCTCAATGCAAAAAACCTCTTTTGTGTTCGTAATATCGGACAGTTGCTTGTGGAAAAGTCAACTATGTTGTATTTTGCAAAATGTTGGGGACATTTGGTAAATTCTCTTTGCAATAATCATGAATTCATTAAAATACAAGTACTATTTTTAATTCTGGAGTTTAAAATGGATGGTATTGTAGGACAGACTCACTTCGAATTTTGGATAATTTTCAAGGCAGTTACATTTTCTAGACAGGCTTATAGATAAGGCTATATTAATGCTTTTCTCTTTGTCAGGATTAGTCTTGAAAAAATCAAGCTCATCTTTTGTATTGTCAGATTCTCATGTGGAAAAAGGAGCCATCTTTTTTCAGGATTTAAATAAGACAAAATGATCATATTGATATATAGATAATTTGTGATTCCTAAAATCACAAATACCGTGGACTTTTGCATTACTTAAAAAGGAACCAATGTTGAATGTTTTGTCTACAAGAAAGAATGCCTAGGTACTTTTGAGGTACCTTTTCCTGGGCAATTTGTTTTTCCACTATACCATACAGAGATAGGGAAGATATTCCTGTTCAAAGACAGGATTAAGATTCAGAATGTTTTTTCTAATTTTGTTTCCCTAATATTTTCCCCCATTTTTTCTAAAATGCTTTTGTTTGCTTACCCCTCCAAGAATATTATGGTGATGTAGACAATTAAGGATAGTTAGTAAGGCCTGCATGAGCCTTAAAATGCCAGTAAGTGAGTTCCAGAGTAGTTTGATAGTGTTTCAGAAGATGTTCTGTTGAGATACAAAAAAAATCGCAAAAATTCTCCATATCTTTTTGGACTTTGACTGGATTCCTATTCTTATGGATAAAATAGAAATGAGATGTATTTTTAAATCTTCTGGTGTGAAATGTGTTTCCGTTTCAAAACTGAAAGTGAAATGCTAAAATGAAATGAAAGCAGTCTGATTACATGGGTTTCAGTGCCAGACAGCCTCAAGATTTATTCCACAAGAGATATGGCAGACCTGAATGTGCAAGAACAAATTAATAATTTCTGTAAAGCACTTAGGGCACTTCATGTTTTCATACAGTATTTTTGAGGCACAGAATGTAGTTGCAGGCTCATACACTTAGGGAAAGCAGGTTTGCTGTGAAGTTCCTCATTGCTTCCTAGAATGGGGTTCTGTCTTAAGTAAATTTATTTTCACACATCTGTCCTTTCCACCATCTTCACTGAACTGTTTGGTTTCATTCCAGTGGCTGCCCACACACTCATTCCACTGCTGGTGCAAGTGTGTAGCTCACTGCTTGAGCCCAGAGTTTCTGCACAGCAAACCTACATCGGGAGATTGCGAGTGCTTTGTAGATAAAAGTCCAGCAGCTGTACTTAACTTTTCTCTCAACTATTTCTTGTCTCAAAATATTCTTAATGCCTACATTTATGAAATCTCTATTTCTTTACCATTTTAGTAAATTATCACTAGTTAGTGTTTGAACCAGAGATCTCACAACGGCCTCCCAACTACATATATCTGTCAGAGTGCTTGTTTTCTGCAATCAAAGCCTCATGAACAAGAGCCTAAAGAACTCCCATGTCCCTGGGTTTGCTATGCCTGCAAGAGGAAGCCTAGTGTCAGATTTATCTCCAGATTTAGCTTTGTGGGAAGGCTAAGGTCAAAGGTCCATGTGCAGCCTTCCAAATCTCAAAGCACATGAGCAGCAGCTCATCCTCTGGCTGTAGCTACCCAACCTGCTGTGACAAGGTGGAGAGCAGGGGCTGTTCCTGACACATCCCTCCTTGTGGGTCACGTTGATGGCAGGGACTGACTCGGGTGACATGACACCCTTTCCCCTTCTCTGTTCTCCGTTCCATAGAGCTTCTTGCAGGCTTTGTGAACTCCTGAAGCTCGGAAGCTGGGTGAGGTGTTGTGGCCTTCATCAAAGCTATGGCATCCATCTGACTGAAGAAAATGTAGCTTTACTGCAACAACTCAGCTCCAAATACAAAATACCAATATTCTGAAGTTGTACTGGACACACAGCAATATTTGACCCTTCTATTCTTCCATTAACTTCTCCTGATCAGTACCCAATCAATCTGTTGCAATGTAACAGGAGAATCCATGTTTTTTCAAAGGACTGGTAGCTCAAATAATGAGTTTGCACACCCTCTTATTGCCGTACAGTCTAGTTACTCCATTAAAGATTTTCAGTATTCAGAGTGACTACTGCTCTCCTTTCTAAGACTGCTGCTTCTGCTCACTGAATTGAGGTGACTTGGCTCACCATCTATCATCACAGTACCTCAGATCACAGTAACTGAGCCACACAATCCTCATATTTCCCTTTCCTAGGTGCTATTTATGACAGTACATATTGTTTGCTATTTTATTTCTGTTTTATTTCAATTATATTACTCCGTGGGATTAGACTCTTCAAGGAGCTTGAGACAATAAAATGCAGCATTACTGTCTATGTGCTATGAACTGTCTAATTTTTTTTTCCACAATGTATGTACCTGTTTCTTTGCCTTTATTAACTGTAAAATAATTGTAAAAAACTTGTAGAAGTGGATTTTGTGTTTTCAGTAAGACCATGTATTCTTAAGGAAAAACTGCTGGAATTTATAATGCCTATACTAGAGCCTAACATAATGATTGAGTGTTGTCTTATGTATACTGATTTTCATTTAGAAATGCTGAATTCCTTTTTCTCTTTCTGGTCACTAAAAGTTAGTTTGAGAGAAGTATAAATCAAATTAGAAGTATCGAATTTATAATTTTTTGTTCTTAAAATGTCAAAATTTATGGAAGATTAGTTATGGTGTTCTAAATTTTAATGCAACTTACTTAATTTACTTAGTATAATTTCCTTTTCTATATGTTATCTGGAATATATTTATATATATCCTAAAGACACGAGTCTCTTTATTTGAGCTCTTACATTTTTGAGAGCTGGAAAAAAGCTTTCTTTTTTTTCTTGGACCATTACATCTTTTTTCTTAGTTCTATTACTAACTGGGAGGAAAAAAGTCAAAGAATACATATTCTGCTTTTCTCACAGTGCACAGCCTTGCACTGTCAAAAATGTCACAGGTTAATGGTACAACTGAGCTCCATTTATCTTATTCTGACAGCTTGTCCAATGTTGTACATCTAGCAATGGCATCTCTCCTAAAGTGACATTTTTAGCCTTTGTTCTTTCCATATGGCCCTATTAAAAGGATTTACAGTAATTCTACACTGTGTTTGTGATATGTTGCTTCTTATATGGAATTACAGTGAAGATTTTAGGCTAAATTTGTTTCATAGACTAATTAGCACACAGCTGAAAATTAGTCTCACCTTAGAAATTTGAAATTATAGGAATGGACTTTGTGAAGAATGATGGCATATATTTTTAATTTTACAACCTTTCTATTACACTTTTAAAATTATTTATGGAAGCTAAAAAAGGACAGCATGTGGTAGACAGCAATTTAATTTTATGCCCAAAAATAAAGTGAGTCCTGACCAGTGGTTACTTATTGATGACTTACAAAATGTATCAAATTTTTTTTTGCTGAAGTGAGTTTTATAAAGCCAGAGATAACTAAAATCTGAAGATTTCCTGTCCAAAAAACCCCTATATTGTCTCATTAAACGTTTTAAAATTGATGTGTCTTCTTAGGCAATACCTGTATGAAAACAAACTGAAAGCCTCCAAAGAAATTGTCACATTTTTGGAGATGCTGATTAAATTAAATTTTACAGACTTAGATGTCGTTTTAACTTGAATGGCAGAAATGGTTGACATTTTTATCCTTGACTTAAAGAAGCAGAAATTGAGATCAGGTGGTGTTTTAAATGCTCTTTCTTAGTTTGGATAAATTGAGTGTTTGATGCAAAGAGGGATACTTATGTTTTACGGTCTGGGCACAGCACAGCTTTGTTGAATTCTTTGAAGAATAGAAGAGTATGGAATATTTCAGTGACAGCTTTGTTGAATTCTTTGAAGAATAGAAGAGTATGGAATATTTCAGTGGGAAGAGACCTACAGTGATCATCTACTCCAACTCAAAGACTGCAGTCATTTGAGTATGCCTGGGGAGGAGTTCTGGATACTTCTGTGTTTTAGGCAAGTCCATTCCCTTATTAAAAATTAAATTCTTAATTTATAGATTTGAAATAATAGGTATTTCCTTTGTAAAATTACTCTGAAATATTCTCAAAAAAGGCATATCTGGTTATATATGTCTTTTTTCCCCCCTATATTTTTTTAAAAAGCAGGCCCCATAATCATTCCAAGACTATTTTCTAACAAATCTGACAACTTTAAGATTATTCTCCTCCTCATATTTACACTACTTGAACCAAGTTCTGTATGAAGTCCTCTGAATCAATTTTTATAAAAAATATTCAGCATTAGTTTACAATAATTATTCTTTGTGTTTCCACGTTATTTCCTACTACTTCAGTATTATTTCATAGAGAGCATAAAATTAATGACCTTTCCTTGTATTTTTAAAATTTCATGAAATTATTTGTGTTTTATAAGCTGCAATGCATATTTCAGCACAGCTGATTTGAGTATCCAGGAATGAGGAATGAGAGTAAGGGATGCTGCTTTCAGAAAGACAGTTCACTGCTGAGGAAGACATAACCATAGTCCATCACTACAGAGAGCCTTATCCATCTCTCCCCAAAACCCAGCCAACACCTCCTCCTTAAGGTTCGCTTGCAACTTTTACAGAAATACCATGGTTAAAAAGGCTAATGGAAGTGAGTGGTGATCTCTCTTTTTTTTTTTTTTTTTTTTTAATAACTAAGAAGTTATATCTAAAATTTGATGTGAAAATTTGATACTCTCTATCACTCTACATTAATAAGCTTGAGATCACACCTTAATATCTTAATATTGGATAGGAATTTGGTGACCCATTTCAAGAAGAATGAGAGCATACTGGGATTGATCCAGGGTCTAATGACATTAATTCAGAAACTTGTGAAAAACAGACTTTGTGACTCTTAAGGAAGAACGGTCTGAGAGTTCACTGTGTGCTCAGATAAACAGTAAAGGTATAGTGACTTAAAAAGAACCCCAAACAACCAAAACTGTCATAAGCAGTCCTGATATTGTATGAGAGCTGGAAAATGTCCTTTTATCCATGTTTGCCCAGTGACAGACTGCTACCTCTTTCTCAGTCTTTCAGATAAAGGCCACAAAGTATCTGAAGTATAAGTTGCCCACATTTAGCTGTTTTTTTTTCTGAGCATGCATCGAATTAAGTTTGGGAAAAGACTATCAGGTGTCATTACTTGTTGACCTGAAAATCAGACCAGTTACCTTAAAAATACATGATTTTTCTGCCAAACTGAATGGGACTAGGAATAATCTGCGAAGGGGGAGGGAGCAAAGGGGAAGAAATGTAGGTTGTATGTCAGGAGACATTAGTTTCTCGCTTTCCCAGTCTGTAAATCCACCTTCTGATGAGACGAGTTAAAAATACACAGTAGCTGTATAAATGCAAGTATATATAAAACTACTAGCTTTGCTTGGCTGGAGTTTATTTCCTATAATCAACCATGATGAATGAAGGAAAATAACACCAGTCTTTAAGGTGATGTCATATTTTCAATGTACTTTAAAGTAAATTATGTTGTTTGCTAAAAATTGAGCTACTTTTTCTTCAGTCAATCATAGCTAATAAATTTCTAACATAATGGAAGTTTTATGACAATGACTTGAGTTTTCTCAGGTACAATATTGTAGATCGACATATTGTAGTAATAACAAAAATTATTTTATTTCAGCATTAGTAGTAGTAGTAGTTCTAAGAGGTTAATAAATCAAATAAGCACTTTGAGTTTTTTATTTTACATAAAGGTATCTAGTACAAATAGTGGGGCTGTATCATCTATGTCTTTTACTGGAAGTTATTGTGAAGATATTTTGTATACACTGAAAATATTTGATATTTTCTGGATTATGGGGTCCTGCCAACTAAGGTTAATATAAGAATAATTAGAGTAAAATTCACATTCACCTGAAATATTAACAGAGTACAGTTTTATAAAATGACTGGATAAAAGTAGTGTTTAAATTAATGAGTCTATGCAACAATAAATGTATTTTTTTCCAGTAGCATTTATGGATTTTTTTCTTTCCAAGATACTTTTTTTTCTTTTCTATCCTAGTCACATAACCATCTACCAACATCATATCGTGAACATTATTTTTTTTTCTTTTAATTGTTTGAATTAAACATTTTGCAGGCATCAGCTGCAACAAACTGTCAAACTGAACAAGTAGATTCCTTCCAGAGTGAGTATTTATGCTCTGTCAGTGTCAAGAAGCCCCAGGTAGACCCTTATAATTTACAATCAGGAGCTCAACTACATTGCTATCCAAATTTCACTGGCATGTAAATAGCTTAAATATCATTGATTATTTTAATGACGAGTTTTCAGTCAGATGTTGATTTAACAGTATCTGACATGAACCAATATATAATAATAATGAAAATAACATTGGAAACAGATTAAAGACAATTTATCAGGAAATGGTTGAAACTATAAATATATAAATATGTCCATTGGGTTTCCTGGAATCACAGAATATCTCAAGTTGGAAGGAACCCATAAGGATTGTTGAGCTCAATTGCTCCTCACAGAACTACCTAAAAGTAAACCATATGACTGAGGGCATCAGCCACACGTTCCTTGAACTCTGACAGGCAGAGCTCTGATGGTTTTGAATAATCATTGCAATAATTTACTGGTTTCTTTAGCATGAAAACAACTTTGTTGTGTTAGGTGACACTGTGTCCACTCCTTGATCCCCCTACTGCAGGAGCCATGAACGTAATAGAGAGAGTCCAGCTAAGGGCCACAGACATGGCCATGACAGCAGCATCTGTCATATATGGAAAGGCTGGGAGAGCTGGGACTGTTTATCCCTGGGAGGAGAAGGCTCATGGGAGGAACCTCATCCCTGTGTCTGAACACCTGAAGGAAGGCTGCAAAGAGGACAGACAAGCTCTTTTCTGTGGTGCCTGGTGTCAGGACAGAGGCAGTGAGCACACTCTGAAATGCAGGAGTCCATCTGAACACTGAGAAGCAAAACTTTTTCTCTGTGAGTGTCACTGAGCACTAGTGCAAGTTGCCCAGGGAGATAACAGAGCCTTCATTTTTGGAGATATCCAAGAGCTTTCTGGACGTGGTCCTGTGCAGCTGGCCCTAGGTGACCCTGTTTGAGCAGACGGGTTGGACCAGGTGACCTCCAGAATTCCCTTCAAGCCTCAATCATCCTGTGATTTCTTATAGATGCAAAATGGGCTGTTTGATACATTGAATATCAAAATAGCAGGTCTAGTTTTAGCCTGATACAAATGTGCCTAAAATACTCAGCTATTCCAAGTTTACTTCAGTATGACTGAGACTATGCCCAGTTATCTGGCAGGCCAGTGGCACAGCATAAATAAAACCAAAGTTCTCGTATAGTTCTGTCTGCTTTCTTCAAAAAAGTGTCATTAAGAGATGTGCATCAAATATGGTGGTGTTTTCCTTGAAAACAGTAGCATTCTCCAGAATTATATATTCCTTCTCAGATTTTGGAATTTGTTTTCTTGGTAGGTTTTGTTGGCTTTTATTTTTCTTGTATGTCTTGAGGTCACCACAGTTTCTTACTTTGGCTCCAGTCTTTGTGGATTTATTCTGCAACAGGAACATATTTTGTAGGGCAAAGAAACATGGAAAAGGAGTGAAGGGCAGTAGGTGTGAGGTAGATCTATGGTCCTCTTAGAAATGCTGCATTGAATAATTGCTCTATGTGAAAGTTTTACAGAACCTGATTAATTTGTCTGTGTAATAAATATGGTAGAGGAAGGAGATTTCAGGCATTAAAATGCAGACATTTCGCACTCTGTGGTAGGACAGACTACCCTAGGCATTACAGAAGAATTTTAAAACTGTGAAAGAGAACACTCACTACTGAAAGCTGGAATTTAGCCAAGAAAACAGGGTAAACATCTATTCCTGGAAAGAACCCATGTATCTGACTACTCAGAAAAATCACTTATACTTCTCTTTCAAAGTACTTCAAGTTCTTTAACTCTTTTTAGCATTGTAGTCCCAGCATATGAACAATCAGTTTCATACTAACTGAGCAAAAAGAGTATTTCTGAAATAAATTTTAGTTTATATTTATCTGTCTTGGCTACATAAGATGAAATTTTTATGGGTATTTTAAGTGTTTTTTTTCTTGTAGAATGGGTGAGTTTGATTGTTTGTATGGTCATTTGATTAAAGAATTCTTTTTTTCCCCTTAAGTTTCTCATTTTCCTGCTGAACTTAAATCTATGATTTCAGAATATAAATCTTCACAGATATTTCCCATGTGTTTTTGTCTTGTTTTGTACAGTTAAGCTTTTGTTGTGTCATCATGTCACAAATAACCATCTTTTACTAGTATTTGGGCTCTCCAGTAGAAGCTTGGTATTATATTATTCTACATTTCATTTTACTCTGAGAGGCAGAGGGATTGTACTGCTGTGTGAAAACCAGGGGAAGTACATATTTGAGCTTCCCTGTTTGACAGTGAGCTATTTTAAAACATCCCCTGAAAATAGGTTTTGCAGTTCAATCCACCCAGGCCTGTTGCCTTCTGAAGTGATTGATGTTGCTGCTGTGTCTGATCTTAATCGGCTGAGCCAGTCATCCATCATGACACAGGAATGGAAATCTCTCGTAGATATTTATATAACATTAATTTATTAACGTATGCAAGTGTGAATTCATGTGAAGTGCAGGTGAATGGAGGTGTTCAGTGTTGGCCAGTTGGTGAAGGTCAGCCAAGCAAGAGGTAGCTGCTGGTCATAATGGAACTATTGCAGCTCCAAAGAAGGATGGGAGAGAGTAGGGAGGTCAGAAACTTTTCCTGAATGTGTTTGTGGTACGTAGGTTTGTGCAGAGGGAGACTGATACCTGCGTGGATTTCTGGAGAATCCCCCTAAACACTGTAACCATAAAATCTTGTTCATTAGATCAGTGTTTCCTCTCTGGTATCAACCACAGAGATTTAGCACATGCAGGATAGAGCATTTTTGCGGGATGGAGGGAAGAAAAAAAGATCAAAACAATTTAATACAGGCAGCTATTTCTAAGCAGCATTCCAATTCCAATCTCAATGTAGATAACTGAACCCTAAATTTTCATTAATTTATGCACTTCCCTCTTTCATAAAATATTTTAAACTCTTCAGTATATTTTGGATGTTGAAAGTAAATATTTTTATTTTAATTTGATTTTATGTTAGATTAGTAAGGGGTCAGGACATAAGAATGATGCCTGGTGGAAGGAAATAATGTTTTGCAACCCCTGCTTCAAAATTATTTACAGGATTTTTGTTTGCATTTTTGTTAACACAGTTGCTAAAATATAAACACTCTGGGGACAGGGACAGCAATCCAGAGTTACCACTTTCTGGTCAACTTCTTTATTTAAATGTTTTTATATATTTGTGAGCAAGCTTACCACTTCCTGTCAGCATCTCTTGCTCCTTCTCTCATCATCAAAGCTTTTTTGCTGCAAAGACATGCTTCAGGCACTAAATTGCTGGAAATACTGTTGCCCTCTGATGTGTGCCTGATTTGTGGCCTTTAACTTTCTATTAGCTGACTTTTAATGCCTACTTCCTTGCCAGTGGCCTGTGCTGGATCCCATAATAAAATGTGCACCTTTCCTTATTTTTTTGCACTGACTGCAGAATTGTCAAGTCTCCGTTTGTACACCTCATTCTAGACCTTCTCCTAGCAATGGGAATTTAGGTGTGGTGGCACTTAGTGTTAATTGAATGTGATAAGAGGATTAACATCAGCAAAGTTCATATCTCTCTAATGTTGCTTGAGAGACCATTATTGTTATTGATTATGATCAAGTGCCCCATTGTCAATGCTGAAAAATTATTGTGTTTTAAAGCTGATGAATATATATGAGGTAAAAAAATGTTCCCAATTTTTCTCTTAGGAAGACAGTAAAGTGATTGCCTAATAACATTTTTTCCCTCTCTGTAACAGTGCTAAAAGATAATTTCAATGAGTGGACTCAATGTCAAAAGCTTTGATTTGTCAAGGCAATAAGTGTGGGCATAAATATATGAAAATTATCAGTTATTTTTGCAATTACTGGTTGAACAAGTTTCTGTTCTATATGAATCCTTTGCAAAACTGTGTAAAACTCTAATTTTTCTCTACAGGGAATTAGTTACTCCTTTTGGTGTTTGTGTGTGTTTGGATTTTTTAAAAAGTGTGTACAAAAGTTCTGGGGTTATTTTTAGAATAAATTAAAATTCCTTTCATACTTGAATGCACTGATGTCATTTTACAACCTAAAAATTGTCTCTCTTGGAAATACGGATCATCTAAAAATATTTTTTAGCATCTGAAATAAATTGTGGAATCATCTAGGTAAGAGCAAGACTGCTTGATTTTTTTAAATTAATTGCCATATATACAAATAATGATTTTTACATATGTAGGCTATGAAGACTAAGGAATAGTCTTCACAAATTTTGATGCTTTCATTAGATTGAAAATAAAACAATCCACTGGGTGATGCAGTATTGTTTATTATGCAGCTCTTTCAGTGTTGTCCATATGACAGGGTAACCATTGAGGTAATGTATAGTCACTGAAAGTCTGACCTGCAGTTTTGTTTCCTCGCTGATAATTACTGTGTGTATATTAAAAACAAAGTAACTGTGTTTCTTGCCAGACTAGGGGGGTGTATACAAAGAGGAGGAAGTGCATAGTGTGGGATGTTCTTGGGATGGCTACTGAACGTCTGCTATCGAGTCTTGACTTTTCTCAAATTCCAAGTTAATGAAGCTAAACTTGCAGTAATTGCTTTCAGAACATGATTGATGGTGGCACGTTTGGCCAGTTGGGCTGTGACCTGGCAAAACACTTAAGCACATGCTTACCTTTAAACATGTGAGTAGTTTTGAGGAAATCAATAGTAGTTTCATTGCTAGGCTCCATTTTTGCCTTGTAGCACTTTGTTGTATTGGGATTTTGAGAAACAAAGAAGCTAAATTCTTGAAAATGCTCTAGTATTAATTACGAAATATGTTTTAGTCATGCATTTGACAAGTTTTAATTGAAGTAGTTTTATATAAATTATATGACACTTGATATATGTACCCAATATACATTTATGCGCTTAGAATTTATCACAATGTCTTCTCAGTATATAAATGTTATTGTATTTATGTTCTGTAAAAGCAATGAAGTCATAATAACATTATCCCATAATAACATTTCATTTTGATGTTAAGTCTTTTGTGAAAAGTGTAGAGAAGTATTCAGGGCTCTTGCTGAAGTACCACAAAACTGGAAATCAGGTTTATGTTTTCTGCATATGTAATGGAAGTCTGGGCATTTGGCCTGGGTTGATATCCCACAGAATTAGTTCCTGGTTCTGATGTAGAAGTAAATGAATGCTCAGTATTAGAAATACAATAGGAATCAATATGCGGAAACTGAGTTAGTACAAGCTCTGCTGAAACAGAAAGTACTGTTTCATGGATGGGTTTGTGCCACCTTGCTAAAAATGTGTTACATTTCTGCAGGAAATGTTGCTTATTTTTCCTGAATCTGAGTATCTGGTTTGTGTGTACTCCGAAGAAAAATCAAACACAAAGAAATTGGTGTTTTAGACTGGGAGAATACTTCATGAATTTGATAATGAAGAATTACTTTGAGTTGACTACTGAAAGAAATGTTTAAAGGGCTAGGACTGTAGAAACAGGTGAATGTTGTTCCATTAGCATGGAGTGTATTGGCATCAGCCATTTCTTTGGAAATGCAGTTATTTGGATCAGCAGTGGGAGCCATTCAGGGAAGCTAAACTTCTGGATACTTAGATTTTTGAATGGGAATTTCAACTGTGATATTTACTTCAGCATAATGTAACATGGCAAATTATTCACATAATTTATTAAAAAAGGCAATGACTGTATATATAAACTCTCATGTTTACAATGTTACAGACTTTTATATTGTATGTGTGCTATTTTATACTAGCATTTAAAGGATAATAAATCAATTAATAATGAGGAAGATTACAGAAATAATAGGAAATTAAAGGATTTATAATAATAATGAACTTATCTGTCCTACTGAGGTACAGTCATAAGCCAGGCAGCTGACTTAGAAATGTCCTACTACACTGACAGCAGAGGTTGTCTGAGTCATGGCACTTCCATGGCCAATAATACACTTGGAGAATGTGTTATGAAGTAAAAACTCATAATAGATGAGTGTTTTATATATTGAAAAAGATGTGGACACCCATTTCTTACATACCAGAGGAATTTCTTCAGTTAAAAATGGGGCTGGTTTTGTGTGATTTTCATTTTTTAGTCAGATTCAATTTAGATAGGCTTGATGAGGTTTTGATTGGAACTGAAACTATGTTGTGCACTAGATACTCCCTTTTGCAGGGGTTCACTGTGGCATTGAAATTGTGTTTTAGAATGATGGCATTTTGTTCTCATATACGTCTTATTTGAACAGACTGGCCTTCAGACTCTTTCCTAGTTTCCAGATTCAGGTGCTTTTGATCTGCTGCTTACTTTCTGGAAATTTCAAGAGGAAAGGTACAGAATAGAAACTTTTTTTTTTTTTGTCATTAACTGGGTATTTCTACATGCATTTTTTTTCTTTTTAGAGGCATTTTAATCACCTTAAAAATTAAAATTTCCTGCCAGAATTGCAGTGAAAACATTTCAGCATATGTATGTCTAACTTGCTTGCATTAATTTTAATCCTGAAGATGAGAGGAGTTTCAAATTATTGTAGTCGATATAGGTAGTCAAAGAATTTTGTATAGAGATGGAGCACAACAATGAGCTGGCCAAAAATGAAATTATAACAACGTGGCTTAAACTTCAAGATGACCTGCTGTTTTTTTTAGCACAATTTGCCTGCAACACAGAGAAAATCTTCAACTTTTATGTTCAGGAAAAATATGATCTACTTTTCCCCACGACTTCTAGATCACAGGGCCATATGTTCAAATTAGCTGTACTTACATAATAAAGGAATAAGATTGTTTAAATTCTGTGCTTAAACATAATTGCTAGTAAGGGGAACAAGTAATGTTGATACAATTTAGATAACAAGTAGTCTAAACCTCAAAAATTTTTAGAAGGCTAAACTTCTTCATTAACATTATGAGAGATACACTAAGGAATTTGACATTATATAGTTGGTGTACAAGTGGTATTTGGTACTTTGTTTGACATTGGTATTTGTATACCATTGGTATCATGGAAAAGATAACGAAGTATAGCTTTCTCCAATACTTTCTAATAGTCAAACTATAACATTTAGTCTCATATTTGACAGTACTTGTCTAAGAGAGGTTTTGCAATAATATCCTTCTCAAGAGACATAAAAAACCAAGTAATTAGTCCTTAGATTTCTGAAGCCCAAAACCTCTGACTGTGATTAAAACAGTTGGCAGTGTATCTGCAAAAATCAGATATACTCCTCCCCGGTTACTTTTGACTAAATGCCTCCAACACATATTCATTAATTTTTTAATCAGTGAGGTTTGAAAATATATTTCTTGTCCTGGTTCTGTATTTTGTTAAAACCAGGTTGTATTTTGATAAAAACTCTTTCAGGTGCAGAGGTTTAAGGTTGCAAATTTTGGCATCTTCCTTCTGCTCTCCACCTTTCTCTGGAAAAAGTTATTCAGTCCATTTTAATAACACAAGCTGTTTGAGGCATTTCCCAGTTCAACACAAATATCTGTGCCTGAGGTTTTCCAGTATGAAGGCTGAGAAGTCTGTAGATAGACTTTAGGAGTTTTGAACCAGGGCAACCTTCTGAGAACACCACAGGAAAGGAATTTATAACACAGCAGACTTGAGGCATCCGTCATCCTTTAGAGTTGTATTTGTGGCTTTTTACTGCAGCCCATACTGTTTTACACTTGGGCATGCAGTAGATGCCAGATTTTTTAATATATATTTTATATGATGTAATCTACCCCAGTTTTAACATCTCCACAAAGTTTGACCCTCAGGCATCTTAAAGTATTGAGACTCTTGGAAGGAGTATATTGTACTTGCGGGAAATATTATTTTTTATTAGAGGGAAATAG
Source organism: Acridotheres tristis (assembly GCA_037013685.1). NCBI lineage: Eukaryota > Metazoa > Chordata > Aves > Passeriformes > Sturnidae > Acridotheres > Acridotheres tristis. The sequence goes on along the minus strand of CM072888.1, from coordinate 21,239,106 downwards.
CCATAATTAGCGCTTTATCTATCTTGTTAATTCCCTTTTAAAACTCAGAGTGATTAATGTGGCAACTTCTAGATATTTAAAATGTAAATGAAAGTGTTTAAATACATATTTTATAAGAGTTTTTTAAAAAAATAAGTATAAAAATTAATGGCCAAAGTAAAAGTAAAATCATTCAGGAAAAAATGCATGCAGACAAACAGAAAAATTGCATGCCATTTTTATCTAGCATTTGCAAAAATAAGTTGCAATGTCAAACTAATTTTCACAAAGTTGCTTTCCTTGCTATTTTTTTGTTAATATGTTTGTACCTCAAAATTTTGCACACTTTCTGTGCTGTTACTACTTAGTAAATGTGTTATCATAAAATTTGTTCTCTTATTCGTACACTAAAACACATAAAATAATTTCTTTGAACCTTTGACTGCCTTTTTAATCTCTTAAGTTTTCAAGTTTTAATTTGATCTCAAATTTAATATTGGTTGTATCAGACTTCTTGGACAGAAAACCTTGTAGTGGCTGCTTTATATTTTTACTTTCAGTTCTTAGAATTATAAGATACGGAGAAAAAATTAAGTAATTTGACTTTCGTTGAATAAAGATTTTATAGCAAATGTTTCATAGATTGCTATTGATATTACTAATTGCTATAACAATGGAAAGCTGTATTAGTCACACTTTTTCTTATTATTGTGCTGTATTTCTTCAAATATGCTACTTAAGGAAGCATATAATGACTAAGATGCTTTCAGCAGTTCCACTGGTTTTTGACAGAAATTCCACATGACTTTGATGTTTTCTGCTGTATCCCTCTGCTACAATGCTTGCCTTGTGTAATCAGGGATGTATTTGTTATAGCTACACACTTCAGACACTTTATTTGCATTCCACAATTTATATACAAGTTTTCCAAATCCCTGGAGAGATTTAACAGTTATATGGGATCCCGATCCTATAAAACAGAGAGGAAATCTAACTGTGGAACTGTTAATCTTGCTATCCAGGAAAGGGTGAAGTCTGCAGTATTTCTTTGTTATCTTTGTTGCCCAACATAGTGTGATTTTTTCCTAAGTGGGGCTTATTTTAGGAAGAAAAAGTTCAGTGGCCTCTATTTTCTCTTGACCTGATATATAGAATCACGTTAGGCAATATTGCCATGTTCTTTTTGGTACTGACCTTTCTAGAGAGTTCTGTAAATCCCTAAACTAGCATATCTGTTTTCTTTAGCTGAGATACTTTAGTGTTTTTCAATTTTTCTGACATTCTGAAGACCTTTAGGGGCATGGGAAGAGGGAAAAATAGTAATTTCTGTGTAAGTAAACGGGCAAGAGTCATCTGTAACACATTTCAAGTTCAGAGTCTGAGATACTAATTAGCATTTTGGCTCCACTCCATTTGATAAAAAACTGTCAGATAAGAACTAAACCCATGTAATTTAATACATTTTCTTTCTGGAACTTGTACAATTAAAAAAGTGTGATGACTGTAATAGATTGTTATTAGCATGGTAGCTTATGTTGATGTGACCTTAGTTCCTGTTGCTGTATAGAATGGATTTTAAATTAAGCATTTATTTGAAGTTTTTATAGCGAAACTTGTCCATCGTCTCATTTAACAAATTAAACCCCACAAATTTTATGCTGCAAAAGCAGCAAAACAGACAAGGGAAGAGAAAAAGACAATAAAATAATAAAATAATTTATTATTGCTAATGCAATTAATAAAAACATACTTTTTTCTAAAGCAATTACTAGAAGAAAACTGTTCATTTTGCTACTTATGTAATCCTTACATTCCTGGAAATACCTTTTGCCCCTTCATGCTTATTGAACAAAATCTCTTTCCTGGCCTAAAGAAAATAACATATTAAGATAGAAAGCCTGTAAATTAGACATTACAGATCACATATTTATACCAAAATGTAAACCATAAGCCCTCTGAATTTCTCATTTCTTGACCTTAAAACAAAGTTTACTTTTTAGTAGTTTAAATATTTTAAAGACTGCTTGTATTGTGTAAAAATATTCATGGTGAGTTCTGTGTTAACAAATGTTGTTTTTAAATTAAATAATTACTTTTCTATAGAATAAAAAGACCTGTTACTAGAAGCTTTTTTAGTAAATCTCCAAAGACTGCCTTCTGGAAAAAAAATAGGTTTTTTGAAGGCTTTTGCTGTTTTTTTAACTGCATCTGCTTGAATTTCTGAAAAGTTTATATTGATATAAATATTTATTAGTATCTTGGAGTTGAAGGGAGTTGACTCAATCGTATTTGTGACATTTCATGCAATAATCAAATAAGTAACAAAAATGCTAATGACATCTCCAAATGTTAATCCACACATATGTTCTGCTTTTGAATAAAATAGACCTTGTTTCATCACGCCTGCTTGCTGTTTGCTTTGGAAATAAACCAAACCAAGATGGAAGGTCAGTTCCCCCATCATGTGCCGAAGTGTGAGAGGAAACCAAAAGCATTGTCTTGCTCCTGCAGATTTAGAGGGACTTAACACATTTTTTCTGTTTAATTCATAGATTATTGTTTCTGGTTCTCTGCTTTACTAAGGCCCTTTACCACTGAGAGAGAATCAAAATAATGCCAATGGTGTGAATTCAGGTGTAGAGTTTGTTTCAATAGCCTACAAATCATAAATTGCAATTTTCTCATGTAGTTCCTAGTTCATAACAGTAAATGGTTTAGAAAATTGTACTTCGTAATTTTCTCTAGTGCATTTGATGTAAATTGCACTAATATTGTGAAGTGCTTTTGTTTAACATATTCTTTGTAAGTTAGATAAATGAGGGTTTCTGAAGCATGGAATTAGATGAAGGTCATTATGATGAACAAGATCCCAATACATTACAATATGGTTAATTTTTTGGTCCTTGTGGCACTAAGCCATTCCTTATTAAGACTGGCTTTGCTTATCTATGCATTGAAAGAGATTTCCTCAGTCATATAAACATCACCTAACATGTTTATTTCCTTGAACCTCACCAAATTATTATTGTTAACCAGTGATGGCTTTCCCCTGAGCATAATGACTGTCTTGCATGTTTTGTAGTTCTGAAAAAGAAGAGAGATCAGAGAGCAGGACCATAAGGGAAAACCTAGAAAGGCTTTGTGCCTTCTGCATTAAAGATCACTAGGTCTGGGCACCAAACTTATCATGTGGTCTGAAAATCAGATCATGTGCACTTTGAATAAAAAAAACCCAACCTGGCTGGCAGTTCTTCTGAACAGTAAGTGACAGTAGAACCACAATTCACTGGTGGCTTAAACTGGGTGCAGGCATTAGCAATTCTAATGCTTACAGCATCTGATGGCACAGAAAGAAGGGGAAGAAATGGTATTTCGAAATGTTTCATTTAAAATCCTCACTCATTTCTATACTGAGGGAATTCAGTAGATATTAAGGTCACTGAGAACACATATAGACACTGTTAATAGTAATGAGGTTCCTTTAATGATGAACTTGAAATTTGGTATGCCTACTGTTACCACAGCAGTCATTAATTTACAAAAAATTCTGTTGTTCTCTTTGATCCCTGCAATAAAGGATTGCTGTGATTTAATGGAAATATAGAGTATTAGAACAAGGCAGTTCACATAATTTTCTGCACTTGAGAAGTATTTGAAGTCCAGCACTACTTGTTAATTGGTAACTGCGACTAGAGTAACAAACAGTAAATTGCTGATTTTTAAAAATCTTTCTATAAGTGAAACATCCAGAGAGGAGAGGAGAAAAAAGAAAACGCAGCTACAAGTGATATAAATTAAAGGAGCTTTTTTAGAGCTGGCTTGGAACACTGTAATACAAGAAATCTTTTCTGGGAGAATTCTTTAGTCGCATACGAACAGTGGTATTTCACTCTAACATCAAACACAGACTTTTGTCATAGAAGTAGGCAGTTAAAATTAGGTCTGAGTGAAAGGAAATGGAATACTATGGTCTTATATTTTTTCATACATTTTTACCCAGTAGGCATATGAGCCCAACTGGATACTACTTGGTGTAGAACCCTGAATTTTCTTTTGAGAATGAATCCTATATTGCTTAGAGAAGATGCTGTACAGGCAGTTTCTAGTGAGGGAAGGATTTCTTTGAAAAATAGATCTGTTTTCCTTTCTGACTTCCTGGTATATCCACAAAGAATTCATTCACTCCATCTAATAATGGCATATCAAAATTCAGCTGTCCATGAATTAAGGATGCTGCCTTCCCATGCAGCAGGGCAGTACCCCCAGCTGGGGCAAATAATTCTCTAGACACAGTTTACAATAGACCTGAAGAGGCCCATGGTCTCCTTTTATGAGCTAGTTGAGCAAGTGAATGGCCAAAATAACATAATGCTGGATAAACTGAGTGACAGCGCTTATTGAGAAGATTCTGTTAAGTGGACAGGAAATATATCTGCATCATTAAGCACATGGCATAACGTTTGAATTTCTGTCATTCAATAAATTTCTTCCTTATTCTTTGGTCACTGAAGCCAAAGTAGACACTTCTATTCAAAATTACTAGTAAACTAATTGAACAATTATTCATAAAGTGAAGAACATCCCCCTAAATCAGAAATGAGTCTATGAATGCACATTGAATCATGTTTAGAAGGAGGCCACTTCAGCTTTCAGTGCCAGGTCTCTAGGGATGTGAGGATGAGGATGAGGGAGGACAGGGCGCGTGCCCTTTATCATACCATTGCTTGCAGAGATATTTTAAGTGTCACCATTTTGATAGGAGATTGTAATGAATCATCACCTTGCTCTGTTCCTGCTCTTTGTCCCTTTGACCTGATAGACTAGTTTTAGACTCAGAGTGAACTTTCTATCACTGTTGTCCTGCAGTTTTTCTTTTCTCTGGCTCTTATGCTATTGGAAACAGCAATTTAATTGGATCTTGTGTCTTTTTGCTATCTTAGAATTTAGTCATTCCCTACAATGTGATTTTATTATGATTCATTAACTGCATGGTATTTCATAAATTATTCCCTCTGTTTTATAAAGTATGGCTATATGTGTTCATAAGGGACTGGAACAAACAAGGAGTAGTTAAATTACTGATGTAAAATAGGAAATCACAGTAATCTTCAAGAACAAGCAGTTAATGCAAACCTGCAGTTGCCCTACATCTGTAATTCATTATTTCTAAATTATCACAAGACAAATTCTTAAAAAATAGGCTGACAAAACATATTATTCTACACTTCTGTCCCTGCCCACCTCCACCAAAAACAAAATAAAATTTGCAGAAAAGATAATTGCAGATTTAAGCACACTTTATTTTCTCTAAGAGTAATTTGAGATGGTCTGTGGTTGCCCTTTTTAAATACTAATGTTGTAAAGCCATCTCTGAGTTCATGAAGCATTTGCTGAAGGCAGCTGATGATTTATGCATGTCCAGTTTGCTTCATTAAGCATTTTTTATGCATGTTTCTGAAGACAAAATGCTGAACTAGACGGAGCACTGATGTGCTATATTAAGGCAATTACAGTCTCCATTTTCCTTCCTATATATCGCTTATTTGACACGATTTCCATTTATAGCAAAAATACCTATCCATTTGATACAAGCTATTAAGTTTAGTTCTTTTACTTTACTATTTTACTAACTTTTACTCTTTCTTACAGCAGAGAAAATTTTTCCTGGACAGTAGGATTAAATTCTGAAAAAGAAACTCTTACAGCTCTTCATATTCTGTGCTTATTATCTATACATGGTTTTCTGTATGGAATTTGGCCAGATTGGTAAGAAGTCTTGACAAAATGTGATATTGTTTTCTGGGATGTCGTTCTGAAGTAATGATTATTTGTGCAAATACCAGCTCCTAATTGCTACTAGTTCTTAGTTTTATGGGGTTGAATAACTTTTCTGAATATTTCTAATTAATTTCCTCTAATATACATTAATTATTATAATAGAATAAATAGAATTATTCATTTTTTTTAATCTCCTGGACATATTTATATTTCTGCCTGCTTGAAGTTTGTGTAGTTGTTACATGAAGCATTTATAATGGTAGCCAGCTTACTATTTAAAAATAAAGTTCTTGAGAGTAAATAATATGGGTGGACTTGAGTTTTTTCCTTTACTGTATTTTGTATTTATAAATTTTTTATCCTCAGTTTTAGGAGAATGACGGATGTTTTAAATATATACTTTTCAAGCAAATACTTAAGAAGTATTTTAATTGAATTAAAATTTCTCTCTGTCAGAGTTTTGCGTGTTTTTCTAAACTGTCCTTCAATTTCCACAGATAGATTTGGTGTCTAGTTACCATAATTTGTTTGGCTTTCTCAGGAGTGTGTGTAGGTGTTATGATTCTTACAAGAATTCCTCCAAACAACGAGCAGAAGTATGACAAGAGTTCATGGGGCAGCTTGACAGACTGGTCAAAATTTTACCTGAAGAATACAAATCAGTGAAGAGGATGGTGTTTTATAAACACCCTTCACTGTTCTTGACTGGTATTTAATCTGGCAGAGAAAATGCACTTTTCTATTCATAGAATGTATACCAAATTACTGAACTTCTGTGAGCAGTGGCATCGTTTAAAGTTCTTAAAAATTAGCAGAACCTTGAAGTGAGTATGAATCTATATTTCAGTCCTTTCACAGTTCCTCCTAAAATAGTTCTCTGACATAGAAAACTTCATGTGACTTGGCATACTAGAATACATAAATTACATAGTGGCATTTATGATGTACTGATGAAGATGAGGCTGATGACTTAGGCACTGCAATATGCATTCCATGGGATTTTGGCAAAACAATGAGACTTCCTAACAACCTATAATTCTTTTACCTCTAAAGCAGGCGCTGGGTTCCGTGGAGATTTATAATGTCATAAATATGAATGGAATTTTTTTTTCAGGATTATAAATAATGGTTTGCTTCTTAAAAGCTATTAATATAGATTTTAGCAGAATTGTAGCTTCTGTAAAATAATGCTGTCATGCTTTCAATTTACCATATGCCTAATGACTTCTTCAATATCAGAATTGGTAATTAGCTTCATGTAAATGGCAAATAGGGAGTGACATGTGAGTCTCCCAGAGCTGGAGTTGGTGTTGAGATTCTGAGCATCCCCTTGCCTTTGTACACATCTACATGCAGAGAAGTGTGTGCTTCTTATCTGTGTTTGGCTGCCAGCTGACTTTGATACTGTACAAGACAGTCTTGGTAATGTAACAAAAACTTCCTCTTTTGATGCCTCTTAGTAGGTAACTGACATTCTTTTTCAGACTGTTTCAGTATTTTATAGAGGCTCCTGAAACTGGTTAGACAACATTTTCAGCAGCTGAAAATGTCTTACTGTGCTCTGATCCACAGCTATGGGAATTATAAATTTTAAGCTAGATTTGAGTATTATAGGGAAAAGGAATGTATTTCAGGGAGGAAATTAAAGTAGTTGTGTATGTTATTTCGTTTAAAAAACATATAGGCCCATGGGAGCATTTTATATCCTGAATATAACGCTGCTTATTTGTAGTCTAAAGCTGTTTAAATATTTTCCTGTGTATACTTCTTGAATCAAAATTTGGGGGTTTTTTATTCCCCAAAACTGACGTAAAAGCACACTTTTAATAAGAGTACTACTGTAACACAAATACATGGATTTTTCACACAATCTGTAGAATATAAAATTGAATAGTTTCTCTAAATAAGGTATCTTTTTAGAAAAACAGAAAGTTCAAACACAGGTCTTTATGAACATACAGGGAAACCTTTCTTGTAGGTTCAGCAGCACTTCCATACCAGAAGAGACATTTTATTTTGCATCTATTCAGGGGATTAAGTTACAACTTTCATCTTACATATCCATTAATATTTTGTTAAGAAAAACCCCATAAGAATGTGTAGACTTCTTGAAATGCTGCAGAATAAAACCTGTTCTGATTTCAAATAAAATTGGAAACAATTGCTAGTAGAAATAAAAAAAACAATAAAGTGACATTTTTAAGAAGCACACTTACATAAGAATTCAAAATGAATGAACTTTACTTTTAAGAAAGGAACCAACTGAAGTGTTTAAAGTCACATAAAGCTTAATTAAACTCTGTTACAAAAGTCTACGTGGAATTATATGTGAATTTTATTCATTACTATTTTACACTGCTTGATTAACTATTGAAATAGTCTCTCTAATTGGCTTGTCCAGTATGAGAAAATGTGTTAATGATCTTTGAAAAGATTCCCAAAAAAACCCTTAAAAATAATTAGGACTTGAGTAACTTAGTACCTTTTTTTTAATCAAAGGCAGGATAATCATAGCAGACCTCACATACATCTCTAAGAGCTGCTGAAAGACTGTTATCTAAAGACAGCCTGTCTGAAAAGAAAGCAGTTAATATCATAAATGCAGCCGTGCTAAATCTTTGTTTAGAGTCACTGCTTAACTTGGAATATTCCTAAATTCACTGTGAGCTGCTTCTGTCTGTGAGTGGCAATTTTATAGGCACTGTGCCTTCTCTGTGTACCCTGAGCTGCTCATGCTGTAGAGCCCAGCACACATCATAGCCTGGCTGCTGTCACAGACTTGTCACTTGTCCATCCTGATGTCCAGAAAGAGGGCCAGTTATAGACATGCAAGGCTTAGGAATTATCCTCTGCTCTGCAGGAGTCATTCTTGTGTACGAGCATATGACACCTGTGATAAAATGCACCTTCAGCATAACAAGGAGGCCTAGAAAACATTAAATATTTAGGGTCTTCTGGAAAAGCTTGACTACATGGAAATCAACATATATATATTTAGTATGTAAAGTAATAGATAACTTTCATTTCATTTACAACTCTTAGAGGTTGCTTTCCTACAAAAGAAATACAACCTTTCTCTCCTTGACAAATAGTAAATAGAAAAAAATGTTTAGGACAATCATTTGTGTGTTTATTGTTTTCATACATGTGGTTTTCAGAATTTCTTGGAATCCAACCACATGAAATATTCAAAATTTCCCATATCTCAAATGCACTCAAGTTATGTTGTCCATACTCAGTCACATAACACCACTTTTTGTGACCTAAAGAAGTAATGTTCATAGTTTATTTTCTAAACAGACAGGTTGATGTTTTGGTCCCAAAGATATGGTTTGCATCTTTGTTGAATTTTAATTAGTTTCATGGTTTCTGTTAGCAGAAGACACACGTTAGTTAATGCCTGTCACTGTAGATGTATGAGAAAAAAATGTGTCTGTATATGTCCTCAGGTTTTCGCAAGTGACTTCAATATTTCATTTGTATATACGGATACATGTTTTGTGTTTTGTATAGTAATCACATATCTCTAATTTATTCAGAGTCATGTGGTGGTATTTCATATTTGAAATCTTAAACAGGTTGAACTACAACCTACAGCTAGGAAGCTATTTTGCAGTTCTCTACGTGCCTGCTTATGCATCTTTGAATTTATCTTCATTTTGAATGTATTTTCTACTCTTAAGCAACTATAGCTTTTATATAAACTGATACTTCACATAGAGCTGGAAAAGGTACCTTTATGATCCAGAACGTAAAAGTAAGAAAATTTGATCAAATTTCTGAAGTTAAATGTAGAAAAATACTCTGGGTATTCTGGAGCCTTTGTTTAGGATTCTTTGTTTCAATTTATTCTATCTACTGGGCTATAATGATAAAGGTTGTTATCACAGATCCATAAAGTCCAATGTAGCTCTGCAAGCTGTTTTTCAAAATCAGATGAATTTTGAGTGTCTAAAATGGCACATTTTATTTACTTTAAAAAATAAACTACTTGAACTAGTGCAGAAGCTAAACTACTGATACCTTGGGATATTTTAGTACCACAGGAAAATGCCACTAATTCTACTTAAGACTCAGAATTTTCTCGGAGCCTGGGCCACTTGTGTTTAGGAATGGGTAAAGGTAAAAAGTGGATGGCCACAAGCACACAGGCAGATTGCCAAGTCTGAGCTCTTTCAGTGGTAGCCTCAACTGCAGTTATACCACAGTCAGACATTAATGCTTGGCTCCTGTTGTATCACTTCAGCAAGAGGAGGTATGTGTTAAGATTTCGAATCTTGCAATTGCTTCATATATCCAATAAAAAAGATAATACCATAATTTATTATTTGAAATATGATATAAGCCCCAATGTATTTGAAAGAAATAGTGCATGACACTTGTCCATTAGTCCAAATGATATCCTTTGTTTCTCTGGCCACTTTCAGATTTGTTTCAATTTAAATTAAGGCTTTGGAATGTGAAATCTGAAAGACGTATTTTTTTAAAATTTAAATAGGATTGCTTTTTCTAAAGATATAATTGATTAATTTGTTCAACTGCTTTTAGACATAGCAAGGCAAAACTCTATTATCCACCTCAAATCTGTAACCTCTTCTTCCTCATTTTCTAATATGAAAAACTATCTACTGCTGTAGCTACTGTTCTGAACATTAAATTTGCATGATGTTGTAGAGTTATTCCTTCCGCCCCTCCCTGTCGGCAGCGTCCCATTAGTCGCGGGTCTGTTCCTCCACCTTTCCCCGAGTTTAAAAGTGCACGCCATCTTCTCTCTCTTTTTCTCCTTTCGCCATGTGTGTGATACAATAAATTGTGGATTATTTTTTTCCCACGGGAGAAGAGAACCTCCTTTGGTTTTTTGCCTTTGTCTATGAGGATTTCCCACCCATCTCTGGTCCTGAGCTAGCCAGAGGGACCGGAGAGGAAAGGGATTTACCTCAGTTGGCACTCCAACGTTGGGCTTCACATAAGGTTATAGGCTCCACAAGAGTGGCTGGATTCCACTCGTGAATTACAAGCCTTTGGATTGTACAGCTACCCTAGCAGCAAGGAGCTGCTTTTTCTGCAGCGATTATTGACAGGGATGAGACCGACATCCCACCTGAGCCCAAGGCGGATCGGTTTCCAGACTTTCTTTGAAACAACTCTGCAGCACCGAGGTCTCCAGGAAGGGCTGAGTAACCCCGAGTGGTAGCAGGGACTCGGAAATAGCCCCCAGTAGCAGTGGGAGCGGGTTCCCGCCGAGGGGACAAAAGCAGCACAGGGCCGGAAAGGTGCGAGTTCGGAGCGGCCTTGCAGGTCCCGCGAGAGGGCCGGTGGAGCGGCAACAGCGCACAGGCGACCTGGCATGTGTATGAAGCGCCGCAGCGCTGGGAGATGCAGGTGGCAGCGGCACAATCAGTGCAAGCGCTGTCACTGCGAGCAGCGGCAGCGCGGCACGTCACCAGCAGCGCGGCCTATGGCAGCACACGTTTATAAGCAGCGGTGGCGCCGGTGAGCGAGCAGTGGCAGTGTGCGTTTTGCCAGTCGCCAGTTAAAACTCGCGCGGCTCGTTAGTGTGGTTTCTCCTCCGATCACGTGGTGGGGGGAGGGAAAAGCGCCAGACCCGTCCCTGCCCTGGTTGTATTGCAAAGAAAGGTAAACCAGTCTGTGTAGTTTAACATCAAAATGGGCTGTCAACTTTTTATGCAACAAAAGAGCATATATTCCCAAGTTTGGGATCTCTTAAATAGGAGGAATGTTACCATCTTTAAGAAACAGTTAAAGGTATTTGTGTACCGGTTATCTCTTCATTTGCCTCAGGATACCCTACAAAATATAGATACTGTCTCTTCCTGGGACAGAATTGGAAACATTAACTCTCAAAGTGGAGCCGGGAGACAAAACAGTATCAAGATCTTTTCCTTTGTTCATTTTAATTAGGAAAGAATTGATAAAAAGGGAAATAAAGAGACAGCCACAGCAAATAACCCTGGTTTCCCCTAACCCTCCTCCCAAACCCTCAGCCTCTGAGCTGGACGACACGCGTGGGGCACCCCGAGAAATGCAGGGAACCCAGCAGGGCTGCAGTTTCTCTGGCCCCTCACCTCCTGACGAGCGCCCTGATTCTGGCAGTTGTGTGCAGACGAACAGAGTGCCTTCCCTCCACCCCTCTACCCCTGTTCCTACACACCAGCTTCAGTGTAAAGATGAACCCCCCCTATCCACATGCCAGCGACTGCATGGCGGGGGTCCAAAATGGCGCCAGCCACGTGGCCGATCCTCCATCTTACCTGTCTTCTTCCCACAATCCCTTTTACCAGCTCGTTCCCGCCCCCAACCCTTTCCCTTCCCATAACCCCTTCCTTCCCTTGGATACTCCCCCTCCCTCCTCCATGTTCCCAACCTGCATGACGTCATCCTGCAACCCTGCCCCCATGTGATGCAATCCTGGTTCCCATGGTTGCCCCTCCCTCCTGGGTGGCTCCACTCCCTCTCATGTTCCAGTTTCCCACACCCCGCCTCTGAGTTTCCATGGGGGTTGGGGTGGGGCGCCTCCCAACTCCCACAGGGTGGGGGCGGAGCCACCTCCCCATTCCTGCGGGGAGGGGGTTAGGCCCCTTCCCGGTCCCCACAGTAGCGGGGGCAGGGGGTGGGGGCCCCGGGGGGTGGTATCCTAGGGATCAAAGCCTGGTAGCGGAAGCCATTCCATCAGCTGCCCCTGTGATATATACTGGTGGGAGAAATGGGTAGGACAGTGGCCCTTAAGTAAGGAAAAGCTTAAGGCGCTCGAAGAGCTTGTGGAGGAGCAATTAACCAGAGGCCACATAGATGAGACAACCAGCCCTTGGAATTTCCCAGTCTTCCTAATTAAGAAGCCAGGGAAGAATAAGTGGTGGCTCCTCCATGACCTTCAGGAAATAAACACAGTAATTGAGGACGTGGGGTCCCTTCAACCTGGGATGCCTTCCCCCGACGATGCTTCCCTGAAATTGGCAATTGGCTGTCCTGGACATAAAGGACTGTTTTTTCCAAATTCCCCTGCACCCAGAAGATGCCCCACGGTTTGCCTTCTCGGTTCCTACCATCAATCAAGAAGCCCCAGTGAAGCACTACCACTGGAGAGTATTGCTGCAGGGAATGAAGTGTAGTCCTTCCATCTGCCAGTGGTACGTGGCCTCATTGCTGTCCCCGGTGCATGCCCATAAGAGGGTGGCCATCATCCTTCACTACACGGACGATGTGCCTGTGTGCACCCCTGATGACTCTATATTCCAGCACACACTTGACCTAGTGGTTAAAGTTTTAACCTCTGCTGCTTTCCAACTGTAGGGGGACAAGGTCCAAAGGATGCCACCTTAGAAGTACCTGGGCTTGGAGATCACTGTGCATAGTGTTGTTCCACAGAAATTGAAAATTGTTAGTGATCCCAAAACCCTAGCAGATGTCTATTCCCTGTGTGGGTCTTTGAATTGGGTCAGGCCCTGGTTAGGGCTCACCAATGAGGATCTAGGTCCCCTCCTCAATTTATTGAAGAGGGAGAGAGAGCTGGTCTCTCCCAGGGAACTGACCCCAGATGCAAAAGCCTTAATCCAAAAGGCACAGAAGGCTTTGGTAAGAGGCAGGCTCGCTGTTATCAGCCAGAGCTGCTTTCCAAATTCATTGTCCTGAGAAAGCTGCCACACTTGCATGGTTTAGTATTCCAATGGGTTAAAGGGCAGAAAGATCCACTCTTAATCATAGAGTGGATTTTCCTCTCCCAACAACAATCCCAGACCATCACCAAGCCACAAGAGCTGCTGGCTCAGCTAATCAGGAAAGCCCAGTTAAGACTGCATGAGCTGGCTGGTTGTGACTTTGTGTATATTCACCTCCCAGTCAAACTTTCTGAGGAAAGAAAGAACTCTCCTGAGAAGTTGACCAAAAACATGTTTGAGCACCTGCACCCAAGCAGTGCCAACCTCTAGTTATCTCTGGACAGCTACAGTGGACAAATATCGGTCCACGCCCCATCAACAAGCTATTTAATGAGGAATTCTACCTCATTCCTTCTGAGAAAAGGAGTCGTAGACCGCTCAAAGCTCTCACAGTGTTCACTGACATGTCCGGGGCATCCCACAAGTCGGTGATGACTTGCAGAAATCCCCAGACTCAGCATTGGGAAGCCGATGTTGAGTTTGTGGAGAGATCGCCCCAGGTCACCAAACTGGCTGCAGTTGTGAGAGACTTTCAAAAGTTCTTGGAGTCAATTAATTTGGTAACCAACTCAGCCCACGTGGCGGTGGTAGTGTCCAGGGCGGAGCAGGCAGTTCTCAAAGACATTGAGAATGAGCTCATCTTCAGGTTGCTCTCAAAACTAATTTATTTTGTTTCACATAGAGAGCATCTGTTCTATGTAATGCATGTGAGGTCACATACCGATTTGCCAGGTGAAATCACAGAAGGGAATCGTAAAGAGGACTCCCTTGCCACCCCAGCTGAAAAGGCACACCTCCCTGACATCTTCCAACAGGCGAAGCTGAGTCACCAGCAATACCATCAGAATGTGCCAGGTCTGATCCATCAGTTCCAGCTAACACAGAATCAGGCCTGGGCCATTGTGGCCATGTGTCCTACTTGCCAGCTCCAGGCCATGCCATCACTGGGTATTGGGCTTAACCCCCGAGGCCTTAGGAGCTGTGAAGTGTGGCAGACAGACAAAACACACATTCCCAATTTTGGTCGCCTCAAATATGTACAAGCAAGTGTTGACACATATTCCAGGTGTTGTTTATGCCTATGCCCATGCAGGAGAAAGGGCTGTGCATGCCAAACAACACCTAGTGCAATTCTTTTCAGTGCTGGGGATCCCTAGGGAAATCAAGACTGATAACGGTCCAGCATATAAATCCAAGGAGTTCCTAGAGTTTGTCCAGCAGTGGGGAGTGGAACATAAAACTGTCATCCCCCACAGGCCAAATTTTGATTGAGCATGCCCATCAGACGTTCAAGCAAGTCCTGGCTAGACAGAGCAGTTAGACAGTGTGGATGTCACCACAACAAAAGCTCTGCAAAGCCATGTTTGCCATCAGTTTTCTAAATTGTTCATTTGAAAATATGTGTCCCCTGGTGGTACTCCACTTTAACAGCAGTGATCAGTTTAAGTTGTCCCAGCGTCCACCTGTCCTAATTAGGGACCCAGAAACTTGGGAGACCAAAGGTCCTTATGAGCTAGTAACTGGGGGTGTGGCTACGAGTGCATATCCACCCCCTCAGGCTCACATTGGATACCCTAAAAGTGGATAAAACCTTTCGTCCCCAAAAATCCAGCTCCAGCAAAAGGGGATGAGAAGCAAGCAGCATTTGCTTCAAAAAGAAGATGCTGCTGGAAAGAAGAGAGAAAACCTTCCTAAGATCTGGGTACATTCTGGCAGACACCCTGACTTTTAATATGCTTTAAAATGTTTGTTTTCCTTTTTAGAAAAAAATCTACCTCCCACCCAACCTCGTGATGAGCCTTGTCCAACTTGTCATCCTGTTTGCACTGAGCAGTCTGACACCTGCGTGGATTGTCCCTCAGCCACGCCAAAACATCTGGGTAACCCTGGCACAGACACTCCAATGCCAGGAGTTTGAAGGACTTTGTTGCATGAACCTGACCTCAAAAGCTCCCAACATCCACACAGCCCTCCGAGACATGAAAAATTTGATTGGACAAGTGAAGCAAGAATCCAAGAATTGGTTCAGTGAACTGTTCAAAGGCTGGGGACTCATGGGGTAGTAGACTTCAATAGTTAAAACAATTTTGTCATTTTTTTGCTGTTCTTTTCCTTATAGTGTTGGCATTTGGAATTCTACATTGCTTAATTTTCAAAGCAATTAACGGTCTAAGTTCTACTACCTCAGAAGTCAACCACATGGATTTGACAAACCAAAAGCAGTCTAACTTGCCCACAAATCATAAGTGGTGGGCAAATCCATATTCTGAATCACAATAAACCCGATGCCTTTTTTTAACTTTATTTTAAAAAAAAGGGGGAGATGTTGTATTGCACTATGAAATTGTTTTATATTTGCACTGAATGGTTTATGCTGTTCTTCCCCCCCAAGTTGTGGCGTGGTAGAGTTATTCCTTCTGCCCCTCCCTGTCGGCAGCGTCCCTTTAGTCGCGGGTCTGTTCCTCCCCTTTCCCCGAGTTTAAAAGTGCCCGCCATCTTCCCTCTCTTTTTCTCCTTTCGCCATGTGTGTGATACAATAAACTGTGGATTATTTTTTCCCATGGGAGAAAAGAACCTCCTTTGGTTTTTTCCTTTGTCTATGAGGATTTTCCACCCATCTCTGGTCCTGAGCTAGCCAGAGGGACCGGAGAGGAAAAGGATTTACCTCAGCATGGGATCAACAATGAATCAAGTATGAGGACTGAGATACCATTGTCTTCCTTGTAGGTATGAGGTAAAATTTAGGCAGGGGAGGAGTGTGGCAAAAAATATGTGTAGATAACTTAGATTTCCACGGTGATAAAATTTTTTGCTCTTCCCAGAAACCTGAAGCAAATACTCCTCTAATCTCAGGTCCTGCTGAGGTGTATTTCAGTACAATAATCATACGGAAAGGTGCAGATATGTGAATTTTGTTAACTATAACTTGAGACTGTATCCAGTACAGCCATTTTCAAAGTTATTTTTTTTATTTTATTAGTTTTTGGTGCCAGAAACCCTTTCCGTATATGTGTTGGCTAAGAAAGGGAGGAGCCTTGGGGACCATTCCAGTTATTCTGTATCACAGCAACGCCCATGTGCAGCACGAAAATACTGTGGGGAAGGCCAGGATGCTGCAGCACTTGCTTTACACTTCCAGAGCAAAATGAAGATCTAGGGGAGTGGCAGAAAATATTCCAGTCCCTGGTGTGGATTGCTCACCTGAAACACACAGTGTTATTTATAAGTTTCCGTTATGAACCATCTGTTGTTTGTTATTAGGAGTGCAGTAACTGATCTTTCCTCATTATTGTTTTTGCATATGAAATGAGCTCTATTTACTTGTTTCCCCAAGGCCGTTGATTCAGTCATTCTGTTTATTTTGCTCCAGACTTATGAAATCTTTATGAAAGAGGAATGCAGTACATTAGGCATTGTATAAATGTCTTGCTCCTGCAGAGAAGATTTCCTGACAATGAAGTGCTCAAGGTTCTTGTGTTTACTTTATACAAAGAAACTCTGAAGTACATCCTTTCCTTGTTTTTTCCTGGTGGCTTTAGGTTTTCCAAGTATTTTGTGCCAATTTGAGATTTATTCTTGTGAAATAAAGGATTGCTAGAAATGGAGTAAACCATTCCTTCTACTATCTTGTATCTGATTTTAGATTAGATCCTGATAGATGGATTTATATGTCAAAGGTTTATGTTCTGTGATGTCAGAATTCATAATTTGAAAATTAAAAAACATGTTTATCTGTTTGCAGTTCATAAATCAGCCTTCACAGACTGAGTATCCCGGCTGCTATGAAGATTTATGATGTGCTGTAGAAAAGAGCATATTACAATACTGTTTCTAAAATTACATTGAAAAGATATTGCTATTGTTGAAAGACAGAAAACTCTACAAAAGAATTTGTACTGACTCCAGAAATTATACATGTGACTTTCTTAAATACATAGAGTTGAAACTGGTTTTTATTCATGTGGAACAGGGTAAGTCATCTAGTAACACTTCTTACATTAGATTTTCTAAATCTGTTTTCAACATAATTCACCTCCATGCAATATTGTTTGTTACATTTAAAAATACTTGAAAAAGCTTACTATAGAAGTAAACTATTTGTGGTCATCTGTTCCCTAACTTTGCACTCTTTGATCATAATCTACAGCATAAAATGCATGTGCAAATCTTTACTAGCTGTTTCTGTATTTGTTTATTCTCATCTGACATGCTGGAATTGCTTTTTGTGTTTAATTGAACACAATGTGTGTAGTTTCTAGTGATGCTTCTGTTCATTTTGCTGTACTGTAGTACTGTATAAACCAAAGGTTTTTGTTTAATTTTTGATTTTCTAACTTGAAGTTATTCAACTAAATATGGATCTATATATCTGGTGGATTTCTTTGTCTTCTTCCCCATCTAAAAAAAAATCAAAATATATTAGCTTATCAATTCATAGGTACCTTTCTCCCATGAATTAGATATATTTTAGCCTAAATCTTCATAATAAAGGCATAAATGTTAAGAAAGGAGTTAATTCTTCTGTGTACTGTGCAGAGCTATACATATTTTTTCCTTTAATGTCCTTTATTTCTTATACAGATGGAAGTTGTTGAGATTTCTAAATATCCCGGTGTAATTAAGTAACCTAAGATCTCCTTCAATTGTGACTCTTAAGAAAGGAACTTAATTTGGGGTAACCAAATGTTGTCTTGTTTTGGGTACTTGTTTTTCACTTGTCCTGAAAATACACTTTCTTCCCGAAGGAACTTTGTTTTGAGGAGCAACTATTGAGTTGCTATTGACATACATAAATATAATTACTAACTCTGTATTTTATGAGTCTGTCATCACAGCATGATGTCATCTGAAGAATTTTATTTTAAATACTTTTAATGATGTTGGAAAGAACAGTTTGCAGGCTTTTACTTTTTCTGGTTTAGCTCAGGGGAACAGTAGGCCTGTGAAAAGAGTACGTTTATAATACTCTACTGTTAAATTTCTTGAAAGCAGCTTTGTTTAGACCTAGTGATGGGATTACAAGTTGGTTATTGCACAGAGGTTAAGATATTGTGTTCAGTGAGTGAAGAGCAAGAGTCAATATGGTAGTGCTATAGTGCATTGCATTAGAGTCAGCTTCCAGTTACCAGGGGACTGGGGGCAATGAGTGTGGCTATAAAGTATTTTATTGCTAGAGAAACACCACTGGTTTTTATCTTATGCTTCAAGTATCGGGCTATTCAAAAACATACAGTTATGGTGGGGGAAGGAAATATCTAATAAAACATCTATATTTATAAGTGCATGTATTTCTATATTCATGTGTAGTATTTGAATGTTCTAGATATCATAGTTCATGTCTAACATTGGTTTGCCAAAACTAGCTGATGTTTCTTAACAGGTAAAATCTTGTCTATGAAGTTAGTTTGCATTTAAACCTAAAATTTCTGTATGCTGTAGAAAGAGTAAAGAAAATGTTTCTATTTTTTTTTCCACCAAAAGGCCCCCTGGGATTTTTTTTCCCAAGAAATATATTATTTATTGAGTATCATATATTTACTATTTAAGTTCAGATGTTCTTGCCTGGGAAGAATAAAAACAATTATTGATGTCAAATCAGCTTTGTATTTATGACAGCAGTGAAAAACTTGAGATATATGAAGAACCATATATCAAACTGGCAAGCTGGAAACTAGAATTTCTGAATAGGAGCAACAGAAATACAGGTTTAGCATGCTTGTGAAATACATTAGTACTTTTTAGGTAATAAATCATACTAAGGAACTTCCTAGTCTTAAAGATTTTCTGCTATTTTAATTTTTTTTCCTAGTAGAATGAGAACTGTGCTATTTTGCTGAAAATAGCCTGTCACTAAATTGAGTATTTATGAAAAACAGATTGCAGAAAGATATGATTGAAAATCAGCAGTCTTTTAAATATTTATGAATCAGTTAAAATATCACGCATATTCTTGCTGTTCATTGCAGATTATAAAATAAACTGTGGTGATTTAAAATGTCTTTGGCTAAATATAGAAATAGCTTATGGTTGTAGACAATTAACATCCAAATGCTGATGTCCTTAATCAGCTCTTGTTCTTCCAAAACACTGATTTAGCTTTAGGTATGGTGATTTGAAGATATGTTTTCCTGAGTTAACTCTTTTCATGCTGGAAGTGGTTCTAATACAAGTATCAAAGGTGAGTTTAAGGAAGGCTATTTCTTGACCTGACATTTGCAGACTGGGATGTGAAGGAAATAATAGTCTGTTTGAGCTGGGTTTTTGGCAGAAAAGGAAGGGTTTCAACAACATATAATACACCTTGTGAAAATGTTAATTCCGCTCTACACCTCTTTATATGCAAACAAAAAAAATCTCAACCCCAGTCCCCCTGAGTAGCGTCAAATGTATTGGACAGCCTTTAGAAGGTTTAATTTTTTTGAATTCATATCACATGCTTGTGAATTTCTTTTCACATGTCTACCAAGAGTGAAAGGCCTACAGAAATTTTATGAGACTATGTCTCTCTAAGAATAGTGATTTCATCATCTTAGGTGTGATGTTTAAATGTTCAGTAAAGCCTTCAGAATCCCAAGGATACCTGTGCAGCCTCGAGCCAGAAGCTCTTGTATGCTCAAAGTAATCCCATCTGTCGCTCAACATCACTGAGAGGTTTCCAAGGAATTACTTCTATAGAGCACTTCAGTCAACAAACCATGGGACAATGAATTGTCAAATAATTATGGTCCCTAGTTGCAAGTCAAATAAGGACAGGTGAGAACTTTTGATATTAAAGTACTTGATCTACTGAATCAGTTTGTGAAACAATACATGTGAGAGATGAAACTTTTTTAGATGGAAGGAGGTAATGTTCAGCCTTCTTAATTTGTATTTCAGAGTAATGTTTATCTTAGGAAAAATAAACCTGATTGAGACAGAATACAGTAAAATGATTTGTAATGTAAAGATCTATTTTCCAGATAATGTTCCATGATCTCACTAATTTACTTTAGGACACATCTGTGGTAACTGAAGAAATCCAGAAATGCATTTTGCGCCAAGTTTCAAAGGTTCTAAACAGACTCAGGTTTCATTACTACCATCTGCTGACTCCTAAATGGCTTTGCAAATTTGCATCATTTTACAAAGCACTAATGAGATTTTAAGATTTTTCTCTATGAAAGAACTGAAGTGAGCCAACTGAGTACTTTTTACCCTGATTATCTTAACCTTTTTTTACTGAAATGGAATTGTTTGATAGCACCAGACATCATTTTCACATAATTGCGTTTTTCATTCACGCTTGTTTTCTCTGACACTGTATATAGCAGACAGTCCTTGCCTCAGTGTTTTTGTGGTTCCTTAATTATGAGCTGTCTGTGTTGAATGAATGCTTTAAGAGTGTATGAGTATCTACATACTGTTTTGTCACCTTTCTTAACTTTGCATGTCATATCGAAGACTCCTGGTAATTACTGTAATAGTACTTCAGAGAAGTTGTGTCAGCCTGCACTTACCATTAATGCATTAACGTGTCAAAGCAGCAGTGAATGACACAGATCCAGGCAGTCTTAAAAGCTACTAATGGTAGCCCAACTCAGAGGAATTGATTTGTAAGCAACACTAAAGCCATAAAAACGTTCATCCTGAAATACGATTTCACGAAGTCTTTTTTTCTCCTCCACCCCATATTTAGTGCAGGAGGAACAGCTGTTTGAATAAAGCAGCAATCTGTAAGGACGAATGTTTTGTGCCATCCGTGCTGGGGTATTGCTGCCAGAAGAAAGGTAGCAAAAGGATGGAATAGTTAAAAGGATTCAGTTGCTAATATTGCAAAAGAAAATGCCAAAGACTGCCCTGTTCCACTAGCAGGAACCTAGAGTATCTCAAGTGATGATGGAAGTATGTCTTGACTTAAATTTTAATTAGTGAGATTGGACTCTAATGAGAAATATATTTATACATTTGTAAAGAAAAGCATTTAGTAACTAAAATGATAAATATCTGATAGCTAACTAGAAAAAGACAAAGAAAACCCAACAAAAATACCTGGGGCTATGAGATGACAGTACAGGTCTAGAGAAACAGTTTTCTAATGGCTCTTAGGGGTAGAGTTTTCCGTTTCTTAACTGGATGCAGGGGAAGGCAGAGAGCACATGAGAGAGGAGGTCCCTTTCAGAGAAGCACAAAAGCAGTTACAGCTCCAAAACATTGAAGAATATGATTTCTGAAGGATGATGCATTCAGAAAGGTATTGTATTATGCATAGATATCAGATAATTTTTACCATTGTGAATAGAGGATGCAGTTTAACTTTTCTAAAGTAATTTATTTATCAAAAATCATGTGAAAAACAAACAAGGGGGAAAACTCTTTGGAAGTGTCTTATATCAGTACACAACTAAAATCCTGTCTCAACTAATGCCAGTGAGAGCTGTATTATTGACTTCAATGAAACTAAATTTTTTCTCTCTATATTCATACATATATCCCTGCAGAACTGAGGTCTGGAAGGAGGAAGATGACTTACTAGAAACAGAAACTAAACAAAAAGCAAAAAATGGCAGATGTTGAGAGACCAGGTTATTACAAATGAAGAGGCAAAGAAATAAGAAAAAGATAGAATGATACACCCACCCTATAGATTTGAGGATTTAAAGGATATTTTCTATTAAGTGTACAATATAATAGTATTAAGTGTTATATATTTCTAAGAATCCACAAATTTTGTCTTTGAATTCAGGGTAGCTTTAGTTAAAGTCTTAAATTTTTTTTGAGAGAGGAAAAGACCAAAAAGATAATTTGTGTTACTCTTATAAGCATTGTGGGAAAATCTTCAATCTAAGATCTAGCAAACTTCTTTGTCAGCTTTTGCAGGCTCATTTCTTTCTAAAGTATTTTGCATGTGTTAAAACTTTCTTACATACGGTAATGCTATTTTATAGGATTAATTTTAAAAAAGGCACTGAGTGCCATACTAAGAGTAGGAACACACAATGAATGGGTTTGAAAACTGGCAGAAAGAAGCCTTAAATAATCTTTTGGATTTGCAAGGATAAAGTGACTGAAATGAACTCTTGGGAGGATTATTGAGTAATGCTAAGTATCTTAACAGAAATAACTCTTTATTATGTGTAGAGTTTTAATGATTTTCAGTCAATTAATACAGATTATCTTGTGTTTTAGATGGGTGCCAGAATTATCAGTATAGGAACCTAACATGTAACATGAATCAAGCTTGCAATATGAATCAAGAGTATTTTTTCATCTGGAGTCTTAACATAGAGAAGTGATGGGTAGCTATCCCAAACATACTGATTGCTCTTACTGATGCATTGCACTTGACTTAAATCACTGTTTACTTTCTTAATAACGCAGATTTTTTTCCTGTTCCTTTCTCACCAGAAGTTATCCTATTCTTTCCCTCTGTCCTTGATATACTTGATAATATTTGCCATCATAACAGGCATATAGGTCAAACGAATAACATTTAACTTTGCACAGAAATGCATTCCTTCACTGTGGGAAATATATTTTGTTCAATACTTCCTGCCACCAGAACTAGTGTAGACACTGATGTACAGGTACTTAGGCTTTTTTCCTTTTTCTGGCCAAATATCATGACACAATATACAGCCTAAAAGTGGTTTTGGATTTAAACAGAAAGTACATTGATTGCCTGGCATAATTGAACAACCATAAACTTGGTGAAGATTTAGATCCTGATTGTAGTTGAAGGCCATTTCTATCAGACAGGTTTGAGAAAGACAGGCATCAAAGATCAAAAATCTAGATCTAAACTTTATGACCAGCTATAGACTTGGAAATGTGATATGATTTTCAGAGTCTACCAAGGCAATTTGTTTATCAGAAATTCATAACAGCATGCTTCTAGCTGTCCAAAGATGTTTTGAACCTATGAGAGCCATACATTTCCCTGGGGTCAAAAGTCATATCACATCATCTCCAAGGAGTAGCATCATACCCTCATGGTACAGTTAGCTACAAATTCTGCTTCAGCTCCTGAACAGGGCCATCCTGGGGGATGTTTTCCATATGCTGATCAAGATTAGACTTTTTTCTTCTTCTTGCCTTTAAGTCACTTTCATATTCAGACTTCATTTAGCTAATGAATATTTTCATCTAAAGAATTGTAAAGAGATGCTGTTACAACAAATAGCTATAACAAAGGCCTAATTTCTTGTTGCCATTAAATCCAAATGTTAATGGCAAAATGCTACTTTGGGAAGTACAAATCCAAGGTTTGAAACTTTTATTGCATTTATGTAAATTTGCCTCTGAAACACTTAAAATTTTCCTTGCAAGGTTAAATAGACCTAGAGACTGCAAATTATTTTAAATGGCCATTCATGTAGATGAGGTAGACTTTTTGCCAGAAAACTTTATCTCTTTCCAGAAAAATGTCCTGCTCGCCTTAATCTGTTGAAGTGAGGCATTGCTTAGATGTTGAATTATTAGAACAATATTGTAAAAGAGCAAAAGTGGATGTGGAAAATAAACCTGCACTGAGCAGACTATAAAATGTTTAATAGCCTTACTGTCACAATCATACTTAATGGTTCTTAAATAATAGTGCAAATATTACAGTGCCTCTGAGTCTTCAAAAATATGCATTTCATTGAATAGGCTTTCGTAATCAGCTGGGACACAGTGTTTTCTTCTACGCAGTTTTTATTGTGAATAAAATAGTTGCAGTTTACTGCTTTAATCCTTCCTTTTCAGAAAGGCAGGCGAGGCATCAACTACACTCTACTTGTAACACACAAATCCTTCCATTTGCTTAAATTCCATCCTTGTGTAAAACGTGCATCACTAAAAGAAGCACCATGATATTATAGAAATACTGCAGTGCCATAAGTATAATACATTGGGAACAAATGCTTTAAAGTACTCCAGTATTTTATTATCTGAGATAATAAAACGTTTAACTGCGATATGTTAAAGTGCTGTAAGTCATCACTTGAAATACTTTCATACTTGTAAGAATTCTTTGAACATCTAGAATGATAACATGCCACTATATTTTCTTAAAATTACATTTTCTGTATGCAATTTCTGAATTTTCTGAAAATTTTTGGAAGATAAAAAGTGCTGTACATGTAAGCTGATGTGCCTAATACAGAGACTAACCATTTTGTTTACTTCATCTTTTCCTTCCCTTCTATTTACAAGATCACTGCATGGGTAGGGTAAGGTTGGACCCAGTGGGTTATGTGCTCCTACCTCCCTGGTCAAGCAGGGCTGTTCTAGAGCACCTGGCACAGGATTGCATCCATGTGACTCTTGGCTATCTCCAGAGAGGGAGACTCCAAATCCTCTCTGGGAAATCTGTTCCAGGCACAGTAAAGAAGTTCTTTGCCTTGTTTAGGTGGAACTTCCTGTGCATCAATTTTTGCATGTTACCTCTTGTGCTATTGCTTGGCACCACTGGGACAAAGCCTGGCCCCATCCTCTTGGCACCTTTCCTCCAGATAGTGCTAAGAAATGCATGGTCCTGTTCTGTAATCCCCTGTTCTCCCCTATACAAGCACAGCAGTACCATGATTTGCCAAAGTCCAAGAAGCTGTGCACAGTGGCTGAACACTGGATAGGCCTAGTTGGACCTAGGGTAGTCCTATGTGTGCAAGTAATGCTCGTGCCACAAAGGTGCTGGTAGCTGAATGTTCTCTTTGTCCCTCACGGAACCTCAGATCAAGCTACTTGGCTTCACACAACAGACATTATTTGAGAGATAGTTTCTGCTGCAGGGTGTGCAGGCTCTTCTGCTGGCATATGGAATACGGTGAACTGCTCATTCTTGGAAATCATCCAGTGTCTTCTTACCTTTACAGAAGTTTTGCCCAATCTCTGAGCATACCAGTCGTGATTAATTTTGGGGGAAATGCAGCACCCTAGTTAAACATCCCTTACATCGTTAAAACTATTTTTTTAAACTGCTTTTTAAAGAAAGTATTTTTTATTCCTCAGGCTTCTAGTTTGGCTGACTGCCAACTTCCAGGAGTAGTGTTTTCCCTCACTGGATCTTGTATTGAATAGATGTATAAAGAGGACAAAAGTTACACTGTACTTACAATAGATTTAGATTTCTGTGTATGAAACTAGTTTATCTTCACTTTCCATGTGCTTGCTAATGAAAGACATCTTAAAGTGATACTGTACACTGAATTCCAGGTGGTGCATTAACCTGCTTTGAAGCCATGTGATCATATATTCCTAAATGATTTGTATTGTCAAGAGTACAAGAACTTTTGCTCTGCATAAAACCTTCATCTGTTGTATCAATCAGTATATAAATGTGTAAAAAATTGTATTTAGCTATAAAGAATGTCTGAAACTTTCTATAATATTCTTCAGTCTTAGAATGGCAATGATAAAATCTCTATTGTCTAATCAGTTTATAGAATTTTTCTCTGAAACTGTTGCAACCATCAATTTTTTCAAGAAGGAAGAATATGATTATTTTCCTGATTATAACCCTAGATTTTCAACTTTCCATTGAAGAGAAGCACTCTAAAATACTTTTCAAAATTCATTGTAATTTTTTAACATTTTAAAAATTGTTATCATGCATAATACAGCATGGCTTCATTAGTCTGTTTTCTAAATCAATAAGAAAGTTAAATTGTATATTATGTATATTATTTGTGTTATAACTTTTCTTCTCCAAATATGACGAAACATCATAGAAAAGGAAAAAAAATCTGAGTCTATATACTCTTCAGTCTATGTTACTTTTGGTATCTTATCGCTACCAATTTTGGCAGAGTACAATAAGAAAAAATGGAGACCTTTTAGGAAGAGTCTTGCAGTTATTAGTAGGTTAAAAACCAGTCTACTACATTTTGCCTTGGCTGATATTTTGCCTCAATCTTTTAAACTACTCAATATATACTTTAAATAAAAAACCAAGAGGGACAAAGAGAACATTCAGCTACCAGCACCTTTGTGGCACGAGCATTACTTGCACACATAGGACTACCCTAGGTCCAACTAGGCCTATCCAGTGTTCAGCCACTGTGCACAGCTTCTTGGACTTTGGCAAATCATGGTACTGCTGTGCTTGTATAGGGGAGAACAGGGGATTACAGAACAGGACCATGCATTTCTTAGCACTATCTGGAGGAAGGTGCCAAGAGGATGGGGCCAGGCTTTGTCCCAGTGGTGCCAAGCAGTAGCACAAGAGGTAACATGCAAAAATTGATGCACAGGAAGTTCCACCTAAACAAGGCAAAGAACTTCTTTACTGTGCCTGGAACAGATTGCCCAGAGAGGTAGTTGAGCAGTAAAAGGTTTGGCTAAAACAGTAAATGACGGATGTTCATAACAGTTCTGGGAAAGGGCATAAAAATTTGAGATCTGGTGAAGGAGAAGAATAAGTGTAATTGCAGAATGTCAGCAGAGGAGTGTCTGGCAGGATCATTCAGAAAGGATACTAGACAAGCAAAGCATGTCTATCACTGCTCTCTACAGCACAATACCTGAAGATTTAACAGAAGCTATATGTTAAATATCTGATAGTAATTTTCTATGACAGTGTTTATACATGCATAAAAAAAAGTTATTGGACATTCTGTACCATATAAAAATATATTTTGGATTGAAAGCCTGAAAAAGATCTTGTTAATTTCTATTAGAAATATTAGATCCCTTTATGTGTAACTGAAACCTCCCAGTCAGGAGTGACTGTGAGCCATGGGTTGTCTCCTCCAGGAGTAGCTTTTTGTCTTAGTTTTCATTTTAATAGTAGTTTTCTGACTATTAAGTTTGGAGGCATTGGATAAAGACTATGTTTGCTCTTTTGGATACTCAATCACAGGAATTCTTTTTGCTGATGATATTGCATGATATTCTGAGTATTTCATTCCAGAGTTAGAGGAACTGACTCTAAGCTGCTGGTTGATAGTAATCCCAGAGTTGTACTTACCCATTCAAGGAGGGTGATGTCTGCATTAATAACTTCATACCCTGTTTGTCCCTCCTTAAGTAACCTTAGCATATTCCTAAAAATGGCACAATGGACCTGGTCCTGCCGTGTACATTATTTATTATACGGTACAGGAGTGGAGAGATTTCTATTCTCTCATTAGAAAGAACACCTTGGTTTCTATTCAAAAGGTACCCCTTTATCCTCGTGTGCCTACATTTAAAGAAAACCCATGTGGGGACTTGATTCAGTTCTAGATTTTAAAATAGCTGTCAGCTCTTCTGTTGTATTGGAGGCATTGAAAATGCCTCAGAAGATTGTTAATGGCATGTAATTGCAGGAATTATAATGAATGAAAGTTTTCTGTTAGGCATTCAAATTGCTCCTGAGAAAACCACAATTTCTTCTATTTTTTTATGAAAAAGAGTTGCTTTGCTAATGAAACGATGTCTGGAAAAAATCTTGTAATGTCTTTGGTAGATAACACTAATGTGTTGCAAACTGCTGGACCACATTCAGTACTCTGAAGGTGTATAAAGTCTCTATTATGGTGTTTATGAGATACTCAGTTAAAATTTAGGGATATGCAGCATGTGAAAGTACAAAAGGTCTCATGCGCACGCACACACACACATATATATATATATAAAATTCCAAATGGAGAGGTCATTTTTCTTCTTGTTCCACCAATTTCCTATGGTTCCCTGACCCTACCATATATTTCACCTTGTGGCCATGGCAATGCAATAATTCTCAAGCTGAACCTTTTCAGGGAATGTAGCTTAAGTTTCACCAGCAGCAGGAAGCATCTGACTGAAAGGCAAATCATGATCTTCTAGAGATGGGATTCATGCTGCGTAATTCTGAGATCACTGTGGGTCTCCGAGGGGACAGACAAGTTTAATAAATTTCTTCCCAGAGGCAGCTTGTTTTCTGCTGCCTGGAGTTATAGCAGGCGATTTGTTCACCTGCTAACCTTCATTCTTTAGAAATTGCACAGAACTTAACTGTTAAAATCAAATTTAAAAGGCTAGTAATTTTCTGTTGCTCTCCTGGTAGCCCATACTGATTTAAAAGTTTGCATCATTGTCATCAAAAAAGTGACGTTACTTCAGTGTTTTTACTGACTTTAAAAAACTGTGATATGCAAACAGAAAGTTAAGATAAAAATGGGCGAAAGAGAAATGTTACTATATTTAAAGCACATCTTGATGGGTTGTGGATCTGTATCTCTGCAGCTCACCCAGCCCCTAATTGACTGTTGTACTCTATTCATCATATTCTATCTATTTAGTAGAAATTTTAAAGAGATGACATGATAACCCTTCTGAGTTGTACTATTCTATGTGCTCTGCATCTATTCATTTTGCTTATTCAACATTTATAATATCACGGAGGGTTTTTTAATAACACTTCATCTACTTTGTCCCAGAACACTTAAAGACCATACAAGCATACAGAGAAACTCTTGTGTACAAGAGGCAATTACTCTTCTTTACTAGGACTGTTCCAGTATTGTAAGCTAGAGAGCTATGCACACATCAGCTGCTCTTCCATGGAAGTATCTCTTATTTAAAATGCAGCAAGAGAAAAAACCTCAAAACATATTTCATTCTTTCATTCTGCTATGCATTTGGCCTCAAACCAACTTACATATAAATGAAATTGGTTGTTTTCAAGTAATTTATTTTTGATCATATTTGTGTGTTTGACTGACAATAAGAGTTTGCCTGCCTGATAATAAGAGTAACTTGCTTGTGCTCACTGCTGTCTTAGAAGATGAAGTTACTGATTTATACATGAGCAGTTCTATCTTCCTGAACTATGGGAAAACTAATGCACTAATGCTTGGCTCATATATTATTGGTATATTAATATTAAATATATATATATATAAAATGCTCAGAGCAAGGATCTTTTGAAATATTTCACAGCAAAATCCATCACTGTCATGATTCCTGTGGGAATAAATATTTTCTGATACAATAACTTTGAGACTGTAGCCTTGTAGATTTTGCATGTCTTAGGAGTTTATATGTATTGGAGTAATGTTCTGCAGCTGGGTTTAAACACAGATTTTAGAGTGCTGTTGGTAGCAAAAATGTTTGCAGTGAAGTCGTATGAGCTTTATGGCAGGTAGAATGGTGAGTTTTATGTTTGACTTTTTCTCCCCCTTTCTTTGGATGTAATATGGCATAGCTGTTAAAATAAATGCTTTATTTCCAAATTATTACATTCTTATCAGATGGAAAAATTAGGCAAGTTTATAAAGATAATACAAGTACAGAAATTAACTACTAAAACTGCTTGTTGCTCTAGAGGACAAAAGAAATTTTAAAATTTTATGGACTTACAAGAAAATATTAGTCATGATTTTCTTCCTAACTTCTTATTGTAGTATTACTCATCAGTTATGGTCAGCATTACTGTATGAAAATGTCTGATGATTTGCAAATTGTATGGCAAGCCAAACTTTGTACCAAGGAATACTTCCATTTGAACTCTTGCCATCCTACTTGTATTGAAATACTGTATATCCAGTGTGAAGTGTCTCTAAGGCTAGCCTAATTTTTTAATGAATGCAAGTATTTTGAGATTAAATATGAGGAGACGCAGTTTGAGCTGAAATTCTAGAAATTAGAGATATTTATTTTTCAAAGGGAAAAATTTGGTACAATTCCATTTTTTTTTTTTTTTTGTTGAGGCAGCTTCCTAGGATGGATTATTGCCTTAGAGCAGCATATTTTCACTAATTAAGAATTTTAAAAAATGTTTTCCTTAATATACATAGTAAGTAACTGCATCATTTAAAAGTATTGTAACTAATTGCTTTCCCTATTTAATAATAGCTTGTTTGTATCTAGGAGGAAACACATGATGTGGACAATGGCGTTTAATTGCACAGTAACATTGTTAACTTACTTGGGAACACTGCTGTGAAATTAATCATGCAGTGGGGGTCATTGTTCTTGCATTGATTACTTGTGGTTCCTCAGGGGTTATGCTGTCAGTCCTCTTCCTACTAACTTTGCTCAACATTTCCTGAGACCCTGCTGTGTTTAGGGTTAAACTGTTACTGGTGAAAAGAATTTGTCTTCCTGTTGTAATAAATACTGAAAGTTTTGGCTTCCTTGCTACTCAAAAGGCATTTCCAGTTCCAGTTTATAAGACAGTTCAACCCTCTTATGAAGTGAAAACTTGACTGCACGCTTGTTGCCAGGATACAATTTAGACTGTACCTTCTCTACCTTATCTTGCAAACAGTGTAAACTCAGTTCTGAAAATAATATTTCCATTCCATTAGTCACTTTGAAGTCTTTAAAGAAACTAAATTAGTGCCCAGACGGGGTATGAAGATTGTTTTGATATCCTGGATATTTTAAAAATATCAGTTGGTGGTTTTATAGATGTACAACATGGATATCATTAAACTTATTCTAGAAGGGGGAGAGATGAAGTAAAAGTTCTCAATGTTTTGTGAAACTGACATGACTGAATGCCAGATGAAACAAGTTCAGAAATATCCTGTATTCCCATTGGAACAGAGTGAGTTTTGTAGGTCAGAATGTCTGATACTGCATATGCCAGTTTTTATTATTTCTCTAGAGAATTAAATAATGTGATTTTTCTTTTTTTAATATATATGTTAGAGAAAACAATTTCAAGAAGTCTATTCGGGCAGTTCTTAAGTCAGGAAGTAGTGAGCTTTATAATGCATCTTCATTCATGTGCGTAGCTTTTTTTCATATTTTTGGACCAGAGGAGCACTTTTTATTCCCCCAGAGGACTTCTGCCTTGGAGAAAATGACATGCTGAGGCTTAAGAGTTGCGTCATTTCAGGTGGCATTTCTGATATGCAAAACCCAGGCTCTGACTGTTCTGGAGTTAAAAACCGAGTATATACTACAACCTGTGGTTTTTGAAGGGTCCTAAAAAAGTATTGTCTTCATCTGTAGAGATGTTACCTTACTTGTAGAGCTCCGTTTTTTTAAAGTATAAGGCCCAGTCTTTCCAGAACTGGTGCTGGGATGTGATTTTTGCTCTGAAGAGAGCAAAGTCTGTTTATACAAAATTTATAAATACACGTTTCTCTACCTGCCTCCTTGGTTAGGAACTAGAATTTCCTGGCTCCCCAAAACTATAGTGTGTGTGCTGGAAAGATATTTGGTATCTCAGAAGTGCAGTATTTTTTTTGAAAGTAAACAGCAGAGTTTTGGTCTGCGGGATGTATTAGTTCTACATGACTGTTTCAAAAGAAGTCATTCTGCTGTTCTAACTTTTCTTCTGAGGTGTTGGATTTTTGTTGTGTTTCTGGACAGCTGTCTTGCACTTGGAATTATTGTGGATTGGGAAATGTATCTGCTTATGCCTTATCTATAGAAAGTTCTTGAGCAAAATGGCTGGTGTGAGATCCTCTGCTTCCAGCGTATTTGCAGAAAAGCAAAACTGCTATCAGTGTTCTCCCAAATGATAATGCTAAGAATCTAAGAAGAAAAGTTTTACACTTACTGTGAAGAGAAATTACTGGGTGAAATGGGTTGAGAAATAGATGTGCTTATGAAGCATTCTTTTTTTTTATATGATGAAGAGAGACAAGTTGTGGATGAAGGTGGGGAAAAGCTTTCAAGGTACCTTCGTGTGACATTTGATAGACTTAAATGAATTTCAGTTTACACTGTTTCAGGACAATAATCCTCTCACTACTAAATCCAGACCAGATGTTCATTTCAGGAGACTGGAGTTTCTGTTTATTTTAACTAATTCTCTTCAACTTCTCCTTTTGAAGCCTGGAGTCTTGCTAGTCTTCTCAAGAGAATCTTCTAAGCTTGTACCATGAAGGACAGATAAGGTCATTTTCTGGCTCTTGCTTGTGAATGTGTTGCATCTGAAGAGTTCTGGCTCTTCATACCTTGAATTTTTATGAGCATCCCTCCAATCCTTTGTATCTGTTATTTAAGAGACAAGATCCTTTACATTTAGTTTCAGAAAGTTGTAACTGAAAAGCATATTTCCATAGCCTGGAGAAGATTCATGGCTTCCAGCAGTGCTACAGAATGTGGTCATTGAGGGAAAAGTGAAACTGGCAATGCAGAACCAAGTTGTGAAACTTCCTCCTATAAGTAAAAATCCCACATATTTGCAATAAAACTGCAATATATGTGGTCAATATTGGTTAGATATTTGTGTGTTCAGATAAACATTTTCTTGAAAAGATGTGTCCATTTCCAAGATAAAACATAATACCTAAGTAATCTAGAGGTAGTTATAGGTGCTGATTTATGGAACAGAAAGAGAAAGCAGTTAGGAAAAACCTAGTGTGTTGAGTTAAAAACACACTGGCTCAGATTTAACTTTCTGTTTATAAAAAAAAGAGACTGATGAGGAATACACTCACGTTTACCTGAAGGTCGGATTCAGATTGGTTTTAACTGCAAAGGGAGTGAGGTAATAAATATTAAATAAATGCAGCCTTTGCTTGCATTGTTAAAATATTTCCAGAGGAAAATGTTTTGCATGGTTAAAATGTCAAATAGCAAAGTGTTGAACTTTTTTTGGTCTCTTTAAAGACTGCACACCTTAGGGCTTAATTTCAGAGATGTAACTGGTTACATATTTCTAAATTTTCATGCTGTGATTTTTCATTGGGCTCATTTTAACAAGAATGTATAAAGAAAACCTGGAGGACCAAAGAAAGTTCTTATTGTAGATTTACAGTTCACTGACAGTCAGTCTGGCAAATTAACTTCTTGAACTTATGGTAACTCAGGTTAGATGAAGTACTTTCCTGTATATAATCTCTTCAGATATTAAAAAATGGCATTAAACTGCTGGCTCTGATTAATATTAAAACACCTCAATAAACTTATATCAGTAATTTTCTGTTGCAAGTTTCTATTTGCTGTTTTCCACATTGGATCAATATTTATGACCAAATATCAAAATTAGGCTTGGATCAGAGAGAAATTATAATTGCTTTTTCATGTAAAGTTTTCCTACTTTCCGAAGAGTTTGTCCCATATTTCTCAGCCAGACTCTGAATTAATAAAATTTGTTGTCTTTGAGTTTAATTATACTCCAAACTGATTTTATGCAGGCAGCAGCAAAGGAGAGTTAGTAAAGAACAGCTTTCAATGTCTGAAGTGACACATTTGAATCTCAGGAGATAAAAAGTATGTGAGTGTTTGTACAATGCAATTATATACTGGTTGAATACAATTGAAAATAATAAAAAAATAGTAATATAAAGAAGCAAGCAAGATCTTTTTCAAGATATACTTAATGCATAGTAAATGCCATTTCAGTAAAATGGAATTTCTTTTGCACATAAAAGCAGTTAGCCTCTATTTTTACTGAAACTTCTAGGAATTACTCAAAATGAGAATACCCCCATGAATTTTCATTGGGCTCTGTTTTTTTCACTGGAGTTTTAAGTAAAATGCAATGTTTGCTAAACCATGGTTTTCTACAGAAGCATTACCATTTCTTTTGATTTTGTATTCACAAACTGTGCATGTTGTGCATGATTCCAATGCGAATTGACATTAAAAAAATCTCCTATTTGATGCAATTGTAGTTGGGAAGTGATCAACATGCAGTTACACAGCTCAGCCCATATTCAGCACCATGGCTGTGAATGAAACTTGGTGTAAAATGTTGCTGATAGGCAGGTTACAGGAGTTCAAAGCTTAAAGTTGTTCCAGTGATTACGTTGAAATCACAGGTGTTTCCAGACTGGGTTTGCAAGCTATTTTATTTTTCTCCAAAACTTAAAAAATTGTAAGTAATCTCTAAGGATGTGGCCACAGTTTCAAATTCCTGTCTATGTTCTGGACAGTTTTCAAAGGGCTTTCTTCTGTCAAAGTAGTGTAAAGTGGTTTAAATATAAAATTTAAAGCATATAAAAGTTAAAAAGTCTCAAGATTTCTTTTATGCATCCTCTGAGTATATTCTGTGTAGAATGTAATAGTGCCATTTGATTTAGCTGTAGTCATGTATTTATCTTTTTTAGTGCACCTCTTACCTGGCCATTAAACTGAACATTTAAGCACTAATTTGCCCTAATGGCCTCCAGAATGTCCCACTGTACCCCTTCAACCTCGCTACAACCAGCCCCTTTTTCACTCAAAATCCCTTATTTTATTTTAAAGAGCATGACAGTAATTGCCAATGTCAAATATTTAACACTGATTGAACCTATTGCAACTGTGGCTTTTCCCCTTTAGGAGTCTTTCCCTGAAATCGCTGTCACCAAATGGGTCAGGCTGGAAGGGACCACAGTGAGCTGTCTAGTCCAGCCTCCCTGCTCAAGCAGGTTCATCCTAGAGCACATGGCACAGGATTGCATCCAGATGACTTTTGGATATTCCTAGAGAAGGAGACTCCACAATTTCTCTGAGCAACCTGTTCCAGTGCTCTGTCACCCTCACAGTAAAGTTCTGCCTCATGTTCAGGCAGAATTTTGTGTTTCTGTTTGTGCCTGTTATCTCTCATCCTATTGTCTGGTAAAACCAAGGAGAGCCTGGCTCCATCCTCTTGGCACCCTCCCTTCAGATACTTATGTAGACTGCTAATTACTTCATAATTATTGTGAGTTGTGATGGCTTTCTGATGAAAAATATAAATAACACCTTAGTAGCAGAGGTAGACCTTTGAAATATTTATAGAGATTTTAATTTAACTTCACAAAAATGAGAGCTCCTAATGTAAATGTGTGTTGGCAGAAGTATTCATTATACATTGTTTCTTTAAACACTGGTGGAAATAAAAGGTACACTTAGGAGTAAATTCTGAAAAATGGAGCCCTTAAGTAGTTTCATATATAAAGCCATTGTCAATTCTACATTAATGTAACGTGTGTAATCCTTTTACTGTGTGCCCTCAGGAAATAATCTCAGCAGCTGATGAAGATGTTAGTTGAGTGGCTGATTAGAGTACATGTGCTTATAAAAATGGGACAATTTGCACGGGGCTCAGAAATATTAAAATAAATTATATTGCTACCAATGTTTTCAAAGTCCTTAGGTACAGTATTTTATAGTACAAATAGAGTGATGGAGACAGTATCTGCATTCAGGGATGAGAGCTGTGGGTATTTAGTAACTATATTTAAATATGCCTGTATTTATTTATCCATAAAGATATAAGTATGTATTAAGTTTGCATGTGCCCATGTATTACACGTTTTTATTGGAAGACTGGTAATTCATTGGATGTACTCTTGGAATACTGCCTTTTTCCTGGATTTAAAACTGTCTTACCTCCAATTAAATAAGACATTTGATGCTTTCACTAGTGCTTTCATCGAAAGGACCATCAGTCTACCAGTGTAAAACATCGGAGGACCATCAGCATCCTGTGAGGATAAGCAGTTAGAGTAGCTAGAGAGAAGGAGAATAAAGAGTGTCATGGGTGGTTGTTGGTAACTACAGCTGTGCTACTTTGCTATCAGTCACGAGTTAGAGAAAAAGCTCTGTTTTCTGTTGTGTTTTTAAGAGGCCCAGTCAAAAAAATTGAAGTGTAATTACAGATCGACACTTGAACGTGAAGAAATTAAAACTGTAAAACTGATTGCCAGAAACAAGGCTTGAAAATGGTAAAATGTCAGCTAAAGCAGGGAAATATCTTTAAAGGAAGCATTATTAAGGAAAATATCTTCAAGTAAATTAAAAAGCCCTCATACACTGTTATATATTTGTGGCTGAGAAATACAATGAAAATTCTGTTTTCCTTTGTCCAGAAAAAAGTTATGTTTTTTAAACAGGAGTCTGAAGCAAAACATGAACTAAATATTTTCCTTATATTCCTGAGATATTTTTCATCTCTTATCTTTGGAGATTCAAAGATATAATTAAGATTGTTCTCTCTTTTTCCCCTGTTTCCCCCTTTTTATTTAATATAGACAATTTGCTTTATTATAAATTATTTTTGTCATAAGCATTTTGCCTGCAGACAAATTGATGTATGGCAGGAAATAAAAGATTCTAATAATGCATTAGTGTGCAAGGGGGTTCAATTTCTTCAGAGAATTGTTGCATTTAATATAATCAATGGCAAGAGCTAAGTAAACCTGACCCAAATACGTGGTGATTGCCCATTGAATGCTGTTTCATATTGTGTGTCTGTAGTGGTTGCTCTGTTTTGGAAATTATGTAGGCCAGCCACTAACAGGGTTTTACTGTAGGTTTCTGCTGAATCTATAAACTAAAGAGAAATTCTTCTATAAAGACCTTTTTACTAATAGTGCCATAGCTCAAGCTGGGACCTTGAACAAAGAATTGCCTGGGCAATTACTTTGCAATCTGAATTCCCCACCCCTCATGCAGACATTCACACCAGTAGTTGTAAAAGGCTTGGGTTCTTCCTCTTTCTCTTTGGGTCCTTTCATTTTCTCTAGGTGGGCTGTTTCTTTTCTTACCTCTAAGGTTGCAGCTTCTGTTGATGAGTGTCGCTTCCATGGCTGGAAGTTTTATTTCATTCAGTGAAAGTTTAGCAGATCAAGGTGAACATTCCCAGCTTGTGGACTAAGTTTTGGCAAATTTAACTGCTTACACTAAGCAAGTTATGCTAAACAAGATGTATGTATGTAGCACACCAAATTGCACCGCATGTAAATGTAGAAATGGAACTAGATATTCAAGGGACAGGGTGGATCAGAGGACTGGTAATGTAATCCAGGCCTTTTTGCCTCCAGGTCACTGGGTCATGTCTGTCTCAGGCTAGTAATGACTAAAATTTATTGTTAAAGCTTGGTCAGTGACCTATGTGAAATGAGTTGCTGCTCTTAGTCAACTTTCTACTGGAAGGGTGTTTGTATCACAAGAAACACCATAACTGGCATCTTTCCTGATTGATAATCCTTTTAATGGGGCCAAGCACTCAGCTGTCAGAGAGATGAGGCTTTGTTCCTAGCATGCTGTAAAGGTTCCTTGTTTCTCCTTAACAGTGCAGGTATTTCCATTCCACAGCAAATAAAGAAATCCCTGTATTTAGTGTTTTAGTGTCATGTGTAACCTCTGAGCCATGCTGTTCTGTCGTGGCTACTTCAACATTAGAGGAAAATGTGTATGTACACTTAGAGCTTACAACCTTCAATCCCTTAGGAAGGAAATTCCTTAAGCAGGTAGGAAAATGCTTAAGGCCAAATCCTACAGTACTCTGCTAGTTCACAGATCCTTTGTCCTTCTACACAATCCTGCAATGACTACACAAATCTTCTCAATTTCTTCGTGTTTTCTCATGTTTCCTTCAGAAACATTTGCCATTTTGAGTATTCTAAATCTTATTTAGTGGAAGCTCTCTGCTTTTCTTCTCCCCCTTTCCCATTCAAAATATAAAATTTTAGAGTGATCTACTGAAGCCATTTGTAGCTGAATTACATATTCCCACTTTCTATTATACCAAGGTACATAGAGAGAGAGCCATTGTAGGGAAAAAGCTGAGAAACTGTATAGAGACAGTAAGGCAGCACACTAGTGTACTCAGGTCTCAGGTCATTTCACAGGCAAATCTGAATGTAGGAGGACTGTGGAGGGTTTTAAGGATGCTGAAACAGCAGTGGTTTTTCCTCTGTTGGGTCGGAAAGTATCACACAGCATTTTTCGCTGCTCCCCAGACCTCTGCTGGTAGATTATATTTTGCATCCCCTTCTCAGGGGGAAAGTCACCATGAGGCCAGCACCTTTCTGGAAGGTGGGTTACAATGTTTGTAGTAAAGTACTATTTTGTCTGTCTCTTTCTTTTTACTTTTCCTTAGAGAATATCATCATTCTTCCTTATCATTCACTCTAGCCCATAATGTCCACTAACTCATGCCTGAAGCATCACCTCTAGGGTTCAGAGTTTTCAAAGAGGATCCATGTGATAGGGTCCTGAATACTTATTTATGTACATAAATAAATGGTACCTGAATTTCAGAAATAAAAAGCTTCTGCATTTTCCAGCACTCTAAAATTTTGACTATTTAAAATCTAGAG
Source organism: Acridotheres tristis (assembly GCA_037013685.1). Classification (NCBI taxonomy): domain Eukaryota; kingdom Metazoa; phylum Chordata; class Aves; order Passeriformes; family Sturnidae; genus Acridotheres; species Acridotheres tristis. The sequence continues at coordinate 21,200,777 of CM072888.1, read as the reverse complement.
CAGCACAGTACAGTAAGTAGTAGCAGCAACAGTGAGCAATTTTTAACATTTCTCCTTACAGAATCATTGGGAATGTGTTTAAGCAATGGATATATGTGTTTCCTTCTGTACTGCAGCTTGTCAAGGAATGATAAAATCAAGATTATTGTAGAGTTTTCTATTGCGTGTGCCACATCCTGATCCATCTACTGTATTTAGAGCATGATACTTTTACATGTGTATATTGACAGCTCATTGCTTAATGATGCCAGCCTCAAGAGGGTGTTTAATGTTAACTTACAGAATCCTGATGCCGAAGAGTAGTTTTGCAAAAAAATGAGGCAATCTGTCATGATCTTCTCTAAGCCTATTGTGAATTCTACTATATTGCTAGAATTTCAAAATAAATTATTGTATTTGCTAGCATACTCTCCAGAAATAGAAATATAGTTACTCTGATTTCAGTTGTTTGACTAGGCAGTGAATATCTTTATTCTGTATGGTGCAGAAACAAGTAATGTACTTACAGTTCCCCACCTCTGTATATTCATATCTGCACACAAAAGGGATGATATTTGTTTAAATACATTTTAGAATTGTTTTCAAATTAGAATTCTTGGCTTTTACCTAAAAAATTATAGTTGTTGCAGAGATGGGTAAAAACACCTGTTTAATTTCAGATAGATGTTTTCTTTCTGCAGATGTATGTTAGAGGAACTGAAAACTTATGCATAAATAAAATTGGGAAGACAGATTTTTCCATGTTGACTTTAATACTTGCTTCACAAACAAGAAATGTTTCTCTTGGAACTGCCTGTTATGCAGCATACTGTTAAGTTTCTTGGACTGTTTTAGACTTCTGCTCTATTAGAATCCTGTGGGAATGTTTTTTACTTTTCTTTCTGTAAAAGGTTTGGCTATATTGATACTGGTTGTGTCTCCTGTCCACCCATATTATTTAGAAATATTTCCTTTCCAATTTACACACTTTTTTATTTTTTAAGAGTAGCATGATTATGCCATCCTGTCTTTATTATGAGTAAAAATCCACATTAGATTTTAAGGAAGATAAGACTTGAATTGTTCCTGTAATTTTTCATCTAATGTTTGTAAATTTCAGTGGCTATAAGATGCATTCAGCATCATTGGCCTGCTAGCTGAGCCTCAGAGGGGAATTTTTCCTCAGGTGCCTTATCTTGCACTGGCTCTTTCTGTCTGTGTGCACACCTTTTGTACATATGTTATAACAAATCTGGAAGTTAAGTTATAGTTATGATTTAGGCTAAATGCTGTTATTATTTCTCTGTTATATTGTTAAGGTATAATTTAAGGTATAAATTAAGTTAAAGTACTGTTAAGTTTCAGTGTTGTTAAGCTTTAGGTGGCATTTCTTTTCATCCTTGTTTATACTGTCTTTACACACAGACACACACACACCCCCAGGTAGTTTCAATTAATTTCTGTTTTGATTGCCTGGATTTTGTTTGCTGTTGTTGTTGCTTGTTTTCCCTGTTGTGCCTTAGTTGCCCCTTGTAAGTGGAGGGAATCTTGCCAACAAATCTATTGTGCTTTGTAGTTTAATATGAAATCTGACTTTTGCTCATACCCTTGCTGGTGATCTTTTGAGCAATGTCAAGCACACTCATTCGGGACAACCAACTAACTTTTAACCTTTTAAACCACAATAAATATTTTGTTTTGAATTTCTTTGAATTCTCAAAATTGCTTCAGCAGTAGAAGGTCTTCTCAAAACTGTTGACTACACACACACAGATGTTCAAGTTAACATCTCTGTTTTGTGATCTATCAGGAATATTCTGCTAATTTTGGGATGGCTAGCAATTGCAAAGAAAGATGTACAGCCAAGTCTAATACATAAAGACCTTGATATGGTTCACTAATTACCTAGAGTAGCTGGATAAATCTCTTGGATGGAACACAACATGAAAAGAATTTTCTTTATAATGAGCTAGAGAGGATTTGAAATAATTTCTTCAATTCAGGTTAAGTTATATTTAGTGAATAATTATCTTTTTTTCACACAGAATTTAATCTAGCATTAGTATATTACTGACAGAGACAAGCTGAAAGCTCCTTCCAAAGGAAAAAGTCCTTTCATGGTGATCTTCCCCAGCTGCTCAAAATAGCTTTTCTTATAGTTTCCTGATAAAGGAAGACACTTCTTGCAAGAATTTTTCTTTGTTCTAAACTTTTTCCTTCCTAGCAGACATCTGTTCTTCCTTACTGGATGCCATACTCCTCTATTCTCAGAGTACAAACAAAAGTACAAGCAATAGATTTTTCTTCTGATTCCTGCCTATGTAACCAAGAAACTGTGTAGCTTTATAGTTCTGTACAATGTGGAAGCATTTGTTCTCTCTCTTCAGTATGGGGGATTAATTTACAGCCAGGCTGACCCAACAGAGCTGAAAATTCTGTCATAGACATAGAATAAAGAAGGGAAAACCTGTGTTGTTCTTTCTGTGTTTAAATCTGTAGAGCCTCCAAGCAGAGGAAATACTTTCTTTGTCCCTTTCTTTTGGGGGTGGTCCCAAGCATCTCTAGAGCCCTTGGAGAGCAGAATCACAGAACTGTAAATGTGTTGGAAGTGACCTTAATAACCATCTTGTTCCAACCTCCCTGCCATGGGCAGGGATGCAATTCACTAGATCAGTTTGCTCAGAGCTCCATCTAACCTGGCCTTGCACAGCTCCAGGGATGGGGCATAATGGATGCAGCAGAATGAGGTATGGTTTTCCATATCTGGCTTGTATTTCTGGAATTTATTCAGCTGCTCACCTCTCATCAGAATGACGTTGATAACCACACTCCTAAGGAGATGTTACTCTGCTAAATAACGACATCTCCCATCACCCTGGTGAATCCAACAACTCCCACATATTCGGTTCCTCCACACCTCCAGGGAGTGGCCCCAGTCCCTGGGAGGAGTTCCTGCTATTGTGGGAACCTGGGGTCTAAAACATCGTGGTTGGAAGGTGTGACCTACAAGTACCATTACTTGGTCATAGGCAAAGACATCCTTGCTATTAAAAACAGATTCATCCCTGGTGGCAAATACAATCCTGGTGAAGGGAAGGGTATTTCCAAAGAGATCTGTAAGCATCATCCTTCTAAACTGGGCAAACTGGGTAAAACTGGACAAAGGGGAGAATACTGGAGTAATTTTTTTTTCACTGTGTTTCTTAAAGAGAGTAGAAAGTAAAATAAGTAAAAAACCAAATTATTTTGTTGGTGCATAATGATAGGGACAGCCTGTGCTATTGTGCAACGCCAAATAATGGCATGTTATTGCTCTCCACTTTACTTTCATCAGAGTTTTCCTTGTGTTTTACGAAATACTAAACTTAAAATATAGCATTGTGATACTGTACCAAGAAAAGAAAAGCATCAGGCTTTAGATGAGTTGCATTTATGCAATCCTCGGGCTACTGTCAGTTCAAATATTGAATTGTAAATAATTAAGAAATAAGCAAACAAACAAAATAAACCACAATAATTTGGAAATCCAGGCACTGTCTTTCCAAGATTTGTTATCTCACAAATTTCCAGTATTGGAAGAATCTCAAAATGAGATTGCTGGAATAAGAGACTCTTCAGACTGCCAAAGCTGTATTACATGTATCTCTGACTGTTATACTAGTTATTTACACTGAAAACAATATCCCACACTCTGTAAAATAAGGGAGAATATTTTTCATGGAATATGCTGGGGAGTTGACGTACATAATGTAGCTTAAAGCAATGTAGCTTGAGCAGTTTTTCTCCATCTTTACTGTCACTGGTACCACTCCTTAGAAGTGCTTGAGAAATTTGGATGAACAGTTGAAAAGAAGAACAGCAAAGCGTAACCATCTAACCATTAAAAAAGCCTAATTAACTAACCATGAGTCTTCTGGAATGGGGCACCCACAAGATAGATGGTAAGTTCTTAAATATTCTTTCATAACTTTTCATATTGATATTTGATGTATTGGTATGGAATAGAGCTCAGGAAAAAAGAGACCTTTAATAAATAAGAACTTTGGAAAATGGACAAAATTTTTCTTAGTTCTGACTACTGATTTTAAGAGCAGATGTAAAACTTATTTTCTGTGTGTTCTGAATAGATGCAAGCTGCAGGTCTTAGCAAAACACTGAAAACTAACTTCCAATTAAAAAGAATTCTTCAATCTACCATTGCATTTTCCAGCAATAAAATGTCTTAAATTCACTGTTGTCAGAAATAACTTCTTTTTATTGCAACCTAATAGGGTCAGTGCTTAGCTACCATAACTCTTCCTACTACAAAATCATTCTCAACAATCATAGCACAAAATTATTTGTGAAGTCCCTTCATTTAATCAGCACACTCAAATAGGGAACAAAGCTCTGCAGCCATGAAAACAGGTTTTGAAGCATTGTTGAAAGCAGAACACTGATGAAAACCACTGATCTTTTGTTTCTAAAATAAAAAAAAAGAGATCTGTATAAAGATAAGTGCAGGTAATTTATAAGGTCTTTGTAAGGTAACTAAATAACATCCAGCACAGCACTGCTCTTAGGTGAAAAGTATTCTAATCAGGCATTAGTTTGGAATAACTCATTTCGGGTTTGTCCTGCTTCACTAACCTGGAACATGTTTCTTTGAAGTTCTGAGCATACCCGACTTGATTGTAAAGGCTTCTGTTATATTAAGCATCACCAGAAAAAAGAAAAAAAAAAAGCAGCACACAGATTTCTTAGTGCAACAGCTTCCAAAGATGTTGATGATAGATTCTGGTGTTGTGAGATTGGAAGAGAAGATATTTTGTCATAAAATTGATGCCTTAGGATTTTAGCTTTTATATTTTCCATATATTTGTAATCCTGCAATTTTCTAGTGTATAACTCTAACTCCATATAGAGTGTTAGCTACTGCGTTCCCATTTTAGTCAGACAAGACAATTCCTCTCTAGGCTTGGCAATCAAGGACACCTTACTGTGTCAGGCCCCGAGAAATGTAAACAAAAGTGAGCTGGGGAGGAGCAAACTTGGGGTAAATTACTTCATTATCTGAAGCTGTAATTGGAAGATTAAACCCCAATATGCAAATGGACCAAATTTACAGAAATGTGAAAACCCATGACTGGTGTAGCCCCTGGGGAGGCTTCATCTGCCCTAAATCTACCTGAAGGCCCTTCAATAAATTTAACTGCTTTTTATTCTCTTAATTTTGTTAGGCCTTTGTTTTTAGGTAGCCTAAAAAACTATGAAAATCTGTGCTAAGACTTAAGGGTCTGGTGCCATAATCTCTTTTATTTTAATAAGAACTAGTATAATTATATAAAATAGTAGAATAATTAACTGCCATACAGAATTAATAACTCCTTTTAAAATTTAAATATCTGAGAGATTTCTTCCTTTTTTATTTCTTAAAAAGCATCTTGACTAACAATACTCAGAAGAAGCTGTTGGTGTGTCCTGTCAGTGACAGCCTATGTTCTGGCTGTAGTGACTGTTTGAAAATTGAGAACGGAGCAGTTCAGGACACACATTGCAAAAGATCAGATAAAAAACAAAACAAAACAATTATGTTTGCAACTGCTCATTTACTTGCACATATGTCTTTTGTAGCTAAAGTTATATAAAACACTATGTCCGTGCTGATGGTGTGTGTGCAGCAGTGGCAGGAGAGAGAACAGACTATGACATTTTCATACATGCGTGGCAGATGCAGCCGTAATACCTGTCAGGGTCAGTGAGCCCTGGTCCACGACAAATTTGTTCCCCGGTAACAGAACTGAGTAAGCACTTCTCAGTTTAGAGATGACATTGAGGGTGGACCAGTATTTGTTCCTTAACCCGGAGAGTTCTTCCAGTGTAAGAAATACAACAGGGTATTCAGGAGACCTTGCAGCCTTTCCATATGGTAAATCAAGCTTTGATTTTCTTTGCAAAACTAGTATTTGCTTGGTCTCTGCCTTCTCCCTGCAATTTTAAGTCTGCGGGGCAAATATGTGCAAGCCAAAGTTGTACATATGAATGAGACAGTGTGTACAAAGCATGCTGCAGGCAGAGCTTTGAGTTTAAAATCTGTGAGTTCAGAGTTGAAGCCCAGGTGTGCTGGTTGCTATCTCACCAGGCGTAGATTTTTTCAATTACGTTTGTAAGTCCCTATGGAGTTTCTCACTCCATGGTATGCTGGATACTGTGTGTTTGACTGGAGCTGTAATTAGAAGATTAACCCCCAATATGCAAATGGACCAAACTTGTGTTTGTGTGTGAAATGCTAAGCTTTTATTTCCTCTGTGGTTGCCTTTTCTTGTTTGTTTGTTGTTTGGGATTTTTTATTTAGTTTTTTGTTTATGTTCTTCTCATCCTCTTAGGTGTTCCAAGAACAGAGTTAGGTTCCTAGGTTGAATGTGCTTTTTTCCAACAGAAGAAGAGGAAAATTTTTGTTTGTTTTGTATTTCTCTCATCTGGACTTAAAACAGTAACATTTTCCTTCTTTTTTTTCCCAATGTTTTATAATGAAAAGCAAGTGCAAGTTACAGCTAATATTTTCTAAAACATTGGAATAAATGGCAAGGTAAAATAATAAGTAATTTGCTTGATTATTTCCTGATCTGTTGAGTGTGGAGAGATCCATATTCTTCTACTTCTGTATATTAAAAGCACTGAAGAGTATGAAGCACTCCACTGTATTTTATGGCCCTTGAGAGATACAGGCACATAGTGAAAAATTAACAGGTTTTCTGGAAATCAGTTCTGACTAGAGGACGTGATGATTCTACAGAACCTACAGTCATAATTGTATCCACCTGTATATCTTATGAGCTACTTTTAAAAAGACAAATGTTCAAAATCAAATTGGAACATTTCATTTTTTTTGAAGGGGCAAAACCAAGTCAGATCATTTCTGTGAGTCTTCACTTTTGAGAAGTTAAAATTCTGCCTTTAAGGATATTTTTGTTCAGCAATGATCCTTTAAATTTGGGGCAGTGACAGGAGCTGTGGGCAGCAAAGGCTCAAGAGTCTGAAGCTCAACACCATGCACCCCTATGGATGTGGCTGAAGTAATAACCAGTTATTCTGGAGGGCTGCATGGATCCTGGTGGGCCATGCAGAGCAGTTTGTAGTCTCAGCTGTCTGTTCTCCTTTGCCCCATAGAGGTTATGGGCCAGCAGCGCAAAGGAAAGAAAAGACTTTATTTTTCCCTACAATTGCCAGAAAGGAGGTTGTAGCCAGGTGGAGGTCGGTCTCTTCTCCCAGTTAAAAAGCAATTGGACAAAATGCACCAGGGGAGGTTTAGATAGGTTATTAGGAAAAAAATTCCTTTACAGAAAGGCTGACCAAGCATTGCAACAGGCTGTCCAGGGAAGTGGTGGAATCACCACCACTGGATGTATTTAAAAGATGCGTAGATGTGGTGCTTATGGATGGCTTAGTGGTGAACTTGGCTGTGCTGTGTTAATCATTGGACTCAATGATCTTAGAGGTCTTTTCCAGCCTTGATGATTCTTTCATTTCATGATTCTACCTGCACATGATGGCAACAATCAAGACTAAAGGTGATAGTAATGGATCTCTTACTTTATTTAAGCAAACACTCTCTTATAGTCTGAACAGGACTAAAATAGCCAAAAAGGCTAGGGGAGAGGGAGAGGGGAGGGAGTTGAACTAGACATCCTGACCTTGTAAGAGCCACACCATTTGGCTGAGCTTTGATACCTTGATTTTCAAGGGCTTTTTCCTGAATCTTCAATTTCCACAAAAGCAGGGATTACAGTTCCATTTTTTTCCCGACTTTCTGCTCTTAGTGACAAAAGAGCTGGGTAGATTGTTTTAAAGGTAATCCCTGAGCACTTATCTTTGGCCTCCAGATAGCAGAGGCTGTTGCTGAGCAAGCAGCCAGCTACGATATGTAAACCATATTCATTAGGAGTTCTGACAGGCTGCAGTTTAGCGCTGACCTCGTGATTAACAGGAGAATGGGAAGGGTTTGTGTGCAGGGTGAAGTTTTAATCTCCACCCAGGACCTGCCTAAGTAAATCCTATTAGGAAGAGGAGGATCTGAGCACATGGGTTTCACACGTGATTTTGACCATATCCCATTAAATTCTTCGTGTGAATTGCGTCAAACCACAAGGCTGATAAATTTAAAACAAGATAATGTGTCACACTACATTTCAGAAAAAAAATGGGTTCAGAGATTTTATTTTGCTTTGAAATTTGTTAGATATAATTTTAGAAGGATTTAGGTCTACTGAGGATCAACAATTCAAAATATTCTGTCTTAGTTTTAACTTTCTTTTCCACTGCATTTAAAAAAAATTGGTAAATGCAGTGTCGCCAATTGTGGGGCAAATGAAATAGCTACCATCGATGTGTATTTAGCCTCTAATAAAAATGGATTCTTTTTTTTGGAAGGAAACAGTTAAGATGACACAGGAAATTGTACTAGTGAAAAGTCAATAAAATGTCAGAGCAGTGCAGGATGCTGTTGCCTTTGTCCCAAGACATGACTAAGCTTCAAGAGTGTTTCAGTTCCATAGCTAAGACCAAAAACCTGAATCCACTTCTGATATCTACATATTTGCCAGATATTTTTCCTATTAGTAGCAGTAGCAGTTTAATACTAGGAAATCTGCTGTATAATTACCGTGACCTTAATTTTGAAGAGTTAATTATGAAATATGGGCTTTTTTTGTTTGTTTGGTTTGGTTTTTCCCCCTGTTTGTAGTAAAGTGTTGTTATAATGAGTTTAATTAAGCGAAAATGCATGTTGGCCTGCAATGTTACAAGAGGTTGCTATGTGCCAATAAATCATAATTAAATGTATTTAGTGTAATTGAGGGTGTCATTCACAATCTTGTTGCTTGTAAAAAATGTTAATTGTTTCCTTAAATGGCAAGCCTTTCCAATTATAAAGAAAATGAACCAAAAGCTCAGTTTTGCTAACCAACAGCAATGTAATATTTACTTTACAAAGAATATAAATGTTTTATTAATGAGCAGTTATTTAATATGGTAAAGTAAGTGGTAATATCTGGGGTGACTGGAGAAATTTGAATGTGCTTTTTTTTTTTTTTAATGTTTGCTGATTTGCTGATTGTTTTGGTGAAGTGTAGTTATGGGTGAGGGCAGTGACATCTGCTGAAATGTAGAGAAGAATCCCCAAATAAAGCTTGGTGGCTTAACTGGACAGGACAAAGCAATTTAAATACAGAATATATGAATGCTGCTCATTATTTTAAAAAGAAATATTTTATTGTGGGCTGTTGTGACTGTCTGTGCTCACACATCTGCATTTAAATTAGGTTTTTGTATACAAATAAATGTGTTCCTGTCCTATCTGTAAATATGAAGAAGCTTTTAGGGGGAGAATGAACTTTTCTGTGCATTTGGAGAATGTGGCATGTTAGTGCAATGGAGAACAATAGCCCCTGCATACCAGATTTTCATTTTCTGTGAAACTCAGTATGCCGTAGTTCCTTCCCCCTCACCACCACTCCTATGCACTTTTCTGAATCCCAAATGTCTTATTGTTAAAGCCAAAAGGAGGGACTATTTTCTGAAAGTTCTGCTTTCATTGGCATTGATGGCATTGATTTAAATTTAAACTTTGCAGACCTGCATTAACAGAGGAGAAATGCTGCATGTGTAAGTGTGAAGGGGAAAGAAAGATATGAAAGTCTGATGTTATAACATTTGGATTCTTTTGAGTCTTATTCACATACAAGGTAGAAGAACGTTTTCCATGTGGAACACTGTCATTATTGAATTAAACTTGTAAAAGTAGAATAATTTTATTTATTTCTCTATTTGTGGGTCTCAGTTCCTTCAGTCTTCACAATAGACAGTTCTGGGAGGCAGGGCTTAGAAGCAGCTGCAGGCCTTCGTGTGATCTGAAGGGCACAGTAGGAGTATAAAGAATTTAAATATCATTCATTTTCTTTTCCTTTGCTCCTTTTCTCCCCACCTTCCCCATGCCATTTCACATGGAAATCAATCAGTCATTCAGAGCCATGGACAATGACCCCCTACCTTTCACAGCTCATATCCAAAAATCCTGTGGCAAAGCAGACCTGGACTCCAGCTATCTCAGCACTGCTGGAAGTCACATTCTGCACTGTTGGACATTGGGATTCATGAATCACAGGCTTGCTCTGTACACAGAGTACCTTCAATCATTTGTCAGAAACATTGGCTGATCACTGTCTGAGCACTACATACTTCCACTTTTGTTTTAATGCCTTTTCAGTTTTCACAATGAGCCTGGGGAACCTAACTGGAATTAAGTTCCTTTCTGATTAAAATGTCTTGTCTTTAAATCCAGCTTTGCAGCAGGGATGCCAGCCTGAAGGGCACAGCATGGCCAGGGTACACTTCTGTTGATTGATACAACTTCACTTCCTTGATGATCATCCCAAATAAATCTCCTCAGTATTTTCAGACATGATGTAGATGCCCTTTACATCCATATAAATCTTCAGCTAGGAGAAAATTAGCCAAGTCCAGGCATTGATCTTGTGAGGTAAATTGTACCTAGGCAGCAGGGTATCCATTGATAAACAATGAAGCAATGCAGATAACTTACCAGCTTACTTTTAATCAATGCAGCTTCTCACAATATATTATTCCAGCAATGGGTCTAAATCACTGTGCACTATAAGAGTTGTTTTCAAAACCTTTTAATCTAATTGGAAAATCTTCCTTTCTACTGGTAATAAACACTCACTAAACTGTCTGCACCTAATTGAGCTGTAGTAATTTATGTGAGCTCCCCACTGCTTTTTCTCCCTTTAATCAGACAGGCTGCTTTACATCTTTAACTAATGAAACCTAAGACTTCGCCAAGAAGATTTGATCAAATGTCACTACTGAATAAATCTTCATTAACACTGACATATCCCACAGCCTCTCTATGTCCCTTTACATCATTAATTCAGAGCAACATCATCATAGAAAGGTGCTGGCCGCTACTTTATTTACATATATAATTAAACCGTAGTCAACTATGTCACGCCAAATAAGAACTTGAAAAGAAAATTTATTGTAGGTTTTTGTCAGGACATAATGATAGTAACTGCAGTGAAGCATTTTTTCCTGGAAAGGAGATTTCAGCCCTAGACATGTGCTAGAAATGCCACCAGCTGCTATGTACTTTCCTAAAAGCCTTCCCTGTAGTAAAGCTGTTCAGATCTGTCCTTATCCTTGATAAATAAGAATTCCAGCCCACCTAGTAGTGCTTTGCAGGGATTTTCAAGTCAGCTTAGCTAGTGAGAACTGTACTACTTCTTCCCACAGGAGTATCAGGTATCCACATGTGTGGTACCTAGCACAAGCCCTTTGATGGTATTGCTGGATATAACATAATCAGTACCTCCATACCTGTGTTGAAGAGAATGAGAGAGTTTTCAAGCGTAGGCCAATATTGACCAGAATTAAAGTTACAGGGGAAAGAGAAGCAAACCAGTTCTCTATGAGGCAAAACAAAACTGCTTTTTGGATTTTCCCTAATGGCATACATGACTTTTTTATGCATTAAAAAAATCAGAGGTGTCAAAGGAAATGTTCAGGATACTAGCTGTAGGTATTTCAGTGTGCTCAGCATTAATTTCATGTATAAAGTTGATTCTGTACTGTCTTTCACTGTAAAGTCAGGTGGATTAATGCTTTGGAAAGTCTTTGTGTTGCTCATCAAACACTTAGTAAATGGTAAAAGACAAAAAAATAGTTGGGAAAGTGAATGCTGATACTTTTTTGGGAATTGGGATGAGTGTTGAAGCATGAATTGGGAAATGCAGGTTGAAATGCTGGAGGCAGGGACCATGATGGCAAAGACATTAATTGCTAAACTGGACAAAAAAGGAGCAGCTCATAGTGGTCAGTGGTAAGGTCAGATAGCAGAAGATAGAAAAAGAAGACGATTTTGGCAGTGAAGTTTTTCAAAAGTTTTGTGTCTGGCAGGTAAGGCAGGCAGGATAGATTGAACAGAGCTCCATCTGACCTGGCTTGGCATTTTCCTTGGAAAGCTTCCTGAACCATGGTTTTGCAGAGTGTATGCATTGATTGAATTGGACTTGCTAAGCTCAGCAGACATTTTATGTCTGCAGCATCTACTGGTAATATATATGTATGAGTGTGTGTGTGTATATATATGTGCCTGTGGGAGCATGTAGAGTGTCTGACTCTTTCACAAACACCATGTGTGAGTGTTCTTCTAAGAAACCCTCTGGTCCATTCTACAATAACATTTTTTAATGGCATGGAATGACATCAACTGAGTCAAGGTGAGGAAACAGGAGGTAGGACTAGAATGGATAAAATAACACTTTTATACTTGCTTTTTACACCATGTCATGTAGACCAAATGAAAACTTGACATTTAAGAGAGAGAGAGTGCATTTGGATTTTCTCTAGGCCTTTGTTTCCTGTTAGGAACTTTTACAACTATTCATCCACGAATAATTTTTTGTAAGGTTAATAATACTTTCCAGAATATGTTTAACAATCATTGTCTGGCCTTCCATCCTAGACAAATCACTTAAAATAAACGTCTGTCATAGATTATTTTGGAGCATAGGTGGAGCCTGAAAAAAATCTTTCAAGGGCAGACTTCAGCTAAAAATAGCTCTGTTTCCTTGTGTTGCAGAGGGATTTATATTGGGATGCTCTAGTACTTGAAGATGAAAGGAAAATTCATAGATGATTCATATTATGTGAATTAGTTAGAGTCTGTATTTCTTTAGTCATGAGAAACAATATCAGTTCTGTTGTACAAAAATACTCTGACTGTGGAAGGAAGATTGTTTGAAAGGTGAAGATGCAAGTTCAATTACTGAATACATGTGGAAAAATGGGAACAGGTGGAGATTTTAGAGATGTCTCTAGCCTGTGGTGACACTGAATATGACACATGTATCATGTATAATTCAGAAGGGCTTGGTATCTAGCATACAGATTCCAAAACCAGATGATTTTAATAAGGAAATGATTATGTTGCAGATACAGTATCTTGGTGTTATATTTTAGCTTAATATGCAGAATCTCTCACTGGTTAATGTTTCATGTTGGTAATAAAGGCTGAATCTTGTCATCAGTACTGAGAAAGAATAGCTACACAATCTGCCAAAGCAAAAATATTTCTTCCGGAATTGTTGAGCTCTTCTATAGCAGCTGTAGAAATCCTAAAGCTTTGGAGGGCCCATGACTGAAAAATCCATGGTATAGACATGCTTCTTGTATGCAAGTGTCTATCGGAGAGGAAGCACAACTTGGTGTGATAGCTCGTGTTGTAACCTTGTGTTACACCCGTTCTGCTTTAAGAAATGATATTAAGTTGCCTTTGGATACACATGCCAGAAAAAAAATGTTGATGTACTTTCTGAGAAACAGACATCACAACAGACATCAGAGGATTTTAATCATACATAATTTATCTTTCTGGGCTATTATATCAGCACATCCAGCACATCTAATAAAATTGTATATGATCCATTTGGACTAATTGCCTGCCAGGCTCTGCTTTCTCTGTTTTCTTTTTTTACTGCTTTAGCTTAGTGAATGTGAAAAACTGCTCAACTTGAGTATGCACACAAACAGAAATAGCAGATAGGAACATGTTTTACAGCTTATGTTGTGCTACTGGAAACCTGAAACCTGTAGGTCAATGACACTCTTTTATTTCTTTTCCAATGATGGAAGAGAGAAAAAGATTAACTACAAGATGATCAAAAAGCATTTTTCCACTGCTGCTCCTTGATATACTAGTCTCTGAAATATAAATGCTATAATAAATCATACTTTCTGTTTGTTCCATGTCTTGGGGTCAGTGTTCAGCACACTCAGTGGAACCGGCATTTTTTTATTGTTCCAGTGAAAGCCTGTGAATATGCTCCAGCCAGCTTATCTGATTGTTTGTTCTGCTCAGCTAAGCAAACCATGCAAGTGTGCCTAAACTAAATTACCTGCTGCAAGTCTATACTGGTGTCATTCCAGGAGACTCTTCCATCTGTTTCATTTTATTCCCTTTCTTGTGTCTTTTTCCCAGTCATTGTTTATTAAAAGCCATTGAAAACAAAAATAGTCATAAAAAGACATACAGCTGCTTCTAGCAAGCATCTCTGATCTAAATGCCAAATTATTTTAAATTTAAAGAATTATGTTTCCTGACCTAAAATGAATTTATTAAAACAGACAGTATTCTTCAAATTAATAGAATGAAAGGATTACTAATTTCAGACATAGATAACGGTCAGATTTTTTTTTCTAGGTTTTTTTTTTTTTTTTTTTTTGTAACTGGGCATGAAATGTTACCAAAGTTATGACTTTCTTCAAGAATAATTGTAGCAAAATGTTTACTACCTTAATTTGGCTTCAACCTCAATCACTAGAAATAAACTGTGGGCACATTTCTTGGAAATAAAAGCTGAATGATAGGACTAGGAAAGTTGGAAAGAAGTAACAACAAATTTCAAAAAGCATTATATAGCTTGTAAAGACTTAAAATATTTTTAATTTTGAGTTTCTGAACCTGTGCTAAATCTTTTGGGGAAGTGAATATGTGAAGCCCTAACATGACTATGAGACTGAGGGTTTAAAGAGCTTCAACTGAGATGTCATCAGACAGCCCTCTTGAAGACCACAGCTTAGAAGGAAGTACTCTGAAAAGTATAAAAGAACAGTTCTCTTTGCTAAGACGTATCATCAACCCAACATTGTACAGGTAGCTGAAAGAAAATCGGAAGAATGTTTTTGCAACATTTTACGCACCGTAATTCCTCCTGTTGTTACATCAGGCTCTCTGCTCAACATTTTGTACTTTGCTTTCCATTATGGTCTGAAAAAAAAGGGAAACTCAGTTTCAAAGAACTCAAGATGACGAGATCTCTGTTTTTCCAGGCAAAACTGTCTCATTTGGTTGAGTCTTCCTTACCAGTGAATGTCTAAAACAAATTTTGCTGAATTGGGGATCAGTGTTATTTAAAAGCTTCCCTGAATTGCAAAAATACTAATGAAATCTGTGGATGAGATGGTACCTTCCTGGAGTCATAGATATCTGTCTGATTAGGAAGAGATATTAATCTCATTTCACGAAATTGTCATTTCTTAAGAAAAGTTACATGTACATGTGCATCACTTGTATCTAAACAACTTGTGGTTTAACCCCAGCTGGCAACTAAGTACCAGACACCCACTAACTACGCTCCAACCTCCCTCTTGCCTCTCGTGTAATGGGGAGGAGAATTAGAAAAAGGTAAAACCCATGGGTTGAGATAAGAACAGTTTAATAATTGAAATAAAATCAAATAAAATAATAATAATGTAAATGAGAGATTAATAAAACACAAGAAAAATAACTGATGCACAATGCAATTACTCACACTCTGAATGATGCCCAGCCTGTCCCTGAGCAGCGATCAGCAGCTCCCAGCCAGCTCCCCACACTTTACATACTGAGAATGATTTCCTATGATAGGAGATATTCCTTTGGCCAGTTTGGATCTGCTGTGCTGGCCGTGCTGTCTCCCAGCTCCCTGTGCACATCCTCACTGCCAGAGCAAGAGAAACTGAAAAAAACCTTGATTTAGAGTAAACACAGCTAAAGCAACAGCTAAAATATTTCTGTTATCATCATTACACTCATACTAAACCTAAACCACAACACTGTGCGAGCGACTAGGAATAAAATTAACTCTATCCCAGCTGAAACCAGGACCAGCTACATGAAGGTAATTTGCCTCTTAAGTTTTTTTTCTGAAAAACTTCACAACTTCTAGAATTGCAGGATTAATTAATTTACACAGGAATAGAATGAAAAGTGAATTCAATAATGTTATCATGTCTCAAATTTGAAGCCAAATTCACATCCTTAATATCTATCAAAAATATTTCCCTTTCCAAAGTAAATTTCTAGCAGGACTTTAGAAAAATGTAGCTCATATTAACCAATATTATGCTCACATGTTTTGCAAAATCAGAGATAACATTCAAAATTTTTCATACTCATAACCTCTCATGGGTAATATTTGCTTTGTTATAAGGCAGACAGAGAAATTTACTGGCAAGCTTGGATCCAAGTCTGAACTGATTTGAAGAGGTTGGTCATATCAGTTGGGGAAATAGTTTGGTACAAAAAATGAGGCAGATGTTTACTGTGAACATCTAAGCCTGGATAGCAAATTATTTGTGTTGTACACAGTGCTTTGAGATCCATTTGAGGTAAAACAAAAGCATCATAATTATAAGTACTTTCAACATAAATTTTTATATGGTACAATTTGTACAGCTCAATGACCTCTGAAAAAGTTAGGAAGTTGCTCTTAGTTCAGGTATCAAAGCCTAACCACATTTTATAAGCTTTTCCTAAATATGCTCAATCTTTTAATAATGTCAAATGTTCTCGGATAATAGGCTTTTTCAGAATATTCTTGTCAACTGTATTTCATAGTTGAACAGATGATTAACAGGTTTTCCTTCTCCACTGTTTTGGTCTTTCTTATTTTATTGCCTAATCCAAAGTCTACTGAAATTTATGGGTTTCTGCCCCTCAGAATAATGAGTTCTGTTCTCAGATTCTCATGAATAATGAAATCATAAATAATTTTTTAAAAATACTTTAAAGTTTTGAGTTAAAAATCTTAACAGCTAGAACCACTACTGTTTTAAAAGGAGCTATGTATTATTTTCTGATGCTGTGCTCTATACTTACTCTTATCCTTAGTTGGTAAACTTCTGCAAGGAAGACATTTGCCATAGTGAATTTTATATTTTTATTAGGATAGGAAGAAGATATCTACTTTCACTTTGCTTTCTTCAGTAAAGTGTATATTATACCAAAAACAATGTCATTGAGCTCAGAGTAGAAAACTAGTAACTGTTTCACATGTTTCCCACTAATGTAATTACAAAGGGTAATAGCACATCTCCCTGCAAAATCTAGCTTTTAAAAATCAATCTGTCTTTTTTTCTTTTAGATGGATTAACTGGAAAAAATATTTACTGTACCATTATACAATTAAACTTATAAATACTTTTAAATAAGCATATAAATGTATAAATTATTATAAATATATAAAAACTTATAAAGAAACTTATAAATGTTTGACATCTAAAATTAATTTTTGTTTCTATTTCGAAGCTGATTCATTATTGCTTGTAAAGTAGTTTTCTCCCTACTGTATCATACTCACACACTTCTGCTGCTGAAGGCCCTCCTGTAATTAGTAAGCACTAGCAATATCCTTCAGCAGGAGAAAGAAACCCAGCTGCCAACTTTTCAGTGGGATATCAACATTTCAGAACACATCGTCCCATAGCCAAGGTGTGTTTTCTAAAGAAACTTCATCTGCATAGGTAAATATGAAATCAAAATTTAAATTGAGTGAAAGATTAAGCAGAAGATAGAGTGATGATATGATTGACAGATATAAAAGCATTTTCATTGCAAAAATTATTGATGTTCTATTTGCCAGAGAAAATTCATAATAAGCTGGAAATTGCAGGTGAGCCAGTCTGATTGAGAGGTAGCACCTGTCTCTTGCAGTGAGAGTGGTATAGTCTACTAAAGGGTAAGATATTGATGGCATAAACAAGGCAGTCTCTGTCCTTGGTTTTTAGGTGAAGGCTTAAGGTGCAGTATGTCTCAAATACCTTTATGTGTCCAAATAACAAACATCCTCCCTCTAGTGAATTGCCTTTGTGGTCAATGGGCAAAAACGGGCACTTCTAGGCAGGTTATCCTTGAATGAGACAAATCATGCCTCAGATATGACTCTCAAGTGTCAAAATTTGGCTGAGATGAATCTTGCCCAAATGTCTTCTGTGAAATATAATTCAGTCATGCTCAAGTGACTACAGTCAGAGCTGGGCTGGTGGACAAGTTCTCTAGCCTAAGTGATCCTCTAAGGCTGCTACTGAATGAAGACCATTGGCCTCGCATGATCTTAACCTCTGTGAGGTGCCAGAGCTTGAGATCCTATGCCCTAAATTGCTCTCTTTGATTTTTTATAAAGTGTGTAAGAAAATCAGTGTCTTTTGTATCCACAAGTAGAGAGTTACCATACTTGTGGATATTGATATCTTCTGTATATAGGTATATTTTAAAAGAAAAAATCTAGTACCAAAGTAAATCATATGTATAATAAAAATTATATATGAGTACATAAATATAAAACTGAAAAATTTTACTAGGTAAGTGGAAGGCTTCAATTTTTATGCTCCCGCATTATATATCGTTGCAATTCTATTCAGTTATTCATTCCTGAAACTTGGTTAAAGTGGTATATTTAAACATTTATTGACTAGTTTTCATACAATTATATGATATAATTTTCTGTGACTTAAAGGCAGACTATGGCAAAAACTTAATCACAGTCATTTATGCCTTGGAAGGAAAAGGTCATGCTATATTTATATTTGCTTGAGTTTATGGTATCATGAGCACACGAATTTGATCAAAAGTGGTGCAATAATATTTTGTGAAAATCACAGAATACCCTGAAGCCAAATGTCAGTGATCCACTGTTCTCTGGGAATTGCAAGAATTTGCAATCAGTGATAATTTTTTCCCCCAGGTCTTTGTGTGTCAACTTGGTTTCAGTTCCTGGGGATACCTAGGTATCATAAAGGGATAGATCTGCATTAGTATTTACAAACTTCCAAAATTAAAGTAGTGGTTGGGAATTATTTTCCCCTACATAACAGGTAACTGAGTTGTAAAACATGGAGTGAAGGTGACATTTTTGTTCCATATAAATTCCCACAGCAAGTAAGCATAATGGATTCTGATCCACAGCTCAGATTAATAAAATGACAGCATGGGAAATGTACTGGCTGATCTTTCCATGTGTTGAGTTTCTGCCTTCTGACTTCTTTTTCCTCAGGGTTTTATATTTTTTCATGATGGTAGCTTTCTCTTTAGTAGTTACTCTTAGGCCACCAACACTTGCCTAGACATTTTACCTACGTGTTAATGCAATAACAACAGGTCTACCACTTCTTACAGTAAATGTGGGTTAGGCTGTGGATCTTAACAGAACCTGGAGCCTGGGTACTGAGTAGGTAAACAGCACAAGATTGAGAGAATCTCACATTACAACCAGTGCTGAAGAATATGCCCATAAGGCAGAAAATAACTGGCCAGTCATAAAAGCAAGTCTTATGTGAGGACTCAGATTATTTGTCATTTGGTTGAGTGGTCTTTTCTGGGCAAACTCCCAAAGAGGAAACCATATGTTGGACACGTTGGACACGATCATGTCATCTTTTGAAATGTTGAACAATTTTCAGCTGATAGTTTTTATCTTGAACTGAATTCATGTCATCCAGGCAGTTATCATTCCTTTGCTACTTTCTTCCCCCAACTTCACCCTCAAGATATCCTCAACTGCTGATTCTCAGCTTTTGCATTAGGACCTGAAATACTGAACTGTATCTCTCAGATAAAAATAGCAATCCTCTGTCATTTACCAGCTTGGTAAATGCACAGACTTGCACAGATTGCTCTTCATGCCTCTGCTTTGAGTGTGTCTCCTGCAGGATTGGCATCAGGGAACCCTTGGCACGGCTTCACTTGGCTACTCTGAAGAAATGCTCTTACAGTGTGTGATGTGAATCAGAAACGCACTGTCCTACATAAGGATTGGTATGCGTGGCCATCATTTCACTGATCCTCAGCTCTAATCATCCTGCTGCAGCCTTTCTTTTTACTCTGCTGTGGTTTCTTGTTCCTTTGCACCAGGAAGGGCCAGCCACTCCCCATTGTAGGTTTGCCTTCTTGCCAGGAATCTGTAGGCAAATAAACACGGCAGTCTTCTGGTGTCTTAGGGCACAGAGGCACACATACAGTCATCCTCTTTATCATTATCTTCTTTATCAAAGTGACCCCCGCCACTATCACCACCTCCCTGAAATTTTCCCTCTCTTGGCATTTCCCCTCTCTTTGTTCATAATTCCCTGTCACCAGTCATTTGTGCTGTCACAGCAGGAGCCTCTTGACATCTTTGTTATTACGGATGATAACTAGCAACAGCACCAGCTGCAAAAAACTATAGCTCCTTCACAGCTTTTGGAGGCATACCCACTGCTTTGGAAACAACAGGAAACAAGTTTTCTACTTCAGGAAAAATATGCAGCTGCGTTCTTACTTGTGGGACCATTGCCAGGCTCCAGCCTGTGCTGCCTCTAAGTGCACTTTGCTCACAAGTCGTTCAGGAGGTTGGTACACACAGGCAAAGCACGCAGAGATGAGAGGCAGACAATCCTTGCAGTATGAGTACACAAATACCATTCCAGTGCTAGTGTAGGGAGAGTTCTGAAATTTCATCCAAGCTTTTGCTGACCACAGAAGGCTGGTTCATAAACATTGCTGCCAAGGAGTTGCCTAGAAATTCCACCTCAGTCCACCATCACGTGTTGTGCTGGCTAACTGGATGGCAAGAGGCAGTGCATTAGAGTATGTGACTTAAAAATCGTGTCCCATGTGAGTATGTAAACTTGCTTCATTTGCAACCAAACATAACCTAGCATTGCTCATGTCCTGTATTAATCACAGTAGAATAGAAACATACAATCATCAAGGTTGGGCTAGACTTCCAAGGTCATCAAGTCCAACCTTCCAGTGAACATCACCGTGCTAACTAAGGCATGGCACTAAGTGCCATGCCCGATTCTTACTTAAACACTTCCACTTAGGGATAGTAACTCCACCACCTCCCTGGGTAGCCTTTTCCAGTGTTTTCTGCCCTTTCAGTGAAAGAATTCTTCCTGATGTCCAGCCTGAACCTTCTCTTGGTTCAGATTTAGATTATGTCCACTTGTTGTGTTGTTAATTACCTGGGAAAAGAGGCTGACCTCCATCTTGCTACAATACACCTTCCTTTTCTTTTGTTGCTGTCAAGTCTATGAAATACTTTTGGTTATCTAACAGGAACTTAATGAACTTTATAGAGTTAATGGGTAAAATACTGAGCTACGGTAAATTTTGATCATTCCGCTGAAGTGAAAAATCCACTTATCTGCATCTGATCTAAACCGTTTTAAGACACTGTTATTTTCTTTAGGGGAAAACACATAGCACTGACCAGACTTATGAATGACCTCTTCATGTAAGGATAATTTAAAGGGATGTTATAAGAAACGAATCACTGTTCTTATTCCTTGTCATCATTGTTTTTTAAGTGTAGAATCTCAGGAATGGTGAAATTTTGCTATGACAGATATATACATGAAAGCATGATTGCTTAATGCACACTGCCATGGAGGGATTCCTCCTGTTATAGCAGATTACGGTGGTGTGAGTGTAATGAGAGGATGACTGATGTAGAAGAGGAATGGACATATCTTGACTAGTAAGCTTTGGCTCTTTTAAAAATTTGTCAGCTGGGTTGACTTTTTGGTGAGTAATGGCTTCAGTGCCTTGGCTGGCTTCCTGAAACCATTCAGCAGCCATCCCTGGGAAGTGCCGCTTTAATCCAAGTCTTTTCTTTTCATCTACAAACTGCCTCGGGATAAGTCTCAGTTGGTTGTGGTTTGGGGGCCATGGTAAAAGTGTTCAATGTAGGGAGGCATTGTGCAAGACAGATGGCTCTTATTACAGATCTTTGCATTACAAATCGAGGGTAACCAATCACATGACAGGGGGTCTTGCTCTTGCTTTCTCCTTCCATGCAGGTGTCCCTTGTATGAAAGTAGAATTTCAGGCTCTTTTCACAGCCAAAAGTAGAGAAAAGTTAAAGGAAATGAGCTGCCCATTTGAAGTGTCTGTGATACCATCTGACTCGGTATTTTGGTTATGAGCACAGGATAGTAGCTTATCCTGAAGGATTTAAAGGAAAATGAAGCAAAGAAAACCTCTAAGAGAACAAAAACTCCACATCTGTCCATCCATTCTGAGTTTGATCAATTCTTGAGTAATTTAACCAGGAGAAGAGGTGTTATCTGTACTTTCTAACAAAGAGAGAGGCTTTATCACAATATTCTGTATTTTTGGGCAATTACATTTTATCCCAATTCCACAAAAGGGGTTTTATGTGAAGATATGTGGAATGCTGTTTAGCAAACACCATTCCTATGGATGGCAGTACTTAGCAAGCAATTAATCATCTTTTATAGAGTCTGTTTTACTCAATTTTATTGCATCTGCTTTTTTCTTACTACTGGTTATTTAATTAAAGTTAAAGAGACAAGATTCAGGTTTGGAGCCAACGTGTCATGGTTCAGCTCAAGGCTGTAGAACTGCAACGTAAAATGTTGCTGATACCCTCAGAATCAATACATCCCTTGGATAATATAGCTTTCCAGCTTTTAATCTAGTTGGACACAGTCTCAGTGTCTCTCTGTCGTTTCTCACTGGTACTGATCACAGCGCACTTAGCCCCAGCAGATGGGAAATATGCTCACCACTTGTGGTTGATGCATGGTTATAAAACATTATGGAGAAAGGCTAGGAGGCATAATGATAAAAGACCAAATTGGGTTTTGGTCATCTTTTCCTTTTTCTGCATGAACAAAGAATATGGAATGACTTTTGAAGCAACATGTGTCTCTTGCTAGGTATGTCTTACAACTCAGGTGATATACTGGGAGCTGCCATAATGCATATATACACTATATTTTATATTCAGTCATTTTTGTTGGTTGTTGGGAACATTTTTGACACTCGTTTGTATGCAAGTTCAAACCAGGACACCAGTTCTGGCTCTTACTTTAAAATATCTCAGAGCTGAATTGAAATGTTACTTATTGGGCCTATCTGTATCCGGTGATCGTGCCTGCATCAGAGGGTATCAAGTTCTCTCCTTTACACTATTAATTTTAAACCCTAGGCAATATATGCGACAGCGTAAGCTTTAGAAAGTTATTCTCCTGTTTTTCCAGTCCCCTAATTACTTCAACCCGCAGTAAAATGTCAGTCTACCTAATTACGTGGATACTCCTCTCCTGGGTCCAATATAGCCTGCAGGTGTGCACAGTAATGTGGATAGCAGGTTTGACTGACCTAGTACCTTCCAGTTATTACACTGGCCTTTTGCAAAGTTGGCCAAACCTCTCGTGTCTTCAAGACATTGTTATTAATTTGAACTTCATCAGGGCTAGATTTGAAACTTTAGCAGAGTACAGGGAATTGCGAGAGTAAGGCTGGAGAGTCTTATCTAGACCGAGAATGTGTCCGATTAAGTAGGTAAATCTTAAGCTTTTGGGCTTTTTCAAAATATCTTGGCAATCTGACTCTGAATTATCTGTTTTAATTAATTCTGTGCATCCGATGTACAAAAGAGAATGTATTGCCTTATTAGACCTGTAAGGAGTTTTGTAATATAATTGGCTATTATTCTCTTGTTCTTTTAGACTTTTCCTTAATAAACAAACAAACAAACAAACAAACAACAAAATGTGCTCCTTAAAAAACAGCTCTACTCTATTTACTGCTTCTCAGTGATAAATACAGAAGCTGTGTTTAGAGCTGCTAAAACTGCTAAAAAATGCATCAGGCCCTAACAGGAGCCTTCACCTCTTCAGATTCAGTTTGAGACACAGCTTTTTATACTGAATCAAATGAATAGGGAAGTGATGTTTCCAAATATCTCTCTGGTTTTATATTTGGACAGTGAATTCCTTGGTGGCCCTATTTTGTATAAGAAGAGGTGTGCTATGTAGGCCCAATACCTGATATATACTTCCTGTACTAACAAAAATTAGTTTTCATGCTGAAGAGCCTGTGGGGAGTGAACGCAGTTCGAGCCAGTTGAACTGCTTGAGGATTCAAAAGTGCTACGTTAAACTTACAAGGATGGGAAAAATTCTGCACTTCCTAATTTTGACCAGAAGAGGAAGTACCATCATGTGAAATACCATTCCTACAACAGTTTTCAGCTGACTAAGAGTACAATACAGATTTTCGTGCAACTCTACATCCCCAAAATTTAATGAAGCTTTGTGTAGAAAGCTTTTCCAGGCTCCAAAGCAGGGATAATTTATTATGTAAATTAATACATAGACACAGACTGAAAAAGAAAATACCACAAACCTAATAATTGAAGGAGATCATGAAAGCCAATAATTTTGTGTCCTTTGCAAAATCTTTTGTTTTGGGAGCCTGATCAGTTCAAGTGAGTATGCTTAACATTTAATACTTCAATTTAAACAATCAGCGAATCAGGTGTCCAGTACTCAGAGAATGTCTGCATGATTTTTGACCCCTACAGGGACTTCTGAAATTCTCAGTCCAAATCAGATAATTAATATCTAACACATTACTCTTCCAGACTGCATCTGAAATATTTTGTATAAAAAATGCTACAATTCCTAGATTTTTAAGCATAACATCATAAAATTTGGTTTATTTTTTTAATGGAAAAAAATGATACACTAAAGCGGTTTTTTTTATTATCAAGTCAATATTTGACCAAACAGAGATCTTAGGGTTTTTTTCCCCATATATTATTGTAGCCTCTCGTCCGATTTTCTGATCAGCTCTACTTATTTTGGAAAGGAAAAGAATGTGGGAAAACAATGAACATAAAATCTAAGGCTTTCTGGATGTTAGTATTTATTGTCTTGTACTGATAGTGCACCATGCAGGAGCATAGTACTAGAAATTGTATAATAGAGTAATGTTTTGGACAATTCCAGGCAGAGATGTTTTATAAGAGGTGAATCCCATATTACAAGAATAACCATTTCGCTCTAAGCATTTTTGGTACATTTGAAATGAATAGCTACTTATTTAGGGAAAAGAACAGTACATTATTTGTTCTCTAGCATGATACCATTGCCTGCACGATGAAAACCTCCAACCAAATTGACAAGGGGAGCTGGAACTCTGGGCTGGGCATAGGCTAAGAGCATCATATTCATTACAAATGTAGAGGGTAAGATAACACCTTCCCAATGAGAAAGGCTGATGAAAAGCCCTGGCCTTTATTAATGGGCCTCATGAGTCAATATGCAGCAGTGATGTATCATCCTCATTTAAGGAAATGATGTGCTGTGAAAATGCATAATTTTAAAGATCAAGAGAGTGGATTGAAACAAGTATACACCATAAGGAAGCTCAAATCTCTCATGATGTATGCTGATTTTCGGGTGGTCCCCATTTGCATGGCTGTTTAAGCAAGCACTCTAAATGGAAATGCACTTGACATTTTTGTGACTAGCTGTAATCAAACAGCATTAGAATTCAGCTGATCTCACAGAAGACGATTAAACAAATTTCTTGTTTGTTCCCGGTTCTTTCTAATGGGAAAATGGAGGGAAAAGACACGCTGATGAAAATGATCCCAGATGGAAAATGGTGTCTTTAAAGGAGCTTGGAGAGGAATGACAACTTCCCACCCCTTTTCCTAAAGCAAGGATCCCATCATTCTATTATCCCCATAACCATGGGAGCCAGCATTCCCTTACGATTGTCAGGCACTCTTACAGAATGAACATTCAGTGAAAAGCCTTAGGATTTACCCTTACGCTGACAATGTGCTAGAAGAAGGAAAAGTAACCCCTCTGGTTTTCAGAGTAATTGTGTAAATGCTTTTGACACAGTGAGAATAAACTCTGCTACCTGGTACCACAGCTGCTTGCTCTCTCAGACCACAATAGTTGAAGCAGTGTGTCTTTCAGCATTTGTGAAACTTGTTCCTGCAGTATATGAATAAATTTTATATCGAGTTCAGTATCCAGTATAAAACACCAACTGGTCTTCATAAACCCTCTGGACTTTCTAAAGGTTTAAAATCCTGGCCTTGGGCTACAGCAGTGTTTGGGTCTCTTGTACAGTACTTTAGGAGATCAGTTTACTTTTCTGGGCATTCATTTACTTCAGTGAGTGTTTTTTCTTGTGGTTAATACCACTGGGATGCCAGAGGATGAATCTCATCCTTGCTACGCTGGGAAAGCAGTTCGACAGAAGGAGGTTTTTCAGGGTTTTCTGAAGGCAGAGTTGATGTGCAGCATGTCTCCTCTGGGGCTGCAGCACTCCTGCAGCTGGCAGCACTTGACTCCCTGCTCCACTGCCACTGCAGCGCGGTCATCTGCCTTGTCCCAGAGGGTGGCAGCTGTGCTGGCAGCTCATGGGGCAAAATTCAATCCACAGCTTATAGAGACAGGCCTGGTCACTGTCATGACATGCAGGATCAAGACTTACTTCCAAATGGGCTGATGCTGGGAGCTGCATTTGTGTTGTGTGTTTGGGGAGTTGGAGCAGGACTTTGACATGTGCACAGACATCAAACTCCAGAGAAGCCACACACGAGCAATGGAAAATGTCAGTGGTAGTGGGGCAGCAGTGCTGCCCACGTGGGCCCCTGGCAGCATCTCCATTGCTCTGCTTCAGCCAAAAATGCCTGAAAAATCACTTTTCTCTGGCTGGACACCTAAGCTGGTTAATCATAAAGACCATTCAAAGGTGAGAAATGAGTCTTTCACCTGCTGTCTCCAGAGCAGGGTTCTTACAGACCTTTGGGAAATGTTTGAGGTAAGTAAATAAATCCCTGCCCCTGCCAAAATTCACACAGAAAGAAAAGAGCTTTGTGACCATGTAGATGAGTAGCTGGCACAGCTGATTTCAGTGCTTGCAATGAGGGGGAAAGTGTTTTAGGAGGATAGAGCTTCTTCAAGCTACAGCCAGGAAACTGCTTCTCACAAAGATGACAAAGCAACTTGTTAGCTGGTCAGAGATCTGCTAAGATTGGGGTTTGTGAAGCTTAATTCTAGTCAGTGCTGGACAAAACCAGTTTCCTCTCACAAATCTGATACCTTTGTGAGAGATGGGCTCTCTGCCCCTCAGGCGCAGAGTCATGTTGCTACCTTGGCTGGGGGACTGTGCCTGGGGAGGTGAAGGATTGTAGGGTTGAAACTGAAGGTGAAGGGCAGCAGTGCCAGGGTATACCAGCTCAGGGGAAGCTCAGAGGCAGATCATGCCTTCCTCAAAGGCAAGTTGCTGTCAGATTCCCTGCAGTGTCTTGCTGGGGTTACCGCTCTGAGGAACCACAAACCACCTCGCAGTTCCTTGAAGGACTGAGTGAAAGGTATTTATTACTGGTATTTATTCCTGCACCTATTCCTTTCTGAACAAGATTTCTATAACTATCCTAAATTCTCTTTAAGAATGTTATTTCTGCTTACTACCCTATTTCCAGCGCTGGTTACTTCATCAAATCCTGCTGATCAATTGTCACCACCAGTTGCTGGCTGATTTGGTTGGGACTAGTTTGGTTTCCAGCAGTTTTCTCCAGTTCACAGAAAAATATGGTGTACTTTTGTTTCCTTCCCCCCCCCCCCAGCATTGCACTTTCTTGTTGCTGTTCTTCAAAGATAAATGAATATCTTATGGTAAATTATGAAAAGTCTATTTTTCACCTCAGCTCCCCGAACAGCTCCAGGAATGTCACTCTGCTCTCTCAGGATAGATATTATGTAACACTAATAGTTTTTATTTTTATTTATATAGCACTTGTCATCCCAGAAACTCTGAGCACTCAGCATGCTTTCGCTAATTTTATATGTATTCATTGCAGATCTAGAATGTATTTGGGAAGATCCTAGTCAAAAGTTCCACTGAAATTAACTAGGTGTCACATGATCACAAGAGTCAGATCTGATTACAGTTTCGGGGGCCCTGATATCCAAATGTGTATATCTCCCATGTGAAGACAGTACTGAATATCTCATCATAATTCATATTGCTTTTGGGAAAACTGAATTCTAAATATTCATGGAGCAAATCTCAACTTACACAGTGTCTTTAGGGGTACCAGGACCAGAATTTTTCATCTTTACTCTTCAGACAATTGTTCCAGCTGCTTAACTCCTTTATGCTTTATTTGGGTAAGGCATTTAGAAAAACATGCATTTACTTAATCTGATCTCTCTACATTGTCCATATTTGGAGGATCAGACCCTAGTGTCCTTCTCCACTATTCTTCTGATGGGACTGCACAATTCTTCTCAACTTTGTTAGGGCTGAATGAATGTCTGTGATGGCAGTCAGTGGTTCTTTGTGGCTATTAGTATAAAACTTACCTTCCCAAAAAATTAGAAGTCTATCAAGCAATTAGATGGCTGGGCAAGTTTGTGTTATATCCTCAGCAGAAAACAATCCTTCCATTGAAGCTGTGTGGGCTCTGTATTGATTACAAATGATCTGATGGAGAAGCTTGCAGTGTATGCAATTTTGACCTGTCTGACTTAATTTTGTAAAGGTAGCAACTACTAAATGAAGTTGACATGAAAGAAAATCAGTATGTGTCTTACATCAAAAATTTTAGCAGAGGTAGAGATCATTTCCATGTTGCCAGACCCCTGATAATCATCTGTTTATTGAGTATGATTGGTTTGAATTTGATGTATATTTAAAAAAATGAATTTAAGATAATATTTGAAAAAATTACACATTTTGATATGCATCCATATCTCTCTGGTCAATTTAGTTGCATTATCACCCTGAGAAGAGGTGAGGAAGTTTCTTTATTTTATCTTTTATGGTTTTATACATGCTGTGTTTAAATATATTATCTGTCCTCACCTGCTCTGCACTTCTTTCTTTTTCATTACAAAAGTATATTTTCTAAAGTTTTTTTTCTGAAAAACTACTTTTTTGTCCAAGAAGTGTCACTTGATACAACATCTAACATAGAACATAACAACTTCCTCAGTAACAGCCCATTTTTTGGTTATGATAGAGGTGGGTAACTAGGCTACACACTCTAATGTGCAAAGTCTCTTTTCTACATTTGAGTATCTTCTCTTTGTAATCTCTGTGAAGAAACCAATAGTGAACATATCTTCTTCATCGATGAAGTAGTTGATAGTTGAAGTTGTTAGTTGAATCTGTGACCTGTCCTGGTTTACTCTTTTTCTTTTCTTTTTTCTGTGATTTTATGCAGAAGAATACATGAAATCCAACCAATAAACCCTTTATTCCAAGATAGGTGGCTGTCCCTCAAACTGGTGCTGTCACTAGAGCACTGTGTACTTCCTTTGCTTTTGAGGTTCAGTGTATGCGTTAGCATTAGAAGGCCTGAGTTGCTGTGGCAAACAGTTACAGAGGCTAGAGATTTGGAGAGAAAAGCCTTACCATGTGTGATAGGTTGACTTGGGAGGAAGAAACTCAGAAGTTCTTCCTGGGGGAGTTTCCTTTGTGGGGGGTTTTTGGGATACTTGTAACAGCCAATCAGAGAAAGTTGGTTCGCTCCGTGCACACACATTTTAAAAAAGGGTAATCCCGGAAGACGCTTTTTTTGTCTTTCCGGCGGCTGGGCAGGTAACAGCGACCCGAGTCTCCCTCTTCCCCATGCGGGGAGGAGGGGAGGCTCGGAGGCCGCTTGGGCCCCGTTTGCCAACGAGGAGGACCCGAGGGCCGGGGGGAGGAAAAGTTGTGTGATAAAACTTTCACGGATTCTTTTTCCACTGGCCTGTGGCTCTGGCGTGGGGAGATGCTGACTTTTTATGCTGCCGGCCGGGCTGGGCCTGCCCAGGTGGCCATGAACCACGCGGGCTGCAGCCCAGCCCCGCAGGGGCTGAGTGGCGCTACCGCCGCCCCCCCCCCCAGCACGGCCGAGCCTGGCTCAACTTTTGTAGTTGAGTTAAACTTTAACTCTTTAGTGTTCAGATAAGATTTGCAAAGCCTCCAGCCTTCCCTTTAAATATGAAAGGGAATAAGGAAAGTTCTGAAGTCAGTGATGCAAGAGCTAAGTATTTTAAGATGGAAGGAGAGTGAGAAGATGCTGAAATGGCTGAAAATCTTTTTGGGAAATTGTAGGAATGAACTAATGTACTGAATATTCCTTTAAACCATGGAAAGAGACATGGGGGGATGGAAATGTTCCTTCTTAGGAGATAAGCACACCTGTGTTGGGAATTTGAATTTCTGCCCTGAGAAAAGAAGGGGACTGCAGTTTTTTTTTCTGAAGATGAAGCCTGAGCAGAGAGAAAGGAGACAGATAAAAATCGTTACTGTTGGACATTTCAATTCTTAAAAGTAATACCTCATGGAATAGGCATGACCCACATCTACAACTTTGGGACGGCTGTAGATTGGGAGGAGGTCACGGTTGCAGATTTCCCGGGCGGATGCAAATCGTGAGAGGTAAAACTACAAGAGGACTTTTTTTCTTCTTGTGGAACACATCTCCTACAACTTCGACAAGAGGAAACTTCTTTCTCCAAAAGTAAACAGAAAAAGACTAAATTAGGCACTGACTGAAGTATTTGTTGTATGTTTGTTTTGTTGTTGTGAAGACTGGGAGAGGGAGGGACGGAGTGATGTGAAAAATCTTATTCTGAATTTTTTTTTTCCCCCCTTTTTGTTTGTGTAGTTAATAAATTTTCTTCTATACCCTTTCAAAGTTTTAAGCCTGCCTTGCTCTTTGACTCCTGGTTCTGTCTCACAACAAAAAGAAATCAGTTTATTTAAATTGGCAACTCAAACCCTAGACATTAATTTGGTGCGTTGGCCGGGAAAAATCAAAATTAAACCATACCTGTCTTTTCAAACAAAGACACCATGCCTTGCAGAAGCTGTGTTTGTATTGCTTAGTGTGCCATGGAACACTTGAGTTCCCTTAATGAGAGAGGGCTAAGCTCCCTTTGGCAGGGGGTAGTGGGGTGGTAACATCCATTTGGATGTGGGAAGTTACCACAAAGAAGCTGAGGCAAAGCAAATTCTTTCCATGTAGTACTATTTTGCATCTCAAAGCTTTCAAAAATACTGCAAAAAAGGCAAAGAACACTCATAGACAATTATGACAGCTGTTAGAGCAGCCTCCCCAATGAAACATCTTTAGAACTGAAAACAGATTTAAAATTTTATTCCAAAATTCGTTGTTTAATTCTTCTCCAAAGTGATTGACTACTTTTCCTAATTAAAACCCTGTTCTTTTAAGTAGACATGCAATTTTTTTCCTCTCTTGTGGGCTAGAAATTTCAAGGAAGCATGACTTCATTTAAGTGTGGGACAAAACCCCAGTTTTCATGCTTCAGTGCAGAATTTGCATCCTAAATTAATTTGCATATTTAAAAACACACATGACGAAGTTCTCCATAACTCCTTTATGTTATTTTTTTACTGAGTCTCAACTAAGACTAGATCCAACAGTAGTAAAATCTTTGGGGATGAGTTTTTTCTGGCCTCTTTGCTCAAAGCACACTGCAGCACTCTCCCTTTCAGTAGCCCTGTTAATTTTGCCTCCAGTATTTCACTGAACATGCAACTGCAACTTTTTTTCAGCAAAGTTTCTTGAACTTGAATGGCACCTATCAGAGTTTTGAGAAATTTAATGATGACAAAAGTAAAAGAAAAATATGCTGCCCTTGAGGGGGTCCTCTGAGAGGAGAAGGATATACTTGGCCACCTACTGGGGACATCTGAGGGGGGAAGAAGCAAATAAGGTGGTTTTCAAAAATCTATGTTCTACACCTGCACAAACATAGAAGCCTGAAGTGATTTGTAATCCTCATGGATGAGCAGTTGTGCTGCATTTTGCCCTTTCATTTAGTGCATTGTGAAAACATGAGTTGATAATTTTTAGGTGGAATTCTGTGACCATGTAAAACCGTTGTGAAGAAGGTACACATAACCAGAGGGTGCTGGAAAACTCATGAATCTGTCCAGTTGTTTAGATTGCCAATGCTCTAAAAAAGCCAGTGGCATTAGCCTAGTTGCCACAAGCTGGAAGAATGGTTATAAAATCTTTGTCTTTGAGATTTCCTCTTGACACCTGGCTAAATTGTGTAGTGACTGGAAGCTGATGTTATTCAACAGTTTAGATGCAAGGAATGGTGAAACACTGTACTGAAGAAGACTCGTTTCTCTAGTGGCTGAGGGGAAGATTTTGGTGAAGATGATAGGCAAATATGTTCTACTATTGATTCTGTAGAACCTATTTGGAAAGGGTGGGCATTGAACATCCAGGTGTCCTTTCTGAACCTCTTCTGTATGCTACAGTCCTTTCCATAACAAAGGGGTTTCAAGGGGTCAAGATGAATGTAATTACCTTCCCTGTGAAGGGGATCAGTGTGAGGAGCAGCAGGTCATGTTAGAAAGGTCATAAATCTCCTGTGAAGCAGTTTTTCTGGTGTCATCACACTCCATTGAGGGAACCCAAAAAGCGACTGTTTGCAGAAGTGTTGAACTTGGAAAAAAGTTTCCCAGATTGTTAGTGTTTGCCAACAAATCTGTCTTGTTTTTGTAATTTAGTAACAGCTGCTGTCTTCATTATCACTTCTCTTATTGCAGGCCTTTATCTGAGTGATACTGCATAACAATTTGCTCTACAGCTCTGAAAAATATCTGTGCAAAGCAGAGCTCTGGATGGTAGTAGTTCATGTCAATTTTAAAACAGAAATAGAACTTTTAATTAAAGCAGACTTACGAAGATTGCGGTACATACTAAATATCTACCAAAGGCATATTTTCTATTCAAGATAAATCACTGTTCTGTTGCCAGTGTTTGAAATATCCTGATAGAGGGTGCTGGTGCTTTATTTTAACATCTAAAAATGGGTCAGCTTCGCTTGCCTTTGTTTTTAAATCTCACCGTGTTTTTTGTGTTGATAATAAACCCTTAGGAAAAGGCTGGATTTTGTTCTCGTTTTGTAATGAAGTGTGTTAGAATCGAGTCCTGCACCAATGTCTTAAAAATTAAAGATCTATTCTGGAGAGTTTGACTTGTTTGTATGTGCTGAGTGTAGACAAATGCTGAAGTCAGTAGGAAGATAATAATCCTTAGTCTCTCTTGCCTATTTCCCCTTCATATTTTCCTATGATAACATAACCCCAGAGGCCATACATCTCTTTGCTGCAAAAAAAGAAAGAGTTTGATCAGAGACCTGTAGGCGACTCCTGTGACCAGTCATTCCAGCAAGATATGAAGCACCATAAAGACTTTCTTGGACATGGTTTAAGACTGTGGATTGAACTTCCATAAGGACCATACAAATCAAAGCAACTTCTGTGCTGAGTAAAAAGTACATATTTCAACTTGCTTTTCCTAACACAACATATACAAGTCTATGTGTATGACTAATTAAAAAAAAAAAAAAGGAAAGAAAGGGCAAAAAATTCCAAAACACTAGTGTACATACTCCTGCACCTGAGGAGGGGATGAGGGCATGAACACAGGACAGATGTCAGTCATGTCACTTCACAAACTACTGGAAAGCACTCAGTTGCTTCAGTGATGATGTGGACATTAGGCCTTAATGGAAGAGAATGGAGTAGAAAATTGAAAGCCAGTCCCATTATTCCTGGGCCTAAAATATATACAACCCATGAAATACACTCCTGAGGAAATGCACAAACCGTCTACCAACAGCATGAAAAAACAGCTTTTCCCACTCTCTTCCTAGGTCTGAACATTTGTTTGTCACTGTCCCTGCTGCAATGAGTTTTGGCATAGATGCATCCACTGGGAAGTGTGATTATGAGGGTAACATGTCTCCTATTAGCTTGTATAATCTTGTTGATGTGCCCCACCAGAATGCATGTGAAGCTAGTTCATTTTCACACCTGAATCCCCTAAGGTCATAACAGCCTGCATTTAGCAATGTGAGGAAGAGTATTAAGACTTGGGACTTGTAAGTGCAGGAATGCAAAGGCCTCTGTAGCTAAAGAGGATTTTTCATTTGCTGTCAGTAGCACTGTCTTGTGTCTTTGTTGTAAAAGACTGAGGACAAAGAGGGCAATTCAACAACATAGAAGCAGTTGTGATGCCCTGTGGCACAGGTGATCAGCATTATTATGAAATTACTGTGTAGCATTATCTTGGAGCTGGTCATAAGTGAATAAAAATGTAAAACTTAAAGTATTTTTCTCCAAGTAGAACCTTTGAAAAATGTGGTTTCTGGCTGATCCAAAATTACTTGTTTGTTCCTGGATTGGTGACGGATTCCTGCTCATCTTAGCAGGGAACTGCAGAACATTTTGCTCCTTAGGCTACAATCAGAAGATCAGTTTCTTCTCCCTTATCTGTAATGTCAAAGACCTGGAATGGATGCTTTGGCTTATCACTGGTGGTTAGGCAGTTCTAAACAGAACTCAATTTCCTCTGCCAAATGAAGTGGCGCAAAGTAATAACGGGTTTGGATGCAAAGGCTAGTTCTGTGATAATTCATAATTTATATGAGCTGTTACAAATACTCCTGAACTGCAGAATCTAAGTGCAAGCTCCTTGCCTGCATTGATAGAGTATTTGCTCATGTTTGTTACTTTTGGGGAAATGTTTTTAATGTGTATGCCATTGTTAATTATTTGAATTTACTTGCACTTCTGTTATCACATTTTAGCTAATATGTCTCTCGTGCAAATTTAGCATCTAAGCTGTTTAATGCAGCATTCTGACTGTATTTTTAATAGGTACTTTTAAAAGCAAGAGATTAAACTAGTCTCTACCTGCTCCAAAATACCCTTTCTTGTAAATGAACATCTCTTGCAGCTATTGATTAATGACAGCTACAGCCTCAACTAAATAAAAGTAATCCTGAAATTAGAAAGATAAATCCTAGCTTTAGAGAGTCTTAACGAGTGCAGCAAGATATAGAAACCATAAGCTTTACAAAGGAAATCACAAATAGCATTCTTTTCAATATCTAAATAGTATGTGGAACTTCAGGAAATGTAAGACATGTGGCTCTGTAAAGTTCAGATGTGCTTCCAAAAGCTGAATAAATTACTTGAGTAAGAACCGATTGTAGACTGTCAAAGGTGCAGAGGTTTCTGTATGTTGTTTTCTGGTTGGTTTTTTCTAATAACAAAACAAACCCTCAAATACTTTATCAGCAATGCTTTCTGTTTTGGGAAATGGAAACTTTTCATGGACTTGGAATGGTTGTCACCTCTTCAGATGCTTAGTGTTCCAAAAAGGTCATTTCAAGAATTGCAAATAGTGACCAGTGGCTATTTATTGTCTTAATCCTTTTAGAAATTGCTAGGATGTGCTTTTGTATGTGCTATTTACAATTCATCTGATCTGATTATAATGTGATAACTGGTCCTCCAAAATGCATTATGCAAACTTGTAAACTCTTGGAAAATCTTTTATTTAGGCACAGACCATCTAACAAATGGTGCTGAGGCGCCTCATATGCCAAAGGCTCTTGCCAATGCATAACGAAGGGATAGAGATTTGCTCCTGTTTTTAATGTAGGTTTTAGACACAGGGAAGGATGTGGATTAATATAGTGAAAACACATATTGACATACAGAATAGATGAAAATGAAATCACAAAAAACATTTATTCCTTTCTCCTATTGGGTCCTGGCTTGGATTCAGGCAACTGGACAATGAAAGAGGAAACAGACTGCACATCTTGACTTTCCTCCAGCACTCAGGTACTGAGTCAACAAAATCTCCAACTGTAATATTGTGGAAAATATTTATGCAAGTACTTGTATGTTTGTTTTGGGAATTAAGAGTAATCCAAAATATGCTTTTCAGTGACTTCACAGGGAGCTTGTATTAAAGCACTTTGGTGCTTTGTTGGATAGCACTAGGACACATTGAAATATCATCACCCAGCCTGTGCAAACCAAAGACTTTATCTTCAGCAAAACCAACAGAAGGGATTGCATTCCCTGAGGTAGCCAATATACCTCAACTGGCTCAACAGTATTTATTTGTAGTTGGAGCAAGGGGATTCACTGTCCTTGGATGGAAATCTTTGTTGTGGAGAGCTGTGCCAGATACACTGAGCACTTTAAATATCTGAACAGATGCTTCCTGGAAGGAAGCACTGCCACCAGTGTCAGCAAGCAATCTTATTCCTTACCTTATGAAATCTAGATTAAGCTACTGAGTTGCTGAATTTCTTAAAGTTTTGCTTTTTAGCTTCATCAGTTTAACCTCAGGGTAATGCCATTTCACCAAACACTGATATAGCTCTGCCTTCCTTATCGTTCTGTTCTTTTCTCTGTCAACTGCTCCCATTCTCTCTTTTAAAACTCTCTTCAGGTTCCAACTTTTTCATATTTCTGAAAATATTGCCCTCTATCATAATGTATCCCTCACCCTTTGCCCTTTTCAGGCCATCATTACTCACTTCAAAGACATTACTGAGTCCTAAGAAATGTATAATAGTCAGAAATTTATAGAGAAGGAGAGGGAAATAGGACATTTGTCTGACTCTCTGCTTTTTATTAACAAATACCCTTTGGTAATGAAGACTTCAAGGGAGCTTCATTAGGGTTTAAGAAGAGAACAGTGTGAAACTTAATTACCTGGAGCCAAGATTCTGTATTTTCCCTTCAGCAGTCCAGTACTATGCTTTAAAAGCAATCAATGGAGAGTTGTCTGGCAAACATTCAATCTTTCCTTGCAATGTTCAGTGTAATTAGACTCTCTCCTGTCTGTCATAAGACAAATTGTTTGTGGACTGTTAGCAGTTGAGTACTGTAGTATGTCTTCAACCTTTATCATAATTATATTACCAATATTCATGGAAATTTCCCAAAGTGAGAAATGGGAACTTATTACTAAGCTAATTGCTTGATAATGAATTGCTGTTTTTCATGGTGAAATACTCTATTTATTTTTCCCCTTCATTTTTCTTAGGGCCCTCAGTATTCAGAATGCATATACAAACCCACTTGGAAGCTCTCTGTAAAGATTCATCTCCCTCATTTCTGTGGCTCATTTTTGCTTCTCACTGGGGTAATGAACCACCAAACTAAGGAAAAAAAAGAAAGCTAGTCCAGCTCTGTCCAAAATTAACTGGTTGAAGAGACACAAAGTAGTCATTAGTTTCACAGAAGCTACTTTCAGCTGCTTATGCAAATAATAATTTTGGAGAGTTTCTTTGCTGATACTCTGTTGGTGCTTTAAAGCCACTGTGCCTTTGTGTGTCGCTCTTGCCTGGTAACTGTAAGTGATAATGTTGTTGCTATGATGCAAAGGCATACTGTAGCCTCAGCCCTGCAAAAATGATAGCAGGCATGCATATGCATGTTGGTTGGGTTGGAGATGTGATGGAAGAGTTGATTTGGGTTTAGGGAATAATAATAAATACTTAATAATTTCTGGAATGTTTTGGTGATAATCCTTGTTACTTCAAGCCGTTGAAAAAGATAAAGAAATTTGACTCAAACAGTTAATTGTATTAATAGGGAAGTCGGGGATGAGCGAGGCAGTTTGTTTGCTTTGTCACTTTTAAAGCAGTTACTGTTTTATAACATTCAGTCATTACAGAGTGCATGTGTGGGGGGAGTTAGAAGATTTTTAATGTAATTATCTGACCAGGGCCAGAGTCAGCTACAGATTAAGTTAATTGTCCTTAAAACAGAATATATGGCATGTTAAGAGAAAAGGGAAGCATATATCCAGGCCAAGCTGACCATGAAATTTTGGTGGAAGTGCCAAACAAGCAAACTGAAATTCAGCTGCCTCCTTCTAAAGGAAGTAAGGTGAAGGGGGCATACTCGAAAATTGCAGGTTTCAGTGAGGCTGCAGCTATTTATACCAACTGAGGGTGATGCTTTAAGTTTTAGCTTTCATATTTTCCAGATTCTGTATTCCTTTAATATATAACTCTGAACTTCATATAAAGTGTTAGCAAGTTCTCTTCACAATTTAGTTAGACAAAACAATTCTTTTCCAGACTGAGAACGAAGGACATCATTGAAGCTTTGGGCCCAAAAATTATTAGCAACAGCAAATTGAGGAGAGCAGTCTGGGAGGATGGGACTTCATAACCCGAAGCTGTAATTGGACAATTAACTCCAATATGTAAATGGACCAAAACTCATAAAAGTGTGAAAACTCATGACCATCTTGCGTCCATCTTGGGTCCATCTTGGGTAGAGCCTCGGCCGAGCTCTTGTACTGCCCAAAGTGTATCCTTTAAAGGCCTTTTAATAAATACCTACTTTATTCCTTTAACACTGTCTAGCCTCTGTTCCAGGTAGCTGCTCTAGGCATCAGGGGTCTAATCTAAAATGTACAGGTGCATAGTGATATTTCATCCTGTGAAAGCATTAAAAAGGGAGTGATAGAAATGCCTTCCTA
This sequence comes from Acridotheres tristis, assembly GCA_037013685.1. Lineage (NCBI taxonomy): Eukaryota > Metazoa > Chordata > Aves > Passeriformes > Sturnidae > Acridotheres > Acridotheres tristis. The sequence continues at coordinate 21,162,822 of CM072888.1, read as the reverse complement.
TTTGGTACGTTGGATCAAACAGACTGGGGCATAAGACTTAGTATGTTTGGTTTTTGGTTTGTTTAGACTTATCATGTTTTGGTTGCACCACCTTATGTGGTGCTGTCTTGTATGCTAAATTTCACAGTGGTGGTGTGCAAAACTTTATAGAATGTTAACAGAACATGACAATTGCCTGCCTTTAAAAAGCTGCATGTTTCTCTCATTGCTGCAAAGGAACTGATTTGCATCACAAGGTTCTTATGATAACATACCTACTTATTATTTATCTCTTGTTCCTGTGTGGAGCACACCTCTGATACAGTGGCTCTTCCCAGTTTGGATTAAGACCCATTTCACTGTTCACCTCCACTGGATGTTTTACATGCATTCTATCATGTTCTTTGTGTGCCAAGTTCTGTTCAGACCGACCATGTTGAGTGGTGGTTGTATTGACATGCAATCTTTTTATTGCTTCCCCACTAATGGCAACTTCTCTTTTCATAAAGCTTTCCACATAAATGTGCTCTCTTACCCTGTTCCGTGTCCTGTCCTAGTGTGTTGTCCATGGTTTCTTCCCCATTGTTTCCCCAAGTGGGCTGAGTTCCTTCATGAAAACATCTGTTTTCTCCCCTGCTGTTTTTTGACCACTTATTTTCTATTATATTCTCCAGGGTTATGCTTGATTTTTTTTTTTTTTGTTTTCTGTCTGTCTAGTCTATATTAACTTTCTTGAAGATGCTTAAAAGCAGTTTAAGAAACATATTCAGAATTCTTAATTTCCTGAATGGCGTTGTCAGCTTTCTTTTCTGCTCAGACAATTTCTATTCCCTATGGAGGCTGAAAGCATGGGATGCCTGTCTTTTATTTATTTATTTATTTATTTATTTATCTATTTATTTATTTATTTTCAAATGTGACTTGCAAATTGATTAGATATTATTGTAGAGCAAACCATTCATGAAGCCTTGACGGATCCTTGTGCAAGGGGTTCACAAAATGATTGACACTGCTCAGGGACACTTCAGAGGGTCTATGGTAGTAAACTGAACACCTTCCAGTCTCTATGTGGAGTCCTCAGCCAGCTTCCACGTCATAATCTGCTTTAGGGTAGTATTTCTTTTGCTGGGGCATGGTGTTGGGGTCCATGTTGTTTTTCTCAGCTTTCTCAGAGAATGTGACCCAGAAGACCCAACGTGGAAATGGTGTGCTAACCATGAGGAGAGACAAAAGGTGTTAGAGCTGACAGGCAAACACAGTGACCCTCTGCTTGCAGCTCTGTGGCTGGCCTGCCAAAACTGCTGTTTCCCATGTCACCAACCTGCCCTTTGCTGTAACTCAAAGCAGCCTACTGGTATTTCAAGTGTGAATTTTATATCTATTGAGACAGCATCCAGCAAATAGGCCATGGAAAAAAGGAGGGATTCGCAGATCCAAGCTAGCTGCAATCCTTACCAGGAAAGGTTAAAAACAATTTTGTATTTTAAAGAAAAATCTAGGGTATTTAGACTATAACCTTCATGAGAAAACAGCCTAAGAAATTAGCATTTACAAAGAAGAACAGGCATGACTGACCTTGGTATAAAACTCCACACCATATTCCCCACACCAGGGGATGGGTTTGGATTTGCACAAAGGCTATCTCTGTGTAGTGGAGGACATGCCAGAGTCTCAGTGCCAGGAGATATAGATGCTGCATATCTTGCCTACATCATGGGGGAATATCAGACAGACTGACCTAGGCAGCTGGAAAAATACAGGCAGGCTGTGTGACAGCTCTGCTCCCACTCCAGCTACAGCAGTAACTGGTGTGGGCAAGTCAGTCTCTCTGGGTCATTCCAGCCACATCAGCCCGTGAGTGTGTTTTACAAAAGGAGCACCACTAAGCTGCACGTAAACAGTGCAGATGTTTCAAACTGATTTTGCGAAGTAATTTGGATGACAGTGAGATTTTTTAGACACCAGTACAATGAAGGTATAGACATTGTCCCCATTTGTTTTCAAAGGCTTGATCTTTTAATGAATAATATATAGTCGTCTTCTTCATATTTTGCTCTGTTCTGTGTATTCAAATTATCTGGGATGTTTCCTTTGCCTGTTAAAATTAGTGTGATATTGGATAATGACTGATATTCACAGGACTGCTGCCATAGCTTGTGCCCAGATTCTGCTTTGCTTGTCTGTAGTTCTAATTGTGTGCTCCTTTTTATGTGTTGGTTTGCCTTTTTGGGCGATTGGCACTCATTGACACCAAATAGGAACACTCAGACTGACCTGCCTTTTTACTGAGTGCCAGGGAAAGGGGTAAGTGTAAGATTACTTTTATAGCTCCAAGCAGGAACTAACACGTGCACCACTGCATGTTATTTTTTTCTGGAGTCCCTGCTTGATGAAGGTCTTCCAACAGCATCAGCTTTTGTAAGACAAGTCTGAGTTTTGGAAAGAACAAAACGGGAGCTCAACAGAAAACATATGTGGACTTTATAAAATGGTCTGGATGACTCTGTTCAGGAGAAACGTGAAATATTAGGATCACAAAGCATTGTTTAAAAAGGGACACTGATTGTGACAACAACTCTCTTGTACTTGAACTACTGCAGTATCTGTAGGCTGGATGAGGTTTGACAGCAGTGCCATATGAACAAATGTTTGTCTAAGAACTACTGTAAGGCATAAGTTTTTCTGATTACATATTTGATCTCCTTCACATCTATTTGTGAAGATTTTTAGGAAATATTTCCTTTGACTAAAGCTTTCTACACTCTTCTGCCAGAGGCCAATAAAAAGCACTTGATGACCTATGCAGAATGACAGTCACAGAGCACAAATAAATGACACAGGTATGATATAATTTTCCTCAGTCAGCAGGTGACATCAATCGCAGAAAAATTGAGATACACAGAAGAATTTGGGGCTGAAGGGAGTTTGTGGGTTGTTCTGAAGCAGATCTCTCATTTATTTGCTTATTCCTGGAAAGACACACTGTGATTTTTCAGAAGTCTCCAGGAAAACCTGTAACTGCATTTATGGTAACTACAATGGGTGCTCATGTCCAAGACATTATGATCGCTCCGATCTTTTGCACCTCTCCAGCCCTAACTCTCAAACAGAATTTGTGGATTTTGGAGGTTTCATAAATGCCACCAAAGTGGCAGATAAAAATTTGCATCTGTAGCAGTTCTGCTACTCTTTGCTGTGCCGTATCTGCTTCATTCCCAGTGTTTCCAACTTGTTCATTTGTTTTCTGCCTCTCACCCAGATATCTGAACTCCGGTGCAGTTTCAAAATTTAAAAAGCATCTGTGATTTTTGGAACTTGTGGAATGGTTTGAATATTTTAATGCTCTTTCTGCAGTTTTCAGTGTCAATAAAACTGTTATAGACTTTTAGAGGACAAATTTATCTTCATGAAAGATCTGCAGGCATTGGCAGCAAAGATAGCAAGTGAATTGGCTTATCCAAAATTAGCCAGATTTTATTTTGACATTTTAAATGCAACACATTAATACCAAGTAAAGACATCCTAAGGTAGACTTTAAAAAAAAGTCTTGGCATGCAACTGAGCTTGGTCCATCAGTTTTAACTTATGATTCATATTGTCTGTGACCACGGTATTCAGAAGCCTTCTACATGATTGTATCATAAAACCTGTCTTCTACTTTTTGCTAAACGGGACTTTCAGGATGTTAATGGCATTGGCTTTTAAATTTTTTTTTTTTTTAATTTTCCTTGATAAGTGCCTTGCTGTTGAAACGTAAAGATCAGTAAATGGTCTAATGATTATCAGGCAATTAATGACATGTAAACATGTTTTTGGTTTTTTAGTGTTTTTTTTTTCCTGTTAAGAGTTAAACCCTTATCTTTTTATTCTCTTTAAAATGGCCCACTCAAAAGTAAGGTGTGCTGATCATGTGAATTGTGACGTGACTGTTTCACGTCTGCTAACAACTTTGAGGGATAAGTTAATAGCTTTTATTAATAGCTCCTCTTCAGCAAACAACATTTTTCATGGGGAAAGCATATAATCTCTAGGTAAAAGTTAGCCTTTAGAATTACATTCACAGGGGCAGATTTTTTCATATGAAATTAGGAGCTGGGTAAAATGGCTGGATTATCTAGGGGTTCCACCACTAAAATGCAGCAACAAATACATTTCCACCCTGTATGAAAGTTGATTGATGGATCTTTCCCTCCTGTGCACATCTGATTTGGAGATACAAATGGTTCTTCTCTATAACCTCCCATGTTTCTTGCTAGGCTGTAAATTCTTCAAGGAAAATCTTTCTCTTGTGTGTCTAGCTTCAGTTTATGACTGAAGTTTATTTCTGTTTCTAAAGGTGATGCTTTTTTTTTTTAAATTTTAATATTGTGTTCTAAGAGCCTGAACATTCCTAAGAGACATAATTAAAATATTTATCTACAGTATGCCTTGGTTTAGATTAACAAGTCTTTTGCATATAATACACTACAAATGAAGAACAATACTTTTTGGGTGTTCTGTTCTCCTTTCTCCTCTCCTTCATCCCCCCATTAGCAAGGAAAATTTGCACTCTGTTCCTTAAGTATCTCTTGTGGCACCTTTATAAGAAGCATCTTAAAGGTTACTTGTAGAGCCTGGCTAAATGTTACCCAGTCTTTAGGGACAATGACAAGTATCCCCATTCATGTGAGCTGGAATCTTTTACATCGTTTAAGTCTGGTAAAACTTATGATAATAAATAAGAAATACTTTACCACTAATATTTACTTTTATGCTTTAAAGTACACCTGTTCAGGTGTGCTTTACAATCAAAATTGAACATTAGCAGCTTCTCATTAGTATTATAGGACTTCTGGAAACATTAGATTTCAGGAAGTATTATTTAGGTTGGTCTGTGGACGAGTTTTCAAAATTACAGAGGCTTGATGTCTCAGGAATATGGTGTAGGACAGTGCACCTATGGCTTCTTGATTTGAATCAGGAGCAGCTGAAATTTTCTAATTTTAAATGGTACCTTAAGTTACGAAGCAAAATTTAGAAACTCACAGTTGCAGAAACAAGCCTTGATGGCAGGCAGTACTGCTGACCTTGATTAGAGGAGTGCTGACCTTGGTTGGAGGAGTGGTGATCTGCATCACCTGGGCAGGTACTTTCCAGAAGGCACCTGGGAAGTTGGATGAATTGAGGCTATCTGAGCTGAGCACCACAGAAGGTGGGTTTCACCCCTGGAGAGGCTGGCTTGGTGAGTAGCCATGGGGTGAGCAGTGCTCTTGCTAGGCTGGGACATGTGCTGTGGGACTGTGAATATTGCATGCCCTCTGAGGAGACTGCAAGTGTTGTATGAGGAATCCTGCAGCCAGTGATATTTCTTTTGTAGTGTTTTAAATTTGTGTAGGATTTTTAAAGAATGTGAACATGTGTTGTGCTTTACCATGTCTGTTTCAGACTGGAATTGCTCTGAATGGTGTTACCTTATAAAATGCTGTCTTTGTCCAATGGCCTTTATTTCTGGGAGAATTTCACTTGCAACGTGTATTACTATAAATATTAGAAACTTTAATTAACGTAGTCATGATTTTCTGAAGATGCAAGTGCTAGCACTATATTTCTGGCTATGAAATTCTGCTGCTGCTCAGATATTTAAGCACATAAATGCCATCACATATGTTTTATTTCAATGTGATGACAAAGAAGCATTAGGGAGAACATTAGAGAGAAAAACAAGATTTAAAGAGCAAGCCCAAATACATCACAAATGCTAAAATTGTTTGTAACTTAAAGTATGCTCATTAGATTTATTATCTTAAAATTGACTTTTCAATGTGTCTGTGGGTAATTTTTGCCATTTTGTTACCACAACTGGGAAAATCATCCCATGATTTCCCACCTGTATAAGTAGGATTTCTGAAGTCATGTTGAGTCGTTTTTGTCCTGAAATATGACTGTTTCCTAGGGCTAATTAGCTGGATACCTGGATATGTTTGGATAGAGGCCTTGAAAATTTTTTGTTGTATCCGTATGTGTATAAATACCTCTGTATATAACTGTGCTTTGAATTTTTGTCAGTCTGGATAATGGTTTACATTTGCTGTAACTCCTGGACAACCACACTGGGTGTTTTCTTTTCAGAGTTAAACACTGTTTATGTATAGAGCCTCATTTGTCACCTTTTTTTTTTTCATGGGTGACACATATAATTTGTAGGGAAATAATAGAATTTGGGAATACTGGTGCATGGATCTAGATGATGGGAAGAGGCTGTGCATGGCTGTGCATTCTGAAAGGAGTGGAGCATTTATGGTGTAATTGGATGGGACCTAGGAGAATTGGAGCGTGCAGCTATTATTGTTGTGCTCTTTTAGGCCCTTCTCACAGTCTTGACCATAACTAATTCTCACTAATGGGATGTAAGTAAACACCTTGACAGTAGACTTGAAATGTCAACTTTCTGGGTTTTAGGTAAAAAATTCAGGAGCTCTGAGTTACCCCTCTGATTTTTTTGATTGGATAACCTATGTCCCTTCATATCCAGATGAGTTTTTAGAAGGCCTAGAAGGGTTTGCTATGGCTTTGTTGAGAATAGAATAGTTTTTTCAGTCAGCTGCCTCCACTTGTGCATGTCCAATACCTTTGGAGCATATCTGGCACACATAGATCTATTTTCTGATGTGAAAAGAATATTTTACCAATACTTGATGCACAGGAGGGTGTTATGCATGAGCCTATTTTCCTGAAGATACAGGACATGGGACAGAAAAAAAAGGTTTTGCCATTTATATTTGTGTGCTCTCTTCAGAGTCAGCTCTGGATTTTTCACAACATGGAAGACCTTACATATAATTCAAAATTTACTTGTACAAAAATGCAGTAAAAATGTAAATGAAAACTCTGCTACAGCCATGAGACTCACAGAGTCAACCTGCTTGAACAGAAACAATTGCAAAAACTGAGTGCCAAATTAATCTCTGACACAAAATTTCTGAATATGCGTAAGATATCTCCCATATTTCACTGGTAAAGCAAAGTAATTTAAATAAACCTGAGCTGTGTCAGATCTGCAGGTTAATAACATGAGAGGCTAAAAAATTTAGGTAATTTTTTCCATCTGTATGGAAGTTGAGTTTTTTTAATGACATCTCTATATTTGTCTTACTCTCTTTTCCTTTGCTAATGTTTTAGAAATACTTGAATGCTTGACAGGGAAATTATTTGTTGTAGGCTTTGAAACACTGTACATGTTTCAATGGAAATATGTTGAGTCTATGATAGCTATTTCTTTATTGTCTAGGAATTATGTAAGAAATATTTTAAGAAACTCTTTATGTATTGATTAAAATATAAATTTCCTACACAAAAGTCTTTATATTCTATTTTTCCCCTTGCCTATACATGTCTTGTACTTGCTTTTGATCAAACGTTGTACAGAACTCTACATTTAAAGTTCTGGAGTGAATGTTTTAGATACGTGAAAAACCACAGAAGGCTTAGCCCAGTATGGGATAGAAATCTTATTTCTAAATGGCTTTTGGGGTGTTTTTCTTTAATTTCCCTCTGAAACTCTTAGGAGCTCGACTTTGCCCTGCTCTGATTGACTGGTCCATCCAGAGATTTTGTGTGATGGTCCATTCCCAAACATACCTGTGGTCATGCCTTCCAATGTCTTCCAATCCTACGTGCTGCATTAGCATTTAGTAGTGGAGTGATTTCTCTGATTATTTTGGAGAGCTGGTAGCACCTCCCTCTGGGGCAGAAAGCTTTTCCAGATTCCACTGCAAGAATCAACTCTTCTTTCTCCATATCCCTGTAGAAAATTTCTGTGTAATTCCATTATAGGGATTTGAGTGCCTGCTATTTCAAAGGTATTTTCAGCATCTAAGTGCGGTCTCCCAAACAATAAACTGAGTGGTTGTGGTTTTTTTGTTTGTTTTCACCCTTAAAAATTTTATACTTAAAATTCAATGGAATTCTCTGTATTTCTGTTTTATGGCTGCTGGATGTTTCCATAACAGTAACGGGGAGCAGTAGAGGATAGAACTCTGATGCCTCATCGTTTTGAAAGCATGCTGGCTGCATGTCAACTGTTCTGATTTGCTGGTAGTCCCGAGTCTGTCCAAAGGCAGTAATCTTTTACCAATTAGGTTTCATAGAGATGAGATGAGAGTTTGTGGTCAGGTATATAAATTAAAATGATGGTGTCTGGTAAAGGTCAGAATCATAGAAATCTCAAGGGAGTGTTGTTTATGGCACAAAAGCAGTTTAAAGACTGTGATTTAGCTTAGCAGTTATAATTCACAGAGGGTCATCAGAAGGAAAGATAAAGCAAGAAGTGTTAAATTAAATGAGGTGTGACCATCTGTTTCAATACTTATGCAGAGAGTGGGATTAAGTTTACAGATTCGTTGGTGTGACTGGTAAAGAGAATTTCAAATATGGCATTGGAAATAATGTTGAAGCTCCTGTAAAAAAAAAAAAAAAAGAAAAAAATTGAGATAAAAAGGCTACTCACACAGTCAGTCTAATCACACATCCTGGTGCCTGAAGCTTCTCTGATTTCTTTTTGAGAGTCACTGTTAGTAGTTTTAATCAAAATGGGGGAACACAGGTGCCTGTTGTGAACTCTGGTTTTGTGTCTACAAATGCATTTCATCTTTTTAAGCAGTTTGGTCAACCTGGTGTGGAAGGTTGTGCATTGGTTTGTTTTGTATAGCATTTAGCATTGTCCCTTCATAGAAGTACACATGCCAAGAAAAAGAATTCTTTGATTGTAGCATATCGCAGATCAGCATGTGAAAAAATATGGCAAGATGTGCCTCATTTCTTTAGCTGTACTTTGAGAATTAAAATAGAGTAACTGTGTACTTGTTATTTGCAAGAAAGAACTACTTGGCATGAATATTACTATAAATGTACTACTTTAGTGGAAATTATAAAAAAATGCTCTTCTGGTGTTGGGTGCATTTGTTAATTTATACTCAGACCAGAATGCCATTCTGGGAAGATGTTCCACGTTGACTATGATTTGTACAAGAGGAGTAAGATTATCAGTACTGACACCCCAAACTAACCACAAAAATACCCACCTGAAAAAAATTAAAAGAAAATTGCATTCTATAATTTCTTCTTACACCACTACTCAGCTCAAACACTGTTTTCCAGGGATGTTTCCTCAGTTCATAAGTTGTCCACGGGGGTGATGAATATAGTGGATAGTAGGGGAAAAGACAGAAACAGCAGAAGCAATAACATGATTAATCATACAGTGAACAATAACTATCCCAGTCTCTAAAATTCTAATCCAATTGCAATTTTAAACCAAATTCTCATTAGCCCCTGCCCCCATCTCGTGAGTCCCAAGGATTGGAATGTTCTTTAATGGTTGGTGGGTGTGAGGGATTCCTCAATACTATGTCTGTTGGATATGGGCCTACTAAGTCTTGAAATTAGCCACAGAATTGCACAAGTCTTGATTTTTAAATCCCATGGAGAGGGATCCCCAACACATCACGTATTAAAACACATCAGAGTGTCTACACCAAGTCTCAGGAGGATCTTCAGGTCCCATAGTACAACTGATTTCCTTTGCACAGTAAAACAAGTGTGAATGGGTTTGTTAAGGAGGTATGTTCACATACTTCAAAGGCTTTAAAATAGAGTTCTCTCTTGACCACATCCTCTTATAGATGGAAGAATTTTATAGGTAATGTTCCTGCCTTGCTGGGTAGTTCATAAACCATGGAAAGTTAACTGTTAGAGTTCCCTCACTTGGAACTCCTTCCTTTAATCTTCAGTGGAGGGCTGCTGCTATACCTAGAAAATGAAAACAACATAAACTTCCCTGCAAGTTACCCCTTAGTGACTAAAGTTGTTTAACTGCTTCAATTTGGTTTCTCTCAGGTGGAGTTTTAATTTGTCTCATTAAGTGCTTGCTGTACTGTTCTGGTATCTTCTCTCATTTTACTAGGAGGATTTCCTCAATTTAATTTCATGTCGGAAGGAAGTGAGGTTGTTTGCTAGAAGTTGACAAGCACCTCTGCTTGTGAATTAGGGAGTGCTTAAATTGGATTTTTTTTAGGGTTAAGAATACCGTTCTCTGCTTCTCACCCAGGAGCTGTGAATTAAGCTTCTTGTTTTGGCAAATAACACCTGCTCTGTTTACTCCAGTGATTTTAACTCAGCTGTCTAGGAAGTACACTCAGCTTCTTGGCATTCCACTGCATTTATAGTGAATGGATTTGAATCTCGCCTGATTTATGGCCAGTCTTGGATATCTTGGTAGCTGTTCTAGTAGCAGTTTGCTGACCCTGGAAACAGTTTGTGGTTTCAGTTTTAATTAGGGGTTAGCATGCTACCTCATCATCATCAGATGTCAATACAAACGTTACATTTTGCTCTTTATTAGAACAGACTTGTACATCTCTTTCAACTCCTCCACTGAACATGAAAGGTCTGAGTTACAAGACCTTGTTTCAGAGAACATTGTGTCCTGCAATTCTTCCTGTGCGATTCTCTGTCTCATGTGCACCACAAAGTTCCACCTAAAGATTCTGGGCATGGTCATGCTTGGCTGCAAGAAATGCAATGCCTCTTTTTGACCTCCTCAGCAAGCAATGCCTCTGCTTGCAGCTTTTTTTCATTTTCCTCAATTTACTGAAAATACAATTCTTTCACCAAATCTTCTAAAAATAGTATTATTTCATTTTAAGATTTTGAGTGATTGATTGCTTATTTTCCCAGTTTTTTGCCCAAAGTTTCTGAGAGCATGGAGTGGGGGGGCATTTGACATTCCCCACTCTTTCCTCCTGCTGACAGCACAGGCAGGGATCAGGCTTGAATTAAATGCCACAGGTCTCTCCTAATGTACAACTATTCTTTGAATGAAGCCCCACTTTCAAGCAGACCAGTCTGTCATGACTGCATTCCATACTTTCTCCAGTCAGTGTTGTGACTTAGAGTTGGGCTTGCCTTCTGTTTCCTGCAGTCTGAACTTCTGCAGCTGGCAGAAGTAAAGTCTTGGATTCATCCTCCCAGAGGTACAGGGAAAAGAGAGGAAAAAATTGCTATATCAGTGCTTTGTTCTACTGAGACAGCTACCTGCAAGAAAAATATCCATAGATTTAGTGCTGTCTGGTCTAAAGCTGTTGCCTCTGTAGAGAAGGGGTGGGAAAACCAGAAGCCTGCAATCTCAATAAATCACCTTTATTTTAGGGTGGCTTGTTGGTTTGAGTGATCCTATTAACAGTGGGCACAAAAAGCAGCGTTTGGATTTGAGAACATTAAAGTGTTTATCATCTTTTATTGTGCAAAGAGGATTGTGCTGGATAAAATAGCCAGTTGTCCTTTGACTTAAACCTAGGTTGGTAGAGAAAATTAAGCCCAAATATTGTAACAGTGTAAGGAGGTGTTCAGGTCCTGTGGGGGCGGAAGTGAGAGGGATTGAACTTTGCTATCTTTGTAGGCCTGAAATTAATTTGTGGGGGTGTGAGGCTAGGTGTGCAAACTCATTATGAGATTGTATCATATATTAGTTAGTGTTTCAGAGATCCAAAGTTCTTTCAAACTTTATTTTGGAGGACAGAAACTGCACACGTTGGCCCATTTTCCACTTCTAGCTATGGAAGAGGGAAAAGAGGAGAGCTTTATGTGGTCATTTCTACAGTTCTGTATTAGGTCTCTCTCTGCAAACATAGCTCTTCCCTGATTTGTAATTGGACCTGCCTGGTGCTGAGTGATCTTAGAGGTGTGAGAAGTGGCCAAATATTTTGAGACTCCTTTTATACCACTTTTCATTTCAGAGTTATACCAAATACACTGAGTACTTTTTGTGATCTGGATCGAGCTGTCTTTTCCAGACCCAGTAACTCATTTTTAATATATGCAAACGTAACTTCTTTCAGTTGCCAGGGGAAATCCCCACTATAAATCAAAATTCTTTGGTGGCAGAGCTTTCAAACCCATCTGTGGAAATTCTAGAGGTTTGTTTATGTGTTTTTATTTCCTGAGAGTGAGTTGATATTCCTGAAGGTGCAGAAGAAAGGCAAAAAATAATGGCTTTGCTTGGAAGCTGCAACACACTCCCGGTTTTTAGAAAGGACTTGTTAAACTCTGGGAAATATTGCTTCATCTTCTTATCCCTTGGCAAAAACAGTTAAGAGCACTGGAGGTATTAGAGGAGACATGGTTAATGAAAAAGGTTTGTGCTTGAAATTTATTAACTGTCTAAACTTTTTTTTTTTAATTGATGGTTATTTGTTTTCATTAACTTTGTTTCAAACTCTGAAGAGACTAGCCACAATGTGTGTAAGGAAATGCAGTTAAAACCAAATTGCTTTGTACAGGGAAAAAGCCAGATTCTTGTTTTTCATTGATGACTTTTTTTTCCAATTTTCTAGTACAAGTTCTTATAAAGACTTTCTCATGTGGCTGCATAAACTAGTAAATTTTAATATATATATTCAATTCAGTACTTACAAAAACTTCGTGATAGTTGCTATTTCCTGTTTTTATAGACCTCCTCCAGCAGATATACACAAATTTCCAATTTCCTTTCTAACTGCTTTTGGAAGGTTAAATCCATTTAAATACCAGAAGAATAGAAGGGTCAGCACTGGAAGAAAATTCCTCAGAAGGAGCTATAGTAACATAAAACGGTTTCAATGGTGTAGTTGCATGCAGTTTAGATGATGCTGTCACAGCCTTGGGTATGAACATTCCAGTCTGTCAAAGTTTCCTGGGAACCAGCAAAGCTTCCTGTGCTAGATATACAGCACAGCCAGAACAACTGTGGGTATTTCTTTTTCTCAATATTGTCCACTTCTTGATACCAGTCTCTAGCAGACATAGACTTGTCATTCAATTAATAATATCTTTGAGTTTTATACTAATTTCCTTGTGTCTTTTGCTCAGAACTAGGTATGACATATATTAACAAATATGCAAGTTATTTCTGGCTCTTCAGCAAGGGGATGAGATGCTGGTTTTGAGGAATGAAACAGACTTTTCAGAAACAACCTGCTTACTTTTCCTCAGTGTGTGAAATGCACTCTATGGATAGAAATAAAGCCAGGAGCCATCTCTGAAGACAGGAGAGCTAGAGAAGGCAGATAAGCTAATCAAAGATCCTGTTTTCTTGTTATGTTTAAGGACCTTCCTATGGGTCCTAGCTTGCAGGTGTTTGTAATACCTGTCTGGCCAGGCTAGCTAAGGTGATAGTTTATTCCTACAATTTCTGCTTGTGCAGGGTGTAACAGTAGTCCTGGTACGAAATCTACATATTGTGTAGTATTGCTTAAATTGACCATTTGAAACAAGAATAGAGTAACTAGAAAAGATGAAGAAGGAAAATGCGTCTTTCTTCCTCCCTGTCTGTTCTTCCCAATCTTTTTGGATAAACAGTGTAGATTAATGACAGACCATAATGTAGTACAATATCATCTTTTATTATTATCATTTGTTTTTAACTTAAATTTGGTCCATCCCAACCCTTTAAAGAATGATTTGTCCAGTTTTAAAATACTAACTTTTTAAACATTTTAACTTCTTTTTAAATACTTCTTGGTTATTATAATTCTTGGACCTTTCCTGTGGACAGAGAAAGCTATGAGCCAATGAAAAATGTTGTGTTTCTCATTATGTGATTCCAGAGTTTCATACTGCATACTGTCTTCCTTATTATCTCAAGGTATACACACACATGTGTATATATATTAAAGTTATAGGAGCTGGCCTAATGGGGTAGAGAATTATGTTTCAAATTTAGATACTGGTGAATTATATCTTTAATTAGGAAATGAGACCATCTGGGGATGAGTGAATCTATGTCTAAAGTAACGTACTGCACTTCAGTGGGATTTTTGTTTTAAAATAGTGCAAATATAAAATAGTACACAAATATATACAGAAAACACATTTTATAATCACAAAAGCTGGTTAAACTTTTTCTCCTCCATTTTCCTCTCTGTAAGAGTAATGTGCATTAGCTGCTTGGCATCATATTTCTCAGGCAGTTTCTGCTTCCAGAAAATGATTTATTAACTGGAGTTCAGCTGCTTTTTGCTTTTGTTGCTGTTGACAAAAGGCGTGTTTAAGTATGTTAAATGGGCTTAATGCAGTGGACAAAAATGATGGCTAAGAGTAGCAGAACTTGCTGCCAACACATATTTTTTCTTTGTAACATTTATAAGGAATAGTTAATCTGACCTCAAAGAAAAGAAACATATGCTCCACCAGATAAGGTGCTAGAGATGAATGAATCTGTCTGCTATGGAGCATTTGTTGGAATAAGAGAGGGAATAAAATAAAAGTGGAGCATGAGGGAAGGAAGACTAGGACAGCCAAGTCCCAGAAGGAAAAAGTGAAGTAAATCAAGGAAGTGACAAAAATAGTGGATTGAAAGAAGAGAAGGTAGATTAATGAGAGAGAAGGCAAAGAGTCAGGTCTGCTGGCAGTCAGCTCTCCCTTTATGGCTTCGCTTCTTATTTTGTCCTAGATACTAGCTCAGGACTATGGGTCTCCTAAAGAACTGAGCTAAAGAAAAGTAGTGCTTCTTAAGGGTAATAATTTTGTAATTGCATAATATTAATAAACGGCTCTGTTTTTAGGATCTCCCTGCCCCAGCATTATATATAGATCCATGTGTATTTTCTGAAGGTATTATTAATTTTCATTTCAGTCCAATGCCAAATATAGAGAAAAAGAGGAAACTTAGCTGACTGGCTACAAGCTTGAGATAAAGTATAGGGTTTTAAAAGGAGGGAAATTAAAACTAAGAGAATCATAAATAGAAATGAAAGAGGAGAAAATGAATCTGAAGCACAAATCAGTGCAGCTGTGTAGAGGCAGCATTTCATATCCAGGCTGCTGACTTCAGTCTCCTTCAAAGGCAGTGGTAAAGAGTAAGATGATAGTGTTGATGGACCTGATATTTGGATGTTTGGACCTGATCAGAATTTCAGTTTCTTTTAAGCAAATGGCTTAGAGATTGAATCTCTCTCATGTATTTTTTGTATGTCTCATTATCTCATGTATGTCACCAGGGGAAGTGGTGTTATTTGGCCTTAATATATATGACCAAGATTTTGTCTTTTGTCTCTGCATTTTAACTGTTTTCCCTCTTTCTGCTATTGCTGTGAACTTTCAGTATTTTTAATCTGTTCTCATTGGTTATGCTTTCTCTCCAAATGGTAAATGTTGTTTACCATTAGCTCGTAAATATGATTTGTCAGATCATTTAAAAATATCAGAGCTACAGACTGAGTTGTGGTGATTGATATTGTTAATAAATTCATTTGAAAAAATCATTACTCAAAAATAACTTAAAATTAATGTAGAGCTGAAATTGAATATGCAAACTTGCATTTGTACTTTAAAAATCCTGCTGAGTATTTGTATCTTCATCTTGTTCAGCTTCTGAGTGAAAGCTGTGGCCACACATGATCCCTCAGTCGCCTGCATGAGAAATATGAACATAACACTGCATGTAAGTGACTTTTGCTCTGTATCACAGCACATGGTGCTGTCACCAAGAGTGGCAGTGCATGTCCCCTCAGACTGAGGGCAGCTGGGTGGCCACTGGTTCTCCATGGCAGGGCTGACTCCTGGTGCACTGGGAAGGGACTCTGGAATACTTCAACGGTAGTAGGAAATAAAGCAAATAAAAGGCTTTTAGTCTACCTATGAAGAGAGCTGAGTAATTTCCATGAAATGGAATCAAGACCTTGCTTTTGAAATGGGTTAAGTGAGTGTTTCCTGGATAGCAGGAAACTGTTAGTGAAGAGAAGGGCACCACAACTGCACCACAACTAAAGTAGCCCACCCTGGCTGGCTGTGAGTCATCAGCCAATTACAGTCAGTGTGAATTAAAAAAAAAAAAAAAGAAAATCAATTAAAGCAAAGGAGACACAAGGCAATAAAAAGAATTTGTTGATATCAGCACTGAGCTTGGGTCAGTCCCTCAGGATGATGCAGCCCGAGGCTAAGCCAGAATTAAATGTTTTTTTGTTTAATAAATTTTGTCTTTCCTGGTTTTCTACTAGAAATGCTGCCATGGTGCATAGTTGGCAGCTGTGACTGGACTGTGGTTAAACAAACTGACATTCAAGGAGAAGAGAAATTTCCCTGGAAGGTAGACACAAGCAGTCAGAGTCACTGACAGGCAGATGTCACTATAAAACCTCTCACTCAATGATTGGCATCAGCAGCTAAGCTGCTCAAAGCCAATTGACAAGTGAGAAGGACTAGATAGCAATGTCCATCTGCCAGCACGGAGCTGCCTGGGCAGGGCAATTCCAACTGACTGCATGTTTCAGCACTGTGTGGGCAGAAAAAAAGGGAGAAGGTTGTGCTGACACTAATGTTTAACTTTCACCTATTTTTTTATGAAAAAAACCAATGTTGGTAATTAAGACATTAGAAGATCAGGAAATTTCCATTGTTAAGATTGGTATTTGAAATATTATTGATTTTGAAGAATGTCACACAAATGGTATTTCTTGCAAGTTCAGGTTGGCAAATTCAAATTTGCATTCAGCTATGAAAATACCAGCAAATACAACAACTGAAATGCCAGAACTTCAGGCTGATTTTATGTAACTGAAACTTTTGCTATTTGTGATTATTGACAGGTATGATGCTTTTAAAGTTTAAAATATATGTACTACATTGTGTCTGCAGACAATTACTCTGGCATCCCAGTGACAGCATTTTCTGTGTCAAAAAGCTTTCTTGCTCGAAAACATGGTCTAAATTTAGTAAAATCTGTGTTAATGTGTAAAATGTAGCTTAGCTCTAGTTGGAGGGGAAACTGATGCGAATGTTCCACTATTTGACTTCTCATTTATGTGGTTGCATGGGGCCACAGCATTTTTATATGTGGCCAGTTGCTGCTATTGGAGTTATGGGATAGTTGGAAATATGAAGAAGAAAATAAAAGTAATAATTTGCTCTAAATTGACTTGAAGATGTTAGCTCAAAGTGTTTGTGCCTTTTCTTTGCTAAATTGTCTATGTAGATGTCTCAAGTAGTAAGTAGTGAGGCAAATCATGTGCTTTAGGCAGAAGTGGCATTGGCTGAGACACCATTTAGTGAAGCTCCTGTGACTCCTAAGTTCTGTCTGTGGGACGACACATTTTATACTCTTTTTTGAGGAAAATCATCTTGTTTTGCACAGCTTTTTCACCATTTTGAAGCGAAGAAATAATGAGGTTGTCTCCAACTCTCTCCAGCGGTGGGACAGCTGCATCCCAAGTTCTCTCTGCTCTCCCTGCCAGCATTAATGTAATGCAGAAATTTGTGAGTGAATACTTATTATCATAATTATGCATAGTCTTGAACTGAAATTATTTTATTGTTTTTAAGGGAAAGATAAAATAAATGTCTCATCCTTTGCTTTCCCACTTTGGAAAGTGGGAAGACATCTGATGTAAATGTCTTGGACCAGTCCTTAGGGACCTGAATCTTTCCTTTGAGGAAAGGCTTGGTTTCATTGCACTGTTTTTCAACAGGGATAAAAGAGAGGTGGATTTCTAAAACAACACAGAGATATACTGGCCTTGCTGTGTTCCTTTACTATAGAAGGTCTGCCTAAACCTTTAATAGATTTCAGTAGACACTGAATTGTTCAATTGCACTGATTTGTTCCCAGCCTGTTGAGGGCTTTTCCCTCATGTATCTTTGGTATTTTGGCTTTTGTGGCAATAGGACTTTTCTTAAAAACACAACAACCCCCTCCAACATGGGAACTCTGAGGAATGCTATTTCCAGAGCCTGTTCTCTTCCTCTCTCCCTCCTTTCTCCCTCATCCCAGTTTCCCAGCTGGCAGACCTGGCATGGTGACATGTTGTGTCAGGTTGCATCAGTCATGTTGTCTTCTGTGACATTCTGGCTCAGAAGGAGATGTGACTGAGAGGTGATGGTGTCACATCACAACCGAGGCCTCAGCTGGAGAAGTCTGAGCAATTTCCTCATCCGTCATTGAAAGGGACATGGGACGGAGCAGCAGAGCACTGCCTTACATCCATTCCTTGCTCTCCAGTCCCTTTCACACAGTATGTTTTGCTGTGCCACCCAAGCTAGCTTGAATCACGAGCTGTTTTTGCTGAAGAAGTTGTGAAGGCATGTAAAAAGGAGTTCTGTGGCATCTGTACTGGTGGCATAAATTTATCCGTGGGCAACTGTAGCTGCTCTGTGTCTGATGAACCTTGTCGTCGGCATGTCCTCAGTACTGTCCTGACTAATCACAGCCATCATGTTGTGAGCTATTCCTAGCAATCAGGGAAATGAATTTAAAAGCTCACAAGCTCCCTTCAGGCACTGTCAGAGGTCCACCGCTCACTAATGCTGCTAAATAACAGCAGGCAGTTCTTGCTTGTTCCTGTATAAAAGGAGCAGTGGTACGCGTTGCAAAGCTGGAAAAGGGAATGTCTGAAACAATGATAGCCCTTGTTAACCTCCCAATTATATCGTGAACAAACACCAGAGATTGCCTCCCTGTCTGCAGTATCTTTGTGCTCACCTGCAGCAGCTGTAGGAAATGCTCTCCCTGCTGTATAGCACACATACATTTTCTGTAAGAGGGTGTCAGTAGTGATCTGAGCAAGACTGGGCAGGATAAGTTTCTCTGCTTAGATGAGTTCCACTTTTTCAGGTTAATAGTTGCTTTTCAAACTATGTTTTTCAGCTGCTTTTCAGATTGACAGCAATACAGTACTTGTTGGTGAGCTGCCCATGTTGTAAAAAAATTATTCTGCAAATCACCTAATAAAGCTGTGGATTTTTTTCCTAGTATGTGACCAGTAAATAAGGCAATTTTGAGAAAATGAAGGCAGCATGCTGCTTGTTACTGCTAGGAAAAACTAGACGAATCATTATTTATCTTTTCCTGAATCATGACCCTGGCTGAAAATTCTCACCAGTCTCAACTCCAAACACAGCTATTTTCCCTTTTCAGCTCATTTTTTAATGCCAGTAGAATAAAATATTTTCCATTTTCTACACATTTCTTAGTTTTGGTGTTTTTCTGGACCATGATTTTGGGTTTGGGGCTCATGTTTTTTCAGTATAAAATGTCTTAATTTTTTTCCTCTTTTTACATACCTTTTTGTTCAATCTCTTTGGAATAGGTTCTTCCTCTCTTGTGACCACTGTATCCTTCCTTAAACTATTTGCTCTTTTTCTGTCTCCAATTCTGCTTCTTCACTCTCTCCCCACCTTTCTTCCATCCTCACCAGATTTTATCTCTATATTGTGGAAAGAGTCAAGCTGTCTTTTTTTGGCCCATATTTTACAAATACCTTCCCTTTCATTTTATGAAAAGTTTTCACTTCTGCCTTTCTGCCTTAGGTCTTACTGGCTATCCACATTCTGGAGACACAGAGGTGTTTCCTAATAGAAACACTCATAGAAGCTGGTGGACCTGTGTGACACCCAGTAAGTCGACTAAATTACTGCAAGGATGGATTTATTGAATTAAACTCAAATTAGTACAGCAGGCTCTGCTGACAAAGACTTCATCATTCAGAATGTCTTCTAAACAGTACTTGCTGTGATGAGTGTTGCTGGTTTTGATGTTTTCTCTTAGACTAACCCTGGGATACACTTTGGTATTGGCAGCTTTCATGTAGGAATCTGCCTGGTAAAAATGGATTTGCTGTACTTGCATGGGCAAACTAGCTGAAACAAGAGTGTTTGTCTTTATTTTAAGAAAATTAAAGGAAAAGTCCATGTGTTTTTGATGTTGCTCTTTCCTCATCTTCTCCCTAAGTGTTTTTTTAAAATTTTTCCAGGACTTTAAATTTATTTTCCTGGGAAAACATCTTCCTGGGCACTGCAGAGTCTCAGGGCTTGCAGAGTGGAAGATATACCAGAGTTCTCCAGTGCTAGATTTTTATTTTGCCCTGCTTTTTCATATCCTCACATATTCATGAGCCTGTGTTACAGATACTGGCAGGCTCCCCTCTTGGGAGCTGGATTGTCTTTGCTCTCTTCTCTGGGAAGTATATCAGGAAGATGGGCAAGGATGGGGCACGAGGCAGTGCTGAGCCTTGTCAGGAAGGAGATCTGGCTGGGCTGTACAGTAGGAAAGCAGGTTGGAGAGTGAGGGTCCATACACAGGATATCAGTCTTTCTCTCTCTCCAGTTTGCAGCTTCTGTTTTCTGCTTGGCTGCACTCACTGCCTTCCTACTGCCCCTGTGGGAATTGCCCTCTTATTACCACAATTACAGTCTGTACACATTTCATTAAACTAATATCGCTTCGCGCAGACTTTCTGCTCCGAAGTGCACAGCTGGAGGCCCATTTCTTTTCCTCAGCTTAAACACTTTGACAGGTTAAGAAAGCTATTATGGCTGAATAACAGGTGTTGCAAAACAATGTGCATTTGATGTTTAAATGAGAGAGCTTCTTTATTGACTGCCTTTATTGCAGAGAAGACTCTCCTTTTTCAAGATGACTGGATTTTTATTGGTTTTACTGCTTTTTAAAGTGTATTCTGTTGTTTCAGAATAGGTCCAGAGTGACTGTCTGCCGTTATTTGTTATTCTGATGTCTTTTGTTATTTGCACATTTTTGCTGCCTTATCCAGGTGTGGGATACTGGTGCTAAATAGAAAGATTTTATTTTATCTCTCTCTAACTCCAGTCCTAAGTGCTTCTTGTTCCTGGGCAGCTCCCAATGGACCTTTAAGGCATTCTGCACCATTACTTTGCTTATTATTTCTAACCAGACTTGATTCACATTCCACCTATGCGTATAACACCATCTAAATATATATATATGTAAAATATACATAGTAGTTCACATATTTAAGTTAAAGCTGGGCTTTAGAATGGTTTGCAGAGATTTTCATAATGTTGCAGAAGACTTGGGTGTACACTGGCCCAAGTAAATCCCATGTTTGCAAATCTCATAATTTGTTATTACTCTGTGGTGCTATGCAGCATGATTAATAGAGTATGTTCACAGATGATCTAAGAATAGCATGGCCCCAAAAAAGGAGTATTTGAGTATCAGGTATTCAATACAATATGTTGTTTAATTAAACACAACCAACATATTGTAACTGAAAGAAATATTAAAAAGATAAAAAGAGGGGGGGAAAGTAAGATTTTTAATGTTGGCATTAAAAATATAAGTACTCTTTTTGAAAAATAAATTGATTCCTAAGTGATATCACCATCTTCCCTCTCCATGCCTCCTACCTGGTACTCAGGCTGGATTTTAGTAAAGCTTTCTGAAAAGCAGGAGGGGCATTTTCTTTCCTACTCCCACAGGTAGATTTTGCCTAATGCAAACAGGTTTAAGAAGGTTCAGGCCAGAAGAAAATATAAATGTGTAACAGTAGAGTAAGGACATCATGACTCTGATATCGTCTTTCTTTTCTGTCCTACTAAATATTTTGTACTCCAAAATTGTAAAAGAAAAAGTTAATAATGCAATATTTTAGCAGCCAAAAGTTCAGAGGAGATGGAGTCTAACATTGAAAATGAAGATAAAATCTGTTCAAACCAGCTTCATTAATATGAAATCTTCACCCTGCCTATAACTCCTGCCACAGTTCAGGCACTGATGCAAGGTCTGGTACACTGAGAAGGGAGAGTGTCTGTTTTGAGGGAACTGTAGGCAATACTAGGGAAGTCTCACAGGAGGTCTTGCAGGCTGGGCTCATTAAACCATTTTTTCTTACATGACTGATGTGAATGCCACATGAATTATGTGCAATACCAAACTGCAAGTAGAAGGAAAATTGTGTGTAGATGAAGAAGGTGGGAAAACAGCTAGCTTTTACTACCACCATATATTTTTTTCCAGTAGGCAATAAATTACTTCTGTGAGCCTCTGGAAAATTACCTGTAATAGAGGAATTAGCTGTTTCTCGTTATTATGTTGATATTTGGTATGTTTAAATTTCTCACAATGCTGAAGAAAAGTGAAATGCTAATTGCTACTTTTTTTTTTTTTCTGTAAATGATTCTGTCCATAACTGAAGAAGTCTGTCAGGATGTTGTCAAGAGAAAATTGTGCTGCTTCTTTTGTTGCCTCTTTTCTTCTCCCCTGTTTCAAAAGTCAGCCCGTGAATATTAAGTTGCTGCTGCCAGCCTGTGTATTCAAAAGCTTGTATCTCAATGCATATGTAGTTGTCTTCAGTACACTTAACATATAAGCCAGTCTCTACAGTGCAGTGTATGTTAATAAAAAGGAACATTTTTGGATATCTAGTGGAATTGTGCTCCTTGCAGAGTAACTGAACACACTACAATTTATCTAGATTGATAATGGTGTTAGTGAGTCTTGGCTGTGTTTCTTCTTTTCCTCTTACTTGCAACAAAGACTAAACAGTTTTTTTTTCTCTAAGCTAAAGTAATATTTACATTTTAGCTATTTTTGTCTCCTGAAAATACAATCCCCTTCTGAAGTTATTGGTTGTTCCTTCCATTTGCTCCATATTTGAAAAGGGTAGTTGGGACCAAGGCACAGTCAGAAGGCCAGTGAGTTTCTGACTACTCCTTCCTCTCAATTTGTCCTGTTTGTGGATTGTAACTTCAAGATAATCAGGGGAGAGGCCAGAAGAAAGGGACATGGCTCTTCAATGGATTGATGCCTGGATTTATGTGAGAAAAACTGGATGGAGATGAGGCAGTGAGACTGGAGAAGGTGCCTGTAGGCTGATGCAGATACAGCAATATAAGGGAAAGAGAGAAGGCAGGGCTTGTGTGTGTGTTTGTATTGCACACAGCTGAGAGACACAAGGGCAGAGTGACCAAAAATTAGGAGACAGGCTCTGGCTATTGAAAAAGGCAAAGAAATAGAATTAATGTACCAGTTAATAAAGAAAAAAGTAGGGAGGGGAAGGATATGTCAAACTATATGGAGAACAAAAGAAGAGGAATAGAACAAATTGAACAAAGGTAATGAATTACGAAAGGAATGTTGTTACTCTGCTTTCATTTGCATTTATTTCTTTCATGACTGACTGGAAAGAACGAATTAACAGTGCAAGAGATGATTGGAATGGTAGAAACAAAATGTGGATAAGAAAACCTACATGCTGTAAAAGTATGTGTAAGCAAAATAAAAGATCAAAGTTTCTCAGTAGGAGCTTGGGGAAGAGTTAACTGAGGGAAGGAAAAGAAATAGTAATTCCCAACTTTTAAAAAGTTTTTGGCTCTTTGTATGGTTGTTTGTATTTTTTTTATTTTTTTTTTTTAATACATATGGCACTATTTTTCTCCTACTGCCCCCCTTCCTTATCAGCAGTTTTTGTTCTACCACAGGTTTTGGAGATCTCTTGACCACTAGGGATTTTTCTCTTCAAAACACTTCCCAACTTCGATTACAGCCACCTGCCCTTTGAGTACATATCCAGCAGCTTCCAGGAGGTCTGGAAATTGCTCTTTATGTGGACAGCCATGTAGCAGAACCTTTTCTATTTTTTACATACTTATTCCCTTATATAACTGTCCTGTCTCTAACCACATCATGGGAAATTCTAGGGGCAGTTGCTTGTCTTGTGGCTGACAGGGTAACAGGAATGTGAGGGCAGGTGGGCTTCAGGCTGTGCTCAGTTGGTGTGGGCAGGAGGTGGGTGCAATGAATCAAGAAACATTTCTGTGCCCTGGGCCAGAGCCTCAGAATTTCCTCTACTTGTATCTATGAGCAGCACCAGGCTGTTTGCAGGTACAGGCAGAGGTAAACTCCAGGTAACACACACAGGGGATGAGGGTGGTTTTTTTTTGAGCTGGCCCAGTTGATTCAACAGCTTGTAGTGTCTTGTGTCCAGATCCATAAATTGTTAAAAGTAGCAACAACCCCACACACGTGGTGTAACTCTGAACTCAGCATCCTGGTGTAAATAAGGTGCACAGGTGATGTATTGGAAAGAACAATCAAACCTTGAATTCGCAGAGCTGAGAAAAGAAAATCCATAGATTCATCAATGGGAATTTTTGTGTCAGCACCCTGTGATAGGTGTCCCCAGAAGTACTGTTTTTGTCATTAGAATAATGACAAAACAAGGATATGCTGATAGCCTCAGCTGCTACCATGTAGGAATTAAATGTCTTGGGATCTTTCATAATAATTCCAGTCAAAGCTTGGAAAAAAAATTGTTGTTCATAAAAAGAATCTCCTATGGGCCTTCAGCTTTAATAAGCTTGTTTATGGAATTATAAATTCATAAGCATCATAAAATTATAATGGAAAAGTAAGGAAAAATACTGCTTAAAACTGTTTTTCACCTTGTTTGCAATTTTTTTCTGTAAAAGAGAGAAACTATAATTGTGTGGGACTTTGGTAGGCATGTAAATCCTTTATATATCCTGTAGGCTCAGATTGGGATAATTGAGGGGAAGAGAAGTGAATACTTACTGAGAAGTTTGGTAAAGGGTTTATGTATTATTTACACTCTAATTTCAAAGAAAGTTCAGTAGCAGTTGCATACAGTTGGGGACACAGAAGTTTAAAATAGCTTCTTAAATTGTAGGGGATCAAGTACTGTGGAACACATGTGTTTCTCAAATCAGGCTGTAAAGTCTTTAATGGTGAATGAAATACATCAATATAATGTGCTGACATGTTTAGTTTAATTTCTTAGAACACACTGTGCAGATGTCTCTGTTAATATAAGGGTATGTACAGGCATGTCTTGGTATACTTTTGTGTAGACAAGCAAAATCCAAATTTGGATTTTTTTTTGGAGCTGATCTTTGGCATACTGCCTTTTTGTTTTACATGGGTCATGCTGCTCAGAAGCTTTAAGGAAAGATTCTCTTAGACCACAGGTAGTTTTTGAAGGTTTGGAAAATTCCTGCTCAAGTGCCTTTAAATTAAGCATGCTGGGAAATGAACAATACCCAGAACTGTAGTCACTGACTCTCATCTTCCTTTGTGAATCACCATCTCAGCAGTGCATAGTGGTCCTTTTGAATTCATTATTGTCTTTTGCCTCTGTCTGGTTTCAAAATGTGCATTATCCCCCATATGTGGGACATTATCCCACTCCTGGGTTAAAAGAGAAGAATCACTACTGACAGACAGAACACAAGAAAAAGTATTTTAAGCTTCGGGTAATAGTACTGGAGAATGGAAATTTTTTAAATTGTCTGAAATATTCACTGAGATAGAATTTAGGGTTTTGGCTGTAGATAATTGTAGGAAGAAGTAAAAGTCCTATGAAAGTAACCTGCTTTTTCAAACACTATTTGACGTTTATCTAAGGACAAATGAGCTTTGTCATGAAAGTACAGAACTGTTATCAAGTTTTTGGTACTTCTACAAACTTCCAGTAGAACTTTTAAAATGGCTTTAATCTATTATTTTCCTCTTTTATTAATCTCTTTCCTTCTGTTATCACACTGTGAAATGGGGAAAATGTTCCTTCTATGACACTTGCGCACCTCTTTTGAGCTACAGACTTTTAAAATGGACATTTTCCTTCAATTTGTTGATGTGGTCCGTGTGGGCTACATACAAGTTGGATTTTTGGCAATGAAATAGTAATAAAATATTTTCTTAGATTTGTTTAGTTAAACAATCTTCTGAACATCACCAAATGCCAAAACATGGCATTTCAAAACAGGAATACATTATTGGAATCTGGAGTACAAGTTTAAATAAAAATAAAAAAAAATAAAAATAAATAAAAATAAATAAATAAAAAATAAATAAAAAAATAAATAAATAAAAATAAAAATAGGAGAGTCTGCACATTAAAAAGGTGTGGAAAACAGCAAGCTCTGCCTTTATTTATAGTGAGATTGAACACCCGTGATGATAAATTACACATGATAAATTTGTCAGGAAATTAAAATACTGAATAGTGGGCATCAAAATGCTATCAGAAGAATCTTCTGTCCACTGGGAACATTGACATTAGTGAAAGGATACCTGTGATAATATATAATTTTAATTGGACTGTGTCCTGACAGGCTGACCAGATACCAAAGAAAAAAGCCTAGGAAAAAATAATATGAAAGGAAGGCAAGGTAATTATTTATATATCTTCCTATTTCCTTTAAACTAGCTGATAGTTCTAAATCACTTTGAAATATTTTCTGTTCTAGATTATTTTTTGTTGAGTTTTTTTTTGGTGCTGAAACATTGGAGTATCTTCAATGATCAGTACAGGGCCCTCTGATGAGAAGCTGGGTAAAAGTGGACAATGAGTGCAGTGCTCCCATTGAAGAGGAGGTAGGAAAGGGCTACTGTAGCATTTCCCTGCAAAATCTCCTGTTAAAACTTTTGTGTCATGGGCAACTGTACAAAGGGATACACAAAGTACTGATGCAAAGGCTTGAGTTAAAATCTCCTTGTGAAATCACAGTGTTAAGCTAACAACACAATCCCCTGTGTAATTTCTGGGCTTTGATGGTTTTCAGTGCAAAGAGGGGACCTGGGATGTAAGCACCAGCCTCAGCTGTTATTTCAAATCTGCATGAGGAAGCCTCTGGGGCTGAGTCCCACACTTCAAGGACTAGACAGCTAAGCCCAACCTAATCTTCTAGAAAGGTTGTGAGAAAAATTTTCAGAAATTTTTTTTATATTACTATGACGAAACCACAAAGGACTTTCACCTAGTTTGTCTTTTGTAGGCTGTTCAGCCAACTTATAGATGAGACCCAAAATCTAACTGGTGAGTCAAACATGAATTCAGAACAGATTTTCTTCTGTTCTGTTTTGTTTGAGCTTGCATCTCTCCTGATGCCCATCACTTGGTCAGAAACCACATAAGAACAAAGAAAAGCAATTTTGTCATCTGCTTTCAGAGTGTAAACTAATATCTTCAGCAAAAAGCAATGTCTATGGTGTATTCTGTGTGAATATAATCACTTTATCAAATGCTCTGCACGGCAGAGTGCTGCAGCTCATATCCTGTTCCCCAAAATGTGTATGCCTGTTGATTCCAAAGCTTGTGCTTCATTGTTTGTTATGTTGGCCCAGGATCAAGTTTTCTTTCTGTCAAGGTTTTGTTTTTTTCTGTCAAGTTTTCTAAGATGAACACAACTTATTTTAAAAGGAGCTCTGCTTTATCAGGTATTGGTGAGTGCTGTCTGTCATTTCTGGTGAGGATATTTGGTTCTGTTCCAGGTTAGGAAAGTGAACATGTACATTACTGTATTGGGAGCTTGTTGAACTAAAATTATTTTAAAAACCTAACTAAAACAGATGTACTAGACCATCAAGAAATTGATCTAATATGGTATAAAGAAAGTTTCTACCATGTGAGCTCTTTTTCCAAAATAAAGTATGTCATTTCTGTAGTTATATTCTTAATGTATGCCTTTATTTTGTCTTGAGCCTCAACATCAGGCAAAAAGAATTTGAGCTACTTAAAACATTATGCTAAAATGAGGAGTAATGGAAACAAGGAAAGTCAAACAGCAGCAGCAATAATAATAAAGCTTATATTATTGATGGAAACTCATAAAAAATACTACAGATATACTCTTGTGTTAACACCATACCTTTTATTGATACAATATGAAGTAATTTTGAGAATTTGGCCCAGGGCTTGAAAATATGTCTGTTACAGTGTCAGTTTCCTCCTTCAAAAGTGCATTATTCAGAAAAAAATCAGTGCTAAAGACAAGGGAAAATAAATTAAAAGCACAGTCTTGGACTCCTGCAGATCATGGTGTGGCCTGAGGTGGAGGGATGCAACACCACACACAGAGCAGGAGGTGTGGGAATCTACTGCCTTGCACTCTGGCAAAATGGATCCTTTTCTGTAAGAGAGTATCCAGTCTTTCTCATCAAGTTCCCATTGTTTGGGACTATCTTCTCTTGGCTCTTTATAAGTTTTCTTCAGTAAGGGTGCCATCACCTCTCTGACCACTTGTGTCTCACTGTCAAACTCTGTATGATTATGTAGATGTGTATATGTATATATAGTTGTGTACCTATTTTGGCTTTTCAAAGTTTCTCCCTGCCAGTCTCTAACACTAATCTTTGAGTTTCTGACAATTTTGCCCATTCTGTGCTGCTAGCCAAATTTGTTTCTTACTTTTGACAGCAGTTTGTTGTGAAGGGGTAACTCCTTGCACAGGTGCTGTTGACTCTTCTATAGCACTGGTAAAGTCATACTTTGTGGTCTGATCTTTTCAAAAATTCAGGAGGAAAGAGCAGATATGGCAGTCCAGTGGAAATCTGTAGAATCTGGAAAAGCTTGTGGTGCTCCTATAGCCACTTCACATTTGTCTGTGGGCTGGTTGTGAATAAAGTGCTGTGGACAAACTCTGGGGATGCAGCCCAGTGTTTTACACTTGCACTCAATTCATTAATTATGGATCACCTTGGCTGAATTTCAGAAGCTCTTTTAGAACAAAAAAGGTGTCTCTTTCACTTCACATAGAAAACTGAAAAATCATCCTTAGAATCATTCAGTAGAATGGAAAAAGCAAACCAGAGCTGCACAGCAGTGTTCTTGGTGACACAGGTGGGAGGGGTGTGGAGGGTGAAGTGTTTGTTCCCTGCCTCCCTCCCAAATGGCACGTGGCAGGTTACCCCTGGTGGCCATGAGCCCTCTGCCACAGCAATTATTTTAAATGATTCTTTCTCTCAGACCAAATACTGTGGCACAAGCGTAGGTCCCTCGCTGGTGCCACATTCAATGAGACGGACGCAGCTGAGGCACTCGGGGGGCCCGCAGTGCCCTGTCTGATCTCATCACTCAGCAGAGAGCAGCCTCGGGGGCTGCCTCTGCTGCCAGGTGTCCCAAGCGTGTGTCCCACCCCGGGCTGGCGTGGTGTCTGTGCCAGGACAGCGTGTGGCACTGAGGGTGGCTGCGGTGGGGCTGGCAGGTGGCTGCAGTGTGGTTGGGGTAGGGGTGAGCTCTCGATGGGCACACAGATGCCATTTTCCACAGCGCTGCTCACGGCGTGTCACGGACCCCCAGCGCTGCTGCACGGCTTTAGGGATGGCGGCCACAGCCCGAGGGCTCGTCTGGAACTGCTCCTTCTGCAGTAAACCAGGTGCTGAGGGTGCTGCACCTGTGGACATCCAGGGAACGGGCCAGCTGTCTTCTCTGCTTATTGTTTCTCGTGTCTTGTCTTGGATTGGGTTGTTTAGTTTTGTTGGGTTTTTTTGCCCCTGGCAATTAGGTCCCACTTATTAAAAACTCGCTTCAGAAAGTGGCCATGTGAGCCAAAATACCTCCTGCTGATATACACAGTGGGCTAACTGTGAGCTCTATCCTGTGATTATTTTTCATAGTGGGGGTAGAAAATTTGAAAGCGAATGGTTATCATTGAGTCAAGTTAGGGGTGATTATGATGTCTTAGGTGGGGTGAACATAACGTTATTTTAGAAATTAATTTGTCAGCAAACTGAAATTCAGACACATGAGTAATTCTTTAAGAAATGAAAAGAGAGGAAAAAAATGATGGCAAACATTCACAGAATCACGCTATTGTTGCTAAGTTTCTCAGTTTCTTAAGCTTTAAAGAGATGAACATTGGGTTAAGATGTGAAATTTTGGCTATACTTCAAGTTATTGGGGTGAGTGGTATGAGTGCCATGACCTCTAGTACTCTTACATAGCAGATTCATTGGATTATGTCAGGAGAATCTTGCTTGGAAAGTTTTGGGTTTTTTTATTCGAAACTACAAAAAAAGCCTCCTCAAACAATTGTTTTGTTTGCCGAAACAAAAAGACAAAACAACACAAACAAGAAAAAAAAAATCAAAAATTCTCCTAAGTGTAAAAACCCCCAAACCCACTGCTTTCTGAATTTAACATAAAGAACAGGGCCATTTCCAGAATAAAGACGGATGTGCTGTGCATTTTTTTTCTTCATAACTGATGATTTACAATGATATCTGTGGTCACTGCTGGAAAGGAAAAATGAACACGCTACAATTTATTACTACAGCTGGCAACTGAGATTAAGATTGTATTTTAGGACATCTAATCTGTGCCAGTAACTTGTCAATATTAACTTTTGGTAAAACTGAGCATTGTGGCCATCAAATATGCAAATTCTATTGTCTTTACCTCACTTTATAATACTCTTAGCTTTAATTATCATCCTATAAAGTTGATACCTACAAAGTAAAACATTATGGTAGTATTTAAAAAACTGCACAGTACCAGGAAAACCATATAGAATAAATGTCCATAAAGGGACAATTCAATACTCAGCCAGTGTTCAGCAGAATTTATTGTGCTAATTTAAAATGATTTTTAATTAAATGAACTTGCAATTTCCCATGTACATACACTGTAAAATTAGAGCAGTGATATATTTTTAGAATAAACTCTTTTTGGGAAATTGCAGAACATAAAGTGTGATGAACTTTTCTTCAACACAAAAATTCGGACAATTCAACTTGCTTGGATATACCTTTATTTTTTTGAAAAGAAAATTTTTTAATGTTTTGTAACATGAAAACATAAGCCATTTATTAATAATAAAAACAGAATAAAAATTAAAAGGACTGTGTTAGACCCCAGCAGAGCTGCACCATGAAAAGCGTCTTTGTCTGCAGTGATTAAAAACAAAGAATTCCAGGTTAGAATAAAAATGAATATATGTTTGAATCCCTTTGTGTTCATGAAACATCATTGCTCTCTCTGTAGATATCTTTTTGCTATCTACTACCACTTACTGCATTTCAAATGAGGTAGTTTTTTCTCTTGACCTGTAAAAATGAGCAGTCCTGGCAGGAAGAATATGAAAGCAAATTCTTCTTTGGGCAAAAAAGACTAAATGCACTTACAGTGTGCTGAAGTCCTGTTTGTGTAACTTAGAGAGTAGGCTTTGAATAAGTCAGTTGCACAGAAAAATATTTCACTGGAAGTGGTTATGATACAGCACTTAGTCAAAATGAGAGCTCTGGTTTAGTCGTCGTTATGATATTCTTTAAACAGAATAATCTTTAATAGTGTGACGTTATTCACCTTGCATTCTTCAAGAGATGTTTAACACAATGCCATTTGACATTGATGATGCAGAGATTTTCTGATGTAAAATTGACAGTGCATTTCATTTAAGGATATATTACATTATGAATACACTGAGTTTCACAACGTGGTGTTATCACTTCTATGGAAACCACTGGCCTCTCTGCCAACTTCTATGAGGAGCAGAGAAACCTCCCTCTTGGGTCATGTGACTGCAAATATGGAAAAAGAAAAAGAGGGGGAAAATCCAAACAAAACATCCCCAAAGTCCAATATTCCTTTTCAGTGATTCAAATTTTGGGAATGGGCATGACCACACTTCATATTTTAAGTGACTGTGGTTATACTGGTTGTCTATAATGGCTGCTTCACCAGTATTTATTGAAATGATTCAAAAGTGCAAACCCAAATCCCAGACTCAACCGTCCTTGCCTTGTCCTTGAGACTGTGGAACACAAAGCTCTGTGACTTTGCTTCCTGTCGATAGGATTGTGTCATTTGGGGGAAAACCAGGGTGACCAAAATGCATCCTAGGATCAAAAAGTCCAATCTTAAGTGATATTGAATCTTTGCAATTTCCAGCAGAATGTGCAGTGCGTTCTCCAGTGTATTCATCATTTTACAACATCAGACAGAACCTGTCCTTATGTGATAGGCACAAGGCTGCAGACTCTGCTGTCTGCCTGCCCTCTGTAAAGAAACTCCCTGTATTGGTCAGCAGTCAAAGAAAGAACAAATGGCAGGCTTTCAAAGTAGTGAAGTAGTAAGAAAAACTAAATACAACTGAGTGCAATACAGATGCTTTTTTATGTCTAGCAAATGTCAAAATGCTAGTTTCACTCATTTAGTGCTCAAAATAATGAAGCAAATTCCAGCATCAGTTTTGTCTTCATTTTTTACAAGCTCAAGTGCTTCTCTTCTCTCCACCTCTTGACTCCACATTCATCCATCCACATACACATGGTTCCTGTGTATCCAGCTCTCCTGTTTACACATCATTCAGTGCTCTATTTTAACCCATCACACAGCTAATAAGAAGAGTATTTAAAAAAACATATGTAGAGCAGAGGCATTTTAGATATCCCACACTACCTCAGAGTATATGAATTTTTCACGCATTTTCAAAGTTTTCTTCTCAGCTGTCAAGATGAGTTATATGGGTTTGTAGTAGTACTCCCTGCAGTAGGGATGCAAATACTGTAGCTGGGGGAGTGGTTGGTGGGGAGCTCCAGTTCACAATCTGTGCTGTTGTTGTAGATTGAAGACAAATTCATAAGACATCTTGATACTCTTTTTCTAGATAAGGGAGTTGAATGGAGCACAGTGAAATGCACAGCCTGTATTGCAATGATACTGTATTCCAGCACTGAAATGCCAAGCAGGTTCTTCACACCAGTTTAACACATGGAAGAATTGAGAAATATAAAATTACAGTGGCATTTTTGAAGTGAAGGTCAAGTAATAGCTCCCCCACAAAATAAGAATATTAATATGTAATGTAAAATGTAATGTGTAATAGTTAGATGGAGTGCATTAAGGAGAATTTTGGTCTTTTTAATTTATTTTTTTTTTCTGGAGAAAATAATTCTTTAAATAGTCTGACTCTGGTAGAAAGTCACCATAGAGGTTGGTAGAATTTGGTTCTACACGGACGGGGAGAGTATGCAAAGTGCATTATCTATTGCAATATACATTACTACCACATAAGAACAGACTGGCAAATGGAACATTCATATTCTGACAGTTTAATGTCCAGAAATAAGAAATGGAGAGTTTGGTGCCTTGCTATCTTGTCTGAGGGAACAAGACATTCCAGGCACAAAACAGTACTTTCAGTTGCTGTATGATGGATAACCTATAGTCCTTCTCCTTACGTGGACAACCACAGAGATGCCAATTCCTGAAGCAATGTAACCATGCATACCACTGAGCAAAACGCTTCAGGAAGAGAAGTGAGTACAAAGTACCAAAGGCAGATTATTGTGAGCTCAGCAAATACAATACTATATCTAGTCAAGCTGTAAATATTCAGGAAGTGGAAGAAAGGATCAATATGAATGATTGGAAATGAAGATGAGAAGAAATGCAGTCGAGATGTTTAAAATTTAAAAAAAAAGTTTTAACAAAAAAAAAATACCACTGGGAGCTAACATCTCATTTCCACGAAATCCCTTGGGATAAATCAGAAGTGTTAGCTCTGAAAGAGAAGGTATAGGAGGCAAAAGAAAAAAAAATACAAGGAAGTTATAAAGAAAACTGAGATGAAAAGTGGAAGGAAAACTACATAAGATGTAAATATGAATGATAAATGGCTATACAAATGTAAATTATAAGAAGCAAGAGGTTGATGAGAGAGACTGCAGGAACTGTGGAGCTATAAGGCCGTAAGGAAACTTTTCGCAGGAGATGTGATATTTATATGAAACAATGACATCTTTGAGTCAATGTTCACTAGGCTGATTGGCAAAGAGGCTTGGAGGCTTTGTGGTTTGAATCATAGACATGATTTTATTTTTGACGTGATCTGGATGTCTTATCCTTGGAGGTGTTCAAGGTCATGCTGGATAGGACCCTGAGCAGCCTGGTCTTGTGAAAGTCATCGCTGCCTATGGCACGGTGGTTGGAATTCCATGATCTTTAAGGTCCCTCTCAATCCAAACTATTCTGTGACTCTATGAGATTATGTGGGTGGCTGGGTAGTTGGGAAAATAACTTCTTCCACACAGGTTTACATGTTCAAGTTTCAATTGATGAAAACAGAGGACATCATGAATCTTACTGAAAGACTTTTGTCTTCATCACGCTTCTAAGTTGAAATAGAAGTGAGAAAACTCCAGTTCTGGAAAATGCTTTTACTTCAGGAGGATTTAAAAGCTTGGCAGAGAACAGGGTAAGGGTATTATAATTTGAAATCAAAAGCATAATTTAGGACAGGTTAGGTTTTGTTTTGGCATTTTTTTGGTTAATTTTAGAAACAGTTTTGGAGCCTGGCATGAGGAATATTGGATCTGTGCAGTACTGCCTTTGAAAGTAAAGAGAGACTTGATCCAGTCCTTAGATCAAAGCTTTCAGTACTTGCAAAGTTTCTGCTACAGCCATAGTAGCCCAGGACTACAGATGTCTTCCTATTAATCCTAAAGGATAGATAAAACCTCAGTAAATCTCCTGGAAATGTCAACTGGATCTCAAGATATGAAAGGACAGTAGAAAACAGATAAAATTGGAGATTTGAGATGAGTTTTAAATGTGATCCAAGTCTACAAACCTTGGATCAGGATACAGGAGACTGAAGGTAGAAAATTAAATATCTAAGTTGGTGATTTCAGCACTAAAGTTCACTAAATTTCAGATTTATATTCCACAAGTAT
The DNA here is from genome assembly GCA_037013685.1 of Acridotheres tristis. Classification (NCBI taxonomy): domain Eukaryota; kingdom Metazoa; phylum Chordata; class Aves; order Passeriformes; family Sturnidae; genus Acridotheres; species Acridotheres tristis. The sequence goes on along the minus strand of CM072888.1, from coordinate 21,128,606 downwards.
AATATCCAGAACCTAATTAGACTTTCTGGTTTGTACAGCATTAAAGTAAATGAAGCTGCATTATTAAAGTACCTTAGTATAGATACAGAAGTCAACTTCTAGGCAAATGTAATAACAGACTTCTGTAGAGTATGATTTAATCAAAATATGCTCACTTGGTCCTAACAGTGCTCTCTTTAATCCCTGAAGCTTTGACCCTCCTGTGTGGCACACTGCTGATTTGCTATAGAGTCTGAACTCTTGAAAGCCTTAGAGAGATATTGGCCAAGCAGGTACTTTAACTTCCAGAGTTTTAACGTAATGTGGATCTGCTGAGAATAATAGATTTACTATCTGCTAATTCAATATAAATAAGATTTCTTTTAGCTTAAATGGCGTACCTGAGTTTAAAGAAAAAGTGGCATTTTTTTTCCCCTATTTATTTTCTTTGGAGAGTGTGTGTGTGTGTGTGTTTATGCATAGGAATAGTAAAAGGGAGATTCCTCAAGTCGTGATCAGTTATCAGTTGTGAATTCACCATGTTGTAAAGCTTGTAGCTGGAAAAGAACTACAGGATAAATGAGAAAATGGCATATGTGCACATGTAACCTTTGAATTAGGAAAGATTCAAGCCACTAATTAAAATAAAGTTGGGGAAGAGCTGGACAGATGCAGGGAGTCAGTGCAGGTTAATGAAAGGAAGGTCATGCTTCACATATCCAATTAACTTCTGTGAGAAGTAGAGATGGTCAATGGGACTTGACAGGGGTAAAGAAAATGATATAAAGTATTACGACTTCAGGAAGGCTTTGTGACACAGTACCACCAAAAAGGCAAGTGCATTTCATTAGCCAGTACGGGATTGATGGTGGAATTAATCATTGGATAGAAAAGGGCTTGGAGCTTGGATCACAATGAGCAGCAAACTGCTGTTGACTGGTTAACAAGAAGTGATGAATGAACCACCACAGAACTGGTGTCCAGACTGGGTCAGCTTTCAGCACAAGGGAGAATTGTAAGCAGAGCAGACAATGAAGCATTAACACTTGTACACAATAATCTTGGCCTAGACAATTCTCATCAGTGTGCTAAAGAGATCTGGCTAGAGCTTAATTAAAAGGTAATTTTCTTTGCTAACATATTAAATTATAACCTAATGGAAATTTTATGTTAAAAAACAAGAGAAAAATAAACATTATTTTACTTAAATTACTTCAAGCTACAAATCCTGCTGCATCTGAAAGCTGTGTTAAAAGAAGATAACAGAGTTGCTGGAATACTAGAGGTTTTCAGGCCCAATTCACAATAGGTGTTAATGATTATGTACCTCGAAATATTAAGAGCAGATTTAAAAGATTTCGCAGCACATGGATTCCTGAGATTCAGAAAATACTGAATAACTGAAAAACATAGTGTTGAAACAGAGTAATTGTTTTATTTTGAGATTCCCTTAGGGTGTGTGGAGACGCAGCAATTATGCTTGTTGTTGGACATTGCTTTGTGAAGGTATGAGGTGTTTCTGTCTGCATGGGTTAGTGCAGAACCCCTTGTTTGATAAAAAGAAAGGATACTGAAAAATATGCTGCAGAGTAGTATTCCTCTAAAAGATTACATGTGTTGTCAGCTATGATATATTGGAAAATCTGTGTGAAACAAGGGTTTTGTGCTGGATGTCTATGTTCAACCTGCTGGCTTTCTTTACCAGTGCTGTAGCTTTCTGCAGAAGTTGTATCCTGGACAGGGAACAGGCCCAAGAGTTTTATCTGTTTGCCCTGTTGTGTTATTGATGTTGTGCTATCAGCAATATGTGCAAATTAGGGATGAGATTTTTCTAAGCATTTGCAATTGATTTATCTGTGCTCCTTGCCAAAAGTCGATGCTAAATTTCTCTTTGGCTTCAATGGGACAAACGGAGTCTGAACTTTATACATCTAAAAATTCAGCACTAATGCCTTTTTTCTTGCCTTTGGCCATTTATACAGATGCAAAATCTGTTGATTGATTTCAGTGATAGTCATGCATAGGTAATCAAGGGCAAAATTGGCTACAAAACCTATAGAAGTAAGAGAGACCACGGGTATATAAGAATTAGATACCTCAGTCTGATGGTCTTTTGTGAATCTTTTATTAAAAACACCAATATTATACAGCTTCCAACGATGGGAACTGCATAGAATGAAGTGTATACATCAGGCAGCTGCCCACCACAGCTCCTATCTCTGCCCCAGGGGAATGGAGAAGACAATAAGATGTACAATTTGTGAGTTGAGGTATAGACAATGTAATAAGATAGAAGAGAAAGGGAAATAAAGAATAATAACAAAAACTACAACTGCAAAAGAATTAGAATATAGAAAAAAAGTGATACACCATGCAATTATTCATAACTCACCAACAGATGTCCAGCCAGTTCCTGAGCGGTGCCCCTCAGGAATCTTTCTCCCTGCTCTATATACTGAGCAAGGTATGATATGGTATGGAATATCCTTTTGATCAGTTTGGGTCAGTTTTCCAGGTTGTGTCTCCTCCCAGCATCTTGTGCCCTCCCTAACTATTTTCTGGCAGGACAGCATGAGAAGCTGAAGAGTCCTTAATCACTGCTTAGCACAACCACAACATCAGTGTGTTACAAACCTCATTCTCTCATCCCAAATCCAAACTACAACTCTCTACCACTATCAGGAAGAATATTAACTTCATCCCAGCTGGAACCAGGAAACAAAAATCCTTTGGTTATTTCTGCACTCCATGCTGTTGTGAAAGCTGCATTCCTAAATGAAACTCCTCAGTCTAATAAAGTTTTCTTTTCCTTTTTGCAGAGTAATAACATTCCAGTGAATTGTGCTTGGCTTGGCTTGGCTGGAGGATTGGCACATTAGTATTGATCTTTGGATAGCCAGAGAAGTCTGTTTTGAGGCTTTGCAAAGTACTTAAGATGATTATTTCTTCTACTGTGGTGTAAGCTGCCCTTCAGTATAACCTCTCAGTTTGAGAAACTTCCATTGTTTCTTAATTGACTTGTGCTCTGGAGCTTTGAGTAAATAAAATAAAACATTCGCTTCAGTAAAAGTATCATGTCTTGTCATGGCTTGGTTGCAGAATTTTTCCAGATGTGGTGAAATCCAACAAGATCCTGTTACCAGCAGGCATCTCACAGTGTCTGAAAGCAAAATTTGAAGCACTGTAATTGGATCCTATAGACACCAGCAGCTTCTGTTTCTCAGTTCAGTGACAACATCTTGTTTCTTAAGTGATATTTTTCCATTCAGTAATCAGGTAATTATTAGGCTAGTTGTTATCTCTCTTTATGTCTCATCTCCCCCCTTGTTCCTGAGTACTCAGTTTTCTCATTCAGGTCAGTGCTGGCGGTTGCAGCAGTGGCTGCTGCTTGCCCGGCTTGGGGAGCTGCAGGCACTGGAGTTCTGATTTCTTGCCGGGCTGGCTGTTTCTCCCATCTGTGCCTTCTTGCCTTGTGTTCTCAGCTAGTTCCCTAGCAAGACTTAAATCATGTCCCAAGCCCTGAATATTCAAGTCAGACTCCATTTTAAAAAGTGGTGTTTCATGCTTGCAGTGCTCAGGAGCACACAAATTAATACCTGGGGTGAAATTGTAAGCATTATTAATCTGTTCACTTGAACACTCAGACAAAGATGCTTTTATTCAAAACCTGAATCATCTTCAGAGTGTCTGTAAATATTGCCTAAGAGCTTGATTGTAGGAGGCAAACACCGAATGTTAGAGCAGTTGTATCCATACTAACATGTGCAAACCCCCAAAAGTGTTGATAACTGTTCAGAAACTGGTCTGGCTGTAAGACTAGAATCATTAGCTTTTTGTTCTGTAAAATTACAAGAATTAGCTGGACTACAAAATTTTGCATGGTATTGATGGTTATTTTAGCATAAATAATACTTTGGCCAGAAAAATTAATTTGCAATACATACTGTTTTGTCTACTGTATTTTTGATGTTAAAACCCACCAATATGAAATATTGTTTATTTCAGAATCACACACATTTCAATCCCCAGTTGCAATACCCTACGGCAAAGATGGCTTCTGTCTTCTGTGGTCATAAATAAATATAAATAAATTTAAATAAAATGTAATTTAAAATAAAAAAATAAATAAGAAAATAAAATTCTCAGGACTAGAATATCTTTTGCTTTAGGTACAGCGTGTTAAGTGAGCAAAACTAAACATAACTTTGCAAGTATGAACATTAAAAATACCTTATATTGATGGTTCCTTTCCTCCCCCCTTGCACACTAATGATTTTTAAATTAATTAGGGAAGTGGCAAAATGCCCCAAATAAATTCTTCTGCCCCTGGTTAGACTGATACAGTGTGAGACCTGAAAAATCCCAGAATGCTATATCTATCAAAACCACAATTATTTAATTTGAAGGAAATATGAAGGTATTTAAACTAATTTTGGAGGAAAATGTACTCCAAATTGCAGTCACAGAGTCATAAGACTGTATTTTTAAAAGCAAGGAAATTAGGATAACTGACTGAATTCTTCACTTGCCCACATAGGCAAGAATGGGTTGGCTGCCCAGTCTGTGGGTTTTGAAGATAACCAGAACACTGCATTAAACTCTGAAATCCTGTTCAAGTGAAGTAAAGAAATGCACAGGCAAGGACCTACTTTCTTGTGCCTGGTGAACTGACTTAAGGTTGAATTTTAGATCTACTTTGTAACTCGAGATTAGATTTAGAGTTCTAAAGAACTAGTGCATCTCTAAAACAAGTTTTTCCAGCATCAGTTTGCTACTAGAATACAGTGAAATCCAAGTGTACCATTAGATTTCAGTTTTGACGATAAAGTAATGATGTAACCTTGCTGAAGATTTCTTAGAGAATACAAGTTTTTGTTGGGGAATAGTGTCAAAGCTCAGACTTTTGGTGGAACAATTTCAACTGATTAAATTTTACTTTGGAATGGCATTTTTAGATCCAAGATTAATTTTCATGCCTCCCCCACTACCTCTCTGAATGTTTCCCATTGATAACTGGATTATATTTTTGAGTTAAGTGTATAACATATATACAGTTCCTGGGCAGAAAGGAATAATGCATATGATTATGTATCCCACAGGCAAGTCAAGTGTCTTACATCTGAAGGTGGAGGAGGTTACAGAACCTCACTTACAGAAGGAGTCGTGGGCTTTTGTTCTCATTTGCTTTCTGAAAAACTTCAAAGTGTCCTACATTCTTTCAGAAATCTCTAGCTGAATTGTTTCCCGTATAGAGGGGGAAAAGATGTCAGTAGATGAATTAAGTACCTAAGTTAGGTCTTTAAGGTAAATACCAGCTGGAGATGAGAGATGAGAAATTAGGCATTTTTTCTAGCAATTTAATGGTCTTAGTACAAATTTGAGCATATGGGAATAGCAATTCATGTCTTTGTGAATAATAGAAATCCGATTGTATGGATGTCTTGTGTATTTGTCATGAATTACTTGTCTAGCCCAAGTCTTCTGTCAGGATGGCTTTTGAATCTTCTGGAAATTTCCGGTGGTTGGCACATAATCTTAGAGAAGACTAGAACTTGGATGGGGCATTAAATTACAAATAAAAATGTATATGCTACTTTCTATTTTAAGTAATTTTCTAAAGAAAGATGATAAATTAATTAGCACTTCTGTTTTTTGCTGACTATATAATCCCTAATGACTATTCCTGTCATCAGGGATATTGCTGGAAATTCCTAATTATAGCTTCTATTTGCTTTTGTAATATATATTTTGCTATAGACATATCTTTTATTCCTCCCTTCCTTCCTTCCTTTCTTCTAAGTTAAGGATTTATGGGATACATTGGGTCAGGCAAGACATCTACTGAGATATCCGATCTTGTGTGCAAGATTTTGGTTTGAATTTTGTCTGTCCCAAAGCCAGCCAGGCTGCTCTTTGTCTAAAGCACCGCACCTTAGCATCTCTCCATTTGCTGGGAAAAATATGTGGTTTGTATTTTGAATCAACTCAACTCCTCCAGAGCAGGAGTGTTAATAATAAATGAAATTAATTCATTTAATTTCATTTCTGTGCCAAAACAAAGCAAGGAAACCTAAAAAACTCTGTACTGCAGAGAAACTTTTCCATCAGCACAAAGTCAGATGTTCTGAAGCTCTTTGAACTGGACATTGGTTAAGTTGTGTATTTTCTATTACTGGTTGGAGAACAAAAGCTATGGGTGCTGGAAGGGTCAAAGTGTGTTGCTGAATATCAGAGCTTGCCAGTGAAAGCTAATTAACACAGTATAAATCTATATCAGGTTACTGAGTTGCCAGTTCAGCGACCACATACTAGGAGCCTTCTGAAAACATTTCCACTCTAAATCATCTGTCTCACTCAGATTGATATCCTTGTCCTGTTTATAGAGAGGATCTAAAGAGTGTTATCATCTTGGTTTATTCTACCTCTCATTATTTTAGTAGTCATCCTTCTTTACCATCGACTTTCAGTAAGAAAAACCGCACTGGTTTTATAGAGTTTCTGTGCATATCCCAGCCTGTATTTGTGTTCACATCTTTTCCTATTCAGGAGCAGTCTCTGCTTGCTGTACATCTGTTGCAAAACAAAAGATGACAAAGTGGTTTATAGTTCAGTTTGATTTATAGATAAAGGCTTAAATGGTAACATGGTAAAACAGACAAAACCTGCAAGAAAACCTGGCAGATGAGATGCATTAAATGAAAGAATGGCTATAAACAGCTCAGATGACATGTGTGTGTACCAGCGTTGTCATCAGCATGCATGAATTTCACTGCAGAGGCTGCTATAATAAGGTATGTGCAAAGCTGATGACTTGAAGAATTTTTCTTCTTCCTTTTTTCCCCTCCAACTGAGGAGGCATTTGCCGGGAGCCTATGAAGTAAAATCTCTGTATGAAATCATAAGAATTTGTTTCTTTTCATGTCTGTATGATACAAGCAGGAATATGACAAGGCACACACACACAGAGCTCTGTAAGAAGACAGTCTGTCTTTGCTGTATCTTATGTTATGGCTATGAGACTGAGGCTTGGCAAGAGGCCCTGTTTTGTTCTCTGCTTAAACTTCTCTTTGATATTGTGAACCACTGATCAAGACAGGCACCTTCAGTTCCCCCAACACACCTGAAGATGTGGTATCTTTTCCTATGACTCAGTAGGGGAGGCTCATGTGGAGCAGTACCCCACTACTCCTCTGTGAAATGCTGTTTCTGGGCATTTGCTTAGCAGTGAGTTTCAGCTGACGGGGTTAGAAAGGCATTTAAAAGATGACACAGTGCAGTTCAGGTACTGTAAAGCTGCTGCTACATTCCATCAAAGCTCTTACTTCTCCATCCTGGACAAGTCTGCCTTCCTCTCACCTGGAACCATCTCACTGGTATTCTGCTGAACATGGTAAGTTCTCTACCAGTTCTCTTACCAGTGGTAAGTTCTCTGTCTTCTGGAAACCTGGTGACAGTGTCTGCAACAGGGAGTGTTCTCCTGTGTGCATCTGGGTGAGTTAGCTGCACACATCTGACCTCAGGTTGACATAATTTAAATAAAGCCACAGCAGCTCTTCACAGCTCCTTCACTTTTGCACATGCATTGTGCTGGCACAACTTCAGATGAGACCCACACTGCTGTATACTTGAGGGAAAAAGCTAGTAGTCCATTTGCACCAGAAACATTACAAGTACTAACTGAGTACTGACTTTCCTGCACCTTTATGACACGGTACTACCTTCCCTTTACAGATGAAGGAACTGGAGGCAGATAAATGATAAATAAGAAGTATCTACAGATGCAGTGTGAATGAGAGCTGGAGTAAGACTTTGGCCAACCCTAATGCTGTGACCATACTTATAGATTTCTTTCTCCTAAGTTAGTCACATATTTGCATATTTACTAGGGGAGCAGAGGTGCCTTACATCCATAATTCTGATACTTTGAATTTTTTGCCTTTACTACATTGCCAGTAAATCCTGTACACATGCAGTTTCCTAGCCAATTGCTTCTGTTCTTATGGTGACAACCAGCTCTGTGCTTATATCTGAAGGGTCTCAAAAACCTAGTTTTTCTTTTTACTGCATCATCCATGTCTGGGAGATATTATCTAGCTATGCCTGTCAAGAGGCATATTTGTGTGTTGAGGAGTATGGGCTATCTAATCACTGGGAAAAATGGTGTGTCCTGCTGGAACACAGCTAGGACACTCATTTAGGATGTGAAAGACTGACTATAAAGGTATTGGTCACCCAGTCTTAGAGAAGTGGTATGACCCAAGCTTTCCCAATCATAAGAGTCCTAGCTCCTAAAAGAAAGGGAACTTTTAGGAAGGGTTTTCTTTATTTCTTCCAGAGAAGCTTTTCCACTGTGTATGAGATCTCACAAAGGCACATATTGTTAATATCTGGAAAAACGGGGGGCAAAAATAACCTAGAGGATCATAGATAATTCAGGCAGTCCTGAGTGTACTGGTGCTTTATTCTGCCAAGCTGACTCTGCAATGCATGGCACAGGTCCAGAAAGAATTTTTAGCTTCATCTGAAGGACAAGCAGCCCAGATCTGGCCTTGCTTTATGTAGAATTTCTCTGCTTCATCCTATGAAACAGAGATGATCTGTTCATTCAGAGATGAAGCAGATGATGATCTATTTTCTGGAAGGCAATGCAAAAGTACTTGAGCTGTCTCTGTCATGCCTTGAGTGAGGTGCAGAGTTCTGACTGACTTGGGTCAATGCCTGACAGCACTTCAACCATGCTCACAGTGCCTATAGAAGCTGATAAATATGCAGATCTGGGCTGGCTGTAGTGGAGCTGTGCCTGGCCTCTGCCTTCACCACCTGCTTAATAACCTGGAGGGAGAGGCCTTGGTAAAGGGCAGCTGCCAGTATAATAATTAGGCCACAGGGAAAGAGAGGGAATCCCATAGTGCTGCTGTTTAGAGCACTCATCTGGAAGAAAACAGGATCTCTCCAATGAGTGTGTAAGTATTTCCTACAAGGATGTGTAGAAAGAGTGACTAACACTTTTTTTCTTCAGGAAATCACTTTTGGTGCAAAGGGCGAAACTCTGCAAGCAGGCACATAGTTGGGAATTTCTCATGGAAGTCAACCTAAAATCCGGATGAAGCATCATCCCTCTCCTTAGCACTTTCTAGTGTTGGTTTAAAATGATTCACCAAATACCTGAATCCTGCTCTCAGGTATTTCTCCTTTTTTCCACTCCCTCCCCCGTATGTTGTAATAAGTAGCCTTAGGATGTAGCATCTAAAGCCATCATAATCTTTGCTATTGTACTGCCTGTTTCTTATGTGGTTCATAAAGTTTCACTGAAGCAAAGTTTGTTTACAGTACTTGTGAGGTGTCATCAAACTTGATCATTTCTTCTGTGAGATTCTGAGCAGAGCATCTAAAAATGACAAAGTGCAGGAAATCCTCTTTTTATGCAGTCTAGTGAAACAAGGGAAAAATGGCCCATGGTTTGATAGGAATGTCTTTGTTTACCATTGCAAAACCATCTCTATGGTGAGAGAACTTCTGCTCAATCTGCCTATATTTGCCTCTACAGATGATTTTAAAAAAATTTAAAAATTTTTTTTGGTCTAGATGTGGCAGCTATAGATCCCAAATAGGATTAAAGTCCTAGTGTGCTGTGCTCTGTGTTACTGAATAGTATGAGAAAATCTTTGATCCAAACAACATAGTTTAGGAGACAAGGCAGACATATGGTGAACGAAAGGAAATGAGTCCCTCTGCCCTCTCCTCTTACAGGCACACTAGTTATAGAGAGATGGAGATTATTTGAAGTGAATTCCCCCACTGAGAGTTTTGGCCCTGGTATATCAGCTGAGATATTGTGTTCTTGTCTCTCTAAATTGATCCTGCAATGCTAGAAATAGAGACAATGGTACTGATGTCAATCCTGGTGCTGGAGTTTTAAGGGAGAATATTTTAAGTGAATATAATATTTTATCTTTAAAGGGAAGAGTAAACATGAAAATTCGTCCTTTTTAGTGTTCTATGAGTTTCAGCAGAGAGAGGAAATTTAATTGCATCTCTAGGCTTTGGTAGTTTCCCTTAATGGCACATTTCGTTGTATTTCTCAGAATTACCACAAAAAGAAACTTCTATTATTTGAAAATATCTTTATTATCTGTTATTTCATACAGAATGCTTTTTAAGAGTAGGTAGAAAATATGACTGTGGAATACATTAAGAAAGGAGACAGGAAAAATAGAAGTGTTATTCAACAATTTTGAGGAGATGGGATACTATTCTTTTTTTCCTTTTCCTTTTCTCTGTGAAGCGTGCTAATAATCTTAAACAGAGTGAAGAACTGTCTTTTAGTTTTTCTATGGATCCTTTTGAGTAGTTTTTTTGGGATTTGTTGATTGGTTTGGTTTATAATTAGTTGTCACTACTTCTACAGAGCAAGTATTGTTTCTTAAGTAGGAGTGCTCAGGACTGCTGCCTCACAAACTAACAGTAATTCACACATGAAAATGTGCAAAAACTACCCTCAGTAGCAACTACTAGAAAGAGAAGATTTGGACAGAGCACAACAGCTTTTCCAGTGCTGAAAAACGTAAAATAACTGTCTCAAAAATTCTTAAATCTTCATCCAGTAGACTTCTATGACTGTCCTCTGACCACAGGGATTAGAGGATAATTTAGATTGGAAAAGGCCTCAGAAGATCTGCAGTGTAACCTCGGGGTCAGCCGTGGAGTCAGTCCAGGTTGCTCACAGATTTATTCTCCTGGGTTTTGAAAACTTGCAAGGACAACACAGCCTGTCTGGGAACCTGTGCTGCTGCTTGAGTGTTCTCACCAAGAAAATGTTTCCTTTCTAACTAGTCCAAATCTCTCCATGTTCATTTCAAATACCATTGCCCAGTGACACACTTTGGTGTGACAAATAGTTTTGGTGGCAGAGAGGCTGGGAATTCATTAGCCTTTTATGTCTTTTTCCTTTTCCCCCTTTTTTCCATTTTTCCCTTTTCTTTTCCCCCTTTTCCCTTTTCCTTTTTTCCCCTTTTTGCTTTTCCTTTTTTGTGTTTCTCTTTTCTCTTTTCCATTTCTGCCTTTCCCTTTCCCCCTTTCCCTTTCCTTTCCCTTTCCTACAACGGGAATAACAGACCCACTGGTCTCAGTAAAAAGTAATTAAAAACTCCCAGATAGGCAGCAGAAAAGCACCAGCTTTAGCCCGAGTTTGATTCTCTGTCTTTAACTACACATGGAGTGAATTGGGATTGGCCAGTGAGATAATTCTGCAGCTTTAGGGAAATAAGGAAAGGGGAGGACATGAAAATGGAATGCTCTCTTGCTTTATTTGGCAAACAAAGTTAATGGAGTACTAATTAGTGTCTGTGGCTATTGCATATTGCCTGTCAGATATACCATCACTGTACTTTGCATATACTTTCAGTAATGGCAATCTGCAAAGGACAATATTACTTAAATATCCTTTCTCTTGCAGGACCATCCTGACGAAAATTAGAAACCATCAGTCAAGGTAGTATAAAGCAATGATAATCTCATCTTAAGGAAATCTCTGTTAATTTCCATGGGTAACTTGTTAAGCAAGTGATTGGAGTTGCATTTCTCACAGCACAGTGCAGTTGCACAATATAGGCAGGACCAGAAGGAAGCATTAAATTAAGGCAATGACTAAAACCAAATCTGTTTATTTCAATTGGGTTTTGAGAGAATTTTAAGAATTTAAGTATTTTTGTGTTTCAAATCTGTGTAACTTTTGAATCTCAGTGTTGGAAAATATTTTTACAGCCAAGAGCTGATTCTCTAATGGGTTGAAGATGACCTAATATAAGGGAAAAGATAGGACCAGTATCAACATAACTGACCTGTCACTCTACAGGCAGATATGCTTATTTGCATGTTTATATTACAAGCATGTCTTTAATGGAACACTGCAAGGTAACTATTATAACCTCTCCAGTGCTACTGATAGCTATGAAACATGCTTATGAGTATTTCCTATACTGTGACTTGTCCTAGAGAAATCAGCAAGTCTAATCCCAGCAGGTAGAACTAGGCTCATAAACAGGCCTTTTCAGAATCAGGGTCTCTAAGGTGGCAGTGAAGCATGTCTGGTTCCAGATCTGAGAGCTTTGGAGACTCTTGGTGCTAAACCTCCTCTTCATTTTTTTTTTTTTTTTGGTTTCTTGAGGGTGGTGAGACACTGGAACAGGTTGTTCAGGAACACTGTGGATGCCCCTTGCCTGGAAGTGTTCAAGGCAAGGCTGGATGGGACCCAGAATGTGGTCTTGTTGTCCTGCCCATGGCAGGGGGAGTGGAACCACATGATCTTTAAGATCTCTTCCAATACAAACCATTCTATAATTCTAAAAAGTGTCTTGTTCCCAACAAGATACTGCATTTTATTGCCTATTTTCTTCTATCATAAATGTTATAATGACTCACTGGGCCAAGAGTGTAAAGCTATGTGACTTCTATGACCTATTTCCAGAGCAACAGGAGGAGAGAGGAGGATTTCTCTCCAGGTTAAGTAGCGCTGGCTTCATACAAGCCAAATATTTGACATCTCAGAAAGTTTTTGCCAATTAATTCCTCTTTTCCAACTGACTCATAGTTTAGAATTAGAGACAGTAAACAGGTGGCTGTGTTTGTAATAGAGACAAATTTCTTTGCACATTGGCAGTATTTCTGCATTTAAAGTGTGTACTGTATTTATTGCTAAAACTAAAATGCTTCCAAAGAAAAACAGTGCTGCTTTATGACTGCCTGTTCATTTAAAGCATGCTCTAATATGATAGATATAGAATAGAATAAAGCTATAGTAGGATAAAGATATGTCCTTGGTCACTGAGCTCAAGAATATTTATTTTTTTCTCTTGTTTTTTCCAAAGGATTGAGTGTGCTGTCTTAGTGTTTTGGGGATTTACAGACAGAAGTGCTATGCACATGGTCAAAACATAAATTATAGCTTCCTAGCTCCAAATTTTCATTGATATTTTTGTTGCAGGTTGCAGAGTGCAAGATAGAATTGTGTTGTTTTTTTTCCTTTTTAAGCTAATTCAACCTTGTTGCACTTTGTTGGCTTTGACTACATATTTCAAAATCATCCAGCAGGGAAGCTTAAGCACTTCTGATGCCAAATTTCCACCTGTGAAGAGATAAAATAGAGTACAGAAGCTTGAGTTAGAATGCATGGGTCTGTTTCCCCTGTCTGCATGACACTGGGTAAAGTCTCTTATAGGGTAAAATCAGTCCAGATATTAGTTCTACAGTAAAGAGGGAAAAAAGAGGCAAAATATCTTTGAGAGATTAGGAATAATCAATCAGCCCCGTTTCAGGTTCTTGTGTTGAGAGTAGAAGACATACAGGGTGAGGAGACAAAAGGGAACATGTGAAGGTGATGATGAAGGCTGGTAATTTTTCTGCAATTTTTTTCATAGACAAGATTTTACAAGATTACCCTGGCAAAGTGCTGCAGGGCAGAAGAAAAATTTTTTGTGAGTGAGGCAAAGGGAAAAATCAAAGGTGTGGAGAAGTGAGGGAAAGATATCTATGGAAATAATAGTCTCCTATGATCAGTCTCCTATGATTCCTTCACTTCTGAAGAGTGGAGATTGTTCAGCATCCTTGTTCCATGCACCTTGTCCATGGCTTTTTAGTACCTTCAAATTCAGTGTTCATTGTAAACTACAGCCACCTTTGTGCTTTAGTTGATATGTGCTGCCAAGAAATCTTCCAACATTCAGGCATACTCTGGATGCAACATTGTGTGTTTGTTTTTTAAGGCGTTTTTCAGCTTGTCTCACCTTGTCTTAACAGGAATCTGCTCAGCTGGTTTTAGCTGGATGTTTTTTGCTCCTGTTCAGCCTTTCTTACTTGTCCTTCTAAGATGTAATTATTCTGTTTCTTTCTTTAAATAATTTGAAACATTTTAAAACTCTTGGCCACATCTCATATGCAAGTTTAGGGATGTCTTGTTGTTGCATCTCAGTAAAATAATATTTAGTGCTTGGAAGTGAGAATGATATGAACATAATATCTGTGACATGGAATCTGCAATATCTGAATCTAAAACAGTAATGTTGTTATTAATGGGCTATGTTATGATAGAGATGCTCTTAAATCCAGGGCACGAAGTAAATAGAACATTCTTTTCCCATTCCTTATTACTCTTCAACCACATAGCCATTCACAGTGTTTCAGCTTGGCACAGAGATGCAGTCCATGTCTGAATTGTTCATTAGCTGAAAGAAACATGAATATTCATTGTTTCCTCATTTGTCCTACAGAATAGAAATGGAAGCAGTCTCTGTAGCAGAATTTCTGTTTAATACAACTGAAGTCTATGAGGCAATACTATTAATAAAAATGTACTGAGGTTATAGTTGTGTTAGGTCTATTCTTCCTGAAAATTTTGATATTGAAGTGGACTGATGAAGCATCTCTGCCAGTTATTCAAAATTGACTACAGAAATAGATCAGCTCTTTCTGGAGAACAAGAAGTGAACTGTACTAGAAAGTAATGACATTGTTTATTTTTCTGAGATACTTATGGCAAAGCATCAGCAAAGAGAAAGTCAAGTAATATTTGCATTTTTGGTAATGGAAAGCCAACTACTTTGCATAAAAAGTGAAAAAAAGTCTAAAAAATTTTAAATGTTGCCTTTCATTTTTATAATGAGCAAAATAAAAAAGCAAAGCAGACTTTTACTGATAGCATTTGGCATATCAATCACATGAAAAGATAAATGTTTCAGAGGAAAATTAACAAGCAGTTCAAACAAGACATTTGGATAACAATGTGTGAAGCACTTGAAAGAAACTGGAAGTCCTAAGGACAGGCTGTTCTTGAATTTCCACTGAAAACAGACGTAAACTTTTTGTAGTTGATGTTACACTTGTGGTTTCTACTGGGATTTGAATAAGAGGTGTTAATAATACAAAAGCATGTGCTGCTTTTCCTTACAATTCCCATCCAGTTATGCAGCTCTAGGGAGTGATAAATTGTTTGCAGGAAGTTAATGTCTGGTAAGATGCCTGATGGGGATATGAGAGGGATAGAATAAAGTTTTCAGCTGAAAGAAGAGAATCCAAATATTTTTGAGTCCTCTGCCCAAGAAATAGTACTTCTGCTTCCATCTGCTCTTGTTGATTTGACTGAGAATCTGACACGACTGAGGCAGGGCACAGGGCCAAGTTGCCATACTAGTAAGGAAGGGTGTAACCTAAGGTGTAGCCTCTGAATTGGTGAAGATGATATGAATTTCAACTAGCAGAGGAAAGAATTTGTTCTAAATTGGTCTACTCCAACATGTACGGCCATAATTTTAAATAAAAATTGTTTGCATCCTTGAAGGTCTTGAATGAAAGGAGTGTGATATTTATTTAAATTTCAGTAGGTCTGAACCAGGAATCATTTGCACTGTAAGAATGCACAACCTGTTAACTGCATGCCCTGATTATTACAGGACTTTCAGTTTTTGCTTCTTTTTGTGTATTCTTCTTGGTTAATATGGCTTTACTGAGAAAGGAAATCAATTTATGTATTGTTTTTTGTGTTTTATGTTCAGTGTTTTCCTTGGATGACTTATGCAGTATTGTATACAGCACACAGTACAGTCTGTAGAAAAAGAATAAAGTACTTCTTGTTTCCTAGGCTCAGTTACATCTTCCAAATAAATGAGTAATATGGCAGAGCAGAGTCTTAGTAATCCGTACTCAGGAGAGAAACAGCAGGTTTGATTAGTGTGATTTGAACACTGCCCACTTTGGATAGAATTTTGGTGTGTGGGACCAGGGAATTTTTCAACTCGGAAGCTTTTTCTGTTGCAAAATGACCTTTTCTCAATGCTGCCAGCCTTCTCCTGGACTTGTCTGCTGGAAGCCTGTTAGTGCTTTCGCACTAATTATGAAGCTGCCAGGATCTCCTGCCTGCTGCTCCAGCACAGGCAGATTTACCTTGTAGATAGTTGTCATCACTGACCCCACAAACAAAAAAACTTCCTTCCCAAAGCCAAACGGGTGTGCAGATGAAGATGAGAAAGGGTTATGAAATATTGTGTTACCATTTGAGGAAGGTTGTAGCCTCCCTGGAAAACTGACAACAGCTAGGAAGCCGATGTGTGACCCAATGCCTGTGCTTGGAGCAGGTTTTTGTCAGTTATTGACCTCAATTTTAATGCATTTTCCAAACTGTCTTCAGAAGGGTGATAGGCAAGGAAAAATGATAGGTGTCAGTAAGAGATAACTCAGATTATTAGAAAAGGATTGAAATTATGATTTATTTCCAAACCATTGCCAAATCGATTACTATTTTTTTCACCCATCTAGTGAACTGCATGTTTTTATAAAGAGGAAACATGAACCTTCCATTTCATTGGGGGAAAAAAAAAATCCTGCCAGCACCTAGACCAGCTGCATACCACTGATTTGGGGGTTTGTTAGTGATTATGAAATGCAACAAAGACAACAAAGAGAAGATGGCTTTCTCAGCTATAAAAGGAAATTTTCTTTCTTACCATGTACTTATATACTGATATACATGCAGCTATGATAAGTTGTACAAAATTGCCACGGTTTCCAAGAAACAAAGCAATATGTATAATATGGATACTGCAATGCTGAGAATCAACAAAATACTCCTTATGAATGCTGTCCCTAGGACAGGATTTCATTTTTACTAGCAGTAGCATTTGAAGAGCTTTGCCCATTGAATGGGATTTGCAATTTAGTCAACCTGAGGCTAGGTAAGTATTATCCTGCAGTCTCTGTTGCTATGAGCTGTTTTCCCATGCTGTCTGACTCTGTGTGGGTTGAATTTCTAAGAGTTGGGTTGCAAGCTTCTTGGAACAAGCACCATAATTTCTGTGTGCCTGTGACATATCTTACAGGGGTCCTGGTGCTGTGTTATAGTCTTTTGGTTATAACCTGTAATTTGAGTAGTGTTACCACTGTTGAATTATGACAGTTGTAAAGCACAGTTTTTGTGCAAAATGCTTCCCTCCTACCTGTAGTAAAAAATAGGCTAAAATTGCTTTTAATTAAACTTAACAGATGTTTTCCAGTTAGGCTGCTAGTCAGTAATAGTCTTACAGTACAATGCACACATCTACAGAAGAATATATAGTAGTTCTTCCTAAGTCACATACATCACACACCAGCAAATTTCAAATGATTTAATGGGAGCTGTACCCAATAACATTGCTGCAGTCAGTAAGCTTAGGAAAAAAATGGTGAACTTTTCAGGATGAGTGGACAGAGATCTTATGATTTACCCCAGAGGACATCAACGGGACCCTTTTGATCTTATGAGAAATTTTCATTAGGATAGAACAACAGAAGTAAGTTCTACATCATATTATTCTTCCAATGGTGCTTTTAAATTTATTTGTCCAAAAAATGGAATTGTCTTTTTTTGCTTATTAGCAAAATGTCTTGAAAGATACATACCTGTGATATGGCACAGAAGTGTGGGGAGACTGAATCTCTATTTTTTGGGTTGTTTTTTGAGGGAGATGCAGGAATATCTAATCTAATGCTGTTAATTTTTAACCTAATGTTATTAGTCCAGCCAAGATGCTGCCCTGTACTGGAACTCTTGCATTTTTATTAGAAATTGTCATGTCTAAGAATACTACTTTACTACAGTAAAACCATCCAAGATGGAAGACAAGATTTTTAGGCATTTCATCTCTTTGATTCTTGCCATATGTTTATGTTTTCCTCCATTTTTTCAGTTACAAATACATCTGTGTAACCAGCCATGCATACTTCTAATTTCTTAATGTGTACAAAAATTAGAATTGCTCCCAGTCCTAATGCTTTTGGAGAGATAGATATTTGCACAACTCAGGCTTACATTGAGCTTGCAGCTGCAAAATAAAGAAAATCTGTGCAGTCCCAGCATTTTGTGGGCATAGCTAAAAGCTGAGTAGAAACTTTATTTAAATTGAATTATAATATTTTATTGCTCTGGGAAATTCTTCATTGTATGCCATTGCTTAAAAGAAAGGCTTTTGCAGTCAAATTTGTGATTCATGTACATCAATCTGTCCTAATAATTTGAAAAAAATCCTTTAAAATAACTGTGTAATTAGACTTTTACAACTGTAAGTACTAGTGATTATCAGCAAATAACATCGATTTCAACTGGCCATCAGTTCAAATAATTGTTCTCAATGGAAAAAAAGTTTAAGATCTCTATTTTTTTTCTCTTTAGAAGTTATTTGCCAATTTTTTAGAATTATCCCAGATGGAAAACAAACTAACCTGACCACAAAAATTAGATTAGCAGAAAGTTGTCCAGTCAGTCTGGAGTATCTCTTCTCATGCTACATTGGTTCAGTTAGTTGGGTACTTCTTAAACTTATTTTTTGTTTTTTATTTTTGAAAGAAACTGTATTTTGAAGGAGTTGTCCGCCCTGTAGAAGCCATTGGAATCCCACAGTGAATACCTTTGAAGATGAGTAGGGTAATACCAGCTGAGGGAATGAGTGCCCCAAGCCCTGTGCTGCAGACCCAGCTGAAGCAGGCAGCCTGAGTCTGGGTCACCCTTGAGCTCACCTGGTGTTTGTACATCATCTGAGCTCGTTGGAAGGAGGAGGATATCTATAGCTGTGTGAGAGACTGGATTGACTCTCTAATGGAAACAAAACTTGCAGGAGTCTGTAAACAGCTGGTTTACCTTGGCCAGAAGGCAGATACGTTGCCCATCTGTCAAGTAGCATCACTGTACTTGAAAGAGGATGATCCCATACAGGAAATTCAGAGGCTCAGCTGTGCTTGGGGTGGTAGTAAGAGTTGAATGATAACTGTTTTCTAACCTGGGTGGTGCTTATTCCGAGCAGCAGTCTGACAAGGAAAGGCTGAGTATTCCAGCAGACAACTTGCTCTGCTCTGATTATTTTATATTCTCTCTTGAGAGTTTAAACTTGCAGAGACTTTGTACTTGAATTCATTTCTCCTTTGGCATTTCGTGTTTTCTGCCACTGCAGCTGTGAGCGCCTTGAGATTTCTTGGCCGCTTTTATCAGAGCTCTGCACTCAGGCTGACACTTGGCTGCTCTACATGCTATTCTGAAGGTTGTGGCATAATGGATAGGAAAGCTAGCAAGTGCTGAAAGTTTTGGAGTAGCAGTCTACATAAATTATTCTGGATAAATGCATCTAAAATTATTATTTTGAAATTGTAGTGGATTTTTTTGCAAGTTATCAACTTTTTATAGACTGTAGATAGCTTAAGTATCCAAGTAAAAATTTGTGCTGAATAAAAAAAAAATTAAAAATGAATGTTTTAAGCCCAGCATAGTATATAATGCAAGTCATCCCACACTCATGAACTCATTCAGTTTTCATGAGTGGCAGTTTTAGAGTGAAAAATAGTTATTTATGAAAGCTGTCAGACTAACTGTAGAACCAAACTGGTTTGCAATAATTTAAGCTGAACTTCCGGGCTGAAATCCCTTTGGTAAGATGGAATGTTGTAAGAGTGGGGATCCCCTCTTTGCCTAGCAAGAACATAAAATATTTTGATTTCATTGCAAATAAAACAAAGAAGAAAGTTTTCATAATTTACCATCACCTGGGCTCTACCAAGTTTTATATAGCCATAGCATTAGAAGCAGCCAAATAATGCTGCTGGGGAGTTTGTGTTCTTCCAAATTGTCTTGGACAAGTTCTTGCCTTCTGATGTTAGCTGTCCCTTGTTATCCACTTGATCTTTCTGGAGTTTCCCTGTTGTTTGCAGCCTTTATTTTCTTCTGTCATCTTTTTCCACAGTTGTTTGGGGGTTTTTTTGGTAATATTTTCTTCCAATTTCCCTTGTTACATCTAGTGCCTGCATAAAGGTGAACATGAATGCTCAGGCTCTTAATGATGGCATTGAGCTGTAACTGTTTAATAACAAAAAATTCTTACGTGTTATTAGTGCTCCTATAGTGTGGAGCTGGGAATGACATAGGTTAGATAGGAGCAATTTCCATTGAAATTATATTCCCAGAACAGTTGTCTTGCAACAATCAATCATGTCCTGTCACTATTCACAACTTTCTTCCAGTCAAAAGACTTGGTATTCACATTTAAAAAAAAGCAAAATGGGCTTTTGGGAAGGTTTAGCTACATTGTAAGTCGAAATATGCAAGATTTCCATTACTTTTTTTTTTTCCTTTTTTTTTAATTAGTGGGCATATGATGCAAAAATGCCCTTAGGGATGAGTTCTTTACTCTAAGGGAGACAGCTGATATTGTTTTTAAGAATAAGTTGCTATTCTATGCCACACCTGGAAAAAAGTTACTGTCAATTTTCTGCAACTCTGCATTAAAAGATTTGGTTAATGAAGATCTGCTTCTGCAATGGTGTATAAAACTATGATTCAAACTTTTATATCTCAAGATTAATTTCTTATTGTCTTCCACAGAGGAGGAAAAATCCCTTCTTTTTATAGCTCATTCATTTTTACATTTCCTTCTGTATCATACTCCTTTCTATTAGCACAAAGACTCCTTTTATTTTATATGCCTGTAAAAAGCAGCAGGCTTCTCTCTTAATCAGTGTTGTCTAGGTTCATTGCTGGAGGGCCTAGGTCATTAGGAATAAAGGTCATTACTTGATGTTTCCAACACGCAGACTTTCAGATGATCTCTCCCTCATTTAATCTTCTAGCGACTAGAAAACAGGCCTGGCTTCATGTTATTAAAATTATTTTATTAAATAATAAAATGGAGAACTGGAAACAAAAGCTTTATAATTGTGCTGGTGTGTGCACAATAGATGCAGAGATATGGCAGAACACACAAGACCTGAAAGCTGAGGCATGGGGACAGAGAAGGAAGCTATCAGATTCACTGCAGGTTTCTCCAAGGGGCTGAATCAAATCTTGAAGGAAAATCCCACGGAGCCCTAAGGCTGCCGTGTCATGCCTGCCCTCATTACCTTACATCTTATCATCCTCTGATTCCTAGCATCCTAATTGAAAAGGCACTTTGTAGTAAAAAGCTGTGTTTGAATCACTTTGAAAGTCAAGCTCTTCTGGTATTTTTACCAGCAAATGTTTTTCTCGGATCTTTGAGCTTATTAAACAAAACGATCTTCTGAAGCTTCTTGAAGTGCAGGCATAACTCTGCTGCCCCTGAATAAGGGCAAACATAGAAAATTCTAAATACAGTGTTTTGTCCAGGGTTTTAATCAGCTTGGTTTCTGAAAGTCAACTCATCTCTCATATTTTCCTTTCCCTTTTTATTTCATCATCTATTTCCATCCCCTTTCTCTCCCCAGTTAAGCAAATGGTATGTGTTTAGTGTAGCATTTGGTTTGAGTTTTAGTTACTTGTTTGCTTTTACTTGGGGCAAGTGTTTTCATTTGGGGCTTTTTTTCACTAAGAAGAATGTATTAAAAAAACCACAAACAACTACTATTTAGGTGTTTTGTTTGTAAAGAAACACAAATTTTGGAAAACACAATTCTGTCATTAAAGATCTTTCAGATGCCCTCTTTGGAGGGATAAAGGTATTTGTAGTAGATCAGGATGAAACTCTTTTCTTCAAGTTTTCATTCTGTAAGAGCAAGATGAGAGAAGAGAGAGCAAACCTATTGTTCTAAAAAATACTTCTCTTCCTTCTTCTGTTCATGTGCCTGTAGGTCACTGGTGAATTGTACATTCTCTACTGCAGTGTGTACCGTCAGAGGTTATCCTGAGAGTTTTTAGAATAC
This sequence comes from Acridotheres tristis, assembly GCA_037013685.1. Classification (NCBI taxonomy): domain Eukaryota; kingdom Metazoa; phylum Chordata; class Aves; order Passeriformes; family Sturnidae; genus Acridotheres; species Acridotheres tristis. The sequence continues at coordinate 21,106,946 of CM072888.1, read as the reverse complement.
TTTTGAGCAGGAATTTTGGGAGGTGGTAATTTAAATATGCTTAACTTGAGCAAAGGGTCATATGTAAAGGACAAAAGGTGACTTAAGGCAAGCATTAATAGCTCCTTAATTCTGCATAAAATTTTGGAGAAAATTTAAATTTATTTGCCCATTTGTGTCACTGCTGTGAATTCTCCAGCTTTTCAAATGGCCTCATTTCCCTGGAGGAGCTCAGCTACAGAGGAGTCTTGCATAAGCTGATCTTACTCCCTTTTACTTCAACCACTACTTTCCTCAATGCCAGCCCACCCATAGCACTTTGTTCCTGAGCCAACAGGACAGACTCCGTTCTTCAATTCCCCACCCACCCTTATAATCCATTTTTTGTAACTGAACAATGCTTGATGGAAAATAACAAAAGCAATTGTCAGGTAGACATGTGAAAGGCAGATAAATATGTAACTCTAATGACTTCCAAGAAAATAGATGTTTTGTCAGTTTAAAGCCCCCTTGCTGCTCCCATGGCTGCCTTTTAAAGAATTGCTTCTTAAATTGAATTTCTGGACACACAAGCAGTTTCAAAAGATGAGTGATAAATCATAAACAGTCACACTTAGAAGAAAGGTGTCTTCCTTTATTAAGAAACATAGCAGTATTCACAATTGCTCTGTTATTGCTTAGTATGTTTAGAGGCTGGCCTCTTAAAGACTTAGAAGTGAAGTTTTCCTTATCAGTGTATATTTAGGGACCTTGAAAAGGCTTATGAATGAAAGCCTTGCAGAGCTGTGCTGAGGTAGTTTGGTGTCCTCTGTGCAGATGGGTCATCTGTGACAGAGACATAATAAATGACCTTCTCTGTTTCATATAAAAATTCATCTTGCCAATTGACAATCTTTGCTCATTCCAGATTTCCTTATTTATTTCAACTTTTAACATTCCAGTTTTGTGGATGAGAGATGTTAAATGCTTGGTGGAATGTGAGTCTTGGAAAACTCCATATCAATCTTACAAACCCCCCAATATTATTTTAAAATGGTTTGATCCACATAATGTGCAACTATTCAGCAGTGATTTGAAGGTAGAGAAATAAAGCAAAGTAAATTAAGTTATTCTTTTGTGTATCTTTTATTTTTGCATGCCTGAACTTGATATGGGAGATTAACCATTCTCACTGGGAATTGCAGAGGATATGAATTTTAACAAGTAGATTTCTGAAGACACTTCAAAACAAAGCATGAAGTCAGTTTCTTTGTCCCAAAACACAGAGGTGTTCATTCATTGCAGTGTTACTCTGTTCTGTGGCATGTAATTTCTTTGAATGGGTACAGTGTAGAACAGCCCTGTGGTATTAATTCTTTAGAATCATTGGTAGAATTAGTTTAATTTGAATGACTTCTTACGTTACCGTTTCTTTTTCTGTGCAATTAGGTTTTGTCTTGTTTCATGGAATGCTTTATTTACTTTATATACTTGGGTTCATTAATGTGTAACAAATTCAAAACAAAGTGCAAAATTATGTGGATGTTAAAAACAGAATGCATTTTTAACGTCGGCATGCATCCAACTGCCACCAAGCCAGGAAAATTAATACAATATCAGTACGAAAAACATATTGCATAAACAAGAATCCAAGAGTTCTTTGCAGTTCTTTATAGCAGAGAAATCCCGATTTTATTTTAAAATTAGTAATTAATGCACATTTCCTTCAGAAATAAGGGAATAATAAAAAATGCTATGTATATTAAAAGCAGAAATATTTCTAATTATACATGGCTTGAAAGAGTCGGTAAATGCATATTTTAGAAAATACTATCTGAAGGCTATTAGTCTTGATTAAAACCAAGCTGACTTTAACAATCCCATGAAAATCTAGATCTGCTGGAAGAAAAATAAATCACTTAAGCAGAGTGCAAGCTGCTGCCCTTAGGTGAATCTGTAAGTGTTCAGAGAGAAGTTCAGAAGAGGAAGCTGAAGAGGATGGAATGATGTGGATTAAGGAAGAAAAGTTCCCTTTGACAGGAGCAGCCTCTGTGCACAGAAACCAATGAGAAACCCACCACCCTGGGAGCTGGATACAGCAAAGCTGTAGTAAACCATATGATGGGGAAAAATCCCACACCAGAGAGATGACCTAAGTCTGATGTCTTTTTTTTCTTTTTAAAACTGAATCATGCTCAGAAAGGTAATTAAGTCAAAAACAACAGGGAACTTATAGTAAGCAATATGTGGAAAAATGAATATTTAGAATAGCACAGGATGTGTTTGCTGAGGATCTGAAACTGGCTGCTCAGGCAAAGCTTTTAACAAGCACTTGTGCCTATTAAATCATATAATGATTTACCTCCAGTGGGTTAGGTCAAACGGTATCCTCCCAGAAAAACTTAAAAGCCAGATGATACATGTCAGGCTGTAGCACTGCTGAGAGTGGGGTGAGGGTGTTGTTTTTCAGAAAGCTGCTGGATTTTTTGCTTTGGAAATACACAGGCTGGTGTTGCAATACCTCATTAAAGCTGGCTGCTGCAGGAGAGTTCCCTGCATTTACTTAGAGGCTCATGGGGTTTCTTCTGACATGGCTTCTGATTTTTGTGGCTGAAAAGGACAACAGATATAATAAATGTGCCCAAATCCACTAACGTTGTCTAACCCAGGGAAGTGAAAGATACCATAAATGTGCTAGAGCTGCATTCATCTTCATGAGGCTGATTGCATGCAATCAAAATATTCTGTATTGTAGGGAAGACAGAGATTCTTGACCTAGGAGATTTTTAAGGATTTAACCCTGAACCATTTTCATGACTGATAACAGCTCGTTGGATACCTGTCAGATCAGAAAAATATGCTAATGTACACTGTTGTGGACCATTATCATAATATCTGTAGTATTATTATCATGCAGCTTAGCAGTCACTGTGATGCAGGCTGTCAGATCATTTGGCACATCTAATTCCCACTGAAATCATCATAAAAAAAAAGACGTTTCATCCAGGTTCCTCAGCAGAAAGGATTCTTTGTGAAAACTTGGTACTAAACAAGGGTCTTGTAGTATACAACACCTTATGATTGATCATGGCTTTAAACCAGATTTTTACAGGAACTTGCATTTATCCAACCTTAGAAACCACCAGGGTTTCTGCCAGCTGCTGAGCAGAGTTAGAATGAACACCAGGATTTAGATCTGAAACAATCATCTAATCCAACTGGATTTTTGTGTAGGCTTTAGGACCTGATCCAGAACTCCCTGCTCATGTTGCTAGAATTTGATTCACATCTGTTACCAGGGGAGGAACAAACGTAAATTTTGAAACGTTTTCTCCTTCTTTCTCTACTGGCCCCCTGCACTTAAAGTTTTGCCCATGTTAGGTTATTGATTTACCATATGACTGCTGGGCCATTAACAAGCCTTGGCTCTCAGAGCTAATGAGCAGGGAGGACTTAGAAGGAGAAGTGAAGTAATGAAGATAACGTTAATGAAATCCATCTCCAGAGCTGTTATAGACTTCAGCCAGAATGTGAATAATGGAAAGTCAGGACTCTGGAGTGTGAGAATCTGTAAAGAAATGCATTATTTCTGTTTTGTTTGGGATGTACCATTATATTTTAAATTGCTCTGTCTGAATACAAAGTTAAGGAAGCACTTTTTTGTTCTGTTTGCATTTGGAATAACCTATATAATTGCTCACAAACTCTTATTGTGACTGGGGTGTTCTGCTTGTTTCCTTCTTAAACTATGTGGCCTTTTGGTAGACTTTCAGCAAATATTGGAAAATACTAAGTTTCGCTCAATCTCTAGTATGCCGGTGGCAATTGTTTTTGGTCTTCAAATTCCTCCTAATTGAAACAGGGAAGGTTGATTACATAATGTAACAAACCTAAGATGCAGCTTAGATTCTAGGTTTTTTAAATATTAAATGTGTATATAATTATTTTTTAAATCATTAATGTCTTCAAATTGCACCAGTTGAACATGTGACTATGATATCCTGCAGAATACATTATCTATGGAAATATCTTGATAAATTACTAGTGTCTGTCAACTGAGGTTGGATGGCATAATTAAAGCCAACATTTAATTGGGAAAACTCTGAACATCTACACCCAAAACAAACATAACCCTAGCTCATCAACCTTTTGTTCCCTTACCCATGTGCTGTTTCTGTTATTGCTAAAGCCAGTTGAAAGATAATTTTTAAAAAGTTTGTGAATAAAAACCCAGGACTTTAAAGTCCACTTTTGAACTTTGAATCTCTTGAAGGGGCACAGAGAGGAGCAAGATTGGTGGGGAAATCTCATGGACTCAAGCGTCACTCATAGCAGGTGGCAGCTGAGCAGGGTTTGGTGGATCACATTTCTAGACATGAGTGCTTCCAGGAATATTTGGGTTAAATGGATCAAACTGGCAGTGCTGTACCTGTTAATATTGCATATGTCAGTACTCTAGTAAATAATTGCATGTAGATGTAAAATTGAGAATCCATTGATTAAGAAGCAGGATCTTAATCCAGGTGAATTATCCTAAAAAGGCCTTTTGAAAACATTTGATTTAACACAGAATTTCATAATGTATTGTAGCTTTGTTTTTTCTGTCTGGGTAAATGAAGCCATGATGGACTCAGTGGCCAAGACATTAGTATTCTAACAGCTTTCTCTTAGGGCTATCTGGCTAGCTATGACTGAAAATAACAGAGATTATCTAAATTTAATTAGCGCTATAGAAACTTGATGCTCCAGTAAAATGTCATTCTCTCTCACATAGACTGCCTCTCAATTTAAAATAAAGAAAACATTTGCTGACAGGAGGCCGAAGCCAGCTCTGTGTTAAAGATTAATTTGGAAAATAGAAACACATGTATTTCAAAATAGCAGATGCATTCATTCCCAGTAGGCTTTGTAGCTGGTTTTCATCTCTCCTGGGTTTTTTCTGCCTACAGAATTTAGGACTATATATAGTGATAGGCATTTTTCTGATAGATTCCTGCCTGTGCTGTGGTTGCTTGCTGTCTCAGTGGCCACCAACCCAAGGTTTGTACTCTAATTGAATGACACATGAACTTTCTCTTGGTCCATTTACTATTTCCAAGTTATCTCTCCTGTACTTTTCAAGGTTTGTTTTCATTACATTTCCCCAACATGGCAGTAATATAGGGTTTAACAGCAGAATTTTCCTAAAATACTTTGAAGCAGGTGCAGAAAGCCAGCTTACACTGTTTTAAGTTTCAAGAATTAGATTTGAAATCAATGAAAAATATAATTTGAAACAAGATTTTATTCACTTTGAATTTATGGAGGAACAATAAATATTACTCATATCCAGACCACAGTAAGAATCTGGTACTAGTATTTTGCTCAGGTTCTAGTAGGTGAAGAGTTTAGCATAAGCCATACTGCAACAGATAGTATTTCTTTAATAGAACATTTAGATTTTCTGAAATGGGCTCTGGAATCAGTAAAATTCAAGTGGCTATATCGGAATGACATTAGTTAGAAATATGTTTGCCTGGTTTGTATTTTTGGCAGAGGAGAGCAGAGGGAAGAAAGAAGCAGTTTGTTTGTTTGTTTATTCAATCAAGCAGTTTGAGTGGTTTCAAGAGAGTTTTGAATGGCAGCCAGCACTTTGCAAATTACTATTATTATTATTATTGCTATTATTATTATTCTAAATTGAGTTACTTCTGAAGTGAATGCTACCATGCTTGTATTTTAAAAGGTGTATAATAGATGTTTTATTTCAGATCACAACAGCGCACTACTTGAGAATATAATCTCTTGAGAGATGTGTTTGTTTTGAGAGTGAAGTTGCATATAACTACAACATTTATTTTATACCATAAGTGTCTCTGTGTTGTGCACAATGGCTTTCCATACTAAAATTACAGATTTGACCCTCAGTGTTTATGCCATAATAAAAAGCAAGTCTGATATGAGAAACAGTATTTATCTAGTCAAACCTAAGACAGCTTCTCTGTAGCTTAACTTATGGTCAGAGCATTGCCACATATCCTGTAACAAGGATATTTTCTTATTTTGTTTACAGACTGGTGGAATAAAAGGAAAGAGGAGCAGGAAGCCACTTTAGGATGCTGAGAGAGATATTTAATTTATTTTTTATAATGCATTCTACTTGGCTCTGGCTACCTGTAGAAGTGGACAGCAGTTCCTAGGGTTCATATGTCAGCCCTGTAAAGCCATGCTGGCATGTAAATGTACTGTAAATGCCATGAAGGAGAGAGTTGGAAATGGTAGAAAGAGACTTGAAAGGAATAGAAGGAAAGAAAGGAAACAAAATTTTAAAAAATAAGAACATTAAATAATTGAAGAGAAGCATTATGTGAATATCTACTGATTTTATATAATGTCTAGTGGGGAGTTCCCATGGAAAATGTATAACAAAACAGTGGTATTGGGTGAATCCAGTGACGGGCAAAGTAAATTAGTAGCTACATAAAGCTCCTCTCTTAAACACTGTAGTGACTTGCATTAGTCATATAGCTGGATGAATTAGGAAGAAATAGAGATGATATGTGAGTATGAAAGTAAAAAAGGAATATTCAATGCCAGAATGAAGTGTACTTTGTGCTAAATGTCTGTAAAGGATATGAAATACAGGACAGTTGGCAGCTGAATAATGTAACAGAGCAGGAAGTACTGAAATAGCACACATTTCAGAGTCATAAATATGATTGAGATATGCTTAAAGTACCTTTTATAACACTTGTCTGCCTCTTTTTTTCTTAACAAAACATTATTCCTTTTGAAGAGATGAAAATGTTCATGAGAAAGTTCTATTTCCCTCAAGAATATAACTTTACAAGCACACAAAATCTCTCTTGTTTCTGGGAGTTTTTTACCTTTCCTATTTTGAGAATCAAGCTGACTGGAATTAGGAAAAACTTCCAAAATACAAAAGCAAAGGAATTCTTTTGTTTACTCAAAATCCACCTGGGAAGAATGTGCATGAAATTAAGTTTTGGTTTAGTTAAAAAGTTTTGGTTTTGTTTCAAATTTGAACTAGTTTGTTTCAGTCCTCCTCTGAGTAATTTTTTTTGGCTTCTTTGTCTAGTAAAAGAAGAGGAAAAGAAAATGACAAATTTTTCTCTAAGTGATATAGTATGCCTGTTGCAAAACATGTATTAGGGTTCTTGGAGGAAAAAAAAACAACAGAAGTAAGGAACATATATATCTTTAATTAACCCATGTAGACCATTCAGTATCAAAAAGAATCTCTGAAGTTAGAAGGACCAAAAGAACACAGTTTATATATGTATGTATGCATATAAGTTTGCATTTATGAAGTCACAGATTTTTAGATGTCAAATATTAGGCTATGCTTCTTCATTCAGTTACATTTTCCAGCTGCTTAGAGGAATCATCACTTATTTATGCAATGGTCGTTCATGGGAGCATGAGCCATGGACCATGGTCAGACTATGCAGGATGAATTATGGGTAGAAAAAAACGATGACTCGAGCATTGTTCTTAGACTTCAAAATTATTTATGCATATTGGCAGCTTTTTCTTAGAGAGCTGGAAATGTAATGTGATAATTTCTGGGATTAGTTTGCTGGAAATGAACCCAGACAGGCAGATTGCTGTGTCTTTGTAGCCTTTGACTGAAAAGGAATGAACTCAGCAGGTATAAGCACTGGCAAGGGTGTAGCTTTTCAGCTCGGACTAAAATCATCTAGTCTGACTGATACTGGGATTATTGTTAATCTTCTTATGAATTAATATTGGGAGATACAGCATTAGAAAGGGAGAATTGCTTCATAGAACAGTAAAACTCTTCAGTTTTCAGACTTTCTCAATGTGGAGACAGGCTAGTTCTTGGAATTTAAATTGGGATGCAAACTTACTTTTAAACATTCTGATCTGTGTGACTACAGGAAGAGCCTGCAATACCAAGTGCACGGAGACACTGTCATGACAGGAGGGGCTGAATTGACCACAGTCTCTAAATAACAAATGTATGCTCTAATTTTTCAGTACCTTCAGTGCTCTGCTTTCACTCAGCATCACAAAGAGTTTCTTCCAATGCAAACACGGGTTCCAGAGTTGAACAAGGGGGTCAACAGGCATCCTCAATATTTTTCTAAATGAGAAAATAAAGGTCAGTAGCAGCAAAAAAATAGCAGGAAAGCTTTGGCAGTGCTGCCTGATCTGTAAACTATTTAGAGAGATTGGTAAAAATGGAAGAAGATGTGAAAAGGCTTTAAGTATTTATAACAGCTTTTCCCAAGCTGCATTCTCAGTAGCACAAGGATGGGTTCTGTTTCTAGATGATAAGTGTGTGGGCAATGAGGATGAGGAGCAGCACAGAGCCAGCCAGCTGGCCAATATAGGGTTTTGGCTCATGGAGACAGTGACCCAGAATAATCTGTGGGAGAATAAGCTTCTCCATCCTTCTTGTCCACCCAGAGCTACGTGGCAGCTCAGAGGGAATAGCAGTTGTTCCTGTTGTGACTGTGGTGGCACCCAAAGCTGTTGGCTTGTCACTGCTGCCTGTAATCCCATTGTTTTAGTGCGAGACTGACAAAGTTTTTCTCAATAATGTTTTACTAATACAACTGAAAAAAATTGTCATCTATAAATAACTGATATGCCGAGAGATATCTGTGAAGTGGGGTTTCTATTGTCTACCTGAGCTTTTCATGGTGCTTGATCCACTCAAACCTGATCTCCTCCTGTGTGAAGTGCTGGTTTGAAAGGGGGTCTCCACCAAAAGTTGTTAGACATTGGTGTGTTCATTTTGCAGAACTCTTCCTATTTCGTCTGTGAGGTGTCTTCTCTGTACCATAAATTTATAGTAGATCTATAACTCCAAATTCAGCATATGTTTCCTCTAATTGTCAGAAGACAATTCCCCCTCCTCCACTATTTGTTGAAAAGCTAAAGAAAGAGAAGAGTCTTGGGGTTTGGTAATGAAGCACATGGTAGATGCTTCTCTTTGTTTCTTGCAGAAGGAGTTCAAGGACTGAGGGTGGCAAAGACTGATAGATATGGCATAAACACAGATAACAGGCAAGGAGAAAGCATCAGTTACAAAGGGCTGTGCTTTTTTTCATAACGTTTGTCACTAAATGCAAGAAACTTCATATTATTTATTAGCTTCCCTCCTCCCCTTTTTTTATTCTCCTTCTGAGGGAAAAAGACCTGTGATCTGATTATTTTCAGAAGCTGTTGCTTTGAAAAGGATGCTAAGAAGTCCCATGGGCTGCATTCTCATAGCAAGGGAGTTGTGTGTGCTAGGTGAAAGCTTGACACTAAAATCAAGGATTATTTCATTTCCTTAAGTTTAAAAAATACTTTTCCAGTGGAAGTTGACAGACTCAAAATGAAATAAATTAGTTACCTCTGGCAGTCTTGCAGTTCACCTTGGATGCATATGTGCACTCGGTAGTGTTTACCATTCTCTCTCCTGCCTTTCCTCCCTCCCTCCCTCCCTCCAGAGTTCTTCTCCAGCCTTCCTTTGCTGCTGACTTCAGACCTTGCAGTTCTCCAGCTTTGTTCCCTTTCAAGGACACTCTGACACAATAAAGATATTGGGCAATGTTTCTGTAGGGTAAATATTTTTTGTCTGGCTTCTTAGAAAGAAGAAAGCTCATAAGAGATGCATGGAAGTAATTGTTAAATTCAGAGAAAGCTGATCTGACTAATTTAGGGGATTGAAATGTTTAAATGGTGGAGGGGAAACAATGAAACCTGGTAGGTTTTCTGCCAGCAGCACATTACTTTGCCAGCTCTGGTACCCAGGTGCAGATGCCTGTTTCCAAGCTCCTGACCATTAGAGGCTGAATCACCAGAGTGGTGAGAGACAGAATCTGCAGTCAGTGGAGCTACAGCTGCAACACTGACAAAATTATCTCGCCAGCCATTGCAGGAAACTGCTTGGTTTTCATAAAAGAAAACCTTTTCCAGGTATCTCCTTAAAAACTGGCTTGGAGAAACTAAATCAGTATGTACAGTGAAAAAACAATACTTAGAACACTAATTAAATAATAATATAATACAAAAAGAGACATTCTTCTCCAGTATGTTCTAGTTCTGCAAATGCTGGGATATTCTTCTTCACTATTTTGCTCAAGCACAGAGGCCATATAGGAAGGTTGCTAAAGACTATGTGTGAGGAGGAAAGACCATAAAGAGACAGGCTCCTGTTTTAATTTCTTTTCATTCCTCAAGGGTTTTTAATTTCTTTGTCTGTTTATTTATTTTACATAGCACTCCCAATTGAGGATCCTTGAGGAGAAAGGGCTCACTAACTATGCTTATGTCTTCTGGCTTGCCTAAACTGCTTGGCTTTCAAATTTTTTAATAGAAAATGGACTTATTAAAAAAATATAGTTCAAATTGCCTTTAGCAATTAAGTTTCTTATCATTGACATAATTGACTTTATGTTTAATGGTGATGATCCTGATGGAGGAAGATGTGGATGGCACTGGATTCTGTGGCAGAAGGGAAGAGTGCAGGTGATTACTCCCTAGTTCACTTGTTTTTTACTTGATGATTTACAAGGTATGTAAATGAGCAGGCAACCACAGAAGGTACATTTAATGGCATCTTAATGCATCATGGAATTTATGACAGGGCATGAATAGCTTGTGCACTCAACTGTTGAAAGCAGATGCTGCTATAATTCTACTTAATACTTAGAAGAAAAATAAAGCATATTGTTATCTGTACAAATGTTTATGAAACATTAATAAGAATAACATGTACCATTCAATGCTGAACATATAATGGGAAATCCTATCTTATAAATATTTATAGGTGTGACATTTTGGTTCACTCTATATGTTGATTTCACATAGCACTTTGGTGATTTGCCATTGATTTTTTCCCATCTTAGTCACACTGGTACCCTAAAGAGAAAAGATAAGTCGAACCAAGTCATTCACATAAATATCTAATATAAAAGGTAATTTCAGTTAGGAAAAGACTTACACTTGCTTCTGTAGTTGATATTCTTCTGTACTCATCAGTTGAAACCAAGACTTTTACTTGTAATGCCAGTTTTCTGCTTTTGTTATGAGAGGAATTAGTGAGCTTCATTAAATATGATGACATGTGTATAGAGATTCCAGATTGGTTTGTGATGGTGCAGTTTGTACAGGTAATTGAAATGTTTGAAATAGTTGTTGACTGTTATCGTTCTAGGTTTTTCTAAGGAGTAAAGAATATTAACAACAAAAGTCTTTATCGCCTTTTCTGTACATATTTGATTCACTGGTTGCAAAAATTATAGCCTTTCTTTGCCTTTTCACTAGAATGACAAGGCTTTCAGTCACTCAGTCAATTTGTTTTCTTTAGGGTGACAGCCTTTGAATCTGCACCTCTCTAACATTTTTGACAATGACACCTAGCAGCCAAGAAAATGTTACTATAACTTTTTGAGCCTAAAAGGAAGAGTCAAGCTTTAATTCTCCCAATTTTAAATCTTTCTTAATCACTAAGTATAGCTTTCTATTTAGGGTCTGGTGTTTCATAATATCTTGAAATTGAGAAAAAATATTAAGCTTCTGATAAAAATTGCAGCCACATCTTTATTTTATATTAAGAATTTACTATTGGAAAGCTTTTAGTCTAAATATTAAACTTTAGAAACATTTAAGTGGTCCAGTGAAGTTTGATGTAGCAGAAGTTGTGGTATTTATGGACATGTGATAGGTTGACTTAGGAGGAAGAAACTCAGAAGAGGTTCTTCCTAAGGGAATTTCCTCTGTGGGGGTGGGGATACCTACAACAGCCAATTAGAGAAAGTTAGTTCGCTCCGTGCACACACATTTTGAAGGAGGTAATCCGGAACTGGGGCTCTTTGTCTTTCTGGTGGCTGAGCAGGTAACATCAACCCGAGCTTCCCCCTTCCCCATGCGGGGGGGGGGGGGGAGGCTCGGAGGCCGCTTGGGCCCCGTTTGCCAACGAGGGGGACCCGATGGCCGGGGGGAGGAAAAGTTGTGTGATAAGACCTTCACGGCTTCTTCCTCCACCGGCCTGCGGCTCTGGCGTGGGGGGAAGGCTGACTCTTTATGCTGCCGGCCGGGCCGGGCCTGCCCCGGTGGCCATGAGCAGTGTGGGGCTGCAGCCCAGCCCCAGAAAGGCCGATTAACACCTCAGCCGCCCCCCCAGCATGGCCTGAGCCTGGCCCAACTTTGGTAGTTGTGTTAAACTTTAACTCTTTAGTGTTCAGATAAGATTTGCAAAGCCTCCAGCCTTTCCTTTGAATATGAAAGGGAATGAGAAGATTTCTGAAGTCAGTGATGTAAGAGCTAAGTTTTTTTAAGATGGAAGGAGAATGAGAAGATGCTGAAATGGCTGAAAATCTTTTTGGGAAATTGTAGGAATGAACTGATGTACTGAATATTCCTATAAACCATGGAAAGAGACATGGGGGGATGGAAATGTTCCTTTTTAGGAGATGATTTGACTAAAAAACACCAGTGTTGAGAATTTCTGCCCTGAGAAAAAGAAGGGGATTTCAGTTTTCTGAAGATGAAGCCTGAGCAGAGAGAAAGGAGACAGAGAGAATCTTTGCTGTCGAACATTTCATTCTTAAAAGTAATACCCTATGGAACAGACATGACCCACATCTACAACTTTGGGACGGCTGTAGAGTTGGGAGGAGCGTCACGGTTGCAGATTCCCGGGCGGATGCAAATCGTGAAAGATAAAACCACAAGAGAACTTTTTTCCCTTCTTGTGGGAAACATCCCTACAACTTCAACAAGAAGAGGCTTCTCTCTTCAGAAGTGAACAGAGAAAGACTAAATTGGGCACTGACCGAAGTATTTGTTATATGTTTGTTTTGTTGTTATGAAGATTGGGAGAGGGAGGGACGGAGCGATCTGGAAAATCTTATTCTGAATTGTTTTGGTTTTTTTTCCCTTTCCCCCCACCTTTCGTTTGTGTAGTTAATAAATTTTCTTCTATATTTTTTTTTCAAGTTTAAGCCTGCCTTGCTCTTTTGCTCCTGGTTCTGTCTCACAACAGAAAGAAATAAGTTTATTTAAATTGGCAACTCAAACCTAAGACATTAATTTGGTGCATTGGCCGGGAAACTCAAAATTAAACCAAGACAGGACTTGAAATGAATCACAACAAAACAATCTAAGGATTGAATGAATGTTTTACCACAAAGCCTTTGAGAGACATCTCCAGTGATCCTTAGGACACTTGGGCGTGGTGAAAATTCTAGTGGAGTGTCTTGCAGTAAGATCTGCTGGGATCCATTCTAAACGTTATAAATCTTGATGATTTGAACTGTTTGAAAGCTGGGGTTTTCTCTCCTTGGAAATGTCTGAACTTCTGGTGAAAAATCAAAACTTAGTGTTTTGCTATTAATCCTTAATATTTGCTTTTGTTATTGATGTCGTGGCATCTCAGAGGATTCTTATTTTATTGCCTAATAACTCCATTTATCTGTATCATTTATGCTCCCCAATTTACCTGCTCCAGAAGACATCATTGTTTTTCCTTAAAAGACTGAAGGCATAATGTCTGTAACTGCTGTGAAAAGATGCAGTGACATGTCTAAATAATAAAAAAAAGAAAATATTTCCCAGATATTTTTAACGGAAAATGTGCAAAGCAGACACTTGAATTTAGTTGAACTGGCACTTTCTTGTGGAGCTTGTTTTTGTGGAAAAATATATAGGTGCTTCTGCTGGCAGCATCCCTGCCACACTCCTGGTTGGAAAGGGGAAGGCTCAGACTGCATAACTAATGTAAGTAAATAATCTTTTCTTTATATAAAGAATTAAGCCAGGAAGGAAATGAAGCCTATGTTTTCTTCCTGTCAGTGTAGAGGTGAAACTACAAACATACAGAGTTTTCCTTGTCTACTTAGTTCAGTGGAAATGCCACTAAAATTGAAAGTTACACGCAGCACTATGATACATAAGCTCTCTGCCTTTAAATGTCGTTTCCTTATGGAATCTACACAGTTTTGACAAAAAGGAATACTGACTTAATAGTACTTTAGAACAAAATTTATTTCAGAATGGACAGACTTTTGCACTTTTAACTATAATTTATAACTTGGTGTGTTGTAGATTTTTCAAAGGTAAAATTAGGCACACTCCAAACACACAGCAAAGAAACCCTTAAAAAAAAAAAAAAAAAGCAGCTGGGTCATATTTTGTACATCTGTCCAAACAGTATTTTTTTACTAGTTTCTTAACTGATTTAATGTTAAATTATTTTTTGCCACAAGGTGTGTGAAGATGCCCTAAACACAAATAACTCCATGTTAGTGACAAAACAGCATATAACAGAAATTAGGATTTAGGGCTCAGAGGTCATTTGAGAGATTAGGGGAATTTTCCTAAGATATTTTCTTCTTTGCTTGTAAAGATTCCATTCTCTGATTTCACTCTGATTTCATGAGGCCCAGCTCTGATATGAGGGTCTTTTGAACCACTTTTTGAATCAGTCTACCTCTGAGAAAATCTGACATTTTTTTCTCTCTCTCTTCCCCCCCCCATTATTCTTCTCTTTTACCTCTTTCTCACCTTTTTTCCTGGTGGGGGATGGAAGGAGGGACAAGGCAAAGTGGGTAGTTAGTTTGCTATAGCCATAATAATGTGAGAGCTCGATTAAATTTAATTAAATAAGTTTAATGACCAAAATGTTAATGCTGTACCAGTTTAATATTAAGTTCAAAACTTAATGGGATTATTTTTTCTAATTAATTCTATAAGCCTTTCATCTGCTTGAATATGCGGTCAATTGGGCAAATAATCTTGATTACAGAACCCCCTTGAAAATGAAAAATATCTACCAGTAGTTGCGGACACTGTGCTGAGTTTCAGTAGAGTTCTTGAAAGTAGGATCTGACTTATTCTCACAAAGAGTTTGAATGATTTAGCAAGGAGGAGAAAAGCATTGTATCATATGCTCTTTGTGGGGGTTGTGTGTGTGTGTGTGTAATAAGAGAAATTCAATTACTTGGTGAGATAGTCAGTTTACCATTATATAGAGTCCAAAACAAAGAACTCCACTTTGCAAGAAAGGAATAATAAAGCCCAAAGCAACATTCACTCTCAAATAATTATTGTTCTCATTAGCTCTTACTGAATTCTGCAAATGGTATTAACATGCTGATATAGTAATGCTGTGAAAATATTCCATTAGTGGGATATACCTGCTAAGAAAATTAACGCATTCTTGCTGCTAGGTAGACCATTATAATTTCTGTAACTTTCCTGTTAATTCTTTTTTTAAGTGCAGTTAAATATTAAAATATTTATTAATTATTTAATAAGGTACAAATTTTTTTAGCACTGTGTGCGCTTTTTTCTATTTGACTTGTGTGGTTAAAATCAGGCTGCATTTCTTCATTTAGAAGATATTTGAAAATCGAACTTCTAAATTTACTGTGGGGGTCCCAGCAGACACAGAAATACTGAGAGAGAGAGAGAGGTGTTCAAGGTGTTCTGCTATACTCCTCAGAGTATTTTCATATGGGATGTCCAAGAACCAGAGGAGAAGGGCAGCACTGAACCAGGAAGCCATGGGACAGGAGAGGCACCTGGCAGACAGGTCACGCTATAAACAGAAATACAAACGAAAAGCTCCCCCATCTCTGATGGCTCAGGGTTGGATTTGGTTCAGGTCACTCAGCTTCTGTGCTCTTCTATCTCATCAGTGTCAGTAAAGGATATCTCACACTTCTGACACAGTTATTTGCCTGCTAGCACTGTCATTTTTCTTTTATAATTATACATTTTTGCCTTTTTTTTTTTTGGCATATGTGCACATTATATAGTGTGAGCAGCAACTGACTCAAGCCACTTTTCTATGTATGGAGTATATGCTGGTTTAGAACTGGTGTATTTGAAAAGTCATAATTAGAACAAAACAGCTTTTTTGTGTGGAGTTCAATTTGCTCATTCTTACATTTTTTATTAGTCTAATCTGCATAAGTATCTTAGTCCTTCACAAGAAAACAAATGGCTTGTAATGGCTATTATGCCAGTTTGATTTTTAGATAGCATTTAAGTTTTGAAAAATTATCTAATATTTATCTAGGTCTAGGAGCATCTTACTTGTCTTTCAAATACCTCTACGAGCCAGAAAATATATACTTTAGTATTATCAGGACACCCCTATTCATCCCCAATCATTCAAGGTCTTGAAGAGACTACAGGTTTCCTCTTGTCCACCATGTAGAGTTGAGTATAATTTTATGATATGTTAGAGCTACAAAATTGGGTTAGAAATCTTCACAGAACAGGCTGTAAGCTTTTTATAAATCTGAAGGTTTTCTGCTTCCGTTCAGATAAAGAAAGCTAATGTGGCAACAACCCCTGAGGTGAAATATTACAGCTTTAACTTCCAAAGCTATGCTTTGAACTGCAGCATTTAGATTCAAAAGGTTCTGGGTTTATGGTGTTTCTGTAGCCCTAAACCAAACCAGCAAGTTGTGCATCTGCATATGCACATATACTGACAGAACACTGGAAACAGGAAAACTGTTCAACCCACGTTGTATCTGCAGAAAAATTTCTGATCCAGCTGGATCTTGTTTAGAGCAAGATTTTAACTAGTTATTTATCAGATTATATTTGATTTTTAATTACAGTGCAAGTGGACTTGAAAAAAAGGTGAAGTATGAAAATATGTTCACAATATGGATATGCTTCTATCAGGCAAAATATTATCAACCTTGGGTAACAGAACTTTGATCACCTTGGTCACTTGGTTGAAATGAGAAAATTTTTTAGATTTTTGTTTTGTTTTACTTTTTTGTTGTTTTTCTCCTCTTAATATTGGTACATCAGATTCTTGTATTGAGAGCACTACATTATTTTCAAGTAACTCAGTAAGTAGAATTTAGCACACTGAAGTTTCTGTCAGGTTCCTCCCTATTCGCTTCCTGTAACCGGTAGACAAAATGAATAAAATAGTTACTTCTGTGAACTTTTTTTCTAATTTTTCTGAAGGCTTATGCCTTAAATAGAATTTACTAACATTTCTCAAGTTGTTTCAGTTATAATATAAGATAGTATTCAAGTAAGATGTGCATTGTACCGTAAGGTTAGAAAATAGTTTAAGAAAGAAAGGAAAAAGAGATGAAGGTTCTTTTACTCTTGAATTTTTATTTGCATCACCAAAGTGCCAGCATATCCTTTTTCAGCTGTTCCAAGTCAGATCCAAATGCTTAGGACAACAACAGAATCCAAACTCTTCCAAGGGCTATGAATTTTAGTGCAAATGGGAAATATATGTAATGGACTTGGCTCCAAGGGAGCTGTAAAAATCTCTTTTATGAGACAAAGCTGGTGTTGATCTGTCTTTGTCTAAAACTTCAGTAGCAGACTACAGTCTACTGGCTTCAGTCAAATAGCTGCATCTGGGGAAGCAAGAGCATATTGTCAGCTTGAGGGAAGAGGTTTTAGCTGTTTGCTTGCTATTAGGAGGAGATATATAGCTAAACCAGAAGCACCTCCAGTTTAAATGAACTTCTGAAAATAATCTCAGAATATTAGAAACTTTTTTCAGATGCCTTTCTCTGATCAGTTATTTCCATTTATAATGTCACTCATGGAAGTGGGAAGCTGGCCATACCATTTGTAAGGGAGCAGCTAGATTACAAATGTTCAGCTTTCATCTATCTTTAGAAAATTCCTCAGAGCATAAAAAAATGTCTTTGGCAGATAAAAAGTAAGAGCCAGTGCATGAAATTTTAATCCAAAGGGGACTTGTGAGATCATCTGGTTTGATTATCTGCATGATACAGTCCAGAAAAAATCACCTAGTTATTTGGATTTTTGAAAGAGTCATGCAAAAAAGATAGAAAGTGATCTTAGAAACTACACAGATTTGACAGCATCTAGGTAAACACATTTACCTGCTAAAAGTCATACAACTTAGGAGAAAAAGATATGCCTGGAGCTGTGTAACTTGAATCTATCTAAAATATATTGGGGTTTTTTGCTAAAGATTGCCTTACAGAAAAATACTGGGTCTTGATCTGAATTTATCATTTCGTCATCAATTCCTTGGGTAATTTGTTGCATTGCTTGGTCTTCTCTCATTAAAAGCCTTTGCATAATTTCCAGCAGGGTACTGGGATGGGGACAGGCATGGGAATGATGCCAATTTCGGTTTGAATCCACTTCCATCAATTCATTGTAAATAAGACAAAGAAGGGCAATGGCTACAACCTATTGGATAATCCTGGTCTGTAACCATTGAAGCATGTGAGAAAAAGACTTTTATTCCCATTCTACTATCTGGGTGATTTTTATTTTTTTATATGTAGCACCACTTAGAGGAGGTCTTGAATCAAGGAGCCTCTAAATTAAATTATGATTTAGGCTAAATAGATCTATGCAGTCTTGCACACTGTATTAAAGTTCAATTTTATTTTACATATGTAAAGTATATGTAAAGTATATGCGTACATATGGTAGATATATGCCCACACACACTCATATATATGTTTTTAAGGAATAGTTTAGTAGTTGCATGAAGAGGAGGTGGCTGCATCCTTTCTAGCCTCCTAGGAAACGAGGAATAGTCATTGAGGAAGCCACAAGTACTCTGGCACCTGAAAAGTTTCAACATAAAAATCGAAGATGTCCAGGTTTATACAGGTCTAGATGATACTCGACAGTGGAATTTGAAAAGCAGCTTTATTATTAGGGTATCACAGTGGGACTTGGGCTGGATTTAGGCAACCATGTCCTTTATGTAGCTGTAGACTCTGGATAAATTTATACAGCTCCGGGTGGGGAATTTAAGTGAAAAATTCATGTGGTTTTTAATAATAAGACAGAAGAAGGGATAAGGCACATGGTTTATAGTATACCTATGAGCTAAGAATCTTTGAAAGAGCTCTGAGGTCTTTTTAAAACTATCTACTGTCACTATTTCTTCAGATGGGATTATTACATGTATATGTGTAGTGAGATTTCTCTATATGCATTTGTGTATAGTTATTTGATATAAACTCATGAATCTGTGCACGGATGCATGAGCAGATACAGAACAATACTGAGCCAGTACTAAGAAATTGCTTTTCCTAAAAATTGACCCCTACATGTTCCAATTTTAATACAGTAAGGACCTAATTCAAACTTATATCTGTCAATGGGAAGATTCTCATTGGCTTAAACTGGCTTTTAATTAGACTCCCAAATGCCTGGGGAAGAAGTGCTTTAATTTGGTAAAGAAATTTCAGCATCAAGGACTCACCTAACCACTGGAATTTTATCTTCATTCAGACTCATTACATCGTTCAGTCATTAGTAATCACAGTGCAAAATACTTGAAATTGTGGCAATACCATGTAAAATGGTATCACATGGGTCTGTGTCTAGTCCAAAGTGTGAGAGCAAGACTTTTTCTTTTGGATGGGTTTGGCTCCCGTCACAAGACACAGCGAGCAGTTTTATTGTGCTGTTTGTCAGAGGGTGATGAATTGCTGTTACTAAACAGGTGAACTGTGACATGCTGGAAATGAATGTGGGGAGGAGCAATGCACATCTCAAATTACATGCTCTATTATGTAGATTACAGGTGGTAGGTGGTGAGTCCTACAAAATGGATGGGTTGGTTAAAATAGTTCTTTGTAATGCACATCAAGAAGAATCATGAGTAAACCTGGGTGCTCTAGGTTTCCAGGGGATGCTTATGATAATTGCTTTCTCTAAAGTTAAAGAAGAAAAATCGGACTGAAAGTATCTGAATGTAAATAATTACTTCCTACCTTCAGTTTGCTGGAGAGGAGAAGGAAATACATGGCAGGTTTTTTGGCTAGTATTTTATTCCCATTAGCAAACTGGGAAGTTTTATTCTACACTGCATAAACAATCCAAAACAATTTCACACAAAGCAGGTTTAACAGATACAAGTAATCTAAAACTGTGTATCTAAGTACTTTTATGTCTGTGGAGGTGAGTGCACAAATATTTATCATTGAATTGGTGACCTTTTAAAAGCAGAATCTTTAAAAACATTCTGAAGATGTCCTGAAGAGATTATGCAAGACTTTTTGTCAGTAGGAAAATAGAAGTTTCTTTAAGAGAAATCCACTTTGTCTCTTTTGCTATTATTTCTTTCACAGTGTATTTGCTTTTATTTATTAAAAAGCTGACCTATTAGAGAGCTTCATGGGATGAGTATCTCACTAATTTGTGGTCTCAAGAGGGGTTGGAAGCTCAGAGAGCTTATTTCAACTTGCTTCAGTTGAACCCTTATAATATCAGAAGTTCAGTCTTAATTAGTAGATAATAATCGTGAGTAGCTGTCCACTCAGTACAAGGAATAGTGAAAGTTCTGGGAAACGAGATTAAACGTTTCTAAAAATGAAACAATGTTAGCATGTGTTTAGTTAAACTAGAAGCTTGTTCTACCTGCTTCGATGTGTAAATCCTCTGAGTTTTGCAATTTGTACTTATATTTTTCCAGATCGGTAATAAAATTTTTCAGGCTTTATGCATAAAATTAATGAAATTTTCACACAGGGAATATTTGAAGGCCTTTCAAGCTATGCTAAGTAAAATTGTGCCCCGTGAATGGGCTCTGCCAATGAACTGTGGTTGTGCAACAGCCACAAAGAGCAGACAATTCACACTGGAGGCAGACCAGCCAGACTACCTGAGGAAGTGTCGGCATTCCTATGTGAAAGGTGCAGAGCATAGCTCATATAATTTTCTTTAGGGTGACACTTCACTATCAAGCCTGCAGAACACCAAATGCTGTAGTAGACCTGTTCAGCCATTAGTTAGCTAAATTCTGCTGTTATTTTACTTGTGCAAATTGAAAAAAAGTCAGGATAAAACACAGCAGTAGTCTCAATTTACAATGAATGAGGTATATCATGGACAAAACCGATATTTTCAGTAGATAAATTCAGTAAGCAAACATAATGTAAAAGTAATTCAGATATTTCAGTGCTGATTAAACCACACATACAGGAAGATGAGTGTTATAGCAGGCAGATTGTTCTCTGGCTCAATTCAAATATTCAAATGGTCAATAAACAGAGTTGTCTAATTTGGATTCTGCACAAAGTATCAGAGACAACACCAAATTATTTGTTCAGTTGCAACAGAAAACATAGAATACAAATATTGTATTGCTGTGTGTCTCTAAATGAAAAAAAATATTACTGAAAATATTTGGTGACTTGTTCCTTCAGAATCTTCTACAGAGGTGAAATGGTATTTTCCTCATGAAATTACTTTTATCTGGGGAACGTCTGTGAAGAAACTTATGCATTTCAGTTCAGAATTTAATCATTTTGACTGGAAAAAAAATGTAGTAGTAAATATGAAGTGATAGAATATGTCATAACTTTTCTTTCAAGCAATTTTGACATAGTCCGCGGCAATAAAAATATTTTGAACTGTCACAAAACTTTGTTTCTTGACTTCTCAGTCAGAAAAATCTGCACACTGGAAACGAACTTCTATGGGGTCTCAGTGTCAAAACTGGAGGAGGCAGTCTGAATTATGCCTTGAGAATGATGGAAGCTGACTCAGCTCAATTGAATTTTATAACAGAAGAAGCCTAACCAGAGGAGAAAAGCAGGCATCTAGCTGGGAAGCTGGGAATTGAAGTTTTATGTGGTGAGAGGAGAGCTCCAAACAGTGACCTTTTTGCTCTGAGGTCATGCTGTAGTTTTTGATTACTGGGTGGCTGGCTGCCTTTTGCCAGTCCTACAGTCCTTCTTACAGGCCTGGTTAAAATAACTCTGTTATGGATGATCTTTCATGTGTATCTTTGACTTCTGTCTTATGATAAAGTAGGCAAATGAAAAGTTAAAAAAAAAGAAAAGGAAGAAATAAAAATAAGTTCTCTGGAAGCTGAGGAACTTAGTGAAGACCAACAGATTGAGGTGATCCTTCGCCTCTACTCTGCTTGGTGGAACAGCATCTGAAGTGCTGAGTCCAGTTCTGGACACCTCAGCACTAGAGGGACATGGAGCTCCTGGAGCAGGTCCAGTGGAGGCCACAGGGGTGATGGGGGGTCTGGACCATCTCTTACAAGGAAAGGCTGAGGGAGCTGGGCCTGTTCAGCTAGGAGAAGAGAAGACAGAAGGGATCTTACCAATGAATACATGGGTGAATCTCAAGAGGATGGGGCCAGACTCTTCTTAGTGGTGCCCAGGACAAGAGACAATCAGCACAAACTGAAACACAGGAAGCTCCATCTGAATATGAGGAATAATGCCTTAACTTCAAGGCTAACAGAGCACTGGAAAAAGCTGCCCAGAGAGATTGTGGAGTGCCCTTCTCTGGAAATATTCAAAGCCCAAAGACACAATCCTGTGCTACCTGTTGTAGCTGAACCTGTTTTAGCAGTAGTGTTGGACTAGAGGATCTCCAGAGGCCCCTTCCAAGCCCAGCTATTCGGTGAGAATATGTGAAATGTTTTTGTATGTAATTGTGAGGGAGTGAAATTCAGCTCTTACTGAAAGCAACAGTGACATTAATCTAAAAATCTTATTGATCAATGTACAGACCTAGAAATCAAGATTGGGTTGCATATTCTAACCTGAAAATACCCAGCATAGCAGCACCTGCTATAAATGATGAAGCAATAATATTCACTTCTTCTCTCTGAGAAGCATGTCCTAATTTAAGAGCTTGGTGTGCAGCTATTCATCCTCATACTTGGATAAAAAAAATATGTGTGCTAAATTTGGTATGGGATTTAAAAAAATGAGTACTAAAAAAAAAAAGAGGAAAGAAACTGTTGGTCTGTGAATAGCAAGGAGTGCTGGCATATTATGGAGGTGATAATATTCTTAGTAGACAGTGCTTACCTTTGGTTTTCTGAATAAGCCCTGATATACTGGTATTACCAGGTAAATCCTGCTTAGGCTTGCAGATGCTTGAAAATTTTCTGTTTCCTGCCAGCTGGAAAGGAATTTCATTGTTTTCTTGTATCTGAAGACCTCACTTACTCCTTGTTTTATAAGAACTCAGTAGCAATGCTGGTGAATTTATGCAGATGAAGTGAGAATTACTGTCATATGAGCATGAATGGAGGGAATTTCATGGACTCTGCCATTTCCTCTCTCAAATTAAAGCTTCTTAACAGGCATTAGGACCTTGGACAAAGACTCCTGCCTCTGCAGAATTGTTCTCTCTTTGTATCATCTTTGCAAGATGGGAGCTGAGAGCACCTTGGGATGTTGGAGCAGAGTGGGACTGCTCTGAAGTGCTCTTTTTTTGGTTTCGGAAACTTCCCAAGCACCTTTAAAAGATGTGACAAAGTAGCCTGAGAAAATGGTAGTACTTATGGCAGTAGATTTCTGGTTTTCTTGATAGAAAAAGAAAACACTTCTATCTTTATTTGGTTTTACAGATATTTCCTATTTTGTAGAACCAATATAAGAAATTGTAGGTTAGACAAGTTAACTTTCTCTGGAGAGCAAGAAATCATCATTGTATATATTTTAAAAAGCTATATGCTTCAGTCATTTTGGAAGTACGTTTTGATGGCACCCTACGAAAAAACTTGAGTGAAGGTCAAGTTTAAGCACTAGAGACATCTGAAACAAGCAGGGGAATTTGAGAGATGTAAAAGAATGAGGAGGAGAAAAAGCCAGTCCAGTCACTGCAAGACAGTTGTAGAGACTCTCTGAGTATGATGTGCCAAATTAAAACAGTTGTGTGAGTGTAGCCAGCTCCTGTGCTGGTCTTAAGTTTGTTGAATGACACTGCTTCAATTTCACTAGTTTATACTATGGAGAAAAAAGGGAGGGATTTGTAGGATAAGTATGCCGGTGTGTCTAAGTATGCAGAGTCATCAGTGAACGTGAGGATATAGGGGAACAGTTGTTTTCTGCCATTTTAAATGGTTTTAAAAGTTCACAGGTGGCGTTTATCCAAGCAAAATAAATTTCATTGGATATTCTTTGATTCGGTTCAGATGATTATGAGATTGAGACGTGGATGACAAATTGGTAGTTTTAGGGATTTAGGGTTTTCCCTGTTAAAATGGGGGTCTTCTCCCCTTGCTTTTTCCCCAGGTTTTTCTTTCTTTCTTCTTCTTTTTTTTTTTTTTTTTTATCTGTTTCTGTTCGAAAAACCCTTTGAAAGGGTAACCACTTTGCTTAGAATTGGTTAACCTTTTCCACAGTGCCGCAGCAGGGAGAGGTTGTCTTTTGTTTCAAAATCTCCTCATGAAGGAAGAAAATAAAACCAACCAAAACCTGCAAAAAAAAAAAAAAGAAGCACAGCATTATTGCTGATTCACAACAGCCATGGCAGCAGCAAAAGCCAAAGGATTTTTGCTAAATCCAGTAAAGAAACCATTT
The DNA here is from genome assembly GCA_037013685.1 of Acridotheres tristis. NCBI lineage: Eukaryota > Metazoa > Chordata > Aves > Passeriformes > Sturnidae > Acridotheres > Acridotheres tristis. The sequence goes on along the minus strand of CM072888.1, from coordinate 21,082,698 downwards.
GCCAAGTGATACTGGCTCATTTTGTGTTCAGGCTGCTGAGCACAGGTGCCTTTGACAAGGTGTACAATGTCCTTTATTTGACCCTTACTTGATGTTAGAGAAATCTGCTTGGTTTTCCTTAATCCCTGAATTTCTCCTTGCAGTGAAAAATAGAAATAAATAATTAAAAAATAGAAGATTAATTAAAAAAAGAAAAAGCAAAGAAAAGCTGAATGAAACCTAATTTCATCTTTTTCAGCTCTTTAGTTTGTTTTGAGCTCCTTAAAAAACCCTCCTTCTGTTCAGGATGAGTCCACACAGTATTATCTTCCTGGTGGTAGTGTAGGAGGAAGTAGCATTTTTAAAAGGACAATCTGTCCTTGCTGAAAAGAAAGATTATAAACAGAGCTGTATATGAATGACTGAACAGGGCAAAAAATAAGAAAGTAAAATGGCAGATTTTCTTATGATCTTTTATTTTGTCCTCTGAAACTGTTTACTTATTTCATCTTTACAGAGTGCAGTATTTTGACAGCCAAGAGCTAATTTGCAATTTTCTCTCTGAATTCTAGTTTCAAATACATTTTCCCTGCCCCGCCCCTTACATTGAAATAAACTAAATCTCAAGCTGACAAATTTTACTACATGCAGGCACTGCAGCTTCTCTCTGATTTAATGGATTTTGGACCAAATGACAAAAAAAATCTGGCATAACAAAGAAATGGTGTATACAAGAATGCTCCATGTAAGACACTTTGGAGTAATGGATTTGATGTATAGCCATAACCTGTTAACACTAAATATTTTTCTAATAAAATTTTCAATAGAGGAAAGTATAAAAAACCTGTAAAAGCTAGGCTGCAGCCTAAATAAAACTGTATTTTCTTTGGCAGATATTGAAATTAAGGATATGTAGGCAAAAGAAGCTAGGCTTGCCTTACACAATTTTTCTTCCAAAAGAAAACATTTAGGTAGGAATTGCCATTGTTTTTCTTATCGATTGGTAAAATTACATGAAAGTTTCATTGTCATTCGCTCCCTTTGGTACCCTTTAGTTTGTTCTAGTAGTTAAGACTGTACTGTTACTAACATTACTTTCCTAATTTGTTTTGCTTTAAGTTACTTATGCAAGTAAACATTTCATGAAGTCTATTTTTTTTCCTCAGAAACAGATGTTAGGATAAATCAAACAGTGTATATCTCTGCATGAATACAGTTGCAAGTTGTTTGGCTGTGCACTTTGCAGGCATTATTTAGTGCTTTGTCATGGAAATATGGACAATATCTCAGCTAGACTTCATTGTCACATTTTTTTGCTTTGTGTGGGTCTTGGGATGAACATCACTGTTTAGTGACTAAAGTGGTGTTAATATTAGTTAAGAAATCCATTATTTCACCTGGCTGCACACTTGAATTTCCCAGTAATATCTGGAGATTTTTTTAGCCTCTGTGTGCTTTAGTTTTCTCTTTGATGACTTCTGGCCACTTATATAAATGACAAAATGTGGAAGAGGGAAGCCTTGTACCAAACGACTTTGACATTCAATAGAAAAAGAGAAGTTTTGGTTCTGATTTCTGAATGCTGTAAAGGTTTAGTTTTCATTCCATGGGATGAAAAGAAATAAAAAAATCAGAAACTCAGAAAATGTTAAGAGATACTATTGGGGGAAGCTAGCATGCCCCAAACCATTTTGAAGTGATATTGCACAGAGTAAATTATTTTATGTACAGATAACTAAAATCAAAATATTATAGTACTGGAATGGAAAGACATATGTAGATGGTTGTCAGAAAATAGAAAGATACTGCTGTAGCTGCTATATCTTGCCTTGCTGAGTACCTTTGTGAGGGAAACTGAAAATATAGGACTGAGATTGCAGATAAATAATTTCTCATATTTTTCAGAGGACACATTTCCCTAATAAGGATCATTCACAGAGATCCTCTTCCTGTCACACTTTTATTTCTAATCACAGAGAGTATAGGGTTGGTTTATAAACAGAAATGTGAAGTCTATCAAGACAAGCTTACAAAATTCTGAATAGTCTTCACGCTGTCCATATAAGACAACTCTCTTGCATAAGTAGGCATTTTGCTTGCCAACTGACTTGAATTTTATAGGTATTTTTACAAGGAAAAATAAACCACTTCTTGCAGTTATGTCAGGGCCAAACTTGAAATGTTATTTTAAAATTCTGGCCACTCTGATCTGATTGATAGCATTTCCTGAGTTTTTTTGGCTTGTAATTTTTCGTGCTGTCTTGCTCAGGAAAAACATGTATATGCCATATGATGTACGTGCAAATTATTTTCTGGATCTCTCACGTTACAAATATCTGGATAACAAAATTATGTGGTGTCCATGTGTAAGGGTCGGTCCGAAGTTCCCCTCGATTTTGCCTCCCGACCGTCACAAGGACCTCGAGGACCCCCACCCAGGCTGACTCCGAACAATGGTTTACTGGCCGGGCCAGGTGGATGCTCGTGACTGTGTGCTGGTGTATTGTGCTCACTGGACTGTGCTGTTGTGGTACCAACCAGAGGTTGTGTTGTATCAACTGAGGACTGCTTGTCCGTATCTGTGTCCTGCAGCACCACACAATGGTCCATAAATCTTCCCACCTCTTGGCCAGAGGCCACTCGCTTTGGAGGACTATAAAGAGCGACCCTCTGGGAAAGACCTTTTGAGATCTCTCCACTGATGAAGACCCCCTGGAGAAGACCCCTGAGATCTCCCCACGGACGAAGACTCGTCCATCGGATGACCCGTGAGGATGCCCGTCTCGTCTGTTGGTAACTATTTTCCCATCCCTTCCTTTCCTTCCCCTTTCCCTGTACTTTGTTTCCTATACCTCTCCCCTTTACCGTGACTGAATTGTTGGCATTTGATGAAATGCATTGCTGTTGTTGAATAAACTGATTTTTTTTGCTGTTGAATAAACTGATTTTGTCCCCTGCATTTTGCCTGTTTGCACCTTTAAGATCAAAAGAACCATCACGACCCCCGCTCTGCATTAATAGCGGATCGTGACACCATGTAAATGGACTGTGGATATCAGCTCACACTGTACCTGCCTGTGTCAGACTAGCACAAGTGCTCAGGCAGTAGGACACAGGGGTGCTGCATCTCTCTTGGCCTGTCCCTTTGCACAAAAGTCAGTTCAGTCGCTTTCTTCTTACTCTTGGTTCTCAGCTGTTTGTACATGACCACTGGCATGTCTTGGAGTGATGTCTGGAGGAGTTGTGAACTCTGAAGCACCATTCTTTTTTATTCTTTCTCACCAGAAATGCAAATTTGCCCCAGGATGTTTTTTAGCTTTCATGTAAAGGAATGGATTGTAAGGTCGTTTGACTTTGTAGTATTTTATGTGTATTTTTATGTCTCTAAAGGGCATGGAGTAAGGATATTCCTAACCAGATGAACAGTGGTCCTGCGCAGTGTAACACCAGTTCAGCACCACGGAGAGTTCTCCCAGTGCTTGCTTCCTGGGGGTGGTTTTGGTATAGTTAGACCTTATTATCAATTTTGTGACTCTAGTGGCTGTACTTCAAATTTTCCATCTTTGAGCAGGATATTTTCTTGAGGCATCACACTACCAGTTTTCATCATGATGTTGTGGTGTGTAGAATATTGCTGCCAGTAGAGAGAATTAATTCAGTTAGCTTTCAGTTGGACTTCTCCACCTCTAAAATCTCATTAATGATTATCCCCCTTGGATATTGTTCTATGGCTCTGGAATGTCTTTCATGCTCTGTGTTGTGCTCTCTGGGATGGCTGTTTGCTGCTTCAGTTCTTTCATAGGCACTTTGCAGCCTGCCCCAGTTCTGGCTGTACAGCTTTCCATTTCATCAACCTTCCTGAATAGATGCTCATATTTGTTACCAGCAAAAGGTAATGTTTGTTGGGTTTTTGTGGCTTTTTCCAACAGGGCAGTGCTTGTTGAGCTTGTGGGCTGAGGGTTCTGCTGAAACACACCACGTTTGGTTACTGGTGACCATGCAGGGAAGAAGTTCCTGCTACCATTTTGCTCTGAGGTTTCTGGAATCTGTAGTGTACTTGTCCCTCACCACTTCACTCTGTCTTGCCTTTTTGTGCTATTTATGCAGCAGCAATGGCTGCTTGGAGATCCACTGAAGTGCAACCACTTCTGCTGCCAGTCCTCTGCATTTCCTTATAAATTACCACCCCCTGCTGTGATCTGTTGGCTGCCATCAGAATTTAATACAAAGACTGGTACAAAATAAGACTTTTTAATGTCACCCTGTGGAATTATTCTGGAGGAAAACCAGTGTTTGTGGAACTTTAATCACTTGTGAGACACCTTTGAAGCAGATATGCTCCAGTGGTCCCTATTCTCACCTTTTTGATGTTAATGTTAAACAGCAAAAATGTTATGGAAATTAATAGTGGTTTTGGATTTCCAAGAGTGTCATTGGTAGCAAGTTATTCTTCACTTGATTTAGTACTATTATTTGTGAATATTTAATATAAGATCAAAATTAGTCCTTTGTATCCTTATAAAAAGTTTGAGGAATTTATGGATGGGTATAATCTGTGCCCTTCAGTCAGGCTGTAATGAAAGAAGAATTCACTTCACTTCTGGAGCTGTTCCAAAAATGTGATTTTTTTTTTTTCTTTTGAATTTAGGCTGTGATCTTGCAGTTGGTGAGATTCTACCCTGGTTGGAGGTAGCTCTGTTGTTTCTCATGTCATAAGAAAAAAAAAGGCAAAGCCTAAACCCAGGCCTATAGTTTAACAGAAAGCATAATTATTAAAAAAAAAAAAATTTAAATTAACATATAACTAAAAAGAGATTTCCTATGCTGTACAGCTCAAGAGCAGTTATTCCTAAATGTTATTCCTAAATGACAGTTTTGCCTTACCGTGATTGACAGAAGTAAATTTTGTTGTCAGAAAACACCAAAGTTGCTCGAGAGTAGGCTTCAGTTTTAAAAAATGAAATTATGAAATATAGGCAGTTTTGGTCTTGATTTATCAGTATTTGAAGAGGATAAGGAAAAATATAAAATTATTTACCTTAAGTTTTGCCAGGATTTATTTGGATCTTGCCAGGTGTTTTTGTTTAGCTCCAGCCAGAAACGAATCCCTGCACAGCTGCATGCTCACTTCTGCCTTGTTGGGAAAGGGGAGAGAACCAGAAGAGAAACAGTGAGAAAACTCATGGATTGAGATGGATTGGCATGTTTATAGGAAAAGGAAAATCTCTGCATACGAGCAAAGAAAACAGGGACTTCATTCACTGCTTCCCATGCCAACCCCAGGACAGCAGGGTTCTGTCACTCAAAACAGCGACTTGGGAAGACAAACTGAACATTCTCCCTTTTCTTCCTTCTTCCCCCAGATTTATATGTTGTCAGCTGTCCTGGCTGTCTTCCCCCCAACCCAGCCCTGTCACTGGTGGGGTGGGATAAGGAGTAGAAAAGACCTTGAGACTCTGTGCAAGTGCTGCTCAGCAATAAGGAAAACATCCCTGTGTTACCAACACTGTTCCCAGCACAAATCCCAAACACAGCCCCATATCAGATACTGTGAAGAAAATGAACCATCCCAGTATCCCATCAGTATCTTTTGATACTTGCTTTGGATCCAATCAGAGGAGACTTTTTGGACCTCTTTTTACGGCATTTCATTCTGGCACGCTCTCTGCTCTTTATTGGGATGCCATGTTCCCAATATGGGGGCTGCCTTCCTTTGCCTGTGAATGCTCCCTGGAATGCTCCCATGTCACTATCATGTGTCTGTCTGGTTAGGAAGGGTCATCTTCATTTCAGCTCCTCTGCAGTGAGCTCTGCCAGGAAGGAAATCAGGGGAGAGATGGTCACCCCACAGCCAAGTTCTGTGAAATAGATGCAAACATGGAAATGGCAGGGTGAGTACAATCATGTACTGGACACAGCCATTAATAATAATAAAATGTGCAAACTTTTATCTGTGTCATTTTCAGTTTCTTGATAAACAGTATTTTAAGCTTGAAAATGAAAACATAATTTAGCATTGCCAATACAAATAATGTACCTTTTGTATACTTTAGGACTGAAACTTTCAAGTATGATACTAGAAGTCTATTACAAAACTTTTCCTTGGTGTGTGTTGTAGCCCGATGCTTTTCTATCAGTAAATAACTCTTTGCATAAAAAGGCTTCTTATAACAATTAGAATGTTTTGTATATGATTATCATAAAAAAAAACTTTGGTGTCTTCCTGTAAAAGGATTTGTGTTTCTATGACCAGAATATAGAATACTGTCTATGAAATCCAGACTAAAAAAGAAAGGATACAAAATATTATTTGTTTACTTCCACCTGCCTGTGTTTTTGTTTTATTGCCAGTTTCAAATAGCATATTGAGGGTTGGTTTTGGTTTTTGTTTTTTTCAGAATTTTGACAGTAGGAGTTTCAAAAACCGGTTATCCCGCAATTTTCAAATACTATTTTTTCCGTTGCTTTTAAGGATTATGCTAGTAAGATCATGCATTCAGACATATTTGTTTTCAAATCCATGTTTTCCTCCTAGTTCTTCAATATTTAAATATTTTCAATATTTAAATACTTTAAATATTTTCAGTATTTAAATACCTTTTTGTTATAACCAAAGAAAAGCTGAAAAAAATATTTGCAACCAGTCAGCCACAGTTTTATACGTTTAGTTTTAGGATTCCAGGAGATTAGAATTATATGGGAAATTTCACCTAGATTTGCAAATTACTTCTTCAGAAAGCACAAATTTAGGAAAAGGCAAAGTGCTTAATTTAAGCCAATTTCCAATGAAATGTCTAAGATGTTTCAAAATCACTTTCTAGTTACTAAAATGTAACTTCAAAAGCGTTGAGAGTCCAAATAAGAATTTAAATACTTGAGTTTGGACTCCACAAAAAATATTTAATTAAATGCCATAAAAACGAAAAATGTTTCTTTTTAAAAATAAAAAAACTATCATGTTTAATTTCAGCCATTATACAAAATTCTCTTTCCAAATAACTTTTATTCTTTATTGCCAATTGTTATAGATATTTGCTTTCATTCTTATTAATTATTTAAAAAAATAATTATAGGGAACAGTAATTGGTATCCACCAGAGGCAGAGACCACTGGTTGATTTCAAGTCCTAGAAAGCTTGTTAAAATGAAAAAAAAATATTTAAAAAAAGAACTTAAAGGAAAGTGTTTTGCATGTTGCACAGTGATATTCAGATGAAATAATTAAGAGGGCGAAAAGTTTTGTATATCACCATAATCTTTGAAGCCAAATCCAAGCCCATTTATTACATTGATAGAGTATCTTTTTGAGAAGCTGAAGAATCACTGAGAACGTGCCCTAGGACATAATCTGGTCAGTGATGAGGAAGCAGATAGGACATGTATGCTGTGAAGCTTGTACAATTCAGTCTGCACCCCACCATTCCTGTTACTTGTCTCCCAATAAATCTATGGGAAGGTGATAATAATGTCCACTGCTATAGCTGCACATCAGTAAATTGTAATTGCTTTAGTTTTTATGATTTCTCTGTCAGAAAACGCTGCAGGAAAGTCTGAATGATCTCTAATTTATAAGTGGACTCCTATTAAGCAGAGAGTTTATAGGCATGTGACAGACGATTACAGCAGTGGAGAAGCTGCATCTTACAGCCCCTAATGTCCAAGGAGCTATTACCAATGACAGCCCGAGCATATGCCTGGGTGGTTTGGAAGTTGTGGTACATGTGGAACATCTATGGAGGCAGCTCCCTTTGCCACGGGTTCCTCTCAGGCAGTAGAAGCCAAATACTTATTTCCTGCTGCTAAAATGAGATCAGGTCATAATGATGTGACATTCGCTGTTTCAATAATAATGCCAAACATTCCCTGACTGAAACATAAAATGAACTATCCTAATGCTGCTTCAGTTACTGTAGAACACGCTTCCTGGTGTGCTGTGTTTAGGATGGGTAAGATCTTGCTAGCACTGCTCATACTAAGACGTACATTTACTCCAATAAGCGGGATAAGACTGTTGAAATATATCTGGCGGTAAAACTTAATGTCAACATCCCCCCACTTAAATGATAGAGGTCTTATAAAGTATGATGATGCATAAAAAAAAACCCAAACACAATCAAGCCAAAAATTATGTACCTTCGTTTTCTAGATTATTACAATAATAACTGAGGGATAGAAGCAACTCCTTTTCCTCCAGGAGGACAGTTGTTCAAGGAGTATACTTTTAGGAATGGATTACCAGATTGGTATCCTAAAGGGAATAAAGGCATTTCTCTGACATCCTTAAGGCAGGTCCCTAAGCTCTAGACAAGTGGGATTTCTCAAGCACCTATACATTTAGTATTTCCTAGTAGCTAGTCCTAGGTAACCATGCACATATTTTCAATGATTTTTTATGCAGTGTAATAGATTTTTAACCCTAGAGATCAGGCTGTTTTTCACTTTTAGAAACTTCCTGAGTCTCTCACTGTACCCAGTCTGTAGGCAGAGAAAATATCTCTCCCTATCACCTGTACAATGCATGAATATTTTCCCTGTCTATCTCTCTCTTACAAGCTCACAAATTAAATTTTAATTATGAATCTGCATCAGGCATTGAATCAAAATGCTAGCTAATAAACCACAGACAACAGCAATAATCCTCCCTGCCTGACAATCCTTGGTCCCCTGTGGACAATTGGGCCATTTATTACTCCACTAGTCTAAACAATTGTGCTCTAATAGCTGGATTGAAACATTGCCTCATAACTGAAGGTGCTTGCTTTCTCTACTGTCTGCAAGTCATTCAGCTCAAGGTGATGTCAAACTTCCTAGCTGGAGTACAGAAATGTGAAAAATGTCAGGGAACTTGCTGTGTGCTGCATGAGGTGCTGAGCAGAAATGAGACCTTAGTATCATGTTGTGCAAAATCGACATTAACACTGAAAGCAATTAGGGCCCAAGAAACAGGGACAAGTTGCTTTGTATTAATTTTTAGTGCACACCTGGTATAGATTTTTTTCGTGTGTGTGTGCAATTTTACCCTGTTCCTCCTCACCTCTTCCACCACTCTGTTTACCTCCTGAAATTCTGGGGGATAAATCCAGAGGAATTGTGGTAAGGAGAGATTGTTTGAATATTACTGGTGCAGAGATATGATTGAACTGGAGAAAGAGAGGCTTAGTGGACCAGGATCTGATCTTCACCAGGATGACAGGAAAAAAAGAGCAGCTGCTGATTTCATTGGAGCTATTCTGTGCTGCTACCAATGTACAGAGGAAGCAGAATAAAGCCTAGTCACAATGGTAGGATCTTAATTTCTAAGGCACTACTTGTATTTCCAAATTTTCCTCTGGATATAAATGGTGAAGATAAAGTGGGCCAGAAATATTAAATAACGCCGTTTGCAAGAAACTGCTTTTAGGATTCACCTGAGCACTGATAAGCTAAATATATAATAGAAAAGGAGGGGAAAAAAACCCCCAAAATAGCTTAGAGAAGCAGGATCCAGTGAAAATTGGTTTGAGAATGAGCTAGAATAAACTTTTCACCTTTGGTTTTTCACTTTTTCCCCAGGCCTATCCTGCCAAGACAAGAATCTTCATAGTCTGTCCCTTTTGCACACTATTTGCCAGGGCAAGCTTGCTGCTGAGTCCATGAAGGCTAGTTCAAAGTCTTGTGCAAGGATGCTGCTCTGAATCTGAGGGGGCTGCAAACAACCGGAGGAAATAAAAACATTGCAAAAGCAGACTCACTTAAAATCAAATGCAACAGCACTTTCTAGATGCTTTCTCAGTTAGTACTGCCCTGATGCTCCAACACCCTCAGCAAAACAGTCATCCACTTCCCAAAATCTGTCCCTAAGTACATATGCTGCATTCTCTCCCTCATCTCCTCTACTCTCAGCCTTTTTGTGTCTCAAGGAATAGGCAAGTCAGGATCCAGGGTGCTTTGGTCTACACCTACCCAGAAAAACATCAAATTATTTAGTATTTAGGTTTTAAGTTCCTGCTGCCCCCTGTCATTACTGTAACATTGTTTTTATTTTAGGTATATTTCCCAGATGATAACATAAAGTACTCCTTGGAGAAGAGGTTCAATAAGTAACTAATGGTCAAGTTCATTAGGAACTGTGCTTGTGAACACTTTGTAGAAGAAAGCTTCAGGTTTTTTCCATAGGCCTTGACCAGAGCAAATGCACCCTGTGAGTTAAATTTGTGACTTAATTTGAAGTTGCATTGTGTTCTATCACTATCAATCCATTCCCTCACTTTTTCATTTTCCATGTTTCTGAGAGATTTATGTGAAAAAAGGTTTATTCTCCATTAATGCAAAAAATACAAACATAATAAATGTTCTCTTCTGCTGGATTTCATGGACTTTGTCATGAATATGTCATAACTTATTTAAATTCTTCATCTGTATTTCTAGCATGTAGTTAATGTCAGCCTGGGAAGCATTCCCTTAATAGTTTCTGGGATCAAAGAGTTGATCTGTTTCTCAGAAGACTCAAGTTCTAATGAAATTAAAATTTCTCTCTTTTTCACTTTTTGGTACTGAAATCACAGAAACATAGTAATTTTTTTTTTTTTTTTAGGAGGAAGAAAATGGGTAGAAAGCCAGCCAGGTCTCTGTGAGTAAGAATAGGGCTCCATGATGAACCAAGCCACTTAAAGTAGGCTTTTTCAAGAGGCTTGTGAAAAAATTTTCAAATAGGAGCCTTGAATTGACTTTATTTTCCTGATAGTTACTGTGCTTTCCAGATTAAAAGATGTTTTCTTTTATTGAAATCCAAAAGTGCCAAACATTGAACTTGCTTTTTAAGACATACATCAAGAGAGAAAATATTTCAGTGCAATGACATGACCTGACATTTTAAAGTAGATAACAAATGACACCATGTCAATGCCACCAATTTATTATTCCCTCTCTTGTACCTCTGTGTTGCAGTGGGATATCACATTCGTTTTCATCATGGGCATGCGTTAAACAAATTTTACCAGAAAAGCATTTAAAACTCCCTTAGCTGTTTCCCATTTCTTGACCTTACAGCCATCCCACTGTAACATATAAAGACAAAGGCTGTGTTAAATTTTTCATTATTTTATCCAATTTCTGATCCAATTACATGAGGGTCTTCCATCACTAACATGAATGTATATGCTATAATGGCAGCTGCTGCACATTAATCAGGCTTTTTTTTTTTTTATTCAGTGGACACTGGTGCTAAATCATCTCCCTGAAAATAATGGGACAAGAAAGAGATGCAAATGAATAAGGAGGAAACTCCTTTTTGAGCAATTAGAGCAAGAGTGGGTGGCCTTCCAATCAAAGCCCCAAAGACCTGGAAATGCAGTAGGTTGTTTTATATCTTTTGTTTTCACCTAATTAAAAAAGAATAGATGCTTCTTCTTGTGGCTTTACTTTTCACTACTTCTTACAAGCCTACATGAAGAATTTGAACGGTAGTTGGCTGCTAATCTTAATTCTTTCAACTGAATGTGTCACTCAGCTGAAAATGCCTGGTACTATTAAGGGTGATTTCTGGACATGTTACAGAAAGAAGATTTCTACTGGGATGAGAGTCTCTCTCACCGGAGGTTGGGGTGCTATTTTGGTTAATGTGCAGTTTTATGGGCAAAGGAGGTGCTGGCTTTCACATGGGAAACACACAATAGTTTCTACATTTTATATTTCATTGAATTGTGAGAAAATGATCCCCAATGTGTTTTCTCACTGGTAAGGGACCTGGTCTGGAACTCAGATCAAGAATATGCTTATGATCAGCACTGATAGGCATAAACACTGCAGAAACTGGAGCTTTGAGATTTTCCTACGTTTTCAGAGTCAGATCTAGGGGTGTCTTACATGGAGGAACACAAAGAGCACAGTGTAAAACTGGGTTATGAAGACCCTTGAACTTGCAGCAAAGCCTAGTATTAGAGGAGGTCTACATGTTTTCTTAGGTTTTGGTATAGTTGCCTAGAAATTTAAAAGGTCAGGATTAGTTTGAACAACTTTATAGCTTCAGGAATATAAATGTTTTCTGAGTTTTACATTATTTGGAGAGGGTTGTTTACAGAGATGTCGAATGTTGTCTTGTCTTTCCCCTTTGATGGTTCATGAATTGAAATTAACACTATTTTAGAGTTAGATTTGTGGTGGTTAAGAAGTCTTATGTGTCCAGCATGGGCTCAAGAAATCTTTTAATACAAAAAATTATACTAAATATCAGGACTACCAAGCTTCCTTGTGGGTTTGATTTTTGCTTTTTTTTTTTCCCCTTCTTTTTTTTTTTTCCTTTGATTCTTTTTTTTTTTTTTTTGGTTGGCTTTTATTCCCTGATATTAATTTAGCATAAAGCCTGACATAGGAAGGAATACAATTTTCATTGAAAAATGTGTGTGTCTCAAAATTGTTGCATACATATTTAAAACCTTTTTCATATTAATGGAAAAAATTATGTGGACATGGCATACAGCAGAAAATAGGTGTGGGGACTTTGTCTGGTTTTCAGCCTTGGGAGGGCTTGTGCTTATATTTTTTACATTTGGAAATACTCAAGGAGGTCTTTAATGATAGACATTAAAGCCATCAGACATTTGAATTCACTGAAATCAGTACTAGATTTTTAAGAAATAAAATCATTTGGAATTCATGTTTAAATTGTGGAGTTTTATTCATTTACGGATCAGACATTTCCAGTGGTTAAGACTATCATGGCATTTAAAATGCAATATATAATTTCTGTTATTTCTTCTGCATAATTAGACACCTTGACTGTCACAGTAAATGCAGAAATTTTAAATTTATGGTGTACTCGATTTCAATCAGCTGTGTCACACCACAGCTATATTACATTGCAGCACAAATAAGTATATACGCAATATGGCAGCTTACAGTTAAACTACAAATTATAACCATGCATTTTAAATAAAATAAAATATAAAATCAAGCAATCAGAATGAAAAGTAGAACTATGATTTTTTTTTTTTTCTGAAAATGAAATCCAGGGTTATTAACTCGAGGGTGGCTTTTCCTCAGGGGCAGCATGGCCCATTTTCACCAGAATTTTGAAGATCTTCCTACAGTGTTTCATTGTTATCTTGCCTCGAAGATGACAAGTAGAGGTATAATATCACAATACAGGTGACTGCAAACCTCCTGCATTTTGTTGCAACACCTAAGCTACAACATGTAAAAGTTTCTTTCAGTATGTAAGAGGCTGCCAGGACATAACTCTATACTTTTAAGTAGCAGAATTCTCCTGCTGTGCTGCACTTATGCCAGGGCCCTCAGTGGGGTTTTTGTTGGCTAGTCCTAGCTTCAATATCTGTGGGGCAGTTTGGGTCAAGTGCAAGACACAGCTCGAAGGAGGGATTTACAATTGCATTCTCAAAGAAATGATCATTTGCTGTGGTTGTTGCTGTTGTTGTCCAGTGTATAGCAACCATATATTTTTTTGTGTTTTAATATTGTCTGGATAGGAAGAAAACAAGAGCATATATTCCTTAATACCATCCCTATAACCCTTTAGACATGGTTCCTATGACATTCTGTGACTTAAGCATCATTTCAAGAAGGCTTTTTTTTCTGGATTCTACTGAAACAGATGTTATTTTTGAATAAGGAAAAAATAAGGGCGTTTCTTAACGCTGTCTCTGTAAAATAGGAAAAAACAGCTTGATCACTTTTAGGCTGGCATGATGATGTGACAACAATCAGGAGAGAGGGTTCAAGTATGGCGTACAGCATCAGATTGATGTAACCTTTTAGAAGTGACCAGGGGTGACTGGCTGGTTTAGACTGGTTTAAGAGAATTAATATTTAAAATCTAAGTAATCTGTGTCTCTCATTCCTTCAGTTTTGTCAGTTTAGAAAAAATGGTACTGGGTGATAGCAGTGTGATGTGTTTAGTGGGAGGTATACTGAGTGAAAGGGTTAAAAGACTCCACAGCAATATTGCAAAAAATAACACAAGGATACATATAAAAAAAGAATGAGTTGTCTTACAAAAAAATAACATTTCTCTAGCTCTGCCATCCTTAGTGTACCGGGAACTAATATCTGTGATACAGATATAATACAGTATATGAGTTTCCCCATTTAGCTAAGCCTTCTACAGAAGTAAATGTCCCTAGTGCAGCTTAGCCTGACCTGCTGAGGATAAGAATGAGTGATTGAGATAAATAACTCTTGCTTCTTTCTGAGTAACAACTTTCTGGCAGTCTTGGTAAGAATGCAGTCACAAATGTGCAGTTTAGGACTTCTCATCACAGAACTGAAATTAAAAGATTAGATGAGATTCAGGAGAAGACAGCTAAAATGCAGATAAACCAACATGCAATTATGTCTGGTGTTAGAGACAAATGTGTGGTGGGGGTGATAAAAGAGCACTAGGAAATGCAGTGGAAACTTGCACAATAAATGCGGTATTTTGTAGTAATTAAACTTTTATACATTTTGTCAGAGAGAGACTTTCTGTCTTCAGTAGGCTTTGACTTCAGAATTATTTAATCAAAAATAGGCAGGAAGTATATACCTGTAACATAAGTACCTTTACAAAAGAGCATAAGGAGGACTTGTTTAATAATAGTGGCAGAACTAGGAGTAGAAGCTTCAAGAACAATAAAAGGAATAAGAAAGATAATTCTTGTTTCTTTTAATAATTGGTAAAACAGAATAGCAAGTCAAAATAGAAATCGTTGCAAATATAAGAACTTTTCCTGAAGGCCATTCCCTTCAGGCAGGATACTGTGCTTAGCACTGGTGTCAATCCAGGTTCATTTGGCTGAAGCCTGGAGTTATCCTGACTGGTAATGGGAAGCAAAATCTGTCCTGAGGAGACCTGTTCTGCAGAATAGTCAGGATATCAGCTGCATAGTGGGAACTCAGCAGTTTTGTTATGGAAACTTCTAAAACAGCCAAGGCAAAATCCCTTAGCACGATCTCAGCATGAAGGAGAAATCATGGTGGGATACAAAAGTCTGAAATCACTTCAGGGCCCTGGTTTTGATGTCCTCTTTAATCTCACCTTTTTTGTGAACTGTGCCTATGTTCTGTTTAACAAACCCACTTTGTGCTTTTTTTCTGTCCTCACATTTAATCTTATCAGGTTCCAACAACACTGCTTCACTTGTGGTGTTATCAGTTTTCCCAAAGCATTGTCACTGGAAATAGTTGCAGACCTACAGCTTCCAAATTCTCTGCATTCATATTTTATTATCCTATTAAAACGAATTTAGTTTCTGTCATAACAACATAGCCACTTTATAAAAGCAGTTAAAATTTCCAGAAGATAGGCTGAAATCAATGATTAGAACAGGAAAAAGTCAATAGAGTTTATATGATTAATAACACCATGTTAAACATGGCAACCTAGATAGGGAAATGAGGAGGCAAGATAATTTGAGACTTAGAAGCAGCACATCAAAACCTTGAAGTCCAGAGAGGGAGCATTCAGGGATCTGTTATCTCCTGTCAGGCCTGTAGATACTGAATTTTTTTTTGGTCAACTTTGGTGGCATTTATACTGGCATAAAATTTTATAAGGAAAAAATTCAGTGTCTGGTTTTTAGAGCTTAAAGGGAAAATACTCTAGCAGTCCCCTGTGCCATTTCTGAATGCAGGTCTACCACGTACAGTGCTCCAAATATTTGCAAGTGAGCTCACACGCATACAACTTGGGAGGGTGGGAGGTCACCCTTTCTGCAAAGCCTCTTATTGAGGGGATCTCGTTAATCCCTACAGCCTGGTTCAAACTAATTAGGAAGGATACAGACACTGTAAAGAGAAAAATAGACCGCCCGTCCTTGAGGAATCCCCAGGGATGTGGGAGTGGAGAGAGCTGTGCAATCACTGACTGCAAGGAAGGATCTGTCACAGACTGCACAGAACTCTGCTTCCAGCACCTTCTGGCTTACCTGATGAAAAGCCACGGCTCTCAGCTTTTAAAGGTGAACTGAAAGAGCAAAGCAAAAATTAAACCTAATTAAGCACCCGTTTCTGTGCTGAGCTCTTCCTCTGAAAAGGCAATGTGTAACAGGAGAAGAGAAGGGGACATGATAAGCAGCTTATTTGAAAATATTTTTATATCCAGAGACTCTGGGTTTTGCTTGCTTCCCTAACAGGTCATCACTCAACAACATAAGAATGCTTTGGGGTTTTTTTTAATTGCAGTGATTATGAATGTAATTTTGACTTTTAGTTATTTTTTTATTAGATATACGTCTTCTTTTTTTCAGATAGAATGAGAAAAAGAGGCACAGCAGTTTATCTAGCCAGTTTTTGCCCCAAATTCTTTTGAGCAGAGCAGGCTTGACCCACATTTTCAAAAAGAAAGGACAGTTTCACGAACCTTGCATAAATCTTTGAGGGAAGAGATGTTTTCCACAGTTCTCAAGTTCTTGAGATGCCGTCTTGTCAAGAAAACTTAAAAAACCCTAATAGCTCAAAGCCACACCCCAATCTAAGAAAAAAATTAGATAAGAGAATATCTGCACTCTGTAGATCACACTAAGCATGGCTCTACAGAGCAGAGCAAAATATACAGTTTTTACAGGGCTATTTCTCTGCAAGCTTGAAATACCTACAAAAGTGGAGTTTCCACGGCCTGCCTGGGCAACCTGTGTCAGGTCATCCTGAAAGTGAGAGTTTCCCGCTGTTTAGAGAGAACCTCTGAAAGGAGGTAGATGCTCCATCCCTGGAAACATTTAAACATCCTGTGCTTCAGTTTGTGCCCATTGCCCCTAGTGCTGGCAATTCAAGAGGGTGTAATAGTCTACAGTGAACTAAGCAGAAGAAAACTCGTTTATCATTTTGTTTCAGGCACAAATACAAGCCTGTAGTACAAGGTAGTTCTTGGAAATATCTTTTCGTACAGTTCCAAGAAAAACCAATGTGAGTCCAGCAGTCAATGCTCAAACATCCTCAGCAGTGTCAGCCACTTGCAGCTGCAGTGCTTGGCACTGGACATGTCTCACACTGCAAAGATGTGAAATATTACCTTCAGTCCACTCAAAAATGATTTTTCTCCCTGAATTAAGCCTCCAAGTCCACAAATCTCAAGAGCAATTACCATGCAAATCTTTAATATTGGGCAGTGAGTAGGACCCATTTCTTTTAATTCCACTTTTAACCCTTTGCTGAGCTGCTGTTCTTTAAATGGTGGTTAATGGGTGTTATTGCCCCCTTTTTACTTTTTAAAATGCTTTCTTCACCGCTTTTTAATAAATTTTTTAAAATTAGCTTCTTCTCACTCAAATGGAAAAAGATAACTGTGTCACACTGATGTGGTGCTGACAGCCCTTATGATGGCACAGCCACATTGGAGAGGGCTGCTACCAGCTTCTGGCACTAGCTCTGGCCATGCTGTGTGTCTCTGTCACTGGGAACTGGGGACATAAGTGGCCCAGGACAGATGTCACCTGGCTGTCAGGGAGATGTGGGATGGACAGCCTTGACCTGGGGCTAGGAGAGTCCTGTACAGGCAGAAAGGGGCTCCTCAGGGTGTAAGGTGTCTGCTAGTTCTTGTTTCCCTGATTTTGACATTCTCAGCTCTGGACAGGGATCACATCATGGCATGCTCCTGTCCTCATCCTCCTCCACTCTCAGCCAGAGTGCATTGCAGCTTTCTACAAGGACTACTAAGGATTAAAAAACCACAGTCTGCACCATGTCATAGTCCTACAGGCAGCTGTGAGCAAAGAAAGCTCCACATCATCCACATCATCTGCCTTCTCTGCAGCCTGTCATTGTTTTATGAAACAAACAAAACCTCTCAACTAGAAGAGTGCATAGTTCAAATGAAATTGATATTTAAAATTTTCACCTTTGTGCAAAGAGTGGCCCAGCTTTCCAAGGCTCTTCAGTAGTGTATTAAATATTCTAGGTGGTTCAGCACTTTTCTGAAGATCAGGGTCTTTTTCTATGTAGCTGATGAGAAACATAAATTTGCTGGTCACCTTTGGAAATCTTGGTTGAAGCCTGAAAGACTTTAAAAAATTGTTATAATTTAAAATTTATTTTCTCCCTTTATAGATTTGTCCTTCCTTACGTTAGCATTTTCCTTAAGAGGGACTTTCAAGCACATGAACAAGGATGCATGGGGGATCATGCAGGTCACCACAGCAGGTTACAGGTATAAATTTCCTCTGAACCACCTTGAGCTGCACTGTACATTGGCATCTCCACTGCTCTAATCTCAGTATTCTGGTGAATATGACAAATTGCTATCCTAACCCCCAGCTGATATAATTTTCACAACTCCTTTAAAATCTCTGCCGTTATATCAGTCTGTGTTGTTTGGACCATAAGGACTTGTGAGTAAGTTATCCAGTAACACTCTCAGAAGTTGTCTTTTAGTCAGCAGTCTGTAGGATCTAATTATCACACGAGCACAGATCATTTGATCAATGGTGCCATGTAGAAGCCAGTGAAACCAGTGTGCCACAGAGCAGCACGAACCAAAAGAACTGAAGACTAGTCTTGCAGAAAGAATGCCTTTCATTTGCAAAGCAGCACATGTCATCTAACAAAAGCTCAGACAGAGACAAGGAGTGGAAGAATATTTGATTTATACATTTTACATCTAGATGATAATGTAGAAAATGTGAGCTTTTAAGCGATTTTTTTTTCAAAATCTTACAAGTAATTATTCTGTGTTCTGCATAAGCAAATTCTTGAATATTATACAAAATGCCACTGCTTGTCTTAGCTGAAGTGTTGATGAAAAGCAAACGGAACAATGTGATTTGAAATCTGAAGTACAAACAGATGTTACTTTTGAATGAACTTCCATTGCTTAACCACTGGCTGTAGTTATTGCCATCTAAAGAGAGAGATGAAGCAACTTTGCATGCTGTGGATGTGGCTGTAAATTTTCAGTATGCAAATGAAATTGTAGATATTCCTTTAAAGGCAGTGCCTCTAAACACAATGGGTGGGCTCAATTTTTAAATGCAATTTGGCTGCATAGGACATTATACCAACTCTCCATGTTAAAAATAAAAACATAAGGTGGGATATACGCTTTAACACTGTTGTACTGTGGTTACCTGATATAACTATCCCAGAAAAAAAAAAAATCTTGCTCTGCACCTGCTTCCTTCTTAGCACATCTTGTACATGCCTGCACTGGGCAGGGCATTCTGGCAGTGGGACAAGCCTGGGATTGGGGCAAACCTGTGGTGGGTTGATATTGGCTTGAGCTAAGGACACAGGGAGATCACTTACCAGTTACCAGCATGGGTAAAACACTTGACTTGGGGAAAATGAAGCAATTTTTGTCAATCAAAGCAGAATATAATAATGAGAAGAAAACCCAAATATTACAAACATCTTCCATCATTCCTTCCTCCATCCAGAGCCAACTTATAGTCCCAATTCTCTACCTCTTCTCCCCTAGTGGTGCAGGGAAATGGAGAATGCAGGTTATGATCAGCTCATCACACATTGTTTCTGCTCCCCCCAAAGGTAGAGGAGTCCTTCCCCTGCTCCAACATGAGATCCCTCCCATATGAGACAGTTCTCCACAAACTTCCCATGAGCTACAGTTCATGAACTGCTCCAGTGTACGTCTTTTTCCAAGGGGTGCAATCTTTCAGGCACAGGCTGCCCAGCGTGGGTCCCCCTTGGGGTCACAAGTCCTGCCAGCAAACCTGCTCCAGCGTTGGCTTCTCTCTCCATGAGTCCACAGGTCCTGCCTACTCCAGTGTGGGCTTCCCACACGGTCACTCCTTCCTTTAGGCATTCTTACCCTGGTGTGGAGTTCTCCATGCTGTAGGGGAATCTCAGCTCCAGCACCTGGAGCACCTCTCCCCCCTCCTTCTACACTGACCTTGATGTATATATAGTTGCTCCTATCACATAGTCTCATTCCTCTCTTCTCTGGCTGCTTGTTTCTGTGCAATAACTTCTTTTTTTTCTTTTTAAATACATTATCCCAGAGGCACTGCCACTGCTGCTGATGGGCTTGGCCTCGACCAGTGGCAGATCCGTCTCGGAATCAGCTAGCATTGACTCTGCCACACACACTGAAGCTTTGAGCAGTTTCTCAGAGATGTTGTCCCTGTAGCCTCCTTGCTATCAGAAGTTCTGGGTTGCCACGCAAACTGAGTAAAAACCCTAATTTAGAGTGCAGAAGTTCATAATAAGAAGATGGAGTGGCGTAAAAGCTGCTGAAATGCCAAAGTCTTTGCTTAGAATAATTGTTTTCCAAAGGCTATTGCAGGCATATCTAAAACTTTAAATTATGCAGAGATGTGGGAGCTCTTAAAGATGACTTTAAGCTGACTTTTCCCCTTACTTAACTGCCCTTCTGCTGTGTCAGCAGATCTTGGATGCAATCAGTTATCTGACCTAAAGTACTTATTTGTAATTAGGTGTCAAAATAAAGTGATAATAACAGTCTAATTCCAATGGATCTGTCTACCTGAAATGCAAATCTCTCTCCATTTGAGTAATTAAGCTATGAAATCTAGAGTGCTCAAAGCTTTTGATGTTTTGAATTAATTAGCAATATGGAGAAAGATACTGCTCTCTGCAAGTACCAACAGCTGATTTGTAATAAAATCAATGTGTTTGGTTTTCTATTATTAACTAAGTTATATTATTCATTATTTGCCAGTATTTTGCCAGCTGCCAGCATTTGTAAAAATGTTTGTGTAGCCCAAATGCACTGAAAAGATGAGCACAAACTCTTCAAGTCATTAATTACCATTTACATGAATAGAACATGTAGGCATTGATCCTCATAGAGCCCTATCACGCAAGAAGCTGTACAAACCAAACCAAAATTGTTACAAGGTTGATGACAGGCAATACTGAAAAATGAACAAAGCAAATATTCAGTGGAGGATTTCAAATCCTCTATTTGTATTTTTATGGGATCGTATCAAAATGCTGCCTGTGCAGAATCACATGAAGACATACATGCACTCAGTGACTGTCAGGTAGCTTGCAAACTGTTGTATATTGTATTCCTGGGCCTGGGCACAAAGCATTTGAAGGAAACAGGCTGTTTTTCTTAATTGACATCAAAGTTGTAGACAGAATCTGCTGAGTACTGGGCACAGAGAAAGGGAGTAGAGGTGGTGGGTCTGGAGAGAGAGTGTGACATGAACAATAGAAAGTGTGGTGAACAATATACAGGAGAGGATTAACCCAGCTGCAGGACTGTGTTTCTTGTTGGCAGTTTTACATGTAAGTGTGTTGCATTACAAGATATTAATTTGTCCAGCCCAAGTGCTCTCTCTGTTGAGTTTTGTCAGGTGCCTCTGGCAAGGTGAGGATCTGTGAGCAGCCACATGCATTGGGAAATATTTAGAACTCTTTCCTTTTATGGCTTAACTAAAATTCAAACTCTTACCCTACAGGTCCTCTGTATATTTAAGGATTAATCTTTGAAAGATGTTTCTTCATACCATGGATTGGTCTGTGGTTACTGCGCTGCAAAGAGAGAGAAAGGACAGCAACACACACGGACCTCTTCAGGGAAAAAAGGCCAACTTTATAGTTCGGACCACCCGTATTTAAAGTGTGTTACGTGCAGCTAGGACAGGGCAGCAGTTCATTGGACAATTGGGAAAAACATCCTTGGGACAGTACCTCAGGATGTATCCCATGGGAAAGACACCAAGTGTTAATCTGTATTATGAATTCCACTCTGTTTTTCACCATGTTATCACCCTGGGAGACTTCCTCGCTAACTGAAGCTGTAGTCAGCTTGTCAGCCTGGGAATGGACCTGAGAGTCAGGAGAAATCGAGGCCTGAAAAGAATTTCCAAGCTGTAATTTCCTAGCTCTCTAAATGAGTGTGTCTACACTAGTCTGCTTAAAGCTTATAATTCTCATGTGGGAGTATAGGAACTGCTGTTTTAACCTCACACTGGCCACACTTTCATCTGGAGATTTCCTAAAGGATAGTCTGGAAAGATAACTGTCCTGGGAGCATGCATTTCTTGCTTGCATCTGCCTTGATTTAAAGTATTTGTTACTTGTGGAAGTAGGAGTATTCAATGTTTTATTGTTTTTTGTTATTCTGATTAATTTATAAAGAGCCTCTAATAATCACAGCCCATTATCAGTCTTCAGGCTAAGAGAGCAATACCAACTTTATAAATACTTCAACTCCTGCAAAGGCAGCATGTTGGTCATCATTGCTTGCTCTTTGTTTAATGTGTTCTTAAAATCCTGCAAAAAAATGGACCTTCCACATCTCTCTGGGGGGCCTGTCAGGTATTTAATTACCATTCCATTACATAAACTGAGGTTAATAGGCTTATGTAAAGGCTAAACTTTTACCTGAAGACTAAACTAACCACCAGGCACTGGAACAGGTTCTTCAGGGAAGTGGTCACAGTCCCAAGCCTGACAGAGTTCAAGAAGTGTGTGCCCAACACTCTCAGGCACATGGTGTGATTCTTGTGGTGTCCTCTAAGGGCCAGGAGCTGTACTTTGGTGATCCTTTCAGGATATTCTCTGATTCTACAACAATATTTGACAAGGTTACTGAAAAGTAAAAGCACAATTATTTTATCAGCACTGAAATTAAAAACCAATTTGAAAAGAGGTTTAGACGTATTCTGAGCTGTTTACTTGGTGTTTTGTAAACTAATTAATTTGAATGTTGATATTGCTATTTACCACTAGAAAGAAGTATGTTTAGATAGGGATTTGGACCAGTGAAACATGGCTCTGATCAATCACAACAAGGCTTAAATTTGTTTGTGAATAATACAAAATGAAGGAGTTTATAATCCTATTCATAAATGCTGGGAATGGATCAGATTTGAGTCACTTTTACAGCAATTTATGTACCTTTTTTATTTTGCACTTTTTGGTATTATTTTCTAAACAAAATCAGAAAATACCTGTTTTGCAGAGTTTCGTTACTGCGAATGGTATTTTAATTAGCAGTTTAGTGCAGAGATTCTGGGAATAGCATCTGCCCTTTTAGTATGGTTAGGCAGGGATGAGGGAGTATTTACACTACGGAGTTCACATACAGTCCTTATTCTGAGCATGAAAGATGGTTGATGGTGATGTCAGTGTGCTTAAATCAAACAGGTGTACAAATTCTTCAACATCTAATCTAATGGATCAAATTATTCTCTTACTATGAGTATTTAAATCCTGAAATGCCCTGACACATTTTTGACAACTGCACCCCGTGCACACAGCCTCACTGTGGGACACACATGGTGCCCACAGGGTTGAAGTAATTGTTACCTTTTGTAATTGCAGTGACACGGGTGGGAACAGAATAACAGGCTTGGAGATACTTCCCAGGATGACAGATAATGAGAAAAGTTTAGATGGAGATTTTCAGATGCCAAATAAATCACAATTCCTCAACTCCCTCCCCATTTCCTCAGTATCCCAGCATCAAGATATTCACAGGTTTTAGAGGTGGATTTCTTATGTTGTTTGTTTGTTTGTTTTTTAAATTAAAATTTCACATTCATACCTAAGCAAAGTATTTCACACCAGAAACAGTGATTCTGATTATTCCTGCAGGTGCAACATTAGTGCATAAAGTTTGGTATTTGCATACCCAGCTCCAGAGATACAGATGCAAATCAAGCTCAGTTTATTTGCACACGTTCAATTATCATACTTATTTCATTATTCTCCTTTAGTTCAGGACCAGGTGCTGTAAACACTATGGCATCTACAGTACTTACTCCTCTGGTGGTTTCTTCTAAGCTGAGTGTCTGGCTTGCTGGTATAAAAGCTTGGAGGTCACTGAGAGCCTAAAAGAATAAAACCAGTTTGAGAACTGCTGATGAGATACTGGAGGTAAATAAAGTCCTTTCATATTATATTTTACTGCCATCCAGGTGACATTTAGCTACTTTACTTTTGCAAAAAGTGAGTTTTTCTTTCCTATCCAAAACAAATACTGCTATCTCTGTCGTGGGTGAAGCTCTTGCACGTAGTCTGAGTTTATTTTCAGAGTTGTAAATCTATTGTTTAGATGAGTGGTGTATTAAAAGATACTAGGTGGCCTGTGAATCCTCAAAGTAAGGAGGAGGCACTTGAGAGGTTTTAAACTCCTGGATGATAAAGAAGAGGTATAAATAGTGGCTTGTAGCAGTATTAAAAAGCCTCACCTACATAGAAACTGGCACAATATTTACTGCAAGTAATAAATATTTGTAATTGTTATGTGGTGCTTTTCAAATGATATTTCATGTCTAGTTTTATTTTGAGTTATTTTTTACAACTTCAGTTCCTCATGAAAACAAGTTGTACAGCTTATGGTATTACTCCAGCAAAATGATTTCCATAAATAAAGCAAGAGGAAATAGAAAGGAACATATATAAAGATTAATGCATCAGACTTTTAAGCCTACACTGACTAACAATAATTTTTGAGACTTAAGTTATTGGGAAGGAAATCTCTCATATGGAAACAGGCAACAAATCCAAAACTACCTGAGCAGTATAGGCAATTTACTTTCCTTCCACTTAAAGAACTGTATTTTTATAGCCATTTTCCCGAGCTTATTGATTTTGTATGCAATTTTCTTCAGAGACAGAAAGCAGCTAGGTTTGGCACACACACAAATGGATACAGAACAGCAATTAATGCTTGTGCTGTTTGTCATCTGGTGAGTGCTGCTGTGGGGTTCCCTGCACAGGACAGGGAGTGTTCCCCTCCTGTGAAACTGCGTGGGGAGGTGACCACGCAGCTGTGTTCAATAAGAGAGGCATCTACAGAGACAGTAGTTACACAGTTAATATTTCCTTCTTTAAAAAGCGAATAGTCACAAGCAAGTGCAACTGGAAAGCAACACCTTGCCTTGTATAATTTCCAAATTAATTTCCACTGAGTCAAGAGTAGAGAAAATGTAGAGCAAATGTCAGAGAATGTAAAGTCAATTTTCTAATTAAAGGCAGTTAACAACCTTACCTTTAAGTCTTAGATCTGAGATATCTTAGATGCTGAGTTAAAAAAAACAGAGCCTACCAAAAAACGTAACATAGCCTAGATCCCAATTAACGTCTGTAGCTTGCAAGAACTAAAAACTATCAGTTTCTTTTAGAAATTTCCATTTCATTTCTTAATGCGGTAAAAATAACAAAGTTCATTAAGAATCAGGTTAAATCCACTTTAGACAGAAATGCATGAAGAATAAATTATGAATATATTATTATATCATCCTTGAATGATAAGTAATACCAGAGAACAAAACTACTGTAAAAGAAGATTTGATGTGTTTGGAAGGTATTGCCAGTTAATGAACTGATGCAGTTGTGTCACCTAAGGTGCATGTTATCAGTGCAGCAAATCTAGAAAAGGCTTTGCTACAAAGTCATTAGGTATGATGCAATCCATAAATTACTGAGATTCTCTTACTGTACCTAGAATGACAGATGTCAATGCTGTAGCTCTCCAGATTAGAAAACTCCAGATTAGAAAAAATTATATAATGACATCCAGTGCCAGAGCATGAGACACTAATGATCATTCTTTTTTGTTTTCCATCTAAAAAACATGTTCCATATAGCTGACAATCATCAAAACAAGCAAGAATCAAAACTGATATCTTAAACTTCCCATTATGAATAAGCTACGCACATTTTAAAACAGCAGTCTGGAAGTACTAGAGGCCAGGTGCAACCTTTCCACCTCCAGATCTACCTACTTTAAATTCTTTCTTGATTTCTACTGCCTTGCCATTTCCTCTGTCACTGCATGGTGATCCTTTTCAATGCGAAATAATTCAGCATGTTTATCTCACAGCCCAAAGAATCACAGTAGATTGGATAGGTACAGTTCCCACACCACATACCTTATTAACTTCAAATGAAACTAAAAAGGAAAATTGTGATTAGAAATCCTTACAAAAATGCCTTACACCACGGAGAATCAGGAAATTCAGCTATTCTCTGTGAATTGCAACACCGAAGGAATACATAAATTTAGAACTCATGGGAAAGATGCCTTGACATTCTCAGGAACCTGACTTCCCTTTTGTTCTTTTTTTCTGCCAGAGCCCAATCTCCTGTTATCTTTGGAACAAAGTACTGCATTTTTTCTGAAGGACTTCAGGAAGCCTTCATCTGTGGCTCACAGTTTGTAGAGCCTACGTTTACATTTCGCAGGTAAATGAATTACCATTTTCAAGCCCAGAACCTCAGTTCACGTTGCATTACAGCAAGCACATGCTCTGTACACTGTGTGGTTCCACTCACAGCTTTGGGCAGAGCGTGGCACTGCAGGGTGTCACTCGTGGGTGGCCGCACTCCTGCTCTGAGCCCCGAGCACGCTGCAGAACTGAGGCTCTAATGAAGCACGCCTGGTGCATACTCCTTCACAGGACGCCACTGCTTCCCTGGGAAGGACAGCTTTAAATTTTAAGACTTTCCTTTCCAATGAGTACAGCATTCCAAGGTCTAAGTTTTACAGCGCATCAGTACAAAGGCAAAGTGTGGGTAGCTCCTTCTGCTTGAACTGTCTCTAGGTGCCCTAAGGCTCTTCTCATTTATTCAAGGGTCTGTGCAGCCAGTTTTGCCTTCTTGTGCCCCTTCCACACACTCAGGAACCAACAGTTCCTGGGATGATTTAAATCTTTGTATTTGGAAGGTGACTCTTCTTGTGCCTGCACAGAATTGCCAAAGCAGCACTGGTGAGCAGCTCCATGGGACAGACAGAGCATGTGACAGCAAGGAGTGAGCACCACAGCTCAGAAGTTAGATATAAGAAGTTTTTAGTTTATAGTGGAGTCTGATAGAGAAAATAATTTTTCTGGTAGAGAAAAACATTCTTTGGTATGGTTAGAGAGACAATTCTCTTATGGCTCGGTGGATACACTTGACAGAAAATGCATTGTTTGGCAAGACAGCCACACATACTGTTTCCTGCAGAAACCAGTGGAAAAAATCTATGAAAAAATACACAGATTTGGGATTTCATATTATAGAAATGTTAAAACCAGTTTTAATGAAAGGTTTTTGTCCTTATCTGGATGTGGTCTACGAAAACTCATATCCAGTACTGCTATTTCAATATTTTATTTTTGTGTATATACAGTTTCCTTCTAATGAAGTAAACTAGATGCTTTTTGTGTCTTTGAAATGTATGTTGTCCTGATAGGAAGGCTCTTGCCACTGTGCTAAAAGATGCTTAGAGTAATTCACATGTGATATCTATCAGAATAATAAATTCTGAGGTTTTGATACCCATAATCCTTTTCTAGAAGAAATCAGAGAGCTTTCGCAATTTTTCTATGATAAAGCTCATCAATCATACTTGTATCAACAGTTTAATCTCTCATTATTGCATTGTGAATTTATTTCCTATAGCTCCATTTCTTCTTAGTGTTCTGTACATGCATTCTCTGTCCCTAGATTTATGAATCTTGGTCTTGACCTTCACCATAGTTTAATGGGTATTTAAATCAAATTATTTTAAGTAAACATCAGAAGCCATTTATTGATTGTGAGCCAGAAAAGGCAGGAATTCAGAGGCTTGTAAATTGTACATATAAATGTTTCACCTATGTGAGCGTCAGACCAATGCCCTGCCCAGGCAGGAAAAGAGCATGCCTGTCCTATATGTTCCAGTACAAAGCATGAGTTTAAGCAAAACAAAAATTAGAATTCTCCACAAATCATGGCTACGTTTAGGCTCAGTTTCACTCTCTGATACCACTCTTCTACTTTCCCCTACCCAACAGCACAGGGGAACGGACAAGGGGCAGCTGTGATCCCGATATCTCCTTTTTGCTTCTTCTTCCTTTTCATGCTGCTCCCCTGCTCTGTTGTGGGTCCTCCATGGGCAGCAGTCCTTAAGGATAAACCTGCCCCACTCTGGGCTTTTACTTCTAAGGGAATATTCCCCTGCTCCGCATGGGCCAGCAGCATGGATATCTGCTCCAGTGTGGTCTCTACAGGCATTGCAGGGGAATCTCT
Source organism: Acridotheres tristis (assembly GCA_037013685.1). Classification (NCBI taxonomy): domain Eukaryota; kingdom Metazoa; phylum Chordata; class Aves; order Passeriformes; family Sturnidae; genus Acridotheres; species Acridotheres tristis. Next base: position 21,054,823 of record CM072888.1, on the reverse strand, counting down.
GCATCAGAGCTGTCTGTTGTCAGAAGCTGCACTTTTAAACAATTTTACACTGGCCATATGGAAGGAGTCCTTGTACCTGTGCAGATTTGGCATGGCAGAGCTGTGGGAGCTCAGATGTGGAAGGGACAGGTCTATTCCAGGGTCACTCAGAGACAGGGTGTTTCATTAAAGCAATGGCTCACTTTAGGCAGGAGTAGGACATCTTTAAGTTTTTTATCGCTGCCTCAGCAGAGGTTGGTGTTTCTCTGCCTACACCAGAGCACCTACCTTGCAGTTACTTATTGCAGTTTTGCTAATGGTGCTGAGCTCTGTTTGCAGATAAGCAACGTCCTGCTATTAACAGTTGTGCCCTAAAGCCCACTGCAAACCTTCCCCACCTGTCTAAAAATGTGTTCAGCCACCATGCACAAATCCATTGTGCTGATCAAGAGGCTGCTTTTGGCATTAGTGTCTGTTTTGTTCCATTCTCTGTGATGCCATTTTTAATTAAATACTGTTATTGGCATATTTTTGCACTCTCTAGTTGAGATGATTAAGAAGCACATTCCTAAACTCATGTTCCCTGCCTTATAACATAGTGGGACTTATGCTTGTTTATGAACCAAGGGACAGATATGGAAATCCTCTGTATGGATTTGTATGTCTTTATTTGTGGACAGTTTGTAAGATTAAATTACATATCAATATTTGCTTACTCTGCCATTTGATTAATGCACTGCAAGCAGATTTAGAATCTTGTTTTGTATAGGTTCTTCAAGAGCTGCTTAATATGTTTACTCTTGGAAGTACTTGCCCATTAGATTGAATGTACACAAAATAAATCATCCAAACAGTGATTAAAAATAAAGCATATTTGACCATCATATCATTTAGTTAAGACCAAATATTTCTGTAGAACTGCTGGACTATGGCAGATGAAAAGAGCAATTCCTACCTTAACAGCTCACCAAAGTGCCATCACTGCAGTGAAAGATCAGATGGATATCACCTAGGTAATGTGCCTTGTCAGTAGCTGTGATGTACTGTGTAATGCAGGTGGTTTCAAGAGGTTCTCAATCTTGTTATGCTACTACCCATGCACTGAAGTGGTCCTTTCTCAGAAGTGATGGAGGGGCACCTAAAGTCAGCCTGCTGCTGAGAAGCTCTTCATGTTTCCGAAGGGTATTAGAGAGAGTGGGACACATACTAAGACCTTACTAGATTTACATGCAAGATTCAGTGAGAATAAAGTCTCAAGGATGAAAACATGCTGAATGTGTCTGCCCTGTAGATCAGAATATCAGTAGTCTTTGAGAAATGATTATTTGTTCCCTGGTGCTATAATGACAAAGTTCCAATAGAGCTGGTCAATGCCCATTGTGTCGTGCTCTTGCTTGCTTTTGCTTTTTCTTTCTTTTCCCAAAAAAAGCTGTAAACCTCTAATGTCCTCTTTTACAGAATCCAATTTGTGACCTGCCATAAGGGGCACTATCTCATTAATCAGTGAAAGCAGAAACAACACACCAAGCCCATAAAGAATTATGGGTGTGCCTTGCTAACAATTGGAGCTCTCCTGACAAATAAGACACACAGTTTGTTCTCAAGGCCTTTGACAAAAAGCCACCTAATGTAATTAGGCACAACTGCCTTTACACTGTATTTGAGATGGTGCTGGCTGCACAAAGAGTATTTTACCTGTATTATCAACACAGATGTTGTCAGTACACAGAGTGGTTCTTGAAAGACTTCTCATCTCCACTGCTCAGGTATTGAGGGCAACAGGAAACAGAAGAGTTATTTAACTCAGGCATTCCTTTGTTTAGAAAGAAGAACACAGCCATACCTGGATCCAGTGAAGAGACAAATATGCAGAGATAGCAGACCTAGCTGAAGTGTGTAGTGGATGTACTGGTTTAGGCCCCTGCTCTTCTTGCTTACTTATTTTTGAACAGCCACGTTGTACACGTCTCAGTGGCTTTCCAAGACCCTTTTTGTCACACCCATTTTTTATGCTGTCTTATTTTTAGAATGTCACTGGAACACACTGACTTCATTGATTCATTAGAAGTGAAGTTCAGCAAACTCTTCCAAAGGCTGTAAAGTTTGAAATATTCAAGTGAATTGAGTGAAGCTTTCCTACCAACTTTTGACCAGCTACAAAAATACCAGATTTCTTCAGCAAGATCTAGAGGTGGCAGAGAGAGATGGGGGAAGTTTTCAAACAAAATTTGTGTCTCCTAATTTTAGGGATTTTAAAATTTTTTTCCATTTATGCCCCTTAAGTCTTCACAGCTCTCAGGGAATGCCACTGTTGTAAATGTTATTGACTACCATGATTATTCAATTTATATTATGTTTTCAATTTTTCAACTTTTGTTGCATTTTTTTCTTTCCCTTACTCTATGTCTCACTGGATTTTTTGTCAAACTGTTGCTCAATCTTTTGAAGGTGTTTTGTAGCTATAAGTCAACTAGAAAATGGTCAAGCGATATCACTTTTGAACCTATTTCTCTGAAGACAGCATTTCACCTCCTTTTTTTGTGTGATCTGAAGCGGGTTGTGAAGCTTCTTTGATATTTCTGTCAATGTGTAGGTCTGCATCCTACCTCAGGCACTATAGAGGGCTTTTGCCTTTCCTAAGTCATGCTGAACTGCTGAAGAAAGAGGGCTATGTTTAGATCTTATTTGTTTGAAGGGATAAATGTCAATTATGTTAATTCTTCCTGCCCTAGTAAATAACCTTACACCTTCCACAACTATATCATGGCAAGTTGAAAATCATATTCTCTCACCTACCTCCTAGGTGGTATCTCCCCCATACTGAAGAACTGGTATTATCTTTTAGCCAAATAAATCACAGGCAGTAATTGATATCTCTCTGTATCCTTTTAGCTTTCGCCTCTATTTCTGCAGCATGGCCCGAAGGCCATGAGAATGAGGAACTATGTGAGGCTCATGCTTCTTCTCTTCAAATGAGTTCTTGGTAATTACTGAGTTGGTTTTGCTGGCATAGTGCAAGATGTCAGCAGTGGACCAAGTACAGTACAAGGAAATAGGAAAAGAAAATTTCTGTTTAGATGGGATAAATAAGACAATTTGTTGATATGACGAATGGACAGTGCTCCCAAAATAGAGGCTTAAGGTGGCGTTCACAACTGGTTCACCTTTTTTTCTCCATTCGTTATACTTTGCCTTTAACATTCTCTCTCCAAAATGAATGTGTTCAGTGCTCAAATTGAGAAGTATGGATAGTCCTACATATTTGGCACTATCTTTTGTACCTATCTGAAGGAGTAGGGCTCTATAAATAATAACCTATGCTGTTAGCTCAGCATTTCAGTTCATTTAATGAGACACATGTGTCAGCCCCACATGCTTTACAGAGCATGTCTAGAAGGGATGTCTCTTGTCAGCTCAGCAAAAGTATCTGAGTCTTCCAGTAATATGAGCCTGCTCCAGCCTGGCACTATTTTGAAGACTGCAACCAGGGAAAATATTATGTTTCTAAACAAAACACACCTGAAACAATCAGTTCCTCTGAGGTTCTTTTGAGTCATACTGTGCTGGCACATCAAGCTGCTGACAGAACTTGTTACATCAGATATTGTCTGATATGACTGAAAAACCCGTATAAACATATGGTAATAGAACTGGATTATGTGTCTTTTTTCTTTTTCTTTTTTTTTTTTTTTTCCAAAAGAGAATGTGCTGTCTTCAAGACTGCTGTGTTCTCACTTGTCTAGCCTTCATTTACCTGTAAAACACAGACTCAGAGTAGTCACACACTCTCAAGGTGCTGGGCTTCTGATTTGTTTATTCATCCTTTCATTCTGAGCATCTAATCTTGTTTTCCTTTCTTTTTTTTTTTTTTTTTTTTTGTTTTCTCTAAAGACTTTATTAAGTAGCAGTATCAAAGATCTGTGACTGAAGGATAATAAATCCTCTGAGAATGTATGACACAGCTCTTGCAGGGTATTTGCAGTGTGAGGCTGACAGAGCATCTCTCCAGGATGCATTGCAAATGGGACACAGGTCTGGGAACCATATTCTCTGGGCGTTTTTTAAATTTGGGGAAGAACCATGACAGACATCTAATTCCATTTTCTGTACAACACAAGCCAAAGTACCTTTAATATTTTCATATCCAAGAGACCGAATAAATTTTTTTTTTCATTCCAGATATTCATGCAAATTAAAGACTCCATGTAATGGGGCAACAGATCTGTAAAATCTGTTGCTAAATACCTCTTATATTCACTTAAACTGTTGTGCATTTAATTCCCAGCTTAATATCCCCATTGCCAACATCATACATAAAAAAGGAGTGGATTTTTTTTTCATTCTGTACTTTAGACTTCAGTGTTCATAGTTGAAATATATTTTGTCTGAAGCCACTGAGGGATAGAAATATTTTTTTTTCTTTTTAGTGGAAACACCAATGCTAGGAATGAAATAATTACAGCAGTTGGAGGCTTTATGAAAAATCCTGGTGCCATGAGACTTGCATTAAAGGTCAAAAAAATCATATCAGTTAAAGCCACTGAAATTTATGTAGCTTCTGTTCCCATGTACTGACAACACCTTGCAATGTCTTCTTTTGTTAGCTTGAGGAAATACCTGGTGTTCATTTTTCCCCCCCCTCTAAGTGTTCTTAAAACCAAATGGATCTTTTTTTAATCTTCTCAGGGATAAACTAGCTAAATCCAGGATCTCTGGTTTCTAGACTTGTCACTTGGCTGGTATCAAGCAATAGCTGCATTCAGAATCATTGAAAGCTCTTGCAGGTGTGCATTTGCCCCAGTGGTCCTGGGAAACACAAGAATTAATGCAGTCACACCCAAAGTGCATGGGCACAGCAACTCTACCTCATTCTGGCTGCCTTCACCTGGCTCAGGTCACTTGGACAGGGCTTCTGACTTGGCAACACCCTGTTTAGATAGAGCTTAAAGAAACTCTTTGCATGATCTAGCAAGATAAAATACAACCTGTTTTGTGATTCTTCTGTTATGGGTGTTAACCAGAAACTTCTGCCCTTCTGAGGGAACCATCACATTGTGTAACTCAAGTACAATTTTAATGAAATTCAGCACAGTGCATTTAGTAGTTTCTGTAGTTTTTCATGTAATTCATCAGTCTTTCAAGTAATCTATTATGTTCAGTTGAGTTAATCATACCAGGTGTCCCTCTTACACATGCTATTTTTAATTTTTATTGCACAGGGTTCTAGTATCAGTATTAAAAATTCCTTAAAATGGGATAACAATTTGCTGTGCTTCAAAATTCTGTTGCTACAGTGGGTAATCATGTAATCAGTTTGTGGCTCAGGTCTTTATCTGTAAGATGGTAATAATTTTGCTGCTATAGGATGGGAGGCAGCATTGTGAGGATAAACCAGTAACTACTTGGAATGTAAAGGGATATTGCAATCAGAGGTGCTAGGAAAAATCTTACCAATAAAGAGTGGAGAATTCTTCCTGAAGATGCAATGATTTGGAGGACTGACTCTAACAGAACAATGCAAAACAGCTTTGAAAAATGGTTTGGCTTTTGTTTCTTTCCGCTGTGCAGAACTGCATAGACAGTAAGGAATAAAATGAATGGTTCATAGCAATAATGTGCACTTTATATCTCTTTAGACACTGAGCTTTTGTGCAGTTGTTTAAAGGGGCAAACACAGCTTTGGCCTGTGGTAAAACTCTGAAAAATTTACAGATTTGTTGAAAGTTTCAAAGAATTTGTTTCCTTAAAAATCTTTTGCGTTAGTTAAATCAATGTGTCAAACCACAAGATGAAGTTTATGCAGTTTGTCAGTGAGACCTGTGCTTCGTTTTACGCCAGTGTTGGCAAATTCATGTCACAAGAAGATTCCAAGGTAGCAATGGCAGACATTAAGAAAAATTGCAGCAAAATACACTGTGCCAGAAAAAAATGAAATAAAATGTTCTGGTTCAGGAGTTAGTCAGAATGGAATGCACTACATTTGTCAATAAATGATATATGAGGTGGAGCTGAAATGTCCCAAATATATTTTATTACTCTTTGGAACTGTCTTTGTTTAAAATTCTTAATTTGGGCATAAATGTTATGTTTCAAGGAGAAAGCTAGAAGACAGGAAATTGTGTGATAGATTTAATTATATTTAAGAGAATACAGAGGAGATCAAAGCCAAAGAGATAAAAGCTGCAACTACTGTATGGGCTGGAAACTTCTTGTGAATCATAAGCACCCTTAAGCGCAGTGCTTCAGAGGCAGCCATCCTGAATTCAGGACAGAGGCACAGCTGAAATGGAAATTCTCTATTTGCAGTGTTTTATGACCTGTATTGGCTGCTCTTGACGAGTCCTGTACTTAGGCAGGCACCAAAATGTCTGGGAACATTCCCAAGAAAACAATAAACGAAACAGTGCCACCTAAGTCAGCGGCTCCAAAATAACCCCGCAGGGGCAGTATTGTTGTGAGCTGTTTGCAGAGATGGCATTTGACTGTGGGCCAAGAAAAATCTTGTATCAGCAGATGTAATCAGAACTCCTAAGGCAGTAATGACTCTGTCACAGTTTTCATTAACTATTAGGAATTTGGAAGGAATGGGCTTCCTGCACCACTACCGTTTTATTGGTGCTACATGATCTATTACTAAACCAAAGTCGCCAAACTGCTGCATCTCCTTTCTGAAAGACAATACTTAATAAAGGAAGTGTCAGCCAGAACAAAGTCCTGCTAATATTTTAAGCAAAGATGCATCTCCACAGTTTTTGCTTCTGTTGTTTTACTCTGAATCCACTAATCTTATATACTCTGCTCTCCTCAAAGCATTGCTGCTGTATCCCACTCAGAATCCCCACACTTCTCCCTGGGAAGTTTCTCCCCACACAGTTCCCCAGCCTCTGCACACTGATCCTCTAGACCCAAAGATCCTCCAGATGCAGTGCACCTCCACTCAAGTTTTTTAGGAAATTCCTTCCATTCTTGTAGATGGGCATGGCAAGATGTCTGTTGCTTCTGCTACAGAAAAAGAGAAAAAGGCATTAGGCTGCCTTGGACTTGGGGTATTTGGTTGAATGAAAAGAGAAAATCTTTTTCTTGGGGTGTAGAAGTCAGGTACCCAGTGTGGTGTTTTGAGGAGATGGAATCTGTTGTTGGTGCATTTGGTTGAGTAAAGCTATTGTTAGAAACAAATTGGTATTCAACATTACCACAGTATTGTTGGAAGTAACTCACCTCTGGGCTGCTGCCCAGGGTATTTCTCTTCTCTGACATTTTTTAGACATGGGGTAGTTCAGTTGACTTCTGCGCATCTGAAAAGCCCAATCCAGAGGATGAAGTAGAAACGCTCATAATCATCTTTCTTGAGTCCCAAGCTTATAAAAGTCATCACACCTGGAAGCATGGCGGCATGTTTTCTACGTTTTTCTGTTCCTGCTACTGTTTATAAATGTATGTGTAGAAGAAGATGATTATAGGGATGAAACACATTTCCTACAAGGAAAGCCAGAGAGAGTGGAGGTTGTTCAGACTGGAGAAGAGAAATCTGGGGCAACCTTATCACAGTCTTTCAGTACCTAGAAGGGGCTTCCAACAAAGCTGGAGAGGGACTTTTTACAAGAGTGTGCAGTTATAGAAAAAGGGGGCTTTAAACAAAAAGAGGGCAGGATATTGGATATTAGGAAGAAATTCCTTAATGTTCAGGTGAGATTCTGGAAAATGTTGCACAGAAAAGTTGTAGATACTCCAACTCTGGAAGTGTTCAAGGCCCGATTGGATGAGACCCTGAGCAACCTGGTCCATGGGAAGGTGTCCCTGCCCATGGCAGCAGGGAGTCGGAACTAGATGACCTTTTGTTTCCTTCCAATCCACACCATTCTGTGATTCTATTATAATGTAAAAATGCATGTCTGGTAAGTGCTGTCACATATTCATGCAGTCACTTGCAATCTATACACCAATAGACCGAATGTTTCTCCTTTTTTCCCACACAGCAGACTATACAGGAGTAATGGTATTGCTGCAGAGGGTATTCTTTGCTTTCTGGGCACTTGAGGCTCGTAAACTGCAATGTAAAAAATTCTGGATGCTTCTTGAAATTATTTGCATGTGTGTGCAGTGAGAAGAGTGTGTCAGAGACACATGGATCAGACCAGAGTGTGCAAGTACACCAGACCACATAAACTGCCATGTCAAGACTAATGCACAAAGAGCTATTGATCTGTTATTACAGGCTAGGCCAGCTTATCTAAAGTGTAATGAAACTGTGTAGCCTTGAAGCAAACACATTCATAGAGTGCCAGTGGAGTTGGTGTCAGAATCTACCTCTTGTTCACTCATGTAGCAATAAGCCAATTTCAACTGGCCACGGGAAACCCTGGGTAGACTAGAGGACCATAGATGTTATGATATTGCACCCTTTTCACATAAGAGAGAGTGATTTAACATGTATCAATTTTGGTTAAGTTTTGTCCACCTCTCTGTAAAATTTGGTGCCCATCCAGAGTGTTCTATACCACCTCTCAGAGGCCTCTATTTTGTAATTCAGGTTTATGCTCAGGGCGACTGTCTAATCATTTGAACATTGATAACTGGGCAGGAGAAAAAGGATCAATCTTTGTGATATTTTTAGTAGTACTTATTTGCAGCAGTCATCCTGGAGAGAGGTTGTTATATGGCATATCAATACCACTGGTTGTGAAGAATGTGAAGCTGCATGAAAATGAAAGCTCTAGGAATTTTATGAAGTAGAACTGATAGGGATCACTTCCAGTATCAGACAAGAACATTTTTTACATGAGCTCTTGGAAAACATTGAAAAGAACTTCAGAGGCATGTAGTATTTTTAATGCAGCTTTTCCAGACACTGCTAGATAAAAAGTTGTGTGCACAAACTTTGAGTGGCAAAATATATACTGCAACCATTTCACAGAGAAAGGGAGTGTGTGTGTAAACAAACACAATATATCAAACCACAAGGAGGTTTCCACAAGGAGGCTGTCCAGGTTTTTGTAAGAGGATTTGTTTTTGATCTCTTGTATCTAATCAACTAAAAAGAAAAGTAGTCATATGAATAGATAGGGTACACTTCATACACACAGAATATACTTTCCGGTGTACATCTAGATGGTACACGTTGAGTAACTTCTACAGCTCCAAATTTACATAGCAATGCTCCTAAAGCCATTAGACACGGCTTACAACTTCAAACCAACATTTTAGCATCTCTGAAGCACAAACAGTTTTTCTTAAAGCTGTGTGAAAACCTGCATTTTCACAGTCCCTTTAGGTTTAACCTTCTGGAATCAATATGAGCTTTTCTCCTGCCTCTCCACTCACTGACAGCATCAAGAAGGCTAAGGCTTTGGCTTTGTGTCAAATTTAGGAAAGACTTATCCTTTTTTTCCAGAAGGTGCCAGAGGAGATAAAATGATATTTCCAAGTTCTTTCCAGTGCCAAAAAGTTCCCTTTCTCAAATACCTTTCTGGCTATAGGGTGGGAGATAAGAGAAAGCCTGGAGTGTGGGGCTTCAGAGTAAGTGCCAGCAAAAGGCTCCACGGGACTGTCTGTGCTCAGCATTTATCATTCCCAAGTCCACTGGGGCATATAGTCCAGTATTGAATCTAAACCTCCTTAAGACTGCCCAGCTGTTTTGCAGGCACAGCCTCAAAGGCTTAAAAGTCCTTGTGTACAATGGGGATTTTAGAGCAAAACCAAGATCCAAACCTTTGGTGACTTGAATGCATGTATATGCTACAGGAGATTTCTAAGAAGCAACACATGCTGCAGAAAACTCTCCTGAATACAAGTAGATAGGAATAAATCTGTGCATCATTGGGTACTTTTTCACGTCTATTGTAAGACATCCATAAATTACATTTCCTAAAAACAAAGGGAGCACATGGATTTATTATCTTCTCATAAAGGCAAGAACATCTGAAATAATGTGTCACAGCCACAGTCCATTTACTGACAGTGCTAAAATTTCTAGTAAACCTTTTTCCTCCACTCTATCCTTACAATTTACATAATGGAGCACTACTCCTAATTGTTTAAAATCCATACTCCAAAGGAGCTGAACAAATGAGTGTCTTGAAGTGTTGAAAATACTTTTTATTGCCATAAAACAATGCTGTAAAAAAAAAAGTTATATATTTAGGAAAATGGTTTTAGTTCAGTGGCATTTCTCACACAGAAACTGCTTCAACAAAAAGTTTCCAGCCACTGCAAAGGAGCAGATGAATGCTTAAATTAAAAAAAGGGCAAGTCCTCTAAGTGGAATTACAGCTAAAGCAACAAAACCTTTGTTTAAACAATGCTGTCAGACCAAAAGACCATTAACTATAAACCACAGTACTTTATTTGCAAGGTTTTCTCTTAGGTGAAGGGGATAGGGTGGGAAGGCGCGTGTGAAGGAAATGTAACACCAGCTCTAGGATGAAATAAAAAAAACATAGTTTTCAAATGTGAAAAATAAAAGCATGATTTTCAGAAGACAATTAAATGCTAGAACAGGACCAGACCCCCATCTTTAGGCAGATTGGGAGGTGCAGTTAAGTGATGTTGTGCATTGTTGGCTAGACAGTGTAGTGCAATGTCGTGCAGAGATACAATGGATTCTTACTGCTAGTGGTGAATGGTACTACATCCAGTGGGTGGTTTGTCACTAATAAGGTTCCCCAAGACTCAGTATTGGGGCCAGTCCTGCTTGATATCTTTTTTTTTTTTTGGTGAGGAGATCGAGTGCAGCCTCAGTAAGTCCACAGATGACATCAATTTGGGTGGGAATGTCGATCCTCCAGAGGGTAGGAAGGCTCTGCAGGGGATCTGGACAGGCTGGACCAATGGGCTGAGACGAATGGAATGAGGTTCAACAAGGCCAAGTGCTGAGTCCTGCCCTTGGGTCACAGCAACCCCAGGCTGTGCCACAGAATGGGGCAGAGTGACTGGGAAGCTGTCCATGGAAAAGAACCTGGGGGTGCTGGTCAGCAGTGGCTGAACATGAGTCAGCTGTGCCCAGGGGGCCAAGAAGGCCAATGGCATCCTGGATCAGCAATGGTGTGGCCAGCAGGACCAGGGCAGTGATTGTCCCCCTGTGCTGGGCACAGGTGAGGCTGCACTTCAAGTGTTCTGTCCAGTTCTGGGTCCCTCACTTACAAGAACATTGAGGTGATGGAGCAAGTGCAGAGAGGGTAATGGAGCTGGGAAAGGCTTTAGAGGGAACTCCTATGAGGAACGGCTGAGAGAGTTGGGGATGTTTAGCCTGGAGTCTTTATCCCTGTAAACAATTCCCTGAATGGATGTTCAAGTAAGGTGTGGGTCAATCTCATTGCCCAAGCAAGTAGTGACAGGATGAAGGAAATTGCCTCAAGCTGCCTTCACCAGGGGAGGTTCAGGTTGGATATCCAGAAGAATTTATTTACTGAAAGGGTTGTCAGCATCGGAACAAGGTGCTCAGGGAAGTGATGTAGTCATGATCCCTAGAACTGCTCAAGAAAAAAATGGATGTGGCATTTAGTGAAATGGCCTAGTTAACATGGTGGTGTTCAATCGAAGATTTGACTTGATGTTCTTGGAAGTCTTTTCCAACCTTAATGATTCTAAGATTATTAATAATAATTAATTTATATTATGAATTAACTCACTAGTCCATTTTAACCAGTATATAGTACTTACTGAAGTGGAGCAGCCTCACCATAGCTCTTTGTTTTAGTGTGCTTTCCTTCCCTGCAGGGGAAGTATCCTGCAGGGATACTCATCATGTAGACAAAAGTACAGTTCCCTGATGGTTAATGAGTTTGTGAGAGTTGATGCAATCCTCTTCTAAGCAAATGCCTCATCACATCATTTAAATTTTGTTATTGGGAATAATCAATTCTGGTGCTGGTAGTATTCAAGCACTGAGGGATGCCAGTTGGTGTCGATAGCTGTGCTGTCTGCTCTGCTTGATCCTAGACCATGGAGTTTTGGAGTATTACAGCCACACATAGGTTCACCCAGGGATAACACTCACCTGCTAATAAACAGTGTAAATGACAAATATGCCACTTGATGGCTTTCTGGTAACAAAATTAATGCTCCTTTAAGTGAGAAAAAACCAACAAAACTAGCATGAAGTGCAAAGCAAGAAGGCATTTCCTACTTTTCCCAGGAAAATAAGCTTTATCCTATGTGCTCTGCTGAATCTTTGAGAAAATACAAAGCATTCCTGGTAAATCCTGACAAGCTTACTAAGGCTTTCAGAAGGTCTCTTTCTCTGATAAAGATGCCAATAGTCCTAATATGGGTATAACACAGAAAAAAAAAGTCTTTGTTCTTTTCTTTTTTTTTTCTTCAGAGATTCATTCTTTGGCAGTCCTAACATCCCCCATGGTTTAATTTTTAAGGTAATTCTTTCTATAGTTCTGCTGTTGCTGTAACAATGCAAAGTAGTGATTAAATAGATATCTCCTGCTGGCTAAGACTCCTCTGTGATGCGTTCTGGGATTGAATGCCATTCTATTTTTAAGCGTTGGGCAATTACATAGCAATGAATTAAATCTGAGAAATGCAGTAATGTTAAAATGAAAAAAAATGTAGCTTTCTAATTGCAGTACAATAGCTAAAGCAAAAGGGGATTTTTGCACTCTGTAGCAAACAATTAATGGTATTTATTATGAAAGAAAAACACATGGATTTTGAATTAGATTATGGGTACCTACACTTGGCTATTTGTGGTGAACACAAAAAGACACCTTTGTGATACTATTCACAGTTTTAGACATTTTCTTGAAAAATGTTTTGCTCTTTAGCTATATTTAAAGCAATGATGTTGAAAGAATGAATCAGTACTTGCATAAAAATATCTTTAGGAATAGTTGACACACCCAGTTATCTCACTAGCACTCAAATTAGAGTTCCAGAAGAAGAGGAGGAACTGGAGCTGCAGTAAGAACAAAAGTTACTATTTATAAGAATGTGTCACAAAATAATCCTTAAAAGTGCTGAAAATTCAAAAAAATTCTAGACATTCATGACCTAGAAGTATCAGCCATGTTATAAATGTATATAAGTTTTGGATAATAGGACAGGAGACTGAAAAATGAGGTAACCATAACAAAGAGGTAAAACACGTTCAGGGAGCTCTTCACTTCTCCTAGTGCTGCTGATGTGGCATCTTAGCAGGTTAGCACTGATAGAAAGTGCTTAGGCTTCTTATTTCATGTCCCAGGATTGTTGGAATGAGAAAATACATCTGTGTGTATATAGTATTATACAGAGAAAATATATAAATTTATATAAAAGAATTAACCGCCTGGAAGAAAATGATGATCACATTAGAGTCTTTCACTCCCAATGTGTTATCCAAGTAATCAGAGAGTTCAGTAGCAATACTGAAATTTCTTTCAGCTCATCATTAACCCTTCTCATTTGACATTCCCAGCAATTAACCCTCGTGCCCTGAGACAAAGCATCACAGTGGGTGACAGAGACACCACTGCGAGCCCTAAAGCTGCCTGTGCCAAGGACTTTGGCAGTGGTGTGCCCCAGTCTGAGCATCGTGGCAGTCAGGGCTTGGGATCCAGGCTGTGTTGTTAACGTTCAGCTCTGCTCCCTGTGTTGGCCTCCCCTTTCTCCCCATGTCTACCTTGCCCATTTAGGCAGTGATTTGGTCATGGCACGCTCATGTTGCTGTGTCAGCAACTGTGCTCTCTGTGCTGTCCTACCTCACCCTCCTCCTTCCTTGTCAGGGCCTGCAGCTAGAAGAGAGAACACATGACACCTTTTTCTGAGCTCAACTTTCATTTTCTTTTAGTTTAGAATTATTCAGCTTTAGTTATGCAACTATAAATAGGGTGAAATCTACAATTCAATACAATAAAGAAGAAAGAAGTGTGAATTTTTCACTGATGCCTGAAGCTCTGTTGTTCTTTGCTCCTTTGGGCTGGGCAGCTGATACCTTCCAGCTGGTGCTGGTAAAGCTGGGCACTTACCTGTATGGGTAACTAGGGTGAGGCTTATTGCTCGTTAGTTCAGGAAAAGCATCTGCTCTTTAGTTATACAACTTGGGAAGCAAGCATTTAAAGGAACTTCAACTAAATATTTGTGAAGGACGACATGTACTCTAAGCTCTACTCAGGTGCAGTTTGAGCGCTGTGGCAAGGTCTAAGGACAATAAGGCGAGGTTTCTCTGTTGTCACAACAGCAGCCTGAGCACCATCAGAGCCAGCAGCAGATGTTCAGCCTTCTCTGTTTACTGACATGTGTGGCAGAGTCTCATTCAGTCCTGTAAAATGCCTGCTGCGGGGCTTCCAAAGAAAGTACTGTCTAGGAGAACGAGTGTTTTGCCTTCCTGACAACCTTACTGTGCTTTATCAAATGACAGTTAGATTTTATATCGTTTTAAATTAATTTTATAAAATTTACTGGCTCAAGGGCTGGCAAAGAAGAGGATTATGGAAAATGGGACAATTAGTTGCTTGTTTCACCTGATTGCCATGAAGGTAAATAAACTGAAGGCATGATATGAAGCACCTGGAATACAGACTCAGGGTTTTCAGCTGAAGCCCATTAATGCCAAGAGCATGTGAAACATCAAAACTGGCTCTGGGGCAGCAGTACTGGTACAAAGTACCTCATTTTAGAAAATAACACAACTAATGAAAGTGATTCACAGTTATTGTGTTGCTTTATTTTAGTGAGCTTTCTATCCAACTAACAATTCTTAATTTATTTCTGCTTTCAATTACTTTGTTAACTTATGCTGTCCTTTTCGTTTTTTTTTTAAATTGATAATCCTGTGTTTGTACTGTTTTAAGATGCTCAAAAGCTTACGTTATTCCTCATAAGGCTCTTAAAACATAGTGCCTTTTTCTCTTTGATCTTAGAAGGGTTGAATGTCAATTTAGCTTTTCCTCAGTTTCATAAATGCATTCCATTTTATTGAAGGTCCCTGGCAACTAAGAGAAGGCCAAGCCAAAGTCATTCGTGAATGCTGTATTCCCCAGATGCAGATTTGGCTTGTTTGGTTAACAGCGACAAATTTGCCATTCTAAGACATTGCTGTCTACCTCAACACACACAGATAAGACAAAGTAATGTAGGATGAAATGAAAAAGTTGTCACGATCATATAAAAAAAAAGCAACATTTACAAATTTTAGCACTGCTGACCAGAAGCATTTTGGTTTTGTGCAGTTTTATTGGACTGTGGGGGAAACTGCCTAAGTGAACCATGTACATATAAATGATTCAGGATTAAGCCTATCTAAAATACCCACATGGAGGTTAACGTGTTAAAGGAAGCAAGAACCAAAAAGATGTGGCTTCTCTTATAGTTTTTATGCTTTTACTGACTTTGAATTTAATTGTCTTTTAGGACATCTGAAACCCTTAATGAGCATGTCTTTGCCACTATTTCTATTCTCAGTAAAATGACATAAATGCATAGGTGGATCCAGATGGATAACTAACCATCCATGACAATCCAAAACATATTTCTAATACTTGTACCCATTATCACTAAACAACATGAGAGAAGGCAGAACAATAACTCATAACAGTGGCAAACTGCATCTTGAAGAGGTTCAGGGTCTTTGGTTAGAAACAGAACACACACTTTTCTCCAGTATGTCATCTGAACCCGTCATGTGCAATTTCTCACTGGAGGTAAAGGAACAAAGTGTTTATTCTTTGTTGGTTGGGATTTGTTTGCCTTTTGCTGAGTGGTTTGATGATAGCTAATAATTTGCAGACATGTGAGATCTAGGTTTTATGAGTGACACCCTTTTTCCTGGAGCAGCTTCTAGTAAAGAGAAAAAAGCTAAGACATCTAACTGGTATTAGGATGATTCTTGGTGCATTTATACATGGTATGTATATTTAATTTTGGCCGGAGAGTTTAACTACCAAATAATTGAGTTTCTATGTTGAAATGGTTTCCTTTACCATAAATTTATATATTTTCTTTGTTATTTCTGTGCCTTTTTGTGAAGTAGAAGGAGAAGCATAAGGAGATACAGGCTAACTTGTTATGAATTACATTTTCAAATTAAACTTGGGATACCTGAAAGTTTTGAGGACATTTACTGACACAGGAATATAGCTAAACCTCACCACCTAAAGTTCACAGGAAAAAGCTGTTCCTTACCATAAGCTGCATCCTTCAGATTTGCATCTCTTCTCGAAGAAAATTCATATGACATTTGAAACATCTTTTAAGATTTTGAAGTATCATCTGACCTGAGGGTTAGAATGAGCTGAGAAATAGGAGCCATAAATATTTTCTCAGCTCTTGTACTTGCTGTGTGACCTTGAGCAAGTGGTTGAGTAACACTTCAGGAGTTTTCTCTGATTTTGTCGTGCTTGCTTTATCCAGGTAATCTTTTCAGGTGTAAGTTACCAAAGGAAAGGACAAGAAAAATATTGGTGTTTAATACCGCTAGCAGCCAAAATGCTGGCGAGCATTATTGAAAAAATGGTACATTAAACTCTGCCTCAGTTATGCCATCTCTCGCAGGGGGAAAGTAATGTGGATAGTAAACTGCTCATGTTTAGAAAAGGAAAAAATAATCTCTGCACAAATGCAAAATATTATTTTATTTTAGAGTTTCTGCTGTGCATAACTCAGGGAATCTTCACATTCTCATGAATGAAAAATCTATCTTCCATTTTGCCTCCCACGAAAGGAAAAACTCTGGCATGTTCAAGCATGCCTTAAAGGCAGCAATACCTCTGGGATCTCACATTAAGATAATGATAAATGTGCTGTATATTGCTTGAAAATGCCATGCAATAACATGTCAGAATATGTTTTCCCTGCACACCTCTTGATTAGCATATTATTTACATATTGGCAGGAAAAAGATTCCGAGAAAGACCTACAAAACAGAATAGGTGTTAGTAGGTTGTCCTCTTAGGCCAGGGTATTAGTTCCAAAAGCAGCTCTCTGGTGGCATGTCCTTCAGAGCTAGTGGGTAACATATTTTGAAGTACTGAGCCCACGTGAGTTTCAGCAAGTAGGAGTAGTGCTGATTCACTTTCCCATCTTATAATAGTGTTGGATATACTGTGTAATTAAGACTCAATACATACCTTGGAAAAAACTACTTTCCCATATTCCCCGGTATGTTACAGGACAAAATATCTAACTGTAGTGGAATTTTCTTCAATTTCATCTATTCAAGTAGTATGAAAACGTTGAAGAAAACAGTGGAAGCATTTAACATCACTATAAATTTATTTCTCATTGCTTTGGCTTATGTCAGAGTATATTGATTATTCTTTGCTTTGGTTTTGTTTGCTTGTTTGTTTTAAAATAATTTTCTGCTTTTCCAGTATCTCACATAATTCAGAAACTCCATGTTCTTGATACTTATTTTAGCAGGGGTAAGCATGAGAGAATATGTATGCAGTCAAAAAGCCACTGAAATAATACTTGCTATTCCTTCAATATAAATTAAAGATACTGTTGGCATTATAATTTATACTTGTACAGTGCTTGTAAATCCTTGTTATTAGAAAAGCTTCAGGCTAGGGACTGTATGGATCTATCACTCTATCCTATTGAACTGAGTCAAAAGAAATTTTAAGATACAACATACAAATAATATGAACAGGTAGGAACCTGAAACGAATGCATGGCCAAAATTATTACAAAAATCTTATCATTTGAACAAACTAAACAATTTTGTGGTATCATAGAAAATTAAGTGTATATTTTCACATCTGAGAATAGATGTGAAAGAAATTAATGAAGTAGGCATTGGTAAAGTAAATGCCATTTTCAAGAAGGTGCTGCTTATTTAAGATATACTTTTTCAAAACCATTTAAAAGGATGTTGTAGCACTTGAGATGTGAAATGATCAGAGTAGATGAGCTAATTAGGCATTTAGAGAAGCAAAAAGTCTCTTGTCTTTGAACTGCTTTTATGATTTAAGGACAAAAAAATATCTCAAACCCTTCTCTGAAGCAGACATAGCCTGGATGCCATGCCTGGAGATGCCAGATTGGAAAAGAATATGAAAGGAAGGAGGATGTTATGACTCACGATCTTCTGGAAAGGGCAGAACAGAGTTTGAAGAGGAAGATTAGATAATCCAATTTATTCTGAGTTTTATATGAAAACTGGAAAAAAAGTGGTGTGAGCAGCACAAACTAAAATCATAGTTTAGAGGAAAGAACTCAAGAAAGGAGATAGTGGTTTCTGAACCATTAGAATAGAGTTAGGAGATTAATTCATGCTTTCATTGACTTTTACAAATGGCTCTGAGCAAAAAATTGGTTCCGGCTATGATAAATATTATTTTGAATGTTACAATATAATGCACAGTACACTAATATCCCCTCAAGCAATGACTGTAAATGCAGCTGTTGATATTAAATGTCTAGAGGTTATGTTATTTTAATCACCTCAAGAGAGGACTATCTCAGGGAAGTTCTACTCTGGTGTTGAATGTTACTGGCTCCTACTGGCAACTGCAAAGTCTAAAACTAGAATAGTTCAGCTCAGAAAATCTGGAGAGCTGCCAGATCCAGATGAACTCAGTGGATCAAATTCTGCTGGTTTTACATGAGGAGTCATGTGGACTTCATTAGGATCTCATGTGTATAGCACAATACTTTCTTCCAATATGATTATATCAGAAAACTGGGATTCAGCTGCAGCAGATTTATTATTGCATTAGATATCCGTTTGCCTGCATTATATCTGTCAACAACAATTCTGAAATTAAAAAAAAAAAGCTAATAACACCTGGGAAAAAAAAAAGTTTGGAAGACAAAAGATGGCTTTGGAAAATGAAATAGATTAAACAGACAAAATAAGTGAAAAACTGATAAAAATGTCAAAGCAGAGTGCCAGGGCCAGACTGTGAGCCTTAACATCTCTGCTGCCCTCTCACTGATGGCTTGACTTAACAGCACGGTGAGGAATTTAAAATGCAGTAATAACTGAAACAGGGTCATTACCGACAGCAGGTAGGATTTTCCAAGCACAAGTTGAGATCTCTCAAGTCCTTGATGTTTTAGCTTTGGTTTTTAGGAGGTGCACAGGTGGGCCAACCCTGGCATTTCAGACCTGAAGCTGGTGTGAAGCTTCCAGCCACAGAGACCTGGATTCTACCTCGTGTTGTGCTTCTGTAGTTTTCACTCAAGCTTGCTCTAGACAGTCAGTCTACATAGATGGACTCTCATCTTGCATCATTAACAGGGCTGAGAACTCAACTTCAAGGAGCTCTTCCGAGAGCTGTTTTAAATTGATTACTGTGCTGTTCAGAGGCTCTGGTTACACAGCGCTCATTAGTGACAACTAAGGCACTGAATAAAGCAGACCTGTCAGACTTCCTGCCTTCAGAAAGACAGATAAATTAGTCTGGGCAGAGTGCCATGCTAGTCTGGTTCTATTACTCCCAGTAGCTGAACTAGCTCTGAGAGCTAGCTCGGGTATCCCTTCAGGAGAGGAGAGCATGCTGTCCGGACGTCTTCCATGCAGACAGACAGTTTATAACACTTTGAATTGACTTTGCCTGCCTGCTTCAGTTCAAACATTCTGGAAACTCAAAATAATAGGCTAAAAGTCATAAGTTTTGCTTTTTTTGGTGGCTGTGCTGTATGGGAGACCTACTGCAGAGCAAACAGAGGGTGGCATTTAACCTTTCCAGCTGGCTCTGCTATTACTCAGGTTTCTTCTGAGGTGCACTCATTTGTCTTCTGGCCCTGGGGGCTGGGACAAGTGCAGTGTTGTCTCAGGGGAGCTCAGGCTGGGGACTCTGGCCCCAGCCTGTGTCAGCTAATGCAGAGCCTGACATTGAAGGAAGAGAAGAAAGGACAGAGTTTTCTGGCTGCTCTCTCTTTCTGTGCCAGGCTACAGCTGGACCCAGAGAGGGGCCATCAAGTTGAGCTGATGTAAAAGCTGTAGGATGCCTTTGCTCATCTTTTCAATGATGTTGTATCTCCACAAATGTTATAAAAGTGTTAGCAACAGGTTAGCCATAGATTTCTGATTTGACTAGAAAGTGTATATAGTAATTCACCCAGACAACCAAGGGAAATTTGTGCAGGAAATAGTTTCTCAGAAACTGTTTTCCCTTCCCATCTATACTTTATTATATATTTTCCCACCTCCAGTATCAAGATATAATCAAAATATTCACAGTAGTATCTTCTTTTTTTCCCCTCTACCCCCCAAGTATGAGTGAAAGAAGAATCAGAGAGAAGGACAGACTGCCTAAAACTTCCATAAGTTCAGCCAGGGGTTTGGATTAGCAAAAGTTTGCACCAAGGCAGACAAATCACAGCTATTTTATACAGGGTGGAAGACACCCAAAAGGAGAGACCTGTTTCCTTGACAGGAGTCTGACCTTGAAAGCTTATGCCCTATTGAATGGTAGGAGAACTTGAAAAATTGTTCCCCATTTCCTAAGGAAATGGTCATGTACATGTCTGGGCTGGGTAAGGCCAAGCTTGGTTAGCTGATGTTTTCTGATGATACCTGACATGTTTGGACATATCTCAGGGCAGCAATAGGAAGTGTGACAGGGCATCATCCAGCAACCTTTTGCTCTTGATGTACGTGTGTAATGTTCATGGTACTGGAGAGATAAATGAAGAAACACAGGTAAAACTGACATTAGCCCTTGGTAGCTTTCTGGATCACTGGTCAACGTGGCCCTTACCAAACCATGTTTGGTCTGGCTGAAACATTTGGTCTTGCAGATAAACAATGAATTTTAGGGGCTTCTGGTAAACATAGATTTAACAGAATAAACCCAAATTCTCTCTTAATTAAATATCCTGGCCATTTTAGTTTTTGGACACAGCTGGTGAATTTTAGAAAGCTGGGCAATTTTACCCAGGAGTCCTTGACCAAGACTTACATCGCTGCTCTGTGTGGATGGGCAGAAAAGGTGTTAGAGAACACAGCAGGGTTACTGCAACCTCTCATAACAATATTCACCCAGGAAGGACTCAAAAATCAACTCTCAGCTAAAGTGGACTCTTTGTAGCACTCCTAATGACTCACTGGAGACTTGCAAAACTCTTACCAAATGCTGTTAAATAAAATTTTCCACTTCAGCAGCTTATTCAACCAGAGGGAATTCAGTCTGCAGTACAACTGAAAATATTCTTGTTCAGAAAATAGACATCATTGATTACCCTGCATTTGTGAAGGCATTGTTCTTGATGCTGCCCATTGGTCTGTGCTTTGAATAATCCTTCATGATTGCTACTGAATAAGTCAACGTTGCAAAAGCATCAAGCAGGGAATGCTTTATTATTATAACCATTTTTTAGATGCGATTGCCACAAAGGATGGGTAAAAACAACTAAGATTTCCTGTTAAAATGATACCAGGTTCATCAATCTAGATTTTGGGGGTTAACTAATTAGCATGTAAGGTACTCTTAAGAAACAATGCACTCCCATTTATAAGTAATGAGTATAAAGAAAGAGAAAAACCTTAGCAGAGGAGAAAAAATTCACAAGGGCCGCTTGTAAAAGCACTTGACAATACATCTGTGAAAGGAAAAAAGCAACCCTCAGTTTCAGGACAAGATAATGAGTTATGTTTGTTCATCACACTCCAGTGCAAATGTCCAATAACCTAATGTTCCATCACCTCTCTGCTGATCCCTCCCTCCTTCCAGAGAATCCTGCCATGTTTCAGTTTCCATGGACAGCATGATTCCAAAATGAAGGCATCCCTCCAGCACCTGGTCGTAATCTGTTCACTCACCCTGCTGTATGTATTTCAGATAGTAGAGTCTCATCATATTTCACTTTGCTTCTCTTCCATGATACAAGGTTATCTGCAACAGCTTTTTGTGGGAAATGCTCTTTCAATATCACCTCATGGTGAAGATCCCAGCAGAATATTCCTATTATTTGTATTGTCATAGTTCTTTCAAGCTCCAGAAAGGGTCTGACACCATGTTGCATTTGGTACTCCTCAAAACTTACCTGAGCATTTCCATCATTACAAAACAAGTGCCTTTTCTCTGACTGTCATTTTGTTCATGACAGAGAGGATTTAAGATGGGTCCTAAAGCATCACTGAGAAATTCTGAATAGAAAGCTACAATCAATTAAGTTTTTTCTTAAAAAAGTTGCCCCATGGCCACTAAAATCTGAGTGGCTCCTTCATCTCCATTTATCTGACTGCATATAACTGGTTGATTCAGCTAAAGCAGCTGTTACCATTCCTTGCTCTCATTACTTTAGGAAAGGGAAAACAACTTCTTACCTTCTCAGAGGCTTAAACTATTATTCATTTTTACATTACAGCCATGTCTAGACCTTCAGGTCAATAACACACTGTTGGCCAAAGCATTAGGCAAATACTGGTGAAAATACGTCTCACCCTGAAAAACCTATATTCCAGGATGTGTATCACACAGATGGAGGACAGAGAAGGCTGAAGTCAAAGTCATTATACAAGTTATACTAATTTTAAACTTCTTTTGTCATTATAAATTCACAGAAAAAGTGTTGAAACTTACCATCTGTGCTTTAAGCTATTAGACAGGGCCCAAGGATGTAGCTGTAAGGTGGCCGGCAATCATGATTGTCCTCTGCATTTAGAATATTCCTGGAACACTTTACAGAGAATGCAGGGGCAGATGTAGCTAGAACAAAGCCTTTCTCAAAATATTCAGAAAGGAACAGTAGTTTTGAAAGGGCTGTATGAAAGGCAGCCTCAGAGCTGCTGTGGCTAGCCTCTGTCTAATGATATACAGGTATCTTTTTCAGTTTGTCTTCAAAAAATGTGCTGTTCTTACAGTGAAGATTTCAGCAGAAAGACAAAAGTGATCAAGGTATCTCTGGGGCTCTCCCTGCCAAATGAAAGCTGTTTTTGCTAGAGAGGTGGACATCTAAGACAGCTCTCAGACAGAAAACACAACAATTCATTCTTAAGATAGGCACACATTCAACAGTAGGGGTTTAATAATTGCATGAATTTACAGATGTATCTGTAGTTTTTTTAGTATGAATTGGCAGAAGTTGCACTGAACAAGATAGAACAAAGGACAAGATAAGAGATTAAAATACTGTAAAACACAAGGAGCCCATTTCATGCCATTCTTATCTGGTGCTACATACTATGGGTGGATGGTGTTGTATGGAATGCTGGATGCCATGCAGTGCAGCTAGCTGTTGTTATCTGCCAAATAAATTAAGATAAGGGTTCAGTGCTGGTCTCAAAAATAGTAAGCTAGTCAAGGGCCTTTTTGTTTTCAGTCTGCTCTCTCACAGCAATTGTCATTTTAATTCTTAGTAGCAAAGACTCAGAGGAGCTGCAACTATGCCTAAATGGCAAAAATTGTAAGCTTGGTTGTAAATGAAGTGTGGGATTCACTGTCAATGCAAGCTGCCCAAAACATAATGAGAGCATTTAATATTTTATGATTTTTTTCCAATGTTCTACCAGAGATTGAACACTGGAATGAGTTTTAAGTGAGAACAACTTACCAGATGAAGAGCATAATGAATGTCTTTCACAAAAATTAATATTTAAGCAATGTAGTTAGTTGTATTATAATTGTTCCACCTCACTACAATAGTCCTTATCTGAGTATTATATAGACAAGCCCCACTGAATAGGAATCCATCAGACATGGAATCATCTCTTAGAAATGCAGCTTTTTTGGATGGTTGCTCCAACTTCATTTTGAAGATGTTCCTTCAAGACCTGCCCAATTTCACTAAAGAAAAAAATGACATTTACTGAGTGTGGCCATGCAGATCCAAATATACATACACATGCACACTTATTGATAGGCAACAGAAACACTGATACGAATTTCAGGCAGGCTGGACTGGGGAGCTAAATCAATATGTAATCTGGGAACATTCAGCAGCAATTCAGTTAGCAAAACCTTCCATATGAGTATCAGCTGCCTTTCCACTTAGCAAAACTTTTGCAGTCATCTTTTAAATCAGCAGCATATTTATCCTTCTGAAGCATTGTATTAATTGATTTTTGAGGACCATATTGTTAAAACTATTTTTGCAGAGATCGAACTCAGTGCTTAAGTCAGGGGGCAACTCTCAACTCTGTGTCTGTGCACAACAGGTGTGAACTCTCACTGTATGCAGGAGAGGATATCAATGTGAGACACCAATTTCTCATTGGTGTGGATGGCCAGATGAATGGGAATTGAGGAAAAAATTATGTCACAAACAGTTGTTCTGACCACCAGAAGAAATACAGTGGCACAGCACCTTTGGATATTGAACGTATCATGAGATTTAACATTTTGAGTGCAGGAATACACTGGACACTAAATCTGCCCAGTGCTGGTCAGCAAGGCAGTTTGAGATGGATGAAGAAAGCATAACAGAATAATTTTTGGATGAAGCTGGTGTTCCAGCTTCATTTCATTCACATGAAATAATCTAAGCTAGTGTTTTTGAGTGAAGATAGAGCAGGATTTTGCCTGGAGTTAGTTAATTTTGAAACAGTTCTATTGCACTTGATCCACACTTACTAGAAGCATGCTGCATATCCTTGAAACCTCTCTAATATTTGCCTCTCTACATTTTCAAGATTTCAATGTAATTTAAAGGATTATGATATTCTTCTGTGTTAGCACACGAATTTTTTATTTGGTGAACACAGAAGTAGATGGGGAGAGTAACACACAAGTGGAACTCTTAAATTAACTGAAACACATCTGAAAATATGTAAGACAGTTAAGACAAAAAAAAACCAAAACACCAAAATCTCAAAAATCTACCAGTTTAAGCTGTTCTTCTTGAAAAAATCATTGCTGCAATGAAATCTCTGTAAACACTAATCCTTAGTAAATGGCATTTTATTTCATTTCATTGATTTTCTTTATTGCAGCCAAGCAGATAAAAGATTGAAAATCTTCTATTGTACACGTGTAAATACCTTAAGAATCTTTTTAAATATGCACACCAATTAGCTTATTAACAAATTCAGACTAGAGGATCATACTTTGAGATGCTATTCCAGCTATTTATTTGCACAACCAGCCACCTCAAACTATGTACCAAAAAGGGGGCAGGATTATTAGCACATCTATGTACATTTATACCACTTCTACTGTCATGGTTATGTGGTGTTCGCTTTTTTCATCACTGAAGAACAGAGCACTGCCACTGTTGTAACAAGGCAACAGAGAAAACAGCAAAATCTAGGTCTTGCTAGAACATTTTTTAGTGTTGTCTCTTAACTGATGTGCTGCCAAGGCTCTTACGATGTTGGCAATGGCATTGCCTTGACCAAGGCAGCATCATAAAACCTGTGGGCCTCTACAAGGCAAGAGTAACGTTTCATAAAGCCATCCTTATGAGATAGATATTCTTTGTCTTCTCCATAAATTTCATTACTTGTTCCAGCAAAGCATTCAGAGACTTTCAGCTCCCCATGGCCTCGGCGAAGGATAAGACTTTCTCAGCTCTTAGATGGATTATGCTCATGTGGACCCTGCAGTCAGGAAACTCCTCTGCTTCACTAGTGCATTTAATTGCCCCAGCCATAGTTTTTACTTTCTGCCATGAATACAGTCCCTTAACTGCACTTGACAGCAGGCACTGTGAAAAGCCTTTTTTATTCCCATGCATTCAACTGAGTAACACATGACTGGAAGAATGAAGCATTACCCATGTGTGAACAGTGAGGAGATATACAGCAAAAAGCAAGAGTGAATTTTGGGACAGATTGAAAGAGATGTGTGATGAAGATAAGTAGTGCCAAGAGAGAACAGAAGGGAAAAGTTAAAGGACGTGATAGACTCTCCATAAAAAAACATTCAATGGAAACTGAAGGAGCTAAAAGATGAGAAAATAGTGACCATCTGCAGCCATCCAGGGAACACCAAATAGGCAGCTTCAGAGCTCCCTGTAGATAGGACAGCTAGGATGAATTAAGGATAAATGCAGTAATTTTTAAATGAATTAATTATTGATTTATGAAATTGTATTTATGAAGCTGCTGATAAAGAATTTCATTTGGTTCTTGCCTTGTAAAGAAAAATATACTCAATTTTAGTCAAGAACCTTCCTGGTCTCCTTTTTCTTATTCTATCTAATGTAGATGATAGCCTGAAAGCATGCTAAGTAAATAGGATAGAGGGAGTTGTTTTTAGATATGGAAATTACTTATCTGATAGAGCAGATCAACTTAGAAGTCACTAGATAGTAGAAATAAATTCTTGTTTTTCAGATTTAACACTTCAAATCTGATTCTTCCACCTGAATTCATACAGGATGTAATTTTGAACTTGAACTAACTGCTTTTATATCTTCCAAGTCCTTAAGCTCATGTTTCACTAAATAGTTCTTACTGTCTGGTCATATTAACAATAATAATAATCATCCTTTAATATACAGTATTAAAGTTGTATTTTCATGTCAAATTATTTTATTTAATTGGAGAATTAAGATTTAAAATTAATTATGCAACATGGGTCTTAATACTTTTTGTTTCTACAGGTTTTATTTTTATAGATATTTGGACTTATTATATTGAGTCAAATCCTCAGCAAATATAAACTACTGTGGGTTCATGGAAGTTATGAAGTTGAATCTATTTAAACCACTTAAAGATATGACCTTTATTTCTGCATTTTAACATCACTGACTTCATGATGATGAAAGATGAGCTGAGAAATGCATGGACACACACATACAAACACAAGGCTGATGTGCTTCAACAGAATCATTCTCAAGAATTACACACATGTAGCTCTGGCTCTGAATCCAGCCCTGTCCCTGCTTCTATTTGAGATCTCAGGATTTTCTGTCTTTGGTATAATCTACCACACTGGCAACAACAAAACTTGACAAAAACCTAACAAACAAATAATAATAAATTTTAAAAAACCACATAAAGAACCAGCATTATGTGAATCCCAAAATAATAATTAATTTTAAGGCACTCTGTGTTTTGGGATGAGGAATTTAAGTTTCAACAGATGCCCTGAAAAGGAAGGAAATGAAGGGATTATTTAAATTTGAAGTACAGCAACAGGACATGGTTGTACTAGTCATCAAAGTGACTTATTACAAAGTGACCTGCAAGGTACAAATGTCCTTAGAGTATTACAAGAGACAGAGATATCAGAGAACCACTTATCTTGGTGTCATGGATATCTCCCTAGACTACCCTCACTAGCTCTTCTAAGCACACCTCCAGACTAAAATGGGGCAGTGTCAGGCAGCATCCCCCTTCATCTGGGTGCAAAGGCATTTACAGTCTGTTTTCATGCTGTTGTTAATACCCTTTACTCACACAAGCATCATTTGTCCTCTGAGTTATGTGGTACACCTGGCCTTGCTAACATCAGAACAGGCCTCCAAGTGCAAACCTACAATTCAGGTAGTATCTCTCCCTTAATTCCAAAAGCAGTTCCAAGGATTAAAGGCAAGGCATTGCCTTCCTGGGACCCAAGAGGCAGTACCAATTCATTTTACTTTTGATGTCTGAAACCAGAACTGACACAAGGGATCTGATACAATTCATATATTGTATTATGACTACTCTGAGTGACATAGTAATATCCACATGCAGGTAGGGTGTCTGGAGAAATACACCTGCAGCATGCTCTGACTATGAAACTGAGTTTTTGCAAGTGTTGCATGGTATGATGAATCTTACCATGATTCTTTATGGTCCTATCAAACAGAGAAAGCAGAATCATATTTATATTCATCTGTATAACTCATTTTATACCAGCTTTATTAATATTGTGATAGCATATTTTTCATTTATTTTGCCTGTGGTTACCTAATAATCCCAGTTTCCATAATCATAAATTCAGAACAACAAACCACTTCTAAACTTTTAGAAGTTAAATGCAGAGAAGCAGTTACAAAGCCTGACACTCATTTTTTTCCCTAATATTTGTTGCCTAGGTTTTCAGAAAGCCTAGCTAAAAGAATGCACTTCGATTTACAATTCAAGACCAGACTCAATCATGTAAGTTTAAAAATGAAGTCTATTATATTACTGTGTGCACAAATCTGTGTATTACAGTGTGTACAAAACATGCAATTCTTGGCAGTTTTCCTGCACAGACCTTGATGCCACTTTTTAGAAGCCTGCTGTGTGCACATCTCTGAGCCCAGGAGACAGCAATGAACATGGATCCACTGTCACCTGTGGAGTCGCCTGCTGGGCTTTATCCCAAAATAAAACAGCATCCTACCAGGGAGCATCATCACCGACATGTAGGCAGCACTTGCCTGATTGCTTGTCACCATTTCTAGCGCTTTTCTTTTCAGTTGGGAGAATTCCTGGAGCAGCTCCGGTGATACAGGACGAGGCAGGAGCGAGACCATCCCTCCAGAGTCATCCCTGCTGCTTACTGAATAGACACCTGAAGGCAACATCACTTGGCTATTTCTGACCTGCGGTAGATTGCTACTTGCAACCCTTTTTATGCCGTTATTCATCTCCTGAGCCATCTGGCCCCTGTTGCAGGATACCTGCAGATGGATTAATAAGCCAGTCTAATAGAGCTGTACATATTAAATATACAGCAGAAGCAGCTGTTGGGTGTTTGTTGTGAGCTTTCTATTCTTCCCTAATGTTTCAGCGACTGTACTTTAAAGTTCTAAGTCAGTTCCATCAAGGAATGTTTTTTTTCCTAAACTACCCAAAAACCAAAATAAATTTATTTCTCATAAAAGAAGCCTGTCATTGAAGAACAAGTTATAATCAGCATAAATATAATTTTCTCGTTGGAGTAGAAACTTTCACTTCAGCCTTTGAATAGCATTGTTAGTTTATCTAATTACAATATACCCTCCGACAGCTCTCATATTAATTGCACCAGATTGCCTGCAGTGTGTTCATTTGTTTGTTTACTCTTAGCTAGGAATGCCTTTTAGAAAACTTTACTTTCTTGCACATACAAGTGGGGTCAGAGGCAAACCAAACCTACCTTCAAAGACTTCAAATTGTGGATTATTAGTTTTAATGATCCAACTAGTGCTTTTGGGATAGTGCTTATAAATTTCTAAAAGTAGGCCTATAGATGTTGTTTTATAAAACAACAGACAGGAAATATGTCTGTATACAAATAATGAGAATAAAAAAATCAAAATAATATCTTTAGGACACCTCTGAAAAATACCTGAGGGGGAAAAAAAGCAAAGGAGAAAAACAGCACACCACATAACTCTCCCCAAGCCAGGGTTTTTTGAACTTGATTAAATGGCTGTTTCAACTTTCCTCACCTGGTAGCTGCTGATCTAATTATGCCAGCATTCAAAACACAATTTAAAGATTAAGAAAAAAATGCAGATGTGGGATCAAAAAAAAAAAAAAAAAAAAAAGAAGAGAATTGCTAGCACCACCAATTAAAGTCTGCAGAGCTGAAACCCAAGTATGTTAGATGTGGTAATTCAGGGTGGTGGGGTGGAAAATAAAAACTATCTCTGGCAAAAAAACCCCTTACAAACAAACCAACAGATCTTTCCCCCAAACAAAAGCTAAAATGCTACCTGAGGCAGGGAGTAAGATTTGAAGGTATTTAAATAAAAAAATTACCCCTCTTCTCTTTATAAGCTTAGCTGCACTTCTTAAAGATCACAGAACATGAACTTGCAGTTTTAAAAACCTGGAGAAGTGTCTCTACTGGGCATATACCAGTATATGGGGAAAAAAACCCCAAACTCAGATTGGACAACTTTGCTTTTGACTAAAGGCCATGAAAGTTCATAAGGAACCTGTAAATGAGTTGTGGAGTAAATAGCAATAATTCTACATATCCAAGGAGAACTCTGTTATAGAAGCCATTAGTGTTCAGGCTTTGAACATTCCCTACAAATTTTCAAGGTGACACCAACAGCTGTCTCCAGAGACCCAAGTATATCAAAGATCTCCTTTTTGCTCCCCATATCTGAGTTCTGGGTTCCTTTTTCTCTTTTTCAAGCACCTTTAAGTTAAATTAATCAGAACTCCACACTGTGATCATCAGAAGCTTCATACAGAGAAAATTATATAGGCTCTGTACAATCCCCTTTGACTTCAGATGCTGCAGTACAGAACAGGATGCCGTGTTACTGGCCCACCACTCCATGTTCCTCTGAAAACATGTCAGCCCAATTAGGAGTTTTCTGAAAACCTTTTTATTCCTTCTTTTTCCCTGTGCATGTGCTGGTGTTCCTCAGAAGGATGTGCTCAATGTGATTCCCATTACTCAAGTATATTTTGCCTTTTATGTCTAGTGAGTTCAAATTGCTACAAACCATCCTCATAACTGGTCAGATTTATGCCGACCCAAACCTCATCTCCATCTGTTTCAGTGACTGCACTTAAGAGGGTCAAGTTGGATGTGAGCCATTATCCCAGAGGTGGAAAACCAAGGCTTTACACATTAAATCTATGGTTATCTTTGTCCCAATACAGTGGACAAAAGGATACAAGCCAGAGAACAGTAAAAATTATTCACTAGAAATACGCAGGAGACTATTTGGCAGGTGAATTGCACTTTTGACACCTGTCAGTAATATACATGGCCATCTAATGAAATGAGCTTACATTTTCTCAAAGGAAAAAAGCATTTCAAACTCACTTCTGAAGTACAAGGATGAAGTGAAAAAGTAAAACCTAACCCATAATTTGTAGGTATTTTAAGAAAGACATGAGTGACATAAAGGACTGGCTCTCTTCTCTGAGACAGGTATAAGAATGCACCTTTAACTGAACCATAAAGTTGCCACAAAATTTATTTTTCTCAGTCTAAACCATTGCAGAATAGTCTGCCCAGTTCTGGGGAAAAAAGAGGCAGAGAAGCAGCCATGGATGGATACTGACAGGAAAATACCCTCCACTGCATGCAGATGTGCATAAAGCAAGCCCTTAAGCCCTCCTTGGTAATGAAATATGGATTTGCTGTTTCCCAGTCAGCCTAGAAAGGCATTATTGCCTCTAATCTGTAGAGAGAAGTTTTGGGGCTGCAGTAGGGAACTAACCACAGGCTGAACCTCAGAGAGGAGGAGGATGCTTCTTCCCTCCCAGGCTATTGCACACAGGCTTCTCCATCACAGCTGCCCCAATCAACAAGTGTTCTCCAGGAAGAAAAAAGTATGAGGCCAAAAGGCCACTGGACAAAGAAACCAATTCCTATTCAGCTCTCACAGCTAGAGAACGATTTGGTTTCATGTTCTTTTTTTTTCATGCAAGTATGACTTATGTGCACTGGAACTCATTAACAGCTATTGGGTTAAGTCAATTAGTTACCAAATAATGCTTAAGTAACAGTATCTTAGAAAATACATCCTGATACTCCAGTGCAACTTCAGAAAACAGCCTGAAGTGACTTGTTCCTCCCCAGCAGTGCTGCTAGAGGTAGATGCAAACACTTTGCACCTTTCTGTCCTTAGTGATGCAGGGAATATGAGAAGACAGATCATTTGCAGTGTTTCCAAGGTCATGCCAGAAAATTAGGAGTATGTGCTGGGACTGGGCACATTGAACAAGTCTCTCCTTTATGTGACATATTACAGTAGTATTTAACATTTGATTAAGGTGGATACAATTATTATTTCCTGGATCAAGTTTCCTTTCTACTGGACGTTGCATATTACACATTACTGTGAAATGTTTCAAGGAAGAGACGCAGTATAATTTAGCAAGTGAAATATAACTTCCATTTCTCTTAAGATATATCCTGCTATCAATTCAACCAGTGATTCAAATTTTCTGAAAACTGTAGATGTTTGCCAAAACAGTAATTTCCTGTTATTGTCATTCAACTACTTCAAAACATTTTGATATGGAAGGCAAAGATTCTTCTCTCTAGTCAGGAAATCCCTGAGAAACTCAAAGACAGTAATTTCCCTATGATCACACTCTTCCAAGCCGAAGGAAATCTTGGAATGTAAGGAATTGGCTTAGTTTGAAGGTTATGAACTACATTTTTTCCTTTTTGGGATCCTGATATAACTTTAAAAGCCCTTCAAGACCCTTGAAAACCATGGCCAAAGCCAGTGTTACAGTAACCTAGAGACACTAGAGTGCAGTTTTTGAACTTCTTGCCAGAAGCAAATATCAGTTTTGAAATCTGGATTGTTACTAAGGGACTGGCTCCCACAGAACCATATGTTACACAGTGCTTGCATTTTTGCTGATAGCTTAAGGTTTCTTCCCCTTTTTTCTCCAGGAAGGTTGAGCACTGCAGAGCAGAAGCACAGATGCAAGTCCCTTTCACATGCTCACAATTTCAGCCTGGGATTTCTATATCAGGTCTGTGTAAAGAGCAGTCTGGCTTTGAGTCACAGTCTGAATGTGACAAAACTCTCTGGAGAAAAGTTATTGCCTCTGGCCCTGAAACCTGACCTTCACCAGATTTGTGTCATGTGAAATCTGAGAAACAAATAGCACAGCATATTCTGAGTAATCGTTAGCCTTAGTTTAACAGCTCATCTGTACTAATATTCATTGTTCTCCTCCACAAGATTATAATGTAAGCAGTCATTGCAATCTTATCCTGCCCTTAGATGTACTGAATTTTTGTCCTATGAGTGAAATTTTTAAAAAAACCACTTCATTGGATTCTTTTGAAACAGGTATGATTACCACCCCTGTAGCACTGTCCGCTCTCACGGACATGATGATAGCAAAATCAAATTCTTTATCCTCATTCCTGTGTTTAATGTTAGTGATGCATTTGTCATAGTTCTGATAATATTGATCAGAAATAAATCCACGAACACTTAAAATTGGTTTTAAAAGGCACTTCCATGTTCAAACATGGAAATTTGAGGTCACAGGGAACTGTGTTGGATTTAGGCATTGTTTGTTGTGCACAGCACTAAGTTAATATTCCTCACCAGCAGTGCCATGCAGTTCAAAACCTAAACAGAGACATCATTAGATCATTTAGGCAATGGTTTCCTTTTTTAACACTTTCAGACGCATGGCTGAAAAGTACATTAAGTATGAGCAGTACATGTTCTTTATCATTGAGCAAATAGAGGCCAATATGTGGGCCTAAGCTCACTTAAACCTGTGTTCAAAGTGTTAGATAGCTGTTATGCCATAATCCATCAGCATTATCTTCCTTCGAAGCAGCATTTTCTACTTCAAGTCCCATAATGTTCTTGCACTAAAAGTCATTCACAGCATCACAGCTAAAGAGGTACCTGTCTATTTCTCTGCTAGTGTGTTTCACAACACAAAAGACCACCTATTACAGAAAAAGTAAATCCTGAAATACATACAGTGAGTTTATTTTTGTTTCTTATCTGATATATTATCAGTCAACATCTCGGAAGGTTTTTTTTCCCTCATCAGTCATCTTGAAAATGAAACACAGCGAGGACAGATGGTTGTGTGTGTGTGTCTGCATTTTTGCTAGAGGAAAGTGTGTGGGGGTTAATGGATAGCAAAGGAGTGGAAAGGGAAAGGACATGGCTTGTCTCCTGGTCTTTGATTCGAGCCTTGTTCATCCAATGGATCAGTGGCCCCCAGCAAGCAGCCTCTGGCAGCCCTGCCTGGTGGCGCGCGCTCTGCAGGCGCCGGCTCAGCAGGGCTGCGAGCTGCTCGCCTTTGTCTGGTCATTCACCCCATGGGCTCAACACCTACTGTCACTCATTCCCCTTCCTCTCATTTAAACAAGTGTTTTTATTACAGATACAGGCATAATTATAAATAAATATTCTCTCACACAGGCACATTCACAGAGGGAAGGAACCTAGCAGGACTGAACTCATCCTTGATGGAAGTCTGCTTACTTCAAAGCATTAATACCCTAGGCACACACAGGTAAAAGGGGCCTATCCATCTTTGGCAAGTTCATTCAGGAGAAGAGAAAAATCCCATAGTCTAAAATAGAGATCCTCTTTAACTCTTTTAAAAGTTATTGTCTGTTCAGCCATGGTGACAAAGAGAAACAAAACAATATCTGGGATGATCTGGAGAATATAACTCCACAATCTGTTTGCACTTTGAGAGAGAATTAATTAAACTAACCAGAAGCAGCTGATTTTCAAAGCCACATACACTTTGTATTCAGTA
Organism: Acridotheres tristis; assembly: GCA_037013685.1. NCBI lineage: Eukaryota > Metazoa > Chordata > Aves > Passeriformes > Sturnidae > Acridotheres > Acridotheres tristis. The sequence continues at coordinate 21,020,889 of CM072888.1, read as the reverse complement.
AAGTCACAGAAATTATATATGCAAAACACAACTTGTCCCAGAGACACTCAGTGCCTGGCACAGCTTTAGAGTTGGTGAGGTATGTCTTTTCTTCATCTTGGTCAACCGAAGGTAAAGTTCAAGAGAAGGGGAAAGCCTGTACTTGAGCAAAGGCTAAAAGAAATGGTGCTTCTTATTTGTAAGTTCCTTAGGCTTGCCTAATAAACAGGAAATTTGGCATTCACAGCCAACAGTTACAGTAAGGGATTACAAAAGATACACAATCATGAAGTATCAGACTCAGGAGCAAGTTTAACTGGTTTAGGAATCAGTACAACAGATCTTATTGCTGGACACAGGAAAATGTTAAAAGAATTTGGATTCAAGGTGGCTCTTCACAGACAGTGAACACCAACAACTTATTAATTTGGTTTGTGCCTATTTAGATTTCAGAAATTAAATTGCCATACAGTAACCTTTGTGAATTATGGTTTCTGCCTCTGGCTGGCAAGGGACTCATATCTGATGGATAAGAACAGGTTTTTACTTCCTTGATCATCACTCAGCTGCATTAGAACCATACAATATATCCTTAGCAACACAACTATTTCAAGCACATCAAGCTTTTCTTCTGCTTATGGCGGGCTGTAAAATTGTGAGTCATTGTATCTTGATCTTTATCTAAAATCAATATAAAATAACATTACATACCTATAGCCCCCACAATGTATTTTTAAAAAATGCCATTAAACCTTCCTGTAGACACTCCACTACCCATACTTCTCCATTCAGAACAGAAAAGAATATCCTACAAAAAAGTGATGTCTTCAAACTGAAAGAGGGTAAATTTAGGTTAGCTATTAGGAAGAAATTCTTTACTGTGAGTGTGGTGAGATACTGGAAGAGGATTTCCAGAGTTATTGTGGATTTCCCATCCCTGGAAGTGTTCAAGGCCAGGTTGGGCTTGGATGGGCTTTGAGCAACCTGTTTCAATGAAAGGTGCCCCTGCCTGTGGCAGGGGGGTTGAAACCAGACTGTCTTTACAATTTCTTCAAACCCAATAGACTCTATAATTCTGTGGTTCTGTAAGGTGTTTCAACATGTTTCTTTATACTTTGCTCTTCCAATTAAGCATTAAGAATTTAAAAAGAAATCCAGATTTCCTCTCTGCATTCTACAGCATCAGATGAAGGCTCAGGGGACTAAAAAAGGTACAGTACTTAATGGCTCACATGTAAAGTCTGAAGACAGGTAGAAATCAGGGAGCCCCTTCTCTAACATTAAGCATACAAGGCTTGTGTCCTTCACTTCCTCCGATAAAATATGCTGATGGATTTTACTTGTGAACTGTCTCTGCTTTGCAGAGGTGAGAAGGCAAGGAAAAGCTCAATGGAGGCTCTTTTCTTCTGTTCAGGAAGAGGCAGTATAGCTGTCACTGTGCAGCTACTGCAAATAAGTCACTTAAAAATTCATTCAGAAAATCACAATTGCTGAGGGACAGAACGGCTCAGGTGAGAGGTAATAGGATACAGCTACAATTTTCTCCCTCACTCAAAATGTATTTGAAGATCTGTAAATCAATTTTTAAAAAGTCAGAATACTTTAGTCATCAAGAGGACCACTTTCCATATTTGAAAATAAAATAATTCAAAGAAAAAAAATCAAACGAAAGTGAAAAGGTTGAAAGGAAAAGGTTAAAATTTCTTCTTAAGGGAAAAGGTTAAAATTTCTTCTTAATCAAATGATAGTACATTATGCCTCTCAGCTGGGTTGTTTCTTTTTTTAAAAAGCCATATCTTTTGAAAATGGTGCAAATTTTTACTCAATCATGTATCAACACTGAAAATCATAAGAGTCTCCCTTGATTATTTCATGAGAAAGTAAATTGGAGGAATAATATGTCAGGTTGTAGAATAAGTTTACAGATTAAATCTATTTGGGTCCTTACAGACCTTTGAGTTATGCAATGTATTAGGTGAACTGTAGCCTATGATCTGAGGAGAGATGCTTGCTATTGGTTACATATTGCAAAAGTAGAACAATTGTGGGCAGACTTATTTTCTGTTTTGTTTTTTTTTTTTTTTAATATATAACTATTAGGAAAGCATAAAAACTGACCTTTAAAGTAATTTTTTTTCTCTAAAACTTCAAAAGTAATTTTAGTTTAAAAGATGAGGAAAAAAAGGAAAACTAATTTTAAAATCTCAAAGACTGCTTTGAAAAGTGACTGTAGTCCTTCAGCCAGCTCTATTATACCCAAGACAAAAGCATTTGCCATACCTTTATTGATTTACCATACTTATGTTGATTTTGCATCTAAAAAAATATAAAAACATGTTTCAAGCAGATAAACACTGTGTAGAAAAAAAGGATTAAATAATAGCACAATATCCAGCATTCTGACTACAGGTATACTTTGAATTCAAAATCACCAATAAGAATTTACAAGTTAAAAATGCTAAGTAATTAAGAACTAACAAATAATGCAATCTCTACTGTAGTGGATATTGAGTGAGTGCTAGGGAACCCATCACTCAGTGATGTTACTTTACCAGTAGTGCAATATTCAATACAAATGACCCTTGAGTCTCTAATTCGCCTTTCCCTTCTTTAATTTTTTCCTCCTTACTACAAAGATACAATACACAAACAGGCAGTCATTCAAATGGCAGTGGCTATAAAAAGGAAATACACACATATATACAATTGCTAATTAGTTCCATAACTAGAACCCTTCTGTATGCTTGCATAGCTACCCTGGGGCATCAAGCTGTGCAGGAGGAAGGAGGTGTTTGAGGCAGATTTCACTGCTGGAGAATTCTCCAACTGGTTCATGTTGTCACATACTGTGTAGTTGTGTACAGCCAGGGATCTGCTTTTGAGGAAGCAGAGACATTGCACTAGGGGACAGAAGAGCAGATCAAAAGCTGAATGGGGTCATCCAGAGATTCAAAGTTTTGAGGAAACCAGAGTAAAATGATCCAGCCTGTGATTTAGATGCCTTTTCAAAATGTTTTTTTTCCTTAAAAATTGAGTATTTCATAAAACTCTGCCTGCTGTTCATTAAGTCAGATGCTGATGAAGAAAGGAGCAGTCCCTACAGCAGAGTTTTGCTCCTGCTGAGAGTCTCACATGAGCCTGAGGATGGGACCTTGACACTCTCCAGGTGCAACAGCACATGTCCAGGGCAGAATAATCCTAAATCCAGTCCTTACAAAGTGTCAGGAGAAAAACCTTTTCTATATGCCAAAGTTTTTATCAGTCAGGAGAAAGGATTGTCCAATAGGTAGTTTGTTTTTTGACTTTCTAATTACTGTTTACAAGATCATAAAACTTACGCATTTACATTTTTACATTACATTTTACATAGGCATTGGTAAGGTCCCCTCTGAGTCACTTCTTCTTCAGGCTGAACAGCTCCCTCATCCTGTCCCCATAAGAAAATGCTCCAGCCCCTTCATTATCTTTGTCACCCTTCACTGTACTTGCTCCAGAGGCTCCATGCCTCTCTTGCCCTGAGGAGCCCAGAACCAAACACAGCATTCCAGATGTGCCTCACTAGGGTTGAGTAGAGGGGGAGGATCACATCCTTACAATAAATATAATAGAAAAGTCTGATGTAAATTATAGGACACAAGTCCAAGTTTTGGATTTAAAATATTTCAGAGAAATTAAATCTAGAGTCCCTCTGTAGCCAAAGTGCCAATGCCAGCCGTTGAGTTTTCACAGAATGCATAAACCAGGGAACATGTGTGGTTCGTGTAATGGAGATGTTTTCATAAGGCCACAATTTGTTTTTCCTTGCAGATCATTCTATCTTTCTGCAAACAAACAGGGACTGGCCACTGGACTACCTGGTTTTTAATATTTCTTCTTTTTTAAACAAAGTCCATGTTGAATAACCAAAAAGAAACCAGGTGCACTACAAGCTTAGCACAGTTAACCTTGGAACAAATTGTAGTCTACAACCAACAAAACTTGCTATACTCATCAGCCTCAGGATTACAGTTTTGCAAAGTAATTCTACTGTAAATTCTTAAATAATGCATGCAAGTGTCATGAGTAAGACTGCTGATGTATTGCAGTAACAGACTGCTTGCTGTCTCTGTCAGCCAGCCAATCTCGATTACTATTCATCAAAAAGTTTCCATGGAAATACAAGGTAATGATTTAAGCACTGCACGAGAAATTTTTAATTATTTCCAATACTTAGTCATTGTTAGAAGTGCTCCGTTTATGTTTGAATATGTGAATGTATTGTATTTTTGGAAGTCAAGAAAGACTCTTGGGACCAGTATTGAAAAAAGCTAGGGAGGATGAAGAACTTTTCACTTGGAAGTTTTTAAAACCTTATCTGGAAAAATAAGACTGTATGCTAGTGGTACTTTCAATTTAGGTTTATCAACCTGATATACCCCAGGCATGTAGGATCAAAGGATACAGAAGACTGATGTCAGAATGATCAATAATACTAAGGTGACACTAATGGGAGTATCTTATGTAAGTATGCAGTTGGTCTTTTATGCCCATGGGTGCCCAAAAATAAAGAAGCAGTAATTAATCTCTAACTAGCAATTGTTTACAACACACAGAGAAGCAAAGGGGCATCTTGTCAGCAGGAAATCATTTGCTGAGAATAATGGACTGTGATGCTGGAGATCTGGCCAGGATCGCTTGGCTACTGCGCCCAGACCACACAGGAAGGCCTTTTAAAGTTTTGATCTCATTGGAGAACTCTTTTTCTCTCCAGTGTTGTAATGAAAAGCCTTTTTGGCTCTACTGGCTGTGAAGCTTGACTTGAAGTCTGACACAGATCTGAAATCACACAAAGGAAGCAGGGCCAACCTTTCAACTCCTAACGTCACTGGGAGGGAATCAAATACCCTGGTCTTGCACCAAAAGAGAGCTGTTAAGTTGCAGGTTGAAAGTTACAGGTTGAAGGTTTTAAACTCTTGTTCTGACTAATATGCTCCTGCCTTGTCAGAAAAGACATTGCTGAATTTTTAGTGCCTGTGTATGCTCTAGGAATAAAAAGTACATCGGTTTGTTTTAGGAATGTGAAATTGATTTCAAAAGACAAGGTGGTAAAAGTGCTTCTCTCTTCATGCAAGCAAGACACATTAAAAATTGTTCTCTGAACAACAACCACTCTATATTATGCATTAACAACTCGAAATTATTAGTAGAAAATTCTAAACCCATATTCAATTCCTTAGCATATGATCAGATTTTAAAGATATTTAGAAATTTTATTTATATATCTTATTTTTTTAAATGGTGCTAAAGTTCCAGGTGGTAGTAGCTTGCACATCAAAATAAGTAGTTTTCATGTTTAAATAATGCATGTTTTTCTAATTTTAAATATTTGTTTTTCCAATAATATAATTCATCACTAAAACTTAACTGAAGTGAATTCACAGCTGACTTCAGTTAATAAATTAATGCAGACAGTAAAAAGTCTGTACTGCATTAATTTAATATTTTTAACAGAGGTCTGTGGATAGAAAAAAGAAACAAAACAGTTTTTTCTCCCCTTCTCCACATATTTTCTATCAGGTTGTACATGTTTTTGAGCAGTAATTTTAAAAAATTACTTCACACAGGCTCAGCCAAGAATCCAGTCAAGGTACATGAAAGATGTAGGATAGACAGCCTTTTGCTGTTCACCTCAGTGTTTCATACATCTGCAAAGAAGAGTGGGAAGAAGTATATCACTGGCCCTAAAGGTAGAATAGTTGTACTATGAAAGGACTTATTTGATTTCCTATAAAGACCTTTAATTAACTCCTTCTTTGTAACTCACAAATCCTAAAAAGTTCTCAGGAAGAATGTAAGAACCCAGGAGCCTACTGGCTTAACAGCTCCACTATCTTTCCCTTCCCATTGCAATGTTTTTCCTTTCCATGCACCCTGTCAGTCCTGGCTTTGTGCTAGGCACGAATCAGGTACTCAAGGACAATCACATTTCACATATTTAGGCATAAATAATTGCTTGCTATGTACAGAGTGCATGCATCAGGATTGTTTCTTTGAAGGAAGGTGCCCAAATACCTGAGTCCATCATCCAGCTTACATATTCAGCCTCTGACCTCTCAAGATATGTAAAGTCCCATTTATAACTAATCTCAATTGCATTTACATATCTGAGTATCACTTCATTTACCTCTCAAGTATCTTCTCAGTGGAACTGCATTAGCAGGTCTCGGATCACAGCCCAGCCTCCTACTACCAAGCTGGTATTGGGTCTCTTCAACTGCAGCTAAAGTCACTTTCCTTTACTTAAGCTGCACTTTTGACCTGGGATTTAAAGACTTTTCAACCTGCCAAAGTCCAGCAGCACTCAACAGTGACTTTGTTTGTCTGGAACTGTGACAGTTTCTAAAAAATTGTGACAGTTTTCTAAAAAATAATCTTGAGTGACACTGTACTCTACAACAGTCAATGCTACAGCAGTCAAGAGTACAAAAGTTTCATGGAAAAATGTTGTGGACAACCCTTCTTAAGTTCAAACATTCCTTTGAAATGTTTATAAATATTTAGGATACGAAGATCACCAACTATGCAAAATTTGTACCACGTGTATTTCTGTGCTGCCTTTGGCAAGGACCAGTTTAAGATGAAGGTAACATTAAATACATCAAGTGTGTGTGTGCAAACATGGGAACACAAACTGAAGTATAAAACTAATATGAAAATTTCAAACTGTTGGGCTTATTAGAAATGTCTGCCTCATTTCTGCCCAGCATTCCTCCTGTATCATACCACAACCCAGAAGGATATATGGAGAGGCTGTCTTTTGGGTCAGTGAAGTGCTCATAGGACAAAAACAGTGATTTTACCTGCCATTGCCACCCACCAAAAACGTGTTGGTTTTATCAGAAGCGGCTGGGCACCAAAGAAGATCTTACTGGCTTATTTGGAGATTGCAAGGCAAATGCCAAACACCATAAGGTGCAGCCACTGAATGGGAGACAAACTCAGCACCTGTTGAGATGAGGATGGAGAACAGTGTCACCTCTAGGTCACCTCTACCAGTAGTTGCAGCACAAGGAATACAAGCTACCTGTAACCACCATGGTCTGATGGCTGCCAAGAAATAGAACAGAGGAAAAACCAGCTTGATACACAAGCATAGACAAAATTAAGTATCAGATCCTAAAACATGACACATTTTGGGTAACAGGAAAACGATGACTTTGACAACAACCTGCTACAGCTTTGTGAAGAAATTGAAAGCAGTGTCTTGGGTAGGATGCAGAACAGACAGGACAGATGGGACAGTGAGGTATTTGGATAACTATCCCTGTCCTTCACACATGAGGTGTCTGAAGCAATGTATAATAATGAAAGCAGTCTTCTAGTCTCTGTTGAGACTCTTCTGAACAGAGTCCACTAATTGGTCCTGAAGACTAAGGTTATGCACTCTCTGAGCAGCCTCTCTAGTTGAGAAATCACTACTGAAAGCCTGAGCCCATGTGCACATTCTGTGAGTTAGATTACCCTTACCTGATGTCTGGGGCACCACTTAAAACACTGGTCTTGTCCATTTGAAAAAGAAAGAGCTCACATCAGAGATGACTACCCCTGCTTACACTCTTCTCAGATTTAGAGTCCATTGGCAATTAGAGTCCATAAATTATTCTTACTCTGCCTTCCTCTTCATCACACTAATACATGTCATCTTATTGCCACAAAACATGAGCATAGAAATGTCTGAAGAAGCATTAAAATTGCAGCCTTAAAACAGTATTCAATTTTGATTGATTTTAAGAGGGCTCCTGGCATACTGAAGAGCTTCTTGTAGACTTTGTGTACTTTAAATCATAAATGAGCAGGGAAGTTATATAAAACTAGTTAATTCTAGATTAACCAGTAGTAAGATTGGGAAACTTAATCTAGAATAGATTTGAAACTAATTTTAATTAAAATTTTTAATTATTATAAAAGAAAGGAATATTTGGGAAATATGTGGGAAATTCTGGTTGTTGCCAAAAAAAGCATAAAGGAAGAATCAAGTGATCAACTAACTGCATGTAGCTGTATTTAAAAGTGGGTCATTACGCATTTTCTAAATTAAAAATTAAAAGTAACATTTTTCACAGATTGTTCTGTATCTTCTAGCTGAAGCTCTTACACTTTCTTTGAGTTACCTATGTAATTTTATACTTCCTATTTTGTAAAAAGAAATAGCGAGTTTCCAAAAATGGCTAAGCATGTAAAGACTATATTTACAGCTTGTGATGAAGTGAGAAGAAGTGACAGAGGCTTTGACAATTTTGAAAGCAGGTAGTGTGAATTAAAAAAAAAAAAGTCCAGAATCTTTAGCCTTTCCTTTCTTTGCTCTTGCAAAGAGCCTGTAGCTGATATGAGATGGGATATTAAATTAGCATCCCACAAGTAAAATAGGAATGGCAGCTCCAGGTTACCTATAAGGTGTGAAGATTAATTAATGGATGTTTGCATTTTTATTGAAAATGTAAGAAACTGTATAGGTGCTAAGCATTACTACAAAGAGGAATTTTCAGACCTTGGTAAGTTCAGTTTACATAGTAAAAATTACTTCATATTTCTGCTAAGTAATTCTCCAGTACTTTTGCCAGTGCTTGCCACCATCTAACTGCAAAAACTGAAACTTTGGCTATCTTAAAGGCAAGATGACAAAATTTTGCAAACTATCTGGAATAATGTATTGCAAGGCAGAACAGCGCAAGAAAATATTAACCTTGATGAAGGCCCTCAATTGTGTTACATTCTCTTAAAACTGATTCATTCTTGTTTAAGGCTTTATAGACATGGGAAAAACAAAGAAATAAAGAGAAGAATTAAAATTTATTCATTTCTGTCTTTCTAAAAATCAAATAAAGGAATTGCTGGAAAAACCTAATCTTGAGATGTCCAGCCCTAGCCCCATTAAATTCAACATGAAAACTCAACTGACGGCAGAACAAAAAGGTCTCAGCCAATGCATCATAAATTTTTAGTACAATTTTATTGGAGAAAAGCAAGTTATGCTAGATAACTACTCATAGGCAATTTGGAAAACAGCACAAACACTGAGGTGACAAAGGCAGCTGCTGATACTCGCTTGCTCAGGTTAGTAAAAAGAGAAAGCAGATTTTTAAAGGTGCAGAAAGACCTCTAGCACTGACTGGAGATGAAAGGACTGGAGACATTAAATTAATAAATAATAATAAATTAATAAAGATAAAGATAGTACCATATATTAAAGAAAACAATTTTAATTCCACTTATACAAAAATAGGCTTGGCCATGAAAGTTCATTATCTAGGAAAGAGATGTTGCCATTACATAGTTCTGGGAAATATCTCTTGGAGAAAAGATTCTGGTATGTTTTAACTTCTTTCCAAATAGAAACTCCGATGTTTCTACTGTGAACAGTAGAAACAAACATTCTTACAAGAAAAGCCTTGCTTTAGGAATGTAGAGAAGTCCATAAATATCCACACATATCCTGCTGCTTCACATATTGTTTGCTTTTATTTGGACCAGTCATCTAAAAGAATTAATGATAAATTGGTCTGAGTATTCCTTGTGCTGGAGGATGACTGCATTATTTTCACACAGACCTTTTGTTCGGTTTGCTTTTCCCTGCTGACAGGATGTCCCATTTTCAGGAAGGCAATCTGCTTTTCAGCTGCTGCTCTCCTTGGAGAAGGTATGGCACAGCAGCTAGGAGCTAACATCCTCGTGTGTCTCCAGCTGTCCACAGGAATTGCCAGCGTATGCTGGGGCACAAAATGCAGACGGAGGATCGTGGCTGAATTTCTGGCTTCCTTCTGTCTAATAGTGTTTTAATAGTCTGACTACTGGTTATCCTGCCCATCAACTGCCCTATGCAGCAAAACAGGCCCCATGAATCAAGCACATCATCTCAGCAGGGCAAGGTTTTTTATAGAACTAAAATACTTAATTTAATAATACTTCAGGCCAGATCCTCAGCTGATGTGAACATGTACAGTCTCACTGAAGTCACTGGATCTATTCAGAACAGCTTTAGGCAAGGAGCTGGCTATCTGTTCATAAGGATTGTAGAAAAGAGCCTTTATTTATATGCTATGCAAGGGCAGGAAAATCCCATACTCCCACTGGGTTGTCTCACTGCATGCCAGTTTCTCAGAGCTCCGAGCTAATTTGAGGAAACACAATTAGAGAGAGTGTCATAGCTGCTAAAGGGTCTGTAATTCATCACCTGCAAAACAAGGGTAGTCAACACTGAAAAATACATGAGCTCCTCTGAGTTTTTTGAGCCGCTGGAGCAGTAGATCACAGCAGCTTGTATTCCAGTTCTCTTCCCTTCCTTTCAGGTTAGCAAAACCAGGCTGTGAGCAGAACTCTTTCTCTGCAGAGACTCTGCCTCCTTTCTGCATCCTTTACACAACAGCATAGTTTTCCCAGCAATCTTACTGACACTTATTTAGAGCATTTTAACATCAAGGTCAGTACCCTGGAAGGCGACATGGGTGTTTAAAATCCTTGTGCATTGGACTAGGATTTCCATCTCCCTGATTTGGCAGTCCCTAATTCCAGTCTCAGTTCAGAAGCCTAAGTCAATTAAACCAGTTTGCACACTTGAGTCCTTCCTACTAGAACGAGCTCCACAGGGACCAAGGCAACACCCACTGTCTGAACACCAACTTATTTGCACACACCCTTGATGCTGTGAGTCAGAGTCTGGTCAGGACTGCTGAGACAATGCTGAGAAGCAAATTCAGGCATCTGAGGGACTTCAAAGTGCAAAAACAATCCCTCCTCAGATGTCCAAATGTTCCAGATACCAACTGAGAAAAGAGAGCTAAGAATAGCCACTAAGACATAGGTCTCAAAATCCCTTTTTGTGATTTTTAGCAATGGAAATTATCAGTATTTTAGGTCTGAATCATTATATATGTTTAGATGTCCAGCTCTGGAAATTTTTCTCAACCTAGATTCGATCTACATATTATGTTATATTCCACTGAAAACTTCCAGCAGTTTTAACCTGTTGGGGTTTTTTGGTTTTTGCTTGTTTGTTTTGTTGTGGGTTTTTTGGCTTTTGGTGTTTTGTTTTTTTGTTGCTGCTTTTTTTTCCCTAAGCTATCAGTGTGGCAGGAAGAAAATACATGAAAATAATTTCTGAGCAGGAACTTCAAAATGAGAATGTCACATCAGATGCAATTGTTATAAGAGAGGGACTTTGTGGAGAAGTTATTAGATGAGAAGGAGCACATCTGTGAAATAAAAGAGTTTTGTGGGTTTTTTGGTTTAACAATATTGGTTTTTCATTCTTGAAAACAAAAAGGTTATGCTGTCATCATTTCAGGTGCGTATTCAAAGCAGGAATTACATATTTAAGCACAAGGATGAGTGGAAACCAAGGAGAAAGTGGGTTGTAAGAAGTACTACGTGCTCTGATGCCAACTTTTTGGACTTATTGAAGTACACAGCAGGCTGTACGGTCAACTAATGGGATCAATGGGATAGTGTGCCCTGGGGCATGCCACATCTGGCAGATGTTCTGAGGACAATCTGATTCTCTCTCAGCATTGTGTATGGCTCCACACATCTGTTTGTGAAAGCTCAAGGCTCAGTTTATACCATTATTAAACCCAAAAATATATTCTCATGTGTGGCGTGCACAAAACACGGTGAAAGAAAGCTTAGGAAATAATCCATGAGAAGAGAGCTGAAAGCTGAAAACCTCACAAATCAGCAATAGTCTGCCTGCCCTTATCCAAGTCCTGGCAAGGTGGGGGTGAGAATTTGAAGAGAAGATAGAGGTCCCATATTCCTGGATGACCACAGAAACAATGACTTTCTCAGACGGGATACACATGACTGTTGATGTGGTGATGAGAAAAATTTATCCTGCTTTAAGAAATATGCTCTGTATAGTTAGTGAATGTGAGGTTGCAATTACAAACACTTAGGGATCTTTTTCTTCGGGGGGAAGTTTTGAAGATCTTTTCAGAGAAATATCTCACCGCTACATTAATATTTTCACCTTTAGATTCAATTGACCTGACTCTGCTTGAGGTAATAGATATGAGTCAGTAGAAACACCACCTGGATCAACATGGTAGGAAAGCTGCACCTAGTAGCCAATGTCAGATGTTAGATGAGACAACGTGTACTCAGAAATATTTTTAGTTCCTCTTCTGAACCATGATTTAGCTGATGTTTGAAGTAAAGCTAATGGCACCTTTGTGACATCAAGATGTATCTATGTTGATGAAGCAGCATCTATTTTTGCCAACATTAGTGGCAAAACATGAGAGTTTTACAGGTTATAAAGGTGGTTTTGATTTAACACAGCCTTTTCTCTAATGCTGAGAAAGGTGTTAAAACAGGCTTAAGCACTCTCATTTTTAAAGTAGCTATTTTGTGTTAAGCCATTCCGTTTAAATGAAAGTCATAAATTGTGCATGTGCTCCTGCTGGCTATTAGCTTCTAGTTAGTAGATTTTGAATTACCTTCCCAGAGTGAAATGCTTATGTGAGTCACAGTTCATAATATTGCTTATTGAGCTACACTTCTGTAATTTGAGCTAATTGAGTTAAGTAATAGTGTCACAGGACTTTCGTACAGTTTCTGCTCTGGCTGTAGTTACTTGTTGTCAATTATCAACTCACACTAATCACTATTACTGCCAAAACTGACATTAGCGTATGGCAGTATTTATTTTACTCCAAAAAGTTCATTTATGTGTGAAGTCTATTCTTTGCATCCATACCTTATTCCCATTATTTGAAGTGTTGCCACCTACCCTCCTCCATTCTACCCTTTCCTCTTTCTCTTATTAGCCATAGGCCTCTTTCATGATTATTTTTTAATTTATAGTATTAGCCCCATTATTTTTAGCACTGATTAACAAATGTAGGTTCCCTAGCAGTCCTCTTTCCTCTTCTCCTCCTAATCAATCATTACCATAATATGTTTCTCATTATTCTGAATGCCTGCTCTGCACATTTTTCCAATGAAGGTGCTGGAGAATCTAAAAAGCCCCTCAGCAGAGGAGAACTGATCTGAAGTCCAAAGAATCACCATCATTGGAAATGAGAGAAAGGAATGGCTGATTGTGGCTTTCTCTTGCACTACTCTGGTGAAGCTTTCAAATTTACTTGCAGCTGCTGCTGCTGCTGCAATATTGGAGAAGATTTTACAGCAGCAGTATATTGATGCTATAAATAAGATCAAACAGAATTGCTGTTAATGATGAGGCTTAATAAGGAAGAAGACATAAAAAAAAAATCTTTCAAATCCCTATAGTGTTTCTACAGTTTGTTTATTCTCTTGCTTTCCACATCTCTCTTCAATATTCTATTTCTCTTACGATTCTTTGTTATGACTTTGATACACTTAGATATTTGGCTTTCTTCTAAGCCTTATTTTATATTAGACTTAGATTAGTTCTGCTCATGCTATATGGACAATATTTGTTTTCCCATACCTTCCCTGTTCTTTATTCTTTCCACATCTTTTTTTTTTTTTTCTGCTTCTGCCTTGCTTCGTATCTCTCCAAAGTTCTATGACACCTACTGCCTTCTAGTGACTACTTTGTCTGTTTATCTTTCTTTTCATTTCTAAGCCCAATCTTCATTCTACTCCTTTCTCTTTTTGGGTCCTTCCTATACAAGGTCTTTCTGTATTTCATTTACATAGCTTATTTGAGAATACAGTCCCTAAACACAAGTATAATAACCATAACCTAAACTCTCCCATCAGCACAATTTCCTTTTGAGGGAGAATTTCTCTGGATGAATGTAGAGAATACGATAAGTTAGCATATATTATGCAAAAATGCAATCTGAAAAAATTAAGAATTACATAAAGATGAAGATGATTTGGTGTGTCCCCTGGACCATTTCATCAGAGATGCAATGCATGGTATCACAGCTCTCTCCTGAATGTCTTATCTTCATTTTGCTGAAGGCCATGCCCTAAACCACTACAGTTCATGTTTTTCAATCTAGCTTGCAGCCTACACTCCATCACACCTTTGCAGAAGACAGTATCTTTCACTTCAGTCATCCCAGTGGGCTTGGGAGGCACTTCTCACAGCTGAACCATTTGCAGTGCACAAGGAGGGGTTGCTGTTGATAGGATTTATGTGGAAGAATTTTGAGGCCTGACCTTTGCACTGGTACCTGGCTGAACTCGTCCTCCCGGAGCCCCTGCCTGCAGGGCAGGGAAGCACCCAAGAGCTTTTTCTCCTCCCTGCAGCAGCTGGGTAGCAACAGAAGAAGCTATGGCAGTCACAAAGCACTGCAATCCTCCTTCCTGCCTGGGATTTTCAGAACCAGGTACAGCTGAGGTACACACAAAGTATTTCCCAGTGTATTGTGAAGTTGGAAAGATAAGCCTGCAGTCAGTCTTGCTCTGCCTGTACTGAAAGCAACTGCCTGGAACACTCTCTGGCCTCCTGGCAGTACTTCTAATTCATCTCTCTACCTCAAAAATTCACCAGCACCCCAAGCCCCTGCTGCTCCAACAGAGAACCCCCTTGCCCTTACACAGCTTCTGCTAGACAGCCTGACAGCACAAGTCTGAACTTTTCACTATAATATAGAAAATGCTGCCTATTCAAGTACTGCATCAAGCACTTGCCTGTGTAGGTTCCTCCTTAGTGCAACTCCTCCCCAGTTCTTCACAGGGAATTGCTAAAAATAGCATTCTTGTTTCTTGCCTACTGCTTGGTCTTTGGAATACTATTGTAGTTTTGCAATCAGTCAGTTTGTAAGAAATACCACTGAGAGACCCTGCATGAGTTCTCTCTGAGTGTTGTGATTCAGAGGTGAAGGACCCAGTGATAAACCATCCAGTCCTGGAGACCAGACAGCATCACCTCTGGACTTTCCAATTAATCAGCACTAGAAGGGGCAAACAACCTACCTTTGATATACTAGAATGCAAGAGTTTTGTGCCAGTTTTCCCCTAATAAAGCAGTGACATTAAACTCCTTTAGACTAATAATTTTGTCTTCCAAAGTGACCCCTATGTATCCAGCATAGCTGAGGGAAAAGGAGAGGAAATAACCTGCAACATAGATTGAACAAAAGCTCTGGAGATATAGTGTGCAGCTTCCAATGTGAAGCGTCCTTTAGCAGCAAACCTGACTTAAAATATCCTCAGTTTTATCACCTTTGCAGCTTGGTCCTGCTTCTATATCTCACCTAGACTGCCTCCTCCAGACAGAATTAGTGCAACTTTTAAGGGCATGGACTGAAATAATCCAGGTTGAAAAACCCCTCGGGATGGGGAGAGTGGTAGGATGGGGAAGGCAGCAAAAAAAATGATGCAAAAATTTTAATTAATTATATTGTTCATCTAGTAAAAATTACTTTTGGGGGGTTATGAATTAGAATTATTTAGAAAATACTTTGCTATTATTTAAGGATTCTATGGATTAAAGATTGTTGTTGAGACTTGCATGCTGTGATGAGAGGCCTTTGAAAATTACTTGAGTAGCAAAAATCCTGTAAACAGGTATTAGTTTCCAAATATGCACAGATTGAAAAAGAAGAAAGGAGGCAAGGCATTGAACGCCACAGGAAAAAAAATTGGAAGAGGTTTTAAGTTTTGAAATTCAGAATATCACAATTTTTTTCACACTGGGGGAATGAGATTTTTTTCCTGCAGAAAATGGCCAATGTTCATGGCCCCTTGCATGTGGTGGACAGTGAGGTGAAGCCTCCTAAATATGCAAACTTTGATGGATTTCTCTCAAACCAAAGCTGCCAGAAACTAGGTTTCTGCTGTCCCTGGAGTCTGAAAGGCCACCTGTGAAATGCCCCAGACACTGGGCGAATGAGTTCTTTTTCCCATGGAAAAGGCTCACTGTTCCAGTCCAGTTGCATGTGGAGACAGTGGGGTGCCACCTCCTAAATTTGCAAATTTAGAAGGATTTTGCCAAAACCAAAGCTGTCAGCAACTAAGATTCTAGCTGCCCTTGGAGCCCCATATAACACCTGTGAGATGACTCCCAGACCCTGGGGAAATGAGTTCTTTTTCCCATGGAGAATGGCCACTGTTTGCAACCACTCACATCTGGCAACAGTGGATTGTGAAACTAAAAATTTTCAAACTTTGCAGGATTTCTCCCAGATCAAACCTGCCATCAACTAGGACTCTGGCTGCATCTGGAGCCTCAAATACCACCTCCAAGCTGACCCCCAGAACCTGGGGAAATGAGTTCTTTATCCCATGGAAAAAGGCCACTGTTAGTGTCCAGTTGCAGTGGCCGACAGTGGGTTGCCGTCTTAAAAATTTGCAAACTGTGGAGGATATCTCCCAAGCCAAAGCTGCCATCAACTAGGAATCTGGCTGGCCTTGGAGCCCCAAATGGTACCTCTGACCTGCCCCTAGACACTGGGGGAATGAGGTTTTTTTTCCCATGGAACAGGACCAGTGTTTGCATCCAGTTCCACTGGCTGACAGTGTGCAGTTGCTGTCTCCTAAACTGACAAACTTTGCACGATTTCTCCCAAACCAAAGCTGCCAGAAAATAGGATTCTGGCTAGCCTTGGAGCCTCCTCTGAGCTGACTCCCAGACCCTGAGGAAATGAGTTCTTTTTGACGTGGAAAACGGCCACCATTCGCATCCAGTCACACTGGCAGACAGGGCAGTTTCCGTCTCCTAAGTTCTCAAATGACGCAGGATTTCTCCCAAACCAAAGTTGCCAGCAACCAGGACTCTGGCAGCACTTGGAGCCCCAAATGCCACTTCTAGCCTGACCCCAAGACACTGGCAGAATGAGGCTTTTTCCCCAAGGAAAATGGCCACTGTTTGCATTCACTCTCATGATGTCGTAAGTGGCACACTGACTGCAATTTTGCGTTTTTGTCAATTTTTTTGGAAGGCCGATAATTTCTTTTACTCTCTCCTTCACCTCGTCTTTAAGTAGCTTCTGATTTTGCAGCGTGCCTCTTTTCCTTCTTTGTAAAGACCTATAGAGACCCTACTGAAACTCACTAGCTCCTTTTCTGAAGAAAAACAACTTTCAGAAGTCTGAAACATGTATGAAATATATAGCAAGCACCAAATCATTCTCTCTGCAACAAGATGTCTAAAGGGCAACATTTTTTCAGTATATTGCAAAATAGTTTCATATACATTTAACAGAGTTTTCTAATTTGACCAAATATCAGATTATTAGGCCGGTGATACAAAAACATTGCAGCTGTTCAAGAGCTCAGGTGTTTTTTAGCCAATTCGAATATAGAGGATTCGGCAACCTAGAACATTTTTTTTCCCTTTCATTTCCCTTTCCTTCATTACACCTTTACTGCAACTTCATATGGCATTAGAAGGATGCTTTATTATTTCATCTGGTTCCTGGCACTTACTAAACCTTGACTTACTCCAAATGTCTCTTGTGGAAGTAGGGAGAAGAAAAGGGCCTGCTGGAGGTTTTATAAAGATGAAGGCTCACAGGCTAGACACAGGAAAAATAGGAGTTCACTGCTAAGATGTAGGCTGCAGCAACCTGAAGGGAAGCCACGTTGAGGGAAAATTTAGAGGAGGCACAAACGTGAACCCTGAGCAAGGCAGTGCGTGACAGATGGCAGTGACAGCCTCGCCCCACGGAACAGGAGCAAATATCTCCATGAGACTTGTGGCAGCCACAGCCATGCCCATGCCTGATAGAAGGGGAGTCTTTGCTTATCGAGATTTCTACCTATTTTGTTTTTCCAGGGTGACCTCTACAGCACTGACACTTCCAACCTAGGCTTGAAACCGCAGTTTTGATACAAAGACGTATAGTTAAATGAAAAACCATAAAATAAGGTAATCTGTAAGTCTGTATTACAAAAGAGGATTATGGATCATTATACTTCAACAGGAAATTCATGGATATACCTCCCTGACATATCAATTTGGAGCCCATGCCTCCAGATGACTTTTCCCTCCCTGTTTTTTCCTCCAAGCATGGATGTCCTTTAGAGGAAGCTGTAATAAAACTAATTTCTACCATCACCAAGGGCACTGCAGATGAAAAATGAGAATACAAGTTGAAATGAACATAAATATTAGATTCTAAAATATATGACTGTTCAGAATGCAGTAGAGACTGAACACTGTGCAGTCCTACATATATTCTGTAGCTTGTGACATAGTCATTTCTGTTTCTTTCAGGAAGATAAATAGGTCATAGAGTTCAACTATATAATCAGTTAACATGTGTAGGGTATAGGACAGAACAGCATTTTCTCTTCCTATATCAATCTTTATGGAAACAAATAAAGCGTGAGAACTTCCAAACTATCAAATGCCAAATGAGCTGCATTGAATACCAGAATCAGAGTTTAGACACAAAATCAACAAAGTTCTGTCACCAAAAAAGGGAAAGGAAAGTAAAGGTTAAATTGAAGATCTTGCTTTTCCTAATGATTCAATATCTATAGCATGAAGTGGAGCCTTGTCAAGTTGTTATTTATTACCTGTGAGACTGGAGAGTCTTACAATGGCACTCAAAGTGAAATGATGTCTATCAGGGCCTATCCTTCATATTCATTTCAGTTAACATTTAAGTCTGGCTATGACATATGTATGGGACTGAGTTCCAAAAAGCCAATTAAAAAAAAATTGACCTGTGATGTGTATTTTTTGCCAAGTAAAATGTATATAAATTATGTGAAGGCTTTTATCTATCTTACTGAACTACTTGTTACAAGTATTTTTCATTGTCTTTTCATAACGTGATTTGGAAAAAACAAAAGCTTAAAAAGAACATCTAAAGTTACTATTTGACCCATAAATGGACTGTATTAATTTCTAATTATCTAAATTTACTTTAATGTTTCTATAGTATAACAGCATATACAAGAGGTTAGAAGAAAGAAAGTTTGGAATAAGGACACTTATAGCAAAAATTTCCCATTTCCAAACTCACTATAGTATGAAGAATATCCATATACTTTGTTTTGTTTAGGTATAATTACTCTGGGAGATACTGTTATGTAGGAGAAAATATGAAGATAAACATGTTTAGGATGAAGAAGTGAAAATTTGCAGTATCATGTTCTTTGTGATTTATTTCACTATCGACAGGAATGTTTCTAGAAAAGGAAAGGGAGCTGAAGATCTGTGTCAACATCCTCAGATTATCCTAAGCAAAAAATGTAGCACAGAGATGGCTGGTCACGAAGTACATCAAGGCTAGTGATGGGTCTGCCTTAGGTCAGGTTTTTTGGATATATCTGGACTCAGAAGCAGGATGAGTGTCAAGGTCCTTGGGTCTCTGTGGTTTCTGTCTGAATCTTTTGGTAATAATTATATTTAAAGAATCTAGTTTTTTTGCGTGAGGCAACTAAGCTCTGCCACTCTTTCCTGTACTGGATAGCACTTAGTTTGGAAGAAGAGATTATCAGAGTAAAGAGGATAACTTAGGAACAAGACTCACAGTAATGTAAAAAAAAGCCCAGATTCTGGCCCATAATTATAGTCTTTAATGGGATTGCATGACACATTCAGGTGAAATAGAAGCTCACAAACCTTCAGCCAAACTTTGCTCTGCTGTCCTGTGCACCTTTACTTGTGCAGTTGATGGCAACCTCAGACCTTGTCAGTGTAGCAGGCTCTGCCAGCTCCAAAATTCTTTAAAAATTAAAAGCTTATTCAACCAGAAATTGAGCAATTTTTTTTAACCTCTTTAAAAGCTTCCCCCAATCAAATAATCTAATCCTACTCTCTAGGTAGAATAAGACCCAGAAGGAAAAAGGTGTTTAGGAAGGTCTGGATGAGACCACTTTTATACAAAGTAACACTCAGTGTTAAAAGTTGGGGTAGTAAATTAGACTGAAAGCAGAATGTGGTAATGGACAATGATAAATTATGTGACAAAATATAACTACAAATGTGCATAAATTCAGGCATGTAGAATAAACTAATCTTAAAGCCCTGACATCTAACTCAAAACTTCATTGAATCAACCCATGGATATCATGTGAACCTGATCTTTCAGTTTTTAAACCTGCTCCGAGGTGTAACAAGAACATAAGGGTTTATTTGTGTTTTTTTTTAGATTATTACATCACAAGAGTTAAATGGGAAGATGACTTGAGAAGAGTTCAGTGAAATAAAAGAATATCCTTAAATTGTAAAATGGAGGAAATACCTTTTATGGTAACAAGTGGTTTTCACAAGTTTAGCAAGAAGTTCTTGGAAACATGCTGCAGGAATGGCAGATGTCAAAAAACCCTTCACTATTGCTGTTGGCTTATAAACAAAAAACAGCCAGCCCACTTGAAATAAAGGAGCATTTAGAATTCATCATTCGTTGCAGACCCTCATCAACCCAGGTGACTGATAACTGAGGTGATCTCTAACCTTGACCAAGGTGTAATTACTTGTAAGGTGATAGTGACAGTGTCTTGCTCTTCAAATAATCTAATAAATGGCAATTTAAATGAGGCTTGGGTGTGGAAAGAGCTCCAGGCACAGCAGTGGTGGTCTCTTTGTGGTTACAGGTGAGGAACAAATGAGTGTGGGCATACCTGTGGATCCCAAGTCTAAGCAGCAGTTTCCAAGCTGCAAACCAGATGGGGTTGCAGGACCATGTAGGGAAGATTTTGAGGAGTTCTGCCACCCGTTTCCTCAGTGCCCCCATTGAGCCACACTGGCCTCACCAGATCACAGCATTTCTCAGGAGGCTGCAGACACAAATTCACTGGGACACCCCAGCAGCTGGTCCTGACAGGAACGCAGCAGAACAGAACATCACGACTGCTTCACCTTGGTTCACTAATAAAGGTGCTATCTATGCTTGCTTCACCCCTCCCCATTATTGCAATCACATGAGGAATTTAGGATTCCTCCTCTACATCCATGGATTTTCAGCTCACATTGTCGAAGCAGGGACTCAGCAGTGAGGAAAGTTGTTTGCATAAATGCAAATAAATAAATAACAATAAAATCTAGGTCAACTGTGCTGCAGATTTTATATAGCTGTTGCAGGTCCCTCTCATTCAAAAACTGCGAGGGGTCTGGAGTTGTGACTAAGGTGACAAAGACAGGGCAAAGGAAGGTCACCAGCAACAACCATATCTCTGTAAAAATCAAACAACCAAGAACCCAAAACTGATATGTGTGAGAGCAGATATGTGAGTTGTAACTGAATTATAATTGCAGGGAAGAGAAGGGAGGGACGTCCCCAGGACAAGGGCAACATGCATCCAACAAGAATAATGGCAAAAAGTTTACCCCTTGCTGCTACTCACACACTACTAATACAGTTTTCCCTCCAAGTACCTGAACCTTATCAAGCAAACATTTATCAGTATTGACTGATAAGTGGCTCTAGATAAAAAGCACCTGAATTTTTGAAGACCAGCCCTTGGACTACATTTTCAGATCATTCAATGTCTCTGTAAGAGCAATGAAATGCTAAGATGCTTCTAAGGTCTAAGCTATGAAAAAGCTCACAGCAAGCTGGCATCTGGGAAAAATTATCTTCTGGTAACCCAAGCAGAAGGACACACAGGGAATACACATATTTTTGCAGTTCTCTTTCATACATTTGGCTATCGAGATCTCTCAGTTTTGATACGATTTTTATGAAAACTTTAACAAGGACTGAAAAATAACTATTCATATTCTGTTGCGTGTATAGACATACACATTTTACTGAAACAGATGCCTGCAGCTTCTTTAGCAGATAATATGCATTAATTTACAATTGTTGGGATTTAAAATAATTTGTATGCACTCCTAAATAGTGTGAGGAATAGAAGAATAGAGCATAACACATTTCTCATGCCTGCTAGGTGTCAATGTGACAATGTCACTCATTCATATACTCACTAATCGGTTTGTGTATTCCTAAGTTAATCACTGACTTTTTAGAGATGGGAATGCATATAGAATTAAAATTTTAATTTTTAATTTTTGTTTCTTATTTTTCGTTATCTATATATTTAGGATATTCACCTACCATATGTTACAGAGCTTTATTATTTAAATTGTAAAAAAACCCAGATTTTGCATTTACAATCTGC
Organism: Acridotheres tristis; assembly: GCA_037013685.1. Classification (NCBI taxonomy): domain Eukaryota; kingdom Metazoa; phylum Chordata; class Aves; order Passeriformes; family Sturnidae; genus Acridotheres; species Acridotheres tristis. Next base: position 20,998,917 of record CM072888.1, on the reverse strand, counting down.
CCCTAAAATAATCACCATTGTTCTACTTATGAGACTCACAGGGTTGCAAAGGAAAATGCAACAGAAGGGAAATAAACCGATTATTATATTCAGGACCTCACAAAAAAAAAAAAAAAAAAAGAAATTCTTTAGAAGAAAGTAATCTGTCTGTCTTTTTAAAGCTCCACTCAAATTTTCTTCACAGGAGCATCCCGAAAAATGTACAGGTTCACTGCATTTCAGAAACCAACTAGTTTGCAAACCAAACACATCAGACAAGGCAAACACATACATACATTATTATTTACAATCCAGTATTCCTGAAAGCATCAGTCTTGATGATGCTTCACTCTGCTCTTTTTATCTTGGTAGTAATAGTTCATCAACAGAAGAGAGACCAATATAAATAAATCAGGACAGAAAACGAATGACCCTAAAAAGAGACTCTGGCCTCTTCATCTTGAATCTGTAAGAGTTGAGTGATGGAGAGCTGTACACAATAAAAGATTTAGCATTGCAAAGAGGGGCTACAAGGAGCACTTGCCTCTCAGTCTGAAACTGCAATTCAAAAGCAGACACCAGCTACCACTTCAACCTGAAGGGACCTGTTCTCCCCTTAACTGAGAATCTCCTAAGCACTTAGGGTCACACCTGTACAGGTACATCTGCTGCTGCTGCTGCTGCTCTCCTCAAATACAACAGTGAACCCTGCTCAGTCCTTCATTACTACAGCATGGGGAAAAAAATGTTTTGATGACATCCTTTAGGCTCTGGACCCAAGATGGACAAGGAGGCCTTTTTACAACCCGGGGTGAAGCTCCAGACCAACAGAGTACTTATCCATCACTGATGAGGTCTTCTCTCATCCCCTCCATAGCAGATCTCCCTGTTGGCAGTTCAGCTGCTTTTGATTCAACTCTAAGTTGCCCTGCCCTTCCCACACCTTCTTCAGTAAGTCCAGGCACTCAGCATATGATTCCTACTTCAGTGGCCAGAACCTGAAAAGTTAAAGCTGAAGTGAGGAGCTATCTTTTTAGTCCTTAAAACAAAACCTCACACTGGAGGCAATTTCCAAACTCCTAATAGAATCTTTTATTAATATCTTTTTTAAATATTACCTTCTTTTATCTCAGGTAATTGCAAGCCTACTTTTTTGCTGAAAATTTTTGGAATGATTAATTTTTAGGGAGAAAGACTTAAAATATTTTTTTAATAGCAACATTATTTTTCAAGTATTTTCTGCTTACCTGCCTCTAGTTTTAAGTGTTATTCTGAGTGGAAGGACAAAGATGAGATCCATTCTTAATTTAATTTAGATAATAAATAATTTTAGCACAGTTAAACAGTAAAAATGTGCAGAGGGATAAAGGCATCACAGAAGAAAGGTGCACATTGGAATCTTATTCCCAGTCCTTCCATGTCTCATATTTCAGAATTTGTGCATGGTTGCAACACACTGAGAAATCATTTGCTCTGGTAGCACCTTCTCTGAGCACAGCAGCCACAGAATTAGCAGTGTCACTGACAGGACAGGAGAGACTGGAGAGACTGGACTGAAGCTCAGATGTGAACTTGTGCCCTTGGCAGAGGAAGGTGTGATTTTACCAGAGAACAAATAGTGCAGCAGTTTCATGAGGGATTCTCAAACTCAGGAAAAAAAATATTGGCAGGATGAAAAAAGATTGAAAAAATATTAAAATGACACCTTTGGTAAGAGGACTAATTTTGAATTCATTACATGACAATGGATGGAGCCCTGTTACCTGGCCTGCTTTGAGGCAAATACAAAAAAGCTCTACCCTCTTGCAGGAGTCACATGGCTTTGCTTGTCCTTCAGGCACAAAACAGTCTGCATACTATTCAAAGATCAGACGCTGCTGAAATCTGATGAATTAATGGTTTAATTCTGCCAAACTACCCTTGAAGAGACTTTCATTTCATGGAGGAATTTAAAAGGGGTTTGCTACTTTTCAAATATTTTGTTTGGTTAAGAAAAAAGCACTTTCACACATCCTTTGCGGTACCAGGGCACTTAGCAACTCCTCCAGTGGGTCTTTACCCTCTGTCTAGAAATAATACAGCTATCAAACATTAATGCTTTTATTTTGTGTTGAATGTTTGGCTTTCTCTGAGCACAGTGGTATGCTGCAATAAAACTCATTTTGAACTAAGTATTGCTGAAGTTCATTATGGACATGCACACAGTGCTGTCTCCTGTTTCCTTTAGAGCAAACTAAAATATTTAAAATTATTTCCAATTGAAATATTTATTTGCTTTTTACTCTTCAAGGGAAAATAAAACAAATTGATTTGTTTTGGGTTGCAATATATGTCTGAACATGGTGTTGGTGTCATGTTTTAACTTGAGGGAATGGCCTGAAGCTGTGTCATAGAAGGTTTAGGGAGGATATTAGGAAAAGGTTTTTTACACAGAAGGTATTTGGGCACTGGCACAGGCTCCCCAGGGAAGTGGTTGCAGCACCAAGCCTGATAGAGTTCAAGAAGGATTTGGATATTGCTCTCAGGCACAAGGGGTGATTCTTGGGGTGTCCTGTGCAGGGACAGGAGATGGACTTGATGATCCTCATGGGTCCCTTTCAGCTCAGGATATTCTATGATTCTGTGATAACCCCAGCTGGCAAAGCAGAACAAAGAATTCACTCAGCACATCTGATGGGCAGGCAGGTGCTCAGCCATTCCAGGAAAGCAGGGCTTCATCAAATGGAAAGGTCACTTGGGAAGCCAAACACCATCACTCCGGTAAACTTTCATGTAAAGAAGACTCATTAAAATGTCCAGGAACATTTAACTTGAAAAGTAGTACTCCAAAGCTTTCTGAAAATGCACTCAATTTATGTTATTGCTCTTCTGCTTCACTGAGAGGTAAATGAGCATATAAATAGTGAAACTCTCAAAAAAACCAAAACCAAAATAAGGTCTAGAGCATGGCCTTTTAGAATACAGGTAACCTGCAGCCTGCAAAGCCCTACAGGCAGCTTGAAAAACTACTTTTGAGATGTTCTGGTGCTCCTGGACATCAGTGTTGCAACAGTTATAAACCACAGCACAGTGTCCACCTTGGAACCAGCCCTTACTCACGCAAATTTCATCAGCTGAGTAGGAACTGAGAGCAACCTCAAAAAACACAGGTTACTTTTCATGGAATTCTATATGTCATGGGAAGAGAGTAGGAGGAAAACTGCTGGACCAAAGCACCAGTTCAATTCTGAGCAAAGAGTCTTGCCTGACTCCTCAGACCTGTGAGGTGAACAACAACCTCAGACAAGTAAGGGGCATTTATACCATTTGCATATACATGTAGACATCTCACCTGTCCAGATGAATTTAAACAAGTCCTAACAAACTCAGAGACATGACAGAAACAGCTCATACTACTACATCAAAATGGAAAATGGGGGCCTGATTTTCCTAGGTTTTAGACAGTTATTAATGTCCTTATGTATTTATATAATATTTAATACAAGCCTACTATGATCCTAGAGTCAAGCATGATTGATCATTATGAATTATGTGTTAATAATGATTAACTGCAATGATTAACTGCTGCTATTCAAGTCAGTGACAACTATAGCTGTCATTGTTATGTTAATTTGCAACACTGTAAAAATGATGATGGACTAAATTGATTTAATTTACTTTAACATAACCTATACTCTGTTTTAATTATTGTAAAATCTGTTCTTACAGTTCTATAAATAACTTGCTGGAATTCATGTCAAACCCCATTCTTCCCATTCCTATATTATTAGTAGAGCTTGTTTTAGTCAAAGTTGAAATATATGTCATTCTAAGATCATTTATCCATAACAAATTATTTTCTATTATTTACGAGATTGAAAGGAAACACAGTTTAATTCAAAATCCTTGAATAGACCCAGCACCAGGAATTACTTACATTGCTTGACTGGATGAGAACTACCCATGATTGCAACCCAGAGGGAATGTGACGACTCCTGTAAAAGGCATGAATCGTGGTTTTAAAAAGTTAAGATTTTTGCTAAGAGTAGAAGTAGTTTCCATGACCAAGATGTAAGTTAGGTAGGTAAATGGTAGATACTTAGGCTAGAGCTAATTGGTATAATTATCTGCTATTATAAATTTACGTACAGAAGAACGTAAATAAGTAAACTGCTAACCATGAAGCACGGAGCCTTGGATCGTGCCAGAGAGTCACTGAGACCTGATGAAGACTCTCCTGACTTCATCCTTCGAGACCACTGACCCATTTCGAGACCACCGACCCAATTCAAGAGAAGAGCTGCGCACTCGTGAAGGACTAATGGGCTCATTTTAATATGGGGTGGGGATGGGAGGTGTTGGGGTTATGCATATGTATTGTATGTAAGATCTTGGGGAATAAATAGATGGCAAAGAACCTTGTTCGGGGCGGTCACGCCTTTCGGAGGTGACACTCGTGTTGCCGGCCGGTGAATAAACATACCACTTTCTAACTTTAATTAGTTAGAGGGTCTTTGTCCGTGATTATACCGTTTTTTTTTTTTTAATGATTCAGGCAGGTGCTACAGCAATTGAGATAGTTACCAAAACACTTGAAGTTCCCACTCTGGTAGGTGGCTGCCATTTGGACAAACAAAACGTTGCATCTGCCTTATGTCTGCTGAAGGATTCAGAAGGTTGTAAGGCATTCTACAAAGAAATGGAATAGACAAGGAAGACTGGTGCTGGAAGTTTAAAGAGTGCTGATCCTCAGAAATGCCATCAAACATGGGACAAACGATACAGAATGGTGACTTCAGGGATCAGACCACTGTTGTCACTGTAAAGCAGTTCATACAGCACAGAGTGAATCCAGTGTCTGTCAGTAACACCTGGGCAGTGGCTATCACATCAAATGTTCAGTGTCTTCTGCGAGGCTGAGCAGCTGTCCTCAAACTACTTTGAGATAATCTAAGCAATTCCAATGACAAGGATAACAGCTCATCAAGACTGCTGTGCACAACAGAAAACATGAAATTTTGCTGGTCCAGGTTGCATAAGTGGCCTATATAAATAAGGACTTGTACAGCTTGTACTGCACAGAATAAAACAGGGATACTTGAACTGGACAAAAGACTGAGTGTTCAACCCCTGCAGGAGTCCTGTGTGCTGGCTTTCTGCCAAATTCTATGTTACCTTTATCTCTTTCTTGCCAGTTTTCCTTTGGACAGTATCAACAACGAATGAAAGGAAACAAAAAAAAAAAAAGCCCACCCTTTTTCCTCTATTGTTTCTGTCAAACAGTTATTCCACAGAATCCCCATGAATAACACAAATGACATAAAAGAAAAGCCAAGAACCCCTCAGAGCTGCAGCAAACTGTCAAAAGAAGTCCAGCCAGTGACCAACCAACCTTCTAGCAAGCCTGCTATTGTGAAGTGGAATTAGTTGCAAAGTTGTCAGGGTTCCATGTTACCTTGTACCATTTAAAAATCATCGAATTTTAAAAAAGACATCACAGTATACAGTACATATACAGTATCTGCATAAACAGATATCTATTTTAAATTCTGAATGACAGCTTTTTGCTAGAGGCATGCTCAGCCGGGTGGTCACAAATGCCTTGGGTCCATGAGAGAGGCAGCATTTCTGAAGTATAAAGAATGGTCCCACAAGATCCCATCTTCATTAAATGAATTGGAAAAGGAAAGTTATTCCAATTACAGTGCTGTGAGTACAGAAGACCTATGGTTTAGCAGACAGGATGCCAGCCCTAAGCATGTGTCACCTTATGTTTCTGTCAGACTTTCCTTGCAGTCTGGGAAAGATACTCTGCTTATCTGCTGACTGGGCATTTCCTGGGAGCAAGGGTGGAACACTGATTAAGGCATCATCCCTGCTCTCCTCCAGACCATCTGTCTTCCATGATCCCACACTCTATTCCCCAGTCCCAGTGGTGGCACTAGAGCTGACCCTGGCTACACTGAGGTGTCACACCTTTCCCTTAGGATCTGCCACGCCAGCACTCTATCCCAGCTTGTCCCGGGGCCACTGCAGATGTAACACGTGGCTCATCTAATGGGAACGGGGGCTGCTCTCCTGTGCAATCCAGGATGGGTGCTAAGCCTGAAGCACAGCCCCACCCTGATCCCTTCCTCTCCTCAGGTCCTAAGCTGAAGTATGGGATGGATGTTTCCCTGCCTTGCAGGATAGTGATGGCAAACACAACACCAGTGCTGCCCTGCCAGTCAAAGGAATTGCCCGAGGGCTTGGCTCCCACTGGCTTTGACAGCTGATCACTTCTGGTCAGCCTTTACTTCCTACACTGAGCTATTCCACCTTTTTTTGTCCCCAAATCATAGCAATTGCTCTGGTGGAAATGGGAGCTGAGGTCTCTCAAAAACCCAGCACAGAGAGCAGCAATGAAATTTGGAGATGAAGAACAATCATTAAAAAAAACCCATCCAACCCTCTCAGTGGCTGGAAAACTGGGAAAAAAATTTCTAAATAATATTTAGCAATAAACCAAGAATGGGTGTAGCTCCTTCTTTTAGCTTTTGTTTATTATGAGCCTAGAGTTTGCACTACGGCAACATATCACATTACCTAAATTCAAAATAGTTAAGGACCATTTGAAGATTCCTTTCCCAATATCTACAAACTGAAAAATAAAATACAATCATGGAGTTATAAATAAAATATATAGGCCTATTAACCATATGTTTCAAAACTATTAAGTGTCTGTCCTTCTGATTTGTACTTAGAGGAGAGATCTATGTTCTGATTTAAATACCCCTAGCTATACTGACTATAAAAAGCCAGCTTTAATATTCCATGTACAACTAATCAGAGGTAAAATAAAATAAAAATATTAAGCTATTCACATGCTGTGGAAATTATAACCCACATTTAAGATTTGGCTGGTTGCAAAGTGTACCCTTTATAGATTTCACAGTATTTTCAAATTACAGTCAGTTCAGTGAAGGTCACCAACAAAATTTCAGCATACCACAATTTCAGTTACTAAAAACATTATTGAAATTTTGATAGCATACGTTACAAACATTGATCAATAAATTTTAGTGGAGTAAATTCTATTACTTGCATGTAACACAACTGATTATTACTTTTCAGTAGTAATTGGTAGGTTCATAGTCTTTTCCAATTAAGGAAGGTCATGTGGGGTCGTATGAAAAAGCGTCAGATGCTTTGTGTAGCCAGGGCTATTAGAGCACACAGTGACCCTTTCAGAATTGGAATACAGAAAATGCAGAAAGTTCTGTTTGCTCTTGAACAGCACACAGCAATGAGGTCAGGTGCCTGGCCCCAGTGTCAAGCCTACAGTTTACTTCTCAAATTTCTTGATGCCCCAGATTTGGATCTTGCCTTGTAAAGGAACTAATTTTTTGCTATTGTGCCTTCAGGAAGAAAATACTTAGTTCTTGGCTGTAATATCTATAATTTTTGTTTTCTTTAGTCTTCTGCTTTTACAATGCTTTTTTGCAGATTTATTTTTTTTCTCTTTTCATTTCTAACAGAGTGATAGTACTATTTTCATACAATTACCTGAGCCAAGATAGCTTAGCTTGACAGATTATTAATGTTCAGAGAATCTTTTCTAAAGTGCAGTAAGAGCTATTGACATGCCAAAGCACTGACTACACACACACACACACACACACAGAAATGTAATTTGAAATCATTGCAGATCCCAGGACTCTCATTTGCAAAGGACTCTCACTCGCTCTCATTTTCTGCTGTTATAACTTTTCCTCTCAGGCTTTATTAATCAACACTCTCATGGGGATCAAATATCAAAGCCTGACTGCCCCATCTAAGGCAAGCTACCATGTAAATCAGTGGTGTTTGAAGAATAAAACAGGAGAGGGCTAAGCCAGTCAGATGTCTCAAGATTAGGTTTACTAAATTCAGCAGTGCCAGAAGGGCAAAGGTCGACTTGGAGTTTTACATCTCCCTAAGTTTTACAAACCTGACGTTTTCTTGTGCTTGAAATGTGAGATTTTTTTTCCTTGTGGTTTTCAAAACCAGCAAGCCTCAATAGGTCAGGAGCTGAGTACTGCTATATTTATTACTTACTTCTACTTCTGTCACTGTAGCTTATAATAGCTCAAGTGCTGAACCATCATTGTGCTGTGCTAAGGGTTGTTTAGACATAAGGAAAAACCAGAGCTCCTGGACACAAGAAAGCCCAATGGTTAACCAACCAAAGTGCTGCTCTGATTTGCTTTAATTAGGAAGAAATTTTGTAGGTAAAAGGTTTCCTATCTTCCACAGACCTTGTCATGTGTGACATTGTTTTCCAATCAGCTCTAATGATAACAAACCCCTTCCTGAACCTGAAGGCAAGGCCTTGGTGCAGCTCCAGGATGTGGCACTGTATGAACAAACAGGGCACAAGGGGACACACAAAGGCAGCAGCCCCTCTGCACAGGCTGGGGGACATGGCAGGAGCCAGGTCCCAGACTGCTCCTTCTGCTACCCAGAGAATTTCTCCTGAGATGAGTTTGTACTAATGACACCACTGAGGATCCTGAGGATATGAAACATCGTTAGCATTACCTTGGTAATGCAGATGGCAGGGAGCATTTCCAGCAGTTCAGAGACTATTAACAGCCGAAGAATGTTATTGTTTTGCCACCCTGATATTTTTGCCCTCTTTTCTAAGAGTTCCTTGCATTTATATTTTCAAAATAGAAGATAGCTGAGAAGTAATAAAATACACTGTCCAGGGCATTTTTATCCCTATTATCCTGATTTCCTAAAGAATGTTCAGACATGTACTATAAATTTCAGCGAATTCTACACATTAAAACAATTAATAATCGGCATTAGAGAGTCAAACTATTTCAGAAAGTAGGCACCTTATCCAGTAAGCTTGTTATTGTTCGCATTAGGTTGAAATGAATAACAAACTGTCTGAGGTCTCCTGTGAGCTCTAAAATACAATATTTAAAAGTACTCTCTTTCCCTGGTAGGTATTTAAACCACCATATAATTCTTCAGAAGCCAGTTTGCAATGCTTCATCAAAAACTTTTTAAATTACTGAAAAATAAAGGAGAGGCAATAACGCTTTTATAGTTCTTTGCCATGTTAAGTAGTCATCTGTTCCCTGTCTTTAACATTTACAAATGTGCACCGTGACTGAAGGAGAACAGATTCCCCTCTCTGTGTGTGCATACACTTCCCCAGGAAGTGCTATACAGGTAATCTTCCCTCTGTGCTACATCGTAAATTACGTATTTATCCCAAAGATCCAGGCTTTATTTAGTCATTATACTCTTGTTCCAAATATTTTCCAAGGTGAAAGTAATTCTTGACATTTGATGACCATTAACACGGTGGTGGTGGTGCTGAGTGGCAGAAAATTACAGGCCTGAGGTTGGTAGTGGTCTTGGCAAGCAAATAGCACTAAAAGGGCAGATTTATCCTATGATTCCCACTGACCAAACACTGTTCAGGCTGTAGTTTGTATTTTGCCCATATGTGTTTTAGAGAGTAGGTGATTAACTCTTTCACTCAAATGTACTTCCAATAATAGAAGACCAAGATAAAAGATTTTCAAATAAAAATGGAAGAAATAGGCCAGATCTAGTGAAAGGCGCCCCTGCCCACGGCAAGTGGTTTGGAACTAGATGACCCTTAAGGTCCCTTCCAACCCAAAATACTTTATGATTCTGTGAAACCACAGTGTGTGCAATTCCATAAGCTCATGTTTTTAAAATGTTAGATTATTCTCTATGTTAGCATGTCTACACTGAGTTTCACCTGCATATCATTACTGGGCTTCAGAAAATCTCAGGAAATTACTGTGAATTTCCAGTGAGATATAAAGGATGCCACTATTATCCTTACCCTATTACTCATAGGGAATAGCACATGTATTTAAGTTGCTACACTCCTGAGGGAGCATAAACCTTATTTCAGTTTCTGTGCTCTTCACCTCAACATTACAGACCTGCAATTCAAACTCTCAGTAGTCAGAAACCAAGCACTCAGGTATTACATATCCCTGAGCTTTTCTAATATTTCATTAGCTTCCAAAACATAGTTAAATTCAAGAAACAAAAAAAAAAGAAAAAGTGTAATGAGAATTACCTGATTTGGCAAATTCAAATGCAAAGAAACTCCTGATAAGAAAAAAAAAAAAAAGAAAAAAGCACATATCTTGTGTTCTTCAAAGGCAAGGATGTCTGCTTAGCACTGCATCTAACAATCTGTCCTGATGATTGGTGAGGAATATAGTTTATATTTAACTTCTGAACTAAGAAAAAGCATATCAATGATATAGTCATTAGTAAACAGCTCTAACATTTGAAGACAGCTGAGTCAATTAAATCAATGGTAAAGATTATACCTGTAAAGCATTGTATTTCCAGAGTGTAACTAATGGGAAAGGAAATCATTGGCTTCGAATGAAGAGATAGATACGATTCCTCTTAATTACACTTCATTACCCAAGAGTAGTCCTTGTGAGTGATACACAGCAAAACAGTATGCAATCAGTTCAATGTTTTATAAGTAAAAAATCACCGTGGGATATGATGCATGCTAAGAGAACATAGCATTACTGTTATCTTCTCATTTATATTTCATGACTACTGGCCCTTTCAATGATGAGATTTCCTTCCGTCTATAAATGGATGTCCTTTGATAAGAGACTACTTAATTAGTAATCAGTGGTAGAAAGGATTTTTGGCATTTTGAATATTGCAGTCTTAATCCCAGCCCTGTACAGCTACAGATAAAAGGCATGCTTAACGACTGATATTCCCCCTTTTACTGGCCAAAACAAGAGGCTGATATAAAGGAAAATTTGGATTGACCAAAAATACGACCGCAAGGCAAAAGAAAAAAAAACCGTTAAAGATTTATTGTCTAGTGAGCATACTTCAGTTAACTAAGAATGAAGCAGATTTGTTACGACTTTTAACACTGTAGAAAATAAATTGATGAAGATGTAGTGAGGCAATTTTGAAAACTAAATAAAAATGTTTGGGGTTTTTTGTTTTCCATACTTTGGTGGGTTTTTCCCAATTTTTGTCTGATATAATTTTGGAAATTATACAAGTGTTTTGGTTGACTTTGTGATGTAGTTTGTGACTTAAGTCTCAACAGAAAAAATTCTTTCAATGACAGGACACATAATGGGAATTTTGCCATCAGAATAATAAAAGAAAGGCTGAGCCCTATATCTGCTTTGTATTCGGTTTTTGGGAAAAGGTCAAAATTTGGAATCAGGTTCTTTATTCATTTGTGGACAATAAGATCTTTCACGGTAATATTAGAAGAGCAACAAAACCTAGAAGGAAATACTTCAAGTAAAGAGCTCTTCCTATCTGACAGAAGGGCAGGAAGAGAATTAATGTTGCACTCTTTTAGTACACAATTCCTTATGATGTCTTGTCATGCATGTAGCCGTTTTTGAAGCCTGAATGGGTCTGATGTGATTGAGCAACTCTGATGTTCTTATACATTTAAATACTTACATTCAATCATAATTTACCCATGGACTTAGAGCAATCTCAAAGTAATTGCTTCAGAGTTCTTTTGTGCTCTGGAAACAACTTGAAAAAAAGTTTATCCCTGTCACTTATGAACATATGTTGCAAAACCAAAAATAAGCACATGGTCCTGATTAAATAATTCCTCTAATTTCAGAGAATATTGAACTGTTTCCAAAGAAGCCAGCACATACAATTTCATTACATGAATTCTTTCCTACCACTTTTGATGGATGCATTTGTGGAGGAAAAGAAGTCCTCTAATGAGACCACAGATGTGGTGACTCTCACCTTGGGGCACTACAAATCTAATTCTTCTAAGACCTGTCTACCAATTTTCAAGAACCAGAATAGTAAAGAAGTGAGGACATTTTTCTTGAGCAATTGGTTGGTTCTGTGATCTTTGACAGTGTGGGTTCCATTAAAATCTTGACATATACCAGACCCTGGTATTTACATTTATTGTTTTCTTTTTGAGGCATTCCTATATGGACGTCAAAATTTTAATGATGCCCTCTGTTTTCTGAAGTGGAAGGGATGGAGCTGTCACTCGCGAGGGTAGGCAGGTCTGTTATCTGAGAAAGAAACAGCCATTCTTAAGATATTTTTCACATGAAACAGCGCTAAGCTAACAGCAAGGGACAGTCTTCGAAGTGTCAGTCCATTCTTAACTAACTCTGTAGTGCCTAGATACTGTCAGAGCACAGTGTAGGATATATGTCACAAAAATCTTCAAATACAATGTGGAGGGGCTCAGCATAAGAGCCGGGCAAGACAGATACATATGTTATAGTGCAACACCTCAGTGTAACAGAGCCTAGGCTCTGTATTTGTGACTGCTAGTCGTAATCTATATATATATATATATATATATATATATATCACACATATAACCACTCTTTGGTTAACTATTAATTTGATCTCAGCTTAAACATTCACACAAATATATGTGTGTGTATATAGTATCTATATCCAGGGTCACAGAGCTGCCTGTTGAAGACATAAGCCACAAAAAAAAAAAAAAAATCTTCGTAGTTGGTACCTGCATTGTTTTGTTCCTTTTGAAATCTCACAGGCAGTACAAGTCAGCGACAGATTTAATTTTTCTGAACACCAAAAGTCAGCTCCATGACTAGGCTTTTGGGAATTGCAGTGGTCTGGAAGACCAGAGATATAACATCTGTCCTCTGAACATATTTTTTCTTCTCCTTTACAGGAGCTATAAAGCATCCTCCTACTCTTGTGTAGTAGTAACTGCTCTCATTGACAAAATGCCCAAAGGCAGTAAGGCGTAGTTTAGGATAAATCCCCTCGCACTCTTTAAGGGCGGAGTCCTTGAACAATGCCACAGTAGAATTACACACCTCATCCTAATGGCCACTTTCTAGCTAAAAGAGCAGATCCAGATCTCTGAAGAAGTAATGAGACCCCAAGTAATCCCGCCCTCTTATCTTTCATTACCAGTGCTTTCCCTGAGCACTCTGGAAGCAAAGTCAGCAAGAGTTAAGCAGCTGTGGAGCCATTCTCTTTCTGTTTTCTTTCATGGACATACGTATAAATCAGGGAGGCTCAACTGAAAAAGGGGTGCATTCACTTAGGCACAAAAATGAGAATCTGACTTCATATGTTCTATTTATGCAGGAAAGTAGTAAACTCTACCCAGGCATGGAGCTGGGCCAAGCTACGCAGTCCTGCCAACGCACTGCCACAGAATGGGGGCTAAAATTTGGCTCTAAAAATTTAATCCCAAGGAGTAATTTGATTACTTTTAAATGCAGCTTCGTTTTCAATTATTTTTCTCAGCATGCTCTTTCCTCGCCTCCATCCGGAACTTGAGCTGTGCCATTATGTGCCTGTGCCTGGCCGGAGGAGCACGCAGATCTCTGCCAGGCAGGGGGTACCAAACCCAAACCCCGGTGCCCCTGCTCGGATGGCACCTGATAAAGGTACCCTCCTCCTGCCCAGGGCCTCCAGGGGCCTTGGCTTAGCTGAGACACAGCACAGTGCTGGGGCAGCCCATGAACAAGCCCCAAATGCTGTGACTGCACGGTGCAGAGCGGGGATGATTTCAGAGCCCCACGTTGGCTACTCACAGCACGGCACAAGCAGAGCCACGGAGAGATGCTGGCTCAGGTCCTGGAACAGCATTACTGCTCCAGGGGCTTTGCCTCCTGCTCGGAAACTTGCTCACGCAGTGCAGTCATTACCTCACCATGCTGTATTTTGTTTGACAAGCACGTTATATATGATGGAATAAAAAAAGGAATGCTGCTGATGCTCTCCTTATTGTCCTTATCAGACGACAGCGTGCACTTCTGCAGGCACTTGCCAGCACTCAGAGGAAACTGAAAAGGCTCAGCACTTTTCTGAAACTCAGGACTTAATGCCAAAGTCAAACATAAACCTAATTGACTGCATTTGGACACTCAAAGTAGAAAAAATATGTTAACTTAGTGGCCCTTAACTCCTCAAATATCAGTAAAAAATGGGTCAGTCCGCAAAGTGAGAATATCAGCAATTCTTTCCTTTTCCGAGTTCACTTAGATCAGTGCATGGTGATATTTTATACATACAATAAAAAAATCAAGGCATGTAAATTAATCCAGTGCAACTAAATATTTTAATTTTCAAGTTCTAAAAATAGATCAAGGAAGACAATACAATATTTCTTCAGAAAACTACATAAATATTAGTGGGATTTTGATTATATTCTTTAAATAAATTTGCTACTAAGGATAATGCCTGAAGTTCTAGCAGATAAAAAGACACAAGAAATATGTCAGGAAAATTCATACCTTGACTCAGAACTGGGCTGCGAATATAAGTAAAGTGATTTAAAAACAAAAGAAAACAACTAAAACCTCTGTGGGATTATCTAGAAAGCCAATATAGTAATATTAAGGTATCTATCAAAATTTTACAGCTATTGAGTTGCAAACACTTAGCCACACTAATTCACTCAAATCTCACATTGATCTTCACAGAAACTAGTCAAAGATGAACTATGTACCACTGCACTGCAACACTAAAATGTAATTATTGATCCCTCCCCCAACACACAGCATTTCTCATGTATGGTGTGAGTTTTGCTTTTGACTCCCAAGTGCTTAGCACTATCATTCAGTCACACAGCAGAATAATTTGAAGACTGGCACCCATCCTCTCATTAAGTCACAAATTATATGCAGCATCTAGTCAAGATGACCTGATGGCTGGTCTGGGACTTTGACCAAGAATTTAGAGCAATGGAAAACAAACACAGCACATTTTTAATGGATTCAAATTAGAGAATCATGAACAATAGACAGAGTTTTTATCAGAGCTGTACAGTGATCAGGTTTTAGCCCTTATATGTTCAACAGTTTTATCAATGCTCTGGAGGACCAGAGAAAATCACAGGCTAAGCCACAAAAATGGCTGATAAAAAAGAAAAGCACCGGCTAGGTTAGACAAAAGAGCAAACCCTTAGTGCTGTAACACGGCTACATGTAAAGGAATATTTCCAGGAATAAAATGCGTAGGACACACTTGTAGGATAGCAGGAATTTACTTCAGGATCCCCAGAAAGCATTCAGGAATGATAGTGGTCAAATAATAGTACATGAGCGTCAGTGTGATGCTGCATCCAAAGGAATCAATACTGTCCCTGGAAGAATAAGCAGGAAAATTTCTGTAGGCAAGCAGAAGGGAATTATATTAAGTCTGGATTTGGCACTAGAGCTTCATTTTTGGGAGTTTATATGATGAATGAAATATGATGTCCATGATTCACCAAGGATGTTGATAAATTGGAGAGGGTTCAGAGAAAATCAGTACAAATCATTAGTGAATTGGAAAGGAAACATGTACATTCCAGAACAGCCATATAGTTCATTCATTGAAGAGGTTAAGGGATAACTTGATCTGTGTCTTTATGTAATAGGAAAGAAAACTTTGATAATAAAATTATATAACAATATCCAGAAGTGAAAGTCAAACAGAATAGAATTTAAGTTGACATTTTTACTCATCACTGAAACAATTTAAGAAGTATCTACACTAGACTCCTAAATTTGTAAATGCAACCAATAACTTGGAGGTTACTCTAAAAGAGATTCTTTAGTTAACTAAGACAGGAATTAACTCAGTAAAAGTCTGTGTAAGTATGAAGTCAGCCTATTTAGAAATGGTCTTTTCTATTTTCACAGTCTAAAAAGAAGTTATGAGTAAAAAGTTGAAGCTACACATTCAAAAGGTCAGCATCATCCAGAATTTGTAAACTTTCTGCCACTTAACTAAGGATTTGAGACTTTAGAGGACCACGCTCCTTGCTATCTTTTTTCTCTTCCACAGGTCCCTCTGACCTGCACATTCCTTTAAAACTGAGCAACCAGACTTTAAAAGGAGACAGCCCCACAGAAGGCACAAGCTTCCTATGAAGCTGCCACTATTGCCTGGGTGACTTACATTTGGAGTGTATTCCTCGGAATGCAGAATACAGGCTCCAAGTCACACCTCTGCCATGTACCTGAGCAGCCTGTTCCCAGTTCCCATTTGTGTACAGGGTTCTCAGTCCTAAACAGAGACAGCATTTTGCTCTGGTCTTTTTGGAACACCATGTTATTTATTTCAGTTTTGCATCACTCTTATTGTAGTTTTACCTGGACCATAGTTTCTTAGGCTGCTTACAAGAATGACACAGGGGAATGGGCCCAAAGCCTTGATGTCACATCCTTTGCCTCCTCACAGTACCCACTGGAGGTGCAATGCTGCTCATTGAGGTCTTGTTCCAATATGATTTATTCTTGAAAAATCCATGTCAGCTGTATCTTATCACTGCAGCCTCTCAATGCTGAAAAGATCTTTACACTCTCTTAAGGTACAGAAAATCAGCTTGTTAGTCTCTAATTCCCCATCTCTTTTATTCTTCCTTCGTTTTTTTAAAGAATAATTATATCCATCTTCTTGCATTCCTCTGGAATTCACCCTTCCCTACAGAGGGTTAATCACTACCCAGCAACAGCTCGTCCTAATATCTTAAATACTCCAAGGGTACATTTCAGCCTAAGGACCGCAGCACACTATCTAAGTGTTACTTGACCTGATCTACGACTATCTGGCCAGAGTTCTTGTCCTCTCATTAACTGCTATTAATCGCATCAGAGGTGCAATTACAAGCTCATTATTTTTTAACATTAAAAAAAAAAAAAAGAAACAAGCTAAATGTTTCCACTCCTGCCTGCATTAGGCAAGAGATTTGTATTAAATTTATAGAAATATTTTGCTGTTTCTTATGTCCATCACTAGTTCTAATTCCATTTCTTCTTTAGTCTTTCTGATCATGTCTATGCATGGCCGTGTATTATTTTACAGCCTCCAGCACCTTGTTTCTGCTTATGTTTTCCCTTTGATTTTCATGTTATTCAATAGCTCCTGGTGTTGCATTCTAGTGTTTTATTACAACCACTCTACTTTATTCACATTGGGGTGGATTGTTTTCTGATCAGCTTTTTGTGTTTTGTCCCCTAGAAACTTCCAACTCTCCTCTTTGTGTTTGAACTGCTCCCTGTGAGAACCTGCCAAAGAATCTCTCTGGGTCTACTGAAATTCAATTCTTTAGCTCTCTGTTACCACGAAGCATGTAAATCCTCAGGCCATCACTACATCCAGGCTTCTGTAGGACATGAGCTATTGATGTCACATCAAGCCACTGCTGGCACATCATAAGCTGCATCTCTCCCAGTAGTTCCCTTTCTGGATGCAGTTCTTGGATAACACACTGGTTCCTCCCTCCTGCCTCTTGTCTTCCCATGCCTCACTGTAATTCCCCACAGGTACTGTCAGCATGATCTGAACATCTACCACTCCAGCTAAATGAGGGGCTATATTTGTATTAGCTCCTGGCAATAGCAATTTATTAAATTCTGGAAGATCAGCCACTAGAGGGAATCTAACACACCCTGCAAGCATGTTAAACTCTCTCCCTTTGATCCTTTTCCTCTTGCACAGTGGCATTTAGAATGGCTTTATGCATAATGAAAATCTACTTTTACCACCTTTGATAGACAACAACTATTTGAAATGTCTCTTCTCTGCAATGAAAATATCTTTGCTGAGCTGCACCTGCTGGGTTATCTCTGAGAGTCTATTTCAGTCCTAAAATGAACACATATTAACTCCCTCTGTCTCCCTAGATGCAGTTCTGTGCTTCCTTGGGCTTACTTGTCCAGGCATCCCTAATGAAGTGACTTGCACAGTATGCCACACAAAATCCAAAGTATGTCACACACTAGCGATTTTGATTAGTGTATTTGCATCCTAATGAGTTCATACCTTCTGCTACATAAGGGAGAACATGGTAACTAATCCTAAAGAAGTGGGAGTGTCTACAGCTGGAAAGAGTGAAAAAATGCCAAGTGATTTCATTAAAAAATCCTTCTCCTGCTGAAGACATTAAGGGGGGAAAACAGGTAGGGAGCGAGAGCATAACATACAATGTGGATGGCACATGGATGGGCAACTTTAAAAGCTCAAAGTGATCTGAACGGTTTTTTTGCCTTGAAAGTGGAAGAAGAAAAAAAAAAAAGAGAGGGTCCCTTTAAGTCCTACTGACATACTGGGGCTGGTAAGTAACTGCACCCTGTGGTTCGCATTACTTTTTTATGTGTTCCTGTTTTTATGGAGTGCTAAATGGCTTAATTACATTTTACTGGTTTATTCTGCTCACTTGCTCATAACCTCATTAATCTGACACACACTGTTTTTTTCCCAAAATAGAGAATACACAATCATTTTTGTGTAACAGCGTCTCTAGGTATTTGCAACTCTCTGACAGGTATAATGTGGTTGAATTTGCTATTTATTAGGAAATTATCACCTCTGCATAAAGGTGCAAGTTATGAATAAAAAGCATAAACTGGGCAGACTAAGCTCTTTAGCAGCACATCAGGATCCCAGCTGATTTAAGTACTCGGTGGTGCTGGTGGAGTGGAAAGGATGCACTTTTCAGTCTAATTATCATTATCTTACTTTCACATGAGGAGATAGATAGCTAGTGTTCACCCAGATAATTTCTAGGCCATAATTACACACTTTTCAAGCTTGATCCCCCTACTATTTGGCCCACAGTAGACAGTGTGGTATGTCTGGTTCTGCTAAATAGAAAAGCAAGGTGTGGGGACTGCAAAGCCCCCTCATCCCTCCCTTTGCTAGGAGGTAGGTTTTATACAGCAGATGGATGTTTTCTGATGTGTGTGGGATGATGCATCTTTAGGTTTTAGTGCTGCAGATAAAGGGAAGTTGATTTGTTTTGACTTATTTTGGATCATTTTGTGTGAGATATGGCACAATGTAGTAAACTGAAAGGTCCAACCTCACAGAGATCAAATACAAAGCCAGATTTGAGTATAACTTGGAGAGCTTCTGGTGGTTGCCCCATTGCTTTCCCCCATCCCTAAACAGCCTTCACTCATTATTTTAGCTATCTAAACCAAGTAGAAACTGGAATACTGTGCCTGTGAGACAGGAAAAAAACCCCAAACAAACCAGCTTCTGAAAATCTCTATTTCAATTAAGAGGTCTTCAGCAGAGACATAAGGACTTGATTAAATTTAAATGCTGAAGAAATGGGCTATTTCTGTCATGTTTCTGATTCCACCCCTGTGAAATCTTCCTGCAAGAAAGATTTTGTGAAAACCTACTGGCCGTTCCTGGCAATAGAAAAATTCAGCGAGACTCCTCTAAGAGTAAAATGGTAGCCAGAAACTTGGGACTTCACTAGAGACACTCTGTCAGATTTTTATGTGATGGTTGTCTACCCATACCCCTCTATTTTGTAGCAAGACGGTCTGCAGTTTACAAGCATGTAAAACACATGAACAAGGTTTCCACATCGAATTGTTTGATAAAATCTAAAGACACTGCTGATGACTTAACATGTCCTAAAAATGTTACATGTACTACTGTTACAAATAACCCTTAAGGCAACTGCAAATAGAAGTAATGGTAAAACTCCTTTCAAACAGTCTTGCCCTTTTCCTTCTCTTTTTCTTTCTCCTGTGTTTTTTTCTGCACCAAGCCAGCAGTACACTGGAAGGCAGTGCTTACCTGAAATAGCTGTCACAGAGATTTGAAATTGAAACTGGAGATGATCCAAAGAGAGAGAGGGGTGAAGGCAGAGAGGAATTGGATAGACAGCAGAATTCAAACACAAATCAGGGCAAAAGGCCTATCCTTTACACTGAAGAAACAGACCTTCTGTTCCAGGGGTCTGTCAAAAACTCTATGGTTCTGTATGAGCCACTGCAAAGAGACCACAA
The DNA here is from genome assembly GCA_037013685.1 of Acridotheres tristis. NCBI lineage: Eukaryota > Metazoa > Chordata > Aves > Passeriformes > Sturnidae > Acridotheres > Acridotheres tristis. The sequence goes on along the minus strand of CM072888.1, from coordinate 20,979,160 downwards.
AACTGAGAGTGTCCTTTTAAACAAGCCATTGAATCTCAAGTAACAGATTTGCATTGCATGATTCAAGAGATAGAAACTATGATAATGGAAGAAAGTACAAACTTCAAGTTCAAAAGATATGCATCAATCTTCTTAAACTAATGGTAAAATAAAAAGCATCTTCTTGCTAAACTCTAGGGTTTTTTCTAATTGTTAAATTAATTTCTTCTGATTTGTTTTTTCTTCAGCTGTATTTTCCCTATTCTTTTCTTCTTTTCCTTTTTTATTTTGAAAAAAATCCGTTTCATATTTTTCTTTAATTTGATTATATCAAAATGAAGACTGATCTTTTTCCTACTTTCTGCACAGCTTGTTAGCTAAGGTCTCAATCCTGCAAACTCATTTGCACAGAATAGCTCCAACTGTCAGTGAGCTGAACATCCCAGGTAAAAAGACTGAAGGCTTGGTTCTGCTCAGTTCACCCATTCATCTTGTCTATCCTTTTATATACTTTTTATTGAGATGTCTCTAAAATAGTTGCCATGCTCATAGGATTGGTTATTTTCTATAGCGCTTGACCTAAAGCAATAATAATTGTAGGTCGTTGCTCCCATTGGCTACAGAAAGGGTGCCTTTTGCTCTCACACAGAAAAACTCCAACTGATAAATAATTTAGAAATAAAAGGGAAAATAAATATGGAAAATAATGCAATTAAATGGCCTTAGCTCTTCTGTTTTAAGTCCTCTCATTAGAATTCATCACACGAGGTCAAGCAGAAATAAAATTTTTCTTCTTATTTTTATACATTAAAATGTTCAATATAAATCAAAGGAACTGCAATAATTCATAATTTAAGACTAAAGCCCACCACATTTTTATCACTGCAGGAGGTAGTCTTCCTGAAAGAGCACTCTCATACAACCAACATTTCCCAGCTGCATTTCCCAACCTATTTAGGTTATTCTAAAGCAAAACACAAGAAAATTATTAAAACAAAAAGGCTCAACACAACAACAGTTATGTTGGATCCAAGACAGAGTTTATCGAGTGAGAATCCCTGAAGGTTTAACTAGTACAGGATTCCATATGATTTAATAAACCTCTGAGACATATTTTCTCAGTCATACTTCTTCCAAGACAGTGAAGTTAGCATAGAAGAGAAAAGGAAGAAGAAATGGAAAGTTGTTTCCATGCAAAGCAGTAGCAAATTATCACGTTTCAAAGTGCCCTTTCGCACTACTTCCAGCTGGTGATCCCACTACTGACAGTGTTGAGAATCTTGAACTAGGCTTTAGCTAACCCTGGGAATGGACCTGAGACTACAGAGGTATCAAAGGGTTGCTAAAAATTTTAAAGCAGCACTTTTACAGCCTTGCTGATTATACAAAAAACTTTGAGAATTTAAGTTAGGTGTATCCTAGCACATTTTATATTTGTTGTGCTTACTCAAGGAGTATGAAGAACCTCATTTTCTTTAACCTGGTCTGACAATATAATGGCTTGAATGCAAACACAAACCCATCCATGCAGACACCATCATAAAATTCATTTGCAGGAGCAGGAGTCCAGTTCAGTACTCCTTTCTCATCATAGAATAGTTTGGAGACAAGTCTCCATGGTGGCACATCCTCCTGGTTTACTTCCTAAACAGACCTGAAGCAGCCACACCAGGTGACCATCACACACCTGCAGAGATGCTGCACCATTAAAACTGTACCACTAATCTCTGAGCCTCTCCTGTGACCGGGGGTGGTCCTTCCAGCATTTAACATTGATTGGGAACTAAAAAATATTTCTGATGTCACAGCTGGGTCCAACCCACAGATTTTTTGCTCTACAGCTTCCCTGAAACCAAAACTCTGGGTTTTTCCCCCATCAACCAAACTTATTCTAGTCCTTAACTCCAGTTTTGACAACTTAATTACATCCCAAGGTGAAGTGACAAACTTTCAATCATCAATTTTAAAGCAAATTTTATGGGCATAAACAAAAGAAACAAATAATTTGCTCAGCTTGTGCTTTGTGATTAATAAGAATTATTATTTCACATGTATCCTGATTCTATAGGATTATCACTTAATTAGCTACATATAAGTAGAATAAATAATTGGTGCAAGCCCCACTGGAGACTGCCCTTGGCTCTAAGACGGACCCCCAAAAGAAAGCCTGGCAACCGGAAAAAGACAGCTCTAAGCCACCTGCTTTGGATCTGGCATGAGTAGATGGACAGAGGCTTTTAGTCTCTTTCAGGATGCTACACTGCACAGTGGGGTATTAAAAACAGCAGCTGTGATGTCAACATGGTTCTTTGGAGTGCTTTCAAGCCTTGTTTCTTCTCCTCAGAATGGGTACGTTTCAGGAGCTAGAGATTAATTTCAAAAAGGTGCACTGTAGCAAAGGTTTCCTTGCAGTAGGATATTATTTTCACAGATGTTATGACAGAGTGCAAGCTGTAGATACACAGTTCTTTTCAAAACAAAATTGGCTCCCACATGCGTGATGTCGTCAGTACAGGTGCATCCAGACCCCCAGCACAGCAACACCACAGCCCCTTTTATGGGGTCTAGGAATGCCTTCACTTGCAAACAGTCATTTGCACAGATACAGGTGGACTTTTTAAAATGCACAGCTAAAGAAATTTTCTCCACTGGCCTGTTGAAAATCTCTGTATATGACTAGCTGTTAGTGTATTTAAGAGTTCTTTGTGCTTTCCTGGTCTGTGACAACCTTAGGAAATGAAGTCCTGTGACTGTCACTACCCTTGGAGCTAGCTGGAGCAGCTGACAGGTCCTCAGCCTTCTGCCTGAGCAGATACCTACTTTTACTACTCATCAACAACAAAACTATGGCCAAAAACAGGCAGGAAAGGAGATAATCTGCCATTTCTAGCTCTGTAGGCACTCCAGTCCCTGAGGTATAAGGATAAACCTGGATGTAAAATGGAGTGCACTTGAATGGGATGAAGCTGGACCCTTCTCTAGTGCAAACATAGGTGAAATTCATAGTGTCAAATGAGATTTGTGACTCTTTCTATTCAGTCATGACATCCAAGGCTGAAGATATATAAGACCTGTGGATCAAAACATATGAGAATACTTGAGGGAGACCCCGTGAAATCAGCCAGACATGTTTCTCACCACTTTATAGGACAGGACGGAGGTGTACAAGCACATAGCCACTAGCAATTTTCTTAATTCCATCTGCCTACACTATAGGGAATTTTCCATTTAAAAACTTCTTAACATCGAACACGAAATGAGGGTTGCTGGGCATTATGTAGAATTCAGGGTCTTGTCATGTGACCCTGAGTATGCTAGCACTTACAGACTTTCCATGTGGATGTCTGTGCCGTGACTGCAAAAGAGAAGTGCACATGTTGGTGGCAGATCAGACATCTGCCCAGCTACGAGTCATGTGAATCTTTGCTCTCAAATTCACATAATTTCAGCACACAATTTCCCTTGCACAAATGTTTGCAATTTAATTGTGAAAGTCTGGCCCTTGGTATTTTGTGGGTGAGAGATATAATACTCACAGATGTACCAATAACATTGGTGAAGGCAGGAAAAAATGGAGACAGGGAAAACACACAGCAACTTGTCAGTTTGGGGCTTTAAAGACAGCTTCTACAATATTAGAAAAGTCCTGTATGAAGAAGCTGACAGCCATCACAGAAATGGATTTTAATTGCTCTCTTCACTGTATTTTAGTATGATAGCAATTTGTGTGCCAACTAACTGCAATCTAAATTGAACAGTGCCCTGACAGAAACTGCCAAGGTAATAGATCATTCTGTGAATATCAGTATTCAAAATTAGATCAGGACATTTTTGACACTAGCTCTATCTCAAGTTGCTGGGATAGTGCTAATAAAGAGTTTTGAAATTCTCTCTGCAGCACGGCATCTAAATCACAGAACATTATTCTATTTTCCTTAAATGAGAAATTAATATTAGCCACCCAGGAGAGCAACACTTGCAAGCCCTCCTTTCTGCCCCATCCTTCTCTGCTTTAGGCACAGAATACCTGCTAATGTGCTAAAGCAGCTACAGAGGAGACACACGTACACCTCTAGAAATGCTCTGCGCACCATTTCCCTCCTGCTGGCATATCCTCTGCCAGGCAAATGTGAGAAGTTGGGTACAGCATCAAGACTTTCGCTGCCAGTTTCCCTCCTCTACCAGCTGGGAAAAGTGAGGGCAGGGGCAGACGAACCGAGAGGCTGGTACTCATCTCCCCAGCAACAAACCTGCCACTTGGCTGATGCTCCGCTTGAGTGGCCTGCCGGGATGGAGAGGAGCCTGGCCGCTCTCCATGGGGGCCCGCTGGTCACCACTGCTCCACTGAACTGGCGGCCGCTTCGCTGGTGCGAAACTGAGAATTAAAACAGCGGCGAACTCTTTTCTAAGTAAACTGAATTAAGTAGCAGGCGAGAGCACCTAGGAGCAGCTTCCTGCGATCATAGCACTTAGCTGGCATCACCGCTGATAAGGGAGCATAGGCGGCACAGCTTTTCATTCTCCCTTTGTGGGATTGATCTTATTACAGAAAACAAATTTACCAAGCATGAATTATCGCTAAAATTCTTAATGCACTGGCGGAGAAGAAAGCCTGATGCAGACGCCAGTAAATATGCACGTCTGTGGATGAGGATGCCTCTCCTCGGCACGCTACACTCTCCCAACTTTTGGCTACGTGCTGCTGCTGCGAGAATTATTCAAAGGATGGGCTGCAGAAAAAGGATCAATTAATCTGCTGAGCGAGTTTTCGAATCCATTCTCAATGCCGCTGACAGGCGGAGACCCCCTCCCTGTGCTTGGTAATTACCCCAATATTTCCTGCACGCCTGTTTAAACGGCTTACACCGGGGCTGCCTGTGAAGAGCTGCTCTCGCTGCGCCCATCTGAGGCAGGGCAGAGAGGCAGCTTCCCTTATCGCTCCGCTTCACTCCATCTGCAGCCAGCGGGGCGCTGCCTAATCGCCGGCCCTGGGACAGGGACGAGCAGGCTGGGGGACGCAGATAGATGTGCCACCAAAGGAGACGGGGACTTTCCTACCGCGCTGCTGCCGCAGAAAGCGCATCACGAGCTCGCTGTTTCAAAGGCGACAGAGGAGCCCCTTTAAACCGGAGGCCTGTCCCTTAATTACACAAATGCAGCGATCAAAGTTATTATCTGTCCTTACAAAGGCCGGAGCTTTAATTGAATGGTGTGTTGCTACCTTTGAGAGAAAGTGTTCAGTACTCCTGGAGAGCAAAGTGCCAGGAGGGTGAAAATGGGAAAAGAGAGAGTAAGCAAGAGGAAAAGAGCGAGAGAGAGAGAGAGATGGTATTTAACAAGGAGGCTGCTTTATATGGAAATGTAATGAATACAGTTGATAAAAAAGAGAGAGACAAAAGTTGTGCAGTTTCAAGCTGTGAAAGAACTTCAAAGTGTATTCAAATGTCACATTGATTTTTCTTCAAATCTCTAAGTCGTAAGTTTTTCAAAAGAGGAATATGATCCCCTATTTTATCCACTAATGTTTTATCTACAAAAAGGGCAAAAAAAGCACAATGTTTTCCTTTCACAGGATATAATCCCTATATTGGAAGTCTATATATATATATTTTTTCCCAATCAAAGATTTGAACCTGTTCTAAGTGGAGAAGAACCATACCCAGGTGGGACCTCACTACCACGCTACTCCAAGCCAACCAGAGCAAGGCAACACTTCCTTTCCTGGAAGGAAACGATGGGACAACTCTGGGAGCAATCTTCAAAGAGACATGAACCAGCAACGTTTTGTATCATGGCAATAATATGTTGGCAAAATAGTAGATTAAAATGATGCTAATTACTAAGGCAGCGGCACAACCTAATATGAACAACTTGCTCTAAATGAAAATTTACAGCATGATGATCTGTCAACTTCAATGGCCTACCATGGATCTAGACACTAGGAAGAACCCATTTTATGCCCCAAAATACTGATTACCAATTGTGTTATGCGTCTGCCCCACTCTATGATAGGTTGGTAGAAATTCCAGATACCATCTCTCAGAAGCAGAGCATAACGACAAAAATCATCAGACGAAACAAAAGCTGTTTTATAGTAAATTCTGAATATATCTAGCAGTTCTTACAACCTAATCTCCTACAACAATACAAAGGAGAGGTTTCTGCAGCACTCACAGTATAGTGATTACCTTGTAAAAATGCAAAGCTCTAAAAGTGAAGAATGCAAAGCAAAACAAATACATTTTGAGAAATCTCAAAGTTTTGAGTGAGTGGTTTCATAATCTTCCAAAAATAGCTTTCAGTCAAAGAGGCTACTTTGGAATTTGATGACATTCTGGGAGCCTATTGCATATCAAACAAATTCTGCTGAAGGCAACATAATCATAATACTGGAAGGGTGGTATGAGAAAAAAAGTAAGGATCAAACTGGATGGCAGTGGTTGTATCCTTGTTTTATATTGCACTTCGCAGTCTTAGCAACAGGAGTGGACCACAGCTGCTTCCTGACCTTGTAGGGGCTGCATCCTCTTGCAGACCAGAGAGAAACCTGGGTATGAGCAGCATAAGGAACACGAGAGTGCATCTCTCACTTGGAATAATCATGGCACTAGGGCTGCTGGGAGACCACAGAGCACACCTGTCTCAGGTGACTCACATGAATTTTTACACTTGGCAAAAGAAACTGTCATTGCTTGGGGACGTTTTCCTTTTTTGTTCTGTTTGTTCTTAAGATTTAGCCATCTTGTTGAAAAACCACAAAAATAGAACACATTATCTTCTTTATCACATCCAGTTCCCTTGCACATGGATTTCAGTGCTAATAATACTAAATCCAAGCAGAATACACTCAGATTTGTATGGAAAATGGCCCGGAATTTGGAGTTCTTACAAAGATTTGCATTTGGGTATCAGCTAGTAGTGGGAAGGGAAGACTGTCTCAGCAAGCTGCCTAAAATTTCTGCTTTGTGGAGGAATCCAAGGTAATACAGGGACAGGATCTCAACTACACTTTGTTTTAAGACTGAAGCTCTGTCACTTTGTGGAAGGGCAGGCAGGTGTAAAATACTGTGGTGCTGTGCCAAAGTACTTGTGAAAGTGTAAAAATCTGTCTTTTAGTGATTCTTTTGAACAGTAAAAGGTACTGTTGTACAATACACGAGTTTCCAGTGAGAAAAACCTTTGATACATTTCTAGTTAAGCTAATGTAAATTTTTTCCCAAAGACTTCAGTAGACTTCCTTACATGCTTAGATAGAATTCTCCACTCTTCCTGCTGACAGTTTTGAAGTCAAAATAACCACAAGTAAAATTTGCACTGTAGGAACAGTGCTGGTACTGACTCTGGGGCAGCCTTCCAGGTTTTCTTGAGGAAAACCTTTGGTGGAGTTAGTATTTGCAACAATCCCTTTCCCCCAAGCCCTTTCTGCAGGAATAAAGCAGACATGTCCTCCTGGGTTATCTGTAGGCTGTAGATCAGTCTTTCCACACAGGGATTCCAGTACTTTCTATGGGGACTTAGACTTTATTTAGTACAAATGCAGATGGGACATGTAAGCAGCCAGAGTCAGGGCTGAATGTGTGATGCCTGCAAAGATAAAGTGAATGTTAGGAAGGAAGTTTAGCAGATACCTTTGATGGCATGGATCTAGCAGAATTATGGAGCCACCATGACTGAGACCTACAGAGAGAAAATCCAAACAAACCAAGTAGGCACCACAATGACACGGCAGAAAAGAAATAATTTACCGGTCCTTGCCCAAAGCATTCAGATGAGTGAGTAATTCTTTTAAAACTGTCAGTCCTCTCTGGCTTTTTATCTGTCTCCCAGCAGCTTTTTGCTCTCTGTGCTTCTCTTTCTTTGACCACTTTCACTATCTCTGTTCACAATTCTGTTCCTATAACTTGGTCATGCCACACTAATCAGGGAGATTTTCTCAACAGGTGGCTCAAGCCCCAGGAATATCTGCTAAATTTCTAACATAATTTGAGATAAGATCTGAATAATAATAAATGTAATTCCTCATCTCTGTATGGAAATACCAATTTGTCTTGCTCCTGCTTTTTAATACAAATACACACTTCTTAAGAAAACAGAAATATGCCCTTCTTGTGCCATATTTTGTGTTACCTATGAGATAATTGACAAACTTCACAGGGAGAGGTTTATTTGTTATTTAAATTCCACTGATGGAAAATTTATCCAAAGTAGAGCAGGATGCGCTGAATTTCCTGCGGTTACTAGCTGAGATAAGGGATTCTTTGGGAGACTGAGGAGAAAAAAGGGTTGCCATCAGATGTAGGGACCATCACAAATCTTAACTTGTTTGTGCTCCATTTGCTCGGTGTATTTCCTTCACCCTGCCTATTGTAATGCAAGCACATTGCATTTTAAAGTGAAATAAATATCTTATCATGACAGACATTGCTACTGCAGGTTTGGACACCTGGTGTGATAAACTCCTTCCCTGCTGCCACCCAAGATGTTAGCACTGGGAGCCTTCATTTACATCATTCAGCTCAGTAATAGCAAACTCTCCCTCCAATGAACCCCTCTTCTAGAGACTTCTTTCCAGTTTCCTTTCCAGAAACTTTTTTTAAAATCCAAGAATGTTAAAGCCATTCAGTTATGAATGTTTTTCTAGAATGAAATTTCCTACACAATTATGGCTGTTTTTCTTCCAAAGATTTCTCTCACACTGGAGAGTCATTATTTACCCCTGTGGTAGATGCTACGGTTTGGTCTAAAATTATAATCATCTAATACTTGGACTGTAGTTAGATTGTTAGTAGATTTCCTTGAAGCTGAGATTAAGCTCATCAGGCTGCCATTCTTTAAAATAATCTTATATTCAGTTAAAGAAGAATACTAATTTTTATTCTAAGTACAGGCTAGATTTTCCCTTTTAAAAGGAACAGCTGCTATTTTTAATGATTTATTGCCAGTATCTTCCCTCTTTTGCACTTTATTTCTTTCCGAACCCCCCGATGAATACCATCTGGTTCAAGTGATTTACTATGCTTGCATTTCATGAGCTGCTCCACGACATCCCAAATTAAGACAAGGAAAAGACAGTCTGAGTTTCAGGAAAATCTTTCTGACAGATCTATTAGACTGTGGAATAATCTTTCAGTGGGAGTCTCATTGTCTGAGACATTTATAGCAAGACTGGACAAAGCATTGGTAAAATATACTTCAGGGGACAATTCTGCATAAGCAGAAGGATAGTATAGATACATGACTGAAATTGAGATAGACAAAAAATTTTAAGGGAACGTTTTTCCATCAGAGAATGTAGTTCTGCAGACAAAACTAAAAATACTTTACTAAACTGTGTGGATACTATTGTAGAAAGAAATAAAAAATGGAGGAATTATAATGTTAAAAAGTCATATTGAAGTATTCTCTGAATAAAGAATTAAATTTTTAAATGAAATTTTAATTTATCCTATTTCTATACTACATTTGAAGCAGAAATCAAACAAAATGCTAAATGTTTCCAACTTAGCCCGTCTAGAATTGTACTTCCTAGAGATATACAGAAAAGCATAGGTTTTTCCTGTCAAAAATGAAAGAAAATAAGAAATACAACTTGGCCACTGAAAATTGCCTTCCAAAGGCTTCTGACAGTTTTCCATGGCAAATGACATCTCTTTATGTTCCATGTTTATGGGATATTTCTCTGCATTTGCCCTTTCACTTTGTCATTTCAGTGCCTTGTGCCTCAGTTCCTTCCAGATTGAAAGCAATAGAAATGTGCATTTTGCTCTGAGAAGTTGGACTGAAAGGCATTTCATAACAGCTTAGATTTTTATTAGTGAATTCCTTTCTCGTTCCCTGTGGCTTGGCTACTTTATTGTCCTCAGGTTGACCTGCAGTTTTATTCTGCTTTCATTGATGTATTTTATCCTTCCAGCTCTAATATAATTGGAAATCTTAATCACAGTTGAAATAACTCCAGAGACAGACTTGGAGAAGCAATCAACACTGAAGCGAACTGTGTATTTTCTTCTAAAGCATGGTGGGTCACAATAGTTCATTGAAGCCTTTCTATCCTTTTCAAGAGGAGGAGACAAAATACAGCTTCCTTTTGTAAACAAAACAACTTTTGAAAGTGTCAAACCCCATATTAAATCTTCAAGTCCTGGGATTTGGCCAGTGCTTAATAGCATTCAAAATTACTGTCCTTAGAAGCAGAAAATCTCTATATTTGAAGACTGACTGTTGCTTCCTCTTTCTAAAGGAAGCAGCTTTATGAAAGTGGTTTGTTTACCCCTTGATCTATGGACTCTTTTGGGTCTTCCTCTCATTTAATCTCTATTTGAAGCTTAATATCTTCCACAAACTAAAACAAGAATCTGCAAAACCAAATATGCCTGGACTCCCATATACATTCCTCCCACGGTGAGGTTTTTTCCCTTTGCTCACAAAGATGCTCTCTTCTGCCACCAGTTATCTCCTGCTCTCAAACTACCTTGCTGTCTCTAATGAGGCCTTCTGCCTCCCACACACATCCTTGGAGACGATTGGAATGACAGGAGGGTTCCCTTCCTGTTCTCTGGGCTCCATCTGTGTTTCACAGAGGACTGGCAGAGTGAAGCATTCCTGTCCCCATCTGCAGAACCACGTTGCCTACAGGCAAGAACCACATCCAGCAATATCTGATAGCTTAGCAACTATCTGATCATACTTTGTAAGGGTAAGGTTGCTAAGGTCCTCCAGCCATGGACCAGCCATCATAGGTAGTTTTCAGGATCTTCATCCACTCCTACATTTTATCCCAGTAGAAGGTAGATGCAAACTTAGCATCTTCTGCCACTCTCTCATATGATGCTCTGCATCAAGAGACTGACATTTAACAGGGTATGGAGAAAGGAGGTGTTAAAAAATAGGTGACCATATTATTCAGCTTCTTAACAAAGAGAAAACTAAAAAATAGCTACCTGGAAGCTCACACAGCCTTGAGAGAGAAATTTCCCTGAAGCTGAGCTGCAGCACAGAAGGTGGAAGGAAATCTTTGGGTTCTCTTACAAGCAGCAACTTAGCAAAATAATGTCCCACGGTTAATTTGGTAAAGAAGGGAGGGGGAAAAAAGGAAGCCCCAGATAGGTAGAAAAAGGTAGGAAATGCAATTGAAAGATTGAATTTCTGAAAGATTTCTTATCACAGTGCACATAACCAGACCAGACTGCAAGGAAAAACCTGCTGTAGAACTCAAATCACAAGCACTTATCTGTACCTACTGTAAAATAAATGCACCACTCTCACACATTTTCAGCATGCCCCTGGATTGCTTTAGGCAATATTTGAATTCATTGTGTAGCTTTTTTTTTTCTGTGTATTTTGCATATATAGGAAAGAGTAAAACTTGATAAGAGAAGAATAGCTGAAATTAAGTCCTAGAAGTTTAGGCAATGGATCAGAAAGAACATTCTTATTTCATCTTTGATTTAAAAAGCATAAATGGAATCACTTGCCACTCTACTTATGCAAAAGAAAAAATAAGGCAAACCTTATCAATTTTACTGAATCTACATTAGGAAGGACAAGTCTCCTGTAAAAACAGAGCTGAGGAATAATTGACTGTGTTACCTTCTAGCTTAAGGGGCTAAGTTATTGCCAGATCAAAGAGGTCAAGTTGTAAATAACAATGGTTATTTCAGATTCAGGGAATGCCATTAAAGTTAAAAGCAGTTGTAATGCAACTTAATGCCTTTGCCTGTTTTATTTACATCTTATTCCTAGCATTTAACAAAAAGGTTACAGAAAGAAATAGCCACCTGTAGGCAGAAGAGAATTTCATTATGATCTCACTTTTAATTATTTAGTGTTCAATGGTTAGATTCTGACACTCCTATTCACATTATTGCCTTACTCCATTAAATACTTTATCTAGTTTTGACAGTACTATGCCTTTACCCCCATAAAATCAAGAGGATAGGAATTTCACTCTTAAATTATTCAGGAAAAAAATCACTGGAGTTTTTTCTGGATCAGATTTACTGACTGATGTTTGCTGTCCCACAGGAAACAAGACAAAATAATTCTAATTCTTCCTCTGATTAGCAGATATCTCTTTAGACACATAACTGTTTCAATGAATGTACACACAGTCAGTAAAGCATTATCTTTGGACACATATCACTTACCTTAAAAGCAATCTTTTATTATTAAGCTAAAAAAGTCATATGTCTTTTCCACTAAATGGGAGAGGTGAAAACCAAAGGAGAATATTGCGAATTACCTGCAAGTAGCCACGCTATTCACTGATCATCCGTAAAACAAACAGAAAGCACAGTGCTCAATAAGCAGCCTGAACAATTCTGCCCACTTCCAAACCCAAAATCTAAGGAAGTCCATTAAATACTTTCAACAGTTGAAGTAAATTAATTTGGAGTGGCAGCATACAAGTAGCTTTATTTGTTTTATTTACGAGTTACTTGTCTCAGGTCTCACCTTCTAATAGGAGCTTAGGCTGGTGCCTCTAAATACACAGCTTCTTGAAAGTGAATTTTAGTGCTCCTGAGAGATACTGCAATTTGATTTCTGACTCCAGGTCACAAGACTATCAAGTGAATTTCTATTTTCTCACTTTCCTGGGCAAGCAGGTCAGGGGGTCTCCTGTGAGACTGATTAAACTAGACAAAAGTGGATCATGCTCTGGTCTGGATAAAAATACTTGCTTGAGTGGTAAAAGCTAACACTAGTGCAAATAGTGTTGTAGGGGGCAGGAGGACTATAATGCTACTGGCTTACAAGAACATTTTAATTACCATAACTGTAGTTTCATCTATACAGAAATACTATAAAATGCCTGTTGGAATATTTTCATGCCACATCTAGATTCATTAGCTCATTTAAAACACAGTGCTAAAACCAGTGCATTAGCTGAGGTCATTACAATACTGCTATCAGATAATTTCAGTGCTAACGCTAATTAAAATGACAGCACTATAAAAGAAGAAACCCATCTTTTGAGGCTCAAAGGCTCTTTTGGGGAGAGGAATTACACTCCCTTGGCTGCATGCCCCTGTCATCTCCCCTGCCCTTGCTGCAGTCCCTTGCTAGGGTTAAGTATAAATGTATTTGTAGAAGCTGATGTCCCAGGCAATACAGAAATACTGGCAACTAAACATTTGGTGTTTACTTTCCCAGGGGAAGGACAGTTTTTGAAGAAGTCATCTTGGTTTCTTGGTTTCTGTAGTCCTTGCCATGGTAGGCACTGGAGAAATCCTGCAGACAATTCCAAATCAAGTGACTTTCCTGTAATCAGTTTGAATCTTGAATCCTTACTTTAAACTCTTTTAGGCACTGCATGACTTGATTTATCCTCAAAAACAAATAATTTATTTTCTAATTTTCTTTTTTTTTCACAAGCACTGAGGTAAAAGGGGAGAGAAAAGATAGCAAATGTTAAAAACCCATTACAAGTTTCTCCCAGGTTCTGCAGTACCTTATTGCTACCAGAAGGTGATAAAACATTTCATACTTAAAACCAATGCTGTGCCTTCTCCTGCAGTATGGTTAGCAATAAAAAAAAAAAAACAAACAAACTCTGATATAGCTTTAACATTTGTAAAAATAGCTATTTTACAAATTCTTTTGATGTATCTGCTATTTCAAAGTCTACTAAAGGTTATCATGAATTAAGATTTATATACTAAATCTGACTGGCCATTACAACATAATAGCTAGATTCTTATGATGAAATTATCATGTAGGTAAGAGAGAACTAGCTTCAAAGTCTTAACTTTACAGAGAAAATAATTTCATCATGGATTTCATTTATTAAAGTTTCACAGACAGAAAAAACAAATATGAAAAGGAAAAAGGACTCATCAGTTTTTAAATGCGTTTTCTTCATGAGAAGTTACTGAAGTAGAACATGAACCAGCCTGTTCCTAGTTTTATGAAAGAAATATTCAAAATGTAGTTTAGACCTTTCTTTTCTAAGAGATCACGTTTGATCTTCTATTCCTTCTTTGCTATATTGCATCAAGAACATAAAAGCCATATTGGTCATGATTATAAGAGATAATACTGTTTTACATCTTCATAAACAGGAAAGTGCTATGGTATTTCTGAGCAGATCAGAGACTATACACAAAAATTATGCAATTTCAAAAAATGAAGAGTAGAATTGATTTTCATTATGTTGAACAAAATTTTAATGGCTGAGATAAGAAGTGGAATTCAGTATGTATCAGAACTTCACACTTTCGGTTAGAACTAAAGCCAAACCTTCCTTAGGGGACAGGTCTAGATGAGATTCTGATAACTGCTTAAGTAAACTTGAGTTTGGCAGGAAGCAGTTTTACCTGAATTAAGAACCACATACCTCCCTAATGTGATGTCTAACTCCAGTGCCACTATATTAACCTAGCGCAGGGTGTGGAGAATTTTTCTGAGTAGCTTGATTTCTTTTTTTCAGCAACACATCTAATCTGATATAAATATTGCTGTGGATGCCTTAGAGCTTATGTACATGGAAACATTTTCACACCAGCTACAGAGCAAAGATAGTTTATTCCCTTAAACCTGTGACAATATGATTCTTCCAGATGGACTCCAGCCCTATGTAACAAGCAGTGGGTCTGAAGTAATGACTTTGATTAAAAAGCTCTGTTTCATAACCAACTCTTAAAACATCTGTGCTCCAGAATTAGATATTTTGATTACAGAAGGTGTTAGCAGTCATGGGTCAGGGAGAAAGATGGCATCCAAAAAGAGTCATGAGTCAACTAGACAAAGATGCTGTTGTGGATGGTGGACTCACATAAGTCTTCTGTTCAATATTAGGTACCAAGGGAAAACATGGGAAAGGGCCATTAGGGTAGAAAATGTTATAGGGTGGAGGAAACACTAGCAAAAGAGAGAAATATAATTTAAGACTAAAAATTAATAAGATGTTATTCTCATAGTAGAAGAGAATAACTCAAGGTCAGTGCCTGGATTGATGTACCCATTAAAATGAGAACATTGTGGCACTGAAGTTCTAATTCTTCTGCTGTGGCAGAGACATTGATAACTGGAGACCAGGCAAGGGTTCCATGGAAGCAGAGTAGCAGAGCCCATCACTTGTAGCATGTTCTTGTGATTGGATATTGGGGTACCTCTAGGTTCTCAGAGCACAGAAGCTCTGAGCTCTGCGTTCTTGGGTTGGGTCACACCTCAGCTGGGTCTGGACTCTGCCTTCAATCAAGACCCAGGCATGGACTTGGACATCCTGTTGGTGAGGCCATTGAAAGGATACCTGGATACATCCCCCAAAAAAAGCCTCAGGGCACATTGTTAGGCAACTCATTTTCAACAAGGTGGTGATGTGACAGGCTGTGCTCCTTGCCAGTCACAATGTGTTCCCAGCAAAAGAAAGTAGGAAATTAAGAAAGAAACTGAGGCAGCAGCTCAACTTCTGATCTTTAGTTTACCTTGGCTTGCATCCAAGATTCTCAAGGGGAAACTTATATCCTAAAATTTTAATTCAAAGATGATACAGTATTCTCAAATATTCAGGACAGGGGATAATGTAATTATCAACATTTATAAACACTCTGAGTAGAAATTTCTATGCATGTCTGAAATAAGTGTTTTACCTGAAAAGAAGTATTTCTCCTACCATTTTCTAACTGAAATCTGCCCTAATAGTGTGAGTTTTAGGCCATTTTGAAATGAGGTGACATTTTTATACATGTGTCCATAAATTGATACCATTACATTTATGGAAATGGCAGTAGAGTCTGCTTTGTTTGTTTGTTTGCAAGCTCTCTTTGGTATTATCTGCCAAACCCCAATTAAATATACTTTGGTATCATATAAAAAGTGTGCATATTCACCAACTAAGCAGAAGACTTAATTAGCTGAAATATGCCAGCTCCATACCAAGGGAACTATGAATATTCATTGGCTCAGTTACAGAACAGGTAATCAACTATTCCCTTTATGAATCATGTCAATAGCTCCATCAGTTACTGTGTATTTTCTTAGAAAGCAATTTTTAAAAAACATTCCAAGTGCATAGTTCATGCCTTTTGAGAATTATACACACACATACCTACCATATATGTGCATTTAGGAATATAAATAAGCATACTTGTAATTATTCTGAGCTTCAGAACACCATTAGACATTTAAAAATGTGAGAGTGCAATGGTCCTAGAAACTGGACTTGGCAGTTCACACTCAATGTTGTTTGTACACTCAGGACTCAAAGCTGTGAGTACACAGCAGCACCACATACTTTGCAAGCCCATGGGACACTTATGCAACCAGACTCAAGGCATGCAGAGTCAGTATTTGTGAGAAAAGTAGTTCTTTCAGGCTGAAAGGGGTGTAGGAAAGTAGAACATGGCAGAGGGAAAAACAGTACTATATGCAGAATCAAAGAACGAAAGTTTTGCTTTGCTTATTGTTGGTCTGTATGAGTAAGAATCATGTCTCTTCTCACCCTTCATTTCATGGAGGTAAGATCTACAATCAGCTGTATTATCCTACAGATCTACTGAAACTTGTCATTATTTACTCTGTTATTCCACCACTTAAGGTTGTTGTGCTGTGTGTGAAAATCACCACAGATGACAGAGAATGAGCCCCTACATCTCCTTAGTGCTATCTCATATTACTTTGGCTTTTTCCCATGATAGCATTTAGCCTCTTCCTACTTAAAGCCCTAGTGATTAAGAATTAAATTGCTTGTAAGAAGATGCCTTGCCTCACTGAATTGTTCTTAGAAACAGTTACTGAAAGGTCTCTGAAAATTACCAGTGGTGGCCAGTGTATTTCTCTTTCTGTGGGCATCTGCAACACAGCTTCAGGACTGGGGAAAAAGGGATCACAGAGGAAAGTGGAAGTTGTGCCAAAACCAGAGCAAGCTACACCCAGAGGGCTGGTGGCTTCTGGGTAAAAATGAGCAGGCAAAACTAAATCCTTTCTATATGTCAATACAACCCTTATTGTGTTGTTAGTGCTCACTTAAATATGTAAATATTTATTGCTTTTCTAGAGATTAAGGTCACTTGTCTCCATAAATTCTCAACAGGTACATGATCAAATTGTGATGGTTCATTTTCATATTTACTGTATTACCAAAAATGCAGTGCTATTAGCATCTGCTTCATATGGTCTTTATTGCGGACTGCAGGGAGAAATGTTAGTAGCTCTCTCTAAACTGCAAAAACAACAATTCTCAGGAAAGATTTTTAAATCAGGGTAGTTAGCATGCTTCTAAATATATAATATAAATACTGTATGATTTTTGGGATTCTTTCCAAGTTTATTTGAAGATTAGTGAAACTCAAGATATTCACAGCATTTCCTTTAGTGGCAGGTATGTTTGTCTTTGCAAATAATTTTCTTGCATTATGGCCATCAGTCTCTGTTAAACCAGTTACTCTGTCCAGGTTCTTAGGGAACAGTCAACAAATAGCAAGTAATTTTGCAACTGAAAATAGTATAGAATCATTAAGTTTGGAAAAGATCTCTGAAATCCTTGAGTCCAACTGTTAATCTATGGGAATGGAAGTTACGCCTAGAAGAAAGTTTAAACACTTCTTTAATTTTGTGAAACTCCTGTGCACAGGCAGGACAGAGAGAGAGAGAGGGGTGTGTGTGCCATTTCACAGGACATGGAAAAAACAAGTAATTTTCCTGGATCTGCTCCTCCTTCACACTGCCTGACATTGAGCTGTGACTTCACAGGATTACAGACTGTTTAAGCTTGGAAGGGACCTCTGGAGGTCATCTGATCCAATCCCTCTGCTAAACTCGGCTCACCTAGGGACAGCTGCCCAGGACCACATCCAGCCAGCTTTTGAATATCTCTAATGGTACAACTGACAACTTCATAACACAGTTGTAATCTTATATTAGGAGATGAGAACCATGAATATTTCATGATCGTGAAATACAAATGGAGAGAAACAGGAACTGTTTGTTCTACTGCTGCTCAGTACAGGGGGTCCAATGAGCACAGGCACTTCTGCTCATTTCCCCAGACTCTGATCTGTCTCCCTTATGTTTACATAATTTATCCCTTGAAAATTTACAGTCTACACTCAGTCTTTCACAGTCCTCCAGATTCTTGCATCCAGCTTTATTTTCTCATCTCTATCACTTTGCTGCTTCCTTGTCTTTAGTATACTCTTTCTCTACAGCCAGGCACAAATCAGTCACACAGACATTGCCATACACATTTACTACTGGATTCTGGCTTTCTTTTTATTTATTTGGCCAATCTTTTTTTCTTTATGTGTGCTATTTCATCTTTCTGTTTGCCCAGTCCCAGCATCTCCTTTGGGCCCTGTAAGATTCCTGTTCATCTTCTCATACCTATATGCTCATGTGTGTTTTCCCCATTCAGCTAATTCCAGATTTGATTAAATATTGTGTCTCCTACAAAAATACCCACACTCAAAAAAAACCCTGGTCCTGGTCTATTGTAGTTTCTCTACCTCTTTTTCCTTGAATCCAATAGCTGATTCCTTTTTCTACCATCTTTTTTGTTACTTTTTTTTTCATAAAAAGACCTACACCCTGAAGCTAGAACAGATTTTCTGATGTGCAAGCTTTCAAAAGCTTATAACCTTGGAAAACTTGTCCTGTACCATAGTCCTCCATGCCCTAAGTTGTACTGACACAACTCTTCATTAAGATACATGTTAAACCCCATCACTGAAGCCTCCAAAATGGAAGTGTTTGGCTGACTGGATACTTTCCCCAAGATATTTAAAGAGAAATATGACCAGCATAGAAAATGTCTATCACTATTTGAAGAAATTAAAGTTTAAAAGCGCTTGAGAATGTTATCATATAGTGCACGATGTTGGAGAGCCTTAAATAAAAATCCCCATGTGATACCTAGCAAGACAAGGCACAATTTATAAAATACTCTATTTTCTGTTAGTTTCAACAGCCTTGACTTTGCTGTAAAGCAAATCTGTAGTTTAATGGTACAACCTGTAATGTTAGTAATCCCCTGAAATAACTGAGATTACTGAACCAAGGAACATCTGCAGAGTGCATGGTCTGTTGCCACTCAAGGAGTAACATGAGACCTGTTTCCTCTACAAATATATAATTTTGAAGTACGTGCTTGATCTCAAATGATGAGCAAGAGATCGTGTGCATTTTCTGCCTCCCTGTGTGCACTGAGGAGAATAGCTTTAAAGTAGAACGCTAGGTCTAAAGATTTGTGCTGGAAGGTTTTCTGTTTGCATACCTAAAAAAAATGAATTATGCACAACAATCCAAATGGCCTAGAAAAAAACCCTTTAATATTAAGAGATTACAGAGAAAAATAGAAAGAACTTCCAAAATAGGAACATGTCACTGCTGTTTGACTTGACCAAGCAGACCATGTAAGCAATTATTAAAATGCAATTTTTTCAAAAGAAGAAAATGCAACAATAATTGGGCTATTTTGTTTTGCAAAGTCAGCAAAAGCTCTTGAAGACATGACATAGTCCGCTGATATGGATGAGAATGCAAATGATTTGTTTCTTAACAGCATCTGTTGGTCATGGCAGATGGGAAGACTAACCATCCTATACATCTAGATATTCTCAAATGCCTGTAAGTGGTAACTTTATTCTCAGTTTCAGAAGATCTAAAAACTCAGCAAAAGGGATCGCTGGATGCAAAGATATTCTTGTGATGTTTGTGTTTTCATCAAAACTTCTAAAAACAATTCCCAACAGATAAGTAAAACCAAAAGAGGAAAGCATGCTGCTGATTTAATAGGAGGCAATACCAACCAGCTAAAGAAATTGAAACCATCTAAGATTAATTTACACAGATTGGATTTAGACAGATAAATTATAGGGCAAATTTTTTAAGTATAAAAAAGAACAAATATAAGAAAACTCATCCACCAAAGAAATCAGTAAATAGCTAACTCCCTTCCCTTCCACCTCCAAATTCCCACACACATGCTGGTATTTTTTAATTCATTGTAAGCAGGTGTTATAATTTAACCAGAAACAGTAATTTTCACTTAGTAATTTCGTACTTTATAGACTCGTTTAACACTGTATGTACATTTACAATGAACATCCTACTCATCTTCTGTACAAGTTACGGAACAGAAGTCATTCACTAAAGAGTCCTGTTTACTCAGCTTTGTCCCAGTTTCTCTGTGAGCTACTATGGAACTTTATACCTATACTTAGACCTATGCTGGATTATGATGAAATTTGATACATAGCAGTACAGATACTCTGCATACTTCCTCTTTCATGTAGTTTCTGTGACTGTTTTTCCATAATCATGAACATATTCAGCCCATTTCAACTGTTTCTCACTTCTCGCTTATCAAAGTGTCTTCCATAGCTATTAATTTAATTTCTCACTCAGCTCTTGTATCTTTCCTCAAATTAATGACCATTATTTACCTCTCTTGTTGACATCTATGGAGCCTCCATGCTACGCAAAAGGTTTTCCTTTATTTTGGGCTTGGGTGCATGGTGTTGTGGCATGCACATGTGTTTGTCTGACTTGCCCAGCCCTTCTAGAAATACATGTAGGGTCTTGGAAAAAGGTCAGGGGCATACAATAAAAGCATTTTCTTTAAAATATTTCAATCTGCTGTCAGTCTTATGCAGATGATCTTGCTTTGTCTAACAGAATACAGGCAGCCCTGTGCTGAAAGTACGTGCACATAGAAAGAGATACCATAATCTGAAAATCAGTTGTAAGAAACACAACTGGATCAAAGCAGGATTAAAATGTCTAACAGAGAGATCAGGTTAGCATAATAAGATCACTGAATAGTTTCCCACCCTATTTTTCTGCAGTATAGCATGTTATTTTTTTTTTCTTGCAGTAACCTTTTTGCCATTATGCAGTATTTAACAAATAATTCTTTACTGACTTCTTAGAATTCAATGGAGATGAATAGATAAAGGTCTGAGAATAGACATAAACAAGCTCTTCCACACTTTGGAAGCTGTAGTTCAATGGATGTATTTAGACAAGCATTTTTATAATAAAAAGCCATCCTACAAGTGTAGTTCTGGCATCAGTGTATGAATATGAAACAGAAGAATTTAAATTCAAGAGGAAGTATTGTTAATGAGGAAGAACATGCTTTCTTGCTGAGTTACAAGTTGACTCTCCCATTACAGAGTATCACAAATGTTCTGAAATGAATCCCAAGTAATGCATCTCTGTGATTATTACTGTCATTTAATTCAACCTTTCTGTCAGGTCTCTTCCTCCTATTAGGAATTATTAATAACTCATATATAATTTCACACTGCTTACCTTTTTTACAAGGTTGGATGATCTGCATATCAGGTGTTAACTAAAACCCTTATGGTGTTGAAAGGAAAAATAAATTTCCTTCAACTGTATAGTGGCTTGTTTACAGACTGAATATATTCTAATTAGATCCCTACACTGAGAAATAAACTTTATTATCAAAAGGTATAAAGTAAGTTTTTACTTGAACCATGCAGGTCCATCTGCAATATAACATAGAATGAACATGGAATGGACTGCATGGAACATAACATAGACCTGCATTGCTAAAGAACCTCAGGCATCTGTGCACTTTGAGCTAAATCTAGGGATAAAGGGGAATAAAGTTGTACAGTAGACCAATTTTGATTTGTTTGTATTTTAATACACTTCCCAGTTAAAGGCTCGAAGGATTGCTTTGAAAAACCATACCTCTAAATTATATTACCTCCAAATTGTAAATGGCATAAAAGGAAGAGCTGGACTACAGCTGAATGCCAAATTTTCATTCCGAGTCAGAACTGCCAGTGAAGTACACTCAGTTTTGGAATATGCCTTACATGGCATGAAGAATAACCAGCTGTAAGAAAGGCTTCAGAATATCTTTCCTGCCTAAAACTTGTTCCATATTGGATTAATTCCACCAAATGCTCAACTTAAAAAATCTGAAAGTTAAAAAAACCTAAGCCTGATCCTGGTTTTGATCCTCAAAACTTAGAAATGCTGGAACAGCAGGTTGTTGGTTTTTTTATCCTCTATAGGCTAAAATGTGTGGCTTAGAGGCTGGCACTGCTGCTCAACAGCAGGTTTTGCTGCTGTAGGACAAGGGTACCAGGATTCTGACCTCTTGGATTTCACTGACCGTACTTTACCATTCAGATACGAAGAACATGGACAAAAGATACAGGAAAAGTATAGCAGATAACTTTTATACTAATAAGAACTGAGAACTTTTATACTAATCTCTACTGAGCATGAAATGTAGACGAGCTCTAATAACAAATTTGTTTGATTCTGCAGGCATTTTGCTAGGCTGTTACTGGCAACTTTCACAGGAAAGTATTATCTAAGGTCGATGGTGATAAAGGAGTTTAACACATAGAGAAAAATATACTCAGAATTCATAGGAAATACAGAATATCCCCTATTTCATAAAATGTGTGAATAGGAGTTCTATTTCCACTTAGTAGAAGAGAATTTGTATTAATGTTCTGGCCAAAAGTAAAATTGCATGGAAAGAAGAATGAATATAAACTCTGCATTTGGGCACATGTACTTCAAGTAGCAGTAGCACCTTAATTGATTCTGATACACTTGAAAAATTCATCTTTGTATGAAATTATTTTTATTGATTGTGAAAGGCACACCCAATCTGCCTTTCTGCTCTCATTTATGTCAATTCAATGCCATTCAATTCAGCAGAGTTGAACATAGAGCAGAATTGGGCCCCCAATTCCCAATCCAGGAAAAGGGAGGCTTATAACTCATCCATCCATATGACATTTCCTATCCTCAGGCATATGAATATGGTTTCAATTGTAACTTTAGGCTAAAAAGAACTTGAAGAGAATATTTTTAAGTTTATGTTTGTCTGATGCCTGAGACAACTTTGCAAAAAAAGTGATTTATTTACACTAGACATAAATTCAGGCAGGGTCATTAATCAGTTTTACCAGACTCTAGATACATGACTTTGCTACACAATTTTCCTGTACCTTTCATCTAGGAAGTTCATTGGGGAAAAAAAAAATCTGGATTATTTTGTTGGTCTGATATGAAACCCCTGCTTCAGGGCCTCTTTTCAAAAGAAAATATTTTCCCAGATAAGCGAGTAGGTGCAATGCAGTTATATTTTTTAATCTAGATATTAAATAAACCACACTGTAGTGTCTGTGAACCTTAGAGGACCAGTGGCAAACAGCAATTTTTAGCATTATGCTTTTATATTAGTGATGTTAGGGCTGTAGCTTGCTTCAGGCACGCATGCAGGCTACTTGCATGAGCATGCTAAGACAGCATGAGCTGGCATTGATGCTCAAAGGCAGCATCCTGCTCCCACCTTCCCCGGACCAACTACTCCTCTGCCTCCCTATTTCTTGTTCAATTCAAAGAGCCAAGGGCAACAACTGGCTTGGGTTAAAACCAACTCAGAAAATGATGAAAAAAAGTTCTAACCCAGAGCAGCTCTTCTGTTTGATTCACAACAAAGGCTCAGGAGTGTTTGTCCAAGACATGGGAAGCGTGGAGCAAGACCAGCCCCAGGTTCAGTGACAGTGCTGGTGTCTGGTGACCCAAAGTGTGTGCCACTCATCCTAGTGTCAGCAGAAGGCATGTCCCACTTTCTATTTCCATCCCTTGTGACAGCATCAAAATCTTCCAAAGGAGTAATTCAAAGCATATGAAAATCTTTTCAAGTCAGCAAACCACAAAACAACAAATTCAAGCTGTTTCTCATCACCATAGTGATGAACTGCTTGCAACCAAACAACACAATACTATTATTATTTTTGCTATTATTGTTATTATTTTTGTTATTATTATTGATAATAGCTTATAAGACCTGTTTCAGAAAGAACTTGCAGATTTATCTCAGTTCTATGTGTCAGTAGGGCATCTGAACACACATGGACAATCCATGCAATATAACCACAGTCTTGATTTTCCTTCTGATTCACAATACAGCAATAGCATTACTAACCCAACTTACAAAAAAGAAAGAAAATTAGATAATTCTGCTAGCAAGCTTGGGGGCAGAGAGAAGGTAGAGGGAAGGTATAGATGTCCACTGTTCTGTAAATTCAGTAAAAGATCCTAAGCTTTTTCTTGGTAAATAAGATTCCTCTCCATTTAAATTCTTTCTCTCATCTTCTAAACATTTCTTATTACCACACCTGTTCCGTGTCAATGCTTTTACAAAGCTAACTTCCTTCTCCTGTTCTCCAGACACCTCCACACCTCCTGCAGCTTGTTCACCACAGACATTTTCTTTCCTCACAGGCTGGCTGTGAGCTCCAATACCCAGAATGTGCCTCTTATCTTTAGTTAGTCTCCTTTTGTTGTTTGCCACTCAGCTGCTCCAAGGTGGTGATGGAGAGTGCCCAGGGCTGCCTGGGTGAATTCAGAGACCCCTTTCTGCACACTTAGTGTCCTTCCCCCCTCCAGGTAAGGGTGCAAGGTGGAAAAGAGCAGAGAGAAGGTGGGAGGGGGCACAAGTACCTGACAGAGCTCAGCCTGGGACATGGACTCACATCCTGTAACGTAATCATGCCAACAGAGAGTTCTTAGACTCTGCACAAAATATTTCAAACAGCCTATTTTTTATCAGTGCAAGAGTGGCAGGGAAGATCAAAAAGATTTAAAACACTAACTCTGTTGGGAAAACCCAGCACAAAGACCACAAGGAAAAATGTCCTACAGTTTGTCTCTTTGCAGAATGCTTTGACAAACACTGCCTTTTATAAACCTTGTCTAACATATAAGTCATATAATTCTTTGGAAAAATTACTCAGTTTGCCTTTGGATGCAAAAGAATAAATACACATGAACTGCAAAGGCTATATTTCAGTAGTGCCTATTGCAATCTAGTTTATTTTCTACTGTATAAACTGTAGAGCTAAAGCTGTATGTACCCCTCAATGTCCCCAACAGCCCTTAACTTTCATTTTCTTTCTACTAAAATCATTACTGCTTCTTGCATATTAAAAAAAAAAAAAAAAAAAAAGAAGAAGAAAAAAAGAAAAGAAAATATTTCTTGTTGTATGGAAAATACCTTCAATAGTCAAATTTAGTCACGGAGCAATTTGTATCTCTAGCAGATCATGTAAACCATTTCACCCTACTCTTACATATAATCAAATTGCACAAGGTAAACATAAAATTAATTATCTGTAAGAGTTCTCTAACTTTGTTATTTCCATTGAAATAATTTCTCAGACTTCTCAGATAATTTGATTCACCCCTGTAAATGGCAAAATTTTCTTTTGTTTTTTCTTCAACGGTTAAGAAAACTCCTTTTTATCTCTTTTTATTGTCCTTTACTTAACAAGAGGGTTTTTTACATGTCAGTATTTTGATTTTCTTTCCTTCCAATCTTCTCTTATGTTATTTTCTCCAAACTGTATCTCACAAAAAGAGATGCTGAAAGGATATTGGATAAAATAACAAAAAAATTGAAATTAATTACTGTTATCAATGTTTTGCATTAGTCATGACTGTAGGCAAACAAATATAGTTTCATCTGATTCTTTTCTCTCAGCCAGATTCTGTTATGCTTGTTTGAGTGGAGGATTACTTTCCTAGTCACATGATCTCATTGAAATTAGAAGGATTTTCACTGCAGCAAACATTTTTCATGCTGAAAATTATGTCCTAATCTTGAATTATTTTCATACAACATAATGCAAGCAGTTCAGTAGATTCTTTACCCCTAAACTGAAATATTTGTATAAAATATGTATTTGGTTCCCAAATTGTGGATCACCTTCAAGCAGCTGCCTACCTTTTGTTAGCACCCTACACTAAAAAATACCAGTTTTGCTCTCTAGCCTATGACTCTGATATGCAGAGACATTTTAATTGCTCAGCATTCCTGAGTAATCATTTTATGATGGGTTTATCACCACCTCTCCCTTATCAGGGCATGGCACTGTTACAGACCCCAGTGATAAATTACCCTTTAGAGAGGGAGAAGACTGTGCCACTTTAACAAGTGCAATAAAGCACTTTTTATACTGTGAGAGTTCAGTGCATTTCCCATTCATCATACACCCTCAGTGATTTTACACAGATTTTACACTGTTGATTAGCTCATTAGTGGGGTTAATTGGATACATTAACTGGCAGAATTACAGCTTGACTATGAACCAGAGGCTGCAGCATTATAAATGACAGACAAACTGCAGACACGCATGGCCAGCCTGAAGGAGGTTCTTCTCTTTGATTAACTTCCATTAGGTTTTAATTCTTCCTTTCTTTTATAATTGACTCTGCCTGAATATTTACTATAGCACAAATGGATAAGAGTGTAGATTACACTAAGCTGCATTTTCTATGGCCAACTGTCCTAATGTTGCAAATATTCAGAGGACAGCAACTAGAATATGAGCAGTAAGAAGACTGTCAGTAGTTAGACCTTACAATTAAAGTGCACCAGCAGTCAAATCCTCACTGCTTTCACACATCCTGCTAGAAAATAGTGCCCACAGTTGCACATTTGGGGCCCAACCCTGTTCCCTGTACAGAGCCAGAATTTTACAGATGGATTAGTATGATATAAAAGGATAGGAAACATTTGTTTGTGGGAAGCAGGATGAAGGCATCAAGCAGCCTTCTGCTTAACCCAAATTCTGCAGTGCTTTAGCAGCTGCTGGGATGATATTGATCAAAGAGTCTAAGTTGTTACATCTCACTGAAGCCCACTGGCCCAATCATTTTGTAGGCAGACTATTTTTCTGTCAGGGTACAATGGCTTTGAAAAATGCTGACTGATGGTTATAGAAGTTTAAAGTTTACTGATTTACTATAAGGAAATTATTTGAGAGCTATAACAGGGTTTTTACTCTGTTTATCCCAAAGTTAGTTCTGACCATGTAAACCAAGGTTTTTCAACTTCAGGTATTTCATTTTATCTGGTAAGAATCCAAACTTCTGCCAGTTTGAATACATCAGAAGGCCAGAAGGGAAGAAACTCTGTCTGCTTCACTCTTCGTGCCTCTTCCATCCCAATCAAAACCTCATTTTTCCTTCTAACAACAGTGGATGTAAGCTTGGGGCAGATACAGCATACAGAGCCACTTGGACCACCCTGTCTCTCTCTCACAAGAAGCTCTCCTGCATTTGCACACTCTTCTCTGCTTTACAAATAATGTCTCAAAATGCTGTTGGCAATCACATGTATCTCACAAGTTCTGCACATCTACTCAAGCATTTGCTGTGGGCGTCATTTTGTTTAATTCACCTTATTTCTCAGGGGTAACAGATACAAATAAGTGTTCACATGCCCAAGAGGGAATTTCAACATGCAAATATAAGAAAAAGAAATGCCTAAATCTGTTGAGCACACAGCTGAAAATGTGGAGCAGGACCTCAGGCAAACTCATTTGGTTACAGAAACAGGAATTACTTTTTAATACCTCTCTATGCCTTTTTAGGCCAATGATCTTAATGGTATTTTGTTCCAGGGTTTTTGTTTTTTCATGTATGCCTGCAATTGTCAGCCTAAGATTATAGGTTGTTCTACCAGGAAATAATATTTTACTTAGTGAATTTGACCTAATTAGTATGCACAGTTGAGTTTGTGACCTTCATTTTCACTTTTACTTGCCCATCTGGAAGGGAATATGTTTCTTGGTCTTTTTTATTGAACAGGTCTGATTTCCATCACTGTACATTATCTTAACTTTTCTCATTTCAGTAAGATAGACTTTGGGAAGCCCTTCATTTTTGCTTAGGTTCTGTTTAATTTCTTTGTTAAATAATGCTCTAAGTTTTGGATTGCTACCAGTCTCTGAGTTTTTGTGTCTCATCTGGGTAGACTACTTAGTGGTGAGTAGTAACAACATAAAAGCACTCTGGTATATTCCCTCTTAACTACCTATAAACCATTACTTTCCACATTATGTTATTATCTATGACAAAGTAACTACAAGCAATTTGAAAACTGAGGATGAAGTCTGTGGGTTGTAAAAGCCATGCCTATATCAGCGTGAAGAAAAGTAGTTTTGTTGTCGATTTTGTTCCAGTAGCTCCAGTTTCTGAAGCTGAAACACCATCTCAGAGACAATTACACATTTTTTATGGAATAAAGTCCTTAATAAATAGGATTCTCGACTTCACAGGTAAACAATTTATTAATTCAGCCCTGAAAGCATGACAGGATAAAAGCAAGTCAGCAGAAAAATGGACATTTTTTTCTTCCTAATAGGTGGTTTTCTTATCTTTAAACCAACAGAACAGCTCTCAGAAACATCCAAGATGAGTATTTCTTCATATATCTCTAAGAAAATGTCATCACTGGTTTTCTTGTCAATAATCTGGTTTCTTTTGGTTTTGTGGCATGTCCCTTTGGGAACAAGATTATTGTCCCATAAACCAGCAAGTGGTTAATATTATCCCTTAATTACTTGTAATGGTGTGAAGCTGAAAAGTAATACTGCATAGCTTGTAATATGAGTGTTAATATGCCCTGCACTTACTGACAGGGAGATTGATCCTAGGTCTGTTTTAGCACCACCAGAAGGGAACGCTTGGACTGAGATTTGTGCTGTCACACATACACCACTACCCAGGCTGGTGTTTTCACTCACCAAGTAGCAGGGCTTTGCAAATGGCCCCACCAAAGTGAAAGAAAATGCCAACAGAGTGAGGTAATGATACTCAGCCTAAGTAAACATATTTGATCTTGGCTCAGTGTTTGCCAACTCTTTCTCTGGAAATCACGTAGGTATCTAACACAGGAGTAACATGGTGTGACTGCAGAAGGAGGTGCTGGCACCTTTTACCCAGAGGCACAAGAATGTGCCCTATTGTAAATGCATGAGAAGTGCCCCTCTAGTCAACAAGATTGTTCATGCACCTAAAGCTAGACACTTGTGCAAGTACCTGGATTGTTTGCACGGGTATTATGCATTCTGCTGGAGCTCCAGAACATTCCATGATGGCTTTAGCACTGAAAGCCCATCACATTATTGAGACTCCCATGAGGCAGCTGATGAACATTCCTCCCAGTAACCCTCTAAAATGAGCACATCAGGGCACAAGCACAGCACAGATCTGAGCTCTGCCTTGCTCCTCTGGCTTTTTCACACTCACAGCTGTTGCATTTACTTAAAAATCTGGAAGTTCCTAAACAAACCAAAGGGAAAGCAAAAACTGAAGAGCTGTTTTCCCTGGTTTCTTTTCAATTAAATATTCCTTTTCCTAAAACAGGCTTTCTTCCCTATTCATTAAGGTTCTTAGGCTATCAAAGTTCAACATCACCATATGGGCAAGAGAAATATGTGTCTACAGCTGATTGGCCAAGTAATTTGGTTCCCCAGTTTGCTCCTCCTTCCTGCCCGGCCATGCTACATCTATGTTAGTTTTCTTCCCAGCTCTCTTTTGAAATGAACTGACTAGTTAGTCACCTCTGAGGCACATGCAGTCGCAATTCTGCACCTGGTACAATAACAGAAAGGCATGGCTGGTGGAATACAACACAATATTTGTGTAAATTTTAGATACTGTGAATTTAAACACTGCTTGACAAAATACTCTGAAGATTATAAGGGAGCTGGGGGAGACCTGAGGAAGACATTCTGTGTGGATAATTATTACTAACATTATCATCATTATCATTATTGTTGTTGTTATTGTTATTATTACTACATTATTGTCATAACCCATTACTGTTTTATTGTTAACATTATATGCCTATTGAATATAGTCCAAATTCATGTTTAAGATGGCTCTAATGACATAATGCAGATAATGCAGATCCAGCACCTGAGAACATTACCTGTCCCTGCTTAATTCACTCCTGTCGACAGACAGAACTGAGTAGGTAGCTCTGAACCTCTGCCCTGTGCACAGGGACCTGTAACAGGAGAGATGCCTTTAGCAACCACTTGGCTTAACATGACTTTCAAAGAAGATTGCCTGAATCTCTGGTGTAACCAATGGCAGGTGGTCTTTGAGAGATATTTTTGGGTTTAAATGTTTATTAGCTCGCTATATGAACAATAATTTGTATTCAGATTGCTATTGAAAAATAATTTGTATTCAGGTTAAGAACCTCATGAATAAAAAGCCTGGAATAAAATGGTAAGTCCTAGGACTTAAAAAATTAGTAAAATCCTATGTTTGTCGACTGCAGTCTGATTTACATTTTGAAAGTCCCAGCAAAAACTTTCAATTACTTTTGCCAATGGACTTAGAAAAAGGAAATAATGTGATAATATTAAACCTTAATTCTTCCATGGCTGTTGGTTCAGGAGAACTAATTTGTGATTTTACCATGAAAACAAACAGCGTGAAAGGTATGAAACTGCCTAGACTGTTGCTAAAAGGAAGAAAAGAACTTGCAGGGAAAAGCTCCACACATAACTGGATGAATAATTACATGATACAAGACACTGGAAGTCAACAGAGAATCTAAAGATGAGAATGGGGGGAAAATAAAGCCCGAACTGGGACAAAATTTTGACAAAAACAAGCTGTGTGTCTTTAGGGACAAAATGCTGAAGAATTTAATGAGAATTAGAAAAAGGCAAGCTGAACTAGAGCAGTCAAGTAGATTAAAAGTACCCCTAAAATGTCCTTCAGGCACATGCTAAAAATCAGAGAAGAAAAGTGAGTTCTTATGTAATGAAATACAGGGTAGACATTAAAGATGATGCAGCTATGAATTAAAAAAGTAGTTTTTAAAAATAATTTTTTCTTTAATGTTATAGTTTCTATATAGATATTTATTTTCTTATGGATGATCTTAGTTATGTTTGGTTGGTAGAAAAATTGTAGGAATAGAAAATGTGTTCAACAGCAGAATCTTTGTAAGGTGTCCAGTCTTTTTGTTGTTGCTGCTGCTTCCTTACATATTTAGCTTTCCAGATACTCTATGATTCATATTCCATAATGCAATTTTGGCCACTTTCCTTCCCTCTGAATTGATGTTTCTTTCCATTGCAGTTAGCTAACATGTTATTCAAATTCAAAACATTATTATATTTCTCCCTCTCTTGCTCGCTCATTCTTTTTTTAAAGATCAAGCCTTATTAACATCCTGGCTCCAATTGCTCCTTTTTTTTCTCTATGCATACAGTATGACTTCAAGTTTAGAATGGAAAAAAAAGACTTCTCCCCCCTTCCCCCCCAATTTATCAAGGAAATTTAGTTTCCTAGCTTCCTAGATTTCCCTCTTCTGTGTCACTGATTTTACTCCTCATTAATTTATTGCAAACACACACATGCAAATACTCAATTATTTTGTTTCTAGACAAAGATTTTTAGTTATTCTTCCCCCACTCACAATTGTGTTCTCTGCTATTTTAGCACTGTAGATTTCCCTTTATATTTTGACCGTTATAAGGTATATTCAAATTGTTCCATAGCCAGCTTTTAAAAGCCATGTTAATCAACTAATACACACAGCCAGTGGAACTGGCTATAAATGTGAGCCAGGATTATAAATCAGTTGTCAAAGTAAGTTTTTCTGTCAAAAAGAGTGGCTTTTATAAGCCTTGGTTCTCCCAAAAGTATAGGTTCCTTTTTAGACCTCTTTTAGAAAATACCTATAATCAGGTGATTTTAAAATACTGTCCTTCCTACTGTGGGCAAGGTTTTGTTTATTGTTTTCTTAAGAACTGGGGCTGATGTACTTTATAATAAGGTTAAGAAATTTATAACCCAGCCTTGATTAGCCACCAAAGAGGATTCTTTAAAGTGAAGGAGCTGCATGTTATATTCCCCACTAGATTCACATGTCAAGGTTAAGTAGTATGGATGGATGGTGAAGAAAATATGCAGAAATTTGTCAACAGCCATGTAGCTATTATTTATGATCTACAGAAGAGCGATCTCAGCAGTAAGCATGTATGTGGAGCCAGGCATTGCAATCAGTTGCATAAAACAGTCCAGTTCCACTGAGCCCAGCTGGGTGACACATCACACCACCTCTCAGCTCACTTCCTTCTCTGATGTTTGAAGGGATGGACAGTGTGGTATCGCCCACCAAGTCCTCAGTTTCTTCTCCCTGTGCTGACCTGTGACCTCAGAAGGAATAGCTGGAGGCTACTTGAATTTTCACATAGGGTGTCCTTGGCAATAGATTAGCTTTTATTATTTATGTGGTGAGATCTGTCATACCTATTCTCTTGTTTGACTCATTTGGATTTCAAGTAAGTCTTCCTTAAACTACGACTACAGATAATAGGAAAAACGTAAATACAAAGTGAACCAACATGATTGCGATTTCTAAATTGAAATCTATCTCTGCATGTACTTCTTGAAAGACTTGGTTAACACCATGGTATCTGTCATGTCTCCTCAGCCAAATCCCAACCCCTCAAGTCTCAGGTGAAAAGTGGGAAAACACCTGAATCATGCAAAGATTCCCAAAATCCTCTTCTCTGGGACACAGAGTGGTCCCTCTTTTGGAAATGCATCAGCTGTCACTGACAAGCCTGAGGTCAGCTTCCTTCCTCCCTAGCCAGGCAACGGAGGTGACTCCACCTGGGACATTATCCCAAAGGACAGAGGTGATCTCTCAAATGGACAGAAATGTCACTGGCCAAAACATGCTTCTCTGCTTCTGAGACCTTTAGTGCAAGAGCATAGATGCGACCCTTCTGGTCTGGTTTGAAAGCCCAGACAGCAGAGAAATGAAAGGTGACTGAAAGAGGGCAGAGCTGTATGATTGTTTTTCCCGACTGCAAGCTGGAATATTTCTTTGCTCAAGTCTAGTCAACAGGGCAGAGCTGGTCAGAGGTGAATGACAAACCTTTTAACAGGGATCAATCTCTTCCAGAGGAGTGCAATGTGCAGGTGAAGCCAATGACCAGGGCAACCAGTTCTCTCTGCATCATGCCTTGCAGGTTTGGTTTTCTGCACATTACCAGAGATACACTAAGGAAGAACTTCTGCCAGAAGTGAATGTCAGGAGTTTTAAATTCAGGCACTCATCTGGCTCACTCCAGAGCACTGTCATACCTAAATGCTAAGCAGTTCCTTCTCTCTCTCAAGTCACTATCAGCTCATACCACTTCAGCAGGGCTTATGCCCTGAAGTTTAGGCTATGTGTCCCTAGCAGTCAATGATTCCTCAGCTTTATTAAATATCCTGTAGATAGATTTGACAAGTGGTTTTCCCCTAGAGATGTAAATGGAATAACCTGTTTCCCAATGGACTCCTAGAAGAGCCAACAGCAGCTGCTCCATGTGTTTTTTTCCTTGAGAGTTATTCTTCTCAATTATCCATATTCTTTCAGGTTTAAACACATGCACATGTGTACAAAAAACGCAGACAGAGGATGCCTGGGCCCATAAATCTGACTCACCACATGTTAATACAGTGAATAACAAGTTGTTACCAGGAATATATCTGCACTTTTCCTTCCCAAATGTGTTGTTCAGAAAAAATTCAAGTTCAGTTTTACAAAAATATTGCCACATTTAAAAATCAAGACCTTTAGTGCAGCTAATAGAGTTATATTACTGACACTGAATACTAGCAAAAACCTGATGCATAACTTACCCTCTTCAGAGGGTTAGGAGCATCTCTGCAGATGTGAGAGTCCGAAATGTTAATGGTTAATAACTCAAACGACTGACCATTTGTAAAAGCAGTGGATACTTTGCTGACAATATGCAAGGGAACCACTCCAGTGCAGAGGGGGTGAGCACCCACCATCAAGGGCTACAAGCTGCATTTTGACCCAGATGTGTAAGAAGGTCAATAATAAGCAGACCCTGTGAGGTGGGATCATGCTTTTTATCATTCCAATGTCCTAATTGGCTCAGTTGTAAAAGTCTCCCCTCCCCATCATGGGAGATATTGGGTCAATGTAGTCCTGAATGTGTTCATCCTTTTTGATGGGATGTACTTGGCTCAACTGCACTGCATGAGAGGCAGATGTTGTGACTTACAAGATGTCATAATTGTCATAAACCATCTCAGATGCCCAAAGTGTCCACAGACTAATTTCTGGGGCCTTCCACCAGAGGACTGAGCATGATCCACAATATTGCAACAGATTCAGAGTGTTTCCTCAGACAGGGTAAAACTCCACCCCAAAGGTGGCACCTGGGTGCTCCCACATAAACTTAAACCTATATTAACCTGTCGAACTGGAGGTCTTGTGGGCTTCCCCCACCCCCAGGGATCAACACTGTGACCATCTGACACCAAAATTGCAATAATCAAGTCTTGTTTCTGGATCCACAGGTGGTGGTATCTTTCTATTCTTGTCCTTTCTTTCTCTTTCTTTTCCTTATACATTTTCTTAAGTGTTATTTTTATGCTTTATATTGCTATATCACTATAGATAATAACCAAAATGGCTGCATATCTTCTTTCCATTGCAACCAAATAAAGACTAAAATAAACACTACATACACACACATACATACATACATATATATTATACATATATATAAACAGTAGTCATTTCACGTTATTTCACTCTAACCCACCCCAGGGGATGTATTATTAAAAAGAACCTTACCCTTGCATTCAGGGATGGGTTGTAACAGCAGAGAATGAGTAAGAAACTGCCCTTCACAGGAGCAAGATACTAGGTAAGGAAAGGGCCTTTTCTTCCCATCTGCTAAGCTGCTATTTAGCACTGAAAACTCTTATTTACAACTTCACACAAAGTGCTCAGTGACAAGTGCTTACCCACTGCTACCCAGTTTTTGTCAGACCTTCACTTATGGTGACAATTATCTGGCTCTACCTGCTTGCACCCCCGATGTCACTGGAGCCACTGATGACAGACTTTGGCCCTGTGCCTTCTGTATTAATACTTACATTATGATTCTTACACTGCTGATAGACAAAGTCATTTCAATTATTTTGGGGCATGCTTTCTCTGCTTTGTATTTTGCACACAGGGCTTTACACTGATAATCTAGGCAAAGTGTGTCTTTTTGTAGTTAAAAAAAGCAATTCCCTTATAGTGTGTGCATATGACAGGGGAGATTTACAGACAAATTATATTTTAGTACATTTTCAATAGAACTGTACTGTTAAGATATTCAGAAACACTGAGAATATAAATCCAGAAACTTCAAGCTATAGGTGGCATGCTGGCAGGTTTAGAAACATTCCAATAATGTCATATTTTGAAGGTAAGATAGTTTCAGTCTAGCAGCATCTTAAAGCTCATAGCTAACATTCCTAAGTTCACATTCCATCGAAGTTACACATACATAGATTTCAGTTTTGCTAAAATCCAACGAATTGCAAAAGGAGATGTCACACCAAAACAAACACAAGCAGAGAAAATATGCTGCAAAGTGTTAATTTTTCTAAAGAATTCCAAGCATTATCTGTAATGCAAAATTGCAGTGCAACAGACACTACATTAGATACAGGACACCTGCTTATACTGCTTCAGATGTAAAATTTTGGGATAGTCACTCTTTCAGTAACATGCCTGAACACATGCCACTTGCCTCTGAAACCATCTATAAGCCCATGATTTAGTTGGTATTCAATGTACTTCTACTACATTAAGTGAAAACTACATGGGCAGCTATATACAATGGCAACAATGCAGTGCTAGGCACTCACTAGACCATGATGTGACACAAGGCCATGTAGTTGGACAACCTTAGGAATCACAGAGCACTTCACCTAGCTAGAAATAGAATGTCAAAAGAAATTTACCTGGCTCCTTTTCTCTTTTAATAAGATTTTTATTCTTCTCTGGCAGTACAAATCATCCAGTAATGTATCTTGCTGTAGGACATCACCTGATATTGGCCTGTTTATATGCCGTTTATCCTCTCCCCTCTCCAGTCAGCTCTAAAGATATTCCACATGAAAAATAAAGATGAAGGAAAACCAAACTGGATACTGTTATCTAACTAAAAGCCACAGCAATAAATCAGTGCCTTGAATGCATGGCTTCCTGAAATGGGTGACCCAGGCATTCTGAATTTATAGCTGCATGTGTAGACTGACTTGTGGATAACAATAAACATACATGTAATTGCCCCTTGGCTGACAGAAAAGGGTCTGGGAGATGCAAGGTGAGAAAGAACAGGAAAAATGCACATGAATGACAGGAAAAATAACAAATTTAGCTGTTTTTTAACAAGTAATAGTAAAATATTAATTGTTAATGGTCTTTGGCATGGGAAAGTGTTCCCTACTAGAACTTGTATTTAGGCTTAGGAATGTAAATATATATTTAAAGTTAGAGCAAATTTTAGGAGGTATATCTTTTTTTACCAAGAACTGTAATTTACTGCAACTGTGGATATGCTAAGCACTTTCATTATTTTAACTGTAATTAATTGTATTTTTTGGTCAAAATTCAAATACTAAAATGCAGAACAACATAACTTCTCCACAATTCATGCTTGTTTATAATTCTTCCCTGAAAGACCCATCCTCTTTCACCAAAGTTGAGTGTCAGATGTAAGTTGCCACTGTTCCACTGAGCAGAGCAGTGGTGCTGCTCTACACCAACTAAGTACATGTGTTTAAAAATCATCCAGTAAATGTCTCAACTTTTGTGACTAGGAAAAGGAAATATTTTTGCTGAGGAGGCAGCATTATGCTAATGCTGCCCTAGGCAGAGCAGAAAGGCTCTAAGTTTTGAAAGTCTGAAAGTTTAAAAATAGAGCAAACTGCAGCACCACTGATTTTGCTGACAAATCTCTAATAGAACTGAGTTTGTCTGTAAGACTGCTGCACACACTCAAGAATCTAGGTAGAAGTGTGATTCACCACTCACTAGTATAAAGAAGTTTTCTTGGATGGAACCTATGCATGTGATGTCCCACAACACAATCTCCACAATGAACCAAAGCATTTTTCTCTGAAAAAAAGATCCAAGTAAGCACCAGTGTATGAGAGAGAATGGAGATTTAATATTGCTGGAAAGACTGTCTGAATGAACTTATTACAGAGGGAGATTGAATCTTCCCATTACAATAAAAGTACTGATCACTACATCTTGATGAGCCTGGTTTATTATGAGATTCTTACATAGTAAGAGGAAGTAATAGTGTTATCTGCTTTTTTCAGGATTTTGGTAGGGGAACAAATAGGCTTTTCAGAGTCTCCTCAGGCAAAGATGCAATGACAGTGACTTCCCCTGTGACCCTCATGTCCACCACCTGCTTTTGTCTGTTTTGCATCCAACATGCAATATTACAACACAGCTAAGACAGGCACTTCTACATCAGAAGCCCTACCTTAAAATTAGTTTGGATTACAATTTTAAAACTTATTCTCTAAGAATGCCCTTTATTACTCAATAAGCCTTTTGCAAACCAAGTCTGTGCCTTCCTTGACCCATATTCTTCGACAGTAAAAAAAAAAAAAACAAAAAAACCCCACACTATATTTCATTCTGCTGGCCACAAACTTGAAGCTGAGGCTGGATTCTCTTCTACCTTGGCCATCAGGAATGCATGTCTTAACTAAGTGGCTGGCTGCTGAATTGTTTCAGTGGTAAGGAGTCCTGAGCATTTAGCCTTCTAGGTAGTTAATGGTAGAATTAAAATTCAAACTGGTAATCCCTGTATCTACTAATGCTGTTCTTAAACTCTGCCTTTACCAACACTCATTTTAGATTATTTCTCACATGTTTGAGTGTTCACAGACAGTTACACACAAGTGCACAGTGAGGCACAGCAGGAAGAGTTCTATCTTGGGTGTGGAGAGAGGTGGCAGGGCATGTTTTCTCAGTGGATGCCTATGGTTCCACCAGCCATGCTTCCTTCTTGGGTTTGGGGGTCTCAAGTCCTACAGGACAGTTCTGACACTGAGTCGGGGTCTCTTAAGCAACAGGAGTTATTGCTGCCCCCAGGATGTAGGAGAGGCCACAGCCTCGACCTACCACTGCTGTGCTGGGTGTTGTGGTGGAGAGAAGTCATCCTCCTTTCCCCCACATCTCACCTTCATGGCTCAGTATGCCCAGAGAGACAGTGCATGGCATTGACAGCCTGGCCCTTTAGGTGAGACAATGACTTGATTATCCCTTCATACGGCAAGTGTGACTTTCCCACATGCCAATGCTTATGTGCCTATGCTTATACTCACTGCTTAGAAAGGCTGGCTTCAAAACCAAAATAGAACAGTACCTGTTGTTTCTGCAGGGAAATCAGGACTTAAGAGAAATACGAAGGCACAATTTCTGTCCCATCTCCAGCTCACAGTGAGTTAATGGTACTACATTTGATCTACAAAGACCTAATTTTTATTTCTTCTATTATACTCCCAGACTATTTTAACGGGGATAGAATATTGACAAGGGAAACCACATCTATTTATTTCCCCAAATTTACAGGTTCTGCTGCAACATTCATCATTTCACTGATTTTCTTCTGTAAGTGAAATGTCTATCCTCTATCACTGAAAATTATAAATTACTACAAAATGCCTGCGAACCAACTGCCCACCAAGCCAGCTGCATTTTTGTCAGATGTGAGTAAAGGATCAGGCTCATTATTTGAAAAATTCCTGTTTGAGTGATATTTAATCACACACCTGTTACTCAACAGACAGTGATTTATACAGTGCTGTTACAGAACTCAACCCAAAATACAGGATGGCTTTCATTTGGAAATGTAATCTGGATCTAGATATCTAATTAAGTAGAATTCACATTAATTCATTATGATGACATGCCAGTAGACATTATCCTTCCATTTGGCTGGAATGACTATAATGAGTACAACCAGCATATTATTGCTATAAAACACAGAATTTAGCAGCAAGTTTGATTTTGTTCTACCTTTCTTTAAAGATAAGAGACCATAGATGTGCCCGATTATGACTCTGAAAGCCCAAAAATACATGTCAGAATGTTAACATTACCAATACAATAAAAAATGCACACAATAAATTAAGTCTAAACCTTTAGGAAAAGAAATGCTTTCTGTGAATGCAGATCATGACATGCCAGAGCTTTTAACACCTTGCATAAAGCACAGAAAAGCATTAGTCCCACGGAGAATTGCCTTAATTGCTTTGACCCCAAGGGTAAGACACTAGAGCTATATATTCAGTACAAACAATGGTGCCCTCAAGCAGAAAGCAGCCTTTTCACTCTGTTGCTTTGATTTTGAGCAACGCCTTCAGTGTAGCCAACTATGGCAATGCTTAATCTTGCATTTTTACATGTAGATAACACAAATCATCTTTACAAACAGAAGATTTGCAATAACTCCTTCCTTACACCAGGTGCAGGCAAGAACAATTTTATACTGCACTCTCTATTCAGAAAAACATACTGTAAGAATGAAATATTTGTTTGGATTACAACAATTAAAAACGAAAAGTCAAGCACAGTTCTAATCTTGATTTCAGAAATATGCAACACTTAGCTCTTATTACATGCTGAAGGGGAAAATGTTATAGGTATTCATAATAATGTAAATTTGGTGCACTGGATGCATGCTTGTCCATTAGGCTGGTTAATTTATTTTATACTTGCATACGTGTCACGACTCAGAGAACGTTGAATGTGTATTTGATGTATACATTCAATTTCCTCTGCCATATCAGCCTGTTCCAACTTCCTTTTTCTACCAAATTTTGCATCTGTTTTAAACACAGGCTCATTCCTGGCTCTCAAAGGT
The DNA here is from genome assembly GCA_037013685.1 of Acridotheres tristis. Taxonomy (NCBI): domain Eukaryota; kingdom Metazoa; phylum Chordata; class Aves; order Passeriformes; family Sturnidae; genus Acridotheres; species Acridotheres tristis. The sequence goes on along the minus strand of CM072888.1, from coordinate 20,939,663 downwards.
CATCTTAAATATCTCATGTATGTAATTTGATTTTTCAATTTTGATATGTGCTCTACTGTCTTATAAAGCTTTTGTTACATGTTGTTTGTCTTTTGCATATCATTTCGGTCTACACTTACTAAAGAACAAAAGCCTCAGCCTGGAGTGTTTCTGATGTCCATAGCTAGACCACTTCTGATGCTATTTTGTTATAGAAAATAGCAAGCCCCCGAGTATTTTGAGTCACTGAGATCAAGCAACACTGTCATGAATCTTCATGATGTGAACACATTCTTGCAGTCCTTCTCTCCAAATTCCTTAGGCTCTTCATTATGTTCTTCCAAATGAATAATAACAAAAACAATAGTGTGAGCTCACAGGTTTGAAACTGTTTCTATGTTTTTGTGTAAGCAGGCTGTGATTACTGGGCAAACTGGGCTGTGATGAAGTGCTCAGTGTCCCAGAAGGAATGAAGGCTTTTTCTATATCGGTGACTGCAGTCAATGCACATAAGACTGCTTCGCATGGGTGAGATATAAATTAACCTTGAACCTATGCTTGGCCCTGCTTCTCTTTCCTGTCTCTGTAATGGATGAGGAGGAGAGCAAAAGAAAATATCCCAAATAAAAACTTCTTAATCATCTTTGCAGAAAGTAGGGTATTCTCCTTCTCCTCCAGGAGGTTACTTTGGGCTGAGAGTTCCCTCTCTCCTCTAGCTGACACACTGGCTACCTGATATGCACATTATTTAAAGTGAAGACCTCCCCCAGTTTTAGCTATGAGTGTGGGTGACTTGTCAGTCAGCACTGTCAATGTATATTCCCTCATGCTTGTGGAAGCACCCAGCCACTCATGGGACCATTCTGTAGATGGCATAATGTAGATCCCACCTTCCGTTTTGTGCATCAGATGGGCAATTGTGGTTACATAGTTGTTAAGGGTTGAATTGCCCTCCTTTTCTAGCTGTGAATTCCTCCCATTGTTATGTTAAGTAGTTGTGACTACACCTTAGAACGACAGATAATGCTCTCTCGTAGGGGGGTGGGTGGAGGAGGAGGAGGGGGGGGAACCGGAAAAGGAAAGGTGGGAGAGGGGGCTGGAAAGGGGACTCTCTCTCGCTGGGCTCGTAGACGGAGAGGACACCCCCGTGCTCCGCTCTGGCATCTCCCCTGACATCTCAGTGCTGAGATCCACGCTCCCTGCCTGGGACATCGCTCTGCCGCTCTCGCATCTCACGCTACTATCTCCGGACACTCTGCGGAGCACCACGACCGACACCGTGAGAGGGGGGAGACACTTTCTCACCCCCGCTCACCTCTGGGCCGCGGCCGCCATCACTCCAGCCCTCTGCAACTGCGCGGGACCCGCCCTGCCCCCACAGCACCGGTAACTGAGCACAGGGACACGGCCTGAGGCCAAAGGGGACTGGAGCGGAGCTAGACTGTTCTGTTCTGTTGCCAATTTTCATAGCTGTTGTTGTTTTCTGCCTTGTTAAATACCAGTAAAGAACTGTTATTTCACATCCCCATATCTCCTGCCTGAAAGCGTCTGATTTGGACCCTAAAATAATTAAAAGGGGGGAAGTGCATTCTGCATTGCAGAAAAGGGGTTTTTGCCTTTCCTTAAACCATACCTGTCTTTTCAAACCAAGACAGATTTTGGCGCCCAACGTGGGGCATTGCCTGAGGGCATTGAGAGAGGGGTAGAAAAGGGAATAACAGTTCTTGAATTACCCAAGCTTGTGGTAGGTGACACCATGCTGTCCAGCTTACCCTGGATTGGCCTCCATGTGGTCACTGCTATATCTCTCCCATTTGCAAGCCCTTTTTTAAACATGAGTTTCATAACCAAGGTTACTGTGGCTATTATCCGACTTATTATGTGGGTTGATCAGTTGAGGAATTCATGGATTTTTAATTTTCTCTGGAAGATGGCCACATGGATTCAGAGCTATCGCACTCTAAGTGTGTGTTTCTAGGGCTACTTCAATAATGGTACTTACTGTGAGGAAGTGGCAGCAGGTGAAATTTTTTCTCAACCCATCACAGGTTTTTTGAAGTTCACCCCACCAGTCTTCAAGGGGTTCCAATCCGCTTTAAATGCTAATGACATTATATTGTGGCTAGTGTTGTTTATATCCCTGTTAAATCTGTTCTATCTAACATTCAGAGATAAGGGGAGATTGACTTGGATAACAACCCTGATTCCTACCCCAGGGATTAGTGATGTTACCCCAGAGCCTGATCCTGTCCCAGAGACTAGGGAGGTTATCCCAGAGCCTGATCCTGTCCCAGAGACTAGGGAGGTTATCCCAGAGCCTGATCCTGTCCCAGAGACTAGGAAGGTTACCCCAGAGTCTGATTTTGTCCCAGAGACTAGGGATATTACCCCAGAGTTTGACCCTCCCCCACAGCCCACCTCGGAAAGGAACCACCCAGAATGGGTGGGGGTGCTAGCAAAGGAAATACGTGAGATGGGCCAGATGCTGAAGGAGCACCTCTCCCCAGCTGGTGAGAAACCCTCCCCCTGCCTTAAAGAGGGAGAATCTGATGGTGCAGCAGTGGGACCCACAGATGTTACATCCATCCAGGTTCCAGCTGAACTGCAAGGGCACTCACAGCCAGCAGCAGTTGCCCCTGTGGAAACTAGGAAGTCTAGGATAAAAACAAGGCACCTAGATAATAAGGGTCAGGAAGGGGGCCCCTCACAACCAGCAGGGGAGCCAGAAGTTGAGATCATCACCGAGTCCCTGTCATACGAGAGTCTCCGTAACCTGCGAAAAGACATTGTACGACGGGGCCGGGAGCCTTTTACAACCTGGTTACTGCGGGTCTGGGACCTTATGGGTACAGGTGTGCAACTGGATGGTATTGAGGCAAGGAATTTGGGACCCTTGACCCAGGACTCAGGTGTGGACCAGGTATTTGTAAGGGAGACAGGTCTCCTTTCCCTCTGGGAGCGACTTTTAATGAGCGTGAGAGAGAGGTTTGTCCACAGGGAAAGAATGCAGGAGTACCACCAGAGAACACGTTGGAATACCCTTGAGGAAGGGATCCAAAAGCTGAGAGAAGTGGCAGTACTGGAGGTGCTCTTTGGGAGGGATGGACAGCATGACAATGACCCTGACAAGGTCAGGTGCACAGGACAGATGTTGTGGAATCTGGCAAACCTGGGCCCATCTCAGTATACCTCCTTTATTGCAATGATTGATGCTGATACCAACCAAGTGACAGTGGGTTCTGTTGCCAACAGGCTCAGAAATTATCAGAGTATGATGGCTGGCCCAATGCAGGCTCATGTCTCTGCTGTGGCTAAGGACCTCAGAGAGGAGTTTAAGGAGGAGATGAAGGAGATAAGGGAAGAGGTGAGGAAGATCAGTGCAGCACCAGTGCGAGTCATGGACCTCAAAAGTAGAGCCCAACGCCCCCCAGCTAGGGAGAGAGGGTACACCCCACGTGCTGACCTGTGGTTTTTTCTACGTGACCACGGGGAAGACATGAGAAGGTGGGATGGGAAACCCACTTCTGTCCTGGCAGCACGGGTGCGCCAACTCAGGGAGGGGAACACCAACAGAGGGAACTCCACTAAAGTGAAGGTAGCCTCAGCCTCCCATGGAGGTGCAGGGTATTACAGAAGGGAGGATGATCTGTCAGATCCCCTTGAAGGAACCTCTAGTATGTATGCCCAGGAAAGAAATAATAACCAGGGCTAGAGGGGCCCTGCCTCTAGCCAGGGAGAGGCACGGGAAAACCGGATCTTTTGGACGGTGTGGATCCGATGGCCTGGCACATCAGAGCCACAGGAACACAGAGCATTGGTTGACACTGGTTCACAATGTACATTAATACCATCGGGACATGTCGGGAAGGAACCTGTTTCAATTGCTGGGGTTACGGGGGGATCTCAGGAATTGACTTTGCTGGAGGCTGAAGTGAGCCTGACTGGGAAAGAGTGGCAGAAGCATCCAATTGTGACTGGCCCAGAGGCACCATGTATCCTAGGCATAGACTTCCTCAGGAACGGCTATTACAAAGACCCAAAGGGACTCAGGTGGGCTTTTGGAATAGCTGCTGTGGCAGCAGAGGGCATTAAGCAGTTGAACACCCTGCCTGGGCTATCAGAAAACCCATCTGCAGTGGGACTCCTCAAGGTGAAAGAGCAACAGGTGCCAATTGCTACCTCGACAGTGCACCGCCGGCAGTACCGGACGAATCGAGATGCCGTGATCCCCATACACAAGATGATCCGTGAGCTGGAGAGCCAAGGGGTGGTCAGCAAAACCCACTCACCCTTCAACAGCCCCATCTGGCCTGTGCGTAAATCTGAAGGAGAATGGAGATTGACTGTGGACTATCGTGCATTGAATGAGGTGACTCCACCGCTAAGCGCTGCTGTGCCGGACATGCTGGAACTGCAGTACGAGCTGGAGTCCAAGGCAGCCAAGTGGTACGCCACCATTGACATCGCCAATGCATTCTTCTCCATTCCTCTGGCAGCAGAGTGCAGGCCTCAGTTCGCTTTCACCTGGAGGGGCGTGCAATACACGTGGAACCGACTGCCCCAGGGGTGGAAACACAGCCCCACCATCTGTCATGGATTGATCCAGGCTGCACTGGAGAAGGGTGGAGCTCCAGAACATCTGCAGTACATTGATGACATCATTGTGTGGGGGGACACAGTAATGGAGGTATTTCAGAAAGGAGAAAAGATCATTGAGATTCTGCTGGGAGCCGGCTTCGCCATTAAAAAGAGCAAAGTCAAAGGGCCTGCCCAAGAGATCCAGTTTCTGGGAGTAAAGTGGCAAGATGGATGGCGCCAGATCCCCAGTGAGGTCATCAATAAAATCACTGCAATGTCTCCACCAACCAGCAAGAAGGAAACACAAGCTTTCCTAGGTGCCATAGGCTTTTGGAGAATGCACATTCCTAAGTACAGCCAGATTGTGAGCCCTCTTTACCTGGTCACCCGCAAGAAGAACGATTTCCACTGGGGCCCTGAGCAGCAGCAAGCCTTTGCCCAGATCAAGCAGGAGATTGCTCATGCAGTAGCCCTTGGCCCAGTCAGGACGGGACCAGATGTGAAGAACGTGCTCTACTCTGCAGCCGGGAACCATGGTCTGTCCTGGAGCCTTTGGCAGAAGGTGCCTGGTGAGACGCGAGGCCGACCACTAGGGTTCTGGAGTCGAAGCTACAGAGGGTCCGAGGCCAACTACACTCCAACAGAGAGGGAGATCTTGGCCGCCTATGAAGGGGTTCAAGCTGCCTCAGAGGTGGTTGGCACGGAAACACAACTCCTTCTGGCACCCCGACTGCCAGTGCTGGGGTGGATGTTTAAAGGAAAAGTTCCCTCAACCCACCATGCCACTGACGCCACATGGAGTAAATGGATTGCCCTCATCACACAACGCGCCCGTATTAGAAACCCGAATCGCCCTGGGATTTTGGAGATAATTACCAACTGGCCGGAAGGGGAAGACTTTGGTCTTGCCGAAGAAGAGGAACAGGAACAAGTGACCCGGGCTGAAGAAGCCCCACCGTATAATCAACTGCCAGCAGATGAAACATGCTATGCTCTTTTCACTGATGGTTCCTGCCGCATCGTGGGAATGAACCGGAAGTGGAAAGCAGCCGTATGGAGCCCCACACGACAAGTTGCACAAGCTACCGAAGGAGAAGGTGGATCGAGTCAACTTGCTGAACTCAAAGCTGTTCAGCTGGCCCTGGACATTGCTGAGAGAGAGAAGTGGCCAAAACTCTACCTTTACACTGATTCATGGATGGTAGCCAATGCTCTGTGGGGATAGCTGGAAAGGTGGAAAAAGGCTGACTGGCAACGTAGGGGAAAACCAATCTGGGCTGCCAATGAATGGAAAGACATTGCCACCAGGATAGAGAAGCTGCCTGTGAAAGTCCGTCACGTAGATGCCCATGTCCCCAAAAGTCGGGCTAATGAGGAACACCGACACAATGAGCAGGTAGATCAGGCTGCACAGATAGAGGTGTCGAAGATAGATTTAGACTGGCAGCACAAGGGAGAGTTGTTCCTGGCTCGATGGGCCCATGATGCCTCAGGTCATCAGGGCAGAGATGCCACATATAAGTGGGCACGAGACCGAGGGGTGGATCTAACCATGGACAGTATTTCTCAAGTTATCCATGACTGTGAGACGTGCGCTGCCATCAAGCAAGCCAAGCGGGTGAAGCCCCTCTGGTATGGGGGGCGATGGGCCAAATATAAGTATGGAGAGGCCTGGCAGATTGACTACATCACACTGCCTCAAACTCGCCAGGGCAAGCGCTATGTACTGACCATGGTGGAAGCCACCACTGGGTGGTTAGAGACCTACCCTGTGCCTCATGCCACTGCTCGGAACACCATCTTGGGCCTGGAAAAACAAGTTCTTTGGAAGCATGGTACCCCTGAGAGAATTGAGTCAGACAATGGGACTCATTTCAAGAACAGCCTCATAAACACCTGGGCTAGAGAACATGGCATTGAGTGGGTGTACCATATCCCCTACCATGCACCAGCTGCAGGGAAAGTTGAACGGTGCAATGGCCTGCTTAAAACCACCTTGAAGGCACTAGGTGGGGGAACTTTCAAGAACTGGGAGATTAATCTACCAAAGGCCACCTGGTTAGTGAACACCCGAGGTTCCACTAACCGAGCAGGCCCTGCCCAATCTGAGCCCTTGGGAATATCAGATGGAGATAAGGTTCCAGTGGTACACATGAGAGGTATGCTAGGAAAAACTGTTTGGGTGAATCCTACCTCCAGCAAAAACAATCCCATCCATAGAGTTGTATTCGCTCAAGGACCGGGTTGCACCTGGTGGGTGATGCAAAAGAATGAAGAGACCCAATGTATACCCCAAGGAGACCTTGTTTTAGGGTGAAATACCTATGGTACTGTGCCTATGTCTCTAACTGCATGTATGTATATATAATGTAACAGTTTAATTTGATATAGCATATTAGTATGGGAGAAATTCAGGGGTGGATAATGTTAAGGGTTGAATTGCCCTCCTTTTCTAGCTGTGAATTCCTCCCATTGTTATGTTAAGTAGTTGTGACTACACCTTAGAACGACAGATAATGCTCTCTCGTAGGGGGGTGGGTGGAGGAGGAGGAGGGGGGGGAACCGGAAAAGGAAAGGTGGGAGAGGGGGCTGGAAAGGGGACTCTCTCTCGCTGGGCTCGTAGACGGAGAGGACACCCCCGTGCTTCGCTCTGGCATCTCCCCCTGACATCTCCGTGCTGAGATCCACGCTCCCTGCCTGGGACATCGCTCTGCCGCTCTCGCATCTCACGCTACTATCTCCGGACACTCTGCGGAGCACCACGACCGACACCGTGAGAGGGGGGAGACACTTTCTCACCCCCGCTCACCTCTGGGCCGCGGCCGCCATCACTCCAGCCCTCTTCAACTGCGCGGGACCCGCCCTGCCCCCACAGCACCGGTAACTGAGCACAGGGACACGGCCTGAGGCCAAAAGGGACTGGAGCGGAGCTAGACTGTTCTGTTCTGTTGCCAATTTTCATAGCTGTTGTTGTTTTCTGCCTTGTTAAATACCAGTAAAGAACTGTTATTTCACATCCCCATATCTCCTGCCTGAAAGCGTCTGATTTGGACCCTAAAATAATTAAAAGGGGGGGAAGTGCATTCTGCATTGCAGAAAAGGGGTTTTTGCCTTTCCTTAAACCATACCTGTCTTTTCAAACCAAGACAATAGTGTATCTATTTGGAGATTGCTGGCACCTTGGAGCATGGCATCTCTAATTCAGAAATCATTTTGACACATGCTGTGAAGATAAATAACTGGTTCTGGTGGCATACAAATCTTTTTTGTTCATGTAACTATATGGAGAATATGTACTAAGTCAGACCTCATCACGGCATCTTAGGGTTTCACAAAGGTTTCATCTGAAGGTCTTGATATGCCCTACAGTGGAGGTTGTTCCCATTTACAAACAAGGAAACACAATCTGAAGTCACTCATGGTGGGCCAGGAGCAATTTTGGGAAAGATAGAACCTATTTAAGAAAGAAGTTCCTATCGCCCTGACACCCTGACATATTGATTTAAACAATATAGTGCCGAACTTATTTGGATGAAAGAAATTCTTCCAGAAGGTGAAGAGGAAAGGCCTACATGAATTAGTGAAACACTCTTCTCCGGTGTTCCATGACCCATTCCCATCCTTGTAGGAAAGGACAGGGCTGCTTTGATCAGCTCAGTTTAGCTGCACATATTTGCTTATTGGCGAGGATCTTCTGTGATGTGGGAAAGCAAAGCTCACTGCAGTTGGCAAGAAACCAAAGTCAGGACATGCTGTTCAGCCTTCCCCATTAAAAAATGGTATCAAAGTGAAATGAGTCACCAGGATAACACAGACTGTACGAATTTAAGTGGCACTCCCAGAATGGCAAAGCAACACCCTGAGTATTCATCATACTTGTGTCAAATTTAATGTGCAACAAAATTATGATGAATTCTGGATGACAGATGACAAATCTTTGTAAGCAAATGTTTCCCCCGGGGCAGCAGAAATGAACAGAGTGGTAAGGCTACAGAAAAGAAAATACATAAATTCATATTCCTAAGTTAAGACTGCTGCTGATAAGCCACACACAAACATATCCAGCTGGAGATACTCTCGTGATATGGATTAAGCTGACCTAAACATAAGCAGGCTATTTCTGTCTACAAAAGCAGGGAGAAGGGAGGCAAAGAAAGCAGGTAGAGACTTAGCTACACCCCACTACACACAAAAAAACCCCCTGTCACTAAGGACTCAGTTGACATTTGCACAAGTAGACACCAAAGTGTCACTTTGATACAGTGCTACTGGTGTTTCTGTAAGATACTTCACCTGGGTTCTGGCTGCCACTCCAGAAAACACAGGGCTCTTGCAGGTCCTGTTTCTTTATCTGCCAGCTCCATCTGATTGTTACTGATACACTAGGGGAATCTCAAAAATCATTATGTGGAACAATGAATCCAGGCCTAAAAACGTCAGATGGGAAGTAGGTCAGCAGAGTAGCAGAGCTACTACAAGGACGAACAGTAAGAAGGGTAGGAATCTCTGATCCTTAAGCAATGGCTATCACATTAGCGTCACATAGACAAAATTCTGCACTACCAGCCTTTAAAATCCCAAAGTAAAGTAGCTACAGCAACTTCTGAGAGCTGCTAAGTCCATGAATACATTAAAAAAAAATACAGTTATGAGAGAATACCTTTTATCCTAAATGGAAAGAAAAGCTGAGGTAATTTTATTCCCACTGTGTGATAAACATTAACAACTGCTGACTTTTTAATGGTAAGTACTTTAGGTCTGAGACTTAGATGGATGGAGTAGATTTCCTGTATATATTTGAATATATTTGTTCTCACTGAATGAATATACACATGCTCTTTTTCTCTATGAATATAATTTTAATGTCCTTCTACACTTACTACAGTACATGATATAACATTCAGTTTGACCTTTTAAGCTAATCTTTACTCGTCAAAAAAAGATATTTTAGACATGGAAACTCTAAACCTCAGCTGTCTTTTGGCTTCACTGTAGTGCCCTGATGCTGCCAAATATAATTTAGAAAGTCATAGCACATAATTCCAAAAGGAAGGCTTCTGTTAGTCTTAATGGATACATCTGTGGCCAACATTTTCTATTTATGTATTCTAAACTGATCATTGTATCTTGTAACTGAAATCAGCTTGCTCTAAAGTTTAGAGAGGAAAAAGTACAATGTTTTTTTTAAATAGGACGCTTTGCAAGGGGTTTGCATTACTGAAAGTCAGAAGCTTCACATGGTGTTTGAGAACAGGGAAAGGATAGGTGAAACCTATGAGGCTGTAAGGTAACAGAGGGTTGGGGAGCAGCATTGTTGGTCCTCTGCTGGGGAGCACCCAAAATCATCACCCACATTTGCAGTCCAGGTACGCTGAATACTGTGTGCAGTTTGCAGGAGTTGACCAGTTCCCTGAAGTGGGTTGTAAAAAAAGAGAATATTGAAATTCTTCACCTTCATTTAATTCTCCAACTCAGTAGAGCTGAATCCAAAAGAAAGACCAGACATGCAAACACCCCACTTCTATATTTGCTTTAAGGATTTTTCTCTCACCTGCACAATTGTGGAAAAGGATAACTTTCATTTCAGATTACTGCTCTCTGACACCAGTGTTTTTCAGTCTCAAATACAAAACTTGGGAGAATATCTCTCAAAGTATGCATTTCTAAAAGATGTTGAAAAGAAAAAAGTCTAAGGATGAAGAATTAGGCAGCCTGAATGGCAATGCTTTGGTGCTTTTTCATATCATCTTAATTTTGTTGTTCATGGGTATCACAAAAAAAAACAAAACAGACCAAATGCAAAAAACCAACCAACAAAACAAACAAAAAAATACAGCAAAAAAAAGTGACCACTGATACCAGATTCTTGCGTTATGTCCCCCATTTTGCACACTCTTAAAAAATTATTTTAATCTTTGAGATTTTTAATTAATTCTCTTACTAATATTTCAAATCAGATTAGCTCATGACCACTAACATAAAGGAATTAATTCACTTTTAGTTCTGGTTAATTTTAGCTGCATGTATCTGGGGATTTAACAGGCAATATCTCTAATAATTAAATCTTCTATTTTGTAAATGTGTATTCATGCAACAAATCTTAAGCATGTAAATAATATCATTGAAATATGTAGGACAAGCCACATATATCATGTTATATCTGCAGCTACAGAGAAGGAAATTCAAACTCTTCTTCAGTGAAATCTTTTAGGGCCAAGAAACAGCTATTAACATCTAAAATATTATCCTAGTGAATAAATGTATGCATTTTCTGCTCCCTGTAAGTATACTTTTAAGTAGATAACTTTTTTTTAAAATTATTATCATACACTTCTGCAACTGTTATTTGATATCTTTAAGAAAACCCTCACAACACATTGTTTGTTAAACCTATAATCATCCACACAACATGTCTGTCAGATGTTTGTAATGGACTTTGAATTCTGAATTTCTTTACTGGTAATATATTCCCATTTAATGCTATTTCTTTTCATGTCCTCAGACGACACATATTCCTCAAAATCAACCAAAGACAACTGGGTAGAAAGTACAGTACCTTTAAAACCTTGGGAGGCTAAGAGATCATGTCCTAGCATAATGGGGAAGGGAGGAAAAGCCACACTACTGCTGAAGTTTTTTTGTGTTTATAATTGCATAGAAACTGAAGGTTAGGCAGGGTATCCTTCATAAGGTGGAAAACATTCTTTGTCACCACAGAGTTTTAATAGGCAAGTCATGTCTATTAATAAGGGCACATCTGTTCCAAAGACTTGCATTATGCAGGTGTCTGTTCCTCTTGTGTTTTTTGATTTTACAGTAGATAATTAGTTAGACATGATTACTTGCAACCCCCATTTGGACCACTTATCGCATTATCAAAGGCTTTAGTTTCTAATTATACAATATGAAACAAAACCCTTACCTTTGCACATGTAGCACTCAAATATATACCTGTTAGGATTCAGAGAGACTGATTGTTTTGTACTTAAAACAAATTGGCACCAAGGTTAGTGATAAAAAGAGGAACTGTTTTTGCTTTACAACTCTGTGAGAGGAAAACAGCCTTTCCTATTCTTTTCCTAATATCTAAAGAGATCTTAAATAATATTTCATTACCCAATCTAGGCTTAAAATACAGCTTTTTCAAAATCTGTTCAATCAATATGACAGGCACAGATCTTAAAAATTACAATTTCTTCTCCTGAAGCACATATTTAAGTACTTTCTCTTTTCTGACAATTCATGGATCTATTTTGCTATTCCAAAATTTTCTCTCTCCATCTAAACTAAAATCACAGTCAGTCTCTTTGACATCTCTGGAAGTGGTGCAGCTGTTAGCTTAGGCTCAGTATGGCTAAAACAGAAATACTGTTCTGCCTTTCAAGATTTACATTTATCTCTTCCATCAGAGTAAAAAACTGTGCAATGCCTATTACTGTCACACTTGTACGAAATGTCATTTTGGGTTTGAACCTTTTCCTAAATCTGAAAATACAAAGTGTGCACATTCTTTGAGAGCAATACTGGTATGGTTGTGCCTTTCTTGCACATGCATGCAGAGAAAATTATTTTCTGAGAACTTTTGAGTTTGTCTCTTGGCTACTGCACTACTGCTCTCCTCAGCAAAGGAAGAGTCTTCCCCATCCAATGTTTATCTTGACTGTTACTTTAATTTACATAATCCCACTATCTCTCATTCTTCATATTTTGCTAGACTTCAAGACCTTCACTTGCCGATCTCACCAGCTCACTTATACAAACTAGTGCCCCTGTGCATTTTTGGTGATACCTCTGCAGTTTGAGAAGCCCCTTGTGAAGTCATTCACTCCCTGAAATATCTAAATAACACTCCCGAGCAAAATTCATGACAGTAATCAAGAATCATGACACAGTATTCAAGCAGTAAGAATATTCACCTTGGGAAGGGACAAGCTGTTAGTCTGGTCTCTGCTGAGAGTGAGTCCATTTCATACCTCTGTTTGTACAACAGAAAATGCATAAGTGTTGAAGCAGAATCCAGGATCATCAACCCATCCACTAGCTCTACTGAAAAGTGCAATGAGTGGGGATGCTGGGATTTTCTCAGGGACTTCTTTCTGCAGAATAGATTTGCTCTGGACACACTTAGCAGATAATAGCACACATAGCCAGACTTCTCAGGTGCCTTTGCTCCTTGATGCTGTTTCACCTCACTCCGGGTATGAAGCAAAAGGCTATTTAAGAGCTTCAGTTGTTTTGACATGTGTGGAAACCTTTCTTTAGGCTTCAAAATGTTCTGACAGCAGCTAGTGAGCTACACATGCCTTTTTTTCTTGTATTTAGAAGTAGTCATTTTTAGGTTATTTTTGACACTCCATTTTCAGAAGAGGCATATACAGTTTTGAAAAAAAAGTTACCATGTCCTATTATCACAATCTGGGGCCAAGGCAGGGTTCTCAGCCCTTAAAATATAAAGCTACGTCAGTAGCCAGCAGTTGTTAAACAGTGTCATTTTTCCAGGTACTCCAACTCTTTCTTCTCTAAAACATCAGGCATTATCTACTCAATTTCACGGCCTTTCATTGTGTAATTCCATCACACCTCTCAAACTCTTGGCACTGATTTCAGTTACATAAGGGCTTAAATGAGCACCCTACTATTTTCCTCTGGCTGCTACTCAAAGCTGGGAGGCTTCTACAGATACACTTTCTCACAAAGCCATGCACTACACCAGGAAATTATTTAGAATACTTATGAACCCAAGAATTTCCCACGGCATTTTTTATTCAGGCCACATGGTCTCAACTACCAATGTAATTTCATCTTTCAGATTCTTCCCTAATATGCTTTATGAAATCAACAAGATAAATCCCATTTCTATGATTCACTTCAAAGAAGCTAAAATATAGGAGGGGCTGTAAAAGTAACTAGAAACATTATCCTGTCTGAAAGGCAGACTGGAAAAGATTGAACTATTTGACTAATAGCTGTAATGCAGAATATGATGGGCATAGTGTTTGAAATAATTAGGCAACAACATACAGAAAAATGACAAGAAATGGATAAAACAGAGAAGCTGACTGTCAGGCAGAGCTGTATCAAACTTCCTTCCAACCCACAATTCCTTACTATTCTCTGCCAAGTCCCAGGTTTCTTTATCAAACCTACTGCAATAATTTATTATTGTTATACTGACAGATTAAATTCCACCACATGCCACTCATGCCTATAAGTTCAATTAAAATGACAAGACTGACATGCATGGGCAACTTTTGTGCAAAAGGGAAAAGAAAGGCTGTTCTTCAATAAAATTAATTCCAATAGCACTTATGGCAAGGTGTTTCTGCAAAGCGCAGAAGAAAAATTGTGGCCCTGAGTTTCCATCCCTGGAGACAGTTAACCAATAAAAACTATATCTGAGTTTGATTAACTCTGCATGTTTTTCTTAACCTCATTAACAGAGTCAGCTGATGGATTTCTAGATCAATTTGCATGCAAATGCAAAAGAAAAGGAGTTGTGCTGTAATGCTAAGCTTTCTAGACTCTTCCTTACCTCATTTCATCTTTCTGTAGGCAAAACTAAGCAATGAATGGGCAGGGGAAGCAATGTGCCCTCGTTTAGCTGTCAATTTGTCAAAATCCCAGAATAGAATTTTGTTCAGGATCTCCTGTTCCCAGAACAGGAACCTTTAGCAAGGTTTTTAAGCCACACTTGTCCAAGACTTTTCACCAATAGTCTCAACTTGGCACTGTGTAGGCCATTCCCCTTTCCAGAAAACTGATATACAGACAAAAGGAAAACTGAAATGACACAGTTAGTGGAATGACTAAACAAGTTTTGTTTGATCATACTTTTCACTTGACCAGACAAAAAAAGTTTTATGGGAATCAACTTGCATGTGCTTCTTTACACTATAGAGTCTTGGTAGCAGTAAAAATACAGGGTGAAATCCCCACTTTACTAATTCACCAGTTTCAACCAATTCTCACATTGAAGAAGCAGCTACTGTTTGTATAATTAATAAAGATTTAAAAATTCATAGCCTGTCCTGTTCCATTTTATAATGACAACAGAAAAATGTCTCTTTTTAAATATTCTTCTTAGCATTATTTTTAATAGTATGTAAATAAATAAAAGTACACAGAATCCAGTAAGATCATTGTCATGGTTTAATCTCTGCCAGCAACTAAACCCCACACAGATGCTCACTCAGTCCCCTCACGCTGGAATGGGGGAGAGGATTAGAAAAGTAAAAATGAAAAAACTTATGGCTTGAGACAGACAGTTTACAGGTAAAGCACAAGCCGCATGTGCAGGAAAAGCAAAAGAAGGATTTCATTCAATATTTTCCATAGGCGGGCAGGTGTTCAGCCATACAGGAAAGCAGCACTCCATCACCCCTAAGGGTGACTTGAGAAGACAAATAACATCACCCTGAACTTTCCTTCCTTCCTTCTTCTTCCTCCATTTTTTATATGCTGAGAATGGTGCCATATGGTCTGGGATTTCCCTTTGGTAATTTGGGGCTAGCTGTCCTTGATGTGTCCCCTCCCAACTTCTTGTGTACCCCTAGCCTGCTCAGTGGTGGGGTGAGGTGGGCTGAGAAGCAAAAATGACTTTATTCAGCAATAACAAAAACATCTCTGAACCCAGCACTGATTAGAACACAAATCCAAAACACAGCCCATATTCGCTACTATGAAGAAAATTCATTGTACCCTAGCCAAACTTGCACAATCATTCAGAGTTTAACTCTTGATCAAACATTCACATAATTCTGTGATTCATATGATTTTGTTTTTAAACACAGGACATTAGGACTCATTTATAACTCCATTTCGCCCCTGAGACCTTGTAATAATATAGAGATAAAAGAAGCAGGCGAGGTAAAGAGATTAAGCAGGTAAAACTGAGGGGAAAAAATAGGTCTGTAATGTCATATTGATTTGTTTCTAGAAAGTAGGCACTTAGCTGCATTAGCAAAGCTTTTACCCACTGTCTCAGTCACAAATACCCACTGACTTACAGTAGGCAGTAATACAGTATCTGCCTAACACTAGTTAGACATTATTTATCTGCATATACAGATCCAAAACTCAAGCCAATTTAGAAGAAAAAGGACTACAGAAAACCTTACTGCTAGTAGCTTGCTGATCAGCAGATTAGTATGTATAATAAACTACAATATGTACATACTCAAATTGTCTTGATTAGGCAAAAGAGAGATGTCAGTGAGGTACTGCTGAAAGGCCTATCAAAGATAGGCAGCTTGGCAGCACAAGGATGAACGAAATTCACTGGTGAGAAAATGAAGGGCAGCACAAAATAGGTGACAAAACGCAGAAAATCTAGTCACATTAATAAGGTAGGAATGATTTGTAAATTAATTAATAACAACTGACATGGCAGCATTCCTCTACCTTTAATATTATGTTTGATAACATTCTCTCTTTAAGTAGATGAAATATGCATGTGTAAAAGGACACGGAATGATCAGATATATAGATTTTATGCATAAGAAACTCTGAAAATCCCTTCTGAATCTTTTACAATGATCTGATCATTAGACAAAACTTCTGTTAAAAATCCATCAAGAAGAAAGCACAAGAAAAACAACTCTTAGAAGTCTCATTTTGAACCCTATAAACATAAAAACTAATCAGTTAGATAAATTGACAAAAATATTAATCATCTTTCTGGAATATCAGTAACATTTGGGAGTGGGGTTCTATTTTGATTTGTTATTTTAAATATTCCTAGCTAAACACACAACTTTTGCCTCTGAAGAGAATGAAGACCATTTACTGACTAGCCAGAATATGCTAGAAACAATAGTAAGTCTGTGGATTCAAATTTCTTGCTGAGAAAAGAGTTTGCAAAACTACTTTTGTCAGATGTACCAAGGCCTGAGAAATCATCTCGTAAGTTGACAGATGATGAACATAAATATTCAAACAAGACACCATCAAATGATGGCACTAGAAAAACCTTAATGGAGTAAGATCATTAGCCTGGCATCTTCGAGTCAACATCACAAGAGAAAGAGGAGGTTTGTCATCCCCCAAGCTGAACCTTGTCAGAATTGATGTGAATTTATGAGCCAGTAAGATAATCCTTCATGATTATCTGTCCTGTTGTTCACCATTATGGTATCCTCAAGGAGGCTGTTTCATTGTGTGCTCTTCATGTCATGCTCAGCTGAAGTATAATTGTCTCAAGGACCACCTACACTTACAGGTTATTCATATACAAATTAATGGATGCTGGTGAAGTTGTGCATCCATTAAGCAGAGCATTAGCTTTCATGGCATTCATTTATCTATCAGATACTTTATTTATCACAGTTTTTCTGAAAGCTTGTTTACTAAGGGACCATGCTGGCAGAAAATTGCTGCTCTCAATGAATTTTGTGCCTTATACATAAAATTTGAAAAATGAAAACTTATATCATTTTCCACTTAGCTGGTAAACAGTGGTCATAAGATAATGACTTTTCTAATCTCTGCTTATGAGAAGAACATAGCTCAAAAACTGTGTTTATTCCCCTTTCTGTTACTAAAAAAAAAAAAAATCCAGCAGACAAAGCTTTGATTAACCAATTAATTACAGTGATCTTGAAACTTAGAATAACTTTTTTCACATTAAAATACTATGTATTCATTGATCCAGAAAGATGAAAAAGTGTGAACAGTTTTATAACTTGTTTGTCAATAAAAGCAACTGATGGGTCCATTTTTCAGCCTTGCTCTGGGTGCTTATTTTGCATTCAGACTCCCACCTAGAGCCAGATTTCAAATTTGGGTAGAAAGTTTTGAACTGATATAATTCTGAGCAAGACATTACTTGGTGGCTCATTATAATTATCTTCACAGGGATTCCATTCGATCAGAAAATTTTACTTCCTCAAGTTTCCCAAAAAAGGTTCACAAAGCAATCTCAGCATTGGAGATCCTGCTAGGGTTATGGCATCAGGTCCAGCACTTAGCAGGCTGGCATTTGCCAGTGCTTATGCAAGATGTTTGCCACCTCAGCGACAAGTAATCTTCCTGATGGCTATATAATTTTAGAAATTTGTCATTTAGGCTGAAGTCCCATGACAGATTCTTTAAGATAGTTAAGCATGACAAAACGAGTGCGATTCTCTTACTACAATATTTCATTTGCACACAGAATTTTGACACATTTCAATTCACTGACCTGACCTATCGTTTGCAGGAGACTTCCTTGGCTTTCACTGTTTCAGCAGTTCTCAGAAATGGGAGGAAATGCTTTGTCCTTTTTAAAAAATATCCCTGTGCCTTTTTGCACTGAGAAATCCTAGACAGTTAACGACTTAATGGAATAATCTTGAAGTACATGCTTGCAAACTTAATTGTGGCATTTTCTGATGGCGGACAACTTGGTTTTGCAATTCAAGGATGATCTTATTCCATCTTTTTGGATGGAAATATTCTTTTTGCCAAGAGAGTATTATGGCTTCTATATAGAATGAGATACCATAATTCCTGCTTAGCCATACTGATCTCAGCTCCTAGTTCCTCTAACTGGCCAGGAAAAGACAGAAGTTATGATGCATTTTCCTGTTAATATTCTTGTATTCATGTGAAATATTTGAGAAGAAAGTCACTATTGTAATATTTTAGAAACATCAACCAGTGTTTCCATTTGTTTGATTGTTGTTACCTTCACACCTTCTGCCCTAGGCAAAGATATGAAGGGTTACATTGTTAAACATTTTTTCCTAAATATGTATACATACTTAAAAATTGTAGATACCCTCAATCACCAATTAATCTTACTTGATTTCCTTGTTTCTAAACTGGACAAATTCTAAACTAAGCAAATCCTCTAAACTAAATAAATTCTACTTCTCTATGAATTGTCTTTTGCTCACAAATCAACATGTATATTTCACTTGTAAAATCCCTTTTTTCTTTATATAGGGATGCTATCCAGAAATTAAATCACTAGAAAGATCAATCTTTGGAAACATCTTCATCCACACTGTCAAATTCTAATCTCTCATACTGACTTGAAGTATGTCACAAGTATCAGTTATTTTTCTAAATACTCATCATCTTTATTGATCACTACAAGCTCAATTAATTTAGTCAGGAAAAGTGTGTTTTAACCAAGCTTATATGGCACTGAGAGTTTATGGCAGATGATTTCAGTGGCTCGGATATTATGTCTTACAATCCTATCTCATATATTCAATAATATCTCACTGCCAGTATTCTTTAGCTAGGGTCCAGAGACAGGGAGACAGATAAGCCTGGTTCTGTGGCGTGACTAATTAACAAAGCAAATCCACATACAATTGAGTACTCTTTTAGGTCTACAGACATACATTGTGCAATATTATCAAGCATATATGATGTTTGGACTCATGTTTGTTTATAAACAAGAGCCATTATAGATTTCCTAGAGGCAACCATAAGATTGCTCCATGTGTATGGTGGCAAAATGTATTTGTTCAGTTATATTTTACGTTGGTCACCTGCAGAGAAAATACTGAACATAGAGTGTGTTTTGTTTGGCTTTTATCTCAAGGACAAAGGTAGAGACTCGATAGGCTTTAACTTTTGAACTGTTTTACAAACAGTGACCACCTCATGATATTTTCTTGATTGAATGGTTAACTATTTACATTTGTTCTTACTCAGGTCAACAGGAGTTCTACCACTTATTGCAGCATTAGCCCACTTCTACTGTCTTTTGAAAATGTCATGTGCAATAAATATGCAAATGGTTGCAGTAATTTTTTAAGTCCATATTAAAAACTCAAAGTTCTTAAGGCTATCTGCTCATCCTGTTTATTTTTTAAATTTAGTTTCTAGAGTTGTGACACATTTAAACACATGCATTGGCTGTTTTTCCAGGTAGCTCCTCATAAACATTGCAAAATATTAATGAAGTTGTTAAGAAAGCAAAAGGCACAAAACATCAACAGTCATTGCATATTTAATTCACTGCTTTGTTCATTCTTTTCCCATTGCAAATGTACTAAATGACAATATAATTATAACCTAAAGCTGTTAGTAATTATATGCAAAGTGCTATAATAGCAATGAAACCCTAATGCTGAGAGAGAGTGAGAAAGAGTCTGAGGGAAGATAGACTCAAAATAACCATTACTCATTGTACTCCTGGGTTCCCCCTAAAATTGTTTGATTCTGATGGGTTACCCAACCTGCAAATTACCTGAAAGAAATTCAGGTCAGGTATAGTGAAAACAAATTAATTACCAGGAAATTACTTGCTGGTGTTGAGCCAAGTATTAACTCGTCAGCATTCAGCACCATTGCAAGAGTGAAGGAGAACAATACAGACTTGCATCAGGACCTGGAAGCGGAGAACAGCAAAAGGAAAAGTCTATTAGAAACCTTATTTCTAATGCTGTCACCTTTCTTCCATCCAAACCTGAGCTCCGCATCCAATGCCCGAGTGTGTGCTACCAGCAGATCACTATTCTCCTCACCCTCTTGCCCTAGACAATGGCTGCACCACCTGCAGGAGCCACTCTCTGGCTCTTTATAAGGCCTGGGATGAGCTGTTCTGTCAGGTGCCATCCCTACACCTCCTGCTATTTTATGGGTTCTAGAAGAGCTCCTCTATTCCTTTGGAATTTGGAATAAGTCCATCAGCAAAGCAGCCAAGACCAACAGTCTCAGTGCTGAGATGTATAGTAACTTAGATAGTCTCTCCTCTTAGCTAAACAGATTCTTTCCTGGATAGAAATGAGAGCCACGCTCACATAATTTGTCAAGGGAACGTTTGACTTCTGTTTATTCTGTGTTTGCTAGAATCAGAAAGAAATGCCATATAGCTATCGCTTCATTAGCAGAGCAGTAACATGCAGCAGAGCAATGTGCTCTAGAGATGAAACTTAATTGAGATAAAGCACATAAAAACTGTGAATTACATGACAGGCAGAATTGGCAGCTTGTGATGGTGAAGTAAAATCCCTGCTTATCTTACTGATATGTACAGTATGCTACAGCTGAATTAGTTAAACTTACACAAATACCACCAGAAGTTATGGCCCCCGCTACACTACTTCCTCTTGCAGACTTTCTGCCATGTTTGAATTGCTCCTTCTAAAGTATGTTTAAAAGAGGAAAAGAAAAAGCATCCACAACAGAACAGAGCAAAAAGCAGTACAACTCAAAGATTTTGTTCTGAGCTGTCCCATCTCCATTCCTTCCCAATTTTTCTCCCTAGCAGTGAGGGCAAAGTGAGCAAGCAGATGGTGGGTGGCACTTAGTTGCCAGCTGGAGTTAAACACAACAATGACTTAGGAAACAAATATAGTCCTAAAATTTAAAACTGTTTCGATTGCACAGTGCTCCTTTTGTGTCTACTCTTTCCTCAGCTAGCAGCTGAAGGATGAGCTAAGGGCTTGGGCTCTCACAGCGCTGACTGATCCCCAGTGGTTCCTCTCCCTGTGTTTGGGAGATCTGCTGTGCAGCGAGACCCTTCTCTGCCTGTCCTGAGAGCTCACAAAACCCTTCCAGTCTCACCTGCTGAAGGGGTGAATGTAAAAATGGTTAAAACCACTTGCTGGCTGCCCTGCACCTTATGCTGCAGCTGACACACAGGTCATGTAGCACCACGTGTATGTCGCATGCAAGGGATTTCACAGGTGGCTTTTAGCTGCCAGCATGTCGGAACTGGGGTTCTGCAGCAGCAAAGAGTGAGCAAGAAAAGCTCATTACTCCTTTAATGTAAACAAGTTCTCCACTACACAAGGTGCTTTTTAAAAAAAACCCAAAAACCTAGGCTTGAAATACATTAACAATTTTCAAGAAAAATCACTTCTGCATTTTAATATCCAAGTATAGATTTGTTTGCCTATGTGCTCATTTGGTACAGTGTATGGAGTAGACAAGTACTGACATACATGACCATGAGTGCAAAGCAGATGTAAAAAATTATTGAATCTGAAAGGTTGTGACAGATATCTGCACTGTACTGATTATATCCTGGATAAATTACTATGTGTGATTCATAAATGCTTAAATGACAAAATAAAATTACAGTTACCAAGAATGACTTCCTTCATTTTTGGTTCTGATTTTTATCCTCTATTTTTATCTGAATGGAAAAAAATATTTTGATAAGCAATAAATTGCATAAAAATGCAAATAAAGGATGAAATTATTTTAAGTAGTCTGGGCTCCTACCCAAAAACGAACACACAACTCCCAAATTAAAGAACTGCTCTTGAATACGTGCTTGAAAAGAATGACTCTTCTGATACAAGACAAGATTTTATACTGTTTATACCTTTCAGAGGTTTCTGGGATGAAAGGACATTCATTACTTCAGCTTGTCTTGAGAACTGACAGCTTACATGTTAACATGACAGAACAAGAAGCTGAATCCCTTCTCCACCTGTCCTCACAGCACAGGTATAACAAGGGAGCACTGCCCTTGAGGTGACATCAGTAACACAGGCAGGAGACCCACCACGGTTCTCATCCCCTGCTGATTTTGCCAACAAAAACAGACAATTAGCTCTAATTGCAGTAATGATGGGTTTGATAGCTTTCCAGGGATAGTCCGATCTCTGAGTTGCTCTAAGACGATTTTCTACCTTATGTGGTACTCTTTGCCACTCAGAGATATCAGGCAGTATGTGGCAAAAAGTCTAACTCAGCACACTGCTATCCAACAGCTGGCTTAGCTATACTGCCAGAAAAATTAAATAAGAAATTTGAAACTACAAAAAGCTATTGCCCTTGTATTCTGTATTTAGACAACTTGGAGAGGTACTGGCCTTCAAAGTCACAACACTTTATAGCTCAGCATAGCCAGAGCCTTTTGCTCCAGATCTGATTCTAATGCAACAGGAATGATAAACAGAAATCACTACAGTCTCGTATCCATGGATGTTCTGTGTCACACAATGCCCTTGGCTTATTTCTCTCTAGAGGGCCACCACTCTTTTGAGAGCTGCTAGCAGGGGATCCTTATTGGCAGGATTTGTCACTGATGTGTGACCTCCGGCTTGCTGTGGTGAGACAGCCTGATTTGCCTGCTCCACAGAAACCTTCTCCCAGCCTCAGACATGCCAGTGAACTAACAGCAATAAATATGTGTTATCAGCAATCACACATCTTAATTCTCTTAATTAATTCTTAGTTCTGCTACCCTACTTAATACCATCACCATGTGTCTACAGACAGGTCAGATCAGGTCTGGAAGTGATTCAAGATATCTTGAAGAAAGCATCATCAGGAATCAAAAACATGATAAAAGATTCAGGAGATGAGCTGACATGCATGATAAGAGGGCTACAACAGTCATCTGCAGACTGAACTAGGACAGGAAGGAGGGCAAGCTAAGTCACTGTGGGTGAAAGCAACTTTAGCACTGTAGCCTGGTTCTGTAAGGAAGTTAAAAATTTCATCAGATAATCAGAGTTGACAACTCCACCAGTTTCCACATGAGCAAATAAAGTTGTATCTCATGACAAGGCATCAGATTTCCATGTCTCAGCTAGGTAAATGAAGCCATTTTCCCTCCATTTTTGGTTTCTGTTTTGTTGGTTGGTTTTAACTGGCTTTTTTTAAAATCTGCCAGTACAATTAATGAAGTTTTTGTACATCCAAAAACAATTTGATGGACATTGTGCAACTTGGTTTTGCTTAACTATGTGATTTTTTTACATGCAAAAGAGGTACAGATATGCTTTGAATGGGTGAAAGCGCTTTGGTGTACTACCAGCAGTAGTACCTTTTAAGATGCTAAGGTATCAAAGAAAAAAAAGGAAATAGATATGAGCTAAAAAGGCATCAGTGAAGTTGGTTGAACAGCCTGCATCCCTGTAACTGGAATTCAGGGTCACTGCAGTTTTCACAGACTGGTCTGCCACAGGAACACATAATACCTATAATTCCAAAACAAGCCAATGCACCTTTGTTCTTAAAGTATTTTACCAAAGATTCTCAGTACACCACCTGGAGTGATGTATTGAGCTCTGGGGCTCAGGAGCATAAAAAGGACATGGACTTATTAGAGTGGGCTCAGAAGAGGATTGTGACAATGATCAGAGAGCAGAATACTTCTCCTATGAAGACAGCCCACGGCAAGGGTTTGGAACTTGAAGATCTATAAAAGCCCCTTCCAAGCCAAATCATTCTGTGATTCTGCAAAGGTAAGTACATCACAGCAAATGCAATTCTAGATCATCAAAATACAGATGTAGACCCTACTATGGAAAGCACGCTTAGATGTGGGGGTAAAATTGGGGCTTTTCTCAAAAGAAAAAGATAATAAATTTTATCTGTGTTCAATCTAAAACATTTCTTTCAACCCAAAATAAAATACCATGTAATATTTCCAGGTCATTTAACTTCTTTGTATTTGACTTTGAAGCTTCTCCAAATGAAAAGAGAAGCATTTTCACTCCTGGTAATTTAAACAGAGCAGTGACCACCAGGGTCAGTGGATGCAGAACACCTTCCAGGTTATTTCATGCGCTGGGACAATAGCCAAATTCCCATCCTCTGGAAAACACACACACATTCTCTGAACAAAACTCACCTAGTTATTGGGGGGGTTTATGCTTTTCCTGTTTGGGTCACAATGTATACGCAAGCACAATGAGACCTTAATTACAAAATCACTTTCATCTGCAACAAGCACTTCAACTCCAAGGGTTGCTTGTGGTGGGTGCTCTTCCCCACAACAGTAAAAATCACTTCAGACTTCTCCCTCCTACTTAACCTTGCTGTCTTTCTCATGCACACATGTTTGTGTGTGAAGAAATTATTGTAAATCACGTGTTTAAGCTGCAGAAGCACGATTTATACATAAGTTTCAGTGAGGGTTTAACTACGGCCTGAAATAAATTTTGCACTTTCCAATCTTATGTAAGTGGAAAAGCTAGAAAAACGAAGACAAAGTGTTCTAGGCATAGTGGCCCCCTCCACTACTGCCCCAGCCAGCTTCAGGGAGCTCTTACAGGAGGTTCTGTATGTAGATGGAATGGATTCTCATACCACTCAGAAGGTTTCTTTCACTTTGAGCTAATGAAAACATTTCCTATGCAGCTCCCTGTCCTGAACTGGAAAAAAAAAACACCTGACTTTTTATAGCTTTTCAGATCTGAGCTGCCAATCAGCCAGCCTTGCACTGGATGATCTCATCACTAGGCAACCATCCGTGAAGGCCACTTCTCCTTGAGGATGTTCACTTATTGTTTAAATGTATTTCATTTCCGTGGAAAGCATTTCACCTGACAACTGTCTTTTGTTAACCTTGTGTTGGTGGCCTTTAGAATTATTTTCTGTTGTGGGAGTAAGAGAAAGACAGAAACCTTACTACACAGAAGAATGAAATTTCTCATTTGAATAATCCTGTAATCTGAACAGCATCCATAGCTGAATAATCCTATTGATAACAGTTACTACGGCACATCAAAAGGCATTGCATGGCCACATTTTCACTCTAAGTGTAGACTAATAACAGAGAAAATATTTTTATGCTATTCTAAGCATTATAGAAGGTATCCTCAGAACGGACCTAGTTTCCACCATGGAGAATAATTGTATGGAATGGGCAAAAGACTCCATTTATCATGTGAATGGAATGAAAAGCTCCCACAATGGTGGTGAAGATTATGGGAAAACTGCCCTTCTACAGGAAGCTACTATCAGGCAGGGCAGATGTGCAGTGCTTGATTCTCCACTTCTATCGAAAGCCAAGCAATGCAAGAGCCCTGACTCATACAGTGGCCCAACCATCTCAACACATTGCTGAAGCTGTGCCCTCGGGCACTCTGCTCTCTGTGCTCTGACCTCAGGGCAAAGGGAGCAGGGTCTCACAGGACAGGGGGACAAGAAGGCTGGGCAATTAGTGGATTAACTACAGTATGGATAGCCCAATTCTGCTCGCTGAGTGAGTTTGTAGGTGATAACATTTAACTCTGGCTGATTACTTGTTGTAACTGTACATTGTACATTGTACTGTACATTGTTACTTGTCCTGAAATAACTTGCCTAACAATACTGCTTTATATTCAGTCTGCTTCTGGGATAGCAATTCGATGCATATCAAATTTAAAAATAAACAAACCACATAAATCAACAGTACTTTGCAAACAGAAAATAGGCATGTATATATGTGGCTGATCCTTTCTTTTTGCAGAGTCATTTCCATCTCCCTAATGAAATTATAATCAGTGTCCTTTCTTCCGAGGTAGAATAATTAAGAATCAATTACATTTTAAACTGTAACACTGACTACTCTGTAACTATTATGTAATTGGGAAGCAGCTATATTGTCATCTTTATGTAGTTTCACGGAATTACACAATCATTTAAATGGAGCCATATTGAGAAATTACATATAAAGTTATTCATATTAAGTTCTGCAACTTAAGGACCCAATGTGGAACAATTGCCCACTTGGAACAGGCATTGAATCTAATATGTATAGCCCTGTGACTTTGAAGGGAAAGAAAAGGTTCCTTAACAAGTCTGAAGTGTTATCATTAGTATCTTTTAATGCAAAGTGGTTACATGCTAGTGAACTATTTCAATTACTCTATTATATGGCTGAGCTAAAGAAAAGGAACAATTGATAAAAATGTGGTGAAAACTTCATAATATGCAGAAATTAAGAACAGGGCTCAAAAAGCTATTACAGAGTGCATTCAGCTGGTACCTTCAAAATTCTAAAGACTTAACATTAAATGGGAGAACTTCAAATCACTAATTTAGTTCACAATGTGCTTTGGGGATCTGAGTAATTTCATATATACAGAATGTCTATAATGCTGCAAAGTTAAAGCTGAGCTAGAGTTTTAATTTTTTCTTGTGGCACAGTGAGATATAAAACACTCCAACAGTGAAGCAATAATGTAAAGGTTTCAGCTTGAACTGATCCAAAACACAAACCTTAGGGCCTGAAAGAATTGAAAATTCAGCACAAAAATAAATTCTTCAAAGGAGAAACACACCTGAACACAGCAGAAATGAGTGAGAGGAGAAGGGTCTGGCTGGATTCATGAAAGAAGCCAACAGGGACAATTTCTTGTCCTTCAGGGGACTGATAACGGATAAAGTTTGAAAATCTGAGATCGATAAATAGGAACCTAACCTGAGAGAGGTTAGGGTGTAAATTAATTATTTAAGGATTCTAAAATATTCACCATTCCTCCATCAGTCTAACTACAGACTTAAGTGTAGCTAACAGAGGAATATAGAAAGTAGAACCATTTTGA
The DNA here is from genome assembly GCA_037013685.1 of Acridotheres tristis. NCBI lineage: Eukaryota > Metazoa > Chordata > Aves > Passeriformes > Sturnidae > Acridotheres > Acridotheres tristis. The sequence goes on along the minus strand of CM072888.1, from coordinate 20,912,892 downwards.
GAATCTGTTTTTTTCCTCAATAGAAAACTCTCCTTTTTAAGCACAAAGTTTTAAAAAGACATACTGAACTTAAAAATCTTATCAACTTCACTGCAGGCACCTACAGCTGAAAGTAGGGCGCCGCCCTCTAAAATTGAGAACGCCTCAGGATTTCTCCCAGACCAGAGCTGCCAACAGCCAGGACTCTGGCTGCCCTTGGAGCCCCAGATGCCACTTCTGACCTGACCCCCAGACACTGCGGGGCTGAGTATTGCTTCCTGTGGAAAAGGGCCACCACTCACATCCAGGTACTTGTGGCCAAAAGGGGCATACTGGCCCTTAAAGCTGTGAATGTTGCAGAATGTGGCCCTTTTCCACAGGACACAGTACTCATCCCTACAGTGTTTCAAGATCAGCTCATTTGGGGCTTCAAGGGCAGACAGAGTCCTAGTCACTGGCTGCTTTGTTCTGAGATAAATCCTGCGACATTCACAGTTTTAGGAGCCAGCACCCACTTTTGGCCACAGGCTCTGTACTCTTTTCTCTTGAGAGCACAGAGATGTTTGCATAGGTTGCCTTTCTTGCGAGGTCTGGGAAATGTCAGATTCAGACATAAATATTGTTCAATCTTGTCATTACAAGACATATTACATTACATGACATATCTTGTCTTCTCTCATCCTCACAAGAAAACACATTTTAAAGTAACATAAATTTCACTAAAGTTTACCTAAAGTCCTCAATGTCATTAGACAGCATCTGTTCTCAAGTTTGTCCCTTCCAAGGTATTTTTTGTTTGGTTTGGAGAGTAACCACTACCCTTTGCTCAACTGAGATTATGACTTTGTACCTGAATCTGATCATGCCAGTGCAAGACATTGCCTTCTTCCTCATCTAGGAACAGTGCCTTCTAGCCTGCAGGCTTCAGAAAACCTGAATTCAGCTTGGCCAAAATAAAAGCAGGCTTTATTGGAAAATACCTTAATAAGCAAGGAAAGTTGGAAAATAAGGCTTATCAAGAGACTCATATAGTGGGACATCATGAAAAATTCTGATAGATTTAATTAGAGTTTGGGAATATTACCTGTAATGCTCAGAACTGAATTTTTTCTCTTATTTTTAAGGTTGTCTCTGACTACATGTCTCAAGTCCTGCATAATTTGAAGAAATTGCCCTGCAACATGCCTCATAAATACGACTCCTCCGCTTTCTCTGCTGCCCATCCATCTCATGAAAAAGGTGACAGCTGATTCATAATGTTACCTTACCAAAGTATTTTGTTTTGATTCATATGACTGGCCTGTTTCAGTCTTACATAATCTAGATAAATGCAAAGTTATTTCCCAAGTAATACTTAACAAAACTGCACCAAAAAATTGCTACTATCTTCTACTAATTTGGCTTCATTATCAGCTTACAAGAGGTCTGTCTGAATATACCAATCCAAAGAAAACCTTGGAAGCCGAATGTCTGAGGCCAGTGATATAGGACCTTAATACAAAAGGACATCACAAGTTTTGTAATGAAGGATCCATTAGTCACATCTGATGAGATACCCATCATAAATATCAAGGCTTCTGAGACATTTCTTAATGGGCTCCACCCCTATTTTTAGAAATGGTTTTGAAATTCGTTGATGATAAGATGGCACCAGTAAATGGGTAGATAAGCTCAGGACTAAGTAGCATGCTCTGAGCTGGTTTATGGCTTACTTTGAAAAAGATCCCTTTCCTTCAGGCCTCCTATGGGAACGCAATGCTGGTAACTGCCAATAAAGTCCTTGCCAAGCACCACCACTGGCAGTACTTCTGCAATAATGGAAATTCTTCGCATTTTCAGTCCAACAAACTTTATACACCATTATCTAAACACTCTTTAAATCTTCACAAACTAGTATTTTTACCATTCCCCATTATTTCCATTTTATAGGTTGATAAACTGAAGGGCAGAAAAAACATGACTCCTCTAAAACTGAGTCATATTGACTTTCATCCCTTGGTTACACCTGACAAAATGTGCTCGATTCCTTATGTCCCAGAGCAAATCAAAGCAGCTTTTTCATTAAGTTTCAGACATGTCTCATCCACACTCTTGTCTGCTGGTCATGGAAAACATAATGAAGTAAACTAAGTCTGCACATGCACCAAAGTGACCTCAAATTTTTTCTCTTCTTTTTGTACGCATGGAAAGTATATTGCCAAAAAAATTATATCAAATTTTATAAATTACCCAAGAGAGTTATTTTATATAATAGGGCCCTGGAATGGAAATTTGCAATAAAAAAATTCTGACAGCCTCTTAGCTAAAGGCACAAGCAAAATTCTCTGGTCTGTGCATTCTGACTAATTAATTGGTACATTTTATGTTCACTTATGTTGTGTACCCTCAGTTGATCTCATTGGCACTTGAAATTTTGCCTAAAAAAGAGCATAGAGAGCAGTTAGGCATTTTACCCTGTCCAAAGCATGTAACAGTATCAGCCTCCACATTTATCATTAGATTTCTGTTAGACACCTAATGCAGAGTCCACCTTAAAATTCTAGCTAAAGTGGAGGAAGAATAATTAAGATTGACATAAGAGGCACAAAATCTTCTATCTTCTTCTGAGGCATTAATTAAACAGAAAGTGTTTAGTCTTTTGATCTCGTTTATTCAAACACTACTATCCCCATGTCAATAGTATTTTGACTAAATATGCCTGTGCTTAGTAAAATGTGGTTTATATCCTCCATTGTGCTTTGGCTAACTGTTAAGAATTTATTACACCGGCAATCTGGACCTAAGTCTGTTGAAAATCTACCCACGCTTTCTGCTTCATGAAAATATGCTTAAAATTATTCCGGTGATGTTTCCTTTCTGTGATATTAGTTTGCCAAAACCTCTATATTAGCTTCCCTGAGTGATGAAAAACGAGGTCTAAGCCCTTGGTAACCCACAAATCACTTCATGTCATTTGTGGCTAAATAAATGCACTAGCCAGTGAAGTTATTCCCAGTTGACACGGTGGCAATGTCACAGAACAGCACGATCTTCAGTGAAAATTTTAGCAGCCTTGCTATGCCAGTGTGACATCAGTACTCAAGGTCACCAGCAGCATTAGTTAAGTAGTTATGAGTTTATCCATCATTGTGAGCAACTTTTGCAAGATTGCAGCTAATTTAAATGGGGCTTATGTATATTTTAACTGAGCTGAGGTGATGACAGCAGTTGCAGCATCGACTGACTCATCATCATTAATCCTGGAGCTCTAACATGCAGAACAGCTTTGACTGCAGTTTTGTACTGTGTACAGCTAATACAGATGTATGAATTTGGGTGGCACCTTGCGCCTGCTCCCCTGCTTCCTTATTTGTGTTCCTATTCAGCGCCAATAAATCTCTAAAATACAAGCTCCTTAGCTTTAGGCTGTGTGAGAAATAGCCCATCTGCAGCAGTAGCAAGGAGTAGCGGTACAATAGGAGGTGTGGAACCTGTAAATCACCCTGCTCTGGCACCACCCAGTCCAGCCACAGGGGAGCACCAGCCCACACAATGAAGTACCTGGCAGGGGGAGAAACCTCGGCAGGACAGCCAGAGGAATGAGCCCCTGCCCACACACCCTCAGGGCTGTCCCACGACAGCCAGCAGTCCAGCTGGGAAGCCCAGCACAACAGGTCTATGGGAGAGGATGTCTGGAGCACCTCAGGATCTGAGAGGTTTGGGGCACATTATCTGAGAGGTATGGGGCAGGCAAGACCATTTGGGGATGGCACTTATTACAGAACAAGTGCAGGAGATGAGGATAAGGGGAGAAAAGGGAGATAAAAGTTACTTATAAGCATGTTACTTACGAGCATGTCAGCACATTTGTTTGGCTATGCCCTGCACCTGATCTGCACAGTCAGTTCTGTCTTCTTAAACTATTTTCCTGGATGAGGGGAAATCCCTAATCTGTGTACATGCATATACATGGAGGTCTAAGTGCCAGAAGCTGGACTGAGGACCCTGAGTGTGGGGTGGCAACAATTAATGGGATAGCTCTTAATCCAGATCAGCACAATGGGGATCAGAAGGAGACTGTTGGGACAGCTCATTTCTGTGTGAACACTGCATACTTAGTTCATCTCTGTGCCCTCCTGTGTGCATGTGTCTTTTTCACCTGCCTGCATGTGTACCTGTTGGGATTACATGCCCAGTCTCACCAGTGCTTGGACCTGGAGAACTAACCTGCCTTCCATCTATCGGAATTGCTGGATTTGGTGACGCCCTAAAACTGTATCCTCTTATGAAATTATACACCACCTATGGCAGCTCTGGAATGTTGTATCTACAAACAAAGTGTAGTAAGTGACAACCTAGACCTCCTTTCCACATGCAGACAGCAGTGCACTGTCATGGAACTCCCACTAATCTCCTTTTATCCATGACTGCAAACGCTGCCCAGCAGATCACTGGTACAAGAGCTATTTCCCCCCTGCTGTTTCTGCAACTATTCCTCCTGTGAAGTACAGTAAACAAAACAAACACAAACCAAAAAAAGAAAGGGAGAGGCATAGCCCTAAACACAATTCTTTTGAAGTTGATGGGATCCCCACTCATTACATTTTAAACAAAAGCTTTAAGCCTCTCATACAGATGAGCTATTGTCTTTTGGTCTCCTTTTTGATGTTACTTTGAAGTGCCTTGAGGATACTTGATAATAAGGCACTCTAAGAGTTGTATTACCTTGTTCTGTATTGAAATGTTTTATTAACAACAAACGCCAAATGAATAATGAAAACAGAAGCTGGAAAATTACATTTTCTTCTTCCATTGTCTGTTTTAGCCTGATCTAAGCAACTTATTAATTGCCTTCTTTTTGATGGTATGGATTTATGTTTACTTAATGCGAAGGAATGGAAATAGCATCTATCAATACCAATTACAATACCATCTTTCTTTAAAGGAAGGGTCTGAGGTAGACAGTGTTGCTTGATGGGTTTCATGGAAGCTTAAGGATTTTGCACAAAACGTTAAAAACCATTTTCTAAAAAAAAAAAAAAAGCACCTCTCGACCTGTAAATTAGTTTTCCATCCTAGTTTTGACTAGGAAAAACAGCACAATTCTCGTACACATGCAATTTTCTAAAGATGCAAGCCTATGAAAGCCATCCATAACAGCATTTTATGCTAGAAATACTGTGCCAAGCAGATACTGAAAAACATACCGTGAGAACAGAATTTTGGATGCTGTCCCCAAAGAACATTAAAGTTAGTCTCCAATTTGAAGCTCGATTTCTGTCATATTTTTCCTTTTCCATCACACAGTGTTATTTAAGACTAATTTATAGCTTCAGGCTTTCAGGTCTCATAGAAATTGGCTGAGTTATTTTGTTATCAAGAACATAAATGCTTTTATTGGAATCAGGATTTCATCCGGGATATTTAATCTGCAATGTAATTAAAGAGGAAGTTTAGAATAGCTACAATTATACAGGGAATATATGCAAAAATATTCTCATAAATGCTACCAGTAGAGTTTAAAATGATATTGCCATAAACTCGCTGGGGAGCTCAAGGTTATGGTACTTTTATTGTCCAACTGTGTAACAAGGATAAGTAACACCTGTCCCTGAAAACCCACATTCCTAACCCAGCATTCTCACTGGCAAAACACTACAAAAATACTTCAGCAACAAAAAATCATCTTGAGCCTGTGTTCAAGTATGGGAAGACAAGATCAAGTACTTCTATGCATCCCAGACTTGAAGAGGGCATGTCTGGCATGGATCAGCTACACAGCAGTTCCTCTACAAACTAGGCAGATGTAAATATCTACTTTATGTACATTAAATGGCAAGATCACTACTGCTACGCTTAGAAAGACATGTAAAGAGATGAAAAGGAAAATTCTATTTACATATAACTAAATATTAATTCATCTTCATGGGATTTTCCTGTGTCTTCCAAATACAAAGTTAACAGAGATTATAAACAGGATGCAGTCTTCAGGTAAAACACACTGGGTGATGCTTTTTTTACTATTGGCATGTGCCAGATTCCGAGATTCAAGTCAGAACTTTATTTAACCCATCCTTTAAGGATTTTCTCTGGCTTAAACACGAGTATCAATTACAAATACAAGTATCAAATTTAATCAAAATATCAAGTTGTGAGACAATAATTTTCTTTACTTTTCCATTCTAATTTCCCCAATATTTGAGACACTGATATCCATTAAATTAAAAAATTATCTGCTGAATTCACTGCTGAATTTGCTTGAGCCCAAGGGTACAACCATAAATGACTATTCATTTTTGTCCCCATTAAGAGGGAAATGAGTAGACAATAGAGCTAACTGGCTGAAACATAAAAATGCGACTTTCTTCTGTGATAAAAACACATTACCTCCAACCATACAAAGTTTAGTCCATAGGTAGAAAAAAATTATGCCTTCAGATCATTGAAAATTCTCAACAGGGACTAGACATAATCAAAAACATGTGAGTAGCAGTACTGGAAGGGGAGGCAGGTTCAACTTTCAGAGGACTTTACAAACATGAAATCATGACTAATGTTTATACAAAGGGACTTTTGTTCTTCGCCTATGTACACCTTGTGCATAAACAGCAGTTTGATACTTCCAGCTCTCAACTCAGCTAGGGAAAGGAAAAATCCACGGGTGCCCAAATATTAAAGAGTCTTTCCTTTTCCTGCAGAGTTCCAAAATACTACTGCTGAATAGAGAAAACAGAGCTTTAAGCTTGAGAGAAAGAGATCAGGCAACCAAACAGACCTTCAGATGTCTTCCTAGCTGGGAAAGCTGACTGCAGTCACACTTGTGTGCCATTTCTCATGGCAGGTCTATTTGGCCAGTGCACAACTTTTGTGAGACGCTCTCTATTGAACTGCTTCAATCTAGTTACAATCACATCTGTAATAGCAAACTACAGATATCACCACCTGTTTTGACTGTTGCAATGTGAAGAAGGAAGGGTAAATCATCAACTCATTTTCACCACACACCAGTAACACCTCATGAAACCACGTTTTGAAAATAGCTGCACTGCTGTAACATGTAATCAGTTAATTTATGGATTTACAAATACGTTACTGAAATCAGAAGCCTTTTAAAAATTTTAAACCAACCCTGTGACTAAAAACAGTGACAAAAGGATCATATAAACTGTACAGTAAATAATTCTATTGATTTGCTTAGAAGAGTAATGGTATTTGGAAACTTCTCAATTCAGATGCTTCTGGTAGAAATAGATGTCATTTTCTGTTGACCAGACATTTTTAAAATATTGTACAGTACTTTAAAACTACTACACAGATATCAATAAAAAATAATAGAGCAGAGAGACAGACATCTAAAGAATATATTTGAAAAATGCTTCATAGCATTCCATAATTGCAAGAATTTCTCAAAGTCAGAAATTGGAGTTAGTTGTTCAGCTCCTAATAAAGGCTCAAAGATGTCAGGCATTTTTTTCTCTTCAAAAGGTTCTCTTTTAAATAATCTTGACATCATTATCTCAGTAATGACAGTTTTAAGTGTAGACTGTGTATGAAATCTAGTTCTACACTCTTCCTCTTTTGCTCAACCTGCTACCTGCTCAATCTTTTGTCATAAGATTTTGCTTGAATTCTTTTTAGAGTACAATTAACACGTTTTCTCTTAAGTCATTAGTGCTTTTAATGAAAATGGATTAAGACAATATAAAACCTTTTTTTTCATCGTGTATCACACTAAGTCTTCTAAAACCTCTGGACTTATAGACTGGGGAAGCACAGAAACAGGTCTCCTTTCCTCTTCCAAAGGTTCCTGGTCCAGGCTGAGACACTTCATAAAATGAAGATGCAAGCATATGTGATATGTTTTTGTGTTATTTAGGGTTCAAAAAGAAAGCAACAACTTGCAGCTGCCTTCCACATACTCATGAATATGCATTCATATGTTCAATGCCATTATTCACATTTCCAAAGTTCATTATTTGCTTAAGCACTACATTAACTTACAATCTGTATTTCCATAGTCTTTCCATACTACTAAAGGGCTAATGTGCATCTTCAGGGCACAATACATAATTGAATGACTCCAGCATAAAGTTTAGGAAAAGGACCTTGTACAATCTTCTGATCTTATATTTTCCAATAACTGAAGTTTTATTTCCTCCCATTCCATGACAGAATCCTTATTCTATATTCTATTGAAATATCTAGCTGAAATATAAACCGATTACTTGAAACATTGAAGAAAAGAAAGCATACTTGGCAAATTTATTTGTTGTGTAACTTGGAGATCAAGGCAAATTTGCATTAAATTCTGGTTCAAAGGAGACAGCATATTTATCTAGAGTCAATAGCACTTTCTTTTGTCATTATTTTACCTTTTATCTCCAAATTCAACGGTATTCTATGCCATTTTGAGAATCAGGTAGGTCTTTTATAACAGATCAAGCCAGTATCCTTCATGATATGATGGGGTTTTATTTTCATGGACTTCTCAAAAGATACTTTCCTCACTTTAGAAGTGGAAATTGACATGGTTATCTTTCCAGTTTGGAATTTGATGACACTGAAATTATTTTTTGATAAAAAGCAATATCTCAGTATAACAAAGACCAATGAAAAAGATGGGGTAAGTTCTTCAGAATTCATCCCTAATTTATTTATTAACATTTTAATTAAAAACAAGCAAACAAAAAAATCAGAAAATCCTACTGCTGTAGAAGGTCCATTATACAATTAAATGTCACCAGTAGGTACTAAATCATTCCAATGGGAACTCTGGCAACTAGATACAATGGCAGTTATTTTAATTCCTGCTTTGTCATGGGTTGGGTATCACTACCCTTCTCCCAAGGCTCAGTCATGTCAGCAATGCTTTCACTATGTTCCAAAAGGAATAGCCATTGAACCTACCTATGGATTCCTATGCTCTGCCTTGTCCAAGATCTGCAGGAATTCAATCCAAGATAAGATCCATGACACAATGTCAGGTTTTGCAAACTCTCAAGCACGTACATGTTTTTACTCATGTGAGAAAAAACTACATGTGTGCTCCAGTGCTTGCCACATGAAATATTAGTTTGCATAATTCCCATTATGCAATGCAGTACCTTTACTGATTAAATACATTAGGTGATTAGCTCAAAAGGATGATCATTTTAATAATGCAGTGTGGTACTACTTAGCTTTTTGAAAATGAGTTCATCACTGGGACAAGACCTAAGAGTATGTAGAAAATGAGGAAATCACAACCAAAAGGAAAGAGAATATTAACAGAGAAAAACAAAAGAATGAGGAGTACTATGCAGACAGATTAATTTCAACATCTACTGAGCAATCCTTTTATAAAAGATTATTACCAACATTATTTTAATTCTCACAAGGTCAAACTGATTTATGAAATGAGTTCTTGTTAGATATTCACAGAAGTACCTAGGGAGTTTTAAATCACACAACCATTTTCTTCCAAATTTTAAAAGTTTTGCAGAACGTGAATTTAATTCATCAATTAATATTCACAAGTTATTTTTAATCCTATTTCAACATACATTTATCAAGATATATACTAAACCCTAGGAAATGAAAAGCTGATTATTAATCCCTTGAGAAAGAAATGCTAGCTTTTTTCAGTTTGTTCCTTTTCATATATAAAAAAAAAGAGTCATCTGCGAATTCATCTGTGAATTCATCTGCTTTAATGCACATTGCTGGTACTGGGATGATTTTTGGTTTTAAAAGTAAGCAACGAAACAGAGAGGGTGAAAATTAGGACATTATATGTTGAAAGTCACAAGATATTAAATATTTTCAATATCTTTCAAATAGAGCTGTCAGTTTCAGCATTCTTTTTTTGTTTGTTTGTTGGGGTTTTTTTTTCATGAGGAACATATATCTTTCCAGACAGCTGTTCCCTATTTCTTATTCTCTCTTTTGAAAACATTTTTGTTTGCTTTCTTTCTCTGACTTGTTTGTGGCTTTTTTTATTAGGCAAAATGTCAGAAAAGATTGATCCTTATTTATCTTTGTAAGGGAGGATGTCACAGTTTGCTATGTCTTTGACTACTTGTTTATATAACAGATGAAAGAATATCAAGCAGTAAACCAGAAACCTAGTATTATGTTGACAATCTTAACAGAGATGGACCAAAATATTTTTATTGACAATCAGTTGCTTCATTGATCACATGAAAAATTCCTGTACACCTATGCTATGCAGTTAGAGACTCATTGAAAGTTTGAAGATTGGAAATGCTTCTGGATTTCTGTTACTTCAGCAGTGATATAAGTTCAGTTTTGGCTCCTCCCAGCACTAGGCCATTTTATGTAAATCTATATCCCTATAAATAAGTAGGTAAGTAAATAAATTAGCTCAAGGTCTTTCCCTGCTTCCAGGCTTTGCCTTCCTTATTCCCCTTGGCTGCTCCATTCTGTTTACACCTGGAGAGATCACATACATCCTTTCAGTATGCACAAGTTGAGGTTAATATGTCTCTTCATAACCAGCTTGGTGCACACACAAGCCTGAGATCAGCATTTTGCCCATTTACACTTGAAGCTTACCATGTTAGGGATGCTCTCTTGCATGTTTGTGCAGGGAAAAGGCTCAAGGGAAGGCTATCAAGGAACAATGGATACATAACAATTCCAGCCTGTCTCACATGGACATTATATTGATAGATTTTTATTTTATATTGTATGGAAAATTTTTTAAGAGTGTGTTGGAAATACAGATATGATATGAGAAGATTTATTTCTTGCTATTTCAGTAAATCTTAGCAGTTACAAAATGTGCTTGGGGAGCATTTAAAACGCATTTGGTCTTTATTATTCTCAGAAATTGTCTGCACAATCATAAGTTGGTACGTATCACTGTTTGGTGTAGCTTTAGAATATCTGAATTTAGTGCATTTGAACTGGTTTAATGGAATCTGTCAAAGAAAAATAAAATAAAATGGAAGTTCTACAGCCACTAAAGACTAGTCTCAGAGGTGGTTTACTGGTTCATACTGGTTTTGAAAGAGACAAGGAAGAGATGTCCCTACCACTAGAGGTAAGGAGGAGCAATATCCCCCCCATTACTGACTTTGTGACAGATACTTCTTTGTTCAATGGCAAGCTGTGAAAAGGAGGCTTGATCTAGTATTTGGGATGAAAACAGAGCATAACCTAAAATCTTCAGCCCTTCTCTATATCCAGCTACAGACTTCAGCAACTATGAATGCAGGTAAGAGAAACATTAGACCCCGGAGTTAAGGACCACCAAGAGGAATCCCAGCAGGACACATCTGTCATTCCTTGGCGGAGTCAAAGCTAGCTAAGGGATAAATTTGGACTGTGTGCTTCAGTCATGAAAACTGTCTTCAGTCACAAACAGGATCTTTTCTCATTTTGTTGTAATAAGTGTTCACCACACCGAGGAGTAATTCTGAGGAGTAAACGCAGAGTTCTTATCAAATCAACAATTCAAAGCACTTACAAGCCTCCAAAATGCTGTCAAGGCACCAAAATGTAGTGTATGAGTGTACAATGCTAATTTGACAAAGAGGAAAATGACTCCTTAAATACTAGAAGCATTTATTAACCACTCAAATTTCCAAGCCCTGCTGTGACTGAGTTACAGAGGATGCATGAATAAACTCTATATGTCAGTGTCAGTGTCTTGCTAGAATGCTCTTCAGGATTCAAAATTACTCATTTATCCCCTTTCCCTTGTGAGCTTTACCTGGCTTTGAATTGAAGCTCTAAAATAAAGTCACAGTTGACCCTGTCATGTGGTGGTATCAGACTATCCACTCTAAATAGTCCCTTATACAGCAAAATGTCTACTTATCAGGGTTCTCTCACCTGCAAATAACATAGAAAAGCCAATTGCCATCTTGCCTGAAGGTAAGAAAAGAAAGGAAACACTAGTGATTTTATGAAGTCTGTTAATGACCTTCTCCAGCAACCTTGGTTAACAGCACAGAGCGTGCCTTGGTGCTGCAGTGCAAGCCACAGTCCCCAAGTCTGTCAGAGTTTGATGTGAGCTCTGGGAGCTCTGACAGCTAAATACCTTTCATTACAATTAATACTGGAAATATTTGGGACACTGAATGCAGATTACCATTGCAATTTTCAGCAATCTTCAGCAAATTATTTGCCCATCACGAAACTGTGAAATAGGCCAAGTAGAAATGGAAGAATTAAAAATAGCACAACACAACACTGTCCATATTCCATCAAACCTAGAGCACTTTTAACACATCAAGCTGAAAGCAAGGGAATTAAATGCTACAGGCTCTTGATGCTTTGAAAAAAGACAAAACAACAACAACTCTAACAGAACCAAACAATAGTTGAATGACCCAGGAAAATTTTACTAAAAGTCATCTGTGGTTGCCTGTGTTACTGACTTCTTCCCAGAAGTGTGAATTTTGATAATCTTCAAGACAGAAATAATACTTAAAATCAATTGTTGACAGAAACACAAGGCTCCTCTTAGAAGGAATTATAGACATTGCAGGGGATAAATTGTCTAGCTGCCCAAGTACTTCGATTTACTTGTCTGCCTATATTGAATAAAACCTCATAAGAAACATTTGGGCCACCAAGAGCACTTGTATATTCAGCTACATGATGCTGCAAGGCCTCAGTTTGCAGAAGCTGTTTGTTCAATGGTAACAAAGATCATGAGTGGATCCCTGGTTTGGGGAGCCAGTCAGCCTAAGGAACTTGCAGAAAGCAAGCCCAGCATGATAGATGGAGGAATGGAAGCTCTGCAATGGATTGATCCAAACCCTACAGCTGGTCTCCCCCTGCCCCAGGTACCCATGTTTAAAGCCTGTTGTACCAGTCCAGTAATAGCACCAGTCTAGGAGTGGGAATGCTTGCACAGTGCTCCTCACCTAGAAATGGTTGAAAAGGTATCACTTGGCAGTTAGATTTTGGAAGAATGAAGTTAAGTTTTACTGGATGTATACACCTGCCTCTCACATTTTACAGCCTCCCAGCATTCTTACACATCAGCAGTAAAATACTTACTGAACATTAGCAACCTTACATCTTATCTAGCTAAATAAATCACTACTTTTACAATTACTGAGTGTGCCTTGGAATATTAAGACAGTGAGATAAAGTTTAAATGCAGATCATGTGACCAGGCACCCCATAAACACAACCATTCATTCTATAAATATAAGTAAGGTGATTTTCTTTATCTCTGTGGACCATGTGTCTATAGCTAGCCAAATTTTACTCTAATTATCTTACAACATTAGGCAAATTATTTTGTTCTGGAAGTCAATAAGCTAGCTGGGGTCCAAGACTGTATTGGTTGTTTTCTCTTAATGTAGCAAATGAGGGCTAAGTCCTTGTAATTAATATAGTACACTGGCATGCAGTAAACACTGTAAGCAAAAGACAAAGCTATTTATAAGACTGCATGAATAATCTGTTCTTTCATGGCATCATAGTGCAATATAGGACTCTGCTTTGCAAGATCCTGTGCATGTAAATGCATATATATCTGTATGTGCAGTGTGTGTGTATAAATATATATAAAGATGATTCTTCCTATAAAGCATTAAAGACTTCAGTCCTCCTACTTTCCAAACACCAGTAAACCACTAACATCATATATATAAATGTCAAATTAATTTCTTTGGCATTAAGATAGATTTTTTTGGCTTTCTGAACTATGAGTAAGAAATCCAACAGAAACTGAATCATAAACTCAGCATTTTCCTTTTTAGTCAAGTTACAGGAACAGTAGCAGACAATGATGCAGTTGTGCTAAGAGCCTGACATCCATCGCATATGCGCTTCCCGGGATTTTACTTCCTAGCAGCTCTAGCCTGGTTCTGTCAACTGAGAATCCATCAGCAGATGCAGCACCAAATGCAGTTCCAGACTGCACCTTCCAGTTCAGCTTCAGCTGAAAGCAAACAGTGCAGAGTGAGACTGCTCTACTGAGACAAAGCACAGCCACAGGGATGCTGCAGAGGCTGCTTCAAAAAAGTGTGCTTCTGTTCCAACTAAAATGTTACAATAGATGCACCCACAATCTCCATCCAGGCCAAACACCTGCTGCTGATTCCAACCCATTTATAAACTATTAGAGCTTCACCTTACAACTTTAATTGTACTTTATCTTTTCACAGGGGGATAATTTGGAACCCAAATTTTATGATTTTTAAACTTCATATTTTTATTCAATGACAATAATTTATACACATTTTTCTTATGACCTCTTTTTGTTTCTAATTTTAAATGTGCTTTAGTACTTGTTTATCAATTAATTCATATAAAAATATTACATTTATTTTATTTGCTATTCTATCTCCTTCTTTAATTGAGATTAAATTCTTTTTTTCTTCACTATGCAGGTGCACAGATGACATACACAGTGTTGCAGAAGAACCAGTGAGATATTCCCTGGCATTGCCAGCTCTCATGGAAATGGCTTGTCAAAAGTATTTCAGAATTGCTTTTGCCTTTTTAATGGCATCATGGTAGGAACAGCTCCTAATTTCTCTGTGAGCATCTACTAGATACACATCCTTCTCCTCCTTAATTTCTGACCAAGGAGCAACCATGATAAAGGATAAATTCTGCTTATACATTACTGACTTTTTAGCCTTCACTTTTTTGATTATCATCCAGGTCACCTGGTTATTCCTGAAAAATACCCAGTTTCTTCCCTGTACTGATGTCTTTTGGACTGTGCCACCAGCAAACTTCTCACACAAACAGACCTTGCAAAGCCCTAACATTAATTCTAACTAATGTACTGATTTACACAACAGCATTAAACAGAACAACTCCATGATACATCCTTGAGAAATCAAACCAGATAAGGTTGTCTGGCAAATTCCCCCTGCCCCTGTTCAAGTCATTTTAATAATTTTCTTTGTTAATGTATTCAGTTTAGATTATTAGTACTAATCTGTATCTCCTCTGTTTAAAGTAATGTTTTCCAGATGTTCTGAATTTTGGAAATCAAAATTACTTCTGTTATGAAAATAATGGCTGCACACCTGCATTTCTTGAATATGTCTTTCTCAACCTCCTATTTCTCCTTTTTCCAGTAAAATATTTAACTATGCTATGCCATTAAAAGAATAACTGAAATTATTATAGTATACAGAGAATTCGCTATGCTTTTACTGAAACCAATGAAATTTGCATTCCATTGTTACATCAGTTTACTTCTTAGATTTATTCCTTTATTACTGCCCACTATACATTTCTGCAACACAGCAAGAAACATCTTTGTTTTCCCTGCCACAGCTGACTAAAGCTATCAAGAGACATAACAATTTTCAGCAGAGCTTTATCTTGTACTTCCATGCTCCTGTGTTGTGACACTTCAGGGAACAACCATGACATTTTGCTCAGATTGAAATCATTTTGCTTCCTTAAAGCACTCTTGAACGGTATGGTGATTTTTTCCCCCCTTCTTCATCTCAGTACAGCTATGCCAGACAGCATCCTGTGTATTATAGAGTAGCATTTCCCTTCTAAGCAACTTCCTGGAGTGATAACAGAACAGTTCTTCAAGTTAGCCATGGAAATACTGCATGATATTGAGAACAATTCAGATAATTGCTCAAAGACTTAGGATTTGGAATTACATTTCAGCTTCTCCCAAGGCTGTGTAAAGAAATTAAGGCCCTTTCACTCCACGGATGTGAATGAAGCTGCTTATACCTCAACAGACATCACTATTGTCATCAACAGCAATAACAAAGGACAGAGAAAGACACACGCAGACAAATATTAGGAGATGTTCTGTTTTCATCAGCTTTGTCTCTGTTTGGCTTTGAACTCCCCATTTCACTCTGCAGAATTCTATCTCAAACAACCACAGACAAAACTCCTACAGACAGAGACACAGCACTCCAGAAGAATCCCTTGCGTTTGGGTTTTTCAATGATCCCCATGTTTCTTTTCTGGCAGAACAAATTTCTGGCAGAGTTCTGCTGCTGTTGTTCTTTTACTTTACAAACGTTGAGAGAAATGAAGTTAAATATATATTTTAGCAGATATAAACCATGACCCAGAGCTCTATTTTTGTTCTCAGTCTTTCATGGTGTCTTTAACAATAATAACAGCATTTTTAAATGCTCTACAGCCCTACTGCTCTAGTCACAATGGTCTAAGGATATAAAAAATAAAATACCTGAGGCATAAGTAGCATATTTTCTATGAAGAGTTGCTAAGAGTTCAAAAATTACTGGAGAAGATTTTAGGCCCTTCATAAAGTCTGAAAAATACAGCCCAATCCAAACCCTGTAATAAGGGCTGAAGGATAACAGTGGGAAATACAAATGCAAGCATGACACAAAATAAGAGCAAATTAAAGTTACTGAAGATATAAACAAAGAAAGAACAGATATTTTAAAGGCCAGAAGTAAACAAGGACAAGGAAATAAAAGTAACTTTGATGGGTCAGAATGTGACTTAGCATAGCACCAATTTGACACTGTAGTACATTATTATAGGATGTGATGAATTATTTCAAATACTGTTCCCTTCAGGATTAGATTTTTTTTCTCCCTTCTTGACAGAAAGCAGCATGAGGACATAATTGGAAGATGTAAAGTGGTGCAGTGTAGAAAGATCAGTGGTTAGAGCAGCCTATTTCAGTTAAGGCTGGTAATTCTAATTCTATTCTTTTCACACTTCAGGGTTTTGTGTTTTGTTTTGGCACTTTTTTTCTTAAGCCTCTTTTATGTTCATTTGTTTTCATACTTCTTAACTTACCAGCTATTTAAGCATTTTCTCTTGGGTTTCCAGAGGGATAAATGCAAGTTATTTGCAATATTTGCAAGTACTCAGGTATCCAACAGGTAATTCAGCACATTGCAAGCAGCACCTGCATGTGAATTAGCTCTTTCTCAATTTCTATTCTTCACCCTCCTCTACAACTAAATGCGGTATATAGGATACATGTTGTTAATATTTCCAACAGAATCCAAATTATACGACTCAGATCAGTGTAATAATTCCCTCATAGGCTGCACAACCTGCTTTCTTTTATAAGAAATATAGCACAGAGATAAAGGCAGTTTATACAAGCATAAGGAATTCCTTCCTTCTCACTGACATCCCATTTACTTCCATCTGCCCCAGATTCAGAGCTGGATAGTACCAAAGCTGATAAGAAATACCCAAGCTGGGCTCAGAGCTTCTTCTGAAGTTAAACACATGCAGTGTTATCTGAAATCACACTGACTTGTTAGATGAGATAATGTGAAATGGTGTAACACATCAGAGGGAGAAAGGAGAACTTTGAGATTGACTAACTGCTGGCAACGCCAAAGACAACGATCCCATCACAAAACAACATTACAGATAAAAGTGGAAGGGGCTGCTGTGCACTATACATTGGGCACCGGGTGATCTGTCTGCTCAAAAGTTCTTCTGTAAACCTTCTATGAAAGGCTGAGAAATGGCTCTTCGTTTTCTACTTTCATAAGCATTTGTTTAATAATTATTGACACAAACTGTAAAAAGCTGTAAGTTCAGATAAGGAGAGAAATATCTAATGAGGCTGTCTGCCAAGGTGACAGAGATTCCTGGCACATGAAAGAAATATTGAATACTAACTTAAAGAACTCTCTTCTGAGTGCTCCTTAATAGCCATTTTTTTACGGTAGCTCTATTCTCCAACATATTTATTTTTTAAAGTATATTTTTATTGCTAGGCTTTACTTTGGTGATAAATAAGAGAGCAGAACAGGATCAATAATGAATTAGAAAACAGCTGTCTCGCTCTACTTAAACTGGGCTGCATTATGGCCGTGCTCTTTCTCATTTTGCTTTTGGATCTACAGGGTAGTCAGTCTCAATTTAAGCAGTGGCTTAAGGACTCTGATGGTCAGGCATTTGTCCTGCTGCCCAGGTGCTCAGTTAGACACAACCTTGCATACTCTAGTGAAAGGAAACATCCATGCAGATGGGAATATCATGGTGTATCATATCTGGAAGACACAGAGTGTTCCGGATCCAACTTAATTATTTTGATAGTTTTTAAATGGGTTTATAGAGTGCTTAGCTAACAAGCATTTAATCCAGAGGTTAGAAAAGGCAGTAACCCTAGAGACTGGTGTTGTAAAGGGCTACAAAGATTTCTGAGGTAGAATGTCATCTTTAGCCCTAGGGAGTGGTCTGTAAAGGCTGAAGAGGATTTTATTAGCATCTTTAATTAAGCATTTATTTGACTCTTTTATTTGGCATTGAATCAATTTGTCATTAGTTATTTTGTTATTTAATTAGTGTGCTTAATTACTGTAAATACTATTAGGGCTAAATCCTGCAAGTTGCCGAGAATTCTCACAACTCTTAGGGATGTCACATTAATTAAAACTCACACCATTTCCCAGGTCTAGAAAAGTACAGAAAGTTGTTTTTGAGGTAGTTTTTATGACAACCATAATATTACTGTAAATTTTTTTTTTGTTCCTGGAGTGACTTGAGAGCAAAGTCACAGAGGTTGATGTACAAGGAGCCATTGTGACTACAGGAAGTTGATAGAAATTTTAATTTGATGTAATTGTTGTGTCCTTTGAAACGGAACACTCAGAAAAGGAGCACAGAATTTGGCTTTCTTGTTACAGGAGAATATCACAGAAAATTTAGTGACTTTCATTACTGACATGGGACATGCCACAGGAGGTCACGAGGTGGTGGTCTCAAGTGCAATGGGGTGCAGGCAGCATTATTTGGAGAATGCAATAACAATTGTTCCAGTCTTGTACTAGATTGAAATATCAAGGGAATAAACACCCTGTCCAAAAATAAAACAAAATTTAATGGTAGAGCAACAGCAACCCTGTTTTTTTTCTTTTTTGTGTTTACATCTACAAAAGAAATTGATGACTGGGAAGGATCTCAGTGAGAAAGAGGGTAGGCAGTGTTTTGGAAAGAAGAGGAAATAGCACCATGAGAGGAAATGGCATCAAATAACTGAGTAATTAACTCATCACAAAAGAAAAATAGGTTTTGGGGTTATTAACATAATCAACGATCTGGGAAAAAATTATTTATAGAAAACTGCCTATATTATTTCCTGAAAGGCAAAATATTTCACTATATTTCCAAAAGAGGGAGGCTTAACTTCTGTTTTGACATGATTTTTAATTTTAATTAAAAACTAAAACGCAAGTGAAACGAAACATTTAACTTTCATTCCCATAATATTTAATGCAAGATTATGTCCTTGTTTTATTTTCTGGCTAAGTGAGGGAAAGACTAGAGAAAATGTTGTTTCAGAGTAATCCAAACCAAAAATTTTTCACAGGTTTTCTTTTGAGTTACTGACCCAAGCAGTATCCATTCCACACAGCTTTCCCCCATCCCTCCTCTGCTAGGGCTCTTGGCAAAGTGCAGGAAGTAAGAGGAGAGATGATGCACAGACAGGATCGAGATGTTGAGAGGTCAAAGCTGGAATTTGAGTCCTGGCATAGCTGAAGGGAGGGGAGATGGCAGGGAGCATGAGGCAAAGCCAAATAAAGTCAGTGGGAGATTCTTCATTGACTTCAGCAGGTGTTGAATCCAAACCAAACCGACAGAGAAGTGTGAAAAATGAACAATGGGGCATGAGGAAGGAAAGGACAGAGAGTGATGTGAAGTGGGGGAAAATACCATCTGCTCTACTTGCTGCAGCCCTAGGAAAGCAGGTATCTTCTTTTTGGCTGTCAGCACAAGCTCAACATGCCCCTCTAACTTTGTAAAGTGTAACACTGAGCACATAGGGGAGATGTAGGATTTTGCAGTGGATGCTACCAGCATACTTGCTGGGGAAGTTGTTCATATATAATACAATACCATTTCTCCATGCATCTACTATAAAAAATGTAATCTAAAAGCTTTCACCGAGTTAAACAGATGAAGCAGATGGACAGGGAAATTAAAAGAAATTGGCAAGGTAGAAAAGATAAATGGTCAACTGAGATTTGAAATGAAGAAGAGAGTCAATGAGGCAGAGAGCCACAGTGAAGCTATTCCAGATGGTAGACGCTGCAGAGAAAGCAGCTCTCAAAACACTTGAGAAATTCGGACCTAGAGAGAGGTCCAGTGGCAAGGAGGGCGTAGAGACTCAGAATCCACCTAAACCTGCAATGATGTTTGGGCAAGAAAAGAGGTCACAGCCCAAGAGGAGGACTTCAGTGACTCAGCAGAGGCCGAGCTGCTTCTCCCAGACTTTAAAATCTCAGCCTGTACATTACACTGGTCACTCTTTGCCTACTGTTAAGCTGCTTGCTACAGCACCTTTTCCTCGTGAATCAATGGACAGTATGTACCTATATGGGAGAATCAGAAAAGGTCAGAAACAGCTGTCCAAATACAAACAACTCTAAAAAATGGGAATGTTTAAAATCCAGACTCTCATCCAGAAGCAGCTGCGCAAGCTCTCCTTGCCTGGATCTGAATTCCTTTTCTTGAGAGTGACTTTTTTCTTCTGGCCAAACAGCACAATTTGTTGGACTTGCTGTTTCTTGTGTTCGTGTGTTATCTAAGACTGCTACAAAGAGAAAATTATACCTAGGGATAACAATTGCTAACTTACAAAAGATTTACTGAATGTGTATTGGCTTTAACAACTGTGGATTAGTTGTCTAAGAGCAGTCCACAGAACCCATTGGTGTGAGTATTTCAAGATGCTATCCCTGCTCCCTCCTGAGCAAAGGTGCCTGCTAACAGCTTTTGAGCACCTCAAAGCAGGAATTGTCTCCTTAAAACTTCTTCAGTGACCTGTTATATTTTACAATAAATTGCAGCACTCTGCTCCAAACGCTCTTCTTTTCATTACCTATACTGAAGTAATGTTGCAGAAATGAGAGACTGAGGTCTGCTTCTAATTTTTAGTACTATTTTTTTGAGCAATCTTAATAAGGTGAGGGGTTATATTGTTAAAGTCTGTTGCATCAACTGTACAATTTTACAGCTCCATTTTGTGGTAAGATCCACATAATTGAACCTTCAACATCAATTTACTTGATTATAAGTCTGTGCCACTGAGCAAATGGCCATCAAAAGCCTCTCCTCCTACTTCTGATTTTCTGAACTTCAAAATGGAATATTAAGTGCCATTTAGCCACTGACAGTTGCAATACCCCATTTATCAGCCTATTAGGTACAGCAAGTAACACTAATGAGGGTGAATGTAAAATAACAAAAGACCAGCACCCATGTTGCTTTTCCCCTGCTGAAAGGGATAATTCAGTAATTACTGAGCATGCCTCATTTAGTACCCTGGCCAGAGGATAGTAAATGGGTTATTCTCAAGATTTCAGGTGGCTAAATTAAACAGCTGCTATTATATTTTTTACTTAATTGTTTCTTTTTGCATATTCCAAAAGCCAAATTTCACTGAAGAAGATTTTTTTTCATGAACTTCACATAGGAATCTCAGGATTTCTCATACATGCTAAAGTCAGAACAACATATATAAGATACAACCTGTCATTCTCCACATTTTAAGGTGCTGTGAAACCTGTTGTTTCCACTCAGTTTGACGAATTACTACTTTTTTGAAGTGAACAGTGCAATCCATACCAAAATATAACTCCGAATGAGGGATCTTCCTTTTATGATTGCTTCCAAAGCAGGAAACCACAATAAATACTATGCGCAGCATAATATTTTGAAGTTAACAAGCAGACTGTCAGTTAACGTAAATAATTCTGCTTATTTGAGTAGAAGGCCTTTGCTAATTGATACCATAAATATATCTAAACATTTACATATTTATGTATAATCTGGCCTAATGGAAAACTAAGTATACTGAAGAGATGGTGCTGAAATACCTTTACATTTGCTATCCTACCAAAAAGCTTTATATCCCACAACTCCTGTTACCTACTGTCCCTGCCTCAGTTCATATCACAGGATGGCCTCAGCGCAAACTGGATTTATTCTGCCTCAAACTAAACTATAATAACCACCCCAGAGCTTCACATGATATGCTCCAGTCTCTAAAGGGCACTGTGGGTCTGGGGCCGGAAGCAGTGCAAGGTAAAGCCCTTGAAATATGTACACTGTGCACCTTTCTGCTATACAAGTCTGCTCATACCGGCTGCAGTATTTGCTAAAACAGATATGATTTGTGGGAAATAAACCCAAATGCCAAATAACAAACAAAGTGATGGCAGTACAGCAACAGAAAGCCAGGACAGCAAGGGGATGTACCATTTTCTGGAAAAATCTGACTGCAACAAATATGAAGGTTATACAACTAAGTGAAAATTTGGGCTTGGGCTAAAGAAAATAAATAAGTATATTTAAGGAATAAAGGGATTTGCTAGTGTAATCAGTTTTATCACAGAATATGTTGATCACCAGCCTTTGATGCTGCATAATAGGGTACCAGAGCCTGAAGTTTTGAACTACAGCATAACTCTCATCTCCAGTTCCCCAGATTAATTATACAGATTTCTACAATATCAATTTCCTGCAGAGAGAGTTTACAGATGCAAATCAAGAAGGTAATATTTATTTACAAAAACAATTAAGTTACCTCTTTTTGGCTAAAAATCAATTACAATAAAAAAAAGGCCTGACTGAGTCTCATCCAGCCAGTACTATAGCCAATAAGAAAACTCAGCTGAGCTGTGGATAAGGCCTGAATTTTAAATTTTTGACCTCAATATTGTTGGATTTATTTGAGCAAAGGAAATACATGTGAGACTAATTTAATTCCCTTCTGTACAAGCACACAGACGATACAGCAATGTTTTTGTAAGATTTAACAATATTATACAAAATTATACTTTTTCACTTTTTTGTTTGTAGTTCCGCTGTAAAAAATGAAAGCAAATATATGACATTTTTTCTTTTCTCTTTGAAATCTTTTTTTTCAGAGTAAGCACACAGAATATCATGCATGTCCCATTTTAAAAAATAAAAGGTAATTGAAGGACTATCAAGGCAACAAAGCAAAACTGTGGCTGTAATATACAACAGTGTTCTGCTAATAAACTTTTAACGAGTACAGATATTAATTACAGAGAAGACCAGTCAGAGACAAGTAAAAAGGAAAAAATTCTCAAGAACTCCAAAAAAAAGAGTCCATCACTGGTATTTTGGTTGTCCATCACAAAAACTTGCCTTTATAAGCAGTAAAGCCACAGGGACAATATTTATAGTAAAGAACATTTTCAACAAATGATTGCTATGAGAGAACAATAAGAAAAACAAACCTCAACACTACACTGAAGTTGATATAAGAAAAATAATGTTAGACAGACTGAAAGACATCAGTAACCCATAGGTAGCTAATCTAAAGGGATTTTTGAATCTTTGCTTTGGAATCACACAGCCCCCCACAACAAACATTAAATTCTTCTGAGCTTGGCTCTTTCTCATCCTAATTATGTAATTTTTCAATGCTTTCTGAGTTATGAAGAGTGCATAATTTCACTTAAGTCCCCCATAGGAAATTCCTGACTTGCTCCTTACTGACTTAAGGCAGTATTGGGATGTCATCTGGAGATGTTTACAAAATACAAGGACCCTTGTTTCCCTAATTCCTGACTTTACTCCTTCTACCCTTACCTCCTCTTTCTAGAAAATGCCGAGAACTCCTGAAAATTCTAATTTACCCTAAAAACAATGATGTTCCAACAAAATACTGAATGAGATACTGACATGGGCATTGTCCATGGTGTTCATTGTCCCCAGGAACTGTGTTCTTCAGGAGTCTGCTTGGCTGTGAGGGGTGGATGACACAGCTGTTGTGCAAGCACTCACGCCTGGGATGCTAGCGTTAGAGGATAGTAGGGAAAGAAGGGAGCTCCTTGAAATGAATGCTTTTCTTTCCCTAGCTCTTCCATTTCATCATCTGAACATCATCATTCTTCTCTTCCTTTTTTTGAAGGCCAAGAGAAAAGATAAAATAATTTTTAGAGAGATCACACAAGTTAAAGATGTGTATGTACAAGTAGGTTGTAATGTAGCAAATTAACCTTCTACAAAATAAAAATACTTGTGTGAATTGGGGGCTCAGAGAGCAACTCCATACTTTTCCTCCCAGGTTGGAGAGAAGTCCACATTTATGGTAAGAGTCAATTTGCCCTAAGTAACACAGGATGTCTAAAGATGCAGATATTTGCAGAATTGTGTTTGGGCTATTTGACCTTGAGGAGTCATAATCCAGTTAGAAAGAAAATTCAGTATCCTTTTCCCTGAGTCACCATGTTTGCAAACATATTCAGAGACTTTCATTTATTCTTCATGATGGAGGTGTTGCACAGCTACATACAATATGTCAACATGTATACAATGTAACTATTGTGTATTTACCTCACATACACACTTTTTGTTTTCCCAATATTTTCCAGAAGAAATTCTGGACAAGAGTCTCTCACTTCTATCTTGCAGGTACATATTTTAGGTACTGCAGGCACATTCTTGGCTCCAAGGCATAGAATCTAACTAAGCAGAAGACTGCTTCTCATAAGGAATAGTAAAGGAAGGGCACATTAAGCAGAGGTTTGTACATGGAAGTTTCATTTTTAGAAAGAAAAGCTTATAAGATTTATGAAATGTTTTGTCTTCAGTTGGAAAAGGGGTTGAAAATTTCCTCTAGATTAAATCCTTATGTGCTTAAATTTAATGATTGCCATTTACAGAAATTCAAAGACCATGGCAATTATTCATTCCATATTTTTGCAGGAGGAGCTATTGCAGTTGATGCTACAGTTCAGCTTAATGTAAATCACATTCTTCCCCCAGTTCATTGCTTGCTTCTTTATAGCAAGTTACTACCATGTTGCATCACAGTCAAGCTTTTACATTGTTTCTTAACTCTCTGTGGAACAAAGATTTCAGTCCAGATATTAAGAAGGTCAAGTGACTACAGAGTTAATTTTCACCTCTTTTTCTACAGGAAATTAGACATTTATTTTCTTCACTGCTAATTCAAAAATAGATATTTAAGAAATGTGGCAGTTCACACTTAAACAGCAGTAAGCTGAGTAGATGTTGACGTTTTAATTAGACTACTTTTAGTGGAAGAAGTTCCAAAAACAAACTGAAAGGAAAAAAAATTCTACTTTTAATTAAATAACCCAAACAAATAAAGCCATATTTCTAATTTGAGGACTGTCATTAGTTTGTTTATTTGAGGCCTTTATCCCCAGTTCTGAAAAAAGGCCAATATAGTTTATTAAATTTGATGTTGTCATACAATTATAAAAAGGTTCTCGTAACATTTAATGAAAATAACTACACAAATACTAATTTATTTGCTCTTCCAGAGCAACTCCCAAGTCCCAGTTTCAAAACACTTAGCAAATATTACACTATAAACCTCACACCAATACTGTTATCACACTGCATCCTATTAGCTCCTGCAACTGCCAGCAAAAGTGCCTGAGGCAGAGAGATGCAACAACTTAGTGGGGACAGGGCTCACCAGTACTTCTAAAGACTAAGCAGTATCGAATCTTCACTTGAAAAAGTGCACAAAAGTGCACAAAGTCCACAAAATAAGTGGACTAAATTTATTTGGTCTCAGATGTCATAAACAGTATTCACAGTAAGGAGTCCATCAAGATCTTAGCTGTGAGAGTTCGAGAAGGGGGAGCCTTGCACATCGATGCATGCATACATCTCATTCCAGTTCATTCCCAACATCACGCCTCATTCTAGGAATTCAAATCCTGTTCCTCTTCCAGCAGCAGGTATAACAACTGAAATGAATGAGATCATTCATCCACATCAGAAAGAGAGCAGAATTTGCCTCGCAATAATGAAAGGAATTCTTTTCTTCCAGCCTATCACCACATGCTTCACTTGCAGCAAAGGGACAATTTAACGGTACCAGTTCTACCCACATTCACCGGCAGAAACTCACTCATCTCAGGGGGACTTTGACTTGAAGGACTGACCTCTATTATCTGAAATGTCAAACTGTCATAAATTTGCCTGCTTGATTCCCTCCCTCCATAGCTGTGGCAGCTCCTGACCCAGGAGAGCTCTCCGGCATTTCCACATCATTTCTACAAAACACAATTCTGAAAAAAGATCAGTGAGAGATGGGGATAAATGTGTGGAAATGCACACAGTCTGTAGAGTCCAGAAGGAGACTTATTTTCAGATTAAAAAAATGAAAATAACATTTCATATTTTGCCTTTTAGCAGTTGAAAAAAAAAAACCTCCATTTTTTTCCCTGGTCTATGCTTCTTGGGGATAAAACATTGGATTTCAGCCAAAATACAAAGGAAGTATCTTTATCTTTCTCCCGCTCATACCCAGGCGTGTGGGCACATGCTTATGTGCTGTTTGAGAAGAGGTAGAGGCAGCAGAAGAGCCTGGAAATGTTTTAGCCAAACATATCTTAGTATTTTTTTAAATACCACACACCCGGTTATCACCAGTTAAGTGACTTAAACAGCTAATGAACTTTTATGCCGCTCTCTATGAAAATGACACCCTAAACTGTAAAAACTGCAGTGTAACTTCAAATTCTTCAACCAAAAAAGAGAGAAGGTTTTGACAAACATTTACAAGAATGCAACTGAACATGAGGAAGCTGATAGAGTACAAGTAAATGTTTTCCTAAGTAAATCCGGGAACACATACGTGTTACCATAAGGGACACCAACCCAGCTTACTCCCTGCCCTATGCCATGACCTTATCAGTATGGGTAACGTCAATACCTCTGTTTTGTAGACCCATATCTTCACAGTCTCAGAGGCCTTTTTTATGTCAAATACCCTTTCTTCCATCAGAAATGTCAAATGTTGTCCCATCCCCAGTGACTGAAAAGATCCCCTGTGCATAAGGTGCTGCAATATTGTGTTGTGATTTAGGAATGGCATTCCTCAATTTAATGTTCCTGCCAAAAAACTCCAAATCTCATGCCACCCCTGACTCCCCCACTCCCCTCCCCCTGCACAAAAGGTAAAGATGATGGGTTAAGATAAGAAAGGCTTACGGGAAACAGCAATGGAACAATAAAATAAACAGTAGCAGCTGTGGTATCAATAAAGAAGGGTGCAAGAGAGGCAAACAATTCACACGCGATTGCTCATCTTGGGACTGGCACTACCACCCTGTTATGTGACTGGAAGGGACCCCTTCCCTCCACCACCCCCAGCAATGTGAGAGATGGTACAGAATAACCTCTGTGTCCCAGCCATGCCCTTTATGGCTACTGTAAAAATTAACCCCGTCCTGGCTGGAACCAGGACATCATGAATATTTCATATTTCAGTAACAGTAACCAGTATCAGGAAATGCATGTGAAACACGCAGTGCATGTGCAGATAAAAAAGTACAGTCACTGCTTGAAAGATAGAGAGGGAAATATTCCAGAGGGTCAGCCCAAACCCAACATATTGCAAATAGGCTACACAAGCCCAGAGGCTTGACCTTGCCTTTTAGAAAAGAATAAATATCAGTCCAAATGAGTGACTCTCATAAAAAAGCACTTCTGCCACTCTACTGGCCTGGGGGTAGTCATATTAACACTGAGAAAGGGGATACTTTTGGCTAGGACATGTTTCACCACGGGTATGACTGTAGTAGTTCAAGAACACTGAATTGTATCATAACAGCACTCAGGGAAAGGAAAGAACAGAGATTTAAGTAAATCAGGCTTGCTTAGATTGATCAAGATATGAGAATGAGAAGGGATATATAAAAGCCACATAACTCTGAACCTAGGCTGAAATTATATCTCTAAAGACAAAAGTATGTTGAAACAGGCATTGTGTTTAAAAGTTTTCTCTTAAAGTCTATGAATTCTACTGTTAGATGGTGCTTTGAAATCAGATATTGGTTTCCAAGACGATTTCAAGGAGGTTGGTTATTTTTCAGATTGGTTCTCTTGAAGTATAGTCTAGGAGATGTTAAGTAAAAGGCATTTTACATAACCCACAGGCTTTGCTCCTTTTCAGTTAAAGGAAAAGAGATGAGAAGGTGAAAGAAAATTCCATTGAAAACCCATGTAGCAAAGCACTAGACAGAACCAAATCCAAAGAGGAAGGCTGGAAGAAAGGGAATGTGTTTTTTGTGATTTTATGTCCTTCTGTCCCAGCTCTAGAATGAAGATTGTGTAGGTTTCCCATGAACTGGATAGTGTCAACTTTTGCAGTTCTGCTTTTCATTTAGTAGTGTTAATTTCCTAATACATCCCTGCATTCCTGTGCTACAACATTCTCATTAACCATTCTCATAGATTTCCTAGGCAACTGGTTCACTTAGTTTTAGAGTCATATTGAACTTTTACCTCTAGTCATTACCCCTTCTTTTCCACACAGGTGTCTTTCACTGCCTGTTTTAATTTCCTTCAGAATTTAGACCTAGAGCAGATCTCATCAGATGCATACTCTTCAAGAAAACACAGATTAATTTTCCATTACATGCTTTTTGTAAGCTTTCTGTTTTCATTTAATATCTCTCTAGGATATCCTGAAGACTAGAGCCTCTTTGTTTGCCACAGACTTTACAGGCTCCAGGAAATATCAACTCTTCTCAAAGTCATGCTAAAATTAGTAGAGGTGTCTTTGTCACCTACATCATTTATGTCTCTATAATTTTTAGAGTCAAACTTCTGTAATGCTCTCATCTCCTTCTTGCTGCAAGTGATTTTGACCCAGATGGGTGGTATTGCTGACAATCTATTCCTGTATTAACACATACCAGGATCTTTACCTTTATTTTCTTTTTCCTTTATATCATGTACCCCACAGTACGTGTACTGTGAATCCATATTCCTGCTATCCTGTGACACTCAATTTCACATTTTCCACCAGCAAATCTCTTTCTTCCACCTTTTTGCCATTTGTCTTGCATCATTACAAAAACATTTCAGTTGGTTTTGAAACCCAGAGCAGAAACAGCTCTTAATTTTCCTTCACTGCTTCTATCTCATCATGACACACAAGAATGACTGCTTTTTCCCGATCATCCTTCTACTCTCCAGTATCTTTCACCCTTTGTTATGTTTTTTATTTTGCCACCTCTGCTTATTTAAGTCCGTTTACCAGCCATGCCTAGCTCACCCCCAGAAAGGTACTGGTAGCCCAGCTACTCCAGTGGAGTCCATCAGTCCAGAGAAACTCCTGTTCCATGAATGCTTCCTAATGGTCAGACATCCTCAGACTTTCCTCACAGCATTTATCCTTGAGCCATCTGTTCATCTTTGCTGTCTTGCCATGCCTTTGCCTTCCTTTTCTGAGGACTGCAAAGCTTCCACTGAATGTTATGCATATGGAAATATCCTTGCCACCTGGCAGGAAGAAAATGCGTTCCATGTTGCAGATATTGCAGCATTTTAAAATGAAACCATGTTTACAATGAAGACTATAGACTTCCTACATCCAAGTCTTCATTCCTCCAGCAGCTACTAGGACAGATAAGTGGGGACACTTTCCCAGCTGGCTTTTTGTAATCCTGTAAGACAGCAAGTCCGAGAAACAAAAATGAAGAAAGATGCTGGCAGCATCACTACCAGAGGAAGAAAGGGCACATATCCTAGAATAAGATGCAATTTTTCTATAATTATTTACAGGTAACATTGGGATTGGAAAAAGATATATTTTACAGCTACTGTGACCCTGTTGGGCAGCATAGTGCTGTTCTTTTATAGCAGATCTTATAAATGGAAATATGGAAAAAGGTAATAAATATCCTCAGGTAAATCCCAGTCAAAGTCAAGTCAGTAAATACTTCTTTTATTTAAACATGGGTGAGATTTCACATTTGTTATTTAGGTGCCTTTACAACAGTCAAGACAGAAACAGAGGGAGACAAAAAAAACCAGTGCTTGGAATACTTTCCTATCAGACTCAACAGTCCTGATTCAGGGGTCTAATAGTTTTCGCAGTTTAAGGACTTTTACCTCACTGCACTGAAACTACTTTCACATAGGAAAATGCCCCAGCATTGTGTTGGCACAGCTTATCTGATGTCAGGTAACACTGCCACATCCTGCTCAGTCAGTACAAGGCAGCATGAACTCAAGGGCTGTGTGATGATGTTAGCAGGGTGCTAAGGCTCAACAGCTTTACTATCCTCAGCTAAGCTAAGCTCAGCTCAGCACCCTGGCTGCTTGGCTTCTGCTCACCTTGGACACCAGGCAGAGTACAGTCAGTTTAGACCAGAGATTGCTGCTCTAAACCAATACAGCATCTCTTGAACTATACAATTTCACACCCTCTTTTTTGTGCTTGTATACATAAATGATACCAGCTTAGACTTCTTACACACTACTATTCTGGACATATTTAAACCTTTAAAATATTTTCCACTGTTTTTACAAGGACAAAAATTAACAATTTGTTTTCTCAAGGGGTGGCTTTTCCCACCTAGCAGCACCATGCAGGTGATGTTTCTGAAAATGGGGTGCACATAAACATAGCCTGGTAATTTTCTTACCCTTTTCCTATCCCTCTCTATTTCACTACTCAATAAACAGTAGCCATTTAACATTAAGTCTGCACTGCCCTTAAGAACCGCATAGCACAACTCAGGTGCAAGGGCCACGTTTATGATGCAGATGAAGTGCAGCTCCATCACAGCACTAAAGCAAGCTGAGCAACCTGACGACAGAGTGCCATGACTGAAAAGCTAGACAGGGGTTTAAGAGCCCAGAGGTATCCTCTGACTTAATAAATGAACTGCACTTTAATGTGCTGCATGGCCATACTTGTTTCAGTACTAGGAGCAGTGGACAATGTTTAGATCTATGGAATTATATCAGCTTCACTGAATAGATGAATGAGAACCTAAAGTTTTGTACTTGTATAAGTTCTTGAATAGTATATAGGGACAAAATATGAGCTACCCCAAACAGGAAAAAAGAAAAGATTTTGCTCTAGCTAGTATTTCAAAAGGCAAGCAGTTTTCTTTGTATTTACTTCTATCCCTGCAGCCATAATGAATTATTTAAGCAATATCTATAGAGTACAGGATTTGTGCTTTTATTTATTTGTCTATTTTATTACAGGCTACTTACAAGGGTAAGTGTGCTGAGTCAACACAGGTGTAAATCACTGCACTTTTCCTTTAATCAGTGGAACTAGGTAAATTGACACATATCACATAGCTGACTCAATATATTTAGTGCAGAACAGTTTTTTGCTGGGTTATTAATAATGGACTTACTTATTACTATTTCTCAAAAAACAGGGTTGGCAAGATGTACCTCTTCCCTCTCCCCCCCTTTTTTTTTTTCCACTCTCTCATTTCTTTTTAGTACCATTAAAAACCTGGAAACGTCCAATGCATCTAATCAATCCCTAGTTTAACTCACAGTACACTTTTGGGAAGGACTCTCCAGGTAAACTCAGCACAGTGAAATGTGCTGCAACACAGAAATCTTCAATCTACTTCTGAATGACCTGGTAGATCCACTTGGCAGAGCACTTCACTACAGAGAAGCGTCAGGTTGGTTTCTAAAAGCAGCAAAATTACATCAGTGCTGCCTTCTGCCAGGACTAACTGGGTCAGCAAAGCGCCCCTGAAGGTGGCCATGTGGTTTGAAGTCGTAGAGGTCGTTGTTTCAGAGCTAGGTCATACCTCTGCAAAGTGCTCACCCTCCCACCTTAAGGTCTAGAGCCTCAGCTGATTACTCCCTGCGTAGTTGAGCATTAAGTCTCACTCACAACTCTATTTATTTACATTAAAAGACCTCCCCACCATGTATTTTTTAATAGGATAATAAGAAGGTTGAATAAGTTAAATGCTGTCAAATGCCATGATAGAAGTGTTGTAACTTTAGAAATTAGCTCCACTAGACAAAAAATAAAAAATAAAAAAAATCTAAGTCCACACTTCCCACTGGCAAATCTGTGCTGCACAGGAAACAAACCAGGGGAAAAGGTAACAAAATTGTTTAAGTGGCTTGTTCCCAAGACCTAAGGTAATCTGTGAAAGGCATTTCTGGCTCCTATCAATACTTTCTTGGCACTAGGAGGCATAAACTGTAGACAGGAGACAGGGCATAAGTCCAAAGAGTCACTCTGTTCCAGGTAATGTTGGCATGAAAACCCCTTGAAACTGTAAGCAGCTATTACTGTTTATAGCTGCACTAAGAATAGAGAAGCCACAGACATACAAATCACAGCTGATAGTCTGGGCCCTTAAATTGTTCTGTGTTGTTTATAGAAATGTATTAAAGACTATTTGTATAAGCTACACAGTTATACAAGTGTCTTCAAATCTAAACTGCAATAATACTCTTCTGTTAAATCCTTTACTTGAATTAGTAATTGAAGGCTCTGACCCTAGATTAGTGTCATATGAAATGCATCGACTTCCAGGTATTGTCACTGAATGAGAGCAAGTTGTGTGACATTAGTTTATTAAATTGCCATAGCTGCCCTTCACTCCCTTGCTGTAACACACACAGGGGGGTCAATAGCCTGATTTTGGTCATTACACATGAAATGAATTGTAACAGTCTTGCTGATATTTCCAGGTATGCTGAGACATATTTCCTTATGAGTTTCTGGAAGTGGGAACCACAGTCATTACTGTTGTCTGATGTCCAAAATGACCACGATTATTGCATAGGTCTTGGAGAGTTTATCCTAAAATAAATCAGTCCCAGGATCCTTTGAGTTATGAACTGTAAGGTATGTAAGGTAAGGTGTGCCTGTCTGTGCACATCTTTCATAACAATGTGACACCCAAAATGATTACTGTAGGACTGCTAATGCAGGATTGTTGGCCAGTAATATCAGCAACATATTGTAAGTTTGCAGGAGGTTTTAGCTTTGAGATGATGGAGCATGAATTTGGAGGCAGTCAGAAAGAGAATCCTGCTTTCATCCAGGTTAGTAATTCTGATCTGAACTAGTCTGGCTTGGGTTTTTCCCTAATGTGAAGGTGGGATCCATTACATTGCTGCTCATCAAAGCAAACAAACAAAAACATTCCCCAAACCCTTACATCAACAAATCTGCAGATTTGAATTTAACATAGTCCATGTTTTAAGGAAAGTTCTGCCTGGTCATTTAACTATAACAAGCAAGAGAAAGTACAAGTGAAAGGGCAGAAAAGCCAAGGTGTTTATTAATTCCACACTTTCAATTTGGTGACATTTTGTAAAGTGTAGAAAAAAGCTTTAGTTCTAGTCATTCTGAGACCAGAAACAGCTTTTGGCACCTGAAGAGCAAGTTCAGGTCACATGCACTGTAAGACTCAAAGACAGAAAAGCAGAAAGACAAAAACCTTGTTCCAGTCAATATCTCTCCAAACATTTTGAACTCAAATGAGATAGCAGGGTTTAGGGCTACCTACTGATATTAAGCCTGTATCATAAAGACTCAGAGTTTACACAGAGATACATAGTTGTTTCACAGTATTGTTTTGACTGAGTAGTTGAGTGCTTCAGACTAAAATGCAAATGAATTCAAATTCAGTATTTCTGTGGTTAATGCAGCATTAGATTAAAACTAGATTTAGAATAAGATCTCAAAGGCTACAAGAAAGAGGGACTTGTATGCTGCTGCTAAAACTAATGCAGTCATAGTTTATTAATGTAGATGGTAATGCATAATAAAATGTCATTAGTTCTCGCACATAATATCAGTTTCTAATTTGAAGAATTGTGTCAATTTATCTGTAGTTTAGTTATTTAGATTTATAACTTGGCAGCACAGAACAGGAAAGTGCTGAATTCTCTGCTACCCAGGAAGTCTGAAAAATAAAATACCTGTTCCTTGTAAAGATAACCTGTGTATTTCCCAAGTCTTTTTGTTCTGGATTTATGATTCAATTCTTCAAGGGAGTCAATGAAAAGCCCTTTGGTAACATTCACAGCATGCCTCATCCCAGATCTTTTCTCTCTCTATTAAGGCTTTTATCTGTAAAAGGGCATTTTATTTCAGTGCCACTCTTAGAGCTGACTGTTGCTTTGGTGCTCAAAGGCATCTTCATGAAAAATTTGTCAGGCTTTCTATCAGCTGTGAAGGTCACCAAGATGATGTTTAGCATCTCAGGCCATGCCTTTCTATCAGGCAACTAAGGATGTATTAACATCAGCCAAGATAGTACTTGTAATAGCCAAGGGTCATTTTTAAAAAAAATACCCACTGGCACTTCATTTATTCTGCTCCCTACCAGAATCCAGGGACACTCTGAAGTTCTTTGCTGAAATAGCACAAGAATTGTATCCTTTAAACAAAAAACCCTCAGTCATTCCCCATAGGAAGCACTGCTGATCTCAGCTGCAAGGCTTCCTCAGCCTGCTCAGCAGGGAAGCATGAAGATGTCAGGTAAACATAATCATGCTATTTGTGGAAAGTGTGAGATGAGAAAAAGGGAGGGTAATGAAGCATAGACAGAGCAATTCCGTTTCCCAGCCTATTTAGGTAGATTGTCTTTCTCTAATTGTTTTTCTCCCTGGAGGTACAAACACAGCAAATTTCAATACCATAAAGTTAAGCTTTATTATTGCAGCTTTCATTTCTTTCACAAAGAAATATGTACTGTATTATTGCAGTGTCTAGCAGCATACTATAGTTAAGGATGTCAGCAGTTGTGCTACAAACCACTATTTTTCCATGAGAAGTTAAAACTAGTGTTAGGCTAAAATGATGCATATAAGGTGGGTATCTAGTTTCATATCAGTTCATAGAAAAGAAAAAAAATCCTAGGCACATTATCTGGTAATTGCAGATAATAACAATCTTTCAAAAAACCCCAAACAAACAATTCCCCACAAAAAGTAAAAAATACCCTGACACAATATCATCTCTGTTACAAAATGTAGTTAGATACAAGTTAAATGTATAATTTTGCAAATGTTTAAATAATGCCCCCTGTAACTTCAGTCATTATCTTCAGGATGAAAGGAATTTCATCTCAGAGTAGCAAAAGAACTAAATTTTAATGGGTTTGTGTAGCAGAAGCCAATCCAACAAAGCACATATTTATCTCATTAACACTTAAATACATGAACAGTTCATTTGAAACCATCAGGACAAGATTGTTTCTCACCTTGTAGGGCAAGTTCAGAAGAAAACAAAATGAAGACATACTTTGAAATTCATGCAGACACTCAACACAGTATTTCTGTGCTCAGTTTTATAGTGAAAATTAGCAACTTTAGGAACTAAAGAGCCTGTAGAAGTGATTAGACAACAAATATCAAAGAAAGATTATTCTAAAAAGTAAGTGCAGTAGGCATGTGTTTACATTTAGACACTGGCATGAGCTAAGAGCCAAAGATACAGTTACACAAATGCAAGACACCAGTAATTAACTTCAGAGTAACGAAGCAAGTGAACCCCAAAGACATGCAGTGACTGACAGGAGGGCAAATTTATGATGATTAGGAAAACCTAACTCTTATACTGTCTACTTCTGACTGGATCTTAAGAGAGCTTTCCAAGCCATTTGATAGCATTACCCAGATTTCACAGAGAGGGAAAGCAACACATATATAGATTGAGAGGTTTAGCCAACGTCACCTCTTGGCCTATGACAAGAGTAAGGAGCAGAGTTGCAGCTCCTGTGATGGTTTTTCCTGCAGCAGAGGAGCAGTGCAGTTCAGATGCCAACCACCCACAGCAGGAGTGGCTGCCTGAGCCACTGCGTGGGGGAGACAACCTGAGCTGCCCTGCCAGCCTCAGCTGCCTCCTGTGAACCCTCATCTCCCCCCATCACCTGTATTTCCTAAGAAACAGTGCAGAAACCTGCCCTGGGGTGGTGACCACGGCAGAGGGGAAGCAGAACAACTCGCTGTCCCTCAGCCAAAGTTGGCCTCAGCTGTGCACTCCCCTCACATGTGCCCAGACTGTCACAGCCCAGTGGAACCAGCACTCGGTGGTCACCTGAGTTAGAGGCAGGGCCAGCACACCTGCCTGCAGAGTGGAGGGGAGCCAGGAAAACGTGGTGGGAAGGGCACAGTGGGAAGGACATTTGACACATGAGTTTCTAGGGTGACAAATGTGAAAAAAAACATGAAATATCAAAGCACGGGTCTAGAGGTAACAAAATGAAAACTGAAGGACAAACAATACCCTGAGTTGCTGAAGACATGAGCACAGGCTGTGCTGGCATGCAGAGGGGGTGTGATGGCACACAGTTTCATAGGATCTGGAGACGTGTACAAGGAAACAACAGTAGGGAGCCTGGAGGGCCAGACTAAATGCTAATAGATACCATTATTTAGAGGACTATGCTAGAGGATGTAGAAACCTGGGCTCTTGCTTGTGCAGCATATGGAGTCCCCTGAGTGAGCTGACCCCTAGATCTCATGGAAAGAGAGAAACAAAACTGTTTCATTAGCAGCAGGTCTGTAATGGTCTACATATTTGAATTGCATAATGATAGATCAGAGAATAATTTTGCCTATTCTATACAAAGCCATTAGCTTAGGAGAGAAAAGCACTATTTACTTTCTAAAATATACTCCAGCAGAAAGGTTCGAGAAAGAGAAATAAAGTCTACAGTAGAAATACACAGAAAGGAGAGCAGATCAAAAGAAATGATATCACTTTCTCAGAGACCCTGTCACAAGGATTGCACTGTTGCTCAATTCTGAGATCCCCACTACAGCA
The DNA here is from genome assembly GCA_037013685.1 of Acridotheres tristis. NCBI lineage: Eukaryota > Metazoa > Chordata > Aves > Passeriformes > Sturnidae > Acridotheres > Acridotheres tristis. The sequence goes on along the minus strand of CM072888.1, from coordinate 20,876,435 downwards.
AAGTGCCAAAGACTAAACAGGTTAATGAAGACAGCCTGGCATCCTACCCCACTGGTTGAGGGCATGATGCACTGCCTTAGCTAATAACATTTTGCCATTGCTGTATTTCTCTCACAAATTCACGACCTTTCAGCTCTTCTAGGTGTAAAGCACCTGAAAGCATAAGTACAATCCACAAAAAGATTGTAAAAATAAAAAAAACAAATCCAAGCATCCTTTTTTTTTTTTTTTGGACCAGGTTTTCTCATTAATTATCCTGTGACCTGTCAACTACAGCAAGATAGTTTTTCCATAGAGTAGTTGCATTCAACAAAAGTGTTTTCAGGCTGCCAACAACAGAGTCAAGATTTCTGCTGGTCCCGATTTTTTATTTTAGCTTTTACCTTTCACATTCCCTTTCTCTTCCAGAATCTCATTTGCAATCATGAACAAGTAATTTAGAACTCACTTAGAAGAACTCACATTGGCAAAAATGCCAGGTTGAAAAGAAACCAAACCATTCAAACTGGAGGTTGGTGGACTAAAAGTCTACAGGATGATCTGCTGTAAATAGTATCATCCAAAACCACAAAATGATAAAGTTCTATGATTAATGTTTTGGGTTTTTTTAAACAAGAAACATTGGATCCTTGCAGTAATGATAGCTATTTCAGTCAATATGCACATATATGTGTGTGTTAATATATATATATATACACATCCTATTAGATATCTGAGAAGAAAAGAATTGAGTTAAAGAGCTCCAAGCCTCTTCACCCCTCCTAGCTATCCAGAAAAAGTAAAGAGCAGTTCAGCAGATACAAGCACATATAGGAGGTTAAAAAATTTCTGACAGGACACAGTATGTGATTTACTCATAATGCACAGATGCAACACTCAGTTTATACAGTTCATTGTCAAAACTCATTGGAATATTTCGATGACTTCATTTTGTCCCCTGCAAGACAGTGCAAAGCATTTTGTATGACACCTAGAGCACTTCTGTAGTTGCTGTAAACCAACACTATTCTTTAAAGCAACAGAGCCACACCTGTATAGAGTAACTGAAAACCTCCCATCATTTATGCTTTCCATAAAAACACGGCAAGAATTACTTCACAGATAAGAATTGCTTGATCATTTTATAGGAAACCTTACCAGGATACAAATTTTTGAAACTGAATATTCACAGAACTTAATTAGAATATTAAATTGTTGCCTCAATCTTTTATTAGTTCTATAAATTTGGGGGAAAAATATAAGAATCAAATCAATTAATTTTAAATAGTTAGGAGAAAACTTGAACAAAATGTGTTCCCCAGTGATGTCATGAGGTATATATACACTAAAGAATTAATGAGAATGTCATGAGTTAAAGGCAGTATTTTGAGACAATCATACTGGTGTGTACACTAACATGCATTTCAAAAAAAAGGAATATACCTAGCTGACAAGACCAAAAAAAACAGATTAAAGTGGCACTTTGCTTTGACTCCACTGAATCCTAAATCCATCTCAATATAATGGCAAGCAATGAATAGTTTATGAAAATAACATGCGAGCACACAGAAGTGAGATTCTCTTCTCTACCTGGCAGAGTGCTTTTGTAATTAAGAAGAATAATTGCAACTTTTCTCTTAAGTGCACAGTCATTTGCAAATGTTAAAATGTAACTCCTGTCAAGTTGCACAGCGCCCATCACATGCATTCTTTTGGCAGTGAGGCATTTAGACTCATGATTAACAACGTACAGTTCACTACACTTGAATCCAGCAGCAGTAAGTATTGATTTTGAACTGATGTGATTTCTTGCTGCATTAAAGGAAACCCCCAAACTATGGCTTTTGTAGCATATGCTTTATTGCTATGTTTGCTAGTTAGCATTCATTTTCCATTCCTATTGACATATACTTCCCCTCACACCGGCTGGAAATTTTAAATGTATATATGTCTTCTCCTACATTTTAGTGATTGTTTCACTTCAAGTTACAGTACTGCTTGTGCTGAGAAGTCAGTTTTATATCATAGTGGAAACAACTTTCCTAAACAAAAATTTAAACTAGAAGCAGGTAGAAACTCCACAGGGATCCTATTTCTTGTGGAGCTGTTTTCAATCTATTCCTACTATTTAATTATTGAAGGGGAGGGCTTGCATTTGCACAGATTTTGCCTACCACCAGCTTTGTTCCTCTGATAAGACAATAGAAAGTTCCCTTCCAACTTCTATACTTGCTGTTATTAGAAAACACAGACTTCATAAAAAGCCAAGGGTAAGATAGCTCCATTTATAAACCTAGAGATGTCAGGAAGGGTCATCTTCAATAATTCAGGACTTTTTGTCCTAAATCCATATACTTAAAAAATGCTGATTTATCATATTTTCAGGATTTTAAACAAACAACAACAAAAAAAAAGCACAATTTTTTCTCTACCCCTTAATAGATGAAAACAGTATTTCCTACCTACTTAATATTCACTGAACTTCTTGGAAGAAAAGTATAGCTTCACATAGGGTGCAATATAGAGAATTCCAGACATTAATTGAAACATTGCAAAGCTGAAAATCAGAAAATATTGAGAAAACTCAGAAACAAACTCAGCTAATCTGACCTCTTATGAAGTACTAATTACTGTGTAGTCTTACTCTTATTGCTGAGGTGCTTACACGATTACTGCTCCAGGAAATTACTGAAGAAGGTCTTGATGGAAAATAAAGAATTAATGTATTAAATGCTTTTAAAAATACATCATTGATTAATAGATACAACAGTAATGCTATAAAAGCTGTATGCTATATCTGAATACCAGTACACAAAGGCTGAGATGTAGCCTACGACTTATATTTCATTTCAAATACGAACAATAAACTTTTTAAAAATTAATGTAATGAAACTGGGTTTATAGTAATTTATCCTGGAGAGAGGTTCATATTACCATGAACACAGTAAGTAGTGCAAAGGGGAAAAAAACCAGCTTTTTTTCCTCAAGAGTGGTTCAGAAATGGCACATTCTGTCAGCACCATCATTCACTGTATCACAGGCCTGTTACCTCATATTTATTCCTACAACTTGGAATTGCTGTTTTGCTTCTTGTACTGTGCAATCCTGTCTAGCTGATGCCCATTAGGAAAAGTCAATCTGTGGACACTGAGAATTTGTTAGAAAGCTATCAATATTGACAACAGTGTTCAATGAAATAAAGCATGTTTAGCTACTAAAATGAATGAAGCAATTTTTGTTTTGCCTTAAACAACAGCTTGTTTTCATATATGATGTAGCATGAAATGGAAACACGTATTGTGACTGAAGTTTAGCCCACTAAGTATTTGCAGAAATCATAAACGAACATAAATCAGGTTGGAACAGCTTAGAAATTCTAAGTATAGAAGAGAAACATTTCCAGAAGAGATAAAGTTGTTATATTTATAGCACTGGACAGTGGTGTGTGAGCTTTCTATTGACTCAGTAGGGTTTAAGATGTCAAAACGAGTGGTGATTTTACTGAAGAACAAAATATTGTGAAAGACATGAGACACTTCAGCATCCATCTCTGGGTACTTTAGCTGCACATCTAAAATCACAAACTAAGATTTTGAAATTTGAAGCCAAATTATTTAAATTTACACCACCTGTCCTAGAAGCAGGGCACTTTTCCTCGTGCCAGCATTAATCAAATTGTAGTTCATAATTAACTACATTTTCATATCCTTATTCTCTCAGTTAACAGCAGTAGCTTTCAAAGTATTTTAAAAAGTGACAAGCAGAGTAAGTGATTCTACCTGACATAGTTAAGAGAATGACTAGGCATATTTCTGAGTTGCCAGGTGAGATACTGTTTCCTTGTAAAGGGTCCAACTTTTTCCTTTTATCTATTTTCAAAAGTACATGCAGTTAGCTGATTATATGAAAATGCCTTTCAAATAGTGCTGAGTGAGTAAAATCTCCTCTATAAAATTACTTTATTAATAATTTTCCATTAGTTATAAGCTTTAAACTCTCAGGTCAATTTTTATTTATTCATATCCAGTAAACCTTTGTGAAAATGTTCCCAGTGACTTTTAGACAAAAAAAACCCACATGGACCAAAAATCAGCCTCAAAAAAATGGTACAACTTGAAATTTTACATGAAGCTTAGACCATTTTTCCATCACAGTTTTAGGGCTGCTCTACAATTGCCCATCAGATATTGAAAGGCAATGAAACCGCTACAGTGCAGATGACTATAGACAGAGTATAGGGGGGGGTCTTACACTAAGGTCAATGCCAAAGTAAAGCAATAGTGTTAGCAGTGGTTCTTATTTCATGTGGACTGTATTTCAAATAGAGAGTGGTAATAGATATCTGAAACACAGATAAAATCAGCAATATACTCCCTTTGATTTTTCTTTTTTTCCTCCTATGGTGTGCTGCACATGAATGGCATTTCATAACACAACCAAAGAAAACAATATAATTATTTTGTGGTTAAAAAAACAACAAAAAACAAACCAACCCAAAACCCATGAAATTCAATAACTTTAAGGTTAGGCTTAACCAAGGTATGAAAAACCCCATTTCATTAATAACATAGGTAGAACAGTTCAGTAATAACTAAGCTCTGTATTGTGGTGCTACCTGAACCTGAAAGTCACAGTGAACTAGGATCTCAACAGATCCAAGTCCTTTCAGACTAAAGACCCTTGCAAAAATATTGGTAAAAAGTGTTTGTGTGGTAAATGTGTCAAGTTTGGTTGTTCTGTTAATTGACCAAGCAGAATATTTTCCCCTGAGAATGGCACACTGAGAACATTTTTTTTTTAATCGAGGATTCTCATGCCAGCTCATTTATAAAGTCTTAGTTTTGAGTATAGTTTTATGTATTTTTGCTGATCCATAGCAGCAACTGCTGCACAGCAATACAACAATCCACAGACTGAACTATCCTGACCATCTCAATTGATTGACTTGCAGAGCTGCATTTGCAAGCCTGTAGTCCTCAATGTCAAACATAATAATCTGATAGAAGCAGGTTTTTTTCTTACTGGCACAGTTTATTGGACATTCTTATGTAAAGGTAACAAGCAGTTCTGAAGTTACATTCATATCTAGCAAATCTAGAGTTTGGACTGTAGATTTCAAAAGAACATGACTTTTTCTGCAACTGCAAGAGTACTTACAGCATAATGAATACGTTTGAGGTTGGTCTCCTTCCCCTTTCAGTGTATGTCCTTGCTACCACTCTCTTCTCTAAGCATGAGGATTCATGACCATACCAGCATCTCAGTTAACAGCACTCGTACTGTTTCAAGTACCACACTTCCTTTTTCCTTTCTCTTTGCAACTGAATAGATGGAAGGTGAATATCCATTTATGCTTTAAAGGGATTCAAAACTACAAAGGAATCTTCCAGTCTCCAAAGAAAGAGCTGAGAGTCAGTAATGGTGGACCATATGCCTCATAAGTGCTGTTAGTGTTTTCTAGTGGAAAGTGTGGTAAAACTTTTTATTGTTCAATTTGTTGTATATATAAAATTGTTACCTTTATAGATGCTGTGAATAAGCCTAGTACTGTATTGCAACACAGTCAGCTATCAAGCTATCAGCCTTTTGATTTATGTTCCTTGCACCTTTGTTTCAAACTCTTCAAAAAAATGAGACCTTTCTGTGTTGTAGTAAGAAGGAATAGCTCAAAGTCAACCAAAGAGAACTGAAGTCCATGACTTCTATTTTCACTGAGCACAAAAGACTTCATCCACTTTTTGGAGTGAAACTATGATTTAGCTTAGCTGAAAGTGATACAAATTACTGTTTTTCCATAGTTTCACTTTTGTATTTACTTGATTGTCTTGTAAAGCACTTTGGTACTCCATGGGTAGGAAAATATATCATACAGGAGGGAAATTAAATTGTCTGTTCTGTTGAAGATGAAACATTCGCTTAAATGTTTAGCCTACTACAGACTTAAAGCTGTGTAGAGATAAGGGAGTGTTTTATAATTACTGAGCTTGAATTCCACTGTCAGTTTTATATGTTTAATAATATATCAAAATGTTTAGATCCATGGGGTGCCATATAAAGACAGAGAAATAAAACACAGACCTCATTAAGTAGTGTTTTGTTCATTATAGGATCTTACTACTACCAAACACTGAAACATGTCTGAGAAGTTCAAATGGCACTTTGTCAGAGAAATCAGTATCTGAAAATGTGTCCATCCTGCCTCAAGCTCTGTTTTTGAAAATCCTTATCTGCCTCTATTGTTGGAGATTCAGAAGTTCAGAATAAGTAATGTAATTTTAGTTGCCTACAGAATTTGAGGAAAACTATTAAAAATGTACTCGAGCATCATCTTTTTTTTTCTTTCCATTAGTCGTGACACTTCTTTTTAAGTCAGTGGCTCTTGAAAATGACCTTTTTTTCTGTCAGCATCAGGAAAATAATGTACTTTGTTTACCTTAATGGACAGTAGTAGGAATACAAATTAGAACTTCAGCAACCTCCTTGGTAGTTATTGCCATCTACTAATTTAGGGGCACGAACTTTCTTCAGATTTGCACAGTCATAATTTAATTCCCAGTCTTTCTTTGTTTTTGCCCTGTATCACCAAAGAGATGGAGAATGCACCTGCCTAAGGAAGGCTCATGGCCTGCTTTCTCTGCTCTGATGACAGACCAACAGGTAAGTGAATTAACTACAGGAATTGAACTATATGAGTTATGAATTCAAGAGCAGAAGGACCCTATCTCTCTGAATTTAAGTTTATAGGATGACTCAAAAGATTCACTCTTCTTAACACTCCTGGAACATGCAGACTACAAGGCAAAGAGAGGCAAAGAGAAAAGACACAAATGGAGAATGCATTATAAGAAAATGACAAGTTAATTCCTTTCTATTAAAAAAACCAGCTACTAGCTAAATAGCTAATGCATTCATAAAAACTGGTGTTTTCCAGCTGGGCAATATGGTTCATATGTTTTCCATGGGCTTTGCTCATCACCAAGAGTCCCTACAAATCAGTAAAGAGATTTGACTCCTGTAGAACTGCCACATTAAATTCTTTACTGGCTTCAGTTTTCCCCACATACTTTCAGGATACAAAACTGTCCACTCCAAGCCTTTAATTTCCACAAGGACTCAACCACATTTGAGGTCCATTCTAATAGATATTCTTCCTTCAGAAATTTGAACAAACATGTCCTTGAACTGCTCTCACTATGAAGAAAAGATAATGCCATGACAAAACCCCAGCAGAGGCAAATTTAAAAAAAAAAAAAAAAAAAAAAGGAATCCTTCACTGGAGTCAGAATACTGAAGATAAATATGGATAGCTGCAGGACAGTCATTAATTCAAACAATGAGAAGAGAGATGCAATATTTAGTATTTCTCCTACTTACTTTCATCCAAAAATCAGATTCTGTGAAACAATTTTAAAACTCAGTGAGCATTCAAAATAAAAATTAATGCACTACAGAAATGCATAACCATGGTGGGGTTCAGAGGCAGTAAAAGATCCTGGATAAGATACTACTAAACAACCTCACGTTTTGATTTTGCTATCAGAAGAAAGAGGAACACAGCATGAACTGAATAACATTTTCAAAAGTTATGAAGTTATCAGCCATGCAACTCTGATTCTGACTGAAGGTTAGTTCAGAAAGCATGATTATTGGCTGAGCTTAGAAAATGGGAGGTCATAACTGACACAGGAAACAAATAAGACTTTTGCAAAAGAAAACTGCCACACCAAAAACTCCAACAAACCAAAATCCAACAAAGCAACAAATAAAGAAACAAACAAAACCCCCACAACAACAACAAATCAAACCAAAACCCACCAAAACCAAAAATATAAGCGGCAAAGGCAATACCCTCCAAAGGCAAGCATGAAATGCCACAAACCATGTCTTTACAAGCATTGAGTTTGCTGGTAAAAAGATACGAGTCACAAGAGAGCTATTATAAACATATTTTTCTCAAATCAGAGGTGTTAAAAAAACATCCTGGGATAACACAGCTAAATGAATAAAGAGAGTATCTCCATGCAAAGATGGGAGAGCCAACTTCCTAAGCTCTTTTTTCAGAAATATTTTCTTAAGTAGCCTTGAACCATTAGCATTCATAATACATCTGTCAAAAAATATGTTTCAGGCAGATGAAAACAGAATTCCTGAAGAGCCCAGAATTTCTGATAGCAGTACCAGCTCCAAGTGAGGCAGACCTGAGGTGGCATTTATTGACCTGGGGAATGTAAACATTATCTGTTTTACTTCCATAATAACTAAGGCAGCAACAACAAGATTTTTGGTTGATGAAGCAAATCACAAGTAGCAGGAATGTGACCATAAAATAGCCTATTGGAAAAAGCCACTAAAATTAATAGAGCATTTCCTTTTACTTTTGAGCTGTGGACAGTACACCAGGGAAACCTGGATAGTGTTTTGTGAAGAGTTTCAAACCACAAATTGTTCAAGAACAAACATTCAGATATTTTATGGTAGAGAAGTATAGTACAACCAACTCAGAAGCACTTTTGTTTAGTGGCCAAAAAGTGTTACCCCTTATTTATTGTTCTCAGAGGAAAAGAGTGCAGTATGGTTTTTAAGAAACTGTTTTAGAAACTGTTCTGCTTTCTGGAAGACTTGAACTAAAACTTCCACCTTATCCTGTGATTCTATGGCTTCCTTTAAAAAAAAAACAAAAAAAAAAACCAAAACAACTTGTGATCAAGTCTTCCATAAGAGTGTAAGCACATATGTTGCTTTGAAATCTTATGCATACACAAGTTCTGGATTTTTTTTCCACAAGAAAACTTCAGTGACCTAGAAAATTGGGCAGTGTGCAGATGACAGGGAGACCTTTATAAAAACCAAACCAAGACAGCTTACCAATATATCAGCAGTGCTCTAAATGGAGCATGACCGAGATTAGTGGAAGATAATTTGCCTTAATTAAGACGAGAGAAAAATCACTACCATCAAGACTGAAGAATACTGTATAATGTCTTACATCTATAACATCTATGAAAGTAAAACTTCCTAATTTTTCAGTGGAGTGCCTTGCACAGCTAAGCCCTGTCTTCCTTCACCGTAGTGAAAAAACCTTCCATTTCCAGAAGACACAAATTTTTCACACACACAGAGCAGTACAGAGTTTCATTTAGCTACATGACTTCAAATTCATGCGAACTACATTCAACTGATGGGATAATATATGCAAGCCAACTAAAAATCCAGACAATCTGAGCCTATCTATCCCTCATTAAAGCTGACTTGCTGTCAGCTGGTTGGCAAAACCCTCAAAAATCTGTGCCCCAGTTTACCTACCTATAAACTGGGTTTTAATAACACTGTTTTTCTGCAGACACCGAGACCTTGTGAATCATCATGGGTAATGTGGAAGAAAATAAATGATAAATCATTACATAAGACTAAGCGCTACTATTCTGAATTTGTACAGTGATAATAAATTGCTTTTATAGACTAGTAAAATCATGAGATCATGGGAATAAATTTAAATTAACACATGTCAGAGGGCCACAGAAGACTAGATAAGGTGACATTCTGGCTCAATCTTCTAAAAAGCATTTTGCATAGCAAAATCTGTTTTAGAAGGGACATATAAAAAGCATAACATATTTCATTTCAGGTTATAGAAATTCCTAGTAGAAACAACTTTTTCTGAGCAATAGTAATAATTTCAAATATCAATTATTCATATTTCTCAATATCTCTCAAAAAATTCAATAACTTTGAAATATAGAACTAAACACTCATAACAAGTCTGTGAAAGGGGAAATGTTGTTACTTTAAATTATGTAAGGAATTGGTTGAGCTATCTACTTTTGCCTTACTACCAGTTCTTCAGAAGAAGATAAATTCAAAGATCTTTCCTCATTCATTACGGTATAGAATGCTTTCCATCAAAAACTGTGTTGACATGGTGGACCACAACCACATGATCACAAGCAGGGCTTTGGTGTAAATTGCTCCAGCTTTAGTTTGGAGAGGAAGGGAATAATCTCATAAGGAGGAAAGATACCTTTCATCAAGGCAGCATTTTGGCCAGACATTCTTACACAGAGCAGTTGTGGATGTGATGCTAAGCACATATATTGGATTAAAGAAATTACTGGGATTCCAGCAAAGGAACACAGGCCTGTGAAGGTGGCTGTAAGAGTGATCTAACTCTCAAAGGAAATTCTGGTGAAAGATGCTCTGCCTCTCTGTCAGAGGGGAAGATTAAGAAGATGCCCTTCTGCTCACTGGGGAGGTGGACCCGGACCAGTGACCTGCCCACTCCATAAAAACCAAAGTGTGTTTTGCTAAGAAGGGACCTAGAAAGTCCTGTTGGATTCTGAGTCTATCATAGTAATGAAGCACCGCTCCAATAAAATATTTATATATAATTTTTGACATATGTAATATTGTACATATTCATATCCTCAGTTACATACCTGTAAGCCTGTCCACATTTGCAATTGCATTCAAGGCAGATATTAAAGAGAGTTAAACAATAAACTGGGTACTCTGAATGAGATTTGGGTTGTTCTAAGACACAGGAAAGTAGCTATCACTGCCCTCTGTTCTTCCCAGTTCCAGACATTTAAGAGACATGCAAATATTTTATTTATGACCAAGCCCATCATGGGAGGTGCTGCATTGGCAAAGTAGGATCTTTGTTCATGATCCAGGTGAGCTAAGAACAGTTTCAAACAAAACCTCTCTTCCTTCGAAGACCTGCAATTTAATGAAATACATGTTTCTCGTTAAATTTGTGCTTGATATTTTGATTTCATTTTCCAGTTAAGTAACAAATCTATGCTTGCATCTGTTTAATTAATGAGAAATCAAAGAATCTTCTTTAAAAACTACTGCTTTTTTGGAAGAAGGCAATGTATACCTTCTCTGATTTCCCCCATCTATCAGATTTATAAAACATGCATTCAGCAAACTATTCCTTGAATGTATTGATGATGGTATTTGCTTTTCTTTTTGCCTTTTTTCCCCCCAAAAATTATCAGTAAACAACTACTAACATTTTCCCCAACGGAAGAAGCAATATTTTTTCAGATCTACAAGATATAGACAAACTCCTACTTTAAACCCTACGATGAAGTGATTTTGTGAAGTTTATTTCCATTTTGGCAAGAAGTCTTGCTCTGACTTGAGCCTAAAAGTTCTGTTGCAGCTGTTTTTTTGTGTATATTAAAGATTTATTGGGCTAGGGAGAGTAGATTTAGTTATAATCCTTGCCATGGAGTGACTTTGGCCATATCACAGAAGTTATACCATAACAACACAATACAGGTATTTTTTTTCCTTTTTTTTTGTAGGAGAAAAGGTGCCTGGAAGAGGGAATATGCAAGTTGAAAAAAACATACATTTTGCAATACAGAACAAATGGAGGCAATACCTCATAGAACAGATAAGAGAGAACAAAAAAGACACACAATTCCAAGGCAAATACTAACACACCACATAAAAGGGTTATAAAAGCAAAAAAGTACAAGTAGCCAAACAGTGAAAACAACCACAGTCTGTTGGAAAAGTCATTGAAGAAAAGAAAGCTGGTGTGGATTACAGCTAAAAACTAATTTAAATCATTTTATTCTGCTTTGAAATGAGTGGGTTTGTATCTACAGAAATACAAAACAACAGAAGAAATGTATAAGAATAAAAAATGCATGAATTGTGTATTAGTTTGATATAAAAAATATTTTCAGCAAATGAATGGCTTGTCTAAACAGTAGTTTGTTGACAAGTGTTTAAAATAACACTTGCCAAATTCTCTAGGGAGCCTTGGAGAAGGTAACCTGAATAACTTTTGAAGCTAATTTTTATAATTTGCCAGCAAGACATAGAATACTTCAAACTACAACTGAAACATACTGATCAGAAACTACTAAAAGAATGGGTCGTTATCCTGCATAAAAACCATCAGGGAGAAAACTGTCAAGTTTCTTATTTCCTTTCAACTTCTTCCCCAAGTCAATTCCGGAAAAAGGATAAAATTAAAAATATGTAAAGCTAAATTTATGGACTTTTAATCACTGGTGTAAGGAATAATTTTGTTTTACCAAGCAAATAAAGGGTTTAAAAACAAACAACCCAAACAAAATCCCCAACCATATTTGCCAAAAAAGCTATTTCTCTAGGAGGGGCCCATATTCATGGAAAGCTAACATTTATAATTAATAAAACAGTTTTATTGCAACTGTATTTTAGTCCATAATAAGCACACAACGGCAGTTGTATAAGAGATATACAGAGTAGAATTACACCAAAATAAACTGCTGAAAAACATTCTGGACAAACCTGAAACATATGGCCACAGTGGATATCTCCTGATATGTCAAAGGACCCCAAAAGTCCAGAAATACAACATAGAACATATGGTCATTAACTTCCACAAATATTTTTACCACAGAATTACTAAATCCTATTTCAACAGATATGTTCAGAGATAAGAAAAACACCTTTTACATATGTTTAGGCAAAATCACATTACAGCATATTTGCTAAAAAAAAAAAGATGTAATTTAAAATAAATAAAATTTGTATTTCACTGCCCCAAATTACAAATATATAAATCTACCAGAATTGCACTGAAATTGCCAGAAAGAATAAACAAGAACATGTAAGTACTACTCTCTTGTTAAGGCTTTAAAACACATAGCTTCCTGTAGGTAATGATATCTTAAAGAGGTTCCCTCTGTCATTCCCATTTGTCTAAATTCTCTCCCCCAGATACCTTGTTTCATAGCTGTTTCCATCCTTCTGAAACTGATTACTCTTAAAAAAACCTCCATATATATATATTTGCATTTCAAGTGGTGTGAGACACATCACTCCTACTGCCCTGATGTCACAAGAGCTGCAGGCTGCAATAATACCTGAAGGCAGAATGTACCTGTGCAAGTAACTAACAGAGAGGAGGCACACCTCAAGAAGTCAGGAAACCCCAAAAAACAATCCTACTAGAGATCCCTGTGAGTCTGAACCAGCAGGAGCCTGCTGAAGTGCTGTCAAAAGCACAAATTCTTCATTCTTTAGAAATACAGCTAAAATGAAAGGTTTCCAGTAACAGCCAGCAATGATCAAAGTTCAAGGGGAAGACACTCAATACATAAACTACCAATTCCACAAAAGTAAACTCGTATTTCTGGTCTACAGAAAAGCTCACAAAAAAATTACAAGGACAAATGTGGAAGGTCGATGCACACACTCATGGAAAACCAGCAATCTGTGGGAGAAATTCCTGATCCATATATTAACACCTATTGATTATTTTGATCATGAGGAGCTGCCATGAGCTCCAGAACAGAGAAACACTGTACTGAAATTGTTTGCATGCATGAAAGAGATTTGCAAGAAATAAAAGTAAAAACACCTCAGTACAACAACAATAATGGAAAAAAAAGAAGGGGAGAGATCAATATCCTCACCAAAAAGAAAGCTCAATCATTTAAAGATTCAGAGAATAAATTAAGATTTATTCATCATAAAATGTCAGTGCATTAGATGGAACTCATCTCACCAGTTCTTTTGTTAAAAGGAGCTGAAAACTATCACCTATGACCAATGCTTCCAGGGCTTGGCAGGAGGGTAGAGGGGGAGAAAAGAATAGCATAAGCACACATTTAATCTCCATCTCCTGCTAAAGAGGGAGAGTTACAAATTCAGGCCATCACAGAGATGCAGTGGGAAACATTAGAGTTTTAAAAAGATGCTAAAGGTCAATCCATTCAAAAAATTTATGGAAAATTTGATAATACTGAGCTACCCCAACCAATTCCTCACATTCAGGTCAAATTTCAATTATTGAGAGACCTTTATGTCAGGGGAAAATAATTCCCAGCATTGGTAGCATATGCCCCGTCAACATAAATCACAAGAACTGGAAATATATGCATTCATGTGTAGTTCTCAAGTCTGCAGTTAGAAATCTTTGCAAGTACCATACTCTATTTCCAGAGCTTAAGAAATGTCCTTGATTCTCTTGTTTGACTGCATTAACTTTACTTGCTCTCTGAACATTTGAAAAAAGGTTGTACAATTTTGTTGCTCTGCAAAATCTCTTATATCTCTTTAATGGAATTATGAAAGCTTTTCTTCAGGTACACTAGTAAACTACTTTTCAAACAGAGACATTTAGCCCCCCTTATAATATAATACACAAAAAGCTTAACAACAAAAAACTTTCTTACTTTCTCTTCACATTTGTCCCCAGGTCCTGCACAGTTTTACTTGATGGAGGAACAGGAGAAGGTGGAAATTAATGGAGAAGTTTGGTATATATAACATTTAAATAACACATAATAAAATGAAGCTTCTAGAAGTATTATAGATATAAGCTTTTAAAAAAAATGTTTATTGTTTAATATGCTTTAACCTAAAGGATTAGAAACACACCCCAGGGAATAGAAAGTGTCAGCATGTGACAGTACCTTCATTATTACACCTGGCTAAAGAGTACATGCTGCATATTGCAGAGATTTTAGAGAGAGACAGATACATTTTCTGCATACAGAAAAGCATCCTGAGGGCCTCCTCATATGCCAAAAAAATCTACCTTAAGTCCCATCCCCTCTCTCAAAGGGCTTTTTAGCACTAAAGTGGAAGTCTGTAATGTCACCTGGTGATGGAATGTGCAGCAGCAGCAGTCAGGGAGAACAAGAGCTACAGCCTAAATAACTGACCTTTTGGGGAAGTGCTTGACAAGAGCCATAGTGTTACTTAGGGGTAATGCTGGTGGTGCTCTGTTATGAAAATGTGCAAAGAGCTTCTATCACAAATGTCAATTTAGAAAGTCACATCTGTCACATTTGTGTCCATTTGCACTCCCATTTACAGTTAAATTTAACGATTAGCATCAAAGAAATGAAATACAATCATCACAAATTTCCAACAGAGAGAGGCTGCATTAGAGGAAAAAAAAGCCACATTCCCACTAGACTATTAGTTACAACAAAGGAAATACTGAGGTCATTACCTATCAAAATCTGAGCATCTTTGATGCATAGCAAACAACACTTGAGCTTCACAACACACTGCTTCTCAGCAATGTTTGGAATTTTTGCCTAATACCCATAAAAACTCCAACAGTGATACCCTGAAACATGTGATACTGTAAGCTTTCTTTAAAACTATTAGCTGAAATAATAGACGCAAAAAATCCAGAAAAATTTTTCGGAGTTGTACAGTCCAAACTTTAGCACTAAATAACAGAGACATCAGAAACATACACAATTATCAGACACTGCTTAGCATCCCTTACAGGCCAAGGTGCAAAATTAACACTTAACTTTGACTGCTTGGGACAGTTCAAAACTAAAATCCAGTGCAACTATATTGTACAGCCCAGCTTTGGCTGCATACAACAAAAAGATGCTGAACAACAAGAGTAAGTCAGGCTTAAACACCATAGCACAGAAACAGTTTCCTTAAACATGTAAAAATGAAGATGCAGCAAACTTTGTGTGTCAAGAAACTGAAACATCAGTGCTTTTCAATGAAAGCATATCTTTGATGGGATTTTCCCACTTCATTAGATAGACTTAGTTACGTATGTTTTAACAAAACAAGTAAATTCTTACAAACAAATCTGGCCCTGAGGAACAGCGCTGGAGGTGTCAGTTCTGTTCAGCAGTGAGTGTTACAGTCTGCAGGAGAGCAGAGCTCCAGGCTAGCTTATGTTTGCCTGCATTTTCTCAGACTGAAGGCTTCTGCAGCTTATTCTCAAAATCCTAGTTGATAGCCAAAGGTGAATGTCAATGTCTGAAACATTATGTCTCCTTACTGCAATAAGAAATAACGTTCTTGATTTTTATTTGTCAAATATATCTTCTCATTGGGAAACACTGGATAATCCAGGTGGTATTGGTCAAAAGTCTGGTCTTTGGGCTATGAGCTCTGTACTTTTGATATGGATACTGGTTATTCTTTCATTACTACTCTGTGACAAAGTACAGAACATGTATTAAGAATTCTTTATCCAGGTGAACAAAAATAAAATTATATTTCAGTTTGACATGGATAGAGAACTGCAGAGAAACTCTTTTTCCACTGGAATGATCTGCTGTAGGAGTTGGCTGTCCGCTTTAAATGTGACTGACATGTCTCTGAATTTAATGTGTCATCTGCTGAGTTCAGGATCTGCTGTCTATCTCTCAATGTGTAAAAAATAAATTGCCTCAAAATGATTTATTGCCAGCAAAATAGAAGGTGAAAACAACAATAGAAACAGTGTTGTAAAGGTATCCTACACTTAATAGCACTGTTTGATGAATAAATTATTTCAGAAATATAATCAAACATTCTTATTGTGAAACTCTCAGACTTGATAAAGCTATTGCACAGTCTGGTATCTGCTTCTTGACTCATAAAGAGCTAATGCCATTAGGAAAATGGAGAAATCCAGCCTTAAATCCCAGGTTTCCACTGCTGTTAGTAAATCTGTGCAGAAAATGCAGGGTTGTATTTTCAGTACCAATTTGCAGAATTAATCTCTGCTTTTATCTTTTGTCCTTTTTTTTCCCTCTCCTGTGAAGTATCTACAGAGGCATCTTTAATAAAGGATTTTCATTTCTATTTTTTTCTACAAATGGGTGCCTTGCTTTATAAATCTCTCTGTGTACAAGCTAGCAAAAGCTTAATATATAGAACTATTTTCAAAATATCATGGGTGGTCCCTCAAAAATAATAGGTTACTCTTCAAAAATGTTAAAAATTCAATAGATCAGTATTAATATTTAATATTTTTACCTTAGAAAGATTAACATAGATGTTAAAAATCAATGATGACTGAAAGTACAAGCTGCAATTATTTGAGAAGTGTAAATACAATTAAACATGAGGACTATTGTGCTTACAAGCAGCTTAAAATGAAATACATCACATTACATATTGAATCACATTTGGCTTCCAAAAGTACCAATTCATTAAAGTTCTATAAAGAATATTTTATGTTCTTTAAAAACAAAGTGCAACTGCTTACCTCCTTTTTCAGAATGCATCCATGCCATCCACACCATTGGTATTCACCAGAGCCATTCCTGGGGCACAAACAGAAGACACTTAGATAAAACTACTGGCCTTTTTTCCTGTCATATATGTCCCAAAAATACCATCAGTAAAAAAAACAAGGGTGACACATTATTAGGTGCCCTTGGTTGTTAACATAATCCAGTTTGGTTTCCTTTTAATTAGGAATAAAGTAACTCTTTGCTCACTAGTGGTTAAATGAGTCAAGTTTATAGCCAGCATTTCTACTGGACCCTGCACCTTCCCCTTCAGGTGCCTTCTGTGTAGTATTTGGGATTATAAACTCTGAGATTAGTGAAATGTGGTTGCACCTATTAAAAAACCTATGAGATGGACCCGAGCAAGCAAAGAAAAATAAGAATAAAATGTTGCTTGCTTGGGTTTTTTCTTCTTCTAGTAACTGTCATTGCTTACTTTCCACTTTCTTCTACTAATTGCTAATGATGGGGAACACAAGCAGTTCCTGTGTTTAAGGCTCATTTTGCCTGAAATGGTTTGTTGCTGTTTGGTTTTACAAGAAGCTGAACTAGTGAATACAAATGGCAGTGGTAGCTTGCCAAGTCATGGCAGGTTATTTTAAATATTGACAACATTCAGCTTCTTGACAGGACTTAAATTTATCCACTGCCTTTCAAAATATACTTTTCCTGGTTTTGTGAACATTATCACACGCTTCTACCTGCCGAGGAAATCTGACATTTTAATAACTATTAGTCACATAAACAAGACTGGAAGCAGGGAGGGAAGATCATATTTCTGAAATATTTCTCTATTTTTTTTAAATGTGCGCAAGAGCTTGGAGGGAGCAAGCCTGTTTGTTTCTGACATTCATGAAACTAATAATACCTGGAGATAAATAGATATTACCTAGGCCTCCAGTATTAGTCAAGGCTTCAAAGGGCAATTGGAATCACTTGTGATGCATGGCACATAATTGTCAAACTTTACTCCAGAAGACCTCAAAGACAGACAATCTTGGAAAGGAAAATGCAAACAAGCACAGAGTAACAGACCAGTGCAGTGATTTGCCAGGAGCTACACATAAGGGTAATTACAGACTTGACCTTTCAAAGTTGAACTGAAAGTTGGAACGGTTTTGCTGGACCTTAGGAATCATCTGGAGTAGTCTGCCCAGTCACAGATTATTTGCAACCACCAGAAGTACATTCCATAGCAAAGTTAATGAAAGGTACAGATGAGTTACCACCACATTTTTACATGACACAGAAAGGAAGTACTCAGCTAAAACAAGGCCAAATATTGGACAACATGGTTCCAACTTGCATGCCATTCTAAAGTTAACTTTAAGAATAAGCTGTTCATAACTGTATTGGTGGTGACTTTCACTTTTATACCTTGAAGGACAAAGGCTGTTCCCAGACTCTCCCTGTTTGAGATTGTGAAGGAATTCCTTATCAGAATGAGAATATAACATTTATGATGCTGAATGTATTCTCTTAAGGCACAAAGAAGCCTATTGGAATGTTTGATAAAACATGAAACAAATTCATTTGACTTAAGAATATAAATATTTTCTTTTTATTATGTACAGGTCACCATGTTGCTCTGAGAATACAGCACTGAGTTGGTTTGAAAGTAAAACCAGTGCGAGACTCCAAGTCAGTAATACAATTTAATAGGAGAAAAGAGAAAAAATAAAATACATGCAATAATATAAAAGAAACAACCACCGACAAAGTCAGAAACACAACCTGACACTCTGTCAGTCAGGGTGTTGGTAGCAGTCCGTATAAATGGTGGCTGCAGTCCTCCTGGATGACGGATGTGGTTCCGTTGAAGCAGTGCTCCTGCAGAAGGTGCAGTTTTCCTCCGAAGATCCAGCGATGATGTGGAAATGATCCGACCTTCCTCTGGGATCCAGTGGAAAGGTCTGCCTTTGCGTCCCAAACCCCAGTTTTTTATCTAGGTAGGAAAGGCTTGGCTCCTGCCCCTGGCTGGGGCATCTCCCAATGGGATGATGTACTCTTATCAGTCACACAATAGGACTTAATGGCCCATTAACAGAATATATCTCCTGGAGGAAGAATGGGTTGTGAAAAGATAACGATGATCATCCCTCGATCTTATCAGATGGCACATCAGCCGAGGATATCTCCCACAGAGATAAGGATCACCACCCCTCCCACATTTTAACAGATGGTGATAGAATACACATTTTTGCATTGTACCCCAGGACAAGCACACAGATCACTGATATCTGGTTTGAATTTGCAACCTGTCACTGCTCACTCCTTTTTCCCCACTTGCCTCAGAACTACAAAGAAGAAAGCCTAAGCTTAATATTTAGAGGTAAATTTAACACATAAAATTCAGGAGAAGTGAGTTTTGGGAGTGAATTTCACCTTCTTTCATTAGAAGGCAGAGGGCCTGGGCAAAGCACAGAAGATTTATTTCCAAACACTAAGTTATAATAGTATTACACTTCTATTAAAATTAAACAAAGCCCTGAATTGGTTTGGATCTCCAGTGAGCACTGCAGCATTGGAGTGCATTGCATGCACACAGCAGCAGTAGGGATCCCATGGATACCACAGCTCCATCACTGCAGACATACAGCAAAACAACTGGCAGCAGGATCTGTGCCACATGAGTTAGTGGCAGTGTCTGCACACGTCACTGCTAAGTGACATGAAGTATGCATAGACAGCTGTCTACAGCACTACTATGCTAGAACAGCATTTTTATAGCTGGGCTATTTCCTCAAATACAGGAATCAGATTAGACACAGAATTTGAAGACAAATTCTTAGCTTGAAAAGTAAATTTTTTCTTTTCCAGTTCCATTTTCCTTACCCTCCTCTATGACTAAGACTCCAGAGCCCATGATGACAATTAAGTTCATCACAATAATTGCAGTTTTGCCATTTCCCTTCTTTGCTGCATATATCTGGCTCTGAAGTCAAAACCTTTCATTTTGCTTTAGTGCTTTTTAACTACATCAACAAAAAGCAAACCAAAAAAATTAAAATGATATTCATTGTCCTCAGAGGAGACTTTGATGGTCTGGACAGATAAGTCTTTTACTCACCAGCAAGACAGGACAGCATGCTATATAAGGAGTATAAATACACTGAAGTTTTAGGGGTCCAAAATAACTTCAGTGTTTGTATTTAACTTCTGTCACTAACCAGGTTGTATTTTTGCAGCACTTTTAGCTCATGGAAAGCTTGAAAACCAATTGACTGTCACAAGAAATTGCCAATAATAGATTTTATGGGCTTCAGTAATTAGCAGTAGAGAGAAGTCCCACATAAATGTAGTATTATATGTGTGCTCATCAGCATTATACTTAGAAAAAATCCTGTAATTTCCAAGTCAGATGCAATTTCCTTGCAAGGCCTCTAACATAAAACAATATTAAACAATAAGGAAGTTTATCCTGTACAGTTACTTAAGAGCAAGCTTTCTTAGAGATAAAAACTCAAAGATATACAGAAATAGGGGGACAGATAGAAATGCATCTACCTGCCCATATATCAAGATAGATAGATAAATGCACTCCAAAGAACAGAACAGACAAATTCTGGGATTCCAATTGGATACATAGCGAGAGGCAGAAATTTTTTTCTTGTAACACACAAAAAAAGAGCTAGAATAATTAGAGCTGTGTATTTTCAAGGCATACAAGTAAATAAATGGGTTTCCCAGCTTTGCTTTGTGGAAACACTGCCAGCTTAATTATTAATACATGTTTGACAACAGGAAGATTGAAAGAGCATTAAACTACCTCTTGCACATCCCTGCCAGCATGCTCAAGCCCAGTGCCTGTCTCCCCTGCTATGACAGGGGAGGTCACTGCAGTTCAGTGTGCCAGGGAGCAGCCAGGGCAGCAGTGCTCCCTGAGCAGGGGGAGCCTGGAACAGAAGGAATACCATGTCAGCTTCAGCCAGAAGGAATGCCCTGGGGATGGTAGGCAGGTCCGACCAAGAGTCCAGCTCATAAGGTGGCTCTGCAGTCAGACAGAAATCCACCCCTGTGGATGAGCTCTGGCTCAAGGTGAGCACCAGCACCAGCAGAGCACAGCCCAGGAAAGGGGCAGCAGCCTCAGGCCGAGCTTAAGAAGAGCTCAGGGTGGGGGAGGAGGAGGTCAGGGTAGGGAGGCACAGGTGTGCCTGATCAGGGAAATGAAGGCTCATTAGCACACTCAGAGCCTCAATTGATAGCGTTTGCTTGCCTTTAGAGCCCTGCTTTTGCCAGTGTTACTGTGAGACCAAGCAGGAGACAGGGATTTGATGTGTTATTTTACTGTGCAGGAGGCCATACATAAACTACAGAATATTCACAGAATCGCTAGGTTGGAAGAGACCTTCAAGAACATCGAGTCCAACCCATGCCCTAACACCTCACCTAAACCATGGCACCGAGTGCCACATCCAGTCCTTTTTTTAAACACGTCCACGGATGGTGACTCCACCACCTCTCCAGGCAGATCATTCCAGTACTTTATCACTCTTTCAATGAAAAACCTTTACCTAATATCCAACCTATATTTCCCTTGGCACAGCTTGAGACTGTGACCTCTGGTTCTGTCAGTTGCTGCCTGGAGAAAGAGACCGACCCCACCTGGCTACACCCACCTTTCAGGGAGTTGTAGAGAGTGATGAGGTCACCTCTGAGTTTCCTTTTCTCCAGGCTGAACAACCACAGCTCCCTCAGCCATTCCTCATAGGACTTGTGTTCCAAGCCCCTCACCAGCCTTGCTGCTCCTCTGGACACGCTCAAACATCTCAACATCCTTCCTAAACTGAGGGGCCCAGAACTGGACACAGCAGTCGAGGTGCAGCCTCACCAGTGCCCAGTACACTGTTCACTGCTTTTCTAAAAGGGACTTATTTTTCTGCAGAAGGGGGATGAGAAAAACTGCACAGACTTGATTTTTGTCATGGCTGCAGATAACTTGTAGGTAGTATTTTGGCAAAGGAAAGCCTGTTTTGTTAGAGACATAAAATATGACTTGCTATTACATCTGCTCACCCAACAATGAAGGCTAGAGATGGAAAAAATATATTAACAATATTATTCCACATTTGGATATAAAATTCTGGAGATAGAAAGCCGTAAGTTACCTTGCTAATACATTTCATACAGATCCATAGGGTGATTTTGAATATTTTAATATATCATTGGAGAAGCCCTAAAATTTGAATTAAAAAATACCTTTTCCTTCAGCTTTAGCAATTGTAACCATTCACACTAACACAGTTAATTTCAACTATTTTTTCAAGAAGGACCAGTAAATGCCTGTGTTTCTTTACAGAAGTATGCTGCTTAAATTTTGTATCTTAAACACTCTCACAAATTAATACAAGATTAAACACATTAAAGCAACAAATGAAAACACTTGTGTGACATTGATCGATACATGTGAATAACAGTAATACTTCAAGAAGATATGGTTTTATATATAATTTAATAGGCATATGATTTCTAATAAATGTTATGAAGTTTAATCATTTTAACTGTGCTAGATGCTGGGCTGTACAGGCAAAGGCTGGTTTGAATGTGCTGCCATGTTAGACATACTTGCCAATATTAAACAGACTGTGACTATTATCTGTACATTTGTCTCTCTCTAGGGCATTTTTAAGAATTTTTTAAATTCGTTTTTGTTTCCAAGCAGGGCTTTCATTTTTCTTGATAAAGCTTTTGTTTTTCCAGGGTTCTATTGAACTCAGATTAGGTTCTACATTTTCTATAGTCATTACAATAAGAATAGGAAGCTTTTAATAATATATGAAAACTAGCAATGACAAGTATTTTACAGTGCTTTCAAATCCAGTTAGGAATAAAATAGTTTAATGGTTACTTTCTTTTATTGTTTTAATTTTGGCACTATCTAGTAGAAACAGTGTTTCCCATTAGAAAATTCAAATAATAGAAGTCTATGAAAAATAAATGAGAGGTTGAGCCACCATGACAGAAATTGTACTCTGTAACATGGTGCTAATCTTAGCCCAGTTACTCTACTTTCCATGGTCAAGGAAGGCCCTTGTCTGAGACCTATGTTCATTTAACCTTTGCTGTGTTTGTCTCTGATGGGGAGTAAGCGTGAATATGCTAACTTAAGATGAGAGGAGCCATATTCCATGTGCTGCCAAGAAGATATCAATTCAGGCATGGTCAGATTATAATTTAGGATGATTTCTATCTTCTCAGCACCCTGAGAGCCTGTTGTGATGCTCTGAGCCTTCTGTGCAAGCCTTAACAGTCTGGACACCTTTGAGACTCAATTTGCCAATCTGCACCTCTTTCCTTTATTCCTTATAGTCAATTTTTCCAACTGACTCCAAATAAAGCAACTAATTTGGTGACAAAAGTTTTAACCTATTGTTTTGTACCAGCAGTCAGGTTTAAGCCAGTGGTTATGAACCAACATGATGCACAACAAATTAGAATAACCAAGCAAGAGTCATTTACCCTTACAGATATTAACAGTGCAACAATATTCACTATTATCTTATAAAAAATGATGTTTTCATCACCTCTCACAGCAGGGCTCCTTATCCCAATTTGTTATAATTATTAAGTCAGCATCAGATTTTAAGAACAAATGTTATCATTATTCACTACAGTACTCCAGTAAAGCTTCATTAGGAAGCAATAAAGAACAAAATAAGTTATTGCTTTATTTTTTATCTTATATTATATTTTAAATGCATTATTTTATCTTTTAAATGTGTTATTTAGATTTCAAAGACCCTTATTTTCCCTTAAATACTTGAATTAAGTTGCAGACTGTGGTGTTCTGAGAACTGAGTTATGTCCTAAAGCAAAGCTTCTGAAGAAGTGCATCCTGCCTGGAAATTGGATTTTGATTTGCCTGTGAGTTTTTTAATACAGGCTTCTGATATTCTGCAGCTGTAGCTGCTGCTGAATTTTGCATCCTGGCATGGGGATTCTTTCTGTTGCCAGAGAGAATGATGAATAGTTGTCTGAGTAGCTCCGAGCACATACTTATTTCCTCTTCAATAAGAACAACAGTCAATATCATTTAGGCACAGGAAAACATCATTACAACACAACAAATCCAAAGAATGCTTTCTTTTTTACTGCTGATTCTACCTACTAAATTGTAGCTTTTTCCGAACTTATTTTGTATTGCTGCTGTGCTCCATTGAACAGGTATGGCTAGAAAAAGTATGGGCCTTCAATTACCAAAACATAATAAACTGCAACAGTTCTAAAGGCTTAGGTTTCTTTCACTCCAGTTTGAATCTAATTTTAGTGACAACACCACAGAATTCACACCAACAGAATTTGGAGCATTCAAGGAACATTATGTGTCTTGGTTAAAAGCTGTTTAAAGTTTTTTACACTGAAAAAAAAAAGTCTATTTTTTGGAACTCAGAAGTTTTCAGATCTCAGCTCTTTTGATAAATTTCATTACTTTAAATTTCTGTTTGTCTGTTGTAAACAGGTAAACTAGCCTGTTTTTACATTTTCAGTATGAAAACCTGGAAGGATAATTAATTAAACATGAACCTTCTTGAGAGAGAATGAAATGACGAGGAAAAAGCTTGAGTTTAAAATTAAATAATTTGCAATGGCCTAAATGAAACATTTATATTTTCAGCTTACAGATATCTGTGACACATTTAATGTCTTCTTTTGTTGATATCCCACAGCGAGCTACAGTAAAAAAAACCCCAAACCTTAAGATTTATTGAAATCTCTGTATCACTAAATAGGTGTTACTTAGAAATGTGTTTACAAACTTGCATCCTATTAGAAAGGTTCACTATGTTTTTAACCAAAGCACATTAAATAAAGGTTTCTTGCTAATCATTCATCCCATGGTCTGTGGTTTCTAGGAAAGATCCCATGGCTGAAGGGATTAATACATACTGTGCATACATAGTGTATGGTGTATTCTGGAGCTTGAGGTTATGGTGTAGCTTTGTGTATTACATCAATAAGCATGTATCTGCTCTCAAATTACCTATTGTGCTAACCAGAAACTCTAAATATTGTCTCAATTATACTAAAATAAATTTAATTCTGTGACTATAAAGTGGTAATAAAGCTCAGCAACCAGCTTCAAGCTCTATATTTTCCTACCATTCTGTGGTGGTAGTCACTAGTCAATGGGTCAGAAGATTTAAGAGTTCATGATCAGGCATATTTTTGATAAATTGTTAAGAAAAAATACTTTTCATCACTGGAACCAACAAAGTGTAGGGTATGACATGTAATGCAATTGTTTAAAGCTCTATACTGCTCCGTAGCTTTTATGGTGCACAAACATTTCATCACCTCTGCTCACTAAAGAGTGGAGATGAGAATCTATTTCTTTCATTCAGTGCAACATTTATATTTGAAAGTAAAAAGAATAAGTCTTAAAATGATGCTACATCCAGATTCAGGCCACAGAACGGAGTGGTGAGCAGAATGAAATCAGACACAAAAAACCCTGAGTCCCCCCTCATCCCTCACAAGAGTCATACCCACTCAGGTCTCTGCAATCCACGTCCCAGATAGCTTTAGATTTAGATTTGTCTGCCTACAAGCCCTCCACCTAATTTTAGAGCATGGCAGCTCTGCCAGTGCTGGGCTGTGCCTGTGTGCCACAGCAACATCCTTTGGTGTACTCAGTAAACAGATAAACACGAGAAAAGTCCAAGATTTACGGAGTTGGCAAAACCTGCTTTCAGGGCTCTGCCTCCTCTGCAGAACTGGGTAATAACTAGGGCCAAGTGAATAATGTATACATTTTCTGTTAATTTAAATTTTTAAATGAACCCACTCTGTCTGTTGCACCTGTGCAGCTGCCACTGGAGCCAGTGCGCTCTCAGGCAAAGGGAAAAGAAAAAAGATCAACTCTCTCTAGTTTTCCTTTTATTACGATGAGACAGCCTGAAAACTAAGGTGCTTTTCACAGCAACTCCATGTGCCTTGTACACTAAAAACTTCCTATATTGTTTTCGGTCATTGATACTCCATTTTCAGAATGTTGTTACATCACCACCATTTCCATCTGGTGTTTAGCAGTTTGTAACAATATCAGACATGGAGTATCTAATTAGCAGCTAAACATGCATTGTCACACAGATGCTTTTAAAAACAACAACAAAAGAAATAAAAATAAATGGAAGGATCACATGCCCGATTTACAGTTATATTTTGAAAAACTTTTATTGGCAAGTTATTTCGCATGAGCTCAAATTTGAGAGTCAGCATTCCTACAATTTGAGATCTAAGGGAAGATGGCACTCCATAGCTATAAGTCATTATAGAGCAGCTGAGAAACAGAGCCCTTCAGCAGGGGTGTGGGAAGTGACTTCTGTGCATCTGGGAGCCTACAGGCTGCACACTGCCAAAACAACACTCCTTTGTCAGGACACATTCATCTTCTCCTTTCCCATTCCCCTGCATAGCCAAGCAGTTTCCCGGATGCTGTACTGGGAGATGCGAGCAGCACAGATGAAGCACTGTGTCGTATGTACTCCTTGTTTTCTCTCTCAGAAGGCCTCCAGAACCCCGTGGACACTGGGAGGGTGATGAATCCCATCCCCAGCTCTTCAGACATCAGGCAGCTCTGCCTCCCCTTACACAAGCTGGGTAGCTGGGAAGTGGGAAAGACTCCATTTCTTCACAAGTGCTCTGCACTGCTGGCTGAAGGCCAGGCAGATCTCAGCAGGGCAGGTGTTTCTTTTTTAGGTCAAATCTTCTTAGGCTTTTTTTGTTTTCTGTTGGAAAGCTCTCCTGCGTGCATATCTAGTGCAGCATTTCAAAAGGAGTCTGTTAGAAGAAAATATGCTCTTGACATGAAGCAAAGTTTACAGTATCCTTTGATATGTCAAAATATATCAGTGAATATCAACGATATTCTCCAAAAAAGCATGCTTTTAATACTTGAAGCTCTTGGCAGAAATGTGCCAAAGTTGCTATGAACAACTTCCTAAAAAATAGAAAATAAAAAAATAAAAAGAAGGAGTTTTGCTGTTATTTTTCCAGGTCTGTCAAGTTTCTTGGCAATTTGTCTGTGTTTTTGAATTTTTAGGTTACTGAAAATAAAATGTACTCAGAAAACCTAAATCAGTAAGTCACATAAAAGACAAAACATTTAAGTCCTTTTAAGACAGAAGAGAAAAAAAAATCTTATTTAATTTCTTCTCCCAGTGAGACCTGGATTCATTGGGAAGATGAGCTAGTACAGAGATGCTGAATTATCTCACCACTGAGTTCAGGCAGATTGCCATGATTTGATGAGTCTCTCTTAGAGACCCTATCTATAAAAGTTGGTGTCATGTTATCCACTCTTCAGTGCCAGGATTTGTATTAACATTGACTTACCCTTGAGGCTAAACAAAGTCCTCACATATAGTGAGTTCCTCATGATGACTTTCTTGAGGGTTTATTACTTGTGGCTTGACTGGTTGCCACCAAGGGATCCCTCATTTGACCATTTTATTTTTTATGAAATGGTTGACAAGGCCAACAGCAGAAAAATGTCACCCTTTTCACCTACTTTCTCTTCAACCACCATGGTCAATCTGCTCTGTCAAAAGTCAGTGGTGAAAGTGACAAGTCAGTTAAACTATTTTAGTAATTTTAGACAGCACCTACGTAGTTGAAGATAAAAAGGAGTCTATGCTCCTCAGATTTCTGATGATTAATTTTCCTTACTAATGAATACATTTGCACTGGAAAGATTAGTGGGTTATGTTTTGACACATAATAAAATGAACTTTCATGGTATAAATGTATGGAGCTCATCAAGAAATAGTACAATTTAATTAGTACCTCAGATTTCTAAAATGTAAAATTTTAATTTATATATTTTTTTTAAAAAGTATCAAAAAATCCCCAGCACCTTTCAAAAGTGTATATGACTTAGTTGATTTTCAGTGTCGTGCATTAGAGGGCTGTTTCAAACTCATGTTGAACTGGTTCCCACACAAGGTTCACTAACTATAGACCACCAGAAGTTGGAGAAAACAACTGTGCAACAGTGTATAATGACATCTGGCATGAGAAATAGCAACTGTGAGGATAAGCCAGGTCGAAATAGAGCGACACACTGCTACAGCTCAACTGAGAATATAGGGACTGCCCTTGTTTACTGCACTTAAGAAATCGAGCTACACGATGTACTAACCTAGGACTGTTTCAAACCTCTGTTGAAAAATTCAAGCTCAGCTTCCAGTTTTTCTTCTGCTCTCTACTACACCAAAGTCTTGCTATCCTTCTGTGATCTCAGGGTTGTTGGTTCTTTCTTATTGCTACTTTTATTTGTTATCTTACTTTCTGATTTATTTCATCAGGAAATGGGAGTTCAAAAAGACCCCAAGATAGGCTATTGCATCAATAGTTCTGGCCTAAATAGAATTAGGAAGTGGTAGGATCTTGCCACAAATTCAGTTTCAGCTCTCTTCAGTTGCTAGCTCATTACTGGAGACTTCTCAATTTCGTTATGTTTTTCTGACTGCCAGAAGAAAGAGAAGAGGCCCAAGAGAGAGTAAATTTCATAAGGGAACACGGCAAATCATATCTGCACACTATGCTGGCTTTCACCAATGGACAGCCAAGATCAATGCAGAAGAATCCAAGACTGAATCTAGGGAGCCAAAGGTTTCCCGAGCTCTTTATCTGATTTGTAACTTCAGATTTTGCCTCCATTTTGCTCCTTTCTTGACCTCTATACCTGCCAGTTAAATTTATGACTCTCTGTGAAATGCGTTTGGAATTATAATCTTAAAAAAGCTACAATATAACAGGGGGGAAAAAAAGTGAGCTAGAACCAATAATAGCATTTCCACCACTGTAAGCCCTGTTACTGACCCTTACTTATTATGAGACTTGTGTCCAAGCGAAACATTAAAATTTTAAATTTTTATCTTTAAATTTTATAATCAGTGCTGAAATCATGAATTATCCTTTCTCACAGCTTTCATGTTTTTATGGTTGGATGTTTCTAATAACTGCACTTCTACAAGACGCTAAGAATGGCACCACATCCCAGTTAATATTCACAGAACCATGCTTTAGAGAATAGCACACAAAATGTATTTGTATGTCTGCTACAGGGACTCACTTGAGCTGGAATATTTCTCTAACAATGCTTGTTGGAAGGAACATTGTTTGGAGCCGTTTCAGCAAGTGTTGTGCTAGTGGTTCGACAGGTAGTTAAATGAATGCTTTTGTTCCACCTCTAGCTAGATTTGTAAAATGAATGAATTACTATCAACCTTTCTCTTCTAAGCAGCAGCACCCTTACTCACTGCTCACACATAGGACAAAAGTGAAGACTGATGCTTTCTGCTACTTTTCTGTAATTAGCTTTCTGTACTATTGGCCCAGAATAAATACAATAAATTAATTTCAGATCTTGCTGATATGTCTGGAGCACATGCAGAAACACTGCTCTGGTGTCCAGAGACTTGTTAAACATCTGCATGACACACAGCTTCAATTAAAGAAGTAACTTGCTTAAAGCAACACCTAAAATCTGCCCCTGAAGTGCTGAGCAGGTTTAGGGCTGCTTTTCGTAGGGCAGTCAATTTTTTATATATATGATTTAGACACAGGGGAAGCAACTCTTTATGAAAGTGTTAGCAGGGAACTACATTCTTTGAATTGACATGCATTAGTAGTTCAATTTAACTACAATAAAATATTTTGTAGTCACTATTTAATGCATGGAAAGGTCAGAAATCCTTTCCATGTGAGACCTGTAGGAGCCTACATCATAACTCAGCAAGAAAGATCAAGGGTGTGATGAAAGCCTGAAAAGATGTTGGCTGAGGCTTTAATACGGAGCTGCCTCCTGATCTTATTGTCCTGTAAATAGTGTTCATCACAGCGTGGCCTTTTGCTTGGCAGGATAAGCAATGAGCTTCCACATTACTTGCAAGGGCTTTTTATTTATAGACACGTCTGACTATTAACATCTAAAACCATCATGCGCTCTGTCATATTCCTCCACATAATGAGTGCATAAAGCAAATAGGCCTTCTGTTCAGAGAAAAGCCAGTGTGTGGTATCTGCACAAGGGTTTCCAAAGATAAGTGGCATTACTAAAATGAATTAAAAATGCAATTAGTGTCTCTAGAGACATATTTGGCAACGTCTGTACACATGGAGAAAAATTGTAACTAGTCACAGAAGTCTTAACTTAAATGCAGAGGAGACAAAATGGGAGACTGGATGTTGTATAATGGGCAAAAGAACAACCCAAGGGATGATTTATTTTAACAGCTGTGTTTTGTAAGTGCAATGGAGCAAGTTGAACATACTGCAAATATCCCTGAAGGACCCTAGGCCTTGAGGCCTGTCATTTCTTGTCTGTCTCCTCTTTTCTATTGGAAAGGCTGGGTTTCATTTTCAAAGTCAGACTCAAATAGGTCACTTCTCACAAATACCAGGTAGAAATTGCACTACTGCATAAAAACATTAACAACAGCAGTAACAAACACAGTCAAGAAGCAAGCTGGCAACATTACTATGTGAAAAACACAAACTTCAAAAATAAATCCAGTCGGCAAAAAGGTCCTTAGGTGTACTGATTGAATTCTGACTACTCCTTGTGAATGAAGTGTGTGTGTCCCAAATTTAAGAATCAGTTTTGTTCATTCAGGTTCATATATGACAGCCGGGGTAAGAAACACATAGGTGTTTCACAGAGACAAATAGAGCAAACTCAGCAGGCAGTCAGTCAATTAGTCCAGATGTTTCTCAGCTTCCCCTCCTTACATCCCTGATTGCACTGGTGTATGACCCTCGGTTAGAAAAGTGGCAGATGATATTGCCTGAAACTAATGTAGCCAGATTTAAATCGAAATTTTGCAGAAGTCCTGAGCCCTGACTTGCAGAAGCCTTGTTTCAGAGGCTGCAGGGAGTTTGCAGAAAACCACTCAGTACTGCAGGCTAAGATACTTGACATGAACTACTCCCCCTGCCCAGTTTCCTTCAATGCCTAAAAACATTCTGAAGAATGTTAAGTTTACAATAACGTGTTGCCCCAGGGATTGTTTTGAGGAACTGTGAAATCTCCATACAGGAAAGCAAGCAGAAAAAAAGAACAATGAAGAAATCAGACTAATATTTATTTGACTGTAAATGAAAATCACCATGGTGACACTGCAGTAGAATGATGCAGTAGGTCTGCCATTGTGTCTTCTAAATTCTGGACACGTTGTATGAGCCATGCCTTCACTTCACAGTGAAGCAACAAGGGGAAGGAGTACAGGGAACTTTGTGACTCACTGCAAGGTCATAGGGCTGAACAGGGCTTCAGCCACCCTCCTAGAAATTAAAAGCGCACTGGGCTTCCCCATCCCTGCTTCAACACAGGTACCTAATGTTCCACAGAACATTCCTATTACAACTCACCAGCAGGCATAACATGATGTGATCTGCCAGTTGTTTTGATATAAAAGTCTTGTTTCAACATTCCCAAATATCTTGCACAGAATTTCTGACCTATATGTGAAACCTCTTGTAGACCAAACATCACAATGAAAATCGGACAGGAACGTAAAAATGAAACCAATAGCTATGTAAATCAATAGCTCTGTTTGGTAATCCAAATTTCATCATCCTGTGCACTTACCTGAAGTGCAGACCCTTCAGAAACCTAACACTTTGCACATTATCCAGCCTCTTTGTTCTGTGCGACAGCCAGGGCATTAAAAGCCTACTGAGGCAGTGCTTGACTTCAGCCCAGAACAGGCAAAACACACAGAGCACATGAAGGATGTGCTCATTACTGAAGAGCTATAGGTCATGCCATTGTCCTCACCCCATTTTAGAGCTGCTCATTTAAGCAGAAATGTGCTCACTCTCCTTGCTTCCTTTCATCTCCTCTTTCTTTCATTGATGATTGCCTGATGTTTGTTTTTTTTCCCTTTCTTTTGGGATGACTTCAAAACTCCTGCCAAGCTGGTTCCTACACTTCAATTAACTCAAGTTCAGTTGGTAACTGCATTTGAGCTCAACTAGTCTGAAAATATTGCTTTGCCATGCATATACCTTGTTTCTGATCTCTGACTGGGCTTGAAGTCTTGCTCTTCAGAGCAGTCCATAGACTTAGACCAGTGATTTGAGTAGGTCTGCGTTGGTGCCCAGATGAGTGCAAAGAGTAGTGAACTCCCTAAATAAAGGGAGGCAGTGGGGAGTAATTGTAAATATGTGAATATACGACTAGAAACAGCATATGTGTGTTACTTCTATCACTTTTCCATGTCTTCCACTCCTTGGATCCCACAGCTCAGCTCACAATTGCTTTTCTTGCACAGTACTTTGATGCACAGAGTGGATTGTCAGCTGGATGTCTATTGCAGAGATGACACAGAATACAATACAGTGATGAAGAAAAAAGAAAAAGACATGAAATGGCCTACAAATAATTTAAATTGACATTTCTGTAAAAACTTGTCCATCCTACTTGTTATTACCAGGTTGGGAAAAATTCTGGACAAAAGATAAAGCTTAATCTCTTCATGTGTTCTTTCATAGGAAATGAAGCAGCAATATGTGTTGTATTAGGTATCAATTAAGTAGAATGAAACAGTTAAAAGCAGATGAAAATCACAGAACCACTGATAAATTGCAATGTAACTTCCATCTGTTTACTTACTGAATCTTAGAATTTTAAGTAGAGATCCACAAGAAAATTTGAGTAAGCTTGTAGTAAAAAACTGTTCACTCTATAACACAGCATTTATTTATCTCTCATCTATGAAATCAATTCTTTGTTCCAACAGATAAAGGTTTTGGATAATCTTATTTTGAAGAAAAGTGATCTATCAGTGAATAAATCCTTCATTGCTCTTTTATTGGTTTCAGTCGCAGCTGTTATCACATCTGACCCCTGGAACCCTTTCTGTACCTACAACAGAACTCTATCTTAAATTAGCTGGCAAGCAAATATGGCTTTTGTGTATCAAATTTGAATTGTTTTATTTTTTTCAAGAGCTAAACAGATCTAAGGCAAAAAAAAATACAGGAATTCACAACATTTAGAAACAACAATCCTGAAAACAGCAGGACATATTTGGTTTAAAGAATGCTATTAGCCCCTGCTTCCAGTAACTTTGGCCTTGAGATGGCAGCATGAAATTTTGCATATAGCCAACAGTGATATTATATTACTAAAGAATTTGGCAAGTATGAGGAAGACCATTCAGGGTAATGCTAATAACTTCTGCCAAAGCTCATAGGCAGCTTAGGAAGAGTCCCTAAGGCTAAAGAAGGTGGAAAAGGCTTTTGATGATTTCCTGTGTCTTTGATGTTAAGCCACACAGAACTGGATATGTGTGTTCTCTTTAATGTTACCCAGGAGAAGTGCTTTTCCTACTAACTTTCAGGGCAGTTCCTGAGACCATCTTGTGTGGCACTTTCCCAAATAAGAAATGAAAATTAAAGCAATGATGTCAGTAATAAGAGATCACTGAAGAAAAAGTTCAGAAATCTGTACCCATGCTGGG
This sequence comes from Acridotheres tristis, assembly GCA_037013685.1. Classification (NCBI taxonomy): domain Eukaryota; kingdom Metazoa; phylum Chordata; class Aves; order Passeriformes; family Sturnidae; genus Acridotheres; species Acridotheres tristis. Next base: position 20,842,987 of record CM072888.1, on the reverse strand, counting down.
GAACATGCTGTTCAGAGAGTGATTTCACTGGAAAAAGAAAAGCCATGTAAACCTCTGCCAAGTGAGGCACAATCACAGTGGGGATCAGAAGGGAGATATCACTGTAGTAGTTGGTCAGCCCTGCCCAGAAGAGAGAGAGTGAGTAAAAAACACAGTAATTTAGTAGTGAGCCAGACTGAAACACATTTAGACTCTCTACTGTCCAGCAGCTAAGAAAATATAAGGATTGCAGTTAGCCCAAAACTTTTCAACTATCATCTCTTCTCTGCCCATCCTGTCCTCTTCCATTACCTGTTCCAACTTCGGTAGGCTGACATGGTCATTGTGTGTCTATGCATGTCCATGCCTGTCTGCATTTGGATGTGTGTGTTTTTTACTCACAGACCAATTTCAGCTTAACCTTTCCAAACATGAAAGGTTTCAAGGAGAAATGAAGTTGCACAAGTTTAATTATCATAGGCAGCTGTGTGGACATGGATGGTCAGTGCCCTGCCAGGGGAAGAACCACAGTGTTTCCTTGAGCCCACTGGTTATTAAGGATCTCAGAACAGGAGAAAATTTTGGTACAAGCTTAAGCACCTAAAATAAGTTTACTTTTTTATAAAGCATATCCACAAAATAAAACCAGGTGGTTTTGTTCCAGTCTTCTCAAAGCATCTTTTTCATGCTGTGTTCTTTTACTCCATGGAGTAATCCTGAAAATGGTCTGATGTGTACAGCTGCTTAGTATGAGGGACAGCATCTCAGGCTCTAAAGTGCAAACCATTAACACAAGTACAAGGTTTTGGGTTCTAGGGAACCATTAAAGTTAGATAAATCTCAGCCAAAATAAGGAAGGAGCTGAATAATTTGGTCATAATTTTATTTCTTTTGTACCTTGTTATTGCCTTCAAACACTTGCTTAGAACAAAACCAATTTGGCTTCCATTAAGGATTGACAAGATTTAACCCCATTGATAATTTCTTGTGATTGCAATTTCATCCAATAAATCCAAAGGATACTAACTATGTGCAAACTATATGTCCATTTTCTTGCAGTTTCAAAAGTAAAGGTTATAGGGGGAAAAAAAGAAAAAAAACCCCATCTGATTAAGGTCTTTAATTCTGAACTGTGGATTATTTGATGTCAAAGACAAATTATGGTTCTTCAGGTTTAGATGTCAACTATAATGCTGCCAGACAATAATGAATGCCTTTCTGTTTGAACCAGATTCAATGTGAAATAAAAGCTAGCTTCAAAACAGTCAGTGCAGTAAGGAGATGATCTAGCAAAAAAGAAAACAAAAAAACCTTGCTTTTCAGATCAGGGTTTTTTTCTGCTGATGAAAGATTATTACTTAAAAAGTAAAATCTTGTTTTCAGAGAAATGGAATACTTTCTAGACCTACTTACAGCACTGGGGGTTATGGCTTACACGTGTCGTTTCTGAAAACTCAGCTTTGACAAAAGAAAAAATACAGGCAAGTAAGGTAATCAGACTTTGTGCAATGCATGCTTTCAGAGGGGAGAAGGCAAGCTGAAATATAGTAGACCATTTTTAGTGACAGAATCTGTGATGCTAAGTCCCTTACTGCACCATGACAGCTTTCCTTGCTCACCTGTTGCCTAATTGTTTGCATTCTCAGCGCAGTCGGGGAACCTTCTCATTCATGGCAGAGTGCATGATGATATAACAACTATCATGCTTCAGCTGAGCATCATTTAGGATGTAACCTCTTTTCTAGATTGCACACAAGTCTGTTGACCACATTTCAAGGTGACATGCAAAGGTTATGGAGAAAGCAGTTGCAGGACTATATATCCAGATGAGTAATCGATTGTGTATCCCCATGACAGACTGAAAAGATAAGAGACCATGTGATAGCTCTCCCAAACTGTACCCTTCTAAAGCACAGTGTTACTCTAAATAAATATATCTAAATTCCCATACAAATAGATCAGCAGGGAAAATGTCTAGGATTTTTCAGACCTAGCAATAAGTTTGATCATCAAGTATATTCTTACTCCCTCCCTCAGCCCACTGTAACAATTTCAGTGAACTATTTCAGAGTACAATTCTTTTCACTGGAGTGGCAGCTCTGGTAATCCAAACCCACACAGAGTTCTTAATATCAAGCAGATAGAATAGCTAGGCCAGGTGCCAGACTGGATCTTTGGAAATTTATGATGCTTCCTCACCCACAGACAGCAAGAGTTTATGCAGCTGTCCCCTCACAATGACCCACTCATTTGTCTCCTCTGTTGTGGCCAAGAGGAAGAACATAGTTCATACTCAACTCGCAATTGTCAGTGGCCCTCTCAGATGCTCTGATGAACAAGAGCACTTGTAATCATGGCTCTTGATTAAAAACATTTCAGCCATAAGGACAAAGCTAACAGCACTAATTTGTTTCATACATGCCAGCCCAAAACTTATCTGCAATTGCTGCCACACTGGGCCAGATCTAGACTTGCAAAACTAAACAAATGTCTACACTTTTAAATGCCTTAGCCACCCAACTTTATACTGAAGAACACATTTTTATTTGTCTGTAATTATTTATTTTTTAAAAAGGGAAACTAGAGGTTCTGAAATGCTGTTCTTCTTCTCCTTGATCTTTTATCTACTTTGTGACAGCACAATATCTCTAAAGCAGCTTAGATAGGAAAAGAATAAAGTAGATGGCTTAGGCATTACTTTAAAAAAAATAAAAATTAAATCTTGCCATCATGTCAGGATTTCTAATAATCGTATACCAGATGCAAAATAATTAGGCCTATTAGGCATATACCTGTTTGTAAGCTGGATAAGGTAATGACAAGCTAAAGCTCTTATATTATAAGAAAAAGTGGAAATATAAATTCCTGAAAGAGCTGGATCTATTGCTAGACTGGATATTGTTCTCACATATTCATATAACCTAAATAATTCACCTTCAGCTATCAGCACAGGATCTAGATGTTTAGAAGAGGTTTAGTCAAACTAAAAATTCTTGTATGTGTACTGTGTAAAAGATGCCATAAAGGAACTTAAGAACCTGAGTAAAGCAATTATCAGATGAAAGGAAAAAAATGAATCTTTTTTCTACTATGGTAAAAACCAAAAGAACACTTACAAAATCAATTAGTACTAGCAAAATCAGTTAACATCTCCTGTAATATTTGTCTTCATTCTGCAACTTGCACATGTAGTACCTACAAAACAGCCTGAAGTTTCAATAAAATTAACACATTTCGATTCATTCAAGAAAGTTGTTTTCCCTAAGGCTCTACTGAATCCTTTGACTCTCCCTTCCCTTTGCTCCCTGGCTTATTTTCTACTATTCCCATGAGATCCCCTACTCTTAGTCCAAAACTAATCACCAATAGTTCCTCCTAACAATCTCCCTGTCCGTTAACGTCACTCCTGATGTCATTAAGATTGTACTTCTTTATTACTGCCCTCAAAGCATCAGTGCTGATAAAGACAGAGCCAAGGGAGGCAGAAAGTGATTCCTTCCATTCATGTTAGCATGGATTGGCAGGGGAACAGAATTAGACTCAGGGCAAAGCTGCCTGACCTGGAATGCTGCAAATAGGAAAAGAGGCTATTTCTCCCTCCTAGCTGCAGCATTGCATGAACTTCAATGGTGTAACTGATATCGAAAAAAACCCCAAAACCCAGCTCAAAACACAAAAAGAAAACCCACCAATGCTAAAAACGCTCCTGTTCAAACCAAAGAAATTTAACAGGAAGCATTAGTAACTTTATCTGTGCAAAGAAATTAAGTCTGATCCCTCAATCAAAAATAAATCAGATAACACACTCCAAAATTATTCCAATGAATTAGTACTCAGGAGGTTCCGACTAATTGCTGCCAGCCAGAAAACATGTCTTTGGTAATGTTAATTTTTGTTCAAAAAGAAAATTACACTTCCAAGGGAAACATTTCTGTGTCTTTAGCACTGTATCGGAAGTGTCTTATTAAACAAGGTTAAAAGAACCGGCATTTTGCACTGCAGACACATCAAATGGGTGAGAGGAGTTGTGGAAGAAGAAGGAAGTGAAAAAGCTGTCTCCTTATCTTGGCATTAAGCTATAAAAACCAATAAATCTTTAATCCTCATCTTTCCACAAAAAATACGTGGGGTGATGGATCTTTAAGTAGTGCAAATGACTATTTCTCATAATAGAGATTAGATGATCTACTGGGATGGACGCAAGAACAACACAGAATTTTGTCAGACTTTGAAATACATCTATATTTCAGAAACATTGTTATATTTGTCTCTGGCATCATTTTCTCAAGGCAGTAACACTGACACTACTCCCTAGCAGAAGAAATCTAACACAGCCATAGAGATAAATGGTCTGTGGTATTTGAAAGTAAATCTAGAGCTGGAATTAGCCCACAGAATAGTTATCACTGTACAGCCTGGTGCCTCATTGCTGAGGTTCACTCAACAGTCAGCAAGGTCCCTTCCTATGTAGAAGAAAAGGCCTAATCAAAAGCAGAGGCATAAAACAGGGAGGAAAAATCTTAATCATTGTGTGATAGCCATCACAGAAACCAGCTACTGAAAACAACAGCCTGCCTTTATGGCTACACAGTTTGGAATACTCAGCTCCACATGGTATTGACCGTCCAACCCAGAAAATAATTCCTCTGGAAGAGATAAGCAAAATAATTCTACTCTTGGTTTAATGACAACAATACATTACCATGCTTTGGTGCTTCATTCTGTCCATAAAATGCCTTGCAATTATAGCTATTTCAAAAGCTTGTCCACTGTTGTACAGGAAACTCCTACAACATGGCTGGATAGTGTTAAAAGAGATTGTCTCTTAGCAGTGTTAGTACTTCTATCCCCAAGTATATCATTGCTAGATAATTAAAATATGTATTCGATCATAATATTAAATATTTATATACATAGACACACTATAGAACGTGTATATTATATAATAGCTAGATTTTTGTAATCACTAAGCTTCATCCCAGCCCAGCCTTTCACATAGAATCCCAGGATATTCTGAGTTAGTATTCCACAAAGATCAAGTCCAGCTCTTAAGTGAATGGAGCATACAGAGATCAAATTCAGAAGCCTAGCATTATTAGCACCATGCTCTAAACAACGGAGATAAACATCCCATTGCTCTTGATCCATAAATTCAGAATAGGCAAATTGCTTCTACCAGACCTGTTCCTGAACTTACAATTAGATTTATTTCATACAAAGAGACACTGATATTTGCAATAAATTCTGTGTGTATCTGCAAACCATCCTGCATTGCATATGTGTGCAAACAACTTTTTCATCAAATCCCTTTTTGCACAAAGGAACCCTGTGGAAAGGTGCATACCCAGTGCCTTTTGATTTAAACTCAGCCTGCATCTTAAGCTTCAAATACAGGCAAATATTCCCAGAGTGAACAAAAGAGTAACACAGTAACTAAAATTATTCCGAAACTTAATAGAAAGGTTACATACTGCTCCCTCTAAATTTCCATTTCCATTATCATCACCCAGAGGAACCATACAGGTTAAACAGGTGGCCAGGGGTATTAGAATGATCCTGTAGAATTGCCATGGCTGGTTCTCAAGTTAGGAGATAGGCTCTCAAGAAAGTGAGACAGAAAGGGAAAAAAACCCCCATGTTCTCTATGGAAGTTTTATTTATAATTCTGAATCACTCTCAGTCACTGTCAGAAGGAATAATATTTGTTAAAGACAATTCAGAAGTTGGCCCTTCCCTCTCTTTTTCTCCCTCTTTTCTCTCTGTTTCCCTTAATTTTATTTTTTAGGAAAGAGAATAGCAATTTTGGATGAAAACTAAAACTGGCATTGGTCTTCCTGTTCAAAATGAAGGAAGAAGGATGTAGATCTCCTGCATTAGGAATGGATGCTGAACTCTTGACTTCAGTTCTGCCACTCTGGACAACAATATTTATTTCGATGTAGTTGCTTCAAATTTACCTTGGAGCAGGAGACAAGAAGCGTGTGGAAAAGATAAACACAGAGAAAGAGGGCAAGTTTATTTGTTACTCTTTCAGCTTTGTACCTTAGCTGCCAATCCAAAATGAAGTCCCAATCACTTGCACGACATCCCAGTCTCTGCAGACATCCAAAGTCACCAGTCTGGATGCAAAACATTGTCCACTTCTCCTCAAATACTCAGTCTTCAACTGAAGACAATTCTATTCAAGGTAGAGTTTCTCCATATTGAAAACCAATGTTTAGACACATCCAGGACTTGGGCATATCTACACTTCATCAGCAAGCAACAAAAGCAGAGAAAAAAACAACCTCCATTGCCAAGGAATAATTCTTGGAAATAAATTAAAATTATTTTAAATTTGGAAAATACAAGCACTTACAAAAAAGCCTGGAAGTATTTAAAAATACGTGGTGCTAAAAAAAAATTGTTTTATGTATTTCAGTTTCTTGCTTTATTCAGTGAAGTATTTTATTCAATTAAAAAAAGGCCTAAGAAATCTCATCTATGTCATAAACAATCACAGATTATAAAAATCTTCAAAGAAAATCTCTTATTACTTACGCATCATTCTCACATGCAGGTCAGCTGCAGTTACTGGAATACAATACTACAGCTTTTTTGGCCATCTTCTGGGGTGATTATTGTTAATAAAGTTGGGAAATTATACTTTTATTTTAATTATGACTTTTTAGATTTTAAATAAAGCATTTGATAGGCAGTTTTGAACATGAAATCATTGTAAACTTGTAAGTTGTTACCTCAGAATTAAACATGAGAAGTGTTTCCTTATGCAATTGGTCAAGTTTCTTTTCTTAAAGGTTTTGAATGCATTTTCTCAGTTCTCATGTTGAAATCAAGCATACCAGGTTTTGCTTTTGTTATCTCTAGGCCTACAGCACTCAAGGCATCATATATCACATATCCAGTGAATAATTAACTCTGGCCAGACTATTTTGTCTATACCCATACTTTACAAGACTCTAAAGTGGACCTTATGAGTTAGCAAAGCAAGAGCCCTGGAGGCCTAATATTACTGGGAATGGATTTGCAAATGTTTAAGGATGCAGGGCTCAAAGTGGGATCCTAATGAATCAAAGACAGATGTTCTTCTACCTAAAAGCCATTGGAGAGACCAAATTGCTGACAGATGATACCCTTGAAAGCCATAGAAAATAAGTGACAATTATTCACCAGGAGTGCAGCAACCAGAGGAAATAGGTTAACCAGTTTGCACATCAGTTGGCCTTGAAAATACTATATATTAGTCCTTCTGAATCAATTCAGATCCTTCTCAGTGAATATGACACTACTGGATATCTATATTCTACACTAAAAGAGAACACTGAAAATTTACTAAAATGCTTTTGTATTTTGTTTGCCAAGGCCAATCTATAACGCAGAGCAGTGAGGCAAACATGCCTGAGGTTTGAGAAATGCAGCTGAACAAGAAGTGCTTCCTCACACACACAGGTGCCTTCCATAATGCAGTTTCTGAAGAAGAAAATTCAAATGGAACTGTAGTGGAATTTTGTACAAACATAACACTTCTAGTGTTTTGCTTTGTATGAAAAGTGTCTTCCAGAAAGAAAAAGACAAAATAGGTTCTCATTTAGCTACTTATTAGTTGTGAGGAAATCTGAAAAGGTCAGAACCTCAGCCACCGTTATTGGCTGTGTGGCCGGGTGTGTTGATGCTGCAGGCTGCATTGTGGTCCCAGATAAAGATAAAACCGGTTACTGAGCTAGTTCAGACATCAAAAACAATCCAGCCAGAGCAACAAAGGCCTCAGCATGATCTCATTTACTAGGTCTGCCTTTGTTTCTAAATATGTGTTTGATGTTTCTTACAGTATTCAAAAGAACACTGCAATAATGAGAAAATAATAGCCTATAGCCTTTTTTCTCCTCATGTTGACATTTTAAAGAACATAGTGATAATATGACATTGTAATTACAGAACCATTAGGCCCAGTTCTGAAGTTCTTACTCGGTTTCTGGTTCAGGAAAACAGAGCAACTTCTGAGGTTTGACGAGTAATGAGCTCAATTCAGCACTTTTTTTCCTAATAAAATATGCTGAACAGAAAAACAAGAACAACAAAAGATTGTGTTGTAAAACCCTGGCACAAAACTTCATTCTTCTCTCCAGCAATATACATTAAGACATATGCAAAAGCACGTACAAGTCAGTTATTTAAGAATCTTTTCTGTTTATTTGGCTCATCTGGAAACAATAACATGAGAGGAAAGTAAGCAGAAAACAATGCTTTCTTTCTGCTCATTCTCTCCATAAATCCCCTTTGCCAAAAGAACAGGTGCTGTTGCTCTCAAGGGCGCCACTGAAAACCTGGGCTCTGCAGAGATAGTGCTTCCCAGAAAGGACTTTCTGATCAGTTCTTTTACTCGAGTAAAGAAATGGCTGGCAGGAAGCCCTGCAAAACCAGGGATATGAATGTAGATATTTTTAAAGGATAGAAAAGGTAAAAATACATATGTTGGTGCACACTGGATTTAAATGCTGTAACCTACTTTTAATAATAATGCAGGTGGGTGTGCTCACACACACACACACACACACTTGGTCGGCAGTAACAAGTGCTCCCCAGCCTATTTCTGCACAGGTAAGTTTTGTTATGGATAGAAAAAGAACACCAGCTAGGCTGTCCTGGCCTCACACAGATATCAGTATCAGCTGACTGACAGAAACTCCTTGATTCTATATTTGCAGTTCTATGTTATGCTCAGATGCAGTTTTGCAGATGCTTGTTATATATTCACAACATAATATGCTTCCATAAGATAAGTTTTGTACATGGCTTGAGGTAGCCAATAGACCACAGAGCAGCCATGCTGAATGTGGTTAGTTGAATTACAATAATTCACTGGCCAGTGTTTCAGGGAGTCTCAGCTGACAAAGGTGAAGAAGGTGCCACAGAATGTCTGTTATGGAAATCCCCATGACCACCTAGACAGTCAATGGCCAACCTGTTAATGGCATTCCCTATGTGAGAATCAACCTTTGCAGGTGATCCCAATAAATCAGTTTCCTTAGCTAACAGTCTGTGCACACATATCTGAGCAGCATGCCACGAGAGAAAAGAAACAAGCTTATCTGGGATATGACCCAGACTGTGTGATATAGAGTAGCAGGAAGGAGTTTTCCACGGAGAAAGAGGAAGGCTGTTCAGCAGTTTCAGCTTTAGCTCAAGGTTTAGGAGGCAGGTTTAATTCCCTGCTCCTGCTTCCTATATTGTTTTTGGAGAATTTCAAGATAATAAACGTCTAAATACCTTTAGTACTGCACTCTTAGTTTTCCTGTAATTCAATTCTTCATTTTTACAGTGACTATTGCAGTAATTCCTCATCTCATGGGGCTGTTTTGAAGGGCAAGCTCACTGGAAGTGGTCAGGTGCTCAGGTATTGCATTGGTGAGGGCCATGGAAACATCTGGCTCATAATCTGTTCATGTGGTGCCTGGCTGTGTGACTAGAACAAATCCTTCCACCTCTTAGTACCCCATTTCATTTCAGACCTAGGAGAATATTTTTCTGCTCCCTTTCCAAAGTGTATTAAAACAGAACTCATTAATGCCAAAATGAGATGAGAAAAATAATGACGAGTAGCTTTTGAAAGCTTATAAATAAACAAAACATGCTCTTGTAATCAGGATCTGTGATAGCTTTACTATGAAAGGAGACTGTAAACAACCAGAGAAAATGCAGCCTGAACTAAAACCCAAGGGAATGAATGGATTTTTATTTTAGGTTCCTTGATATCATGCAGATAAAGAAAAAAGACTTCTTAAGAAAAAGATAAAACCTTAACTGCTTAGTATTAAATTGAGATCATCTGTGCATTTGGAACATTAGGAACTTGGGAAAATACTGGCCCTAATATTTTTTGGGTTTTAGATATCTGAATATTTTAATCTCAAATCTTGGTCCCTCAATTACACTTGGATCAAACTCTATACTCTCCAATACTGCAGATCTTTACGTTTCTTTACATTTTGACTTCTACAGTCCATGACTTATGAAAATATTTAGATGTTTAAAAATTGAAGAGAAAGGATCACAGAATTTTCAGATGCTTGTAAGAAGATGAAGTCCTAAATCCTACTGGAATCTGCATTTACATTCTAGTCAATGTCTGACTGCATAGCTGCATAGCTCCAAGTCCTCAAAATCAGATCTTCTACCATTTAGGTGCATTAGAAAATTTTACCCAAATCATATTGCTGTGATTTATTTTGCGCCTCCCTTATCAGTAACAGATGAGCAACTACTGAGACAATTTCATACAATATGAATCATGTGGAAACACTATGGTAAGGATACAAAGCCTTTTGCAAAAGCTTAAATAATTGAAGCTTATTACTTGTGGCTTATCATTTATTTGTGTAACAGTAAGGTAATGCAAGACTATACATTATCCAAAATGAAATACTTATATGAAAAGGAAAATGAAAACCTACAGCTTTTTAATATTAATTTATGTTTGTAGAGAAAAATGTAGATTGTATATGCTACATCAGGTAGAACTTCCACTAATCCATCACGTCTTCGCTCAAAAATCACCTGACTGCTGTGCCAAAATGTGAAAGTGCTTTAAAGAAAAAGATGAGAAGTAATAACTATTAGTCTTGTTACTTCTGAAGCATCACTGTGCCAGCCACTTCCCATTAACAGATGATCCTAAAGAGACTATATAAATTGTTATATAGGTGAGAAAAGCTTGGTAATGCTGTCAAAAAAAGAAATTGCTGATTTGGGAACTTAATTCCCACAACACTGGAAGGACAGTACAGAGATTATTGATGCCACTAAATGAAACTCTATGTTAATGAGCTACATGAGACCATGAGACCTTGACCAAGGTGACGGTCAAACCTATCATTTCTGGGAATTTTAGTTTCCTTTTTACTGAACTATCTTTACAGAAAGTCAGGCTTCCGTTCCATTATTAAGCTGCTGTTAAGATGCTTATGATTGACGTGTTTGGCAAGCAAAATTATTTGCAATAAGATAAAAAGGACATGAAACTAAAGAGATAATGCAGAGCTGAGAGATTCAATCACAGATTGGTTTTGTGACAACTTTTTCACATTCATTTTACCTAATCAGTCTAAGTATGAATTACTGAGAATCAACTCTCTTTTTCATTGCTGGGAGAATGACCTGTGAAGTCTTTTGTTGAATGACATTCTAGGTCAAAATAAGGAAACCATGAGGTGTCATCATTATAATTGAAATGTTGCAGTTCAGATATACTTATTGTCAAACTAAGATAAGGAAGCAAAAATAAAAATCCTTGTTATTTAAATGTGCAAATCCTTCATTTAAGTGAACAGATCACTGTGTGGTTAGACACTGCTATTTTTCTGTTTTACAGATAAATATGTAAATGAGTTCCCTTTCTTGTGGACAAATCTCTGCACCTTGGAGATAGAGATCATTATCTGTTTTCTCACTAGTAACTCATAAAAGCCAGTAAATGAGAAGTATCACATTTTCTATTATAATAAAATAGTTTTCTTCTTTATATAAACCATGTATGGGTTTAAAATTTTGTTTTTAACATTATCTCAGAATGGAGAATACGCTTAAACCAATATATTTTTCAGAATGTTCCCAAATGTGTAGTTATTAATACCCTTTATATGCATATTTGACTTTGTGAAGTGCAATCGCATTTTCCCAGAATCTATCTAGGATGTTTGCCAAGGACTACATGTGCACTGAGGACAGCACAGTCACTTCAGAAGTGAATTTTTTGTAGCTAAGAAGCCTCAGAAACAATGTTTAGATTCTAAGTGAATTAATGTTTGTCGTAACACAAAAATCAACCCACAGACTTACCTGATCAATTACTGACATTCAAGTTAAAAAGAGGAAAACATTGGGTTGTTTTCAAATTTATGTTTATTTTATGCAGTATATGTTATTTTCTGCTATACAAAACATCAAAATTGAGGAACATATATGTCATAAATCAAGAGAAATAATCAGTGATCTCCGAAATGGCTTTGAACACCAGAATGGATAGAGGGCTATTTTCTTGTCTTGGACATTGCTATACATCAGGAAATTAAATTTGGTTTAAAATTGTCCTGAAATATTTATGTCCTATTTTTTCTTTCTTTTCCTCTTTAAAAGAGAAGACAAGCAACATAAAGACAGAAAATCCCAACCAGTTTTTACATTCATGCTCATCCTAGTTATGTTAGAAGATTGGGTGTTCCTTCGTGTACTCATCCAGTGTAGTTGTAAAACTCAAACATGTTTTGCAGCTGAAGTTGTAAGGTCTGCTCAGATGTATCCACTCACTACCTGACACCTGGGACATTTTCTGTACTAAGGGAAAAGAGTCAGTAAGAATAGTAATTTAAAACTTCAAGCTCACATTAGTTGTTTCTAACATAATTTCCAGTTATAAGAATATTTTGACTCTATATTGTATTAATGTTGTAACCCCATGAATCTTCACCAGTTCTTAATACAAACCAATTGACTTTGAGCTAAAACCTAGCATTAAACACCCTAAAGGTCAAGAAAAAGTCACTGGGGTTCTCATTGAAAGTATTTTATTGTGGAAAGTCCAAAGCTTTCTATTCCCCTGGAATTTGCAAAATTTCAGCAATTCATTAAATAATTTCAAAGGGGAATTTTATTGTCATTCCTCAGAGCCTCTTAAGGCTGTCCTTCATGTCTCAGGCTATCATTTGCAAAGCTAGTTTGATAATCAAGTGCCAAATCCTTCAGTGGTGTTCAGCTAGCTCTCTATTAGTGCATTGATAACTTCACTGTAAAGACAGCTATTGTGAACAGTTTTTATAAAGTAACTCAACACACTGGCTTGAATGTTTGATTCATGTGTTAGATTTCCATTTATAATAACAAGCTACTGCAGAAATTATTAACACATTCTGTTCTGGAAAAAACAATGCTGTGTTTCTGTTATCTGAGGACTTTATTTTTGCTCAGTTTTCCTGTTACTTCCCAAGAATAAAACCCCGAGGCCAGTTTTCAGAAGGTCTAAATTCTTGCAGCTCCCACAAACTGCAAATAAAGTCCTGTTTTGAGCACTTCTAAGAAACAGGCCTGCAGCACAATGGTTCTTGCCACTTATGGAATACACACAGGTTTTTCTAATGGTCATACAAAATCTCTGATTTCGTCACCCTAAAGACCCACAGATTAAATCTGTTTATTATAATATTCCCTGTGTCTGAAAGATGAGAGCATGCTACCCACATTTCAGTCTGTCTTTTCAAGGAGTTTTTGAGTTTCGTGTCAGAGGTGGAATTAATTATGCTAGGTTTAGAGACACATCAGTAAACAGAAAATTTGAATCATAAGTACTTAATAGTACCAATGCAATTACACACACAAGCACACACAGACCACCCGCCACCACACCCCACTCCCATTCAGCAGAAATAATATAAGCAATTGCACTCAGCTTCTGCGATTTGGAAAATACTATTTCCCTCTTTTATTCTTTGAAACATACTCACTCACCCTATTAATTTTCTGCCTATTCCCAGAAAGCAGTTAAATATCAGATGTTACTTTCAATTGCCTCATTCAATGCATTGTAGCATTTGTAGCTGAAGAGTTAGAAGAGTTATCTGAGTCAGAAAGGGGATACAGATGTGGTGGGGGGAAGCAAGAGAGGACAGAGATGTTCTCTGTAAGTAGAAACTGTCTGTTGGTGTCTTACAGAAACAATTAAACTAAAGCATGTAAAAAAAAGAATATCTCCAGGGAAATACTTCTCTCCTGGAAAGCTGTTTGAGCATAAAGGACTGCTCTTACTCCCCCAGCTCATTCCTTCCTCAGCCTCAACCTGCCTATTAAACTAATAGAGCAGTAAAATGAAGGGATTGCCTCTGAGCAGGCTGTGAGATTCTGAGGCCATCACCGCACCCTACATGCTGCCATCGTGCTGCACCAAATCTGTCACTGTATGGAAGAGTTCAGCAGGCTCTCCCTCTTCATATATCTCCAAAATAATGCATCACTCTAGAGAGAGGCTGTCAAACTCTGACAGTGGAAAAGGCATAATTACACAAAGAAGTAATTTGATTGCGAAAATTATCACAAAATTATAGTTTTGAAAGGCAAGACAATGAAAAGTGATGAGGGAAATTACTTGAATCAATATAATTTTTTTTTTTAAATTTAATAATCTGGCACAACTCTGAACAGTTAAGCAATGATTTTCATTTATTTTTTTTCACTGCTGTACATCCAGATTACCCAGCAGCCCACACTGTCTTTATTTTTGGAAGCAGTGCTAAACCAATCAGGTATTTGTTACTTTAAGAGGCTTACATTTTGTCTCAGCTATGATTACACTCTATCATACTGTATCACATGTGTGTGGTGTTGCTTCACTCTTGGCAAGCTAAAGATGCTGCCATTTAGCTAGTTATAAATAAGTTGTAAATGTCCTAAACCTTTTTATTCCCTGTTTGACAATCTACATGACATTATCATGTAGTAGTTCTGTAATGCAGTTTTAAAGCCTATTTTAATGCAAATTAAAGCTATTACCTAATACCTAGACATGTTCATGACTTGTCTAGTATTATTCAGACTAGAGATTTGATTGTGTTTACTATCTACCTCTTATTGCTAGGCTTTCACATATTTTCCTTTGACCTTTTCTTTCCCTTTGTAATTACAGGGAAATTAACACATTTAATTATATGGATGGGTTTTATTATTGTCAATAATATCTTTGTGGTGAGTTATTATAAAATATTCACTCAAGAAAATCTCATTGTGGAAGTGGAGCTGCCTTTCTTTAGCACAATAGCAAATTTCATCTTTACTTACTAAAACAAATAGGACATAAAAAGCTAATAACTGCAGCATACTTTTTATTTTGGACATTTTGCTCTGTCAGGTCAGTTACCCATTTTTATGTGCAACTGCATTTTCTTCTTCCCACTCAGAAGCACAATATTGCTCTCACTGAAATTTTCAACGACATTTAGCAAAAATTATAAGCATGGCTTCCAGTGGAATAACAAACATTCTGGAAAATTTTCCATCTAATGAAACTGGCATGTAGGTCCTCAGCCTCTTGATAATGTCTCTAACAACTAATCTCTTTGATAGAGGTCTCAAAACTGTATAATTACTCCAGTTAATGGATTAATTGTTCTCATTAAGAATCAGAATTTCTAGTATGAAAGCCAGCAAAACAGAAAAAAGAAGTCTAAGCTTATTGGCTTTGACACAGAACAATCATTACCATTTCAGTGTATATTCATCAAAACTGCTCTCCCTGCAACTATGTCTTGCATCGTGATTTCTGGAGAATTGAATCACATACTTTGAGAGCAACAAAAGGGTTGAAACAGTCCTGCAGCTATTAGTTGGGCATTCAAAAAGCTTTTTGGGGGTCCTATTGTAATTAATCTGAGATGGTGTTACCTGAGAAAAGTTCTGTGCAAGGATGATTAATATGTAAAGCCATGTATCAGCACAGGTTTGTTTTATGCGACTTTTATAGTGCAATGCAAGTTGAAATTCAGCCTGTGATTTTCATCCACAAACCTCTGCTGTTACAGAATCCTGGTTAACTCCTTGTAACACCAAGTGGTAAACAATCCCTTTACAATCCCTTTACAATCCCTTTACAATCCCTTCTGGAACACTTCTATAAAGGGCATCTCATTATATTAAGCCAAGTTGGCAGAGTCATAGATACTGTCGAGCATTTATTAAAGTACCTCCTACATTACTATAGCTGTGGAAAATCTAATTAGAATGGAAGCCAATGTATATAGCCTTATAAATAAAATAAAGCCTACAGTAGAGACCTGCTGTCTTTACACATAATCAGAGTGATCATCTATACAGCAGATGGCTACTTAGTCAGTTGGCTATGGGTTACAGCACATTTACATTTGTAAAAATGGATGAGAGTTTGTTAAAATCCTTTCAAATAGCTGATTTTCCATGATGTACTTGCCCAATAACATAACTTAAAAGACAGTTTATTGGCTAATTGAAAAGATCCAAAGGGAAATCAAACTGGCTAATTAAGGGGCTGTTGTAATAACACCTTTTTATCTGTTTCCATTTAATATTCCTTGATTTTTACTATCCTGAAAAAATAATGACACTTCATTGAACATAAAGCTTAACTGCACTGCTGCTCTAGATAATCTTCCAGACATTTAACAGCTTTTTATCCATATGGACAATGCATACACAGCTAGAAAACAGTTTTTATCCAGATACACACAAATTTACCGGGGAATATAAGGGTATTTTTGGAAGTTAGGGGCAAGCATCTGGTAATCTCAGAAAATATGAAAATGCTTACTTGTTTACCAGCTATATTAGAAAGTCATCTTCAAAAAATTTCCAGTAAAAAATAACATGAAGCACAGATTCATGAATTTATAATCTCTTTCTCTTTAAACACATTACAGAGTATGGGGAAGGTTGTAGATAGCTCTATAACTAACTTGTTTCAGAGCTGTAGTTAAAAGTGTCTCTATATTTTGATATGCATGAAGATTACAATATATCCTTCCCAAAATTACCACACTGACTCATTAGGAAAAGAGTGTATACAGAAGGAATCTAAAATCTGCTAATTCTTTTTGGAATAGCAATTAATTTCAATTTTCTAATTGAAGATACTAAACACTCAATTCCAGACTAATCTTAGTTGAAGCTTCAGGCCTCTAATAAAATTAAAAGAGAGAATGTTGTAGATATATTGTGTTACAGTTTTTCAGTTAAGGTAATTTTTCCATCCATTCTTTTAATTAATTGTAACAAAACGTTATTTTTTCAGTACATTCTAAAGTACTCCAAATCATACTTTGTAGAGCAGTTTCTTCTAAAGCAACTGTCATCTCTTATTTTTCCCCAGTGGGACTGAAACCAAAACTGAGCTCCACTTCTGGCAAAGACTGTGGCAGCCTGCACACCCTCACAGATCAGGAGACCACTGTGTTCCCTCTGTCTGTCTCAGTTAGGACTGAATTCTCACTGCTCTTGCACCTCAACGTCACACCAAAATTAAAACCCAACACTGCACAAAAATAAAAGTCTTATAAGGCATAGATCATGTATATCCTAGTTACTCCCACTTGGTGGGCATACCTATAGGTGCAGTACAATACAAGAGGAAGAGAAAATCTAGCCAGGCAAAATTCAGTATCACTTGATCCAGTTAAAAGGAGTTAAAACCCTGCTAAAGTAAAAGTTGGGAGACAAACGTACATGTCTATTACATGGAGTAAAATATACTAAAGGGGTGTTGCAAGTGTTCTTAAAAATGCATTACTACCCCACAAATTAATAATTATGACCATGCTTTGTAGCATTCCAAACAGCTCAAGTTAGGAATGTACTGTAAAAGTTTTGAAAGACTCAGTATTGTAATAAATTCATAAATGAGGAAATTAGGGTAATTCATAAATTCCAAATGAGGACCGAAGAATTTGTGATACTTCGCAAATGAATGATGAAATTTTCCAATAATGGAACTGTACAGAAGTAGCACTTGCATATTACTTTTTTACTAAATTGTTTGTTTATGTAATTTTTCAGCATTTATGTTCTTTTTCTTCCAATAGACCTATTTACCTCTCAGTGATCCTACTCTTTCTAGCACTCAAGATAAATGAGAATGGAGAAGAACATCCCACTTGTCTGTAGTGGAACAGGGATTTTCGTCTCTTCTAAGGCAAATAAAATTTAAATTAAGTTGAAGTCTTTTTTTCTTCACATCTCAGATGATTTTTTATTGAACTTGATTTGTTCTTCTTTTAGGTTTTAAAACACTTGAACAACTTCCTCTTTCTGCCCACCAGCCTAAAGCAAGCATTTCTTTTAGACTTGAAACTAGGTCAAGAACTGACAAAACACAGTGATAGGTTTACTTTTTTTAACAGTGTCAGCCCAAATACTTCTTAGCTGCTGGGGATCCATTTTTGCTGACATCTACTGCACAGACACCTGCATTTTCATCTCCTGTGCAGGGTGGTGCTGGGCATGGTGCTGGTGTATGAAACCCTGCAATCCTTGCTCAATGCAAGAGGAAAACACGGAAGTTACAGAGATGATGTTTGGTCAGGGTCTAGTGGGCCTGGGAGAGCTTCCCTGTGGAAGAAAAGCCCCTGCCCTGTAATATTCCCAGCAGGCAGCAAATATGGAAAATACTGGTAATTCCAAAGGAACATGTATCAAGCCTCTCCACTCTCTCAATCTTTCTATGTATGTCTACCTCTGACAAATCTGCTTCTAAATCACCTATTCCCATTTCCTTCTTCAGCTATTTCTCAAGGGACTCCTTTGCAAATATTAGAAATCAAACTACAAATCATCATGACTGAATTCAGACTTCATTTGCCAACTTTCTTCAACAGTGGACTATTTCTTAAAGTGAGCCCTTTTAGACATTGCTGGATATTTACAAAGTCTCATTATATACAGTACTCTGTCCATCAAAGTGAGCAGGCTGTCTATAATTCTTTTTTTTTTTTTTTACAGGATTGTTCATTTTAAAGGTTTTTAATATATCAGGTTGCATTTATTCAAAATATTTTTAAATCTAAAACCCTGTCATAGTTCTTGAGTGCAGTCAGTGAATTACAGTAATTAATGAGCTGGTCACTTCTTGTGTTTCACAGATTAGCAATAAAGGACTTGTAGTGTTTCAGAGTTTTTTAGAGTTATGTCTACATGAGAAAACACCTGAGGCATTAGTGCTTCCTAATATCTTAAGAAAAAATAGTTGCTGTGCAAGAATGACATTTTATCAACAGTTCATCCATTGAACCAGCCTTCTGCCTCATTAATATCCTGGTCTTTTTTTAAGATCTTGACATCATTATAGTGTGCCACTGTAAAAGGAAATCTTTGATGTTTTTAAATACCAAAGGAATAAATATGTCTTTCTAGTGGTGATAACTTCTGATTCAAAATTTTCTTCTCCTTATAAGACCTTGAGCTCCCTATAAGACATATGCAAAATAAACAGAACATCTCTGTGCGTAACCCAGAATTCCAATAATTAGAACGTTTAATCTCCTGTAAAAGTTACTTATTTAATGTTTTGAGATATTCTTGTTTAAGACAATACTGTGGTATATGTGACGTGGAGATACTAATTATTTGCCCCAAAAATATGCTGCTTTTGAAGTTTAGCATTTCATTGAACATAATTAATTATCTCCAAAAGTACAACCTTCAAGGTTGTCATAATTTGTAGCATTTAAAATTGAATGTGCATTACAAAAGCATGTCTGCTACTTTCATATTTTTGTTTTCTTGGTGTTTCTGGCAGAACGTACGATAATTTTCATAATTTTATTCTAGCATGCAATCACATATATGCCATTTTGAATGTCATGTGTCAAATATCTGATAATTTGATCCAGTGTGTGTTGAAACTAAATGAAGCTTCTTATTCATTTCACTGAAGATTAAACATGACCTCATATGTAAAACAGGAGTTAAACCCATTTTTACATCTACATTCTGCAGAATATGAAAGTTTGAAAGAAATGGTGAATTGTGACTATGAAATTATTTGATCTCTTCCTGTTTTTTTCAGCATCTCTGCATTGTCAACATATAAAAGTCTTAACAGAACAAAGGAGAAGTAGAGGACAACTCTGATGCATCTTAGAAATAAGATCTGCCTTTTCTAGGCTGTTTCATGTGGACGTGTGCAATTCAGATTTTTAATGTGAAGTTCTGCCTGTCTGTCTTGGTGTTTTATGCCTATGACCTCGAGCAATTAAGAGATATCATATGGCTACTGTGCATTGGAAAGATATGAGAAACCATTAGAAGGAAACAAAATACATACTCTTGTAATTGACTGAAATGTAATGCTCTCGCTGCATTAAAAATGGAGCAAAAAATCAAAACCAGATACAGAAATAATCATAATGCTGTGAGGAAGGGGGAAAGATTACCAGCTACCGATACTGTACAGTTACAGTTACTGTTCCAAGCAATTCACACACAACCTCAACCATGTTTTTCTTAAATAATTGCAAAACTTTAAATTATTTCAGAAGGGTAGATTCAGGTTTACTTTTCTTGAGGGACATTGGCCCATTATTTTCTGTAGGTCCTACTGCAACTACGACTTTGTTTTGTACAAATTGGGTATTCCAGCTGTGTGACTTGACAACAGTTCAAAGGTGTAAGAGTGAAACCTTAGTGTACACCCTTGTTTCTGAATAACATATTTAAGTGAGACTGACTAAGATAACACAGGAAAGTTCAACACATTTTCACATTTCACAAAATACGGTTCAAGAAGTGGTAGGGTGTGGGACACATATTGAGAAAGTAAGAAAATTACAGCCTGAAAAATATTCCAGGCTGGAGCTTTTCAGCTCTGTTCCCAGTCGATAAGCTGGGCCAGCTCAAGGCTAGGGAGAATTTCTCCCAGGGTGATAATTTGGTCAAAATAAAAAGGAATTAATAACAAGAAAGAACACCTGTTGTGGTGTGTGACCAGGCCCTGGGAATGGGGTGTCTTCTCCCTGAACAAATCATCTTTTTTCTACTCTTGGAATTGCGAGTCATGCTATAAAACCAAGTGTGTTTCTGAATAAACTTGTCTCTTTCTTCCTGTCATGAAAGACGACCATGTAGCTGTGCATCTTATTTCTGCCGCACCTAAAGGGTTACAACCCCTTTCCACGGCTACAGTAGGGAAGAGGAGAGAGAAATCAGGATAATTACCAGGATTTCTATTGGCTTGCAGTCCAATCACTAAAGATTATTAAAACCAGTTCTAACATCTATATTGAATGAGGGTATTGTTTATCCACCAAGGATGGGGAACTTTTTCTACTAAAGGCTGCAAAACTGAAAGTAAAAGACAAGACCAAGACTTCAAAGGGGAGAAGAAACACAGTAAAAGGATATGTAGCAAACTTAGAACAAAGTTGCATGAGTATCACCAGTCCTGAGATTTTCTTTGAACCTCTATCAACAGGGCATCCTTAATTCTGCAGTAAAGAGATTACTAAATCCCTAAAGATATTTTATTCTATCTGGGAATCAAACTGTATTCCCTCTTGCATCATATATAGGAAATGTTTATTCAGATGAAACATGTTCTCTTCCAGACAACTGTGGATTCAATTCCTTCAATTAATTTCTATCAGTAAAACTGATAACAGACAATTTTTTTCTCAATTTATGTAATTAAAATGTATAACATCATCTTTATCCTTTTGTATACATATATATAAAAACATATACAGTTTGTACTTCTTTAACTATTTTTTCTTTCCTTTATAAATAGGTCTGAGTACGAATTGAAACATGCCATTGAAAAGGGAAGCTACAATGGCTTCCTCTGGGTAGATGCCAGTACTGACAGCAATTTATAGTCCTTCTAGATGCTTTTCTGGTTTTGGTTTCAGATACTCCTTATTTGCATTTGGGGAAATGGAGACCTGGTGATAATGTGACATTTAAGAGCTGAACTTCCAGATCTGTACAGGAATCTTTTTTTGGTGAATTAATCTCCACAATTAATCTGCAATGTTTAGGCCCTAATTAAGAAATGCACACCTCTGTTGCAAACACAAACATTATTGATCATCCCAACTGTCTGACCATCTTTCCTCAGCACCCTCATCACACTTCACATAGCTTCTTTATATCCAGGTTCACTACAACAAATAAGAAGCAGATCTTGGAAGAGAAGACAAATAGGAAATTTCATCAGTCCTACTCACAGTTTGCATCCTTATCAGCTACCTCAGTAAGACAGAAGGACTCTCTTTAGTCTTGTGTGGATTAAGGAAGGAAAGCTAAATTACTGTTTAGAAATGGCTATGCTTTCCACACACCTATTGCAGCAAATAGTTTATTGATATTGGTGACTATCCATCCTCAGATGTGTCCCCATCCACTGGAAAGGAAGATGGTGATTTATGTGCTACACAAAGCCAGGTTTATAACTATTTCCACTCCTCAACTAAAATTATATTTTGGATAATATACAATAAAACTTGAAGCTAGTCAATGTGAACACAACAGCAAATCAAAACGTATTTTGGAGATCTATGGCTGGATTTTTATCATAAGAAATTCTTGAAGACTGAAGTTCATTGGAAATTAAAAAATAAACAACATAAACGCTAAAAAATTTAAATCTTCCTCACCTAGGTGATAAACCTTTTACATCACCTTAAAGAATATTTTTAACATATTCCCTTATTTATTTTTTTGCTTTTCTTTTTTTCCTTCTAGGATAGTGTGATTAAAAACGGTTCACTTTTAAAGTTTTCTAATTAAGTCAGTCACAGTCTTTCCACCCATCTAAATGGATTGCCAGT
Organism: Acridotheres tristis; assembly: GCA_037013685.1. NCBI lineage: Eukaryota > Metazoa > Chordata > Aves > Passeriformes > Sturnidae > Acridotheres > Acridotheres tristis. The sequence continues at coordinate 20,820,680 of CM072888.1, read as the reverse complement.
TGGACAGAAGCAAGTTAGAACTGAGCTTTTAGTATAACACTTTCACTTTTACTAGGGCCAGTTTTAACTATATATCTAGTGCTTTTGGCATTCGCAAAGGAAGCATAGATACACCCCAAATCTTTGATCTCAAGTACAGGTGTTTGCTTTTTTAGGAAATGGAAAGAAAGTTCATGCCATGTCATTCTAGGCTGCTCAGGACATGAAGATCGATGTAAAGAACTCCTTGTATTTGAAATATAGATTTTCCACTTTTTCCAGGCATAAGAGGATGTGCAGGAACAAAATGTACCTTTTTGAGAGGGTAGAGCAGATACTAGCTTACATAATATGATTGGTAAGAAACTCAAAGCTACAGTTTTGTGAGAATTTTAGGGTCGTCCTTATAATAAAAGAGAGAATCCCTTGCAGAAGTTTTGGTAAAGAGTTCAATTGAAAGTCATTACCTTTAAAGATCAGATGGTGTGAGAAGCCATGAAATTAATCTACAGTGTACCTCAGAAAACAAGCCTTTAAAAACAATGACATTAACCCTGACAGAGCTAAGTAATCCCACTAACAGATGAACACTTTGACCAGACTGCAGTGCTGAAAGGAATGCTGACCCACGCTAAGACAAAGTGGGAAAGATTTTAGAGCTGTGACTCAGTTTCACATGCCCTCTAGATCCACAGACTGCATTACATGGTTCAGTGCCAAATGGACAGATCTAGCTGGAAGCTATCAAGTATAGATGATTGCAACAATACATTTCTCAGAAACCTGCTTATCTGCAACAGATAACACAAGAATTGCTCTATTTATCTGAACTGCAGAATGTGAGGGGTTTAATACTGCTTATCTTAACTTCAGGCCCATAAATCCACTGTTTTATATGTCAATACTCATATTGCAACTTCCACCTTTAAATGTCTTAATTCACACATGGCCTCCTGCAAAACAATCCTCAGGCTTCCAAAACAGGTCTAATGTGAGCAAAGTTAAGTCTTAACCCAACACTGAACATCACCATTTCCAACTTGGTATATCATTGTAAATATATTAACATTAAAATATTGTTGTATTACTATAATTACTGGTTCAATTACAATGAAGTAAGGTAAGCTACAGAAATTCATCACTCTTCTTCATTCCAAACTTTCAAGCCACTGTTTATTATTTCAACTTTCATGATGACGTGTAAGCCTTTAAGGGTGTTTTCCTAAAGATAAGAATTTGTGACTGATACGGGTGTTAATGACTGGAGGGTGTGAATGGTAGAAAGGGTTAATTCTGTCTTATTAACCAAGTGACCTCTAGACACTGTCAGTTTGGCCCAGCTGAAATGATTGATGACTTTAGAGAAGAGGTTAGTAAATATCCCCCCAAGAACTGTGTATAGCATCCTTGCTTACACCTTTTCGAACATCTCCAGAGGGAGGCTGATTTATTGCACAGCTTCAAAAGGGACATAGCAAACCATTGATCAAGGGATCTTGTATTAGCACAATAATAATATCAGCAAAGCCAGTGTCACCTTTCTCCACCATACTCTTTCTATCCTCCAGTTTTCAGTGTTCTAGAAATTTTTATTCATAACTGAATATGGGTATGAAGAAACAAACACGAAGAAAAATACTGCCTGACTGCACCAAAGAAATAAATTACTTTGACTCAGAATTTTTGGATCAACTATTATTTCCCACTTGAGTTCATTCTTAAAAAAAATATTGGATCGAGGAAAACTATGTACTCTTCCAAAATCCCTCCCCCTGACCATCCCTACTTACACAAAGAAACAGAAATAAGATTTTGAGAGTAACAGAAAATATGTTCAGGAAATTCATGGGAGTTCAACAGGATTAGGAGAAGAGGCTTGTCTAGGAATCCTCCTCCAACATTAAAGCACAGCCAACAGCTTTTTGTTACATGCACTGTGGATCTGCTTTTCCCCAATACTATAAGCAGTATTGCAAATGCAAGAGAGAGTTCTTTCTCAGAAAACCATGTCTCTGTTTAGAAATTGCTCCCAAAATGTTTCTAGAATTTTTAATTGCTATTCTAAATATATGAATAATCACTCTCATTCAGGAAGTTCTGTGTACCTTATAAAATGTCTGCAGTAGAAAAGTAAATTATGAATTGCCTACCAGCAGTGAGAATCAACATATTTTGCATGAAATCAGCAGAGCTTTGCCTGATTGCACCATTCAAAGAGTGCTTGTTGACACTGAGACATCATACTACTACCTTCAGAACAAAACTCTGGCACTAAATAAAAAGAGAAGAAAAGGACAACATGATCTAGTATAATTATATTTGGATCTACTAATGAACATTTGTGCTCTGATACCATGTACAGAAGACCTAGATATTTAAAAATCCATACAATATTATTATTTCACATATGCTAATGTATTTATAAGTAAACATGGATTCAAATTGAGGCACTATGGTTATTTTCTACATTTGCTTATGAAAACTTTCTTTTGTTGAATGCTGTGAGATGGAAAGAGACAATCAGTTCAGTTACAAAGTAAGCTGCATTTTAGAAAGTCCTTGATAATTTCAAAACCTAGGATCTGTGTTTCAAGGACATATCACTAACTACTGAAGCAGAATGAAGCATTCTTATCGTGAGGAAAATTTCATGGTAAAAATAGCCTTTGAGTAAGTCACACAACATTAGCAGAATAATTAGTCTTTGACAATTGTCAAGGACAATTCAGAATAATTTATTTTAGAGGCTGGCTTTTTTTTTTTTAAATCCAGTATGCAGAGGTATAGAATGACCTGTGAGGTACAGCTTTTATCTTCCTTACATTGTAACTGAAATCACTTGTACTCTGAGCTATTAGAAAGCTCAGACAAACAGAGTATGTTATATTTACAATGAGAATCCTGGAGCTCATTGTCCACGGACACAATCCAGAAGGTCTAAATATAATGCACTTCTAATACTGACATATTCTCACATCTCCCCCATTCTGTAGTAAAACCTTGGCTATGTCAGGAGAGGCTGGAGACTTGCTTACCAAAACTCTATGAATGTGCTATGTATATTAAATTTTTATTAAAGGAGAGTCACACAGACTACACAAAATCTGAAGGTTAAACTGCAGCTCACTGCTGAACTTCCAGACACTTCATCAGAAACATTACTTTGGGTATTAGCTATTATTCCATCTGGGAATACAAAGAAGCAGCAGATGCTCTCCAGCACTTCAGAGCAGTATTCTTGTTGAGGTAATTCACTACAAAATCAGGCATCCTCTTGGGCTGAAAGTGATGGAAAGGTTTGCCCTACCATTCTGAATCAGGACTTTAATAATGATGAAAATAAAACACCCACAACACAAAGGATGTCAATCCCTCCTCCAAGGACATTCTTGAATCTAGTTCTGGCCTCTCTGGGTTTCTCATGTTTTTCCCTGAAGGAAAAGAAAATGCACAGGTACAGTATTTCTGCTGGCACCATCAAGAGGGCTGAGTCTGCCAGCCCTTATGCTTTACTTTGGGACAACTTAGAGACTAATCGTTAACAAATTAGATAGAAAAATGTCCTTATCTCAAAAAATTACTGGCTTATGGAAAAGAATGTAACCACTTTTCTTCTTGTATCCTGGAATTACACTGGAAAAGGTAAGTGCCACATGCTCTTTTTCCCCTCCACGTTTTCCTAGAGTTTAGAAACATTACCTTAGAGTTCGTCCCCCCCAGTCTCAAAGCCAGTGCAGTTACTCCCAGAGGAGTACCATTTCACACAGGTAAACTGTTGGTAAAGGGGCCTTGGTCCCTTGCAAAAAGAAGTGGCCAGGAATTTCCAACGGTTTGCTGATGATTGTTAGTTCCTGTATCCCAGTACAAGCAAGCTCCTGCTATTTTCCCTGAGGACCTGTCTTAAGCAGACCAGGTTCCAGCAGGGAAAGTTTTGCCCCTTTAACTCTGAGCTATGTGCAGAGCTAGGAGTATCTGGGTTCACAGATTTTATACCACAGCATACCAGGGGGACTTGTTTGCTCTTCATGGCAGCCTGATGCAACTTGGCATGCAAAGATACGTGCAATGTCACACTGGCCAGGAATGAAACACACATCAGCCTTGGGTGAATCTGAAAGCCAATGTTTTTGTGATTTAGTGCATCAGGCAATGTTTGCCCCTCATTTGCACCAGTTAAACTCCGTGCTGTTCGCCAGAGTTGAGTTTGGATATGTGTATGAGAGCGCAGGTAAGAAGACAAACTGAGACTTAGGACACAATTTTTCTGTTTATCAGAATCAAGATTTCCTTAGGAAACTGGGCATTTTTCTCTCACATTTAAATTATGGTAATCTCCAGGGCTCATACTTGAATTATTCTTATGCAGTGCAAATTAACTACAGATTTGGGAGATAATGAATCAATAATGAGCTGTTGCATCTGTGTTTTTCCTGTTGAGTTGATGGGTACTGGTTTTTGCAGCGTTATGACCTATATTTTTGTTATGTCAGGCACTATTATGAGTCTGGACAGCAGCTAATATTTTCTGTTTTTTATAATGCATAAAGCTTTCAAAGCTCTACTGCTACAACTAATGAGCAGTTTCTTAGAATAATAGACAGTGAAGTTAAAATCATGTCCTCTCTCAGAAATTATTAAGTGTTACACATCTTATTTTTCATCATTCCCTCTAACAAGTAGTAAATTTAACAAACTGAGGAGAACCATTGACACGTGTATAACACTTTTCATATATCTTCATATCAAGTATTTTAAATGTTTTTGTGATAAAAGTATAATTTAAAACTTAAGAGAAAGAATACCTCTGGCAACAGGAAATGGTATCTTATTGCGGCCAGCATTAAACTGGACTAATCTTTTATTTTTTAATATTATACATCTCTACACAATCGTCAGATTCTAAAAATGTTTGCTGGGATACTTATTTTGGCTTTGGAGAGTGCTCCATGAATAAGCCATGTATAAGAATGCAATAAAAGCTTTATCATGAAATTGGATATTTTTCAACAAAAGCTTTGAGTTTCTTCCTGAGCTGTGTAAAAGCTTCTGCACTGCCACTCAGCTAGGAAAGGTTTTGTATTTTTGTACACACCACAGTCTGCTAGCTTCTCCAGTCATGTGCAGGTATTTGTGTAACACCAGCATAATGTACAGCTTTATGCACTGCAGAGAAAAATGCCTATGCAATTTCATTCTTGCTTCATTTTCTTTTGTGAGCAATGGGGTTGCTTTCAGAATCATGAGAAGCAGAAGTTGCAACATAAAACAGATAAAATAGGCCAAATTACCGTCATTCCCAAGCACAGAGCCTTGATCACAAATAGAACAACAGTGGAATCTATGACCTGACTTCTGATTCTCTCAACAGCTGAGTCGCCTTTCTCTAATACCTAATACACCTTTCTTGTTTTCATTTTCAAATACAGGCTGCCTGGGGAAGCAGATGAGTCACCATCCCTGGAGGTATTTAAAAGCCATGCAGATGTGGCACTTACAGACACGGTTTACTGGTGGACTATGATCTTAGAAGGCTTTTCCAACTGAAATGATTCTGTGATTCTATGATACTACCTTCTTCACAAGACAGCAGAATCATCTGCAAATGTTGTCAAATATTTCCTTTCCAGTAACTAAGCTGAACTGTTGTGTTACTTACTGCTTTGAGGATTTGGAGGAAGAGAGGACAGCAGATTATTTTTTCTTGTTTTTAAATGGTATGCTGCTGATGCAAGAGATAAGGACAGATCATGGGATGTGGGAGATGATAAAACTGGTACTGCTGCCAAATGCTTTGCACTACTAAATCTGGGCTCTTGCCACATCATCTTGAGTGTGAGGCCCTAGTTTTCTAGCAAGCCATTAAACATGTGCATGTAGGAAGGCAAAAGAGAAGAATCTAGAGTTAGTCTTTTTCTTTAGCAAAGAAGACTAGTAAGTACTGAAATAAAAATAACATTTTGTCCGTTTTTCATTTTATATGGTTGTATTTTATTTTATTTTAGATTTCTACTTCATGTAGTTATATATATATAAACCTCACAAATAACCGAATTACCCAAGGCATAGAACATTTAAAAGAATCCCTTAAAAATTGTTTAGACTTAGGTTCTGCCCAGAGATTTAAAAAGCAAATTAAACTCAATGCAGAAATATATGGAATAAAAACAAAAATAAAAAAAGCTGAATGATGCCCTAGAAGGTGTGATGGCCAAAATGAATAATGCCCTAGAGGTTAAAAGCTTGAAAATTAAATACTAATTTTTTCTAAATTACTTTAATCTTCTAGATGCAAAGAATTCTCCCAGTATTTTCATTAATGAAGCATTTCAGAGGGTAAGTGTTCAGGTTGCTATGGTTAAAATGTAATTTCAGGTTGATGATTAGGTGGCTTATTTGTGGATGTGGCAGGGGCACTGAGAGTTGCGTTTACATTTGAAGTTACAGTTTTTGTAGAGCACTTTGTTATAAAGTAAGCAGCCTTACTGTGATTTGAACAATAAAAATCTGTTTGTTTTTGGGCTTTTTAAAAAATATTATTTTCATACTTTAGCAGCACAAGGAGAAATAAACGTTCAGTCTATTCAGCTGCAACACACAAGTCATCACACAAATTCCTATCTGCCCGAAAGCTCTCTGTAAAATACCTGCGGAATGAATATCACATTCATTCTCATAAGTTTACAGAAGGGTCTTCTCAAAAGAGAGATGGGAACCTCGGGAATACTTGCAGTATCTCAAAAGACAACATGGTGGCACTAGCCAAAGACTAACAGTAGGGCCACAGTTTTTGGTTACTTAATTTGGAAATTTTTTAGGTTCATTTACTCCCAGTTGGAGGATGAACCAGAACTTAGAAGCTAAAATGTTCGAGTATTTCACCACTAAATTGAATCAATGCAACTGGTCAAAAAATATAGACTGTTATCATAAAAAAATGTTTGAAGGAATATGAGGTTCTGAATAAATTTATTGAGAGGACTATGCTATATGCAGCTTGCAGTACAATGAACATATAATTTTGAGAATGCCATTGTTATGATTAATGTTGCAACAGTCACCTCCAGGTATTGATGATGTTTGCTATTTCCTATTCCAGCATGTTGTCTCCTATTCTTAAAAGTAAATATTTTCCTTACTAAATTGAAACATGTGACATTAAAGTGACATAACTCACTGCTTAAAAACAGCTTTTTCAAACAAGCAAAATGTTCAGATTTCTTTTTATTTCAATCCAGCACAGTGCATCGAAACTGGAAATTTCTTCTTTTAGATTTTATTAGCTAGCGGCTGATTAATAAACATACTTGGTTTTGAAATAAATTATGGACATATGGTGCAGCTGAGCATTGAAGTTTTACCCGGACTAGGCTGTTTTAAGCAGCAGCATATTCTTAGAGAAGTGTTGAATAAAAAAATTGTAGGAGCAGAAAAAGAAATCTAGGTTTCTGGCTTGCATGGTCATTGGATCCAAACTATGACCAATCCTCATTCTTGTTATTATAATGTGAAGCCTGGTACATTGTTATACCTTCATAATACGGAAAAAAGTAGATTAAAACGCAGGGACTACTTAAAGTACAGTGAAATGTGTTTATATTAGTCATTAGGCACATATCAAAACATCTCCCTCTATTTCTAAATCCTATATTTCCTTTACTTAAGTCTATCCATTATTTCCCTATCTATATGCAGGATTTGTATGTAAATGTTTATGGAAATTAAATTATTTTTTTCCCATAGTGATAAATTCTCCAGTTTACCTCAAGATATTGGTTGTATATTTGCTGTTTACAAACCCTGGCATTTATAGAACGTAACACCAGAATATAAATATTTGTACTAGGGGTCATTGCTCATATTCTGTTCCTAAACATTTTTAAATTTAATGACTTAGACAAACACAAGAATTACCTAGACCGAGACAGTATATGGCACAATACTGTTTATGGATCTCGACATGGAGTTAATACATTCTCCTTTGTAACATTCTAGCAATAGCTTTACAGAATTAGACAAGGTAACAAAAAGAGTGTCTAGCCATATGCCAGCAAAGAAAAGCCCACTTGAAAAATGCTTCCCTGTCATTCCACTAAATGGCTCAAAGACACAGTCTGTTTTTACTACAAGCAGAATCCTGACTGATAAAAAAAAAAAAAGAGTCCTATGTTTCTTATTTACAAAAACATATAGGTATGTGCGTGTGCATGTATAACTTATAACATGCAATTTAATGCATAAAATTGATAGGCCACGTATAGTTTCTTACAATAAAACCAGAAGAAATTACCATCTCCCCCTCTATCCAATTGAGAAATATTCATCTTTTCTGACAGAATTACCTCCAGATAGAAAAATCATGGGGTTTTTTTCATGCTCAGGATTTCCAAACTGCAGTTCCTTGCTGAGAGACACAGACATCCACTGTGGTTTGTGAGGCACCTATCAGAAATGACCATGGAAACAAGCCCCAGAGCAATTCCCCAAATCTCCACCACTGTCTGGTCCAGATAAAAACACACCAACTAAGAGAGTTTTGCCTAATTCACTGGCAATAACATAACTGTACACTCAACCCCACCACTCAAATATCTTCACCCTTTATCAAGAGCTGTGAGTCACATCTGCACTATGTAAGTGTTTCATGGATCTCAAATGCCACGAGTCTCAGATCAAGCAGGGACATGAAGCAGTTTCCATCCAAGCATTAGTTACACACATGCAGTGCTACTGAACACAGTAATTTTTTCTCTTTAGTTATGGGTCACCTCATTTCAGTTTAGATACAGTCCACAATTTATTACCCTCTATGTAAAGTGCTGTGGATTGAGTTGTCCTAACTTAAAAAAATCCCAGACAGTGCAAACACAGGAGAGCGATAAACTGAATGTCAGTGTTGAATCAATAATTTATATTAAAAAGTTAGAGGTGAATTGCAAATCTTTTTATGTATTCCCTAAACTTCAGCAGCAGATGTTGAGCTGGAAGATAAAGTTGGGCATTCAGCACAAATGAAATGCAAGCCCTACTGGTTTTTAGGTCCCACCACATCCATTCTGTTAAACTTTCTGCCACCAATTCTTCAGTGATGCCCCTCTATACATTAAAGTTATTATTAACTCAGTAGCGACACCAACTTGAAGCATAAAAATGACCTCTAGAAGTAGGGAGGTCATATAAGTGACACTTTTTAATATTTAATAAAGGCTTAGAATAGATTTTTATACACTCATAATACTGAAGACATAAAAAGTGATTTTTAAACCAGTCAACTGAAGATACAAAAAGTAAATATTAAATTTGTCTAAAACTTTACTTACAATTGGAGATACAGAAAGTTTTTTAAATATATATTTTTATAGTTGACATAATAGAATGTCATTGGAAAAGTAACTGATGATAAATACAATTTATTTCAGTACTTGAAAGGGTCATGGATATTCTCAAAACACTATTGTAATATTCTTATTCTCTACTGCACCTTAAGTAATTGTATGTGTATAGTCATTCTTTATTAAGTTTGTAGCAAATCATAAAATCTTAGATGGGTATGTGCATTCTCTGAATAAGTTTGAAACATTCATCATGAGAGTTAAAAACTATCTTTATATTATCATGCACCCCATAATAAGCAGCCAGTGTGATTACCTGTCTAAGAAGAGCCTGACTAAGTGAGAGTTCCACAGTCATACTCTCAATTTTCACATTTTGAGTTCATACTCCACCTTTATTCCATGATCTCCTCTAAGAAGAAATTTCTTTTAAACTAGGAACTTGGTTTTCCAACCCTCCCCAGAAATCATCTTAGAATTAATCACAGCTAAGAGACACTTTAAAGGAGCTGTAGCTGTGAAATAACAATATTTGGTATTTAATTGACCCATGACAGTAAGTCTTTGTTAAAGCTGATTCCATAAAAAGCTGGTTTCAAAGGACCATGGAAAGCAGATGGATTCTGGGAAGGAATTAAGTGTTTGCTGGTAGGGGGGTGATGGTTTGCTTCATTAATAAAATGTGAACAGCAGGAGGACACTAATGAATAGGCACCCTAGAACTGGCATACCAAATTTATTTCATCAGGCATGCACATTCACACACTCTCAAAATGAAAAAGCCCCTCACCTACCCACCAGAGTTTCACTACACTGAAAAGCTGAAGGAGTCTACAAAGGGATTCTTCTAATAGCAATGTAAATATTGACTGCATGATAACTGTGAAAACCCTGGAAAGACCTCTGAATGCTAGGCAGCTTTCCCCAACATGTGGCCCAGCTTTTATGTTGTGTTTCTTCTCAGGCTTTAGCTTTCCCAAAATTATCTCTTAATACACTGATAGCCTGTGCAGTATAAAAGACATTTTGCAGTTTTCCTATGAGTATTCATGACTTTTGATGGAATGTGACAGCAGCACACAAGGAAACTGCAGTAAATTTAGATCCCTATTCTATGCAGCAATTATTAGGTATCCAGCCTCAAAGACTCTGCTACTCTCAACCCCTCTTAAGGAAAAAAACCTCTGATCATGATTGAAGATCTCTGACTCAATGAAATACTCAGCCATAATTATGGTTGATATGGCAGATCTTTACTGTGGATTGTAAAGACCAATAAAAGTTTTATTTAATTAGCCTGTACAAGGTTTAGATGTATGGATCACATCATACACTTTCAGAAGGGAATACAGAAATACCAAATTAATGTTCAGACATGACAAAATACCTGAGAAACTCTTATAGAGAAGGACAAAAATACACGGGAGGGATTCACTGGCCACCAGTGGGGAGGACTGCAGCCAATTGAGTGATATGGTTTGTTTTTAACTGATTGGATATTTATGGAAAAAGTATAACTTTTTTAAAAGTATTATTATTTTAGTATTGGATACTTATGCAAAAAGTGTCACTTATATTAACCCTTTCCTTTGGTATACAGTTGTTTCTTGAGGGCTTAGCATCTCCTACACTGGTCAAACTCCATCTCCACCAATTATGAGATCTCAAGGGTTCATTTATCATTTAAGTTGGGACACTGTGGTTCAACCTTGTAAATAAATAATAGGTTTTCTTAGCTACAACATCACACTCCTGAAGAGTCAATTTGGCCCCTCAACAGGTAGCACGATGTTTCTCCCCTACAAGTAGAACACAGTAGGAAAAGATTTCCCAGTTTCCTGGTGGAATGAAAAGACACTGGAAAACTCTCTGGGTTCTGCTTCCACACCAGAAGACTGCAGCCTATTTTTAGAACCTCCTTCCTCTTGGAATTGGCTTTGCCAGACAAATGCTGAAGGCATAAACAGGCAATTGGTGCTTTTCGTGCAACTGCGTGTTCATGGCTTCCTCACTGCTTCCTCATAAATCTCCTATGGGACAAATTTTAGGGGCATCTGAGTGCTGTGAAAATCACTGAGTAGCTTTTGTTCTATGAATGAATGAATGTATTCATAAGAGAGATGTGAAATCAGTCAACAAATCTCTGGGTTTGCTATGAAAAGGAAACAACTTAAAAGGAGCTACCTATTTAAACATAGTAAGGAAAGGTCATGAATAATCATGAATGTTGTGTGAGTTGGTTTGTGTTTTCTAATTTTTTGGGTTGCTTTGGTCTGTGTTTTTTTCTGGGCACCTAAAGCACTACATGCTTTACTGGTGGAATTTTTTTTTAAATAGGCTACTCTAATACTCTAATATTAGTTATATTATCTCTTATTTTCTCTCAGCATTGTTTATGCATTTCATAATATCACAGATATTATGATCCAAGGTGCAAAGAAAGCAGAAACATATTTACTGTAGGTTTTTTTATGCAGTTCCCTTTCAGAAATCTTACATGTATTTTAAGGAACCCAAAAATTCCTTCCATCCAAAATGCTTGTGGTATAAGTACTCAAATTTGTGAATTTAAAATATTCTGATTTCAGAGGCATAGTTTAGAGAATATATATTTTCATAGAATACTAAGCATATTTCTGCTTCTACAGAAATGGTAATGGTGTGCTGCTCCCTGCTAAAAGCAAGAAAAGGGGTAAAGGAGCAGCTAAGCTGCTGATTTTTACATTTATCAACAGTTTATTGATATATTTTGCAGTTTTCAATCAGCTCCATTAATAGGCCTCTAAGAAATCATTACTTTGTCCTATACAACACAATACATATTGTTTTATAGGAAAAGATATATGCTCTTCTCCTTGGAGTTAGGAAGTTGGAGCACTGATAAAACATGTATTTTCCCTAGAAGTAATGTCATTTCCAAAAGAAGGCCTAAGACAGAGAAAAGGCCTGAAAAAGGACTGCTGCAATTTAAAACAAAAAGCCAAAAGGTGCTAAGAGCTAAAGCATCAAAAGGAAATCATTCTTATGAAGTACAAAGAAATGGCATTTTTCCTCTGTAAATTATTTGAAGCAAAATACCACAGCAATCTTCTTACAAGAAATTCACTGTAAGATTTTAACACCACTTTATTAACTTAGGCACCCTTTGCTCTCCTGCTTATCATGGAAGATGAATGGTTAGGATGCAGAAAATGAGCATTCCCTGTGTATCCCAACCTTGCTTTCTCCTGTCCTTTCCTTGCTGAGGCAGGATGGACTGCCACCTTTGAGGCCATGGAGAAGGGAGCTAACCTTGCACACACTCTCTGTTCTCTGTAGTGGCACTTGTGAATTAGAGGAAATATCAGGTGCAGTAACTGGCTTGTGCTTCTACTGCTAATACAACCATGGCTATTAATGTCTTTAAAAGTATTTAGCTCAACTAAAATAATATTACTTGGATCTGTTAAATACTTTTTTCCAACATTAAAAAGGCAACAGTCTGGAAAGAACTTTAAAAATTGCTGATCATTACATAACAGATGTAATCCCAGATTTTTCTCCTCTCTTCCTCTCTCTCTAAAAGTCTTGCACATGATCTTATACCAAAGATTTCCATTTGCATAAGAAAGGAAAAAAATCTGAATTGTCTTCGGAAACATAATTTTATATTTTCTTCTTCCCTCATTTGTCACATGAACAAATGCAGATGGATCAGCTTAGAATTTTGTGTGCTAAAAAATTAATCTCTTACATTCTAGGAAAAAAATATTTAGAAATGATTACTTGACAGTGAAAAGGATTCTTATGGCTTAGATTAGAAAGCTCTAAATTAAACTATAAGAACATTCAATATGCAAAAAAAACCCCACAGTAATTTCTAAATGCAGAATAATTGTACTTAAGGTATTTATATAAAATTACAAGTTTAGATGTACATATGTAAAATACTTTAAAAACTCTTTCATTTGGCATATATTAATGTATGTGATATTAATGCTGTTTTAACTCTACTTGACGAGAAAATAGTTTCCTTGGATACATGCCATCCCAAATCCTGTCAAAATTGAACTTTTGCAAGGTATTTTTAGATCTAAAGTGGATGTGTACATGGCTGTTTGGGAGAACTCATAGTAAGGATCTGAACTATTGCTCATTGTCTCTAATCCTTCCACTGATTTCCTCTGACAAAACTCAGGCTCCAGCTCCTCCACATAATCCCATTAGGCAGCTGTACACAGAAATAAAATTCCACTTCCTCTTCTCCAAGGGAAGGTCCCCACCTCACAGCCTCTCCCCCATACACCTCATGCTGCAGTCTCCCATTATCTCAGTGGCTCCACACAAGCCTCACTCTGGTATATCTCTATTTATCTTGTGCTGGTGAGCTCACACAGGATCCAGTGTTGAGCAGAGAGGAAGGATCCTCTCCCTCAGCCCTCCTAATACATCCCAGAATGCGTCTGACTTTCTCTGCTGCAAGGGCACGTTGATGATTCCACTTCAAGTTGCTTTTCACAGGGACAGCCCTGGGGTTTTTTTCTGCCAAGCTGCTTTCCAGATGTTTGGCCCTACACAACCTGGTCTGAAAATGGGCTTCCTCATCCCATCTACAGCACGTGGCACTTGGATCTGTAATACTCCTGTTAGCCCACTTTCTCACCATTGTTCAGCTGCTTTGAGTAGCAGCCCTGCTTTCCATTGTGCAGCCATCCACAATCTGGTATCACCTGAAAAGTCTTCTGGGATACTCCATCCTGTTTTTTAGGTTTTTAATAAAGACATGACATATTCCTGGCCCCCTAGTATGAGATCCTGAGGCATGACACTGATAACTGCCTACTAGTGAACTTAGCACCACTGACCACTGCCCTTTCAGCCCCCTCTACCAGTCAATTTTTCAGCTATCTTGTCACCCACCTTGATTGGAAGTTGCTTCATGTTACTAAAAATATGTTTAAATTCAACAAATAGCAGAGATTTTTCCTTTCAAAGGGGTGAAGATTGCAAATTGACTCAGAAGATCATGCCCCAAATCCCCCAAATCTCCACATCCCTGTTCCTGTGATAAAATCCAAACGTGATGCACTGAAATCCCTAAGGATTCCTCATGACTGACAGAGAATCTTAACGATGATAAGGTTCTTCAGGATCGTTTGAAATAGATGCTACTATCTAAATATAAATGTACTATCATTATTTCAATGGGCAATCACTGAAGTAAACAGCAACATTTCTATCAATGTGAAGAGCTCCACTGCAGACAGGTGCACATATATTTGCATGTATCTGGAGCACCAGGCACTGGCACACTCTTTGGATTCAATGGAAAGCCAGAAATGGAGGATTTTCAGCATGCAGTTTTCAAACACTTCAAACTATGTTATGCCTTGAGAAAACATAAAGGCACTTTTGTTCTTTCTGCAGGATGAAGAAAGGATAATAAGCTACTTTGGAATTACCCATTCAAAGAAACAATCTAAAATGGTCTTATAACCTGAAAACATCTTTCTATCTAAATATGGCTATTTTCAAAGCAGAATTATGTTTACTAAAAGCCTTCAGTATATCTGACAGTTAAATGTACCAGTAAACAGGAAGGTTTTTAGGTTGAAGTTTCCACAAGCATGAACTTTGTCTTAAAAAAAAAATAGACGAGAAAAGAAACCAAGAACATGGGTTGGAAAACCAAGAAAATAGCAGCTCATTTCAGGTCGAGCTCTTCCAGGTTATAACTTCCTGTTATAAGCATTCCAAAGGTCAAACAGATGGCCATGCAGAAAAATTATGATGTAAATAAATAAACAGATTAGTAGTCTTGTACAGTAGAAATTAAGTGAAGATAGAAAATCATCAGAGATGTCTCCAAAACCTTTCAGCCACAACTTCAATAAAACACTCCAATTCCAATCACCCACACTGGAAGACCTGATTTTACAAATCAATTCCCAGTAGAAGTTGCTGCTGTTTTAAGTCCCTTGACACACACACTCAGTTTGGCATTGGGAACCTTCCCTTGTACCCCAGTTTCTCTGTGCTCCAAAAGGTGACTTTCTTTGCAGAACAATAACATCAGTGCATACAAAAGGATGAAAAGATTCGCAGGTTCAGTTGATCTTGTCTACGAAGACAAAGTTGCAGCATGCAAGCAGAGAACTGAATGTCACATGGACAGAGGAACATCACTAAATGTGCTCACTTGCATCAATGCCACTGCAAAGCTCATGCAAGACTGTTTACATTGTGAAGGCATGAAGAAATATCCTTTTCACACCCCTGAGCCAAGCATTTGAGTCACTACAGATGACAAAAGTTATTATTAAAACAGCTCACTCTGATCTATAAGGTACAGTATACTATTATGTATTAAGACAATTTAATTTTTATCACGTAAGTGAGGTAAAGGAATGTTACAACAAACATTTTAAGCAGCATTTTTGTGACGTGTGTGTGTTCAGGCACCCGTCTCTACTTCCAAAAAAACTGCAATAAGAATGGCAAGAAAAGGGCAGAAGGAACAAACTTGGAATGGTACTCAGACTTGAAATTCATAAACAGTAAAAATTTCAAATTTCTGGAGCAAACAGGAACTCTGTTTTGCCTGGGTAATTTTTTCCCCCTACAATCCCAAAGCAAGTGTCAGAGATCTAGCAGAGAATTGCTTTTCTTATGATATTCCTGCTGGTAGGTGAAACTGCACTCTGTCATAAATTGCAAATATGCAACGAAGCTCCTAATTTATTTGCATTTGTGTTCAGCCCTTAAGGGACTTACTGATACCAAATGCTATAAAACACACCATCATTGTCTCTGAAAAAAATTCCTGCCTTGCCTGCAGTGATAAAAGACTAGACTACCATCCCCTAATTACATAAATTATTTCCCAGGTGGATCATAGCAGATTCTACCTTCAGAACATAGATCATGTTACTTTCATACTAAAGAGCACACAATCTTTAATAAATAAATTTATATGTGCATATTGATCTTTCATTATGAACAGCCACGGGAAAAAGTCAGAGATGTAGGTTCTGAATTGTAGAGAGGATTAACATGAAACTTCAACAATATGCATTGATTTGTTCTAAATCATGGATAAAATTAATCATCACAATGACAATAAGAAGCAAGATGCCAAGTTGTTCAAAACAGTAAACAAACAGTTTGTTTAAAATCAAAAGCTGTACCCTTCATGTTAAAAATTGTGAAGTTAGTTTTCACAGTCTTCTATAAAGAGAAGAAATGTTTCAATACAAATTATTTTTGCATCAAAATCTGATTTAATGCACTTAATATTCCTTCTGGTAAGTTTTGGATATGACATATATATTCTATGCCTCAATGTGGTAAAAATATTAAGGACAAATAAAAATAATCACACTAAAAAAACCTCCACCATTAAATTAAGAAAAAACCCCACCAAACAATCAGAACTTTTTGTTTTATGAAAAATGTCAACTATCAACTTTCTCTTCCAGTTTGGAACGTATTATTTAGATGTTAGAATTCCTGATAAAATGGAAATTCTGTTCTCAATTTATGGTACTGTTGAACCCGCACCACTCAAACATCAAGCTAAACCAAGATATTTTTTGCTCTGGGTAGTCACAACTAAATATTCTCAAGAGGTAAAAACGCACAAAAGTTTGCTGGCAAACTACTTAGCACACTGAACATAGAAAACCTTCAAACCATTCAATGCTACATTCTGTGAGAAGAGAGTTAAAAGAAGAAAGGGAGAAAAACAGAAAGACAGGAAAGATATAGAAACACAAACATAGCTATCATCTCCTGGGTTCTTGTGATATAAAGCTCCAGGATGAAGGTAGGGTTAAAGAAGAACATGCTTGCCTTGAGATAACCCTTCTTAAATGATCTTGGCCCGTCCTGGGCCTTCCTCCCAGGTGGGACTTTGGTCTCTGGGCCACTCAAGGGTGGGTTAGGTGACACTGGGGGGCTGCCTCCAGTGTGCCACGATTGACAGACACTGTGGGACTGGGGAGTGTTGTGGCAGGGCACCACCTCACCAGAGCAAAGCCTGACCCACCTCCCATCACACATTCCAAGCCTCCAAGATGTCTTGAAACAGACCACCTTTTCCAGTCTCTCACAGGCACTTCAAAAGAAGAGCCAGTACATCTTACTCAGCACAACCACATGGCTTGGTAGAAATTTTGTTGTTCCTTACTGCTGGTTTCATTGCACAGCTATTAAATTTTACCTCATCTCTCCAAGATGGCAGGATTGAATCAAAATTATGCTTTCCTGACAAAGCTGCCATAAAATTCTATACAGTTACCAAAGAAACGACTTTCCCACTTAAAACCATCATCAGAAAAAGAAAGTGTGTTTGAAAAGATGAATTGCATCAAATCTGTGGAAAATGGCCATGTTACACTGCTCAGAGATTTGCATTGATTCTATGCTGTGGTATCTGGCCTGGACACTTGAGAGGGGAAATCTGTGTGGGGCTGTCATTATGTGCAATGTGTGTTTTGTTCTGGGACAGCTGCAGGTCCTTCATGTCAGATCTGCTGCACCTCTTGACGAGATGGATGGCTGCCTAAATAGCACCCTGAAGATAAGGACTCATATTTTTTGTCTTTCATATTCCAGTAAATAAATAAAACCCACCAATCATAACACAAGCCCTGAACCTAGCTGAAAGAACATGAATGGGAAAACATTGATTGACTAGGGGAAGGATCAGGTCTCCACAGAGCCAACTGCTGCAGTCCCAGAGAGGATACTAAATAAAACACCTGCAGAGAGCTTATTTCAGCATATCTCTGATAGTGAAGATTTAACTTCAGTTTTCATGGTCATTTGGGCTTCAAAAGAAGTAATAAAATTGGATGTCCAGATGCAATTAGGAAAAAATAACAAAACCCATCATACTTAATATTCCCATTACTATTTTGATTTGAAGATGTGCCTTAATATTCCTTTTTAAACAATTAAATGCTTCAGCTCACTATACATTATAAACACTCCATAGTAGATTCAAATTATTATAGCTATTAAGACTGTAAAAAGCATTATGCAAATTCTCTTTTAACTATAAAACTATTTTATACAACTAGAAGCCAGGAAAAATGAGATTAGTTTAAGGAAAGTATACAATTTTTAAATTATTTTTGCATCTGGCATGTAGTACAATATATGTTCTATTCTTAGTTGAGATGTCAATGTTTTAAGCAAGGCCAAGATGACTGCAGTAAACAAGCATCAAGAAATATTTTTTGAGACAGCCTGAGAAAAACTTACTTTAAAACCCTGACTACTCCTAATTAATCAATAAACAATAAATGCAGCTACATGCTGTAAACCATATAGTTTTGCTAGTAATTCTCAGCGCACAGTCAGATAAAGTTATTTACTTGTTTCAAAAGGCCAGCAAATACAATATTCCTCTTTTTGCAGTGCTGATTATTTTATGAACATATATCTCACTGATTTAAGGTGCTCAGAGGGCCTGTTTCAGAAAAGAGCAAGGAAAAAACTGTTTCCAAGCCTCACTAAAAGCTGGTCAGTATTTTTTAGGAGTCATGGAGCCCTTGGCAACAGGAGAATCTACATCAAATCATGTGCTATGGTCAGAAAATCAACAAACTAACTAGGAGTTAGTTTAAATGGGCTTGAACAAAAATGAAGGGCACCACTGTTGTCTCATAAACCAGAAATGAGTCACCTGCATTGACCTAATTAATATTTGTTTACATTGAGTTGTTGACTGCAACTTTTTAATGTGAGTTATTGGCTGCAGCACAAGAAAAACCCTGAAAATAATACTTGTATTCCCTTAACCATGATACAAGAATTTTCCCCTCTCACTGGGTAGTTGTTTGGTCAAGCACAGAAGTTATTCTTGCCATAATAAATGGGCATTGCTACTTCCAAGAGATAGTCACATTCCTTGAGCTGGCTTCCATCAGTTTTGAATTCCACTCTGCAATTTAGCAGGCCAGTTGTCCTCACTAAATGTGCATAAATCTAGCCTGAAAAAATGAAGTTTACCATGAGTTTAACTGTAATTAAATTCAGTTTTATTTTCTTCCCTTTAGTCACTCATGTCTTTGTGAATCTCATTTTCCAGAAACCTAAACAGCATGTTTTGGTTTCATAATCACATTTTTTCCACATTGCCACAATGTTGTTGTTTTTTTTAAGTACCTGTCTAATGTCTGTGTGCTTTCTTTGTAGAGGAATTAAATGAAGACAGTGGAAAATTCCTGCCATGTCCTGGAGATTCACAAGTTCTACTTGAAGCCAGGCAACTGGGTGCCTGCTCAAGGACAGCACTAGTGTTAGTCAGGCGAGTAGCATAGCAACAGGAAAGTAGTAAAATTAGTATCAACATCTTTAGGGAATCTATAATATACTTTTTACATTTTGAAACACTTCAGAAAGCCAATCTGCCCTGCTGCTGGAGACCATAAATTACATTGTAAGCAATTCTATCTGAACAGATGGGGAGAGTTTGGTTCATTTTTCGTACCAAGAGGTATTTTCCTAAACTCAGAGAGAAGGCTAGAATTTTCAAATTGTATCTTGATGGACAAGAAAAGTGGAGATTTTCCTCTGAGAAAAACCCAAAATATCCCAATCTTTTAACTCTGCTCAGCATCAGAAGTGAAATGTCAAAGCAAAGCATGGACAGTATGTATTTTTCACTCAAATTCTTCCAATGCTCTCCATGCCATAAAGAGAACTTAGTGAATGAGAATCCCTTTGACCCACATCCTTGGCTTCTTCCTGACAGGAGGGACGTCAGACCAGATGTATTTCTTAAGAAGTCAACTACTCTTTTATGAAGACAGGATGAAAAATTTGGGGTTGTTCATCCTGGGGAAGATAAGGCTTCTGATAGCAGCCTTCCAGTACCTAAAGAGAGCCTACAAGAAAGCTACTACAAAGGCATATAGTGATAGGATGAGGAGTAAATAGCTTTAAACTGAAAGAGGATAGGTTTCTATCATAAACTAGGAAAAAAATCTTTACTTTGGTGGTGATGAGACAGTGGAACAGGTTTCCCAGGGAAGTTGTGGAACCTTCATTCCTGGAAGTATTGAAGGCCAGGTTGAATGAATTTCTGAGCAATCTGCTCCAGTGGAAGATGTCCTTGCTCATAGCAGAGGAGTTGGAAAGATACGATCTTCAATGTTCATTTCAGCCCAAACCATTTGGATTTTACGAATCTATGATGAGTGAAAGCTGCTTCTCAGTCCTTAAGAGCAGTATGTGAACCTCTTAGAGGCAACATCCCCACCCTCGCTGAGGAGAAAGTCTAAATGTATAACAAGCTGTAAACAAGACAGATAGGTGAGCACCAGCTAATGCAAGACTGGTTAACCCCCTCCTTTCAGTGCAGAAGGATAGAAATCAGTAAAAACTAGAAGAAAAGCTATAATCTCTTGCACTTTGCAGCAGTAATGGCAGCTACTTCTTAGATCAAAGCCCGAGATGACAAATCTCACTCCAGTCCAAAAGGGAAAATGAATTATTGTTCCTGTCTTGACAGCATCCATGGTATTTTTACCTGGTTCTGCCTTTAAGTAGAGATGCTGTCTTGAACCAGCACAGATAATGGGTTCAGCTTCAGGGCAACAGAATTATTTCTGTTCTGATAAAAGCCTGGTACTCCTACATCTGAGGTTTATGAATGCCAGCATGTCTACCTTTGGATGCTTCAGGGATTGTGGAGACAGCAGATTGCATGATTTGCATTAGGGATGTCTCAGTAATGTCATGCTGTTACTACCTGAGGGACGTCTGGTTCTTTGTTTAGCAAAGAGTCTGTTCTATGACTTCATTAAAATGCAAGAGGATAAAACTAAGTTTGCTGAGGATTTACTGAAACTGTGTTGCTTCTCAAACAGGCAACTGTAAAGAGCCATGTACTGCTGCCACCATCAGTGCTGCGTTTAAGTCTTATGCTCCTGATCCAGCTCTCAAAACTTGCACATCATTGGTTATCTGGTCTCTGGCTGTCACTCAGCGCCTCTTGCATGCCAGCTTGGTGTGCCTGCAGCTCCTCACACAGAAAAATGCTTCATGTCAACACGTACTTCATACATCAATGAGTACATGTACAGTTGTGGACTTCTATGACTCCTGCTTTTGCCTATCTGAAAAGAAATCTGCAGAGTAAATTTTTTTCACTAAGCTAATAAAATAATGAAAAGCAGGGTTAATGGGAAAACTAACTCTACTGAACTTGCTGCCTGCTTGCTTCTCTCATGAGCTGACATCAAACAGCATGTGTTCTCCATGACTGTTTTATAGGACCCTATGGCACAACTCTGGGATGGTTTTCTGAACTTACACAGATCACAGAATTGTTGCAATGCTTCTAGTTCTGCAATGGAAAGGGTCCCAAAATCCAGAAGAGTGACGACCTGTCCCTACGAAGGAGTAGCCTGGCATGGTAAGAATTGCAGATGAACTGCATAACGGGTTGGGGCACTGCCTAATCTCTTCCCAGTTATGTGGCTAAATGAAGCGGAGGTGAAGGGACCAAGATTTTTATCTCTGCTTGGCAATAAGGATGAATAATTACACCCTCTCCAGATCTAAAAATAATTGAGCACAATCCCTTTAGTAACTTGTGTAACTGAACAGTACCCTGCAGCTGTAGGGATTCGAGAAAAGTAATTGAATGTACTGTTAGACTAAAGGAAGGTGCCCTAAACTTTTCCTCCAGAAGTATCATTACTTCCTGCACCTGAAATAGTCAACTGAGCTTTGTGGTCCTCTTCAGACCAATTATTTGCCTACAGGAAAGCAACATTTTTCTGTTACTAGGATTCATTTTGCAGGATTTCCACAACAGTTCCTTTATTGAATAAGCTTCTGAAAGAAGGCAACCTGCTTCTTTTTCTCTTTCTAGAATGGTCCATATAAAAAACATGCTTGTGAGCAGCTATCTGCTGTCACATCCCAGTACAACTAATTCAATTCTCACATCTTTTTAAAGTCAAAAATAAAAATAAGTAGAGTTTATCAGACTTGTTCTCTCACAAACTTTGTTCACTTGGAGCCTACTTCAGTACCACTCCTTGTTATTTCAGGTAATCAGTTTGAGCTTTACAGGTTGATCCGTGACCACTGAATTGCCCAAGATGACTTTCTGGACATGGAATGAGAATCTGTATGTAGCCTTGCAAGTGGGAGACTTATAATCCAGCACATCCCAATGACTTCACATCACTCTTTTAAAATAATTTTCCTGGTCCACCCTTGTCTGAAGTACCTACTGCTATTGATTAGCAAATGTGTTTAATATTCTTTTGAAACTAAAATAAATAAGGCAGTTCAATAAATAAAGCAATTTTATGCCATGGTGACATTGTAAATAAGAAAAAATAATCTAATTATGTGTGTGACTGTGAGAGAAGGTATGTCAGCAGCCTTGACATGCACAAATATATCATAAAGCAAGCCTTTCTAGCCTTAGCTCATCATGTAACTGCAGACATGAAGTATGAGACTGTAAATTATTAACTGAAGAACTTCATGACTTACACCAGGTCTGATCAGAGTTACTAATTCACAGGTTTTGCAGGTTAAACTCTTTTATACAGATCACTGCATGTCATTTATCATGTTTATAACAGGGAAACATTGTCAATTCATATTTAATCTATGACCAGGTATAACTACAAGAACATTACTACATTTTTACCGTTTCCATCCCCTTCTTGTTCAGCTGGTTATTTCTATCTGAATCCAATATCATGAACTAACTGAAATAGTTTGTGTTTTCAATCATGTCTTCTATTTGTAAAGATACTTTTGGAAGTAAACCCTTTAGAAAATTTTGACAGGTTTCCTAGGCAGGTGTCAGCAGCATCTGTGAGAAGCATACTCACATACTCTATTTCTTCACTTGTGCCACTAAGAAAAATATTGAATAACACTAGAATCTGAAGAGTTCCAACTTGGCTTTCACCTATTTCGATGGTGAAAGGATGATAACTCCTCTCTGGGAGCAGTTTTCTGGCTGGTTCTACACAGGGACCTTAAAGCACACTAAAAAAGACTAGGATTATCAAACAATTTATAGTAGAGATAAATCCCCTGGGAATTTTAGGGGTTTTCATCTGATGCTTTTTCATGTACACAAGCCCTGTCAGCATCCCATGGCATAACAGAATAATTAGGGTGCTTTCCATCCTTGCAAATATTGGGTGTTAATCTTCTCCCACTTATATTCTAGGCAACTACAAAGAGTTGGGGGATTTGCCTTTTTCAAAATTCACAGATGCAGAACATACCACAGGATGGAGAAACATTGATCCTTTTAAAGCTGCAGTTATTCTCCCATACACATATGACACAGATAAGGGACAAAAGTATATGTTGATATTTCATCTTAGTTGTGCAATTTCCATATTCTTCTGACAATGAAGGAACTGTGGCTTGCCTAATTAACGTAAGGGAAGCAAGTCATTACTGATTCCAAAACATTATCCCCCTCCATGATGGATTTAAGCGATTTTTGTCAACTTGAGTAATTTATTGAATTTGAAAATTCTTAAAAATATTTTGTACACCTCAAACATGAAATGCTAATTTTGCACTGAACTTGAGTTTAGTTATTGCTCAGTTAATGTTGAGTATTGAGTAGGATTTTAATTTATATATCTTCTCAATGTGGAATTCTTTTTCATAAGGACATCTGAAACACTTGTTTTAAATTAACATGTGTTAAAATTTCACCATAAAACAAAAAATGCAAAACATATGTGCTTACTGAGATGCAAGGATTTCCTAGAGTTGTTCTTCCATGCAGGTTATAAGGTAACAATGGTGCAACAGATTAATGAAGAAAAAGTCCATGGATAAATTACATAAATATTTGGCCGTAAGCATTCTGATCTAATGATATCATCCTGATTATACATGTCTGATCACCTGAAGACAACGAGATTATTAATTAATGCAGTCGTCTTCTAAGTATATAATTTTCTAGCCCTGAATATCTGAGTATGAAGCATACTAGCAGGTCTTCACTCAGTCTTTATTCAATGTTTTTATTCATAATGTCGTCCACATTTGGCACAGAAAGCAGATGGATAGATAACAGGAAATTTAGAAACTTGTTCCGACTTTCTTTCATGGTGCCAGCTGGGTTTTTTTAAAACAAGGGTCTTTCTAAAAGAAGGTTAATTTCTTTTTTTTATAGCTCTGTCATTTCCATCCATTTATAAAAAAGACAGAGGGTCCTAAACTATTTTTTTACTATATATACACTAGCTTCCCAAGGTTTTTTTTGAAAAGGAAATGATAATAAAATATGTTGGAAGGATGATGTTTTTTGTCAAGAAGATCAAGTGAGTAAGTACCATAAAATTTTGCCAGTTTATTAAAGTGAGACTTTGGGTGGGAGGGAAGGACAGGTTTTAGAAGAAGTTTCTTTAAGTTACAACATCAGGTAGCTGTTTTTCTGAGGAAACAAAAGGCAACAAAAAACCAGCATTAATGGAACACATATTGCCTTTCCTTCCCTGTACGGATTCACATCCACATTTTTCTTTATGCATCTATATCATTTTATTTGCATGAAATTTTACTGGTAAAGAGGTGTAAATTTATAATTAGTTGCTTCCCAAAGAATATTATGTTTGCATTTCTTAACAAAAAAAGTGCAAGGTTAGCAATTTAAAACAATAATGAAATCAGCAAAGAGAAAAAACAGCATACAAAAGCTTATCAGTTTGATTGGCAAAGAAACCATGAGAGTTATGTAGCAGTGAAAATTCTTCAGGAGAGCCAAACAAGTATAGAAAATGGTGATGCAAAGAACCACTCTGCTATTTAATGAAATGCATAAATAGCAACCTCTGATGATGAGAATTTGAACCAAAAAGGGAATGAGTGCCAGGTTTAAAACTTTTTTTTTTTTTTTTAAGATACAATTACTTTTGTTTTCTTGTCATAGGTAGACCTTTAATGTGACCAGTTAATGCCTTCTCAGAATATTCAGCAAAGCTGTGATTATATTTTCCCTTTTGGGGAACATGTGCAGGCATTAAAACTCCTTTTCTGACAATCCCAACAGCCTCCTTACCAGTGGCACCACTCCATACTGCCCCTTCACAGGATGTAGGGTTCTTGCAAATCATGTGACTGGAGAGGTGAGATCAGGATTTTATTCTCATCTTCATGGCACATGTTCTACAACACTTCAAAAAATTGCCTGATCGTTCTCCACTCCTGCTTTGCCACAATGAAAAGCAGTGGGTGGGAAGGGGAAATAGTAGCTACTTTTCCTGATAATATACTTAGAATGTTACACATGAGAAGTATCATATGCAGAGTAAGTAACTGCAATAAAGAAAGAATTACTATGAAGTTTTAAGCACTTGAAGTGCTGTGGGAAAATTTTGCCCCTGATTTTCAGATGCTATTCATACTTGGATGGTTACTCTTTGGTTCATCATAAAGAGTTTTCTCATGTGTACAAATTTAAAGGACTGTTTTATAGATCATAAAAATATGTACTCAATTACTTCAAATAACACTTGGGGAACTGCATGTAAATGGTGCATAAATTGCCCAATGAATCAAGACAAAGTCTCTTTCAAAATCAGGAATCAGGGGTAACCAGCATTAACAAATACACACTGTTGAGAAGGGGAAGCTGATTACTGCAGAGTAGTTTTCATCTGTGCTGTAAATAAAACAAGGGCTTTAAACAAAGACCCTTCAAACAAGCATCTGCAGCAATTCCATTATTAAAGCTGGTAGTGGCTCAGGGACAATCAATGTACTTTGCTTCAACACTGTTTTGATTTGCAATACAGTGCATAGATTGTACAGTGCAGAGATTTATGAAACAGTTTATTCTCCACTATAGTTGTTCCCAACAAGCTTACTTAAGCCCTATATATCATAAGCTCTAAATCAGAAGTTTGATGTCACAGGGCTCTGGCATACTGTCTCCATGAAGCTGTAATTCTCCTCTTGCCCTCTGCCAAGATGTGTATTATCATCGGTGTGGACACACACATTTAGAGAGCTAGGGAATTACAGCTTGGAAATTCTTTTCAGGCCTGGATTTCTCCTGACTCTCAGGTCCATTCCCAGGCTGACAAGCTGACTACAGCTTCAGTTAGCGAGGAAGTCTCCCAGGGTGATAATATGGAGAAAAACAGAATGGAATTCATAATAAAGACTAACACCTTGTGTCTTTCCCGTGGGATACATCCTGAGGTACTGTCCCAAGGATGTTTTTCCCAATTGTCCAATGAACTACTGTCCTGTCCTAGCTGCACATAACACACTTTAAATACGGGTTGTCTGTACAATAAAGTTGGCCTTTTTCCCCCAAAAGAGGTCCGTGTGTGTTGCTGTCCTTTCTCTCTCTTTGCAGTGCAGTAACCACACATCGGCAAGGCCTCTGAAATGCTTCTAAAATGCATTTGTAGAATGTGTTGTATTTATTACAATGTGTTTCAAAATTCCCTATCCGTTGATTGGGGCCTTATTGGATTTTGTCCTTTTCATTTTTACTTTTTGACCCAAAAAATGTTAGCTACAAATCCTACTGAAATTCAGTGCAGAATTTTTTTCAGTTAATTTCAATCACACATTTACATTTTCAGGCTCAATAATGTACAAATACAGCACGACTTTTTGGGGCATATATATATCAAAGCTAATTTTAAAGCTTGTGCTAATTTATATGGAATACACTAAGATCTTATACCTCAAATCTGGTTCCCACAACCTGACAGTACAGAAGAAAGAGAAATAAAAGTCCCTTGGCTGCTCCTTACTTCAGATTATCTACATTACTCTATTAATGCACATGGGAAATGTGTGCTGATAGAGTAACGTAGTTAATGTGCACTACCTGTTGATGCAGAGCTAGATGTTGGAGGAGAGGCTGGTGAGAATCCGTGTGGTTTGGCCTTCACTTCCTTCACCCACACATGCCATGGGCATGGGGACATATCGTGGGCAAAGGGAGAGCTTGTCCCCATCTCAGGCATCATATCACTTCTCTGCAGTTATGAACTGCAGATGATGAGGCCCTAATTGCAAATAATATTCTTCCTACTTTACTTTCATCAAGCATCCTCTACATGAGGAGAACAAAATACTTCTCAAATACTCAGTAGTATTCCAGGGTCCCCTTAGTGAGATTAGTGGAAGACGTACACAAGATTTAAGTGGTTGTCCTTAGTCAGTAAAATATTTGATGGCAGTGCAAGGGGCATAGATTTTATGACATGCTTATAGGTTAACTTGTTGATACTTCAATCTCGAGACCACAGTACAGGAGAGAAGATCTACACTGTTTTGAGACAGGGGCTATTGATTTTATGTTCACTTTTGCATTATGAGACTGCATCAGGAGCAAGGAAATTAGCATCTCAATATAAATAAGAAATACCATTTAGTCAGTACAGAATGAAATAAATATCAGTTCCGTCATTCAACATCATTATGAACCATGCCAATCACTCCACATAAAGCAGAGGTCCATAAATACAGTTTTGACTTCTTGACTGTTTAAGATGGATAATTGCTTCTGAAGGCAAATGAGTCCACAAATGTGTATTTCATTGTGTACTTTAAATTATCAGTCTTCAGTTTACAAAGAGTATCTGACTGGACCTACTGCTTCTAATAACACAGTTCAAAATAATTCATATCAGTTGAGGAAGGCAAAGCATTTTTTCCCCGAAGTAATGTCTCAACCTTTACGTCAGTAATGTCTCAATACCTTGCACTGGAAAATAAATGGATATGTACTATGCCAATTATGTCAGCAAATAGTGCTTTATATCTTATGATTTATATTTTCAGGCCTGCCTCCTCATGCACTTTTTCTACATGGAAGAAGTTCCTCATAAACAAAAGCAAAGACAATTTATTTTCCTCCCTTAAACTGCTACTTCTATCCCTACAAGTGCCTTTCACTAAGTCTATTTAAAATAAGAGTAAGCAGCTTGGATACTGTTCACGTCACACTGCTCAGGACTTCCTGAAGATAACTGGAACTGTGTTCCAACACCTCTTTGTGTTCAGCTCTGTCCAGTAGTTACGTAAGCAGTTCATTGCTTAGGACAAACACTCACATACGTTGTGATGCAAAAAGGTGTGATTTTGTGAATAGCATCATAAATACTGATAATACAGCAGTTGCAGAAGTAGCAGAAATAAGAATCATACCAGTTCTAGCTGATGTGAACTTATTATAATCCCCCTTTTAAAATAGGACCAGCTAACTATGTGGTTTTTTGGCTACTTCACATATAACACAGTACAGAGAATTCAAACATACCAGCAACTCTATCATCAGTTATACAAGGCCAAATTCTGTTCATCCATTCAGTCTGGAGCATTGCATTTCATTCAGTGACATTTTCATTGATTTAAATATGCCATGTGTGAAATCTTGCAAATGCAAATCTCATCCACAAAACTTGAGACTTCATAAGGTCTAAGACAAAGCTTTTAGGGTCAGTGTTTAAATAGGTGACCTCTGTAAATCCTCTGTTGGGGTAAATTTAACCTTGAAAGTAATCTTTTGTAACAGCTTCAAGGAAGAGGATAATTTTTATATTCTTTGATCCCTATTTATGACACATTAATTTAATCAGTGATGTTTATATAAAATAATTATTTTTTACTTCCAAGACAAATATTTTCTACATGTAATGTCATTGCCAGACTATGGGCCAGTGGCTTTGCTGTCCAGAAACTGCTCTCATTTGCAAGCCTCATATGTACCAACAAAACACTGTGGAGTTACTGTATACCCTCCATGCAGAAAGTCATACTTTCCTGAGATTTGGAAGCTTAAATTGCTCCTCTGGTTAAAGTAGACAGCAGTGCTATCTTTATCTAGCTGTTGGATGCTTCATTCGATTGCCTGAGTCATTGGCAAAATAGCTTGAGGCTAGACAGGTATATTACTCTTTAGAAACAGATGGTGTTGCACGCAGGAGATTTGAGAAACACATCCTTAATGCAGCAACAGATCTCTCTAAAATGAGCTGTCCAATTTATTATGGTTTACATAAAAATTCTTCCATTACCATCTATTGCCACCTCCCACCCCCCAATAAAAGTACAGTATTTGGAAACAGGCATCAAAAGAAAAGAGTTTTTTTTTCTGGGAAGCAACATTAACAGAAAGAACAATAATTTTTTTGTGTTTGCAGCAGGTATTTTGGCAGAGTCAAATTTGGAAAATTAACGTTGAAGAGAAATACTAGATAAGGATGTTTTTGCTACTAGTGTCCAAAACACATTGTTTTCTGAAGAAAATGCAGTAGTTTGATATTATTTTTTTATTAACAGCTTGGAGGTGAGGGCCAGAGGGAAGAAGTACAGAAAATCCATATTGTTTCAACCATTTCCTGATTATTATCTTGCTGTTTCATCATCCAGTTATCACCCTGCACTTTTCTCATGGAATAAATGAGCAGCCAGTTATCTATCTGAACCTTTCTCACGGTTTATTAAAGATATATCACTATTTCTTTCCAGCCCTATCTATTTAAAAGGAAATAAATGGGCATATGTCATTATTCCCTAGCACAGCATTCAGTGTTTCAATCATAACATTTCTAATGCCAGTTCTGAAGTGTGAAATAAGCATCACATGGTCAAAACTTCTCTTTAGTTTTCTAAGAATAACAAAATTTCAGCTTCAAAAAGAACCTCAGTATCTGGGAGAGACAAGAGAGAGGAAAGAAAACAAGTATTCTTATAAACTTGAATTTCAGTTTTCACCTCGGATTCAGGATTTCTGGATTTGGACATTTATATTTGGTGAGAACTTTGGAGAGGAAAAAATATTCTCCTGCTTAGAACAGTTTATGATTTTGCCAGCTTTAATTCCAGTTAGGGACAAAGTATTTGTTAGCATTTTCGTTTGTTTGTTCCAAGAACTTGTAGCTTACAGCATTGGCTATCTTTATAAAGGATGAAAGAAGGAACGACCAAATACATAATAGCATACAA
Source organism: Acridotheres tristis (assembly GCA_037013685.1). Classification (NCBI taxonomy): domain Eukaryota; kingdom Metazoa; phylum Chordata; class Aves; order Passeriformes; family Sturnidae; genus Acridotheres; species Acridotheres tristis. Next base: position 20,790,408 of record CM072888.1, on the reverse strand, counting down.
TGGTTTGTTCCTTACTGTTGGTCAAACACAGAATTCAAACAAGTAATGGCAATGTATACAACTGTTTTGAAAATGGAACGGATGACAACATTTAATTACCTAGCCACAGCAGCTGACATACCTCAGTAATTTTTTTGAGATCTAGGGGGAATAAAACCACCAATGATGTAAGAATTTTTATTTCCAACTAAGTAAGGATATACTTGCCTACTTATGACTTTACCAGAACCTACCGGGTACTATCTGTTCTTCAGAAAAGAAAACATAAACAGCATTAAGAACTGCGATAAGAACAGACTGACTCATCTTTTCCTTTACAGAGTGGGGTGACATCACTCCTCCAGCTGCTCAGCGTGGGGTAGGTCAGTTGGTGATAATCCTTGCCAAATGTGCCCAATAAGCACAGATGAGGAGTGGAGCTTTCACATCAAAATAATCTTCTTCACTCTGAGCTTATGGATTCTCTTTTGGATGAACACAGCATGGTTCAGGGCTCTGCATAATTCCAGGGGATATGTCTAGCCAGGAGGAAATGGCGCCAGGCAGAAGCCACTCTTGGAGGCATTGTTCCATGGCAAACTAATCAATAATCTACCAGAAAATCCATTGATGTAAATGCTGATTGGAGATGTATTACCTTTAGCTTCTCGGCTTTGCTCACATCAATATGTGTGGTCATTGTGGGCAAGCACAATGAGGGAGTAAACAATTTAAACTGGACCACTAATGCTCACAACTGATTTTTTTTCATCAGGGAAAGAAGCCAGATCACAGCATGAACTGTCCAGCACTCTCTGATTTTTGTCCTGAAATTTGCAAGGAGGTGATGAAGACTTCTTGCAGACTCTTAAGTCACAAAGGGATATGGACATGCTTTGTGTCTCTTGGCCACATTTAAGAATTTCCAGCAAGTTTCTTTCTCCCATGCTGTTAACATTAAAGTGCCTCAATGCATGAAAGGGAGTAGGTATCAATCATGGTACTGTTAGATAATACATTACTTGTAGTGCAAGTATTTAGAAAAATGGAGACTAATTTTATCAAGAGGTTGCAAGAAGGAACAATAACTGCATGGACATCAACATATTTTTTAAAAGTGCTTGGCTAAGTTTCTGGCATGGAAGCATCCTAGATAGGAAAATCATTACAGATACTTGTTCAAATTCCATTCAATTACAGGAAAGTACTTTCCATTGATTCTAATGGTCTTCACATCAAAGTCTTAAAAAATTGATTTTTTTTTTTTTTTAATGCAGTTGAACTCATTCACAAGCCACTCATAGCTTCTCAATATCCAGGTAAGTCTAGGCTATATTTATTGGGAAGTGTCCATATTCAAACTAAGCACAGAGCAAAGAGTGCAGCAATAGGAAGAAGAAGTCAGAACAAAAAAGGAATAAGCTTTAAGTATACTTTATGTAAAATGTACTGTGTTTGAGGGCCACTTGACTGCATTGTTCCCATTTAGCTAGGGGACAATCAAATAGGTACATATTGTCAGCACAGGAGAAATAATTTATAATGAACTAATAATATTCTGATGAATTTTAGACTACCTTCATTGGTCAATAATAGTCTGAACAAATAAGCAGAAAATAAAATCCTCTGTGGAAGGCACTAGTCAACTAAGGCAATCTAAAGAGTGGCAAAATCTATAAGAATGTTCTCCAAGAACTTTTGATTAGTCAAGTGTTATTTCATGCCTTACAGAGGATTTTAAAACCTTTCAGTATAGGAAGTGGATAGTAAACACATACCTATAAATATGCGTTTGAGATTTTTTCCCATTTTTTCAGAATAACAAAAAACCTAAAACTTTCTATTGTGGGAAGTTGGCTTTTTAACAGAGCATCCATAAAAAATAGTGGTACCTTTATATCCAGGTAGCAATTTACCCATTGCATCTGAAAATATTGAGGCAGGATAATACTACTCATTAAAATTATTCTCTTTAAACTGAGGAGCACCTTGCTCCACGAAATTTTTCTACTAAAATTAGTCTTGCGTCCTGCATATAAGAAACATGCTGAGGTGAATCAGTCATCAAATCTTGTAGTCCACAATGACAAAGGTCTGGGCAAAAAATGTTTCATAGAAATTTGTACTTGACACTCCATAGGAAACTTACAGAAACAACACAAATCAAGGCCATAGTCCTCACAAACAACTCTAAAGATTCTTGAAATAGCAGACAATTTGTTATACTAAACTTCAAAATGATCCTAGGACAAGACTGGTGCTCATATTGCAATCAAAAAATAACAATGACACTAGCTAAAATCCCTGTCAAGTTCTCTTGAAAAATTCACCTTGACCTCAAATCTAAACTTAATCTAAACAAGTAGGCAAGACTACAGTATTTTTCCATGGGATAAGCATGGAAAAGAGTCTGATTTCATGCAATGAAAAGAGTTTTAATCTATACAAGCCAGAACCAACAGCACAGGTACACACAAAACAGAACCACAGTTATGCAAATGGATAGACCATTTCAACTAAAACAAGCTGTGCTCACAATCATGCAAGGAAATGTTGTTCTATTTTAATTGTACCATAAACTGCACAGGGGAAAATCCTCCCATGGAGTGAAATAGAGAAATAAACAAGTGGTGACTATGTAGGCAATATTGTAAATAACTTCTTTAACTCCACGCTGCTGAACTTCTCTCTCTCCCAGTTTTCAATTTTAATACCTGTTTTTAACTAAATAACTTGCATTAGGTCCATAAATAGGCAAAGCCTCTCTGCAGCAGCAGTAAAGGAAAAAGTTTTCTCTCCCTAGTTTCACAAAAGATATTTTGTAAACACAGTCTCTCCTGACTTTCCTCCCATTCTTCTTCAGCTTTACTCCCTCAGACTGTCAGCTCCACTCAAGTCCATTCTGGATTTAGTTGTCTCATTGTTCCTTTGAATCAACTATTAGGAGCAACCTTATGAGTTGACTGACCAAGAAGACTAAGAGGAAATGGATTTTACTTTTCATGGAGTCAAGTCAAGGTAAGATCACTAGAAGTGAATGGAAGGAAATTGATAATTCTGGAAGGGTCTTCAGGCTGACTGTCTTCCACATAATAACTATAGCTCATCTGATTTCAGAGCACAAGGTCTTCTAGCATTTTCCCTTTTGTTCTAGAAGGATTAAGATCAATAGAATTAGCTTCGTCCTAGCAGCCCACAATCCTCTGAACTGGGTTCGTGGGGCTCATAAGTCTATGGGCATGCTAGGCAAACATGAAGAGTGCCAGGTTTCTTTTCAGTGTACTTCTTGTTCTACTACTCCCAAGTCCTTCTCCCTGTTGAGTCACACCTTTGAGCCAAAGATTTTGTGCAAAAAATATCAGTGTGAGATAGGAGTCTTATCCTGTTCAGCAAAGATTTTTGTTTAATTCTCACACAGTGCTGTGCACTCCATGAATAATTCTCTGTACACAGTCTCCTCTTTTATATCCAGAATCATATTGAATTAATCCCTAATTTGGAGGGTGTTATTACTAACAGGTGAAAGTTTTTCATAAGAGACACTTTCTCCTGGAAATGTCACAGTATGCTTTTGTTTGTTTTTTTTTAATTATCCTTGTACTGGCAAAAAACTGAAAGCAGCTGCACTGAAACACTGATACTAAATTTTGCATATTTCATAAACACACATTTAAAAACAACATCCAGTGACACAATCGAAATTCTTACCTATTATAAAAGCCAAAAGTTCTCATTCTGTGCTCAGTGGAATACTTTTTGCTTTGTTCCATCAGATGGAGGTTATCTCATTCCCAGAAATTTTTAGTCTAAAGATTCATCCATTTGACTCTTTTCCAAAATTTCTAAGGCTTTATGATAAATCTTCCCCATGCCATACATTGAATCTCTGTGGCAGGACAAATTTCTTTGCTTAGGCTGATGCAACCATAGATTTAAAAAACTTTAAGACACTGTTAAAGCCTCTTGGAAAACTCTGCCTTATCTCTTTCTTCAAAACTCTGCAGTGTCATTCTTCAAAGACTGATAAAAAGGCCTATTCTTTTGTGAAACCATGATATAAAACTTCAGTATACTCGTTGTTCAATAAGGTAAGAGGGAGCCGAGTTCCATTCAATTGCTGTGACCCTTCCTGCAGGTTATATTCTTCATCTACTATTACAATCAAATACACAGTTTCATAAATACAGTTTCTTTAAGTTTCAATGTCTCCAGTCTTGGAAATAGATTTTCCAGAATGGACAGATGTTCAACCTTACCTCAGCCTCTTCTGGGAACATTGTCAATTCTCTCTATGACAGTGTTGAAAGATAACCTTCAACAGATTTTCCATTGCTCTCTAGGAATATCCAGGTAGTGACAACTTTTCATAGGGCAAGTTATTACATTTCAAGTAGCCCTTTCAGAGCTTTAGAGAGGTAAATGCCTTCCTGTCTCTCTCCAGTCTCATATGCTGACAATTTACAACTTGCTGCACTTAATTTTGACCATACACTGAGGGTGAGATGAATTGTAGTTACCATACACATCTTTGTCTTATTTAACTAAAGGCAATAAAAGCAAAGCTTATTCAGGAAGTTGCACTGGTGATGCAATATCCCCAACCCTTGATCTTTACTCAGGAAGCACAGAGTACTACTTGTGCACGAAGGAGTTTGACTAGATCTCATTCTGGACACAGCAAGCTTGGTCAGCTGCCCCTGACTCAGGCTACCTGTAGCTTCTCTTGAAGTTTCTTAGTAATTAGAGAGGCTCAAGTATAAGAACCGTGTCTAGAGCAGAGCAGCTTGTGCAGAATAATAGGAAATATTTATTTCACACACGTGTATGTGTGTGTGTGTGTCTGTGTGTACATATATATTGTTTATAAAAATCTGCTTTATTTTCCTCTGGGTTTTTTTTTTTTGGTTTTTAGGGACTCACGCCCTGAATTTTGGGTGGAATTTGGTAAGTTCCCTTGTTTATTCAGGCTGCAGTTGTTATAATTCTGGACGACTTTAAGTTTACAAAAAAGCACAAGATAAGTTCTTTTATTTCAGAAATACCTTTCCTGAGCTTGATTGCTTTCAGATGGCTTTGTGTTCCCTGGATTGATTCTACATGCAAGTCTTGTAAGTTATTTGCTGTTGCTTCCACTTGAGTTGCTAATCCTGTTGTTTTGGGGAAGATTAAGTCCTTTTCTGTCAGCAATAATCTCTAAATATTCCTATCACAACACCAAAAGCAAATCAACCCTCCACTTTCACACATCCAAGCAGGCAAGCAAATTATATGCCATTAGTCCGACTGGTCATCTCCTCTGTAGCAAAAGAATCTTGTTCTAATCCTGCATTCTATTGCCACCAAACCTCATCATCTGCATCAGATATTCCTATGTTTCAATCTTCTCAGTCTTTTCTGTACTTACAGTTTTCCAGTTATCATTATTTTATAAAACATAACATGAAGGAATTGTTCCATTAATGTTATCCTTCCCTTTGACAGCTTTCTGTGGAAATTGCTTTCTCTTTGGCCAGTGTAAGCTGATGGACAGTGAACAAATGTACTACTCGATTATGATTGTAATGTTTCTGCACCTCACCTTCTACCAAATAATGTGTTTTAAAAATAGTTCCATTCAGAACAGTAAGGGTGGTATGGTGTACAGACACACAGAGGGCTTCTTTTTACAAGCTGCACCTTCTCCCCCCACCTCCCTTTTTCAGCTTTAGGTTAAAATAAAATCCTCTAACGTTGGAAGCACATAGCTCTTTGTGCTCAGCCATTCTATTACAGTAATTGCATTCTACTTACCAAAATTCCCCTTTCAGATGCAAAAGTAAATTCTACCTTTCTTTTTTCCTTGTTGTTTTGAACTTCAGCTCTTTGTAAATCTTATTTCACCAGCTGTGCTTAATTCCTAGAATAACTTATAAAAATATACATATATACAAAGCTAGCTAGTAGCTCTTGGGTTCTCTGGGGAGGACACTAATAATGTTGCATAAACTATTATCAGATTAGCATTTTCCAGTGACATGACTTCTTTTCCTCCACCCTCCTTGGATGTGCAATTTATGCAGCAGATGACATAATGATCTTTGACATCTCACACAGCGTATGCCGTATGCATATGACAATGGGATAGCACTGGATGGAAAGCTAACCTCTTAACTTCTTTAGCACTGCATCTGCCCGCTCTAATCATTATGGGCACTTGCATGCTGTTTTTATTTTCTTTTGATAGGGGATATAAAGAGAAGGAAATAAGTAATAACTTACTATATGTAGTTTAATTTTTAGCTAAGTGACACCTGTCACTGAATGAGACTTCTATTCAGATATTTACAGATTCAATTTTTCCATCTCTTTTATCTTCATAAGCCACATCTTTCATTCTCTGTTGCCACTTAGTCATTGATGGTTTTTCAACACTGAAAAAAAATAATATGAAACTACATATGCTTCCAAAATACCTCTCTGTCCTCTCATAAAGGTGCACTTCCAAGCTATAAGCAGTGCACAGAACCAGGAGCTGTGCTTCTGATCTGCACAGACAATACCTGACTTCCAAAGCCAAACCTCAGAAAGGCTGTGCAGGAAAGCACGAAACTATTCAAAAACACCACCAGAAGAATCAGGCTGCCGGAGCAATTTTTCTCCCTTTCAGTTCAAGGGATGCAAAAATATTTGCTAAAGACCTGCACACGTATCAGTGCTTTAGGGAAGGATCATCTTTGTAATGAAGTCCCTATGCATAGAAGGATACTGTTAAATGCCTTCCCTGTCAGTTGTCGTTAGTGTGCTATTCAGAAGCATGCACACAAAGTTTTGTTCAATAAGCTGCAGTCACCACACAGCTTCACTTTCATTCTTCTCGGTAATTCATCACTCCTAATATGACTGTAATACCCACAACATTCTAAACTTTAAAGTGCTGCAAATGTCTAAAGTTTTAAAAATAAAAATTGCCAAAATGTTTCCTCTCCTCATTGTAAATGAGGACTTCTCCTATAAAATCACCCTGGCCTGGGACCAAGAATGGGCAATAATCAGCCCTGGAATAGTGACAAGTTCGAACACCATTATTTCACAAGACAGCCGGGCTAGAAACAAATGGTATCTGCAAGAGATAACAATGAATCTCATCTTCCCGCAACACACAGAACCAGCTTCTTCATCTGAAACAGAAACTGAAAAATCACAAGCTGGTTGCTTTCTCGCATATAATAACACATTTTAAAATCTTAAGTCCTCTATACCTTTCTATTGCCCCCTGCTGCTTTGAAAGTTGGGCTTTTGTAATAAAGGCAATATATTTTAAAAATAGATAAGGAAAAGGCACCTCCCTAATAATCTAGAAAGATTTAACCTACAACCTCTCTTCCACACCTAGAGCAGAATGTGCAAGAGGATAAGTGGAATTATATTCTACTTTTGTCCTATAGAACCCAAAACCTAATAATGATAGGTCAAGTCATACTCATGCATCTTTGATATTACACAAAAAGTCTGTAAGAGCTTGTGGGGCAAAATTGCACCTCTATGAATGGTAGGCTTCAAAGGAAAATATTGGTTTGGTCCTCTGTTCTTCAAGCTGGCCTTTGATGGAGAAACAAACAATTATTTGCCTCTCAAAGGTATTATTTAAAACCCAGATATATATTTCATTATATGAAGGATGAGATTAAGTATCTTTCAAATACAGAATAAATAAGAGCCTAAATGAGTCAATGGTGTTATTGTTGTTTTTGTTACTATCAATTTTTAAAGGACATGGGTTTCAATGTAGAAGAATAAGAATACATTGCTATGGAAAACTCTTTAATATTTCATAGAGATCCAAGAAATAAGCAATCATCTTGAGCAAATAAATAAATACTACTAAGTGGTAGAAGATGCAAATCAGATATTTATCTTTTAGGCATTCAGTTTACCTGCAAAACAAACCTGAAATTTACAGCAGAAATCTGTAAAAGTAGAAATCTCTGTTGGCTTTAGGTATTGGGATGTGGCAAGTCCTGCCCTTTCTGCAAAAGATATTATTTTGCAAGACTGTAGGTCATTGTTGCTACAAGAGTAACAGAGAAAATGGAATGAGAACTTTTACATTGCAGTCACTGATGAGTAACATAATGGTGCACATTGTGTGGAATAAACAGCAACAACTTTCTATATGTTTCCCTTATTTTTCATTACGTTTGACATTTCTGAGACTTCTTGTAACTTCTGAACTGCCTGCTGTAGTGAGTGGTAGAAGATCAGGCTTCACTGTGTTACACTATGGAGCTGCAGAAAAAAACAAAATGTGAGAAACTGGAATGACCTGGCAGAAGTTTGAAGGTTGAGATGGTGCCTTAGATTTTGCTGTCCAACAAGACACAAGCTGTGTGTACATACTACAGAGGTTCTGTACATAGGGAAAGAAATGCTCTATCTCCCTTGTTCTTTTGCTGGGCTGCAACATATAATATTGAAGTGGAAATAGGATATTGTTGCTCCCAGCATGTTTAATGCTACAGCTACTCCCGAGAGTCCACATTTGCCTGGGTCTCCAAAGTAGGACACTACCAATATAGACAGTTTAGGGTCAGTCCCTTTCCTATTTCAGCTTGTTCAGGATGAATGTAGAAGAAAAAACTGGCTTTTGGTTGACAAGTCACATATTTAAAACCACCAAAATGGATGCTACAGCTAAACTAGGCACTGTTTAATCCTCTCCTCATTTTTAGAGACAGACCTAGCTATAGAGATTCCTTAATGCCAATACAACCGAGAAAGGCAGGCTGGATTACTTTTTTCACCCATCAACAGAACTGCGGTCATTACAATGTTTAATTCTTATATCCTTCCTGAGAATACATGAAATTGATTCTGAACCTAAATCCCCCTTGATGTAACTGCTCCATGTTATGGATGCAACACTTGGTCAGAACACAAGAAAGTAGAGCTTGTTTTGGAATAATCAGTGCTCGAGGATTAATTTGTCAGAGACAAATAAACAATAAGTGTCACAGGTGTAAGTGTAAGTTGTCAATCAGAGCTCTCATCCAGTCTGTTAAACCATACTTAGTGATGCATGGAACTCTCATTTCACTTCAAGCATGCAAGACTGCATTTCTAGCAACCTCTGACTTGAGCACAGCTCTCTTTCTAAAGAGAGCAAAATTAAAAGCTTTACCACCCATCTACCCATTGTGCTTGGATGAAGATCACATTGAGGCAGCTGTGCTTCCAGGGACTTTTCTAAACTAGCCATTTGGGCCAGGTTTTCTACTTGCCTGATGTTACTAGAGCAACTAAAAGGAGTCAGATGCATGACTGGGATCTAAGCCCCTGAATAACAAATCCTCCTTGGTCCGTGACAGCCAATTTTCTTAGACAATTTCCTCTGGTGTTATTTCTCTCTTCTTTTTCAGTTTGTTTTTAGAATGCCAAAGCAATGATCTCAATCTATTATAAGCTCTTCAGATAACAGTTTCAGGATTATGAAGAACAGTTGAATGACTAGCAGTAGAGCCAAGTTTGTCTTGTCTGGTTCTACAGCATTTAGGAATACTATTTTTCCCCCCGGTGTTAAATGTTGAAACAATCCAAGCATTTCACATATGGCAGTATAGCCTTAAATCCCCCCTTCTGTTTAGTCGGCTTCCATGTGTATCACTAGATCACTGTTTATACACTATCAACCATAAAGGGAAGAATCTTCTAAAATCTGCTGGTTCTTGGTTCCCTTCATGCTGATTCTAAAGCTTCCTTCCTTCATTGTAGTTGTCATTCTGATAAAAGGGCATCTGTTCTTTATAGCAACATAAATCAGGAATAGGTTCGTTGCCTTGAGTGAAGTGATTCCTCACACTTCTGTGTGTGTGTGTGAAAAAAAATACTTTCATATTCCAGCAGTCTATTAAACCATAATTCAATGTCTGCAGAGATCAGGACACATTGGCATTCAGTAAACGTTTGAACATGGCAAAAAATATTTGAGTGTTCCTCCTTGACTCTGGAGGATTTGGTCCTGCATTAACTCACTGGTGAAAGGGGTGCAGGAAGGTCAATGTTTAGAAATCACAGAATAAAAGACAAACTCTTGAAAGAGTCGATTGTGTACCACAGTATCAAGTAAATTCAATAGAAGAACTACCAGTATAAAAAATTAGTATTAGCCAAGTATTGATGGAATAAAAGAGAAGATGGAACTATCATGCAAAGGTAAAAATATTACATTGATGCACTGTTGTTCTACATAGGTATAAATCATCAAATCATGTTCTTGCTACTGAAGGGGCAGGTGTACTGATATGAGAACCTGGATGGCTGCATGCAGCAATGTAGTATTAAAAAAACAATGGCTTTCAGTTGGGTTTAAGCTAAGAAAAGAGAGTAGAAATTATTATGATCTTGACATATGCTGAAAAGCCATCTGCCATTTGAAGAATCTTTTCCCCTTGTCCTCATCCACAGTACCTTTCTTCATGCATTCAACATTTCTTACATACCAGGGGGGGTGATATTGTCCTTTGGCAAGATGTATGTTCAGTTTTGGTCCTGACATTATATGTAACTTCTATTTGTAACTCTTATTGTGATAAGATTGAGCACTCCTGACACTGCCACGTGTAGGAAGTAAACAGGATGGGAGAGGACATCACATGCTCTCTGCATTTTCTGCAGTTGCTAATACAAAACTGGGTGCCACACTTCAAAGGAATTCATAGTTCCAGCTTTGCATCAGAAGGGTGTACACACTGATAACAAATTCAAATAGATTTCCTGTCTTCCTGTGTGATGACAGGTTTCAAAGGCGGTGTGCATCTGACTGGATTCTCGGGTCTTTCAGGTTCTTTCTAAAAAAATCCAAAAATCTGGAAGTCCTAGTCTGTGCATTAATGTCTGAATCTGCAATGTCTGAATTATTACGGAGTCATAAAATTGAGGCTTTCAGGCTTGTGAGACAGCTGTCTATTGGACTGCCTCCATGCTGCAGCCTGGGGAAAGCAGCTACCAAGTCAGGGAGTTCACGGGTCAGCTGATTCTGGAAGCTGGACATAGGGAAATGTCTCTGTTCTGGATTAAGACCCATGGTGGCCATAATCCTTGCACCTCTCTCCTCTCTATTCTGTAGTGAACAGCCATGAACTTAACAAAAGTAAGATTGATTTCACTTGATAGCTGCTGGAGTCTCACATTGTACATGCTGTCCATCTGCTGTTCTTTATATCTATCTTTTCCCCCCAATATGTCTGCTTTGAATGTTTAAAAAAAGATGCTTTATCCTTAGAATCTAACACCTATTAAATATTGCCACGTGTTTGTTTGTGTCTTATTTTGTTTTTGTTTTTTTAACACTTCATCCAAAGCAAGATGTTGTGTTGTCTTACTAAACACTTTTCCTCTTACAACAGTGTTCTGGTAATTTATAGAACAGTGAAAAAGCAACTCCCAAGACACTTTACGGATCAGATCCTCAGCAGACACAATGTGGCATGGCCCTGTGGGCCTCACTGAAGCAATAACAATTTACACCAGTGGATGGTCTGGCCCTACTGTAGCTGATTCAATCTTTGAGCTATTGCAGCAAAAAATCTTAATGCTCACAGCAGAACCAGAAGCATCAGAGGTGGTGAAGGAAAATCCACACAATCAGTCTATGGGAGGTCATAATTGTGCTGAAGAATGTCTGAAGGGATCCATCCATCCCCTTATTTCAGGTTTTCCACCCTATATTCAGCAAGAAGGGCTGTAAAACTAAGAAATACATCAAGTTATGGTTTTCTTAGTTTTAGAACAAACCCAGCAAGGCTGAGATCAATCACTGATTCTAGAGGTTTTGCTAGTTCATGATAGAGATGCTGGGTGATGATGATATCTCCCACATTGCAAAAGTGCACAGACCTTATTCCAAGATTTAAACCATGCATTTCCCTTACCAAACCCAGTGTTTCATGCCCACAAGCCTTGCTGACCAGAACAGTGGGAAAGCTGCACACTTTGAATGTAAGTGGAAATAAGAAAGAATAAGACTTTGCAGCTTTTTAAATTTTTCCCTTACTTTCTTGACTTTTAAAATTACTTTGCTATCTTGTGAACTGATGCACTGCACAGGTAAGCTACTCAGTGAGTGCAAAGTTGGTGATTTTCCATTGAGTATTATAGTTAGCAGACCTATCAGCTCATTGATTCATTAACTCAAAATGAACACATTCTTTAATACTATTATTTTTTTTCTTTTTGTTTGCACATGGTTCATTTCAGACATATTCCCTCCCGCTTTCAGCAACGTACGCAAATTAACACCAGTGAGACTCAGAATCTATGAAAATGCATCCTCTGAGCATCTGTTAAGTAGATTTTTGTTATGCCTTATAAATGAGGATCAGACCTGGGTCAGGTCAAGTGCTGTGAAGGACATGCTAAACATATCAATTTGCAGCCAACACTAGTCTCTAGTTTCTGCATTTTTAAGACGCACAATGATAACTTATTCATTGGACCAACATGCAGAATTTTTGATAGAATTAACATATATAATGGCAAAAGAAGGAAGTATCCGGTTTTGTTTTGGTTTTGGTTTTTTTTTTTTAACATTTACATTTCTTTCTCTCAACTAAAAATCTAGAGGTTTTTTGTTTGCAGGTTTGATGGAAGAGAATAGTGTTAGCATTGAGATGATACAGCTGGAATATTCTAAGCACAACCATATTAGTCTTTGCATTCTTGCCTCAGCAGGGATGAAGGGGATCAGAATAGATTAGGATGGGTAGATAGACACAGACAAACAATCTCTGCTTCCCTTCTGTGGCTGTTGTCAGGGGTCTACTTAATGTACAGTAGTGAAACAGCACACATGCTGCATTACTGAGACAACACACAAAATATCAATGGAGAAGGCAAAAATCTTGGCTTCACTGGCATTGTCCCTCTCACATCGTATCCATACAGTGCCTTTTATTAAGTGTTACATATACTAGAGAGGTCTTGCACAGGATTTAATCAGTACACCAGATTTCTCCACTTTAAAGTATCTTTTCAGTGTAAGAAACTGCGTGGTGAAACAGGAAACACAAGTGTGTTTAATTTAACTGAAATCAGTGAAAGCATCTGTGGAAAAATATTCTCATTGACATCTTTACTCAAGTATAATCCTTAGTGACTCAGACTTTGGATCAAACCCTGAGATCACAATTGCAATTGAATTTTGTATTAAAATACTGCCTCAAATGCAACTGTTTGCTAAGGGCCTCATTACTGAAAGTATGATTGCTGTAATTAATGATTTTGTTTTACTTTGGAAAAGAAATTTCATAAATGATGTTCAGGCAACAATAATTATTAATACATTTGAATTACATTTTACTTGAATTATAAAACCACAAGGGTCAATTTTTCATTGTAGAGATGAAGTTCCTGAATCATACAAATCAGCATTTTGCAAGGTGTTTTCCTTGGTTATCTAAAATGTTGTATGATAGGGTATTTTTCTAAGGGAACATACATTCTGGTGAAAACTTGACTGGAAAACTAAGAGCCCAGTCAAATCAACAACATCTTTACCAAAAAAAAAAAAAAAAAAAAAAAAATCTATGTTACAGAAAAGAATATATAGATCTGATAGCAATTTCCATAACTAGAAAAAATAAGCTGTCTGAAGGTGCTGTGACTAATAAGTCACCAAATCAGGGCTTCTTTTATGGCAGCTTTGGAGAGAGACTCAAATAAATCAGATTTGTCATAACTCTAAATACCATTTGAAATGTCAGCTGGGATTTCAAACTTGGTGTACCATGGCAATGTGTTTGTAAACCTTGACTGCACTTCACTAGGAGCCTGTTGTTTTCACAGATCAAGAAGCCATTTTCTGTGGGAGAAATTCTTCCTTTGTTGCAATCATCTTCCTTTTATCTGTTCACATCAGATAAAGATGCTCATTCTGTTCAATCCGAATTAAATTTTTCTTAACAAACACAACTCTGAGTATGTCACAGTTGACCTCTCAGAAACTGGTTTAAACAATGCTGGTTTTTTTATACATTTGGTTTTCACAAAACCTGTGGCAGCACAGAGCAGTCATATTGCTTGCATTAGTAGGCAATTCAGTTAATTTCTATGTTTTAAAAATGCCTCTTTGCCTTAGGAAAAGTTTCTACTCTTCACAAGCCCTCTGCTGAAATGTAAGAGGCCATTCATTTGAAAGAAAGTAATAAGGGATAGGATGGAATCAATGGAATCTCACGACAGTTTCTTTATGGCATTTTGGTTTTCAGTGATGAAAAAATGAATAATGAATCTGAAATAAATTAACGTCTAATAGAGCAGCCATCAACAGAAAGCAAGAGTATAAAATACATTGGACTGGACTGGTTTAGAGCAGGCTGTCTGCACATTACCTGACTCACCTGTCCCATTACTCTTCTGAATTCACTTGTGACCACCAATCCAAGATGTAAACCACAGAAGGCAGGGAATACTCTAAATTAATAAGCTGTCAGTAGCCAGCAGGGTGAAGACAACATTGGTTTTGCATTATTTTCTATCTATTATATTAAGACAGCATAGAGAAATGGTGGAGAAAAGTCTGACTTGGTTTCATGGCATGAAGACTTCCCCCAGTGTTTAATCTGCCTTTATGCAGCTACACCAGATCTAGAATATCATTCTCTCAGCATAAAGTAATTGCAGTTCAAAAGAGGTTCTAACCATGAAGTAATATCTGAAGTGGCACTTTATGCCTTCTCAGATTGTTGGGATGGTTTAGGACATTAGTCCTATATATCCTGAACTAAGATTCCTCCTAGTGTAGAAACATCATAAACTCAAATTCAGGCACAAGGTTGTGTTTCAGTAAGTCACTAAAAACCAGAATTTTTCCCCCTCTTCTTTCAATTCTATGTATATGTATTTTTCTTCTCCATGCCATCAATAGACTTGTAGTTTCTGTGTAAAATTGTATGTTTATAAACCCTTAGGAACAATTTGATTTATACAAGAGAAGCTTATTACATAAAGTATTAAATTCCACCTTTGCAAAACTCCCAAACAACTCCCAAAGAAACAAAGACCGCCATCATTGAAATGAAAAATTTTCAGTGTCCTCCTCAAATACCAAAAATAGTATTTTCCTGAAAAATCTCACAACAACACAGGGATAAATGGAGCATCCCAGTAACTACCCACTCATGTAATCTTTTTAAGATAATGTTTTCAGATACATCTTCATTATAATATAGGCCTATGAATTAATTTATTCTGAAATTCATTTATATTGAAATAAAGAAAGGAAAGACTTATGAACTCCTTTTTTCAATCTTGTAACTCTTTTTATAAAATGACAATATTAAAAAGGTTTGTTCTCCAATAGTCTTTGTAGAAAGGTGTTATTCATTTACCAGTGTGAAATACAGTGACAGAGGAAATGATTCCCTGTTCTAGGTTAAAACTCTGAAGTGCATGGTGCAAATACTGAGCAAAGGGAATATGCAATCTCTGATGTGGCAGATACAGAGAAGGAAGGCAGCTGGGCAGAAATATACTGTCAAATCACTGCACAGGCAAATCAGACTCTATGTAATTACAGGAAGCATCTTCAGGGTAATTCAGGAACATCTAAACCCCTCAGCTTCTCCAGGCTTTAATTGAAAGGGATAAAAATTCCTGCAGAAAATCAGCATTAGACAATAACAGGAATGAAAAATAATAATATGCACAGAATAGTTCTTGGCATAGTGTCCTATTTCACATTCCTCTTGTAAACGATTAGTTATTTTACTTTTTCATTAATTCTAGAAATTACAGAAATGTATTCATTGCTTTTGGAATGATGGTATAATGATTCTGTCTATGGGCATGGACCAAAAAGCACCAAACCTGTGTTAAGGAGCACAACACACCACCCATGTACAGGTATATGCCAAGCACAAGGTAGAAGTGTCCTTCCTACCAGCACTACAGCTACAATGAAAACGTGGCCAGACCAAGCATTACATGAGGAAGCCAGTTCCAAAAATGCAGAGTTTCTTTGGAAGCCCTGCTTAAATTTTGGGAGGAGAGTTTCCTGGTACATGACAACTGTAGCCAGGGGCAACTGATCTGGCAACTTGTATACTCATATGGATGTGAAATGTTTTCTGAAGCCACTAGGAATCTAGGCGCCCTGGGGTACAGTGCAAAAATGTGTATTCTATCACCATCTGTTGAAATGTGGTAGGGGTGGTGATCCTTATCTCTGTGGGAGATATCCTCTGCTGATGTGCCATCTGATAAGATCGGGGGGATGATCATCGTTATCTTTTCACAACCCATCCTTCCTCCAGAAGATATATTCTGTTAATGGGCCATTAAGTCCTATTGTGTGACTGATAAGATTACATCATCCCATTGGGAGATGCCCCAGCCAGGGGCAGGAGCCAAGCCTTTCCTACCTAGATAAAAAACTGGGGTTTGGGACACAAAGGCAGACCTTTCTACTGGATCCCAGAGGGAAGTCCGACCATTTCCACATCATCGCTGGATCTTCGGAGGAAAACTGCACCTTCTACAGGAGCACTGCTTCAATTGAATCACATCTGTCATCCAGGAGGACTGCAGCCACCATTTATACGGACTGCTACCAACACCCTGACTGACAGGGTGTCAGGTTGTATTTCTGACTTTGTCGGTGGTTGTTTCTTTTATATTATTGCATGTATTTTATTTTTTCTCTTTTCTCCTATTAAATTGTATTACTGACTTGGAGTCTCGCACTGGTTTTACTTTCAAACCAACACACTAGATGTGATTTTCAAAAGGAGCATTAATCTAGCCTCACGTACTTTCCCCACATAAGGGTTAGCCCACCAGCTACACTGCATAGCAGAAGTAGGAGAGTTAGAAAAGTTGGGGCAGCAAGGTCTATCTTCCATTGTAAACCAAGCTCATTGCTTCACACTAGCATAATACCAGTGATTTTTTGGAAGGCATTTCTGACTTACATTTGAGTAAATCACTGAGTTAAAATCCAGCAAAGTACATGGAATCCTAAGAAAATCTTTAATGTAAGTGATAATATGCTGTACATGATATCAGATGAGCAACCTTTGTTTACAAAAATATATTGATTCTTTGTTTTAACAGTGACTCAGTAGGACAGGAAAAAACATATTTTTCAGTAAAATTAATGCCTTTGTATTAACGACTTAATAGCGTGATAATTTTCTTAAAGTGTTCCTGTTGAGGTTATAAATCATTTTGCTTCGTGAGCATTATGACAAAGGCTGCTTTTCAACCTGGAATATTAGGCTACCCTTTATTTCCATTAAGATGCATTCTTCTCAGTCTATAAAGATGCCATTTCCCTTTTTCTGTAATTTCAAAAAGGATTTCTCAAGAAAGAACAGGACAGAAATATTTTAAACATCAAACCTTACCCATTTATGCAAATGTTCTAAAAGCCCAAGTAGGAATTCCATTTTTCAGATGCACTGTGCTTCCTGCAAACAGTGAAAACCTTTGCATTATCCACAAAGTCAGCATTACATAGCAACAAGATAAAATGGTCTCTCTTCCTCCTGTTAAAAAGCAGTCAACTTTTTTAAAAAAAATAGACTGTATTAAAAGCTTACTCAGTACCCTTTGCTGGTATGTACATTTTCTTAAGGTATTATTAAGGCTCTAGAAGTGAATTTAGGAAACTGCAACCTGGAGGGACCTTTTGGTTCATCAGATACTCTTCCCTGCTAATGTAAGAGCAACATGTCAAGTATTATCACTGTAACAAACTTTTCCAGTGTGGTTTTAATTCCACTTTTACCCCCATCTCCTGCTGCAGAGTTGACAGAAGTTTGGTCACTCTCCTCTCAATCCAGGGGCAGCCAGTTCACATCTACCAGAAGCTGATGAATTTATGAAGAGTCAGAATAACTACTTGTTACTTCTCTGCCTCTCTTCCAGGTCCTCTAAGAGGAGATTCAGTTTCTGAATTTTCGCATCCAGGAGTCAAGTACTCCCATACAATGTTTCTAGTAATTTCCTTCTGAGGAAACAGAGTGCTCTAACCAGGTTCAGTACATGCAGACTCAATTATTTGAAAGCTTGTTTCTTTCTTCTCCTATATGGTATCAATTATTTATTTCCATCAGTCCATCTTCTCACTGACATAGTACTCTTTGCAATATTCCTATTTTGTTTCTATAAACTGGAAATATTTCTCTCAACCATCTCTCCCTGTTTCTATATTCTCACAGTAACAGAGCCATACATCTTGGTCTACTTCACACTACAACTGGAACAGATATGCATATTTTTTGTCCTTAGATGTTCCTCTAACCTTGGTTAGTTAACCTGAAACAGTTACGCCAAATCCCTGCCCATGTCTGTCTCCGTTTTAACTGATTTTGGTTTTCTTTAACTCCTGCTATTGAGAGAGGAAATAGTTGGTACATATATAACCAAAAGGAGTACAAAGAAGAGGAATGGTGGGACAGAGATGCATATACAGACTTATTTTATCAAAAGAAGAAGACAGCCTAGTGAGACAAAGACAGTGTGGTGGGAGAAAGGAGCCAGATCTTCGGCTGGACCGTGGAAATGAGGACCTGGTTGAGTCAGTGTCTTGGTTTGAAAAGACAGGTATGGTTTAAGGAAAGGCAGGAGCCCCTTTTCTGCAATGCAGAGTGCAACCCCCCTCCCTTTTAATTATTTTAGGTCCAAATCAGACGCTTTCAGGCAGGAGATATGGGGATATGAATAACAGTTCTTTACTGGTATTTAACAAGGCAGAAAACAACAACAGCTATAAAAATTGGCAACAGAACAGAACAGTATAGCTCCGCTCCAGTCCCCTTTGGCCGCAGGCCGTGTCCCTGTGCTCAGTTACCGGTGCTGTGGGGGCAGGGCGGGTCCCGCGCAGTTGCAGAGGGCTGGAGTGATGGCAGCAGCCCAGGGGTGAGCGGGGGTGAGAAGGTGACTCCCCCTCACGGTGTCGGTCGTGGTGCTCCGCAGAGTGTCCAGAGATAGTGGGGTGAGATGGGAGAGCAGCAGAGCGATGTCCAACGGCAGGGAGCGTGGATCTCAGTGCTGGGATGGCAGGGGGAGATGACAGAGCAGAGCCCAGGCGGTCTTTCCACTCCACGAGCCAAGCGAGAGAGAGAGCCCCGCTCCAGACCCCCCTCCCACCTTTCCTTTTCCGGTTCCCCCCACCCCCCTACGAGAGAGCATTATCTGTCGTTTCAAGGTGTAGCCACAATTACTTAGCATAACAATGGGAGGAATTCCACAGAAAGAAAAGGGGAACAATCCAACCCCCAACAGTCAGGTAGCAGAAATTCTTAAAGTTGCAGCAGCACACACTTTCAGAGCTTCAATTTGAACCTCAGAGTCCTGCTGCTCCAATCTCAGCAGAATGCTATTATGCTCCCTAGAAAGTCTATGGATCCATGGGTGACTAGATTCAAGTGGTACTGAACAGATCTTGTCCCATGCCTCACCCTTTGCCCCTTTGCAGCTGAAGGATCCATGAATGAACTGCCCTGTGCAGCCGTGCCAAAAGCTGAAAGGGATACAAGCATGGAACTGGTGCAAAGGGAGCAGAAATAGGATTACAGTCAGAACAGTGAAGGAGCTGAAGACTGTGCTGCACACTATTGGATTTGAATCTATATATAACATCAGATTTTTAAAAAAGCAAACAAGAAAACTCTGAGCTTTGAGTCTATAATTTAACCTCATCAGGGTTCTAGTGGCATATAAATCTCTGTGGTAGTTTTAAGTCACCCGACCCTGCAGTGAAATTGGTTCCCTAGCCTACTAATCTTACAGTTGGAGAGACATTTCAAAGACAACCAGTACACCTGTGAGCCAAAACAAGCACAAAACCAGACTGCACAAGGTATTTTAGTAGTTTTCTACTCAGAAAGATGACAGAGGATTTTTTGGTCTGGATGTTGCCTGTAATCCCTTATTCTGAAGGCCAGCGTTTATTTTCTATCTATGAGGATTTGTTCTTCAGAGAGAGACAGATGTTTGTGGGAAGTCACATCTTATCTCTCAAGACAAAGCTGCAGCTTCCAATGATGTGCAGAAACAGTTTACACAATTTTCATTATTTTTAAGGGAAAGGTTTTTTGGTGAAAAGAAGATTAAGTGACAAGAGCCCCCTAAAGGCCAAGGGCAGCTCCAAGAATCTCCTTGCCTAATGAGGTTCTAATGCTTTGAGAAGACATGTATTTTGTTCTTCTCCTGTACAAGCATTCACATGACTTATGCAAAGCTCAAACTGGTTTACTGAATATTTTTCCAGCAGTTTTACCAGAAAACCTTCTCTTGTGAGAAAAGAGAATTATGAAATTATGGTCCCATATACCTCTAGATTAAAAAAAGCTTAGCAAATATGCGAAGTTAGCACCTCTGAATGTGAGTTTTCTGTTATGTAAAAATTGCTTGTAAAATAATGGATATGACATTGATTCTATTTATCTATTTATTTATCTGTGCAAGACAACTCCTCTTGTTGTGATTATTTAAATTATCTCTGATCTTTATTTGGGGTAACTTCTACTGTAATCCTCATGTAGTCAAAACTATTGATTCCACTGGATCCATTGAAGCCTTTTGTGATCTTAATTCGGCAGTAAGACAGATAAGACAATAATCAAAATAATGGCAATATCTGCTGGACCTCAGAGAACAAAATATACAAGAAGAAACAAGTTTCTACAGTGAGAAAGCATGTAATATATTACACAATAAAATTTTTATGCACCTTGTGGGAAAGTATCATTAATAATACACTCCATATATATTTCACACACTGTATATGTTATAAAGTCCTTGGTTATTAATTTTTTAAATTAGATATGTGAGTTATTTACCACTATACTGGCTTGCAATCCTTCCGTATGTCTACTCTTTTCCTGGGCAAAATTAGTTACTATATAATCTAATTAACAGTTTACATCTTTTTCATCAACTAATTCACAAGCTAAAGTACCTTTTTTTGCCTTGATGGTTTCTTTCTAGTAATTTATATTCCACAGTTTGTTCCCGTCATGCTTTATATTCAGTCAAGTGGGATATCTCTAGAAGCTTCTTGCCCATATTGTTTCATCATTTTTCAAGTTCATTTGTCTACCCAACTTGTTCCAGGAGAAACCTGCTTCACTTAAATACTTAAATATGCATTAAACTTAAGTGTATAGCAGAATACTCTTGAAATCATCTAAGCCTTCTAAATCAAGTGGGAGCTTAAGAAACTTGTTGAATTAGGGTATACGTGCCTTACAAGATGCTGAGATATCTACAGTTTCACAGAAACTTTGTGGTATGCTTTTTTCTTTTACCATACTTTTTTTTAAAGGCTTTTATCTGATTGAGATAAATTTTCTAGAATTAGAAATTGTGACACCCATGGTATTACTTCTGCTCATTTTTCACTTCCATTTTGCTCAGTTAAAATAAATTTTGCAGTTAATATTGCATTTCCTTTTATTTATGTGACCTGATTTCTACAGTATTCAGGCTTCTTTTTATCTCTAACCTGCTATGTGCACAGTGGGGACAAAAACGAGGGGATTAAAGGACTCCATACTGATACTAAACAGTAAAGAAATTAAACAGCTTTCACTTGAGACCAGGAAGGGTCTCAGTGAAAAGTGAGCAATAGGGAAACACTGCTGTATGTACAAGAGCATATGATTAGAGAAGACGCTTGGAAGAAAGAATCTGCTAAAAATCTTCATCTGCAGGTTGCAAGTTGAAAATAAAGAGGAAGTAATATGCAAATGGAGTGACACTTAAGGAGAACCAGACAAAGAATCAACACAGAGGTAAACACATCTATACAAATGCTAGAAGGCTAAAAATAAACTGGAAATGTCTATCTCTAAATACACTGATTTACTAAGCATATCAAAAACCGGGTGACAGGAAAACAATCACTGGAGTACTGTAATGCCATGACAAAATATTCAATGAAGAAATAGTAAGCAGTGCTGCTGTCAGAAGAGATCAACCTGTTTATGGCAGTATAGAGGTAAACCTCATCAGTAAACCAACCATCTCAGGAACGACCCAAGAATCTGGATGGTTGTAAATTCCAGGCCTAAATATTATGATAATGGCTTTGTGTTACTGACTATCCCCAGCAAAAAGCCAAATGTGCACTTGTTTGGGGTTACTTCAGTGATCTTTATGTACTCAAGGGATATGCCCCGTAAGTACTTCGCATGAGACTCTAAGAAGAGGTAAGTAATTTATATGTCAACAACTGTCCTCCAACGAAGCATCCACCCCTTCTTCTAGAAACTTCTGAGCAAACCTCTACTAGAGAATCTTCCTCAGAGAACATATGGGGCCAACTTTTTTGGTACATGAAGGCTGAAAGATGTCAAATGTATCTCCAGTCTTAAAATAAGGGTTTGGGGTAGGGTGGAGGAGGAACATCATGAGCTACTGTACTCTAAGCCTGGCAAGTGTCTAAGGCAAATAAGTTTTTTATAGTATAGAGATTCAGCTACTATATATCTTTGTTTGAGTGTTTGGTTTCTATTACAGATCTGATAACATTTGGATAAATCCAGTAAACTTGGGAAGACCTAATATGGATTCCCTAAACAGAAATCCCACCTCAAAAACCTCATGAGGGTTCTTTGAACAAATTTATGACCATGTGAACAAGACTGATCCAGGTGATATGCTTTACTCAAGTTTTAAAGCTATTGTCAAATCTAATAAGCAGCTTCCATACAAGGCAGTAATGACTAACATCCTGTCAGGAAAGGGGATGATGGTTTGTGGATACATAAATCTTTAAAATTTTGGATAAAATACAGATTGTCCAATGAGGCAGGAGGAACAGAGAAAACAAACAGGAGGAGGAGGTGGTTCCAAGCATCAGGCAGTAGATCTCCATGACAGGATGGCGCAGGTGCAATTTCTAGGGGTCAGGGGAACACAGTAGAAGTAAAAGAAGAAGGATCCAGAGCAGACTACTAATTGAGCAATAAAAAGGCCAGGAAATTTCTCAGCTGAACCCAGCTAAAGAGTTAAAAAGAATCAGAAAAGTGTGTGACTGCCCTATACTTCTCTATCGTACTCGCTAATGGACACTGCTGGAGATCACTTTCCAGGTTGAACAGACCACCAGTATGAACCAGTGCCCCCTATTCTTACAAGGGAAAACGATCAGCACAGCCTGGGTGGCATGGATATGCCAGTGTGTCAGGCAGCCAGCACTGCTGTGGGGTAAGAATGGAAAGGAGAAAGATTTCTGGGAAAGAGCAGGAGGAAAATGGGTCTGGCTGGCCAAAACACATGATGCCTGAGCGATGCCACTCACTGAAGGCAGATGGCAAAAGCCCCTTAGAAAATTTCATGTACACTTCATGAAACAAGCAAAAAGTCTTTTTAATTCTAATGAGTAGGAGCAGCTTTTCAAAATTACTATTTTTTCCATAATAAACTATTAATAATATTTGTCAATTTGCATATTAGCCACCACTTCTTCAGTGGTTTTCTGGAAGAGATTTTTGTTGTTTGACAAATTTCAGCATTTATGGTCCCTACAATGAACAAAGAAAATATCAGCAGATTCCTTTATTAATAAAAATGCAGAGAAATACATGAGAAACTAGAAAAAAAAGTGCGCATTTTAAACTGTGAAAATATAAAATTTTCTCAAAGGAATTTTAATTAACAAATGAACTGCAGTAATAACTAAGACCACTGCCTTAAAAAATGAGTACACTAATAATTTCTTTTTAGTAAGTAAAATTTACTTCAGTTGTAATTTATGACATATCCTCATACTTCAGAATCTCTCTACAAATCCTCTTCCACTGCATATTTTTCAGGGGGTTAATTAAATTCATGTCCAGATGAGTGCAAACTATTATCTATTTTCATTATTATCACTCTAATAGGATTAAATTGGTAATCACTTTGATTCTAATGAAGAGTAATAAATATCTCCTTGCCTTCTCTTGTACATTTTATTTTCTATACCATCAGACCAAAGCTGCAACAGCAGACTGGGCTTGCACACTTGGCTGCTTCCCTTCTCCCCAAGCTCAGCAGCAGCTGATTTACTCAGTTGTTAAAATAGACTGGCAGTCTGAGCTACTGCTGGTGTTCAACAGTCAGCCTCACCTGTTCAGCCTATCTCTGCCAAATTCAAAGGATTTTGGTTTTTTTTCCCCCCTCATTTTCTCTTTAAATAACACAGTAGTGGAATACTGAGTTTGCATGTAGTGCCACATTAAGCAACAACACACATGCTAGAGAATAGGATTTGCATTGCTGAGAAACTAGATAAATTATTTGAGAAAAATCAGAATTCAGTTCAAATAGGACAATTTAATGACACCATTAAGCAAAAATTATCAGCTGAGGGTGACAAGCAATGAGGCAGAAGCATCACGGGGTACAAGGTGAATGTAAATCAACACTCTCCGACCATGGTATGAGACAAACACTATCACTGCAAGACACTTGAAATCCTTCTTGCACCCTATAGCACAAGCAGAGTGAAATTTAAGCACTGTACCTTGCTTTGGGCACACTCTGCAAGAGGGATGCACATGCACAGAGTCTGGCAAACAAAGTACTGAAAAGAGAATATGGATCCACAAGGAAGAGCTGAAAGAGCTGGCTTTCAGTCCAGAAAAGCTAAGCACAAAAGGAAGAATATTACTAGACTGCAAAGGCATAGTGTAAAAAAGAAAAGGGAATGGATGGCACTAGATACTTATGAGGGACAGAACATGGCGCAAAATAGGCTTGAACTTTAGAAAAGAAGATATAAGGAAAGCTCTCTATAGACAAGGACAGTGAACCAATAGAAGAGCTGATGTGAGAAAGATATAGAGCCCCATTATCATGCATTTCAAATAAAATATAGGACAAGCATCTGTCAGCACCTGACACACTACTGACCTTATTCTGAGGCAGAAGCAATAAACCAGATGACTTCTCAAGAATCAAGTTCTCCTTCGTGTATACAAACGGTTTAACTCACAAGCCACTGCATAACAATCTCTTTGTTGATACAGATTGTCTGGTTCAAAAAGAACAGAGAATATAGACTGATCTTGTAATTTCTTGACCTTGTGACCAGGTGGGAGTCTTGAAACAATCTAAAGTAACATCTGGACTTTTTCTAGGTGTGCTTGCAACACCCCTCTGAAAGCATTTTGGCCCCAAGAGATTGCATAAGTTCAGCAAACGAAGTTTGAACTTCAGTTATTCTCCTTTATGAGCAATAATCAACTTTAAACTGCATCTACCATGCCACGGGGATCCTTACATTGCTTGCCTTAGCCAGAATTAGTCCCTCTGCACACCCCAGGTAATGGGCTAAGTGCTTAGAGATCTTCCTACTAAGTTTGTATCTCTACCAAATCTTATTTCCCAAAGTACTTCATGATGCTATGAGGACATCTCATTGAAAGGGAATGAGCGCTGAGCAGAAAAGGGAAATGCCAAGGAAAATTCTGCATGCCCCACACTTTAGGAAAAGAACAGAAAAGTAATTCTGGCAATGGCAAGAAGAAAAGGCAAAGCTGGATCTTTGACATACACAGTGCAAGCACACCCTCATTTGAAGGATGCCATTCAGAAGAATTACTTCTAAATTGATTCCCCGAATATATTGCTCCCCAAACCATGATAATGCACAGTGCAAATATATTCAATTTGAGCTCTCCTAAAACTCTAATGCATAACAGTAGGAAACCAAACTGTGCTTTCTAAATGTCTGAAAAATTTAATAAAGCCTGAAGAAGGATACGAATGTGTCTTTTATTTGGAGATGTAATTTGTAGTTATCAATGATGATGTTCATTACTGAAACAGTGCAATGGCTGAAGTACCTAATTCAAACTGTGTGCATTAACTAAAAAATAAATGCAATCATAATTCCATAGTCAGATTCACTATGCCAGACCTTTAATAAATGTAAATTATCAGTTGAGGATCTGGACCAGCTTTGCTATATATTCCTTCCAATTTAAAAGAAAATGCCATTAGTTGTACATAAGAGATACTGATGCTTCTGTTTTAATTAAACACAGCAGGACTTTTACATTTTTATGGCACTGCCTAAAAGGAGCTCACAGATCAGCCTAGTCAAAGATTCCAGACTGCTCATAGCAGACCTGAAGATGGAAAGAGTCATTATGAGTCTAAGATTAGTATTAACCATGACACCAAAGATTTCTGACACAAAAAGAAATGGAACCTGTCTGTAGTATAAATGAAAAGCAAAAAAAGATGCTTGGCAAATAAAAATGCTAATGAAAAAACTTACATCTAAATAATGCCTGATGAGTTCATGAATTCAAATTCTTTCTCAATCTTGAATTAATTATCATTTAATAGCTTGGTTAACATAAGCTCATTTCAAAGCAATCAGCAACTGATCTCTCTATTCCAATGTGCAAGGTTAAGTGATGTCCAGCTCCAACAAGTGCCAATCTGATATATTCTAGATAATCTTGAGGTGAAACAATAGTCTACTTGCACAAAGCATACTACAAAGTCATATACTTCTCACTTCACTGCCCTGTTTATTTACCCAGACTAAGCTCCTGCGAGTGCAGCTTGTCAGAAGAGTAACTGGGCTTACAGGCCCATCAATCAATCAATCCAAATGGACAGTAAGGCTTATTCTGAAGTTCAGCACAGATTTTTGTGAAGAAGCTGTAGGCCTTGGAAATAGTTACAGATGTAAATAAATTCACTGTGATGTCTCTGCGTGTTGCTATGAATACATTAAGGGGACACTGTCAAGGTTGTTTGGCTAGCAAATTGTTAGGCACGAAATTTAAAACAAATAAAGCCTACATAAGACTTACTGTGTAACCCAGCAAAAACAAACCTGAGCCAGCTATTGTTTAGTTCTTGCTGGTTTTGTTGTGGGTATTTTTGTTGTTGTTGGGAGCTTGTATTTGGTGGGTTGTTTTTAAATCCATGACCTTGAGAGAAGCTGGCTTACCAAATGAATAAATTAAAGGAATGAGAAAGCCAAGATATATGTGTGGCATTTTTTTGGTAGGGTATTTTGTGGTTGTGTATCAAACTTAATAATAGTTGTGGGGAACCACATCAAATTTAAGAAAAAAAGAATCAGAGTTCACTCTGAAGATATAAACCCATGTGAGTTGTAATATCTGCTAACCATGCTATTAAAGCTGTTTTATTTCTGCATTAAGTCAAATAATTAAAATTAATTATGCTATATTTCAGTGCCCAAAGGCTTTAGAAATTAGAGGACATATTTAATTTCTTTCATAGATCCTAAAAGGATATGGAAAACAATATCTCACCAGTTATTTATTTTTTTTTCTTACAAAAGCCAAATATGTGGCCACTGCATTTCTAATTACATATCCAACAAAAGAAAACACCTTTTTTAGAAAGCAGTAGAGTAACATTAAGTAGCAGGAAGTAAAATGATATCTCTGTATTTACTCTGACAAACCTAAACCAGAACCATTCCCTTTTCTGTCAGAAAAAATATAATCCATTAAGTGCACTCAGATGCCTTCTTTTCCTTGTCTCTTTTAAAGGCGTTTCTTGATTTCAAACAAAAGCCAACTTTATGAAAAATCAATTGTTTTGTCTTCTAATATATACTCCTTTGGTTTCTGTTTTATTTTGTTTCTCCCAGTAAAGCTTTCAATATCACCTTTATCTTCTATGTTAATCATTTCCAAAATCACTACAAAAAAATATTTTCCTTCTCATGTATCTAAAAAAATTGCTGTTTTTATTATCCAAAACCACATAAATTATTCAAACCAACACAGAGTAACTTTAAAAAATGCATATAGACTATGCTTAATACGCTCTCAGTTAAAGAAGGACACTGAGGGGCTGGAATGTGTCCAGAGAAGGGCAATGGGGCTGGGGAAGGGTCTGGAGCACAAGTCCTGTGAGGAGCAGCTGAGGGAGCTGGAGGTTTTAGCATGGAGAAGAGGCAGCTCAGGGGGCACCGCACTGCTCTACAGCTGCCTGACAGGAGGGGATGGCCAGGTGGGGGTCAGCCTCTTCTCCCAAGCCGCTGGAGACCAGACAATAGGAAATGGCCTCAAGCTTCACCAGAGAAGGTTTGAGTTGGACATCAGGAGGAATTTCTTCACAGAAAGGGTGGTTAGACATTGGAATGGGCTGCCCGAGGCGGTGGTGGAGTCACCATTCCTGGAGGTGTTTAAGAAAAGACCAGGTGTGGCACTTAGTGACATGGTCTGAATGACATGGTGGTGATTGGTCAAAGGTTGGACTCCGTGATCTCAGAGGTCCTTTCCAACCTAAGCAATTCTATGATTGTTCTATGATTAGTGTATGCACACTTTGAGTTTGTTTGTCATTGTCTGGCCTGGTATTTTTTAAATAGCTGGAACAATACAGTTTAGTGGAAATCCTTCACAGTAGGAGTAGGTTACCTTGTTCAATTAACTGAAATATGCACTACAGGAATCTGTATCTAGGTTACACATTGACTATTTATAAGTGTGTATCTAAAATTAAAAAACATCCAGATAACTTTATGGTCCTGCTTTACAACAGAAAGATCACTGAAATTCTACTCCTCTAAAGGTTAAGAATGGAACCATTTTTGTTTTGACTCAAATAAATATTGCATATCATTTAAAACCTGATTCCACAAAAGTTAGTGGTATATAAGATGCCCTTCTCGGAGACACCTTAGAAAATTACTTCTGTAAACATTAAAGCAGGTTTTAAGTGAATGCTGATGAAGAGATACTGTTTTAAGATTTAAAAGTCAGAAGAAAAGGGAGAAGGGTGGGACATGACATAAAATCTAATACCAAAAAGTAGTTATGAAAAATTACAGACTAGGTATAGTATTCCAAACAAAAGAAATGTATTGCAAGACAAAACTGAAAACATCTGAAATCTTCAAAAAGAACTATTAAACCAAAGCACATAATTATTTGTAATCAGTAGATTCAGGTCATAGAAGTCTTGGCTGAAATTTCTGGACATGTGAAAAGCAAGTGACTTTTAAACCCTACTTACTCTATACAAATAATTTATGGAGGCCTCAGAATAATTTTGTTCCTCTTACAAGCCCTGGAAGCAGAGTGTAGGATGTAGGTGGCTGTAGTGCTGTTCTCATCTCTCTTTGCTGATCCTGTGCCTGCAGTCTCAGACAAGGAAAGCTCAGACAGAAGCTGCACATGGTTTATGCATCTTCCTGCAGTGGTCTCAGCACAGAGTGTGAGTACCTGTGGGTGCTACGGCTGGAGCTTGGAATACACAGATGGGTCTCATTCCACCTTAGCTAGAAGCCCTGCATCACACTCGTGCAGAGCTCCATCACTCAGCTTGGGGGTGTGGATCCATGTCACAATGAAACTGGATAAACTACACTTGCCATGGCTTACATAAAAAATCAGTAAGGAATGAAAAAGCACAAAGGAAAACAACAAGGCAGGTTCACAACTGCTTATTTTAGAAGCTCAGAATTGCAAGGAGAGAATCTGTTGTTTTTTTTCTGGCAGAAGTTGATAGCTTTGTGGTCCTTATCCAATTTGGCTGTAAACTTCCATGTTTTCATGATTCATTATCTGCCACCTTGCAGAACTGCCATAGTAGAAGGGATACATTTCAAACTGAGACGAAGCACACATCTAATCACATTGCAAGAGGTGAACTAGAAGCCGCACAAAGACATTTCTTTAAATTTGACAGACATGACTTAAGCATTACCTTCTTTGAATAGAACATGGATCAAACTCAACTGTGAACTGCTTACAGGCTCCTTGATTTCAGAGATAGAACTAACCTCTATCCATACTCCTTAATCTTTTCTCTGTGTATTGTGGTCAAGTCAAACCATATGTTAAAGTGTGCAAAGTAATTCTTCCATACTTATATCAAATATGTGACCTTCATTATCCAGAAAATTCACTGTAAAACACTCATCACTAATTGTTTTGACATTTGTAGGAGGACTGACTCATTCTCCCAAAAATACAAGCTTTGGGAGACTATAAACTCCTACTCCCTTGCTCTATTTGTGGAGACAAGGGAGCAGCAGATTTTCATTTACTGAGAGCTAGTAACTTCTCACAAACTCTAGTCCAGAAATTCAGAATATATGCACCCCTTGTACCCCCACCCCCAAGAATGAGAAAAAAAATCTCTGTGCATCTGAAAGATTCTGAAATCTGAAAGATTTTCCAAAGTACTGTTTAGCTTTTTTTTTCCCAAAAAATCTCTTTTTTTTTTTTTTCCAGCAAATGATTTAAAGACAACATTTACTTCTAATTTTCACTTTTGCTATTGAAAAGAAAAAAAATTAAAAAGTGTGACAAAAATATAGCTCTGGTCCTTTACCTGAAAAACCTTAGGTAATATGCCCTGATTCACAGCATAAATGATTAATGAGGTTATTTAATTGTTCAAGTTTACAGCTCTCTTTGTTCTGTTCTCAATTCCTCTCCTTCACACCAACATCAAACAAGTAAGAGAACCTTCGACATTCTTCAACATTTGGCCCTCCTCATACACAACTTTATTGAAGAAAAGGCAAACAAGCCATCTTTTTAAATTATGTTCAGTTAGGTGACCTAGATCAAGGTGAACAAGTTTAAGTCTCTATGAACCTGTAGAAACTGATACTTGTTTGATCATATTTGATAGGACTCTCGTCACTTTGTGTTATAAACTGCTGTGCATCTGTAAAGTCTCAGCTAGTTTTCTTGTTCTCTTCAGAGTCACCCTAGACAGGAACTCAGCCCATTCACAATCCACATGCATTTAAGCCTGGTTGTCCTTCTGGCGACCGGAGTTAGAGTAAGATATGATTCATGACTTGGATATTAAATACTATTTTCAAAACTGTTAAGCAGACACTCAGAGTTTACACAACCAACTAGGCTTAAGGATTCAAAAGGACACGAGCTCTTTGCTATAATTCAATGACATTGGCTCTGAGCTTGAGTATTGCAGAGCATGTAGGACATAACACTACACATCATGAAAATTAAGAAAATAAAGTGATGCAAGTTAGTAATGCAGGAAGTCAAAACACAGATTTCAGAAGAGGAAGGATTAAGCCATCACTTCTTGACACCATCGAGTCAGTTCAAAAGCAGGATTGTGCTCTACTACCTTTATAGAATCATGAGGGTTGTCTTGTTAAAAGGAATAAACCTGAATTTCACTCCCAAACCAGAAAAGCATATCTGAAACAAAATACACCAAGTTAGACTGACCTAAAGTTTTTAAAATATAAATCTAATTTTTAAAATATAAATGTAATTTTTTAAAGTTGGGGTTTTTTTCCTTGCTTGGTGAGATTTTACTTCTCTGTTCTTTAATTGGTGCCTAAAACTATTATAATGACCTTACCTCCAAAATACCTTTTATACAGTAATTTTCAGATATATCAGCAACCTTGCAACACAGCCTTGTTGAGGCTAAGACACAAGGGCTGCTTGTCAAGGGATGTTTGTTTAATTAGCTGGGTTGGTTTTTTGTTTTGTTTTCCAGACAGCTTGGACTATTTCAAATGAGCATTTAAAGTTCTTACTCAGAGTGACCTGATCATTAAACTGCGTCTCCCACTGTGCTCACATTTAAGCTTGTATATTACTTCACTCACATGAGTAACCCTCTTGACCTCTCTCTGGGATCAGGCATCAGAATTGTGCTGGGGTTTGCCTGTCCCCAGAATAGAGAATAAACACAGTCTAATTATGAGCCAAAAATATACTGCAAAACTTTTAATAAAGAAACTCCAACTTTTCTATTGAAAATTAATAGAATTCAGTTTTGTCAAGATTTTTTCTGGGTTAACATCAGATCTGAGAGAAGCCTGAAATCCTTCCAAGTGAGAATACTTTTTTGACAGCCCATTAATTTAGCCATGCTCTCTATGTCATTTTGGTTGCCTTTCTGATCACTTCTGAATCACTGTGAAAATGACATTTCTGAATTGTGTGTGAAGGTTTTCAGGGCCACCATACCAAAAGAAAGATTATAAAAAGGATAAGAGTGGGAGTTGCCATCTAACGTTGCAGAGTTTACAGTCAAGGTAAATTCACTTATCAATTCCCATCCTATCATCTTTCATTAGTTAGTTCAGCGCAGAGTCTGAACACCTCACGGACTACTTGTCATAGGGACCAAAAGAGAGATAAGAAATGATGTAAAACTATTTCCCTTGACAGCAGCAACACAGATGGAGACTTCATTCTGACCATATTGTCTGCTTTAGTGCCATCCCTAAAGCCATTAACTATCATAATGATGGGGCTCCAGTTATTTATTTCTTCACAATTTCCTGATGTTTTTTGCAGCATTACATCAGCGTGCCGAGACCTACGACAAGCCTTTGTGTTTGTCCTTGAAGGCAGCTGTCACATGCAAAATGCTCAGTCTAAGGTATTCGCTCATCAGCAGAAGTACAAATGTGGGTTAAAACACCAATTCTGTACAGTAACTGATCTAAGACAAAATAGAAACACATTATGCACATTTGCTACATATCTTGTATCATTACTTGTATCAGGGCCGGAGGAGTTTTTTTTAACATTGCTGGCATTACACTAATGATTAAAACCATCAGATAATAATTACTATTACTGGTTTTTTATAATCTGTTTCACTTCAAATGCCCTTGTGAAAATTCACACTTCCTGACTTACAGGGAAAAATGAAAACCACTGCTCTCAAAATTAAGATTTAATAAAAAGTATATAAATATAGTAATGTAGACTGATAAAATAAAGAAATATCCCTTCCACATTTTTCCCCTTTATTCTTACTCAGACAATACTGAGTTCCCTAATGGTAGACCTGCAATAAGCAGCTCCCTAATTCAAGATCCAGAAAAGAAATGTATTTAAAATTGGAGATTACAGCAAATTAAGAAACAAGGTGGTGCATTGTATATAGGACATGAGTAACAACAGAACCATATAGTCATAGAATGTCAGTTTGGAAGGCTACTCATGGGTCACTTGGTCCAACCTTTCTCAGCATAAGCAGCTTCTAGACAAGAGGACCCAGCACCCTGTCCAGCTGAATTTTTAAATTGTCCAACATCAAGGACAATTCCCTTCCCAGGGAAGATCATTCTAATGGTTGATTGTTCTCATAGTGAAAATTTTTCCCCTTATCCAATTGGAATGTCCCTGGGAGTAACTTGGATGCATTACTCCTTGCCTTTTCACATGACTCATTGTAAAAAGGGAGCCTCAATTTTCTTTATGGGCACCCTTTAAATACTTGAATGGTGTTAAAACCTCCCCTAAACCTTTTATTCTTAAGACTGTACAAACTCAGTTCTCTCAACCTTTCCTCGTACAGCAGGCTTCCTTATCCATTAACTGGGTTTGGATGGAATATTGGGTGAAGTTGCTAACAATTTTCCTAATCAGCTTGTTCATTTAAAGTAGACATTTTCATGGGGAAAAAAAATAATTAAAAAAACAAAGGAAAGACCTAAAAAAGGTCAGTCAGAGATTTCTTACTCTGGACGACAGGGATACCCTCAGCCATGCCCTCCTGCTAGGGTAGCTAAAATTCAATTTTTTCTCATATTTTCCTTCAAGGATATTAACCAGATTTAGCTAACAATTGCCACATATATCTTTAGCAAATTTACCTGAAAGTCACTGCAATAATTTACAACAGAGGAAAGAGATATTCAGAATAGCCCAAATTAAAAAAAGCTAACAAAACCAAACCATAGTGTTACAAGGCACTCTAAATAGCTCATTTATGAGAACAACATTATTTATCTGCTCTGTGTCAAGGAGATTCCCACTCCAGCAGGTACCCTGACAGTAGGGAAGCAGAAAAAGCAAGATGGAATTATTAGAAAGATGCATTTTGTATTCCTAACACTTTTATCCCAGGTGTAGTTATGTCACTTATTACATGTCAGGCCAAATTTGCCCCTTGGATGCCACTCTCACAACCAGTGTCATTTCCAATGGAGCCAAGGTGTTTATACGCATGAAGCAAATTATGAAATAGAAACATCCTAAAGAGTTGTGAAACCCACCTCACCATTTGTCTGATTTCATTTACTTTGGAAATAGCTTAAATTACCAGTCCCTTCACAGTTAGCCCATGTGTGATCCATGGAGACTCCCTTTCTGCTGTATTTGGCTTTCCCCAGGAGAGCAGGTATTCACACCTGTGCTATTCATAGTGCTGCTTGTCAATACAGGGCAGCAACCCAATTTCCTCGTAATTGCAATTGTAGCTTTGATGCTCAGAGCTACTGCTCTGCAGAAATTAACAGGGAGATGTTTGGTCCCTCTAATCATGGTGATGTTTATAATTTGCTGCAAAGTAATTCAGCTAATAGGATCTTAACTAGAACAAGCTCTGTGGTGAATGTGTAGTGTGAATGTGAGTGCATGCTGGACTAAGCCACTTGCAGGTGATAAATCTGGTTGCCAGCTTCAGAGTCTGGAATTTAACATGATAATTTGCCAAAGTGAATCCTCTATTAGTGAAAAAAAAACAAACCGGAAACATTTAAATATTACGTTCATTGAAAAGGCCTCATTCAGCTCATTCTTTTAAACCTCAGTCTGCAGAGTTACTCTGCATCTGGACAAATGTGTTGTAGGCCAGCTGTGTCCATACACATATTTATGGACAGGTACTCAATACACTGAGCCCCTCTAAATCCCCTGTTCAAATAACCCCTTTGTTATGGACAATGCAGAAATTCAAAATAACTCTTGAAATAACTGTGCCACACTAGAAATTATACTGTGCTCCTACGTCTCCTAAAAAAAAAATTTTTTTCTAATTTTAAATAGAAGGCAAGAGGCTGAGGTTCTTATTTCCATATATTGTTTTAGAAGTATTACAATATGTGAAATTTTATCAATAATCACATCTCACCTATTTCCCAAGGGTAGACTGTAGACTGTGACCCTCCCTTTTACATCTACCTTTATGAACAATTCTATAACTTTTAAATATGACATCTAGTATAATTTAAGAGCTAGAAATACTACTGATAGAAAGACTTGCAGTGGGAAGCTGAGAGAACTTCACTTGTCCTCCATGGACCACACATGACAACATTAATCACATGAAAATGAAATGCATAAGGTACTTCAAGTCTGCTTCATGCAAATAATAATACAAAAACTACTAAAACCCATGGTAATTGCATTTTCAAATATGTATTTCTTTAAGAGGAAAGTTCAGTAGATTTAAATTCTGGTGGTTTGTGGAGTGAAGGTGCATTTCATATGCCCTGTGGCACATCTGTGTCAATCACGGATTTGTGATTGTCTGTCGCAATCTGTGTTCCTCTCTGATCCTCTTCATATGCTTTCATCTAATTTTGGAAGAGTACAAGCCTGTCCCTTCAGAAAGCAACAAACTACAAGGACCATATGTTTCCAGTGTATATAATGTACATAAACAAACATGCTAAGTGTTGGCTAGCCCCAGCTTTGGTGCCTACATTGAATCCCAGCCAAAAGCCTACTGCCAATGAGAGGCACCATTTTGCACACTTGCAGAAGTTGCCACTTTTTATGTTCTTTTCTCTTTTATTGAAGCAGAATGAACAACAAGCAGGACTGCCAGAGAACAATAGTTTTTGATTTCTTGTCACACAAAAGTCCTCCAGTGCAGAAGTCTGGCACTGACAGGAACACTGAATGTGTTTAGTATTTGAACTCTTTTTTTCTCTGTTCTTAGAATATAAAACAAAATATAATTCCTTCTCTGATAAGGGGAAATGTGAGTTGTAGCACACAGGCTCTGGAAGGCTCATATGTTTTCTGTCACTAGTTTCACCTCCCATCAGTGAAGTATGGAATAGGTTTTTTCGTAAAGGTTAGAATGTAAGTGGGCATATACCTGTATGGCCAAGCTTATTATTGACAGCTTTCATTTCTGCTCCAGTGGTGCATAAAAATATATGGCATCAAAACACTAGTCCACTTTAGTTGACAGGCAACAGCTATATGCCTTTTCAAACTAGACATTTAGAAAAGAATCTCACATTAAATGAAAAGCTCCTACCTGCTCTTCTGTTCAATTAAATGACTGCTTTCACTGCAAATTTTCCTTCAAAGTTCCTGTCATTCAAGATTTCTATGCATTTTTCCAGCCTCTCTAAGTGTTTGCATTTTGGTGCTATGTGAAGGATCAAATTCCAGTTCACTGCAAGAAAGAAGTCCAGATTTCCAAATGCAGAGAGCAAATTCTGAGCCACAGGTTTCCCTTCCAATGTTCAGACCACCTCTATGGTTGCTTCTACCTTTCCCATCATGGATGTTTCTACTGTTGCTGAAGCTAAACCTCCAGAAGGATGCAGTATGCATCAGTGAGGCTTCATCATATTTTCTTCACTTGGCAGTTTTTCTGCCACTAATTGCACACCTTCTACATAAAAATCAGTGTTAAGGTCTTTGACTGACTTCAGAACATTGTCAGCACTTCTTACAAAGATCATAATTTAGGACAGGGTGTAACTCTGTTGCTTGCATGTAAATACACCTCTGATTTATGTCCTCTACCACATCATTTGCACATCATAATCACCTGCAGAAACATGCCAAGTTTGCATCATGCCAGCCACACACAATGGCTTCATGGGAACTTGTGCACTGTGTGATAGTCCAGACATCCATGAGCATTTTCCAAATCAGCCTATCTGGCTTCAGTCACTTGCCAAAACTGTACAGCTCTAGAATCTGTATGCATACAAGGCAATTTTCATAGGGTAAACTATGTAATAAAAAAGGGGTAAATTTCCTTTCCTGTCATATTCTGACAACATTGAAAAAACCAAATCTAACCAAAGCAAATCAATCAACTTGTAAAATGTTTTTTTGGAAGAATTGCTAGTAGTCTTGCTTAGACTTTTTAGTTACAGCAACATATTTTTTTGTCAGTGATCTAAGTAGAAAATTCATTGACAGTTGAGAATTTGAAGATGTATAGGATTTTTTAACTTTAGAATTTCATGATCCTTATTTCTCTGTTTTTTAACAGCTGATGTTAAATTAATTTACCACTGAACTGATAATGCACAATGGAGTTCAACAGCAACAACTCTTTTAATTATTGCTACTTGGAGACAGAAGGTAACACAGGAAATGGGAATCCACCCCTCATGCGAGACAGTCTTTAGAGACAGAGCTCTCTTCTCCTCAGAGATAGTCACTAATGCAATTCATATCCAGGGATGGGATTTTAGTGTCACTATTTAAAATCCCATTCCAACCATCACCAAAAAACCATCAATACCTTTTAGCTACAACTTGTCCAATATACAAGAAAACTGAGCTTGACAATTTCGTTTCATTGTGATGGAGCGTGCACACTTAAAAAAGTAGGGAATCCTTCAAACTATTACAATAATGTCACTCTAAGCTCATAAGGAAAGAAAACATTCAGAAATGTGCTGAATGTGGTGTGTCCTCCTAGTAGAAGATGTACTATGCACTATGCACTATGTTCTGGGAATTCATTCAGGAGCACTGTTCCCATGGCAGGATGACAGATGTCTACACGCAAACACAAAATAAGACATCTGTCCTGACCCATTCACCTCATAAAAAGTGAAAAAGAACATCATTTTATATTCTTGTCTTATTGCACAGATCACAGAGAAAAAAATTTATTTCTGTTTGGGAAGAAAAGATTATACAAGGAGTGATTCTGGATCCAACAGAAGAAAAAAAAGCCTGGCAAAGCTTTCCATTTCCATACAGAGCCTTGGGAGATTTGCCCTTCAGTTTCCAAACAGAAGCCTGAATTTTGTTTTCATACTTTTCTTCCATTACTGTCCTTGCCTCACTGATGTGAATAGTGCCAATGAATTAAGTGTCCTCAGTGTGACACAAGGGAATTTCAAAATATGACTGCTGGAATATGTTGGTATTCACTTGTGTTTACATATTTTTTTAAAGAAAGATTTGTGTCTGTGTCTTAAAAAAAAAAGAAAGAGAGAAGGATGATTCCCAGTGGAGTTTCAAAGTGTGCCTATTAAGCTGATTTAGTAGCTAACAACTTTGAAAAAGACTGTCATTTAAATGCTCTAAAATAGTTTCTACTCTCACAGACTATCAGTATCAGGGGAATCTTTATTATGTTTCTGCCTCCAGATGTAGTTCATCCTAGCTGCTGAAAACGAGAATGATTAGATGTGAATAAACCAGTATTGCCACTTACACAAATATGATATCTGAAATTATTGGCTTGAGCCCAACAGCACACACAAGCATGCTTATTTTATTTGTGGGGATTTTGGTTTGTTTGGGGGTTTTTTATGACCTATGGGGCTTCAGATCCTCTTTAAGTAAAAATGAAAAATGTTAAATATTGCAAGATTTCACACAGCATATGTGACCAACAAACTCTCCCTGTTGTTTGATGCCTGAATCATTGCATGTTAACTCTGCTTCCCTTGTACACACACAGACACCACCTGCATGGCTGCACATATGCACCCACACAATCACGGACTGGGAGAGTGGACAATCCCTTTTGCTTTGGAGACAGCTTTCCATCAAGTTAGCATATGGTGATAGCAGGCTGACTGACAACTGCATGATTGCTTTCTGGGATAAACTCAAACCTGCAGCCTTGAGAATAACAAAGTAAGAGGTTTTTAGGAAGATGATGCTCCTGTCTTTGGGAAGACAGCTGTCCAATACAAGAGCATCTCCCAGAAGACTGGAATTGGCAATAGCTGGTCAGTCATTCCTGACTGAAGAGAACAGCACACTGCAGAACAGACGACTGAATGTGAAATAAGGAGGGGGGAAAATTTGAGGGGGGAGAGAAGGAAAAAAAATTCCTCTTTCTTCTGCGGATATGCAAGCAAATCATATGATTGTCATGGAAGCAAATTAGTACCCTTTCCTACCTAATTTTGTTGTCTGGAGTGCTACACTTGATCACATCTTTTTCTCCTCTTCTAAATATCATCCCCATCAGTTTCCTTTTTCTCAGCTTACTGGAGTGCTGCAAAGGTCTGACTTGGAATTACCTTAGATCTCTCAATTTGGGACACTAAACCTGGTGTAATGACTGAATAGGACAAAATGGTTCCTGTGCTAGCTTTTCCCTGACCTTGCTTGTCCCTCTCTCTGACCCTACCAGATTTTGCAGTCAGTTCCACTTACTAACCACATGACAATTTTCACTTAAAATCAGAGGTGTGGAAGAACCTGTCCTGTCTCACAAACTTTGCTGCTTTTCTGTTCTCTTTCTATCATTTCCCTTACATTTTCTCTGCTGTATTTTCCTTGTCTACTGGAACTCCTTCCCTCTTCTTCCACGTTGGGATTTTCCATGAGCCTTTCCATCCCTCAGTCCTCCTGATGAACTTTTATTTCATTTAATTTTTTGAAATAAAGATAATAAAAGATGAGCACTGTTTAGTTAAAGCCCAGATAATGATGGGCCATTCTCAATGGAAAACACAGAAAGCAGTTATCAGCTCTGATTGCCAGGTCTCTTTTAATGCTATGTAGCCAAACCATAATAATAGGCCCATAATAATATAACTCCTCTCCTTCATGTGACATCACAGCACGACATGCTTGGAAAGCACAGGATTTTCTTCTTTCAAGAGTAAAGTTTTTTTGTTTATTTGTTTTTATGCGTGGTTTCTCTCCTTAATGTAGCAGTTCACTACTTAAACAAGAAAAAAGGTGTTAGCATAAATTAAATCACTTTCTGAGGACAAATTGCTTTCTGTTAATGCTGTATTACAAATTGCATTTTTCTTCTTGCAACAATGCCTTATTTCAATAGCTCTGTTTTGAAAACAATATATCAGAGTGGGGCAATGACCCAAAACTCTCAAAAAAGCATCTGTGATGAAAAATAAGAAATAGATACTTGAATGTAGACTGAAACACTTGGTATAACAAATGCCTGTAAACATATCTTAAGTGAATTACATAAACTGTCCCAAGACAGATGGGACATTATATATAGGCAATTGTCTTATATATAATCTTCTATATATAATTCTATTTTAAATAGATTCATTTTTAGAAGAATGCTAAATATATTATAATAACTAGAGGAAAGAGACAGATGGGAGGACAAGATCTAGATTTGGACTTCAGACAGATAAAAAAGTGTTGCTTTCATTTGATAGAGTTATAAATGTTAATTTATTTTGATTTCTAAAGTGTTTCTTTGGTAAGGCTGGAATCATAAAAATCTGATGTCAATTGCTTATTGAAAGCTCTCTTTCCTCTCAATCACACAGAACTCCTCCAGCATCCTACTGACATTTCTTCCACCTCCACAAATCCTCTGAATATTTGTATTTAAGGCTATTATTTTGTCAGTGTAACCACATACATCAGCAGCAAGTATGGAAAAGCTTTAATGCTCAGTATGAGCCTTCATCATTTTGGTAGGTGACCTTTGTTTCTGATGGAGGAAAGGAAACAGTTCTAAGCACTGCAGACCTGCTTTTGTTTCAGCAATAGTTCAAAGAGCACAATAACGAAAATATGTAGCTATGAAGAGTTTGTCAGTACAAGATTTGTTCTTAGATGCTGTACTTTCTGCCTAAGGTGGAAGAGCTACTGTTAAGTTATCATTAGTTTAGCTGATGGAGCTAGTATCAGATATATACAGAGCAAATGGTTTAATCATTAGAACAGATGCTTCTGAGCTTACAGCCATGGATTTAAACCCCAACTGGGAATTCACTATTAGCCCTATCATTAGCATAAATTGATTGCTGTGATTGGCTAATCACTTAATTAGGAAAGAGATCCTTAACAGAGAACCACTTTGGAATAGTTTCTATAAATACAGGATTTCCTAGGTACAGCCTGTTTAGCCTTCAACTCTCTTTTTTACTTGCCATTTATGTTGTTTTCAAAAATCATATAATATCATTAATATACTACAGATCATGTTGACTATCTTCTAATTTTAGAGGCTTGTAAAATGAGGAAAATAAATAAGGTACAACTCTTTCCTCAGCTTTCTACAATGATTTCCTCAAACTCTCCAATGTCCTTTCTGAGCACAATAAGGAGTTCATTACAATGTAAAGTTTCACTGTCAGCTCATTCACTGCTCTTAAAGTCACAAGTTAATCTTGACCTTGAATCACACAAGAGCAGTTCCTGGGTGCAAAGTAAAAGACTGTGTGTTGCCTCCTAGAGCAATGAAGCTGTCATCTACATTCCTTACAAGGATTGTAAGTGATATGAAAGGAGGAGCTGAATCTTCTGGTTAAAGATAATAGATGATACAATATGTTATGCTGAAAAGGTATGAATAAGATATAAGGAAATTGTTTCAAAGGCCAGACCAGCAATTCTTTGCAAGAATCCCAAGGGCTCTGCTGCTTTCCCTCTCTGATGAGTCAGATTAACCACCTCACTCAGTGGCATCACAAAGCAACTAGTTTAAAACCGCACTTCAAGAGCTTTTTAAAAGAAAGAATTAAGTGAGTCTGTCTGGTTTAATTTCATTTAATGTAAGCGAGCCTCTGAACTGCATTCCTTTGCTCTAACACTGAGCTTGAAGCCTTGCTGGCTGATTAATGCCAAGCTGTTTGAAGTATACTCTTTTCTTATCTAGTGCTGTGCAGGCCTCACTACAGCCTGGGGAGACCCGCTGCTAAGTCAGAGCTCGGGGAGATTTTTGTCTGCTCTTCACAGAGGGGGATGAAGGCCAGATAAGCCTTACACTATAAAGCAGAAAACAAAATGAAAACCTGTTGCCAATCATGAAAAACTTGTTTATATGGAAACAAGGGGGAACACACTGCACTGTAACACTGACTCGCTCTCTCTGCCCGCTGGTGTATGATTTTCACTATGTTCATGCATTAACGTCCTCTCAATTAAAACCAATTGGGTACCGACACCAAAAACCTTATATTTTTCTGCAGATGTCCTTTTTAATTCTATTTGGACTTCTGATAATGTAAATATGTATAATAATAGTAATAATCATTACAGAAAGACCATATAATAATAGTAATAATCATTACAGAAAGACCAGAAAGTATTTGATTAGCCTCCAAAAGGGCAGTTAGGAGCAACTTCTTCTCGAGGTCTATGGGTCATAACTTCACACTGTGTTCACAGTGAACTTCACTCTGTCTCTCCGATCATTTGAAGCCTACAGGTATTACAGATTCCAAAGAAATAAAATTTAAAATCTCTTAAATAATACATACGCTTTTGAACATTGATGATTATTTCTGTTGCCACTCACTCCTCATTGGAAGCACACCCTGGAGGTGTCTTGCATCTTCTT
The DNA here is from genome assembly GCA_037013685.1 of Acridotheres tristis. Taxonomy (NCBI): domain Eukaryota; kingdom Metazoa; phylum Chordata; class Aves; order Passeriformes; family Sturnidae; genus Acridotheres; species Acridotheres tristis. The sequence goes on along the minus strand of CM072888.1, from coordinate 20,748,210 downwards.
TGCTGCTAGAAAGTTGCATAAATCTCTGGCTTTGATAGCATTAAATTATGCTTCATTCTAATAAGATATTCAAAGCTGTTTAGTGTTGGAGCCAAGGAAACGAAAAAATACAAGCAGCTCTTGTCTTAACTTACTATGATGCTTTCAGCAGTCACTGAGAACAGCTCCCTCATCAATATCATCTAGACATCAAGATATAAAAACACTAAAACGGAAGATATTTCCCTGTGGCTTTCGGGTACATTTAAAAGAGGGCTAAGAACAGGTAAAAGTATTTAGAAGCAACACATTCTAACAAGAATTTGCAGAAGTATATTTGTCTGTAAGTGCTGTGAGGTTATTTGAAAATACTGTGAAACATTAAGGGGCATAAGACAATTTAAAAAAAACAACAAAAAACTATCTGAGTTAGAAATGAAAAGAGAAAAGCAAAAAAGAAGAGGGATCTCTTTGGAAGAATGCACCGTTAAGAAAGTTTCTGTCTCAGAAATACTAATAACAAACAAAAGAAAATAACTTCTGCACTTCCTTGCTAGCAAACCTCAATGAAACAATATACTGTTTTTCTGAGCAGATGAACATTAGGTGAACTTAATGGTAGTAGAGCCAAAATAAACTCTGAGTACGCATGAGAGTTTGTATGAAAAGAGACTCTTTTCTTAGATGGGTTGGTAGGGTTAGAGAAGAAGATGGGGTGGGAAGGAAAGAAGTTTCAGACCCCAAAAACACATCAGCTCCAATATATTGAAAAACTCCTGGCAACATATTCCCTGAGCTGGATCCTTTTCTCTCCTCCTTTCTTACTTCTTCTCCCTAAATATTTTTCCTAGGTTTATACAAAATGGTGCCCCTCATTACAAACTGTCTTTAGAATGTCTTTAATGCAGAGCATCACCTGATCACCACAGGTCACAGAATTAACCACTTCAAAGAAAAACTCTGCTCTAAAGCTTTTGTGTGTTAAGAGGGTTGAGTCCCTCATGTGAGTATTTTTGTATTTAAAAAAATCTGATAGGAAAAGCATATAAGATGATGACAAAAATGTTTTAAGAAGAAAATCGTTTTTTAGCATAAGTAATATTAGTCACCCAGTGTAAATTTGAAAGCATATTGAATGAAGTCTTATGAAAATTCCTCTTCAAAATCTTTATATAGATTGCATTTCTTTTTTCCCTTTTCCCACTGCTTTAGTGTGCAGTAAGTAATTTCAAATTTCTGTTATAAGACTGCCCTCCTATTCTCCTACTATTCTTTCTTCCTCTCCCTTCCCCTCAACGAATTTATACTTCACTGTTCACAGTACTTTTAAGGGAATATAAATAAGTGGACTGTCTTCCATTCCTACTCAAGCCTTCAAAAATAAAATTTTTCAGTATAAACAGGATTATAATGATAGAAAATAAAAGTTAGGCAACACAAATCCCACTACAGCAACTTACTACAAAGTAGATATTAAATAATGCTTAAAAGGCTCATGAAACATTACCTGCTAACTATGAGCACTGCTGGTGAGACTAGTGTAGTCTCATCAGCTTTCTTCCCACTCCAATGTGCTAGATTTGGCTGGGATAGAGTTGATCATATTCACAGGAGCTGTGGGGTGATGCTTTGGATTGACAGCACAGGGATGCTTTTGGTATTACTGAACAGTGCTTGCACAAAACCAAAGCCTTTTCTACTTCTTGTACTGGCCCACCCACAGGTGTGTTGGGGGTGCACAAGGAGAATGGAATGGCATGGAGTGGTGTGGAATAGTCTGAGCCAGAAGGAACACACAGGAATCATCAAAGTTCAGTTCTTGGCCTGCACAGGACAGGTGCATGAAGCTAGGAGAAGACACAGTCAGAAAAGCTGCCCCCAGTTGACCAGAGGAATATTCCGTACCACATGGCATCATGTTCAGCATATAAGAGCTGGCTGAAGAAGAGGGAAGAGAGGTGATGACATTGGCCTTCCCAAGTAACCATTAGCGTGATGGAGCCCTGCTTTCTAGGAGATGGCTGAGCACCTGCCTGCTGATGGGTGAATGAATTCTTTGTTTGCTATGCCTGCTTGCACAGCTTTTGCTTTGCCTAATGAATGATCTTTCTGATGTCATTTCAACAGTATAAATCACTATGGCAATCTGCATGTGAAACTTAATAGAAATGTTCACTGTCTTTGACTGAGCTTTGTCAGAGACAGTATCCTAAATAGAAGTCTTCTTTTGTAGTCTTAAAAGAAAATAAATCTTTCTACTCATCTTGAGCTCATTAATATCATTAATTCAGTGTTAAACATCTGTATCTTAGAAGCAGTGTCATTAATTTTAAAATATTAGTTATGCAATGAACATAGTAAATCACACTGTGTATTTGAAGAACTGCCTTTCAGCCTGAGATGCAAACTGTTGTTTTTTAAAGCAGGGTAAAGTTTGGAGAGAGTTATTGATAGAGCTGGGGACCAACTTTTTCTAAACCTTTATAGCACTGGAAACCAGCAATTAGACTTGTTTTGTGCAAAGTCTGTAGCAGATGCTTTTAACACAAGCATCTTTTCCTCACATTGTAGTTTGAATGCTGCATTTGCACTCAAAACTGACATGCTTTCATGTTCTTACAGATTGTGTCCTGCTTGCTTTTACAGGGTGGTGATTAGAGCATTAGGTGGTACCTTTCATACCTATTACAATTCTAGTAAGAGACACGTCTCTGCTGTGGAACTGGTTTGTTAAAGAAAGAGCAGTATTGTTTGGATTTTCAAGTTAACAACTGCCAACTACATGGCTTTGTATAAGTAACAATCTCTGCTTTTCCAGGATCCTAATCTGTACAGGGCAAAAAACACCTCTGTGAAGTAAACCGAGATTCTTACAAAGATATCCCTTTCCAATTAAAAATGAAAAACAAAACCAAAAAAACCCTCAAAAAAAAAAAAAAAAAAGCAAAAACAAACACAAACAAAAAACAAACAAAAAAAACACAAAAAAACCAAAAAAAAAAAAAATGAAACCAAACTAGCAACAAAAAAACCCAAGGACATTTCTATAATATACAATGGTTAGTGGAGACAATTATTATATAAAACGAAACAAATCATACTTTGTAAGCAGAGAGGAAATGAGCACAGAAGCAAAACACAGGTTTGAGACTGAGTTAAACCTCATGTTGAGATCAAAGTGACAGAAGTTCAAAAGCGCTGTTTATCTTTCTGTAACTAAGGAGTTCAATGGTGCACATTTTCAGAGAAGAGTGCGCTTGGTTACCTACACGGAGCATGAAAAACTGATTCTGAAATTTCTCTAGAAATAAAGGTGGATCTCATTAGGTTGATTTGCTCACTGATTTATGACATCAGAATTCACAGCACTACTTCTGATAGTGGAAACAGGAAAAAATGCCCCAAACAACTACAAATAGATTTGAGGCTGAATTCAAAAGGAGAAGGTGCTGGCTGCTAACTTTTACATCTGCTCTCAGGCTAGTCCATGTGGTGAAACCTCCATTCCCTGCAAGACACCTGGATTTCATATATCAGGCCTACACATGCTGAGCAGACAATTGCCTGGCCAAAAACAAACACTAGAGACTGAGGATTGTGCTCTATTTCCTATGCTTATAATGCTTAAGAATATCTAAGAATGCTTAAATACTCTGGCTGTGAGGAGACATCCCCTCATATTCTTCTGTGCCTCCCAAAATGCTTATACTCCCACATCTCCTTAAAAACCTAAGGAAAGAAAACAACATAAAAGTCTTTGGTAACAATCTATCAGTAGCAATGATCATGCTACTCTGCTTCTTATTTTTTTTCCCATACCACTAGTCCACCTTTTTATATTGTTTAACATTGAAGATGCTCCACTCTACAAAAAAGAACTTGAGATTCAGTGTGCCAGAAACAGAAGGAAACTTAGCAGGACTGTGAAACACTCTGATCACAGCACTCAGGAAGCACCAGGTTGTCTCAACGACCTGCTTCTGTTATTTCATCAAATTACCACATATTGAGATTGAGACCTCCAAGAGATCAGAGATCTGTTTCAGATGAGAGTCTTCAAGTGGTGCTCTCCTGGATGATTCAGGCAGAAGTGGTATGGATGAGTACTGGAATCACAGAGATCCCTGATAGCCACTCTCAGGATTCTAAACACAAATTTAATATATTTCTAATTATGAGTTCTCAGCTATATTTCTAGGAAGGGTGTTTCTCAGCTATCTATACTTAACATAGGACAGTTTCCACTTCAAAACCGCTGCAGACCACCAATTTCTCTCATTGCTGGTCTGCAGCCCTTTCATGAGCTGTTTAGAAAAAAGACACTCAAAGATTCAAGACATTGTTATCCGTTTGTATTCTGTGACATGAATGGTATACATGAAAATCTTCTATTCACCAGCCCCACCCTCAGTTTTTTCCTTATTCTCTACAAGACTCTCTGATTCAGATTAAGGAAAACAAACCAACAAACAAATCGTATGAAGGTATCCCAGGACTTTTTCTGAGACAGGACCATTTTCCACTTGTTAAGCCTGCTCAAGTAATTTTCCACTCCTTTCTCTTGATTTGAAGGATAGCCACTGTGATTGTCTGATTCACATTTATAATCTCTGTTGCCTCTTGCTGTGCACTGGCTTTTAGAAAAAAGCCCTTAAGAACTGAAGTCTTAAATAAATTTATTATATGACTAGCAACTACCAAAATTAAAAGATTTGCTATTCTAATTTGTAACATAAATTGTAACATTAAAGTCTCCATTACTGCTTACTATTGGCTTGCTGAAAATTTCAAAAGACAGCAAGGTCTGATGCACTTCATCCACTACAGTTGTGCATTTCTCTTTCATATGCCATACATTAGTTCCACTTCACTTCTAGCTAGGATGGGGCAATGCGAGCTAATCTATGTCATCATGTGATGTGCTTCAAAATGACAGCTCTCATCGATGAGGAACTGAACAAAGTAGCAACCACAGAGAAGATGACCAAAGGTGCGACCATGGATACAGCAGTGAAGGGGAGGGCACCTAAAGCCAGTGGATTTCTCAGACCTTTGGCACGGTGCCCACTGATAGCAAAAGACACCAACAGGCAAAAGAAACAGCTGACAATGGCTGTTAAATCCATCTTAGGGTCCATAGGAATCAGGCACTGAAAGCCATGGTGATTTACAAGAGCCTCTGGTGGGAATTTTTAGACAAAAGATGCAAGCAGCTTGCAGTGTTCTCATTATCTGCAAAACAAAGTGTGTTAATAAGTATGCCAAAATGCTCCCTGCATCTGAACTGTGTCTACTGCAGACCTTTCTTCTTTTCATCACTGAAAGTTGGAAAAATATTATCTTTAACAGATGAGAAAGCTGGGCTGGGCACAAGAGGAAGCTTAATACATATAGCACGTCAGCCACATTCATTTTAATTCCCTCTTGATTTCTTAAAAAAAATCTTTTATTAAATGTTTGTGTTTCATGTTATCACATATGGAGCAATAAATGAACTGTGTAATACACTAAAAGATAAATATATCTAATGAGTTGTCATTATGGACCTAGAGTCAAAAATTTATTTTAACTCAAGTCCTACTGTAATGTTAAAGCAAAAATATTGCATGCAAAAACAAATTGGTATGACCTGTATGTCTATTGCCCACCAAAAAAAAAAAAAAAAATCTTAAAGGAAAAGATGACTCATCATGAAGAAAATTATGAGCAAGCACAATATACACCTCAACTACTTTTAGGCTTGATCCAAAGACTATTCATGTCAATGGTAAGTCTGTGTGATTTTGAGGAGCCTGACATGAATAGGTAACATTTAACCTCTTTACTTCTCTTCAAAGCAAGTTGTCCTAACTTAATATATGAAGGTTACTCATACATATTATAAGTATTAAAAGTATCATCATTAAAAAGAAAGATATACACTATGATTAGTCCATAATCTGAGTACAAAATGCAGGTTACAAATCTGTTTATTATTACCTCAGTGTTCTTTAACTAGCTCATATGATGTGATAGGTAAACCAAATAAAAACAATGCATTTTCTCCCTATTTCCAAACATGTGAAAATGATTGGCTGGACATAAGCTCCCCACAAACCCATTAAAAGTTGAAAGGTGTGCCATTTGTCAGTGGAAAGGTCATTTCACTAACATTTGGAACCATGTCTCATGATCTGACATATGACTTAACATCAAAAGGACTTGAGCATGTTAGTGTAGCAATTCTTTTCATCCAGACTAGTATAAAGATTAATGAAGCAGGTTCAGCTGATTCCACCTCCCCACACCCATCAGATAAAGAGACTGGAAAAATAAAAAAGTAAAAGATTTTCTAGAAAATCTTCCCTAGTTAGGAAATTTCTAAATTCTAGAGAAGTTTTCCATTTTTATATTCCCCTTTGTCTCTCCCTCTAAGGAGATAAAAGGCTCAAAGACTGCTGTGGAGCTGCAAAGGAAAGGGAATAAGACTGTACAATGCCACACACCTTGCTTTCTATCCTCATAGACCACCTACGCCAGCTTCCTGGATTAAAGAGGTGGATGTTTTAACTGATCTGCAGTGTATCTTACACAGCTCAGAATCAGAGAATTGTTTAGGTTTGAAAAGACCTTTAAGATCATCAAGTTCAACTTGATCCAGCACTGCTAAATCCACCACTGAACTGTGTCATTTTAAATTTTCAAGGGATGGTGACTCAACCACTTCCCTGAGTAGCCTGTTTCAATTCTTGGCAACTCTTCAAGTGAAGAAATTTCTTCTAAGATCCAATCTAAACCTTTTGTGACAGAAGGAGAGGCCATTTCCTCTTGTCCTGTTGTTTGTTTCTTGGAAGAAGAGACTGACCTCCCCCTCATCACAACCTACTTTCAGGTGATTGTGTAGAATGATGACGTATCCCCTGAGCCTCCTTTTCTCCAGGTTAAACAATCCCAGCTCCCTCAGCCACTCCTTACAGGACTTGTGCTCTAAATCCTCCACCAGCTCCATTGCCCTTCTTTGGACATTCTCCAGCATCTCAATGTCTTTTTTGTCTTTCCTCTTGTATTATTTGTTTCCATTATGACAGCTGTATCACAGATTTCCTGGTGCACTATAGCTTCCAGCTCATACTGTTTGTCGCCCGTGTTTGCCCTGTTTGTTGCATGCATTGGTGCAGATGTACTTTATCTGGGTTGTTTTTCTGAGGGAAAAAGCTCTAAACCCAGTGTGACCGTTCTCAGGTGCTTCTGTCATTTCTAACACATCAGTAACCCTGGTGTCTCTGATGCTGCATGCATGTCCATTCCCTATCTCCAGCTACACAGCTGAGAGACTGATGGATCTTGCTAGCACACCATCCCCCAAACTTTGGCATGCAGTCCCCAGTTGCTTTCTAGTGAGCCTGCTTTTATCCCTTTCTCCCTTCAAATCTAGTTTAAAGCTCTCTCGGTGAGTCCTTCTTGTGCAAAGATCCTGTTCCCCACTTTGAGACTGGTATATCCTATCTAAAACTGAAAATTCTGACAGAGACTATGGTTTTGGAATCAAGTATTGCTCTGTTGGCAGCTACCATCTGCCTACTACCTTGCAAACATTTAAACCTGTCCCAAAGCACTCTGAAAAGGGAATTTTATGAAAGTACCAATGGATATGTCCTGAGGAAAACATAGTCTTAAAAACAGAACAGCAAAAATTGAAGCAGAAGAGATGAAGAAAGTGCTAAGGCAGAAGGGATACCTTGGAGGCTGTGTGAAAACAACGAACCTGGTAAGAAAAACAAATACATTGAAAGGCCATTAACACAGAATTGAGTACCTGTACCCCAGTCTGACCCCAGGAATGTCATTCTTTATGAAGTCCCAGCATGTTAGTGTACTGCTCAGTCAGCACAAGCACAGTTATTCCTTTGTACCAACACTGCTGCCCAGCAAATGCATGGACTTGGGATTTCCAAGGATTATATGGGTTCATTTTATGTTGGCCATTCCACTTTTTATAACAATTCCTCATGGCAGAATAGAAAGCCAGTGCTACTTGACCCCTCCTACTTGGGTTAATGACTTTTGGAAGTCTCCTAACGGGATTTAATTGCTGCTACACTTTGACAATAGCCATTTCATATGCATTTACTGATAATTGCCTAAGAGGCAATAAAAGTTAATGAGCAATAATAATTCCAGTTGTTTGCTTTGGTTTTCTCCTGAAATCCTGTCTTTCTCTATCGATTAATACTGTTGATTTCTTTTAGACATCATTTATACAAAGCCAAAAATAACCTGTATATAAGCTAACAGCTTGTCCTTCAGGTAGTGTGGAGGATTTATTCTATGGGCAATGCTTTCTAGAACATTCTTTCATTCACCCACCTACATATCTGTTCTGGGCAAGACAGAAGCACTATCTCAGGAAAGTAAACTGTGATTATGCCAGTTTGTAGACTACTGGTTTGTGGGTGTTATTTGAATGTAGCGCTTCCCCTGCCTGTTGGTGGAAAGCCATTTGTCCAATTTTGCTAAGGTTTTAATTCACTGTAATAAAGAAACATTTTATTTAACAAGAAGCCATAGTGCACAAACATTTCACCACACTAACACCCAGGATAAAACCAAAATAGTTACACTGTAAAAAAGAAGGAAAATTCATTCTCAGTGACCTACCGAACTAAAATTTGGTGTACAAGTCCCATTCCTTCCTTCATAATAATCATCAAAACTACTCTGGGGGCAGAATAAGATCTTTGTGACTTTCAGAGAAGCTTATTCTCTCTAATCACATGGGCTGGCACATGTTATTTAGACACCCAAACATGCCTGAGAGTTGGTCTACACATATGAAATAACAAAAAAAGTGAATTAAATAAACATGTATGAAAGCGTAGCCTCAATTGATAGTAAAATGGGTAAAAAGTCATGTTTACAAGGAAATGTGTGCACATGTGTGTACACAAATATTACACACATACTCTTCTAATGCTTTTTAAAAATTTCTTTTAGATGGATTGTACATATTGAAAAATCATGACATCCTTCTTATTCATGACCAAAACCCTTAAAAATTTCAGAAAAATACCCAGACACATATACCACGACACTTTTATGAGCTGTACATTTCCTAGGCATTTTTACTTACATAATACAAAATAACCTAGGCTTAGAAGTATATTCCACACCAGTAAAATTTTCTATCTGAACAGAGAGGTGTTGGCTGATGTCATTGCAAGATCACTCTCAGTAATCTTTGAAAGATCTCGGCAACTGGGAGAGCTGCTTGAGGACTACAAGATGTCCAGTGATGGAACCATAGGCAATGGGCACAAGATGAAACACAGAATGTTCCCTATGAACACCAGGGAACACTTCTCCACAGTGAGGGTCACTGAGCAGTGGCCTAAGTTGCCTAGAAAGGTTGGGGGTCTCCCCTCTTGGATTATAAAGGCATCTGGTCCTGTGTAACTGGCTCTAAGTAGCCCTGCTTGCACAGGGAGTGGGACCAGACAACTTTCAGAAGTCTCTTCCAACTCTAATTATTCCATGCTTCTGTAGCAGGATAACCTCTAATCTCACTTTTTCCCAAGCTGATGAAAATTAGCCAGCTGTACACAAGGCAAGCACAAGCAGTACTACTTTCTTAACCAGATGCATCCTCTTAGCAGACCATGATATCCATTATTTTTTTCCTTATTTTTTTTCCACTTTTTCTCCTTCCTGTTATTTTTATTCTCCCATAAAATCATAAGGAAAACATGATTCATGCAACAACAGATGGTGACAGAAAACCTCTACCTACACTGGAATGTAGGTGATGTCAGTATTCATTCATCTCAGCATAACAAGCTACATTCTGCACTTTGGTGGAGTAAGAATAAGGATCCATTCCATATAAAATTATTGATTTTATATAAGTCACAGCTATATACCCAACATATAAACCAAAGATAACTATAGTCCAGGGACAAGATTTTCCAAAATGAGCAGTGAGTGATTTTTCATGTTCATCTTGATAAAATTTAAATATGACTGGATATTCATAACATTGGTGAGGGGAGGTGAGGGATGTTTAAGATATCTTTAAAGTGTTCCACATTGGAGAAAAAGAAAACATTAAACTTCAAATTTACAATAAGCATTTAAAACACTTAGCCAAATAGGCCACAGTGATTTTAGATTTTTAGTGTGCATTTTAGAAATGCACAAAATCCAATTTTTCACATACCATTTTACCTTGGATAATCCACTTTCTGCTTTCAGTAGATTTTGTTCCATGGAACACTCTAATTACTTCCACACTTAGTTCTTAATACTATTTGCATTCAATGGCACCACTGTGACTTAATCAGGGAGTGAGACTTTTAGTGAAAGGGCATTTTGGAAACGCTCATTAATCTGTGTTCCTCACTCAGAACTCTTCAGTGCAGCTACAGGTTTAGCCACAGCAAGGATCTGATTTCTGTGCAGCATGACTACAAACCACTGGAACTCAGAGTGAGAAACCAAAAGTTGTGGGTCTTTGTTGTAAAGAGCTAGTGTCAAAAATTGATTCACCATGATATAGAGACCTATGTTTGCTTTGCCCTGTTAATGTTGAGCAACATCCTCCTAGAAACACAATTAATGGCAATTTCCTAGCAACCGTGTGTTTTCTCTCTTACAGAACTTTCTCTTTGACTTTGAAAGAACCCAGGGAAATCCAAAAATATCTTTAATTGTATATATTCTTACAACACTTTTATCTTAGTTTTAACTGTGTCCATAAATATATTGAACAGCATGCAGAGCTAATACTTGCAAAGTTGTGAATCTGAGATATTACCTTAAAGAAATCATGGAAGATTGGTCATTATATGTGACCTAATTACACTTCCACATATGCTTAATTTTACATATTTTTAAATGTGCTTGTATAGTGCTATCTGCCTGAAATACTCACAAAACCATTTCTAAACATACTCTGGATTTGAGGTGTGGCCTCACCAGTGCTGAGTACAGGGGGACAATCCCTTCCCTGGTCTTCTGGCCACACTATTTCAGATTCAGGTCAGGATGCCTCTGGCCTTCTTGGCCACCTGGGCACTCTGGCTCAAGTTCAGCTGCTCTTGACCAGCATGCCCAGGTCTTTTTCCACTGGGCAGCTTTCCAGCCACTCTGTCCCCAGCCTGCAGTGATGCCTGGAGTTGCTGTGACTTGAGGGCTGGATGCAGCACTTGACCCAGTTGAACCTCATACCATTGGCCTCAGTCCATCAATACAGCCTATCCAGATCCTCCTGTAGAGTTTTCCTGCCTTCCGGAGATAACACTGTGCCTGCAAACTGAACAAGGGACACTTGATCCCTTTGTCCAGATTATCAGTAAAGGTATTAAACATGACTGGATCCCACCTGCACCTTGTAGACTTGTGCAAGCCTAAGTGGTATAGTCACTTATATTTTCTCCCCACATGACTTCACGACATTCTTGTAGTCCTCTGATGTTGCCTGTCTTTTCTTCTAAAGGCCATAAATCCTCTTTTTTTCCCTGTCCAGAAAAAGTTTCCAGTTCAGCCAGGACGGTGTTTCCAGCCAGCTCATTTTTTGTATCCTGTGGACACCCTGCTCCTATGGTTTTAGGATTTCCTTCTTAAAGTACATACTGTCTTCCTGGACTCCTTTGTCCTTCAGGACTGCCTCCCAAGGAACTCTGTTAACCAGTCTCCTAAACAGGCCAAAGTCTGCCCTCTGGAAATCCAAGGCAGCAGTTCTGCCAACTTCCCTCCTCACTTGTCCGAGAATCAAAAATTCAATAATTTCATAATAATTTCATTTCTTGGGTTGCTGTGCCCAAGACAGCCTCTCACTGTCACATTACTCACCCATCCTCCCCTGTCCAGAAACAGCAGGTCTGGCAGGACACCTTCCCTAATGGGCTCCCTCACCAGTTGTGTCAGGAAGCTGCTTTCCACAAACACATATTAGAAAATTCTGCTTGTTCTGAAGATTTTACAATCTTATCAGGGAAGGTAAAGAACATGAATGAAACAGAAGGAGAGGTGAATTTGTTTGCCTTCTCTCACATACCTCCTCTCTGTACAGCACCGCATTTCCAGTCATTGTTCCAGAGAAACAGAAAGCACAGTATTAGTTATTGTAAGATAACTTCATAATATATTTTGTCATCTGTACGACATTTGACTGCTGATTAGATTCTGAAAATCAATCCATGAAGGTACATGGATGAGAAGCCTAGAGCAACTATAATACGAGTCACTGCTTTCTGCAATTACACTAAAATGGTAACTAATAGTAGATCATTCATTTTATTGCTGGAATAAGAACTGGTTTTCCCTGTGTGTATATATAGAGAGCAAAATTAATTTCCGTATGTTTCATAAATATGTACTATATAATGTAGCATGGAAATAACCTGCTTGGAGGTTTCAACTAAAATGATTTGTACAAAGAGATATGTAAAGCAAAGCTTTTTAAACATCATGGCAAATATTTAGCTACTTTGTCTTCATCAAAAAATCACAACAGAAGTCAGTAAACCAGACTCAGAGTTTCAATGGGAATTGTTAACTAAGCCAAACACTTTCTGCCTGAACACTATGTTCATGTATGGAAATAGTTCCATTTCACAGTAACAAAGGTTGGAGAAAAATACTGATATTTACTCACTTTTTCAAAGTTTGAATAGAGGTTAACACAGTTGTCATTGTTCATGCGGTTTATCAAAGGAGCTTTATTCTGCTCAGCAATGGAGTATGAGGGACAGACTTGGGACAAGTTTTAACCCCTGTCAGAAATTACTACCTACTCTGGAGATTAACCCAGGTCATAAAAAGATAATCTGTCTTCACACATCTGCATATCCATCGGCACAGACTCTCAAGATTAGACACATTACTGATGAATGCCATAGTAATTCTTTTTCTGCCTTACCTTTTATTGCATTTTCAGATCTGACGAAGTGTCTGTAGTTAGCAGATGATTATTTCTATAGCAGCAACTAGGCAGAGCTGATGTACTTCATGGGCTTTTGCAATTATTCATCAGAACCACCAGAATTACTATAGGCCTTAGCAGCATAAAATCAGCAATTTTTGCATATACCACTGGGCCATATAGATTATTATTGTAGTGAACAACCATATAATATTTTCTTCATTAATAAAATCCAATTTAATATAATGGACCAGTGAATTTCTAGCATTATTGTTTGTTCAGCCATCCCAGTAAGCCAGAATTAACATTAAACTGGATAGGAAAACAGCTACTAAAAAGTGTATTTCTAAAATTTCCCAAATATTTTTATGTCTCTTCAAAAATTAAAAATTTAGTCAGCAATTCAAACTTGTTATTCTCTAATTTCAGCCACATAGTAAACATTACTACATATTTTTGGCCTCTTAGAAAACCTTCACAGATATTAAACCAATTTGACATTACTGAATGATTTCTCTAGAGGCTCAATATTTAGCTGCATATTTTGACCATACGCAAACATGCTCCTCAAACATGTACATTTTACTACTGCTGATATTTTCAATGCAGCTTGACATATCTATTGAAATGCAATGGAATCAGGCATTTGAGCTCTGAATCTCATTTGGTAAACCTCAAGCAGACACCTAATTTTAGGAACCAAAGTTTGAAGACTCTCATTGTACTCTATAAAAAGGTCCACCTCTGTAGACCTGACTTGTTTGTTTTGTTTTATCACCACCAAACAACAGGAGGTGCTTTCCAACAGACAGCACAATATTGGTTTGTAGGAGCAATATAATCCTATGCCTCATTGCATAACTTGTGGGAGCACCATCCCTAAAAGAACACAGAAAGTTTTTCCTTTCAGGCTAAGTCAAAGCATTAGGGACAGTACAGTCTATTTTTGCCCCAGACTTAACAGATTTGGTGGTTTCACTGGGAAAAAAAGTCCCTAAGCAAAGGAAAATCAAAATTTCTACTTGATGATATTAAACTAGACTAAATAGATGGCTACTTCTTCCCTTAATTCTGTGATGATGAAAAAAGAGTACATACCAGAAGTCATGCCTAGTCAGTAACTGAGTATCACAAAATGCAAAATGATAAATTTTGGACAGAATGGCCTTCAGTGGTAAAGAATGCATTTAAAAATTTTAAGGGCAATGTTTACCAAAAATAGCTTTACAGTGTCTTCCTAATAAAGACATGAAACTAGTTGAGATACTCAGACAGATTCACTTGCAATCTTCTATCTCATGTTTAATTTTTCCTAAATAAAATATATACTTCTAATTCTGATTGTAATAAACAAACCAAAAAAAAAAATCATGATTCTCTTATTTATTGCTGGAATGCAATTGCAAAAATTCACTAGGACCCTTTCAGTACTGCTCTATTTCAAGGGGTGCTAGATCAGATATTTTCAGCAGAAATAAGAGGAGCACAAATATCTTATTTAAAATTTCAACATCAGGATTCCTCAAAGTGTAGAGGACTGAGGAGGAAATAAAACTATGGAAGATGCATTTATGGCAACCTCAAGCTAGCACCTTGTACAATGCAAAGTGACACAGAGTACTCAGCAATAAAGGAAAGCCCTTTACTGCAAAACCCAGGCCTTTTCAGGCAGTTAGCTGGTTATCAGTTTACATAGTTTTAAGGCACAAGCAGTCCAAGTCAACCAACCACCACACACCATGACGTGGACACAAGGCAATCACAGAGCACGGATCTCACGTCTCTCTACTCCTGTTCCAGCTGAGTCACTGTGCCACAGTTCCCTTCTACACAGCCAAAGTAGCAGGCCTGAGCCATGACTTTACAAGGGCAACAAGGCCCTTATAAAATAAGGTTTTACTTATATGCAACAGCACCTGAATACCATATGAACTATAACAATCTACTTTTAGATAATCCTTGTGAGAAAGAAAAATACCATTTTTCTGATTTTATCATGAATTGAATTAAAATCATCTGAAAGTAAACACAATGTCCATTGCCACCTGCTTATCCTTTACTTGCTAGATTTATCCTAAGTGGCAGAGGAGCAGTGGGAAGTCGCAGCAATACCATTCACAAAAGAAAGCACAATCTGAAACGACTACTATAAATGTTTTTTTCAGTCTCTAACTTTTTTATCCTTTTAAGTGCTGATAGTTTTTATCCAGCACTCTTATTCGAATGCACAGGGTGTGCTGAGGATCAATCACAGAAAAACTCTGAAGAAAAGTCCTGAAATGCTGTACAATGTAACTTGGAATCTAGAACATGCCAATTTTCCTATTAAAAATATAAAGGAATAATGCTTTGGTTCTTAGAATAATATGGAATAGAACTCAGATCCTGAGGTATAATAAACAAAGAGGATTCAAAGCATCCATAGTAAGACTTCCCTCAATGTACCAAACCACCTCATTACAGCACTGACAGATAATTCCAAAGCTGCTCTTTGGAATATATAAAATGTACTGTATTTAGACATAGATATTTATACATTCATCTATATACTGTGCTCTTTTTCTCTTGTCAAATGATGAAAAGTATATTTTGCAAAGTAGTAAGAGTGGATCAGCTTACATAATCAAATTAAATCAAAGAAACACCTTTTTAGAGAGGAATGCTTCCTACAACAAGTTAAATCCGTGCTATAGCTCTTCTGTCCTGATGCCACCCATTGACCAAGTTCGTCTTACAATGCTATCAAAACTCCATGTATATAGTGTCAGAAATTAATGAAAATGAGAACAAGCCTTCACAAAGAGCCCACAGAAGGAGCTCAGCTTGAACCTGGGCTCACATGTGTGTAAATTGAAGACATACACAAGTTGAGAGAGCCTAACTTTAATAATTGACTTCTTGTACTGCTGAGTCTGGTATAATGACAGCAGCTGAGCTCCAAAATACATTTTTAAGTAACACTGAAGGAAAACAGCTCTTTAGTAACTGTCAAAGCTATTTCCACTAGGACTCCATATTAAAGTCCTTCAGTTAGACTGTATTCTTCCACACATGAAAAACATTGAAATCTGGAATTTCAGAGGTTTTTTTTAACTGAAGGTGATGAACTTTATTCTTGGTTTTTGTGAATGCTGAACACTGAGAACTAGTAAGTGAACTACAATTTGAATTTCAGTTTTAAATTAATCACAGTGTTCTCTAGAGGTAATATTCACTCTAAGTATAAAAAATACATATCTCTGCATTCATTGGCTAAAAAAATCTGAATAATTCAGTATATGGAACAGTTTCCATAGTATATCTATTAAGACATGCATTAAACTGATGATAATGTTATGGCTCAGTTAATACCTAATTAATGTTCATTAATAAAGAAATATAAAAACTTCGGTACATGCAGTGCAGGAGACTGATATTCTGCAGCTTATTAGCACCAAAGTTCCAGAGCAAAATATTATTTTTTTTCTTGTTATCATCCAGACTGAAAAACATCAACAAAACACAGTACTTGGAGTCCTAATTAAGTACAATAAAACATAAGCTGGAGCTGTGACATTTAACAAAACTTCATTGCTCTAGGGAACTAGTCTGGAACAGGAGTTTGAAATATGAATGAATTTGCAATTCCAACAACACTTAAGCTGAGCTCAATGTTGGAAATATGAGACTGAAAAAATATGAGAAGGTTAAACAAAACACTAAGAGGCAGAAGCACAACACAAACTTATTTGAAAAGCTGAGTGACATTTTTATCTATATAGGTATTAATTATTGTAAAAGGAATGTGCTAACAAAAATGAATGATAGAGTATCAAATACCAGGATAAGAAATAAGTCCAAGACATATAATGTGACTGATTAAATTCGTGGGGAACAGAAGTAGGAAGAAAGCAGTAAAATTATTCAGAAGTATTCTGAATAATTTAAGACAGTAAGATGACACTAAAAAGAAAATTAAAACTAAGACAACTAGATTTTCAATACTAAGAGTACTTTTTTTCATCTCAGAGGAAACTAAAAAAGGTAGACAAGAAATCCTTACTGCACTCTCAGATAAGCTACATCAAACTTCAAGAAATTTGAGAGAAGGTAGGGGAGGGTGGGGTGTTCCCCCCTCCAGTAATGAAACAGGGAAGAATAACTGCTTTTTTTGGAAGTATATTTCAGTAATGCCTTAAACTCTTCTAAGAGCATACAGTAAGTTTATTACCTTAAAACTATCTTTGAAGAGAGCAAAAATAGGTAAAGACCTCCCATATCTCACAACATTTTGAAAGCATTCAAACACTTCACCTTTCCTCTATGTTTTTTCTTTCTACAAAAATGGAGGGGTTTTGTTCTAATATCTATTTGATTTTATGAATATCTTTTTCTTTCTAACTGTCTCAAGGAACCATTCTCGAGGATCAAATGATCACACCTTCTCTTCAGAAATCTTCAATACATGACTGATGCATCTGCTGTGCTTTTGTTTTTTCCACAGTTTTTCCTGAGTTTTTCTGTCACTTCAGTTTCAGCTGAGGCTTCATTGCCTGCTAGTATTTTGCTGCCTCTAGTCGGGAAAAATCAAGTCCTTCTCATGATGAAGAAACTTCCTTTACTTCCATGCTTTTTTTAACTTGTTTTCTCTTCCCTAAGATTTTGCTATTTCTGCCATGTTTGAGCATACAGTCAGGATTTTCAAGATATGTGTGATTACAAGAGGGGAAAGATTATATTAGTATTTACCTGGATCTGACTGTGGAGAATGAATGTATCTTCTAGATTACAACATATTTGAGGCCTTTAATTTTTAAATGTATCACATGAAAAAGGTGTGTATGTGCTTAAAACTGTTGTAGCAGCAGAGTAATACAAGAAGTTTTAACATTTGTGATCTCAGAGGCAAATTCGTGCAAATAGAAAAGGTCAAAATCTCTAGAAGTCAAAACATTTACTAGAACATATTTGGGTTTTCTTTTGCAAATCACAGCTGTTTGCAAGGCACATGGAATTTTACAATAAAACATATTGTATCAGTCCGGAATTTATCACCATTATTCCCCTCCTGAAGAACTTGTAGAAAACCTTGTTTATATCCTGGGAACATCAGTCCCCTTTCCCTCTGCAGCATATAGACAGCTTCCACCAAACTAAAGAACCAGATTTTCAGAAGGGCTAGTGTTCAAATCTTGTGTGGTAAGGCAAGGTGTATTTTTAAAATAATTTAATACTTCTCTCAGTTCTTTATAATCCTTGGAGTGAAGCTTTCCCATTAAAAGAAAAAAAAAACAAAAAACTATATTTCAGAGAAAACTATACTTAGAATACACCAAAATCTTCTCAATGCATGGGAAAACCACCCCATCTAATCATAAAGTGTGATTGGTAAGTTCACTACACCTAACTTTGTTTAACAAAACCTTCAAATCTCATTTCTAACCATGTGTGAAGAGATCCACTATGCTTAAACAGTGGAGAGAAAAGAAAAAAAATAATATAGTTTATGTCTTGTAATAGAGAGAGGGAAACTATCTCTGACACAAGCCATCAATTTTTTAATCTTTTCAAGACCGCTGCAAACAACATTAACTAGAAAATAAAAGGCAAATCACAACAAACAAAAATTTCTCATCTAATCTGAACTTCCCAGAAAACTCTCAGTAGTGATTTTTAAAGAAAACCCACAGAAAATAACTGTTAGGCTTTTTGGGATAGAGATCAATACAGGTATCACAAATCACTTCAATAATCAGAGGTGAAAGATTTTTCTTGGAATATTGCTTATCCTCCAAAATGTAACACTTCCACACAATGCATTTATCACCCTATTATGTTCAAAAGACCAGAGAGGTGGTTAAGAGCACTTAATTCTAGCAAAACTTTGTTCATTTTATATTCCATCAGCCCACTATGATTATACTGTTAGACTGTTCCAGTTAGTGACAGCTTAAAAAGCACAGCAGTATTCCGACTAGTAAACACATAAAAAGCAAATTACTTTGCTGCTAATGGAGCTGTTCCAAATGGGATACAGAAATAAATACATTCCATCTGCAACGCAGTGGGCAAAAATTAAAGATATCCAGTGGTTATTATTTGTATATTTAGAGTTTTCCTACAACTAAAGAACTTGTGCGTGTCATGCAACAAAACCTCACACAGAGCTGAGCTGGGAAAACCCGCAGAGTTCAGCACCACTCTCACCTACTTACTAAAGTCTGAGAACATTACAGTTGTATTCCCCACAAATCTCCTGCTAGTCCTCAGGTGCTAAGCTCTCCTTTGGAGCCCGTCATGGCTTTCCATGTCATGCAACCCAGCACTCACAGATTAGCACACCTAATGTGAAAGTTTCTGCTTAGTCAATGAGCTAATGTCTACTTCTAAGAAGGCAGGATTAATGTGGCCACTGTCATATAGGAACCTGATTTATGCAAGTGTCAATATTAAACCAAACCTATGCTTCCTTTGTAATTCTGTCCAGAACTGAACTATTTAAAACCATGGTGAAAGCCAAATATACTATAACATGTATCTAAACATAAAAACCTAAATCCTTCCTAAAATGAAAGACTGCATGGGGAAAAAAGTAAAATTTGTGTCCACTGCTTTGGAACTTTTCTACTTGCGACCAACAGCAAAGTCACTACTTATCAGTAAAAATATAACCAAATCTCATTGAACAGTTTCTTTCTTTACCAAGCAGATGGGAATTTTTATTCTATGGATAAATGCATCCAGAGAAGCTGAAAAGAGTTCCCTGGCATTGATTCTACACCACTGCACAGAGGATTAGCTCATCAGATTTAGACTTTCACTGGTCACCAGATTAGGGGCATAACACATGACAGACTGCTCTTCCAATGGACTGAAAATCTAAGATAAACACATACCTTTAAAAAATAAAAAAATAGTTGAGCTAGGTTTTAGAAAGCTTCCATTTGCATCACTTAGTATTTACTTAAAAGATCAATACCACAAACTACTGGGTCCTAATAAAACATAGTAGTTCAGACATAAACCTCTTAAGAAATCAAATTAAATTCTTCAAAATTACAGGCACAATACCTAAGCTTTTAAGAAGAAAGTAGTGCATGTATCACTGCTGCTTCTTTCTATCTGCTTATATCCCAAAATCTCTGGCATCAGGATGAGGAATTCTCCATGTTCTTCACCATTAAAAAATATTACACATATGCCTTCTAAGAGTAAAATTTTCATGAACTAGTCTTACTAGTAATTTTCAGCACTTTAAGTAATATATCCTACTTAAAAAAATTACAAGAAAAGTTAGTTCTGGAGCTTTTAGTCTACTGGAAAATGTCGGCTTGCACGGGGTGTCATAGCACAGTTTATCTAAGCATAGCAAAAATTTATTCCCAGGCAGAATGGATTCATGTTCACTTGGAGTCTTATCTGATTCTGAAATTTGGAAATCCAATACACTTGTCAGACCTTCACACCACACAATTGGAGCAACACCTGGTGGATTTGTATGGGTCATTATAAATTGGGAAGGGAAATGTGTAGAGAAAAAATATTTGAATGATACGGGACCAGTACTGGAGCAATTTTTTGTTAAAGGAGTGAAACAGACCTATGTCACTTCAGCAAAGCAGGAAGTTCTTAATTTGAATCCTTCTTTTATGTCAGTGATATGATATGGAATAATTTTTATCTTTTTTTCTTAAATGTTTCCAACATGACTACCCCTTTGGTATTTGGTATACTATTGCTATTTTTAATTATAAGTTTCTGAGTAGAACTATTTGCCTTACAGCTGCCTGAACACCCCAGGTAAATCTATCATTAATTATTTCATTATTATTCTCACTACTTACTAGGAGCTTTATGTAAATCTTATCTACCTGTTCTTAAAAATAAGAACAAAGGGAATCTATGCTTGTCTTCCTTTCATTTTCCCTTGTAGTTGAAAAAGAACACTGCTCACTTAGAAGCTTTCTGAAGCCCAGTACAATATAAGATTGATTCCCTTAACTCTGAACTAATTATGATTTAATTCTCTATTTAATTGAGCCAAGCATCTTGCATGAACCACTGAAACCAAATCATATGAAAAGTTACGTGTGATTTAGCTCTTAATTTTGAAGGTTAAAACACTGAGGCAGACCTGAACAATGCTGACATTTCTGAGGTGTGTTTGAGAAAAAATTTATATAGGCTGGCAGAAACAACTTGCTAAGATTTGCCATCCTCCTCACATAAGTAACCTTCTGTACAGAGTCTGAGGTCTGTGGAAGTCTTTAATTTGAAAGATAGCAGAGTCTATGGTGCCATGATTTGCCCTGGCACCAAAAGGGATGACAGAACTTGGATAGATGGATGGATGGATGGATGGATGGATGGATGGATGGATGGATGGATGGATGGATAGATGGATGGATGGATGGATGGATGGATGGATGGATGGATGGATGGATGGATGGATGGATGGATGGATGGATGGCATGCAGGAAGGAATATAGAACAGCTTCCCTTTCCACAGACAAGCACTGGAAACGAAGCAAATAAATTCCTTGGGAGCATTGTTTGTCCCTGCCACACAAAACCAGAGAACAGCTGGAACTCTTCTTGCCAGAATTCAGAGAACTACTGAAGCTTTACTTAGAGGGTATTAATAACCTGTTCTGTCTACCAGGTGCAACACCATGTCTTGGTCTTAAAGGCAAATCAGGCTGTTCAGTATATCCCTCATCCTTTAAAAAGCAAGACCTCTCTTAGGAATCATTTGGCAGATAAAAAGGAGACAACACACTTTTCCTTTCCTTAAAAAAAAAAAATATGGAAGGTTTTTTGCATTTATGGAATTCTAGATGTTAAAATAATTCCAGGTCCTTCTGCCAGTCTGCTCAGATTTCAGCCCAGTGAACACAAAGACTGGAAACTGACAGCCAAGTCTCTCATTATCTTTCCTCACATATTCACTAATTAATTGTGACAATTCCTGAAATCCCTGTAAAATGTGTTGGAGGCAAGAAAGATGCACGAGTTGTATTTCTTACCTATCTTCCCTCTCCTCAGACCAAAAACATACCCACAACCAGTCACTGAATTTTAGTAATAACAGTTCTCCTTTTGTTAAGTACAAAATTCCTGCCCCAATTTATTGAAAGACTAAGAGACAAATCTATTTCTAAATTGTCAATTGTGTAGACCAAGTGATGCAGAAACTAATTTCCTTCATTCTTTTAGACCTATGAGTATCCAGAGAACCCAGATAACATTCGGATTTTGTAACATAAAAAAATAAATCCCGAAGTTTATTATACTCTCCTAGCAGTTACAGTCCTAAATACAAATAATGTATGAACAAAATACAGGAAGCTAATTCTAAGCCTCACAGAATTACTGCTCTAATTCTCTCTCACTCTCTCTCTTAGACTCCCCCCTTACAAACACAGCAGTAGGAAAGAAGACTTGCAGGGATAAAAAGGCACTGCTGTTAAAACTATTATTAAAACACCACATGGGATGCTCAGCCAATTGTGGCATCTTAGTGGAATCTGTCTTTGTTTACATACTCGCTAAATTGTTACAGAAAGCCTAACATCAGCAAAAACAAGATGGAGATGTCTTAGTTCTTTGTACATTGGAAGATCTTTGTCTTTGTATTTAAGAAAAAGCAGAAAAATTAAAAATAGTTTTAATTCCAAGGCCAGTAACCTTCAGATAAGAAAAATAAAACACACAATTTATCTGTCTTAAGTAAGTTTTGTGGCATCAGTTGATGTTTAATTAAAAAGCACTACACATTATCAGACTAGATCTGAAGACATAAAAATAGAAATATAGACATAGGAAAAACAAGCTTTAGTAATACACAGGTTTCACAGTGGGGTAGGGTTCTGCCTCAATATGAATGTCCTTTCTTAATAAATGGGTAACACCACTACATTACAGAAGCACATATGAATTAAACAGAACAAATAGAGAGCCTCCCTGTTATTTTGTTAGCCTTAGGGAAAAAATTTGCTGTCTGCAGGCTCCCTGACTTTCTCCTACTTTTAGTCCCTTACCTTCCTTCTCTACTCCTCCCTTTCTTTTGTTCTTTTCTCACAGACTAACACAAGAAAGATGCCGAAAAGAGACTTCAGCATCAGAGAAGGGGTAAAATCTAAGCCTTGGAACAAGGGTATCATAGAAAGATCACTAAGCCATTAATTTTTAAGTGGGGAAGGGAAGGGGAAAACTTCTGAAATATAAAGAAGCAGAATAAAAAAAATTATGTACTGGAAAACTTCTGAAATATAAAGAAGCAGAATAAAAAAAAATTATGTACTTTACTGTACTAAAGAGAGTCTCCACTGATTGGTTTAATCATCATTCTGGAAGCATTCCACATTGTTAAAAGGGTAAATTGCAAAACTTTCTTTATCTTCAGCTGCTCCTCTTTCACCTAAAAGACACAGCATTCAAATATGTCTGTGGAAGTCTATGAAATCAACCCATCAGCGCATAAAGATGGAATTTGCCTTCAGGGCTGGGGTTTCAACAATCACACCAAACACAAGGACAAAGGACCCTGGCAGAGTAGATGGCTGGTGTGCCACAACCTTATGACACTCAATTTCATGCATATTTGTAGAGAAACACAACGTACTTGTCTGTCAACCTGCTCACCACAGAGGCTGTCATCCTACAGGTGTTCCAGACCTCACTTTGGAAGCCAATAGAGCCTTTTTGACAGAATGCAAAAAACGAAATTATATTTTCCTGATGCTTTGGCTTGCAATTCCCTAAATTCTAAGAAAATCAGAAGCAGAAAGCATATTTTTCAAGAAAAAAAAAATCACCAATCTTATTTACTCTTTAAGTGCAGTCTCAAAATTTATATTTAGAATTAACTCCTTAATGATCCATCTTTTTCCCTAAAAATAATCTATCTACTCAGCATAAAATAGCAGTAGACAAAACACAATGCAAATACAGATTCTACATTGACTTGGTCTCAGCTCTTTCCTAAAAAGGGCACAACTCAATGTAAGTTTCTAATACCTGCTAATTCTAAGTCCTGTGCCCCATGAGACAAGCACATGCTCACCTATTTAATTTCATTCATAAAATGCTGCTAACATGATAAATTAGAATGTTAAAAAAGACATCATGAACTTTACTTATTTGAACTAATGCTGCTTAATATTGTCAACAAGTCAAGCATTAGAAAACTATCAAACAACATTTTGAAAATACGAGGGCCTTGCAGTTAATGATAACATCAGAAATGGAGGGCAGTACTGAAAGAGAAGAATTCTACTCAAAAGAGAGTGATGGCTGAATTATATGAACTCAATGAAGGCTAAATGACAATTTAAGGGAAGAACTTTGCTAGGCTTAATTTAAACAGATTCTAGAAATACTCATTGCTATTGTGAAATCATTAATAACAAACCCAATGCATCTGTTCTGTCTTTGTGCAGTTACCTAGACTACAATTCTTGACACCACTGTTCTGTAATAACCTCCATCTGCTCTGCTGTCTCTGTCATTTCTTTTGCTGTAACATATTGTGACAGAGGCTTCATTTACCTAAACTTATCTTGGCAACTTGTACTTCATTAAAGAGAATCCTGCAAGCATCAGTTAAAGCTTTCTTATGTGGCCATGCATAGCTAAGCTTCATAAATCATTCTTTCACTTTCCATTTTGCAGCTTCTGGAAAGGTAACATTATTGAATTCAGATCACTGGAATAGAGCAGTACTAAAATGTTTATTGACCAGCTTTTAGGCACTGAGGTCTGCTTTGAATGCAGACAGTAATATTAGCTAAAGCTTTTGAATTTAAAAGGGATATCACTAGTATGTTTTATACATTGCTATAAATACTGTTTGATGGCAGGCCACTTTAGGAAGCTGCTACTAATACAGCAGAAACAAAGTATTATTAACATATATTCCCTCCCTTCTTGTCCTTTTAACCATAACATCTGCAAATATAGTATTATATATTCATAGATCTAAGACCTCAACCACAGCTCACTAGTGCAGAATGTATCTGACAAAGGCAGCAGCAATATGCAAAGGGGCCTTAAACCAAACTTTATATTCACATCAGATCAGTCTGGCATGGCACCAGGACAGCACTTGGTGCAAGCCACAGCAACTGGGGAAGTGCCAGTGGTTACTCATTTCTAACACAAGAGAATTAGTGGGTTTCTACTTCTCCAGATTCCTACTAGGAATCATGTGATAACTAGCAATATGTATACTGCACACAGCATTACTTCATGATAAGAGTAATTTGTTAGTAGAATAAAAATAATGATGAGCCCCTTTACAGACAGACAGTTATTCACTTTTGCATCAGATTCAGAAGAGAGCCATGCTGCACTGGCTGATGAGTCAAATCATAAATGCTGAGCTATAATTGGGTAGGAGGAAAGGAATAGGAAAGACTATATTTGCCAGACAAAACTTAATCAAGATAAAATGGCATCATTTCAGACAAAATTCAGAAAAGAATTTTGAATTAATGTTTCCTATATGAAACCACTATCACACCTGATCATTTTGATAACAGTAAAATACAGTGGTTTAACAGTTAAGATTTAACAATCAACAGTCTAGGAACCTCAGAGATGAGTAGGATGCTGGTCACTTGGATTCAAACTGCCCTTGGATTCACAACAACAAACAGAACTGACGTGTAACATCTTATGTGTGAGCACTAATGGGCTAGAGAGAATTTGGGAATATGATTCTCCTGTTAACATGTCCTGCTTTTCTCAGATAAGTATTATGTAGCTCAGAGAGACAAGAAAGTACATGAAGGTCAACAAAAGACACCCTTCAAGCAACCAAAATTTAATTATCTTTCATAGTTTATAAAAATGTGGTTGTTTAAGAGAGACAAATTATCAGTTCCTTGGAAGTTAGATAACCTCCAATGACAAGGAAGGGATCAGTGGGGGCAATGAATTACATTTCGGTGGGGTAATGTTATAAATCCTGAGCTCTCCAAAGACAGCACCGAGAAGCTTCCAGTAGCAGCTGCCTTTTGCCCTTAAAATGTCCCAACAATTGAACTAACTTTCGAATGGATTAAGCCTGAAATGAATAGTTCCAGTTTACCACATTTAAAAATAATTAGTTTTAAATCAATCTGAAGCAACATTACCATATCTTTTCAAGCACTCTTCCCACTTGACCTGCTGAGTAAAAGAAACCTTGATTATTCACACTGGCCCACAAATCACCCATAAAGAAAAAAACGTCGCAGAGCAATGTTAAATAAGGTTTAACCAGCCCTCAGGACCTGTATGCCAAAAACATGCAGCTGCCTCAGACACAATTTCTCTGCCTTTTAAATAGAACCAGTTTCTAATAGGAACCCTCATGAAATCTTAAACTCTCAAGTTCAGTCTACTTCATTCCCATCCCAAGGTCTACTGATTTGATAATGGCTCTTTTTGGTGGAGACACAATGAGGCAAGAAGGGAATGCTGGGCAAGGAAAAAGTCACCAGATTGAAAAAAGCCCTGGCTTACATGCAGATGGTCACAAATGCCCTATACATGACAGATACAGTCAGATCCTGGTGGCTGCTATTCTCTCATTGGATTTTGCATTTTAAATGCGAATTATTTCTCTAGCCTGAAAAAAAAATGCTGGCTGTATTGCAGCAGTTTATACACAAAGTTGATAATATGTTTTCCTAACCTTAGAAGTCATCTAACAAATAATGTAAACTTACTTATAGCTGAGAAATCTGTTGCTAGTACAGACAGCAATTTTGTTATTAAGAGATGCTTCATTTTAATAATTTATAGCACAGATAATTTCATTTTAACTAGAGGTTTATTGGGTTTTTTTTTGCTTTTAAAAGGCTTATTCTGCATCAGCTACAATTAAGTCAAATCTTCAAGGAAGGTAAAATGAAACTATTACTTTTTTATGATCAAGAAAATAATTTTCTGTTGGGAATTTAAAACAATTGTTTGTGGCTGCTTAACTATGATACTTACAGTGGTAAGGGCCAAAAAACCCTCCAAAACAATAACAATTTGCATTTAATTCAATCCTTGCATGTCATTACAGTGATAGTACCACTTTATCTGATGTTTCATTAGCAGACACTAAGTTTTTCAGTAATAATCTGAAGCAGCATATAACTTTCTTTAGGCTACAGCATAAAATCCATAAAAATAACTAGGTCTTATCTATAGCTGGTGTCAACAGTCAGACATACTCATAAACCTTTGCCTATGAATAAAAGCATCCTAAGAGTCTCTGAGGAGCTGAAAAACTGCTAAATTCACAGGCCTTCTTCATTTTCACAGTCTGAGAGCAATGCCCCATCAAAACACATCTTCTCTTACACCTTATGTGCACAACTAGGGCATAAAACTTTTGAAAATGGTGAAAGAAGTGGGAAGTTAAAGAACAAAGTTAAATGCACTTCGAAGATTTCCTCTTACAGCTCAATACACAATGAATTCAAATCTCTAGATGAATCTCAAGGGAACTAGTTAATTTGTAGCTCTCGAAAACCAAGTAAGTCCATGTATGAGTCTTTGCATATAATGAAAACTTGTAAGCTTATGTAAGGTTTGTAAAAGAATTTTTGATCCTCAGGTGAAAAAAGCACATAAGGGCAAAAATTGTTATCTCTAATTATGGGAGAGTTCATACTGTATTATTATTTTTAAAAATGTAACCCAGAGCCTGATGGGTTTCTATAATTATGTTAGCCTAAGGATGTCTTCTACAAAACTGTTTCCCTAATAAAAACATTTAGATATGCTGAAATTAATACTGATCTCAGTTGCTAAGCAATTCAGAGAGCCACATAATCTTTTTTCTTTCTTTTTTTCTTTCTTTTTTTTTCTTTTTTTTTTTTTGCTGTAAAACAGAGAGTTAACATTATAACCCTACAGACAGGGATAGCTATCTTATAATCTTCATATTTATATATTATAAGAAAATTGATGGTTTTCGCTGTTATTGAAAGCTCTCATTTATTTTTGAGTGCTGAATATTTTAGCAAAGTGTGCAAACTACAGTTGTTCATGCAAAAGGTCTTCTGAAGTAAATTTTTGTTTTATTTAGTTTAAAATTTTCAGAAGAAAAAGGAAAATGCTATGGAAAACCAGTGTCTTTCCTCCATTCAACATTTTATTGGCCATTCTTTAAAAAAAAAACCACAAACTTTTGTGATTTTAAAATAGGAATTACAAAACTGATAATGTACTGAAATCTCTCCGGGGTACACTGCATGCACCCCTGAGAAATTCTGCTAAATTCCATGAAGCAGTAAGACTTTGGGTTAAAACCATCATTTGCACATGTCTAGCATACATTTGCTGGATCTTTACTGCAGAAGTCTCTGAAGACTCCAGATGAAGCAAGACTTACCTTTTTGAGCGAAATGTGGCAAGCAGTGAACATTTTTTCTGCCCTGTTTTCAGTTCCCAGCTGGCTGAATTCAGGCAGCATAAAGTGAAAGTTAAGTGAGAAAAGGGAAAGTCTACAAAGGAAGAATGAGACCAGCATTCAAGTGTGGAGACACATGCTGAGCAAGGATGCCACACCTGGGACTTGGAAAGGTAGAGCACTATCCAAAACAACCACAAAGCACGAAACCTGTTCATCGTATTTTTCTACTGCATTTGCTTTCATTGCACCTCTGAGTGATAAATAACTTCAACTCCATTTCAGCAACATACAAGCCTGGCCGTCCTTACTTGGTGGATACTGCTCAAGCATACAAGTTTTATAAGGTATTTCTTCATGAGCAAAGAAAATGGAAAGAGATGCCTCAAAAGGAGTCAAGTACAGAAAGGAGTACTTAATGAACTTTTTGACAGCATGGTAAGGACTGTGCTTTAGCAGATATGTCAATACACCTCCCTGATTCCACTGAAGGAAGACTATGCTTTAAAAGCCCTGAAAAATTATTTAGTCAACAGTCATCTGCAGGCCTTTGAATGCACCTTGTTTATAATGAAAACATACACACATTTATAAATCAATGGCAGTAGTGCTTTGATTTTGAATATATCTGAAAAAAAATTTCTTTCAAATATGTCTATAAAGCATCAACTAATATTGAATGGGGTTTAAAATTCTCACCAGCAAGGTAAAAAGTACCATTCAGTCATGAATCAGACTGTTTTCATGTCAAATCTACAAATAGGTTTATGAGAAACTAGCAAAATCATTTAAAACTATGACCAAAAAGACACCCCCACAAAAAATATTTTGCCAGTTATATAAAAATCACTAAAACTCCATTATGCCAAGAGTATAAAATACAGTGAAAGATGCAAAGACAGTACCACACACAAGTGATTGCCTTTAGCAGGAATTTTTCTAGTATTATTAAACATCTACATATCTGAGAACTCTGATTTCATTTTGCATTCTAAAATAATTTCAATGTCATTATCTAATCTTTTTTTAGGTCATTATTAAGTTTTCATAAAGAAGCAGATTATCTGTAATGTGGTTTTTCATTCACTTAAGCAGTTAGTTATAATCATATTGTTGTTACCTCAAAGAATTCAATCAATTTCTCTGATGATCATGCAGAGTGTGATTACTCTGAAGGAAAAAGAACAATAAAAAAGAGAAGTCTGATATTTCCTGTCACATCCACTCCCTGAAAAAAGGTAGGAAAAGTGCTACCTGCTGTAATTCTGATCAAGAAGATCCAAATTCTGAGCTACAATGAGAGTAAATATCTAATGACCTGGGTGGGGATAGTCTGGTTAAAAGAAATACAACTGAGTGGTTAGTGATAAGCAGTAAATCTTTAAATAAGAACAGTTTTGTTATCATTTAGCAAGCATCTACTGACTGATGGAGTATGACCCATTCCATATCAGAGGCAGGTCTTCCTGGTTGGTAAAATTACAGCACAAAGTTTGTGCTGAATTCTGCTTTCTTTATTGCTCTTTGACAACAGCAAGTGTCTAAATTTGCCCTGTTTTAAAAAAAAACAAAACTTTTTAAACAAACTTAAAAAAATCTTAGGGTTTTAAACAAACCCCTAAGCCTTCAGAAAGAATGGATTCCATGCAAAACCTCATAATGCACACACAGTTTGAGGAACAAGTATCTTATAGGCCTTTTCTTCACTGTGGAGAACTCAATACCTTTTGCACAGCAGAGGCCATTCTCAAAGAGACAAGAAGCAACCCTCCTGGTTAATCTTGTCTGTTGGTAATTCATCACTTCACTGTCCTTATTACACTAGAGTTTTACTCCTTGTACATTTAATTTTAACATGGTTGGAGAAGCAGGAGTTAAATTATTATTTGTACTGACTTCTGAAACAGCCCTCACTTCTGATCATAGAATACATGGATAAATGTCAATGCTGTGCATTAAGACGAACACTATTTGCATACAGTTTTCAGTAGGAATGTTCTTCCGCTGCCATTTATTTTTATTGCATTGCCCCCACCCCTTGATGTCTTCTTAACCTGCCCCAAATGCACGCACCTTTCACACTCATATGGAACAAACCAGTTTTTGCTATTACAGTTTCTACTGATATCTCCAACACAAAATGTTCCATAGCTTAACAAAATTCTTCAGTGCAGCAAAACAAATTATATGAAAAGCTTCTTTTGCTATTTGAATTTTCTTTATAAAGTATATCACTAAAGTAGTCCAGTGCTGTAGGGCAAATGGCAACTGCATGAAATTAATACATTCATTGAAGTTGCTCGTTCTTGAGAGATAATGGTTAAAAGCATTTAATGGTCTGGGTTAATAATAGTCAAGTTACTGAGTCAATTGAGTGATGAATTGGGAAAAATCATTAACGCTGGGTAGAGTGCTTGACCTGCTCCTTCAAAGGCAAAAGCTAAAAATGCCTTCCCTTTAAAACACCAAGCAACCCTGAGTGATCTGTGCTTATGCAAATGTTTGATGGACACCTGTCTGGTGGGTCAGCATGATGGGTAAGACATTGGTTATTCTTAAACCTGTAAAAAATTATGGAAAAGACACAGTGCATTGATAATCAAGGCCAGAATTTTCAGGAAACATCTTTAATTTATTCTCAGGGGAATTTAATAACCTGCCTTCCTACAGGGCTGGGTTTTTTAAATCCCAGACCTACAAGAGTAACTTTTCCATCCATATTTATGCTTTAACACACATCTTTGGCAGCGACAACACATTACCAAAACTGAAATCACAAAAAGAGTATCAAGGGAATACTTCACTTGCAAACAATTGCAGACAACAATATTTTCTAACTGAAACAGAGGCCCTGGTGTGAGCATGGGGAAAGGGATGAGCAGAGATGAGAAAATGTAAGTGTGACCTATGGCATGTCAGGCAGGAGGTGTTACTCAGGTATGCAGAGAGGTTCATCTGGGAGACATCTCTGGGAAGAGCAGTAGATGTAGAAAAATGCTGCTGCTAGAAGTTCACCATCACTTGTGCTCTGGAAATTAAAGCAATGTTATCTCTCAGATTCACTTACTAAGTACATATAGTTTTTGCCCTTGAGTATTGCTATTAAAAAAAAAACCCAAAACAAGTATAAGTGTATCACTCCAAAAATACAATTTCTGTTTCTTATATCTTTATCTACAAAGTTTATACCAATGAAAGGAAAAAAAAAAAAAGCATCTCATTTTGGTGCTCAAAGCTTCTTTCTATGAAAGAGCTTGTATAGTCACAAAGACAGTAATATGAAATACACTAAATTATGTCTCTCTAGCTTTAACCAAGGAAAACACTTGAGCACAAGCACAGTGCTAATGCCAACACCATGAATAGTGCCAAAATCAAAGAGATTGTTCATACATTTAGACATTTTTCAGTTTCTTCACAAATTTGGAGTCTTGAGTTAGTATTAAGCACAACTATGTGAAGCTGGACTTTCAGTTCTTACCCTGGATCTGAAACATCCTCACTAAGAGTCTTTGGCCTACTCATTTCTATGGGCATCTTCATTTCAAATTGTAAGGTAAAAAATACCACCAGAAATGTATATTACCTGAAATTGTTTAAATGCTTTGACGATGAAAGACACATACATTTAGTCAACATTATATGCTATTATTAACTCTGTATCTGACCCAGAAACCTTAATATTCTAAATTTATAAGCTACAATATATTTAGTCAGGACTATCATTTAACTTGCTCTTCTGTCTAGATTTTATATCTTCCATCAGTGGAGTACTGGGCAGAAATAAATACAAACCTGTTGCTGCTTCATTCATAACCTCCACTGATGATATAATCTGAGTTTCAACAAAATAATACAAAAAGATTAATGTGTTTCAAAAAAAAAATAGTTAAAACATGAGTTCTGGAAAATCATTCAAAAATATCATGCTCCTTTAGGGAACCATGTGTGTCATCTATTTCCTTTAGGTCCTTTTATCCTTCTATCTTCCTCCTATCTAGAGAAAGAAAACTTTTATACTCATTTTTTCTTAAAAGACACTGTTTTTTCCTCCACAGATGACAGTTTTGGTTCTTATATTTTTTTGCATGTGCTGAGCTTTGTGCTATCAAACTGATGAGAACATCTAGTACAGAGCACCAACAAACATCAGCAGTGAGACAGCTATTGGCAGACAGTGTTTTGACATGTAAATAGCTATTACAGTCTATCTTTCCCTCAGTCTGTAATTGCAGAGTAGACTGGGGGACAGGTGGATATTTCGAGCTCTGTTGAGCAACTAAAGTTTTTAAGTGTCTCTCTGGGCATGGATTTGAATTGATGGCTAATATATCATCAGTTACTTAGAAACCATGAAAACTTCTGTAAACAGCACAGCCAACATCCTACAAACCTTCTCTCCTGTACTTTTTTCTATCAGAAGTTAACATGGAGAGTTGTTCCTAATTAAACTGCAGTACAGAAGAAAAAAGGAAATAGATGCAGCAATGCGCTGGACTATTGGATAACTGAAATCTATCAGGAAGAAAGAAGATAGCAGCAAAAATGGAGATAAAGGACCAAGACATACACTATTGCTAAAGGAAATAATTATCAAATCACAGACAGTCTTTATTTTGCATAAAGTCATCTGTAATTCTAACACTGGCTCAGCAAAAGTGTTACTGTATGGACTAGAAATCCTGAATATTAAAATATAAAGTGTATAAACCATAATAGTAGTAGTAATGCTAAGGCTTGGAGACTGCAGAGTAGGCCCTGGGAAACTAACTTAGGAATGTACTGTGCTGAGAAAACAATTAGCAGAGCATGCAGAACCGTTAGTGATAAGGTTGAAGTATAGTCATAAATAAAGTACTGGTGGTGGGTAGTGGCGGAAGAAAGAGATTGAGGGGGAGAACACTATAGTCCTAGGATAAGCAACCTTGAAGGAGTTATGGCGTAAATGTTATCTACAAAGTGAATGTATCTATATTGTTTAGACGAGTATGTATTTCTGCACGAAAACCGTTTGTAAAAAGGGTATAAAAACCCTCTGAAAAAGGGAACCGGCGGGATCCTGACTTTGGACGCGAGTCCGCAGGTCCCCGGGCCCCGAATAAAGCACCGCATAAACTGACACTCTGTTAGTTTGTGTTTTACTTGGAGTTTCGGGCAGCAAAAGGACTTCTTTCACTAAAATAACCTGATTTGGCCAAATGATATGGGATTCTTTTAGCTTGGACATGCCAATTTTTTCAGAGAATTCAGGAATAGCTTAGAGGACAATTTAAGTATTTTGCAAACTGAAGGGACCTCCTGGCCTGAGAGTGTAATGTGTTATTCACATATTGATCTTGAAATCTAGGACATGAGCTTGCTCATGGACTACTACAGGAAAAAAATATTATGTTAATACAGAATTTTCATCCTGAATTACTCCAGAAGATTCCACATTAAAAAAGTGAGAAAATTTTTCATATTAAGTAATTCTTGGAATAATCCATAACATCACGAAGTAGGTAGAAGATCACCGTATGCTCCACTGCATGGAGTATATGGCACAATGCTTCACTTTTTGCTCAGGAAACTTAGTAAACTCAGAACAACAAACAAGCAAGATTTTTCCAGAACCTTTAACAGGATTTCTCCAGTGTTATTCATACTACTCCTCAGATTCCTGTTCATCACAGTAACACACAAATCACCTGCTTTACAGCTATTATTAAGTACAAGGAATAACTATTAAGGGGAACATGAAAGTATGGCGGCAAAAATACAGATCTGTTTTTAGGCCAGTGTACAATGGCTCGTGCTGTCGCCCAACAACTGCAGGCAATTTCACAAATGTGCTTGGAAAAAGAAGGGAGAAGTATCTACAATGAATTCTCTCTTCTATTACCCAATCAAGCTAAGTACTAAGGCAAAGGCAACTTTCAGCTCCAGTACTCTCCCTGAAACAACTGAAGGCTAGGCTGCACAACAGCTTTGCTGACTCAGTCAATGAGGCCTTGGGCAGACATTGAGTATCCCTAATTTCTCCATTTACCAACTGGAGTGGGTTTTGCCCCTACTGGCAGAAATACTTAAGTGATAGCTCTTTAGGTATTTCGGGCCATACAAACAAACCCAGCTGGTCCAGTCTGGAGGAGGTTAAGAGCAACAATACAGAGAAGGGATAAACACAAAAGTGGGGAGCATTTTCCAGCTACTATGGTTATTTGGGCATCAAATAGCTCCAGAGATTAAACCTGCAGATTGCTGCTTGTCTGCTCCTGTCCACATGAAATTCTATCTGTTTCAGCAATTAATTACAGGTATGCCAAACCTCAAAGTCCCACATTCAATTCATCCGGCTACACTGCAAAACAAAAGATTGCTGACTCCACAGAAGGATTCTGCACTTCTGCAAATGGTGACAACCCCTCAGGCTGTACCCAGAGTGGGACCTGGCAGTTTCTCAAGTGATTTTCAAATGATCAGCATCACTTCCACACCTTCATACTCCCTCAGCAGGAGACAGCAGCCCAAATTACCTAGAAAGCATAATTGCTAGGAAAGAAGAATAGCTGAAAAAAAATACAAATAAAAATACCAATTATGCTTTGAAATACTCAAAGAACTATGGAATTGCACAGCATGTTCACAGAAGGTCAGGGGAACCATATGGTCTGACTCTTCTGGGAGATGCTTCATCTCTACTGTCCTCTGAAGCATCAGGAGTAATTACGTGAGTTCTCCAAATACTTGCCATGGTTCAGGAAGTCATTCTTTTATAGAAACAAGCAACAAATTAGATGTCCGCTTGAATTTTAACCCAAAGCTTAACTATATGAGTTATCCCCTGGTTAAGGCATTCAGATCAGAACTCAAAATCTTGCTCTCTTTTGGATGCCAGTGGAGCACACAACTGAATTTAACTGATGAAAAATATTGGGAAGAAAGCAGAGCAACCACTGAGTTACAACTTAGTCTAGTTCATGACTAAACTAGAAGTGTTAAGGGAAGATACTTACATTTGGAAATGAAAGATTTATAATCTGGATGAAGAGTTTGAAGATTCAGACCTTGTGACTGAGAAATGAGAGAGGTATGAACAGAACCTGCGGAGATATACAAAATAACAATAAATAAAAATTGGTACTATTATTATAAAATACATATTAGTACTATTTATCACAATTTATAATACAAAAACAAGCGGACAGTGATGCTGTACAAAAACAATTCAAAAAGAAAAGGGCGAAAATATTTCTACATGGCGCATAACTAACCAGTGGTTTTCTTCCTGAAGGTATTATTACCAAGACCAAGAGATTAGCAAGATTCAAAAAGGATTTAGATATTTATATGAATAATGAGAACAGCCACAGCTATCTAAGATGAGATTAAAAAAGCCAACATGTGAGATATAAACCTTGATGCTTCAATGAATAAGGCAATGCTGGTAGGCATTGGAAAAAAAAATTAAAAATCTTTCTCAATTGGCAAACTGTTCCAGAACCACTTTTCCTGCACCTTAGCCACCTGTTATGGCACGTCCTTCACTTACCCTTGAAGCTGCTGGTGCTGAGTATTCAGACAGAATGCAAAACCAGACAGACTTCCTTTTTCCATTTCTACATTTCAACTGTAATTAAAAAAAAAAAAAAAAAAAGTATTATTATACAATTCAATTAAGTATGGTGATAGTGAGCTTGCAGAATTTGAAAAGGAGAATAGAGCTTCTTATCCCAAAATTTCCTTTAATTGTCATTAACTGTAAGGTTTAAGAAACTATTAGAGGAAAGTTTTGGCTTATAGAGAAAGATGTACAGAATTTTCTGTAAGGCCTATTTGGCATTTTACACTACATCTAAGCCTCTGGGGCAAACTCCCTGACAATAGCCAGCTCTACTGGAAAACACAGTGACCTCATGTGCTGTGGCCATTCCTGTCAATCAAGTAGCAGTGTGTCCCTAAATTCTGCTTGCCGGCAGCTTACCATTCACTGAAATCTGACACCAGTCCTTATGATGCTTAAGTGGACAGACTTGGTAGCCCCTCTCAAATGAGCCACGCTTTTCCAGAAGGTTGTGTTTTACCAGGTTTCCTATTAGTTTCCTCAGCTCTCCTCCTTCCTTGCAATACACTAATGCCACTTCTACATCATCTTCCCACCCTTCACAATCCTTGATAAATACAAATATCCAGTCTAAACCTCCCCTGCTGCAATTTAAGGCCATTTCCTCTTGTCCTATCACACAACAGCTTCCATTCACGCAGTTGTAGACAGCAATAGGGTCTCCCCCGAGCCACTTTTTCTCCAGGCAAAACACCCCTAGCTCAGCCACTCGTCCTGAGACTTGGGCTTTGTTATTCATTTAATATCATGATGATTAAGTAATTCTAAAATAATCACGCTGAGAACTTCTGGCCATTCAGAGAGCTTTACAAAAACTACCATACGTATTTGGATAGATGGAGGTCAGAAAAATATTTCTGACTTATATGACTAGCTCCCAAATACATTTCCAGCTGTAAATAAACTGACATTTAGCTATCAATAAAAGAGCAAGGATTGCACATCTAGAGGTCATGACAGACCCCAAGTGAAAAGAAACCATCCTTTTCTTCTGTTACCTTTGCAGAAAAGTCAATATTTAAATGTAACTGAATTTGAATGCTGATATAAAAACACATAATATCCACTTGGATCCTGTATGAACACAGTGTATTTATATTTTCACCATATGCCAAAAACATCTAATTTGAAGCAGGAGAGAAAAAAAATAGCTATTTATTTCCTTTATAACAATCTGGCATACATACAAAATTTGAATTGCTTTATTTTTATAGATTATGTTGTAAATTAATGTAAATAATTTAACATGAAGATAATTCATTGTGCTGAAAATGACTGGCATTTTTCAAGAGTATAAAGAGAGCTACTTGACTAAGGATGTCAGCAAATGGTAAAAAGTCAAAAAAGTCTTAACAACTCCCTGTAAAATGTTTCAGACTCCACAGATTTCACATTAGAAATTGTACAGTATGTCAGAGGCTAACAAACAGAGTGCAGTACATATTTTGAAGATCTGTTGTTTGAACTTCAAGCAAAAAAAGATTGCTTTGATTTTTTAAGAACCTGAGTGACTGAATGAGTACATGACCATACTGCCATCCATGCCATATTGGATTTCACTTGCACTTGGCTCAAACTATTGTACCATCAGGCATCAGAGGGGGAATTTTTCCCTGTAGAATATTACTAATATAAGAACAAAGAAAATGTCTCCACTGACTGCTCAAGGTCATTCCTAGAAATTGCTCTTGCTAAATAAGTCTGTGAACATAGTTATGTGGAAAAGCA
Source organism: Acridotheres tristis (assembly GCA_037013685.1). NCBI lineage: Eukaryota > Metazoa > Chordata > Aves > Passeriformes > Sturnidae > Acridotheres > Acridotheres tristis. Next base: position 20,710,629 of record CM072888.1, on the reverse strand, counting down.
GTAATCATAAGTGTCAGCTAGAAGCAACCAATCACTCAAAGGTACAAGCCACTAACTCAAAGGATGCCACAGGTTTTAAAGTCCAAAATAAACTCTCATGTTACTTCTCTCTTAATTAAATACTTCTTGTATCCTCTTTTATGTCACAGAGAATGTGCCTCAAAAATTCAAATGAAACACAAAAATCCCAATAGTTTCCCATTAGATTAACAGCTGATCAGGCAAGAATTATTTTTCTTTTTGGTCAGACTTGGACAACCACACATACTATGGATTTGTCTATATTTCACTGTAAGCATAAACGACATTTTCCTATATCAGCAGTTAGGAGGTTCCATTAACCCAAGACTGTAAAATATCCATAACATTTACGGATACAGGACGCAGTCAGATGGGTTACACTGACGGGCTTCTGTAGCAGATGTCTTTTTCATTTCTCTGAAATAACATAGCTGCTGTTAGAGCTAAAATTTGTAATTAAAATGTAGCGCACTTCTCAGAAATCTTATCTACCAACCACTCCAGTCCACACAGCCTGGGATGTGGGATGCTCCAAGTCCCCAGCTGAATCCAGATTCCATGTTTACAGCAAGCTGCTATATTTATAATTTATGACAATGCTAATTACAGGCATACAGACACACATACTATCTTCATCTCCCTTTGAGATGTTAAGTGTGACTATATAGCCACGAGTTGCTGCATGAGTGTATCCTTAACATATTCCTTTTAATACAGAGGGCATAAAATTCTCATTAACAGTAATTGGAGTTAGAAGCAGGAATTCCAAGAAGGATGTGTTGTCTCATTAGATATTAACTGGAAATAATGTAAAATATTCTGTTTATGCATTGTTAGAATTCGGAAGCCCTTTTTATTTTTTTTTTTCTTCAAATTAAGACCTCTATGAATAAGTCATTTGGAACTAAATGAAAGCTCACGCAGTTCTGGAAAACTGCACTTTTTAGTTCCCCCAAGGACACAGACTTTCTACTGAACTGTAGAGTTATAAGAAAACAGCTCTACAGCACCTGCTTTGCACAGGTAATAAATTCCCACCACAGTTAATGGATCCAGTAATTTTAGCTGTGTTGTGTTCTCTCAAAATTCCCACCATATTTGAGCTTATGAAATGTGTGGAGCTCTACTTCATGATATGCAAGAACTTGAGTGTGTCAATAATTCTTGATTACACACAGGACTACATCATTGCCTCTCCATGCAAGAGAATGTGGGCAAGCAGGTGTAGTTAATGTCAGGATTCATGACAGAGAAATCAAAAACCCTCAAATTTTCTCTCAGGCAGCAATTCCTTACAGGAGTCACCTGGAATGTGATTTACAGCTCCATCAGAAAACTGCTTCTGTTCAGAGACCAATCTTTCTAAGTCTCACAAAACACATTTCATTATATTGGATATGTCAGGATAAAATCTTCATTAGCGCATTATGCCTGCCTCCTAAAGTTAACAAAATAATTTCCAAGGACTCCAAGGAAATAAGGCTATGGCCTTTCAAAGCATGTTCACAAACTGCAGTCCTCAAGACACCCCAAATATAAAATGTAAGCGAAAGAAGGAGAACCCATACAGACTTGACCATTGATAGTAAGATTCAAAACAGGCATCTTAAACTCTTCTACTTTAAAAGTAATTGTCTGATGCTCACAATTAGAAAAGGTGATCCAGCTGCCATTTCCATCTATAGGATGCCACGTGCCCATTTGTTTTAAAAAAAAGACAAAAAGAAATGCCTTCTTCAATTTTTTGTTGAGAATTGGTTGTTTGATGGAAAATAAAATCTCAAGGGATGCTTCACTAATTGATTTCCCATGACAAATCTATACAAGGATACAAAGTTCAAAATAAACAAGAGTATCATTAGGAGTTAATGCAAAGCATTTGAATAAATTCTCATTGACAGCTAAAACTACAGTACTTTTAACACAATAGTTGTTACCTGAGATAAGGAGTACCTTATCCAAGGAATTTGAAAAATGAGGGAAATATCCTTCAAATGAAGGATGGAAAACATTCCAAAGAAAACATGATAAGTGGAGGAAATGAAACTAACAGTCAAGTGCAAAATTTTGTCATAAAGAACTTTAAAAAAACCCTCAAAAATCAAAACCAAACATGCTAGAAAGCAGTATCCTCTTATTGCCCTTTCATTGCTTGATTGGTCAAAACTGACAGTGCAATTTATCATCCTCACTTCATCTCTTAGGGTTAAACCTTTCCGAAGTGCTGCAGGACTGAAAAGGACACTGATTGTCTTCCTCCTCCTCCTCCTCCTCCTCCTTCCATTAATTCACTGATAGTTCAATAAAACTGCCCAGGGTTTTTCCAAAACTGCAAACCTACACCACAGCATTACACCAAATCTTTTGAAAACGTGTCAGAACAAAAAATCTATAAAAACACTAAGTTCTTAAAGTAAATTCCTGAGGAAGTTAGATAAACAGAAACTATATTTATGTGTATAGTAAAAAAATTCATAAAAATCAACCAAACAACAAAGCGACAAAGACACACAAATACACACAAAAGAACAATAGATGTTGCTGCTCTTTGTATGAATAAATAAATTTCTCACTAGACCTGACATTACATTTTGGTACTTAGATTCTATTCTAACTGATCTGTCTTGCTGTATTTAACATGATATATGTTTGTATGACACAACTCTGTCACATCTCCAGTAGAAGTTCAGTTCAACCCCATCAACCACCTATTGATTTAGCAATGTTTGTGTGCTGACCAGCAATGCCCCTACATTCTTTCAGCTTCTCAGGACTCCAGTTTACATGGCAAGTTTTCAGGGCCTACAGTAGCTCACTTTGCAAGGCAGATCCTTGAGGAATCAGTATGTTCTGTAAGAAGAGGTCTTGGCTCTCTTTGCAGAGTTGGCTGCTGTGTTTATTTTGACACGTTTTTCTATAGAGAGGACCAACAGCTCACATACACTGCCATCAAGTCATCAGATGGGGTTACGTGTCTTTCTAGGGTTGCCTGTACAATGAATGCTGAGGAACAGAGCATAGCAAATTTCTCAGCTCAGAGGCAGCAGTAGTTCATGTCAGATGCAATAAAGGGCAGCTGGACAGCACCTGCAGCACGCTTCCTTTCTCTGTTTCCAAGGGACTTCCTCCTGTCCAGAACTGACCTACACTCCAAATAGCATCTCCTCACATGGCCCAGGCAGTGCGTAGGACTATATCTGATTTTTCCATGGAGAGGAAAATGGCACACATTAGCTTTCATTCACCGTGCAAAAGACTAGTAGAGAATGGTCTCTCCTATACATCTCTGTCACAGTTCTAACAAAATCAGCTTCTCATCCCTATAAGCACTGCAGAGATAACACTTTTGTAATCTCTTTCACAGTTTTATAGCTGACTGCACTTGCATGATGACAAAAGATCATTTATTTTAGGAGGTCCTAATACTGATTTACCACTCAAATTGGCAGTGCTCTACACTAATATAAAAGTTATATGGTGCCTTTGAAAGAACATTCACATTGTCATCAATAATACTTATAGACACAGGGGTGTAAACAGAATATACAGGAAACAAATGTAGCATATATATTTTAATGTTGCACCCTAGCATCTCCTATAGACAACTGCCTCAGCCTATGAGAGCTCTTTGTAACACTTCATAATCCAAACATTTTAACAACACTTTGTCTGGTAAATCATTCAGAGAAGCAAACTACATTCACAAACAGAAATGAACCTGCATCTCCATAAATAAATTAATTATATCACTTGAAATTGCAGGAAATTATGTAAAAGATTATGTCCTTAATCTCTGTTATTTACATACTGAAAGTCCAAAGAGTAGCATTTTTTACAGTCTGGGTACTTAAATTCACACTCTTAATAATGGTATTGTTTTTTGCTACAGTACAATGCACAAACTAAAAGATATTTTACAATGATACACCGAGAGTCTCCAAGAACTATGAGAAACTCTGTATTTTTTCCTGCATAAAATAGCCACAAAATGTGCAGCAATGAATACATACAGTGTCACATTGATGTTCTCAGCATCATTAAGTAGTCAACAAAGAGAAGTAGCGTAATACTGAGTCTTAAATTGTGCTAGAAAATTATTTGTAGAGTCTTATGATGCTCTGTACACAGCACCTGATGCCACAGACCTAGAATCTACTTGTAGATTCTAGAAAATAACCCAACCATGGCAACTCTCTGGTGCATACCTGCTTATCAAAACTTAGACACACACACAGCAAAAAAATTGAATTTTACTCTTTGTTATTTAGAGTAAACAGTAGCTTAACCAAGGCTGCCTTACTGTGTGCTGTCAGCCTGAGGAAACTGAGAAAAACCACACATAATCATTGTTTAGTATAAATAAGTGATAATATTCAACTTTTTACCACCTCAAACACTCACTTCTATTTATTCACATTTACCATAACTACTTCTAAATTCTTCTGCATGTCTAATGCCTTTATTATCATAATAACTCTCAGGAGTTAGTCCTAAGTATTCTCTCTGTGAAGCAGCATCAGATACTTGTTAGTTTTTCAGGTCTGTATATTTTGGTCTCCTGAGGAGATTCTGCACTTCATTTTCTGTGGTTCTTAGTAACATCCATTTACTAGTTGACACTCCTGTGTGTTTCTGATCAAAGTTTCTGATCAAAAGCACAGATTTCCACCCCATGACTGCATAGGTGTTGTTTTGCAGTCACTTTACTGATTTAATCCTCAGATCCATTATCTCAATTTTACAACTATACCTGAAGAACAGCCTATTCCAGATCTAAACCTAGTTTTAGCATTCTGAAGTCTCACTGGCACCAGAAATCCATAGTATTCCAAGCTGCAAGTGAGGTTAACAAGTGGGTGGGTGGTGCCGGGGACACAGGGGGACAAAACAACACATGACACAAAACAACCTCAAAACCAACAAACACTTAAAAAAACATTACATTCTTGTTTAGCTTTGATTGCTTTTCCTCATAGCATATTTATTAATTAGAGAGTCTGACTCCACCTGTAGTCAAATGGATTTGCTTTCTCCACTCTCTTTCCTCAAAAAAGGGATTGTTCTGATTCAAAACAAACAGATTCGAATTTATATTTTCTTAAATATGTTTTTGCAATTGTATAAGTGTGCTAGTATTTTAAACTTTTTAAGCATTCCCTATTAAGACTGACTTAAAACCCTAGTTTTACATATTTAGTTCTAAAAGGAGAAAACACATGAAAAAGTAATAAAAACAGATATGGGAAAAATTTTAAAATTATAAAGCTGAGAGGCCATTTCCTAAAGGCAATTTTTGAGATTTGCAATTGTGAAATTTTCATTCCAATTCCTGAAAATGTTATCAGCCTTACATTTATTTCAGAAGGAAATACTTCCCATTGAGCACTCTGATCTGCTCTTTGGGGAGAGAGGAAGAAACTACGATTTTCAGAATGCCATCTTTAAATTGTGTATCAGTAAGTCATCTTAAAAGAAGCCATCTCATTGCATGATTGCTCATCACAGATTCAGCTAAGATTAAACATGAGCTCCTGTTAGCCAGTCTGTTCTTCCATCCTAAATAAATGTTGAAAACCCAGAATCTCAGAAGAAATCTTTTGGTTTCAACATCATACTTGCGCTCAAGAGGAGCTAATGAATTTACAGAGTTACACAGAGGCACATATTCCCTTGGTTTGGATATATCTAGAAAACTGTATTTACTGTTTGTACAATGCTATGAAAATCTCCTTCCTTCTGAATCCTTCTTCTTATTCAGGTGCCAGGATGTATTGAAAAGTTTGTTGTTACCAGAGACTTCCTACAGAGGCTAAGTCTTCTTATGCCCCTAAGACTTGACAAGTGTTTGCATATTTTACTGAGGGCTAGGCAATGTCACAAAGACAGAGCCTCAAGCAGCATGTTTCTGCACTGAAGCATTCCACAGGAGTGACTGCAAATTAGACAGGGGCTATTCCATCCTGCTTCCCTGTTGTTGGAGACAGAAAGTAATTAGCTGCTGGCCTATACCAGCAGCAAATCATTAACCCCTCCTGCCCCTAAACATTAGCTCAGCTGTGCTGGTCATTGAATTGCAAAGGATGGAAATACATCTCTGTCCATCTGCTTCATCTGCTCCAGAGAATCAGCATTCATGCTCTGTGCTTGGCTCCTAGAAATCCAGTGTGGAAAATCTTGAGAGAGCTGGGCATCATTTGGATTTGCTCAGGCTTGATACTCAAATCACAATCCAGCATTCAGTGATTGCAATAGAGAAAGGGCAAAGCTGCCTGCATGCATGCTGCCATTCTGGAACAAGTCAGTAGATCCAAAGAAGTGTGCAAAGCCAGAGCAGGATCTAGAGCTGGATTTTCTCACCATCTTGGCTTTTCTTATTGGTTCAGCTAGGTCAGGTTTAGTTAAATACTGTTTTGGATTTGATCCAACAAAGGCAATGTTTACTGTTTAACCTTGACTCCATGAATCTGTTCCAAAAGCCTAACTTTGACTAGTATTTCATCAAGGTAAGTATTTCTTCAAATGCTCTTATTACATGTACTTGAAACATATGTTGTAGGAACAATTTTTCTTTGCAGATACCAACCTAGCAGCAAAGTAGGCCAAACACATCCATCTAACTCAATGGGCCAGACATAAAAATGTAGGCTTGAAAGAAATTATGTCTTATCATTTGAAAGATGGAGCCATTGCATTGGCATTAAACAGCCTGTGCATTAGATCAGACAGCAAATGAGATATTGATAGAACTATTTTGAACAGTCAATAAGCTTTCTAATGATTGATAGCTTTGAGCTAACTCTGGCAATATCAAGGTCTGCACTTGGAAGCTGGGGATTGAAACTGTAATGCAATACTCTTTTTGTGGAATTCATAAGCATAAGTCAAGTGTGGGCAGTGGCTCCAGCTGAGGCATTTGCATGGGTCTCTTTCTTCATAGCATAAAGAAAGAATGACAGCAAATTTTGCTTGTTTTAATCTTTCCATCTAAATCCCAGCAAAGTAGTATCTCAGAAGATAAAAACAGGGAGAAAAAAGCCATGGGAGAAGCCAAGCTAAATCACTGAGCATGCTAGTCCCATGGATTTCGATGGAAGTCCAAATAATGTTACTGTTGCTGCTGTAACAATTTTACAGGAAAAGAACAAAAGTTTTCCCTTAGAATATTTTACGGAGTATATTCAAAAAGAAAGAAGCATCCATTGAGGGAAAAAAAGAAGCAGAGGAGAAAATATACAGCCAAGACTTTTACAAGTGATGTCAAAAAAATTATTAATGCACACCTAAAGTAGCTAGAATTTAAAAGATCATGTGCTTTGTGCTCTCACAGTATAAGCTTTCATCTCACAAAGAATCCAATAAAATGACACTATTAAAAATATTCCTTGTAAAAAATTCTTTTTGTAAAAGAATGTAAAAGAAATTTTAATTCCCTAATCTCCACCTATTAATGATTGAAATTAATGATAGTATATTTATTTTAATTTAAATTTCCAAGCTCTCAAACTGATGGCAATACTCTGAGAAGTCTATAAATCCTGCTTGAATTACATGTATTCATGTACAGTACTTCCTATTTGGTTAGCAACCAAGTTTCCTTTCAATTTCATCTGAAATTGGAGAGGGAAGAAAGGTGAAAGAAATAGTCTGTAGTCTTTCCTCATTATTTATAAACAAGTACTTCCCCTCGCAATCTAACTGCATTTGATGCTACTATTCCTGGTGCATTGGCTCACACTTGCATGAGGATTGCATTCTTCTATTAGCAAAATAAAATGCAAATGACATTAAGATTCTCCACAGCAGAGAGAAGGTCCTTAAGGATTATCTGATCAAATTAACAGCTAGCAGTTTAAAACTGTATCAGATCACAAGTACTAGCATCGCTTCAATTGCCCCTAAGAGAAGTGATGGTTCAGTATACTCAGGCACATTCTCCTTCCTCTCTCTCTGCAGCTAACATGGATACATCTTTGCTCCCCTCTACACAACACGGAGCATAAAGCACCATGCCTGAATCGTTAGGCATTCTCTCTGGAAAACTGACTGTCAGCAGATGTAGCTCTTCTTTCACTTATTGGGTGTTATGCCAGTGTGAGCCTATAATCATCCATAACGCCGCTCTTGATTTGTGTTCATGTGCCAGACCAGGACTCACACCTAAAAAAAAATACAATGTCATAATCTACTTAACCAATGCAAAATACTTGTTCACCACTAGCATTTTGCCCTAAGGAGGTGTAACCTTCTTCTCTACTCCAGCACTTGCATGAAGTTTTTACATCCCTCTCACAGTTACCAGTGCCTCTCATCTCTTTGCCTTTTCATAAACATTATGCCTGAACTGGGGTGTTTGGGTAATCATCTCTACTGCAAACTTTATTATATCAAAAAAAAACCCAAAAAAACCCCAAGGGCTCATTTTTAATTTATAATCTTTGCACACATGCAGAAAGCTGTTTGCATTTTAGTTCACTAAAACAATACAGTGGCAAGGTGCTCCAAATGCAGAGAGGTGATGTGGCAGGGTAAATATAGCAGTGAGATTACACATAGATGAAGTAATTGAAGAAAAAGAGTGAGGACAACAAACGTTTTGAAAACTAATGTCTGCTGTGCTCTCTGTTTATTTGTATTTTACTGACTCCTTCATCTAATACCAACTTAATAAATAAGCAGGTACTGCATTTTATAAAGGTATCACATCCTCACCAAGGAAATAAAAATAAATACACTCTCCAAATTTTCTTCAAACACCTTCTAACACCACAATAGAAAAAATTACAGACTGTGATGCATTCATGAATAAGGAACCAGATTGGCATCGTGAAAAGAAAACAGACAGAAAATTTCTCAGATGGACATGTATTGTTTTTAAGATTGAGAGTTGGAATCAATTTTGGTTAAATCTTTGGTTGTTACAATTTAAAGTGTTCATATCCTGTGAGTTATGCTGACTAACAGTAAAAAGGCCCCGTTTAGCTACATCCATTGACAAGCAGTGTCAGCAGTCTTAAACTAAAATAAGTATATGGATTAGGAAAGCACAGGACAAAAAAAAAGATACACTCTATGATTGCTTAAGTTTATATTGAGTTGTTCTCTCCCAAAGGTTACTGGTGTGCATTTACAGTGCATGCCACCTAGTGGGAGCAGTAATTTGATAAAAAGGTTAAAATATTTTAAAATGTTAAAATATTTTAAAATGTTAAAATATTTTAAAATGTCAAAAACTTAGCCTGCCATTCTGGAAAGAAATTAGAATTTGCATTTAGTATTGAAGCACTGTTTACACACCAAGACCTTCAAAGGAAAGGGTTTCTGATTGTCCATTATCCCTCCTCATTGCAAAAGATGAGTAAAAGTTAGTTCGGTTATGTATGAAAAGCTGCTGTTTGATACTGATAGTTCATCATTTGTACTCTGTACTGGAAACACAGCTGGCTGTAGATAGTGAAGCACTTCTATTTCACAGTACTAGTATTACAAAACAGACCTATGAAACTGACTAAGAAAACATTCAAGTCAAAGACCAGATGAATTCAAGGATGAAAGACAAGAATGTCAGACAGCTACTAAATAATCGAAGCTACTTATAGTTTAGCAAGTCTCTTGAAAATAGCAACAAGTCTAAAAGTATAAGTATCCTTCTGCTAGTCTTTCTCTTACTGCAACTCAGTATTTGGGAAGCAGATGGACTTTTGATGTGATTTAGCTCAAAAACTCTTGGTTCACATAGCTTATGCCTTAGTTATTCTAGAGTAATACAGAAATATTAAACTTTTTCTCAGTAGAGTTCAAAGGTACAGTGATCTGAACTGCAGAATAAACATACAGGAATAAGATTTAAAATTTATGATACAAGGCAATGCACTGTAATCTAATTACCTGACCTTCAAAAATATAAAATTCTGGAAATGGAGGAAGTGCCACTCCATAATCTTGGCTTCAAATCTAATCATCTAATCATCTTGTATCGTTAGCTCAGGCATGGCAAGTAGCATTAGGTAGGAGGATGAGCACAAGAGCCTGGAGCTCTCCTCCCTTAGCGCTTCCCAGCACGGCCCCATGGAGAGCCACCGGCCCAGGTAAGGAGGCACCGGGCACTGCCGTGTGTGCGGAATCATTTTCAGCTTGGTGCTACTTCCCCAGGGGCTAGCTCTCCGGGAGTCATAGCCCGTGGAGAACTCCCCTGAAGGCTTGTCTATGCCTAAAGGAGCCGCAGATTCTCCGTACGGCCGCAGAGCCCGCGGAAGGGGCAGAGGGGCGCAGAGAAGGCCGCTCCAGCCCACATGCCCCTCTCCAGCCCGGGCTCAGCACAAGGCACGGAGCGGGCGCTCGTCCGGCCTCGCTCGGCGGCACCTGCCCCGCTCCGCCGCGGCCAGCCTCTCCCAGCCCTCTGCTTCCAGTCCTACTCAACTCCAAAAGGCTGGGCTCTGCCAGGAAACAGCTACTCCAACACAGGAGAACGTGCTCAAACACCTGCCTTGTGAGCAAGGAAACAGGTGAATATTGTATTTCTTACTGTCCCTACTCCCAGCAGCACAGGGGCCTTGGTCCGTTCAGTGAGCGCCTGTTCGCTCCCAGCCCAGGCAATCCAGAAATGCCTCGGCTCCTGAGGCCGTCCCGGGGCAGCTGAGGGCTGAGAGTGAGAGCTGAGGGCCCATAGCTGGAGTGGTGCATCCCTAGGGCACCGCGGGGGCCGAGGCCCAGGCCCAGCCTGCCCTCCGGGAGCTCTCCCATGGAAAGAAAGGGAAGCATTGCCATTGCCGAGCGCTCCGAGCCTTGGCAGTCTCCTACCATCAGGAACCACTGGTTTTGTTGCTCTCTTTCTCTCGTCAGCACTGGGCGCTTTGATTTTTACAGTTCCTCACTGTATTTGGGTATTGCGAGCCCCACCAGTGTTACTCTGCTTTTTGCGTCCTTAGTTCCTCAAGTAGGAGGGTGCTTTAAAAGAAATTCTCTGCCTTTAAATTAAGTCGAGGCTGTTGGTGCTGTGATTTGTCTCGCTTTTGTCTCGCTCTTGTCTCAAGAGAAAATTTCAAAATTACTTCTGCCAGGGCTTTGAGTGCTGAAGAAGAGGGCAAAGAGGAGAGAGAAGGCCTCATGCTACTCAAGAATAACTCTACTTTCAAAAAAACCTTTTTCATTCAATCATATCTGAAATACCTTTATTGCTGACATCACACATTTCCCTCCTGTATGTTGTTTCAGTTTTCTTTTTGTGCAACTTGAGATATTCTTCATATAAGATCTGAAGTGTTGGAGACAGAAAATGCATTTTTCAATTTATTCTGATGGGGTTTTTTACATGAACTATCACACAAATACAAAATCAGTTCAGAATGCATTTCAGTCCTACCAATTCATTACGATTTCTAAGACTTGGTCACAGTTTTTTCTTCACTTGTATTCTTCTGCCTCAGGGATAAGAGTCAGTAAACCAAAGCAAGACATTGTTTTCATTATTTTGGGGCAGCTGAAGGAAAGTAAATTAACACATTTATTCAGGATCTACACAAGTAGTAGAAGATATCCTCACCTCTCCCCAGCTCCTTATGGGAAGAAAACAGACTTTCACAAAGTTCAAAGGCAGATAGTTACTCTGTGTGTTTAGGGGGTCTGATTCTCAGTAGTGTTGAAAGTTTGTCAGATTATATGTTGATAATTGAACTGCTGATCCAAGTAGTAAAATGTGAATTTTGACACCACATTTTAGACCACCACATTCTAAAATATGTGTAGACATGGAGAAAGAAAAGGAGCAGGGGAAATAAGAAAAACACCTGTGTAGCCGTGGAATGGGGTTATAACCCTTTAAGTGCAGCGGAAATAAGATGCACAGCTACATGGTCGTCTTTCATGACAGGAAGAAAGAGACAAGTTTATTCAGAAACACACTTGGTTTTATATTATGACTCGCAATTCCAAGAGTAGAGAAAAGGTGATTGGTTCGGAGAGAAGACACCCCATTCCCAGGGCCTGGTCACACACCACAACAGGTGTTCTATCTTTGTTATTAATTCCTTTTTATTTTGACCAAATTATCACCCTGGGAGAAATTCTCCCTAGCCTTGAGCTGGACCAGCTTATCGGCTGGGAACAGAGCTGAAAAGCTCCAGCCTGGAATATTTTTCAGGCTGTAATTTTCTTACTTTCTCAATATGTGTCCCACACACCTGTAGCAGTAGAAGGAAGCATCAAGGCTGATTGTATCAATGTGTTGAGTTTACAAGGGTGTTTTAGAGGAGGCACTGACATTTTCTGCAAATACTGTTAGAGGACACATTTCCAAGTAATTCCATGGTTTACAAAGGAACATTTCTAAAATGAAATAGGCCTTTTGAGAGTGTGCCTTAAGCTAGTAAGCCAGTCCAGTGAGAAGCTGGGACCAAACAGAGGGCTTCTTATGCTACTTTTACATGCATGGTCCCATCTCAGTCCTCTGGGCTGGCTCTAGGGTTTGGCTGGCCCCACAGTGAGCTGGTTTGGGGAACCCCTGTTCCATGAGTTTCCAGTGTGACTCCCTGAACTTGATACTCTTCAGTCAGAGATGTGTTGAAAGAAAGGAGGATGGAGGGTGGCAGAAATACCCCTTTGTACAATAGGTTGCTTGGGTGACATTTTAAAATTGAAACTATCATACAACAATAGAAATAATTATTCCAAAGAGCTGGAGACTTACCTGGTACAGATTGGTATAAAAAATAATGGAAAATATTTTTTTTCCATCTCACTTATTGATCTATGTGGTTTTAAACCTACTATATTCCAATTCTAATTGCTCTATTTCCAAGGCAGTACACGGAAAAGAAAACAGACGAAAGCATCACTAAAAATAATGTACTAAAGAATGTGAAGTCAGTTTAGGTCAACACATCTAAGCAAACAAAATCAAAATGGGAGTGTATGATCTCCCAGTGGGCTGGCAACTAACCAACAGTTACACTGTTGTTTTGCATTTTTGGCTGACCTAGCCTGTAAAGCAGAATTTAATTTTGGAAGTAAAATCCTACTACTCTTTGGTAGCTCCTCCAATTCTTTTCCAGCCTTCAAGGTAGCTTGATGTAACTCAGTGTAACTTAAACATCAGGCTGACTAAATTTTCAGAACTTGATAACTCTGCTTTACCATATCTTCAAGTTATTTAAATGTATTTGAAATATATTTCTTTTGTCTAGCCTTCTATGACCTGTTGGTCCTTTTGCTCAACATTATTTTCTGAAGAAAAGTAGTACTAATACACCTAGTCACAGTATGCTATAAAGAATAAACTTCTCCACAGTGGCTATTTTGGATCACTGGTGTTTCATGACAAATAAAATGTGTATGAGGAAAGTTTGATCCGAGTCCACTTAAGTTTTAAGGAAAACAATGGCCCATAAAATTTGTAGAAATGAGCAACAAATCTGCTTTCAGACCTTCTGATGTCTTAACAATATATTTTTTTCTCTTCATGGGTAAGTCGTTTTCAGATCTAGAGTTAAACTGAAAGTGTAAAGTTGAGTCAAAATTAATGTCTATTAAATTCTCAAAATGTTATATCAGACACTTAAGGCATTACCCTTTCCCTACTGAATACTCCAGTAGTATCACAAAGAGGACAATAAGGCCAAAATTAAATTTAAGAGTGAAAAAGCAAGTAGGTTTACAAGAGATGAAGCACTAGAGGTTATGGGGTGATCTACTTCTGAGTTATAGAGGAGAAAGAAGTATTTTGTTATTGCCAACAAATTGACTTTACTTTCAGTTTCCTCTCACTTAGCTTCATGCATGAGAAAAAGAATGATGGTAGTTTGTTTACCTGTCAGTGGCTGCATCAAAAAAAATAGAGGTGTGATACCTATTTAGATTATTTAATGTTGTTAATGAAATGTCATGAGCAAATTTATCTCTGCTTTACCATACCAGAGATTTTCAAAGCTTCACAGAGGGAAAATTGTATCAGTGATACATAGAAGGCACTAAATACCCTCAGTTTCAATAAATTCAATAAAAGCAGTAAGAGCTCCCCAGAACAGCCAGCAACTTAAAGGCTTGAGGCCTCAGGCACTGTTATCATTTACACCTAGAGAATAATACAGACATACAAGCAAAATTGAAGATCCTTTTTATCTTTTGTTTTAAAGCACGTTCCTGTTCAAATATGCAGTTCTTCTCTCATGCTGTCTCTTTACCAGTATGGGTGAGTGCATAATGATGCCATTCATGTAGGCTTGCTAACAACTAGATCAATGATACTTGTCACATGAGTAGTTTCCTGGGCTGCTTCTCAGAGTTAATTTTGATGGTGTTACTTGAAAAAACACATTTAGCTTTTGGGTTCCTTGTATTGATTTTTGTTTTTCTAAATGTAATGCTTGTTTCACCCTAATATGTAACTGTTTCCTTAAAGTGGATCTATAATGAGGGAGTTTGGACTGTGTGTCTTACCTCTCTCGGCACACTATTAGCACTGGACTCCCAAGAGTACCTTGTGCAGTGAACTATGATAATGAGGTTGATAGTTCATGAAAGGGCTGATGTGACAAATTACTGTTTGGGAGATTAAGTAGCAGTACTTTCACCAAGGTCTGCATTTCAGATTTTTGTTCAGCATGATTCTTATAAGTATGATTGTTGTGCTGTTGGATGTTTCATGTGCCAAGTTGATCGAGAAAACATTTGCAAAATAGAACTACTGATATGATTAGTTGTGCTTCTCCCAAAGCAAAACACATCATTCTGTGATTCAAAATGTGAGGTGGGTTACATTTATGCAGCTTCTTGCAAGATCTTTAGGTCTTCCTACACCCACTGCTTTAGTTGGGGGAGTATTGGAAGGTGCAGGTTACAAATCTCACTTTCCCATAATATAGATGCTGCCCTTTTGCCCTATAAAAATACTTGTGATGTTTGATTAAGATGCAGCAGTATCTGTTGGTTCTCTACCTATAATCAGGTTTTCTCATAACCATTCTCTTTCATCAGACATTATAATTTCTCTCAGTAAGTGGGACATTACTCTTTCCTCTAATCTTGCTTCTGTTGATAATGCAACACACCTACCAATTCAAATTTAAAATCTCAAGCATTGCAGATCTCTAGTAAAAATGAATTGTTTGTCTTCTGTAGGATGTCTGTATAGATGTTTTTTAATATTTGTCCATAAATTGGTTTGTGTAGGTAGCCAATAGAAATTATATCCACTGTGTATTTTATTTCCTTGCTATTTTTTCTGGCAATTTTTAAACTTTCTAATTTATGCCTGCCAGACTTTGGCTGGGCACATTTTTTTTATGGATGAGGAAGGGCTCTGTGATACACAATGTGTATTTACACATGTTCCACAATAATATATAGTTTTCGACAGGAAGCATAAAAGCTGTTGTCATATTCTTAGAAGTATTAGATGATGATTAATTTGTCATTTTATTTTTGGAACATTCAGCAGTTTGAGCTTCATTGTCCTACTGATGTGGCCAACAGAGAGTTTGCATTGATAGTCTTTCCTCATTAGCATTGACACTGCTGGTTGTGCTAACTTTCATCTCTCCCCATAGCTGTTGCTTTGGGTTTTTTACTAAAAGGACTCTCAAGCATTGAAATAAGCACAACTCACTGTTGTCCCCTCACTGCAGTGGGATTGTCATTTCTCTCCCTCATGCTGTCTCACATGCATAAAATTCCCGAGGAAAAAATTAATTCTGTGAAGTATCTTGCATAATTGTCTGTTCCTCTGTGATGTGTATAATGATGTGTAACATTATTTTGGAAAGTCATGATCAAAAGTTGAATCCTCACTGTATTCCTGCTTTATGTTTTATCAACACAGTTGGCAAGCAATGGTCACAGTCCCTTCTGCAATGACATACTTCCCTCTCTAAACAACAGGATGGCTTCTGCTGAGCTTATCTCTGACCAAGTGCCACAAAATAATTGAAGCTTTCTGCACAGATGGTGGTGTTGTGTAGTACAAGAATGTCAGCACCACCAAGAAAGTATGACTGCAAAGTGCTGGGCAGATATTGTGGCAGTGGTAGAGCAATGAAAGAACTTGTAATGAAAATGTCATATGCAAAGAAGCCTTTTAATTTCTTCAGTACTTTTCAGATTCTCTGTATGCTTTAAACTTATCCCTACTTAGTCTAGGCTTTTAAAATAAATTGAAATGCCATATGAATTATTTTAGGAAGTACAGGACTCTGCATTTAGTACTCAGTAGGCCTTTGTGATGATGAGAGTAAGCTTACTTGAAATAGAAGTAAAGGTAGGTTTCCAAGAGGTGAGCTTCAATATTTCATGCATTTTATATGGGAATGAATGATTTGTATGTACCCAGGAAAAGAAATCTTGTACTGTAAAGATCAATCTTGAATGCCATTATTTTGTAGCTTCTGGCCTCTGATTTACCAATTGCTTCCAATTTTGATAGCCATCCTCAAAGTTTGAACACCATTCTTCTTTATTTCTATTTATATCAGCCCACCACACATTCTAACAACAAAACTCTTGAAAGTACATTTTGCCCCCAGATAAATATAGTCCACTTGTGAGAAATGCTTATGAACATAAATCTGTTTATTATTATTTGGTTTTAATAACCAAATAATCAGTTTTTATTTTCTAGGTTTGAAATTGAAATAGTATCTTTTAAAATATATTAAAAATTATATTAAAAACTTCTTCTTCCAAAATGAGTATTCAAGATTTGAAAGCAGCTGTTACGACAGCCCAAGCCTCCAGATCATTCATTCTGTATTCTGCTTATAAGTACATAAAGACAAACCCATCTCTGTCAATAGCCCAGCTTGGAGCAGATCCTTCCCATTGCAAAGCTTGCATTAATGAGTGTTGCAGCATCTGTTGAATAGATGCAGAGATGAACTTTTCTTTGCAGGGAGGGTCTACATGCCTGGAACACAGCAGCATGATCTGTTATGCAGGGGGTTAATGGATCTGCATTACAAACAATATATTTATCCTCCTGTGCAGGTTATCATGGTTATCATGGTTAGATCAACCTAGAAATTTACTGATACATTGATCAGAAGTCTATGTGCTAATAATGATGTAGCTGAGTTAAGGGAGCAGAAAGAAAAGCCTGTCAATCAAAAATTTGAAAATAGAATTACTTTGCTTAAACCTTAAATGCTGTGTACATGCTGCATTAACATATGTGGCTCCTGTTTCAATAGGAGTAACTATGCCAAGACTGATGAATGACATTTTGTGAAAATCTGTCAACACCAGAAATACTGGGTATCTGTCATTCAGGGACTCTGCTAGTGCCATTTAAACAGGTATGATATAGGTAACTATTTTGATCACATAAAATTTCTTCTTATGATGCAAGTTCTAGTAAATGAGGGAACTCTTGAATGGCGTAGGCTTCCAATGACTTGTCTGGGCTCTAGTGTGGTAACATCTTGCTCACTTTATTTTTCAAACAGACTTTGTTTTTAAGTGTTTTTAAGTTGACTCTAAAGGTGACTCAGAAGCATCACTGTGGGAAGAGCCCTTATTTTGACTTCCTATCCCAATTAATTATAGCAAACTTCAAACACAATATTTCATAAAGTTGGAGAACCACAGAATAATTTGGGTTGGAAGGCCCCATGAAATGAGCAGGGACATCTTCAACTAGATTAGATTGATCAGAGCCCCATCCAATCTGACCTTGAATGTTTCCACTGGGTAAGTAATTGATGAAAATGTTAAACAGTACTGGTCCCAGTACAGACTTCTGTGAGACACCACTCATTTCAGGGCACTTTGTTTCTGAGTATAAACCAGCTTTGTATAATCTGTCATATTCTTCCTCAATAAATTCCTTTACCTAGTCAAATTGATAGAGGGCTGCAGCTATTGGTAACAACACTAGCGTCTATTCTCTTGATCATATTTAAGAGCTCTAACAGAACATATTATTGCTGTCATCATGGTAGGAAGATGGGATGCTTTTCCAGTCCTTCAAAGTCCTTAATTTCTTCAAGTGGTGTGGTTCCATTTGTATAGCGTGTTTTTCCATAACACTAGCCCACATAACTGCCTCAAAGAAAGAACTGAAGAGGGCTCATGATAATGCATTTAGATACTTTTTTGTCCTTACAAATTTAAAAAATTCTCAAAAAATTACCACACTGTTATGCTCATAGTCTACTGATTACTTGAAAAGATGTATAAAGGATAAATTAGAGATCACACCATTTGAAATAGTTCAGAAAAATGTTATGAATTTAAATGACAGGAAAAACTATAGTATGTGTAGCCTGGTCCTGGGTTGTCCTGGTTTCACATGTGATAGAGTTAATTTTCTTCTTAGCAGCTGATACGGAGCTGGATTCAGTATGAAAATAGTGTTGATAACACACTGATGTTTTGGTTGTTGCTGAGTAGTGTTTTCTCTAAATCAATAGCATTTCTGTGTCCCGTGCTCTGGCAGTGAACAGGTGCCCAGTGGAAGGGAGCATGGGCAGGACAGAATCACACAAAATCAGCTAGCTTGGAAAGGCCTCTGAGACTGAGTTCAACCTGTGAATCCAGTCTTATCTAGAACACCTCCAGGAATGGTGACTCCACCGCCTTGCTGGGCAGCCCATTCCAATATTTAACAACCCTTTCTGTGAAGAAATTCCTCCTGATGTCCAGCCTACACCTCTCCTGGCACAACTTATGGCCGTTTCCTCTCATTCTGTCAAAGGTTGCCTGGGAGAGGAGGCTGACCCCTGCTTGCTGTAGCCTCCTTTCAGGGAGCTGTAGTCTGTGAATATGTTTCTGATCCATATTCTTGTAAGTCCTGTGCAGTACAGTATAGTAACAAAACTATCCAGAGTTACAAATAAACCCTTATTTATCACTATCATACTGCAGACAAATGATTGTAAAATAATCGACTACAGATATTAAGTGTGTATCTACAAGTTCATAAAGGACTCTTCATCTTACTGCCTGGAAACCAAGTCCTAAGTAGGCAAAGATATTAGAAGTTTTTCTGAATGCAAATAATAAGTACATGCAGTTCAAATAGGAATTTTATTGAGCCACATATCGCTGACTATTACTCAGTTTATTTAAATGACTGTTTCATATCAACTGCCAGCTATAAGGTGGTTATTACACAAGGGAGAGGAAAAAAGTAGTGGGTTTAGCCCAGTAAGAAGCTGGAAAAAATCTTGTGATGTTTATGAAAATTTTGGTGAGATTTCTGACAGAAAGAGGGAGACTTTCATGTGTAGTTAATACTTTCAGTTCTCTGCAGCCCTTCATAGTACTTACACCTTCTAAATGACACCCAAATAGTTCTTGGGTATTGACACCAAAGGGATTCTCAGACTCAAAGGCTTAAGGCTTCTGCTTACTTTGTCCTCCCTTCATCATTACTCCTTCTAAGAAAAAGTACCATGAAATGTCAATTTGAAAGCTTTTCTAAAGCTGAACTGATGTTTGTGGTATGTGGAGTCCATACAATCCCACAGATAGCTTTTCACTGAGTATTTCAGGCACTAGACCTAACAATTTTAAATACAGCAAATTAAGGCCAGTACTTTACACTCATTCATAACACTGGGAAGCAGCCTTAAGTTCTGATGGTATTCCTGGACTTGATGCAGCTCAGCCGAAGTGGGTGTCAGAGCAGTTGAAAGCCAACTGATTCACCAAGGTACAGGAGGGCTTCTAAGTGCTGGTAGTGCAGAACATTTTGTGTTTATCTCCTACAGAAAACTGGCCCTTGCGTCCCTTTGATTTTTAAACCAGCCTGCTCCATCTGGCACAGTCTACGCTTCCAAATAAGGTTCATCTTTCTGTTGCCTGCCTAAGGAACAATGGAAAAAGGACTCTTAGAAGGAGCTTCAAACTCAGGTTCCTGCACAAAAGACTAATTTTCCCTGTTACAATTTTACCTTAAATGTGGTGCCTACTTTTAGGGAAAAGATGGAAGTTCCATCATCCAACCATATGTAAACACTGTTGTTCTCCAGAGTAGTGAAAATATCTGTCAGAACACTCCAGATTGTTTTAGAAAAATTGTAATGGTGTCATGGGGAAGAAAAAAAGAAAGATTCTCAACAAGCTAATAACGCAATTGATTTTTAGCATAATGGAATTACCATAACGGATCAAACTCATATTTCTAGATAAGTTAGGAAATTAAACATTGCAGTGGGAGACACTGAGAATGACCAGCATGCAGCAGAAAATCATGTCTTCTAGAAACAAATTCGAATTTGGATTATACCAAAACTCAAACGATTGTCTTCTTAGCTTTCCCACTTTAAAATGTCCTCATTGTCCCAAATCTGAACATTCTTGTTAGTCTTGATGATCATCATATTCATATGAGATTGTAAAATCATCTATACAACTTTTTCTAATCTGTGAGATGTTTAAGTGGCTTTTGTAATTGCAGAATGGTCATGGATCAGTAGATGTATCATGGCTCTTATTAGATATCATATTTATTATTTGTATACTGTCATGTTGTTTCTTAGTTTGTTCCTTGGATTTACTAATTCTGTTCTGTACATTCATTTTCTCTTGAAATTTGTCCATTCCCCTAGACTTCCCTTAACTATGTTTATATTTCTTGTAGGCCTGCATTTTTCTCTCAAAAGCAATGGGGAAGGAAAATGTTATTTTTGATTAATGCCTATAATTGATTAATGACGTATTTTCAATTATTTGCTACCTCGGTCTTTCTGTTTACCTTGTACTTCACTATTGATGAAAATGTAGTAGGTATTTTTAGCGATGTCTCAAATTAATTCAAAGTCTTTCTTCCCTCACTTACAGGAGATTTACAATCACTAATTATCTATTCAGTATACACAATGCTTTTGTCATAGAATGACAGCAGTTACTGTGTTTTATCTCTCCTTATGACATTCTCTCAGTCTTTTTTTTAGGCTTGAGCAACCTAAATATTCTGCTGTCTGCAAATGCTGCCACTTGCCTTCTGTTATTAAATAGTGAATACAGATTCCGCTGTGACATCTTCAATTGAGGCATCAAGTTTTCAAATCAAACTTTTCTTCCAGTTTATTGTGTTACTGTACTTATTTACAGTGGCAAGAAATGGCCCCAACAAATGGCAAATGATGTAATTGTAAGTATCTGCTGTCAGTGCTTGAAAACATTACACAAATTTTGACAAGCAGAGGGTAAAATAATACTTTTGGAAGTCCTAGTTATACAGCAGTTCTCAGGGGGGAAGAAGGTGGGGCAGGGAAGGACTGAAGTACTGTCAGTCTTTGGCAGTGAAATAATGTGCCAGAAATCTTAACAAGAACCTATTTAGACTTTCTGAAACAAGGCATTGTAGATGGAATAAATGATTTAACAAATGTATGGAAATTATGAAACTGACTTTTAAAAAATTTACAAATCCTATCACACAACTGATATAAATACAGCCTTCCTAAACATCTCATTCTGTGTCAAGCTTAAGAGGATGATCTGGCCTTGTGCCTCAGGATCATGGCTCCTAGAAGCAGGCTGGAGAGGATACAGAGAAGGGCCACAACAAAGATGATCAAAAGACTCGAAAACTGCCCTATGAGGCAAGGCTGAGAGAGCTGGGTTTGGGCAGCCTTGAGAAAAGAAGGTTTAGGGGAGACCTTATCACTATGTGCCAATATTCAGGGGTGGCTACAGCTGAAGACTGCCTTTTTAATAGTAGTCATGTAGAAAAGAGGAAGAGTAATGGGTACAAGTTATTCCATGGAAGATTCTCATTGAACACAGGAAAAAAGCTGCTCACAATGAGAACAATCAGCCATTGGAATAATCTCCCCAGGGAAGCAGAGAATTCTCCAACTGTGGATATTTTTAAGATTCGGATGGATAGGTTACTGTCCCATCTTCTCTAGACCCTGCTTTTATCAAAAAAAGTTGGACCAAGTGATCCTTCAGGTCCCTTCCTAGTGTTCTGTCTTAGTCTAAGCTGGTCTAGTCTTGTTCTCACTAAACCTCACAGGTAAGGTGCCTTGATTGGATTTTATCTTCCAGCTTGGTATTCCTATTTGAAAAGCAGAAGCTGTATGTCCTAGGGAACTTGCCCCCAAAATTGAGTCTGTGATAGTGCAGGAGACATTTAGCAAATTAAACATACTTGTTTCTGGATGGTTTTGGTTTCATGACTTTTGGTGATGCTGATGTATTTGAGGCACATCCATCTTGTATCCACAGTCAGCTCTATATGGAATGTCATACTCAGGATAGATCAGATCCATTATATACAGTCTGCAGAATTTTCCTGTTCCATTTGTGTGCTGGTTTTGCCTAGACTTAATTTTCTTCCCAGTGGCTGGTATGGGGCTGTGTTTTCAATTTGTGCTGAACACAGGGTTGATAATATAGAGATGTTTATAGAGAGAAGTACTTACACAGAGCCAAGGCTGTTCCTGCGTTTTATGTGGCCATGTTGGTGAGGAAATCAGGGGTGCCTGGAAGGTTGGGATGAGACACAGCCTGGACAGGTGACCCAAAATGACCAAAGGGACATTCCAGACCATGTGACATCATGCTCAGTATGTAAAGTTGCAGGAAGAAGGGGGACATTTGCAGTGATGGTGTTTGTCTTCCCAAGTTGCTGTTATGGGTGATGGGGCTCTGCTGTCCTGGAGACAGCTGAACACCTCCCTGCCAATGGGAAGCATCAAATTAATTTCTTGTTTTGTTTTGTTTGTACATGCAGTTTTTGCTTTTCCTATTAAACTGTGTGAAGCTCGACACACAAATTTTCCAGCTTTTGCCCTGCCAGTTCTCTCCTCAGTCCTACTGGTGGGGAGGTGAGGCAGTGGCTGAGTGGGGCTTGGTTCATGGCTGGGGAAAATCACAGCAGTGTGCCGGAGTGCCAAATTGCCCTAATTTCTTATGTAATGGAAAAGCTACCAAATATCAAAACTAGAATGCCTATGCCCAGCCTCAGATACTGCATGAAATTTAGATTTGGATTCAAATTTAAATTTGGTGTGAAATCTTGCTTATAGTTTTAGCAAATGAAAAATGTGTAACAAATACATGATAAACTCAATCAGCTAGCACAGTTTTACCTCAATAATTTTTATTTTTAAGATTGCTCTTTGAATAACGTATGTCAGCCAGTTAGAGTGGTTTGATAAATATTCCAGCTACACATCCCCCTAGCCAGCAGCAAACAACCTTCTTCCTCCCCCAGTACATTTTCAAAGCAAAGTCATCAGCAAGGTACTAATAAGCCTCTGATTTAGTCATGCAGCTTGCAGTGAAAGCCTCAAGCTGAAGGCTGTGTGTATATATAATTTCCTACCTGCTTCTCTGAGCTATATAAGCTGTTTGTATCAAGGTAAAATGCACTAAACTAGCTTGTAATTCTTCTCTCTGCTTTGTGTTGCTTGAGAGGCTTTAAGGAGCTATGATCAATTTTCCAAACAAATGAAGAACAGCCATGACCCTGCATCATGCGCAATGAAGAACTCACTTGTGAAAATCCTTTGCATATATGTAGCTCCTCACCTGTTACACAGCTGCAAAAGCATCAGGGTCCTTGAGATAATATTGTATGTTGAATAAAGGAGAAAGACAGAAGATAACAATCAATATTGTACTTTTCTGAAGTGAAATCACGTATCTAATCTTGAATTAAGTATGAAAGGAAATGAAACTTGCTGGGAAAATACATTCTGATTCACAGGTGCTGTGTCTTTCTCCCTGCTACTAATTTAAGTTTAAAATTGCAAGGTCATGTACTGTGCGAGTACCTCACATGAAAAAATGCTTTATGCAGAGCGTTTGTAACTGGAGACTAAGGTTATGAGTGTCTTTAGGTGAGAAGAGAGAATTACCAGTCCGTGTGTTTGGCCACAATTTCTAAAAATGCATATGTTGAAAATTCATTGTTGGTAAAAGCAGCTTAATGAAATAAGGGCATATGTGGATGTATCTATTTATAAAATTATGATCAGCCTATCAAAAATGCTGGCAGGGAAGAGTAGAGTAACTATGAGGTTGTGGCTTTCTCTGCAGGACTCATAAAACAAAGGAAAGCCCAAACCAGCTACACAGAAATTGTATTTCTAAAGATCTGTTCTACCTGTGTACACATTTATCCCATTTCAATTATCACTCCTTGTAATTGCCATCGAAGACTGATTCTGCAGCTAGAAGAAGCTCTTTCTCTACTTATATAATTTCTAATACTCCATGACATAATGACCAGGAATTAAGTGGCAAAACCACCTGTGTCACGATGAAATTCTACTTTCTGGAAACACCATTGTATTGTACTGTCAGAGAAATGGCTGATAAAGTGGACTAAGATGTAACACATGATTAATTACCTTCTCTTAGGGTTCCAAGTGTAATACCCTTTTTTGTTTGCTTACTTTCCCTCTCTTTTGTCTGTCATATAAAACTGTTAAAATTGCAGTTTTACCCCTAAGAGAAATTCCCTAGACACATAATCACTGTATAACCCAAACAGACCTGAATTTTTGCATGGATAAAAACTTCTCAAAAACTTCAAAAAGGAGGAAAAAATAAATTAAATTATTGAGATGCCTGCTGGTCTGACACTGATCTCAAAGTTCAGTATCACTTTTTCCTTGCACCCTTTTTCACCTTTCATATTGCTTATAAAGTAACTACCTGTAAACTTCTTTTGCAAATCTCTATTTCATTTCAGATATGCTAGTTTAAAAAAACTATTATTTGAGAGCATGTCTAATTAACAATTAGATTCATTGGTGTAGTGTCCTCAGGAAGGTGCATATCTCCTTACTACTGAGTAATCAGCATCACAAATCAAAACAACTGGATCTGGGCTATTGATCAAAGGAATAACTTTTTTTGCAAGGCTCCATATTAGCTCACAATGTTGTTTCCTCCAGCCAGATACTTTCCTGTAAAGCAGCCAGTTCAACTTTGTTTATTATATACCTAGCTGTGATTGACACTTAAAAAAAAACGTTGAGGGAAACTGCAGTTTTGTGACCTTGCCTTTTAATGGGTCATAAAGTTATAAAACTATAAGCCCATGACCTACTAGGGCTCTTCCTTAGGTTTGTTCTTTCAAGGCAATTGCATCAGTGAACAGTGTACTCGAGTACCTCTGCTTGCTAACATCACAGTGGCAAGTCAGGGTATTAACCCAAAGACTCGGAAAATTTTCAGATCACTGCTTATTTCAGAATTTTTTGAGAACTAGTCCTGAAAATGGAGATATTTAAGGGAGGGGCTGCAAAGAGGCAAAGGATGGCGTTCTTGTGATCATTCATAGACTTTAAATAAATTCTTTTTAATTAATGGTATTATTTGGTCTCAAACTTGAAAACCAATTAACCCTGTGAAACTGTAGCCCCTTCAGTTTGTGAGCTTATTTCTCCCATAAAAGCACTAAAGACCTGTGTGACTGATCCCCTGCATGCTGCTTGTACAACCCAGGCTCATAAATATGGCCCAAAACTCTAAAAAACTGCCTTGTTTTCAGAGTTCAAGATGAAAACAATGTAATCCTTCAAAGGTGGAATCAACTGGCACACCAGGAGCCAGCTCTGTGAATTGGAGTAGATGGGAAGAGTACTGCTCATTTGAAAATGAGCAACACCAGACTCTGAGTAAGCAGGAAAGGAAGCTTGCTCATTTTTCAGCAAGAGGCACAGTTCAGGTCATGAGAGTGGGGTTTGGGGTTACAAGTTGTCTTCTGACACCGAACAATATGTTCTTCTGTTTTGTGGCAGAACTCTTACCTATTAAGTAGCCCTAATGGAAGGATGAGAAAAATAAACAAGATTCTTGCTTCCATGGTCTGTTTCAAGTCTGGCCAAACATTGGTGCTGTATGACATCTGCCATGTATTCAGTATTTTGAATGTCCCAAAGACAGGTTAAAAATATGCAGTGTTTGCTAAAACCCTCCAAATCTACTGAAGTCTTTATCAGTAAACAGTGTTAGCTCTGGAACACAGGTACTAATTCAGCTGCAGTCCATAAAAAGCAGAGCTTACTTAGACTAATCAGAAATGTGTTCATTGTAATCTAAATATTAAAGGGTACACTCAAAACTGAAAAAAGTTGTGAAGGATTATGACTGGAAGTTTCTCATTGGTGATCCATTAGGTAGGATTTTTTTGGTTTTGCTGTGTTTGTTTGGTATATTTTCCTGCCATGTATTTGTCGCCGAACATTCTTCAGATCTGCTCTCACAGCAGGTGAGTTCCATGAATCCTGACTGCCAGTTGCTCTTGTGCCTAGGGGACTCCAGGTGTGAGAAGGGATTCGCATAGCAGTAATTTTCAGGATGTGAGAAACTGGCTTTGTCAGAGTGTGTTCTGCCCAGCAGTTCAGTGCTTGGTCTTGGTTGATAACAGACTGATGGTATGGGATACAGGACTAGTCACTTCCCTGTTCCTCACAGATGTGAGGTTTTTTCCCTTGGAATTTGTACTTCCACAAACATATGAAAGCATATGAGTGTATCTCCATTTGTGTGTACGTATATATCTATAGCTCTTTCTTCTCCATTGCTGGTAACGAACACTACACTGAAAAGTCCTAACGCCATTCTTTCAAAGGACTGTGTAAGAATAACATTTTATATTACAGTTCATCTTTTCAACACACTTGGTTTGAATCCTTCTCCTTCTGACAGTCCTTTGCTAGCCAAGTAATTGAATGACTACCTCAGTGAACTTTCAAGGCATCAGCAGAGTATCTTTAGTGCCATCTCTTCATGATTCTGCAGTGACCTCTACTCACGTTCTCTATATTTTGGAAGTCTTTCGTGACAGAGCAGTGATGGCTGCCATTAATTCAACACACAAAGTTCCTGAACCAAAGACCACCAAAAAAAAGTAATGAGAAGGATAAATTTTGATGTAAAGATACTGTAATTTCTGAGGGCACTCAAAGAGTGGTACTGTGAGTTTGCTGATATTTCATTCTAGGGTCTCAAGCATCAAATTCCTTTCCTTGCAATTTATTTTAATAAGATGACGTTAATGTTCCCTCTGTATTTTCAGCTAATTAATGTAATCACCAAGAAAGAGTCGAAATTGTCTGTTTTTCACTAGTACATTCAGTACTTCCCATGCAGAGAGCCAAAATTGCTTCTGGAAGAGCCTGGTTGATGAGAGTGAATTGTTGTTCCTGTGGCAGATGGAATTGCCTAGGAGCCTTTTGAGAAGAGCAGTCTGATTGCTGGTGAAATTAAAACTTGTCTAACTATGAAAGGCTGAGAAGTATAATGGGGATGGTAAAGATTTAATACTAACATTTGAAAAGAGTGAGAAAGAATCTCCAGGCAGATCACATGGCTCAGATCTGCAGCAAGCTCTCCTCATTTAAAACCAGTACCCTCACTTTAAACTGTCTAGGCAAAACTACAGGAGGAGAAGTCTCCAGAAAGGATATGAGAGTCAGTCCTAATCCCAGAAATGCTACTCTCCCTGTTTTGCTAAAGCCTTATTGCCCATCCAATAAGTTCTTACTGCTTCCTGTATTCAGACTGTGTGGAAAAACAAGGGCATTAGAGCTGTGTTTATTTGCCACTCAATATTTACTGGTATTTCATTAATACAATTTCAAGTAGTAGAAATTTTAGCTGTAATTGTTTGGGCAGCATGAATACATAGTAATGTGTTTTCAAAATCAATCCCCCCCACAAAAAAAGGAATAATACAGCATCTTGAATAAATTCTTATGGAAAAATTAGATCTAGACCTGTTTTCAACTAACTTAATAGTCAGCGACACAGTAATAGAAGATTATGCATTTAATCTGAAGTGGTTGTTTGTAATCAGTGTTATACTAATTTGGTTCCCTGCAGACAGTCTATGATTTCCTGTATTATATCTGTTTAACCATGTTTCATTTCACATGTTTGGATTTAACTGTGATACATCCTGAATTGATTGGTATTTCTCATGGAGAATTAGTTTTCATACAGCCTATTTTGGCATCCATTTATTCAATATGAGGCTGTAGCTCAGGTGGAAGAACATCCTCTAGTAATCAACATGTGCAAGAAATTTCAGCGTTGACTTCGTCATTCACCCCAGATGCTTGATAGAAGTATCCAGCAGAGCTCTCGTCACATATAAACTAAAAAAGACCATGTTAATCCACTCTTTTAGTATTTGTTTGCATCATTTGTTACAAATGAACATCAGTTTCTACAGCAGAGATTAACTATCTCTTCTGGATTATCTAGGATTTCATGAATTATATTTCTTTCAGGGGAGCCCACTTGTTGCAGTCAAGTCTCTTTAATGAAGCAGTCATTAATACTGGGGTCTTACAGGATCCAATTTTAGATCCCATACTGTTTTGTCATTATATATTTCCCTTGAGCAGTGTCAGATTGCTCTCATTGTTTCCAGTATCTCATGCAGATAATCTTCAGATTTGCATTTTTCTATTCCATCCAAAACTGAAGGTTACAGATACAGAGTAGTTACTAATTGGTCCATCTCTAGGTCTTTGCACTTCTCACTCATTGGTTCTAAAAATAGATGTTCTGTTTTCCTTGTTGCCAAGGCTTGTAGCCTTGGTGATAAAAGAAGAAAGAAGGAAAAATTCAGTCCCTGAAAAACAGTAGAGAACTCTTTCTCCTAGGTGAGGGCAAGCATTTCCAAAGGAGAAGAGCTGTTTTGCTGGAGTCCTTACAAAGGAACAGATAAAATAATATTAATACAAAGAGTAGATAATGATGACTAAAAAGAGTAAAAATTGCTGCAAAAAGATGAGCTAACTGCAGACAATAGATATCAAGACCCTTTGAGGACAACAGGATATTTTTGCAGATAGACAGAGGGTACCAGCTTAAAGAAGCATTTCTTAGGCCGTCATGGAGAATCCATGATCTCAAAGGCCTCTATGCAACAAACGGAAATATAAATGTGACAGGGGAGGTGGCAGTGCAGGCCCACGTTGTGCATGATGACAGCAGCTTGACTGCAACATGGAGCTTTTGCCAGGGTAACCTAGAGAGCTTTGGAATTGCTGGTCATTTTTCAGGAAAGTTACAGACACACTGGAGAGAGTCCAGTGCAGAAGAACAGGATAATAGAAACACAGAGTTAGCGATAGTGCATGAACAGTCCCTTTGATTCAGTGTCTTGCCCCAACCACTAAGAAGCAGTGAATGTTTAGGGAAAGATCTCATGTGTCAGTACCATGCTCTTCAGCAATCATTTTGGTTTAAATGTTGAATGTGCTTTAATTACTTTTTAAGCCATTTAGAATATTTTTTTTTCTTTCAGTGAAGAGTCCCACCAAAAAGCTTTCTGTCAGAAAGAAGGCAGTGGAACTCTGCAGTGGACTGGAGCTTAGGCTTATCTGTCAGTGTACGTCCTCAAAGACAGGTTAAACAAAAATTGTCTCTCTGGCAAAATACAATGGTAATGTGACTTGGGCAAGTGAGTTGACGGGTTTATCTTTTCATGCTGTTTTTGTCCATACTTTCCTGCAACTCTGTGAAAGTGATATCATCCCAGGAAAGAAATCCCTGCTCCCTAAATCCTCTCTTACTTAACTGCCTTTGAAGTAAATTTATTTGCTGTCTCTTTCCCTGCTCTATCTTCCTTCCACTGATGCCACAGCAGATCAGATGACAGGGCACATGCTAAACCTTATCTTATAGATGTAATGCTAAGCAGGTACAAAACACTAAGAGGACATCTTCATTTGATCAGACACTTCCAGAATTGTGTAATTTTGACATTTTGTTCTCTGCCAGTTAACTCAGGTTGTGAAGCAGAGAATAACAGGCTAGCAGATTTAACTGCTGTTTTGGGAAGGATTTTTAGAATTATTCATAAAGGATGAATTTCTTAGCATGTTAGATAAAAGTTTCTTATGCAGTAGCCAAGAGCCATGGGTTTAGGGAATTAGATCTTGTCAGAAGCACATGATAGAATCAATCAAGGAGCAAGTGGGAAAAAGAAATTAGAGACTGAGCATACTATACTGTTGGGCTTATATCTGAGTACGACTTTGACAAAGTTTCACACAATAATTTGATATGCAAATTCAAGGATCTTAGGGTCAATGAGAGGATGATGAAATGAATGAAAAACTGTCTGAAGTGAAGAATCCTGAATAAATCCGTACAAACTGAGTTAGAAAACAGAAACCACTAAAAGTGCCTGGATTCATTCATCACTTCAGAAGTTCTCTTTACTTTATTCAGATGCTTAGTTGCATTTAAAATATGACCAGTGCTGTGGAAAAATAGCTGGGAATATGCAGAAATGGAATATATTTCTACATCTGAGGAAATTTGCTACTTCCCTCTAAGGGAGAGAAAGAAAAGGAACTTACAGAATGCAATTTCTCTTATTCCAAATATTAAACAGACAAATTATTTTTTGTTCGTTTTTTTCTCTAATTATGAATTACGGGTTACTGGTTCCTAGACACAAGCATTGTGGGCATCTAAAGTGTATGCAAGATGAAATTACTCTGATGCTTCTTTTTCCCCTCATTTATGTCCATTGTACATTAGCATAATTGCATTCCTACATTTCATCTCCCTTTAGTAAGATTTCTCCCTTACATCACCCTAAAATGCCCAATTTCTCATTCACATGTTCAAACTTGTCTTGTATTCTTCTTCCAGCTTTTAAAGACTGAAGTGTAAGGACAGTATATGACTTTATAGTGATCCGTTGCTCTTACAGAATCTTTTTCTCAGGAAAAACTCCTCTTTCGCTTTATATGAACTAGACCTCAGAGCCAAACTATAGAAGCATCATCTGGTACATAAAGATTTGGGCTGGGATTCAATCCTGGGTCAGCTGTAATTTGGCTTCTGAGCAATCAATTTATGTTTTGCCTCAGTGCTTCATTTGAAAAAATGAGAATGATACAAAAGTTATTTTGTAGGCATAATCAGGTAATGAGGCATTTAGCTTTCTGCCATGAGCCAGGCATGTGTGTTAATAAACAGAATCTCAGGTCTTGGAAGAATCATGCTGTACACTGTTCTGTTGGTTTAGAAGAGAGGTGTAGGTGTGTTTGTAGATATACATACAGGTGCCTAAATCCTTTCTGATTTATAATTGCTGAACACATTCACAGTGGAACACACCCTAGCAGTATATATAAAACTAATTCACCTTCATCCATACAGGTGGATTTATGATAACAGATATTCAGAAACTTTTTATCCTTTTTTTGTTCACTGTACCCTCTGAACTGGCTAAGTGAAAGGTTTTTCATATGGTGTAGAAGCATTACTCTGCATTCTGAGAGCAGCAAAACATCACACTCTTTATCAGAAAAGTGTACTAGAGAAACTGCATGAGACATACAGTGATTCCTGGGGGCAAGGGACGTAGAATATCTCCAGAAATAGCGGAGAAGCATATGTTAAGACCTCTTGGGGATATTATTTTGCTAATAGTGCTGGTTCTTCAGTATTACTCCGTTACCAACATGAACTCTACAGTACACACTCAGAATGTAAACAGCAGTACTTTAAAACCAGATATTCCCTAAGGAAGTGAGGATTCCTCATTAATCCAAAATCTGAATTGGGAATAATACTAGAGCAACTTCTTGGGAAAACAAACCAAGTGCAGGAAGGAAGAAAGGAGGGAGTGTGGCTCTCTCACATCTTGTATTCCCTTAATCCTACACTAAAAGCCTACAGTTCCCATTCTTAAAGTACCTAAAAATAATCTGTTCCGTGCTATTGCAATGATCTGTCTCCTGGTACAGTCCCATGTAGATTTTTTTTCATTCAGCATAACAATTTTTTTCCTCCCCCCCCCCCCCCCCCCGCCCCCCAAGATCAAGAGAAATACAGTGTCTTTAAACATCTTGGAAGCTTGTAGCAGGCATTCTGAATTACATATCTCAGCTGGGTTAACAGGAGTGTTACAAATAGTGCAGTCCCACATTGCTTATGTCCTGCTGTCGTGAATTGCATAGCTGGATGACTGAAAATACACTTTTTATGCTCTGTGAGTGTCCTAACACTGGAACTATCTCCTGATCATTTTCCATTTTTTTTAAATAAATAGCTTGAAAAATAAAAAGCACAAGAATATACTACATTTTTTTACTGTAAATTGAATTATTTCTTCTACTTCTAGATGAGTTGATAGTTCGCTTTTGTAAGATATTGAATAATTTTTTGCATTTATTGAGTTTTCTGACTAATATAACAAATGAAATATAGAACTTCTAAGTTCAGGAAATGGTTAATGAGGCGAGAAAAATGAGTTCTTACTCTGCTAGATACTTGTACTTAGGAGACTTCTTCATGCTGAGTCTGATAGTTAGGTCAACAGTCTGTTCCAGCAATATGCTAATCAATGCCTTTCCAAACAGCAAACTCACAGCTATTTTTCTCTTGTGGGGAAAGTGAAAAATCCTGTAAAGCTTTTATTGACTTTAGGCTCTGGGTTTGGAAGCAACTTGGTTAGTCCTGAGCAATGTATTGGCTGAGCTCAATAGCAAGGGGCTGGTGAGGGAAGAGTTCTGTCTCTTCTGGTAAATATCACCACAAGTCAATAAGAGCTACCACATGGGACTTTGAAGGACATAAAACATATTTGACCAGTCAAAAAAAAATTATTAGGCTGCTAGTGATCACCTGAGTGATTCCTTATTAAAAACATTGCATGCTAGTAGCTCTGCCTATGTATTTCCTACTTTCTTCCAAATATGTAATCCATCAGAAATAATATAATCTATTTTGAGAAAAAGATGTTCATCTGTCCATTTGAAAACTGTCATGAAGCTTTTTCTCTTATTTTTTCTTCTATCTTGTGGTTCAAAAGGGAGAAGACAAGATGTCCAGCAAAGGCCAGGGTACCTTCACTATTAGAGCTTTATTCTATGTACAGCCTCTTTTATTCACATTTGTGAAAGTTCAAAACCTTATGGTTTCTAACTCACACTGTGTATGGTCAAAGTACTAAGGAAACAATTCAAGGGCTTAAAGTTGAGCTTTTAGTACTGTTTCTATGTCAGTTGCTGGCTACCATTCAAAAAATGTTGGTCTTTCAACATACCTACCAGACCATATACCATTTTAAATTGTCTGTGTTTAATCCCCTGATCAAGCCTCCCAAACAGGCTACTTGCCTAATTTAATCATTAAAGTAAATGTTTTTATTTTCATTTCACGTTATTCAAAACCTGTAAAGCTACCTTGTAAAGTAATCATGCAGTTACCTTGTGTTACCTTTTGCTGTTGGTTCTGCAAGAGTCTGAAAAATTCTTTCATCATTGCTATTTTTCTCCTGATTATTTTAAGTTGTTTTGCTCCTGAGGAGTTATCTGGGTTTCTTATGGAAATGTCTGAGGAGTCTGTCATTGTTGCTAAACTGAAATAAAAGAATATTTCAAATATCCATGAAGAATAAAAGTGCCTTGCAAAGAAACAGGAGGCGGGGGGAAAGGATCAAGAGACATTTCTGTTCCTGGTACATTGTTTCCCAAAGTACTATCACAAGCTATGTCGTAGGTGGCTTGCCTTGTCCCCTAATCAATCTGTCATATCACATGGAGGTTTTCATAACAAACGTCACATGTAAAGGAACTTCTTCAGAAAGATCTTTAAAGCTAGTGTACCTTGTTGTCGCTGTAAGGCTACAGTGGTGAATTAATGCAGTAACATGGACTCCACGAAAGCAGAAGCAATTTATTGTAGAAGTAGACACTTTTTCTAGACTGGTTCACAGAACTGAAAGATAGAATAAGCTCATTGGTCCAAGGAAGGTAACACTTGTAAACATGTTTTTACCAAAACATCACATTTTTCACGCACTCATCCTGTCAACAACACCAGGTGCTAAACTTTGTTATTTGTTCTTTCCCTTTTGCTTTCTTTTGAGCAGCCTGGGAAAATCAGACTGCTATTTTTCCCTGACTCTCACCAACATCCACACCTTGTGATTGAAGGACCTTGATTATTGTTTTCTTATGAATCATTATTATAAAGTTAAATCTTAATCACCTGTCTGTAGGGAAGTAGGTGTCTTCTTGCTTCTTTGGAAAGCAAAGGAAGTTGCAGGTGATGGTTTAGTTATTCCATTCAGGTGGTGTTTCTACAGGATAGGAGGCTTTGCAGAATTCCTAAAATTGAGACTGGATCAATTGTTCAATGGATTTGAGTCATTTTTTTTTAAACAGCTTGTTGTCTTGAAAATAATGACTTTGCAGTTTGCTTCTGTTAGCATTTCCCCAAGACAAGGGTTTGAATGGGAGTCCTTGAATCTAACACTTGTTCTCTTGACTTTTACTCATATGAATACTAAATTTCAGTGCTCAGTTGTATAGTTCTGTGTTACAGGAGTCAAAATAATTGCCAGTGCTCTAAGTGCTGTTATCTAAAACATTAGCATTCCTAAAGGATCAGGAAGGAGTGAGGGACACTAATGAGTAGGGATTTTCTTCTGAGTAAACTACAGAACTGAACAGATGTGGTCAGTGGAGTCTCATACAGAGATGAACCACATGCATCAGATTTCAAGTATAAGGATTTACATATTACTTTGGCAACCTTTTAACATATCAAAATCTGTCTTAAAAGAGCACAAAAGCGATGTTATCTTGTCTGTGCCACAACCCATGTTGCTAAGTAATTCGGTTGGACAAGATTTAATTAATAACCATCACAGCCTGATAAAGGCAAAGATACTTAAGAGCTTTAAAAGCCACTTGATCTATCCCAAGGCAGAAGTACACTTGTAATTTAATATTAGTCATATAGCTAATAATAATTAACAATTTCACCTTCAAAATGGTGGTGGTGTTGTCACTTTGCACATGAAGAAACAGCAGCAAATACAGGGAAAGCTTTTCAAAGTCAGCTAATCACTTGTGTAGCTATCAAAAGCATGGTCATAAAGTTTTTGTCCTTCAAGCTTGCCTGATTTTGATAACTCCGAAATAAGTTAGTAGTTCTAAAGTGTGACTCCAAAGTTGGTAATACTTCATATTTCCAAAATTCAGTTCTGAAATCTGTTAACTGAGCTAAAGGGTGTACGTTACATTATTATATAAAGAGATATGTTTCAATAATGTTGAAAGCCTATGCATACCATGGGTTTTCCTAATTTCATTGTTCATTGTTTTATGACAACACTCTACATGGACTGAAATGACAATGTAACTTTGCATTTTCTTTTTGTCTCTCAAGGACCTTCTTAGAAATAGGATGAGTTTTCCCCGAATTTCTAGTGGTAACTGAAATGCTAATATATAGACAAATCTCTAGCCTCCTAAGTTATGCTTTTGTATTTAGAAGAATTTGGAGAGGAACTGGATAACTTTAGTGAGTTGACAATCAATGTTCACAGCTTTAATCTGTAGGTCACATGTATAAAAACTAGCTCAGCACAATAGATGAAATATTATACCTGCTTAATGGCTGATTGGCATCTCATCTGATATAAACTGGTCACCTTGATCTACCTGATGGACAGGTGTCTACTATTGTCAGAACAGTTTCAAAGATTTTAATAGAAAAGTGATAATTTATGAGTAAGGCTTATATCCCCGATATGAAAAATTAAGAAAGCATAAAAGACAGGATGCTCATATGGTATTTAGATTGATGGAGCAAAAGGTAGTCCGTTACCATAAGAACAACATGGTTACGCTCATATAGCAGATGTTACAGGCTTGAATTATAAGGTTTCGTTTAAGCTGCAGACTTTCATAAGAGGTGTTACAGAAACAAAGTATATGTTTGGTACCAGCTTGCTTATTTTAACCAAGAAGTCAAGGCATGAAGTGGCCCAGAGATTAAAAACGTCTGAATGATTTGTCAGAAAGGGCAGATGAGAAAGCACATAAAAGTTGCTGCTGCATGGAATGTGACACAGTCATACATTTTTTTCCTCTAAAGGCATCAAGTTTATATTCCTTCACAATGTTAAACTTCTATAGAAAATCTGTACTTCTACAGAGGTTTGGCCTTAATGTCACTCTTTTTGGGACCATCATAAATGATACCTGCTGAAAGCCGTTCTGCTACATAAGTAATACTGTTCCTGGTGGGTGCACTTATGAGTCTAAATAATTTTTTGCAAGATTGGAACCTTGGACAAAATTTTCTGCTCAAAGGAGTCCTGTGTGGCTCTTTTCTCATTTTATGTCCACATGTTATTACTGTCTGTAATTTAAATGTCACATAAGCTACATCTGAAAAGAAAAAACTTGATTTATAATTAAATAACAGGTCTTATTAATAACTGCTATGCATTTAATGGAGGCTTATGACTACAGGCTTTTTCCATTTAATAAGGTAAAAGCAATTGCATATCTTGAAGTTTTATTCCAAAATGTCATAAGAAATTTTCAAAAGCTTCTCTTCTGATATTTGACATTTTTAACTACCAATGGAAGCAGAAACACAGAAAGCTATGCCAGGGAGGATTTAAGAATTTGACGTACACCAAGGCATGGGGTATAATAGTTTTGTGTTGGTATTTTAAAAAATAAAACCTTCTTCAAATTCACTTTGGATAGTATGAGAGATTCAAGTGCAAATAATGATTTATATAATTATTTCTTTGACATTTCAAATAGGATTGTTAATGATAAGAGCGTCTCTTCCCTATTGCATGCATTCTTTGGAAACAATTAGATGTCCTGAACAGCCTGATCTGAACTTATTGCTCATTAGGTTTTGACACCCAATTACACATGGCAGTGTTTTCTTCATTTGGAGCTAATACTGTAGTAAATGCTACTACGAAACTGGTTTATATAAGTGCATGTTTTTGAAGTTTGAATATTTTATAAACTGAAAGAATTGTATGGTAGAATTTGGTCTTTAATGTAGCAAGTGGCCTCTTTATGGCATCTGATCCTTTTTTATCATTTTCCGGGGACTGCAGCTATGCTATGGATTTTCTTTGTGTCTTTCTGGAAGAATTTTTTATACAGCGGACCATGTACAGCCATCAGCAGTAATTATGAAAGCAAAGACTGGTTACTACTGATACCAGTTAGTCAAGCTGATAACTAATGACTGTAGTACACCTGCCACCGTTTAAACTAGCAATTTTATCAGAGGTTAGCACCTCAGCAATGTTATCCCTCAAGTTACAACTCCATGTGACAAGAAGATGTTTAGAAAAAAAAATGTGGCTATGGCATAACCTGAAACAAACTTCCTTTATGGATACTATGTTTTTTCCCAGACATAAAATATAAATTATATCTTATTAGAGAAACAATCCGGGGTCATTCTAACTTGAGTGAAAGACAGCATTTATAAACTGTGATCCTTGTTATTTCTCATTATTTATTTACAGTAGGTTTTACTTCTTTTTTAGAACTTGCAAAGTTATGTTATTGGAAATAAATCCATTTACAAACCTGTTTATTGACAATGCTTTTATTTGAGTACTCATGTTTGACTGGTAGGAAGAGCAGCTCTGTTTCTGAAGTGCCAAATGTTTGTGGTTACATTTTCTTGGATCCAAACTGTACCTTATGCCAGTCAACACTGATATCTGAGTGTCTCCTGTTCACTTTAGAGTACAGAGTTTTATCTGCCATCTTCTCTCTCCTTGAAAATACTGGGCCAGTAGTCAAGATCAGGATCTATGTAGTCCCATCTGGCTATAAAAACTAGCCAAGCATACTTTGTTCTGCTGAAAGTTGATATCACAAATAACCACAACTATTTTGTTTCTCAAAGGCAATAGATTTGCAAATGTTTGGAAGTAGCACAGCTTCTCTCCTTCCCATTTCCTCTTCTGGGAGTAGTACTGATCAATCTACACCAAAAGTAAGCTCTCAATAAAGGGACTGTTATTTTAATACAATAGATATGTACAAATTCTGTGTCCCCCACCTTGAAAGTAAGCATTTTTAGTAAAAGAAATAGAAAAAAAATCAATTTAACCTTAGTCCATACAAGTTTAGTGCAAAATACCTTGGACACAAATTCAAGATTTCTGGAGGACTGGAGCTCCACTCCTTACAAGCAAATCCTTTTAGCTGGAACTTCTCAACATGAAATTGGAGTTTGTACTACAAGTTACAGGAGTTTACTTTTAACTGAAGAATACAGATGCTTAAGACTTCAAACAGTTTGGAAGTTCGGAGCCCACTATTTTAAGCCACACATGACCTTTTTTCCCCTCTATTTGTAATGCCTGCTTCTCTTTTGCTATTTCTCTAACAGGTTACTATATTATAGAATCATAGAATCATAGAATGGATTGGGCTAAAGGGACCTTAAAGGCCATCTATTTCCAGTTCCCTTGCCATGGGCAGGGAACCTTCCACTATACCAGGTTGCTCAGAGTCTCATCCAGGGATGAGCGCTTGAACACTGAACACTTCCAGGGATAGGGCATCCACAGATTCTCCTAGAAACCTGTTCCAGAGCCTCATCACACTCACAAGTAAAGAATTTCTTCCTAATATCCAATCTAAACCTACTCTCAGTTTAAAGGCATTCCCCCTTGTCCTGTCACTACAAGAGACTATAAAGTCCCTCTCTGGCTTCCCTTTAGGTACTGGATGGTGCTGTACAGTCTCTGTGAAACCTTCTCTTCTCCAGGCTGAACGGTCCCAGCTCTGAGCCTGTCCTCATAGAAGAGGAGCTCCCACTCTTTGAGCATCTTTGTGGCTTCCTCTGGACTCACTCGAACAGGTCCGTGTGCTTCTTATGTTGGAGGCCACAGAGCTGGATGCATCTCCTTAGATCTCCCATGACAGATTCTCAAATTCCTGGAAGCTGTTTAAAATCTTACTGTGGTTTGATAGGGCTCATTTCATCACATCCTCAACACATGGACAGTGGTAAAGAAAAAGTGTCCATCGGGACTTAGATTTGAGATACAAACTGAAACTGAGGAAAATATTTATGAGATAACAGAAATAGGAATGCCTTGGAAAATGGTGGCTGTGCATAGATAGAGTGTTGCAAGTTTTTAAAGTGCATATGGAAGTGAAGGGTAGCTAAGATGACAGAACTAATCTATATATTTATAATCATAAAAAATCTATCAATAATAAGCAATACTGGAAATGTAGAAAGAGAAGTATATTATAGAAGCATCAGCTGTTGCCTTAGATGTGCAGATGAGATATGGATTCACAGTGCTTTTCAAAAAACGACTGTTATTTTTGTAATTAATAAGATTTTAGAAGTATAAATTCAGATTTTTAAAATCAAATCAACAGACTAATGCAACAACACCAATGTGCTCTTTCTGCCTTATCAAACTCCTTGCAAGCACTCCTGTCTGAGAGGTCTTTCAACCATAAAAGCTTTCTTGGTTCTCTACTGAATCCTGGGGGCTGACTGAAGAGAAGGGGACATTGGGACACTGCTTCAGTTCACTTCCCCTGAAAAGCAGATCCTTGGAGAGTGCTGGAACCAAAATAAATTTTAACAGCATCTAAAGACTAGGACCACATTACTTCCAGTACAGAGTGTTTTAAAGCTGCTTTTTCCTCCCACTCACCAATTCCTGTGATAAGTACAGCTCAGCTGAACAAAGGATTCCACTCAGTGAGCTGGTCAGAAGGAAGGAAAATGTGAGCAAGTGTAAATATGCATTTGGAACCCTGGGTGGTAAAGAGCTGTACTTGATGATGTCCTTTAAGAATCAACTGCATGCTTGCATAAAATAATAATAAAAATAATAGCAATTGAATTATTTTGCAGAGTAAAACTTGGATGATATTTAAACAAGCATATTTAAAATATACTGTACTTGAGTGGTACTCACATAAAGAAAAATAGAGTAAACAGAAAATCTCACTTTCCAGAGAACAATTCTTAAGGGACCTTAGGACTACTACTGGGTATTTTAGAAATAGAGAGAGCTAACCCCAAATTTAAATTGCCTAGAGTAGAACCTCAGTGAAGTTTAGGTGCCAAGGTTCAAAGCTATTACATGAAAATTTCAGTTTAAGTGCTTTTTACACTCCGAGACGCTTAAGTTCCAGGAGCATGGTAGTTCTTGGACAACTTTCCTGTGACTTTATTCATATGTTCCTAGAAATGCAGAAGGTTTGACAGGACCAACTCTTATTAAGGCAGATGTCCAGCTGGTATTATCTCAGTCCTGATCAGGAGCCAGGAAGAGCTTCTTTCCAAACATCCTGAGAAGGTCAATCTGGGGAGAAATTGTTCTGCATCCAGAACAATGTTCCCAAATCTGGTGATGACCACTCCTACTCTTGGTGTGAACCCTGTTTGTTGATTACCAAGTATTTAGAGAATTTATCTATAACACGGGGGACTTAAAGTTCAGTTCCACTGTATGTCTGATCATATATAAAATTACTTTTTTCCTTCCAAGGTAAAAGATGGATGCTTAGACACCAGCCATAAAAAACACTGAACAGGGACATCTCTGTTCTTGTTGAAATTCTTTTACAGTACAAAAGCATTTCCTAGGTCAGGGAGAAAGAGTAAATTTGAGGATTAATCCATAGTCTGGAACACTTGCCTGGGAAGGGGAATGCTAGATATGAACTGAAAGTCTATTGGCTCAGTTTGGATTTCTAGGGTCTTCCAGGTAAAATATCCTTGTAGTTAAAACACTCTTCATATTAAGAGCTGCTGGTTTGAATCAACTCCAGTAGCAAATTCGAAAACTATGACATGCAATAGATTTTTAAAAAAGATGTGGTCCCCTGTCCTCAGAAAACCACACTCAGCTTTGGAGCCACATACACATGAGTGAACAGGCCAAGATACCTGCACTGTAAACCCAGGGCCATTTTTAAGACAGAGGTTGCTCCCAGCAGCATTTCCTGTTGCTGGTCCTCTTGGTTGTGCTGTAGGGTATATTTGGCTCTGTGCTTAGCATATTACTTGTCTTGGATCCTTTTCTGAGAGCTCCCAGTACTGTTCCTTGACACCTAACCTGGTCCTAGGTTTCACTGCAACTTTTCACGTTGATTTCATTTAACGTGTTTTATTGTATGAAAGTCTTTAAAACTATTGTTGAAAGCATTTTCAAGACAGTGATTTCCTTAATCTTATAGAAGGAGACAATATAGTGAACCAGCTCAATGATAGGTGAGATAAATCATCTACATACCAGTCATGTAATAAGGCATTTAGGCATTTACCAAATCTTACTGATATTTCAGATGTCAAAATTATTCACTTCATGATCCATGACCTAATCCTTGAATGTGCTGTTGTTTGGAGAGGAAAGTCTATTTGTCCTGCTTGTGTCTTAAGAGTTGAATTAATGCTTCACAAGGAAATTCCCTTCAATAATCTGGTTTTGCTGTGGTGTTTGCAATTGCTTCTGCTTTTCTGCCTGCTCCAAGTCTCAAATTGCACACTTAAATATATCTTTCCCACTGTGGCTCTCAAATACTCACTTTCTGTGATATATAAAATGATATTGAAGAAAAATTGATATTTGACTTCAGCAAAATGTAAAGGATGGATTGCTCATAAGGTAGGAAGAAGAAATAAAAAATTGACTGAATTAAGGGAAATCTCAGATGTAAATTTTAATGGCAGAAGACTTTTCTGTTAATGTACATCAACT
Source organism: Acridotheres tristis (assembly GCA_037013685.1). Taxonomy (NCBI): domain Eukaryota; kingdom Metazoa; phylum Chordata; class Aves; order Passeriformes; family Sturnidae; genus Acridotheres; species Acridotheres tristis. The sequence goes on along the minus strand of CM072888.1, from coordinate 20,669,150 downwards.
CTCTTTTGCTGATATTAATTGACTTTGGCCACTCTTTAACTACTAAATGAGAATATTGTCTCAGACAGAAAGAACTGCAGCAGCAGGAACTGTTAGCAAGATACTGAGAAGCTTGGCAATATCCAGGGTCAACTGATTGGTCTAGAAATTACAGGAATTTGGACTAGAAATTCTACAATGGAACCAGGAGCTGAAATTTCAGCAAGACTTAACATGCCTTATTTTTAATTTTTTTATCAGGGAATGAACTTGATAGGTACAACAGCCTTTTTTTCACCAAGTAGAAAATCCAACCTGCTTTTTAAAAAAAAATTCTTCATTTTGGTACTTCAAATATTCCTGTGTACTGTCTAATAACAAATATCCTTTTCAGACACTGTCTCCAAAGAGAAAATAACCCTCTGAGCTGGTGAGACAAGTACTCTAATTTATTTTGCCTCAACTGACTGCCTTGATCTTCTTGTTTGTTTTGGATGGGGTTAACTTCTTTTTTATACTTATGCTGTTCATCACTATGAGATTTTAATTAAATTGATATATTAACTCTTTGGTAATTACAGTTGAAGAATCTGTTGTAAATGTCATGCTGCTGTACTCTCACCCCAGGTCAGCAGTGAAAATGAGATGTTGTGCTTCAATATATTTACCCAAGGAAATTAAAACATAAGATAATTTATGATTTATCATTATCATTACAAGAATTTATTAAAATTATTTATTACCATGCATCATGCAATGTTTCATAAGTGCATAATGTTTGGTGCCTAAGTAGAGAAGAAAAGAAAAATTGAATAGGGAGGTTCGACTCCAGTATCAGTGGCAGCCTTTCTGGGTGGTGACCTACTTAATCTTGCCTTGCCTGCTGGAAGTTTGGACAAAGAGGAAAGGTAACACTAAAAGTCAGTAGGAAGTTTTAACTTCAGGCCATGCCTTAGATTCTCACTCTTGTAAAATAGAATTGTTAACATGTGTTTGCTTCACAGAGTAACTAAAATGAGCGAAGACAAGCTTTTGGATAATTTAACAGTAACATCATAGAAAAGACTGTAAGGATGCTTGTTCTCTATTCAACAGAGGACGAAAGTGAGTGTGCTGTACAAGGTGTACACTAACTCGTGAAGAGGAAATTCATAACCTGTTGAGCAAGTACTTTCAACTGAATGTTGGAAGGATTTTCTAGAAAATCAGTCAATATATTATTAAAGAAAATACTGCAGTGCAAAATGTACAAACAGTGCTTGTCCCAGTACTTCCTATCTGTTGAAAGCTTTACTTTGCAGGCTTAACATTTCAGTGTACAATATGTGCACATATTTGACTTACACATTTCATTTAGAAGTTACTTCAAAATAGAATTAATATCGCTATTTCAGAGAGTAAAGAGACATGTCACTACTCTATATAATGTGGTGGTGTACAATGTTCTAGTTACTGTTGTTTCTGAGCAAGATCCCAGCTGAGACTGAAACCATATTGTGCAAGACATTACTCATAATTCTGGAGAGTTAAAAATATAAAAAATTTAAAGTGGTGAAGGGTGAAGAATCTGACTACTCTAACTGCTCTTTTATAGCTAAGGGATTTAGAGGATGTTACATACAGAATTAATAAACTTATCCTGCAAAGCATGTAGGTAGTTACGAACTAGCTGAACCCAGCTGCTGAACCAGCTGCTTGACTGTTTCTGTGAATGCCCTATGGAGCAGCAAAGGTCCTCATTTCTGGTGAACAGCTTGTCTGTGTCCTGATTTCACACCCCATTTGGGGGGCTGTCAGTGCCGCATTGCCCACATGCCCTGCTGTCCCACAGAGGGCCCTCAGCACACTCCAGGCGTGGCCTTTATCGAAACAATTCAAGGATAAAGGCAGCAAGATGCAACATAAAGCACATCTGCCACAAAAGAGATATACAGCTAGTAGCATCCTCCCTCCTGTCTTGTTCTTTTAAACACTTATTCAGGGTTTAAAGTCTAAGTTCCAAGATGGTTAGTACCACTGCTTTATATTCATACAGTTACTTGGATGTTGCATTCAACAAGATTGAACTTACACATGTCAAATAATCGATATAAATAGAAGAGGGAAGCTCTGAAAACAATAACCAGCACTGCATCAAAATAATTCCCTACATAAATTCCTAAAGGTAGGGACTTGTTTTACAGATCATTGTAGTTTCTTGACACTGATTGAATGCCAATATAAATAATTCTTATGTTAGTGCGTTATAGACAGAGCACAGTATTCTAGTTACTTAAATTTATTAAGTAAGGAAAATCAATAAAAATTTCAATTTTTGACCAAAACACTGACATTTTATGAAAGTTGCTTCACTTAATAAATATGTGCATGTTCTGAATAGACCATTCTGACTGGGGTGCACAATAATTGAAGAGAGGACTCTTCATGTAGGAGTCAAAACAATAAAAGGATATATGTGTATCGTTGTGTTTGAAATGGACACCCTAAATTTCCTGTTTATTTCATCTATGATCTTACATATTCAAGGCTTCAGAAACCCTTGAAATTTGTGAGAACAAGCAGACTAAAACCTCAGCCCAGCAAATGTTGAACAGTTGAAGGTCTTACTGTGATCCTGGCCTCATTCCACCAGTTTAATGGCATAAGGATTTCTTGCTTTGCCCATGAACTGACCTTTAATTTTGATTCCTTGTGTGTCTTTGGGCAAGACATTTATTTTTACAGTATCTTGATTTCTTCTTCTATTAAATTTTAAGATTCATACTTAGCTAATTTTCACAGGCAAAATAATGCTTAATATTCATATAAATTTATGAGAGCCTTAGAAAACAAATTCTTAATGAAGATACTATTTTATTTTTTGTAATAATCAATGGAGTGATGCATATGACACAACAGTGGTAGACAAAGGCAAGACACAACAACCTGATGAAGAGGATTTTAGACTAATAAATCACAGAACATATTGATTTGAAAGGGACCCACAAGGATCATCAAGTCCAACTGTTAAGTGAATGGGCCATGGATCAAACCCACAACTTTGGTATTATTAGCACCATGTTCCAATCAACTGAGCTAATGCCTTAGCTGTTGTTTCTCACAGTCAAATTGTATGAAACCTGTAAAGAAAAATTATATTCATTTTCAGCACTGATACATAGTGAAAGTCAATGAAAATACTAGGTACCCAGAAAATTTAGATTGAAGTTTTACTGGGGAAATATCGTCATTAAAATCTTGATCAAATAATAGTCACAATCTGGAAATATGTAGCAGAGTTTGAAACTGCAGCCCTATTAAATTAATTAAAGCTTCACAGTACTGTCATTTTGATTTTAAGAGTTTAAGACAATTGCTTTTGAATTTTGAAGACAACATTCATATAATCCCCACACTTAATATGTTCTTTAACATCAATCTTCTGTGGATAATAAAATAGAGTGAAATCACAAATGGTGAAATGTTTATTCACTGCTCAGCACTTTCATGACTCCAAAACATGAACAGCAAAACCAGCTGTGTGTGAAGATGCACCAAAATGATAGATGTAAGTAAAACAATAATCTATTTTCTTCTAATAGGTCTGTATTCCTCTCAACATGAAATTTAGCAACAGTTACTCATTAGAGCACATTGGACACTCCATATAAACACTGCAAAGAGAAGCAAAGTCCTGGAAACAAGCCACTTTCTCCAGATTTAACATTAACAGTTATTTGAAATAGTTAAATTCTTTGTAATTTTCTCCTTATAGCTGCTTATATCAGAACTATGACAGGTTTCTTAGAAGCAGGTCCCTGCCTCTCATCCTTATATCCGTATAAAGATCATCCTCTTCTATCCATATTTCCCTGACTGAACAACTTGAACTTTTATTGTGCTATTCCCCATTAGTAGTTAGAAATGTTCACTCTGTCTTTCTTGAAGCTGGTTCACTTGCACAGGACAGATATGTCAGAGGTCTGTAGCACATTGCACTTCCAGCAGAAAGGGCTCTTCATAGCTGCCTCTCCAGCAGAGTACGGAGCACTTATACTTATGGAACAGAGTAACAGAGATGTTTACTAAAATCTTTTTTTTTTTGTTCCAAGTGAATCTGAGTTTTGTTATTCTGAGTGCAGAGGTGCTGCATTTTTTCTGGTTTTGAGTGAGTTTTCTTTTTCAATATACATTTTTATTATTTAAATTGAACACTACTGATTATTTCCTTCACAAAATGATTGCACATTTATGAGCAGTTTAACGAGGAGACTGCTCCAACAAAGTGTTTGGTGAAGGATAGCAATCAAGAGGTTAAAGTTTAGAGATATTAAAAAATAAAGCAGGAAAACAGTGCAAATAATGTTCTTTCCCTTGGTGACATAGCATCCTTTATTAAAAAACAGAGGTACAATTCATCTGAGAGTTACTCTTTATTTCTGTGGCCCCCAATGACATTCCAGAGGCAAGGGAAAAGTTTCTTCATAGACTTTACATGCACTTGCAGAAAGCTTCTTGTAAAAGCAATAAAGAATATAAACTTTGTTAAGCTGGAAAATATAAACAAACCAGATTTAACTCAACTTCTAAAAAGATCTTTTATATTAGTCTCACCATTTGATAACTATCACATCAGTTATGCACACACTGATCTCCTGGGAATACTCAGATGGAAAAGATATTGCTGGACTCAAAGTAAACACTAGAAAACCTATTTGTTCTGTCTAGAAAGAAAGAAATAAGGAAGGAAAGAGAAAACTGACTGAACCAATTCCTCCATCAAACTGTGAGAAAACTCAGAAATATTAGGTAAATGAGTCAAATGAAAGAATAACAATCCAGAAATTAGTATTCAGTGGGTTATAAAGAAATATCAAAGAGAAAGTTCTCAGAAAGGTGCAAAAATGAATAAAATTATGTGGCTTGGAGTCTTTCATGGATAAATGGAAGAAAATGAAGAAAAAAATGTAAGTTTTAATTGATATGGAAAAGTAGCTACAGAACAGTATAACATTTCTGGTCTCTTTTAAGTACTTTCTTGAGTAAAATCTAAATATGATCCCAGTGCAACTACTCAAAACAGGCACCAAGCAACCACAGGAAAATAAGCTCCTAACTTGTTTCTTAATTCTGTCATTCAGTCCACTATTTTTAATTTACTGTGAAACTGAGAGAGGAAACTCAGTCCTTATGTTAGAAATTTCTAAAGCTTTTCTCCTGTGTGAACTAGAAGAATTTCGGTTCTCATAGAAACTGAAATAGTTTATTAAAGAAAACAGAAATTTTCCAGAAGCACCTGTAAATAACTGAGGTCACAAGATACCTATTTACTTACTCTGCAGACACTAAAGTTTCAACTGTTGTGAATAAATAGTACACAGTTGTCAATAGTTTTGGTGAACTCATATATCAAATGTACCTCTTGTTTTGTGAAAAATTTTCATGCTTCAGATACAGTTAATCAATTTTGAGAATTAAGAATTAAGTCAATTATGTATCATCACCTATGAAAGAAAAATTTCACACAAGGAAGATTCATTCATCAGTTGATAACAGTCAACTCCCTATAAGGTGTTTCCTTAGACAAGAATATATGAAAGAAAATACTGTCCTCTTGAAAAGTAAATTGATCATTTCCATCTTGAAGAGCAAGCTCATCCGTGGTTATTTCAGCCAGTGTTTTAGTTTGAAATCTGTTTAGGCTGTGTGGTTATACCATAAATATCCCTGTGGCTGTCTAAAACACTTGGCACATGGTTGTTGCTGCCGCTGAGTGTAGGGAATATTTCTTTCTTGTCTCAGTCCTCTGACATGAAGTTCTGTGTAGGCTCATCACAGTGTGAGCTGTGCCACTCTCATTTCTCCTTCAGCCAAATGGTCTTTTATTTTGGATGATGGTATATTATTCACTACACATTCTGCTTTCATTCAGGATTCTATCACTGGTTTTCTTGCAAGTATCACCATATCTTTGGTGCTTCAAAGACAGGCGCTAAATACAGTATAATGCTGGCAGAATTCAGTTGAATAATTTACAATGCCAATCAGTCAGAAGAAAACATTTTACAATGTGTTACACGGTATCTGGAAAATAATTTTGCACTTTGTAAAGACCATATGACTGTGGGGAATCAAGACAAGTTTACTTCCTCTACAAACCTTGACAAAGAGTGTGTTTTGTAAATGAACTTATTCTTGTTTGTTTTGAGGAATGAAATGGTGGAGGTCGAAATGACTCGAAAATTGCTGATAGACTTTTCTTTATGGTTAACTGCAGTTGCGTAAATAGTAAAGAAATGGTCAGAAATAGAGGCACATTCTCAACTGAGAAAGGTTGTACTTCTGGCTGTTGAACCTCACCTGACACTTTCTGTGGCAACACACGCCCATTTACAGCTGTGAAAGGGCTCAACCTGACACAGAAAAGCAAAGCTGGGGTTCTGCTGGATGCAGCCAACCTGCAGGTTGACATCTGTGAATTATGCAAACAGGGAAGCAGAACACAAGCTTGTCCTTAAAAACAGGTTGTATTCTCAGTGGAAGAGGGAACAGAGAAACACTCTTGCCTAATAATTATTGAAGCTGGGAGGGTAGTTATTCCCATGGTGCTTCTCAGAGAGGAATAGTTTGTTTTGGCTTGTCTCTTCAAGTGGAAACATAACTGTGAATTAAAAAATGGCATGCTGTGTTTTAGGAGTGGCGTTTTTGCTGCTTTCCATAGAAAAGCAGTGGGTAGAGGGCAAGTTGTCATTGATTTTTGAAGCCTGAGTGCGCTTTTCATACCCTGGTGCTGAATAGTGAGCGGTGCAATGCTCCTCATGATAGAAAGTTTATGAATAATGCTAATAAATGGAGTGTTCACACTGCTGTTTTCCTTCCCCAGTATGACATAGCCACCTGCTCCCTACTTTTGGAAGAAGGTGGTAGAAGAAAAATTCCACATTATTTAGAAATATGAGAAGCCGATTTATTCACAATAAGAATTCCATGAGCATTAGGTTTCCTCTTTTTGTTTAAGCTTCTTTCTACTTCTGTTTGATAACTTATAATTAATATATTAATTCATTTATTAAGTTTCATTATTTCAGTAATATTCTTCTGTATGTTATCTTCTAGAGTAATAATAATACTTCAGCACGAGTGTGAATGTAGATCTGGATGGTGCAACATGGGGTCAAACTACAGATTATTATAGGGGTTTTTTTAATACTGGCTTCTTGAAGAAGTAACATCATAAAATATAAACCAATTTTTTGTAGACCTTAGTCACTCTGTTGTTTAATAAATTTCCAGACCAGATAAAAGAGATGATGATTTTGGTAACCTGCAGAACATTTGAGAAACTATAAAGAGTGTAAAAAGCTATAAAAAAAATAAAATATATATATATCACTATTACAGAATTTTTATAACTTTTATGTGGTTTTCTTTTTTTTTTTCTTTTTTGCCTGTCAAAGAGCAGGGCTCACTCCATCCAACACGATTTCATAGGGACCACCAAAATTAAATCACATGCACGATGTACACATGCACAAGTAGCACTTTTGGGCAGGATTGTTGCCTTCCTGGAGCCAATACAACTCATGGTCTAACTGGTCTCACATCATAAAAAGAGCTTACATCTACTCTTGATCTGTTCTCATCAATAAGAGCATATGAATAAAGAGAATGAAAGAACAAACGAGTAGAATTCAGATCTCTTTATTCCATGGAAAAGGTTTTTATATGCTTACCTATTTCAGCCATAGCTGGATAGTAGTTTTCACTAAGAGACATAGTTTATTAACTACATTACTAGAATGTAATTTTGCAACAAATCATGAAGAATCCATTGTTATTCCTCAGAAAAAGGGTTTGCTCTATCTTCTTTCTTTTGAAACAAACATGGCATTAAGCTTTGTCTGCTAACAACAGAAGGAGTTACTCTGTAGTTGAATTAAATTTTCTAGAGAAATGTCTGAGTAACTGTCATGAATAGAAATTACATATTGTGCATAGAAAAGAGTCTAAATAGGGAACTTTTAGGCAGTACAACACATCTTACCTTTTTTTTCTCTCCGAAAGTGAAATTCAACATTTTGCGGAGTGTATGCAAGCCCTAAATACCATGTATATTTTATTTCGAGACCTAATGAGGACTTAGGTATTTCATAGGTTTTGTTTGGACATGGAATTTTTCCTGTGTGCTGCAAGGCATCTGCAGAAGTCCATAAATGGATCCAATAACTGTTGTTCAGACTAGGCTGAGTCTTGTTACGATTTTCTCGCTTTCACTATTTTACTTTCAATTTGAACACTGCTTAACACCTTCTGTCAGGTATGAGTTATTGTTCTTGGACTCGAAAACATGATATTGAATAAAAATTTTTTTTCTGTAAACAGATTTCATTAAGTGGCAGGTTTTGTCAAAGGCTAATACTCCTATAGGAAGATATCTTCATAGTCCCATGAAAGTCATCTTTCTCTAATCTTTCATGTCAAAAGTCATGTGTTACTTTCAATGCTGTACAAGCTTTGCTCCCCTTCTTTGCTGTTTTCAGGAAGGTAAAAGGAATGCAAGAAATGGTCTATTAATAGAGATATTATTGCTTAATGCCTTTGCTTTGGAAAGCAAGTGTCTGTGTGTTGCAAACTGTAGCCCACGCAGAAGTTACAGACACCAGGAAAGTATGATTCCTTTAGCTTCATTTTTTTCCATTGCAGACTTACAACTGCCAATACCCGCAGACACTAGAAAAATATTATATAAAAATGAGAGTGTACAGTAAGTGAACTGTCTTTGATATCCTTTATGAGGTACAGATGCTCTTGTGAAAGAAAGCAAAAAGGGGATCATATTTCTTACTCATAAAACAACATTGTGCGTAATATGAGAGGATTAATGAACCTCAAAGGCTTAGAACCAAAGAGCTGTTTGGAAAAGGGTATATACAACTACATCTAACTGTAACAGTACAGCAATATATGACTAAGAATCTTGATAAGAAGTTTTCCTATGGAAGTATTTGTAATATTTTTTTGTCCAGATTGAAGTTATTTCAGTAAGGGTCATAGTATTAACTGATGTTTCAATTAAAGAAAAAATTACATTTCAGAATAGTCATGTTCTGTGTGGTTCTGAGGGGGTGTATTGCTTAAGTTTCCCTATTTGTGTATCTGGTAGTCTCAAAGTATCTGTGGAGAAAATTTTGGGAACAAAGGCAATTTTTTTGAGGTTATGGTAAAAAAATCATAATTAAACTTTTGTTTAAGAAATGTAATTTGGACTTTCATCAGAAAACCTAATTCCTTGAAAGAAGTTAGAGGTTGTTTATTTCTTTTCTTAGGTGAAGCACAGGCACAGAAAAGGTCCATTTTCTGCATCATTGCCAATTATCTTACAGCTAAAATGGATATTTCTGAGAATTGTCTTTCATTCGTACGTGCCCAGTCCTCCATGACTCTCTGTCTTCCATCAGCTCGCCACAGTATTTACATGGTTGGAAGCCTTACAGCCTCTCCTTGAAGGATGGCACTTCTCTCGTACATGAATCCTGAAACAAAGTATGCTTGAGGTGAGCAAGATACACAAGAGTAAAGCTACCTACATCTAGAACAATGCCTGAAAAGACTCTTTCTCTGGAAAATCTACTGCCAGGCCTTTTAGATCACCCATGATATTCCCTCTCAATTCTTCACACAGTGATACTATAGATGAGTAAGGATTTGATTGGAAATATAGTACTGTGATAAATACTGTCACTCACAAGCATAAATATTTCATACATTTATCAGATGTACTGACAAGGACCTCAGAAATATGCATTCTAAGACAATTTCTTTGCACATTAAATATAAAAATCTTTTCTTCACATATGCTCCCAAATGTTACAGTGCTCAAAGAAAGAGGCAGAATTCCATTCAGCAAGGGAGATGCTGTTGGTTTGCTACCAGTACTGGTATTATAACTTCAGTGGAAATTATTCTGGACTCTGTTGGAGCTGGCAGCCTGCAAGTTTCTAATGGAAGCAAATGATAGACTTCCTAAAGCGACAGTATCATTTCACTAATGTGCAACTAAAAGTATTCAAGTGAAGTCTAATAGCTTTTACTCTCCAGAAACATTGTTAAAATAATTGCTCCCTCTTTTTGCAAAGTAATATTTCATGTAGCAGATTTTCTGGAAGGAAGGTAACCTAAACCATAGCAGGAGAATATACACCACACAGAAAATAGTGTAGTAATTCCTGAGTGGTGTAACCAATGAGTTTCAAGATACCAAGACACTGTGAGCAAAACAAAACCTGCCTGGGAAAAAAAAATCTATTTCCCTCTGTCCAAAAGATCAAGGAACTTAGCCCATTTGTTTTACTAAATTATTTGATCTGTTCATTCTTTTGTTTGTTTGTTTGTTTGTTTTTGGGTTTTTGTTTTGTTTTTATGTTTAAGGCATAAGCATGACAACTTTGTTGTACTCAGACGTTGTCTAATTTTATTTCCATTTTCTTGCTCTCAAATTTGTCTGTGTGTATATTTATACGCGTGAATACTTGGGTAGTGCTGATGCCTAAAGAGGCTACCTGGAACAGAGGCTAGACAGTGTTAAAGGAATAAAATAGGTATTTATTAAAAGGCCTTTAAAGGATACACTTTGGGCAGTACAAGAGCTTGGCCAAGGCTCTACCCAAGATGGACCTAAGATGGACGCAAGATGGTCATGAGTTTTCACACTTTTATGAGTTTTGGTCCATTTACATATTGGGCTTAATAATCTAATTCAGGTTATGAAGCTTCAGGTTATGAAGTCCCATCATCCCAGAGTGCTCTCCTCAATTTGCTGTTGCTAATACTTTTTGGGCATGAAGCTGCAATGATGTCCTTGGTTCTCAGGCTGGAAAAGGATTGTTTTGTCTAACTAAACCATGAAGAGAAGTTGCTAACACTTTATATGAAGTTCAGAGTTACATACTAATGCAGTACAAAATCTGGAAAATATGAAAGCTAAAACTTAAGGCATCAGTGCAGGTATGAATCAACTAAAATATGACTAAAAGATTAAAAAGCTTTTGGAAAAAGCTGTATATCTGAGCACACTGTCTTTCCTGACATAAGATGTGTTTCACAGTATTGTTTACCACATGAGGTTTTTTTCATTTGAGAAGTGAAGATGAATAGGAAACAACACCATAACATGAGTGTTTGGTGTCATACTCTTCAGTGTACGCTTCTGGCCAAATGGGCAACTGGTAGTTTTGTGTTTTATTTTTCTGAGTTTCCCTGATTCAAACTTCCTCTGTTTTTTTATTGTTAGGAGTAAGATGACAATTCATTACCTCTATAAATTAAGCGTAATCTCAAGCTATGTTTTTGATAACTCATTGGCCTCAAACATGGTAACTGGCACTCTTGATCTCTGGCATTTCTCTTTGCTGCTGCCTTAGGAAAGTGATATAGTCACAGCTCAAGAGTTTTCCTGCTACACCTCAGTCTGTTCCCACTCCCAGTTGAAAAAGATTGCTGTGGAGTTTAAAGAAAAATGAAGCAAGGTGTGGGATGTGGGAGGGCGGTTCTCTGCTCACCCCACTATGTTGTAGGACAGCAGTGCTTTCAGTGACTCCTGCCAACTCCCTGCAGCTGCAATGCACCAGGCTCTCTTGTGATCCCTCTGCACTGTGCCAGCTGGAATATGTAGCACAGTCTGGTTGTACTTCAAAAAGATGTAGACTTTCCGCTGCAGCTGAGCCACTGTTTTTTCCATAAGGCAAAAAGTTACCTTTGCAGGCTGAACCCTCTGTTGGTTTCCATGTTCTTCACAAGTCTCCTTCCAGTGATCACTGTGTGGAGAAAAGCAATGCACGAGTGCATCCCACCCCTCAAAGTGAGGGCCAGGGAGGGGGAATAAACTTAAGCCTGTCTAAAGTGAGGGGATCTCCCACTCCTTTCTGATCATGTGGCTGTGGGCCTTGCCTTTGCTGTGTGATTACAGCCTTGCATTAAGCTGACAGTGCAGTTCACTGCCTGAACCTTGAAATTTAACACTCTGCAAGTATTTAACCTCCTTGAAATGCTGACAGAAACATTTGGTTTTAAGGTATATGCGGCCAAATTCTTCCCTCCCATAATTTCATTGGTTATAGTGAAATTATACCACAGAGAAAATTGTCACGGAAAATCCTAAAATAGTACTTGAATCACTAATAACCTCTAGACACATAGTGCTGCATGAAATAAATAAATCCCCTTTTCAACCTTCAAAGTATGTGTCTAATAAGAAAAGTAAGAGCATATAATGTGGTTCCATTATATTCAACTGATCTGCTTCCTTTCTGGAGCCAGAATCGCATTAACTGGCTTCAGTGCCTGCATAGGATTCTTTCTTCTTAGCAGTGTTAGTAGCCCTGCAAAGCCAGCACCCAAAGAAAAAGAGACTTGCATTCTATCCTAATTAATTTTGCTTTGAATTGGTGGTTCAAATATATATTAGCATAATTTTTTTGTTTCTATTTTTTTAAATTCTGTGGTTGATTATTATAAAATTTTTTCATTAGAATTGCTGCATGATGAAATCTCTGTAACATCTGTCTGAATCTCGGCTACTCCTATTCAATCTCATTAAAGGCACTAGGACAACCCAGATAATTCTAATCATATAATTAGAAAGCAGTGGTGCTCATTGTCTAGTCTGTCCAGCAGAGCAATTGCTGAGGAGTGTGCACCAAAAATAATCCCATTTAAAGCGAGAGTCATTACTCCCCTGTGACACCATGGTAGAGAGGGCTTAAGCCACTCTGAAGACAGCTTGAGTTTAAAGTTACTGCAATGCAAACATTCAGCCCAAGGGTGCACATTTACCCTAGGTCACATTTCAGAGCAGGGATGATGTTTAGCACTAATTGGCCCCCATGTGGGCATGTTTTAAAGTCCATATACTAAAATTAATGTTTTTCTGGACTTGGTAAGGCATAAACATGCACTTCATTGAGCCATGTGCCTAAAGGGTGAGCTGGGCTTGGGAAACAGGTCCAAATTTAAGTGCTGGGCAAACCTAGGTGCTGAAAAAGAATAACAGTCCTGTTTTGTGTACTGGCCACACAGAAAATAATATTCCTAATATTTTTAATTTTACAAACTGGGCTTTTGATCTTTTCTTTTTAAGATCACATGTCTACTTGTCAACCAGAAATAATTTCATGATACACCTTAAGCAGTAGAGTTCATCTGTCTTTCAAGTCTGTATGAGCAGAAAAAGTGCAGTCAAGTGTTTATCCTTTGTTCTTTTCATTGGGTTTTTATTTTTGTTGTTCTTTTCAAAATGTGGGGAGCGGAATTCTATTAAATCATTTTTTGTCCATTAATAAACATGACCTAGTGGCTGAAACATGGGGTCTGTAGTGTACTGAGTTTGAGTCCCCTGCAGCAGTATCAACAATGAATTATTTCCTTAAAAAGAATTATTTTTATGGTTATGTTTGTATTAATTTCTTACATTCTTTTCTGTGACATTTTTGCATGGGCTGTCATGGGTGTATATTTTTGAGAAGATAGAAAATGAGAAATGTGAATCTTTAGAAATAAAACGTTGTTACTGGATTGTTTTCCATATAATCAACAAAATTGGGGCTTTTGTTTTCACCTCACGGCTGTAATCATGTCTGAGTTTATTTTTTCCGTTAAGTTTCAGTCAGATTTGATTTGTTTCTTTTTCTCCTTTTTCTGCCTATGTGCATGCATGCATACACACATACAAGTATTCTCTGACCTGTTCTCATATGTTTACATACACACACTCACAAACTACTACAGATAAAATACAATTTATTTTTCCAGTGCCTACAGTGTGGCCTAAATCATATATGCAGTGAATCCCTGGCAAGCTGGAGAAACATGTCTGAGCTCTACAGGTGGAGTGATGTTGACACTAGCTTCTCCTGCAGTGAAATCAACTGTGAGTTTTTTCCCCAGAGGGTAAACCCACAAAAGCCTGAGGAAATATTACCTTTATATTAAACAGTGCACTGCAGTGTGTCCAGTTTATTTTGTGTACAGGCAGTAGCAGGACCCTGGATAAAGAGAAGAAAAGCAGTGGCTTTTTGTGGCATGAGTTTCCTTACTCTCCCAATGGTTCCCCTCTATATTTGAAAAGCAGCAGCAGGTGTTTGTTTTATTTGACACCTCACTGGAAGTGTCCACAGCACTAATTCAGCAAAGTGTGTTGCTGCAGTGCCAAAGGCCTTATGCATGTGTATATGTGTATGATGTTGGAGGAGACAGCTATAGCTTGTTAGTGATGATATCCCATTTACAAGTGGCTCACCAGGGCAGCAAAGAGGATTTCAGCTATAGTTTGGGATGCTGGCACAAGACACTCTCAGGCTGTGTCTGCTGCCCTGTTGGACAGTGCTGCTGTCACGGCTGTCCTTCCCTCATTCCTGGAGGTATGGGGGTTCTCCAGGGAGACCCATCTTTGTGAGAACGAGGGCTATGACACTGCAGGACTCAACCTGAGTGTTAACGGGTCAGTGAGTGACAGCTGAGCCTTCTCTCTGAGGTACTGAGCTGGCTATCACTGCCAGGAGCACAAGGTCTAGACAGTGAAGTGTGCCAATTTAATTTTGTCACATGTGGCTGGGTTGCACAGAATGGCTGTTTCTAGAACTCTTTGGCAATACTAAAACTGATTCAGACCACAATGCAACATTTAAGGATGCTAATTAGAAAATAATTGTGCTGGGTTGTACAGATTTTACCATCGTAATATATCTTAAAGGCCCCTATAGAATGGGAAAGGAGGTATTTTAATGCACTTTGAATGCAAAATGAGGCACTAGATTTTGTGATTTGTAACAAAGCAGAGTACAACTGCCATCATCCAGTAAATCAGGAAGCAAAAATAGTTCTTAAGGAGTTAGTATTCTGCTTTATTTGCTAATTAAAATGGGGTTTGGAACTGCTCTTCAAAATGATTGCTCTAATTAATTCGTTGCTCTTTTGCAGATCTACCTTCTATGCCATCTGAATACAAGTCAATCCCTTGTGCTTCTCAAAAGCATGACGGCCAACAGGGCATCCTTCCTTTTCTCAGAACAGCAGGCTTTATTGCTTTTCAGTATTTAATGCCTATTCTATACCAGGGCTAAAAAGTCATCCATGTACACACTATCACAAATTTATTTCCAATAAAATGCAAGTATAAACCTACATTTTTAATTAACATCAAATATTTGTTTAACTTAGGCAGAATTAAAAGAAAAACAGTTGATCACTTTTATAAGGCCAGTGACAGATTTTAGCTTTAATTACTTTTAAAGCTTAATAAAAGATAGTGAGTATTGTAATTGCTATTCCTGTCACTGTGATATAATCTTTCATTTTGTGGTTAATGGATGATTTTTAAGGTAGTTCCTACAGTTGCCTTTAAAACATTGCCTACAGTATTGGCACGACTATGCAGAGCACCAGACATCATCTATGAAAAGGGAGTGAAATGTGGGAGAAGATGCACTCATTTTACATTCCTCAGAGTGCCCAAAAGTTTGAAAATTATTCAGATCAGTCAGGACACAGATTTAAGGAAGTGTAATTGAAATATTGATTGTGAATATATTATCTGATAGAGGTAGCCTTGTGTTTTCTTAAACATATCCCACTATCTGTGCATACATTTATATTATTCACAGGTTTCAGTGAAGAATTTAATACCACAAAGTCTGCTTGCAAACTACTGAGGTCAGTGGCTTGTTCAGTACAGGAAGACGCCCGTTCTATTGTTTGTTCCATGTATTAGAAAATTTGAATGAAAGGAAAGAACAAAGAATGGATCTCGGACTGAAGTTCACTGAAGAAGGCAATCACTAGATTTTGGAAAAAATCATTATAGAAAGAGATTCTAGATAATTTCAAAACCTTTTTGATCAAGTCTGCAATACTTGCAAGTAGTAGCATGATCCCACAAGTGTCACTGGAGAGACCTCAACTATATTTGGAAAAGAGGTGTGAATCCCTCACGTCTTATACTATTTTACTAGTTACACTTGCCATAGCTGACAGGAAAGTTTTAATCTCTTCAGATTTTCATTACCAACATATTTGGAACTAACCTCTGTTTACTTAAGGTGTGTCTAAATGAACATGATTACAGCCTGTTGTATTTTAAATAATTTAAGGCATTAAAGATGAATGGTCCTAAATTTAGTTTTGAGAGGCTTTTTATGCCTTCAAGCTTGATCTTGAAGTGGCTTTTGGATTATGTTTTGTGCAATATCTGGATCCAGGGTGTTATGAGCACTATATTAAATATTGGATAACTGTAGCAAAAGTCAATTCTTCAGGAAAACATCTCTGCCAACCCAAACATCCAAGCAATTTCAAGTTTGTCTCTCCATAACTATTTGGTTGGTCATTAAAAAAAGTGAATGTGGAAATGGCCTCATAGGACCTGGGTGCTCTCTGGTTATGAAATTTCCATCAGAACAGTATTTGTTAGTAAATAATAAACTATGGGAAGGAGCCAGCACTTACCTTTCTTTGCTTGTCTATCTGTCTTTTCAACAGCAGTCCAATATCAAACAAATGCTTTTAAAGTTTTCTTCCTTAAAAATGATCAAGCAGACTAAATGGCCCCTACAGGTCCCAGAAAACAAATCTTCTTTGGCAGCAGAGGCAGTGCTCAGCCTGTCTCCACTGTGCAGGTTTTCTCTTGCAGAGGGCCTCTTCTCTGCTGGGCAGATGCTGATTCTTCCTGGGACAAGGTCCTTTGACTCTTGGGAACTACACCCATTTTTGGGTGTCATCCACGCTCATCTTGCTCACCTCTACCAGATTGTCTTTTCAGCTCAGTACTAAACTCAGTGTTTCCTGCTCCATTTTTTTCCTCCTAATGATTTATTAAAATAATGACCCACATTTTCATAGCTGAGTGTTTGCAGCTTGCAAATGGTTGCAAGTACTTAGCCTTCATTTTCGTGCCTTATAATGTAGTGATTTACTGCTGTAATAGTTATTTTCCCCACATCTGGAATATAGGCTTGCATATTCAAATCTTCATGATCCTATACATTTACACTTGCAATTCTTTTGCATTTCACTCCCACTACCTAGCAGTTTTGTAGCGTTCGCAGGATATTACTCTGACAACAATAAAATCTTTTTCAGTTAATTCTGTATTTTAAAATAGAAAAAGAAAAATTTCTCTTGGTAGCAGTAAGAGGGGGAAAAAAAATCTGTGTGTGATTTGCTTCCTAATTTCGCTGCATTATTGTCATTCCTAACTACCTGTCATCTGTCTGTGCCTGTCAAAATCTGCTGATTTTCTCTGTTGTCCATCCTTATTCTAATGGAGGTGCTTATTTTAATGGAACTTTTTGGAGGTGCTTCCTGACACAGAAAGGAACTAATTCAAGTGTTAATCTGCTGAATAAGCAGCATCTGCTGATGCTTCTACCTGGTAAAACAAAGATGTTTGTGGAAAAAGGCAAGAGTGTCTAGAAGCTAAAACACAAAGTCCTACCAGTCTGAGTACTGATGAGATATCTTCTGGCAAATGTGTGAGGTGGAGAGGGATGCAGCGGGAGAGCCTGGTGGTATGGAGAGATAGCTGAAACAAGCAGATGGCTTAAAGGAAGCTGAGAAAGGCTGTTAGCACATAAAGCAGCAGACACTTGATGATGAATTGCCATTTTGAGTTGCTAGTTTTTTCTTCCTTATTTAGCAAACTACTGTTCCAATAATGACTTATATAATAGCTTCTCTGGGAAGACTTTTACATCTCCTTTCGTTGGAGGCATGTTTTTTTATGGAATGAAAGCACAGACTTAAAAATCAGTAAGATCTAATTCAAGGAAAGGAAAAAACTGGGATGAGAGAAAGGTAATTATGCAACTTGCTTCCTTTTTCTCTAATCAAAGTAAAGTCATTCATTGCCCTATCAATAGAAATTAATGCCTATGAGTCCAAACAAAGGAGTCCAAACGTCCAGGCTGCTCAGGTTATATTATCTGCACCTATGCCAGAGGTAACTTATCCCAGTCCAGCTTTTATATCTTGGACATAGGCTCTATATCACCCCTAAGCTCTTCATATCTTGCTGCTTAAGGTGTCTCATTACTGTAGTAGATCTGTCCATTACTTCTCATCTGGCTTTGGGCAGACCCCTTAATTTACTCTTAGCTTTAGTTTCCCTGCCTGTGAATTCTAGCTTACAGCTCTTAACTGAGCTCAGAGTAGCACATGTGGGAGGTGGGAGTTTTTAAAATACATCAAGTAATATAGTAATTATCAACACTCAAGGACAAGATATCTTGTCAAAGCAGGACACAAAGATTGCATTTTGCCATGGAGGTAGCAGGCCAGGTAGATCTCTCCAGCAGGTCAGTCCTGTATCATCAGCCCATGGCAGGAGGGATGCTCTTTTCAAGTAGTTGTCCCCATCAGACAGTCTGGGCAACATATGGCAGGTGTATGTGTGGCAGTCAGTGCTTACTCGGACAAGGGTGCACCAAAGCATGTTTTGGAAAGCTCTAAAACTTGTGTATTCATGTGACTGGGGCTGTGCTGAGTCTTCAGGCAAGTCATGTAAGTTGTTTGGTGTATCCGAAGAAGAGCAAAGATACTGGTGAAGGGTCTGGAGCACAAGTCCTGTGAAGAGCAGCTGAAGGAGCTGGAGGTGTTTGACCTGGAGAAAAGGAGGCTCAGCAGGACCTTACTATTCTCTGCAATTACTTGTCAGAGCAAGATGGGGCTCAGTCTCTCAGGTAACAAGCAATAGGACAACATGAAACAGCTTCGAGTTGCACCAGGACAGGTGTAGATTGGATATTAGGAAGAGTTTCTTCACTGAAAGGGTAATTAAGCCTTGGAATAGACTGCCCAGGAAAGCGGTGGAATCATCGTCCCTGGAAATGTTCAAAAATCACGTGGATGTGGAGCTTAGAGGCAGGGTTTAGTGATGAACTTGGCAGTGCTGGGTTAATGGTTGGACTTAATGATCTTAGGGCTCTTTTCCAACTGTAATGATTCCATAAATACATCCTAGATTAGACATGATGAGTGTCCTTCGCCAGTTACCTAACAATAGGTACTTCTGGTTTCTAAGAGGACAGTAAGATACCAGTGGGCTTCAAGGCAAAAACACATGCAACCCTTGGGAACCTGGCAATGTATTCTTTGGTTTTCTTTTTGCTAAGTACATTGGTTTAATGTTCTTCCATAACATCTATTCATTACTGCTAATGAACATAGAAATGATAATGAAGATATAGCTCAAATTTCCTACTGTACCTGTAAAATATTACTAATTTAAATGAGGCCATGCAAACCATAAAATTACAGCATCACACACTCTCATTGCAATATGATTGGATTGCCTCTCTAAATGGTTCATCATCAATCCCAATAAAGGTAAAGTGTGGGTCTAACTGTTGTCTTGAATCCAATAGTTTAATTTTATTGCCTTAATAGCAGCTTTTTAAGTGCCCCTTTCTCTGTCACTCAGTGCTGTCATACGCCTTCTCCATAAAGGAAGTTCATCAAATCTGCCAGGGTTCTGCTCCAGCCCACTGCAAGGGATACTCTCAGGTTTAGAACTACACAGATTATTCAGAGGGACATAAATTAGTAACAGAAATGTGAATGTCCCTATTTTCCCTGAACTTAATTAAAATTCAACAGAAAAAAAAATAATATTAGAATCACGGAATAACCTGAGTTGGAAGGGACCCACAATAATTATCAAGTCCATTTACTGTGAATATTCATCAATAGTTCTTAAGTTATCCAACCGTCCACAGGCCATTACATTCACGAAGGAAAGAAATGCCAGGGTCAGAAAGATCTGGAAATACAAGAACACTTTGGAAGGCTTCTAAAAATATCTAGGTACTAGTAAACCCTAAGTGAAGAATTTTCTGTTCTAGATGGTTGCTAACTGCCAGGAAATTTGTGGAGTGGACATCATTACTGATAAATCAAGAAAATACTTAAGAAAAAAAATCAATGAGGCATTTAATGTAGTCAAATTTCCAACTGAAAGACAAAAATGGAAATGTAAATACATGTTATCAGGACCCAGAGTTCTATTCCCAGAGTTAATATTTTTAATAGGTGAATTTTACTAGTAGGCAGGAACTGATTCTATCTGATACTCTTGAGAAGATAAGTGTCATAACTTCTAATTATTGTAATTCTTGTTCCAATTTCAGTACATTATTTGAAGTAAGAAACAGTGCCAATGTCTTAAATGGGGAAAAAACCCACATGGGGAAATTGAAGCTGATCAAAATGAAGGTAAAAAGTGCGAATTACTTTGCAGTGCTCTAATACAGTTTTTGAAAGTGCTTATATAACTCATACTCAAGAAAAACTCCTTTTTTCTCACTTTAAATATTTTTTTTAGTGGAAAATTTACATTTACATTGATTTAAAATCCATTTCACTATGGTGGCTGGGGATTTGTAAGCATGCATACTGTGGATATATTTCTTTGTAATTTCTGGGCCTGAGTTGATGCAGAATGAAAAATTGCTTCCTTTCTCTTTCATATCTGTTGCAATGAAGAAGGTACTGCTCACTATGGACATATGACAGGCACTCTGGAAAGAAGGGAAGTGCAAGGAATATTTCATTAGATGCTTAGGCCTTTTCTGGCCACCTACCTTGGAATGCAACTCTGACCCTATAGTGCAGAATTTCAAGTTTTAAATGCCCTACTGTCCTACCTAAGAGGAATTTTAGAAGTATTTTGGTACATGTCAGGAATATTTTAAAGAAGGAATGACTCATTTAAATGGAAATGGATGGCAGTCCTATATCCCACTTGACAGAGCAGCTCTAACTGTACACCGTTTGATTGTGTGCAATAATGAAAGATCTTTATAGTTTTATTCTTGTGTATTATTTCCCAGCTAACCTAATTTATGAGAACTTTGATAATTTATTGTTCAAGTGCATACTAAATGCTAGTAAAACACTGCCAGAGTGTTTCCCAGAAAATGTATTTTTGCTTTGTTTTCTATAATTAAAATTATGAATATTCCATGAGACTAAAATATGTTATCATTTTGTTTTCAGGAGATTTTCACAAACATTTTATGCCACAAGGAGAATAAATAGAAAGATTCCCACTACTGCTACTGTACATATTTTATTATAATCTTCTATTGGTTTTCATTTTTCAGTCTGGAGTTTTGCAACCTGGAAGACAGTGGTTATGCTGATGAAGTTGTTCAGCTAATTAATATATAATGAAGTAATAGCTAGGTTTATCTCTGCACTTCCATACAAATGCCCTGTAACAAGGGCTGTTTATAAATAATCATTCATGCTGAAAAAAATAGTTCTGTGAACACAATTCATTTCAGTGAGAAAATAAACTAATGCATCAAGGTTGATGAAAAACAAATTCAGCAAGGATTTTGGTGTGAATATAAACTTTCATCCTGACAGGTTTTATCATTGTCCTTTAGACAAGTGTGAAAGAGCATCTCTGGAAAATCCACAAAAACAACTGTTTATAGAAAATCCTCTTAAACACTTCTCTCTGTGGTTTCTTCCAACAGCCAATGAATTTATATCTGCACTTGAGACAAAGTCTCATAAATTGATTTTTAAGGTCTCTGGTGGTTACCACAGCATTCCACACATCCATGCTGTTTAGACTTGAAGTGTGTGCTTTAAGACAATGATTAGGAAATATCAATATATTGCTGGCCTGAAAATAATTGACACTTAAAATAATTTGCTAAATAAGCATGCTGCTGAATTGGAACATTTAGCATAAGTTGATATAAATATTTGAGACTTTTCTAGGCAAATATCAAAGCACAGGACTTTCTCCCTGTAATTAAGTAATTATTTTACTCTATTTGCTTATAATTTTAATGGGTGAGGGGGTGTCTGTTACGTTTTCATAATCGTGACATGATTTTTGTGAAGTGTATCCAATACTAAAAAGTTCTCCAAAGAATTTTGAAAACTTAGCAAAACTATCAGAACATACTTCACTATAAAGTTACTATTATAATAAATAATAATAAATAATAAATAAATAATAAAGTACTATTATTAACTTCATAGCTTCTTATTTTCTGGTCTTACTAGAGTCTGGTGACATATTGCGTTTTTTCCTTTTCCCTATTTATATGACTCACAAAAAATGCATTTTCTTAGTCGAAGCATTTGGATTTTTGATTCTTATCTTTCAATTTTTATTTTTTTTTTGGAAGAAGATATATTTTCTGTGAATGTATTTTCCGGAAATTTAACATTCAGACATTCAGGAAGAAAAAACACCACCAACAACAATAAACTGTAGCAAGCAAGGAGTAACATTTGAGGTTGTTTTATCATATTTTAGCATATTAACAAATTTATTAAGATAATATTAAGATAATATTTTCCCATATTCCTAATGTTCTCACTAAATGGAACTAAAACACTTTCAGACTTTATTTTCAGTGGGGTTTCATTTGTGTTCACTCAAATGTTGTCTGATTTTTATTGTACAGTCCACAAAATCTCTAGTCTCATTTCCACTATTGTACAACACAGGGACAACCACTTCTCTATTTCTGCGAACCTACTAATTATTAAGAGCCTCATCTAGTTTTAAAGATGGATTTTAGATTAAACTGTTCTATGAGAAGCTACATGGGTAAATCTATATCATAGATAGAAATCTGTGGTTAAAAAGGGGAATTTTAAACCTGTTTCTGTGATTCTTTCTTAACATCTACTAAATATGTTATTTTTCCAAGTTATGTCTTCTGCCCAGGATTATGTTTTTCATGGTTTATTTGGGATACCTTATTCATAGACATATCCTAGATCACAGCAAAAGTAAATCTTGACAATATGAAAAATCATTGAAAACATATCCATATCTGTTTTCCACATTTTTGTCCACTTCATAGAGGAAGTACATGAAAACTTTAGAAAGGGAAGAGGTGCCTCCATGTAGTAATCAGAATAGCTGGAATCACAAGAACTACAAAATTCCCTGAGTCAGAAGAGCATTTTATTCAAATAATGAAATAAATTCTAGCACTTGTTTTTAGTGAGTTTCTAAACAAGCTTTAATATCACCTTTTATGAAACATAGGTTGATTTTACAGTCAGCATCATGACATCCATTTCCCTAAATCAGGAGCAGTTAGGAAATAAATTATTAACAGATGGTGTGGAGCAGGAAAAATATTTTTGTGAACTTTTAAAAAATTTTATTTATTTCACAACTAGTAGTAAATTCTCTCACCATGCAACTGTGTCCCACACGTTGTGATTCTTCTTTCTGAATAAAATTTGTAAATGTGTCAGTGAGTCTCATCCTGGTTTTGTATGAGAAGCAGATGTAAACTATGTTTTGATAGTTTTAAATTCTTCTACTGTATCTAAACCAAACTATTTCATCTTTCTAACATATTTACTTCTTATACCATTCTTGTTACATTACAAATAATAGTGAAACCATCTCCATCACCAAATTATTTTTGTCTTTTTCTGAAGACAGAATTCAGTGTGTCCATGAGGTTTTTCAGTTTTATTTCAATTCAAGTGCCTATCATAAAGATTATGCTGAAAGTTTTCACCCCAAATGCCATTTCACTTTCTTTTCACCTCTTCCGAGTATTCTTTCACACCCATAATTTTGTGCTTTTCCTGCTGGGCCATCTCTGTTGTTCATTATTTACGCATTTTTTCAGAGCTCTTGAAACCAGGACTGCACAGCTGCTGTCTTCTACTTTCTTTTTAGGTTTGTTGCCACTTCCATTTCATTGTAAAATGTTTTATCAGAAGAAACACAAGGATGATCTTATTAATTAAAATGGAATTTTGGATAACCTTAAGGTGATGACAAAGGGATAAGAGCCAGGACATGGAGTGTAAAGGTTGGCATGCTTTAATGGGCTTGTCATATTGGACTGAAGCTTAGTGATACAATGAGCAAGCTTACTAACCTGCTGTCTCAGTTGTAAGTTCAGAATGTTTTATTTTTATCAGAAGAACTATTGCGTTCTGTAATTAAAAATAAGATTCTTGTAGTCACAGGGTTTCCCTGGAAAGGTTATGCTTCTTTGCTGCATATTGCACCTTTAAATAAATAACAGCTCCCTCATCTCTGCAGTTGAGCCAGTCTCTTAATTCCTTTTAAAAACCCCTTTAAAAAACGTTTATATCTATAACAATGCCTTTGCTCAGTGCACAAGGGAGCTACTGAAACCTGTTCAGTGAGCTGCTGCAGTAAGTAACAGTTTGTAGGAAAGGACCTGTGTGCTTTATGACTAAGATAAAACATCTGGCTCAGAGAGAATTTCAAAACCATTGGGAGCAAGTTAATTGCTGATAGGATGCAGAGAGTGCCACCAGGTCATAATCTTAATTCAGTCCTGCTGGATGCCTTAGTTTCCTCTCCTGTGGTGGAATTGCGCTCCTTTTGCTTTAGGACACCAAAATAACCTTGGGCTTCGGTTTTGGTCAGGAGCTGGTTCACTGATTGCAGACCTCCTAAATGGTCAGCAATGCCTTTCTGGTGGCGATAGAACCCTTCAGAAACTCCCAGCTCTGGACATCCATAGCGTCTGTGCCCAGGGAATGCAGTGAGGGGGGAAAGCTAGAAGGTATAAATATTTGTATTCTTCATCTCTGTTTTCAATTGATTTTGAATTTCAAAGTGAAAATTGAAAAAAAAATTAACATCTTTTGAGGTAAAAATCTCAGCTTTCGCTATTATACTATTTAGTCTGTAGAAAGAAGAGCAATGCCAGGCTATGAAAATCTTGATAATTGTTTCTATGCTTCCTTTTTCTTCAGAATTTCCTTTCTTGGGAGAAGTTAGGAAGTTTCAGTGCCTGTCAGCTGAAGTTTCTAAGCAGTCTCAGCTTGGTCCAGATATCTTAGTTTTCACCAAACCCTGAGAAATAATCAGACAGCTTCTTGATGAAGCCAAAACCAGGATAGCCTATACTCCCTTGCAGAGCAGTTCCAATGGAGTGGAGACTACTAGAGGTCTTTCCACAGAGTGTGTTGAAACTAAAACATGCAGGTCATGATGGCTATCCAGGACAATTGTGGAAGCCCTCAGAAATGCGTTTTCAGAATCTGTATATTCTGTGTGAGGTTTCTAGAGGTTTTCAGCTTTTTTGCTTTTTTTAAAAGTAGAAGAGGAATTTTTTTTCTAATGTTTTAGAGATTATATTTTACCTTGTCAGAACGATTATGGATGAATGGGTGTAGCAATAGTTACAGATCATTGGCTTTATTTTGGGTGAATACCTGAATATAATGTTCTAAGAGGTAGAGTGGCTTGTGTCAACAGTAGCCAATAGCACCATTTTGTATATACAGTATTAAATTTCAGCAAAAAGAAGTAGACAGCACAACTGCATGCGTTCCTGACACAAAAACTCCTGACATTCAGCTGCTCATAACTGCCTGGAGACTCAAATTATTTTTGCAAACTTTGAGGAATTGACAGGATAAGGGAATATTTTTATCTTCCTTTCCTTATTTTGATTTCTCTTGAGTGGAATTGTTTGCTGTTACCTGGTCCTTCCTGGACACTTACATTCCTGAACAGTACACTTTTATTCTTTAGTTACATTTAGAAAAGAATTGGGGATCTTTTTTCATATTTGGAGTAGAATCCATATTTATTTTTTTCCAGCTTTAGACATGCCTTATTCAAGAATTTGGTGTGATTATTGGTTTTAAAAGAAGACTTTTTTAAAAACTCCATGAATAATAGATTCTTGGAGTGATCATTTCTGTATTCATCACATTTCATTGTCTTGCAACAGCTTTTCATAGTTGACAATACTGACAATGGAAGTGCTTTCATTACAATGATAGTAGTATATACAGTGTTAGTATTCCAAGAAATTGCATATTTGTAAAATCTACATTTGCCGACTGCATTACAAAAAATCCATAACACCCATGAAAATGAGGAAATTCAAAGTTAAGACCAAATATGGGAATTTCTAAAACAAGCATAACTTCAGGGAAACCACTGCATTGTTGTGGTACTTCCAGCTGTTCCAAGCCTTTCTTATTATATACTCTGTTTCTAATCTTGACTGTTTATCTGTGCCCATTCCCCTTTCTCAGAAATAAGTCTATCCAAAATTACTCCTGAAAACAAATTTTCACTACAGTCAATGAGCAAATGAGGCCAAATTCACTTTTCCACTTTTTCCATGTAAAGTTTTCCAGGGAAAGTATTGGAAAATTATTCCTTTATAAGACAGGATTATCTTTCACTTGAGGATCCCTGTGCAGATGTCTAAACTAAGACCTTTAATACAATGAAAGTAAAACAAAATAAGCAATGCCTTAGAAGTGGTCAACCTAAAATGTCTTCTAAAGATTCTTACTTTAAAAATAAACTTAAAATATTGTTATTTATTTCTTTTTAGTAACTGGCACTTCTATAACTGTGTAAAACACAGGTATTTTCAGTTACATGGTGAACCTGGTACTGATTCTGTTCTACATTTGGGGCTGACTTTGGAGTGAGTTGTATATACAAAACACAGAGCCCACATAGACCTGAGTAAAAAAAAAAAAAATAGAAAAAAAAAAAATTCTGGCATTCAATAATAACAGCCAGAAACCTGTTTCACTACCTTTGCTATTTTATCTTCCGTAACTGATCAACTCTGTTCATCACTTGTCAGTTACCAATTCCACCTTTTATTTCACCAGCAATACTTATTATTTTCTGGAAGATTATACTGCAGATATATTTTGCAAAAGTATTGCTTTTAGAGAAATATTCTACAATTATTAACCTGAATTTGTGACACTGACTTTAGAAGAAAACTGACGTGAAGGAAAGAAAATACTTTCTTATCATAACTGTCACTATTATCTTGTTATGGTTGCTCAGCCTTATGAATTTAAATCAGTGACAAAACAAAACAAAGTAAAATGTAGCTTGGTCTTCCTTCCAATTTTAATTTTGCCTTATGAATTGACTATGTGCCAGCTAAAACACTTTGCATTTATTTAAATGCATTTCAGGTTTTCTCAGCCATAGATTTTATTTCTTTTAATATCAGGAGTTGCAAGAAGAGTCACATCTCTAACATTTGACCTCTGTTAGCTGCAATAATATTAAACACACTTATCAAAATTGGTCTGGTTTACTAAAATTACCTCTTTAACTTGTACAAAGAAGGTTATTCCACTTTTTAGTGGTAGTTTTGTGTTTGCTTGACTATTTCTCAACAACCAAGGGAGGTTTGCTGTTTTAGTAAACAGAGAAAAGGAGAAATATCCTGCTTCTTTATCGACATTTTCCATTTATGTATATATATACACATATATATGTATATAAAACACTGCAAAACTTGCAGTTATTTTTCATATAGTCCAAAAGTAAATTCATTTTAAGGGGCAAAAGAACAGTAGAGCCTTCAGCAATGAGCAAAGTAAACATCAGGTGAAAGACAAAATCGTGGAAGAATTGATTATGCCACTTGGCTGCTCTCCTGAGGAAGATAAAAGAGTCCAGGACATGCTCTGCTACTCCCTGCATGTAGAAGTCAGGCTTGGAAACAATACTCTGACATCTCTGCCATGCAGATAACTTCAGCAGGCAAGGCTACTGATTTAACTATTCACATTTTGTATTTTTTGTGGCCACTGATTGACAGCTACAGAACATATTCTATCAGCTTGATCTTTGTGTACTGGCTTTAATGGAAAATAAAGAATTAGGATAGAAAAGGGATGAAATTGAAAACATAAGTGATTAAATAAAAGATTAGGGTTCCTGAAGGCTCCGTATTCTGCCAAGATAATGCAAGAAGAACTTGAGCCAAAGTGTTGAGTGGTATGCACACAGCCAAGGACACTGGAGACTGTACAAAGTTCTGCTGCTCAAAGCCTGCTGGGAAATGCAATTCCAAAAGAACAGCACTTTACTGATCCTCGGCCTATGAGCAGCTGAGTTACAAACATGGTGTAACCTATTGTGCTGTAATGCCTCCAAGCCAGAATATCAGAGGATAGCATGCTATTCGTGTTCTGCTCCCCATAAATGTAATGTCAGTTAAAACTCACATCACTGGGTTTTGTGCTAGATCAAACTGCAGTTTCCATGCTTGTTTTGCTGATACAAAAATCTAAATCAGTCATTACATGGGGAACGTGAACTCTATGAGATAATGAATTCACCTTCCAGTATGTGTAAAAGAAGGAGCTGCATTGTACAAGGAGTTTCTGGTCCATAATGATCCCAGAAAGTTGCTCAGTCCCTGAAAGTTATCATTTAAACTTCTAGTTATTAGAACTAAGACTATGAAAAGAAAATAGCACAGGTAATTTAGTTATTCTTTTATATGTTGGGAAGCACAGTCGATATTGCATCATATGATCAGATCCTGCACCAGGCAGATCCTGTCTGTGAAAGACTATAGAATTATTTTACAAGAAAAGACTGTCCATAATTTCTGCTGAATAGGAAGGAGATTCACACGAGATCTTATTGTTGCAGTTCTAGATAAAGGCAAGGCCACTCCTGTGGTGCAATCAATGATATCAAGTAGGAGCTGCCTGTGTCTCCTTTGTCACAAGGAGCTACCTGATTTCCTCCTGCAGCCGAGGGGTGTGTGCAGCACAAGGCAGCCTGCAGGCCACACAGACACAGTCCCGTATCTGCCCAGGTAACTGCTCCTGGCGGTGAGATGCATACTGGCTGTGATATGAGCAATGACTCTGAGATGTGTTCAGTGATTGCTGGGTCAGAACCACTGCGGGAGCTGCTTTGGCTTTCTTCTGCTCTGAACTTCGACACTTCCATAGTTCGGAAAGTAGACGTTCCTGAAATGAATATGAAGCATCAAGTTGCACTGAGCAAGAAAATATTGGAAGGGTTGTATATCCTGGGGAGCCAAAATAAAATAGGAAGGCAAAGACATTTTAGATACAAAGTCTGCCTCAAGTTGTGTTCCTGTAGTTTCTCCTTTCCTTGAATGGGAGACAGGCTCTCCAATGGCAGCGTTAGGATCTGTGTATGAAGAATCTGGCTGTGACAGCTTCAAAAATAAAAGCCAGTAACAAAATGGAAGAGCTTTGAGATAAATCTACAGGCCTTGATATCCCTGTTGTCAGGGAATGAGGATCTGTTGCTCTTATCCTAGACTTTTCCTTTTCCAGATAAGTGAGATACAAGCATCCAGACTGTCTACATATAGTAATATTATGATTATTTGTAGGTTCTAAAAGGCAGGTCTATGTAAATTAATATGTTAAATTTACAGACATCATTCTGCCTACAGCCCGTGGCAACACTGTTCCTCATGGCTTCTGTCACCTGCACTTCCTTACACTAGGAGAGCTCTCCAGCTCCTCCTGTCCGGAGCAGAAGGCTGTGCAACAATCTGTTGAAGGAAACTCACTCAATTCTCAGAGAAGGAGTTCAAGGTTAAGCTATTCCAAAGTCCTCCAGTTCTTTGCTCTGCCACTTGAGAAAAGGAAAATAAAAATATCATTATATTTCAGTATATTTCATGTCATCAGTTTGACAAAAAGAAAGGAGGAGTTTTACAGTTTTGACACTCACTCTTCTGAATACTCTTGAGAGGTACACCTTAAATCTGTAAAAATTTTAAAAATGTCACATCTACAAGGTATTCAGGCACATGGAGCAAAACATAAATGTGCACAAAATCCATTTCTTGCATTCAAAATAGAGAAACAAAAAAGCTTATACAATTGAAGTTATGATCTGTGCACAGGTAAGGAAATTAAAAAATACAGTGAGTTTAAAACAAACTAATGAAAAATTGCTATGAGGGAGAAAGACTGTATCAGCTAAGCTACCTATTAAAAATGTAAGTGAAAGTAAAAGACGAAAAATATTAAATGGCCATTATATAGAATAATTGCTGGGACCCAAATGATAGGAAAGAAATAGGAAATGAAGAGGACGCTCAAAAACTAGTAGAGAAAGGGAAACAAAAATAAGATGGCTGCAACTGTGGGATTAGGAGAAAGAGTACTTTAGTAACAAAAATAGTGTATTTTAATCCAGAAATAATTTCCATAGCATGAATTGGAATCTGTAGTTCCGAACTTAACATTACATCGACAGAAGTAGCCTTGCTGTTGCCTCGTAGACACTTGTAATGTGAAATCTAACCACCAAAAGACATAAGCAAAAGCACAGTGCCTATCTGGGAACTGTGAGCATTGGTGCAGGAGCACACATCTCTGCTTAAGGTCTTTGGTATGTGTTCCTCCTAAAGGGGAGGACTTTAATATTAAACTTGTCCTCCAAAGTGTTACTCCATGTTAGGAAGATATCAAAGACAAAGGGTGCTGTAGAAAGGTGACTGGTGACCTTGCATTGAATTTAATCTGTTAGAACAGAATTATTTTAGCTGGCATTCATCTTACTGAGAGAATTTTTTCTTGGCTCTCATTACTGTAGTGAAGGAGCACATAATGAACATTAATAGAATGTTTTCATCATCATAAGCCTTATGTGAGCTAAGAATTAGCCCCTTTTGCAGGTGGTGAACTAAGCCAAATCCTTCAACATGATGAATGTGTCCTACATAGTGTTGCATGCCCCTAACTCCCATTGGAATTGCAGAGCAGTGAATACCTTAGAGAAAGCTTTCAGACATCCAAGCACTTTGTTTAAGTGATTTGCTAAAAGTTCTACATACATAGCATTCCTTATTCTCAATTAAACTAAAACCATGTTACATTAACTGGGCAGGAGGCCAGCAAACAGTCTGAACCCTACAATACCAGCCTAGTGTCTTAACCACAGGATCATTCTTTCCTCTTAAAACAGGGGCAAAAAATCCAGAATTTTTGGAAAAAAATGGCACAAATGGCAGTCTGTCAATGAGGCCAAATGGATAAAAGCAGTGAAGTGGTGAGTGGGATGCGTGTGTGCATGTGTGGATAAGGAAGCAATAAAAGAAAGGAGCAGCAAGATGGAGAGGCAGAGGAGAAGGTCAGTAATAGCAGAAAGTGAGGAGCAGTAGTGGTAGTACATGCAAAGGAGGGGATTATGGCAGTGAGAACCAACATAGCAAATAGTAAGACATGAATAAATGTGTTGCATGTATTTTAAATTAACAAATCTTTAGTACTCAGTATGTCATTTGTATCCAAACACAGGTAAAGCTCTGGAAAAAAGAAGTCGTATTTACCTTTGAATGCCACCATAGCTGTAAATATAATGTGATTTCTACCAAATGGTTGTTTGGGGTTTACATGTTTACTGTTGATTGTCCTTTCTGACTCATATATTTTCTCCTTATCATGTTACAGTGTTTATCTTGATCACCTAATTATTACAAGTTTAGCTATAATTCATTACACTGATCTACCATTGTGCTTTTGTTTTATTTATTGTTATCTTCACAGAATTATCCTTCAATTTCTCCCAAGTCCTACATAACAGTTTCTAGAAACTTCTTGAGGGAATACTTGTCAAAAGGATTTAAAAGGCTGGGAATTAACATAGTAAAATCAAAGAGCTTTAGACAGAGGCTTTGATCTTGCAGTTTTGTGTCCTACCACCTTTTCCACTCTTTTTGATCCCTTCCACTTTTGCTGAAGCTAACTACTACCCAAAAAGCAAAGCACAATTTGTCTAAGAGGGAACAGGTTTATCATGCAGTGTCATTTATTGTACTAGATGCTGTTTTGGAGAATTCCTTTTACCTGCCAGGTCTTACTCTTCAGTGGTGGATATACCTCTGCAGGAAGGGAAGATGAAGTATATTGACAAAGGCATAGCCACATGCCTAATGATAAAAGAAAGGGAAATTTTTTTGAGAAAGGTAGCATGCTTTACCAGAACAGCTCATACTGCTACTCTCAGGCCCACAAATTGTTCATCAAGTATGTAAAGTTCTTCTAAATAATTTTTTAAAATTTACTACAATACTGTTAAAACTACTATAATATTGCTAGAACGGTAGAAGGTGGCAGAGGAGCATGCTGACCCTATCGCTCCTGCAAAATTTCCCAAGTTAAGTTATCTGTTGTGTCTGTGGCTGAAGATAACACTGATGCCTAATACTTTCACCTCGTGTTTCATACACAATGACAAGGGACTTCTGTGATACAGCAGACTTTCTTCAAAGACAGTGGCTCCAAAGTGATCCTCTAAGATTTGCTGCATCAGATTTTCTGGCAAAAGGGATTTGTGGTCTGATCAAGCAAATGTCAAGAGCTCTTCCTAACCTTGTGCTCACATTTCCCTTTCTAAAGGGAGAAATGGCTAAAGCCAAACTCCTCTGGGTCAACCATCAGAGAAGTGATAAAGAGGCAACTGTCTATAACTGGGGGAGAAGGGTGAGCTGATAGACATAGATCACTCACTGGGAATAGCAGCCAAGCTGTCATCCAGTCTATTAACACCACAGTCACTCACCATAACTTTTACACTACACTGACCACAGGCTAAGTATTTTCAATGAGAGAAATATATTTGTCAAAATACCAGCTTTCACTGTTAAAAATACCATTGTGGTATTTTGGGTGTCACCTCTGGAGGCACTTGCTGAAAGTGTGTTTCAAATACCTCCTCAAAGTGATATGTCTTGTGAAATAGCCACAACCCATCTATTATTTTTGTACAGCAGGAAAGCAGTAAAACACCTTTTAAATAATCCTACTTTAGGTTTAAGCTCAGTGCTGTAGAAAGCTGTCATGATTGTGATTTTGATTTCAGAGTCTGAGAGAAAGGAAAAACTACCTTTATTATTCTTATAATGGATGTAGATCCTTTCTGTGGTTGCTGTACAGAGAGCTTTGATGTTTTAGGGTAAAACTAAGATGTTATTCACTGTTCACTCTTGAGAAACTGCTCACACACTGCATGAATGTAATTTGAGTTTAACACACACACACACACACACACACACACACACACACACGCACAGATTAACTCAGGTCCTGTAAAGAATGTTGATGTGTAGTAAATTGGTGGAATTTTATATCTTACGTGTTCATTCTCCCCTGTGTATTGGTTTTATTTCCCATGTCCTTTGAGATGTCTGTTACTATAACATAGTGCCAGGTATCAGAATACTATAAAAACATTACAGTGCCTCACACCAAGGAGAGCACAAGAGCACACAAATGATTGATATAAATTTGGGCACATTCAAGACCAAGTTTTGCAAGAACAGTAAGGTTTCTGGCAAATTAGTTTGCCTCTCACAAAATATTTTTTACTGGAAAATACGATTAGGATGCTTTTTAAGGACTGCATTAGCCAAGATTGCAGTGCAATGCCATGAAGACAAAGCTGTGAAGGAGGCTGTGTGTGACCAGCTATAGGAATTCAAAGTGAGATTGGCAAAGCAATCATATCATGCCTATGAAAATCTATGAGCATGTTACTGAATACCAGAATGTAAAGGAACAAAAAAAAGGTAGAGCAGTGATTCAGTTTCTCTAGGAAATTATATCCATTATTTTTAAAATCTATGCAATGGATCAGGTGCAAAAGCAAGGAATGAAACCATATGAATAGGGCCACCTGGAGCCTACAGGCCTGCTTACATCCATATGGAAAAATTTCAGCCATAGCATTTAGTTATTATTAAGAGCACGTTGTACCACTGATGTAATCAGATTATTGAGCTCTTCTCAGCTGAAATTGGTTGAATGCAAAGAAATCCTTAGAAAATATGATAAAATCCATAGTTCCCATACATTTCAATTGGATTTGTTTATTAGCGGGTGTTATTGGCATAAGGTTAAATATTCAACCCACGCCTGTTATCATTTTTATCTTTAAGAGCCTGTGGACATTAGTAGTCATTACTTAATTGGAATTTGCCTTCAAGTATATTTAACAAAACATCAAGCATGAGAAACTAACAACTTGCAAGAAATTTGTGGTATGCTTTGTATGTGATTGTGCATGTTTTGCTAATAATAATTTCTTATCACTGTGTCATGCCCCCAAGGACAAGAATCCTAATATTAAAAAGTTATGTTATCTCCCGTCAGTCGTTTTAAGAACATGAATCATGAGAAAACTCCAAAATTCCTAAATCATAAAACAAAAACGAGCAAAAATTACCAAGTACATTCCATACCTAATATTCCCAGCAATTCACATAAAAAATAGGCTGATTCTCTTGCAATGCTATCAAGGTTGTATTGTCTACTCCCATGTGAAACAAGAAGCAGGTAGGATGTTACAAATCAAAAGGAGATATATAGACAAAAAACAGAGGAAAGAACATGAAGTATAATTCTCGTCTTCTCCATGTCACAATCCCTGACACTTTGCCTAATGACTTTATGAACAGATACTGAAGTTTGTAATTTCCAATGTCTTTTTCTCAGTGATCAGAGAAAAGTAACTTTTTCCACTAAAACCAAATTATGCTTTCAGTGGCTGAATTAACATTTCTGAGTACAAAGTGCTGCATATAAGTTGACTTAATGTTATTCAGCAGACTAATTATGGCGAGGATATCCAACCAAATAAACTAAATTAATGCCAAGTCCTAAAACTGGGGAGAAGTGTTTTGCTGCATATTTAATTCTATAGTGGGCTTGGCTTTGGACAGTAAAAGAAGAATATCTTCTAGCTGATCAGCTTTACAGGAAAAACATCCTATCCTGAGAACACATGTCTAAAATGAAATTACTTGCAAGCTTTGTTGTTGTTGTTATTGATGGACTTTATAAGTTCAGTTAGTTAAACAAGTGAATGAAGGAAATCACAAATCTGATTAAGAGGTTTGAAGAGTTAAAATAAATGCCTTGTGAAAAACTGATTTACCATAAACTACTTTTCCTAACCATTATGTAAGGAAAACACCTCCAAGCCTAGCTTTATTATGAAGCCGTGAGGTAAAAGAAGCCCTAGAAAGTCAAATGTTTATTTCTCTGGCAGGGATAACACCTTCACAGCTGCTGAAGCAGGTTTTGTACTTGCACAAATTCACATTCGTCACTTCTTGATAAATGTGCTACAATATATTTTTAAAATACGGTGTTTGGAACAGAAATAATGTGTGAATTCATCCTTTTGTCTCTCTCCAGCGGTACTCTTTGTACTAATGCAAAGGAGGGGTGTAAATCATGTTTAGTCAGAAGCCCTGGCTACACATACAATTACTCAAGTCTAGGTCTTCATGGTTCATAATTATTTTTCACAGAGGTTGATCACTAGAATGTTTTATTTTGTTATGTAGACTAGATTATCTATGGATAGGTCTTACTTATGGATATAAAAAGTATCATACTTAAAAACATATTCCTGAAATAAGAAGAGCCAAATTGTTGCCATCGCAGGCCTGTTTAGGCATATATCTTGGCTATTCCGTTAGTGCTCCCAGCCTGGCTTGGTTTCTTCTACTTGTTCTTCCCTTTTCCCTTCCATGAAGGGCTTTGGTTCTTTCACTTACACCAGCAGAACAGCTGCTCCAACACAGCTTTTCCTTTTTTAATATCTTTTAATGGTTTCTTTCACATGTCTTGTTAATGGTAAGGACATAAGAACAGTTGAATCAGTAGGACTGAGGGAATGGCAATGACAAGAGCAAGAACAAAGAGCACAGAGAATTGCAGGAGCAGCGTTCTCTTAAACTGGTTCCCAGCCACCAGAGGCCACCTCTGGTCTCATTTTCTCTTTGGAGAAACAAGTGTAATTTATGGCAATAATACAACTGTTCCTCACCCAAACTCAGTTACAGGGAGGAACAAACAACAGAATGATGGCTTGAGGATTCAGGCCTCTGAGGGTAAAAATCTCTGAAAACTAATTAAAGACTGGTATTAAGTAACCATCTCTCATCCCTTAGACTTGTATCTAAGTTAAAGAATACTCTTCAATATTTAGTTATTAGCTCATAAGTTTAAAATGCATCAGAACTGCAGAATCAATATGGGCAAATGGCAAGGAAGGTAGGGGCACAGCTGAACTGCCAAAAATTTCACCTTGCCCTACCTGAGGGATGACACAGTCTAGGAATGAAGAGATTTTACTGTTCAACTATGTGCTTGAAAATAATTTTATCTAATAATGTACTTAAGAAATTGCTGTGTAAAATGTGTCCCAAAAACTCATAGTTTAGCTGAAATCTATCTCCATGTAATACTGTGGAAGGGGATGGGAGAAAAAAGCTCTGGTTTTGCTCTCTTTGTTCTGCATTTGTATGGGGATGATGTAGGCTGCACTGCAGAACAGTAGTTTTGTCACAGAAGATATCTCAGCTGATAAAAAGAAATAACCTTGTCACCTTCTGTATTCTTTGCTGAAGTTAACAGTATATCATTATGCTTCTGGTATTTTATGGTGAGACACTGAGTCAAACTAACATTTCTTTTGTATTTTAGTTTTTGTCCTCGTTGTCAGAACCTTGACCTCTAGGCATAATGTGGGCATTGAATTAGACATCTGCTCTCTCTGGATTTTAGATATTTGCACCTTAACTAGAGACTTCAGCTCAGGAGTGTAACCCTGTTCTTGCTAACGCTGGTGTAAAGCAGGGATCATTACAATACAGTCAGTGGAATTATTCTGGTAGAAGATGGGGATAAATGGGCCTCTGGATTGTCCACAGACTTTCAGAAAACTGGAAAAGATGTTGCAGTATGTCCTCCAATTACTATTAACAAAAGTGCTCTTCCCCACATAGCCATTTTTCTCAAAGTGCCAATTTCTTTCAAGCTCCGCTTCCCATTAAGACTTCTCCTGAATGAGGGCAAATGAGAGTGATGCTCACTTTCATCAGCCAAGCAGTCCTGGAAGACTGGCCTTGCTATTACTATGCACTTACAAGCAGCTCAGAAGCAATTGCAACGCACTTGGTTGTCTAATTTGAAACTTTGAAAAAATAAAGAAAAGGTTTTTTAAGGCTCAGTTCAGGAAGAGAATAGCCTGTGCAGCAGCATTTAAAACTTTCAAGTGCTTTTTAGAACAATCTTGATAAGATTTTTTCCATCTCTTCTCTTTTCCAGCATCTAGGATCTGGTGTGTTTCTCCTGTGAGAATTCATGACAAGACATACCTTAGAGATAAGGTAAGACCTGTGAGAAAAGGCTTTGTCTTTATTGTTATTAACGTGCCCAGATTTTTCAGCAAAAAGCAGACCTGGTCTTGGTAGGTGGATGACGGGGAATGTTCAGCTATATAGAAATTAAACCACACTGCATAACAAGCTGTGAACTTTGAACAGTGATCCCAGCTTAGCTGAAAAATTGAATAACAGAATTCTGAACTGAGGTCTCTTGATGAACTAAAGAGTGAAATCCATTGGCTCTTGTCCTTCCTGTCCTTCATGGGCTTGGAAGAAGTTCTGCTCATAGTCCATGAGCCCAGATTTGACTTGGGCACTCAGATCTAACCCAGTTTTTAGAGTCCTGGCAGTCTGTTTAAATAAAAACAATTTTCATCTCTGGAATATCAAATTTATATCCATTTACACTCCCTTATATATGCTTAGATTAAGAGTGACAGAACCTAATTTAGGAAATTTTATTAATCACTTTTAAATCAAACTCTATATCTGTTTTGTAAGGGAAATTAAATAAAGACATATCCTGTTCATATTTATGAGGTATTTTCCTCTACCTCAGAAGCATAGTTTCTGGTTTATTGGTCCTAAACAGCTTCTCAAAAGAATGTGGGCCAAGAAGCTGTTTACACGGAGATACACACAGCTCTCTTTGCTTACATTTATTTTTTGCATCAGTACATAAGCAGCTGCCAGCTGAGCAATACCCAGCACCAGCATTCTTGGACTGGAGTGTTTGTACTTCACCCAGTAAAGCCACGTCCGACTGGGAGGGAATATGCATGTAAAGGAAAGCCTTAACAGTTTCTAGTAAAGTCTGTGCTTTGTCAAATTTAATGTATTTATGGGTACAGTTATGCCTGTACTTTTTCTGCTTATAGGTCAGTTACTGCCCGTCTGGTCTTATCAGAATTCATGAACTGTAGAGTTTGGAAAAAATCATGTTGGAAAAATACAATTCTAGTGCTAATATAAAGATGTGGTACTAAAACAAAACAGCTACAAAAATTTATAGGAAATTTTCAAAAGAGAAAAGTCAAAAGGATTGTAACTGAAGCAATCTGGTTTCCAAGTGGCTTTCATTTACTTTAGCAATCATGCTGAAAACACTGTTATGGGTTAGGTAAATAAAAATTTGTTGTGGGAGAAAATATTTACTATTTAGCATCCTGGTGGTTTAAATATTTTTTGATAAAAATCTAATGGAAATCTGCAGTAACCTTCAGTGTCTACAGAGATTAAAGCTTTCTCATCAGGAAATCCCAAAGTGTTGCACAAAACACACAAGTAATGGTTTGTTTTTAAGGGAAAAAGTGAGAGAGTTTGCTCAGGCTGTACTGTTGCAGAGGTATAGAAGTGAAATCTTCATCTGGAGTTCTTTGCATTTGATGGTATTTTTCTCTTCTCTTATATAAGTTCAGTATAGGTATTGTACATATATATGACATACATTGTGTGCATTTGGTGTTTCTGTCAAGTTTAATCAGCATGAGTAGAGTGTATGTATGAATACAAAGATGATCTAGGTTTCATGAAAAGAAACCCCACTTTAAATCAATCCAGGCCTGGATGGGAAGTCTGTGCATGCTCAAGGTGCTGCACAGAGCCTTTGAGCCCTTGCCCTTCAGAGGTGGTATATGGATGTAGGACTCTTCCAATTAACAGGATCCAAATGGCTAGGCAAAAGATGATGAAACTGAATGTTTCAAAGTTTCTTCACATGAATTCTCTTTTAAATAGATGTAATTTGTGGGAGGAGAATTTTTCAGATGTTGATTTTCAACTTCGAAGTTAGCAAAAATGCTCAATTATATTGCTTGGTATTTCTGTCAAATGGGCAGAATGGCATTGCTAAACATACTTGACATCTTCAAATTATCACATGGCTAAGCCATTTTCTTTAAAGTATTTCTAAATATTATTTGTTTAGTCATGTCTAGATGTGGGCTTGCAACAGAACCCTCCATCAGCATTTTAGTCTTAAATGTCGAAGGTTTCTCATGTTACCATTTTAGTGATGGGTTTATCAAACCTGTTCAAAGCAAAGTTTGAATCAGAATTCAATCTGATTCTGTTTACTACTGTTCAAAGTGCAGAAATACAGAGATACCCTGGAATAAGACACAAACAACACTGCTGTA
Organism: Acridotheres tristis; assembly: GCA_037013685.1. Taxonomy (NCBI): domain Eukaryota; kingdom Metazoa; phylum Chordata; class Aves; order Passeriformes; family Sturnidae; genus Acridotheres; species Acridotheres tristis. Next base: position 20,630,065 of record CM072888.1, on the reverse strand, counting down.
GTGGTTTTGAGCATTGCTTAAGTGAATTTATCTGTTCTTGGAGGCCTCCTTAATCTTGCTTCATGTCCCTGTAATGAGACTACTGGCAAAAATTTCAGTGTGAGCTGCTCAAGTATGGTAAGACTGACTGCAGACAACCTCAGTAGAGCTTCAGAGCACATTTTTGATTCTCTAATTTACCTGCTTTACTCTGTTCACTCTGTCTCCCCATAACACCCTGCCTAAATAACCTTGAGAAATGTAATTATATACTCACTATTGATTAGAAAGGATCCATATTTGATTATGCGTAACATGCTCCACTTTTAAACTTTTAGTTCTTTGTTCATCAACACTTCATGTCAGACTGCAGCTCACTTTCAGCCACTGCAGTAATGATCTTCGTAGGAAAATGAGGTTTTCCCCTTACTGAAATTGCTTAAAGAACAGACTTGCTTCTGGCTTCTCTGTCTGCATGCAAGCCGTCATCCTTCCTTTGGTACAGAAGTGTGACCAGTCATTCCTCCTTGAAGGATCTTATTTGTAATTTTTGCAAGGAAAACACTTTTGCTGAGGCAGTACCTCGAGATCTTTGCATTGAATCTGTACTGCAGTCTAGAGGGACCATGTCAGTTAAATTTGGACCTATGGCTGTATCAGTTTCTTCATTTTTACGTCACAAAAACTGTCAAATAACAGTGGTATAAGATCATGTATTTGAGTAAACCTAAAGTCTTTTCTAACCTGTTCCTATTTACTGCAAAAAAAACCCCACTTTTCCAGTAGAATGGGAACATATAATTAAAACCTCCTGAACTTCAGCACACCAGAAACTATCTTACTTTGCAGGCAGTCTCCTTAGGAGTAATATGTGGTGATTTGCCTCCTGTTTAATAAGGAGTCCTGCGCAAAATAAAGCTTAAATTACTGTATTTTTCTCAAGTAGAAGCCTAATTGAATCTTTCTTCCAGAGAAATTCTAATCTTTGATCCTTAGAGATTCAGATTGCAATTCTTGCTTCTGAATCTGCATCTCCCTATGAGCAGGGTTTGAGTTTTTGTGATTAGTTCAGTGAAGAATAAAAACACAGGAGTTTAATCTCTATATCTGGTTCATATATGCTCTGAATTGGAAGAAATGCCGTGACAGCAACTCGCATCATTGTAGTACTCCCAAAAAGCCAGACCTACCTGACTGCAGTCCTGCACTGGGAGTTTCTGCCTTGACCTTCTTCAGTCCCAAACATGGGCTGATTGCTACAGATTATTCAAGGTCAAATTCAGAAGCCTCAAACTTGGTGCTAAGGGAATGAACTTCAGATGAAAGAAAATTAAAAATTCTCTCCCCAGTTATCACTTCTGTCTTCTTGCTGAAATAGCTTCCATAGACTTTACATAGGGTGAAGGTATTCATACGGACATGCTTATTTCCATCCATGAATCTAGCTTGCCTTAATATGATAACCTCATAGGAATTGAGGCTCTGCTTTGCAAAGAAGCTGTGCATCCATGCCATGCTCCTCATTGTCTCTTGGGAGATTTGGTTGCTACCAAGGCAGTGCATGGGTGGGTAAAAAGCGAATGAATGTGTCCTCAGAAGACACCATTATAAAATACTTCCCTATGCAGAAATTGTGACATGAAAATGCACTGATGAGCTCATTGCCTAGTGGGGCTATTTCTGGGATGTTTACCCTCACCTCTTCCTCAGAGCTGTGCCTACTGTAAGCGACCAGTTTTGAAGGTTTGCTTAAGATAGCAGTGCAGTGTTAAGCAGCAGAAACATTTTCCTTTGAACATGGCTATACTCCAAGAGAAAGTAGCTATGATAGTTCATTTGTACAATGAAACCAGTTCTTAATATGCTCTGGGAGCTGTTTGGATCCAAAATGTTATAAGTTGAGGAACATTATAACTGGAAAGTGCTTTTAATAGCAAATGATCAGTATGAAGTAACAAAAAGAGAAAGGTTGCAAGGGAAGTATGAAGATCAGGTTCAAAAGCATATCAGAATAACTCACAGGGTTACAGCAAAGCAAAATATAGAGTAGTTTCATGGGATCCTGTTTGTGTTGAGACCATCCCTGGTAAGATATAGGACTACAAGGCAAGATTCTGCCATAACTGAACTGAGAATGAGATATATGTATCCTGTAGTTGACAAAGGAGGTACAATAATACTTGTTATAAAAACAACAGTTTATAGAAACCAGAATGACTTATGGCTTTCCTTCACACTGAACAAGAAGAGAATAACAGGAGCAGTCCTAAGGCTTGTTCACTCTCTGAGCAAGAAAGTCTCCAAATCTTCCAGGCTGCCTTGATCAACAGGAAAAAAAAAAAAAAAAGCACAGTGAAAACCTGTTTTAAAAATAACATATAAATACAGTAACTGCAACTGGGTTTTGAAAAGATCTGCAAGAAAAAAGTAAAATAAATGTCTGATGTTCGTCTATCAGAATATGGTTTGCATTATTAAATGAAATCTTTTGTATGCCAGAAACAGATACTAGAAAGACATTGTTTTATAGTCAGGATATGTATTGCTGGTACTGTGTAAGTATATTCTTCTGCTAGTTAAAACTTCTGATTGACATCCACCAGTTTGTAGTACTACTGTTTAGCTCTGGAGCATCCTACAGAGTGTTTCTGCTCTTATTTCAAATCTGATAATGCCACCATGATGAATTGTGTTGTGTAGTTCTAAAAATGATAACACCCTTCAAACAAACATGATCATTTGTGGAACTAAAGAAAGTTGTACAAGGTAACAGTGCCAAGACTGATAGGATAACAATTTTATTCTCAGGAGTTCACTTTTAGAATTTAAAAAATAGCCCATGAGAGCTGAGACAGAAAATGTGATAAGAATTTACCTGAAAATTCCATCCAAGATACTTCTATATTTTTTTTTTCTTCCATGAGAGCTTATTGGCATGCCTTTTAGTATATTGCATTTGTGAAGGAGGGAAAAGTGAGCAGGGAATTACCTAACTAATGTACTTCTAGACAACTTACATTCCTTATAAATGATCCATGGATGTCCCAGTAACCAATGTTTATATCAGATAAAGAGCTATGGTAGTTGATTCAAAAACTGGTTATGGAAATTATGATTTCCAGTCTAATTCTTGGAGCCATGAGATTAAAAATTAGATCCCTTCTTTAGGAGCAATATGAACAGAAGTTATATTTGACATCCTGATCTCAAAATACAAATCTCACTGCACAGAAAGTAAGACGTCCATCCATCCATCCATCCATCCATCCATCCATCCATCCATCCATCCATCCCTGCCTTCTCTTAGCTCCTGCAGGACCAGTGCTATGAGGCAGGCAGGCACCCAGGCCTATATGAGTAGGTGGATCTGTTGGACACAAATCGATTCCTGTCATGTGAGTAAGCAAACATCATGTAAAAGTGAGATCGCAGTGTGTTCCACATCTCTTGAGGACAGTGTCACACGCCAAGAGTCACACCATGTGCCTGAGAACATTGTCCAAATATTTCTTGAACTCTGTCAGTCTTGGTGCTGTGACCACTTTACTGGGAAGCCATTCCAGCACCCAGCCACTCTCTGGGTAAAGAACCTTTTTCTAATACTCGACCTTAAAGTCCCCTGACACAGCTTCAGGCTGAGGCAGATTTAGGGGAGCTTTACTCTCAACACATGCATCTGTGTAAGCTAAATTGAATAGATGTGTACTGCAAACACCAGACTGGATGTGTTTTTCAGTGTTTCAGTGTTTTTCACTTCATCGTGAGCACGGAATAGGAGAATCATACACTTAAATTTCTTTTGTCATGTGTATTATTTATATGTTCCAAAATATCCTACACCCAAGTATTTTAGATAGTCTAACAAATATAGATCTTGCAAGGAGCTATTTTAGATTCTTAAATTTCATATGTCCTTCTCCCTCCCCCACCCACCCCCCCCCCCCAAAAAAGAAAACAGGGAAAAAACAAAGACAACAAAAACCTGACAACTGAGACCTGATTTTTTTTCTCCAAGATATATTCATGCATATGCAAATAAGTACTGAGTTATATTAATATTCCATTTGACTCTATCATCGTGTGCATGTAGTTGCAATTGCCAGTTTGCAGGCCATTTAGATATTTTGCAGGTGATGCTTAGCCACTCCTTTCATGTAAATCTAGCACATAAAATGACTGTAGAAATCTTACATACTCATCTACTGTGTTGTTTGTATTTTCAATTAGAAAGTAGTAACTGCTGCCTAAATGATAATCTCAACCATTTAGCTGGTGCTTAAGTAACTAAATAACTATTCAGTGCTGCTGTTACCATAGGGTTGTAGCAGTGTACATTTTAGCAGAAGTAAGTACACTGTAAAGTTATACCTCAGGAAGTAGGCATTTGGCAAGAATACATACAAAATCACCTTTTTTTAAAAAAAAGTAAGTTTTCTTGAATCAACTAATGTGACAAATCAAACAGATGCATGAAATAAGGAATTTTGAATGACAGAGGGGTTAAAAAATAGAGAGCAGTGCAGCTGGATTTGGACTCTTACATAATATCTGGGCTGATAGTCACAAATGTGAGACTGTGGCTTTGCTTTAAGAAAACTTGGTCAGTCTGTCAAAGCTCTGAGAGTCATAGTTGTTCTGAAACAGGGAAAGTAACTTCTGCCAGCAACACATGTGAAAACAAAAGAGTCAGATTTCATGGTATTTTAAAATGTTCCTCTGACTTTTAAGAGATCCACAAAATCTTTAAGTACTAGGGGAAATCACACTAACTCTCCTCACTGATGTTTGTCTTCAGCTGCTCTGCTCCAGCCTCTGATCTAATTAATGCACACGAAAGCACTTCTGACAAGGCCCAGCTAAGAGCCCTATTTTTTCACATTAACACAAGAAAGAGGATCGTCATAATGTGACCATCTTCTGCTGTGACATTGCTTGGATAAATATGTGTACTAGATAAGGAAATGGTAGTCAAATTGTTCTATTTCCTACCTGGCTCTGCCCACGTAACCAAGGTACAGTTACACCCTCCCACAACAATTCATCTGTATATTATATTCTGTCATTATCAAGGCCTAAGAAAGTCTTTAGTCTTCATGTCTGATAGAGGATCTGAAAAGATAAGGTTGAAGCACCAGCTCTTCTGCACTCAGTCCATGATGGGAAACCTCAGAGCTAAAGAAACCACCTCGAATGGATTGCTGCTGGTTACAGGGAGCAGCAGCTACTCTGAAGGGATCATCACTTGGTCCATCTTCTCAGCAGCAGTGATGCCTGGGAACCCTGATGGTTCTTGACTTGGAAGAGAACTTTTACATTTGAAATAGCATTGCCTCATGAAAAATGTCATGAGGGAATAGGGCAGGGATATGGAGAAATAGAGGAGAAAAAGCATCAAATGGTGCAAGGACAAGAATTCTTTTCAGATGGGTGTTTAGTCTTGGGTAATGTTGGGAAGAGAATGAGGATGGAAGAATAGGAAAAGGATGTGTGGGACAAGCATCTGTTATTCCAGGCACTAGAGGAAAGAAGTGAAGGAACTCTGGTTCCTTTAACAGCTCAGCAAAAGTTAAAGTTCTGGTCTGCATCCCTGAATCACGTCTCATTACACTTTTATGAAGGATGTTGTTTACTTTGATAGGAAATACTTGTATAAAAAATTAGTTTGGACTTGGACTGTGGGAAGAAAATATTGTGCATACCTAGTCAACACATTATGTGAGTGGACCAGAAGCCATCACATAAATATTAAGGCATTAAGAAGACAAAATTAGGTTCTTGGAATTAAAAGTAGAAAGGACTGATATGGTATCTATTTTTTTTTAAATCTGCTATGCTGAAATAACTGAAGGATATAAGCCTGAAAATTCTGTGGCACAATTGAGTAGAAAAGAATTAGTTTTGTCAAGTATAATATGCCTGGGAACTTAATATTATTCAGATGATGTCAAATGCAGAGCAAACAACATAAATGCTGAGCTGTGAGAAACTCTGTGTGAATAAATATGTGCCTATCACACTTCAGACATAAAATATTCATATATTTCAATGCTAATTCTTTCCTGACTGGACTGCTTCCTGTAAAAAAAAAAAGGAAAAAAAAGTTTTCACAGAAAATGACTGGATACAGCTTATACTTAATATTATTGGCAAAAAGTGTGGTTGGAAACACCAAGCAGCCCTTTTTAAAACTCCATTTTCTTTTAATTGTGAACCTTCACATTACAGGGTGATAATTAGAGGAGCAGACTTAGCATGGAGGTAAACAGCATTTTTTCTGCATCATTGCCTGATAGTGAGTGTGGAGCTGGTTGGGATTCAAGTCCAGACCCTGAATTGCTGATATCTCAGAAGTAGCTATGGATTAACATTTAATAAAGACTAGGTCAGCTATGACCGGCTTTAATTGAAAAGGGACAGCCAGGGATAATTTCTAATGTACCACCATGGTTTCTTGCCTATTTGAGGGAAAGAGGACCTCTCACTCCCTAAGAGCCCTTACTGCTAATAGAAAAATCCCAGCATTTTCAACCCTTCTGATCAGGCCCAGGGATAATACTAAACCAAAAATTATGTGCAAATACTCTTTTTATTTATTGGACATTTTGGTAATTCACAGCACTGTGGACTGAGAAAGACAGCTCACCTGTTTGAATGGCAAGTGTGAAGAGAAGCAGCAATTTTAAGCAATGCACAAGCATTGCTCCTCCATCATGCTACAAGTAAGCACATAAGCAATGCAAGGATCTGATTCTGTGCCTCTATTCCTACATCTGTACCTTTGGAATACAATATTTAGGGACAAATAACGGTCTTTAAACTTGTGAGGTACTGTGATAACAGAGTGATGCTACAAAGATATCTGTGAAGAGATAGGTGCTCCAAATCAATCTCTTCCTAGGGAAAACAGCATGCACCCTATTGACACTACAATTATGGAGCACTGGCCAAGCCTGCCTGCACTTGATTTTATGTCTGGTGGATTCCTCTGCCATGTTATTGATACAGATCTACCTTGGTTAGTTCCACTCTCTCTTCTATAGCATTCCCAAACATCAGGCTCTCAGGAATTTACCCACCTTCTCAAAACAACTGCCTGTCTTTCTTGTGAGCTCCCTATTTTATTTCTCACTTGGACTTAGTATTACTTGAGTGCTACACAAAACTTGCTCTGGGATATTTTACTGTGTGTTTTCTTTCTCAATCGTCAACCTTATTTTTCGCACTCATCTTACAGCTGAATTTTCTTTGAATCTCTGTACAACTCACCACTTGTGGTTACCAATGCACTGTCTTTGTGAAGTTCCTGACATCTGAAACTGATTCTGTATAGCTCTTTGACTCATAAACTCAATTTTCTTCCAAGTCTCAGCTGAAGATCTACCTTTTAGCACTTGCCTGTATCTCTTAATTTTCTCATTGTGGTTTTTTTTATTATAAATCCATCAATTTTGTTTCTAAACTGCATATATCATGTAGGAACACATAGTATATTTTTTAAAAGTTATACAAAATAAGGCCTAATTGTATTGGCCAGATTTTTCTTATTAGCATTAGCTGGGAAAAAATTCCATAACTTTCCACAGAATGACACAGATATACTCCGGGGACAGTGAAAGAGAGTAGGACACAGGATATTTACAAGAGGACTTGTTAGCAATCTTAGATGCCATACAATGCACCAGAAGCTGCTCATCTGCATGGTGGCTGCTTTAGATGGAGCACCAGTCTGGTTCAGGGCCAGGAAATTCACATGGCAGGAAAAAAAATAGTTACAATAAGAAACACACCAAGTGAGGGTTTCTGTGGCACAAACATTCCTTCCTTCCTTCCTTCTTCCTGAAGTCAGTTTGGTAGCCAGGCTTCATTAAACCCCTGAAATAAGTGCCTTTGACAAGATCTCAACTAATTCTTCTGGCTCCTGGACCTTTCCTTGGAAGAATGGAGCACAGTCCCTCTGTGGTTCATACTTAAACTCTCCTCTCCTCTTCTTTTTTTTTTTTTTAAATTTTTTAATCCATGTCACTTTTATCTAGCACCCATCCTACATGTGTGACAAGCAGCTGAAACTAGGCTGTTGTTTATTTCCAAATATATATACCTGTGTTAACGCTTTCAAATAAGCACTGATCTCCCAGAGAAGAGAGGAATTCAGTTGATAACATTCTATGAGACTTGTTCCATTAAATTAATTGCAGGATCTATTTTAGACACATATGAATTTAAGGTTATATAGTTCTTCCTTCTACCAAGGCAAGTTTTCCTCTTAACACTTGCCTTCCACTCCTTCTCAGGCATCTCAAAAAACAGGTCTTTTTAGCACATTTCAAGGGAAACTCTTCCCTTCTTATGGGAAGTGATATTTAGTTTGAATTCTCTGAATATTAAATTTATATTCTTTTCCATTCGGTGTCACACTAACAAACCTGCCTACTATCTCTAGTCAGTGCTCAGGATCAGAATTTCAAGGCTGTTTGGAAGTTCTTTAGGGGACATCTCTCATTGAGCTGGGAAATGCCAGGTCCTCATTCAACTGTATAATGGCAATTGCCTCCTTCCCAGAATGTCATAAGGAAAAGGCTAATATAGGAACACACATGTAAATAGCATTCACATTTGTTTTTACTGAAGACTATGAGCAGTTCAGTCATGTCCTTCCAGACTGCATGCAGTCATCTCACGGTCTTTGATATACTGATACACTTTGCACAGCATTGAGGCAAAACAGCAACATCCTTCCTGAAACCAATGGCCCTGTCAGGCCTATTTAAAACCTAGGAGAGAAGAGAACATCAGGAACAAAGGAAATACACAAGGTGCAAATGAAGACAGAATTCAGATGAAGATCTGTTAACTTTTTTTTTCCAGTTTGATTTTCATTTTGTAATTTCCTGCTCACAGTTCTACTCTCTTGTTTTTCTTATTTCTCTCCTCAGTAGTGTTTGAAGCTCCTTCCAAGCCAGGGCTTTTGCAGCCAATTTCATTCCTCTTGGCTGCACTCATATCCAAATCAATTTAAATTATTGCTATTTTTTTTTTTTAATTCAAGAAAGGTTATGCATGACCAGTCTGCAGTTTCTAGGACAAAAGTCAAGCTAGCTGCCCACAGGCTTCTTGTATTGCTTGCTGTTCATATTTGAAATCTCACAGAAAACGAAAATTATTTTTTGCACAGTGCATCTGGGAACAATTGCGAGAGTTCATGAGACCAACAGAAACTTGAGGTGTATTTAAGCAGATTTTGGTACTCTATAACAAACGCCTGACCCAAGGCCTACTGAAGTAAGTGGAAGAACGTTCCCACCTATTCCTGTGGTCTCGTTGGATCAGTCCCTTAGTTATTTAAGCCAAAGGACACAGTAAAGCACTTTTGTAATTAACAATGCCTGACTTCTTCACCAGTGTACAGCCTCTGGGGGCAACACATGCACTCACTGTTTTCTGACTTGGCCTCAGAGCAGGAACATGAAAAATTTGTTTGATGTAGGTAACTTGAAATTATTTTAAAACCTTACTGTGGTTCTGCTGGGCTTATGGCTTTGGAGGTTCTACAGGTACCTAAAGGTGATCAAGGATGCAAGACAAGTACAGGCTATAGCTCCTTCTGTGCATATGAGATTTGTAGCGTTTTGTACCAATAAGCTGCAGAGAATAAAATGTCAAGGGCAAAAAGAGGATCATTCACTGAGGACAATAATGAAAATGCTGGAAGAAAGGAAGGAAGGAAGGAAGGAAGGAAGGAAGGAAGGAAGGAAGGAAGGAAGGAAGGAAGGAAGGAAGGAAGGAAGGAAGGAAGGAAGGAAGGAAGGAAGGAAGGAAGGAAGGAAGGAAGGAAGGAAGGAAGGAAGGAAGGAAGGAAGGAAGGAAGGAAGGAAGGAAGGAAGGAAGGAAGGAAGGAAGGAAGGAAGGAAGGAAACTAGTCTTTAATTTGCAGTTATAAATTCATGATGCTCTAGCTAGGAATTTGTTTAATCAGTTAGTGATACAAAATGTATCTGCCTCTGCATCTAGAACATTTTAGATAAAACAATGTATAGCCTAAATTGATTCCTAGAACTAAATGAAGTAATTATAATCAGGCCAGAAAATTTCTATATGCACAAAAACCCAGTGCATACAAAAGCAATTGTGTAAGTCACCAATCCAATGGAGTTAGGCATAAGAGACCTTATTGTTCTGCTGTGCTGGTGCTAAGCAATGTGAAAGAGGCTAAATTCTCATCCAGTGGCTTGCTATATTTTTTTTATTCAGGCCAGATTTGCTTTGACTTCATGTGCACTGGTGTACACCTTGTGTCCTGGGGAGTAGCAACGATTTACTAATATTTGTTTGCTAGTTTAAACATTTGTTGGTTTGTTAGGATGGACATAAAGATAGAGAGAAAGAGGAAGGAAGGTCTGAGGGACTGTTTATTTGGGGAAGAAAGTGCAGCCATACAAACTAAAGGAAAAACAGGTAAACACTTCATACAAACTGATTTTCTCATTCATATACCTATCACAGTTGTGCCTGGTAAAAATCTAATTTACATTTTTTATGCTAAGAATAGCCATCTGTTTCCTTTTAAGGTACAACTCTGAAACTGCTTTCTTTTCTGTCTGTGTTCTTTATCTTTCCCCCTGATCTGTATTTGGGGTTGATAATCTTAGGAGCAGCTGCTTAAGCTTAGGAGTAGCTGAGATGCTGTTCACCATTTTTAAAAGCTTGTGTGTCCCATTTTTGCCCTGAAAACAAAAACTGTAGGGGTTTTGATGTTTTGAAGGTTAGGAAGATTGCGAAGTAAAGGAAGCAATTACATGAGCCATTTAAATCCTTTGATAGATTCTCACTGGCAAGCCTAACTTGATTGTAGTGAGGATGGAAGAGGCAAGAAGTCTCATCAGGCCAATCCCACAGTGGAAATGTACACCAAAGAAAGTGCAGGAGAACAAAAGGGACATATTGTGCCCAGATAAAATCAAATGCCTCAGTAAAGTAGAGTGGGAAATGTGGGGTTGGTTCAGATATGAATATCAAGTGTTGTTGCTTTTGTTATTTCAGATGCTGCTGTTACATGCTGGGGTTTACATATTCTTCATTCTTTATGCATTTTTTATGCTTATTTATCTTTCCTGAGAAAAACAGATATATATCACATCCACATCTTGAAATATGCTGCATTCATAAGCCTCTGATTGACAAAATACATGCAGAAATCTAACACAAAAGATGAATTGTAAAAAAATAGAATGATGCATAAAACCAGAAAACAGTGAAGTGTGGATTAAAATCCAAGAGGTGTTTATAGAACTGAGTCAACAAATCAGCTTGAACACACTCATACATTTACTTTAGGCCTATCTATAATTCAGTTTCTAGATTGTTTGTCTGAGTATGTAGGGACTGATTGCCCTCTTGCTTGTTTGTTTAAATCAGGAACATCTTCTGTGCATTTACTAATATAACAGTGACATAATGGAGAGATGAGTCAGTCACAGAAAAAAGTTATATAATGGTATTTTAAAAAGATGCTCCATAGTTTACTGTGACAAAAAAAAAATATAAGTCTCAGCAAGGAGATGAACAAGTTGGAGTAAGTGGCTTAGCATTGATCTATGCTGATGAAAGATCTGCTTAGGCATGTCAGTCACTGAAATGAGCACAAGGCAGCAATCTTTCCTAGTGATGCCATTGACTGGAATTCACACTGATCCTGTGCATGCCAACCTGTGGTCATTTACACAGGATGTGAGAGCTGAAGCCATTCTATTCTCATGTCTGCACTAAGATGCAAGACACCTACTGAACTCCCTTTATGCAGCTTTCACATCCAACACTGCTTTCACACAGTCAAGAAACAGAAGTGAGGCCACATGAATCTCCTCCAATTATTTGTCAATCACTCTGGAGCCAGGGAGATCAAATACAGAAAACAGTTCATATTCAGTCCACATGCTTAAACAAAATTAACTTTGGGCAATGGATAAATTTGAGGAAATCGTGACTTGCATGTGGACAGTTCCACAAACAGGAAATGAGACTAAATCAATTTGATAAATTACTCCTTGCAAATGAGTCATTCAGACATACTTTTGCAAGCATTTCATTGAGAGCTATCCAGAGTTGTCAAGGAGGTAAACAGGACTGTTTCCTGGCAGTAGAGTAAGCAGAGTGTCCACCCTATCCTGCCTGGAATCCAGCCAATGGCGGCTCCCCGGCAGCTCCCACTGTGTCTCAGCTGCTCAGGCACTGATACCCTGTAGCTGGAAAAAAGGTTTCCACAGTGACCAGGGGATATCAGTGTGAGAGCTGTAGTTAAAACCGATGCTCAGGCCACCATGCAGAGAGCTGTCAGAAAACAAGGCCTCGCTTCTTTCTCTGTGAGCTGTTAGGTCTGTGAATTTTGGACACTGTCAGTGTGGATGTCCTCCGCCTTTAACACACACAGCTCAAAGAACCATAAAGGTCAGGGAGAAATTCCAGTCTCATTAGCAAGTATGTTACAACAAAAAAAACTCCCTGTAAACTCCCTAGATCTAATTCCACTCCTAGTGTGGTCCTTGTGTCGTTTTACATTGTATTTATCTTGTTTCGTGGGTTGTATTTGTCAAGATACACCTACGTTGGGTAAAACGTAGATTCTGGATATATGAAAGAAAATTGGCTTGCTTTCTGTAGAATTCAACTATGAATAAGGTGCAGAGGAACAAACTAGATTCCTTAGTAGTGATCTTAGACATATCCTCTTCTACCTGTAAAATGGCCTGATATTTTACAAGAGGGGTGAAGGTCATGGCAGCTGATGTAGGCTGTTAAGCTGCCATACCCAATTGTGTTTTCAGTGGTGGCTTTCCTGTGGGCAGGTGCTATGAACCCAGCTGCTTTTTTACGAGTTAGTAATACATTGACTCAAAAAATTTGATGCAAAATTATTTTTACACTATTTCTTAACTTCCCACTGAATGAACATACTAACATACTAAGGCTGGGCGGAATTAAACTATTGAGTCATTGCTCCTACTTGTTGGAACAATTCTGGTTTCATTTTTCTATCTCTCTGGGAACCTGATCATCTCTCTTTCTGTTAGATAAGACTAAGAAGACAGACTTTGCATTCCCGCATATATAATTTCTGGGATACTCTGTCTAGGAAAAAAAAACCAAACAAAACCAACTTTTACTAGTAAAGAAGAAATAGGAGAAACTTGTGGAGAGGATTTGTACTGGAGTACACTAGGTGTAAGTGCTTTTAGCTCAGCAGAGGCATGTATTGTGTGTGCGTATTTGTGGGTGAGAGAGAAATGCTTTCAAAAACACACATTTTTCAGTGCAGATAGAATAACAGTTTTCAATCCTGAGAATACTCAGGTGACAGACAAAGTACTGCTTGAAGAAACTTTGAGCTGAAGTGTTATTTCTACAGCCATTATCAGCTGCTTTCCCATGACTATAATGCGTTCCTCCAGAGAGAGAGGAAAGCTAACACAGCTTCCAGCAATTCACAGGAAATACACTTTCATTTCTTCAGAAAGGAGCAGAGGGAGTACTAGGTGAAAAAATTAACTTTGTTGAGACCAAAATTTCAGCACATAATCAGACATGCAATGGACAATTATGTGAGAAGTTAAAGCCCCAGCCACACCATGGGGAATCCTAAGGCCTCTTGTTTCTAATGGTGTGCTGGCATTTGGGACCAGATGAGCATTTGCTCTTTCAGACCACAGCACATGCAGTGAGGTAATAAAAGTTTTCAATTGCCAGAGCTGTAAATCACTTTAAAGAATTCTAGATTTCTAATCTTCCATGCTTAAAATGATACTGCTTCATGTATTATTAATCAAAGACCATGGTCTGTATGAGGACAGCCTAGATTCGTGCTAGATGGAGCCACACCACATTTATAGCATTTGATAGGTTGACTCACTGAGATAAGAAGTTTCTACAATGGTTAGATGAAACAAGCACACAAGGAGGTAGCCCAGAGCTGAAAATCTCTTCAAGAGACCCCATTGTGCAGTCTTTCTAGTTTTATTCCTCTGTCCAAAGTGCTGTATAGTTTTAAAAATACATTTCCCAGTTACTTCTGTTTCCTTTTCAGTATTGCTTTATAATGTATTATGGAACTCTGTCAGCACAGATCTTTTCCAGCGACATGCCACAGAGAGATTTTTGAAATGTAGGTTAAGTAAGGGTTAAAACCAGATCATTGAAATGAGATAATGCCTCCAAATTCCACTTGATAATTTTATGTTGTCCCAAAATATCCAGTGAGAGATGTTTCATGAAACGTTATTTAAAAAATAATGTTTGTCTGGATTAGGAGATTTTTTTTAACATATATGTTATGTACAGAAAAATGCTGACAGCATAGAAGAGTGAGAGGGAAAAGCCTGCTTGTCAAAGTACAATATTTATTGGGCAGTGTCCTGTGTGCTAGGTAACTGAATTCACTGCACTGCTTGTACACTTGGGCTGTAGCCATTAGCCTGGTGTTCTGGAGGGTAAGGACAGAGGGAAAGAAACAACAAGTAACTCCTCTGCACTTCTGAAAGCAGGGAAAAAAGCCATGAATCTCTTTTCAGAAATACAGAGGGCTGTGTGAAATACTTCTAGTCATGTCAGTGTTTTAAAACCAGCATTTCCCCCCCACCAAATCAAATACAGAAGTTCCATTCAGGTATGTGGTCTGAGCACTGTGCATGTCTACATCTGCACTGAATACATATCTGTCTCAGATATGAAACTGAAAATACCAGGCATCATGAGAGAAATGGACAGCCAAAGGAGACGATGGGAAGCAGTAAGATTTTGAAGCTGACACCAATGATTTTTCTTGGTATTGAAGGAAAGAGTTAATGCCTGGAACACTTATGTATAGCATATCTAATTCACTGAGATGAGCAAATTATCTAGGGTTGAGCTAAAAAGAACCCTAGTTTTAGACTACAAGAAAGACCACTGCTTTGAACTACAAGAAGTAAAAAAAACCTGCTTTGAACTACAAAAAGAGGTACCAGTAAGAAAAACCTTGCTTTAGTTGAGCAGCAAAAGAATTCGGCTTTGAAATACAAGTACAGGGGAAATCCTATCGTATTCTGAGATGAATTGAAATAAGAAATGCACTTGCAAAACAAAGACAAGACCTGGGTTTGGGCATTTGAAAGGGAACAAAGAGAAATAGCTGTAAATACAGCAGTAGAGTTGTCTTGTCTAATGGTCAACACCTAAGATTGGAAAGAACTTCTGAGTCATGGTTGCTGCTAAAATTTGGTTTGTCCTGAGTTGCACTTGCCGTCTAAGTAAAGCACCTCTAACTCTGCTTACCTGCCTCACAGAAGTGGGGATACTTTTCACGGTGCTTTGAAGATATTAATCCTTATGTACATGATTAATTATTGTTATTATACTTTGCTATGGATGATTGCAATGCAAAGGGGAGAAGAAAAGCCTGCTTTAACATAGAAAAGAATATTTTAGCTGTAAACATGAATAGGTAATGTAGGAAAAAAAATCAAAAGACTGAATAAAAGGAAATAAAAGAGATGGTGAGGAAAGAAGTAGGCAAAAACACCCTTCCAAGCTTCCATCTTCCAAGAGATAGAAATGGCTGAGAGTGAATTTCCACACGGAAATGACTTGCAGCTAGGAAAGTTCTGTTTGCTCCCCTCCTACCGGATGAAGGCCTCTTGCTGTTGCATTGCCATCTGGTGGGGAAAGGTGACAGGCTTTCACAGCCTGTGCTCTCCCAGGAAGGTCATCCAGGAAAAGCTGGGGCTGGAGCCACCAGATATTGACACCAGAAGTGCCACTGCCTGCCAAGACCATGGATTGATCCCCCTGGGTGCTCCACTTTACCGAGAAGACTGACTGTGCTAAGCTGAGAGCAAATACAGTATGTGATGGGTACAAAGGAGAAAGCCAATCATGCTCAAGTGTAATGCTGAGTAGTTCACAAAATAATATATGATTACAAAGATATGTGGGGAAACAAATTCAAAAGACTAGGGCCTTCATCCAGTCATCTGTATCCTGTAGCTTGTTCTTCTCTTTAATATTTTCAGTAAAAAATTGAGAAATAATGGGACAGAGCATATGCACTTGTGCATCAAGATGTGTTACACAAAGAGTTTGGTTTGGTTGACCTGATGATTATGTCCAACATGATGAAGATATATGAGGAAAACCCAAAATTAACTTTTTCTTGCAAAAGAAATAAAAATGTGGTGAATTCTCGTGTGAGTTTTGTTTGTTTTTTTTTTTTTACTCAAGCACACACACAAAAGGAAAGTGACAATGAACCTGTCAGGAACAGAAAGGTCCGTGCTCTGCAGAGTGTTTTGTCATTTCAGAAGTGGTTACTGATTGTGGTAAATTTTTTTGCATCTCCAAACAAAGTCAGCTAGTTAAGTGAAAATTTTCCAAAGAAAATGTTAGTATTTGTGGGTTAAAAGATATTTCCAATATATGATGAGTCAACTGAAATAGAAGTGCCCCAGGTAAAACTGGATGCTCTTTATCTTCATGAATGTAATGATTAAAGTCAGTCTTGTGCAGGGAGGCCAGACTCTCAGTTCTCGTTTTCACCCGTTTGTCAGATCACCTCTGCCGAGTCCATTCATCAGCCCTGCAGCAGGAAGGTTTCTGTGGCATCATTCAAAGGCATCAAAACAGAAAGTCCTTCAAATATTGATTCTGCCACTAAGTATTAGGCACACTGTTCCACTTGATTTTTATGGATTGTTACCTTCCTCGTGGACCCTTCTACTACAGGTTCCCCTGAGATTGATGAATGTGCATGCTAAACAGAACCTATCAAACATTATTCCTCACTCATTTTAAACCACGCATTTCAACAAGCAGGATGGAATCCAGCATTCCACAAAGAGCAACTAGGGAACTGCAATATGGCTTCTTGCAGACCAAAAGCTGTAAGGATTTTTGTACTGCTGAAGGACATCCTACATGGGAAACAATAGTGCCCTTCAGAGCTGGATGGTTGAATTAAAAGACACTGGTGTAAATGTTCTCCTGCCTTCATAAATGTTTTGCAAAAATGGAGTATTGATCAGTTTTCCTTTCACCATTTGTGGTGACCCTTTTCTCAGCACCATGATGCAGCCTGGACAGCAATAGCCTAAGCAATCACTTGGCCAGAGATGAGTGACACCAAACCCTCCCCAGGCTATTGTAAGAGCACCAGTTAGTACCATGTTCGGCCAGCACCACACAGAACCCTTGGACTTTCCACAGTTTACATGTCTCATTTTAGGGTTTTGTACTCTAATTTAAGGGAGATTAGCAACTATGTGCTTTTTTGTGATACACTGTTTAAGCTCTGAGGCACATAATGTGTTGGCTTCCTGAAGCAAAAGAACTCTCAGCATTCTGAAAGTGAAGATTGGACCCTTATAACCTTAACTTAGTATCAGGAAAATAAGGAGCACAAGGAACTGAGTGCAAGAGAAATGGAAATACCATGGTGTGGGAAGCAGCTGAGTGTTTGTACTAGCAAAGGTCCTTCTGCAGGGTCCTCTGTGGAGCACCTTCCTTTGACTCCTGCTGTTTAGCTAGGCTGAGCACCAATTGCCTTGACAGTAGGCAGAAAAAGACCAAGGTCCGGCCAGAGAAGACTTTATTTAGGTTTTATCGGAGTGGTGTCATGGTGGTATGGAAAGTGAAACATGGTTCAGAGCAGTCTTTCTGCCTCTTCAGTCTGGATCAATGTGTATAGGCTTCCTGGATCTATCAGTGTGCAATTTTCCCCTTTTTTGTACCCTGTTCCCTTCTCTTCTTGAATTCTGTTGTGGCACTGGTTTAGAGGGGGGGCTTAAATGAATATGACTTTGAAAGTTTCTTTAACTCAAAATAAAAACTAAGCTAGAATCAAGTTAAAATCTTTTAGCTTAGCAATCTAAAAATTACTTTAGCTTAAAGTCTGTGTTGAAACATGAAAGATTGCTAAAATTAGGTGATTACTGGAACAGAACATATACTGCTCTAGACCAATATCCTGGAGGATAGTTAAGTCTCTTCACATAATAAAAACTTAAATTCCACAGTATGAAGCTTTGATAATCCCTTCAGTATGATAAGGTACTTTTTCCTTCCTGTCTGCATGACTTTTATTACATAACACTGAATTATGCTTAAATATGTCTCTCAATTCTTGTAGGCTGTGTGGAATTTAAATAGTCTTAAAAACAGGTGCCATTCAGAATGGTGTTTTCAGGAATATAGGGCTTGATCCTCCCTTACAGCATCCACAGGTTGTAGTTCCACCAATTCAAGATGAGAGCAAGGTGTGTGGGAAGTCTTATCAAATCTGAATATTAAATACTCACTTTGGCATATGACGGCAGTATAAGAAAAAAAACTAGTGAAGAACGAACTCTACAGAGTGCATCTTAACCACTCCTTCCCAGGATTGTTATGTAAGATGCAAAGTCATAGATGCAGATAGAGAAAAAAATGCAATATTCTTTTCTCAGATCTTCAGCATTTCTGGAACATGGCTAGGGGGAATAGTGTTACACACTTTTTCTTGATTTTTTTATTTGTTAAGTGGCATCCGTGTGGGAACTGAAAGCATCTTGCAGAAATCATACTGATATTTATCTGTGGGTATATTCCACCCCAGCAGGAGAATGACAAGTCAAGGGACAAGCAAACAACCCAAGCCCATGACTTGGCACTACAAGCATTACTGCAGCATAGCAGTGAGAGAGGCTCAAACATGAAATCAGCCAGGCACAGTTTGTTTGGGTTTACAGGTTGTATAGTGAAGAAACATTTGTTGATCAAGCCAAAATAAATGCCACTGTAACAAAACTGATTATTTAAGTTATAGCAAGCAACATTCATCAGCACTTAATAGCTGAAGTAAAAGGCAGAAGGAAAAATGATAATGCACTTGCCATTTTCACACTCTTTAGCAATTCCAACTTTTACCTCGGAACTCTTTATTTCACTTAATATCTTGCAGGACAGAGCTCTTTATATGACTATTTAATTAAAGCCAATTATCACAAAATGATCCAGTGTTCTGCATTGCTTTACTCTGAATTTACATCAGCTTGACAATTAAAACTTCAAACCAGTTGTGAAAGCCTCTTATATCTGGTTTTCATTAGTTCATATTAAACAATTCATGGGCTTGATTTTCACTTCAGTGAGCCTTGTCATAAAACATGCTTAGACATAATGGTGATATCACATAAGAAGTGAAATAAATTAATAGATCAGCAGAAACACAAACTAGGAGACATTTTATTCTCACACAATTTATTATTTTGCAGATATACTTGTCAGTCATGGGCAAGATATACTGAGACCATGAGGATGGGAAAGCAGCACTAAGTCAAGAGGATGCTTTGACACTATTCTGTGTTCATTTGCTAAAGCAGGTGTGTAGTCAGCAAATCTCTGCTGAAAGGAATTATCCTTTAGATGGTCTCTTTTCAGAATTATAATGGTGACACTAAAGCTACAATTATTAAGGATCTCTCAGCATTTCATTACAAAACCATATTTTCAAGTGGATATATAAATTGCATATAGAGAAAATTTGCTTCTCGTTCAAATATCTTCCTAAAATTAGCATTCTGAGTGGGTTCTTAAAAAAACACATATTAATTTGTTGTTAAGAATGACTTAATGAATATTCAGCTCAGAAACCATGAAGGAACAGCTGTAACCCAGTAAGACAAAATGGCTTAATGCCTTCCAGATCTGTGCAAATATTGTATAAAATATAATGTACAAAACGCCCCCGTGCACACAAGCAGACGCTGTTTATCAGAAATATATCAGTTTAGCAGGCAGGGAGCATCTTTGCATTTAGAGGGTTTTGATGTTTGGTGGAAGGCCTGTACAGGTTAACTGAAAACACAAATCTGCAAGATCTCATGTATTATTAACCTTACTGAAAGGTTAGAACAAGAGATTTACAGTATAGCTTGCCTAAGACGCCAATGAGGAGAAAAGCACTTGTCTCATTCAGTTCAGTTCATGTCCATCCCAATAAACTGTTTTGCCTAAATTGTCCCCCATATTCTCTTTATACATTTCAATAGAAGGTTGAAATCAGCTATAGGAGTGACAGACTGAAAATCTGCATAGCTTGTGGATGGCAAGTCTGGCTAGTTAAGCTGGCATAAGTGAGGGGAATTTCTCTGCTAGCTGGGATGCTTTAGCCCAGAATTAAGCAGGTAGACACCTTGGCAGCATGACTAGGCACTCTGGACTGCAAATGTCGATTGCCCTTGTGGATGCAGTGAAAATTGAGTGTTTTCACTCTCTTCCCATTCAGGAGCCTCCCAGTGTCAAGGTCAGATTTGAATCCTCTTTATAGGATGTGAAAGGTTTCATGAGGGAGTCTCCACGGGTAAACATGGCAGTGGAAATAATGACATTGCTTGTCAGGCTCCGTTCTGTTATTGTGATCTTTCCCTGCTTCGACAAAAAGTGTGTTTGCCATGTAGGAGTTGGGCAGAGAGGGATCATCTTTGTGCTTCTGACACCAAATGCTTTCCACAGCACCATCACAGAGAATTTGGGGGTCCAAGCTCTGTCTTACACATGTAGAAGAGCAACAAAGGATTTAACCAGGAAAAAACTTTTTAAAGTAAAAGAAAAATTTATATCTTTGCTGCACTATAGAATTGTGTATTTAACTTTATTTTTAAAATACCTGAAATTTTTTTTTTTTTTTTCAGATTTATTCAATACTTATCCAAAAGACTGAAACAGCTCTTTCTGGAACATACAGATATATAGTGTTCTAAGAATAACAAAGACTATTAATTAGCTATTTATCTAACAGATGGTCAGTGAATTAAATAATACAAGTTTTAGAAAACTTCATAATTACGTGTTTTTGCCAGAGAGCTTGGTTAAATCTGTATAGAAAGATGGAAAAATATGAAAATCCAAAGGATGCCATTAAAATTCAAACATTAGTAACAAATTTCTCCTCCCTCAGTCTTATTTTGTGGGAGTTACTTCTGATTCATGAAGGAGCAGAACCAAAGGTGAACTTTTGTTCTCTATAAATCATGTTATTCTGCTTATCATTAGTAGTAGTGGTAGTAGTCGTAGTAGTACTAGTGACTTAAATAGTTCTGTTCTAGCTGTCAATGTGTCAGATACTTGACACTAAACTATACTAAAGCATAGCGCCTGTTGGAGTTATCCATTGCATATCTAATGCTTGCATAACTAATTCCTCAAGTTATATAAAACAAGGCCTATGTTTGGTGAAATACATCAACCTTTCACATATTTATCAGGGAAAAATACAAAATTAAGTCCACTTGCTACATAAGGATACAAAAAGATATGTACAAAATGTTTCAAATCCTAATGCTCTGGTTTAAGTAAGTATTAAGTTAGTATTAAGCTTAGGTTCTGACAGCCTGATCCATTACAGTTATTTCAACAATTTGAATGTTATCTTCTGAGTTATTATTCTCCATTATTCTTTCATATTGCAATGCCCCATTTTTAAGCAAGAAATGGATTTGCACTACAATTATGGCCCCTTTAGTTGCCCATCCATGTGATCTGACATCTTGAATAGGTGACATCTGAGCCAGTTGCTGTGGAAAAGCCAGTCTTTCCCACCTACAGAATGATGGTCATTTCCCTACTTGAATAAAATTATGATTTTTTTTCATGATAAACAGCCCATACATATTAAACTAATATTTCTAATACTGACATTAAAATTCCATAAAGTGGAAAAAATAATTTTTTTCTATACCTTTTAAATTCACTTTGTAAGCATCCTATTCTCATTTCAGCTATATAGAGCACAAGTTCCTGTTCACTGTCTCTAAATCTTCATATTCCAGTCAGGTTGTTAACAATACTCCTTTTTAAAATTTAATTTTAGCAATACTCTTTTTAAAAATTTTATTGAATATTTTACTTCATGTGCCTCATGTTCTACATTTATCTGAGATCAGAAACCATTTTTTTATCACAAAAGGAAACAAAAAGGTCTCTATTCCTCATCCCTGCAGAAAAAAAATTGAATCTGTTATCTGGACATCTCATAAGACCCTGAAAAGAACAAAATGAGCAGCAGTTTTGTCACAATTTTAAAATCTTGCTGCTTTTAAATGAAGCACATAGTCTGATTTGATTGAAAGCTGGTTTTGGTGTTGGCAGAAGGCTTTGCTGGATGGGTGTCAGGAAGATTTCCTTTCTGCCACCCATCCCAAGGCTCGGGACATAAAGGCTGAGCTGCCATCAGGAAGCGCGACCATCCAGTCTGTCTGTGGTGCCCTCCCACCACCATGATCACTTGCCTCCGAGTAGATGAGAGGAGAGATGGCTGCTAAAAATACACGCTCTCAATAGCTGAAAAGTGAGCAGGAACAATACTGTAATGCCCTCCAGAAACTAAGGATGGGAAAAGGGCACAAGGGGGAGGATGCACAGAGAAAACTGAGAATGGCTGTACAGAAAAGTCAAAGGGGAAGCAAAGCAGGTGACCTACAAACCAGCCACTACTTTTTGGGAAAGTGCTTTTCTCTTGGAAGTCAGAAGAGAAAGAATGACCAACTGTATATGTGGAGTAAATGTGATCCAACCCTATTGAGCAGAACCTATAAAACAAGCCATTTTTAGTTTAAAAATTAGATTAAAATTCTGTTGATTTGAACTGCAAACCTTTTTTTATAGGACCAGAGGGAAGGAGTCATCAGAATGGCTTTTAAATTGATTTCCATTTCTTAAGATTTTAGTATTTTATTTCTTCTATCAACATTTTTCCCCTTTCAGAAGAAATAAAAAAAAAATCAGGCCACAGGGATGAGGGTTAGTAAGATTAGAATCTACTTTTTTTAAAACGTGTTTTGCATAAATATATTTTCCCGAGTATACTTGTAGGGTTTTGCAATTGCTGTTGCAATTCGGACACACAAAGAAATCAGGAACTAAAATGTCCAGTTGCACCTTGCCTGACTTTCTACCACAGCATCTAAAACAAGGGTGCCACAGTTAATACTGGACAATGGAAAGAAGGGTGGATACAGTAGCACTTGCCAACCTTCACTTGATCTTATGATTTGTCTGCAGAGCTATGATAGCTTTCTAATTTAACTGGGGGACTGAAGCTACAAAAGCAGAGTTGTGGTCTGAAGAGAGGGAATGTGAGCAGCAGCATCAGGCAGGCAAGAACTGGCTGCAAGTGCCAAATGCAAGGTGAGCTGGGACCACTGCCTCTCTTCACACATGTCAGCATGCAGGTGCCTTCTGATAACAATTTACTTAGCGCTGGAGAAAGAGGTGCTTTCTCATCTTAATCACACCAGCTCCAAAATAGCATGACAGATTTTATTGAAACTATTTCATAATTAAACTGGCAACTAATGCAAAGGAGAGTGTAATCAAGATTCACATTTTATTACTTACAAAGTCCCCAAACTGTGGCCTGGGATTCTCCTTTCTGAAAGGGGAGAAGGAAAACTTGGACATATAACTGGGTCCCTGGGGTGGAAAGACAGTGTAGTAAAAAGGGAAGGGAACAGGGACCATTGGGGGCATTGGTGTTCTGCTTTGGGAGGTAGGACAAATTGTGATATACTCTATTAAATCTGAATTATGGTGTGGAAGATGGATTAGTATGTGGATCCATAAATAAATACAAGCCTATGCATTATGTTTCTCCCTAGAAACCACTGTTTAGTGGTGTAGGAACAGCATTTCACAGCTGGCCAGCAGTGAACAGGAGAGGAAGTGAATAAAGAAATGGAAGCAGCTATTTAGGGACAATGATAGCAGAGATGGGAAGCCTCAGAGATATGCTAATGGCTATAGAGGAATTCAGTGCTGCAGCTGGAGCTAAGACACAAATACCCTATATGTATATTTCTGAAGAGTAAAGGTGGAATCAGCCCAAAAGAGCAAGAAAACTGACAACACAATGACCCACAATTTAGAAAAGTGAAACCGCAAAGAGCTGATAAAACAGCTTGTGTTAAATGAAAACCATGTCCTGTCTTTCAGCTCACACCTTAAGAAACAACCAAATCACCACTCCCTGCCATCAGAAGCAGTACATAGGGAAAAAAAGGGAAATATGGAGTATTTGGGAGAAGTATTGGATGACTGATTAGGGTTTTGGGTTTTTGATTGCATATAGTCATAGGAGATGATCTGGCAGGGAGCTAACGAGATCATCTAATCCTTTTCCACATCCACAGAAACATCTCAGTACCAGAAAATATCTATTGTATTTGATTTCCGGCTTTCTCAGAACCACTTATATTAAATAACTTCAGGGAATCTTTTCTTTATGAATTTCAAGCTGGGGCACAGAGAGACAGAAAATCAAGCAATTGCATTATCTTTTGGAATAGATATAATTTCTTCCAAATAGGACAGAAATCTGCTCTGGCAGAGCAAGGAATAGTGAGGCACTGGACCCTGAACTGTCTCTTCAGTTTGCTCATTTAATGGATTAATGGCGCACCAATGTTCATGCCTGCCACATGATTTCTTTCATTACTAAGAACTTCCCTTATCACAAAAATACTAACATTTCCTTAGCACCACTAATACAAATAGAAAACATTCTCTGTTCACAGCCCAGCAAGGCTGGTTCCACAGCTGTTGTCTCATATGGCCAGCAGAGTGACAGCTTCCAGGGTAGGGATGAGTCTGCTGTGGGGTAGAGACAGGACAGATATTTTTATGCTCTGCAGAAAAGCCCAAAGGGAAATGGGATTTGCTTCTTGAAAGCCAAAAAAGGAAAAGAAAAACAAAAACCCAGCAAGCAAACAAACCTGATTATATGTAGACTCATCATTGTTCAAATAGCTAAAAATTTGATAATATGCCTGCATAATTTTTGGCTGAATTGAATGCTACTTGTTGTAGTTCCTAGGGGAATTTTATCAGTAAAAACATTCTTTCCTGTGTGAGAATTGAGACATCTCTACGACAGTGAGTGCTGAAGTGAAGAAAAACAATAGAAGCCCACTGATAGAAAAATATAGTTAGTAAATTCATATCTCCAGAGAGGTAACAAAACATATGTTTTGGTAGCATCAAGTGATGAGCGAAGAAAAGAAACCTTTGGATCTCTCTGGATTATCTGCGATCTTTTTCCTCTATTAAAACATAACCTTTATTTTGCCCATTGAGAAATCCTTTTGGCATTTCACAACACCTCTGAGTACTTTGCCTCAAGGCTTTGTAAAACTCCTCCTCCCAGCTATCTTTGAAATTGTACAAATTCTGCTCAATGTCTTGGGGAATGGAAATAATTTGTTTGTCCATTTGCAATTGCTGAAGATTAGAGGAGGCTCCCCAGTCAGGCAGGACTCTGGGCAGAGTTTTCCTCTGCAAATTCCAGTAAAGTGAGCATCTTTTGTGCTAAATATTCCCGCACAATACACACATTATTCCCCTGCCAAAAACAGTTTGTGCTGAAGTGCCTGGTTGTTGTAAACAGGGAACAAGGAAAATTACTTGAGGGGAAGGCTCACATAGACACACACACACACTTGTAGCTCTGCTTGAAGCCATAGGCAAACCAGAAGTTTAAATCTGTCTTTGGAGACTGTAGGCCAAAGAGTGCTAAACAGCACAGAAACTTTAATCATTATTCAGCAGATGTGGATTAATTCTGCTACATCTGTCGGCAGATATATGGAATATGAGAATAGAGGATGGCTGATAAGAGCCTGGGAGGGGCAAAGCCACAGGCAGTGAAAGCTGAATGTCAGGGACGTGATGCCTGAGGCAGGTGTGTCTTGGTCTAAAGTGAACTCTCCATTCAGTCTGCCAGCTCGATAACATTTGTTTCTCTAAATGGAAAAGGTATTTCCTCTGGAGATGCTGCAGTTGTCTAGCAGGGTACATTTCTGCAGGTGTGGTGAGCTGAGAAATAAAAAATTACTTTAGCAAATTAGCAGAGGTTTAAAAAGTGAAAGTCAGCATTTTCAGGATTGCACACAGATTTAGGAGGGCTCCATTTCTGCATGCTCAGCCTGAAACAAGTAGCATCTCAGATGCTAAAGAGCTACCCCTACCCTTTAGAAGTTCCAGCTTTTTAGTTTTCAGACCTCATAAAAAACAGACTTTAGCTCTTTTGTGTGCAGTTAATGCCTACAGATTAAGTGCCGCTGTCACTAACAGCTTCTGGAAAATGTCCCTTCCTGTTTCTGCCTTGATTCTTTACACTTGACACCTCCATCCAGCTCTAGCCAGATGGGGTAGTGCGAGTGAGAAATGGGCTCTCAAACACTCTGCTATTCTCATTCAGAGAGTGGTTGGGTTTGGTCAAGTGTGCTAGTATTACCTGAGGAAGGACAGACTCATAGGTTTTTCTCTATGAGAAAAGCTTGCTCTGAGTCTGATGGGACCAATTGAAGGCTGGCTTGGTTATTGACAGCCTGAAAATCCAATTGGAGAAAGTTAGTTCGCTCTGTGAACACACATTTTGAAGGAGGTAACCCAGATAAAAGCTCTCTTTTATTGCCTGTGGCTGAGCGAGTAACACCGACCCGAACTCCCTCCCATGGGGGGACTCAGAGGCCGCTTGGGCCCCGTTTGCAAACCAAGGGACCCGATGGTCGGGGGGAGGAAAGGCTCGTTGATAAAACCTTAGCCCGGCTTCCTCCCCTGTGGGCCCACGGCTCTGGAGCACCTGGCTCCTGCTGCTGCCTCGGAGCAGCTTTGGAGGGGCCGAGCCGGCCCAGCCCCGCACGGCCTGCGGGAGGCAGCCGGGCCCTGTGTGGGGAGCAGGGGTGGCCATGGGCAGTGGGGGCTGCAGCCCAGCCCCAGAAAGGCTGATGGACACCTCAGCCATCCTTTACTTAGCACGGCCTGGGCCTGGCCCAACTCCTGTAGTTGTGTTAAACTTTAACTCTTTAGTGCTCAGGTAAGATTTGCAAAACCTTCAGCCTTCCTTTGAATATGGGGGGAAAAAAGAGATTCTCCAAAGTCAGTGAAGCAAGAGCTAAGTTTTTTAGATGGAAGGAGAATGAGGAGATGCTGTCAAGATGGCTGAAAATCCTTTTGTAAGATTGTAGGGATGAACTGATGTACTGAATATTCCTATAAACCATGGAGAAAGACATGGGGGGTTGGAGAGTTCCATTTGATAGATGATTTGACCAGAAAGCACCTGTGTTGAGAATCTTTGCTCCGAGAAAAAGAAGGGGATCTCATTTTTTCTGAGGATGAAGCATGAACGGAGAGAAAAGAAATGAAGAGAACCTTTGTTTTGGAACATTTCATTCTTAAAAGTAATACCCCATGAGTCTGACATGGCCCACATGCACAGCTCTGGGAAGGCTGTGGAGTTGGGAGGAGTGCCACGATTGCAGGTTCCCAGGCGGATGCATATCATGAAAATGAAACCATGAGAGGACTGTTTTCTTCCTTCTTGTGGAAAAATCCCTATAGCCTAACAAGAGGAAACTTCTTTCTCCAAAGTAAACTGAAAAAGGACTATTTGAGTTGGGAACTGACTGAAGTAGTTTTTTGTATGTTTGTTTTGTTGTTATAAAGGTTGGGAGAGGGAAGGAAGGAGTGGTCTGAAAATCTTATTCTGAATTTGGTTTTTTCCTTCTTTGTATAGTTAATAAATTTCTTTTTATACTCTTTTAAGTTCTAGGCCTGCCTTGCTTCTGCTCCTGGTTCTGTCTCACAACAGAAAATAAGTATATTTAAATTGGCAAATCAAGACCATGACATTATTTGGTGCATTGGCCAGGAAAACGAAATTAAACCAAGACATTAAGTTAACAATAAACACCTATACTTAGGACTACATTCAAAGAGGATTTTCAGGAAGCAATAGCAATGGGTTTTTCATTTTTGCAGTGCCATATGCTTGGAGTTTTTAGATAAGGTCTTTCTGAGCATCTCCTAGTTAGTTTCTTGCTAAATTATTCCTAATTTATTCATAGTTTATGTGCATAGCCATTTTAAAAAGGAGTTATACAAAGACTTTCCACCTTGCTCTGGCAGTGAGAAAGCAGCTGTATCTCTGCATTTTTTTTCACCATATCTCTCCAAAGTGCCTGGCATCTCCTCAGTGAGGTACTTCTTCAAAAGAAGAATAGGTCTTTTGTATTTCCTGTTGCTTCTGCCATTTACAAATAAGAGGAAACACTGCAGCTCATGCTTATTTTGTGCCAGCACCCACTTCAGTAGGGCTGTTTAGAAGGCACAACCATGAGCTGGTGGATATCCAGTGGCCCAACCAATACAGCCCCAGAGAGGTGTGGCTGTGATGGCACAGGCAATTCAGAAGACCAGTACTTGCCATCTCGTCCAGTAAAGGCTCACATTTTTCATGCCTTTCACCATGAACTCAACTTTCTTCCTGCTCCCCAAAACATTTAAGTTAAAACTATGCACAAGTTCATTGTATTAACATGACTATTTTTTAATTTTTTTTTCCTGGTACTTTGTTTAGATACAGCTTGATTATTTTCTACATTATATTGACAAGTATCTACCAGATTTACTTGTCTTTGTACACAAACATGTGAGCATCCTTTTACAGAATCACACAATCAATTGGTTTGAAAAAGACCTGAGATCATCAAGTCCAACCTATGACCAAACACCACCCTGTCAATTAGACCATGGCACTGAGTACCATGTACAGCCATTCCTTAAACTCCTCCAAGGATGGTGAATCCACCACCTTGCTGGGCAGTCCATTCCAATGTCTAATTACCCCTTCCTTGAAGAAATTCCTCCTAATGTCCAGCCTGAACATGCTGTGGCACCTCTGGAGGCTGTATCCTCTCATCCTGTTGCCAGTTACCTTGGACCCCACCTGGCTACATCCTCCTTTCAGGCAGTTGGAGAGAGTGATAAGGTCACCTCTGAGCCTCCTTTCCTCAAGAAACACTGAAATCTTTCCTATGTAGTTCTTCCTTGTTCATTCTGTTCTTTCACAGCTTCTTATATCTTTAAAATACAAATACTGCTGTGCATAGGCTTTCTCAGTGCCAAGGAGCAATGGGGAATGGAGGAAGATTAATTAACTGGAACTCAGTCAAAAATTAAGACTAAAATGGTATTATTTGAATATTCAGTTTATTTCAGAGGCAGAGCATAGCAACTATCATTGTTGTAAGGCTAGACACATAGAGAAAAACACAGAAAGTGTTTGGTCCTTCCCACATAAATGGCTCTTGCTTGTAAGCTATAAAAGTCTACATGATATAATCACAGAAATAATTATAAGTTTATTGTGTCTAAGGGCCACTAAAATGAATCAGATCTTTTTCTTCAATTCCCCTGGCTCTTGAAGCTGACACTGAAACTCTTGTGTTGTAACACTCGTTCAGTCAAATTTCCCAGTGAAGTCATGATAGTTTTAAAGCTTGAAGGAATACACCCCCAGTTCTCCAGGACACATCAGTTTTGCTGTGAACTGAGGAAAGGGCTCATGCTGTGAATGTAACCATTAGCCTTGTGCTGTGATACTGACAGGCAGCTGTAGCATTTAGCCACCAGGCAGGGAATGGAGCAGCCACAGCTCTGGGAAGCTGAGGAAGGTAATGAGAGTTGGGGGGACAGTCAACTCACTGTGCTCAAGTACTGCTGAACCCCAGGCCATCCTTCACTATGGTCACTGTGCCAGCCTGACCCCTGCTTGCACCTCACAGGGCATCACAGGCAGGTCCTGATATTTATGGTCCCAAAGGGTACTCCTGTGAGAGCTTAAAATGGGACCAGAAAGCAAGTAGCTACCAAGATGAGAAAAATGTGTTCAGGAAACCAAAGCTCTGGTTTTCTGACAGCCAGAATCACTGGGATTCAGTCCCATAACCTAAACCCAACACTTCTGGACAAAATTCAGCTAAGGGCTTTATAGGGATCCAGAGTGGACTTCTCAGGGCTTGTATATGGATATGAGGCAGTTGCATTGCCTGTGGCTCAGAAAATTTATGTTGTTGTGCTCTACTACAATTACTGATGGGTTCCAATTAAATTATGGAAGGATTGAAAGTAAATTTGGAAGGGTTCAGAAATCCGAAATGACACAAAGGAGCTCAAGAAATTCGCAAGTAGGAGTGAAACATAATTGTGTTTGCTGTGGTTGTATTAGAAATATATTCCTTTACACTGGGCTGGTATGAACTGCTCTCATGTAGCCTGAGGCAATTTGGGAGGCCCACTGATGAAGCCAAAGCACCTACAAAAGTGTAAATCCAGTGAAAGTGAAAAATTAGAAACTATTATTGTGACATATATCAGGAAAATATATTTACAGTGAATATAAACAGAGATAACTGTTGAATATTGTTGTTCTTGAAAAGGTTTTGCCTGTGCACTGTTTGCCCAAGCAATGTCCTGCTTATCATAGGTTGAGTGCTTATTTAATGAAATCAGTTCCTGTTTATCTTCAGCTCCTGATCTATCTGACTTTCTATCTGTTTTGTAATGGTCTGGTTTGGGATTTTCAGGCTCGTTTTTCTTCTAAGCCTGCTCCTTTCTTTATGTCATTCCCAGGCCTGTTCAGAGCTCTCTCCCAGCTCCAACCTGCCAAGGCCTCCTTGTAGGACTCCTTGTATAGCAGGAAGGGCCGTCAGTATTTCTTACTGAAATAATACTTTTCTCCTAAGGTTCTGTCAAGCTAGACACGTTAAAAGCTATGTTAAACTGACAGAGTTCTTTGGATTTTGCTCTTCTTTTAATTTTAATGATTGACTGATTCATTTATCCTGTCTGGTCTGTCAGCTTATTATTTATTCTTCCCTTACTTGCTCTAGATGTAATGTTTGTTCCCTTGGTATTTGTCAGCTCTTTACCGTTTTTTTTTTTGTTTGTTTGTTTTTTGTTGGTTGTTTTTTGGGGTTTTTTTGGGGTTTTTTTTTTGTTGTTGTTGTTGTTTGTTTTTGTGTGTGTGTGTATGCAGCCATATCATTGAAAGCTGGGATGACAGCATTCCTGTCCTGTCCTCTCCTCGAATAGCTGACCTAGGAAAAAAAATCTGGGTGAGTTTTCCCCTTTCCAAAGTTTACAACTAATGCTGCAGTGTCTATCTTGCAATATGATTACAGGCCTTAGTCCCTTTCCTCTGCCCCCTTTACAAATGAGTTCACTACTGAATTTAACACAGCTCAAGGCCGAACAGGAGGTCCTTTACTATCACTAGAGTGCTGAATAAAACCAAAAAGAAAACCACAGTAATGACATAATATTGGAACTGAAATAAGATTGCTGTTGGGATTCAAATGGGTGATCTCCAGATACAGCTCAGGTCTTATCAGAAAGGATGTTGTTGAATGAAAAGGTTTTACTTTTCCCAACTCATCACATAGCCAATATTTCACCAGGATGACAAGAGATGCTGTACTACAGGGCTTCTTTCACTTTAATATAAAACCAAATTTATGACTTCTTATGGTCACTAATGTGTCCTGGCATACTTCCAAGTGTTGGGTGATTAACCTTTTTGTCAGAGCTGAAATCCAC
Source organism: Acridotheres tristis (assembly GCA_037013685.1). Lineage (NCBI taxonomy): Eukaryota > Metazoa > Chordata > Aves > Passeriformes > Sturnidae > Acridotheres > Acridotheres tristis. The sequence continues at coordinate 20,598,652 of CM072888.1, read as the reverse complement.
TTATATAATTATGTTATCTTTATCTCAAATTTTCACTTGCAGTTTCACTTGGGAAAAAAAAGCACAAACAAACTCCTATTCTTCCTTTTCTTTCCTCCCCTTCAAAAAAGAAAGCAGTTGAGTGGACTTGCTGTTAAACAAAGGTGATTTGGCTCTTCCTTTGTCTTTTCCACCTGTTTTTTAAACACAGATTTCAAACTTTATCTCCTTGCTTTACTCTCTTTGATTCTGTATCTAATCACAGAATTCTTTTTAATACTTTTTAATGTCCTTATTCTGCACCCATGAGTATTCCAAAATGTTGGGCCAGAGTAGCAGCTTTCACTTTTTTTTGCTCTTCAGACTTCTTCTCTCCTTCAGGAGAGGGAAACACAGTGGTTTGCTATGAGGTGCTCTGGGGTTTACCTTTGAAGACAAGGTCAAAGTACCTTTTAGTCTTTGGAAAGAATAACTACAGGGTTTGAGGCAGTTCTTATAGCTGGAGAAATTCTGTGTGATGTTTTTGGTGACATTTTTCTTCCCATTTTTCCTCCTACATAGCACATTCCTCAGTAATTTAGTACTTTCTGTCATCCATATAATCTTCTACTAAGATTTAATGTGATACTCATACCTGGGGAGTGCACCCCACTGGGCCAAGGAAAAGCTCTGAAGTGCAGACAGGCAGCAAAAGGCACCTCACCTGCAATCAGCAGTGTGCATGCTTCCAGCTTGAAATAGCAATTATGGTTTGAAACTTGTACCTGTGAAGGCAACATTGTGAGAATTTAGAATATCTGCTCACACAGGTCAGAGGCAAAATATGCTAGCACAAAAATGTACTAGGAATTTCCTAATGGCCAGTGCTTTCAACTACTGCCAGTGTGAGCACCTGAAAATCCATGTTTATTCTGTCTGGCACAAATAACTTCATGGGTAACAAACATTTGAGCATAGCAAAATCTTTCCTACTTTACCATTTCTGCAACTTCATTGCCATTAGATGCCTCAGTTCCCATCAGTTTTCTTTTTCCCCTGGATATCCCCAAAGGGAAGTAAATAGTGGAACTGCAAAGAGACTCTGGAGTCACATATGGGCTGGCAGCTGCAGCTGTGTTAACAGGTTTGTTGTGAATGAGCACAGAGCCCAGCTCAGGCACAGCCTACCAGATCAGTGTGACCAGCCAAAATAAGATAGAAGGTATTCCATCATTCTTGTCACTAATTAACGTCACCTTCTCTCAAAATGCATCCACTCTTAAAACCTGATGGAGGAATACACTTGGGTACCTGCTCCACTCTTGGGCAATCAAAAGTGGTTTGAGTGAGGGACTGCTTTCTGGTTATTTTTTTTTGCCAGAGCAGGAAAAATGCTTCAAACCACTCCTGAAAGTGTTGCTGCAGTTCTTTCAGTGTGTTGTTCTTTAAGTACACAGAAGAGGTGTTGGCCACATGGTCATAGTTACATCTATTTATGACTCCCCTCTACTAAAGCCCATCCCTTTCAGCAGCACTGAGCACTAAGAACTTACTCTTGGCAAAGACTATGAGCAAAAAAGAAAGCAAAACCACCAAAATTGGTATTCCCACGAACCAAAACTGAGACTGCCAGCTTTATACCCTACACCAAAAGCAAAAGTCAAACTATGGAGAAGGTACAGTCACCAAACCTTTCATACATAAAAGCAAGGATATTTTAAGTAATACAATATTGTTAAGAAAGTTTTGTTAGTGATAACATTACCTTGCTTTTCTCCTTACAAACTATTATGGAAACCAGATTGTATTTAGGACTACAATCTATGTCAATTATATGTAAGAGAGAATACTACATAAAGTATTTCCAGTAATTGGGATATAAATAATTTTTTAGACATGTAGGGAACCAACAGATTGCTTGCATGAATTTCTGTGTTCTTTTAGCAGGGAGTAACATGTACCTTGGTGTTAAGGAAAAATATATGAAATATTAGCCATTGTGTGTTATGCTTCACAAACTACCTCGACAGAAATGCAGAGTTCACTTTATTTTTAGCTCAAAACCTTTTTTGGGTAGAGATCACTATTGATTTGATATGTAAATCAAAACTTCCTCATGAATCAGAGCACTTCATTAGTCATGCATGGCATTGCTCTTTCCAGTCTGACCTCTGTTTGCAAAATGATGTCTCTCCCATTGTCAGACTGAGAGTCGACAATGAAGGAGAAAGGTTGGGCAGCTTTGAAAAGGGTAACTATTTGTCTGGAGTGCTTATTTCAATATTTTCTGATGCGAAAGCAAAAACACATCAGAACTAATTTCCTAGCCTTCTGTCAGTCTGCCTCACTTCTCCCACAAGGTACAAGTTGTGGGAATTCACTGAACAGAAATTATCCTGCTCATCCTGTCCTAAATGGAGCTCTTACTTTCATTTTGATGTGCAAGTGTTGCATGGAGTGGAGCTTCATTTAACATACACTGTATGATATTCTAGCCCCTGACGCCAGTGATGCACAGCTGAATACTAAAATCCACAACTCAATGTACTATAACAGGTTTTCCATAGCACCTCTTCCACAGAGTGAAGTTGATTGATGTCTTTGATTAGCCAAATTTTAGCATAGAGGATGGGCAGTTTCTTCTCCATCTTGCCTGGAAACAGCAAGAAAATGCAAAGTCTGATATTTCTAGTTTACATTTGTTGTCTATGGGTACTGCTCATTTCCTCAGCACCACTGTGCACTTAAGGATTTCTGTAGTGCAAGGTGAATGCATTCCATAACATGAGTAAACCCCATTTTCTCTTCTAAGGAATATGGAGGAGCATATATGTAGACAAGCAAATATTTCCATTTCCATTCTAAGAACTGAACACATCTAGCACCTGATTCTAATACTCTAATGATATTTTAATAAATTTTTATGATATATGTACTAAACAGGTCTTAGTTAAATATTTTTCCTAAATAGAGCTTTTAAAAGTTCAAACAATTCATATTGTTGAAGTTAAAATGGCAATGAGCAATTTGAAACTGAAAATAAAGTCTCAAAAACTAGTTACAAGACAGAACTGTAAGAATTCTTTAAAAATTATCTGCTCAAATAATTTAATTATTTATACTAACAGAAAATCCTGGTGGAGATTTCAAATATCTCTCTAATGAAAAAAAAATCTAAATATAATAGCCTTTATTTTCTTTTTTTATTTTCTTTTTTAAAATCTAAGTCATATAAATAAAAATAAAATTTTAAACATTTTTGAAAAGAGGTTATAGAATCACATTTTATGGCTTATATTTCATTTGGTTTGAAAACAGACACATCAATGAAGCTAGATTTCTATGAAGTTTTATCATTAGCTTTTATGTTCCCATAAAAGTGAATGAGAAGTTACAGTTTTTTGGTCATCCCAGTAGTTAAACTAATAAAAATACACATTTTTTCAACCATGCACACAATAGTGTTCTCAGATGATTAGAACAATTCTTGATGTTTTTTTCCCCAAGGTTGTTTTTTTTTTTAAATTTATTATCAGAATATTTCCATTTTAACTATCCCAAATTCACCTGGGCAAGTGGTAAGACTGAGAAACACTTCTCTTTTCAGGGAAGCAAATAAATCACAGTAAGGGCAAAATAGAAGGTATTTAATTTCTTTTGTTCAGAGCCGTGTCAGTTTTTAGCTGAAGCAATTCTTTTGGTGAAAAATGTAAATTGAGGGGATGTGTATTCCATTAAACTTTACTGAATTGTTCCATAAGAAGAACTAAGACAAAAGAAAAAGTGTGAATCATTTATTTGGAACTTTTAGAAAAAAAAAATTAAAGGAAAATGCTTTAAGTCTTCATTCAGATATATCTGTATTTTTAATTTCTCTTCTTATTCCTTTTTTTTTAAACTGGTAGAATCAAAATGGTGTTTTTCCACTGTCCTGCCTAGTTCTTATGGAGCTATTTTGTTTGATATGCTGTTCTTTATGTCCTTCTGAAAAAGACCTCAAATCAACGATATATAGAGAAATAAAACTATTCAAGTTTCTATTTTAAAGTTTAAAAGTAAACTAACTTTTTTATGCTTTTCCATAAATATCCTGCTTTGTAACGAGAGTGAGAAACAGCAATTGTTACGTTAACATAAATACAAACACAGCAGAATAATCTTTATTGAGGTGAGAGGGGGAAAGTAGAAAATTTGAAAACTAGGGCATTCAGCAAATGTTAACATGGCCTTTTACTGGAGAGAGTAACAGAAAATTTTGCACAACAGTTACTCCTTCCAGAAGAATAAAAATGATATGTTGGAAGCAAAATGATTCCAATGTTACTGTTTAATTTCACGAAGATATTTTTTGCACATGGCTATTAAGTCATGATTTTATTGATATTAGGTGTGTGTGAGTACTATGTATATTAATGCCCAATATATTCTATGAAGAAAAAAAGCATCTAATCTACACAGTGTCCGTCTTTTTTTATGAAAACTTGAAACTCACATAGCAATGCACTGAGCTTGATCAGATGGATAATTTCTAAGATTTGCCTTTAATATATGAACCTGCAAAAAAATAAAAATGTATTCCAGTATGTGCCAAGCACATAAAGAACTTATGCATTCACAGCCTGTGAAATATAACAGAAATTTCACTTTGAGAATTTCAGTGCTTCATGGTTTGGTGTTCTATTAATAAGAAATGAAAGAAAAAGGACTCCTTGCTAATCTTGTTCTCTGAGTTTCTCTCAGTTACACATCTGTTCAATCCCAGTGGGAACAATGTCATAACTTTATTTTAGTTATTAAGTAAAATTTTACAGCTGACCTACCAAAGCAAATGTAGACTTCCCCAAGTACATTTAAAAAGAGGCACAAGAAAAGAAGACTCTCTGACCTCAGCAGTTCACTGTGGAATTTTCACAGTAGAGTTTCTCCATCTTCTGTTAGCATTAGTGATACACATTCTTAAGTTGTTTCACACTTTGTAGGGCAGAAAGCAAAATTTTAACAATTTTAGCAATTACAAGGAAGAATATTAAACTCATGAGCTGTGACATCTAATAAAGTAAAAGATCTATTAGAAGAAAAGGACTATGTCTGGTCCAAATTTCAAACTCTTGTCCATCCAAGTGGACATTCCTATAAAAATCATGAAGAAGGTGTGATCCTAAGCAGTTATATTAAGATCATGTTTGAAAGTGGGACTTAAAACCCCAAGTAACTTAGGTCTGTCTTGAGTCAGGCCAAAATATCTTCCAGACACCAATATCTTAATCTTACTTCTTCCAGATCCTGAAAGCTATACAGGGTCTTAATTCCTATTGAATGAAACACATTTGAATCTCCGTGCATTCTGGCTCCAGCCAGGTCTGGAGGAAATTGCTGTCACACACTGGTGCTGGCTCATATCGTTCCTTCTGTAAGTTTTCATGAAATTCCATCTGTACCACAGAGATAATACTATTCCTGAGCTTTTATAATGCTATGAATAGAAATGAAGACCTGAGAGAAATTATTAGTATTTTAACAGCAGTTTTGTCAGTGCAGTAAGTGGTGTCTGACACTTTTCCTGAGGATGGGCTCTCATTGGCTTCTGTGCAGCTTGGGATGATACCAAATACTATCATCAATCAGCGTTGGAAATGTATGTGTGACCTTAAGTGAAGAATAATGCGTAAGTACAAGAGATCCTCCAAAGCAGGTCTCTGTTGAGGAACTGTAGTTTCTGCCAAAGGAGGAAAGAAAGAAAGGACAAAGGGACAGCGAACTACACAGAATATGAAGAAATAAGAAAATTAAAGATAATTTTCTTCCTTGCAAAAAAGCAGAAGAAAAACGTTGGATAAACAAGAAAATTAAGTAGAGCTTCTTTTTTCTACCAAGATCTCCTCTTCCTTCAGTAAGTGTTTTGTGATAAGTTTATGTACATGCTTGTCACAGCCACAGTCTGTGAAACATTGCCACAGAGTAACTCTCTTTCTTTAGTGATTTTCCTTCAAGGCCTATGAGATCTGTGCCTGCTTGCTTTTGCTGCACTGCTGCTTGGCTCACACAAATTCTTCATCCCTGATTTAAGAGGACAAAATAAGTGAGATTTGTTCTTAGTGATCATGACAAAAACCTTTAATGATGGAAGGCCTTTAGCTACTGTAGCTCTAGAGTCTCTGGGCCAGAAAGGGTAAATATGAGGGTGATGAGCAAGCAATACTTCAGTCTTGACTTGACCACCTCTTCTAGTAATTACAGCCCAGAAATAATATGTTCTTTACCCTTCTAAGCAAAGAGTTATTTATTATTTGCATGAGATGCTGGTTAAAATCACTGTACCTGAAGTAGACAGACTTCTTGCTTTTATTTTATTTTATTTCATTTTACTTTAATTTATTTTATTTTTGCCTTGGTGGTTTTTTTCCCCACTTTCTCCCAAGGCATTAGGTGGGTTTTTTAATCCTGTGGACTGCCTCATTTGTCTCTGTAGCTCTTCTATTACAATGCATGCTCCCGCTGCCTGGCACATAGCCTTCAGCTAGCAGAACCAATTAACCTCCTTCTTTTACTTTAAAAGTGAAAAAAAAAACCCTCCTCTCCTCCCTTCTCTGTGCTTACAATAGGGTTAGCCAAAGTACATATTCACAGCTATAAATATATCTCTTTGGAAAAGTGTAAGCATGTGCTGTAAATCGGGTTTATTTTGTCTTGGGAAATCACACTTAATATAAAACTACAGTTTCTGACCTTTCCTTTGTTTTTCAACGTCTTACTTATTAGCATAAACTAACATTTATAGTTGTGCTAATATCCAAGGAGGTGTTGACATGCCTGTGGAAACATAAGCGTTCCAGACAAACAGCAAGCCAAAGGGATATGTCTTACCCATGCAGCCACTGCAGAGCATTGCAGAAAAATGAAATATCCTGCAGGTCAAGGAGGTACTGCAGAATGAACACCATCACCTTGACTGAACACAGTTGATCTGCTGAAATACACCAACAGCAGCTCAGGAAAAGGATTGATAAACTTTTTTTGAGCCATCTGGGCTCCTTCCAGTTGCAAAACCTATGGCAGGGGTAGGTAGATATCCTTTAGTATCCACTTAAAAAAAATTATCCCGTGTTTCTGCCTAAATATGAGATGAAGCAATGTGGTTTGTTTTGATCTTTATAAAAGGGATGATTAATTTATAAGGGTTGATTAATTAATTTCTCTTTCCCTGGAATATTTTTCAGCTGTAGATTGGAATCCTTATCAATAAAATAAGACACTTAGAATCCATTTTAAGGAGTTTTACAAGAAATATTTTTATGCTTTATCTCCATTATTTTATATACCACAAACAATATTTCAAGTGTTTTTATTTTATTAATTTATGAAGTAGCTTGAAAGAGGGCGTGATATGTATAAACTAGCGCCTGCTACAAACACGGTCAAGGCTCCTGCTGACTATTAGTGCCATTCTTCAATTCATTGAGCTCCTTTTACTGATAGTCTGAAAAGAGCTGAAGCTTTGTAAGCAGAGCTAGCACCTGAAGCACAGCTGTGGTATTGAGAATGAGAGACAGAATGGAAATAGGACTATGGTATTTGACCACGTATCTAGTCCTCTGTTCTTGAAATACCTATGATCTTTCTTAGGGAAAGGGAAATGCAGAAATCAGATTAAATAGGAAAATGTGACTAATTATGGATCATACAGTCCTTGGTAAACATTTATTTGTCACTCATAAAGTTAAATTTGTGACTTAATCCCAGCAATGTTCACCTTATTTTCTGTGTAAGAGTCACAAATGTTTGGAGCATCTCTATAAATGTCCCCATTGTGAAAGCCACAAGACAACAACTCATAACTCAATCAACCCTGTTTATATATAAACAGTTTCACACAAATTTAGTGATCTGTTTAATCCATGTCTCTGGCTTTGGGAACACTGAGAGCAAACAGCTTGGATCAGTCAAGAACAAGAGGATTTTTTGACAACATATGTTATACATGAGATCACTGTCTAAGCCCACATCAGTCCCACCCCATTACGCCCACTATAGCACTGTGCTAATGAACTCCCTCCTCTACAAGGTAGGGCTCTTGCTGGCTGGCAGTTTCCCCAGTGACCAGCTCTTCCAGGACTTTGCTAAGGAACACAGGCTGAAGCATTGTAGTTTCCAAGGCAAACACTCCTGAGCAGTGCTCTAAGAAGCAGCTATGCACATTCCAGTTAGAGGTATGGCCCTGCTGACCCTGGTAGTATCATGGGGCTGTGGCTACTGCTTATCTTTAAGGGACCTCTACCCTTCAGCTTTAGCTTCCTGTACTGCTGGAGGGAGAACCAAAACAGGTGCAGCCCACAAGGCTGTGAGAAGCTGTGCTGTATTTCCATGTTTGTCTGCACCAATAAAAGCAAGCCAAGGGGAATCATCAGATTTTTATCCCAGATCTCACCTCTACTTACTCTGCCTGTTCTTTCTCTGACTATGAGAACATTTTTATTCAAAGCTTTATCATCCCTGGAGTATGTTACTTCCCACAGAGCTTCATTTCCAGAGCTCTTCTACAACTTGCAGACTGGCAATTATGGGCCAAACTAACATCTTATAATAACCAACAGAACTTTAAGTTAGGTGAGCAGGGTAAACCACAGTATATTTTGTATATTTTGGTACCTGTGGTGAATTTATTGTGAAGGTGGATAATTAAGAATGCCCCACTTGTTCATAGGGAAGAGGGGATAGCTCTGCAGGGAGGCAGCTTCACCCAGCTGTGCCGGTGTACTGGACAGTCTGCATGTGAACATGGTGTGCACAGAAGTGAAATATCTTCAGCGTGTTTTGTGTTGCCTAAAGAAATATAGCAGAGACCTCCTTTTTCAGCTCCCAAATGCATGAAATGTAGGAAAAGTGATTAGTATGGCAGCAAAGTTGACTGACTGTTCTTGCTATTCTAAGACCTGCTTTAAAGGCTATTTTCTCTTTGCGAATCCAGTAAAGCTTTTGGAATAGTTGTAAACTAGTAAATTGTGTGGTGAAGGGGCTTTGTCACAGACCAATTCAAAAATGGGTCATTACCCTCTCACAGTGAAGGAAAAGGGTAGAAGAGGAGAGAAATTATTAAACACCTTCAGGGTTAAAAAGGGAATTAGTTGCTTTTGATCTGGCATGAAACCAAATGTAGGTAACAGATTCCTCAGGAAGAGAGGTGGAGAAATCAAGGAGCACTGATTATTTGTAATGCCTACTGAGTCAGAAGCAATTGCAACATAGGAATCAAGCCCTGCTGAGCAGGTGTGAAATTGAGAAGTCACACACATCCAAAAATACATTGAATGCATCAGATGCTGCTGTGATTGACCTTATTTTGTGTACATTAGGCTCGTAACCTTGAACAGTAGGCAACGTGTTACAGGCAGTACATAGTCCTGATATCCACTGTGCAGTCCTTTTATTCTTTGCCTCAACAGATTGTTTCAATGGTTTGCCAGCACCTCTGATCCAAAAGTGATCTTTCTGTCCAAGTCCCAAAGACCCATGCCCACTTCTGCTTCCGTGTTTTCCTTCCAATGTTTTTCCAAATCAAAACCTTCCCTCTTTCCAGATAAAGCACAGTGACAATTAATTATGCTATGAAGTCATACAAAGACAAAAGAAGATGCACAGGAAATGTATTTCCTTTTTTTCTTAGTTTATTTTAATATAGAAATATTGGAATTTTCCAACCAACTTCGTCAGTAATCAGAAAGGAAAAGCCCCAACTATATGAAATATGGCTATTTCCCTCTCATCTTTTTATGAATATTTCTTAAATATTGATATCAACTTTTGCAATTCAAGACATGGTCTAAGTGGTCACATAGAGGAATTTCCACCTCTTCTTGCTGGTTTGGTACTGAGATCCAGCTGATCACAGCCAGCCTTTCCACCAGCTGAGCTACAAGTAATGTTTCCAGGCATGTTCTGTAGGATCAGAAAATTTTTTAAATTGAGTAGAGTTCAGCCCCACTGCTGCCCAGTTTAGAATTCCCACAGTCTTTGATAAAGCCTGAAATTCTCTGTTTGCATAAGGCCAGGTAACAAGTGCAGCACATGAACTTCCCTTTATATAGGCTGTTAAAAATGACCATGCCTTCTGCCACCTACCCTGGGGAAACAGGTGTAAACAACTGGAAATTAGTATTTATTAATTGGCAAGATGTTCCGAAAAGTGCATTCTTGTGAGAAGTTCTAGAACATAAGCAACAGAATCTCTGCCTTCATGTTCTATCTTCTATTCTGAATCCCTTCCATTAATTATCCTAAACCTTGCATGGCAAGAATTTTTTAGAAAAGAAGTGGAGGCAGAAGCTGTGTTGGCATGAAAATTTAGAATTATGCTAAATGAAATTTAGAAATATTCTACAGTACACTTATCTACTTGCTCAGTGACTAAAACCTTGTAGTTAGGATTTGCACTTCGTGTTGATAATGCCAGTGAAGGGTGCTCTATTAATTAGCAGGTATGTGTGGAATTCTCCTCTTTTTAGAGTAGAAAAAAATCCATTCCAGTTTGCTGGTTTGTGTCTACCCACAGCACAATTTCCATTTTTTTCTCTTTGCTGCTATCACCAATGTCTGCCTATTGCACTCCTTTTCCCTCTCATCAGGCTATCCTCTGACATTGAAGCAAAAATACATGGAAGTGCTTCTTTATAACAACTGAATTCTTCAGTCATTTTTCCTTCTATGTCTGTCAGTCCCTTGCACTGAAAATGCTTCTCCAGTCCTTTGATGGATCAGACACCTTGGTGAACACAGCAGAGCATGTTGAGGCCCCATCTCCTTTGCAGTGTGCATTGTACTATTCCAGGAAACTGGAGCAGCTCTGCCTCTTTCAGGTGCTCTTCTGCAGCTGCTTAGGATAGGTATAAATGGCCACACTGAGCTCAGAGTGGAGGTGAGCCCTGTGTATGTAATTGCTAACTCCTGTCATTACTTTTGAATCGAAACAGTAGAAAGTTTATGCAAAGATCTGAAAAAAAAGTCCTTTCTAGGCTTGCCTCTGCCTTCTTCTCCATACAATTGGCAGGATATTGCTCTGTTTGAATCTGTCAGAATCTTCTTCGATTCCTGTAAAATACTGAGCAAACTATTTTACCTTGCATACTTCACAGTTTCTTGTAGCTGAGCATATGTCATCATAGTGCATCACCTGCTTATGAAAGAGCCATATATCTCAGTTTGGTGACTGAAAGAGGTGGGAAGATGTGTTCCTCAGGTTCATCCTGGGGGAACAGAAACCAAATAAATTCTCTTCATTTCTACATTTATGGGAGCAGACAAGAGAAATGACAATCAAATGCGGATAAAGGGTAAAGAATGAAGAATAATTAAATATCTAGAAGTGGGAATAAATAAATACATTTAGATGCCAGGCCCTATTGGCCGTGCAAGGAGATTTATGTACTCGGTAAAGTGTAACAAGACAAGCTTCATGGTGTGATTCAGGCTGTTGAAGTACCCTTGAAATGAAGACAAATAGGAAACTTGTTACAAATTCACTCCCAAAACATCCTCACAGCTCTGTTTAACATTGGATTCAAATGTCTAGCAGTCGCCTTCCAACCCAGCAGCTCACAGCAGGCAAGGTTTCATTTGCAAATGTCATCATCACTACTGGCAGCCTTGGTGACCGCAGAGAAGCCAAGGACTTGTTGATGTAGTGTTAATTTAAATGGAATAAATTGGCCTAAAGAGTCAAAGAAATAGCATGACCCTGTCACTGTTGCTTAAACAAGGCTCAGTGTTTTGAGCACAAGCTTCATCTGTGTCTCATGGCAAAAAACACCATTAAAAATCTTATAATTTTCATTTTAAAAAATCCAAGCAACACTTACATGCTGTCAGCTGCAAGTAGAGATCAATATGGTACCAAAATAAGGTAATCTGTACCACTGCTTGAGCAGGAAGATCATGCTATGGAGCAAAGGAAGCAAGGCAAAGGTCAGAAATAGAAAATAATACCTTCTTACGCTGGTAAGGGCAGACAAAAAATGTCATAGGTCTGTACACCTATCTTTGTAATCATCCAGTTTTCCTGACCCACCTCCAATTGTATCGTTCTTTGCTGTTATGGGGGAAAAAAAGCAGCTTCTCCAGATCTGCAAGGGTTAAAGTCTTTAAAATTCAAGGAGTGTTTTCCAGCTATTGTGAGTTTGTGGGGACAGGACCTATTTTAAACATAAAGTTAATTCCACATTACTAAATAAGTTAGAGAAGTTTACTTGAACTTAGAAAGCGGAAATCTAACCTGACTCTATCTCCACATGCAATCGGTGCTCATTCCCACGCAAAGGCAGCAGGAGCTCTCCCGAGTACATCAGTGTTTCCCTGCAAGGCATTGTTCTGGAAGTGGGGAGAGGAAGGCTGTTCTCCAAGCAGGAATGGTAGAAATGCAAACAAGCACTGGTAAGCAAACAACATAACTACTTGAGCTCTGTAGTGGATCTAAATGATAAAATTGCAAAGACAACAGTCCACACGCTCTCTAGGCTTTCAACCACCACCTGGCAGATTTTGAGAGAGAGCAGTGAAGCAGCTCCTGGAGCCCTGGGACAGCACCAGACTTCAGAATGCTAGAGCTAGATCTCTATATTTGCTGTCCTTGTGTCCTTTCAGAGATGGCACTTGGTCAGAAGAGCAGAGCCAGGGTTCAGTTACTCAGTAGAGCATTGAGAGGGGCCCAAGTGCCTCAGACACGATGACAGCACTTGCTGAACACTCCCTGAATCCAACTTACATCTGAATCAGAGCAAGCAAACACGATGAGAGCAGGCACTGCACAGTTGAGTCAGAAAAATGAGGCCTAATTGCTTGAAGACCTTTATGACCCAGATGCACTGTTCATTACACAGAAACATTCTGCCTGTGTAGCTTTTCCTTGATAGATACTACTTTATACCGTTTTATTATTATTATTATTTGTTCTCTGCTGCTGTGTAATACTAGACTGAGCTGTCAAGAGCTACTTTATTGCCCCTGAGTTGTTACTTTTTGGTAGTGGATGAGCTGACTCTCCTTTTAGAAAACACCTTTCATCTTCTCAAACTGTTTAGTGTAAACAAGAGTTTTCTTGCACGTATGTGATGTTGTTTAATTGAGGTAAATTGCTGTCTAATTGTGCAGATCATGCACAAGAAATAAGAGTAGCAATATTGTAGAATAGAATTTTTAAGGGTTATGTTTTGTAGTTTGTTTTTTTTTTCTTTTACTGTGAACAAAACATTTTTACACTGATGAGTTTTTAATTAGACACAATTCCCGTTAGCTCAGATTAGGAGCTGGATTACATCTCCTGCATTTTTGAAATGCTATACAATGATGAAACAGATAAGTGAAAAGGAAGAATTAACAAAAAAAAAGTTTCATTGCATTTATAGATATGCTAAACAAAATCTGAATGCAGATAACTGCTTTCCCTCCACCCCTGCTGATGCATCTGGGTTTATCAGCAGGAAACGAGTGTGTTTATGTATTGGGAGATATTTGTTTTAAATATTTATAGAGTGCAATGTCCTTAGGCATTTACAGGAGGCTTTGCAAATTCATCACAAATTTTTTTTACACAGACCTATTTAGGTGATTTTTTTGGCATACTGCAGAAAGATTCTGTGCTCAGCCTCTACATTAACCTAATGGCACTGCCTGGATTAAGTTGAGTATGGGAGGCAATGACAGAGTTAGAAAGAAATAGTATCTGGAACTCAGGAAAATCTGAATGTGAAGCAACTAGGGTGGAATTACAACACTGATACTCCTGACATTTAATACTTCGCTTTACCTCATCCGTGCTTGCACAAACAAGTATAGACAAATATGATTGCTCTGACCCTGAGTGTAGCAAAGTAGCTAGTGACTATAAGACTGATGATAAAGCACTGAGAAGAATCCATCTCCTGCAAATAATCATAAAAATGTAGGTATTTCTTTGCCTTGCTTCTCTCCATCTTCTGCCCTCAGATATTTGTCCTAATAAAGCTGCACAGGGCAAGGAGTTATATAGATGCTTAAAGATAAGCACAAATCAGCACTTTGGGATAAAAGGTAGGTATTCTGGATCGTGTCCTTTATGTGAAGGGCAACCCATTTCCTCATCCTTTGGTTAATTTTTTTGAGAAGTATGAATGGGAGTCCATGTGGTTTTCTTTCCCCTCAATCTGAGCAACTGTGTGTAATGAAGCACAACCTATGAATTTTCTCTTCCTTTGTGTCTCTAAGGAGAAACAAGAGGGATAGTGTGTATTTTGTTGCCATATGTCACTGTGAGGTATGTGCTCCCAGATCCTCAGCTAGTTCTTCACCTCTAAAGCAGCAGAAGAGCCAAAAAATTGTTTCTCTCTTTGTGGAACACTGCTCTGCAGAAATAACTGCTGAGGAGTACTTTAATGAGGCAGTAATACTCTCTACCATTTGGCATTTCAACATCATGATATTTGGGATTCAGAGCTCTAAAATGCTCACAGATCTCCTTGTACAACACCTTTGCCATAGGCATTCTAACTCAAGGTGCAAAATCTGTCTGGACAGGCTGTGCTCTGTGCCCACAGTCGATGAACAGACTGGGTGTTTCAGCTGCCAGGTCTCCAGTCCCATCTGTTCAGAAGCTGCTTATGTGGGTTAGATGCTGGTTAGACCCTTGCCCCTACTCCAGAAACGCCACGTACGAAATGCCTGACAGATCAGCTTGATACCAGACTCGCAATAAACAGCAAGATGTGTACAAGTTGGGATGACTTATAACCAACACAGATTGTAAGACTTCATTAATTAGAAGCTCTATTAATTAGAGAACTTCTTCTAAAGTCACAGTGCACTGCATGCACGTTATTTTCAACTTCAATTGTTAACAAGATAAAAATTTAAGCAAAAAGAAGATTATAATTAGTCATGTTTCTGTACAGCATGCCTTCATACACTCTGTCACACCTGTTGACATTTAAGTTCCAAAACCCCTTTTTTAAACAAGACAATAGCCAAATAGCAGATGACGGGAGGGCATGCAGATCGTAAGGCTTGTAGATGCCAAAAAGACAGATTGTATGCAGCAGGCATTCTGGAAAAAAAATGTTTGGCAAGCCACTTGATCTCTCCAAGTTTGTCACAGTGAAGAACTGCTTACAGGCAGCCCCACTGCATTCACCGACACCTGAAAATAAACTACAAAAGGAGTTATAATCAGATGAGATGTAATTTGGACCCTGCCAGTCAAAAAGTAATAGTCCTAACTGGCCAAGCTCAGAGTGCCTAATGCCCTTGTAAAAAGACAAAGGACAACACAACAAATTACTTCCCTGCTAAGTTTATTGCAGTATCACCTACAGATCCCACCTGAGGCCTGGCCTTTGTTGTATTATAGGGTATACAAACAGCCTCTAAAATCCAAAAGGCAGAGAATCCACAGAAATGAGGGTGGTGGTGTGCAGCCACAGAAGACCAACCTGATTTGAGTATGTAGTACGTAGCCTCTTTCTGTAACAGAGGGCAGAGAGTAAAGCACTGTACCAAGCACAAGGCTGTCTGCTTAAACCATTGCATCCAGCCTCCTCTATGTTTGCATGGCAGCTTGTCTTTGTGATGCATGTGCTCCTAAGTAAAAGTTTGGGGGTGACTGTGCAGATGCCAATGGCGGGTGCAGATCATCTGTCACACAAGCAGAAGACAGTAGACAGCATGTGTTAAGGAAGGGAGAGAGATACTTTATTAGCTCTGAAAGGAGTTCAGTAATTGTTTATTTTGAGATCTGACTCATTGTGTTTATCTTTAGCTATAGCAGTACAATGAGGATGTATCATTTATCATAATTATGTGTTCACCCTCAGGAGAGAGACCTGGAGGTAATCCTGAACTTCAGTATTGTCTGCTAGGTTCACAGAAGGTTTGGGATTAAATAGAAGACATAGGTTTTCCCTTCCTGCCACCAGACTTTGCTGTTAAAATGTCAATTTCAGCAAAGTTTCCCCATACAAAGATTGCTGAGAGTCACTATGAACCTCTCTAATGATGGAAGGGTTACAGGTGCCTTTTGTTTGACAAAGTTTACTGTGTTCCTTTCTGCAACCAGATAATAAAAACAATTTTGGGAAATAAGAACTCTCATCTGTGAGAAAGCCCAAGACTTCTGCTGAGAAATTGTTCCAAAACAAACCTCAAAACAGTATTGAAGCAAAAAAAGGAGAATGTTTGAAGGCTTAAGTCACTAGTTATTGTTTTTATTTTCTCTCCCCTTCTTCCAATCTTTTTCTTCTGTAACCAAATATCCTCCACTGTACAATGTGTCTTAGAGCATGGCAGGAAATACAACAACTAGTGGTCTCAGTGCCATGGGGAAAAAAAAAAAAAAGTAGGTTTTGTCATTTCTGACTTATTAGGCAATTATAAAATTACTTCCAGACATCAGCTGAGATCATCCTCTTCAGCCCACTGGAACTTTGATTCACTTAGATTGTACAATAAATAAATAAATAAATAAATAAATAACAAGCAAACAGTAACAGAGTGCACAACCCCATAATCTGTTGCTTCATTAATGCAAGATGTAAATGCTTCTCTTAATCTTTCTGAGCCCTAGGAGTAGAGAGTGGTGTATCATGATGACAAGGCAGGGTTACTGAAGGGACATTCTATACACCGTTTTTAACTCAAATGCATTCAGGGCCATTGAACAAAAAGCTTTAATTTATCTCATATGCAAAGCTCTGAATGTATTGCTTGCTTAGTCATGTTGATGCAGACAATGTGACTACTCAGAGATGAAAATTCTTTCACCTGTGGCTCAACTTCAGGTCACAATAGAAGAAAAAGTCATGGGCTGGTTCCAAGATGTTCTGTGGCATGAGACTTCTGTTGACAGCTGGGGTGGACACAGAACCAGCAGATACAAAGTGCTTTGAGTTCTCACTGATGATCTTGAGAATACAAGCAGCAAGGAAGTCCTGGCTGTCCCCAAGGCCACCAGGTTGAGGTCTTAGTTGATGCCACTTGGGAGTGCAGAGAGCAGGCACTCAGCTGCTTCTGCAGTGCAGGTCTGCTGACAACATAGGTGCTTCCCAGGTAGCTGCTGGTAGAGAGGACTTAGCTCAGCTTAGGACATCTGGCATTTTAGCTGGATAGTTGGGTGTGGTTAACAAGTGAATCTGGAGGCAAAATATTCAGTGCATTCAGTACGTTTCCCTGGACTTAATGCAGCTCCATATGCACACAGCCAAGCAGGATATTTATAGTGCCTGTCACTGTGATATATAAGCACTTATCTAACTTACTTTAAGTGCTGAGCAAGCCAGTAGGGCCTCTAGGGAAGCAAGTTTAGCAGGCAGCTTGTTGCTGCACCCTCATGCTGTGAATCCCTTCTACCAAAGGGAAGGGATGGACAATGTCTGCACAGAAGTCATATCCAGATCTGGCAGCAGGATATGTGATTACATGACCTGTTGTTGCATTCCATATAAAATAATTGTACTAGAATAGTGTTTTGTCCTGCCTCTTCCTCCAGGCAAATTCAGTATATTTCCCAGTTGAGTAAGTCAGTCATTATAACAATAATTTCTTGATCAGTGGAGACACAGTTACATCCATGCCATAGGAAAAAGGAAAATCTTGCACAATATTTTTGCAATTGCTACAGAGCTTTTCCCCAGTTTTCTGCATTCTAGGCCCATGAAGAAGTATGTATGTGACCCTGAAGTTGAGTTCAGCCTCAGTTACCTTAATGTTGCTCTGCATGGATATATAATCACAAATTTCCCCATGTCTGTATGTACTTACAAACTCTGTCTTCCCAAGCAGCACAACTACAGTGCAAATCTCTGTAGCTCTTTACATGACACAAGTGCCTTAGGAGGTCTGAGTTGCAAGGTAATAAAGCAAAGAATCTGCTTTTGCTTAAAGAAATTCAAGTCCGATTCTTATGCCAATGAATTTCAAACAGTTTTACTCTCCTTGTGCCAACCTAGAATGGTCTTAGCATCACTGAATGTTTTTACAGAGTCAGTGCTGTTCTGAAGTTCCTCCAATGTCTGAGACGAAAACTTTAATTTACATTTTTAAGTTAGACATTTGTATGGACACCTTTCATAATACACATCTCTCATTAACTGTATGCGTGAGAGATAAAGTCCCTTCCTTTGAACTATTTAATTTTACATTTTAATTTTATATATGTCATTGCCTTCAAATTAAATTAAGGAATAAGAGCTCAGACGATTATTACTGGGAAAATGTTAATCTTTGAGGCAAGGATGTGAGGCAAGACACTGCAGTCAGTACCTTGGAACCTCTTTTAGAAGTTCTGAAAACAAAGGTAACTTCTCCCTGTACTTCCCAAGTATGCAGCTTGCCTGCACCCTGATTAAACTGATAGGCTAACTCAGCATGATTTGCAGAGATGCAGCAGTGACATAAAAGTTTGAATTAATAAGAATTATCCAATAATGATGTATTATTTCTAGGCCTCACCTGTTGAACATCTGCATTTACAGGAATGACTTAAAAAACCAACATTGCCAACAAATAGAAATGCATTTCAGATTCCAATTCAAGTCTACCATGTCTGCAATACAGCATGCATCATCTTAACGTATGCAGACCTCATTCTACAGCTTTAGCCCAGTCGTGGTTGAGTTGAATTAAGTTGTAATAAGCTCAGAAATAGAGACTATAGTGTTTTAGAAGTGAAAGCACATCTTTTTAATAAGTTCAGCGTATGCAAATTTACTCTTGCCATTTTGGAGAAGCAGAATTTAAGCTAGTGACAAGATAAAGGTCTTTGCTGAAGCTCTGGATTCAGCCTTTCAGTTGTAGTTAGAGCTGTTCAAAGTGGGATAGAGGAGAGGCCATGTGTATTAACAAGGGCTCTGCAATTCGAAATATGCAAAAAAGAGGACAGTTTTTTCCCATTTCTTGCCAGATGTTTTACTGCTGTGTGGAATTACAAACAAGAAGGTATCCGAACATCTTTGGGATAAATTGTCTCCTTTTTCTTTTCTTTCATAATACAGTAAGTTGCTGTGATAAAGTCCTGAAATACATTATTTGTGTGAAAGCCCAGGTCTCTATTATAAGACTTGCATGTAAATAGTAATGAAGCAGAGTTGTAAAGGGCTATTTAAAAATGTGTATAGAATTGGATCAATGAAACTCCCTGGATTTGTATTTAGTCCAGTTTTCAGATTTCTGGTTTTGAAGATGAAAAGCTTTGTTTTATGCTTAACTATTGAAAAGTAGTACTTTACATATTTTACAGTATTTAAAAGATCTACTTTCCTTATGAAGCAGTGGATTACATGCCTTTATTTCTAGAATAGGTTTATAGTTACGTATTTCCACTTAATTGTTTCCAGGAAAGGCATCACATAGGTTTTTCCTTTTTGTTCCATTATTTCTTCATTTCTTTTTTTTTTTTTTCTTTCCTTTTGTTCTAGACTTCAGATTCTTTTTATAGAGTAAGTAAAGCTGCAAAGGTCTGGCATTCTATTTCGAGTACCATTAAAATGTGTATAAATGTAGTACTCAGTAAAATGTGACAGTAATGGCAGTCCAAATTCACAAGTGTTGCTGTTTTGCACTGCAGTCCCAGCTTCCTTGCAATTAAAACACACAATATATAATGTTGGGAGACATACTCCAAATATTTCCATGTGTTTCTGTTTCTTAGAATTCTAACATGGTTCCCCTCCCTTATAACAGCTAGGTTAGGCATTATTACAGTTATTAGTGTAGTTTCTGGGACCATTACGCTAAAATGTATTGCAAATTCAATTCTGTTTAATGTAGGCCATAATCTCAAAAGATATTTAGATGCTGAACTTTCAGGATCTTGGCCCTAGGCACATTGCAGGATGTACACACATGAATAGTAATAGCAGTAGTCACATTTCTGAAGTGCCTGGTGGGGTAGATACAGGACCAGGAGCTAGTGCTGCTCAAATTAATGAAAGCATTTATTAGGATTACGGTTGTAAATTAAGAGGACTGAATGACAAGCCCTATAATTGCCTTATTTGGGACACGGTTTTCAATAAGAATGGTTAGATAAAAGACAATTTACCTCTAATACTTAGAGTTCCTGGATCCTCATTTCTTTTGGCTCTCCAGATGACCTGACCCACAGTAACAAGTCTGAGCTGACAGCTGGAGGCTTTCAGCCTCTCTGTATTTTTTATTGGATGATTATTAGAGATAGAAAACAGACAACCTGATGTTTCTCCTAATTTTACTCCTCAGAGAAGGTGAAGAATAACAGAGCTGCAAATTTTTCAGCTTCTCAGCCCTAACTAACCAGAAATCAGACCAAACACTAAGGCCTAAAGAGGCTGCCCTGGCCTCAGCATCAGCTTTAATGTCTGGTCTGACAATAATTCATTTGGCAGAAGAAATCTTAAGTGTGTTTTTGATGTATTTACAGTCTAGTCTATTTGCTACTGCAACAGTGATTAACTTGCACGTGATCTACTAAGTGTCTACTTGTGCAGCTAAAAATCTGCACAACGAATTTCCTTGTTGTTTATTTGGATTGGCATCCAGTGCTGCTAATTAGAATTAGATTTTAATTGCCATTCCTAACATGTGCTTGAGACACAGGATAAGTTATCACTCCTTTAGGCTGTGAGATCAACTTCCAAACTTTCTGTGTTTTCAGGGAATAAATGAGTTCAATTTAAATGGCTGGCTAAGACACATCCAGACTAAGCATGACCTGAAGAACCCAGAAGCACAAAACCTTGTGGCTTTAGACCAAAACTGTTAATCCTCAAGTTCCCAAACTTTGACATTGTTAATCCTCTTTGTGTTATGCCTACTGACACTTTACAGCAAACAACAGGTACTCCTGTCCCTTGGCTTTCTCTGGAGGCAACTCACAAAGTTTTGGTTGAAACTGTAGCAAGGATTCTTTTGTGTGAACTCCTCTCTAGTAGAAATTGGACTTGCCCCAAATATATTTCATAAATTTGTCAGATCTTACTCTGTAATCTATATGAAAATAAATTGCCATGATTTTTGATGTGTGCTGGGATTTGCAGAACTGGGTAGTTTCCTTTGCCATCAGTTGGCACTGGTTTATGCAGTGAGGTGGATTAGGCTACCAACAGTCCTCTGAGTCACCGTTTCTCAGTCTGTGGCAGCTGCCTTCTACAAATGGTTTAGGTACTCACAGTAAACTTGTCTGTCACTAGACTGGATGGCAAACATTTAAGCAAGGTTTCTAGATATTCCACCATCCAGGCTACACTTTTAAATCCACACTTTAAAAATATCATTGTATTAAGTTCATTGTATTCATTGTATTAAGTTTTGGAGGGCTCTTTTGCTTTTTTTTTTTTTTTCCCTAATGTCTATATAAGGGTAATGGCTCATTTTTCAATTCCCTGGAGAATTCCTCTTGAATGTATGCTCTGTTTGCAGAATCCATTAGACAAACCAGCCCATGCTCCAGAAAGAGCCTCAGAGTGCACAACTAACATTACAATTCACAATTACCATCAATAAAATGAATCTGGAATTCCTTAAGCCTGTGAACACTCGCTTTCCTGCCAGAAAACGGTACACAGTAGTTCATAAGAGGACTAGCAGGAGATTCAGGATATAAAGAACATTTGTGTCAGTAGCAGATGTAATTAAAGGAATCATTCTCTGGTTTAATGTTGACCTTTAGCACTGATTCTATTGGGGTTAAACGTGGAAGGACATAAATATTGTATGTGGGGAAAACAGCATCTCTGTTTGCAGACCAGCTGAATTGAAAACCACAGGGAGTTAGGTGGTCCAGATGAAAAATGTTATAGTGAGAGGTGAAAACCATACTGAGTATTGTGGCCCTGAGTTTGAAGAAACACATCCACCCACAGTGATTTGCAGCAATGGCTCTGTAGTTGCATGGCCAATCTGCTAATGAACACAGAATCTTTCGTAGCTATAAAAGGTACTGTAACTCTTCAGCAGCTGTGAAAGGAGTTAGCTCACCACGTGGTATTTGCTGGAGTTCTCAGGACACCAGTAGCAGACAAAGTTAAGAGAAGACTTCTCATGTTTTTTGTAAATTTTAGGCAACTCTAGACAAATGTTAGTTCTATTCTTTGTTATTCCCCTTCCAGTTGCTTTCAGTTTGTTTCTTAATATCAATCAACTTCACATGATATTAATACTTCATAGGAGACAGGAAATAAAGGACAGCTCAGCCGCTAGTTCTGCTGCCAGCTGTGTCTATTTATCAATGCTTCCAAATGGATCCACTAGATACAGTGATCTAAAAATATATTTTTCTTTCTATCATAATCCCCAGACTGACACAGATTAATCAAATATGCCACTCATCAGCAGAGTGCAATTGGAACACCAATCCAATACCCAAGAAAACCCCATTAGCTTTGGCCTTGCAGCTTTCTATGCCACTGCAAAATGTTAAGGATCTTCATGGTTTATAATTTTTTTCTATAATTTTTGCAAAAAGTGCCATATAAATAATCTCCTGTTCTCAAAAATTTGTATTTGTTTACATTTGGATGTCTTAAAAAATCTATTCTCCAAAATAACTGGTTGAGAGCAGGGCACAGCTGAATGGAAAACTGAAGGAATTCCTTTATCTGAGAGCAGATAGCTGAAATGCAGCTTAATGACCATGTGCAAAAGTATATTGTTAAATCTGGACTTGGTCTGAGCCTGATCCTGATCCAAAGCACTACACATTGTTTAGTACTTTTCCACAGCACAAAGTTTTACTGGTGGTTTAGAGAAGAACAAATGATTAATGCTGAAGCTGTGGTAAGGAATAAACAGATCTTACTCATACATTATGGAATTGTTGGTGTGTGTACTTATTCCAGGAAAACCAACTGGGAGTATAAACATGGTATTGAATGTAGACTTGCCTCTTGATCCTAAGACCGCTATCACTGGTAATCTTAATTCTCTTGTAAACATAATGGACACATGGCACTCCTAGGGCAAAAGAATGTCCTTAAAAGGGTAACAAAATACCTGGATCCAAGCCAAAATGGGGTAAGACTACACAGTTTCTCCTTCACATGCTCTGAACTCCCTTTTTTTTAGAGTTCCACCATGCACAGAAATCTGGCTAGCTAGAAAACATCACAGAATTACTTTCCACCACATATTCAAAGATAGCGCAGCTTACAGAACGTACTGCTGTGCAAACTAGTGATGTCCTGGTATCACTGTAAGAATTATTTTCCTTGCAGAGAAAGATCGAAGGCATGTGTGGAATAAAAGTAAATTTAAGTGAAAAATAAATTCCTTTGGGGGACAAAAAAACCAAACCAAACCCAAGCAAACCAACAAAAAAAACCCAAACAAACAACAAAACAACTAAAACAAAAACAATAAAAAGGAGGAAAAATGGCTAAAGATACGTGATCTACTTTGTTCTGTGCTCCTGGAGGGATTTTGGGGCTTTGACAATCTCTGAAATGTTAGGGGTGTGGGGAGAAACAAGAATCACAAAATATTTTCTTGACTTGTAACTGTGAATTCTGTCCTAGTTATGATCATATTGTTTGTCTGAGTCTTCTAAGAAACAGGATCTTGCTGCTTATGTATTATGTCCTGTTAATATTACAGTGTTCCATCCCCTGCAGTCCTCCCACATGTTCATCCTTGTAAACTGTGATCAGTTCTTCATTTTGCTTCCAAGTAACCAAATCTTCCTTATCTGCTAAAAATTAAAAGGATAAAAGTCAGGTGGCAGCCTCCATAATGCTACTCTTTCATGGTTCCAGTTTAGCCCTTCCTCTTCCGGGACACATTTGAGAGCATCAGAGGTCTCCAGTCATTAATGAATTTACTGGCACTCCCTGTGAATATTGAGACTGTCTGGTAATGTGCTGTCTTGTCCCACTCCTGTGTCTCCTCTCTTCCAGCCTATGCCTTCTATCTTGGTCACTTTATCATTAAAACTTGGTTTTCAAAGGGATCATTAAGTGAGCTGGTATCGTTACTTGGAACAATTTAACTCCAGAAAAATCAATGAGTCGCCAGGCATGTCTGTTGTGGTCTAACATTGTAAAAATCAAGTCCTTCCCTTTTTTATCTCCTGTGGTCTGGAGAGGGAGGAGCTTTTAGGGATATTACTCTTGCAGATAACATGATTGCTGGTACTGATTTGTTGGGACCAAGAAAAGTCTCTACCATATGCTGGTTTTCAGTGATAAATTGTTATTTAACATTTTAGAACCGGTTTTAATAACCCCAAGACTAAATAATGGCTAATATGTTAGTTATGAAGGTAAAGTATCACTTCTCATCTTAGAGTTTATGTTACTCAGGAAGGAAAAGTCTTGGCCATTATCAAGCCAGTATTGTAATCAGTATCTTATCATACTCTGAAGGGAGTCTGTGAATAGTTCCAGCTAAAAAAAAAATAATTAAAAAGAGAAAAAACTGCAACATTCTGTAGTGAATAATGCAGAATATTAAGTTTTTATAAATAGATTACCATCAACTAATTTGTGAATGCACGTGGAATGAAATGAACTGTGAACTATGTAACTATGTAACTCTGTTCAAGATACTTTAATCACCCTCGAACACAGAACAACTGAGACATCTAATAAAAGAAGCATTGTGTGGGGCCACAGCCACTGGTCCATTTATTTGATATTACTTTTCAAAATTTTACTCATAAGAGAAACAATGAATAAAAATGTAGGTCTCGAATTGAAGTGGTAATAAAGCAGACAGCTGCAGATAACCTGCAATGCTCTCTGACCAAAATAAGTCTCTTGTTATTATCTTTACAGTAGAGTCATATTGGTGAAAGAGCACAAAGTTTTTCACATAGAGGACTTATTCCCAAAGGGCCTGAGCTGGTTTCTGTAAATCTCTACAGAACTTTATTTGAAATAAGAGCAAAATAGCTGTTTTTACTTGGGACAAAACTGAAACTTTTTTCCACTGCATTACAAAAAATGCATATTATTCTGGTTAGACTTCAAAAGCAAGGGGAGTCTTCTCTTTATTTTTCATGTTTTGCTTGATGTTATCTCTGTGGTCCAAGAGCAAATGCATAGCTGAATTCCTAGAAATGTCTTCAGATAAAGAAATCTAAAGGCTCTCAATTTAAACTACTGTAGTAATGCAAATCTGAGTTACTTTCTAGCAACAAATTATATGTGCTTTAAGGAGCTAAAGGTCATACTTAAACCAGGAACACATGTTGTCATTGTGGGTGATTTTATTTTCATAAACTTTTCATCTTCAGATGTGAGACTGAACATTTTTGCTATTCCATCATTTTTCAACCTCTGCACAGAGAGATGAAACAGTATTTCCATGAAAACAAACTAATTATTGCTAAACAGTCAAGAATGTTGTTAATTATGTGACTTAAACAAATCACGTCGTTTGTGAAACATTAAGGTCTTTTACAAGATGATAATGATAACTACAAGTGTTAAAACAGCCTTTGGAAAAGAACGTTAGAATAAATATTCTGGGAATGATACAGTTTCTCTTATACAACTTGACATAGGACTTTTCCAGTCCTTCATCTCTGAATTCATAAGCATTAAATGCACACACAGCTTGGAGCACTTCACAAAACAGAATAAATACATCTCCTCATTCGAATCAATAAAGCTACTTCAGTTAATAAAGACTTCATTCTTGTTGGAGCAATCAAAATCTATATAATGTTTGCTTTGATTACTGGACTGGGATAAGTTTTCCCTGTACATTTGAGCTCTAATTGCCCTGCCACTAAGAGGCCAGGTGAAAAAGACTGAAAACACACAACTGGCTTCCATTACAGGCAACTGCAACAGATTTCCTCTTACTGTCACACACTGCTTAGAAAACTGACGGTTTTCCTAAGAAGGCTACTTTCTGTTGGTTAAAAAAAAGATGATTGGGTTACACGTTGGCAGGAGTAAACACATTCATGCATTCTGGGAAGGTACAGTAGGGGAGCTACTGGGGGGCATTGCATTTCAGGTTCACTGTATAATAGTAGTTTGTCAGGATTCAAAATGAAAAAGGAAAAACAAAACAGAAAAAAACCCGAAAAAACCACAAACAAGCAAAGTGAGGCTCTTTGTTTTTGTTATAGCTGGTTTTCCTCACAAAGCAGACAGGAGTGGGAAGGCTGGGGATACTGCCATGTGTTCAAAGTCCTATCGTTTGCTGAATGTGATCAGTTTTCACAAAATAGTTCATGCATGAAACTGCCAATGTATTGAACTATACAGAAAATTTGTAACAATTAAAACTATGTCTTTTTGTTATCTAGAAGATAAATGAATACTACACAGCTCTGCATGTAGGTTGATATTATTGTAGAGCATCAAAATACAATGCTAACAGCTCATTTTCTTGGACATTGGATTTTTTCATAGAACTTGCATTTTCTTAAACATACTTTGCAAGAGTGTTTTATTATTCTTCTTAAATATTTCTTTCTGCATGCTATCAGTTTCCTCCCCTAAGAAGTGGTTTAATAAATACTGTAATTATAATTTTTTTCTATTGTTTTCTGCAAAGTGCATAAGGGAAGAAAATCCATAAAACAACACGTAGTAAGAGCAACCCAGAATATACACCTACAGAGAGAATTTGAAACAAAGATCCTAAAAGCAATTATGTTATTTTCTCATGGTACCTAAGGCAGGGGAAAAACCACAAAGGCAGAGCTGGGTAGTGAGGTGGTATTAAGACATAAGAGGGAGGGTTCTTGTGACACTTGTAAAGAAATTTCAAGGCATTATACCCGGAATGGGACAATCAGAAATTAGTACTTGGTAAATAAAGCAAAACTCATGTCAGTTGGAATCAGACGATCCTGGGGCAGGCACCAACACCCCTCAGTCACATTAATATTCAACTCAGAGGTAGATATGTAGCTACAATGCTACAAAAAATAAATACCGAGTGGAGAGGGGGAGAAGAATACAACACTGTTGTGCAACAGTCTGAAATATTTCAAGTTATTCACGTCTTTCACCTCAGCAGAAGGGAGAAACCGAGGAAACCTGGTGTAGAATGATGCACTATCAGAGAGGTTTGTTCTTAGATAAAATGCTTAGATAATGAGAAGCCATGGGACTCTGACATGTTCCTAAAACATTCATGACTGATCGATCTGTTGCAGAGAGGGAGAGGGAGCAGAGCCGGGGCCGGAGCCGGTGTCTCGCATCTCCCTCTGCTGGGAGGCGCCGCAATCGCTCGCTCGGCCGCCGGAGCTGCCCTAACAAACAGCCGCGACAGCGCTCGCTTCAGCTCCCAACAAACACGGACTGACAGCAGGTCCCACCATTGGTACTTTTGCAGTCGTTTTTCAGGCAGATAGAGACTGAAATTTCTTTCTCTCTCTCTCTCTCTCTCTTTTTTTTTTTTTTTTTTTTTTTGGTTACAGAATATTTGTAGGTGGGGAGCGTTTTGATGCTGTACCATGCATTTGGAATAAGGAACATAGTTTGGATAACCAGCTCATGATGAATTGTTCGTGAATGAGCTACAGCTCAGGAACTGCTCAGAGAAGATATTCACCAAAAGAAAAGTGAAGAGAGAAAAAAATAAATAAGAAAATTGTGATCTGTTTACCGACAACACAAATGAAAGAAAAAGCTCTTTTGGCTGCATTATTTGGCAGTAGCTGGAGGACACACATTTCAAAAATGGACAAGGAACCAAAGTCCCCTTGCAATTCAAAAATATGTTGTCCCTGAAAGTGAGACTTAAACACCTTTCAATTTTTTACCTTTATTCCCTAGGCATACAAGTCCCCAGCTCCAGGAGTATCTTCTTGCACAAATGACAACAGGATGTTATGCATAGTAGGGTACAATAGGGTAATATGCGCAGTATCCAGCATATGTATAGGGACAGAACTTGGTCCTCCATTTAGTATAATTAATTCAAGAAGGTCCTCTTCAGATATTATGAAAAGCCAAGCTGTTCAAAAGAATGGTGACTACAACAAAGTTATTAATTGCCATATGTTTATTAAACAAATGAGAGCTGTGCACCTCAAAATGTATCAGTACCAGGATATCATATAGTCTCCCAGGTGATTCAGCACAGTTCTGTAGTGATGGTTAGTTATGAGATTAAACATTGTTTAAACAGTTTAAGCAGGCACTATTAACATAGATGCTGATCCATGGACTTGTTAGTATAATGCCAAGACTGAAAATTTAGCACACTACTATGGTGCATAAGTAAGGATGAACTTTGGAAAATCTGGTTCCATAAATAAGTAGACAAAGTAGTGAGTTTGGAAGATGAAACACTGTCATTTTATTTAATTTTGGTACATATGAAAGAAATTTTCCTTGGACCACAATTCCACCGCAGGTAGTCATTCCCAGTGTGAAAAAAAGCACTCAGAAGTTTTTACTGGAAATGAGGCTGTGTTACTCTTGAAATGTAAGATATCAGAAGGGTAGGTTCATTTGCTGATCCCCAGTATCACACACAGCAACCACAGAGGAGGTAATTGCCTATCTAAACTGTGAGAGCAAACTGCAGTACTTGATAGCTTGGGGCAGGCATGTCGGTGAAGTGAGAGGTTTGTCACACACCTGCTTTTTGGATTGCATTGTGCTGGGCTCTGTCATAAAATAAAAGCAGCATGCCTGAGCCTGGGGGAATGGCACGGCCAAAAGCAGGTGTGTGTGCCACATGCTCCCCTGGACTGCAAACTGCTCGTGCAGGAGCAAGCAAAATACAGCCCTGTGTCAACCACACCGTGCTGCGTCAGGGATGTCACAGTAGCTGAGAGCATCTTGGCCATTCTAATCACCTGGTGGGTAGGCTGAATCCACATCCCTTATTGACATTTGTGTAGAAAACGAGTCCTCGGGTCACTTGGCTGGAGTTGACAGTACTTGCCAAGGAACACGATGCTCAGTGAGAGGACTGGTTAGTGAATTCTGATGTGTAATTATTAATGCACTGAAGAGATTCTTCTCCTTGCTCAAACCAGCATTGTTGACATTGCACATAATGCAAGAGATTGGTGTATCTCTGCTCCAAAGTCATCAATCAAATTTTGAAACTCTTTGCAATGAGGAATGGGGCACTTGAACCATTGGAAACTGGTTTGAACCAGGTGGAACCAGCTTGATCTGGCTTGAACCAGCTGGAACTGGTTTGATCCAGCTGAATCAGATTGGAAATGGCTGGAATTAGTTTAACCTGGTTTGAATTGTTTAGAATCAGTTTGAAGTGATTGCAACTGGTTTGATCCAGTTGAACCAGCTGGATCCAGTCTGAACTGGTTAGTACCACTTGGAACCAGTTTTGACTAGACTGAACATTAGTAGAAATTTCTTAATGAAAAGGGTTGTTAAACATTGGAATGGACTGCCCAGGGAAATGGTGGAATCATCATCATCCTTGGCGGTGCTCAAGAAATGGCACTTAATGCCATGGTCTAGTTGACAAGTTGGTGAAAAGTAGGGTTTAGACTCGATGACCTGAGAGGTCTTTTACAACCTAATTGGTTCTGTGATTGCTTTAGTGCAACTCCAGATGCTTGGGCAACAAAATACACTCAAGTCAAATTCACCAATGCACAAGTTACACAACTTTTAAAATATTACCCTAGATTTTATAATAATCTATTAGGGGTATTTAATTTAGAGTTGAGATTTCTTGAACTTACCTGAACAACTAAGGCAACACCTGTTAGGCTGCTAAAGACGCTTTCCAATGCAGACTCTTTGATACTTGATATTTCTGTCCAAGTATGAAAATTGGAGATCGATACTTGCTTCAGATGAGTTTATGAAAGGTATGGAGTGATTTTTAGCATATTAAAGGTGACAAAGTGATAGACTTACATTGCAGGTACTTTTAAGTCACAAACTTTTCAGACCGATGGAAAATACTTTCGCAGACAGGTTCTATCAGAGTAACAAAATAACCACATTCGGAATAAATCCAGGCAATTTGCACTTTCTAATCCCAAAACTCTGAATTACCTCAGTCCTTTATCTCCATGTGAAATCTGAAATTTATTAAGATGAGATAACAATTCTGTTTTATCTCATAGGGAGAAAAATAAAGAGCTGTTGGACAGACTTGCTCCTGAATAGGGAAAACCCGGTGCAGTGGCATTAGGGATGGCCCAGACACAAGTGTCTTTTGTCAGAGTATATTGGATTTCTGAGAAAGCTCAGTGATGCAGACACGTGGAGCATCCGTGGATGCCCTTTCTTACACATAGTGGAGCATGGAAAGCTTTGAAAGCATGTTTTCTAGATAAGACCCCTATCTAGATATTGGTTGCTGTTGCTTGAGCCATCTTCTCCAGGTCAAGGTATATCCACTTCAGTAAAAAGGTGGATACTGAGCACCTCAGGCTGAAGCGCCTTTATTCCTCCATTGTCCACCACACCTTGGGTACCAGAAAAAGACTTACTTTCTTCCCAAGCTGAGAGCCTTTGGTCCCTGTGCCATCACTTCTGTCACAGCTGTAAACCAGCAATGCTCCCCCTTGCCCTACTCCAGGGCAGAGAGGCTGACAGGTTGGCAGCCACCAGGGATCCCTGGGCAGGGCTGCAGGGACATCATCTTGAAATTGGGATGGACCTATTTAATGAGGTCACTGAGCTACTAACTAGAAACTAAGCCTGGAACTATAGGTATTAGTCCTGGGAGGCCCAAAAACATCAAAAATAAATTAACTCCGATTAATGGAGAAGCAAGCCCTCCCTCTCCTTTCCCTTGTGGTAAGAGATGTGCTTGTCAGCTGGTGCTGCAACAAATGCGTCTTCCACATGTGACATCTTTCAGGAGTCTCTCTTCCTGCCTCTGAAAAGTTTTCCCTGGAACAGGGGAAACAGTAAGTACCCCCCAAAAATAGAGATGCTCCCAATTCACAGAGTTAGGGCAAAACTGGCAAATAGGTATCCTACATGGGCACCCGTTCTGTTGGGTGAGCTAGGTAGCAAGAAGTCAGAGATTGCTGTGGGGAGCATCTGTAATCAGAAAAGCTCCTGCTCAGGACTCTCATTTTCCTTTGAACATTTTTAAAAGTTGAGTTTCATTTTCACCACTTACACAGCCTCAGAAACTTAAATCACAGATTTTGGTGGAACCTTAATATCTCCTAGCCTGTGCTGTATTGTTTGAAGCAGATGGGACCTGCCCCCTTAAAAGATACAGAGCAGCAAGAGGATGGAGAGAATCACTGAGAGTTAGAGGGTAAAACCCAGCCTGTTGGGCTTGACACACTGCCTGCTTGGGGCACCTTCCAAGCATTTCCAAGAACAAAAACTGCCCCTTTTCCATCCTCGTAGCCTGTGCTAAAAAAAGAACAAAAAGCAACCAAAAAAACCAAAAAACAACCAAAGCCCCCAAACAAACAAACAACTTCTCAAAAAACAGAAACAAAAAAAACCCACCAAAAAACCGAAACAACAAACCAGGACTTTGCCTTCCTGTCACACTGTAGCTTTATGTCAGCTGCTGTCGAGGAGAAAATACTGCTGAGAATACCCGCCAGACTCTGAGATGGGAACAGTCTGAGTAATTCCCTGGGAAGGACATTAAAGCCGAGGGGCAGGTGGACCAGAGTCCTTGGAGGCAGACAACTTCAGCGGCCCCAGGGAAACCCTCCTGCAGCATTAGCAAGGCTGGTAACTGTTTTCCTGTGTGGAAGGGACAGGGAGGGGAAGGCAAAGCCAGAGTGACGGGAAGATCCCAGCCACGCCTCTCAGGAAAAGAGTGCTCCTTGCCTCGCACGCAGCCCGGCTTGGGGGAACTTCTGGGCTGGAGAAGGCAGCGCTCCCTGGAGTACCGTGGGGTGGGGAGGTTTCCGGGACTACAGCCCCTGGCACTGGAACACGTGGTATGTGAAGTGCTGGGTCTGCTCATGACAGCCCGCCTTCTGCAAAGGGAAGGACAACTTAGAAAAGAAAACCTAAAACCAAACATACCCCCCCCCCGGAAAAAAAAAAAAAACGAAAAAAAAACCAAACAAACAAAAAAAACCAAAAACAAAACAAAACAAAAATAAAAACACAAAAACCAGCCAACTGAACCAACAAAAGGGGGGAAAAAAAAAAAAAAAAAAAAGGCCATAGAAAGCAGCAGTAAAACCCGACCTAGCCCTGGCTGAGCAGTGAACCTGAGGTGTGGGCACTACTCTCCTTCTCAGTGAGATTTGGTGGGCACGCGGTGAAGTCAGAGGCCAGGGGCAGCTTTTTGGGGATGCAAGAAGGGTGGAAGGGTAAGGGCTGGAAGGGAGTGACCCCAGCCTTAAGAGAGACGCCCTGGAGAGCAACTGAGGAGATGCTGCCCAAGGGTGGTGGGTTCTGCAGCAGCTCTCCCCGTGTGATTTCTCCCCCTGCCCTGCTGCTTGTGGGAACAGACTAGTTCCTGCCGTCCGGCATGGTGCTCCCTGATCCTGCATTTGATGGCTTCCTGATCGCCCAGAGTCCTGAAGGTGTGTGTGGGAGCTGTCAAACCCACTGGGACAGTCTGGGGATGCGAGAGCCACGGGTGTAGTGAGGTCCGGCCAGCGCAGCTCTGACTCCCACGCCTGCTCCCGGCTGCCCAGCCCAGGTGGGCCGGGGCGGGGTGAGGATGTGAGCGTGTGTCGGTGTATGTGTCGGTGTGTCGGTGCGTGTGCGGGCGCGCACGTGTGCGCACCAACATCTGCGTGCGCCTGTGCCCGCAGCTGTACGCGTAGGGGGCGCGGGCGGAGGAGGCGAAAGGGGGCCGGTTCTGCGGCGGGTGGCTCCCAGCCTCCCCCGCCTCCTTCCCTCTGGGTCCGCTCCTCGCTTCGACTCGCATTCTATCTCAGGCGGCCGGCGCAGCCCCCTCTCCGCAGCCCCGGCCCCGGCCCCCGCCCACCCCCGGGGTGGAGGCAGCCGCGCCGAGCCGCCCGCGGGAAGAAAGCAGCGCTCCGCCGGCTCCGCGCCCCTCCGCGGGGCCATGCAGCGCCTCTGCCCGCCCGGTCCGAGCGCAGTCCCTAGCCCCGCCGCCCTCCGCGCAGCCTGAGCGCCTGGTGGGGGTCCGCTCCGCGCCCGGAGGTGGGACGGGGCCGGCACAGGCGATACAGGAAAGCTCCGCGGCTCTGCCAGACTCCTCCGCTGCTCCGGCCATGGGGAAGGGGTTGGAGGGCACAGCGGCCCGCTGCGGGCTGGGACTGGGATACCTGCTGCAGACGGTGGTGCTCCCCGCCCTGGCTGTCCTGGGGGCCAGCCGCCCCGGCTCCGCGGCGCAAGGTAAGGCTATGGATGGATGGATGGATGAAGAAGGGTTGGGGCATCCTCTGTGCGCGGGTTAGTAATGCGAATTTATGCCGTGATTATCTTTTTTTGTATGTGCAAACAGTGCGATTCCCCGCATGCACGACCCCCGCCGGGGTCCGGAGGGTCCGGTCGTAGCAGCCGGGTCGGGTCTGTAGATGCTGAGCCTGGCCGGGACAGGCGTTTGCTTGTACTCCGTCCTCAAATGGGGCATGGGGAGCGGAAGGGAAGTTGGGGCCGAAGGAGCTCTGCCGGCAGCCCTCCGGGGAGGGAGAGCGGCGCCGGTGCGCCCCGGAGGGCTGGCAAGGTGTGTGGGAAGGGTAGGTGCGGGGTGGGTGTCCCTCCGCAGCGGCAAAGCCGTACCCTGGAGCTCTGCAATCGACGGTCGGTCTTGAACCCCCTAAGGCCCCCCACGCCCTCCTTTTTCCTGCCTAAAACATGATATACCAGAAGGGAGTCACCGTCTTTCTGTGCTTATGTTTTGAAATTTTGTTTCCTCTCCCATGTCGAGGATTCTGGAGTACATCTCGATCTGCCTTCCCTGTAGTCCTTGTATAAATTCTCCTTTCGAAGTGGCAATGTATTGCTTCTCAGTGCGTGTTTAGGGGTGTTTGAGAGCATCGCAAAGAACCCTGGCTCAGTGTGGCACTCACCTGGCTGACAGCCACAGCAAGAGATTTTTTCTCCTGCGAGCTGATGCTGGACAAACTTTCTCGGTGCTTCTCTTCTTTCTTTCCAGGAGTTAGACCTAATGTGGAAATGTATTGCTTTTGTGGAACACAAGAGAGAGGTTGCTGCTGCATGTGGGCAGAGCTGCATAGAGCAAAGATGTGCGGGTTGGTTAAAGCAGTTGGAAATCCCAGTTATATGATTAACAAGAGAAAAGGAATTTTAGAAACTTCTTTGTTTATTTGCCACATGTATGTAACCAAGAAGTAATAACATGTGCCAGACTTTTGATTTGAAGCTGCTAGCATAATGCAAGTGTAAGAATGATTTTTCTCCACATCATATCTGTGAAGAGGCACTTGTGAAAACTGCACAGATCTGACCCTGTGCTCTCACCCAGTCATTACAGAGTGCACTCCTCTGTGGCCTTTTAGACAGGAGAGCAGTGCTGGTTGCTCTGATTCCCCGTGCCCCTGGCAGTCTTTCTGTGGGTTGTGGGAGCTGCTCTCCAAGGCAGGGAGCTGTAGGTTTGCTGCTGGTGGGCTGGGTGCACTGAACACCATGTCTGTACATGTAGCAGTGCTAATCCATTTTCTGCTGATACTTACTCTATCCCCTCAGAGTCACGTTCCCTTCCTCATTTATCTCACAGGAAGATCAGAAAACTGGCCATGAAAAGGGGGTAGGAGAGAACGAGAGTACAAAAAACCCTTATGTATTGTGGCACATTTCATCTGTGTCTTCCATACTGTTTCCTTTCACTGATTGGTTTCGTGTTCAAGATAAGATAGATTTGATATTTTGTATTTAGAGGTTTTAATAGTACCATACACATGTAGACCTACGTGTCAGGGGGTATATGTCGTTCTGTGTCGATATAGATATATCATGTCAGGGGGTGTTGGAGAAGAAAGCTCCCCTCAGACAGTTGAACCTGGAGTGGAAAGGAGCCTGCCTGCTCTGCTGGCAGGACACGGGAGTTTCACATGACAGATGGCCTGAGCAGGGAAGAGAGGACCCCCTGCGTTTGGCCGCTCCAGAGCGCTCATCTCAGTGCCAGAGGGCTCATAGCTCACACTCCCGGATGGTTTCTCCTTTCCACACTTACCCTCTGTGACACAACGCTGTGTGACAGAAACGCCAGGAGGGCAGGGGAGCCAGGCCCCCTCTTCCTACACTGCAAGGGGCAACGCACGTGTGGGACCTGCCACAGAGCACAGGTGTGCTCGCCTACCCAGAAAGGGATGGAGAACCCTTCAGCAACACTTTCCAATGTGTGATAAACTTCCACAACAGAGTGAAAATTCCAGGGAATCTGGTTGGGATATAGCTCTTTGTCTTGGACTTTTTTTTTTTCTTTTTTTTTTTTTTTCCCGGGTATGCTTTTATTTTTATTGCTAGGACCAGGCAGAGAATTTGGGTGCAGACCTGGTTTTGGGATCTTTCCCAGAGCTGAGAGATTTTCTGATTGGTGGGGATCTTCATGTATGTATGTGTACACGGTGCTTCAGTGAGGCAATGAATCAACAGTTTAACTATGCCCTCTTCAGGAAGTTTCCTCATCATATAACACTGGACAAAGTTTTCCATCCATTCTATATATACATTGGGAAAGCATATATGTTTCGTCTAAATTCCCCAACTATCTTTAGCTTTTGAAGCAGACTGAGAAAGCTATGAGCATTTCTGGGACTTTCTAGGCTTTCATACCTTCCTTTTCCATTGCCTCGTAGAAGATGAATTTATTAACTGAGGGGTTGGTGACTGACCCCTCCCCGCCCCCTCACTCCCTTTCAGATTCATTATCACTGCATCTTGGCGTCCTCCTGTGAGCTTCTCAACAGACCTAAATACACTTTTTGTTTTATGAGTATTTCTTATCTTATCTGAAGCTGTCTAAGTATTTTTCCTCTGTTATCAGGAGAGAACAGGAAATGGCTGCAATGCTAGAGACAGCTCTTAATTCTCAATGTAGAGTGAATGGTGCCAGAGTGATTATCAAGCTAGAATCAACTGTGATCTGGTATTCACTGCATTTACTATATCTGTATCAGAATGAGAATTTAAATGCCCCAAACTGTGCCCCATTTCAGTGCCATCTCCATAAGAGCAACTCTTCCTTTGGCTCTTTAGTCAGCAGAGACTGGGTTTCAGCTGTTGTGCTCCCCTACAGCCTCCACACTTCCTGCCTCCCAAACTATTATCCACTTATCCTGTGATTCCCACCTTTTTATTGTGTAGGTGGGACAAAAGGGAGGGTCGGGTAGTGACAAGCATGATTCAGACAGCTTTTGGGGTTAATAACGATGGTGTAAAAAAGCTAAGTGGACTAGATATTAATGAGGTTGTGTTTCATTTGTTCCTTTACAATAAAAGAGTGCATTTTTCATGCTTAACCCCTCAAACCTAATTAAATCAAAGTGATAATTTAAAAAGAAAACTGTAAAAGAGCCATATGTGCAGATATTTGTCTTGCCCCAGCATAGTCCGTATTAGCAACAGCAGCAGTTTGAAAATGCTTAGTGTGGAAAAAGTGAAATATAACATGTGAATGTACTAACCTTTTGGGGATGCATTTCCTAATTAAATACCTAAACACATCTTGTTGCAAAAAAGGCGGGGAAAGGACTTAATTATCTTGATGTATCAGTGGACCTCTTGTACTTGATCATGTGGGTGTAGTATTTGTATTAATAAAGCAAGAGCCAAGTAGTATTTTGTTGTGAATGGATAAGGCCCTTTGGAACACTAATCTGTTTTAAAGCGATGCACTGTGGTAGATTTCAATGATGCTGACAAGTCTGAGCTGGATGTGGTAGCCTGTACTGGTTCTGGGTAGCATTTTAGTACTGCAGTACTCTTTGCTGAAAGCAAAGCAGCCACTGTGTTCCCTTTGCTGAGAGAGGTGCAGTTTAAGCAGGATGAAAATTAAGTGGATGAATCTGTGTACAGAGGAGCGATACCTCCCTGGGAGCATGGGAGTCTGAATCTGAGCTCTTCTTCCTCTGGCTCCAGGCTTTAGCAGCTGGTTGCAAGAGTTATGGAAAAAATATATAGATCACATACAGGCTCTTCCTGATGGCTCTTCAGCATTACTGTCAGTGTCATTTATTCCTTTGTACAGTAAGAATGCCAGAGTGCATCAAAACATTTCCACAGTTGTGCATGTTTGCATTTAATCACTTTACTTGGATCATTCACCACACAACTTTATTTTTCCTTGCTAATGGTCTTAAACCCCAGTTATTCACTATATTTTGGGACTAGCTTTGTGTGTGACATCCAAATTCAGAAACAGGAAACAGCCTTAACCAAATTAAAAAGATTTTCCTAATTTAATTTTCCAAATACAGTACATCTGAAAGCAGGAATACAACTCTGTGCCAAGGCCAGGCAAATCAGTTCCATAGCTGTGCAGTAGGAAAGTAGAAAATGCAGGATATATTTATAGATATTTCCAGGTAAATATCTTGATTTTTATGCAAATAGAAGAGAGGTGTATTGAGGCACAGTCTATCCAGTTCAGTTGAATAAGATACAAAACAAATCAGTTCCTATGGAAAGTAAGAGGAGTTCAGGCTGAGAAGGACAACAGCTGACTATTTCTGTATAGTATATGACTAGAATTTTGTGCATAAGTAGAATACAAAGGAGAGTTATACTTTGAAAAGCAAAGCTACGTTTCTGTCATGCTACCCACAAAACAATTTTGGTTTTAGTAACCTATTTTATAGTGTATGGCTGTATTTCTTGATTTTGGGATCTTTCTGGATTTCACATCATCGGGCTTTTGAGGAATCTGTTCTGGATACTTTTTTTTACGAAAAGGCAAAAAAATTACTTTTGCAGGTCGTCAGAAAAAATATGTTTGAACTGCTGGTGCAAAGGAGAGTTCCTGGATAAATTTGCATTACTCTGACTAGTGAACAGTTTGCTGTGATTTAGTCAAAGAGGATTGGGCTCAGTGTGAGTCTCAGACTGTTGCTTTGTCATTGAAAACCTGTTACTGGAGGCAGTCTTTGAAATGATGGATGCTCTGCCTATGCAATATATTTCACATAACTGTCTATATATACCTTTAGGAAAAGATGGCATTGTCTTTCCTCCCTTTAGGGTGGGTAGAGGGCTGTGCTGGCTTGTGAAGTGCACATCTTGTTAGCCACCCAGTGGAGGTATTCAAGTCTAGCAGGCAGCAATCTTGGCACCGGTGCCAGTGAAGCAGTAATTACAGCGTCTGTCGTTTGCATTAGCTGGCTCTGCTGTGCATTCGGTTCGGAGGTACAAAAGAGCTTCTCAAGTACAAGTCAGGAATCAAAGGAAAGGAGTAAGAGACGAGCTGTGGTTTTCCAGTTGGCTATAACCTCCATCAGCAGAGCGTCAGGATAATGTTGTGCAGAGGAACAGTTCAGTGCCAAGGACTGAAGGAATGGTGGTGTTTTATGTGATTTATTGTGTGTGCTCAGTAGAGTCCAGTCTCAAGAGCAGGCGCCCCTGGATCTTTCCATCATAACATTATCCGAGAGGCAATCTGAAGGAAACATTATTAAGTCTTCTGAGAGGCAAACTGTATTCAAAGAAACACTTAATTTGCATCATTTGCAAGCAAGCATTTGAAATTATGCTACAAAGGGAAATGGTTATAAAGAACTTTACACAGAATACATAGGAACAACAAAATTCCCCTTGATTTTGAGCATACTTTATTCCCCTGTGTTTAATTTAATGGGGTCATCTGTAGGTGCTCCAGCCCCCAACTCCACTGCTGTGGTGCAGAGACTATTTATTGAGTATTCTTGTTGGGTTCGTGATAGGTTTGGTCAAATATTTTGCAGAAGATCCACTGTGGTTATTGTATTTATGTGTATCTTACTGGTGGGAGGGTATAGCATAAAACTGTGTGCACACTAGCTGGA
The DNA here is from genome assembly GCA_037013685.1 of Acridotheres tristis. Taxonomy (NCBI): domain Eukaryota; kingdom Metazoa; phylum Chordata; class Aves; order Passeriformes; family Sturnidae; genus Acridotheres; species Acridotheres tristis. Next base: position 20,559,897 of record CM072888.1, on the reverse strand, counting down.
GGAGCTAAAGGAAAACTTCAAACTGTAGCTGTGTGCCAGTTGCTTTCCTCAAGGCTGGCTCTGCTTGTACAAAGGGCAGGAGTTTTCCCAGCTTTCAGGAACCTCAGAGATGCTTGTATATAGCTTTTTCCCTAGGTAGTCATCACGAGAACAACTTCCTGTTTGCTTTTATGACTCCATCCCACATCACATGGATGTTAAGCACGAAATATGGGATTTCCTCCCAAGTCATCAAACACAGGATTTGGGGAGTCCCTTTACAGCCTGGCACATTATCTAAAACTTTGGGCTGGGGAGAAGGAGCTTCATGCAAAAAACAGTATCATTTAGAAATACCCTTTTTATCAACATGGAAAATCTAGAGGGAAACAAAAGAGGAAAAAAAGATTCCTTTTTATTTATTTGCTCAGGGGAGGTTGGAAAAAAAGGAATAAATCTTAATCAAAACCAGAAAAGATGCAGTTGTTTTAGAGAAAAGGTCAGTAAAGCCCTGAATATTTACCCTACTGGCCAAACTATTTGTATTTAGGGTCTCTGAAAATGCGTTAGGTGTTCAGTGAAAATGAAGAAGTTAAAAAGTTGTCATCTTCTGACAACAGTGGTTTTCATTTCCATTTTTCCATGTATTTCAACCAGCCTAGTGAAAAACCTCACTGTTAGACTTCATTTACAGTAGTGGCTAAGGCATATATTTACAGTGCTCTCCAGATCTTGCTGTTTTATTTTTGGTTTGGCTTTTTGTTTGAGGTTTTGTTCTTTTTTTTTCTTTTTTTAAATCACACTGATTTTACTGTGATGCAGATTGAGATGGAGACAGATTCTCAGTGGTGCCAGACATGCCTTTATTTCCACCAGGGAGTGTCAGGCAATGCTGAATTTAGGTGAGTACCTTTGCTGCTCCCTAAATACAAGCAATGCTGCTCTAGCTTGCACAGCAGCCCAACAGTCTGGTCAAGGCAGGCACATCTCCCCTGTCAGTATGTGATGCTACACTGCCTCAGCACCTCCTCAAATTCTCACTTTCCTTTGTTGTGAGTCCTTCACAGGCAGGATAGGAGAGGCACCCAAAAAGCTGTGCATGCTTGTCCCAGTTGGTGATATCCGTGGGGAATATCTGCAGTTGTATCTTTAGCAAAGCTTTGCTATTTGCTTGTGTTGCTGGAGACAAGGGGAAGTTCTTATTTGTAACATTGCCTTAGTTATTCAATCGCTATTTTGCTGCATTTGGAAGTTTGCAGTATTTATCACTGGTGGAGAGGTCTAGGAGGAATTGCCTAAGTGTGCAGAGCAAATGCATAAACGAAACCAAAACATGAGCTCAAGATTTCTGAGTAGCCAAGACTCTAGTGCTCCAGTCCATTCTTCTTGTCTGAAGAAAGAGTGAATGCTGCAGATGGAATGCTACATTGAGAAGGCTCTCGGGTACCTTCTCAATGCTAAAATTCTTGAGTCTCATAGATGGTTTCTTTATATCTGCTGTAATCTAGAGATGTGTATAAAAGGATGCCAGGAATGGTACTCCTCAGTTTAGTGTCTCCACTGAGACCCTCCAAACCACATGCTGCTTGCTCTCTCCTTCCTCTCTTCTCCCCTCCCCTGAGGTGGGATGGTGAATTGGAGGCACAAAATGTAAAGATCATGGGTTGAGCTAAGAACAATTTACTGGAAACAGCAGTTAGATAAGAAAATGTACAGCAGCAATACTGCTGACAGAAGAGGCGAATGATTCACACGGAAACTCCCTGACCACAGCAATGCCTGACTGCTCCCTCTGCCACACTACCCAGACTTGGAAGACAGCCCTTCACCTCATCCCTGGAAAATGAATCGAGCTGGGATAGTATAATCTTTGGGTCGTAGCCATGCCCCCTCCTGGCTACTGCAAAAATTAACCATGTGCTGGCCAGAACCAGAACAAAGGAACAAGCAAAAGTATATGCTGTTGCTCAGGAACAGGGATGCTTCCTAGAAACTCTGACTTTCTGGTGGTAGACAGTTTGGGATGATTTGCTTTGCCCAATGCAATCCACAGTGTTATCTCAAATTTGGAAGGAGGAAGAGCAGATCCAGCACATGACTGCAGCACTGTTGTAAATGAAATAAGGATCACTGTCCTAGGCTGTTTTGTTTCATTTGGGTTTAATCTGCGATTCAGGACTATGTTATTCAACTGTACTTCATTCATCTAAATGAATGACTTACACTCCAGAGGACTCTGTTGCCTTATGAGTCATAAAAGCTATGAGGTTGCCTAGGCAATTAAATCAGTATCTTTTTTTTCTTGTTGCAGGAACATTTTCAACAATAATGCTAAGGAGCTCAGATAGATTTCACTGGCCTGGCAACAGCTGAGCACTTTCTTGTTAGGTAGCTCCTGCCAATCCCTTTTTAGTTATTTTTAAGAAGTAAAGTAGCTTTATTTCTTAGTCGTATATTGAGTGAGAGGTTGAAATGTTAATCTCAGTGGATTAGCGGTGTATCCTTTGAGAAAAAGGAAAGCTTGTGCTTTTCTTGGTCCCCTGAGTGCTGGATGCAATTGTTTGAGAAGTCTTGAATTTCATCAGCTAGATAGAAGTAAATGTGCAAGTAAGCCTTGAGTGATCTGTCAGAAGAGGTTGACTTTATTGCAACCATTTTGGAAACTTGTTTGAACTGATAGTTGTTCCCTAGGTGTTTCTTTGCTTGATTTTGGTGCATTGCACATGAGACAGTGAAAAGGGATCACCACAGGATTATTAGTAATTCAGAGCTTCTTAGCTATATTACAGCCATCAATTTGCTAAAATAATGGCTGAAATATGAATTGCTGCACTTTTATGATATGGTGTATCTATTGTTTAAATACATTGCTTGTCTTATCCACTTCCAACATGTGTTTATACTGGAAAGTTTACATAGTGAGTGAAAATAACAATGCAATCTCACTGAATGAGGTTAATTGCAGTTCAGTCATACTGAAATCAAGGAGTAAGAAGTGGGACAGAATAGCAGGCGAGACTAATTCTGTTTTCATGGGCACTGGATTTACCTACACTAACTGAAGTGTGGGCACTTATCAGGAATAATTCCAAGTACAGATGTGCCCACTGCCTTAGTCTGAATGAATTTTCTCGTTCATTTGTTTATCTCTAAGTTTTGCCAGTTGCTTATGGAGTCAGCACTGTCCGGTTGCTGTGCAGCTCTTACACGTACAAAAGATGAGTGGCTGTGGCTAATAGTGAATAACTGGGGCTAACAGGCAAGCAGTGAGGTGTCCAGACTGAAATTTCCTTTCTGCACTCAGATGAGACTATAGAGAAATCTCTGCTGCATGAACCTCTGTTAACAGGATAAAACTCTCTGGTGCTTTCAACCAGGAAGAGATAAAGTTTCCTCTGTTAAACTTGGCCACTTAATCTAAAAATCAGGGTTCATTGTGGAAACTAGAACTCTGTCTGGTTAAGGATAGATCTGTAATTAAACGGGTAAGACTGGCCTTCTACAAGTGCTGTTCACAGAAAATCTTGCTGAATTGTCTCATGAAATACTTGTATTCCTTGCTCAAAAGTTTTTGGCCCCAAAGCTGCACTATTTTTTACAAATCATCATCCCCATTACGAATTCTTTTCATGTAGACATTTCAGACCTAGCTTGAGGGACTTCCTTTCTGCTTCCTCACCAGTTTTTGAAAGTGAGGGTAACTTTTTAGGTCTCTTGCTCAAACAAAATGCAGCGATCTTCTTATTCAGCAGATCTCTGCTGGCAAGAATAGGTGTGCAGGTTTTCCTTCTCTTCATCATGCAAAATAGCTGTACTGGAGCAAATAGGAAGTTCCTAATTTCTTACTTGCCAAGTAACTAGAAAGTTCAGTACCGGGACCTGTCAGTTTCCTTTTGTTTTATTTATTTAAATGCCTGATGCTTATACCAAGGATAGACTTATGTGGTACAAGGCTAGGTTATGACCACCACCATTAATTTGAGCCAGTACATGCCAGAATCTGATCTGCTTCTGTGTTAAAAATATGTTGACACAGTGGAGTGAGACTCTAGGATAAACAGACCTTGATCTCATCTTACTTGGTGGCAAGTTTTTTCATGAGTTTTTTTCTTTTTTTCTTTTTTGAAGCTAAATAATTTGAATAACTTCCAGGCTTTCCATTTCCTTTCCATGTAGCAATGTGACTCTTTCCTGTAGAGAGATGAACATGGTGCTCACTTGAAAACAAGTTAGCAAGACTCTTTCAGGTAGATTTTTTGCTTGGCTTTTTGTTACGATATTTTAGATAGGAATGCTGACAGCCAAATGTCACCAACTGTAGGCAGACACCCACGTAAATATCTATGACACACAAATGTGTGGCAATTTCCTGCCTTAGCAATTGTTTTTGAACTAAAGACCTATGCCACTAAAAGCATGGGCTTCAAAGTTTTAAGTTAGAAGTGCAGCCTGGTAGCTGGTAACAAAAGCAGTTGTTATCTTGGTGCAGGTAGTCGAATGAGAAGTGCCATATGCCTTTCACGAGCACTGGAAAAGGAGAAACTGCTCAGCTGCTGACTTTTGTCCTTTGCTTGTCCTGAAATATTTTTGTGTGAATCTCTTTCTTCCCTCTACATCCCCAGAGTTATATATGAATTCCTTGTAGTAAACATGGCTATTAGATAAAACCTTCCAAATCTTAAAAAATAATTTAAATGCCTAATTTAATTACTTACTTTATAAACATTTCTGTCATTTTGTGGTCTCAAGAATAAAGTTTTAAATTTGCCTTTATGAGAAACATTTGCAAAGAAAATTATTTTAAGTGACAAAGTGACTTTGTGTGTACTATTAATCTGTTTTGTTCTACTGATCAGCTTATTTTACCAGTACTTGGTTTCATTGCCTTTTTTTTGTTTAGGGAAAACAATAGAGAACAGTATTGTGGTCAAATTTACTTTCTGTCTGATTATTTTCACTGGATTGCTTGGGATTTACTCACTGCAGCAAGGTAAGGAAAATTTGGTCTTTTGTCTTTTAAGTTTCGTATTCACTACTGCCAATGCAGGACATATTTCATTTGTGGAGGCCAGGCTGAGGTTAAGTTGGTTTTAAAGATAACAGTAGATTCCAGTGTCTTTGCATTTGTTTTGTATTTGGTGACAGTCACTAAATCAGGGGAAGGAATGTTCAAACAACACACTTGAGGAAAAGTGATTTTTATAGAAAGGGCCCATTCCTGCTAATAGCCAGTAACTGCACACAACCCCACTAACATTAAAAGTCCATTAGCTAAGCCAAGTTTAAACACCAGCTGATGCTATGTCAGCTAAATGTATATTGGAATTTTTCATGTAACACAGCAATAGCACTTCTGTACTTTTCCTAAAACTATGTACATTAAGAAAAGCAAATGTCATCTGATAGTAGTAAGATAAAGAGTTCACATTAAAGTAGGCAGAATTGTAATCAAACTGAAGTCACCATCTGGTTGCATTAATGAGAAACAAAAATGGATACAAGAAAAGCAGGGAGTGTCAGGTTTCTGAACTAAAGCTAGATTAACAAATCTAGTGTACAGGCTTTTGTAATACAGGATAAGCACAGAGCTGCTTATCTGCTTTTTTTTATCATTAAATATAATATGACCTTGTTTGAGAAAAATTTGTACTGAAGTCTGTAAGATGCTTCCTCATGTGGAACACTGGGTTGCTATGGAAGAAGGTGGTTTCCTGGCTACTTAGGAAATATGTCTCATGACAGCAGTGTGAAAACCTTTAAATGTGTCAAGATAGTGTTTGTATCCTACGGTCTGAAATTCTAGTTAACTAGTGGCACAGCAAATAGCGTTCACCCATCTCTATGTATTTTAAAAAGGGTTGAAATGTGTAGTGGAAAAACAATGTATGTGCTTTGTATTGAGAAGTGTTACAGGTGAGGAACTTACAGTTCATCTTCAGAAGCAGCCAGCAGGCTGATGTCCCCGTGCTGTGGTCTTGGCACCCACAAAAGCACAGTTCAGCACCTGGTTTGGCAGCGGGTCTAATGCAGAGAAGTCGCTTTGACGTCTGCATTGAAAATAGACCTTGTGCTATGAAGCTGTTGGGGAGACAGGCAAGGGGTAGGTTAGTAAGTTAATGTGAGAGCTGGAGCAGAGGGGTAAGGAGTCACTCACTGACAGCTCCCAAGTCTGGTGAAGTACTACTGTAACCTCCTCTGCCTCTGCTGTGTCATTATCTGTCCATTAGCGAAGCCTTGTGCAGGTAGTGACAGGAGCACAGCTAAAATGCCTGATGTGGGCAGACAAACCCACTGCAAACATGCTGTGAATGTATCTCCAGGACTCCCTTGCACTCTCACCACACTATATTAGTAGTGCAAAACTCTCAAATGTGTCATGAGGCCAAGCTTGATTGTTTGTGTCTTCCTTGCTGAAGGAGCTGACATCAGTAGCATGCCCAGAGAAGATTGTGTGTTTGTGAACTACAGGGTTTAAGGAGAGTAATTTAATTGCATTTTTCCCCCTTCTGGAACATAACATGTAAACATATTACTGAACTAAAGCCTGGTTTTAATTACAAGAGGCAACTTTTTCATGTTGACAGATTTTCACATGGAAAGCTTTATTGAAAATGAGAGGAGACCTTTTTGCTATCGTTAGTTCTTGCTGCTTAGTGCTTTTATCAAGTACAGTAAAATACAGTTTATAATTAATTCAAAGCTTATATGGACATGTTTAATATAATTACCAAACAAAATCCTGTTTACTGACATATTGCTTGTGAAACCAGCCTGAATAATCTGGTCTCTGGCACACATAAATCAAGCAGTAATAACAGCTGTAAATATTTCATAATATACTTAGAGTGCTTTGATTTTAATACTGAATCCACTTTTGGGTTTTAGGGATAAAACATAAGTCAGAAATGACTTTTACCATATGTTCCTTCCTAATCTCTTGCACTACTTTGCCTGAACGTTATTTTAAAAAAATAATTATTGTATTTTATTATAAAAAAAAGTAAATATATGCACATTCATGAGCTGGGAAAATTAGGTAATTAAATTATGCTGGAGCTAACAAAATGACGCCATTCACATTGGCACAGGACAATTACTTCAATGCAACCATGAATATTTTTCATTGGAAAAGGCATTGCAGTGCCAATGCTCTTTGTCTTTCCCAAAATTTTACTATTTTTATCTGTCTGGATGTCTGTGTATTGTATACTAAGCCTGAAAGATGTGCATAAGACACTAAGAGGCAGCTGGTTATGCTGTTAATTCAGGTGGCCAAAGGGCTGAGAAGCCAAGGGTGACCAGGAGCCAGGCTTGTAGTGGACTGCTGGGGGACCTGTGATACTGGGTTATGTACTGGACCCTGTCTTTCTAGGAAGGCTTTGAACCGGTATTTAAATAGAAGAAAGAAAACATGACTGATTGTTTGGCTACTTCAGAATATTTGGTGTTGCATGAGGCTACTAAATCATCTTTGAGAGCTCAAACTGTGTGCATGGTTTGTTCAGTTTAGAAAAGTGCCTTGAAGGTTCAGGAAAAGGCTTATGATTGTCCCTCAAGTCATTTTACCCTGCAGCAAGCAAAGACCTTAGAAAGTATTTGTGCGAAAGACAACATTTTGCAATTTTTGTTTACTTGGAAGTTTTCTTTCACCTCTAAAATAAAATAAGAAATAAAGTAACTAAAGTACTATTTAGAAAGGCAAATTTGAAAAATATCCACTTTGGGAAATTTTTACCCTTGTTCTGCAGTTGGATTCTCCTGCTAAAGTTGACATAAATTTTCAAATGTTTTGGCTGTTTCACTCACTGAAAGAATCATTTGTCTCCAAAACCATGCCAGACTCCTCAGGAATGCTGCCCCCTCTGAACTATGAACCTCTGAAGCTTAGGATCCCACCCCCCGAAATAAAAACCATAACTAACAATTGTTATGAGGTAGGAAATAACATTGGGCGATGTCACAGCAGTTATTTTTTCTCCCTGCATTCTTGAGGGTATACACAAAGCCTATTTGTGTAAAGGGAGCTCCTTGGCCTTGATTTTAGATGGCCAATATTTTAAGATGCATCAATATATTTTGACCTGTGTAAAACTATGTAGTGATACTTGTCATCAGTATTAAGTGTCCCTATCATCATCCTACAGGCACCTGGGAACACCTAGATAGGATTTGCAAAGGTGTTGCTGCAAAGTATTTAGCAAGTCATTCTCTCTAGAGACATCACAGGGGCTCCTGAATGCAGTACTTCACTTTTGGAAAGCTGAAGTCCCAATTCTTAACTTCTTGTTGTATGAGAACTTGCACTGAAGTGTGAGCTATTGTTTGAGAACATTGTAGTGCATGAACAATATTAAATTGCTTTGTTGTGTGTATGTGCAGGCTGCCTCCAGTGCATTCATTGAGAAGTTATTAGTATATATAACTGACTAACCACAAGGAATTTCTGGACTGAAATAGTTTATGTAAGCCTACGTGTTTCCTTCCCACAAACCTAGCTTAAAGCTTCTTGTTAAGGAAGTGTCTTTCTGCCCATGAAATATCATTTGGGAAGGTGCCTTTACCTGCAAGAGTACAGTGCTTTACCTGGCAATAGTCCGACCTTCAAAAGTTGTTCTTCTGACTTGTGCTGTTTATCAAATACTGTGTTGTTTCATATTAGATGATGTGACCTTTAGATTTCAGCTGCTGCCATAATTTAATTGACAGCATGAGCCTTCCTGTAGGAGCCTGTTGTGGTTTAACCCAGCAGGTAGCGAGCACCACACAGCCACAGGCTTGTTCCATCCCCACACTGTGGGATGGAGAAAGAGAACTGGGGAAAGAAAAAAAAGTGAAATTCATGGATCAAGATAAAGCTGGTTTAAGAAGACAGACAAGGAAGAGAAAATAACAGTAATATTAATAACAGCAATAAAATAATTAGAATATACAAAACAAGTGATTCACAGTGCAATTGTTCACCTGCTAAGTGATGCCCAGCCAGTTCCTGTGCAGCAGCCCCTATCTAGTTTTCCCTCACTTGTATACTAAGCATAACAGGATATGGTATGGTATAAACTTCTTGGGGTCAGCTGGCCTGGCTGTGTCTCCTTACAACTTCTTATGTTCCCTCCTGGCCCCATTGCTGGCAGGGTGGGGTGAGAAGCTGGAAAGTCCCTGTCTCAGTGTAAACACTGCTTAACAACACCTGAAACATCGGTGTGTTGCCACCATTAATCTCATCGTAAATCCAAAATAAAGTGCTATACCTGCTACTAGGAAGAAAATGAAACTTACCCCACCTGAAACCAGGACAGAGACAAAGTTATTAATGAAAATTTGTGCAACACCAGGTTTTCATGACTCAGGCCAACAGATATGACTTGCGTATGTCAAGACCAAGTAGTTGCAGCAGTGTAAGTCTGGAGTTCAGCAAGGCCAAGGGTGTTTTCATTAGCAAGGAAATGGAGACCAGCTGCTTTATTTATGCTTATAAATATATATTATGTTATTAAGGTACACAGGTAAATTGTGTGTGCTGCTTAGCCCCATCTGTTCCCAATAAATTTCAGCCTACAGGCTCTAGGCTTTGAAACTTTTGATTATGCTCAGAAGGGTGAACTAAGTAGAAGAGCTGACCTTCACAAAATATGCTTGCAGCTGAACCTCTCATTTTGTGTAAACCAGCACAGCTTCCCCGAGTTCAGTGCCTCGGTTCTGCTCCAGCTGAGGGCTGTTAACAGTCAGGGTTTCTATAAGACTCTTTCCTGAAGGAGAGATTTCTATCTGGTCTGTTTGGACAGAAAAAATTTCCATGACTCTAAGAATGCTTTTAAAATAACTGGGGAGAAAAGGGAGCAGATGCTGCAAAGTACATCAGAGAGCAGTCCCAATGTTAACAAAGATAGATTATTTACCACTAAAATGAGGAGGAAAATGTTTGTATCTTTACAAGATCTTGTCCCACTTAGGAGAGCCTAAAGAAAAGATAGGCATCTGGTTAAAATGGTGGTTTATGACTACAAATCGTTTGAAGGTTTTTATTAAAAAAACCCCCAAAACAACAAACTTCTTTGGAAATTTTTGCAATTGCCTACTATCCCAGTGATGCAAAGCCTCTTCAAAGACTTAGTAATTAAGTGAAGAGGAGGCTGTATGTTCACACTGCCACAGTTTTTTGCTGTCAGAACATCACCCTACTTCTGAACATAATCTGAGATGAATTTTTCTGTTTACCATAAACACTATGTTCCTTGTTATGGCAATGACCAGTCACTTTTTATAATCTTAGAGGGTATTTACAGAAACAGAAATAAAACTTGATTGTCCTCATTGTCTTCTATAAAGTAGGCAGTGGAAAATTAAAACTCAGAAAAAAATATACCTGCTTGGATTAATGATTTCAAATATTAGTAACAGTGGAAAACATAAATTTCTTTGTAGAGTTAAGAGTTTTGAATGCACTGCAGGCTTTTATTATTTTCCCAGGTGGTAAGACAAATGCTGCACTGTATAAAGGAGTTGAAGCATCCTCTTTCCCCCAAAATGCAAGGAATAGACTAAACATCCTTTTCTCTTGCATGAAAACTTGGGATGGGAACAAACCTGTGGGATCTGAGGCTGGAGAAAGGCGGAAGCAGAATAGTATGTATTTACCAGCCACTTCAAAACCACGAGACAGACACAATTGCATGCAGGCAGCCTGTTTAAAGGTCAGGATTCTGTGCATGGATACTCGAGTCAAGAAGGAGAAGGCAATGATAAAGGAGCTGCTGCTCCATTTCGTTAGGACACGAGCACACACAAAGAGGGCTGGTCTGGCCTGATGGCTGTGAGTGGCCCCACAATCGTCCCACACCACCAGTTGCTCACAACTGAGTGGACTGAATGTGGCCCTGACATAAGAGGCTTCCCTGCTTCAGGAATGACTTCAGGATCCCCAGTTCAGTCTGGAAGACTATTCAGGATGACTAAGGCAGGCAAGGAGGAAAAACTTGTTGAAAACGAGAAGTCAAGTCACGTGAACTTAAGATTTGGTTGTTTTTAAAATGAGTCATCATGTTTATGAATTATCTATTATATTGTGACTAGGAGGTACATTAAGTAACAGAGGTACTTTAAAAGAAGAAAAATATTTACTGTTGCCACCAGTTTCTCTTGATGTTGTTGTTTGGTTTGGATTGTTTGTTTGGTTTTAATATGAGACTGTTCCTTGTCCACCTGAGAAAACTTGCAAAAGTGGGAGGGTGGACTTAGAACAATTTTATGGATTGGTTCATCTAGCCATTAGAAAGATATCAGTGGGTCATTATTATATTTGAATGCGAGAGGACACTGTAAAACCCAAAGGCACTGTAAACTGGGATCCTGCAAGCTGTCTGAGTGGTGAATTTGGAGCAAAATAGATGCAAAATATCAGTGAAAAGAGCAGGCCTTTGTTTTTGAGTGCTGACACTGATGCCAGGACAGAAGTATTTGTTACCAACTCTCCTGCTGAGATGCTTTAGGAAAATGTCATTTTGGTGTGGTTGCTGGGTATGCTAAGCTGTAAATTACATGGAAGGAACTGAAAAAGTCAGTTTAAGCATTGTGGACTTTCATGCACCAAGAAACATGTCAAAGGAAAAAGCAAGAATGGAATTAAAGGCACATTTCTGTAGAAATCCTTTCCCTTGTGAGCAGTCCTATTAACCTTTGAATTATGATGGTACTCATACAAGGATCTGTGCTTCAGTGTGTGAGAAATCCCACACTTCTAATATGCAGTTTTGCAAGGTTGTGTGTAGCCTAAAATGAGTAGTCCCAACAAAGTTTCCCAATAGGATCAAAAACAGGTCCTTAGGAAGGAGTTCATACCAGAAACATAACTGCTCTTAAGAACTTTTAATCTAAACTCCCTGTTTCAGGAGCTCTTACCAGAGAAGTTTTGACAATGTCTATTGATTAAGATTCTCTTTTTTTGTATCTTAAAGAGTAAATCGAAAGGTCATTTTTTATATTGACGTGCAAGGAGTTTTATTGATTCTCTTTTATGAGGCATTAATGAAATCTGTAGAAGCCTAACAAGATTGTATCGTTAACCTTGGCAAGACTGCCTGTTCTTTTTACATGTGCAGAAAAGGGAAGGTAGAATGTTCCCTTTTGGTGGTTTAAATTATGTGGGAGTGAGTGAATTTTGTGGAATTAAATACCTCTTAGCACAGAAAAGAGGGCATGATGTATCTATACTAACCCGTTCTCTCTGAAATGTGCTTAGCAGAGGTTTTTGGGGGGAACGCTTTGTTTTCCTGCCTAATGGTACCACATATTTATGACTATGAAAACATGCAGAGAAGTCAGTCACTCACTACATGTGCCAGAAATGCCTTCCACAGTCACAACGGTGGTATGTCAAAAGTCTGTCTCACTTTAAAAGAACAGGGAGAATTTATTCTGGAAATGTACCAAAATGGACCAATCTGTCTCAAAAATATGAAGCTGGGATCAATTTTGCAAAGTTAAAATAAACAGTAGTCACACTTGACCCAGTGTATTAAGCTAGCAGAGGAAGAAATATAAAGATCTGGGGGTATCTACAGATTTGGCTTGGTAGAACATTAGATATGACACATTAGATTAAAAAAATTATCCACTAACCTAAAAAACTATGCATAATAAAATTTGGGATTACTTTTCAGTGCATTGTTCCATTACTTTCTTAAAGATATTTTCTTTTTATGCCACTTAAATTAATGAAGGCCATCTTGGTTATGAAATACAAAGCTCATGCCCCTTGAGAAAGGGTGCCTTTGCATAGTGAAAGCGCAGAAGCCTTTGAGTGAATGTCGTTCATTTCTATTTGCAGTAGGAAAAACATGTTGGAGAGAGGCAAGTATAATTCTCTCCATTTTAGATGGAAACCAGAGGAGCAGGAGGCAGGACTGGGGAATGAGTAGACACAGGAATTCCGCTCTGGTGGGCTCACAGAAAACATGGAAGTAATTTGTGGTATGAAAATGGCTGATGGTCGTGTTTGTTTCCATAAAAAGGCTATGGAGAATGTAGGAACTGGGTGTTGGATTTTTGCACTACGGTCTGTTTTGTGTCCAGCTTAAATGCTGCTTGCTGAGCTCGGCTTTGCTACTCATCCTCACTGGCAGTCAGCAAGACACAGATGAAATTAGGAGTGGGGCTCCTAAAGCTCCATTGGAGAAGCCCTATTGTGCTGAGCCATTGGCCCAGCTCTGCCAGTGCCTCTGAGGACCAATCCTGCCCGACTTACTCCATGCCATGTGGTTTACTCCAGCCTGCTTGCCCACATGTGTGAGGTTCAGTGACTGTAATGGGGCCCCTCCATAGCTTTTCTGTTACTCACTCCCTTCATAAAAGTCTGCTTTTGTCCTCACCAGATGGACAAGTCTTCCCAAAGAATTTCCAACGCTGTTGTAGCTGTGAAGGTGAGGGGATTCATTTGTGCCACTGCCCCTGTGCCCCATGGGGGTTGCTCTCAGGGGTAGTCTGTGTTGGGTTTCATATGAAGCAGCCATGCTACAACACTGCATCATTCAAATCTGCAAAGCTGAGAGTCTCTCGTGGTCTTGGTGCAGTTATTTGGTACAGTTATTCAAGAGAATTGTCCTCTTCTCACCCCTGTGTCAGGCACCAGTAGTATTTGAGGAGGGCAGAACTGGCTGGAGATGGTGGGTGGTCTGGAGTTGTTGGAGGGGCATTAGATAGCACATCAAGACTTTGCCTGTGCCCAGAGTGTGAATTGCTTTCCTTCCCAGTTTGGAACTCCCATCTGCTTCAGAACACTACAAAATCAGTCTGTAAAGAGACACATCCCAAACCACAGAACTGGTCTTTGGCTCAGCTCTGGTGCTTTTATTAGGTGCCATGAAACTGAGGGCTGCATGTTGCTGCCTCTCTCAGTGCAGGAAACAGGTACAAGTCAGTTCTCCTTTATGTATTTTTTAGAGTCATAGTATATGTGTTCTATTTTCTGGTTTATGTTTTGAGTAGTGACCATTCAGGCTCTGGTGGTTATGAAATTGTGTCTGCAGTGGAGACCTGCAGTACATTAGAGTCTCTTCCTTTCCTCCTTTGGAAGCTATACCTAGAAAATCCATTGATTGAGTCTCCCTGTGTGGGAGCACCCCCAGGAAAGAGCTGGAGTAACCTTCTGAGATACTGTACAAAAGTTGCAGGGTTACCTGAAATGTCTAAAATGCATTGCAGGATGTACGTGAATCCCAAAGGGACAGGCAAACACGTTACCTTTTGTTCTCATGTGTAAATAACACAAATAATAGGTGTTTGGTTATTTTCCTTTTAATGGAACGTTTTGGTTAAACTTCTTTGCACTCACATATGTCAATACATGAATAGAATTATATATTTAAACGTTAGAAGCATTTTGATGGCTGGTAATATTTAGTTTCTATCCACTTTATATAAGCTGCAGAATTCTTTTATTTATTGATCAAAAGAAGATTTAGGGCTAAAGGATGCCAAGAAGTATTTGGATTGCAGCACTCCAGTAATAATATAAGGAGGAAGTGCAATTGTATATACAATCTTCAACTGCATTTCCAGGTGGTACATAATCAGGAAAAGAGACACTCGCTGTTTTGTAAAAGAAAACAGTGAAAAAAAGACAGAGAGAGAACTGGATTGACAGAGAGACAAAAAAGATGAATGGATGGATACAAATATGTGGAGAGTTAAGCAATCCTTTGCAAACATAGTATGTGCTCCAGAAATCCCTACTTTTTCTTCCTGGTGGTGTGTGATGGCTTTGGTGACCAGGCAGCAGGAGAGGCAGTGCTGAGGTGACTATAAATGCACAATCCAGCTGACAAAAGGAATGAGTGCAAACAAAGCTGTCAGTGCCTCAGAGCCCCAGTCAAAGGTAGGAACATGCAGCAGTCTGATGAGGACTCATTTGGCTGCCTGTGCACGGCTGGGATTGCTGTCCTGGTGACTCATCTTCCTTTGTCCCTGAGCTGCACACCGAGCTCTGCGTGCCTGCAGGTGAGCACACCTGTCCCAAACATCTGTGCCAGGTGCTGCTGGTGTGTCTGTCAGGAAAAGAAGAACTGTCGTGAGGCCTTTGCCACGTGTTGCTGCCTAGCCCCACTGGGCTTCCACGGTTTGCCCAGTGGAGTGATTTATGATGTGGAAAAAGGATAACATATATCAAAGGGGAAAAATAACTACTGACCTGCATTTTTAAGAGGGTGCTCCTCTTAAAGAAGTTTATGTGGCTTCTCTAACATGCATTGTGCTTTGATCCCATGGTAGAGTTGGGCAAAACCACGAATTATTTCTGAAAGCTTGGCCCTGCTTTATGGATAGGTTGCACCTTCCCCCTGACTCCACTGGCTCCTGCCACTCAGCACTTCCCATCAGTCTGTAAATCTATTAACATTCATAACCCCTTACCTGCAGTTTGGCATCTATTGCTTTACAGAAGTTAAAAAGTGATGGCCTTTGTTACAAACCTGGCTGTTTCTATTGTTCCTTTGGTCTGAGAGCTTCTCTGGACTCCATGGTAGAACCGGTGACTTCTCCAGCCTAAGTGAGATTTCTGCCTGATATTGAATTTGAGAATATCTTTGTTGCTACCTTGTGATATGCCTCTGGGTCCACATGGGTTTTGGCATCCCAGACATGACAATTTCCTACACAGGAACACCACTAGAGTACAGCAGTTCTGGCACCAAATATTCTTTAACAGGCAAGTCAGATTCCTCCCGAGTTCAGAAGCAGGGGTTACAGCCTGGATAAGATATGTCCTAAGCACTCACACTCATTTGACTAGTCTGGGAAGGAAAATGAACTCCTCAAAACTTCAGCCAAGAATACAGCATGTTTTGGACAAATGGACAAAAAAATACACCTGCGTTTCAGAAATGCGGAACCAGAGTTCAATCTATGTTCAGATCGCTATTAGCTACAAAATGTGACTCTGTTGCAGTGGCTTTTAAAGTATCCTTGGCTTTCTGGCTGTGTTTTGTGCTCTGGGCATTTTGCTCAAATGCATCCCTTCCGATGCATGAATCATTCCCCCTTTTTCTTTTCCCCTACGTGGCATTTTGCAGGCTTCATGTAACAATGTGAGTTATACACAGTCCTCAAGACACCCTGATGATCCAATCCCGGAGGAACTGCCTGAGGTCCTCATTTCTGTCACAACTGTAGCAGGCCTTTTCTCTAATAAGCTGCATGATGCTCCTGGGGGAGGCCAGCTGAGCCTTGCACCTTCCACAGAAGGTCACACAAACCAGAAAACTCTGCTCTGCAGAGCAAGTCAGTTCTCTCTTGGTATGGTTCACAGTTCACAACTGTTTTTTGCTGTTCAGACGTGGAGAGTTTGTTCTCAGTGTCACAGTAAAGTGAATTATGTTGCAATTTTCACTGTAGGCATAGCCTGTGCTAGACACTTCTGAAACTGCTGGCTGGAGAAATGGGGCTTGCTTTGGGCCAAGACAGAGTTGTGGTTTTAGTATGTGGTGTATTTCTGCTGCTTGTGTGCAAACAACTAGCAGAGGTTTCCAATTGAAGCTCATTCTCTGGCATTCACTGAACACTGAATTAAAAAATTAGAGGCATAATGCATAAAACAACTTTCATGCCTTTTCTTTATGGTTACTTTTTCTGGTATTGTTTTTGCCTGGCACAGGATGAGTTCCTACTTATATTTTTCCCCATTTCTTCCAAATCAGAAAGCTATATAACCTGTCGATATTAGATTATTTCTTCCAAATGCTGCACTAGGTACTGAGCAAAATGAAAGGAGAATGATAGAGTTGCACTCACCTTGGGCTGTCCACCCTCTAACTGCCCTTCCAGTACCATAACTAGGACTTCTACGTGGAGACAGAGTCTTATTCTATCCCTGTGCATAACATTCTTAAGGTTAAAATGTTCAGAACTGCCTTTCACTTGTCTGTTGCATTCAAGGTCAGATTACTGAAGAATTTAAACTGCTGATAAAAACAGAGGAAAATGGAGTTGTATTATTTTATGTTGTCCTGAGGACATTCCATTCTCTTTGGTGTAATACTGTAATTTTTCATGGAAAGAGAGTGACTTACACACCACTTATGTCTTTGTTAAGACATTCTAGTAGGAATTCAGTGTCAATGAAATTTTGTATGGGCTCTTTACCTATGTATGAATTAAATTCAGAAATGCCATTCATTTACGCAGAGTGGGGAAAATACTTGAAGGTTTTGTTCTTTCCTTAAACGTATTTTATTATACAGTTTACCACTCTAAATCTTGCTTTGATACTGGGATTATTGAAAATACTTCTTAAAAGGCTGTTTTCAAATCTAGCATGTAATCTGTTTCAGTCATTTAATATATGGTGCAGTACATTATACTGAAAATAAATCTGCTTCACTTAATTTATAAACAGTAGGGCAAATGCTTGAGCTGGGAAACTGGAATCATGTATCTAATACAACTGCCCACTTCTAATGACACGGAGACACTGTGCTTTCCATATCCAGTCTTTGTCTTTCTGTGCAATATTTTGAGATGTTGCAAAAGTCAGTCAATTATGTATTAATACTATCTTGGAACTCAAGCACAGAAGGGACATGGACCTGTTGGAATGAGTTCCAGAGAAGGGAAACTGAGTTGATCAGAGGGATGGAGCACCTTTTCTATGAGGAAAGGCTGAGAGAATTGGGTTTGTTCAGCCTGGAAAAGATAAGGCTCAGGGATGACCTAATTGCGGTCTTTCAGTAACTGAAGAAAGCCTACAAAAAGGATGGAGAGGGTATTTTCACAAGGGCATGTAAAAGGCTAGGACAAGGAATAATGACTTTAAACTGATTTATATTAGGAAGAGATGTTTTACTGTGAGGGTTGTGAGCCACAGGTACACGTTGCCCAGGGCAGTTGTAGGTGACCCATGCCTGAAACTGTTCAAGGCAGGCTGGATAAGGCTTGGAGCAACTTGGTCTAGTAAAACATGTCCCTGCCTGTGGCAGGAGGATTGAAACTAGAGGACCTTTAAGGTCCCTTCCAACCCGGGTCATCTTGTTATTCCATGGAAAATATTTAAAAATGTCCCTAACAAGTGCAGCTTTGTTTCAAGGAAACAAAGCAGAACAGCCAGGATGTCTGTTGAGGTGAGCAATGAACCATACTTGGTACTGGTTTGTAATGTGGAATATCAAATGAAGTCTTCAGCCAACCTGAGTCTCCAGAACATACAGAGAGGGTATACCAGGAAATACCAGCACATTTGTGCCTTAATCTCTTGCAGCTGTTGTGTTAGTTGTATTTGCATATGTAGTTTAATTAATTTTTGCTGGTTTTCTTGGCATCAGCCCTCATGGAAGAAAAAAACCTACTGCTTTTTAAAAGTTCTGGAAATTCTTCATTTGTGTGTGCTGATAGTCAAGGCTTTCTTGGCAAGTAAAGAGTGGCATGGAAATCAGATCTGGGAGGCAAAGCTCTCCAGTCATTTTGAGTCTCTCAGCAAAAGTAATTCTGCTGTTGGCTTGCTCTCTGACTAGAAAAATACATGCAGGCAACTGTGGGTTGTTGAGTAAACTGTTTTGTATGTGGACTTGACCAATGAAAGTGTGTAATTGAGAACTGGCATGTTTCCTTCCTTTTTTAAAAGACATGCTGCTAGGGTTTGCTCTCTGCTTTGTATTTAGACAGTGTCCCTTGTAGCTGTCTGTTCTCACTATTTGCCAAGCATAATACAAATGAAAACAGAAATATGTTAAAGCATGTTAAATTTTCTCCGGCATAGCTTCAGCATTTCCTTCCAACTTTTTCTTCCTTCTATAACTATGTGAAATAATTTTCAAGAGTTTTATCTCTGCCTTGCTCCCTACCTCCTGCCCCTCACTTCTTCCCAATAATCTCAGTTTAAATGTGACTATTTTTGGAATTTCTCAAACTTTCAGTTCATTTGCATGCTTTCTACTGCCATATTGTGTTTCTGCACATCATTTTGAAGGGTGGCCACAGCAGCAGGTTTACCTCTGGCAGTGGCTCTGCATGTGAGGAGACCAGCCTATTTTTAAAAAAACCCATCCCCAGAAACCAGTTTTAAAAAGCTTCTGGCTGAATTCTGCAGACTATTTTCAGAAGCTGTCCCAGCAGATATCCAAATATTTCATTGCTTCTCTGGATGCTGTTGATAAGGTTGATTCTGTCATTAGTTGTAATGGTTTTTATCTCCCAGAGCAAACAGAGGCATTAATGCGGATTAACGTATTTGTCAGTGTGTCACTAGATTTAATTTCTGTGATTCCTTCAGTCATTCTCACCACTGTTTTTCAGTATCTGCGTAAGGTAGCACTGAAATTATATGTGATTCTTTAAAGTCCATCGGGTTGTGATGTGATTGATAATTTGTCTGAAAATTTGTATGTAAGATGTATTGCATATCCAGGAGTGTCAGAGGCATACTTATGATTTACTATTTTCTAGTGCTAGGAAGCAGGAATGGCTCTTAATATTTTGTATGCCTTGCCAGGTGAAATGGTATATTGCCAACACAAAAATTTTGGGAGGAAAGCGTACATAAAAATTTTCCATGAAAATAATTCTGTGAATACTGGCAAAACCAGCAAATATAGATGGATAATACTCAGACTGGATTGTAAATAAAACTAAGAAAGAAATAAGGCCATATATAACTTGTAAAGAAGAACATGATAATTCATATATTGTCACTACTTTATCTTGCTGCTGTTTTTGAGCACCAATCAGGATTGCTGTGGTTATTTTGAAATGTACCTTTGAGTTACTATATTTCAGGAAACATAAATCTCAACGGCTTTGTTATCACCTTTGACTTACACTGTACATAAAAGTCAGATTTGTCTTGGAAAACAACTTAAAAGGAACATCAGTAATAGCCTGGGTGGGTAAAATTGGGCAGTTTTGTGAAGTGAGTCTGGTACCTGAAACAGGGGGAGTGGTGTGAAGTGGAGGAAGGACACGGTGGGTGTCAAACCCCGTGTCCACAGCAGCCTGTGGAAAGACCTCCATTAGCTCCGTCAGGGATGGAACTTCACCTTGGCGTTACCTTTTCAGAGAACACCAAAGGGAAGCTACAGGTGAGCCAGCCTGTACAGGACTTTTCCACAACACACTCCTATTATTAATAAAACCCACAACCAAAACATCTGTTTCAATGGCAGAATACTGTTTGCCTTTCAGAACAGGATGGGAAGGGCCAATTTTCAGCTTGTTTGGATCTGTACTGTTAATTGCCCAGGAGAATATCAGAGGAGAGTAGGGACAAAAGCAACCGAAACATGTTAGTGTAGTCTCCCAGTCTAGTTGTAGCACTTCCTGCCACTTCATTCTTCCTCTATCATCTCATTAAGCATTTTATCTGAGTGTATTCTTTTATAATTGCAAATAGTTGTTTAGACAAAAATATCTGAACATTTAAAATATCTTTAAGGGAGGAAAAAAAAAGGAAATCGGTAAAATCTGTGAGACTTCAAACAAAGCTTTCCTTTCTGCAGGTAGGGGAGGGGGGCATGAAGGAAGAGGGTAAGTCAGAAGGAGAGAGATGTTTCTTCCTGCTCAGAGTATCTGCAGTGGTGACAAGTGGTGGAGGCTGTCGAGTGCTTCAACTCTTGGGGTTGAGCACTCACCGTGTTTCTGGAGCGACTGTCAGTGGTGATGCTCGGAGAAGAGCTTAGGCTGGCTGTCTCCCCCTTGGAGAGTGAGGACAGCCAGAGCCTCCCTCTGGTATTTTATCAGTGCCTGCATGAGGAGTGCCTGCTTACTCTGAGTAACAACTCATCTCCTATCTTGCTTGAGGTTTTCTTTCCCCTTTAAGTCAAGGAGAATCAGCTCTCAGAGATCAGATAGCATGCTCTGTGATTTCAGCTAGTGCAGTCACTAACATCTTCCAGATGTTTTATAGTCCCTTGCATCAGTTTCACAATGGAATTCCTCTCTTTGTTGCCCATAATTTCTCTTATTTTCAGTTAAATCTATGCTCTAATGGATACCTTCTTTATAAGGTGGTGAACCACTCCATTTTAGCAGTCTGGAACAGACATTTACTGTCTGACAGCTCTGTGTGAAGTTTGTGGGATTTTCACAAACTGGCTTCAGTATAAACAAGATTGGCTGTATAGGAAACATTTACCTACAGAAACTTACTGTCAAACAAGGAGTCAGGGAATTAGGTATTTTTTACATGAGATTACACAAACCAGATATACTTCTACATAAAGAATAAGGATAGAATTCTTACAATACTGCCTGCCTACTGAAGTCTGGGAATGAAAAGGGGTTGGGGATTCAGTTGTGAGAGTATGGTAAATGCTGAAATCAGTCATTTACAAGCCCATCACTAGACATTAAATCTCAAAGCTTGGAAGCAGATCTGCATGACTCAGTTGAATAAATGTGTTTGACACAGAAGACAAATATTGTACTCAGTAGAGCAATTTTGAAGTCTAATGCTCTCCTCTCCCAACTAATTCTAAGGCTTAATTACTGAATACCAATATAATATAATTCACAAATAATTCCCTGGCTGCCTTTTGTTCACTTGTGCCTTTAGTATTGTATTATCAAATACCAGAAGATTATCAGATAGTGTGATGGGTTTGCAGATGCTCTGCAGTGCCAAAAAATATCAAAATGCAATGACTTGCCAATTCACAAAGTGAATTGTGAATGGTGTTCCATTGACTCCACAGGAGTATTATTCCACTCTTTGGTTTTCCAAGTCTGATTTACATGTAGTAGTAAAACCTTCCCTTCATAATACTATTAATCTTCCAAATTTGAGAGGCAGACAGAGCTTCCTTTGTCTTCCTTCAAGAAAATATATGTTTTGCCCTTATACCTTTCATCTTAGTTATCTGCCAGCAGATTACTGTAGTGCTAGGAAATAGGAGGAGAGTGAGTCTTTCTGCATGGAAAGGCTTCTGCCCACATGTCACCAACTACAGCTCTACTTACTTTATATTGCATATTTTTCCAGGAGGGCTCTATTTTCTCCCCTTTAACAACTAGAGAAGATTTTTTTTTTACATTAGTTTCTTGAAAAGATGACCTTTCATATGAGAGCTTTTGAGTGCCAGCTTTCTCTTAGTTGAAGTACTGTACACAAAAGGACATAAAAGCAATATATCTAGCACTGGAAATTGCTAGAATTGATTTTTGTACCATGAATTGATCTTATTTTTAGCAATAATCATATTACATTATTGCATCTAGAGATTTGATAGATATGTGCAGTTTTTTCTCCCTTTAATGAAAAGGTGTCAGTCAGAAACTTTTAGCATTCCTGTGCTAAATGTCAAAAATAACACTATGAGAATGACTGAGATTTTCTTTGTGGATATATACCCCATCATTAGATAGACCAGTTCAAATATTTCATCTGACAAAGCAAAAGGCATAAAAACCGAATTGCTCCAAAGCCCTTGGGAAGCAGCAGAATGGTTCAGATTTTTCTGGGCACTTACAGTCCAACGTGATAATTGCCCACTCTCAGGAAAGGAGGTTTCCACCTCTATGATCCTTTCATCTTAGAGAAGTGCACAAAGGCTTCGTGGAAGGTGTTTGCTCCTGTTAGGTTTCTAACATATAAATGAAAATTTTCAGTGGAAACCCAGTTTAGCTATGGCTCTTAAGTTTCTTGGACCAAGCAGATGAGCTCAGAATAGTCCTCGTTGTTTTCCAAATTCCTGGCCTAGATCTGTTCCTAAAGTGGAGTAACCTGAATCCTCCTGAAATAATTCACATGGCAGCCACAAGAGGAGTAATATAATAATGTGTCACCAGCCTGCCCAACAAAAGTGGAACTTTTTCTGCCTAGACTTTTCTCTGCTGTTTGGCTTTTGGTACTGAAGGAGGTGGCAGCAGGTCCAAGTGTCACCCCAAGCATCAGCCATCAGTGAGAGCAGCAGCTTGAGACTTTCAGCACGTGAGGTGCCACCACAGTCAGTGCTAGCAGGGCTGTGAGTTCTCTGTCACCAAATGTGAAGCCACACACCCTTTGGAGCTGGTTCAAGGCTGTTGGGTGCTAGGCATGGCTGTGACTGCAGCACCGTGCCTGGCACGAGGGCACCGGGGTGATGGGGTTAGGGAGTGGTAGAACTGCAGATAAAGCTGTCTGAGGCAGCTAACAAAATAAATTACACTGTTTGTACTGTTACGTTGGGTTGGCAGCCATGGCTTTGCACAGGGGTTCAGTTTCATTTCAGTTCACCCCCTGGGATGGGTCTGTAGAGAACACAGGCTGTCATATAAGGACAAGAAGTTTTCCAGTGCCTTCTGACAGGGGCCAGGCAGATGGCCATGTCCTTCCACAGCCTTCTGGGAAACTTTGTCAGAAAAGCAGAGCTGATGGCAGCATGAAGAACAGTGGTATAGGGCTTCAGAAACCCCAGCCATGATCCTGCCCACGTAGAGCAAGGTGAGGAGACACAGGCTCAGGAAGAGCACGTGGGCTCTGGGGCTGTGCTGGGCTAAGCCCAGAGCTCAAACACGGAGAGCAAGGAGTTAACCCTCTGGGAAAAATACACTTGAAATTGTGCTGTCACAGTGTAAAGTGCATCAGCGGGGTGTCTCAGAGAAGCCTTGTATTGCTCCTGACCACGTATGATCTGTCTGTGGATGAACAAAGGCTGTTGGTTTCTAGGGCTATCTATCCATTACTTCAGACACACATGCAAGGCTTGGAGGAGAAGGATGTTAGAGCAGCAATTATGTGAGGTATTAAGGAGCCACAGCTGGCCACTTAGCCTGTCATTAACGACCATTGCTATGCTCGAGTCAGGAAACACTAGAAATCTGCAGAGGAGGCCTGAATTAGCAAAATGTTCGGACAGTTTTGAGATCAGATGTTCGAAGGATTAATTTACTTTTGGAAAAAACACCTGCTGATGGATCCATACTGAGTCTTTGAGACTTCAGCATCAGAACCACCACAGAGTGGGTTGTGACCCTGGGGCTGTGGTGTGGCTGGAGCCACAGCCATGTAACCTCCCCTCTCCCCCAACAGAGCCTGCTGCAGATGCCAGGCTGCCAAGTCAGTGTTGGAAATGCTTGAGGAAAATATGGGGTCTGAGCTGGAGTTTGCAGAGATAATGTATAATTTTTGAATATCAAGGCATGTGTATTAATAGAAAAGCTGGAATGGCGTGCTGAATCCTGCTTTTATTTGTGGTTTTGTACTTGTACCTTCTAATGGCTTCATGCCCCTGCTTTAACATGCAGATCCTTTTTACCCTGCTACCTCTAGAAGCTGCCATGAAGCTGAGTTCATTTAACTTTGAAGTTTTCAGCCTCAGTAGAGGCAGAAGAACCACCTGCATATAAAGCACAGTTGAAGGAGCACAGTAGTGTTCTACTAAAGCAACACGTCATGCAGGTTGAACTCCTGTAGCACCAGTCCCTGGAAAGAAAGAAATAACCAGTATTAGTGATTTCTTTTTCCTTTTTTATTTATTGTGGGGGTGGGGAAGGACAGGGATTCTGCCCCTTATTTGAGAGAAAAAGAAGCATTTAAGAATGGATACTAAGGGAGTACTTTGCTAGCAGAAAACTTATTCAGCCACTTCCCCTCTGATTCAGTGTTATTGCAATGTGTGGGACTCTTGTGGCTGTCACTGCCATATAATGCAATGAGTGACAAACACTACTTAGCATACTGAATGGGGGCACTGTCCCTAGCTTAATCTACCTAATACCCCCACTGCAAGATATAAATAGATTAAGAGAGAAAATTCAATAATTTCCCCATTCTCCCACCAGAGCAATACACATTACATGTTCCTTGCCATCTAATTGCATTACATGGCAGGGATGCAATAAACATTTAATGGCAGTCACAGTCATCTGTCACTTCCCTTTAGGTTGGTAATGTTCAATATGATTTGCATGCTTAATGCTGAACATTTTTGGCAGGAGGGAGGAAGGTATGAGTAACCCACATCAAAGAAGTTGCGGTTTTAGCTAAAGTATTTTCTTTAATTAGTTAAGAAAAAAGAAGTGATTGAGTGCCCAGTGCTCCTGAGGTACCTTTATTAATGCCTCATGAAACCAGGATGGGACATTAAAAGTCTTGGTCCTGATTTATACCCAGTGGTGCTATAGTTTTGCACAGGTATAATGCCACAGAAATTAAGGAGTCACATCAATGAGTTAAATGCAAATAATTGAAAGTGTGTAGGGAAAAATGTTTGACTCCCACTCTAGCTTGTTATTTAGACATCTTCATATATCAGTGCATTTCAGAGGGAGGAGCAGTGGGTATGTATGGGTCTGAAATATGTATATATTTCCGGATATAGTGAACTGATCTATACAGTGAATTTTCTATTAGCTTCAAGAGGAACAGAGTGGTTCCATCAGAAAAGTCTGTAAAAACATGGACACCATGAAATATATTGTTATTGTTGAACACTGTAATGGAAAAGCTACAAATCCCTGTGGACACATTTATATTAAATTACATCCCCCCCCTCCCCAGACAAGTTGAGGGCAAGATGCTTAGCCATGTTTCTTGTTTCTTTGCCTGTGTGAGTTTTACCATGTGATAGGTAACATGTTCCACATCCAGAGGCAAACCCCAGCTGTTTCTAAACAGGAAGAACAAGTTTTCACATACTACTTCTTGTAGCAGCATTGAGACCTGTGCTTTTGAATATGCAGGCCACTGACTTCTTGAGCAAAGTTAAATGACTGCTTCAAAAAGTGTCCTCTTCACACCAGTAATTTTTGAATTTACTAGAGGCATGAAATGTTAAAAAAAAAATAAATTCCAGTGTAGGTTAGCAGAAAGCATAAATTAGACACAATAGCAAAATTAGTGTGAGTTAGAAGAACGATTAAGAGAATGGGAAGGCACTGGCTTATTCTAGACAGACCACCAGCAAGTCATCATCTGGTGAAAACTTTCAGCCAGTGTGAATTTGAGCCAAACAGTAGCCTGCAGGTGACAGTCTCTGTAGCCCATTAAGAGTCTCTTGAGGCCAGTAATCTGGCAGCTGAGCCCATTTCTTACTCTTTCTGAGAGCTTGCTTCACATTTAGATTGGCTTTGCTTTGCTGTGCTTGTGGCTTGCAAGCAAACTGGGGAGCAACAGTGCCCTGCTCCAGCACTGTGGCTCCCCAGTAGTTAGGCAATTTCCCTTTTCCCGTGGATCCCTAGAAGGATTGCTCTAATGTTTTGTCCCTTAATTTTGCTTTTGTACTATGTAGAGGAAAAGAAGGGGAGTGGGTTTTAGTTCTCTCGTGTGTTAGAAAGTAAGAGTTGGTGTTCTTGGGATTTTTCACTAGAGGATGAGATTAGCTGAACAGAAATCCAGCTCTAAACTACTCTGCTAGAAAGAGGTCCTAGAAATTGTGCTCAATCATGATGGAACACAGTGTATGTGTGTGCATGTGCAGAGATTCACATATTGATAACCTCACGTCTGTAGTTTGCCGGCGAGTTACTTGCTGTACAGTGCTCCGGGCTTTTGCTAATTTGACAAGGTCACTTCACGTGGCACCATCTGCAATGCAAACAATTACCAAAGGTGGCAAGGCAGCTTTTCTTCTATGAATCACTAAATCATTAACTTCTGTGTCACTGAAAAAGTATCCTACCTACTGTTCGTGTCCTTCTCAATCAATATCCCCAGACAGAGTATCCATGTCCTTTATCCCCCACAGGAATGACTAAACCTCTCCAGCAGCTCCGAATCACTCAGCTAATGGGCAGGGGAGTAGAGACCTTAATTGTCCCTGACACCAACACAGCAGCTCCTCTGCTTTGCATGTCAATCCTGTGCATCTCTGCCGCCGCAGAGGCCAACTGAGTTACGGGAATGCTCGGGCTGCTCTCCGAGCTCACCGAGCCGGGTTCGTGGCACACCGACTGGACTTTGCTGACACACCCGGGGGCTCACCCCGTGCCGAAAGCAGCGCCTTGCTGTTCGGGCTGAGAGCGTCGTGCTGCTGCGGAGCTGCGCGGTGCCAGCCGGGCGCTGTGCCCCGGGTACAGCTCGGGGGTTGCGGGTCAGCGCCCGCAGCTTTGCCAGGCTGGGAAGGGTGAGGGAGGAGTGGTGCCCCCGGGAAGGAAGGAAGGAAGGAAGGAAGGAAGGAAGGAAGGAAGGAAGGAAGGAAGGAATGGTGCCCGCGCCCTCTGGCGGCCGCCCTGGACCAGCACGGGAGGGGAGCGCGGGGTTTATTTGGAAACTCCGCGCGGGTGTCGCCAACCTCCTAATGCAGCTTTACTGCTGAGAAACGCTCTAAACCTCTAAAGCATTCTAATGCTTCCGCTAAATCCCCGTGAAACTACCTCCGCGAGAGTTAAAAATGAAGATTACAGCTACTGCTGTCAGTCCCTTGCATTCGGTGCATCAGAGGTTTTAAAAACCTGGAAAAGATAGTAATGACTGAAGTTTTGATTGTGGTTTTTTTGCATGTACACTTAGGTGCTCTTAGCCCATGCCCAATGAGTGTGGATGTGACTGCTTGATGCACTGAATTCAGGGATGGCAGAGCAGCAATGAATTCTGCACAATCCCTTGCTGTCCACTTAAACATAAGTACATGCTTTGATTTAATTTTCTGCTAATGAGATGGAATTTTACTTAACTGAAAAGGTTGCAAGAATTACTGCCCGTCTGTGCAATTGGGATTTTGTGGCCTGAGATGTTGGAAGGTTTGTTTTTGCAAGTAGCAGGTCTTTGAGAAATCGTCTCATACAGCTAATATCAGAAAAATATTTTGATGGTGTATCTGTACAGACAGTGTAAAAATGTGTCTTCTTCATCCTGTCTGAAATTCATCAGAGAGCAATGCATGATTTAACCCAAGGCAGCTGTCCCAGGGCCAACTCTTCCTACCCTCACTGCAGCCAGTGCTGGACCACAGGAGAACTCCTGCACTGGGAGGATATGGTGCTCCCAAAATACAGTAGTTTGTATGGCCTTTCCCCAAATCTGTCCCTTCTCCCCACCCCTCTGGCTTTGCTTTCCCTGGAAGCAACTATGTTCATGAGTGAGTGTGGGGGGGATCTCTGCTCTTACACGTTGGCTTGAATATTCAGTTTCATTATTGTGCTTCGGGCCTCATTAGAAGTTTTTGAGAGAAGCATGTGCATACAGATATACTCATGAGCACATTTATTATTTGCAAATTTGCACTTAACCTCAGATATTAAATATACAAATGGGAACAGCCTGTGCCAGTACTACTGAACTGCCTGAAATATTCATTTCAGTCAGGTCTTGCAGTGATGTAAATTGCTGTAACTGCATTCAAATCAAAGTTGCCGTGCAATTTAGAGCAATTTGAAAATCTGTCCGCAGTAGATATTATTTGTTAATAATTCGGAGAGTGAGTTTTATTTATTCCTTTGAGGAAGAAGTCTGAGAAGCCTAGATTTAAAAACAAAGTGAAACTATATATCATTAATTTTATGTATAATACATAGCTTGGGAGCATACCACAAGCCAATCTAAAATCTCTAGGCCCTGGAAATATTTGTTGAAAAAAAATAACAAACCCAAGCACATTTCCATAGCATACAAAGTGTGACTTCATAAAAAATAATAGTTTTTATAAGCTGTTTTCACAGGCATAAAGGACTGTGTTAGGAAAAGTATTGAGGAGCACTGGGTAGAGGTCACTGAGCATCTCTGTTGACTGGTTAGCACAGAAGAGGAGACTCGAAAGCAGAAGAGAGTTCTTAGCATGGCTCCTGATGAGCTGTTGTAGGAGTGATGTGCCAGTCCCTCGTCAGAGAAAGACACTCATTTCTTCTGCTTGCTCCAGATATTCCTGGCGATATTATGTACTTTTTAAATTTGTGCAATCCTCCTTATTGTATACCTGTCTATAAATACAAACCTTTATATTATATACAAAGGTTTGTATTTATAGACAGGTATATAATAAGGAGAATTGCACAAATTTAAAAAGTAATTTACATCTACTGCAGTGAAAATAGAACTTCCTTATTGGCACCATGTTGATACCATGCTTTGGATGTAATACTCTCAAGGCTTTGCACCCTTAAAGGTAGCAGTTGGTTCATCCCTGCCCACAGGGCAGAGGAAATGTCACTGTCTGTCCCTCTTTTATGGCAGATGGCCCCAGCCTGGACTCATGTGAAGTGTCACACGGAGCACTCACAGCAGAGCAAGACTCACTGTTCAAGAGCTTTAGGGACATGTGCAGGGAGGAAACCACAGGCTCACAGTTCAGCAAGGCAAGGGTGAAGTGCCTTAGCCTCCAAGGAAGCTGGTGCTCAAAATCCAAGAGCTCCCTGCGAGTTTTGTGGCCATGCCTTGCAGGCAGGATCCTGGGTTTACAGGTGTTACTGTAATGATTTGAGGATGGGGACACTGTTGGCCTTTCAGACCCACTTGGCCTGCAGCATGTGTGCTGCACTGTCTATCACTGCCTATTCAGCAGGAGCCATGGGAGTCAGCTTCTTCTCTGAGTGTTCTGCTTTCCTTTAATGTATTCCTAAATTGCTTAAAAGTTTATTTGTAGCTGTAATAGCCTGGCCTATCCTAATATTTCTCTGCATGTTTGTAAAATCATGTGTCAGCAGCTATCAACATGTGAAATCATTGCATCAGTTACATCCCTTTGATGCTGGTAAAGGCTGTTTAAGAATAAAATAACAAACCTGCACTTACTGCAATAAACATTTTCCCAAAACTGGTTTATAACATCATCACTCATTCAGTGCACTTGAAAATATTTTGTATAATGCTATTAGAGTGACTTGCCAGTGAATAATACAAGTTAGTATTGATTTTAACACACACAAATGATTCCTTAAATCCCCAAATACTTAATGAAAATCTTAGTGTAGTCTTATGAAGGAATTAATGGATTTGAACTGGATAGCATGCAATGAACAGTAGAATTTTCCATTCCAGAATACAACCTGATGCATGGCATACTTGTTTCTCTTACCTACTGTCCAGATAGACAGATTGACGGCTCCACAAATATTTGATGTGGTCTCCTTTCTTCCTCCCTTTTTTTATTTCTTTCCCCCTCACCCCCCCAAAGATTACTGAAGTGTATTTTTGATGCTCTCTGTTCACTGGGAAAAGTCATAAACAAATTCCCAAGTCTAGTAATGACAGAAGTCTCAGTACTGACAATGCTTTGTACTCAGACCTATTTTTAGCACCACTTCTTAGTAATGAAATCTAGTAGCCTTGAGTAGCAATGGGGATTTGTCCATCTGTCATCCCTAAACTCATTTCAACTGTTAATTTCTGCTTCTATATGAACTGTCTTGCCAATGAGCTGAGGGGTGAGATGTGGAGAAGGGAGAGCTACAGTTCACAATGGGAAGTGCTAAAAGAGTTGGTTGATTCGTTGGATCTTTTTAAGATTAGAGATCTCGAAGCATGCTTCCATTGTAAAAGTGGGAAGCCAAAGAGACTAAATGAAAAAATAAGGAAAGAGGGCTCAGAGGGAGATTGGAAGAAGAGGTGTGTGATGATGACGCCAGGAGGATGGAGATCCCCCCCCTTCCAGTTCGGATGTGTGCAGATCAGCTGGACCAGCTGGGAAAGGAGAACTTCCCTACACTGACCCTTGCCCTCCTGTCTGCAGCTGGAGGTTTTACATCTGTATAAGCTAGAGACCTGTACACTCAAAGAACTCATATGAGGTTGAAAAACTGTTTTACTTGTAAGCTACCAAGCAGCAGCAGCAGACACTAAAACATCTGAGTCCCTAGTAAAGTAGGTTACCTTTGGATCAGTGGCCTATGGAGCAAAATTCTGTCTGCAACTGCTGCTCCCTGGAGGAATGCATTGCCCTTCTCTCTGGGTGGTCATTAAGCAGGAAGTTGTGTTTATCTCTCCAGATTATGCATCAAGTGCTAAGGGAAGGAAGATTCAGAAGGTCTGCAGGAGAAATACCTTACCCTAACACTGAACAAGCTTGTTAATATTTGTGCAGCTTTATATTTTCTCATTTTTTGTCTCATTTATTTTTTTTAAGTCAGAGTTTGCTTTGCAAGAAAGACTTGGCACTCAGGTTGCAGTAGGAAATCATGACCTAAGATAGTTCTTGTTGCTGTCTATTTTCTTTTCCAATCTGAGAGATACAAAAGCATGAAGGGCACACTGTTTTAACTACTGGTGTCCAGCAAGCACCACATCTTAGCTTTGGGCAGCAAAGGAAGCATGAGTGAAGGAACCACTGGTCTCCTCTGGTCTTCTTTTAGCCTACTTTCCTTTCTGGAAACTCCATTACTTGGTCCATCACCTCTTTCTTTCTGCACCGATTCATGCAAGGAGGGTTGTTTCCTCTGCCCAGAGAAAGGGGATTGTGGCCCCAGTGGCTTGATCCCATTGAATGCAGTAGTGTAGATGGTTTTGCACCCCCTGCCATGTTTAATTCACCCATTGCCACTGTTTCCTCTCCCTGTGCTGCCAAGGAGGATGTCAGCTGAGTCTGTGGCATGGCACACTTCCTCTGTGCACATGACTGGCACAGGCACAGCCAGGGACACTCAAGTGTCACTGCTGCATGTGCCTTAAAGCACAAACTATTCCACTCTGAAAATTGCTTGGAGATTCTAAATTGCTTTTTTCATCCTTTGGGATGAAAAGTTCTATATCAGTGTATTATTATTAATGGTAGTAAATTATTCTTGAGGCAGTGAGGCTGCTTCACTTCCTATGGAGTGAAATGAGCAAGCACTTTCCCAGGAGTACACCCAAAATATGAAATTCTAGCAGAAGAGGCTTGCAAGACAGCCTGATGTTTCACTGCCATGCACATGGTCTGCTTGCTGAAATGGCCACAGAAGAAGATGCCCTGAAGAGGAGGTGTGCTGTATACTGGGGGCTCCCAAGTGGCAGGGCTAGTGCTACCCCTGTGGCTCACTGATCATCCTTGCTGGGAGCTGGCTGTACCAACTCCCCCTTTGAGAAGCTTAGTGAAGTCCTGGCTTGGTGGTTAAAACATTTCCATGGTTTGTTTTTCTGGGATGCCTTCCAGTTGCTCTGAATTGGCCTCTTGTTTTCCCACCCCCCTGCCTGTGCGTGGTCCTGCAGTGCTCCCGGGGCCGCTGCCCATCACTTGCACGGCTTGGTGGGGGTGGCTTGGGGCCAGCAAATGATTACAAGTCACATTTCAGTAACTTCATCACCGACTTTTGGCAACACCTTTGTCGCGTGTTACTTCTAAAATACTCAAGTTCGTTACTGCAGATTCAAGCAAAGAAGAAATAAACCGTGGTGCTTATCACTGGCTATGGAGAAGCTTGTTTTTTCTTACCCTGCCGCTGATTAAATATCCAAGATTTATTGTTTTGAAAGATGCCCTGTGCAAAGACGTATTTCAAAAGGCAAAAGGGCTGACAATGTTTAACATGTGCTCTGGCATTTTGGGAGCACTGCTAACAAAGTGAGTTTTGCAAAGATGCATTTCAGCTAGAAGCAATAGAAATGTGCCCAGGCACAAGTGGGAACTGTTTTGCTCAGGCTTGAGAATGGGAGAAGTGGAGAATGATGACTTGTGTGATGGCAGATTTGTGCAGCAGTTTTTTTCCTTCTGTTTTTACAGTAAGTGAGAGGCTATGGCAAACCATTTAGTGCCAGGGAGCCTATTTTCTGAAAGTAATCCAGGCACTGTGGAGATAAAGAGGAAAAATCCAGCTCTGAACTACCCCCCAGCCACTTCATACAAAGTTTTCAAGGCTGAGCTAAAGGTGGTATTGATGCCAAGGCCACTGTGCTCTGTTTGGCTGCGTAGAACCCATCTTTGCTTACTCGTGCTTTTTGTGGGTAGTGAAGTACTTCTTGGCCCTGTATGTATCCCATTTTCACATCTGTGTGCACACCTTTTCCAGGAGTGTGGAGAGGGCTAGGTTTTTTCAATTGGAAACTCACAAGATTGTCCTTCTGGGTATACTGTTCTACCAACCTGAAAGGAAATGAACACACTCAGTCATCAGAGGAAAGATGTTATTATTCTCCTTTTTAAAAAAAAGGTAGAAAGGAGGGGAAAAAAAGGAGAAATGCAGCAACTGTGGGCTTTGGTAAGAAATTCTTTTGGAGAGTTTGGTGGAGAGTATCACAGCTGAAAAGTGTAATTTGCCTGAAGAAAGGTAAAAGAATAATAAAAGGAACATCTCTTTTACCCAAGCCATTGAGAGGCAGCACTTGTGGACATTCTTGTAAATTATGAGCTTAAAGCGTTCACTGTAGCTGTGGTTGTTTGGGTATACTGCTGTAATCGAGTACAAACAGAACTGGTGGAATTTTGGTCTTACAGGCCAAATTCTTCATAGACTTGTTCTGTTTTAACTGCAGCTTTCATGGAAAAGAGGTAAATGCAAAAGAAATGCTGTTTTCTTCAAGATGCAATATCATCATGAAAAAGGTGGATATAAAAAAAGAGACTAAATCACACGAACTAGACCACGTGTTGACTGTGGTGTTCTTCGTTCAGAACGAGACAGGATTTAATGTTCATTGCAGCAAAACAGCCTTAAAATGTTAGGCTAGTATACAGGTATTTACTGGCTTCATCATTAAGATGGAATAATATAGATCAAAAAAACTGGTGTTATTATTGAAGGCTCTAAACTAGATCTCAGGGACAATAAAAGGGTCATATTTACATGGATGATTTTTTTTTCTTTTTTTTTTTTTTGAGAATGGACTGCAGTTTTCCTTCACTCAAACATGTAGATGGCCAGATACCTATTCTCTTTTTTCCTCTGCTTTTCTCTAACAAGAACATTAACAGAAGAGAGGCTGCAAATGATAACAATAATAAAGTAGACCACTGGTAATCTATTTTCATGCTGCTTTGTGTGTGTGTTGCATTGCTCGTTGGTTTAAGTTTCAGGGTTTTTTTAAAAGAGTGAGCTATGCAGTCAATCTAGTTATTAGGAAATTAAGACTGAAAGGAAATTCAGGCAGAACTATTACTAAGAGGGAAACAAACATATGAAATAAGTTGTCAAGCAAAGCTATTAAAAGCAATATGTGAGCTGTAGAGAGATAAAGAGGATAACTTGTTCATTAAGAACAGGGAGGAGATTCTGAAAACACAGAAACAGATACAAGTAAGGGAAGAGTGAAATAAATTCAAAGGAGAGAGAGAGACTGGATGTTGTGGATACATTAGCCTTTTCTTGGGTGATGAATTTGTACACATCTCTAAGTCAATGGAAAAGTCTGCTTTTACATTTAAGTTCCAAGTTAACTGGGTGCTTTTAAAAAATAAAGGAGCAGGGAAATGGAATTCTCAATTTTTCTTGCAGCTACTGTTTCTAGGAATTCCATTTCTCATCCACTGGACCATTGTTGGGCTCTGGTGACACTGGCATCAGGGTCAGCTGTATTTTATAACAGCAAGCAGGTCTTGTGCAGGTCTGTCCTTCCCTCTGAAGTCAGTGAGTGTCCTCCCTGCCTCAAGAGACTGGCTCTGCTAGCCTCAGTGAGACTGCAGGTGAGGGGTGGACAGCCTGCACCTGAAATTAAGCATCTTTTGTGACATGGGAAATTCATTGGGAATGGACCCTGCCTTTCCAAGAGCTGGTCAGGATGCTTGTTTTTTTGTTTTTTTCCCTCCCAGTTTCGGGAAAAGTGTGAGGTTTCTTTAAAAGGGAACTGTAATGATCTCAGCACTCAAGGAGTCCAGCTTCCAGTCCTTGCTCTCCCTGCAAACCCGACCTCTTGCAGGAGAGAGCTCTGATCGCAAAGATAAGGCTGCTTTGTAAGAAACCATCCCCTGCCCCCTGGGGTCTTCTTTGTGAAGTGTGCAGAAAATGAAGAGCAGAAGGAGGATCCTTTGGTCCAAAGTGATAGCGTGAAAGAAAGGAAGCATGACCTGAGTTCCCCTAATTATGGCTCTAAGCACAGAGATCCAAGGCCCGGGGCCTGGTCTTTGCCCCCACGCCTTTTCTTCTCCTTAATGTGAAACAATCCCCTAAGTGTAATAGCTGGTCTTTGGGTATCCTAACAATGATGTGTGCAGCCTGTCTGCTGCTCTGCATCAGAACTCTCCTTATTTTGCGATTAAATTTCACACATGATCTTCCTATCCTCTCTTAGGTCTCAGAAATTTCTGACTTCTTAACCAAAAAGTCAAGCTAATATTTAAGGTCTCTGATTGATTGTTTACTAATATAATTAAAAAGTGAATAATAGATAACATAGTGTAGGAAACTGTTACCTTTTAAAATTGTCTTCTTTAGAAATTGATAGCAAATACCACATTTGAAAAGTTGCAGCAAGCTGTAAGCTGGGAAAAGCCAGCCCTGGTTTTGAGCTGTGCTCAGACACGATAGAATTTAGTATCTCATCTCCTTTAAAAGAATTTGCTGTTTCCTGGTGACGAAAGAGCATCAATTGTCTGTTTATTCCTGCATCTGCTCTAACTAAGATGATGTGCAAGTGATGATTAATTATTTGCATTTGTTTCAGTTTTAAGATTTCTGCAAGTGACAGTGAGAAAGAGAGAGTTTTTGAGCTGGTCTTCTGCCATGGGTTGTCATTCATGTGGCTGACAACTCCATCTCTCTAGAAGGCCATATAATAATGTATATCCAAATAAAAAGTCAGTTAAGGGGACATGCATCACTTTGAGAGCTTGTTCAAAGTCAGTGTCAGGCGTGTAATTCAAAAATGCTTCAAAGTAGGGCTCCTGAGAGAAGAATTATCAGGAGTGAAGCACAGAGTACTCTCTGTGTCCTTCCCAACCTACCTCTTCCTAATGGGAGAGGACATAGCCTTTTTTCTCCATCTCAGTCTCCAGGGTCAGGGTTACTGGGCATGCCTGAGCACCAGTGCCTGTTGGCATCAATGTGGGTTCAGCTGGCTGGTGATGCCCTTCCTTCTGCACCACCATTCATTGGATTGAAAGGGACAACACTGGTATCACTTGTGGTATTTTCAGACTTGAAGTGGCTCTGTTAGCTTGACATAAGTGTGAGGAAAGCACTGGCTCCAGAGTGTGCCTGCCAACTGGTATCCCACACTCCCCTGGAAGGAAAAGGCAGCAGATGTGGTGATGTGGCTCTGTGGTGTGGTAGTGTGGATTTGACAGCACCAGAAATTGCATCCCTGAGTCACTGGCACACCTCTTCTTTAGGGCCTGATCTCATTGCTGATGGTTGCCTCACTTTCTTGCTGCCACCTCTGCAACCACCATTCAGAGATGAAGTTTTAGGATCCTGGCACAAACTGGTGTTTTCCTATGACCATGGGACCCCACTCACTAGCTCAGGACCTAGACATAGTCACGTGAGTGTTTGTAGGGGTTCTCAAGTCCTTTGGCAAGCTGAGGACTTTTACGTTTTCTGAATAATAAAATTGGGTGAGAGTAGCACAGGTTAGTTAATTGCTCCTAATGCTGATTGAGGATGGGTCCTTGTCTCAGTCTGTAAGTTAGTCTTGCCCTTTTCCCCATGGCATTACTTTGGACCAATGTAAAGACATTATTTCTCTTACCTTTCTGTTTCTGTGCAACATGCCTGCTGTCCTGGGTTGCAATCTGAGTAGACTCTTCCACTGTTCTGTGATTAATCTGTGTTTTGTTCTTACCGTGATTGTGTCTAACATCTCCATCGATGCATAGGAGCCAGTGGGAGTTTTAAAGCCAACTTCTCTTGATCATATTTGGAACAGGAATATATCTTAGACCCATTTGTGCCTTAAGTGGACTGCTGTTTTCTGAAATTCTTGTCACTTTGGGTCCAGGCTCATACTGTGTGTCAGTGTTTCTGGGCAGAAGACTTTACAGTTGTTGTGTGCTATCCCCAAACCAAAAATGTCTGACAACTGCAGACAAGAGAATCAAAGTGCTGTCAGTGAAACTGCAGGTTGTTTGCACCTTTAGATAGCTGGTAAATGAAAATTGCTTTCCAATATCTCACGGAGAAGTGTTAGAAACTATTAGCTAAAAGCCTTCTGCCTGGTAGCATTAATTTCCTATTCATTTCATTAAAGGAAGATTTTTGGAGAAACTTGCAAATTACAACATGCTCCTAGCAGAATAATAGCTTCAGGAAAAGACATGTAATAGCTCTCCTTAATCAAAATAAGGGCAAGTTGTTGCTTATCCAGCTGAAGAGCTGGGAATCACTAAATCTTGATTTCACATTTCTCATTAAACAATTGTACATTTTTTTAAACTGTTTTAAGAGAAACATGGGTCTATTTCAGTAAAATATGTGCCTATTTGGTTGTTTTTTCTGAACATGTTTAGCCTACTGTTTCCCTTTTAATTTTTATACCAGTCTCCCTGTGCCCATGTTCTTCCTTGATTGTGACATGTCAGCCTAAAAGAAGCAACCTCAAACTGTTGGATAAAACAGAATTCTGTCCCTGTGGGATAATGTAGCAGATATTATCATTAGATAAAAGCTGATGATTAGATTTCCTGCTGGAGCTGAATGATTCTTGTCTCAGTCAAGTAATAGATCAGGTGGGAATTTCTCCAGGCACTTGCACTGTGATGCTCAAGATCAGCTCACACTGACTCTAGACATATAAATAATTAACACAAGATGGAAGGAAATCCAGAATTAAACCACTGATTCTAGTGGGGCTTTTCAGAGAGAGGTGGATGCAAGCTGGCCCGAGATAGCTAGGCCTGCAGTCTTCCAAGATGTTTAGATGCCAAGTGTAGATGCTCATGAGTGTTTAGAAGACAGAGTTCCTTTAAATTAATATGCCAAAATCTGCTGTGGGTTTTGTTTTTTTTCCTGGGGTACCATTTTCCTGCTTAGTTTGCCCTATGTCTGCCTTTAATTGGGTGCTAGACATAATCTACTGTGGAATTGTGAATCCTTTTGCATTATCCTCTTTAACAGTTTTATTCTGTGTTCCTCCAGCCTGTAGGCTTAATTAAGCCTCAGAACGTGTTTACTACAAAAGGTTATATTTTCATTATAGATAATTAAAGCAAAGAGAATTCAAATGAAATAGAATAAATAATTTTTTTAAATAGCACAAAAATTTAGTAGCTCTAATCCCTTGCTATTACGTGTGTACTTGTGAGCAGTGGCAACATATCCACAACATACCCGCTAAGTGCCACATCTTAGTGCTTCCCAAAATCTAGGTCCTTGTGCTCCTTCTTAAAAGACCAAGACAGTAAAGCTGGGGACTATTTTGAAAGTTAATGGAGTTCATTTTTCAGGACTTTGGATTTTCACAAATGCAGGTGATTGGTAAATCAGTGGTATGCTAGTTGGATGGAAGCAGCAAGAGTTGTGTGGCTTGTGGACTGTCATGACTGCTGGCTTTTCCTTTAAAAACTGTGTCAGCATTTCCAGCCTGTCTGCATAGACTCCCCTGGAAAAGGAGACTAACAGACCCCTCTATTTGGACAAAATGAAAACTGAGACGCCTGTTCAGACTGATGTGTACCTTTGAATTGGCTTCCTTGCTCTGTGCAGGAAATGTATTTACAGAGTGCAGCGTGGCAGGGAGTTAGACCAGAGAGCTGAGACTTCTTCATGCCATAGAGAGGGCAGGAAATGTGTGATTAGTGCTGCAACAAAACTGTACTTTTCAGTGCAAATGGCTGACTCTGCTAATAGTGGCGATGCACATGGGGAGGAGCAGAACAAAGAAATAATTGAGGAAACCATGAGGAGCAATAATGTTCCCCAGAAATAGCTTGCTTTTTATTTTTTTTCTTATATATATGAAATGTGGCGTGCAGTGCTCTTGCCCATATTGCATTCTCCATCTGACTGGTTACTGAAAGCTCAGAATCTCCTGGGTTTTTCTGAGTTACTTACTTTAATATTCTGCCTTTTATAGGAAAGATTATCTTACAAACTGGATTCTCCATACTGGACAGATTTTTATGGTTTAATCCTGTTTTTGATGCCTAATTTTATTTTTCCCCTTGTATTTAATATAATTTCCCCTGACACCCATACATAAACACACGCAGGATTTCATGTCATATTTTTTTTGTAGTAGTGTCTCATGCAGAGATTCTTTTCTTATCACACTTGATTGAGAAATAGCTCTTGTGGGATTCAGAGAATTGTTCTGTACCTCCAGCTTAGGAACCAAGAAATCCTTGTGTGCCTTGTTCCCTTTAAATGGAGACTACAGCCAAAGCCCAATTAATACAGAGGGAATCCTTCCACAGATTTCAGTTCTCTTGGTTAGGCTGTCTTTTATGCTTCATTATCTTTATCACTGAGCATATCATAATACATATATTTGTCCTACTACATGCCCACAAGAGATAGTCCTTCCACTTTATTGATGAGGATTTGAAGTAGAGCAAGATGAAGTGCTTGATCCAGTAAAAGACTAAATTCAGCTATTGAAGGCCTGGTTTAGATAAACTTCAGTGTTTTGTCACTAAAAGGCCCTTTCAAGTGG
Organism: Acridotheres tristis; assembly: GCA_037013685.1. Classification (NCBI taxonomy): domain Eukaryota; kingdom Metazoa; phylum Chordata; class Aves; order Passeriformes; family Sturnidae; genus Acridotheres; species Acridotheres tristis. The sequence goes on along the minus strand of CM072888.1, from coordinate 20,520,596 downwards.
CTGTATGTGCTGGTGGAATGCACATATCCTTAATGCAGATGATGTGGTTCATGTGAACTATTATGGAAAGAGTTCTGGAAGCACAGTTTGAGATCCAGGACAAGCCATCCTTCTCCCACAATAGCCTTAAGTGAGGACAGTAAATCTGCTTTCTATCTCTCCTGGGTACACACTCACATTGTGCTCTGTGGCATCTATGCAGTGTGAATTAAATCTACCCTGCACAGAATATTTTTTGGTATCTGTAGGGTTGTACTGACAGGGTATGGACCAGAGTTATCTGGAACTGAGCCTGGACAGTGATTTGTCAGCTATGTATTGCTCTACATTGTTCCTGGGAGATTTATTGCAAGACATTGGCTCCTCACAAGAGGGTTCCGGGTTGGAAAGCTCTAATCTGGCAATTGTGAGGTAGGATTGGTTTTTTTCTTTTTTTTTTTTCTTTTAGCTGGAAGGTAGTTAATTGGTGTCCATAAAGGCTGGTGACAGTATGCCTTGGGTTGCACTGGATGATATGCTTGGGATGGGAAGAAGAACATCTTTCTAGCCAAAGCAAAACAGCTGGAGTTTTGTTGGCCCTGGGACCATGCCAGGGGCTTTCCCTGTTATTTCTCCATCCCACTCATTATGCTTACTGGACCAGCACTGCATTATTCACTGGAATATGGATCTCTTCTGGTTTACCTATTTAATTTTATGCAGCATTTTTTTTTTTTTTTTGCTTACTTTATAGGACAACTCTGTAAAGGTCCCATAGTGCCTTAAGCAAATCGCTGTGAGATTTAAAGCAGAAAGCTTAGGACCGTGTTTAGACTTCCCATTAGACTGAAAGGGGCTTAGATTTCCACTGATTGACCACTGAACTCTCCCTTCCCCCCTCCCCCCTGCACCAACTCCACTTCTCTGGCCCAGATCAATGTCAGTAGTTAAATGGACCAGTTATTTGAAAGCTGTCTGTTGACCTTTCCTTCATGATTGATTGCATGAAAAGTGCACAGGAGTGTGGCTTCCAGCTAGGCAAGTAGTCACTGCTGACGGCTCTCTTTCACCACTCCCCATAGCCCACTAGGGTTTCCCACAGAGGAATAAGCTGTCTGTGAAGATGCCAGACCAGAGAGTGCTCTCAAGTAACCCTAATGAAGCTGAAAGCCAGCTCTAGTCTTCCTCAATGGCCGTGAGGAATTATTTATGAAGAGGAGACCAGGGCTGAGTGGTTTACTGGTCTTCAAAACACTTCCTGACCAGAGGTCTGGAATTGGAGAGCCACAAGAGCCCTGGGTGACAGTTACCTATGGGTGTTGGCAGGTGTCCTACCCCAGCTGAGGAAAGAGGACAAAAGCAGGGGCATCTGGCTTTCTCTGGTGCACACACCAGCATGTGCTTGCTTGCTATCTCACTTGCTCATCATCTCACACACGTACTGTCCTAGCCCAGAGAAATAATTAACTTTTCTATCTTTCAATATGTATTTGAAACACAAAAACAGCCTGCAGGAGTAGATGCATTGAATTTGTCTTTGTGCAGCTCTTCTTTCTTATGCTTTCTCATTCTAAAACTAATGTTTTCAGAGCTTTAATTTGGTTTAAATCTCCTGTAACCAATTCCGTGCTAAAAGGTTTTAATTTCTGGCATATGGAACATTTTAGTTACTCCCGATTGTTAGCATTATGAATAATGAACCCACCTTTTAACTCTTAAAATAAAGTTTGACAGTGCAGTAAGTGACATTCTGTTTGCACAGAAGCAGAGAATACAAATTACCCTAAATCAGGTAATGGGAAGCTGATGTATGATGATTATGTTGTTTCATCACCCACTTTTTAGAAGGTAGTGCAGGATTGGTAATTCACTGCATGATCTCCCTTTTAAATCACTTCCTTAATAAACATGTAACAACACTAGCCTGATGTAGGGCACAGTGTGACTCTATGCTTAATCTGTATTTTACAAACCAGCAATACACTCAAGTAATGAAAAGGTTCGCAATGTCAGCATTTGATTCCAATTGTCAGGGAGTTGCTGTCTGTAGAGTGCAGGGAGTATGGACGGCTGGGGAGGAGGATGGAGCAGGTTGAGAATTGGTGTTTCTGCTGATAAATACTGTGCACTGTTGCCCAGGCTGTGTGAAGGCTACTGTAACCTAGGTTAATGGTGGATGCTGGGCAATTTGGCAATTGGAACAATGGTTGGGGGCTTTCAATGACAACAATTTGCCATCAGCTACCTTCTCTCTTGCCTGTCAGTGCTCTTTAGCTCTGGCACTGCAGGGTGGTCCTCCTAAAGGGTCAGCCTTAGCCCTTCACAAACACTGTGAAAACGGTTTGTGGAGGAGCTCTGAAGGACATGAACTGGAAGTGAGGACTGAGTGAGTCCATTGGAGGCTGAAGACGGCTTGGGAGCCTTGAGATTTCTGGTTTTTTTGGTGCCAGATAATTTAAAATTATTCCCTGTACTGGAGAGGAGAGGGTCAGAATGAGAAGAGACAGAAGAAAAATAAAATAATTAAAAAAACAAAAGTTGCCTTTTTTTTTGCAAGCAGTCACCTTGCTTGCAAACCCAGTTTGAACCTAATGCATGCTTAGTCTGCACAGCTCCATGTTTCCTTGCCCTGCTGACTTATCTGGAGTAACTCATGCACAACATTTCTTTTACTTAGGATGGGTTGGTGGGATGAAGGGGGTATTAGACAAAGCAAATCCATGATATTTAAGAAATATTTCTGTAGTTAAAATTAGCAGGAGAGTTGGTGAGTGTTAGAAAGGAGAATGGCATTTCTGGACTCATTCTGGTAAAGATGGAGTGATCCAGCAGAAAGAGTGAGGCCTTAAGGAAGTGGGCAACACACTGGATGCTATGAACACTGAGAGGCTGGACACAGGTAACACGTGTTGCAGAAAAGGCTCTGGGAGTGAACCTCCCTCTTCACAACAAATGTTCCGGTTTTGCTCTCTGTCTTATATTGTTTTTGAAGAACTTTTCTGGAATTAGAAATGAAACCAACAAGGACATTCTTCCATTTTAAAGATGGGATGAGAACCTTTAATAGGGCTAGAAATTACAGATCTATTAAAGATGACATTTACAATTATAAAGCTGTAATTCATGGAAGAATTAATTGCTCAGGAGTAGCCAGCACTCACTGGTCTCATTGGTTTGGGTGCTTGGCCATAACAGATTTAAGTCTCCAGGCTGTCAGATTGGTGCTCACTCTTCCTCCCTTCTCTGAGGATCCTTTCATTGCTGAAGGTGAGAAAAATAGCAAAGCTGAGAACAATGATGATTCTTTGCAACAAAGCCCGGTGTCCTTGCATGGTTCTTCAGATCCAGTGTTAAAGGGAGTCCTTGTATCTCCCACTGATCTTGCCAAGGACAATATCTGAGTACACGTTTCTGGCTCTGGGAAGCAGTTACCAGGGGTCACTGCAGTGCTCTGTTGGTCAGGAGTTACTCCTGAGCAGAGAACTCAATTCCTGGGTCTTGCCATGTCTGATAACAGTACCTTACCTTTTAATAAAAGCAGGAGTGATGAAGAATTGCATTGATAGCTGAGCAGAAATGAAGGGGATGCAAAGTTTCCCCCTTCTCATTCCTTTTTTCCATGCAGCACAGTTTTTTTTAGCTCTCTTTCACCCTGGCCTTGAGTGTCTGACTGTTCCCATTGTCATGATGCTCTGCACCTGCATTTCCATAAGGCAGTCCATCCATCCTTTTGCTGGCATCCCCACGCAGTTACCTGACTTCTGATAGACTGGGAAGTGAAATGCTTTCCCTCAAAGTGCAAGGATGACCGCAGATGTTAGAAACAATCGTTTCATTGCTCATGGAAATCTGGGCTTCAGATTTCAGCAGTTTTATTTCCCAAAAGGGCCTTTCCCTGTAGGTAGGCAGAAAGCAGTAAGTTGATGGAAGACACACAAGAGATATTTAACTCCCTGCCAGCTTACTATAATGGCCTGCACCAATGCGCTATCTTGAGAAAAAAAAAAGGGAAAAATATCTGGCAATCTGATTTGTTTTCATTTAGAGGGAGAAGTGGAGGCGTTTTGAGGGATTAAGTAATATGCCTAAGGCTGGGCAGGAGGTCTGACCGGGGCTCAGATCTGAATTTACTGTTGCCAGGTCATGTAACTCGAGCTCGAGACTTTTTCTAACATTTGAATAAAGAGTCTTCAAAGCCAAACAGTAACAGTTTTTTCTGGCATGGCTTCTTTCACATCATTCTAGTAAACCAAAGGATATTAGAAAATGTAAGAATAAACCTAGGTCACAACAGCCTGCCTTTTCCTTAAGTCTCATAGTGATTATTTGGAGCATAGTTTTTTATTTTATCATGATTAAAAAGCAGCACCTGCAGAGAGTTTATTTCTTTGCAAATGCCAAATCTAATGTTTCAAAGGAAGATGAAATGAAAAGGAGAGCAGAAGGGTAGGTAGCTGTCATTAGCCTTAAGATTGTTTATGAAAACCTGAGATGACCTACAGCTTTAAATGACATTGATTGGCGTACTTTAACTTTGGACTAATGGACTAATGACTCTCAAAGCTCTGAGCATTCAAAGGGAAAGAAAAAAATCGTGGCATCTGTGAAAGATGTTGATTACAATCTCTGGTATTCAACTGACTTTTCCAATAAGTGTTAAGTATGCAGGACACTGCAAAGAAATGTAGTTATTGCTATTTAAAAGAAAAAAAAACCCAACCTCAAATAGCAAAGTCTTTTCTTTTTGCTGCCAAGAATGCCGCACTGAAAATGAATAGTTTCAACTGTACCCTCTCTACTAGAGGCAGACCTTGCTGCAATTCAGCAGCAAGCCGTGTCTGAGCAACCCCTCTAAATCTTGAGTCTTAAGGGAGGAGTACTAAGGCAATTAATCAAAAATAAAAAAATTATTAAAAAAATACAAGCCCCTTCCTGCTCCTGCTGCAGAATGCAAGTCAGCTAACTTTGATGCTTGTTTTCCCCCCTTAACTCAGTCGGATGCTTGAGATAAAAGGGAGGATAGGATTTGCCTTAAATTTCCAGTGTAGTGGTTATTGTTTCTTTTTCTGCTCCTTTTATTATCCTGAGTAAAATGTGCCACTACAACAATCCTTTTGAGACATGAAATACTGGTGAAAGGTCACTGTTTAGAGCACAGCCAATATAGCAGGAGACACTGCTAATCTATCAGTTCTATGATGAATATGTTGACAAGGAGCTGAATTTTAATAATTAATCATGATAAAACTAAGGCAAGTTAATAATTTAGAGTCTGATAATGGAGAGTGGTGTGACTCCTTGAGTAGGCAGTTTCTGTTAAGTTTCACCTCTGTTAATTTTAACCAAAAGGAGTACTGTCACTTTTAATTATGAACAAAAAGATCTTGGAGCTGTACAGATGTCACAGAGGAGGTCAGCTCCAGAACATGTTAACAGCTCCAAGAGAAAATTTGGGGGACACATACAAAGTCAGTCTAAAGCTACTCAATGTGGTTAGTTCCTCAAGCTGTATGTTTGCTTTACCATAACAGCATGCCAATGGAGAACAAGTAAGCAAAATGGTAAAAAGTGAATAGATAGAAGGCAGATATTTGTCATCCCAAATATGTCAGTCATGAAAGATCAGTGTGAAGCCCTGAGCTTACTAGTAGTGCTGGCAGAATTGTCATCATCTCTGATATATGCATCTATATGCATCTTTTCAACAAAATATTCTCATGATCTGTCAATCATTGCAGTTTCCTCCTCTGAAAACATTCTGAGTTCCTAAAGATGCGAATTGTAGGTACTTACACTTTTGTTTGCCTCTCCAAAAACTTTGTACTTTTTTATTTAAATAGCCAGTGTCAACAGAAAGAGGGTAGGGAACAGCATGAGTTATTTCTCCAAGTTCTGCAAAAATCAGTAGCAGGATTTGAGAGGGCATAATGATATTCTGGTGGAGGGAAGTCTTCATGCACCCTGACCTTGCACCCCTACTCTGTGCTGCCCCAGCAGCCACAAGGGAAGACTGTGGGGCTGCTAGTGGTGGAAGCCCACTGGAGCCAGGGAAAGAGGGAGGTCTAGGGTACATAAGGCAGGAATTCAGGCCTTCAGCAGGCTTCAGGAATTCTACTGGTGAGAGAATATCCCATCTGATAAGTACATCTTGTTTTCTTAAGGCTGAATATGCTGGTTTGGGACACTACAGCATGTGCTCCATATGAGATTGCCAGCGTGGCATTAGATGTTGCAGTGCCCGAGCATTAACTTGTGTTTCCTGCTGCTTATGGTAGGAAATTCTTGGAATGCAGGAACTACTGAGGTACCTATTCAGTTATCAGAAGCATTTGGCAAGTTTCTAAGGGCAGCCACTGTAGCTGAAATGTTATTTTAATAATTTTACAAAGGTCTTTGATAAACAGAGGTTGACATTTCTAAGGAACCCTGTTCTCTTCACCCTTGTGGTAGTCAACATTGGCTAGTGGGGAGGAAACACCTCACATAGCATGGCTCAGGTTACACAAATCAGATGATTTAACAGACTTTTCAATGTTCACTGTTTAAATAGCTGCTTTTGTTCCAGACTTGGCCGAGTTTTAAGAGGACTGCCTTCTCCTCTTAACTGTCTTGTTTGCAAAAGTTGACCGTTCATTTTAAAGAAGCATTGGCATGGTTTTAAAAAGAAGAAATAATAAAGGAGGGCACTAAGTAGTTAAAGTATATGGTGTGTAATATTCAGAGTTACATTACTTGGCCTCAGCGCTGTATCAATGGCAAAAAAATTAACACCAAAAAAATGCATGCAAAGAAGGTTTGCTTCTGAGAAGGGCTCCGAGCAGTACCCGCTTGCCACTCGAACATCTCTGAGTGTGTGATCTTGTCTCTGCTAGTTGTTTGTTTTGGCCTGACTCCAAGGGATTCATATTGCAGGCTGTTTTGTCACTACAGTTGACATAACTCACAGTTTTTCTCTTTGGTTTTTCACCAGAGAGAATCGTATTTGTTGTACTGCACAGAATGACTTAATCTCACGGTAGTTTCATGGCATGTTGTGTTGATGTGTGATGAAGGCACGTCCTGTCTTGATTTTATGTCATTATATGACAAGCCACCTTCCCCATAAATTAACACATTTTGGATAAGTTGCAGCATTAGGTCAAGTTAGTCCATTGCAAAGTTTCAGAAGTCCAGGAGACACAAACTGATTCACAACAGTTACAAAGCTTTAGACTAAATTTGTGGGATGTGATATACGCATAAAAATGAAGACTGTCCCCTGAACTTCTTTGTAGACAATCTTTACATCGTATCTCAGCCTAAACTGTAATTAAAAATGTTCCTGAATTGTCAAGCACGGGTGATAAAGTGCTTGTCATTTAGGCCTCCATTCCTCTAAAAATAAATTTGGCATATGAGACACATATATCTGTCTCATTTCCAGTTTACTTGAATGAAAGGTGTCCCCAGATGTTGGTACTTCTTACTCCTTAAATCCATTACATGACAGTGTGGTGTACTGTAGCAGATATATGGATGTTTGAAAGAACGGCAGCATCCAGTGCACCATGGGAATCCCTGATCCATAAATTGTTACATTTGTGTGTAGCAACCTGCTGCATAAAGCATAGCATTTAAGGTATGGACAGAGAATGTTACCTGGCAGGAAGAACAGAGATATGCCTGTTTCATAGTGAATCAGAATTAATCGCCTATGTCCTCAATAAAATGTGCCAACATCTCTGAACTCATATGTGTTTGCAATTATAGACAAATGTCTACATGAAAGGATCAGATCTGCTTCAGAGGCCCTGAGAAGCCCAGTTCCTAAGCACCCGACATGAGAGCTATGTCTGTATCTCAGGGGTCACCAAATTCGTCCCCTTATGTTAATGCTATCACCTACTGCCTTGAGGTAATTGCATATGTCATTACTTGATTACCGTAGAATTTTTATTATAATTCACTCGTCTCTAAATTCCAGCTCAAATTAGATTGCATATCAGATAACCTTTGTATTTGTTAATATCCGTAGAAAGAAATCACATTTTTATGTGTGATGATTTCTGTCAGCAGTCATCAGCTTTCCTGCTGTAGGCTGGAAAAAGAATAATTTTGCTTTCTCTCTTAAAAATGTATGCTTTTGAATTAGATTTCACATATATAGATACAGAGGTCTTTGAGAATCTTACCTTTTTAAAATGTTCAGTATTTTTTGTAGATGACAGAAATGAGCTGGAAGTATAAAATTACCAATTCTCCCCCTGTCAAGCTTTCCTTCTTGCCAGTCATTTATCATTTGGCAGCATATAAAACTCTGGGTTTTTTTTGTTTTTTTTTTAAATCTGGCTTTGTTCTTATTGCATAGCATCAATAGCTACTTACATCTTCAATGCAATCTATGGACAAGAAGACATGTCCAGTCTACCTTGTTCATGATTTATTGTAAAAGGATTAGCTATTAGGTGTTGTTTTCAGGCCAGCAGAAAGTCCTTTCACCTTAACTCCTCATATCTAGTGAATAATTTTTCTCAAGTCATTCAGCTAGTATATGTAAAATGTGAGCACTCTCCTACAAGCTCGTGTAATTGCTGAAGGTTAAAATTGCTGCTCACGTTTTGATTTCCATTACAATATAAACAATGGACATCACATTTATTCCTTTCCTAAACATATGGTGCAATGAAGTAACCTATTCTACATGACTTAAACAAAAGTAATGACAAGGGAGTTTAGCATTTAGGAGCTGACAAGCTTGCTTTAGGATTGAGATGAATCACAGCCACTGGGTTTATATGATGATATTACTTCTTCTCTGCCTGCTGCACTGATCTGCAGCTCAGAGGTGATGCTTGGGGCGACTTCATCCCTTGGGTGCCCTGTGACTCGTTCACATCTTCCTCTATCCAAGTGGAAGCCTTCCATTATTTGCCTGTGAAATGAACACTGAGAGAAAAGCAGAAAGGGCCCAATCTTGCAAAGTGCTAAGTGGACCCTGAAGCCTCACATACCCTCAGCTCAGTGATTAAGATGCTCAAGTTTGTTCCTTCTTCATTAGACATGACAGCAGTGGAGAATGTCAAGTCCTCATTTCTGGTTTACCTTTTTCTGTCTACTAGTTGATCCCTCATTGTTGTTTGATTGCAGCTGCAAGGCTGATGCACAGTATCAGTAAAAAGTAAAACCTGTTATATCACCTAAAGAAAATATCAGTAAATTCCTTACTGGATTTTATCTGTTTTAAATTACTTTCATATGTCTGATGTTATGTGCTGAGCTAAGAAGAAAAGAAAGCAAGTTGACAGTACTTCTGGCAATTTTAAGATATCTTACAATCTTTGGGAGTCTTCTCCTTGGGCTGATCATAAGACAAGAGCGAAATAAGCACCCTGTAACCAGCAGTGCAAAGAAGTCAGAGTGTTCTTCCTGTGAGCTCAGAAGTAAGGTGGTATAAGTGCCTTTATCTCACTGTTGGTAGCAGGTTACTTCTGAAATAAACCACACTTTGTGTAGACTGAAAATGTGCTTCTAGCATTTTGGTTCTAAGAGAGATAAATATTCTTGGGCTTTTGTTTGCCTGTATTTTACAAAGGTTTTTTAGCTTTAATTTTTAAAGGAAGTGGCAGGGCAAAAAGTGTTTCCATATGCTGCAGCATGGAACTGAAAAGTAAAACTTGTTACTGGTGAATTATTATTATTGTTTTCTGTTTATACTAGAATAGTCAACATGCTGTGGGATTTACTCAGAGATGACAGGAAGGCATGATTCCTTCACTGCAGAGCCCCCCAGATCAGTATAGGCACAGAGAAAAACATAGGCCAGAGCAGATAGAGTGTGAAAAGGCAAGTCAACTCTGCTTGCTGTAATGTGCCACAATTGTTTCTTAAGGGTATTTCATGGGTAATGAAGCTAAACAGCTTAGTTTCATTATCCAAGCTGAGATAAATGCATGGGGAATACATTTCAATACATCATCTAAGTCTCCATGTGATTTAAGTCTCCAATCAAGTCACAGTCTGTTCAACACAACACAACATTTGTAGGAGTTGGACTTTTAGACACAATTAAAACTTCAGTTCCCTAAGGTATGTAAAATCTAAATTTTTCTAAAGGATTTAGTGATTGCACAAATAAAGATGTTTCCCTGACTAATTAGTTTGGGATCACTGTGTGTTGCATCCCACATACTGTACAGGTCTTGGGCACTCTCACTGTGCTCAGAGATATGACTGGAGAGGAAGAAGCAAACTGGAGGGTTGATGTAGTTGCTGGGCTGGCAGCATTGGGCATCTGGCTTCTGGATCTTGGTCTTGGTAAAAGGGTAAAACCAAGAATATTTTCTGTCCTCTTGAATGGAGAAAGGCCCTGTCCCTCTGAAGTGTCCTGAATATGTGTCTTAGGGAATTTTGACTTAGCCATGTATCTTATCCAGTGCAAACCAGATGGCTTTAAAATTTGTTTCAGCTACAATCATTCTAGAACAGTTTTAAAAAACAGGTTAAAAGTCTGGGATGACATGAAGATGGTAGAGCCCTTGGCTAGCCTCTGCCTAACAGCAGAGTTTCTGTCAAGGGTTTAGCCTGTGGTGTTTGTCTTGGTGACATCCCCTTTACACATGTTGTTCTCTTCAACCTCAATTACTCACTCCAAAGCATCATTTCTGTCCCCTCTTGTGCAGTGCATGTACTGAGGAACCAGGAAAGGTTCAGTAAATCAAACTAGAAATCACTGAGAAAACACTCACAGATATCCATGACAGCAAGATTCATATATGCTAGATAATTTATGTGATCCAGAAGGTAAAACTTTCTGCTTTGAGTTCTTTGGTAACCCCATACTAATAGCTGCTCCTTGCTAAGCTCCGTGGTGTTCTTCAAGCAGTGGATGGAAAGCAGACGTGTGTGAGAGGTGCAGGAGCCACCTGCCTCAGCTGCCTGGCTCATTTGCTCACTTGCCCTCCTATGATCTCAAAAATCTGCTGCAGCTCTGCATTCTGAGGAAAAACCCTAATATGCAAAACAAACATGATGCTGGCAATGCAACATTAAGCATCTGATGATGTTAAGAAATGTACTAATACACGTGTTTGAGGCCGTCTGGTCTGGTTAAACCCTCCTGAGCCTCTTTAATAGGTGAATACTGTGTATTACACAATGAAGTGCTTTAGGATAAAAGTCTTTCTCTTATTGTTGCTACATTCACTGAAATTAATATTTTCTGATTTACATTCCCCCTGCCTTTCTTGTATTCATATGTATGCATTTATGTGCTCCATGTATATAGATTTGAAAGATAATTTTTTATATCTTCTGTCTTGGGAAAATTCTTCTCCCTGAAGATATCTATCTTTCCCTAATGGGGGCTAGTGGCAGTGACTTAATGAATTTTAGCTTCTTTTCCATGAGAACTTTCACCAGAAATACTTCAGTAATAAGATGGTACTGAATATAAGTGGAATATAAATGTTGCACAGTTGAAATGCTTGCTTTGATGGAAGGGAGAAGAATTACAAATGTCACATATTCCATACTGTTTTGAGATGACTGGATTCATTTAAAACAGAGCTCCAGTGCAGAGAAACAGCCTGGGGGTGGATTGATCTTGTTTACTTATTGCTGTGTTTCTTCCATAGTTGTTTGTGCAGGAATTTGTCCATGCAGGACTGTATGCATTGGAAAGGTTGGTTTGTTTTAAATCATTTGACTGATTTTCTGTAGAGTATCTGGTTTGTCAAAAAAAAAAAAAAAAGGAAGGGGAGGAGGGGGAAGAAAATGTTGCACTGTTCCTTAAGCTTTAAAAAGGAAACTCAGGATTCTTTTAAGCCTTAAAATGTTTCAATGCCTTAGTCTTCCTGCAGTGTCCCAGTGCAATTGTTGCATCATTCGAAAGAAATACTTGGTATTTTTAATTCCTAAATTATAGAGGTATCCAAAGGACCCAGTGTAAGAGGTAACATCCATACTGGCATTCTGTGGTGCTGTTACTCTGTCAGGTTTGTTATTTCTCACATTCTGCTGAAAGGATGTCAAAAGGGTGCTGCCACAGAGGTTCCAGCATCAAAGAGTGCTTCCCTCACCCATACACCATGCTGGGGGCCTTGGGGTAAAAGGGAAGAGAATATGAGTTTGCCTGTGACAGCATTATTCATAATGATTTATTCTTTCCATTACTGTGGTTCTTAGAGGCTATATGTAAAGATCGGGGCTTAATTGCACTTGCAGTCGTGAGGTAGACAAAAGCGAGCGTCGCCCTGCAGACACTTGTAAATAAAACAGCCTTTCTAGTTACAAGTCAGACAGGTGTATGGGGTGGGAACGGGAGAGAAGGTATGAGAAAGAACAGAGGATCAAGTTTGCTGCATAGTAAAATGTGTAGAGAAACTAAAGGAAGGTGTACTTTGCTCAAGTGTCAGGCACTGAAATAAATCTCACCGGCCTCTGAAGAAGTGTCGAGATTGAGGCAGAGTGGCTGGACCTGGTGCTTGCTGAGAGAATTAACAAGCCTGGCAATAAAACTCTGGGTAATAATGGCTCTGAAGAGTTACATTTCCTTTGGAATTTACTTTTATAAAAGCATGAAATTTTATGTGTAAACAAGATCTATAACCACCTATACTGAAGTAAAGATTTTTAGTACCTCTGAGAATGAAGGATTGTGTTTTGTATGCTCCAGCAGGACAGAACTTGCATTAGAGCTGTAGGATGAGAGCTCAGTGAGTAATTCAGTATTCGTTATTTCATAAGCTTTGTCTTTGGTGAACATAAAATACGATTTTCTTGAATCAATTTATTATATGACCTTTTTATCCTTCTTTTCTTCCTTCCAATAAGCTTCTGCCAGACTTACACTTAACATTTCCTAGATCACCCAAATGCCAAACCAGAAGATGTAGCTGGCATGTGGAAGCATTCCCAGCCCGGGTCAGGGAGGGACCAGCCCTCTGTATTGTCTCAGGAGAGCTTGCCCTCACCACCTTTCTCTGCCCTTCTGTGTGAGGACCCACAGAATCGAGTCCCTCCTCTTCAGCTGGCAGCATTGCAGCAGCCTACAGAGTCTCTGCAGCCGGCCACTGGGCTCAGCTGCAGCAGGAGCTGCCAGGTACAGAGACAAAAAAGGAACGGTGAATTAGGGAAGGGCAAAAGATTTTTTTTTTTCTGAAGTCCTTCTTCTGTTTTTCTTCTGGGAACACTGGGGTCTGAGTTATGTTCAAGAGTAGCACAGATAAAGCTGTTGCCTTCAGCAAGAACACGCTGAAAAGCAAACTTGCTGGAATTACACTTTTGGTTATTGCTCCCATGAAGCAGCAGCCTTGTGAACCTGGTGATAAATCAGGGCCCAAAGCCCACTGCGATTATGAGGTGAAGTACAGAAAAAAAACTGGAAAGGAAAAAGCCAAGACAATGAAGGAGGCATTGATTTGATTTTGATAGCTCCTAAACAGAATGGGCTGACAAAAAACATTAATGCCCCTTTCAGACGCCTCTGTGGGAGGTCAGCTACCAAACAAGAGAGGAAATGGTGGGGGTGAGTTATGTGTTTGCTATAAGACTGATGACTTCTTATGCTTGATAGAGCCAGACTTGCTTGATAGGGGATGATCTGGCATATCACAGAGAGAGCTGGACTCCTGCTTTCTGATGAGGAATCCCGAAGGAGGGACAATGGAAGAGTGCTGCTTGCAGTGGGCTGGCAGCAGTTGGCTGTGGGAAGTGCCTGAGCTGTGCAGCTCCCTGGGGAGGCTTGCTGGGATCACCTGAAGATGGGCTGTTCTTGTGCAAGGCCCAGGAATTCTTCTCAGGGAGTAGTACTTGCGGCAGGTTTATTTGTTGATCTTCCTCATTTTGGTTTTCCTTCACTCCCTCAGGATCAAAAGATTCCTTTTGGGGTGTGTATACATTTACAAACTTGTTTAAGACCATAACCAAGTTCATTCCTTCTCAAAATAGTTTCCACCTTGTCCATGATTCGAGATGCCATTTGTGTCATGGTTAATCTGTACAAATTTTTGCCAAATAAGTAAGATACTGTTTGGAGATAGTGAGACCTTTCTGCACAAACTCAAATTGTTTCAGTAAGGGAGAAAGAAAGAGCAGATGAAAATCAAGCATTTTGTTATTGATAGTGGCTAGTGAGGATGACTAAAGTAGGATGTTGGCTACAGAACTGGTTCTTTCTTCTGTTTTAACATCTCTGTGGCTGGCAACTTGAAAAACTCAACTAAATTCTGCTGTAATCAACAGACAAAAAGCTCAATTACAAGGCAATAAAGATAGCATAGTTAGTTTTCAAGTGGCACTTAGCTGATTGGATAAAGGAAGCCTGAAAGAATATTTTCCCATTCATTTTCTTAACATCTTTTCACTTTGTTTTCACATTACACACCATAGCAAATTGCTTGCAGTCTGTCTTATGTGAGTGGCAGAGCATCTTAAAACACTCTGGATCTTGATAGCAAGTCATTGGCTTGTTTACTCAAGTGTTGCCTTGTGGCCAAAGACCCACATTTCACAGACCCAGTACCCCTAATGGGAATTTTGTCTCTAAAACTCTCCTCTACTTTTAAATACCCAATTTGCTTCTATTTCATGTGAAAGATAACCTACAGAAGGTTACTTGAAAAAAATTTTCTTTGACTGCAGATACCTGATATAGACAGCTGAAAATTACTAATAGAGGCAACTTAAGTGAGATAGCTGAGTGTTTTTCTGGATATGTTACCACAGAATGTAACTAATTACTTCTGTCTGACCAATGGGCCCTTCCTTGGCAACAAAGCTGACTTACAGGATTTGTGATCTCCATCCTCCCTTTGCTCCCTATTACCCATTTCACCAGATTTTTCCATTTTGCCTATGCCCACATCAGTGTTTCGGGGTAGTGCTGTAACCTTTCTGACATGATCTGACTTACAAAGCTTTAGAAGACATTGAGTTGTTTGGGTTTTTTTACCCATATCACTTCCCCAATGCAGTTTTTAATAAAACATCAAAAATTATTAACGTATCCAGGCAAACCGTGACCTGTTTTCCCCATCACCAGGTAATGGAGACAACATTCTCTTAAGCTCTGAGTGCCACTGGTACCTACTCTAATCTCCCTCCTTTTGATAGTTATCTTCATCCTTAAGCCAGCTACCACTTGCTGGATTATTCTCTTTTCAGTTTTCATTGCCTTCCTTAAGCATCTGATAAGTAAGCAGCTTCTGCAAGTGTACACAGTTGGTGGCTTCCAGGACTTTTATTTCCATACCTTGCATCAGGACAATGCTAATGAAGTATGAAATCATGCTGACCAGGAGACGTTTTCTAAGCAAATTTTGCTCCAAAGTAAGCAGGCATCTGTGCCTGATGGAGCAGTAGAAGTTGCATGGCACAAGGAGGGCCTTGGAGAGCCATATGTTTGAAGGCTGGTGGTGACATTTCTGCTTTTCTTCCTTATATGGTTCATTACTACAGTTTGTTTGCTTTCTTAATTGCTCTCTCTGTTGCTGAGTCTCTGTGGACTGTAATATATGTAAAACAATGTGCATGATTCAAGGAAAATCAAGGGTTTGATGGTCTTGTTGTAGATACAATATGTGAAACATTATAAACTACAAATTAAAGGAATCTACTGGATGCTGAGCTAAATCCTAAGCCAGTAGTAACTCAAATCCTTTGTTCATACTATAATTTAGTATTTCATAGCAACAGATTTGCTCTATAGCAGTCTAGTGCCTAAGGCACTCGCACAAGAGTACATGCACCATAGCAGTTCCAGCAGAAAGGAGCTTGCTTTGTCTAACTAGACAAAAAGTCTGGGAAAAAGGGAGTATTTTAATTCTTTTTCCACAGAAGAGGCAGACTGCAAAATTAACAGTCTTGCCCGTAATCTCCCAGGGTCTTCACAAATGTGGTGGTGATTTAGTCTCCCACTTGTGATTTTCATCGCAAATTCTGAACTAATCAATAACATGTTTATTTGCCATCCCATAATTACAGCAGTATTTTGTTGTTAAATACCCTGCAGTGCCATTATAAGATAGATTATTTAAGAATTGTAACTAACATAGGCACTTGAGGCATTTCTAAAGGAAATAGTGTGAGAGCTGTTCAATACAAGTAACAATAAAGTGAAGTACTTGATTATCCAGCAATACAAACCTGAAATCCTGCCTGAAGTACTTTGAAGAAAGCCTGACAGTGTCATACCACCATGGCACATGCTCTTCACTACTCTGCAGGGCCCTGTAAAGTGGATGCAAAATGAAACAAAATATTAAAAAGGGAAAGTAGACTGAGGCTACCTTAATCTGAGGCCAAGAGTGAGAACCTGTCCCCATGTCCTCTGACACCCTGAAACGGAAGTACAGCACAGAAGGGGAAATTCACAATGGCAGATTGCAGCTTTGAAACTCTAAATTCAGCATTAAAGAAAATTGAAACGTGGCTGACTAGACTGGTGGCCCACTGGAGTAATCACCTGCAGCCGTGTTTTCAAACAAAAGCTTAGCTGAAAGCCACAGGGTGACCAACAAAGGGACAGAAAGCTAATTTTCCACCTGCCTTTTGTTATAAATAGTGATAAACTGTGACTCCTGGTCCTAGAGGCAGAACACTGCAAGCAAATGAATTCTGTGGCTAGAAATGATGCGTTAAGACATTTTGGGCAAAACAAAAATCATTGTTGTGCCACCCCATCATCTCCTCCTCCCACGCAGATTAAACCACTGGTACTGCATCAAGATGCAAAGAACTGAAGCTAACCAGCTGGGCAAAGATTTAGCCAACATAGGAAATGTCTACAGATAGTTTTCCAAATCCCAGCTGTTAAAAAAAAATTACAAACTGAACTGACATATGGATATTGCAGCATTGTTTCTGCTTTCTGCATAGGAATGGGGCTTTTAATTGGGTTTTCAGTATGTGTGCTTGCTGCTAGAATTGTGTTTGGATAAACCTGCTGGGAAGTTTGTTTTTAATGTATTGTTTTAGCAATGTTCTTGTTTTCTAACATTCTGGTAAGGTCGATATTTAATGGCTTTGAAAGCACTCAAGTAATTTTATTTACAACTGTAAATGAACATTTTGGGTAACTGTTCTTTTTTAGTTGCCCTTTTCCCCATTTGGTTATCAATATAATGGAGATAAGAAGACAAATCCTGTTCCTCTCCTATTGATTTTGGACTAAGTGAGCAATCGGCCCCTGTAACTCTACTCCTCCACATGCTCAAATAACATCTGTAAAAGCAGAGATGTAGTAACAGATGTGAAGGCCAGATACGGATATATCACTTTTGCAAGGGAAGCATTTAATAGAAAAAGGGGAAATGAAGTGAGTATAGAGAGTAGTTTGGGAAGGTTAACTGAACTATTTGCACTCTTGAAAATGATAGTAACTGAAAACATAATTTCTCTTTTAACCAGTTTGGGAATTCCTCTGTGTCGAAAACTTGACTGGGGTTATATGAAGCAATTAGTGCAAATATAGTACAACATTAGGCAGCACAAGCATATTTTTTTTTAATTTTACAACAATAGAAGAAGCCAAATACCCTTATATATTATATTAATGAGATAGATTGCTACTTTTAATGTAGCCCCTGTGCTCTGCACTGCACTGTATGCAGATTTGGTAGTTAATAAGCCCGAACAGTGTTTCTGTTCATGGAAAATGAATCCGAAACATTTGTCAGATTATCTGTTTGGCATGCCTGACTGGTGTCTGGAGTGGCACTTTGCTAATGTGCTATTACTCAGTGTCATTAACCCACAGAAGTGATTGAAAGGTGAATTTATATTTGCATCATGCTGCTCAGAACAGGCGGTGCTCTGGATTAATCTGATGTCCTGTGAAATGGTGCTGCACAAGATAAAACGAACCAAGCATCTCACAAAATGCATATTCCTAACTCTTGGTGGCTTTTTTCACTAGAGGTGTGTCCTGTTGTGATTATGGTAAAATGCAGGCACAAAGTTGCCTGTGGGAAGATTTGTTTGTTAGCTGTCTGTTCAACATTGCTAGAAATCCAAAGTTTTTATAATTCTTGTGAAAAGCTTCTGATTGCTTTACCCATCAGCATTAAAACCACATAAAATATTTTGGCAGCTGCATTATACATAAATAGCTTTGAAATATTGCATTCAAAAGGAGGGGATTGGTCTGGGAAATGTAGCGCTGATTATTTTTTTCTTATTGATTACGAAAGTGTATCTGTTTGCATGCAAGTAGATTACTTTCTTTCTATAACATATTTCCTTCTCCACTGAAGAAAAGGAATTTCTTATTTTTTATTTTCTTTCTGTAAGCGAAACTATCATTGTTAGTTTGTTTCGGGTTAAATAACTGCTTTTTAATGAAGTATGCAGGTAAAGTCACAGTCTTTCCACTTCTGTAGATTTTGGAGCTGAAATGGTGTTTGCTATGATCTGTTCAGGAGTGCAAGAATATCCAGACCTATAAAACAGAATGGGTTCTTGCTTACTGAAAATATGAAAAAATGGGGGAAGAGAAGGCAGCTGTAATTGTTCTGTATCACTCCTAATTTGACTTCTTTTTGTTTGGTTTTGCATCAAAGTTTGAGTTTGAAATAACTTTTTTTTCTGATTTTTGGGGTTTTTTCTTTTAATTCTATTTTTATGTAGTCCTAAAATATTGGTATATTTTTCTATATAAAAAGGAAAAAAAGTTCTTAGCATTTTTGCACCATGCTTTACAAAAGACAGAGAAGTGTGGCACACTGTGCTAATCCGCTTTTGATGCACCACAGAGTGAGAAATGGTTTCTAAACCCCATTGAATGGGGGTTTTATTTCCTGTTTTGACAGTTCGGGTCTCCCACTCAGCCCGCAGACAAAATGCCCACCACTCCCCTAAGTTTTAGCCGTGTAAGCGCATGCTGAGAGAGCCTGCGCCCAAACAGAACTGGGAAAGAAAATGGAGAAAGGTGTAAGTGAAGGCTGTGACATTAATGACTCGCTGTTACAATGAGCACAGAGCTGATCCTAAATGAGAGGTGTCAGGGTAATAAATGACTTCGGAAAGCCGTGGTGACAGGCGCGTGTCCTGGATCGGGATGTGGGGGCGCACAGCAGTGCAGTGCCGTGCGTGCGCTGGGACGCGGCTTGTCCCACATCTCTTTAGGAAGATCCACATTCTTACTCATTTCTCTTAAAGTAAAGATTAGTGCAGTCTCCATTTGCGAAGCTTAGCCCTTTTCCAGGGACTTGAAAAATAATGGGCTCGCTGTTTTTCTCAATTAGTCCTTTATTTTCTTTAATCAGATAGAGATCAGTTTTCTGTCGTCATTCCTTAATAATGAAAATGCACTGATGAGCCTAATTGTTATAATAATTTGACCTCAAACCCAGGAGCAGTTACCCCTGAATTTTATTGTTCAAAAAAAGATAAATGTAATGCAACCTTGAATGTCTTTCCAGTCATTGATTAGCTGTGTAGCTTAAGTACTGGGATTCTACTGTGTGTTATTTTTGCTTTTATTGTATGATAAAACAAAGAAAAGAAATCCCGAGGAGTTCATCTACATTGACACGTTAGATTACAAGAGCTTCTCCAGGGCATTTGTTCATCACGTAGAGATAAATTCAATCTCTCTCTCCTTTTCCTGTAATGGAAAGATTGCTGCAATGTGGGAGTTAATTAGTAGAGCTGTTTATGAAAAGGAAGGGGGGGGGTGAGTTAGGCATGGGTAGATGGATGGATGGGTTGATAGAGGAATAGATAGATGCTGGAATGATTTTAATTTGTTTAAAAACCCCAGTGTACAGGGGAATGCAAAATTTTTAGTTCGCCCATATTTATAAAAACAAAATATTATTTGCTGTCCGCCCTGGAAAAGCATTGTGCAGTGGGTATTTTTAGTTTTTCTGTGTGCACGTGTGTTTTTGTTAGCCAAAACCACTGCCTGGACATTGTGCAATTCTACTCACTAACGAACAATTTCCTTTATGTCACCCAATGGAAGCAGGATGGGCAGCACAAAAAAATGAAGGAAAAATAGCTATGAAGTTTAAGTAATGGTTAAGCAGAACCTGAACTGGTGGTGTAGTCTGTTAGTTGAATTGTTATTTCATGATGAAAATATTCGTTGTAATAGGCTTCATAGAGAGAAGGCAATGCTACTAATTTTGCCTTTTTTAAAGGCAAACCTGGGTCATATTTCAGCTCTATTTATTGTTTTGTATATTACTCAATTTGGAAAAAATTACAGACTTCAACAAATACATTTCGTTTTCTGCATTTCACTCAAATGGGTATAAGGCAGGGACCTTCTCCTATTTCTATATAATGACTAATTCTGATATAAATCTGAACAGATTCAGACTTTTCTGTTTCTGAAGGGTCTCCATTCTCGGTTTGTAAAGGAAACATCCTTGTGGACCAGCACAGTACTTTGCTACTTGGATTTTCATTTCTCTGCTCTGATGTTTATTTCATTTTATCTGCTTTTTAAATAAAGCCATTGTTACAAAAATAAGTATAAAAATATTCAGTAGCTCCTGAAATTAAGGAGTGATCTCATTAAATAATTTATTCCTGTTTTAACTTCATTTATGTTAATGTGTATTTTTAAGAGTTGGTTGAACCCTTTTCATTAGACTACATACATAGATATACATTTAGCTTAACTTTGACTCAGAATCACTTTTTATTGCAAATATAAATGTTTAAAAAATACACAGACGTCTTATGAGCACTGCAATTATTTGTAAAACCTGTTAACAGGATCCATACAGGTAACATTCCTTTGAGCTTTAAGAGGGAAAGTGCAAGGTTTGAAGTCAAATGCAGCAAACTTTGTTGCCAATGTAGGGAGTGATAGATGTAAACATGTCAGACACTACATATTTTGAGGTTGCATAGAAATACTTTGAAACTTGCTGTGAGATTAAATATATCTCATAGTTGCCCTATTTTGTATTGATCTGGAAGAGACTGCCCTACTGAATATGAAACCAACATGTCCCCCAGCCTCACAATTATTTCATTCTGTGATGCGAGGAAGAAAAGAGTGTGGCTGTGCTCATGAGAAAGTTGAAGTACGATTTAAGGAAAGAGGACATTTTGCCAGAATAAGAACCCGCTTGTGCTGTTTGCTCCTCCATTGCCCTGACTGAGATCTTGGACTTTTGTATTTCTTCATGCCCTAGGCTGGGCCACACCTCACCTAGAAGCACCATCTCCCCCTGCAAGCAGGTCTTCTTTTGAAACAAACATGGCTTGTCAACACTTCCCCTGTTGTTGCTGCTCACAGCAAAATCTTTCTTTAGGAAGGCTGTAAGATGTCCAGCTGCCCATGGCCTTCTCACAAAAATGCGTCTCCCATTTATCCCATGAAGTTTTCCATTTCCTAAAGCTGCTGGCAAGATTATTTGGTCACAAACATACAGCATGGTTATATACACTGACCATCATCAACAAGTTGTGCTAAGCCCTCTGCATGCTTTTTATACACAAATAGTAGCAGCGAAAGTGAGAGTCCATCTGCTGGGATCTTGCCTCTGATGGTCTTTAGTCAGGTTCACAGTGAGCACTTATGTGTAGACCATGTTTTCAAAGATTATCTGTTGATGTCCTCACTAACAAAGGGAAGATCTTGAACCCGTTTTCAAGGCAATAAGCTGCTGAAACCCACTTAGGGCAAACATCTTGTGATTGAATGGAAAACTAAAACCGAGCTGGGGACTCGTTTCTTTGTCCACATAAGAAACCACCCATTGCTCCTTCTTGAGTGCTTGGGGGGCTCTGTGATAGTTAGATTTTAAATTTTTAATTGTTTTGTTAGCTTAACCTGCAGATGACCCATACAGATTTCATTCAGAGTGGTGCCACTTAGTAGTAATGCATTTTCTGACACCCTGTAGAAATTATGCTGCCAGCGTCGCAGTCTGGCCTATCAGCCCAGGCGGAGTTTCTGGCAGGCTCATCCCCTGTCAGGGGGAGCTTTGTACAAGGCTGCTCTTTTATTATTTAGCACCTTGTTTATGGCATTGCACTTGAACCCTGGAACTTTTCAAGTCCACTTCCCAGGGGGTCAAGGGCAATTATTAACCTCTGCAATGCCAATAATCTCCAAAAAGCCAAAACTCTATAGTTGTGTGTGTGCACCCGGCTGATGTATATGAGGCATTTGCTTGCTGCTTGACAACTTCAAATGAATTTAGCCCCCGTTTTCTGCAACTCCCTCAGACCCATCTGTGGGAGACACACTGAGGGCCAGACACATCCCTTTGAATGCTCTTAGGTGTGGGTGTAGTTCCCTGAAGACAAAGCCTCCTTTACCCTTGGCTCCGTCAAGATTTCACTCTTTATGTTTTAATGCCATCAGGTATTTAGATTCATTGCCTGCAGAAAGAGGTATTAGTCCCATTATTTCCAGTGCTTGCCAACATTTGGTACCAGTTTCTTCACGTGGAGCTTTTAAAAATATGTAAGTAAAATATACTTGTAATGCAAAGATGGGGAACCAAACAGGGGCATTACCACATTGGTTGCTACTGACATTCACTGCTCTATGCCTTCTTGCAAATGTGATCCTTTTGGAAATCAATTTTAATTAAAGAACCCCAAAACATGATGAGTTACAATTAAAGGCCTCAGCCTTTTGAATGACCAAAAGTAGGCAGAATTTAGGTTTTCTTTTAGAATATTTCTCGTCATGAAGTAGAAAAACCAAGATAGATTCATTAACATTTTATTTTGAACTTGGAATTGCAGCTCAGGAAAGCATCAGGCAAAAAATAATAATGCCAAGGGAAGCTTGTTGATGAACAAGCAGAGTTCTTGTGGTGGCACATCCTTCCCTGTGGCTGTCTGCAAGGGTGTGGGGAAGGGCAAGCCAGTGCATGAGCGCTTGTGTCACTTGGATTTCAGAAGGACATCACCTTCATGAAGGCCCTGCTCAGGCCCAAGGGCTCTCTTTGTAGGTTACATCTAAAAGAAAAAGGCTTTAAAATTAAACTGAGTGACTCAAAACCAAACATGCGTGAAAGTGATTGAATGAATAGGCCAATCCTGCACCTGTTTGCCTTGTATCTTTTGGCCCCCTCTGTGCAATGGAGAAGGGTTTCTTTGTACTCAAATGAGCTCAATGCAGATGGCAGCTACCTATAGTCCTGATGCAGCTGTACTTTGAAATCTTTGCATTTTGCTCTTTTTTCACGCAACAGCTTAAACTCCCTCCTAGGGCAGAGGTGCTTAAACTCCCTCCTAGGTGCTACCTGCCAGGTGGCTGCAGCATAATGCTCTTCCAAGCTCATGGGGCTGATCCAGACTTCATCTCTGCAGCTGCTCAGCGCAATGGGAAGCTAAAAACGTAAATGGTATGGCACTGGCATGAATTTTGTCCTAAACAGAGCTGTATGTCCCTTAGCTTTGAAACTGTGGACTGTTCGTCAAAATAAAATGTGGCAAATGGTTATGCAAATGAGGAAGAGAAAATGTGTTGTTTCTTAAGTGCGAGATCTTGCAAATGGATTGTCTGCAGGCTGACAGAGCCCTGCCCTCACGCTGAGCTCTGAAAAGCTCTGCAAAAACAGGACAGGGCATCTCTGTTTACCGGCTTGCAAGATTAGGACTAGTATAATAAGGGGAGGAAAAAATGTGGAGCCATAATTTGCCTTACAGAAAGTTAGTTTGGGAAAGTCCTTCTGTAGACAGATTGTCATTGCTTCAGAAATAAGTACCCACAGGAAGATACAAAATGATTGCTGTTCCATTTTTAAAGGGATATTAGATGTGAATTTAATCTAGCCTATCTCTTCACATTAGACAGATCATGAATTATCACTGATGATTACTGGAATTCTGTGTAAGTATTCAAAGTACAGATAGGATGTTATGGCAGTAAAATTGACTAGGAAATGACCACAGGCAAGTGAGAACCTGCCTATCCTGCCTTCATCAAGAAAGAAAACAAACCTCAGCACATTTTAAGCCTTTAAAAACAAGTTAGATTGTCAGAAACTCCCTTTAGTGTTGATAATCTTCATATGCTTTTCTGTTTATAAGAACTCTTATGTCCACCATTTTTAACCTCATGACTGTATTCCTCATTAGTTTGATAGCCAGTTTATTTCTCAGCTATGTAGTATATATCATAAAATTAATTAAGTAATTGATGGGGAATTAGCTGAGAAAATAAAAATGAATGAATCCCCCGTCAGGTAGCTGTTCACCCCGTCTTGACAAAGCAAATATCTGAGAGGATCCAGGGGAAAATCTGGAAGGGAGAGAGAATCAGTAATTACCCTCGTCTGAGTAAATTTGGTGATGGTGGTTTACAAGGTAGCATTTGTACCTTGGTGGCTAAAATCCTTCTGATCAGATTTGGTGTGGCATTTCACAGGGTCAACTGGCACAAAAGCTGTGCACTTGTGACTTATGACATACGTGACTTGCACCGCAGTTTTCTTAATGCTGGAGACCCAGGTAAAGCCAAATTTCAAATAAAGAGGGACCTTGAGGGAGAGAAACACCTTTGAGATTGATCATTAGATCCTTATTTTGCCTCTTTTTATGTGTGTGTTTTACACTGCAAAAAGGGGTTATTTTGCACTTTGCAAAATGGGAAAATAATGCTGGAGTGTCTGTTTCAGTGCCCTAACATTGGATAGAGAGAATATGTCTTTAGTTCTATCTCACTTATGGTTAGCCATGAAAAGCAAATCTCTCCTAGTCAACTAGAATTTTATAATTTTTTATTCTTTGCATAGAACACTTAAATTTTAATTTTTTAACTCATAGGACTATTTTGGGAATATAATTATTAATATTTATTAATTTAATTTTCTTTCATTAAAACTAACAGCCAACGTTTTAATTTTTAATGCTACTTCTGGTATACCTAGTGCTAGAGGGAACATAAGGGTGCTCCTGGGAATCTTGTTAAATTTATAGCTGACCTATCCACGATGACTCATCAGTCTTCAGAGAAATTAGAGGTCCGTTTTGGGACTCCTTTGTCTGGGTTTTTTATCTGATGGAGGGAGGAAGAAAGGGAGGGAGGTATTTAAACACTTCTCAGTAGCTTCTGCAGAACATAAGCGAAAAGCTCATTTCTAAGTGATGGGCAGGCAGTGGTGAATTTGGTCCCATATGCTGAAGGAGAGAAAGGAATAGAGTACAGTCAGGTCTGTTGAGTTGCTGGTAAGTCACTGCAGAAAAAACAATGTATGTATGGATTAGTAGGCGGTTTTTGCTTCAGACTGCTCTTTGAAGATGAGCTCACTCAAAACAAAACAACAAAACTATCAAAATAACTGAATGTGTATTGAAAACCAAAGTCCTCTTCAGGCACCCAAGTTCATTAAGCACTTACTTGTCTGGACTGCTTTTGCTGAGGTTTCTTGTGACTTGCTGTCACATCCAAAAGTTCCCCTAATGATCAGAGAAGTTTGTGCCATTGGGAATAATGTCGGAAGCAGAGATCAGATGCAGCTATGACTCCATCCTCCTGCACCTGGGCACTGTGGCTTGAGGCATCTAACAATGGCCAAGCTACAAGGACAGGTGTTTAAAAGGCCATGATTTTGGAGCAGAGCTTTCCAAACTGTGCATCCCTTTGAAACCATGAATCTTGCACATAATTGAAGGTAGGATGGCATTTTTCTGTGAAGTATTTCCTGGCTGAAGGCAAGGAGGCACCTCCACCCATGCAGTCGATGAGAGAAGCTATATGGCCTGTGAATCTTTGGCATGTCTGTGCCAGTTTGGATGGGGGGAGTTAATTTTCTTCACAGTAGCTAGTAACCAATGGGAAATGGTGAATTATTTCCTTGCTTTGCTTGCTCATGTGGCTTTAATTTTATCCCTTAATCTGTCTTTGTCTAAGCTCAGGAGTTTTCTCACTTTTACCCTTCCAGTTCTCTCTCCCATCCCACCAGGGAAGACCTGACTGAGCATCTGTGTGAAGGTTTATTGCCAGCTGGGGTTAAACCACAACACTGTGAAAATCATGTTGCTGGGCTTGGTTTTCTCAATTGATTGTGTCTTCACAATGTGTCAAAAGTGTCAGGAACCTGAGAGGCTCCTTTTGGGGATTTTTTTCTTAACTTTCAGTTTTTAAGGAAAAAAAAAGGTGGTGCTTTTTGTTTGGGTATTTTTTCCATCTAGATAAATAGCATTAACATTAATAAAAAGGGATCAAGTTTCACAGGTGAATAACTTCTATGTGAAAATCTCTAGGAAAATCTGAGGGTTTAAAATATCTCTTAAAGAAAGGGAATGTGAATCTACAGTGTGTATATATATATGATGATCAGTTTTTATATACCTTAGCATATATGCTCTATTTGTGTGAATGAACATGTATGGATACAACTCACATGTTTGTTGACAGCTTTCTGCCGTGTGTCTGCTGGCATTCAGCAAAGGTGAACAGAAACAGACACTGAGTTGTGTTCTCACCTTGGAGTTTCTTGCATGAATAAGGGCTCTGATTTTGCACTGGTCAGGGACAGCTTGCAGGATATGGTGACTTGAATGGTGACATGTGATGTGTTATCTGAATGAAAGTTGACCTTTATCCAGATTTCAGGATCAGGCCCATATTCCAACTGTTCCTGCAATGTTCTTCATGGTGTGTTTGCATATTTTCAGATGTTCCCATAGATGGTCTGCAGATGCTCTTCTGTTCTAGCTTCTGCTCTTCATGTTGTTCCTATACTATACTGTCCCTGCACCTCAGGAAATGTCCAGAATCTCCCGTCTCCAGTGCTTCTCAGGACCAGTATCACACCAGAAATGTGGCCTTGCTGACCTACAGCAGGACTGCAGAGGATGAGGAGGTTCCTCTTAGGCAGTGGGTTTATGCACTGGGTACAGGGCAGTTTGTGTGCTCACCCCCTGTGCTTCTGTGGATCGTGCGGGGGAAGAGAGAATCCAGTGTTGCTGGTGGACCCTTTGTATTCCATGTTACCTTAAGCCTTAGACAGATAGCAAGGTCAAGCTCTGTACAAAGCTGTATTTAAATTACAGTCTGTGGAAATGTGAATTCTGACCTTTTTGTCCACTTCTTTGCTACTTGCTTTTATTGTTTTTATTCTTCATTCACCAGTGTTCAAAAGGAAAAAAAATCCATCAGAAGGTCTGAGACTGACATTTCCGAGTGAAACAGAGAGTGCAAAATTTCAGTTTGACCCTGGCACTGCAGCTGCTGAAATATTAATGGCATTAAATGCAGGTGAATCGGAAGTGTGTGCGCAGGCCAAAGATTCCTCCAGGCGGTTTTCCTGGAGCTCTCCCGCTGCCTGCGTCGCTGCTGCCGGCGGGGCGTCTCCTCTGCTCACCCGAATGAGGAATGACAGGGGTGATGAGGACGGCACTTATCGCAGCAGCCTTTCCTCGATAGGGAAAGCTGTCCGGCTGATCAGATTTAACAGCAGCGTGGGTTGTTCAGCCACTGCTGGAGAACACATAAGCCAGCTGGGGAGACAGCATGCATTCTTGCACAGCGCCAGCTGCCACTGCCCAGGCTGACCACGGAGGCTTGGGGACACAGGTGACATTGTTGAGCTGTATCAGAGCCTCAGGCTGGGCTGCATTATCTCCCCGGTAGCAAGCTTCACCTGCAATGTTCCTATATTCATTTTGTACATGTATGTTGTAGTGTGGGCCGCACCAGCATGCACTGCAGCGCCGAGGTAGGGATCTACCCACTCTTCCAGGGAATTGCTTGCTCTGTTGAAGGATTACAGCTTAAAGTCTGCAAAATGAAATAGTTGATGAATATTAAAAAAACATTCTGAGCTGTCTGTCCCAAACAGCCTAGAGAGTGGCAGTGCTACATAGCTGTCAGGCAGGCACTAAGCTTCCATAAGATTTTGGTGATGTTAGGAGGTGAAATATTTGGAAGCAGGCGCTCTTGCGGCAGCCAGAACCATTTGAATTGTTAATTTCCATCAATGTCACGCCAGCTTTTTCACAGAACTGGTTAATGAGGTAAAGCAGCTATTTCGATACTGTCACATTTAGGTTAGTGGAAAATCTGCTGTGACATAAATGGACTTTTTAAAAAGCCAAAATAAAATGAAATGTCTAATGACTCCCCACTCTCCTTTTTATTCAAACAAAATAAAATGCTAAGAAGAGGATTTAAATGTTTGCGTATGTGCCCAAAGCACAAGTTTCACTACTTTCCCCTTGTAGGACCAGAATAAACCCCATGAGTTTGTTTTCAAAGTTAGTTCTCCATCAAGTTTGTTGCCTCATTTTTCTTTAACTTTCTTTCTGCTTTTTTACCCTATCATTCTTTCTTCCCCCAACTGCCACCACACACCATTCTTGCTCGCTTTCTTGCAAAGCTGCCAAGAAACTGTGCGCAAATTTAATGTATGAATAACTGCTCGGTCTCTCAGTGACCTTGAAAAAATTGCTTTGCATCATTAAAAATTCATAGAAATGAAATTTTTGTGAGGAGACTGGCACATGCAAAATTAGTACTTGTTGAAATGCAGCTGGAGTAATCCAACCTTGTGAACTTTCAAAATTGTAATTCTTGTGAGGGCTAATTGTGGCCAGCTTACCACTTGGATCAAGTGTTGCTGTTTGACTACCTAAAATAATATCATGCTGTGTATGATATACCTGTTTGCATGTGCAGTACAAGTACAGGCAAAGTCAATGCACAGCTTAGCAGACACAAAAATGTTTAAATATCAAGTGCTGATATGCTGATAAGTGTGTAAAAGGATGCAATGCCTGAGTGGGACAGTCTAGAAGCAAGTAAAATTATAATTCTTTGCTGCTGTTAGTGGGCTGTGTAGAGCTCTGGGCTGGGCTGCATATCCACTAAGTGACATTAGTGGGCTGTGGTGCCGTGACATTCAAGTCCATGTAAGATGTGACTTCTTGAACTCTCAGAATTTAGCAGTCCACACTTTTCCCCCTTGTGTTGGTCATCTAAACTGTAAGCCTTGATTTTGCATCTGAGGGAGTTGGGAAATAGCGTATTCATGTGCTAGCTGTGTTCCAGGTGTCCTTGTTTTCCTGTTATACATGGACAATGCTTTGCTGGGGAAAAACATAATTTAATAGTAACTACTGAATTACAGCATGTAGTAGCAAAGTTCACTTTGCCTTCTTCAGCTCTGTGGCAGGATGGAAACTTTAACAGATGTCACAGTTCAGGGAAATAAAATGCAATGCTCATGGTGCCTGAGCAGGAGGGATGCTCTCTACACAACCTGAGCAGACCAGGTTGTTCAGCCCTGATGGAGGTAACTACTCAGGGTTTCCCAGTACTGACCAACATCCTAGCGGTCTGGCTTGCAATTTTTGTAGTTTATTCCTTGAAGGCTGCTTGTTAAAAATGGAGAGCCCTGCAGTGTTTTGGGTGTGATCCCAATTTTGTTAATACCAACTGGACACTTTCCATCTGCTTGCTGGATTTGAGATTTGGGTTCGTTCCATCCATGGGAAAGAAACTGATACCTTTTATGCTTATGATCCATGGAGGCTCTTTTACACTGTCATTATTTAAAAATCACCAACTTTTTGGGTGATGTCCCATGTGTGTCAGGAGAAGTGTTATATCTCAGGCTCTGAAGCAGAGCTGGGAGCATACAAAGGCTGCAGCTGGCAGCAGCAGTATTTTGTTGTAAGTGGCTTTTGTTTGCCTGGCTTTGAGACATGCCTGTGAGCTCAGTGGACGTACTGAATACCAGTTGCAGCTCTATCATCAGCCATGCCACGGTCCATATTGCTGTCACAACGTAATTAAAAAATCATTGCTCTCAGTACCATTTGGCACTGTGGCTGAACCACAGCAGTGAGCAGCTCGGGATGTGTCTGAATGAAAAAAAGTTTGCCCAGTGTAGTTGCAGCCAAAGTCTGTGAGGATAGCAATACATGCATAACTTTGGGGATCAAGCTCTCTCCTTTTGATTTTCCTTTGTTCCTGGGCATGTGTTTTCCTGCCTTTGTTAGAGGGTACCTTGTTTTGCTGAACACATCCTGTTGTCTTCCCTAGCGCCTTGCTGCTAGATGCCATTAGCATATATCTGGGCCACCCCTTGCGCAGACTTGTCCCCAGGTGAAAGCCCTTGTGGTCTGGGATGGAAAGAGGCTGCAATTTACTGAGTCCATTATCACCTCTGGACGTGTAGAATGATAATGGAAGTGACAGAGGTGCAGCTGAAAATTGGTTCTTAATATTTTATGTGTTAAAGCTGAGGATTGGAAATCTCACACTGCTCTTCAGGGAAAATGAAGTGTGTGTGTGTCTCCCCATCTCCCCCTGCCCTCCCATCACATTCAACCATTGGGCAAATCAGCTCTCTTTTTACACCTCCTCATGATAGAAACACTGCTTCAGCAGTGATGTTTCAAAAGACAATGGCATAAAATAGTCTGGAGAAAGATGAGCTGTTCTGAGTGGTACTATGGCCTCCTCAGGACCCCTGCTGCAATGAAAAACTTTGTCGGGCATACATGCAAGGCTACTTGTTCCTTTCTCTCTTCAAGTTAGGGATGAAACAAAATAACTGCCATGAAGCAGCATCTTCAAATCGCTTTCCTTCAGATCTTGTAGTCCATAACCTGGGCAGTTTCATCCCCCTGCTCTAATGCTTGCAAATTATGCTCTTTTATCAAGGCAGCTTCCTTCCTCCGCCTCTGCACATTCACACCAAACTATTATTCAAGATTACTGTTCATCTATTCATGTGTAATGTGTCATGGATACATAATTTTAAATAGTTTCTTCTTCTAAATGACTTATGCAAATGACAAATTAACCTCCTGGCCTTTCACCAAACTCTGCCGACTTTCTGCATCTTCTTGGTACTGATTACAAGCAATGTTAGATGAAATTGGTTCTTGCAGCTTGGCTTTATTAATTTCTCATGTTCTTACATCAGTTAAAACACTTAGGACTGGGTGCTGCTGTGATTCCCATTGACCCAGAAATTTCTTGAGTGCTTTGGAGGACTCCTTTCTTTCTCCTTAGCCTCTTCTGTGCAAATGCTAAAGCTGGGAGTAAGAGTGCACTGCTGAAAGGTATTTCCACACGTACAAAAGGGATTCTGGCTTTCCTTGTGTGTTTTGCATGTTTGAATGAGATAATCAGCAAGGTGTTGCATCTCTTCCCTCACAGGTGAGTCTTGCAGCAAGCAGACTCAAGGACTCTGTGTTATAAGGCACTGGTGCAGTTTTAATGCTGCCAGTTGGCCTGAATTGTAGCAGCCCCTAAGTGCAGTCACAGTCAGCTTCATATCATGGATGCCGTATTCTACTCTGTGTGCATTGTTTCTGCTGTCCTACTCACAACCAGAAATGTTGAAATATTAATGTAAACCACCATTTTGTCGTTGTTGTTACTGTAATGGGCTGTGAATTTTGTAGATAATAGATTAACCTTGGACTTAGGGTGCCTAAGTGCTAGCCATGGATCTGCAGACGATGTCGGTGCAGATGTGTGATTTATCCATTTCTTGGTTCTTCATATTTTCAATGAAAAGTAAATACATTTTCTCAGTAAGGTAGTTGGGACATAACTGTTACTAATTTTGAGACTGCTCAACTATGATGCCATTATGAAAAGGAAATGCGTAGGAAAATTCAATATTACTCACCACTTTACAAATTGGTTAAATAAAGCCGTGGAAGAACTTGGTTGTAAACAAGGCTGAGGCATCCTAGCTAATTATGTCTATAGTGTGCTGAACTAATTTAACACAATGGAAAAGTGCCACCCACCTTCACACTGATCCTGTTCCTCTTCTCCACAGAGATGCGCTGGGATGCAGGGAACACCATTAGCAGTAGCTGGTTGAAACTGGGATGCAGGAAATAGATGTGCCACTTTGAGGACTGGGGAAATTTCCAGGATAATAAATGATTTTCCTTCAGCAGTTCCCATTTGACTGTCATCAAAGTTACTGAGGTTTTTTAAATTCAAAATCGGTATTATTGAAATCAGCAGCCTTGCATGCCATATGGATGTACATAAAATATAAAGTCCAGCCTTTTCACACTCTTTGTATTCCAATTTTTTACTTGCTCTGTTTTAAATAAAGAACAAGGGAATCACCCTATTAAGATTTAATTGACTTAATACACAGAGGAAATCCTAACTAAGAACAAGGAGCAAATGTTTCTTCTAATCCCAACAATATTTTATCTTAAAAAGAAGAAAACTGCACGTATTCAGATTTTGTTATTTAATCACCATGTCTGCTCCCAGTTTGTGTTTCATGCCAAGCCTACTGCAGATAGGCCATAGGGAAGGAAATAACTTTTTTTTAAGCTTACATATGTTTTTCAACCCTAATGTTTTAGGGTTTTTTTAAAATGTAAAGAGTAATTTCTTGACTACCATGATAAATGTTTTTCAGTTTGGGGTAAAAAAAGATCAAATTATAAAGTATGCTCATGAACAATTGTGAAAAGTTAAGTTTGGATATAATCTAGTGCACATGGGTTCAGTTAGCTCAAAGTATGAATGCTTGCATATTAAGGAGCAATATTCAACCATTTCAGCAGCCTGATTTTTTGGGGACACTCCTAGGTTGCTTATATGTTAAGAGCTTGGCATACAGGCACATTTAATTCTGGCATCCCATTAAATACTGGGTCCTGTCTGGAAGCTGTTGCCCAATGCTGTATGAACAGGCAGGCTGTTATGGTGTGGCTGTGTCTTTCTCTTTTTTCAGAAAGGTGGAAATGGGTTAGACTGAGCTCTTTGTATTTCAAGATGTTCTGCTGGCTGATGTTCTTGATGAACATCATCTGCCTGTACCATGGCTTTCCTTGTCACCCACATGCAGTGACAAAGGCAGGGAGAACAGAAGCAGCCAGTTTAATGGCGACCAGGATGCTGCAGCAGGAGGAAATCAGCTCCAGATCTTGATTCAATAAAACTCTGCCTCCTCTCGCAGACTGCAGGGCCGCTGAGACATCTTATTTCAATTCCATGTGCTTATTACTCACATGAAGTATAAATAGGGCTATTCATGCTTCGCTATCTGATTAGTATTTTCCACTTTTTCCAGTTGCTCTCAGAGCAACAAATAAAAAGACCTTATTTTGGTTAGGTCTTTATTACAGCTGCACAAAGTGTGGAAGGACCGACCTGGGCAACCACAAGTTAGAAGGTTCTGACAGATCATAAAGTCATTTATTTATTTCCCTTTTAATTTTGCTATTTGATGTTAGGTTAATTGCCTGTCATTTGAGAGGCAGGGGGAGAGAGAGAGAGAAGTAAAACAAAAGCACTGATCAAGGTGGTGAGTGGCTGTGTGCGCTGCATCAAAATCCCAAAGTTACTAAGGAATGACCTCCGGGGACCCATGAGTTCCCAAACTACCTACAGCTTATGAATTTTACCACTAATGGTGTATTATTTCCTACCTGCTACATGTTATTCCTGAATTTCTAATGTTAATTTTTTATAAAAGCACCTCAGTCTGTGAATTAGGGAAAATCCAGTCTTGTATGATTTAAATAACTAATTCTTCCTAGTTACTTTGCAAAAAATTCTAAGTAACATTTATCCCCAAAATTCAAAGTCAAAATACAGACTGTTTTCATTTGATAAAGGGAAGAAAGCAGTGTTACATGTGAAATCCATTTACATAGCAAATTATTTTGACAGTGTTTTGATGTGATTTTGCACAAACTAGTCACATATTTTTAAAAGTGACTACTTCTTAATAAATATTAGTCTGTTTTTATAATTTGAAGGAAGATATACTGTTGCCTGGTGGGAATCAACTAGCACTCCTGCTCACCTCACAGTCCACTGATGGAAGAGATCCTTAGTATTTACAAGTGCAGAAGGAGCTGAAAAAGTAAAATACTCAATATGTATACTTTGTGTAAAGAGACCTATTGATTTAAGGAGAAAATGAGAGAGAGACATAATTCCTTTGTAGCAGTTGGCTTTTCAAACACTTCTAGAGCAGATGGTCTAATGGTCTAAGCATCTGGTTTGAAATAGCTGCCTTCCCTAGGGCCATCAACTCAAATTTAGACAAGCTGCATTTATACCTTTATTTTCAAGACAGATCAATTGGGCTGACTCTCTGGTTGGTTATAGGAGGGCTTTTCTCAGGTAATACCACTTGATCCTGGCTTGAAGGGTTTCATGGCATTCACAGGGTTGATTTTTCAGGCTTGACCTTAAAAGTGGAAGTTCGGTTGGCTCTGTGTCATTCCTTAAGAAGATCCTTGGGCCACAGAGGGATTCCTGGTGTCATTGTTCAGAACTTCCCTTGTGTCTGTACTGCTGTGCAACATTTCTAGGATATATGATGCATCATTCTTGTGTCTCTTCTGTGCTTTGAGTCTTTAAACAAAAATCTTGGAATTTATGTCTGAATTGGGACAGGAAGCTTTTGGGTAAGAGCAGGTAACTGAGTTTAGAGTGAATAAAAAATTCATTCTTATATAGTAAGTAACATAAGAGTGTGATATCCTTGGTGCTCGTTGCATGGATTTTACAATATAAGGCCTGTTTTGTGCTTTGAGTGACACATCTTGCTTTGCTGTCTGCTATCTGTCACACAGAGCATTCCCTCGGACGCTGTCTAATGAAACCAGGAGGCATATTTTCTTGTAATAAGGAGGCAAATCTGAAACAACAGTAGAAGAATAGGAGGGCAATGGAAGGGCAGGTTCATTTTGTGATCATTGTGTGAAATTGTTTATGCTATCATGTATCCCTCATTGCTGAAATTGTCTAACAGAATGTCTGCAGATTCTGTATTATGCTGCACTACAGCTGGTGACCTATATGCTGTCATCTGCATGGGTTTTGTATTCTAAAAATTTGAGTATGAATTAGTTTTTTTCTCTATTATTTATTGATAGCAGGTTTTTAGAAAAGCAAAGGGGAAAAAAAAAAAAAGAAGAACAGGGAAATTTATAAGTCGAATGACGAGAACAGAATTTAGCCTGCTGTATAGTAATTGAGTGGCAAAACCAATTCCCTCTGTTGAAAAGAGATTAATCAAAAGATTAACCAAACCCACTTGCTAACGGCAGTTCTTAGAACAGTCCGGAATATGTAGTAGGCAAAATTAATCCTTCCAAATTGCTAAGAAACTCAGGGACTTTGAGATTTAAGCCAGAGTGCTGCAGTTAGTAAACCCTTTCCAATCAGTGTGTCAGGTTTGTTAATTATTTTTTGTTTTGGTTTGTTGGGGTTTTTTTTTGCTTTGGAAATATAAAATCTCAGCCAGGTCCATGCTGGGGGTCAAACCTGGACTGTGGGATCTTGTGTCCCTCAGTTCCTGTGCAGGTCTGTCCCTGCCAGGGCTCTGGAGACTCTCCATGTTGTATCAGCTCTCTGTTCAAAAAGAAATTAGGTGGCCACTGTTGATTCAAGGAGAAATCCTTTACCTTCTGTCCCACTGGCATCTTTGCTCATCTCTGAGAGGCATCCCAGAGCAGCTGATGTAAGCCCTAGGCTGATGGCTTTTAGCAACTTCAGGGTCTGGCTGCATAAGCAAAGGGATCCTTCATTAGTCAGCTGTATTGATTTTATGTTGGCTTTGTACAGTTGCAGTCCTACTGCAAAAAAAGGTCTTACTCCACAGTATTGGATGTCATAGGGCTTTGATGGTGCATTCTGTATCTCTAGGGATGATAATGAAGAGCATGCCTTATTAAGGGGTGTCTGTGTGGGTTAACTTAATAGGTGACCTGAGCCATTCTATAGAAATATTTAGTAAAAATAATTTCTGCTGTGATCAGAATTTAAAATTGTCTCTTCTCAGATCTGGCTCCCAATGGGTTCATTGTGATCAAGGAAAAATTAAGAAAGAGATAAAAATTAAACAACATTGTAAAGATAAATGGAAATTCTGCACAATTCATTTGTAAATGCTTTTTTTCCCCTTAAATGCCTTTCACAAGGCAAGAGAGAAAGCTGCAGCAGAAGGACAAATTCTGGAAATTTCACTGCAATGCTATGTTTTCTACAGGCTCTTTCTTCTGCCAAAGCACAAAAAAAAAAGTCCCAGCAAACTGGGAATGAGACAGTAGCTTTGTCTTTTTTGGTTCGGATTTCTTCTCTTTGTCTTCATGACTGACAGACTTGGTGCTTCACTTTCCAAACTGTCACCTTCCTTCCACAAACTGCTTTCAAATCCCATGGAGCTCCTGCAAGGGACCAACTTGTCAGACATGCCCATCAGCTTCTGACACATCGATGTACTCGGAGACCTGGAGGAGGAGTTAATCCCTCCTGCTCTTGCCCCACTTTTCTTTCTCTCAGTTTTTCTCAGTCCAAATTTTACAGGAAGTTGTGGTTTTTTAAGTGGGCAGACACTCTTCATGGAGTGAGTGCTCTGCTCTACATTGGCTGGAGACCACAGCAGTCAGAAGGCCAAACAGAGCCTTGGGAACTTGCCCTGATCCAGAGCAAGCAAGGCTTAAGAGATACTGTGACACATGGGACTGCAAATGAGATTTCCTTTGCTATGAGAACCAGTACCTTTCTTATGCATCTAGTGCTGTGGTCTGGAATGGTGTAGTTCTCCCTAGAGCTTTGAAATGCAATATAACGTTTTTTCCTTACCTTTATAGAGATCTCTGGAGGGTTAGGCAAGCTGGCATGTATCCTGAGTTTACAGTTGCCTTCCCTCTCACTGATTTTTTTGTTCCACACAATCAAATTTCTCTGAGCACATAGAAAATTAGTGTAAAAGGATGAGGCAATTAAAACCAGGTAGCAGAACAGTAGAATCCTGTTAATATTCTGAAGAATTTGATGATAAGTCAGTATTTTGCTGTTGAGCAGTCTTTTTGCCATTTTAGGGACCTTTAAAATATGCTTCTTTCCTGCAAAAATGGAATAACTCTTGTTGATTAGCTACTTTTCTTTTTATGTGATAGCCAAATGTAAAATACTTAAGCGAAGCTCTGGTGGGTCAGCACAACTCCACTGTTGATTCTTTATCAGATATTCTATGGCTTGTTATCATACAATCTGTGTGGAGTTAAATGAGTTCCTATGTTTTGTATTTTTGCAGCAGAAAATGATCAACCCTTTTTTCAGTGCTGGTCCTGTCAGGATTTTGAGGGAGGCAAAAAAAGGAAAACCAAACCAGTGTCTCTTCTGTAGTTAAAGACTAAGCTGCAGCAGACGTGGTCCCATAGCTCTGCCTGGCAGGGCGCTGGAATGCTGCTGGACTTTCGGGGTTGGTTCTGTTGTAATTTCTGTGTGGTTTTCTTTTGACGTACTGCAGTTTTGAGCTCCTGAGGTCCCCTGAGGCTTTATGTGGATTGAGAGAGCCTTAGTTAAGCTTGATTTGATGCAGCACTCTTGGATCCAAGACAAAGCAAAGCTTTTGTATTTCTTAAAGAGCACATTACCCTCAGAACACTTAATTTGTACCCTCTACTTCTGCTAGTAAAAGAGGCATTGCTGCCCTCCATGGTGTAGTAGCAGGGGTTTATTCCCTTTTGCCTCGCATGAACATCTACTTTAACCATAACTATTTACCTGCAGATCATGACAAGGAATCATGTATAAATAAGGTGATAAAAAGGAGACAGGAGGATATTTTACTCTGAGCCTGATGCACATCTGGAGGCTTTTTGTCCCTTTCGTGCCTGTTCAAAAAGATGTCTCAGAAAGCAAGGGAGAAAATGCATGTGAGTGAATATATAATAACACTTCACAAATAAGAGAAGTGGGGAAGAGCAAGAAAAATATTACCCACCAATACTGGGATACAGGTAGAAAGTCTGGCAGCTGAGCTGGCAATACACAGAAAACCTAATCCCCTGGATATTCTCCCAGGCTAAATCTGATGACTTCTTTTCACTGCTGAGTGTTGTAGCATTTATCCTCACCCTTGGCCACAACTCATGCAGTAGATACAAGTCTAGGATGGCATAATATTCCTGTGGTTCCTGCATTCTCCCTTGCTACATCTCTGTGCAATACCCAGAGCAAGGGGAGTTCCATTGTGACTATTTTATCTAGGCTCTGAGTAATGCAAGATACCAGTACAAAAAATTGAAAACCATTCTGGGGTCTTTTTATGTAATCTATGTGAGTGTATCTAGGCAGTGTGTGTTTGCTATGCTTTTTATGCTCTCATACTTTCTGAGATGTATTTCTGTAACTTTATAGAAATACAAGATACTCCTTTTTTAAAAAACTCAAGGGAAAAGTCGCACTGAATAGCAAGATAAATCTGGTCTATTTGCAGTGCTAACAAAAATGTTGAAGAGATGTTCTCTGGGAAGAAGAGGGCAAATACATTAAATGTATTTTCCATAAAGCAGAGGTCCTTTATTGTTGCTTTTTGTAATTTGGTTTGTTTTGGTTTCAGGGAGTGGAAAAGATCTGCACACAATATTAATAGTCAGGAGCAGGAGCGAGCTGGATTTTACCCACAGCCTTGCTGTTATCTCTAATGCACAAATAAACTACAGCTAAATTGAAGAATTAATCACATTAAATTTTTGGTTCCTGATAAGGAAAATGCCAGTCTGTTTTTATTTATTTTGAGCCTGGAAAACAATTTAGCTGAGTTCCTCTGGATGTGCATTTTGCTTCTGTTTTGGCATCCTACATTAGATCTCATCATTGCTGCTGCATTAGTGTGCCTAAGCAGCATTCCAGTGATTATATCCACCTTCTTAAACTTCACTGCTAAATGAACTGGGACAGAAAAGCTAATTACACCTTTGTTATGGAGG
Source organism: Acridotheres tristis (assembly GCA_037013685.1). Lineage (NCBI taxonomy): Eukaryota > Metazoa > Chordata > Aves > Passeriformes > Sturnidae > Acridotheres > Acridotheres tristis. The sequence continues at coordinate 20,481,983 of CM072888.1, read as the reverse complement.
AAGGCTTCCTATTATCAAGTCTTTATCCACTGAAAAAGAAATGCATTCTAAAGTGATGCTACTAAAGAGAACTACAAGCCTTGTGTAGGTCTGTTTTTCCCTGTCAAGTTTGGGAGATCCGTGAAATGTAGTTTTTGGCAGGGTTTGGCATTCAGATATCTCTGGGATCTGGACCTAAGAACAGAGATAGCAGCAGCTGTTTTCTAAAAAATGCTGAATCCTTACATTATATAACATGCCAAAAACTGGGGAGGGCGTAGGCTCCAGATCGATTTCTACAATGGCTTAGTCTGCAGACAACCTTACACAGGATTGTTAAACCATGGGCCCCCAATGCCTGTGCTTCAGGAAAGACTGGAGGTGGTGGGGACAGAGGAAACTCACTGCTTTTAGTGGAAGGAGGTGAAGGAAACTGTGCTGGATCTGGGACAAGAACATTTTGGAGGCAGGAAGGAATGAAGCCTAACAAATCGTGAAAGTAGGGGTAGGCTCCAAACTTGAACCCATATCCTTTATGGGGCATTGGTAAGTTTGCTGTATAAATGTTATGAAACAGTCATAAAAAATAACAAGTATGTCTGAGAAATCCATGACCTGATTATAAAAAAGCATTCTAGTTTCACTGAATGAACTATTTCCTGAAAGTGATTAACTCAGATGGAGTAATAAATGAAGTAATAAATCTCTACATTTGATCCTCTGGGCTTAATCCATGAGACAAGATTTATGACTGGAACCATTAACTCTTGTATTGGGAAAATGCTCTTCGTATCTCGTCTGCATGATATTAATTTGGAAGGTTTGTATTCAGACAGGTGCATCTTAGCTCTCAGTTGAAATACGGAAAACTTTGACAATATTTCATAGTAAAATTATGCAAGATAAAGTCCCAAAGCAATACTCTTCTGGTGTATGCAGCATTTTTCTGGTTATTTTGAAGTTAAGCTATGGTCTGACTGAAACCTAAAGAGCTGAGGAAATCAATTTAAAGCTTCAGTCAGATCTGAATTCATGCTGCTGTTGCCAAATAAAGTCATAGAATTATAGACTATCCTGAGTTGGAAAGAATCATCGAGTCCAATTCCTGGCCCTGCACAGGACAACCTCAAGAATCCCACCCTCTGCCTGAGAGTGTTGTCCAAGTCCTTCTTGAACTGTGTCATGCTGCTGCTGTGACCACTTCCCTGGGGAGCCTGTGCCAGTGCCCAACCACCCTCTGGGTGAAGAACTTTTTCTTTCTCCTGGCACAGCTTCGTGCCATTTATTGAGTTTATTGAAGGTCACCAGAGAAATGACAGTCTGCCCCTCCACTTCTTCTCATGAGGGAGATGGAGACTGTGATGAGGTCTCCTTTTCTCCAGGCTGAACAAGTCAAGTGACCTCAGCAGCTCCCCATAAAGCTTTCTCTCAAGGCCCTTCACCATCTTACAGACCTTCTTTGGATGCTGTCTGTGTATCATATAATCCAGGGGTCAAAAGAAATGACAGGGTTCTCTGTGTATATGTATGCATATGCACACACATACACGTATATATGCATTAAAAAAAATTAAAAGCCCTCATTGCTTCAAGTGAGTGAGAGTGTACGTGCCTATATTCAGATAGCTACTTCTGACACTAATGGGGAAATAAGTTCCTTTACAATGTGCTTACAGGCACTAATTCAGGCACTAATATAATAAATGTGTTACTATCTCAGGTCCCCTTACATCAGTGAGAGCTTAATTATAAAATAGGACCCCTTAACAGGGACTTGCAGTGTTTTTTTAGTGTTAACATTAAGGCTGCTCCAGTTACAGGTTTGCCTGTAGCTGCTTTGGAAAGCACATACATCTCTGCCTCCTTTCAACAAGGAGGACAGGAGTAATCCAAGTTATGGTCTGATCCTGCTCATGCTCTGCTTTACTGGCTGTATAGTCCACTGACGTTAAAGAAAATCTTTGGAAGATAAGATCTTGGTATCTTATGGCCAGCTAGGATTTCACCTAGGCTGCATAAATTAAAGCAAGTGTGTAATTTTTTTTGCAGATTTTGGACCTTAAGACCAAACATTGCCCAGAGGTAGGGTCCTTTTAAAGTCATTAAGACAGCAAAATTGAGCTGTGCCACTAAACCTCTGAAGAAAGAATACTTCTTTTCTTTAAAGTTGGTGAGGTGGCAAACTGCACAGAAATTTCCACACTTCTTCTTGATAATTTATGTGGTCCAGTTTTAATTGAAATGCTCAAAGGGTGCGTGCAGCCAGGCACTCTCTAGGTTAGCACCCACATACTTGTGGCTGGTGTGCATTAGCGCTGCCTGCAACCTGGGAGCACCTGAATGGCAACCATCTGTTACCTGGTGGTGGAAGTAGCTGGGAGCTATGACCTCCTGTTCTCAGGAATGCTTTTGTAAATGAAACTTCTGCTGTGGCACTTGGAATATCCTTGTTGCAAAGTTTCTTTTTTAATGCTGCTCTATGTTTTCTAATGCTGTCCTCTGCTTCTGTGTGTGGGTGAGCTGCCCTTGCACTTTGCATGTAGAGGCCTCTCTTGACATCAGGGATGTGTCACCCAGGGCAGCTGTAGGGACTACGGTTCCTGTTTTGTGCCCAGATGCTCTCATGGCTACCTTGGCATTCTCTGCCTTTGCTCTGGATCAGCTGTCAATTTTTTACAATAGTAAAACCCCCCCAAACACTCCTTCATAACTAGTAGATCAGGAAGCAGTACATTATCTGAGTACCACGAAATCCAAAGAGAAAGGCAGATTCTTCTCTTTTGGGGTACTTTTGGAGAGCCAGATGTCTGTCATCTGCTGAAGTATTCAAATACCTGTCTTCAAAAACTGGAATACTTGGAAGACAGGGGGTGGGTGGTGGCCGTGCAGAGAGCCAAACACAGGCCAAGTGAGATGTCTGGGCTCTGCCAACAGTCGCAGCAGCAGAAATGCAGAATACCTCATTCTGCATCACTGCACTATGCTGGTGGCATAACTTTGCACAACTTAACCCCTGGCCCTGCTTGTGGGAGCTCCTCTCATCATCCTGCTCCCTTCCCTGTCCAGGAGCAGAGCAATGTGATCACTCACGCTCATGGAATGGCAAAGACATACGGAGGTCTCTAGCTTAGGGTCCCTTGGCTGTGCACTTGAGGAACTCCTTTCTTCCCCTTTGGTTTGTTCTTCCAAGCCCCTGCACAGGAGAATATTCTGTTTCTATTTCATCCTTCCAGCTCAAATCATGACTGTCCATATCAGCTGTGTTTACAAGATCAAGATCCCTGGTTTGAAAAGCAGTACATAGCTCATCTCTGTTGGGAAACTTTTTTTTCTTCTTTGCAAATCTGCCCAGGAGAAAATTGTTAGAAAATGTATGGCCTGGGAGACTCACTAATCTACCATTTAATGATGGTTGAAAGGTTTTCTTTATTTTTATGTAGAGTGCAGATCGAGAAATCTTTAATAAAGATCCATTTTTTTAGATAATGCATGTTTTGAGCTATGGGATTGCTGAATTACCTACAAAGACAAGTTTCAGTATAGAAAAATATAAAAAGAAATGCTCACATGTAAAATTTTAGCCCTAGGAATTTTATGTTTTAATCAATTTGCTTGGTAAAATACAATAAGGCCATTGCAGTTATCAGCAAGATACTTCTCAGAAATATGATGCTTGCATCTGTGACATTTATTAATGTGAATCAGAAAAATAAATGGCAAATACAAAGCATTCAGCCGAAGTTGTGTTAACTCCCAAGATGGCTTTCTTGTTCTGGTGCCTCACTAGCTTAAGTTTATAATGACAGCACTGCAGATCTGATGTCTTTGTACTGATTTTTAAGTAGTCCTTAGAAGAAAGCAAAATCAGGTGTCTAACCAATTAAGACTAGGGATTTGGATTCAGAGCTACAGACACTTCAAAGGAAGCTAAGCTTGCCCAAAGAGACATTTTCCCATGTAACTTCTGGTTCAGATGTGAACTGTGAGACATATTTGGGGGAAAAAAGCAGCTTTTTTTCATATTTAAGAGACATCTAAACAAGCCTGTGGCTGTAACAATGACCATCATGTTTAAAAAGTAGTTGCATATACTATAACAAGATAATAAATAATACATGTCTGTCTGTATCTATCTAGCCACCTATCCATCCATCTAGCCATCCATCCATTTAAATCCATTCCTCTTAACTGTGAAATAACAAATAGCAAAAATGTGCATTCTCCCTGATATGCTCTCTTCTTTCCTAAGAAAGATTCTGAACCTAGCTTCAGATATAAGGAACTCCTATTTCAATCATGCTTGTTGACAAATCTAAATTTTTTGTGTGGCACAATGCATCCAAAATGTCCCCTTGCCTTCAGCAATGACATTTTGTCATGGCCTTTCTTTCCAGGGGAAAGGTTTGGTGATGAACTGTTATTGGCATTTACAATTTGTTACACTTTGCTTGCTTGCTCATTGCATCCTATGATGCTGGGGCACATCAGGCTTCATGAGTGGTCAGCCACTATTTGGGGTTATCTAGAAGGGGGCCAAGACTGGCCTCTTGAGCAGAAACCTGATACAGAGAGACAGCCCTGCTCAAGCGGTTGCTCTCTGTGAATCCAAGGACTGGCATCTCTTGAATCCAAATCTCCTCAGTGTCTCCATGGGCTACAGTCAGCTAAACGGTGTTTTCTGTTATCTGGTAGTGGCAGATAAAGTCCCTGCTGCCTTTGGAGGAGGTTCAGTGAGCAGTTTGGGGTTTGAGGGGAGGCCAGGGAGTGTGCCTCCCTCATGGGAAGCACTGCTGCCTTGCACTGAGGTTGCTGCTACCTGCCACAGGCTCCAGGTAAGCCAGTTTTGATAGCTGGAAACTTTGCTCCCCGGTGCAATTCAGAGCTTTATACTCTTCTTTCTGTGAGAACTTCCCAATTTATTTAGCTGCTGTATCTGTGGGCAGGTGCTGGGGACAGCCTGGTGCTGGCAGCCCCCAGGCCCTGGGAATGGGCACCCTAACAAAGCCCCAGTGCCAGGATTTTATGCTGCAGGCTTTTCTCATCCATGCAGGATGCAGATGAGTAAATACACTTCCAAAGTTTCATTGTCACAATGGGACACCCCTGAGGGAGAGCTGTGAGGATGCAGGGGGCATCCTCAGCATGTCTGCATTCTCCCACGTGGGGCTGGAAACTGTGATATCTGGCATATGGGCAGGAGTGTTTCCCATAGAGGAGGGTATGGGCAAAGCTGTGGTGTTGTGAAGACAATGAGAGGAATACTCAGCATGGTAGGATGCCAGTGAGACCAGCTCTGCAGAGTAGTGATGTTCACACAAGGGACCATAACTCTTTTTGGCTGCCTTTGCTATCCTCATTCTGAATTATTTTAATTTCTTCTGTGGATTTATTAAGCGCCTCTTGTCCTAGTGGTTTAGCACTTATTTACTAAGTTAAACCAAGCAGTAAATTACCTATGCTGCCTGGCTTCAATGGACAAAATGACAGAACTGCTGCTGCTGCTGTGTTATGAAATTAAAGTCAGGACAGAAATTAAGAAAATAGGAAGAGTTTTATTGTATTTCCTCCCTTTGCCTTCTGCCAGATTTCCCTGGAGAGAGGAATCCTTGTGGGAAGTCCTCCAGGAGAAGACCTCTGCTGTCCCGAGGGCTTTAAAATTACAGAGCCTCCCAGCTGATGGATAAGAACTGATTTTCTTCCTGACGGAGCCTATGCACACAGCCTTTTTACCACAGCTTCCATTATTCCCATAAAAAAATGCACCTTCTCTCCAGCAAAGGCTGATCCAGCCTGAGGACTTGCTCCATCCATTTGTTCTGGCTCCAATTTTTCTTCCGAGGCAGAGTTGCATTTTCCCAGTGATTTGCAGATAGGTCAGGTATTAACTGGGCATGCTGGAGTTTGGTGTCTGGTTCCACAGCTGGCTCTTCTCCATGAACCCCATTAAAGCTTTTACACTACAATGTAGGCTAAGAAATTCTATTTTATCAATTTTATAGTCCTCAAGGTATCACAGTGAATGGCAGATTGGATTATACAAAATGAAGACAGTTTTACTGAGAGCCTGTTAAAGGCTCTACGCTAATTTTATAACTTAGTTTATAAAGTGCTTCTGCTAACATCAAATTGATTGTGAGCAAAGAGGCAGAGGCTGTTTGGCCTTTTGAAGCATTACTTCTTGGTAGAACCAATACAGTTGTGGTGTTCATTTGAGAATAGCAGGTAATTGTAGTGGATTCCCAGCATTTGGTCATTTACAATCCTCATACATTTTCTGTGCAAACATTTTCCCTTTTCTGATGCTTTTTTTTGTTGACCCTCTGTAGTCAGGAGACAGGGTTCCCTTGTTAATCTGTAAATCAGAGACATTTAGCTGGCTTCTGCAATTTCAGTATGGGCTTGGTCATGTTCCAGTGGAAAAAAATGTTGCTTTGACCAACCACTGTGATGTCTGTTTTTCCAAGCAGGAGACAGAAGAGAGAGTAGAGATAAGATACAGTCAAACAGAGAATGCCTTTTCTAATTACAAATAGCCCATTTTGTTCCCCTGTGGGCAAAAGGCCAAATGTAATATATTACATACTAAAACAACATAACTGTCTATACGTGTGCTCAACATTGTGGGAATAAAAACATGTGAACTGAAAGTTCTGTAACAGAAGGAATGTGCCTGTTTCTTTGGGATACACCAGCACTTTGTAAAAAGAATTTTCTTATATCTTTCTGACTAGCTATGGACTCAGGGTACAGTTACAATGCTGTTTACATTCACAGTCATACTCAGATCAATTCATAATGAAGGCAGATGAAGGCAGGCTCCTCTAATGACTGGAAAGAGTCCAGAGTATGTTAGGAATTTCTGAGACTCTTTTTAGGGTGCACTGCAGCTAATTAAATCCAAGAGGGGGGAAAAAGAATAAAAAATAGAGGAAGTGCAAGTACAGATTGCAAAACTAACCTCGAGGATCTTTGCCATTTCTAAGCTGTCTTCATTTGAATCTAATTTTGGGGTGAATAACTGCATTTATTTGCATTCCTTAAGTATATCTCACAATCCCAGTAGGATGGACAATGCCTTCCTCCATTCTCTCCCAGCTTTGTGCACCACATGGTACATGAAAATGCTTCTTTTCTCCTCACACGTAGGCATCCATGCGTGTGTCTTATTTGCTCCCCTTTATTTGAAAATGTCTGGCAGTCTGATAACAAAGGACAACTGGAGATGTGCATATAGGCTAGGCTTAAGACACAGAAAGACTTAATCTCTTCCTGAGGTTGGCAGCCTGCGCTGGAAATCATCAGGCTCTTGGCAGACAAAAAAACCAAAGAAAGCTCAGGGGGAGTCGAGCAACAATGTGCAGGAATGCAGGGCAAGATAAGGCTGGGATACACCATGGGGAGACCACTGTCCCTGGGGCACCTTGGAAACAAGGCTAGGGGAGCAGACAGGGTGCAGCACTCCATGAATCAGAGAAGCCAGGCAGTTACTGTCAGAGTCTCCATCACCTGGAATAAGCTTGCTCATCCCCACACCTACGGCCACTTCAGTTGTGCTGCTTTAAATAAGCAGAGCAAGGGAGATCAGAGCTTTTAGGTGCTTTTTCAGCAGCTGTTACAAGGAACTGATAGGCTGGCTGGTGAAAGGGAGAGCTGCTTTGGAGCTAAAGATCTGTGTGCAGCCTGAATCCTGGCTACCTAAGAGATGGCTTCGTGGGAGAGGAATACTGGAGCAGATTTGTCACAGGGGAAGAATTGCTGGGCTTTCCCACTTGACCTCTGGTGGGAGTATATGAGCTTCAGGGGCTCACAAAGAGCTTTGCAGAGAAGCTGTCTGCTCTCCTGGTGCTTACAGATCTGTGCTGAGGCTCAGAGGCCAGTGGCTGCTGTCTCCTCTGGGCCCCTCTGTTTATTTGCCTTCAGGGAGTCTTTGAAATCCTGCTAAATGAAGTCTTGTGTAAATGTATTTTTTTAAACCCCTACAGTTTAATGTGAATAGAAAGAAAGTTCTGTGTTCTTGCATTTGCTGAGCTGGTTTCCCACTGAGGAATATGAAGTTGTTTCAAGTAACTAGTAAAGTGGCTTTAGGAATACAGATGTGAACCTGGAATTTCTAAATCTTTAGATGTGATCCTGTGGACTGGCTAGAGGAAATCTGTTTTGGAGTATTTGGGTTAATATACAGGCTGCAGGCAGGCCTAGGCTCTGTTGTGCTTAATAATGCCAAAGATTTCCTATATGAACAGATAAATGCAGGTAAAAAAATACTGTGGCAGTAACAAAACTCCAGGAACCCCAGTGCAAGGCTGCAGATTCCCATGTATGCTGGTGAGAGGCTTTGTTTCGAGATCAGGCTTTGGTTCTGCATCTGCTCCTCTGTGTAGCTGAAAACCTAAGAGCAGTCAGAGCCATTGGATGAGTGACATGACAGAATGGTCTCTTCATTCCATGTTCTCAGCTCAAGAGTGGTCCTTTTTTCAAGCTACTAACGTTTTGTTTTTTCTTTTCTGCAAGTCAGTTACTATTAAGTTTCCAAATATTGTCTGCCCTTACATGTGTCTATATGTCTGTATGTTTATGTAGGCAAGCAATTAAGTAGACTTATTTAATGATGTTTCTCTTTGAAGAAAATTTGGGTTTATCTAGAAGGGGGCCATTTTGGGTTTATTTCCTGGTGAAAACATAGATGCTGGGAAGATGCCAGGTTTCATGTCTCACTAATAACTAGAGCCTCTAATAATTTTCTTTCACCCTGAAAAATAAGTTTCTTATTTTCCTTTGCTGGAGAAAATGTTGAAAAGCTCACAGATGTACGGCATATCGGAATGATAACAATTATGTGCTTTTAATGCCCCTATTTCCTAAATGTCTTGTAAATTGAGAGACTTTTCATGCTGCTACAACTGGGACAAAAGCATCCCTGAGCTACATGAGGCAGTCAGCCCTTGCCTGCAATTCATTTGCTCTTGGATAGCCATGGGATGGGAGGGTAGTTTCCATGGGAAAGGAATGGGATTTGTGGGGTAAAAGAGAGTTTGGAACATGACTGGCTTTCCCAGGGAGCTTAGAGGTTTTGCAGCAAATTGAGGTCCTCTTAGACCCACAGCTGCTGGACTGCAGTTGGTATTTGTGATTTCTAACCTCCAGTGCTCTAGGCAGCATCCTGAAACTGTGACTTAGACTTGTCAGGACCATCTCATAAAAACTACAGAGGACCTTGAACAGAATTCCTTTAAAAATTTCCCATTTCTTTTTCCATCTTTCACTCTCCTAAGTGACCCAAGTGAGAAGGTTCAGTTGGTTTGTTTCTCTTGGCAGCGCTATGTCTGGTACAGATGGAATGAAAAGGTAGTTAAGTGGCAAATCAGAAGGAGAGGGGGAGTGCACTCTACATCCCCCAGGGCTGTTCCTCTCCCTTGGGATGCTTGCCAGGCAGGAGGTGGGATGACACTTTGACTTCGCAAAAGCACTCCAGAGCATCCTTCGGGGGGGTCAAGCTTTTTGCAGCTTCTATTTGATATTTTCCTGTCCCGTCCTGCTCCCACACATGTGCTTGTTGATTTCGTGAGCCCCTCACTCAGCAAGAGTGATGTGCCAGTGCCTTTAGCTCTTGAATCCTGCTAAAACATGAGAGATTTTCTCTGAGTGCCTTCACAGGAAGGTGTCAAGCAAACCGTATTTCTTCCAATGCTCCCTGTCTTTTAATGAAAACATAGCCATTCCTCTAACATTATGTGATGCTTAATTTGATACAGATTACACTGAAATTCTCAGTTATGATGTTATTACACTTTATAATCCCCTGAAACTTCATTATGAATCCTCTTGTGTTAACAATTACCTGGCTGTCACGTATGCAAATGCCTTATCTCGTGACAGCAACTGGGCACAGAGGGTGCCCTTTGCTGAATGCTTCAAGGTATGTGCTGAGACTGCTTGGGGTTTTTTTTGTGTGTGAGTTTATCCCAAAAGGAACCTGCCCTCCAAGAAATCAATAATGCTTCTATATATAGATATAGGTATAGACATAGTGTTTCTTATTGGTTTTGTTGACTGTGCCAACACAAATTCCAACCAGAGAAGTTATTGAAGCAGGAAGATAAATTTTGATCAAGTGCTACCAGAAACACTGAATTACTCAAAATCTGTAGGATATCATGTTGTACATGTGATCTGCCCCATCTGTGATGCTCAGCAGCAGCTGCTTTTGCATCTTAAAAACAAAAACAAAAAAAAAATCACAATTCTTTGTAGTTTCCTGCAGTACTTCTAGGTACTTGGATATGTGCAGTGAGCAGATGGGGGCTTTATTTTACTGCCTCCCAGCTGAGGGGATCAGCTCCTATTGCCAGCAGTAAGTTAAAGGGATGAATTTTTTTAAAAACTGTCCATCTTAATCATGGGACTTTCGTCACCTCGATCATCTTTCTGCCTACTTCTCTTCTTCTAATGATAGGGGTTTTTCCTCTTTCTGCAGCACTGGGGAAAAACTGCATATTCTGAAAACTGCCTCTTGTCCTTGATATGAAAGTAATTAAGGAACTTGGTATATTAACATGCAGAAAGTGAAGCCAGATTGCATTGTCTGCTGAGACCCTGGGGGACAGAGAGATACTCAGGCTTCATCATAGGAACACGTGGCCTTCGTGTGGGCTAATTGAATTGTCATAAGCCGTGCATCAGTTAACACGTTCAGATACATCTCCGTTATTAAATCCACAGCTGATGAGGTGGCTTTCTTTGGACAAAATCCTGGCCTTTGCTGCAAGGCCTTTCACTTCAGAAGTGAGAGCGAGTGGGAAAGAATGTTAAAAAAGGGGGAAAGGTGAGGGTCTAATTGAAGTTAGAAGTGATTTTATTTTAGAGAATGTTTTCTTAACTGAGGGCTGCAACCCTCCCCTTCAGCATTTTGGATTGAATTACTCTTGGTAGAGATAAGCTCCATTAGTGCTGTCATTTCCAAGGAGGCTTTTTCCTGTCTGTTACTCTCTGTTCCTCCCCCAAACTCAGAAACAGTGATGCAAACAATAACCAGGGGCCAGAGCAGGCCATGAGGATGTGCTTTTTATTACTCTGCTAGGGTGGGCATTGTAGAACATTGGTATTTTGTGTGTGCCTCTCTTCACAAGGCATGTTTCAATTACAAGCTCCTGGTGCCTCAGCTTGGCGCCTGGCTGTGAGCCCTGTTCTCTTAAGCAGGGTCATGAACTTATTTTTGTTTCTTGCTGGCTGTTATCTGGGAACAAGTCAGGGGCCTTGGCCATGTTGTGTTGGGCAGACTGCCCCAGGGGCTGTCGTGGCGCTGCCATGAGAGGAGCTGAGCACGTGTGTGTGCACAGCTCTGAGTATGGCTTCCCAAGCCCATGAGGATGTGTTGCACACCCTTACCAGGAAGGTAGCTTGGGAAGCAACAAATACAGAAGTGGCCGAAACAGTTTCCTCTGCGCTTCCCTAGCAGGCAGGGAGGCAGTGCTACAGACAGATGTACAGTCAAGATGTGAGTAGGACAAACTGTTGTTTTGTGTGATAACCCCAGAGTGTGTTTGCACAGCACTGACTGACACAGGCAGGGACATGGTACTGGAATGCTCCTCGGAGTGGTTTGAGCAAAGAGCCTGTCTGCTTGGCACAGGTGAAGATGCAGGTTTCCTCAGACTCTCCCAAGGGCACTGGCCATCTTTGGACCTGCCTTTGAGAGAAACAGCATGTGGCTTCCCAGCACCTGCCAATGGGCAAAACTGCATCTGCAGCACAGTGTGCTGTGGTTCCTTAGGCTGGGGCTGGCCTCCTGCTATGCATGCTGCCCAAAAAGCCTCCTGTGCTTGGGAATAACAGTTCATGCCTGGCTCTTGCCTCTCTTCTCTCTTCCTCAACCACTCTGCCAGGAGCAGCTACAGTCTCACCTTCCCTCATCCTTGCAGTGTGCCTGCAAGGTGGGCAACTGCTGCTGTATTCTTGGTTCAGCAGGCAGGTAGTTTGGGAGTGGCTCAGCCAAAGTGACAGAGGACTCTGTACTGAAGTTTAGGTTGCGTCTCAGGAGCAAGTGCTCACTTGCTCTTTTTCTCATTGTGATTTTAATGACTGCTTGTCACAATATATATGCAAAACAAAAAGCATGAGTCAATATACCACAGTCTGAGACCATGCAGGCAGCGTTCTCCTTCAGATGTACTCACCCAGGAATAAAAACCTCTTCAGAGTATTAATATGCTAAAGTGGATTTAAAGAAAACGTAAGAGAGTTGTGAATTAAATATTGATCCTGGCATTTCATTGTTGAATTGCAGGCATTCAATTGCCTGTGGATTATTCTGCCATCAAATCATAGAAGCTAGAGATGGAAAAGCTGTACAGTTATCCCATTCATCTCATTGGCAATGGAAGAGTGTTCTCCACAGTACATTTTTGTAGCGGTTGAATTTGATTGCTTAATTCCAATTACTGACAGTCTACTAATTGCTTAGGCTGTATTCCAATTTTTGTCAGCCCTCTCATCATGTTAACTTTTTATATAGAGGTCTGCCCTGCCTTCTGGATGGGGATCATATGAGTGGCTTTGAATAGGAACTTGTAAAATATATATTTTTTCTTTTCAGTTTCATTTCTGACTACATGTGCTCTTGATCCACCTGCACTTTATAACATAAACAAGCCAACTAAAATGCCTCCAAGTGAGTAATTTAGGGAGAGATCAGATATATCAGTATTCCCCAGCCATGATTATTTTCCTTTCAATGTGTCCACATCACTAACCTCCGGTGGATGGCTTTCTGATTTTTTTATACTTCTGTCATAGTTTTGATTTGCCAATTTAAATATACTCATTTTCTGTTGTGAGACAGAATCAGGAGCAAAAGCAAGGCAGGCCTAAAACTTAAAAGAGTATAAAAAGAAATTTATTAACTACACAAAGAAAAAGAAAGCAGTAAATTCAGAATAAGATCTTCAGACCACTCCCTCCTCCCTCTCCCAGCCTTCTTAACAACAAAACAAAAATACAAAAAACTACTTCATTCACTTCCCAACTTAAATAGTCCTTTTCAATTCACTTCGGAAAGAGAAGTCTCCTCTTGTCAGGCCATAAAGACTTCTCCACAAAGAGAGAAAAAACCAGTTCTCTCGTGGCTTCACTTTCACGATTCACATTCGCCCGAAAAAACTTACAAGTCGTGAAGCTCCTCCCATCTTCGCAGCTTTCCCAAAGCTGTGCTTATGGGCCATGTTAAACTCATGGGGTATTTACTTTTAAGAATTAACTGTTCCAAAACAAAAATTCTCTTCATTTCTCTTTCTGTCTGTTCATGCTTCATCTCCGGAAATAGAGATCCCCTTTTCTCTTCGGGGCGAAGGATTCGTAACACAGGTGCTTTTGGTCAACAATCTATCAAATGGAACACTCTAACCCCCCATGTCTTTCTCCATGGCTTATAGGAATACTCAGTACATCACTTCATCCCTACAATCTTACAAAAGGATTTTCAGCCATTTTCACAGCATCGCCTCATTCTCCTTCCATCTAAAGAAACTTAGCTCTTGCTTCACTGACTTCAGAGTATCTCCTTTTCCCCTCTCATATTCAAAGCAAAGCCGGAGGCCTGCAAATCTTATCTGAGCACTAAAGAGTAAAAGTTTCACACAGGAGTCACAGGGCTGGGCCAGGCCCAGGCCGTGCTAAGTAAAGGATGGCTGAGGTGTCCATCAGCCTTTCTGGGGCTGGGCTGCAGCCCCCACTGCCCATGGCCACCCCTGCTCCCCACACAGGCCCGGCTGCCTCCCGCAGGCCGTGCGGGGCTGGGCCGGCTCGGCCCCTCCAAAGCTGCTCCGAGGCAGCAGCAGGAGCCAGGTGCTCCAGAGCCGCGGGCCCACAGGGGAGGAAGCCGGGCTAAGGTTTTATCAACGAGCCTTTCCTCCCCCCGACCATCGGGTCCCTTGGTTTGCAAACGGGGCCCAAGCGGCCTCTGAGTCCCCCCATGGGAGGGAGTTCGGGTCGGTGTTACTCGCTCAGCCACAGGCAATAAAAGAGAGCTTTTTTCTGGGTTACCTCCTTCAAAATGTGTGTTCACGGAGCGAACTAACTTTCTCCAATTGGATTTTCAGGCTGTCAATAACCAAACCAGCCTCCAATTGGTCCCGTCAACTCACAGAGAAAGTTCTCTTAGGGAAAAACCTCTCTGACTCTGCCCTCCCCCATGTGTAACCAGCACAACTTCTAAATAAATTAAGGCAAAATATCTCTGCCAAAGTCTCTAGCATTCACATCATTTCTGTCCCTGCCATTATTCTTCAGCAATCCTTAGTTACAGAAATTAGCCCTGATGAAAAGAAAATATTAGCTTTGTGTTACTGGTAAACTCACACCATTCAGCATTCAGCCATTCAGCATCTTCTCTATTCTTAAAACTGCCTGTTTTACCCCAGGCCATTTTACTGTAGTGAAAAGTTAAGTGTATGCTGCAAACACCGGAGGGCAGGGGACAGTTTTCTTACTGCCCAAATTTTTAAAAATAGTTTATTTATTCATTGCTCCATGTTTTGGCCAGTGAATGTGTATGAGCAAGGGTTTCTTGATGGGACTGGACAGCCAGAAATGTACTGGATGGAAAGGTTGGCAGAGACAAGGGTCACGGGAGAGTGAGGATGAGTCTGTGAAGTTTATTTTAAAAGGAAAGTGATGGTGTTTGAGCTGCGGGGTAAAGACTGGTATGGGTCTGGGGAGAAGATGAAATGCTTGAAGGTGGATAAAAGGACTTTTCTTCTGTATGTATGTGTACTGCAGAAGCAAGTAGCAGCAGACTGGAATATGCTCAGCATCCCTGAGTACTGCTGGGCTGTGTCCAGCACCATGAGGGGACAGCAGGTACCAAGGGGCTGCTGGGCTGCCTGTGCCCATTGATCTCAGCCATCCCTGGAGGTGATGTGAGTGAAAGGAAAGCCTTGTGGCTTACAGCAGCATCAGAAAATTTCCAAAGAGACCATAGTGAAGAGGCTTAATTTTGACAGGTGAAGGTACAGAACTCCCAGATGAAAAACATCAGGTAAATGACTGTCATTTTCAACCACATCTCCAGCAAATAGTTTTGTGAGGGAAGACTTCCAAGCACAAAGAAAGGAATTTGACTCTTGATGGGGATTGCAGCCAGAAAGCAGTCAGTAAAAGTCCAGTTTTAGAAGAAATTTGCAGAAGATGGACAACCATGTGGCATCAAGTCTGTTAGACCTCCAGGCACATGAAATTAGAGAATTCTGCTCAGTCATGAGATGACACAGAGATATGTTAAGCTTTTGGCCTGAGAACTTATAAAATGGCTTAGAGCCCTGGCTTTGCTTTTACTTTGAACATCTCAATTGAGAGCTGAGTGAAAGAATAGCTGGAGAACAGGCAGGCTGAAAATGAGCCTTTGCAGCAGAGCTGCTTCTTTGAAGGTGCATGGCCTTTCACTGCCACACAGCTTCAGCATCTGAGGCTCGTCAAGTTTTTAACCTGACAAAATGAACTAGGCAAAGGGAAAGGAGAATGCACAAAAGGAAATGGTTACATCTGTCTCCAGTTTAGGCTGAATTTTGAGTTCAGGTTACAGAGTAAAGTAAGGTTCACAGGAGTTATTTTAATATTTCAGGAATCGCTGTCAAGACCATGCTTGTGCTGATGACTGTAGATGCTGTGTAGAATAACCTGCAGGAAGCATTATTTGCACTGGAGAATGCACAGTGTGAGACAGGGATGCTGTATGTAAGCTCAGAGTGTAATATTAAAAGGAGCTACTCTCTCCCATGATAGTTGTTTGTGAAACAAATGTATTGTCAGTTATTGTAGCTATACTATGTAACCTCCAAAACAATTGCTACCATCACCTCCAAACAATAGTTTGTGGATTTTTAATCTTCTATTTGATGGTTCACATGGCTATTCTCTCAAAATGTGAATTGTGTCTGTATTACAGATGGCTGTCTAAAGCAAGAAATCATCATGCTTTTTTCTGCTTACCTCACATTGGTATATTGCTTATGGCACTTGCACTTGACTGTTCTTAAACCTCAGCATGTGCATGTACATTTCTGTTCCCTGCAATGTGAGCCTGAAATGAAAAGATGATAAGATGATGGGGGTGGTATGTGTCCCATGGGTCTCCTACCTTAAGCTGTTATCTTTGGATATAAAATTTTTGCTTGAATAGCATATAATTTTATACTTACAATGATGTCATTTTATCATTAAGAACTGCTAATATTTAGCAGATTTTAAAAATCCAACTACTTTCATTAATTTTCATGCCAATGCTGTTGTGAGATACTTGTGTTTGAACAGATGAAAAAAATGAATACAAAGAAGGGATCAAACATCTTTCTGTGTTCTCACAGGACAAGGCTGAGTGGGCTGAGATTAAAGGAAAAGAGATTCAGGTAGGTCTTCTGAAAATCTTTAAATGAGATAAATAATTAGGCATAGGGTAAGTTGCCTAGAGAAGTGGTCAGTCTGTACTGATGAGCTTTGAAAACTAATTAGGTACGTATTATAAGCATGATTCCTATTGAGTGGAACTTACCTGCCAACTGAAGGACTATGACTGTTTTCAGTGATTCCCGAGATTCTGGGAAGAAAGAATGCAGGTCTTGCACCAGTTCCTAGTGTTCTTCCTGTATTTATGTCTCCTTGTGCAGGCTCGGTTGTAGCATTAAAGGTCTGTAAGCACCCAAAACACTGCTGTATTTGTGGCCGTGCAGTAATTTGGAAATGCAACATAATTGCAAAGAAAGGTCAATGATCTTACTGGGAGTTAAGTGGGAAGATTTATGGCCTGAAAGGGAGTAAGTTTTTGGCAAATAAAAGTAGTCGAGTTTAGCAAAGCAGAAGAGAATAAATCAGTGGGCACATGCCCTCCTGTTATTTAAACCGTGATGCTCTTCTCTTTCAAGGTTGCTCTCCAGTTGAACCTTAAGCAGTTGCAAACAGAAACTTTAGGACCTCCTTCCCAAATTAATAACGGCTCTGGAAAGCAGGTGCAGATTTACAGGGTAGTGATGAGTGACTGCAGGGACGTTGGCACTCCTTTTTTCACTGAGGGGGGAATATAGAACCACACAGTGTGGTTCACAAGTCTTCCATCCACTTGGAATTAAGTTTCTTTAGAAAGCAATCAACTTCTATCATGGATGGCACGTTTTAAAAATGGGAGGAGGGTATTACAGAACTCTGGTAGCTCTTCTCCCAGCAGATGTTGCCATCAAGGTAGCTCTGGAAAAAGAAGTAGAGAAGGAGGTGATCTCTAGTTCCTATGACTCTCTAAGATTAGTTATTTCAATCAGAAATATTGAAGATGTTGTTCTGGTGCTTTTGTTAAGAGTGCTTTGGGACAAATGCTGGTAATCACTGATGTCCCATTTGGTTGGTAGGAAGACTTTCCAGCAGCCCAAATGCAGCAGTGCCATCCTACGAGCCTGGACGCTGAACTGCTCTGAGTGATTACTTGCTTTCAGTTGGGCTATGAAACTGTTCACTGATCCGCACTGCATAGGTAATAAATATGCGTGGAAAAGAATGGGAAACCAGCCAAGGAAAAATATGCTTTCAAACACTTTATGGTTTTTCCATCTATCTTTTCATCCAAAGGAAAAGCTCCTGTAGAGTCAGTGTTACTCTGTCAGTTGAGGAAACTGAGGGAGCATGCCCGTGTGTGTGCTTATTTTGCTGTTTTTAAAACAGACATCCTTTCCCAGGTGAAACAAGAGATGTGTTTCCTTCCCTGCTGCACACAGTTCTGGCTGATTGATGATGCATGCTCAGGAAGAAAATAAATGCTTGTCCAAAAATTATGTCCCATATCTTTGAGAGGAACAAGCTGTATTATTTTTTCTCTTGATTCCTAGAGTTGAAAGCTCTGCTTTTACCCTTTAATGGTAAGAGATGACTGTGTTTGATGAAGGTTTTTTGAACTGCCTAAATGGTCAGGTGTCAGAGATCTATAGGCAGCTGGTGTTTGTTTAGTAAATGATGTCTCTGTTATTGTAGTAAAAGACAGGCCTCAGTGGGCTGTAAGTACACTCTGTTCCCTTACATGATACCTTTGTCCAAATGTACATTTCAGACCTTTGATTGTTTGCTCTCAAATTTCTTTCTTCTTTATTACGTTTCCCCTTCCTTCTCTCTCGCCAGGTTATTACACTGAAATAAGACCAATTCAAGTAATTCACGTAATAACCCTGTCAGAAGGAAACAGAATTTTCTCCATACAACAGTTGTCATTGCAATCTTATTTGTTGTTGTTTGCCTACCATCAATGCTCCTCTGTAACTTGAATGATGTGACAAAGACAACAATTAACATGTATTTTGTGGGTACCACTACTGCAACATGCTCGTATCTATGCACAACGTGAAATTGTGAATTGGAATAAATAATCTATTTTCTGAAGTTGATGGCATGTCTGCACTGTGGAGGGTTAGAAAGGGAACTCTGTTGTTTAGAGAGTACCTGGAATTTTGTTATCAGATGAGTGGCCAGATGAGAGCTTTAACAGCTGACTCTTTCCTGTCTGTCTCTTCTCATTTTACTCCTATGATGTTGTTGTTGTAGATGTAGAGGAATTTTAGGTAATTTACAGGATCAGTAGAGAGTCACCAAGATCCCAAAGCTCACCAGATATTCATTTGAATAGGAAAAAATTACTTTGGGGAACCAATTTTTGTTGAACCACATCTCCTATGTAAGAGTTCGCCTTGTTCCGTGTTTCACATACACTGATGTAATTACAAAAATAACTTGTCCTGTGGTGTTTCGACCATCTTATTTCTGGTTCTGTTTCATACTCTGGTAGGTAGAGGTAAGGATTTGGTGCAAGGCCTGGAAAATGCACTAGTGGGACTTCTGCAGGACCTAACCTTTCCTTGTCTGGCATATTGCATGGTCATTATTATCTCATGTCAGCTGGGTTGTTTCCTCTCTTTTACTTCACCCATAACTCAAAGCTGCCACTCTGCCCATCTGGAAGTGCTAGTGTGGTGTAGCTGAGAATAGAGTGCTTTGTACACACCTGACATACAGGTGGCACTGGGTTGTACCTTGGAGTCAAGTCCATCCTGAATCTGAAAACATCTGAATCCAGGAGGAGTGTGTATTTGAAAGAGGAAAGGAAATTGTGAATTCTTTGAACCTTGGAGAGATCAATCAGTTCATCAAACTCTGAGTCTAAACTTTCCAAATAAGAGCACTCTGCCCTTAACTCTTTATGCAGTAAATCTGAACATCTGATATTTCACTTATGATGAACCATTGGCAGAAAGCCCAGGAATGCAGAGCCTCGAACTGTCCTACAATTAACATTTCAAAGCCTCCAGATCTGTGAGTGGGAATTAAGTGTCCCATTCGATCCAGGCACACCCTATGGCCAGGTTTGCATCTGACTGTGATTTAACAAATGCACTTAAGATTTCAAAATTCCCTGAAGATTAAAAGTTGGATTGAGTTGCTGGAGGAAGTCCTTCCCTTGTAGACAGAGTTAAATTTATGTTCCTCACCAAAAGATCACAAGGACAAAGAAGGGTGAAATTGCAGGTTCTCATATTCTTCTGAGAGAACAGTCACTTGTTCAGTGTGGAGGAGAAGCATGACCTCCTTTCAATATTATTTTTTTCTCTTCAAGCATATCTGGCAGAATTAGAACTGCAATAAATCTGTCCTGATAATGATGCAAATGTGTGAAATTGCAGATCTCCTTCAACAACCTTTTGCTCTGTTTCCAGTTGTCAAGCTGCTGATTTCAAGTAACCCCTTCCCCTGAAACAACACTTTACTGGGGAAAATACCCCAACATTTTCTCTTTTTTACTGACTTCACTTTTCGTTCCCCTCATTGATACTCCAAAAATGAATCTCTGAGTGAGCCGAGTAATTGGAATCTTCAGGGTACGAATTGTTCATTTTCCACTAAATATGAAACCCATCATGCTGAACTGTGAATACAGCAGGATACACTTAGCAGATGTGTGAAAATGAAAATAAAAGGACGCTGATTGAAAGGAGATGGAAAAAAGAATCATGAAAGTGACATTTCTTTAACTCATCCAAAATATACAAAACTATTTTAACTGCTTTCATAACAGATACCATGTAAAGAGACCCAATTAATTTTATCTTCATGCTGCTATACAATCTGTATAATTCTATTGGTCACCCAAATGTCTGAGGTACATTATATTTTTCAGACAGACTTTAGTCCTTGGTAAAAGAAATCACATTTAATCTCTTTTCTCTTTATCTATGGATTGATCTGTCTGTGAACAGTCCAAATCTTAGCAGGGAAAAAAGTGTAGGTAATAGCAACCCAGTAAGTTCTGGAAGAAACCTTAAAGAGAGAGCATATATGCATCAAACAGAGATTTGTGTCTAAATAGAGGAGTACGTACTATGTGAATGTAATATCTGATTGTGTTTAAAGGTATAATATCTTCTAACTTGGTATATTGAAGCAAAGAAGTGCAAGAGTGTCCTTACCATTTTCATCAGGCAAATGGAAGGAATGCTGACTATATCTAATGAAACCCTAATTCCTAAACTAACTAAATGTATAGTTACAGGCCAGACCCACTGTTGGCTCCTGCTGCTGGAAAACAGCAAGAGGGGATTTGTCCAAGACCCTTAAACCAAAGTGCTGGTTTGGTTGAGCAATGGGCAATAGCAGAAGTTTTATGAAACTTCTCTGCAGAAATACAGGATGGGAAGGTCAAGCTGCTCTCCAGTTTTAGGAATAGGTACCTTGGTTCCTTTGCAGAACTAGAGACAGTAATTCCTTGCATTTTCATCATAGTCTTCACTTAAGCCTGCAGTAAATGTTACAGTCTCCATATGCCTGAACTGAATGGTTTGATCTACAAGGATGCTGGAGAGGGGAAAAAACCACCGTGGACTGGATTTTGCTTATGACAACATCGACAAGAGAGCAAGTAGGGCTCTGAGATTTGTTCTCCAGAAACTATGAAGAGGGTAGATTGATTTCATAATTAAATGTGAAACTGCCTCTTCTTCTGGTTTCATTGTCAGCTCAAAGCCAGCTCTAGTTTGAAGAGTTGTTTTCTCTGATTTACAAGGCTTTCAGAAAGGTTTGGTGCAGTTTTGGGTAATCTCGTGCCAAATGTAGTGCAAACTTTATACAGGGGTCTGGGTAAATCTGGATTAGTGCATTTCATGCATATAGTGTACAGAAATCAGCAAATTACTTACAGTTCTTTTCTGCCTATAGGCTGATGCAGAGATGAGCTACAGCCATATACAACCAAATTTTCCAGGAACTCCAAATGCTGACTTTGGAATATGGGCCTACATTATTTTTGCAATCCCCAAAGAACCCAGCATTGTTGTTTCATCTGAATATAAGTCACAGTGTAAAACTTGTTAATCTCTTGCAAAGTAAAAGCATAAAAATTAGTCTTGTAATATTTACTGAACTGAGTTTCTGAATCCAGGGACCATGTTAAGATCACCTTTGGGAGAAAGTCCATAATGTGACAATTTGACATTCAGTAAATGGGAGAACCATCTGCATTTGAATGGTGAAAAAGTAAATAGCCATAGGAAAGGGAAAGTGTCACAACTTTCAGTGACTGCAGATTTCAATGCACCTTTATATTCAGATGAGAACCAGGAGGGAGTTGAGACCTGATCTGGAGCACTGTTTGTTCTCCATTTTGCTGCCCACATAGCCCCACCTCCCCTTGCCCCTTTCTCCCAGCAGATCACTGAAGTAAAGGCAAGTCTGCTTCAAGGGCTTGTTTTTGAAGATTTCAGCATCTTCTCCAGTCTGGCCTGATAGTGATACAGTGAGTGTGTATTTGTTACAACGTGGGTGGGAAGCCTCTTGGAATATAGGACAGAGAGCGTGCCCTGTATTACAGGTGGGGTTTTTTCATTTAACGAATGTTCATTTATCAAGCTGCTGAGGGGAGAGAAACACAGCTATGTCTGCCTGTGCGCCTGCAAGGATATAAAAAACACCTTTAAACGTATAAACACACTTGAAACCCCATAGGATTTAAAGGCATATGTGAGGCATGTGCAAGCTTTTAGAAAGATAAGTAGTTAGCTTCATCCTTATTGTGTTTTTACTGATTCTATAAAGTAGGGATTTAAAAATGCTTCCTTCTATAAAATTATTCCTCTCTCTGCATTCATCTTTGCATGGTCTGCACATTTCAGGGGAGTTTATTATGTAATACTGGATTTGGATAGTGCTTTTCCTTTATTTTTTTAAGTGATTTCCTTGGCAGTGATTATACTTAATGTTAAGTATAAACTTAACTGCCCAAACTAATAGGCAGAGTGAATGTCATTGACCTTACTCCCTTCTCTTTACCAGTCCAAGGGTAACTGTGAAGTTAAAGTACTTATGTTGGTCTGAAGTTGGCATCAGAGGCTTTTCCCTGTTGAAAATGATCCTTTGTGTGTTTCTTTTAATACATACAGTGATTTTAGGCTTTTGCTTACAATACACATACACACAACTACTTGAAGCATCATACCTATTTTTGTGTCCTCTTGTGACTTTATTTATGATATAACTATAAAAAAAGCCCTAGGCTGGTTCCTCTTTGAGGCTATGACTTTGATCATAGGATATTGCATTGAACTTTACTTTACTTTAGAGACTCTTACAAGAACAAAAGTCAGGAAAATTTAGAACAGCAGGGAAGACTTTTCTATTCAGAAACAGATTATCTTTAATCCTCTTCCCTTCCTTTTGCCTGATGTGATATTCACACACAGGCATCCATGTGTACACAACTGCTTGTGCAGTTTAAGTTTCTCTTGCCCTCCCTCAGAGCCAGAAGCATAAATCTTGTTTCTCTAATAAAGGCATTTAAAGCACAAAGTTATAAAAATATTCTCAATGTTTCTGCGTGGGGTATGTCACTGACAGTAGGAAGCATTTATCTTCCCTGTCATTTAGTTTCCTTGCTGAAGTCTCTAGGGACAGCAACATTTGGTTTTCTTGAAATTTCCAATAAAGGACAGGCAAATAACGTCTTTCACTACTGGGCTTTCCCCACCTTAGCTCTGCTGAGGGTGTCTTGCAGGGACAATTACCCTGCACTGCTGCCGGAGTTTCAGTGGTCATTGTTATTGCGGCATTTGTCCCTTTCCTGACAAATCACATTATTCCCCTGGCTGAGGACCATTAGTGGACCCAGGGGATCTGGGAGGGGATGGCAGCTGGCAGCTCGCCCCTGGGCAGAGACAATGTGAGAGGAGTGAGCACAAGAAGGTCAGCAGGAGCCTGTTTGGAACTCTGCTGTACCTCTGAGCTGACAGCTATGCAATGCTCACTGTGCTTGATACCCCTGCCCTGCCTGCAGCTTGCTTCTGTCTTAGCTTTGAGTGCTGCACCCACTGCTCTCTCTACACTTTCTCCCATGAGGAAGTGGGCCTTTTCCATGAGCTTCTCTCTCTGCTGAAGCATTTGGCAAACCTAAACGTGAGGAACGCCTGGAAATCACACCATGTGGATAAAATACCATCTTCTTTGGGTTTTGGGGTTTTTTTTGTTTTTTTCACTTGCTACTTGGCTCAGTTTCAGCTTTGGCTTCCCTGGCAACACATCCAGGAGGGTAGCTGATGTCATGGTGTCGCTGGGGTTTGGAGATCTGCAGAGTGAGAAACAGCCAGAGCTTTTCCAAGCCTTGTGTCAGGCACTGCACAAGCAGCAGTCGAGCACAGTCAGTGTGGGACATTCCTGAGGCTGAGAAAGCAAATCCATCCTTGCTGCTGCTCATATTACATTAAATGGCTCTATGCTAGGTGGTAGTTCTCTCTTTGAGAAACTAACAGGAGGAGGATGGGAAAGTATTAAGACATCAATAACTAAAGCCTTATCTTGACTTGAAATTCTTCTCCTGTTCTGTTCCTGATCCCACACATTGAGCAGAAAAATTCCCAAAGAGACTGGTTTATAATTCTCACCAGTCTATGCAAACATCTGTGTTTTCTGCATCCTAGGGGTGATGTGGCTCTCCAGGTGTCCTGCTAAAGCCTTATTAATTCATGTGTTTCTTTCCTAATATGGATGTTCCCAATTCACTTTTTGACATATAATACATCTCCATTTCTCTCTATTTATTTCCTACTATATTTTTGTTAACCTTAATAGCCTGTTTGGAAGAGATGGAAGAAGATGGTGGCGCTTTGAGAGGTAAACACAAAAGAGTGTCTGGTCTTT
Source organism: Acridotheres tristis (assembly GCA_037013685.1). NCBI lineage: Eukaryota > Metazoa > Chordata > Aves > Passeriformes > Sturnidae > Acridotheres > Acridotheres tristis. The sequence goes on along the minus strand of CM072888.1, from coordinate 20,457,806 downwards.
GTTCATATTACAAATACTGGAGAAGGCTGGTATTTTATCATTTGTAAAGTCCTTCCTGTTTGCTTTCTTTCCCCAGAAAGGGCAGGTACATGGTGCTCCTTTCCTGTGTGTCACCTTCATATGGCACGCGCTTTGGTGACAAGCTGATTGAACTTGCTCCCCACTTCAGTTTAGCATCTAGACTTCTAAGCACAGCTGTATTGGTAATTGCTACCATTGGAAAACAGATGCTTTGCTCTCCCAGTGAGGCAGGCAATTTGCTGGATGTTCTTGCTCTCTAGGAATTTTTAGATTTTGTTGGTATTTGTAATATTTCCATTTGCTGTGGACAAAAATGGATATGTTAACACACCAGTCTTGTGCAAAATTCTGCTATTAGAATTTATGTAGAGTCTAGGTGGAAGCAAATGAATCAAAGTGGTTAAAGAGTTTATATGTAGCAAGATCCTTTCAGTTCTCTTTCTACCTTTGCTGCAGACAATATGCTGCTTTATACAAATGCTTTGCTGGGAATCTCAGTACCTTGCAGTAATGATCACTGCAAATAATCAGCCTCTGTCTAGAGCAGAAGAATTACTGCAGCTGGATACCACAGTTTATCTCCATTGGGAGCCCAGATGAGGTGTGTTAGCAGAACTGCACAGCCAACATGGTGGCATTAAGCACCATCCTGAACTGTGACATCAGGGATGCTGCTGTGCTTGGTAGGGCAGCCATCTGCAGAGTCCCCACTGCTGTTAACAGTACAGGCAATGAATTTAAAAAATGTTCCTTTCAGGGACCATAGCCATGCATTATGGTTGTATTTACCTGTGGAGATCTCCTGCTCACAGGAGGAGTGTTGGCATTAGTGGCAGTGCTCAGATCTCCTGTACTGTTTTACTGAACAGAGCAGGGACCTTTGTTTTAGCATACCTAAAAACAAATGCTGTCTTCTCAGCACTGGGGTTTAAAGCTAATTTGTTGAGAAAGTGCACAATTTAAAGTTACTGCTCTTATAAAAAAGCCACATTACACTCTAAACAATGTGAGCTTTGAATTTGCTTTGCTGGTTTCTGGGTGGGTTTAATCATATGCAGCTAAGCTTTAAAAGTACTGATCAGTTCTGAAATTTGGGAGGACACCTTGATGGCATCACCAAACTTCCTTAGCATAAAACCAGAGATCATGGAGGCACAGGAAGAGCTGTAAGCCAGCAGCAAACACTAGGTCCTCATGGAAGCTCCTGTGCAGGCAGAGATGAAGCAACTCTGAACTGCCAGTTCATAGGAGCCCCATGACAGGAGAGGATAAGAGGGACGTTTTGAGCAAACACTAAGACTTAGACTTCTGAGAGCTGGTTTAACAGTGCTTTAACCTTACATAGATATTTGTACAGCACCTATGAGTTAAGATCTTGATCCTAATAGAAAGTATAAGTAGAATATAATGTTACTTACTGGTTGCTGGTTCGGGGGAATAAAACAAAATGATAGAAACAGAGGCTAGGATGGAGAGTGAACTTTTAATTTGTTTTTCTCATATAATGTTGGTTAATTTGTGTATCCACTTGGTCTCATGAACCTCAATGGGACTGTTTGTGGGAATAAATAGTCTAGTTTTTAATCCCTCAGGTTTTCCTAATAGCATCATTATGTCACATAAAGCATGAGCAGCATTTATCTTGATGACCTCTTGTTATTTGAGATCAAAGTCAGATAAGAGTTGAAAATTAATTCAGCCCAGCAATCTCATTAAAAAACTGTCTACAATATGACTTTCACAGCAGAGTCATTCTGAAGGTTTAATTTCGATCCTTTCCTTCCATAAATCCCTTTCTTGGCTTGGGGCACTAATTACAACTTTTATCAAGAGTCCTGTCCTCAAAATGCCTGTTCACATGTCTCTGTCTTGTGGCATCACCAGAGTCACCGAATGGGAAATGAATCAAATTACAAAGACCTAAAGATCTAGAGAATTCTAGCCTTGAGTAAGATAAAATACCTACCTACATCAAGGTAAGCTGTGAAGGTTTGATAGACACATGAAAAATCCCTATTAGTGCTAAAGTATTACTGGAATTAGGTCATGCTCCAGTGTCATTTTCCTAAAGATAGGGGTGTGATATTTCTATCAGAAAGACGTGTGAATCTGTGTGAGATGAAAGTGTACTAATTTCAGAGTTGCTCTTAAAAATATTTTTCTAACCTCCGGCTTTTTTGAAGGGTCTCATGAGCCTGTCTAGGGCTGGTACCTCAGCGAAGGCCTCATTTTGTTGGCTAGTTCAGATTTACTATAACATATGGCAGTGATGGTGGTGAGAATCACATTTTGTGGAATAAATTCCAGAGACAGAAAAAAAATCAGCTTTTTTTGAGGTTAAGGGTTTCTTCCAATGAGGACCATTTATCACAGAGGAAATAAAACCAGCAAAAAAACTAAGATGCTGCTTTAGTCTGTTGAATACATCCAGAAAATTTCCATATTAGTCACCTCCCTCTTAATGGGTAAATCTTACTGCTTAAAAAAAGGTATTCAAAATATTATGGAGAATAAACTCAAAGTATTTTCTTCCTAAGTTATTAACTGCTGCCAACCCAGTGCAGGCATGAGTTGTAAGAGAGAACATCTCAAATTACATGAGATATCTACAGTTAGGCAACTGATTTAAGCCCTTTGTATGGTGATGGCAGTATAATTAATTCATACTAGGTAATAAAATATGCATAAGTAATTCATACTATAATGAAAGTGACTTTCTTGTGTAGTGTTAGTAGAAAGACATGGTACTGAAAAAGACTGCAAGATTTCCTACTATGTGTTCACACATATACAAGATATCTAAAAATATTTTAGACTTCTTCTTGCATTGGGCATATCACCTAAAGCAAAAGAAGCAAAGTTGCATTACATATATAATTGACCTCAGCCTTGAAAGCTGTGTTAAAGATGGAAATTCTTCTGAAGATCAATTTGTAAGCTTACGGTATGCTCATCAGCACCCATTTAATGAGAACTGGGAAGATCTGTGTAGGCAAAGGGAAATAACAAGCTGAACTGCATGACGAACATGGAGCCACAGAATTCTGCAGGTCTCTCAAGATATTAGGCACTAATCATAGAAGAAAAGAATGTTGCATATTCTTTTCAATATTTTTTTCCCCTTGGTCTTTGCTACTGAGTATAATGGATGAATTTGGAACAGGGGAATTCCAGAGAGTAAAGGTACTGTGCTCCCTTTGACAGATATTTTTTTTAAAAATCTCTCTATATATCCATATATACATATACACACATTCATGTGTGTGAAATGGAAAAACTCAGGAAATTAAATGTCAATAAATCTTAAGGGCCAGATGGCATTCATCTGAGCTTTCAAAAAAACGCAGAGCAGGATTACTATAAAAATATGTATAGATTGTCACTGAAAACAACCTCATCTATCAAATGAGAATAGTTGCCAATTGAAAAGATTTTTTTAAAGACAAGAACAGCAGCAATAATTATATTGTGACCAATTAATTTAATCTTCCATGGTAGGAAAATAAATGTATTCTGTTCTAATAAATCCTAATACTATTTCTTTTGATATCCTACCATCTTTGACAGGTTTAACAGAAATATGTAAAACAATGTAGAAAAAACCCATGTGTTGTTAGAACATAGATATATCTAATTATTTTTTTAAAATATCTTTTTAGTGATCTTTCTACACAGTCTGTTAATGAAATTTGTTAACAAGAGGGTGAGAGTAAAGTTAGATTTGTTCAGAGATTAGGAGAAGAAATTAGATTACCTAGATTACAGATAGGAAAAAAAGAAAAGACTGATATCTATGCCTCAGCACAGGAGGGGTTGTTATGATGTAGCTACAGGGTTCAGACCTAGAGGGAGTGTCATTAAGCATATTGAGAGTGTGAGGAAAGAGGTGACTGCTGGCACAATAAGAACTTGTTTGTGCAGCTATGCAGTACATTTAAAGTCCCTTAGAGAGCTAGAAACCTGGGCAATGGACTTCAGGATAGGGAGGTGTAATGGAATTCATGCAAAAATCAACTTGATAAGCACTCATTTTAGACCAAATCGAGCCACCCATAGAGGACATAGAGATGAGAGGTAACCTCTCCCTTCTACATAAGAGTAAACCAAAGGTCTTATAGAATAAATTCAGTCCCATGGCTGGAAAGGAGGTGAACATCAGGTGTCCTGTGAGTGTCTGAGGTGCGAGCAACTCACAGCAGCATCAGACAAGCACTGTCTGACTTTCACTGCCTGTACAGTAATGGTAGTTGTGACTGTGTGTCCTGGTGTTTTTATGGAACACATCTCTTACCTTCATTCAGACATTCAGGCAGCTACCTCTTCCCATCCCAGACAAAATATATAGTGAGCACAATTAACCGTACAGAGCCAAGCAGCACTTAAGATAGGGATGGCTAAAGATGTCTGTGTGACAGAGAAGGATGATGAGTGGACTACCAAAATGTTGCATTTTATTAGGGAGGAGATAATGTCGACTATTATACCTTTTCACCTGCATTAAAGGATTTACTTTTGCTCATTTTATTCTGCCAAAAAAATCCCGGAAAAGATAGCAAAGAAAAGGGTGAGGGAAAGCTCACGAAAGATGGGAGGAATGGTAGTTAGAAGTGTGGAAAGCGCTTCAGAAATTAAGACTTGAAGCAATACTAGGAAATCAATTTGTTTCCCTTCCTATGCATAAGGCTGCAACTAATGATTTGGAGAATATTTCTGAAGGAGGTGCTTGCTATAAACCCCAAACTAGTTTATCCATTTCCCTTCAAAGTATGTGATAAGGGAAAAGTCTACTTTATCTTCTCTGCTCAGGGTAGTAATAAAGTGCTACTCATACTCCTTTCAGTTCCAGCAAGGAGTGTGCGTCACTGACATTTTCAAGCCCAGCTTTGCAAAGAAAACATCTAGAGACTGTTTCTTAAAAGCAGGCTGAGATCTGGTTTTCCCTCGGAAATCAAAAGGAAAGGCTGGACTTTACACAAAAGATATCTCTTTTTGTATCTCTTCCAAATTCTCAGTGTTCAGCTGAATGGAAAGTCTGCCTGTTTTAAGAGTTGGGTTGATAATTCAGTGCAGTGCGGATAAAGTATTAGCTTCTAATGTTTGCCAAGAATTTCATATCAAGCCATCCTAGAGGAGCAGAAAGGAGGGCTTCGTGCCCCACATGGCAGAGCTCATCTCTAAATACAAATATCTCACAGTCTAGAGCTTCAAAAGAGGATGTGTTTTAACACACAATGCTTGGAGAATCTGAGAGGTCAGCAGAACAGGACTTTCTTCCGCTGTGATTTTTCTTCTAATTAGACAAAAGCCAACTTTTCCTCAGAAGGGAAGCCTCCTTCCCCAGCTCCCTCATTTCCTCATGGAATGTGCTGTTGGCAGAACAAGGACTTACTTCTGAAATCATTGCTGCCAATTATAAAGATAATTCCACTGAGAAAGGGTAGACCAAACATTTTCTCATTAAGACAAGTCCAGATGCTCCATTTTTGTGTGTTTTAAAACCAGTGCAGTGAAGTCTTGGAGGTACATGTAACTGGCAAGAGAAAGCTGAACACAAAAGGGTAATGGTTTCACTCTTTTGTTTTAAATTAACAACTGTGGTGTGTTGTCTTGTTTCCCAGTAGAGATTTGAACAAGGACATGGATTATATGGCATGCCAAAATGAGTTTTTGGGCTTAAATTGCAGGAACAAAAGGAAAGGACTCTCTGATAGGGGATGCTACAAAGACTCTTCAAGAGACTATTGTAGGAAAGAGTCAAGATGCCAGAAAGGAGGGAAATAATGTCAAATTTTCATCTTCATTATTTTCAGGGTTGGAGGGGAGATGAATGTTCTTTTGGACCTTTGGAAGGGGAGCATTTCTGTCCATGGGAAGAGGTGGGGAAGACCCTTCCCATATTAGCTAGGCTGTCTGAAAGTCTGTGTGGGAGAGGTTGATGATGGGCAACTTTGCCTCAATTTACAGATATTCTGCAGTACAAATTCCTCGCCTGCCTCCTGGGAGCTTGATCACAGGTAACAGAGAAGAGCATTTTACACAGAAAAAGGAAAAAAACCCTGCATTTAGACAATTCTCGTTGGAAAATTGTAGCTCAAGGCTGTAATAAAAATGCCAGTTTTAGAAAACTGAAACAGGCTTGGACATGCTGAATTATGGACTAAGGGGAGCACAGACAATTAATAGTAAAATTGCTCTTAAATATAAATGAGAATTTAGGATAATGTTTTTGATAATAATCTTTTTGTAATAGCACAATAAAGGGATCCGCACTCCCTGCCTTTCACAGATGAACTCATTTAAATATGTCCTCTATTCCCTCAAGATCAGGCTTAGATATTCGACATACACCGTAATGTCAGTCATTATTTCCTGAGCACATCAGCAAAGTTTGACTCCATTTTTCCTAAGTGCTGAATTTCGCTGGGGGCTCTGCAGGCTCTGTGTAGCACCGGAATGACTGCAGCTGTAATGAGCAAGGATGTGCGAGATGGAAATGGTGTGGCCACTGTGGTCCTGCCTCCCATGGAGGGGCAGAGGAGCCCTGGTGGGACACACAGCGGGCTTTGGCTCACCCTCTTGGCAGGAGCAGGAGGGAGAAGCTGGTTGTGAGGAGTCTGTTCATAAGGCGAACACTGGCAGACTTCTCTCAGCCTCGTGTTTTGAGTGATGTTTTCAAATGAGTCTCTTGGAAGTTGCGCACGGGAAGATTGCAGGGAGCCGCGGCGTAGGAGACGGCGCGGAATTGCTCCCTTATCTGTTGATGTTGGCTTCACAAAAGAGTACGGCAGAAACGACAGCCCCAACGTGTCTCCCGGTGGAGGGCCGCTAGCAACCCAATCTCACGTCTGCGCTGCTTTGTAGGGCATTGATTTTCTCTTAGGAGCGGATAATGCTCTCACTAAAACCAAGGACAAAATCCCTATTGATACCAGTGGAAGTAGAATCCAGCTTTTGTGATTTAAGTGGGGTGTAAAAGGAGTGATCTCTGTCCCAAAGAAGAAAGCCTCTAACTTTTTTAGGCTTGGTTGAATTTATCTTACAGGCAGTCTGAAACAGGTATTATAAGCATCCCAGTCCCCTTAAGTGCTTTCTGGGGAAGTGCCAAGTGCACCAAAGCTTTGTGTTATTTCTCTTGCCTCTTGACTAAAAGGGCTGACTAATATTTGCAGAGATAGCAGAGCAGCAGCTTCCTTTCATGCTTGGAGGGAGCCTAGTAGTTGCCCAAACTGCTGAGATTCCTTTCTGCCTGGGGCAGTGCCCTCCTCAGTCTGGGAATTCAGGCAGAGCCCCTCATCTGGCTGTGTCATCACTGACAGTGAAGGAAAAGTAATGCATCTTCGTTATACCATCAGGATGCTATCTTCTAGGGATAGGGTTAATTGGCTTTTTAGGACAGTGGGGGGGGGGGGGGCGGAAATAAGGAAAGTGTGACGGCTGTTTCATTAGATGGGATGTTGAATAAAACAGTTAAGAGGCTGCACCCCTCCAGAGTTAACCTTTCCTGCCTGCATTTCAAAGCTCAGTCATGAGGTTAGGTTTGAAAAGGCTGATGGGGTGGAGAAGGGGAGGTTAATATATTTTATTAACATCAACTAAGGAAAAAAAAAAAGCTTTTCTTTCATCATGATCTGAATCATTCTCTCCTACTGTAAATGAAATGACAGCTCACCTGGGAGAAGAGAGAGGGGATTTAAAGCCAAATAATGATTCATAAAAATCCATTGCTGCATGATAAGTAAGTTTTGAGGAACATGTAGTGCTAGACAAGCTTTTCTGTATGCAAAACCCTTGTAGCTGAAAGCCATTAAATCAATTAATACCGTACAATACATCAGAGCTTGTTCATGCCGACAGAAGGTCAGCTCAAGAGAACAATACCCTGATCCAGCTGATGTGCTCTCCTAAGACATCACAGCACAGGGCAGGGTGTGGATCCTGGCTGGACAGCCCAAGTTCTTGTGTTTTGCAGCTGGCTACTGCATAGACTACTTCATCTGACTCCTGTCTCCAGGATGTTTGCTTTCTGCACATTATTTTGGCTTCTTGGCCAGCATGAATATCTCTTTGGCAAAAAATTTCACAAGGAAGGTCTTCTGAGCTGGGGAGCCATGCTTCTCACTATTTTATGTTCCTACACAACACCAGGCTCTGCTGTGTTCTGTTCCACACTGGTGTAAATGTGGAGGAAATCTGTGGCCTATCAGCTTACACTGAAGAGAGAAAGAGACCCACTGTGGTGAGTGCATTGTACGAAATGAAGTAATAAGTCAGTCTGGGTCTCCACTTGGCCTTGTCAAAGGGCAGGCAGAAAGACATGCTGCGAGGAGGTGGGGTGAGGTGGGGGGGTGGTAGGCTCAGTTTGAATGTTTGCCCTTTGAATTAATTCTGGTTGACCTACTTCAGCAATGATTGAAGAATTTTTTATTCAGTTTGCCCTGATCTATCCCCTGGTGAGCATGTGCTTGTTATTTTTTAATGAAACCATTTTCACAGCCTGTTGTTTTAGGTGTTGCGAATGGAGGAGAGTGAGGTTATTCTTTGGTTTGAATTCTATTTTTTGTTTCTTCAGGGTTCCCAGTGCCACACGGTTGCTTTTAACTGCATGCACACAGTGCCCTCCCGGTTCCTCACTCTCAGCTCAGCAGGTTTATTTTCACAGCAGATAAAAATAGTGTAAAGATACAATCATTGATTGAAAAAAAAGATCTCTCTTACAGGAGCCATAAACCGAGTATTTTTGTCTTTCCTTGAAAGTTGTGTGCAAGTAGGTTTGAGGTCTTGCTCTGTCTTTAAACTTACCCAGAGCATTGACGTTTGAGCTTTAGACACAGAATGTTGGTAGGATGGGATACACTGAAGTCACTGTGAAAAATAGCTATTAATTTACACTCTGTGCTTAGGTCAGACACAAAGGACTTGCCATCCTGGATGAGATCACTGTTCCATCTTGTTCTCTGTCTGAGGAAAGTGCAGCATCTCTCCCATCACACCACTTGACATTCTCCCACCAAGGCTGTTTCACTGTAGATGCAGTTCCAAATGGTGAGATCCTGAGGTCTTTGCATATCTGGGAGCTTAACTTCACAAGAATTGCACTTACTCTCCGCCACTGTGGAGCTTTTGTTGTACAATGAAAGAGACTCCAGGGATAACTCAGGACTTAGCTGCCTGCAGATCCAGGGCTGTTTGCCTTTTGGAGGTATTGCTTTGGCTTTAAAGTGGCAGGTAAACAGGACTTTGGGGGTTTGTTAGCAATCAAAAGCTACCTCATTTTTCTCAAATTAGAAGACACCACGTTTGGTTTTGCTATACAAAGTGATACAAAGGAGTTATCCTCGTGGCAATCTGAGAGACGCTGTTGCATTGTGCTATTCCCTGTTGCCAGCAGTATCAGCTTTTGTTTTGTGGGGCAGGGGTAAAGGGCAGAACGCATGGAGGTTAAAATAAATATTTTTTTGAAATGGTTCTTTTTGAGATTCAGGTTCTTTTTTCCCCTGTTTTTAAGAAGGTAATTTTCTGGCTATGAAAGAAACATGAAACATGTTCATTCTAAACAACTGAATGTTAAATAAAAAGGCCTTCAGTTTGTTAAGTGAATGCTTCTTAGGTAATTTGCATTGATCACAGTTTCAGATATCAACTTCTGACTTAAAATAAAAATTGACTAAATGCCAGTAACTATTTTTCAACAAAGAAATAAATAATGCTTCTAGAGAAGAATAACATATTGTCTTGTTATTCATTTTATCATATCACTGTGATTAGCTCTGTGACATATAAGCTGAAAGGCAAAAAACCCCAAAGAAACTCTTTATCTTCAACAAAGACATGCAGCTTTAGTCCTTCTTCTGAGTATAACTTGCTAGGAACAGGTTTCATAATAGGACACTATTATCATAACTTTAATCTTGTTTAAATTCAAAAGTCTTCCTGCAAGCCTCAAGGCCTAGAGGAAAGACCTTTACTAAGTTATCTTAAGAAAGCAGATTGCCCATGAGTCACTTCTTATAGTCCATAAAATCCTTTGTAATTTACAGAACAGCTGTCCATAGTAAAACATCAGAAAAGCTCTATTTTGAGCCCTGAAACTGAAGCAAACATGACATAGAAAAATACAATATGTGGAACACATTTAGAAAGGTGCATGTGCCACCTATAAGCTTTTCACCTATTTATTGCTAAAAAGTCTTAAGATAACGGGTTATAAAAGGTTGTCAGATGAAATAATAGCCAATAAACATACATGGAAGAGCCTAAAAATATTAAAAGATCATCCACCAGAGCTTCTAGGGAAAAAACAAGTGACCTCTAGTGAATTTGAGAGGGGAAAAATGTTTCTAAATGCAGGTTTTGTTCAGACATTGACCTTCAAATTTTTAAGTTATTCTTCCTTCTGCTGTTCTTATAAACCAGTTTCAAGGTTAAGAGTGGAGTTACTGTAACATTTCAATGTAATAGGTGTTCATTTAGCATATGTTGGCCATGAAGAGGACAAATCGAGACTTTTCATTCCATGACTGTTTAGAGAAATAGCATTTATGATACTGATTCCATGTAAATGTCTTCATAACTTACAGATACGCTTTTTTGAAATGAAATTTCCCATAAAGTCAGGTGCCAGGTAAAACAATATTGATGTCTGTTTCTCTAGCACCTTTGTTCCTTCAAGACCTTAAACTTACTTTGATATCACAGGCCCATCCATAATTTACTGACAGAGTCTAGGACATGGCAGGATGGGCAATAAAGTAATAGTGGATCTGAAGAGAGGTTTTTTTTAGAGAAGAGCATTTACCTTCACTGGGAACAAAGTTGTTCCTTCTAATGCTCTTTCTGTGGTTCTCCAGAGTGGACTTCTGTTTTCAATAATTTTCCTAAGTTCGCTCATGTTTATTGTGGCTTTTAAAAAATTAATTTAAAAATCACTTCAACTGGAATAGCAGCTGTGGTAAAAGAATCCCTTTTTAAAAAGCGAATGGGCAGTTAGCATTTAAACACAGCAATGCAGACTCAGCAGAAGCCCTGCCCCATGATACCAGGGAAGGAAAAATTAGTCAACTAGATTTTGGTGGCAAATCAGTTCCAGCCCTCTTCATTTTTATACCTTCTGAAGACTTGTACTTCTCTTCTGACATTAGTGACTGACTGCTGACTTCACAGAGAGTATAAAATGCATTGCAATAGGTTTGGACATGATGTGACATGTGTGATTGCCAACATGTGACAACGTTTATGTAAAACACTGAGTAACTTAAACTATCCTGTCCTGCTTCTGTCTCATTGAACAAGAGTGATGAGAGGAAATAGCTTTGTCCTCATATAAAGGACAGAGACACAGGATGTTTCTTCCTTCTGGTGTTAATAAACAGATGAGACAGGACAACAGTGGAATTTTTAGGGATACCTTAGTTTCCTCAGCACTTGTTGGGGATGGTTGCCATGGAAAGGCATGGCTTTCTGCAAGGCAGGAAGTATGTGTGCTTAACTAGTTGAAAAAATTCTGTTTAATCATATTGCAAACTACAGAAAGTGCTTCATTTGTAAAGCAAGGAGAAGATGTTTTATTGAGGATAGTTTTCAAACCAATGTTTTACAGATTTTCTGTTCAAGACCCAGTAGCACTATTATTAAAAATGAACTCGAACTGTAGAGCAGAAAGATTTTCATTCTAAGTTAAAGGGAAAAAAGAAAAAAAAAAAGAAAAAAAAAGGAAAAATGGAAGAAAGAAAAAGAACCTCAGCACATAATTTACACCAGCTTCCTTCAATCACTTTCTTTGTCCAAGGCACTGGTATGTGTCCCACACTAGTGAGTGGAATAGGAATGCAAAAGGCAGGAATGGAAAGGGATGAGTAGAAAAGAAAGGAATATCACAAGCCACAGGAGTTAAGATAAAACAAAGAGGGAGTATGTCAACAAAATATATTTCATGCAATGAACACCCCATGTATTTATGCTCTGCTAACTAAATTAATTCAACAAGTAATTTTTCCAATTGCTTTCCATTTCTCTTAGTATTTCTCATGATTGTTTTCCCAGTATTATCTGATCTTAAATTCTCACCTTTGTAATAATGACAACTTGAGTTCTTACATCCTTAAAGAGTAATAAATTATTGGCTGGGGAAGGAAACGAATGGGAAAAAATAATATTTGATGGAGAGGGAAAGCAGAGGTCAGGAAAGGATATATAGAGTCTGTCCAGAGCTACAAACACATTTTGTGTCCTTATGTGTGAAAGGATATCCCTAAAGATGGTTCTGCCAGGAAAGATTAGGTCACGCTTGGGAAGAGGGGCTCAACACTGGATTGGCTATTGAATAAGTGCAGCAATTCTCCTTGACTTTCAGGATATTTTCAGCTGTCTATTCTTGTTAAACACAGGCAGAAACAGAAGGTTGAAAAGGACACAACTTCCAGTTGCAACTAGTCGCTCATATTGATAAAGGGATTCAGAACTATCTGTTTGAGGTTTTAAGGATTTCATTGCTGTTTTATAAACATCATCATGGTTGTTAAATTTTTGCTCTTTGAAACAGGGCAGATTTCAGAGAATGCTACCCTAGTGCCAGTTCTCCAGCATTATCCTGACACTGAGCTGATGCTGTGCTCATGGTTACAACTCTCCCTGTGGCATGTAAGAGGTGGTGCCAAGTAGCTGCTTTTTCTAGACCAGTAATGTTCACAGTATCTTGTTTTTATATTGTTGAATTCAAACAATCAGCATATCCATCTGCTGGTTTTGTGTCCTTCAAATTAGATATTTCACATCTGCACTTTTTTGTCCTTTTAGCAGCTGTACCAAGTAAGCTGAGTCTCACAAAGGCTCCACATAGTTAATAATATTGGTGGCAGAAGTTACTGTAAGCCTCAATACAGAGGCCTTTGAGGAAAGAGGGCTGAGTCTTTGAGCAAACTCTGTGCAGTTTCAAGTTGGCCAGGGTCTGTTGTCTTGGTGGCATGCTGGAGTGACACAAGGTGGAGAACTTGAGATGGCCTCAGAAGGCCAGCCATGAACATCCACTGGTGTCCAGGGATGGCCAAAGTGAAGAAGATGAGAGATGGGAATGTTGGTTCTCCGCTCTGGTTCCAACGTTGTGCAACATGGGAGATGGCCCAGCTTGTTGGGGTGGCATTTACACTCCCTTGGCACAGTTAGAGCTGTCAGTGTCAAAGTATCACATCGTTTTTGCTCTCACACACCCTAAAACTCGGCTGTCAGTTTGTCTTTGCTCAAGGGAAAAACAGCAACCTTCCTCCCTTATCAGGCTATGCAACATCTGTTTCAGTTTATTAGCTGCTTTCCTGCAATATTGGAAGACTTTGGTCTGCTGGAAATGAAGTTTATGTTATCAACAGCTGCCAGTGGAATGTGCTTTTGTGGAGCATCCCGTGCCTTTGCACAGGACTTGCTCAGCTTTGTAATTAAAGCTCTCTGGTATGGCGAGTGCGCAGAGGGTGTGGAATGGGAGCGGAACTCATGTCAAAGATGTCATTCACAATAGTTTCATATCTAAAACTCTGATTTTCACATTGTAAGAGTTGTGACATATTGCTTTTCTTCTTTTGCTGACTCCTGACACCAACTCAAACACATACTGTGTCTTCCTTCATCTTGAAATCCTGCTTTTCCAATGCCACTATTCAAGTAGGGCAAGCATTTGCTAATAGGGTTGTTCCAGTAGCTGATCCAACACCTGTGGGGGAAATGCTTTCTTGGAGTGTTTTTTTTTTTTTTTATGACTTGGTGGGATTGATCATGGACAATGAAAAAGAAGTCAAGCCACTGTGTTGCCCATTAAGTGAGTTAGAACTATCAGCTCTGGCAAAAATAAGATCTGCTGAGGTAGCAGCATATCTGCTTTGTATTTCTATTTGTATATATTTCAGTGTGATAAAGTTTCCTCCAATTCAACAGCTTGAGCAGCACAGGATTAAATTTCTCTGTTGCTGTTATTTTGAAATTTATTAACTCCTGCATTGATGTATCCTAAAGTGCCTGTTCTCGTGTCCTCCTTCCCCAGATGCAAAATATCATTCTCTTTTTGGACTCCATTAAGTACATGTACTGAGTAAAATACTGTGCTCTCCTCACCCTCCCATCTGCAGATTGCTCCCCATATGTTGCATTATAAGATGTAATTTAATAAGTCAAGGGAATTAATACATTTTTAAAAATGGGGCATGAATTTTAAGTGCTTGCAGAAGCTGCCAGATGGACAAGTAGAGTAGAGGGAGGACCTTTTTTTGTCACCTGGGCCCTAAACCAGAGTACCAATGTACAAAGCTCCTTACATCACCTCTTAATATTCCTTATCTCCCTTCTTTACCAATCACTGAGCTTTTTCTTGGGATTCACTGCAGCCCCAGGCCAGATAGAGTTTTTTGTCCCTTCTGCTGTCTGTCTGTCAACACCATATCTCAGTCAAAAGGATCGTCTTAACACTGGGAGGAGAGGAAGAACAGTGCATCTGAGCATGTGAAGTGTGCACTACTCTTGGGCTGGGAAATGTTTACCTATTTGCTGGAAAGGATAGAGCTGGAAGCCAGGAATTGCCAAAGCCCATCTTGTGTGGCTGGTGCTGTGTCTGGCGAAGACACAAAGGCGGCTGCAGATAAACAGAACTACCACTTTACACACATCCAGTCTGCACTGATACAGTCTGCGGTTTACTGAGATTGCCAGAATATTATATAGCAGAAGTCTGTTTGAAACCTGGGTTTATATAACTAATCCCCTAAAATGCTATAATGAATAGTGCATTGAGCTTTTAATCAAGAAGTGGTCTTTATAGCTGCTACAAAATCAGTGCACAATAGTATTATGTAACACAATTGCACGTTTAAAAAAACGTAAACCCAAGAGTTCAGCACTGATGGCTTTTGCTATCTTATTATTTTACTCCTTTTAAATCTGCTGTTTATCAAACCTGCTTGCTTCTCAGAGCATGCTTTTAGGTAACATCAGGGTAAGGCTGCAATATTTATTTAAAAATAGGTCACCCAACAGTTTGCAGGTTTCCTTGAAAACTATTCATGTTTGCTCACTGGATATTGAGTATTGGCATTGTTTTTCACTGTAGAGTGAAGCAGTGCTCTCATGAGTTTTGTTCAGCTGTTGAACTACCTCACAATCATTGGCAAGTTTCATATTTATTTGATAGAAGTCAACCATTGATCTTAGAAAGTCTGAAGTTTTTAGCTGATCTGTTAAAATAATGAAAACACACACGAACAGGCAGTAGAAAAAAAAGGTGGTTTGAAGGCATGCTAGGAAAGCCAACCCTCTTTGTCACCCTGGTGCTACTGTCACTCATTCTGAGCCACAGAGCACTGCCAGACAGGGGCTGTGACTGGAAGCCCATGGGCTTCATGAACAGGGTTTGGAGCTAGGTCAGCTAGAGATGAAGCCATTATGTCACTGGCACACACAGAGTTCTTTTTTTTAAGTCTTCTTTGATGGAACTTTTCACACCTACATGACACAGTGAGAACTTTTGTAGCTGTCTGCCCAAGCTGTGCAAAGGTAGCTCTGCAAAAGAGGCAAAACAGTTTGCAATTGGAAAGAGATGGGGTTTTTTCCTGTTTTAATTTAATATTTGTTGTGATTAAAAGTAATCAAAATTCAAGTTGGTAACAAAGAGCTTATCATAGCATTTTATGTAAATACATTAAGCTAATAAATGAACAGAATAGTTAATGGAAGTTAATGTAATAATTTCAAATGGATGTAATAAACCTAGCTGTATAGATAATAACTTACCATATTTTTTCTATAAAAGAAAATATGTCTTCTATCTATCAACTGCCTGTTGGCTCTCAGTGTCTTCTACAAGTGCCCAAAATGAAGGGTAGACAAGTGGAGCTCAGTATTTTTTCACAGATAACAAGCAGTAGGGGAAGAGGACACAGCCTTGAGTTATACCAGGTGAGGTTTTAACTGGATATGAGGAAAAACTTCTCCTGTGAAAGGGTGGTCAAGCATCGTAACATGCTGCCCAGGGACAAGTGGAGTCACCAGCCTTGGAAGATGTACAGGTGTGGCGCCTGGGGACATAGTTTAGTGGCTTTGAGAGGGTCAGGTTAACAGCTGGATTTGATGAACTGAGGGGTCTTTTCCAACCTAAAGCTTTCTGATTCTTTGATTCTAAGGCAGTCACTGAACGTTGGCCAAGACTGCAGGTGGCTGCTGCTGAGCTCATCCCCCTTTGTATTGCCCCTATGTATGGGGTCCATGGCCTGGGACCCAGCACACATTTTTGGCCAATCTATACCCTGCTTATGTTGCTACATGTGATATCTGGCAATTGAAAGGTTCTTCTTTTCTAAGTCATGATGTTGCATCTTTACCTTTGATCTCCAAAGGAAGAACCAGACAAAGTAGTAGGTTTTTACATTAGGTTTCTTTTTATTGTCTAATTATCAAACTACCTGCAGCCCAGGTTGGATGTGGCACTCTGTTTTTTCATGCACATTACACTCAGTGTTTATATCCCATTATCATACCCTGCTGGCAAGAGAGTGAATAGAAATTTTGGAGAATGTGTGACAAGCAATTCAGGGCAGCATTTGGACAGCCCTTGTAAGTTAATCAGTTTTTGACATCTGCAAACCAACTGTACTTGGGGCTGGAAGGCACTGGGCCACACCACAGTAAATTGTTTCCTCTTTGTGGGAAGTGTGTGGTGGCAGCATCTTTTGGACAAGGGAGCATTTGACAGCTCACCTGTCACAGCAGCACACCCTGCAGGAGCTGCTCACCCTTGGTTTGGCACTAGCCAAGTGCTGCTGAAGCAGGGGCTAAACAGGAGAATCATTTCCCAATCAAACAGCAGCCTGGCTACTTATCCCATTGCTGAAAGGATCTGTCAAACACTGCTGCCAAGCAGGACAGTCACTTGGCATGTTTATTCAAGTAAGCCTGTGCTTGGCTGGTTTTTCTTTATGCATCCAGTGTTGTAGGCTTTTTTTTTTTAAATGAGGAGAGGCTTAGGAGATAAGGAAACAGGTAAAATACTTTGCTTATTTGTGGTCTCAACATATTCATTAATGTAAGGTGGCAGGATGACAGTCATTGGGAAAACTATGCAGGGTCTGTGCAGCCATGCAAAGGGGATTTTGCCAAGATTTAGCAAAAGGAAGAGTGATGAGACAGAGTGTGTGTACATGGCCTGACCTGGTTAATCGGTGCTTGGCTTGTCCAGATGTTGGAATATTCGAGTAGCTTAAAGAGTGACCTGTATGCAGAGTAAACACTGTTATGCTTGCGCTGTTGAGGCATTAATCTGAACTTCCTGAGGGATTTAAAATACAAAGTAGAACTATGATTTTACAAGGGATGGGGATTGGGATTATCCAGGTCTTAATATAGGTATTTCTTTTTTATAAAGCACATGATCTCTACTCAGTACAGAAGCACTTATCTCCAAAACTACTGGGAAAATCCTACAAGCAAAGCCAAACTCAAACATCAGAAATGGGGGGAGGTGAGGAGGAAAATGCAGTTTTCATACAATAACATTCCCTGAATTATTTCACATGTCTTTGTATGGATTACATAGTCTTTCACTGTACCTTAAATTTAGTGCTCTGCCACGGTAATTGTGTGGGTTTTAGCTGTTGAGGGTTTTTTAAAATGTATTTCTTCAAGAATAGAGATAATAAGCAATTTGAAAAGTGGCAGTTTAGGAGCTTACAGAGGTTGGAGATGAATTCATCTTTCCCTGGTGTTCACCAGCAACTTTTTGCAGACATTTGAAATTTTTCTCTAAGTTCTAAAGTCAGATACTTTCTTGCCTATTCCTGCATTTTCTTTACCAAGCATGAATCTTTTGGATTAATTGCGTTTAAAAAAAATTCTTTACTTTGTGTTGATAAAAATTCTACATCTATCCACAGAAGTCGATAGCTCTGGTTTAGATTTACACCTGGGCAAATTGAAACCAGAATTGGTGGTGTTATGCCTGTACATATGCACACACTTATTTTTAAAATCTCTCATTTTGAAGTTATGTATTGCTATATATTACATTTCTGAGACAGCGAGCTCAGATGTCTTGACCACTCTGATTTGCTGATCCTGATTTTTGGAAACACTCTAGCTCCTTTGATCAGCTAGCTTTTCTCTTGGGTGTTGACTTCTTATGCTTTAATGCAGCTTTCATTCACTCGTGTCCATTTTGGATCACTGCAGCCAGGGCTGTAACTTCTAGGAAGGTGTCCAGGTTTAAGTATGCAAAGTGCTTTTAATTTAATTCTTAACCCAAATGTGGGTTATTGTCCATGTGCAGAATCAGTGCAT
Source organism: Acridotheres tristis (assembly GCA_037013685.1). Lineage (NCBI taxonomy): Eukaryota > Metazoa > Chordata > Aves > Passeriformes > Sturnidae > Acridotheres > Acridotheres tristis. The sequence goes on along the minus strand of CM072888.1, from coordinate 20,439,485 downwards.
ATCTTAAAATTCCATCTTACTTTCTGCCCATTTCCACTTGGATGTGTATATCAGTGTATCAGAAGTTCAGAAAATGTTACAAGAGATCTTTCCAAGTAAAATTTGGAAATCTATACAATTTTCACTGAGTAGTTTCTTGAATCAGCTCATGCATCTCAGACATTGGATATTTTGACATCATCATGCTTAGTCCAATATTACAAGGAGCTCAGATTTTACTAAAATAACTGTAGATTATCAAAGATCATATGTAATCACATCATGTGCAGCATATGTCTGTCAGACCTCATGGCACTTTGTAAGGTCTTGAGTTTGGTGCTTAAAATTTCAGTTCAGACTACGTAAAGACACTGAAAATAACCCTTCCCTCTAAACTTAGGTTGAAAAATGTAAACCCTAAGTTCTGTCTTCCCACACACCCCAGAAAACAGGCCTACATGTTAACAGGCACCTGCTTCCTTTGTAGAGATGACCCGTTTCTGAGGTTATAAATAAGTGTATGTTTCACTTGATTTGGTTCCATGTTTTCTACAAGTGAGACCTAAAGATGTTGTTTGGTTTATGTTACAGACCTGACACCATGGATCAGGTGTGGGTTCTAAAGGGCTAAATAAAAATCTAGTTTTTTTCTCATCCAGGAAAAGCTCTTGGGTTTGAATTTTGCAAGTTAGTAAATTTGGGCACTGGATGGCTCATAGCACCTGGATGTGAAGGTTCCTCCTCCATGGCTTTGCACTCTTTAGTGTCTGTCCCCTCAATACCACTTTGTTTCAAGGTCAGAAGCCAAGGAACACACAGGTGGGACAGGAGTAAAGAGCTGGGAGAGACAGATGTCCAGGTCCCAGTCACCATGGGTGGAAAAGAAAAGGGACAAAGGGTCAGGAGAAATGTCACAACAGCAGTATGCAAACACGTTGTGATTTTAGCAGCAAGTTTGACAGAAAAAGACCAGGCCAGCTTCTGTCTGCTGTCCAAGTGTCCTCTCACTTAGCACCCCCCTGCACAGGTGACACAAAATATGTACTGTTGGAGACTCACAACCAAGACATTTGATCCTGCGATCTTCCTAATTCATCCCAGCATTTCTTAAATTTGCTTTCTACTGGCAGATAGAAGATTGTTTGGTGATTAAGTAGCATCCACCTTATCTCAGCAGGGCTGGGTAAACCATGATTGTGTGGCATAGCAGAGGTTCATACTACATGGGCCTTGCAGGTACTGCCTATGCTAGTGACAAGCCCTAGAGAGCCAAATAAAATGGGCCAAGGTGAATTCTGTTCTGGTAACACTTCCCTGCTACAGAGAGGCTATGTAGCCTAATGGTATGTTACCATATTGCCTGTAGTTCCTTACAGAATGAAAAAAAATCCCTAAACTGCATCAGAATACCTAATTGTGCACCTTTCTAGTACAGTTACAGGACAAAAGGTTGTGGACCAGCAGTTCGTGTCAGTGGACATGGTAGGAGTTACATCTCACTGCCTTTGGCTTTGCACATCAAATCAAAACAGGACTTGTTTAAATTAGAGTTGTCTGCCAAACATCTTTGGAGGTTTTCAGAATGAGTTCCAAGTTTGCAGCTGTAAATCTTTTGGGAAGCATCTTCCCTCTTCTACTCCCTTATTGCAGTGCCTGTGACAATTCTTGGTTATGCTGAAGGAGCTCACAGAGACCAGAAGGAAGGAATTGAGTAGGAATGATGCAACATTATTCACTTCCCATGTTTACCATTCTCACCAAGGGCTCTTCAGGACTTTTTATGGGAGATAGTTATGGAGAATGAAATGAAGCTGTGGTATCTCTTGAGCTGCTTTGAGGTCATTACTCCATTGTGTGAGAACCTATGTATTATTTTCCATAGTAGCCAAAAACCTAAATGGTATAAGCATGCTGCTTTAAAACTAATAATGCACTGATGACTCATAGAATTGCTTGAGCTGGGAACATAACAGAAGTGTCTTGAAATAGGCAGCACAAATCGTTTGTTTTGTACAAAGCAATATGGTGATTTTAAAGCATGGAGATACATGGTGATTTTTACAAACAGTAGAAATACGTGTTTTTGTGACTTACATAGGTTGTTTAGCAACCTCTAAATGAAATACCAGTGTTTAGCAGGATCTGCATCTGCTTTTAGTATAATTTAATTTTTCAGACAAAGAGACAAAGTCACACTTGGGGGGACTTTTTTGGGAGAGTGGGTGTGGTTTTTTAAAGACACAAAGTTTTATCTAAACCAAGGCTGCATGCTGTATTTGCTGTGTGTCATAACCTTATCTTAGCAGATTTTCCAATGCTGCACAGTGTGCATCTGTGACTGAGACAAAATCAATGCTTATAGATTTAGCTGTGTAATCCTATCATTTGTCCTCCTAGATATCATTTGAAATGTAAAGTTTGTTAATGTTTAAATGAACTTGAAGGCCCAGAGTCTCCAGAGGAGTTTTCGGTTTCTTGGAGAGTAATCCATTTCTTATCTTTTTTTCCTGCTTGTCACAGTCTGGTTTTTTGTCTCCTTAATCATTTAAGACTCTGGAACACTTAATCATGTCCAAAGTATATATGGCTACAAAAAAAGCAGGAATGTTGCTAATCATGTTACCAAAAGCTGCTTAAGCATGGTGAACACTTGAATTCCTCATAGGAATCAGGGTTTGGAAAAGTGAAACAGAAAGTGAGTAATTGGCTTTAGCTGCTTTTGTCATAAAATCAGTTAAAATTCATTTTCCCTGCACTATAGACGACTGCTCTTACCTTTCAAATAAAAGTGGTGTATTTTTCTATAATACTCTATCTTACCTATTTTGGCAATCAATATTTTATGAAGATGTAGAAAAAATGCTTGAATTTATTTTTCTCATTCTGAGCTTCAGTAGATCATACATACAAGTGCCTGGGGAAAAAAACCAACGTATTAGAGGTTACTTGAGAGAAAAAAAAATTATATTCATTTGTAGAAGAGTAAGGTGAAATACATTTGTAACTTGTTGCAAATTTTGCTGATCCTACATTTAACCATCTGCTAACTTATTTGGATTGCACTGATGAGAAGCCAGGCATGTTCACCTAGGTAAGGAAGTAGACCACTTGGAGGAGGTATTTCAGTTTTTTGAGAGCTCACTTGGCATGAGTGCTTGAATGCTTACAGCAGCGATTAACTACTTTCAGTCTCTTAAAGCCCAGTCTAAGTGAGATAAAATACTGTTTCATTGGGTTGATGTTCTGCACTTTAATCGATTAAACTGCTGGACTGGGCCCCACTTCCTAAGGTTTTTCCTGCACATTCAGTTTCTTTGTATATTTTGTGCATCTGAGCCCTATTTTTATGAGAACTGCTCAGAAGTTTGGAAATGGGGTTCACATAGGAGAGCTGCATTCAGTGTAGACTGCCAAGCCAAGCTGCCTCAAACACATCAAACCGAGCATAGGGTTTGTGTTCTTCATGTTTGTGGCCTTCAGCAGTTCTGAGGGAGAACTTGGCTCTGGATTTACCTTATTCCCAACCCAGCTCGCCTTCCTTCATTTCCCACCAATGAATTTCCCTCTCTTGAGGCACCTCTGAAAGTGCCTGGAGCACGCTGGGAGGGATGCCTGGATGCCTGCCTCTCTGCCTGCCTGCTCGCACACATCCCAGGTGGCACCAAAACTGCAGTGAGGTTACTAAAAAGGGGGGTTTGTTTTTCAGAAAGCATATCCTGATAGCAGAAGGATCTTGCTTTGAAAATCATTATCCGTGTGGGCTGATGCCTGCTTACATGTACACAGCCTGTGGGCTCAGCTTTGAGGTGAGGTTTTACACTTTGGCACAAATACTGCCCCAGGCTTGACCTTCAGCCCTGCTTGAGAAGCTGGAGATCAGGGTCAGTGAGTTCTTTGCTAGCAAGAAACAAGGGCTTGTCTTCCCCCAGGACAGGCAGAGGAGCTTCCACTGTGGGAGGGAAATTCTGGAAGATTTGCTGGAGGCTGCAGCATAATTAATGAGTGTAAAATCAAATTGGTGGTGATCGTTGGTGAAGTTTAGGGATGTGCCCTACTCATCTGGCAGGTTCTCTGTGGTTTGCAGCGTGCACCCACTGAGAGACCCTAGGTTTGGAGTCAAAGTGTGTGGTTTTTTGGTCAGAGTCCAAGGAGCTGAAATAGTACAAGAGAGGAGCATTAATGGAAACCAGGGCTATTGCTTGAGGAAGTATAAATTGGACCAGAGACTCTCTCATATTAAGCAGGTATGTGGCGCTGTTTATGGCTGTGAAACTAATCTATGTTAATAATTGATTGTTCAATTAGTAAAACAAATGTGACAAAGCTAGGCAGCTTTGTGTGCCAGTGATGACAGGAATATATTTGACTGCAGCCCATTATCAGTCTAAGGCTGAGAAACATTATTCCAAGGAAATCCTGTTTGTTATTCCTCTTGCTTACTCTTTTCTTCCACCACTACTTATAATGGCATAATACAGGCAGACACTAAGTACATGCAACGAATAGCATTAGATGAAGATGTAGCTGTGCTTATTGTATTGCTGGTAATAACACCAGACAGTATAAAAAGCCCAGAGCTGTTCAGGCAAGGTGACATCAGAGCCCCAAATTTTTCTGCAGATTTTGAGGAGGAAAAGCAAGCTGGCAGGAATTCTTGCAGAGGGGCACAGAAACAACATCTGCTGCTGTTTTGTCTTGTTTGCCCTTGTAGTGTCGTTACGTCCAGAGTGATGGTGTCTTTTGCAGAAAATGCAGAAACTTTGGTGTAAGCAAATGTAACTTTTCAACAGGCCTTGGAAATGTGTAAATGTAGGTACAGGTTATTCCCTTTACAGGGTGAGGCTTTTTTAAAACATGCCTTAAAAAGTGAAAATAAATCCTTTTTCTTGGTGTCTTATCTTACAAAGCAGTGAATGTGGTGTGCACTGTGAAGGTTTTCTCAATCAGTTTCCAGGAGCTTGCAAATCCTTTATCAGAAGTTGCACAAGAGCTGGACCTCTTCTACTTAGTCTGTTTAAGTCTATATGAGTTTTACAAATCAGTATTGCAAGTAGCATGCCAGTAATCGTTCTGATTGCCACTAGTAGCTTTCCTAGAAGGGTCTCAAAGAAACACATAACCATTAATTGCTTAATCCTCACTGCTCTCCTGCCAGCACAGTCCGGTGAGTGTAAAAATGTATTATGACCATTTTTCAAGGAAAGGTTGCAAGGAGAAGGAGGCAGATTAATACATGGATGGAACCAGCTTAATAAATGGCTGTGCCCTGTATTCATCTCTCTCCTTTCAGAAAGCCTGATGCAGTCCCACAGTCCCTCTAGCTCAGTCAGCACTTTTCAAGCTGCTGCCTGGCCATTTGGGAATGTGAACTTCACATGGTTTTGTCTCTTTGAGTTTTGGGAAAGCAATTAGTAAGTTAGTCTGCTTATTGGTTACTTCTGCAATGCCCAAGCTATATGGAGCTTAGGGATTCACACCTCCACTTGACCTGTGGTGTGAGCAAGGTGTTGGCACGGCAGGCTCTAGCTGGGGACATTTGAGGGCAGGTCCAAACCTGCAGCACTGTGTCATTATTGACTCCAGAATTGAGGAGGCAGAGCTGCAGACCTTTATGTAATGAATGTTGGGAAGAGAAGTGTGATTAATAAAGATTGTAATGCGGGTGAATTGGTACAGAGATCAGTAATGCTCCTTTTCACTGTCCCAGAAGGCTTTGTGCCATTAAATAATGGGAGTGATGAGAATGAGTCAAGAATAATTACGCCATAGTGAAAGACAGTGGTTTATTTTATTGAAAGAAGTATTGTACTTAAACTTTCAAAGATTTCATGCCAAGGGAAATGGCAGAACAATTTGGAAAGGAGAAGAGGCAACAATCACTGGTTTTTTTGTTGTTTTGCAGTTATTCTCCCATCTTCCTTTGTGTTTTTCTAGACCCGTGCTTGCCAGTGCAGGGAGATTTAATAGGTGTTTGTACAGCATGTTTGGACTTTGTTTTAATTATAGTATTTGAACACTGTCAGAACAGTACTAATAAACAATAATTATATCAATAATAAAACCACAAAGACACATGTATAAAAGTTTGCAATACTGAAATAAATCTCAATTAGATTAATTTGTGGATAAGGTATATCATCAGGCTTATGGTAAATTTCACTGATTTTCTGATATGAACCTCTGGTGATCGCATCAAAATTTCCGTTGCACACAATTTCTGACACATAAAATAACTTTGCTGTACATATTTTTCTATATGTATGCCTATATCAGTGCAGTGTGAACATTTACTAGTTTGTGCTACAGATTACTGCAACTTTGACAAAAAAACTTCACAATTCCAAGTGAATTAATAAAAAACCTGGCTTGATTATTTGCAACTCTTGGCATGTTTGGTAATATTAGAATTCTCAAGGGGATGGATGTAGTAGGAGAGAGATTCCAAAGAAGTTCATGAAAGTAGTGAAAGAAGTGATAAATTCCCCTATGCCTCTCAGGTTTTATGGCATGGATTTCTGCTCCACACATAATGTTCTCCTACTCTTCACTTCTACATTTGTTTAAAAGAGGGATAAATTAACTTATCAGAGCAACTGATGGAAGTGGCTCAGCTTCTTAGAGTAGGCATTCTTGGCTTCTGCCTTGGCTTGTGTTCAGGGAGATATATCAGTGAGCAGAAAGCAGGTAAATGGTCAAAATTATGACAAATCTTTGGCACAGTTCTGGAAGTTACATTTGGGTTTGGCTGTGAAGGTTTAGCAGATGTAATGTGCCATTGGCATTTATTGGTGAATTTGATGTTGTATCCCTTCATTATTGGCTTGAAGGCTCCCTTGGCTTGAAGGGATTTTGCAGAGGTTGTTGATGGCAGGGATGCAAATGAACCTGGTGGTTTCTATGGCAATGTTGCTGTGTCCTGAAGTGGTACTCTGTATTTGCCAAAATTAAGCCTGAAATATCATATAAAGTCCAGAATTGTTACTTTCCATCAGTGTCTTTCAGGGGTTGGAGTGGTCTCCCAGTCACATTTTTGTCCCATAAAATAAAGGGCCTGGGCAGCACTTTTCCTTACGTGCTTTCCACACAGCACATGTTCCAAGTTTCACTGTGGACAAGTAGGACAATGTTGTGCACAGAGAAGTCTGGCTAGATTGCCTCACTGTGGCCCAATGGTTCTTCAATGGCAAGATCTATTTGTCTTGGAAGCAAGAGCAAATGAACTGATGTTGTCTCCAGCTTCCAAAATCTTTAGTATGCACTAGATCTCCGTACTCTTTTGGTTTTCTATATTATTGCTGGCAAATTGAAAATGTGAGTGTAGCTAAGTCATTACATTTTCTTTGGGGTAGAGTTCATAATTATGTAAAATATATATCGTTGATGCTATTACTAAAGCAAAATTAAACTCAAAAGACTGTGGTCTTGTGCTGCTTTAAAGGAATGCATTGCAAATCACTGATTTACTGAATCTAAATTCTGCTTCTTAAGTATAGGTAATTCCCTTTCCTTTGTGTGCCAGGAGAGAAAGGATAGTTCATCTCCTGGAAGTCTACAGTGTTCTATTGTTTAGCTTAATTTAGGCTTTGAAAACATGGAAGCCAAACACTTAGAAAGCAGCTGTTCAAATGAATGTATTAAGCAATTTACTTTAGGTAATGTAGCCTATAAAATTTTAATTTTGGATTAAATAAACCGTATCCTTCAGCATGACTCTCCTACCTTGATGTTCAGAGAATGAAATATGGGCACATTTAGTGAATTTCTTCTCCAGGATGTGCCAGTGGATAAGGGTCAATAGTTTCCTAATGAAAGCAGTCAATAGCAATTTCTCTTAGTAAGCACAAAGAAATTAGCACTAAACAACAGGCACGAAGTGGCAAAAGTTTTATGTGATTATTTGGTTGGACTGCTCTAGAATTTAGGAAATAGTTGTAGCAGGTAGCATGCTACTGTTCAATAGATAGCAAGCAGAGGTTGGCAGAAAATAGATCAATTTAAAAAGTGTCCAAGCAAGTTGCAACAAAAATACAAATGTTTGTGTCTGTGTGTGCAAAGGTAGGTGTGTTTTCTACAGCGTTTATTTTATGCATTTTATATCCTAACATGTGGAACTAAGCAGATGTTTTGCTACAGAACAAAAGTGGAAATTATTTCATGTCATAGTTCCTTCACAAATATTATTCTCACCCTAAAAACATGATTTCTTGCCTCATTACTGTGGCAAGATTGCATGTGTTTTAGCCATACTCCTCCCTTTTCTTAGTCTTGGGATAGCATAACATGGAAATGATAGAACTTAAAGCATTAACTGAGGCTGTTTTCCTGTATGAAATCAATAGTGTTCTGCAAGTTTCAGATCAAAATCCTGCAGATGTGTCTTTCCTTTTGGCTGGAGTCCCTGGGATCCAACTATGAGAGGATGCAGGGAGGGATGCTTGTGTGGGTACAAGTGTTAACAGAGGCTCTGATGGGAAATTGTTGACTATCTCAAACACATCCTATTTTTAATCTAAAAAAATGTCAGCCAAAGAGTGTCTAGGAATTTTCTAAGTAGAAAAAGGCTGACTTATATCTAATATTTTTCATAAGCACACATAAAAATAACTAGGCCTGAGAATCAGTGAACACGTTTGTCTGTGGTTACTCCTGTTTATTCTTGATATTGAATTGTCTTTTTGACTTATGACCCAGCCACATGTAGGCTCTGAGATGTAAGAGATGAGAATTCAGCAGATTTTATCAAAATATGTAGGGAATGTTTGTAGCCTGAGAGGCTTGGTTTGTCTTCTGTTTAACTCCTCTTTTTATAATGTGGTCATTCTTAAGCTCTGCTCAATTTTTCACAGTAAAATAGAAGTCTCACATGGTTGATAGCTAAGTTTGTACAATCTATATCGTAGTATTGATTTGGGACAGGTGAGGAACTCAACTATTGGCAGACTGAGGAACGAAGGAGGATTTTTAATATGGCTCAGACAAGGTTCTGCCAAAGGCCCTTTATTCATCCTGATTCCAAAGCAATACCTCATTGCATCTAAATAACAGCAAGAGAGACTGAGTAAAACAGAGGAGAACAGCGAGATATTAGAAACAAGTCTCTCCTAAATGTTGTCCAATGCTGTAGGCTGTGAGAGGCTGTGAGGGACTGTGAGGGTAATGCCTATTTAGTGTGTTGCTTTGAAAACTAACCTTTCATCTCTTAGCATTTTGATAAAATCTAACTCTTAGAATAAAATTAATATAATAAGCAAAAATACTTTTTGAGTGGCAGCAGAAAAACTCAAGTATTTTTGTACGGAGGCACAGCGGGTAGTCACTTTTTCTTAGTTTCAAAGGCTCATGCTTTCATGTACTTGTTTCTTTGATGAGAAAAGTAGCTTAGTGCTTGCATTATATACTTTCAGAGGTATTGTTTGATAGAGAAATTTCAAGCATGGATAGTTTATTGAAGTTTTGATTTTATTCTTGATAGACTATCAATTTGTCTGGCAAAGGAAATGTTTAGGATATTTTTTTTCTTCTGCCTGCTTCATTCTGCAGCTCCCTTTCCAAAAAGCGTAACTTTATTATTCAATCTCCTTCTCTGCTGTTACACAAAGACTATGCTATAGAGATACACAGTGCCCATCAGAAAGGGCTTTGGTCTTGGTCAACCATGGCTTCATGGATAACCAGGCAGAGAATGACTCTTCTTGTTTATCCAGGCTGCATTACAAGGGCAGAACTAAAATGGTGCTTGTGCTGCAGGTGTAGGACAAAAACTGGTGTTTTGACTTTCCAGGCTTTTGTGCTTTCACCCAGCCCCATGGTCAGCATCTGTTCCTAGCAGTCTCCAATTGCTCTTTAGTCTAAAGCACAGAGATGTCTGGAGCCAAGAGAAAACTGGCATTTGTGTATTCTTGAGGCCAGACTCCAACAAGAGGATTTGCAAACCCACTATTATTTATTATTATTGAATTGACTATTTTACTGGAAATCCCAACTGGTTGTACCAGGTCTGCATAACATTGCACAGGCAAAGGACATGAAGATTGCCTTCTCCTGGGAAGATTAATTGTGTGTCTGTGTACATAAGTACAGAACACTCTTGTGTGTGTACACTCAGTGTGTTGGCCCAAATCCCTAAGTCCCAGCAGACTGAAGGACAGATTATTTTGACACACTGGAAAAGCTCATCAGTTTGTACAAGGGAGTGGTTTCAGGAGCCACGAGTTGGGTTGACCTTTTCCTGTTGGAGGGGTAGGAGAGAAGCCCTCGCTGAGAACAGCAGAGGAAGTCAGTAAGGGTGTTCCATATTCTGTGACAGTATTTTGGAATAGGACTTGTATTATTTTTCATGAAATACCACTTGCAGGAGGAAAAGGCTGTTTTAAAATTGCACAATGGCAATGGTACATTTAGATGTCTCTCATTTGGATTGAAAACCAGTACAATTATCCCTAATCAAGGTTTATAAATGCAGAGTATGTAGATTTTGGTTTAGACACCCACACTTGTCAAGGTAGGGAAGTGCTCACTATCCAAATAAGCTTAACACTCACCACTTTTGGTTAACAACCTTATCATTACAAGCGAAACATTTAACCTTTCTTGTCCTGGATTAAATTAAGATGATCTTGAAGGGCAGTTCTAGGATTTTCTCTTGTGTGGCTGTGTGATTATGCTGCATTCCTGTGACTCTAGACTTCCCCTGGAAACATACAGGTTCCAATGTGCACCAACATTCCCTCTCTCTGTGGTATCCCCTTCTTCTGTCAGAAGCCTCCCACCTCACAGCTGTAAATGCCTGCTCTTCTCTTTTCCAGACTTCTGACATCCTCCCTTGGTATCAAGAGAGCAGTGACAGAGCTGGTGCCCTTTCTCACATGACGATTCCCTTTTTTTTTTTTTTTAAAGTGAATTTGTCTTTTTCAGAAGCTAGCTGTAGTCTTAGTTCTGTTGTAAATAATGGGAGATAAATACTCCCAAAATCACCACCTAACAGTGAGTATATTATTAGTTTTATCCCGTTCAGAGCAATTATGGGCATTTGGTAATATGGCAGTTCTATATTAAATTCTCTATGGTACAATAATGTGCTCATGCTGGAAAAAAAAATAAAGGTGCAAAGTTAAAAAGAATCACTGGAAAAATGCTAAAATGTTTCCTCCCTTCCCATGTGCCCAGCTTCTGTGTGCTATTTCAGTGAGTCTCCGGCTATTTTTGGCTAGTATCTAGACACACCACAGTTTGTATTTATCTTGGGTATCACTGATACGAATTCTTTTGAAGATCCAGTACTGCAGATTGCAATGGAAGCTAAATATCCAGGATCCCAGGTGGACTGGCACAAAATTTATTGAAGGGAAACCTGTCACTTTTTCATCACTTTTATTATCCAAGCCATAAAGATTAAAGTGGCTCACTGCCTGCAAATATTATTCAAATTGTGTTGTAGACCCAGATTAAACTCAAAGGGAAGCATAATGCATCCATTTTATTCAAAGAGAAAGAAATGGTCGGACATCCACAGGCCAAATTTCTTGGAGGGTTCATTTTAAAATAAGTTTATTTGCATTGTCTCAGAGAAAAATGGTTCTTTGATCAAAGGCATAATCAGTGGAAGGTCAAGTGTCTTCCTGCCAGAAGTGTAAATACTTTGTTGCATCTGTGTCTAAATGCGGTTTTGGGAAGACTCCTGTAGATAGGTAGCCATAGCTTTAAGTTTAAGGTGGATCTGTTCTAGGTGCAGCATGAATCCGGTGAAAAGCCATCTTTGTTCCTTCAGGGCTTGAAAATATTAAAGGGTAAAATAAGGGTGAAAAGAATAAAGATTATTGCTATGATCATACAGACTGAATGGCTTGCCTGTGCTTATCCAAGTTGTTGTAGAACAGCTGGGATTGACCTTTTAAGCCCTGTGTACACATCTGTCACACAGCTCCCTTCCCCTCAGGACATTGCCACTGAGCTTATGTTGTATTGGGCTGGACTTATTTCCCATGTGAGATGTAAATCTTCCTTTCCACACCTGGCAGAAGTATGCCTCATGTTGTCCTTGCCTAGAATGTTGAGAGCACAGGGAAAGCCAATACAGTCTTGCTCCCACATGGCTGGCTCATCTTGCACAGAGAATTGAGTTGTCACTGCAGCGTGGGACACAGCTGTTGGTAGCTGTAATACTGCAAATTTCCTGACAAAATTGGTACAGTCAGCACACAGTGTGCTTTAAAGCAATGATAATCAAATGTTCCATAGTGATGTATGATTGAAAAAATAGTGCTGGCACTCCTGGCCTCACTCTCATAGGTTCTTGATATTAATAGACAGCTTCACCAATTTTTTCTCATCACCAGGGGGGATATCCATGCAGGCAGCTGTGCTGCATTTAGTTTTGCAAACCTCGGGGCATACTCAGCTTGCTCTGGAGCAACAGGACCAGCAGTGCCATATATTTGTGAGAGTTTGCCTGACTCATTTCTGAAGCATACCATGTACTGGTCAGGCTTTAATGGGGGATGATGAGAGCTCAGCACCACTCACGGTGGGCACCTGCCTGTGAGGTGGAATAGCAGTGTCAATGGCTGGCACGTGATTCAGGGAACACATGAAGACCATCCTCACTGTTTCCTGCTTCTGTCAAAATTCTGCTGGAGCTGTTCTCAACACAGCCACTGGAAAGAAAAATAATAGGTGGCTCGTGGGCTGTGTTGTTATTATTCAGCTGTTATTGACTGGCAGTACCAGGACACTGCAGAACTGCCTTTCTCTAGCTGTCAGCTGATCAGCTGTGACAGCCTTAATAATGGTTATGTCAGGAGGCAAGTAAAGAGATGCCACAAATGGATTGCACGTGTATAATTGCTTCAAAAACAAATCTGTTAATAAAAGGAGACGAGAAAATTGACAGGAAGAAATGGCTTATTGCATGCTAATTTTCTCCAGATTTCATAGTCCTTCTCTCTCCTTTTTTTTTTTTTTTTTTTTTTGTTAATTCAATTGGGTCACTTTTCTGTGGAGAATCGTGGTTAGAAAATTAAATATGGGGAGGAATTCTATACAATAAATTATTACAATTATGTGTTATTCCCAACAAGGATCAAGTTCAGGCAGATGGATTTGGCAGAAGAGCTGCTAGCTATCTGATGGCTTCTTTAGTTTGCATTTACCCTGTTGTGGTACTTAGAGTTTTTATGCAAAGGAGTGTATGAATGGAGTGGCCTAAAAAGCATAAAATCTCTTGGCCTATGTCTTCAAAGGTCCCAAGATATGGTTGCACCTGCATTATCCCTCTAGAGGAAACAGAAGATGCTGAAAATTCTGTTCATAGAAATGGCAAAACCCACAACAGATGACAAGGATTTTATTTACTTGGTCCACAACATTAGAAGATCGATAGGGGTGTTCCTGAATTAAAATGCTTTGCCTTCTGCACTACCTCAGTAAGATTGCTAGTGTACCTTAACAGGGGTATTTACAGAATGCAGAAGACTTGCTGTTATATATATCTTAGCAGTTGAAACTTGAGTCGTCCCTGTAGCAGAGAAATGAGTGAATATAGCTGATGAGACAATAAGGCTAGAAGTAAGTAATTTGAGAAAATTGGACCAAATAATGGGATCAATGCTAAGCTTGATGAAGGCAATAGTTTTCAGATGACATTAGTGGAAGCAGCTGCAAGACTTACAAATGCAAGCTCAAGAATGCTCATTTTAGTGCAAATTTTTTATTTTTTTGAAGGAAGCGTTTAGTTATTTTACCTAAAGAAAAGCATCTCTTTATCTATATATGGGTGAATATATCTATACTGCCCATATATATTTAGGCACTCCCCTCCCAAATCTCTAAGCTGTCAGCTATAATGTGAATTGTTCTGGCTGCAGGAACAGCTGGAAGCCCTTCTGGACTGGGTACTGTAATAGTGCTGATGTGCAAATCAAAATGTAGTGTATCCTGCAGTGGTTTATTGGTTGAGGAAGTCAGTGTATATGCACTGGGATCTAGATGTTCAGATAGTTTTATGAACTTAGTTGCCAGGCATTTATTAAGTTCAGAGTTACAGTCTGAGGTGTATTCTGACTTGAAGAATGTTGGTTGAAAACAACCAACTGGAAAAGATCTGTTTGGAAGAGGTAAAGACAGCAGTATGGTTTACTTTTTGGTTTATTTCTTGTTTGATGTTGCTTATTGTGAAATTGAATGATACCTGAGAGTTTTAATTTATGCTCGTACTGACTTTCTAATTCAGTCTTTTCTATTGCATGAGTCTCAGCATCTAGATTGGTCTCTATTTGTGGCCTCAGCAGAGAGCCCAGGAGTTAGATTGCTTCAGACATAAGGTTTAGTCTTTCAAAGCAGTCTAGTAATGCTAGACAAACTGCTTTCAAGGAATAATTGACTCTAAATTCCCTAGACTATGAGAAAAATCTCAACTCAAATGACAACCCTATCCCCAGAAAAGTTTGTCTAAGTGGTGACTAGGGCTAATTTAGAAGAGTAAGACTAGACTGAGGTTTCTGAAAGGTGGGCTTGACTCCTGATTCAGTCAGTTCTCAGTCTGACAGGGTCTCCATGCTGTAAAAAAAATTAAAAAGAAAAAAAAAATGTCATCAAGGTGCATGAGACCACTGCTGATAAGGCTCCTCATCTGTGTTCATTTTGGGGTGTTGAAGCAACCAGCCTAGCACTTTCTCTAGTATTTACTTCATGCTACAAATAAAAATTTAAAAAAAAACCTACCTGGGTAACAGTTATTTTTAGGTTTGTAGGAGATATTACAAATGGCAAATTATAAGAGCAGAAATACAACCATGGAAAGTGGGACAAATATGAAGAAAGATTTGAACAATATTCTTTGATATTATTCATTTAAGAAAGAGAAGACTTATTTCATAGCTGACTCCTGTGATCTGTGCTGTGATCGATGGCATCATCAGTTTTCACGCTTTTCCTCCAGTTGTTTGGGAATGAAGCATTTACAGTACATTATTTAAATACATGCTTTCCTTAATTAAACATTCTCTGCCATGGTTTGGGGTTCAGGAGAGCAGTCACTGCATGAGCTCTCTCCGCTTGAGCAGTGAAGAGCAAGTTGCTGTACATGACAGCATTTCATCTCTGTATGGCTGGGGACAGTAATGCATGAGCAGCAGGCAAAGGCATTAATCTCCTCAGCTATCCAGAAATGAACTGTCATGTACAGCAACTTGTTCTCTGCTCTTGCTGCTACTCAGTCCCCTCTCCTTCTGTACCCAAGATCACCTTTGCATTGCAAACTTGCAACTTTTAAGCAAGTTCTTGGGGTACTGGCAGTTTTCCTCCTGGGAGTAGCAGGCTAGGACAACTTGAAGCCAGGAGGTGCTGTAGTCCACAGGGCCAGGCAGTGGTGATGGTTGTAGCAAGTAGAGAAGTTTTGGGGATGGTTGGTATCTGCTTTCCAAGCCTGCAGGTCATAGGTTTGAGGAGTGCTGTGCTGGAGATCCTCAGAACTTGAAAGAATTTCACACACTTTGATGTGTGTGGGGTGATGGAAAAACAGGCTGGGAGTTTGCTGTCTCTGAAGAATTCAATTGCATCCCCAGTACCTTGGCCCATTTGCTCCCTAGCTTTTGTGTAAAAGTCTTTTTCTAGTTGACTTCTGATCTGTTTGAGTTTCTGCTTACCTGGACAGAGCATAAGCTGTGCTGTATGAGGAGGAGGACTCTGGAAGAGAACAAGTAACTTAAAAACCAGGCTCTGCTGTGAGTAAATTGTGCAGAGCACTGTAAATTCAGCACATTGGCAAAGATTAATGTAACAGTTGGGCATTTTTTGAAGGGAGGAAGCAAATTCAGGTTAATTTACAGTGGCAGTAAGTGGCGTGCTCTTTTTAGTGTCAGTGACAGTGCCAGTTTACTATGTGTTTCCCAGGAGTAGTTACAGCAGAGGTAGGCTTGGGAAGGAAGCAACTCAGCTTGTAGAGATTTCTTTCATTAACAGAAAGCCACAGCCCAGGTTCCTGAGCAAAATGCAGAGAGTCTTACTCAGACAATACCTGTTTTCAGCTGTGTGTGTGTGTGTGTGTAACTGTGTGTGAGTGAGCAAAATGCTGACAGTTTTGCTCATACAATGCATGTTTTCAGCTGTACTATAATGTGTTTTGGCATCAGCACTGAGTACAGTGGGAAGCCAACCAAAACACACCCCTCGCTTTAAGTATTACTAACGAGCTTCTGAGGTTTCTTCCATACAATTGCTACCCAAATGCACAGCTGCTGTTTTATTTTAGGTATTAATTTGCTTATGTGCTGTGATTTTGCCACTTAAAAGGAAATGTGGCTTGCAGAATGAAATGGAACCACTGCAAATGACCTTTTTGGTGAAAACCTCCACTAACTATGGCTAACAATTAATTTTATGTGTTTTCTATCCCTTCTGCCCCAAGCCTAGTGCAATCACTGAACGTGACCTTTTACTATATATTTAGATAAGTTTGATTTAATACTACTGTGGTTTCCTCATCACAAATTAGTAACCTGCTGTATGAGGCTACCTAACTACAAAATGAACTTGTGCTATTCAAGCCAATTTTGCCAAATAAAGAGCAGAAAAAGCTGCTCAAACTAACTGGAGAACCACTTTAAACTGTTGTCTCTGGTTAGACACCAAAATAAAGCAGGATCACTTCTTCCTTTATGCTAGAATGTTATTGCTATTGCACAGATGAGAAGATTTTGAATGTGGATAAATTAGATCTGTTGTTAATTATTCTGAGAGCTTAAAAGTAGGTAGAGATATGCAGTTTTGATGTTGGCTTTTGTGGGGAGATTCCCGACCAGTCATGTTTGCTGTACTTGACGAAAAAAAAAAGGAATGGGAGGGATGTGGATTTAAAAAAAAAAAAAGATAGCCTAGAGGCAAGAAGGAAGATAAAACTGGGGGGAGAAAAGACATGACAGAAAACTTAAGCAAAGGGATGAAGAAAGAAATGAGAAAACTAAAGTGGAATTGAAATACGTATGTCTTCTGCTCAGATCAGTCAGATAGCTTAGGTCTGTGTTTCTGTAGTGATGGTGTTTATGATTAGAACTCGACAGATTCAGCTGGGGCTGGATATCAGTTTCCTCACAAAGGCTGGGGATGATGGGGAGGGAGATTAGAGCACTGATTCATTGCTCCCTAGCTTTGAGCTGACTTGCTGAGGAGTGCTGAATAAATAAATATGATACAGCAACACAAAGCATGCCTAGAAAAGCCTTTAACTTAATTGCATTTCTGTTATTCCTCTCCAGTGTTTCTTTATATTTTTTATTCATTCATTAACACTGCTGCTCTGTCTTTTTGAGTGAAGATCTGTATTTTAGAAATCAAAACCAAAGGAATCTATTTGCTTCTTCTTAGGGCTAAGGCTTTAGCACAGATAGCAGACTTACTTGTGCTGAGGCAGTTGAGACCTCAGAGATTTACAGTCTTTGGACTAGGCTGAGATACAGACAAATGCAATTTCTTGGAATAATCTGCACTGTTACTGAATGATACAGCTTTCTTTAGACACAAGGGAGTCAATAACAGGTATAAATGCCCCATGTCCCAGTCCAGGCAATGCAGATCTAAGGGCCAGTTTGGCTAAATGCTCTTGTCTTGCATGCTATGAAGTGTTATCTCATGTGGCATCTGCAAGACAGAAGTGGATGTCTCTGTGTTTCTTGTCCCTGCTGCTAGGGGCTGTCGAGCCAGAGACACTCCAAGCTGCCCTTTCCCTCTGTTTCTGCTCTATACTTTCAGCGGCTGAAACACAATACTGTTATTTGACCTGTGGTGTGAGTTACAGAGTGCTTCTGATTTCTTCCAAACCAATTCACAGTACTGTTGAGAAATGCGATGTAACTTGATAGCAAAGCTTTTGTTTTTGCAGGATCTGCAGCCTCACCTCCAGTGACATTTTTGTTGACATCATGTTGTCAGAAGATCACAGTTCCTGTAGGAACCTTACATTAAAAATGGATGTAGCAGACAAGGAACTAAACAGATAAGGGAGGGAAGCAAGTCAGTGTGTGATCCATAGATTCAGGGGTTAAACTTCAGCTGCTGGTCTCTGAACGTTCACTCTGTCTTTCCATAAAACTTCAAAGCTGGATCTGTTCTCATGTTCTCAGCACTTTCTGGGGATCTCTCTACTTTAGCTATCATTTCCAGATTACTGAATATTCAGAAGACTTCCTTTTCTTCCCCCCCCCCCCGCTTCATTTTTCTTGTTAGTGTCCATGGAGTGAGCTTGAAAACATTTGGAGGCAAAGGGTAGGTTGGTGGCTGGGAAGGGTGACCATGCACTTTGCAGGTACTGGAGTTCTACCTGCTGGGATTCAGAAGCCTGATGGAACATGTCAGATCTTCCCACAGGTGCTGTACATTTGCTCTCTGGTCACAGCTTTTTTTTTGAGCTGTCCTAGGTGCTCCTGATGTTGGAAAGGGTGGCTCACAGACACTTGAACTAAAAGTTGACTTGAGGCAAACTGAAGACGGGAGACTGCTGTCTCAGGTTTCACTTTGAATGCTGAGATTTTTATAGTTTTTTATTTGTTAGAGAGCTTATGAGTAAGAAATCAGCAGGACTTAAGAATGAGTATAAATTAAATTAGTCACTGCAGGAGAAGATTTCTTGTCTGTAACCAATTTCTAAAAGAAATGTGTGGATGCAGACTGCTTCTGTAACTCATATGAAAGGGACTGCGGTGCAGTTTCTCTCCATGGGCCTTGTCCATCATAGTTTACAGCTTTAGAAAAGGATAGGGTGGGTGTTAATAACAATGAACTTGCAGCATTCACCCTCCATCATCCTTCCTTTGCTGTGTCTACTGATGGTAAAGTAGGGTGGCAAGAGGAGAGGATATGTTCACCTGCAAATAAACATGTGCTCAATGAGATACACTGTTCATGTGTCTCCTCAAATAACTGATAGCTGATTAAATCATCCTGTATGTTTCCAAAGCAAATAAATCTTTTTGGCTTTCATTTTCCCACAGAGAGAGGAATGCCTTTGATTATTTTTTATTAAGATTTGGTTGTTATTAGCTTTTTTAGTATATATAGTGCACATAAACTGTTGGTATTTTCATGATGGAAACTATAATGTTCAAGTGGAACAGAGTTTTTCATCTGCTTACAGAATCTCATGCATTTGCAAAACCAATTGCTAGTCAAAATAAATAAATAAATAAAGGTCTTAGATTTCTGATCCTAGGCAACAAGCTGTGTTTTTCCATTTGGCTCTATAAACGCCTGGGTGTCTAATTCAGTAAGAAGATATCTATATTTTCTATTATTTTTCTACTTTTTTTAAGGATTTTTCCCCTTTTCCACATCTGGTGTTCAAATTCCCAAGTTTCCCCCTCCCCCCTCTTCTTTTCCCCTTCTCCCCAGAAGCTCCTGCTTAGAATTCAGCTAATGGATTTCTAATTCAATTTGAACTTCTGCTGGGATAAATCAGCCTCATACAAAATAATTTATGGTTCTTGAAAAATTTGCTGTGGATGAAATTAGGTAACCAGCACCAGGCAAATAATAATTTCATTAAGAACCATGAAAAGAAATAGTGAGTATGTAGATATTAATGAGGATTAATGTTAGTCTCAGGGCAGCAGGATTCCCCTAGCTCACTGAGAGAGCTCTTCAGAGCACCCAAGGCCAGGCTGTTCCATGGATGCAAAGCGAGACCAGTGGCAAACTTTGCATCAGCTCCAGCATAGACAGACTATTCCCTAGTCATTTTATAAACACAGATTTGTTTGTGATCCTTTCTGCAACCGTTATCTCTTTAGCATATTATACTGGCATGCATTTGGGAGAAGTTTTGAAGGAAGCATTTGAGTACAGAGCTGTTTGCTCAGTTTGAAGGTAGTGAACACAGAGTGTTACCTATTAAACTCCTACATCCATTTTGCAGATGGGACCCTGAACCAGGCAGATTAGATTTCCCCAAGTTACAGAAGAATATCTATCCGCTGGGTCTCAGTGCCTTAACCAGATGCCCTTGTGATTGAGCTGGTATTTTAGGTATAGTCAAGTGTCCTGTGTTTTTCTGAGATGGAGTGACACTGCTATCTAGATTAACTATACACTTCAAATAGCTCATGAAATTAAGATCCATGGCATCCTACTACATCTCAGTTTTATTAATTAGGAGATGTTGGATCATCACTTTTTGATGGGACAAAATGCTTTGATTGAACGTGTTACAAAACTTTGAACACAGCTCTGCTGCAGTTTTAATAATTGGAAAAGTAAAGGTAAAAATAACCATTCTTGCTAGAAACAAAAGGCTGATATTTTAACCCTAACATACTGATGCAAGAAGCAAGCTTAATTATTAATATGAAACAACATAAAGAGCAGAGAAAGTATTTGTGAAGCGCCACGTTCAGTTACAGATCCTCACTTGAGATAAGAGTATGGAGCTTTCATTGTGCCACAGCCATCAACAATGCATTGCACACAGATTTCTCTCTTTTAAGCAAACTTGTGCTGCGTAGTATGATTTACCACTGGCCCTAAAATCTATTTACCTGCAGCTGATGACTCTGGCCTGAGCTCTGTCTTTGTTTCCAGTACATGATAGAAACTTAGGAGCCTAAGAAAAAGTGGGATCAATTTTTCATTTGGTTATCATGTTTGAAACACCATGTTCAGATTGTTGACACAGCAGTAAAGTAAAGGACCTGAGTCTGAACTTCTCATTCTAAAAATGTTAATTATACTTGGAAGTTTTCATGAATTTTATGCTTTGGACTATACCCAGGAAATTTCTTTCCAGTATATGTTGAAATTATATTTTATGTGCTGTAAAATGCATCCTACCATCTAACCACACAGCTTGTCGGGTCTTGTAAAAGGAGATTTTTTTGGTGTTATTGTAACAGGCACCTTCTTTCATGTTCATGTAAACATGGCAGGATCTGTCCTGTGTGACAAGGAGTGCCTGAAGGGGACTTGGGAATGAATAGGTTTAACAAAAAGTATTTTAGCCTAAGCCTTGTCCATCTTTAATTAGTTATCAGGGTTAAAGAAGGGGTCAAGAGCCTGGAGCTGCTTCAGGACTAATGTGTCAAAGGGAAGTGAAGCCTAACACTGAAGAGGAAATGATGCTCCTCAGAGGTTTCATAATTTTTGACCCTGTGTCAGCCATTATGACCACTAATGGCAGCTGGGGCAGAAGTGTTTCAAGTTTGACTTTGATTTTCAGGTGGTTAGGAGGGGATCCCATGCCATCACACAGACCAGTCACAATCTAGAATCCAAAACAACAAATGCTTAAGAGGGAGGGCAAAAAAACTCGTGGGCTGACACTGAAGTTTCTCTGTTTTTCATATGTTGCATCTCTATCAGAGGAGACACAACTAGCACTAATAGGCTTGAACTCTACCGGCACAACTGTATCTAACAGGAGCTGAGTTAATTTTCCAGTTAAATGCCTGTAGCTCACAGTTACAATAGGGTGTGAGTGCTTGGCAAAGTAACACTTGCATGTTGCTCTGTGAGTTTGTTACATGACAGTAAGGAGATAAAGTTTTGGAGATAGCCTGTAATCCACTTTTTTTTTATTATTATTTTTTAATTTTTTTAAACCAAGCATGAAAATTTAATTAGTTCTAAACAAATCATACATTCATGGAATAGTTTAGGTCAGAAAGACCTCTAAGAGCAGACAGTCCAGCTGTTAACCCAGCACTGCCAAATCCACCTCTAGGCCATGTCACCAAGTGCCACATCTATACATCTCTTAAATATCTCCAGAGATGGTGACTCAACCACTCCCTGAGCAGCCTGTTCCAATGCTTGACAACCCTGGAAGTGGAAAGAGAGTGGATGCTTCCACAAGGTAATCACCACGAAATGTCGCTGGTGTCATCTGCTGTTTGTCATGCATTTTATTTTCAAGTGCTGTACTTTTGAGAGCTGTGGCACAGTAACTGAGCCAACCTTATCCAGTAGCCGTGTACAAGCACAACGAGTTTTCATCAGAAGTAATTAATATTTTGCAAAGAGGGGTGTGACTGCTGGTACTCAGGGCAGGGCAGCAAAGAAACACGTCTTTTGCCTCTTCACTTTACATTTCAAGCTCTCAATGCTCATAAGTCAGCCTCACTCCCTCATGATTTGCCTCCAGCCTTTTTTATCTATTTACATGGTTAGACAGACTCATAGAAAGTAGTGCTTGCAGATTACTGCATTAAGTTTCCTATATTGACAACAAGTTTCATAAACCTTGTTGTTCAAAGAACAGCTTGGTGCTCTTTATGCGACAGAAAGTATTTTCAATTGCCTTGCATGACATCATACCATCTTCTGGCATTTTCTGATGCTGAGTCCAATGCTAATGAGTACCTCCACCATCTCTTGCATGTTTAGGCAGCAGCTGGTAGTCTGATCGAATTTGTCTCAGGGCAATGGTAATGTTCTGGATACAGAACCTTAGATGTCATGTCTACATATATACCTGCAGGTTTTGTCTTGAATTTGCAGTGGGATGTAAAAAAAATTCTCTCTGTTACAGAGCACTGGGAGTTTTGTTTTCAGTTTGCCTCTCATCTAGTTGCTAAAATGTCAAGAGAAGCAGGAGCTTTAATTATAATTGTGAATTAAACAAACTGGGGAAAGGTGCCTTTTTTTCTCCAACAGTGAGATATAATTTGCAAAACTCTTTCTAAAGGTGGTACAGTATTTTCCTCATCTAGATGTGATTCTCCTTTTCCTTACTCTGATGCAAATCATATTTGACTGCACTGGAATTAGTTGTTGATTAACAGCAGTGCAGTTTACCAGGGTAAGCCAGGTAAGATGTACTCCAAGCACGGGGCTGAGAGAAGGAGATGGCACTAGCAGAGCAGGGGAGATGGAGAACACACTGATTGCTGTAGGCAACGTTGCACAGTGTCCACATTGTCTATGGCTGAGTGATAACCATTTGTTCTTTCATCTTCCTCTGCCCTTGGATTTATGTGTGGGCATGCAGCATTCACAGAAAACATGAGCACAGAAAGAAGTGCACAAGAGGAGAGGGCTCTACTCCACATAGGGCTGCCGGGGGGAGCACCAGCAGCCATTCACTTGGCTGCTTGCTTTGACTGTGGAACCTCCCTGCTTTTGAGCTGCAGCTCCCACCCTTAACAGTGCCCCACTGTAATGGCAGGCTGTGTACTGCTGTTAAAAAGGAAACATGGTGTTTTCTTCTCCCCTTAGCTCTTCACAGCTTTCCGAGAAAGGCTAGTCAGAGTGTGGTGGGTATAACAGGCTCGATTACTGTATTAGGTATAGCTTATTTATTTAGGATGGTCTGTAGAGTAGGACTGTGTCCAAATAACAGAAACCTCCTTCCTGGACTCTTTAGTCGAGCCAATAATCCAGTATTTCAGGTGTCTGGGATGCTCATTGTCTGGGTTTTTGAAAGGGCTTCAGGTTGGTGCCTGTGGCTCACCATGGATCAAGTATTGATTCCTGTGCTGCTGTGAAAGTTCTTTCTTTTTTTTTCTAGGGGTACAGAAGGACAGGAAAGGATGTGTTTAGCTTTTCTTTGACGTTCCTGTGTTTGAGAGGGAGGCTTTTGCCCAGCAGCCTTCTGACGCATATGTAGCCACTCAGTGCACATGTTCTTTGTTAAACGGAAGCAAAGCTTGGGTTTGACCTCCTGGGGATGTGTTGTTAAGCTGAGATGTGCTAGGAGTCTTCACTGAGCTGCTGCAGGTGCAGGGAAAGTTCATTCCTCTTTGTGATCTTTATTTATTCTGTCTCTGGGCTGAAGTCACCCAAAAAAGATAAACATTGCATGCCCTATCGATTTCTCTGTCACTTTTCCCAGACTGTGCCTGCACTCTGCCTTCCCTGACGAAAAGAGCATTTAATTTTGTGGGTGCTCAGTAAATCTGAGTCAGAAATTCCCTTGACCTTGCTCCCAGGAGGGTCCAGCAAAGTTCAACGAGGATCTGGTTTGTGGGCTGCCACAAAACCAAGGCTCATCTTTAAGTGCATAAGGCTTGCCAGTGAATTCAGCTACAAGCAAGCAATGCCAGTCTCCAAGGTTGGCCAAATATTTTGCTGTTGCAAAATTGCAGTCTTCCTGGACTAAATGGGGATGCCTTCCCCTTCTGAGGTACTGAAGAATAAGGTGATTGCCTTATTGCATGCTCAACTTGCAATCAGCCAGAGGTAGGGCTGACAGAGGGTAAGTGCTGAGAAAGCCACTCTCCTTCTCCCCAGGACAAGGCAGGAAAATGTGCTTTCTCTTTCAGGGCACGGGCTACAATTTGCTGTGCCCATTCTCTGTCCCTGTGTGGTCTCCAAGGCTGAGGCAGGGCTTGAGAGGGCCTTTTAGTACGGAAACTGTTCATAAGTGATTTTTAGAAAAAGTCTTGCTTTTTCCCAATTTTTATTCAACTTGGACTAATGTTGGATTCATAGCTCTGTTTTTTGCTTCCCATTTGGTGGCACTGCATGCCCTTCCTAGGAGGATAGAAAACCCTGTGACTAAAGGACTTCCAGCCGAGCAATTTTCCTTTCCTGAAAGAGTGTGCACTGTAATCCAAACCCTAGCCTCCATCCTGATAAGCTGTCTGGCTGAGCTAGCACCTGCTGTTAATTTCACAGTAAACAGTACTTGTTGCTCTAGAAAGCTTTTTAATCATAACATTAAAACCTGAACAGAAATCCCATCCATACACTAAACTCCAGCTGCCTTTCTCGCAACGCTCGGAGAATGATCTTGCCGAGTGATGGGCATCCAAATGCAAATAGAATTAACTTTGCAGCCATTCATTTTAAATTGCTCTTGAATCATTCTGAAGTAAATTCCATTTGAGAAGAATTTGCTTCAGGTCTCGCATGAAGAGATAATGGTCCAATATATTATCATCTAAGCAATAATAGTTCAAGTCTTGCAGTTCAGATATATACTGAGTTATATGCTGGGCTGATGAGAATTAAGGCTTTGTATATAGTAATAAAACTAGTGATCTAGAGATGAATAGATTGGTGTACGGAGCGCAATATTTTCCTGCCACAGATTAGAGCAGGGATACTAATCCATAAAAAGATACCATTAAATCTCTCTTTTCACATGTTATGCATGGAGAGCTATAATGTGTACAGTTTTACAGGCAAATGCATGAAAAGAATAAGGACCTTTCCTAACATCAAAAAGCTCCTCTCTTAGGCAAAGAATTGTTTTACCTTAAAAGAAAACAGAACTAAAATTTAGCTAAAATTCCTATATGTGACAGACCATGCCAGATTGTATTAGTGTTTATTTCAGTGGCATTTCCCCTGTTCCTATAGATTTGTATTTGACTTTGCTTTTAAAAAACATAGTTGTCAGATACTACAGAAGGCAAATAAAAATGTGTATCTGTATTTGGCCCAGCAACTAAAATAAAAATTCCAAATGAAGTTTATATATTAAAGTGGCTTTTAAAAAATTATTTTCTTAATATGAATGAATTGCATGACTGCAACCAGTTTAGCAGTACCATTAATCAGGTCTTTTGTCTTGCTAATATAAATCAGTCAATAACAACAGATGGGCTGTACACTTTATTATGTGAAAATAAAGATGAATGTGACATACTGCAGAAGTAAACTTGTAGCTCAAAGTTACTGAGCACAGAAGGGGATTTGTTACAACAGGGGAGAACAATGTGTGTCTTGTGTTTGTGTTTGATCAAGGTTGTGAGGGGAGCTTGCAGCACATGACATTGGCATAATGATTGGAAATCAAGTATGTGAATTTTTAGTGTTTGTTTGTATCTACACTTCCAGATCACTCCCAATTGGTTTAATTAGCTTTTTTCCTCCAGACAAAAGAAAAAAAAGTCTAACTACTTAGGAGAGTTAAATAGGAGAGTTATAAAGTTTGCTGCTTTGTTGCACTATTGGGAGATGAGCATTTGAAATAACTGGTGATAACCCGTCAGAAAGCTGCAGATCAAAGCCTCAGGCAAGATTTATCACCTCATACAGCAATGGAGCACACCATGAGAGGCAACTCCCATCCAAATTATAGAAACTGGCTTAACAGGCCACATGGTGATAACAAAATCATCCCTGAAAAATCTAAGTCTGAGTTTTTTATGGAGAATGACCTGTGTGTAAATAGAGCTGGTCAGGAGAAACTGATGGAAGTGTTTATTTGATTGTTAGAAACTGTGTCCTCATGAAAATACAGATTCATTAGATTGCTTTGGTGTTACCAGGTCTTGTTCTCTAGAGAACTGCAAAAAATCCCAGCACAGTCAAATGTCCCATATTGACATTTTCTGTGTCGGATTTTTAGGAATATTTTGCTATATAATTACACTAACATTATAATTATGCATGCATGTTGCTGCGAGTGTTACAATGAAAGCACAACATCTTATCACTGTAATTCAGAAAATGAAGTGCAAGACTTGGCTTCAAGATGTGTGTTAGGGTTGATGGTTCAGAACGCTGTCCCAGATCAGCAGCTGGATTGGCTGACTGTCCTAAGCCATGACACAGCTGTGCCTGGTGTGATATGCAAGCCGTCATGAGGGGATTTAAGGTCCTTCCTCCTTAAAAGATTCTCATCCTGAGAAGCAAGTGTCACAGCCTGGCACAGGGGAACTGGGGCTGCACACCCTCTCTACCTGTAAACCACCATCCTGCCACTTCATCTGGTGTGCCTGGGTGAGAGGGCAGGGATGCTTTGTCTCCCTGCACACCCAACCCCATCTCTTTGGGGGATGCAGGAAACAACAAGTGACTTCCTGCTGTGGGTCAGTCACAGAGGTTGATTAAGCCACCAGTGACCTTTCAGCAGTGAAAAGCAGCAGCAAGGGTTCCCTCAGTGCTAATGGAGGTAGACTAGCTTTGCAGTGGGATTGCTATTTTTTCTGCCAAACGCAGTCATGGTAATATTCTATATGTTTCTCTTGAGAAACTGCTCTATAAAAACCAGCATTGTTGCTATTAACAGCAGCAGTACGAGGGCAAGGATGGAACGAGCATTCTCCAGTTCAAAAAGAAAAAATCTTTCTTAGCTAGTATCTTAATTTTTTTTCTGAAAGTGATGGTTTTGAATGCCAGTTTCCAGGGACATGGCAGCCTTTGAGCACTATTTGTGTGACAGTTTGTGAATGGTTTCCATCTATATCCCTAACATTTAAGAGTGGTTCAGATGCCTCTTGATAGAAATGAGAAAGAGTGTGGAAAAATAAAGCTGAGCTTTATTATTGCTCAAGAAGAGTAAGGAGGAATCACAGCAAGAAGGCAGTAAGAAAACAGGCTTGTACCTGACTGTGGGATGCCAGGTTGGTGGAGAGAAGCAGCTATCACCAAAATCAAAATGTGAGACCAGATCAGAATGTACTGGGCAGTACTTTGAATACATACAAATAATATTTATAGGCAGTTACCTTCAGGAGGAAAAGCCAAAACCCACACCTGTTTATCAGGCTGATTAAAGAAATAATTTTGAAAACCTTCTTTTTTCTTTCTTGCAGCTTGCTGATTCCCTCCTTTTAGACTTTCTAGTTATCTTTGTTAAGGTGCAGTTAATTGGTCAGGCATTGTAATTATTGCCTTTGATAATGTGCAGAAATTTAGTGGTGAAAATAAATACATTTGTTCTTCCAGTCACCAGAAATTAGTGAAGCAATACTTGTTTAATTATAAAACATATGTGTGCTTTGTTAGTTTCCATCTGTCTGCTTGCTGATTTGCAATTAAATGACCAGAAGAAAAAGATATGTCCTGTGGCAATTTAGGGGAAATGATTCATCTCTAATGTTTGTGTCGTGGATGTCTATGGAGCAGCATGTAGGAGAGGGGAAGAGGGGATGTGTGCATGGAAAGGGATGAGGAATGCTAAAAAGCCTCTTGATTCAGTTCAGACATGTTTCATTGTCATGAAACCAAATGAGGACTCCCATTAACTAACTGTAACTCGTCTTGCTTTTTGGAAAAAAATGGGGAGCAAAATGGACCAAGGAAGAAATACCTAATGAGGAGAGGAAATAGGATTGCACAAGAAGGAGGATGGTGTGGTCAGAGTGAAAAGGAAACTGCAGAAATAAAAGGAAGCATGGGAAAGTGATAAAAAATTAAATTTAATTTGAGTATCTGGAAATGATTAATTGGAGATGGAAATGTAAGTGTTATAGTGTGTCACAGATTTTCCCTTTGCTAGAAGAATGTCAGGCCTTATTTATTGGCCCTTTTTCCTAGCTTTGAACCAGTTCACTTCTATTAACTCTCAGGGAGTGATGCAGTAATGAGTCAGGCCTAATACTCCCTATAAAATGAGACACAAAGAAGGACAGAAGTATTTTTAAATTAATGTGAAAGGGGGGTTGGAAATAAAAAAGAAATCAAATGGTGAACATATATTCTCTTCATAAACAGTTTTTGGGGTTACAAAATGGTTTGCTCTGTAAGGTATTCCCATCACTGATAAAGACATGCACTTCACCTTCATACAGCTTCATGGATGGGTACCAAATTACCTTCTTCCCCTCTCTCCTTCATCTGTCCCTGTTCCTTTTTGTCTTTCTGAAAAGTGGTATCTGGAAGGAGAGTCGTGCCCCTTGTCATTCTGTACACGGCCTGCACAGGGAGGTCTCAGTTTCAGGGAGGGAGCTGTCTGACATTCCATCTTCATGAAGACTGGCAGGGAGGAGATAGCCAGCCAGTATTTTCAGTTGGATGTTCTGCAGCGTTTTATTGATCAGCATCAGCATCCATCACTAGGTATAATGACAACAGTGTCAGAGGCAGAAAGGGGAGATTGAGGGAGGCCTTCAGAAGTGCCAGCTCACTGCTGGTGTGTCTGTCAGGAGTTGGTGCCCCCCAGCACTTTGCTGCTCAGAGCCTCTTGGATGTTCTGTGCTCTGATGGCAGGTGGGGAGAGAGATGGGGAGAGGGCTGTTCTCCACTGAACTTGGTGCTTTCTGATGTGGCAGACTTCCTCTGCACAAAGGGGCAGAGCAGTTGTTAAAGAGGATTTGTGACGGGGGAGGGGGAAAGGGACGTATGCATGTTTGGTGTTTTTAGTCTTGCATCTGCGCGATGGATTCTTTTCCTCCTTCTCCAGACTTCTTTAATTAACCTAATTATCTGCCAGCAGCACCAGAGAGGTGCTGAGGTTCCTTGTGTCAATAGCATGTGTCCGTGTTTGCCCAAAATGTCACCGTTTCACAGCTGCCCTCCCCCCTGTCCCAGCTCCCATGCCCTCTCCATAGCAAGGGCTGCACAGACCAATGTACAACTGACAGACTAAATAAAGCATAGCTTGGCACCTTCATTAGCAGTCTTAGCAGGAGAGTCAGAGTACAGACAAAGAGGTCCAGGCTGGACTTACATTTAGTCTTTTGCCCTCAGCAGATCTCAAATTGCTCATCTGAAACAAAAGGTACTGTTTCCTATTTGGACCAGCCTCCGCTGGCAGTAGCTATCGCACGCACCTGATTACACAGTGCAATAAGTCACTATTGAAAATGTGACCTTGAAGTCTCTGAAAGGTTCTATTATTTTACTTTGTGGTTTTGCAGGCAACTCTACCAAGCACTAACAGAAAGCTTTATTGCTTGTATTGCCAATGATGGTAGCAAAGGACTGATCCCAGACTGTGAATGTGCACATCTCTGTCACATCACAGAGAGGAAACAATGCTCAGGATGTAAAGAAGAGTTTCTTCCAGTCTGGAAACAGCAGTGCATCTAAGCCTCAGTTTAGGAATGCTCCTAAGATAACATTTTATTCAAAAAGTATGCACCTTTTTCAATTTTCATGAAGTTTTTGCAAGTGTCTGCCAGCTGAATTTTGGTTCTTTCATTTTTCCTTTACAGATGACGACTTTTTTCATGAGCTTCCAGAAACTTTTCCATCTGATCCTCCAGAGCCATTGCCCCACTTCCTCATTGAACCCGAAGAGGCTTACATTGTGAAGAACAAGCCTGTGAATCTGTACTGCAAAGCAAGCCCAGCCACTCAGATCTATTTTAAGTGCAACAGTGAGTGGGTTCATCAGAAGGATCATGTGGTGGACGAGAGAGTAGATGAAACCTCTGGTGAGTTTGTGTTATGTTGTGAAGGGATGAGAATGACCACCATTAATATCAAACCCACTGTTGTAATCTAGCAGCCCTTTCATATGGCAGCTGCTTTTCTTTACTCATGTTACAGCTGTGAATTCTGTATTTGGCATTACAAAACATTCCTGTCGTGGCACAGGCCTTCATCCAGGTCAGCTAGTGAAACAAGACTGGCCAAATCTGAAACCAGAAAAACAGGACAACCATGCACAAAAGAAATGAAATTCCTTTCTTCAGACAGGTCTACTCCCAGTTCACTTCCCCAGTGTCACAAATTCACAGTGGTTGCACTGTGTTATTGTCACAGACTGAGAACCATTCTCCCCAAAGTGTCAAGGAGCAATTGGGTTGTTACTAGAATGATGTTTTCTTGGGGAGGTATGAGGAAAAAAGGAGAAATTTAATCAGTTTTCAGCAAGAAAGAAGGAGAAAGCACACTTGGGCACACTTTAGAGCACTATTGATCCAGAGCAAGCACCTGGCTGTTATTCATTGCACTTCTCTGCCTGCTCTGTAGAGCCTGTAAGAAGGACAACTACAGTATCTTAGCATCCTTCCTCAGTCAATACCAGAAATCCCACTGACATTCATGGAAGTAAAACTGGATCCTCATAGCACAGAAAAAAAAAAAAAAAAAAAAAGGGGGGGGGTTGTGGAGTTTAAAAACTTGAGCAATAAAGCAGTGTTTGGGAAGACTGGTAATCAATAGTCTGAGACACATGCAAGGAGAGAAGCAGGACTTAGTGCTGTTTTGATGGCTCTGAGAAATAACTGGATACCAAGCAAGAAGGTACTTTCCATTTGGGAATTACACCACCACTTGGTCTAATTACTTAGAAAAATAACTCCACCAGATGTCTTGGAAGTCTCTTGTGAACCAGGTTTTATTTGTTTCAGCTCATTTATTTGCACAGAGATCAAAAGCATAAGCTTTTCGTGGTACTCTCACTTGAAAAAGAGAAGGTTGGGGTAGGAAGAAAGGCTGGAGGAAAAAAGTCTGTATTAGACTTGAGACCTGTGTATTCATTTGTAAAAATTGGCTTTTCCACAAGTTGACTGCAGGAGGAACATTTAAAAAAATTTATGTTGCTTAGTACATCTTCACTGTTTTTCATTCCATGGGATCCCAAGGGAATGAAGATGGGCAAACAGAAGGACAGCTATGACTTAAAGCTTGTTTTATTTTCATAGCTTATGACAGCTATGAAAAAAAGCTTAATTTTTTAAGTTTTCATGAACATCACAATTTAGAAAAATGAAAGTTTTTCATTACAAGCGAAATATTCATTCTTTTTTGTCAAAAATCTCATTGTGGGAAAACTTGGTGATGTTATAAAGGAAATTGCATTCTACAAGTGTAAAAGGCAAATCTTTTAAAGAGAAGCATCAAAATATTTCGGAGGACAGATATTTTGCATAATAAACAACAGCAATTATATGCAAATGAGAGCCATTATCAATTAAAGATTAATACCATCTACTGGAGTTCAGTGGGGGGAGAGGTGTCAAAAGCTGTATATATGTATATATGTCAGATTATTAGCACAAGAGCCACAAACTTAGTCATGTTAATAGCTTGTTAAAATGAAACTGTCATCAAAATCCAAATTTGTCAGTCAGCCTGGTTGTTGCCAGAATATTGGTTAATGCATGTCACAGCTTCAGTGTTTGTTCACCTTCCTGTAGGCAGATTTGGAATCTAATACTCCTAGCACATAAGTGGCAAAGAAATAGGTAAAGAATTTAATTAAGGTTGTGATAAAACAGTATTTTCTTTAAATCAATGTGTCTTGGTTTGAAAGACAGGTATGGTTTAAGGAAAGGCAAGAGCCCCTTTTCTGCAATGCAGAGTGCACCCCCCCCCCCTTTTAATTATTTTAGGTCCAAATCAGACGCTTTCAGGCAGGAGATATGGGGATGTGAATAACAGCTCTTTACTGGTATTTAACAAGGCAGAAAACAACAACAGCTATAAGAAAATTGGCAACAGAACAGAACAGTCTAGCTCCGCTCCAGTCCCCTTTGGCCGCAGGCCGTGTCCCTGTGCTCAGTTACCGGTGCTGTGGGGGCAGGGCGGGTCCCGCGCAGTTGCAGAGGGCTGGAGTGATGGCGGCGGCGGCCCAGAGGTGAGCGGGGATGGGAAGGTGACTCCCCCTCACAGTGTCGGTCTTGGTGCTCCACAGAGTGTCCAGAGATAGTGGGGTGAGATGGGAGAGCAGCAGAGCGATGTCCAAGGCAGGGAGCGGGGGTCTCAGCGCTGAGATGTCAGGGGGAGATGCCAGAGCGAAGCACGGGGTGTCCTGTCCCTGCACGAGCCCAGCGAGAGAGAGTCCCCTCCCCAGATCCCTCTCCACCTTTCCTTTTCTGGTTCCCCCCCCCCCCCACCCACCCCCCTACGAGAGAACATTATCTATGTTTTAAGGTGTAGCCACAACTATTTACCATAATAATGGGAGGAATTCACAGAAAGAAAAAGGGGAACAATCCAACCCCTAACATTATCCACCCCTGAATTTCTCCCATACTAATATGCTATATCAAATTAAACTGTTACATTATATATATACATACATGCAGTTAGAGACATAGGCACAGTACTATAGGTATTTCACCCTAAAACAAGGTCTCCTTGGGGTATACATCGGGTCTCTCTATTCTTTTGCATCACCCACCAGGTGCAACCCGGTCCTTGAGCAAATACAACTCCATGGATGGGATTGTCTTTGCTGGAGGCAGGATTCACCCAAACAGTTTTTCCTAGCATACCTCTCATGTGTACCACTGGAACCTTATCTCCATCTGATATTCCCAAGGGCTCAGATTGGGCAGGGCCTGCTCGGTTAGTGGAACCTCGGGTGTTCACTAACCAGGTGGCCTTTGGTAGATTAATCTCCCAGTTCTTGAAAGTTCCCCCACCCAGTGCCTTTAAGGTGGTTTTAAGCAGGCCATTGCACCGTTCAACTTTCCCTGCAGCTGGTGCATGGTAGGGGATATGGTACACCCACTCAATGCCATGTTCTCTAGCCCAGGTGTTTATGAGGCTGTTCTTGAAATGAGTCCCATTGTCTGACTCAATTCTCTCAGGGGTACCATGCCTCCAAAGAACTTGTTTTTCCAGGCCCAAGATGGTGTTCCGAGCAGTGGCATGAGGCACAGGGTAGGTCTCTAACCACCCAGTGGTGGCTTCCACCATGGTCAGTACATAGCGCTTGCCCTGGCGAGTTTGAGGCAGTGTGATGTAGTCAATCTGCCAGGCCTCTCCATACTTATATTTGGCCCATCACCCCCCACACCAGAGGGGCTTCACCCGCTTGGCTTGCTTGATGGCAGCGCTCGTCTCACAGTCATGGATAACTTGAGAAATACTGTCCATGGTTAGATCCACCCCTCGGTCTCGTGCCCACTTATATGTGGCATCTCTGCCCTGATGACCTGAGGCATCATGGGCCCATCGAGCCAGGAACAACTCTCCCTTGTGCTGCCAGTCTAAATCTATCTTCGACACCTCTATCTGTGCAGCCTGATCTACCTGCTCATTGTGTCGGTGTTCCTCATTAGCCCGACTCTTGGGGACATGGGCATCTACGTGACGGACTTTCACAGGCAGCTTTTCTATCCTGGTGGCAATGTCTTTCCATTCATTGGCAGCCCAGATTGGTTTTCCCCTACGTTGCCAGTCAGCCTTTTTCCACCTTTCCAGCCATCCCCACAGAGCATTGGCTACCATCCAAGAATCAGTGTAAAGGTAGAGTTTTGGCCACTTCTCTCTTTCAGCAATGTCCAGGG
The DNA here is from genome assembly GCA_037013685.1 of Acridotheres tristis. Lineage (NCBI taxonomy): Eukaryota > Metazoa > Chordata > Aves > Passeriformes > Sturnidae > Acridotheres > Acridotheres tristis. The sequence continues at coordinate 20,405,667 of CM072888.1, read as the reverse complement.
CCAGCTGAACAGCTTTAAGTTCAGCAAGTTGACTCGATCCACCTTCTCCTTCGGTAGCTTGTGCAACCTGTCGTGTGGGGCTCCATACGGCTGCTTTCCACTTCCAGTTCATCCCCACGATGCGGCAGGAACCATCAGTGAAAAGAGCATAGCGTGTTTCATCTGCTGGCAGTTGGTTATACGGTGGGGCTTCTTCAGCCCGGGTCACTTGTTCCTGTTCCTCTTCTTCGGCAAGACCAAAGTCTTCCCCTTCCGGCCAGTTGGTAATTATCTCCAAAATCCCAGGGCGATTCGGGTTTCCAATACGGGCGCATTGTGTGATGAGGGCAATCCATTTACTCCATGTGGCGTCAGTGGCATGGTGGGTTGAGGAAACCTTTCCTTTAAACATCCACCCCAGCACTGGCAGTCGGGGTGCCAGGAGGAGTTATGTTTCCGTGCCAACCACCTCTGAGGCAGCTTGAACCCCTTCGTAGGCGGCCAAGATCTCCCTCTCTGTTGGAGTGTAGTTGGCCTCGGACCCTCTGTAGTTTCGACTCCAGAATCCCAGTGGTCGGCCTCGCGTCTCACCAGGCACCTTCTGCCAAAGGCTCCAGGACAGACCATGGTTCCCGGCTGCAGAGTAGAGCACGTTCTTCACATCTGGTCCTGTCCTGACTGGGCCAAGGGCTACCGCGTGAGCAATCTCCTGCTTGATCTGGGCAAAGGCTTGCTGCTGCTCAGGGCCCCAGTGGAAATCGTTCTTCTTGCGGGTGACCAGGTAAAGAGGGCTCACAATCTGGCTGTACTCAGGAATGTGCATTCTCCAAAAGCCTATGGCACCTAGGAAAGCTTGTGTTTCCTTCTTACTGGTTGGTGGAGACATTGCAGTGATCTTATTGATGACCTCACTGGGGATCTGGTGCCATCCATCTTGCCACTTTACTCCCAGAAACTGGATCTCTTGGGCAGGCCCTTTGACTTTGCTCTTTTTAATGGCGAAGCCGGCTCCCAGCAGAATCTCAATGATCTTTTCTCCTCTCTGAAATACCTCCATTGCTGTGTCCCCCCACACAATGATGTCATCAATGTACTGCAGATGTTCTGGAGCTCCACCCTTCTCCAGTGTAGCCTGGATCAATCCATGACAGATGGTGGGGCTGTGTTTCCACCCCTGGGGCAGTCGGTTCCACGTGTATTGCACGCCCCTCCAGGTGAAAGCGAACTGAGGCCTGCACTCTGCTGCCAGAGGAATGGAGAAGAATGCATTGGCAATGTCAATGGTGGCGTACCACTTGGCTGCCTTGGACTCCAGCTCGTACTGCAGTTCCAGCATGTCCGGCACAGCAGCGCTCAGCGGTGGAGTCACCTCATTCAATGCACGATAGTCCACTGTCAGTCTCCATTCTCCTTCAGATTTACGCACAGGCCAGATGGGGCTGTTGAAGGGTGAGTGGGTTTTGCTGACCACCCCTTGGCTCTCCAGCTCACGGATCATCTTGTGTATGGGGATCACGGCATCTCAATTCGTCCAGTACTGCCGGCGGTGCACTGTTGAGGTAGCAATTGGCACCTGTTGCTCTTTCACCCTGAGGAGTCCCACTGCAGATGGGTTTTCTGATAGCCCAGGCAGGGTGTTCAACTGCTTAATGCCCTCTGCTGCCACAGCAGCTATTCCAAAAGCCCACCTGAGTCCCTTTGGGTCTTTGTAATAGCCGTTCCTGAGGAAGTCTATGCCTAGGATACATGGTGCCTCTGGGCCAGTCACAATTGGATGCTTCTGCCACTCTTTCCCAGTCAGGCTCACCTCAGCCTCCAGCAAAGTCAATTCCTGAGATCCCCCCGTAACCCCAGCAATTGAAACAGGTTCCTTCCCGACATGTCCCGATGGTATTAATGTACATTGTGAACCAGTGTCAACCAATGCTCTGTGTTCCTGTGGCTCTGATGTGCCAGGCCATCGGATCCACACCGTCCAAAAGATCCGGTTTTCCCGTGCCTCTCCCTGGCTAGAGGCAGGGCCCCTCTAGCCCTGGTTATTATTTCTCTCCTGGGCATACATACTAGAGGTTCCTTCAAGGGGATCTGACAGATCATCCTCCCTTCTGTAATACCCTGCACCTCCATGGGAGGCTGAGGCTACCTCCACTTTAGTGGAGTTCCCTCTGTTGGTGTTCCCCTCCCTGAGTTGGCGCACCCGTGCTGCCAGGACAGAAGTGGGTTTCCCATCCCACCTTCTCATGTCTTCCCCGTGGTCACGTAGAAAAAACCACAGGTCAGCACGTGGGGTATACCCTCTCTCCCTAGCTGAGGGGCGTTGGGCTCTACCTTTGAGGTCCATGACTCGCACTGGTGCTGCACTGATCTTCCTCACCTCTTCCCTTATCTCCTTCATCTCCTCCTTAAACTCCTCTCTGAGGTCCTTAACCACAGCAGAGACATGAGCCTGCATTGGGCCAGCCATCATACTCTGATAATTCCTGAGCCTGTTGGCAACAGAACCCACTGTCACTTGGTTGGTATCAGCATCAATCATTGCAATAAAGGAGGTATACTGAGATGGGCCCAGGTTTGCCAGATTCCACAACATCTGTCCTGTGCACCTGACCTTGTCAGGGTCATTGTCATGCTGTCCATCCCTCCCAAAGAGCACCTCCAGTACTGCCACTTCTCTCAGCTTTTGGATCCCTTCCTCAAGGGTATTCCAACGTGTTCTCTGGTGGTACTCCTGCATTCTTTCCCTGTGGACAAACCTCTCTCTCACGCTCATTAAAAGTCGCTCCCAGAGGGAAAGGAGACCTGTCTCCCTTACAAATACCTGGTCCACACCTGAGTCCTGGGTCAAGGGTCCCAAATTCCTTGCCTCGGTACCATCCAGTTGCACACCTGTACCCATAAGGTCCCAGACCCGCAGTAACCAGGTTGTAAAAGGCTCACGGCCCCGTCGTACAATGTCTTTTCGCAGGTTACGGAGACTCTCGTATGACAGGGACTCGGTGATGATCTCAACTTCTGGCTCCCCTGCTGGTTGTGAGGGGCCCCCTTCCTGACCCTTATTATCTAGGTGCCTTGTTTTCATCCTAGACTTCCTAGTTTCCACAGGGGCAACTGCTGCTGGCTGTGAGTGCCCTTGCAGTTCAGCTGGAACCTGGATGGATGTAACATCTGTGGGTCCCACTGCTGCACCATCAGATTCTCCCTCTTTAAGGCAGGGGGAGGGTTTCTCACCAGCTGGGGAGAGGTACTCCTTCAGCATCTGGCCCATCTCACGTATCTCCTTTGCTAGCACCCCCACCCATTCTGGGTGGTTCCTTTCCGAGGTGGGCTGTGGGGCAGGGTCAAACTCTGGGGTAATATCCCTAGTCTCTGGGACAAAATCAGGCTCTGGGGTAACCTTCCTAGTCTCTGGGACAGGATCAGGCTCTGGGGTAACCTCCCTAGTCTCTGGGACAGGATCAGGCTCTGGGGTAACATCACTAATCCCTGGGGTAGGTATCAGGGTTGTTATCCAAGTCAATCTCCCCTTATCTCTGAATGTTAGATAGAACAGATTTAACAGGGATATAAACAACACTAGCCACAATATAATGTCATTAGGATTTAAAGCGGATTGGAACCCCTTGAAGACTGGTGGGGTGAACTTCAAAAAACCTGTTATGGGTTGAGAAAAAATTTCACCTGCTGCCACTTCCTCACAGTAAGTACCATTATTGAAGTAGCCCCAGAAACACACACTTAGAGTGCGATAGCTCTGAATCCATGTGGCCATCCAAAATCTGTCTTGGTTTGAAAGACAGGTATGGTTTAAGGAAAGGCAAGAGCCCCTTTTCTGCAATGCAGAGTGCACCCCCCCCCTCCCTTTTAATTATTTTAGGTCCAAATCAGACGCTTTCAGGCAGGAGATATGGGGATGTGAATAACAGCTCTTTACTGGTATTTAACAAGGCAGAAAACAACAACAGCTATAAAAATTGGCAACAGAACAGAACAGTCTAGCTCCGCTCCAGTCCCCTTTGGCTGCAGGCCGTGTCCCTGTGCTCAGTTACCGGTGCTGTGGGGGCAGGGCAGGTCCCGCGCAGTTGCAGAGGGCTGGAGTGATGGCGGCGGAGGCCCAGAGGTGAGCGGGGGTGAGAAGGTGACTCCCCCTCACGGTGTCGGTCTTGGTGCTCCGCAGAGTGTCCGGAGATAGTAGGGTGAGATGGGAGAGCAGCAGAGCGATGTCCAAGGCAGGGAGCGTGGATCTCAGCGTGGAGATGTCAGGGGGAGATGCCAGAGCGAAGCACGGGGCGTCCTGTCCCTGCACGAGCCCAGCGAGAGAGAGTCCCCTCCCCAGATCCCTCTCCCACCTTTCCTTTTCCGGTTCCCCCCCCCCTCCACCCACCCCCCTACGAGAGAACATTATCTATGTTTTAAGGTGTAGCCACAACTATTTACCATAATAATGGGAGGAATTCACAGAAAGAAAAAGGGGAACAATCCAACCCCTAACACAATGGAAGCTCAGGAAAATATATTCACTGCAGATTAAGCTGCAGAAAAAAAATTGCAGGAGACAGTGACTGTGAGGGTTCATTCCAGCACCCGAAGAAGGAGATATCAGCTTGGCAGCTTGTACAAGTCAGGCTGGCAAAGCCCTTGGACTCTCACTTTTGAGACTATTTTGGTTTCTTTTGCTATTTTTGACTAGATAGTGCAGTTGTAACCTCGGGCACAGAAGTAATGACTGAGCTGCTCAGAGGGTGACATAAGGATCCCTCTAGGTCCAAAGCTACACTGCTGCTACCTCCTGACTTATGGTTAGAGAGGCAGGAGAAACTGCCCACAAAGCAGATTAGGTCTAGACTTCTCTGGGGCTCAAAGGATCTCACTCACACAGTGTTTCTGCAGGGTCAGTCGTGTAATTCCAGCAACTGAAAACTGTGTACATTCTTCTTTCCTGGTATATTACTCTTCGTAAGGTCTGTTCTGCCTGCTTATGAAAGGAGGACCATGCTGAGGAGATATTCTGCTGTTGGTTTTGAACCAGGCTTTCAATTCTTTACATAGACAAGCAAAGCAAAGCAAAACAAGGCAAACAGACAATAAAATATGAGAGGAAAGAATAAAGGTCACTTGTGCTTTCTTTTCTAAAGGACAAGTAATCAGGAAGAAAGGGATCTAACGTACAGGTGTGATGCTAGCAGTACATCACCTTGGGATTGTAAATGATGCATGAAAGAGAGAAATAGGTTTTGATTTGCAAAAGATTATGTGTTCATGGACTTTGAGCCTGTGCCCAGGAATGAAATCTATGTAGAGATGATTAACTCTTTTTATAAGGGAAATTTGTTTCTGTCATTGAGATGACCAGAGAAAACAGCATAGCTATAGCAATGGCACACAACATGGAATTAGAGTGCAGCCAAGCTCTCATTGAAGAGATACCTAGATAAAAATGTTGTATGTGTTAACAAGGTTAATTTTTAAGCAAGGAAAAGAAATATTAATATAATTTTTCTCTGTATATTTTTTTCTTTGTGAAAGAGAGAAGATACAGAATGAGAGCAGTAGTTATATATACTTTGCACTGTCGGGTGTTTTAAACAGTGGGTAAAGCATTGCTGTAAAGAACATGCTCGGGGACTCTGTGGGAGTTGTTGCCTTCTGGTTGGAGAGGATGAGAGCTGTAATAGTGACAGAGTGTTCTAGTACCACTTTATTTAATTAAATTAGCCTGAAGAGAGAGCAAAATATTTTATACTGATCGAGTCTGAGAAACCTGAGGCTTTACACAGAAGATCATTACATTCTGTTTTTAAATCCTGAGACTCACTGGAATTTTTCTTCTTTATGGAAAAAGCTAAGCGTTTTCATAAAGAAGTCAAATTGATGCATTGGAAATGTCTAGTGCACACCTTTGACTCTTTCATTTCCTATATATATGAAATACAAGGCAGGGCATTGGTTTTTTTATGCCTTTATGTCTGAATATTTTCCCATTAATGCAGAAAAGAATAAGAACACTGGTTTTGAAAAACAGGGATGAGAGTTCTTTTGAGGAAACACATTTGATTTTATGGCTGACTATCATAAAAGATAACAGCAACAGAAATAAAAGGAGCCCTGTAGAACTGATGCTTTTGGGGGCAAGAAAATTCCATTGTTACAGGGCAGCAAGTTCAGTAGCATCAATAATTGTTAGAGCAGTTTCTGCACATTTTACAAATTACTGTATCTCTGAAAATGACTGTGGAAAAGATTTTTTTACAATGAGGATGGCAAACACTGAACCAGGTTGTTCAGAGAGGCGATGGATGCCCCATCCCTGGAAACATTCAAGGTCAGGCTGGATGGGGCTCTGAGCAACCTGATCTAGCTGAAGATGTCTCTGCTCATTGTAGGGAATTTGGACTAGATGGCTTTAAAGCTCCCTTCAAATCTACACTATTCTGTGATTCCATTATTTTATTTTGCATGTGTGCTTTTATGGAGAAATATTTTCCAAGATACACACACTAGTTCTGCAGTGGTGGGAGAATTGTGGTCATGTAGAAAATCAGTGTCTTGCACTCCTTTAATTTGTCCAGAGGGATTAAATGCTGCTATATCAAACCCCATATGCCAGTGATGTACAAAAGAAAAGCAGAAAAAAATCTGGACCTTTTTTTTGTCTTTCAAGTTTGGATATGCATTGTAATATTTTCTCCTTGACTATTAAGGTGAAATGATCTATAAACCCACTCTTGCCCTCTGCAATGCTAGGGACATGTTTTTCTCTCTCCTTCAAGCAAAGAGAAAACATTTGTGATTCTTTAAGTGCTAATTAAATAGACTTATTGGACAATTCAGCCAGCATTATTGTTTGCCTACACTGTCTGTCTTCTTTTGCTGGGATGGAGAGGAGGGCTTGGGGAGTTTGCTGAGAACCCCCTAGTTTTGTCCGATTAGGAGAGTTTATCAAACTGCACTTGGAGTGGACAAAAATGCACTTCTTTTCAGAGAGAAACCGGACTTCTTTTTTTTTCAGTTTCTTTACATAGCCACCACTATGCTTATCTCCAAGCGTTATCCAACACTCATCTCCCACCATTACCTTTCCCAATTAGTAAAGTATTTTTGGATGGCTTGCAGATTCAATGAAAGGAGACTGAGCTTTTGATGTAGGGTCAGCATTGATCCTACAAATCAGTGTAGCAGTGTACCTAAGGTAACAAAATGGGAGTTTGTTACCTTAAGCAACAGGTTTGGCAGCCTCTCGAGGGAGTATATACCCAGCTAGCCAAGTCTTTCATATATCAGATCACCCTCTCAACAGAAAGATCAAGGTTTGACATCTGCCCTTTTGCCTTTAAAACAGCTCTTACAAGATCCTGCAGCCAAGACAGCAGTGGGGAAACCTTCACAGTCACTGTGCTCTTCTGGCACCATGTAGAGAGGCAGGAAAATCACTTCCAGCACAAAATGCTCTGTTGCTTCATCTTCCTCTCTGTGTGTACATCTCATGAAAGCCATTTATTTTGGTGTTTGTCACACCACATATTAGAAGGCTGCCTAGCCCTAATGGTAGAAGTCCATTATTTAAACTGGGACTTCCGATTTTACAGCAGAGGTCATCATACAGCCTCTCATTTTGAGAGGTTACATTCATTTGTCATAGTACTTTTTATAAAAAAGAAAAGTTATTTTTTCTTAGTATTGGATGTCTTTAAGTAACAGTGTTGAAGAACTTTATTTGGCAGACTAGATAGAAAATTCCACTGCCCCCAATCTCCAAGTAAGCAGAGCTCAGGGAGAGACGTGAAGGGATAATATTTTACTCATATCTTTTACTCCTAGATCTTCCTTTCCTAACAGCTATTTTCTTTCTCTGCACATCTTTTTTGCTTAATCTCTTTTTGCATCTTGACATGCTGTAGCCTCCTAATATTCTGTATTATTTTTTAAGAATCCAAAGGATAAGGAAAAAGCTATTTTTCTGAGCAAATGTGGCAAGTGTCCCTATTAACTTCACTAAACATATAGCAAGTAATGCTGAATGCTGCAGTTATACTTAGCCTGCAATATTTTGATTCTCTAGGGTAGACTACCTCGGGGTTATGTTAGTAAGGGTAGCCACACATCATAAATAAGGATTGCTTTCATTCCGCCATTGTCAGAAGTAATTTTATTTTCCGTTTATCATTGGATCAAATCCATTACAGACATCAAGCACCCATATACAAAATAATTATTTCTCAGCAACGTATTGCCAATTTTTAGCTCTGTTCCTTCAATACCCTGCCCTAATCCAGCTCGTTTCAAGGAAATTTAAAAATATGTCTAAGTATCTCTTTCCAACTGCACCTATTAATAGTTTTGAGATGTGAGTTAGAATTGATACTACAATCTTCTGGGTTTTTTCTGTAATTTGAAATCTGTTCCCTCTTTGGAAGGTTGCTGCAAGTGAAACATGCTTATGTATGTATGGTCCAAAAGGCTGCAGGTGGTACAGAAAGAAGCTGAAAATTCTGTTTCTCAAAAAAACTGGAACTCTCTGGGGAAATGCAGGCTCTTTACTTCCATAAAACATATGAAGAAACCCATGGTTTTTTTTCCTACTTGAAATTTAAGTTGCAGGCATTTTTTGCTGTCACTTAGGCCCTCTTCTTTCTGCCTGTCACTCCCTGTGGCCTGACAAGCATCTCTCCTGGGGAAGAGGAGCCCTGTGCCCATCACTGCTGCAAGAGAAGTTCTCCTCGTAGGTTGCATCTTCAAAATCAGCTGCTGGGAATGTGGTTTCCCCTCACCTAGATCAAGGGAATAACCAACAATAAAGCTGCTACAGACAGTGTTTTCAAGCAGACAGTTTGCAATTTTATCTTGAATAATTAGTATATTTGGATAGAAAAATAGCCATTTTGGCATCATCAGAAGAAACACACAGAGAGACAGAGAATCACCATTTTCTAGGATACACTTTTAAAATATTGGGGGGTTTTGTTGAAGGGAGTGGAGAAATTGCTAAGGTCAGGATACACCTGAAGAAGGGAAATAAACGTTTGTAAACAGAATAAGACCACTGGACCAGATACTTGCTTCTGGAAGAAAATCTTATAGGCAATACTAAGACTCTCCTTAAGCCCAGGGAGATAATCTTTTTGCATAGAGGCCTGCAAAACTCTTGAAGGTTTTTGAGTTAACTGAGTATAGGATTAACTTACAATATGTGCATTAACGTCTCAGTAATTTCTTATTTAACCAAACAGTTTTGTGTGGGGGTGTTGTCCCTCTAAGCCTTTGTGGAAGGCTACTCCAGCTCTTAGACCAAGACATCTTTTCTTGTGTTCCTAGCCATTGAGACCTGCCTGTCCTTCTGCTACTGCTGTCCTTTCCAGCAGCTTTTTCCCTTTGGGGCTGTGTGCCCAGCCACCTTTGCAAGCAGCAGCAATGGACATCATGAACCCTCTTCCCTCCTGGTGCTGAGCTGACTGGGGCAGGTTCTCCCAGCCTTGCTCTATCCTTCAGGGTAGTCAGGCATGCTAATAGGGAGCCCAGAGGGAGCTACTCTTTCTGCAAGTTAATCGCTCTCATGCTCCTCCTCTGAGTAATGATGGGCCCATGGGAAGGGTCATTTGCCCATTCCAGACTTTCTGTATATTCACCACATATCTGTGCAAATCACTCAGTGTCTCTGTTATTTACCTCTGCAAAGTGCTTTGGGACCAAAAGATAAAAGCATTAGGATATTTATTCATTTCTTATTGCAGCATTAACTTCCTATCTGCAGCTGTTTGCCTAATTGTCCTGGAGGTTTCCTGTGGGCTTCTAGAAAAATAAATGTGAGACAGGAAATAAACTTATTTAAAATAATTAGAAGAGGAATGTGGATACCTAGTGCATTCATCTGAAGCATTTGAGGACACCCCCCTGAATATTTCCAGCCTACATCTTATCTTCTCAAAGATTTTCCTTCATTAAACCCTTTGTTACACACTAATACTCCCATTAATTCCCCAAAAGATGTCTTCTGACATCAGTCCACCCACCACAGCTTCAGAGTAGCCACAACCTTTGCACAGCAATGTTCTTGTTTCCATCTATGTTCCCCAGCTCCTTTTGAGACCTTTGTGTGGGATCTGAAGCTCCTGTGGTGAGGGTGGTCTGATGCCTGAAAGGCTCATAAATATGGTCTTGATTTGGAAGTGAGTCCCAAAGCTAAGTCTCCATCCTGCACCCACGGGCCTAAATGGAAAACAGCTGTTTCTTGGATACAGGAATGGCAGAAAAGAAGTGCATTGTGGAAAAGAAGAGCAGAGCCAAGGTCTTGAGTGCCGTCAAACAGAAGTGCTGCAGTCAGTTGCACCTTGGCAGGAGCACTTGCATCCTATAAGTGTAGTTTTTTCAGTTAATTAAATATGAGAATGAGTAGGACTAGTAGAGCTGTAGTTTCTTCGCAAAAATACCTGGAAATACTCAGGGAAATGGAAGGTCAAAATGATACCTTACTTTTTCTTCTATGCAAACAAGTTATAGTCTAAGCAGCCAGATGATCTGTCTGTAGTCCAACACTCTTTAGAGACGTTGGGGTCTTAATGACTGTGCTAAGCATTTAAGTGTTTTCCAGACTCCCTTGATGTCTATCTAAGCTTGTGTCTCAGTGACCTGAGTGGCATCTTCTCTGTTTTCCTCTATTAGCTCGTTAGGCAGAGAAATCATCAGCTGAAGAATTCCTGTTCCTTAAAACTACATTGGAGAAATCCTTTCCTTTTTAAATTTTTTCTTTTTTTTTTCTTTTTAGGAAAAAAAAAAAAAAAGCGCATTTGTATGGAGCAAAGCTTTGCACATAGATCAGATTTAGCAAGGCTTTTTTTGCTATGCAGGTAGGGTGCCAAATCACCGCTAGTGTTGAATGGAAAGAGAGGTGCCTGTCACACGCAGCTCTGACCCGTACAGGATCTAATTTTGTGCTGCCTTTACAGGTTCACTGCCTGTATTCATTTTGTCATTCCCATGCATTCCCAATTTGTACATAAATGAGCAGCATGATGTGCTAAGGTCCAGCAGAGCTGCCATTCACCTGCAAGGTTACGTACAGCTCTTTCTCCTCAGGTTTTGTTGGAATGCCTTTCACAATTCCTTATAACTTCTTATCCCCTTCAAAATTTCATTGTAAGAGTGGAAAGTGAGTCTTTTGTCAGACTCTTCTGTGTCTTCTATTCCCTGAATACAAATCTTTAGGCCCTTGCAGCCTCTTCTATTTTTTGCTGCCAGATTTTGATTCAGAGAGGATCTTGGTTGGCTGATTGCAGTTTTTGGGTTTCCAGTGACTTGTGCAATTATTTCTTTGTAATGAGTGCTGATGCTGCATCTGGGTTGGTTGCTGCACCCTCCTCTGAAGAGGAGTAAGGACTGCCAGCCCTGAGGAACAGTGATGCCTAGAAGTAGATCAGGTTTGCTTTGGGTTAGGTTCAGTGCTTTTGGTTTTCATCTAAGGTGGAAACCAGTATTGGAATTCAGAGTTGTGGCTATCAAGAAAAAAAAAGAGTAAAAGCAGGCATCTAGACTTACAGGGATACTTTGATGGCATTTACACATGTAATTTAAAAGGTCTTTTTTTCATGTCAAAGTCATACAATCTGCAGAGGAACTTGCCTGCATCCCCGGTGCCCCCCTCTAGCTGACGAGTATCATGAACTGTGCTGTAGCCAGAAACATGTACACACCAAAGGACTTGTGTGACCACCAGGCTGCCTTTTTGCACGCCTTCCTGCCATGATTCCTTTGTTCACTACAAACTAAGAAAAACCTCCTGGTGTTCAGGAGCTGGTGTTTTGACTGCTGCCCTGGCACAACCCTGAAAACATGCTGAGTGGGGGAGCAGACAGTAAATTCCCAGAGCTTCATCTCTGTCTGGAGAAAGTCACATCACTTGACAGCACAGTGGACAAAGCTGCTTTGAAAGCAGCTGCTAACCTTTTTCTTCTTTTCTTTTTAGTTATCTTTTCTTTTTAGTTATCTTTTCTTTTTTTTTTTTCCAAGACACCCAGGTCAGCTGTGAAATGCCATCCCCAGCATGCAGAACAATGGCAAAAAATGATGGGGGTCTTAAACTTCTCCTTCAACCTGCTGTTCCTGCACATTGCAGACTAAGGAAATAGGAAAACAACTACTGAGGAGGCTCCTGAGTGACCCCTTGTGTCACGTTGAGACTGTCCTTGTTCCCACAATAACTGCACCAGCCACTGAACTGTGTCATTGCATAAAGTTCACAGAAATAAGGCATTTTCATGTTGTCTGTTCTCAAAACCATGCAGAGTGGATGTGGTACATATGTACATGCGCAGATATGTATTTTAGATCTGTAAGTTGGTAAGTCAGTAAAATAAACATTTAAACTTGATGTGTACTTTAATATATAAATTTACACACAAACCCATTTATTGTTCATTTCCCTCCTACCCCCCAACCCCCACCCCCACCCCCCTCTGCAAGGGAATGTAAACATGCTGTTCAAAATTCAGATGCTCTTGGTTGGCTTCCCAGATGTTTGAAGTTCAATAGATTTCTTTTTTGTTGTTGTTTTTTTTCATAATTTCCTCTGCTTCTTCTTGTGAAGTGCTAAACAACCATTATTTCTTTTTGCCTGCACATTGAGATTCATCTGTAGGCTCTAAACTGCCTCAAAAGTGCTTCAATTTTACATGAGCACTAAGCTGGGGACTGGGAAGCATTACCCACTGCTGAAGGCCCAGATCATTAAAAAGAGCATGTAAATCCTCTGAACCAGAAATAAAAAGTGCACAGATCTTCTTTGTGAAGTCTCAACTGCTGCTTTAAGTAAAACATGAACCATTAGCATGGGTTTTTTTCCTGGCCCTTGAAAAAAGTAAACCAACATCTTTTCTCAGATGCACGTTCCTCAATCAAAAGAAGGGAAGATTGGGCTATGACCCAAGAGTAAGCTAAGAGTACACTGCTAAGAGCTCACAATCCTACTTTTCTCTGTGGACAACCTGTCTTCTTTCCACCCCCTGTAAATAGCACCAGGCAGGCAAGGAATTGTTTGGGGATTGCCACCTGGGGTTTCTCAGTGGCAGGATGACTTTTGGGTCAAGATGCTTCAAGTCACATTTGTTTCTGCTCCTAGACTTCAGCCTCTGTGAGTTCAGAAATTACGATGCCCATTGTTAAATGTAAATATATATTGGTAAGGAGGGTTTTCTTTGGGGTCCTGCTACACTGGAGCTTATTGCTTTTGTTTCAGGAAAAGGGAAAAAAGAATGTGGCAACTGTAGGCACATATTGTTGTATGTGGAAGAGAGCAATGAATTTTGGAGCAATTTGTACATATTTACTGTCAACCAGAAAATAGCCTTCATTAAGAAACAAAGGAGGAGGTGTTTTATCTCTGAACGGTTTGTAGGCTGAGAACAAGCAATCCAATGTTGTTCTAAGGTATTACACAGCAGTAGTTCAAGGGTGATGTAAAGCAATCAGCTGCTGAGATTGGCCGGGGGGAGGTAGCAGAGGGGCTGTTTTACCTTCCCCAAGGGGACAAACCCGCAGGGCTGTACTGGCCACCCCCACCAGGGACCAGGGCACACGATTTGTTTTCCACCATCATCCAAGGACTCTGTTTTAAAATCTCCTCTTTATCTTATGCAACTTGGTCCTTCAGTTGTAGATGGGAAAAGAACAAAACTGCCTTGTTTTCAGTGAAAGAAAAAAACCCAATCAGAATGCATGTTCTTTAATTCCAGTTCAAAGGAAAATCCCTCTGAAGACATTCCTTTGTAATTTTTTGCGTAAGTCGGTCAGTTAAAAAATATTGGGGGAGCTGGGATTTTAGATTAACTCAATACTATTAGGTGGTAATTAGGTAACATAGGTAGGTGTTGCAAACCAGTGCAAACTTGACATGGGTTTTAAAGCAGTCTTGACTTTATTATGCAGTTGCCTGCACCTGTGTTAATTTGAGTTCAGGATGTATCTGCTTCCTAAAGAGAAAGTTATGAAGAGACCAGGAGTATCTGGAAGCCTTTAATTTAAATATTTAAGCTAATATTTCTGGAAAATTGTTTGTGATCTTCAACCAGGTATTGCCAGCCAGCCTCAATTTACAGAAAAGCAGTATATTGAGACAAAACCAGGTATAAGCAGTCACAGTGTGAAGGATTACTGAGTGTAAAAGCTGTTTACACTTTTAAACTATCTCTGGATATCTATCTGTCTATCTGTCTTTTGTTAAGATTACAGGTACTCTATATAGAAAATAAGCTATAGGCAAAGTGTGCCATTCTGCAATCATCTCAGTCCCATTATGTTGCACAGAATACATTTTTCTCAGCAAGAACTTTAATATTTGAAGCCGTTCTTCTTGTGCATAGCCTATTTATTCATTTTTAAACATCAAATTCTATAGCTTAAGTACTCTGATGTACATTCAAGTGGAATAACTCTCTGACTGTGAGGGATCCATCTCTGCAAGAGGGTAAATAAATTTAAATTCCTGCATAGCACTGATTTTTTTTCTTTAACCTTTGTAAAAAAATTTACTTCACCGAGTAAAGCAACCAGACACAGGTTGTTTATACCATCTATGATGAGCAATTAAATAAATTGAACAGGTCATTCCAGACTATCCATAAGTAAAAAGATCATAATTCTTTGCTTTGGTCACTTAAATTTTGCCATTAAAGGTAAAAGGCCAAAGGACTACATAAAAAGAAACCAATCTGTTTCCCTTTTATTAAATCTGTTTACAGTCATACCACTTTGACTTACGGTCTTGGCCATGTTCATGAGGCAAAAACTACACTACTGTTTTAAGTGGTTATTTAGTGAGACTGTGTTTCAAATCTTAAAACAGATGAGGAATATAACTTGATTCTATAGCAGCACGTGTTTCATGGGTGTGCAGAGGAATTCCCCTACCCCAGGGCTGTTTTGCTGCTGGCTCCCCAAAGCCCCTTCCACATGAATTAGAAGTGTTGTCCCTGCCCTCTATGTCCCCTCCAAGCAGTGGGAAGGGAGATTTGGGGTCTTATTCACTTGGAGGGACCTGGGCCTGTCTAAGCAGGGAGAGAACCAACAGCCCAAAATATCAGGTTTGTGAGGATAGCCTGACAACTGACTTTCCAGAATGTGTAAAGGGTTGCAAGTTACCTTTGTGAAAATGGGCCGTATTTCCATACTTATTGGCAGTGGCTGCGATATACCTGCCATTTATATGCAGGTATTACTGCAATGTCTTTTTCCAGACCAGTAGGTCATGAAGTTCCATCTCCTTGAGAAATGTGTTCTTTGGCGTATGTGATTACTAATTAATGAAATACCTTTTGGGCAAATGAAAGCACAAAAGCACAGAAACTCTTTGAGCTACTTACAGAGAAAATAAACAAAGTATCCATGCAGTTTCTTAGAGTTTGTAAGTACAGTTTAGTCTTGCAACTAAATAGTTTCTGTTTACTGTTCTGTCAGAGGGTTCAAACACATATCAATGTAGCACTTTCACCACAATTGCTCTATCAAAGTCCTGAGGAATATTTTCACAGGTCTTGGGTATTAATATCAAACACTGAACAGTTATGACAGCCAAAATATATCAAAACAGTTTCTTGGCAGAATGATGCCCAGTGTGGTGTAGGTATTAACTCTGTGACCTAGAGTGACTCCAGGCTGAATAATTACATTTGATTAATTGATAATAATTTTCTGTTTTCTGATGTTTATGGTGATCATTTATTGTCTTGTACAGTTTTATATGGTTGTAGAACCTTGAGACATTATTGTTACCCAAGAAAGAAATGAGTCTGATCAGCAAATCTGTTTCTTTTAAAATCATTGGGAAATTTGCCAATTACTTTAGTGGATGCAATATGGAACCCATGAGTTATAATTGCAGTTATCAATAATCTGCCATAATATCTACAATTGCGTTGCATTTGCATACATTAAAAAAGATAATATTTGTGCCTCTGAAGGCCAGATAATCTACGTCACAGTTTGTATAGCCAGCTAAGTTAAGCACTTGGGGACCGTGTGTATGAAGTGTCTTTGCTTGATTGTGTTTCTAGGATACAGTTATAATAAAAGACCATGCATATAAGGCATTATTCCCTCTTAACACTTCCTTTTGCTCCATGAGGGGTAATAACTTGGCTTTTGATATACACCATGAGCTGATGCCTCTCTCCGTGCTTATTGAGCTGCACACATTAGCAGTAAGCAGACTGAACAAGGTTTCTTCCACTTTCTGCCTCTCTCTGCCCATTAATCCCTCATAACGTGCAAATACAGAAATAAGTGAAGTTCTGGTTCCCTCCTACACCTTTTCAGAGCCTGAGTTGTATTAGTCCTGCAAATACATTTATTTTATTGAAATGAATGATTGAATAAGCTGTGCTAGTAAGTAGGCAAAAAATGTAACTTATGGACAACTTCTTAATTCACTGGACTGAGACATAATTGCAGACCAGTCATGACAAATGTCATGAGCCTTCTTTGTTGCTATCCTCCAACCTGAACTGGACAGAAAACTACTAGGGCAAAAGAATATCTTAGACTGGTCTTCATTCTTTAAATCCAGCTGGTGACTGAGCCCCACACAGCCACTCACTCACTCACTCACTCACTCACTCACTCCCCTGGTGGGATGGGGCTGAGAATCCAGCAGGTGAAATATGGGGTTGAGATAAAGGCACTTTAAAGGTAAAGGTTAAGGTAATCCAGAAACTGTGCAAGCAAAGCAAAACAAAGAATTTATTCAACACTTGGTAGGCAGGCAGGTGTTCCCAGAAAAGCATGGCTCCATCACAAGTGACTTGGCAGGACAAATAACACCATTCTGAATGTCTTCCTTATTCTTCTCTCAGCTTTATATGCTGAGCATGTCATCATATGGTCGAGGATATCTCTTTGGTCAGTTCTTTGTGGATTTATAAAAGGAACCTGTCAAGCATTCCAGCTGCCCACATTGCTGTTCTTTCCCTTCAACTGTGTTTGTTATTGCATTGCTTGACATAGGAAGAACCTGATTTCTTGTGGGTTGTTCCACCATCTAAGTGAGTATTAGATAATTCTGGAAATGTGCATCTTAGTCAAGTATTCAAAGAACCCCCACATTTATACTGTGTATCTTCACCTGCTACATATCTTAGCTGTGTGAAAGACCTAGACTGAAAAATTCAATGTATTTCTAAAGAAGAAGTTAAGGTAGAGGATTTACTCTCTGTGAAAAGGTGACATTTTGTTGCTTTTGTTGTGAAAAAGTAGAATTGGCCAGGACCAGGTAGGTTATATGATGCATAAATTACTGCTAATCCCTTAGTCTGTCTTGTCCTAAGTATATTTGGACAAAATACAGGGACCCATTTTATAAAGTAACTTTATAATTTTGCTCTCAGAGATTATGCACTGACCAATATTCAATCAATTTCACAAACAGTTGCCTGAATAAGAGGTGCGGCACATAGTATTGTCTGGAAATATTGAGACATGGGTTTTTCAGCTTTTTTCTCCTCTTTCCTTTTTTTTTTTTTTCCCTTTTCCATTCCTCTAGCTAATGTTCTTTGGTGTAGAAGCAGAAGCAGGTCCAATAGAGATAAGATGAAGATCTCTGAAGTCATGATGCAAGGGTTTTCCTGTACCTGGTGCCCACGTGAGACAGATAAGCAATACTCCTGAATGAAAGCAGACAGAGTGTGCTCGCTCCTCTGTGAAATCTGATGTACAGCAGTGTGTCACCTGGTAACAAGACAGTTGCTATCTGAGATATCTCAGCAAATTGCAATTTTTGCAATATGGCCTAGAAAGGAATTTTCTGTTTGGAGTGATGTTGGAGTAGCAGAAGGAATAAGATTGTGAGTTGGTACAACAAGGGAAATGTGTCTCTTGTGCTTGCCCCAGGGTCTGAGGGTGGGTGTGTTTCAGCTGGTGAGGGTTTTCTCCTAAATCAATGTGGCTGTTTGTGCAATATGGTGGCAGTAGGCTGGGCTGGGAAGCAGTGGTTGGAATCAAAGCTCCGAGTTCTAGTTATGGGTCCTTTGTCCTCAGATAATCTTGTGGCACCACTAACTGGTTTGATACATTTTGAACTTTAGGGAAAAAAATTGCCCTAAAGACACAATGACATATTTTCGCTTGTAAGCAAAAAGAGGTAAAAATTATTTGCTTTGGAAAGAAGGTGTGAATCTCTTTGGTCATGGCACAACTGTTGATATTACTCAAAGACGGAGTTCCATTGAATAACCTGAAACCTGTCAGTAATTCATAGCTGTCCCTAAAGACATTACCAGGAGTAGCTTGTAATTTTGGACTAGAAGGCATCTCAGGAGGTCAGAGATAAAAAGTTCTTCTGGTGCATTCAGAGGGAGCAGCTATTTGTCGTATAGTTTTGTATCTTCCACAGACAATGAGAAAACAGCGTTTGTGTCCTGAATGTTAAGACTATTTCATAATCATTATTAACCAGTATGGTCATTATGAGCCTGCTTGTTTTGGCCCTTGGGTAACAAAGTTCACTGCTTCATCAAGCTCTGTCATAATCAGCCTTATTATAAAAACATAATATTGTAACCTTCAAAAGCTCCCTGGGCTAGTGCAATAAAAACTGTGGGAATGAGCTGAAGTAATCTTTAGGCTAACAGCAGTTGCACTGGGAAAATATAACAATTTTTATGGATGTAATGTACATGCTCCCTCCCCACCCTCTTCATGCTCTTCTCACCAGGACAAAAGCTATCCCTCAGACCCCTCTTGGAGCCAAATTATCTCATCAAAGCAGAATAAGTTTATAACACAGTATTCACTGCATATCAAATGCCCATGCACTGCTTTGATTTCTATTCTTTGGAGTGCTGTTGCCGTATTTTGAGTATTTCATTTCGAGGAGAAGAGCTATTAAGTGTTTCCCCTAAAGAAGTTGATTATTCAATGGCTAAAGATGTCAAGGATAATGAAATAAAAAGGGAGCTGGTATGTGATACTCCCGAGCAAGAAAATGCATCTCATTAGAAGGCATTCCCACCAGAGAAGTCTATGGTGTTACATGCCTTAATTCCTTTCTGCTGCTAGGTTGTTGCCCAAGTTTGGGATGCAGGCAGCATGCAGCCGCAGTGACAGTGCACAACTGTGTGCAAACAGTAATTAATCGTTGGCTCCCTGAATGGAGCCTCTGTGAGGCTGGAGGCAAATCAAAGGGCTGGCCTGGTTTCCAGGGCTTGAGGAACACGCCGTGGTGTACAATTGGGAACATTCACGTTATGAATACCCCCTTGTAAGCCGTGTGGCAGGAAGCTAAGGGTAGCTCACCTCCACAGGCTCAAGTCTGTGCTCAGCAGGAGGACCTGCCCTTTGGTGTTTGGTGATGGGGACAAACTGCATGCTCTGATCCAAGGATAATTCAGTTCAGTTTCCTGGCAATTCTGGAAAGAAAAAGAAATTCAATCTCACTACACAAAAGATTTGTATGTGAATTTATATATTCAAGGCAGTGTGCAAGAGTGCGTTTTTGAAATGGCAGTGTTGTTCTCTACAGGCAGACATGCATTAGAAATTTGTCGATACTTGGGCATCGTCAGCAAAGACCAAATATGCTGAGAAAAGGTGTAAACACTTTCTCACACCCCCACCCAGTAATTAAGAGCCTTTTGACCCGGGAGTGCATTTTGAAGCAGGGAAGGGGATTGTGTCAGTGTGAAACACGGTGGTTGTCACTAGAGGATCTACACATTTTGTCAGGGATCCTCACAGTGGTGTCTGAGACACCACAAAATTTCCTTGCTCTTAGAAGAAGAAAAACAGCTTCCCCAGAGAAACACTGAGTGGGAAATGTGGACAAATCCTAGTCTGCTTTGGAAGGATGGCAAGTGGATCACTGTCCTCATGGATGAAGCTGTGGGTTTGGGGGAGGGTTGTGCTGAGATGGGTTATAGAGGGCAGGGCCAGAGAGACTGTCAGGCACTGAAATTGTGTTTCACTCTGTTATAAAATGCCTTAAAAACCATTCCAGTACCTGCAGCATATATGACAGTAGTAGTGCCCATCTTGCAGCTTGCAAGAAACATACTGCAGCACATGTACTCATCATTATGAAATATCAGGACATTTTCTGCCCTCCTGGAATCCATTTTCCCGGGCAACTCAGTGTCACAGTGTACAGGACTTTTCCCTGTGCTGTGTCTGTCTAGCAAAACGTGATGAAGTACAAAAGGACTAAGGAAGTAGTATAATTTGAATTATTATGTGGTATATTATGATATATCAGAATAAAACTGGTCTGGAATGTCCCTTTATGTGAATTGTCCTAGACATGTGGTACAATTTATATTAGCTGAGGTGTTGTTCCTCCAATTTGTCTAAAATACTTGCTGTATGTGATAAAAGTCAAAATCTCAGCAATTAGTTTTTCACTCACCCACATCTCTCATTTTGTAGATAAAGTGGGAGTTTCTTCCCCTTCCCATCCTTATGACAGTCTGTGTTGCTGAGTAGATACTTGTAGAGAGCTGTAAGGTCTCCCAGAAACTTTGCAAGCAGATTTCTGCAGCTACACTCCTTTTCTGTCCATCAGCAAGCCCAGCACTGACCAGTGTTCCTTGCACCCTGCCAGGTCTGATTGTGCGGGAGGTGAGCATCGAGATTTCCCGGCAGCAGGTGGAGGAGCTCTTCGGGCCGGAGGATTACTGGTGCCAGTGCGTCGCCTGGAGCTCGGCAGGCACCACCAAGAGCCGCAAAGCCTACGTCCGCATCGCCTGTGAGTGCTCGGCTGGGCAGCCTGGGGCCGTGATGGCTGGGGGAGGAGAAGGGCAATCTCTGCCATTTCAGGGAGATGTTTCCTTTCCAATCACTTAGGACCTGTATTTCGTGCAGTTATTGATGCATGCTGAAACTCAGGCCTTCAGAAATACTCACAAGAGTTTCAGTTTATTCTCTTATTAAGTGCTAAACCTCATTCTCCTGTGTGTGGCATCAAAACCAGTATTTATTGAGTACAGCAGTTTTATGTCCCAATAGAAGTGCCTGAAGCTAATGAGTAGGAACCTTAACAAAGCAAGCTATGGGAAAAGGGGAGAGCTGTTATTTTCACAGAACCACAGAATGCCTGAGTCTGGAAGGCCCCTTTGGAGGTCATCTGATCCAACCTTGGTGCAAGCAGGGTCTTGTAGAGCCAGTTTCCCATTACCATCTCCAAATGCCTTTTGAATATCTCCAACAAAGGAGTCCTCACCTCTCTAGGCAACCTGTGCCACTGCTCTGTCACCTTCACATTGAGAAAGTTTTGCTTGATGTTCAGAGTGAACTTTCTGTCTTTCATCTTCTTTCCATTGCTTTCTTTCCCATCACTGGGCTCCACTGAAAAGAGTCTGGCTATATCTTGGTTGCACTCTCATCTGGTGTTTATACATGTGGATGGGATCCCTCTGAGCCTTGTCCCCTCCAGGATGAACAGTCTCAGCTCTCTTGGCTTTTTCTTGTAGGAGAGATGCTGCTGTCATCTTTGTGGCCTTTTGCTGGACTGCCTCCAATATGTTCACGTGTCTCTTGTGCTGGGGAGCCCAGAACTGATCCCAGCACTCCAGATGTGACCTCATAAGGGCTGAATTAAGGGACAGGATCAGCTCCTTCACCTGCTGACAATACTTTAACACAGCCCAGGACATCTTTAGCCTTATTTGCTAACATTTGCTATATTTCTCACTTCTTGTCAGCTTGGTGTCCACCAGAGCACCCAGGTTCTTTTCTGTAAAGCTGAAAATACATATCACTGCAGTCAGATAATAGAGCTGCTGTTCCTTAGCAAAGAAAAAAGTGTGTGTTTAGCATATCATGTGATCAGATTGGATATATGAGTTTGAAAGTGGTCATCTCAACCCTAGTATTTCATCATTGTTATTCATGGCTACTAGCCTCAGTATTTATTTGGAACCATTCCCAGCTTAGACCCCAAGAACACAGGGCAACCAGTTCTCTGAAAACAGATCTTCATTTGACTGTACAAATATTTAATGTTCATTAATTTTCAAAGAGGTGCTTTTCTTTGTAATAGAGTAGTCACACTGGGGACTCCCAGTTCTCTTTCACATGATGTTCTGTATAATAGGAGCAAAATATATCATCTAGAATTGCCTTTCTGCCACTGTTTTCACCTCAGCAAAAACACATTTTGTGAGAAAAGGTCATTGGAAGCTGGATTTCCAGTAAACTTATATTTCCTGCACTGTGCCTAACAATTTATAATGGGATAAGAGAATTCTTCCAGCCAAATAAACCTTTTCACAGACACGTTAGAGGAAGGACTCTCTGTCATTATAACTGTCCATTAAGGGCTTGATTCTCCTTCTGTTCTTGAGAAACTAGTATTTGGTTAAATCCTCAAAGAGGGGGTACCTTCTGTATAAACATCCAGATACAAATCTCAGCAGTGCTATTTAAATACCCATTTGAATGCTTTTAGTCCAAGTAAAATAGGAAATAGGGATCTGTACTTTTAAGTATAGGCCTGCCCTCAGAGAAGAATTTCCCCAGGGATAAGGGGAATTAAAATTATTATACAAGATAGTGTTCCTGCAAAAGCAGAAATGCCATTACATGTGTGCATATTGCTTTCCCCTGGCAGGAAGCTTTTCAAAACTTTGAGGATTTTCCTTTTTTGTACTGAAACAAAAGAGAATGATTTCAATTCTTTTTTTCTTCCAAGCAGTCAGCACTTCAGAGGCTGAGCAATGTTTGAACAGGTTTTTTAGATCATGACTCTGCAGTTAACTCATCAAGTAGATTCTTATGTCATGTCAGGTAGCCCTTGACAGATGACCATTAAATTAATACAGTTTGGAATTATTTTATGTATACTTACATTTATTTTACTTGTTATTTAAGTAACTTTGTGTCCTGGCATACCTGTGCACTTAATTTCTATATAGCACGTAATCATTATGTGTCAATGCAAATTATTTTGTATCAACTGACTTTCCTTCCCAGGTGTCCACATTTCTATAAAAGGTGCTCATAATACAGAGTGTGCTTATTTTTCTTACTATGTTTTGGAAAGAGAGGAACACTCAGTTCAGTGATTTTTCCAGAGTCTCAATGTCTTTATTTTTTTTTTCCCCCCCAGAAAAGTCTAATTAAATAAACACCAGGGAGCTTTAGAGGCCTGTAATTCAAATGTGGCTTTGTATTTTACGGAAGTTTTTTTAACCTCTTGTCCCTGAATTTGGGGTTCTTGGACAGCTGTGACACAGGCAAGTCACTTAGCGTCCTTGGGATTAAGGGCTGAAGTATGAGTCCTTCAATCTGCAGATTTTAAACCAGCAGCAAAAGCACATTCTCTGCAAAATTGTCCATGCACAGATTTCTATAAACTTTTTGGGAACTCAGGAAGATGATGTGGGGAATATGCCTTACTTTCTGATGTCATTTGGTCTGTCAGATCACTGTTTTAAACTCAGTGTTTTAAACCCAGTTATAACAACTCTCATCTGTATTCACAGCTTTGACTTCTTAGGACTGAATGTGCACTGGCAATATAATAGTTGTGTCATAATGAACTTCCAATACATCTGGTTAGGTATTCTGATGGCTACACAGTGTGCCATGAGACTGGGATAACAATGTAAGTTTTATGCAGTATGTATTAATCCAGGAAATCAAGGGTGTCCAAATTTTAAGAGGGACAGAAGAGTCCATCTCTCCATATCAGTCTGTAGCTATAGCTGCTTATTTGTCACCAGTGCAGTCTTCCCTTTTAATTGGCACAAGAGTGAGCACTGACACCTTTAGAAAAGGTGGGGGGGCAATGGAGCATGTAAGCTGCTTAAGTGGAATTATTTATCTAAATATCTGAACCTGGTGATTTTATCTTGATAGGTAGCATAACTAGCCATATCTAGCACATTAGGAAAGCTTCTCTCCTCTTTCTCTCTCTCTCTCCCAGTCTTCCTCTTCTTCTCTCTCTCTCCCTCTTTCTCCCTCTTCCTGTTCATTCCTTCTCCTTTTCTCCTTATCTGCTTTCTGATTTTTTCTCCCTTATGCCTTTACATCTTATTCTGGAATTATTGTGTCCTCTCAAGGGCTGGAGCTGCACTCCATTAAAACAAACAAACAGAAAAATAGCACCCAGCATCACTGTTCACTGAGCGTGTAATAGAATTAACTGAAAAGTAATTTAAAAGTGTGAAAAATGTGCATCCTGGAAAAGCAGCTTGTGTTTGTTTAATACAGGGTCAGGCATGTGTCAGAAAGTGCATAACAACCTGGTCAATGAAAGTTCTCTGTGAAAATCAATTGCAACATTCCTTTGACCAAGAGCTTCAGTTATTCAGGAAAGGAGTGATCTATAAATACGGACTAAAGATGATGCTGGTTTTCACAGGTTGCCCATGCTGGCAATATAGACAGGAAGAGTCTGAGTTTAAAGATAACAGTCCAGCTTCCCTAAGTGTTCTGGCATTTAACAGCAAATCACTGTTGCACTCCTGGATCATGTGTATGCTGGGATATGACTCCCTTCTGTGCAAGCTGTTTCTGCAAAGGCATGTTTTTCCCGTTTCATGGAATTCATTGTCCTGGGGCATTGGTCTCCCCATGAGAGCAGAGCTGAGCATTTCATCCTCTTAAACCAGCAGATTTGTTGAGATTAATTTTCACTTTGCCGTTTTAGATGTTTCAGAAACCAACAAAGTCGTGACACCTAATGTATGTATTTTTGTGGAGCTGGAAAGATAGAATAAAATTTCTGAGGTATTTGCCTACGAAAGTGCTAAAACACATTTCCTATTTATTCGCACATTTCTGATTTATTCTAGGCAAATCCTATGAGGAGCCTTAGAAGTAACTAATATGTTTTGATACAGTTTTCCTGCTCAATTAAAAAAAAATCCTGTTGTGGAGGGAGGGAGAAAGAAGGAGCATTGGGCAGCTTTACTTTTGGCTTGGTGAAAAATGCAACCAAATAGAAAGTTTTAATGTGAATTTTCTGTAACAGACCTGGTGTCATTAAGCAGATGAAACCTAATAGGACAAAATTCCTGTTAGAACTATGAATGAGATCTGAGCCCTGCATAACCAAAAGTAGAGTTAAACCCACTGGAACATACATCTGATAAAGACTAAACAATAGCTGCAGGATTTGACCTAATTTTTAGATCAGATAATAAAGGGGTGGCTAAGACAAATTGCTTTGAGCCCCTGTGCATAGAGCAACCTCACTTTTCATTTGCACCACTTTGGTGTTGCTGTAGCTTCCCTGACTTCATGATGTTAACCCATGCTCTCCTTGAGAAAATACAATAAAAATTCAAGCCCTAAATCTGCTCCCAGGTTTTGGATTTGCTGAACATCTATGAGAAAACATAAGCTCTTTCTGTAATTTCTATTACCTGATCTTTCTTGGTGTAATGGATGTGAATAGTTGTTTTTCTTTTCCTTTATTCATTATCTTAAAATCAGGATTAAAAAAAAAAAAAACAAACCAAGAAAAAAGATTTTTTTAAAGCCCTGATGTAGTAAGGAACTGTGCTTGTTAATCTTTTTTATAATTTTGTACTAGTTTCCCATGTACTCATCTGAAAGCCTTTATTCTCCCAGACATTTTTTTCAAAGGCATGCAGTTAATATATGCATGTCAGACACTGTATACTGATAAGATAAATGAGGTACAGAAAAATAGATTGGTTCATCTGATGGTTTATTTCTGCTTACAAGGGGTTTGCAGTTATGCAAAGAAGCAGATATGAAAAACAATCACATATTCTTTACTGATACTTGTTTATCTCACCTTTTAGTGCTGGGGCCCGTGCTCCATGGCACGTGGCTGCAGTGCCTTTCTTCCTTCTCTTCACATACCTGATCCAAGCAGAGCTGTGAGGACACATTCTGTAGCCACTAAAGAATTAGAGCCCTTCGCAATAGGAACAAAGTTGGGTGGATGTTAAGATAAGCAGAGGGAGCTCGGAATGTCAACAACTGAAAATTTTAATGGGAAGGTACATCCAGGATATCCAGTATTTTAAAAGATCATAAAAATGTGGTTTGTGTACTTTGGCAAGTGTGTATGAGGGTTAGCTGAGATAGGACCTTAATTCCTTCCTTCCTTGTGCACCATTTAAGTGGCTACTAATCAATATCCTCTGCTTGGAGTTAAAAAAGGAATGACTGAGGCACGTGGTTTGGAGCTGAGATTACTGAAGGTCAGCAGATTGCAGAAAGAGCAGCAGAGAGGTTAACTGTGCATTTAGCATATTCAGTCCTACCTACCTCTCTGCTTGTGCTCCTGAAAAGCACGCTGCTGTGCAACTTCCCAAGTGAACAGGCATGACTCCTCCCAAATTTAAGAATGCAGTTGCAACAGGTATAAATAGAAGTAACATTGCATTGTATTGAACAGCCAAGACTCTATAAATTAGGGTGGCCCTGATGTTAGCATTACTTAAAAATCAAAAGGAAGCTCCTTCACTGAATTTACATTAATTTAATCCCTCTGTAGGGTCTCTGAGAATATCCTACCCACACTATCATGCCTAATAAATTATCATCTTTCAGGACAGTCTGATTAAGGCCTTAGTGCTGATAGATCCAGCCAGGAAGTTAACAAACTTTTGCTTGTATTTGCTTGTAGTGACCAGACAGCTGTGTGAGTTAGGTTAGTGTATCAGAAGAGCAACAACAAAACACCATTTTATATAGAGAGTTTTATGTTTGGTGTTTCAATTCTACATATGAGCTGTAAAGTACACCTGACATGTCTAATGTCTGTCTTTAGTACCTTTAGCCCATTTGTCATGTAAAAAGTCACCATTTGAGGTTAGGTAATTTGAACATTACATTTAGACTTATTTGAATGACAAGAGCTTAGGAGTCCATCTTCAATCACCAAATAAAATAATGAATAGAATTAAGTTTATAAGTTGGTTTTCAAGTTAAGCTTACTACAAAATATTGAGCTATCAAGCAAAAATAGAAGAGAATGAGAATAGTGCTATCAATGTACACCTGGGAACCCATTTGCTCAGTGAAATCTTGACAAAGTTTGTTTACTTGTATTTTTTACAGTTGGTTCAATACCAAATATATTGAGTCGGTCATTCTTCATTATAAGCACAGCTCATAAGGAAGCTGTGTTGCAAAAGACTGTTTAGCATGAGCACCTGGGTGAATTAGCTTGGAGCTAAAGAGAGGAAGGGAAAAAAATGGTTTTTTGCAGATCTGTAAGCAGTGAGTCTCTAGAGTCTTTGGGGTATAGTGTTTTTCCCAGATGACTGAAGATGCCATTGACAGAATGAGGGCTGGCCAGTCTGCACCTCCCACTTGTTCTGAAAATACAAAGTAAATGAAAGAGGAGAGAAAGTCCTGGGCTCATCCAGAGTGTCTTGCAGATCGTGGCCTGGCAAGTGAAGGGTGTTCCTCACCTTGTTCTGTAGCTCTGGTCAGTGGATAGAGCAGCCTGCATCCCCAAAACAAGGTGTGCACTTCCAAGAAGCTGCTGCAGTCCCCCTCAGCTGTTCAGCCATGGAAGCTCATGCTGCTTCCTGGCTATGTGGGGTGTCAGCCTTACTACCTGGGCCACCAGAGGGCTACAGACAAGCCCAGCCCAAGCCATGAGCTGCCAGGCATCTTTGGAAAGGTGGAAGTTCCACCATCCATCATGTTCCTCTCCAGACTGAGAAGGTGGCTGTGTCAGCCTCATGGTGCCGCAACATTTGTCTTTAGGACTGGCTAAAAGTGAAACAGCCCCTACAGAAAATGAAAGAGTAGCACAGAGTTGTGCATTGAGCATTAAGACAGAGTTTTGAGGTGTTGACTTATTTCTGAAGTTTTCTGCTCCACTGCTGGAGCGTGGGCCAGCTGAGAGCATAGCCCTGTCCAGCTGCGATCCCATTCCATGAGCAGCAGTGCTCTGGAGGAGGGCAGGAGGCTTTGATCCACGCCCAGCGTGCAGCTGATACAGCAGGGGACTCTGCAGAGCAGGATACTACACTTAGAAAAACCATTGATAGAGGCTGCAGAGGGATCCCCTGGGCTGCACACTGATGACACTCCTGTGACTGTCTCACTGGAAATCTGGTTTGATGTAATTAATAACACAGAGCTGGAACCACACAAGAACAAAATGGAAAAGAAAAGGTTTTTGTACATAACCTTTCCATTGCTTACCCACCACCAGTGTGATTGATCCCTGTGCAAAGGTCATAGACTCAGCTGTGAACATTAAAGCAAGGCCAAACTATGCCTGACAGGGCAGGATTTCTTACATTTAGATTTGCAATTCAGTATTTATTAGCTTTTTTTGAGGCAAAACGGTGTCTCTCAACTCCATCTGTATCGTGGAAAGTGATGGAAGAGGAAGGGACCTGTTTTATAGTAATCAGGTTTCTCGAACTAAGAATCCGTCATCCAAATTTGGGAATAAGTGCACTGAGATCTGTTTTAACAAGCATGTGAATTGTCTTTCACTTTGTAGAACATCAGTGGCATTTTAGCACCCTTTTCCCACAATTATTTTTCTATTTGGGTTTTCTTATTAGACCAGGGAAAATTAAAACAGAATTGAACGTTTCCTCTTGAAAACATTCTCAGGGGAAGAAGGTAGACTTGAAATCTTGGTTACATATCGAATATTGGTCCTCTAATAACAGCTAAAATTTTACTAAGCCATATTGACTTTTTCTCTAGTGTTTTAATTGTATTTTTTGCTTATGACATGTTTCGTTTTATATGGATGGCTGTATGTACTTACCTATATAAAGCAAGCTATCTTCTGTATAGAAATACATACTTTTTGTGGAGATCTTTTCACATTATTAAACCCTTGTTTCTCTGAAACCACACACTGAACATATTTTTCTCAATGGCCATATTTAATATAACAGTTGTATAGAAAAAAAAAAAAGTGGCTTTTTTTTTGTGTTCTTAAAGCTTGCTCATATTTTAGATTGTTTGTTATAGGAGGAAAGTTGACATTGGAGTTACTAGAAGGAGAAGAGAGTCTTAAAGGTCTACCAAGGGCAGAAATCCATCTTTCCCTGACAGTAATGCTGCCTTGTTCTGTTCGTCTGGTTTGCATCTAATTCCTGGCTGACAAGTGTCCGTTTTTCATGCTCATTCATTAGTCACTCTTGCATTAGCGCCATATCGAAGTGCCTGGTCTGCCTCTTATCACATTTCTCAGAAATGATAAAAGATATCCTTATAGTTTTACCCACCCACACATCACAGTAAAAACCCAGAATAACAAAGAGGTAAAATATATTTGATTAAAAAATAGGGTCATTCTTCGCTCTTTCTTAGAAGCTGAGAGGTAGAAAAGGAAGTGGGGGAATGACATGACTTCCTGTATAATCTATTACCTTTGGCAGGCAAAAATGCAATTTCTGAGTGTTTTGTAAGATAAAAATGTGTTAAACATATAATGAAGTAACTTAGCTGTCCATCAGAAATTAGATCTAATGCCCCGTTGTCCCAAAGGCATAGCAATTCAGAAGTAAAGTTAACAACATGGTGTACACTGAGAATCTGATTTCCCTTTATTTCAGTTTCATGCTTATGAAAATTCTGTCATTACAATGCAGCTCTTATGCAGCCATATGCCCTTACCAGAGAGGCTTGTGCAGGAGTATTTCAGGAGTCTTGGAGGGAAGTCTCACCATAAGCATGCTGTAAATGTGCTGCGATATATGCCACAAGAGCCCCCTCTGAATTTACTAGGACTATGCTTTAGTAAGGAAAATAGTCTCACTCAAGGTGGCAGACCAGAATTTTAATTGATGCCTTTGGTTTCTTTCTTGAAGACAGCCTTGAAGGGAAGGGAGGGGTGGGGTAAAGCACCTGGTGGTGGTGCAGGATGTTACCTGAGCCTGGCAGTGACATCCCTACCAGTCAGAGAGCTGGGGAAAGACAGGATGGGCTCTTTAGCACCACTGTCCACCCCAGCTCACTCCACTATGGAGAATATTACCTGCATAAGAGGAGGAAGAGCATTGCTAGCACCAGCAATAATAATAATAGGATTATTCTACATTACCAAACTAATAATGGGAAAGAAAGTACAGCTGCCTTTCTCTCTTGTCCCCCCTTTGGAAGGTAAGGGTAGGGAAGGTGCTCTCTCAGTGTCTCAGTAACAAGGCTGCTGCCAACCCGAGGCTTTAATAATGCACACTTCCTCTTTACAGACAGAGAGGTCCTGATCCGGAATGGATCAAATGTTTTATTGATTTGCTTTTCCAGGCATATTTTTTGAAGATTGTTAAAGCTTCTTTGGGATGTATTTTATTAGTCTCTTACCATTCTCTGGGAAAATGAATCCCTTCTGTCCTCGCTCACAAGCAATTGTAACTTATATGACACTTTGAGAAATTGAAGAATGTTATTGAAAATACTCTGCTTGAGAAAGACACAAAGACCCTCAGTACATTAGCAAGCTCACCCACTCCCAGCTGACAGTGTGAGGTTTCTGTGATGACTGTAATTGTTAAATGGCAAAGGAAGCTGAAGATTGAAGAATTAGAAAGATGTCATTGCTATCTACAGAAATCATAGCAAGGGCCATAGAGAAAAAGCAGTCATTTCAAAACCCAGTGCTGTCCAAGGAGGTTGTTTCATGATAGTTACAGCAGGTGATGAATATGTTTGTCCAGTCCCTTTGCTTCTTCATCAGTTAAAAACCTATCTTGTGTGTGTCACAACCAGCCAACCTTATGCTTGGTTAGGTGCACTCTTGCCATCTGGAGCAATTTGTAGGTGACATGGCTGCTGTGGGAGGTGGTGGGATAAAGCTGTGAACATGTGGGAGGGAGCCAACAGGATATAAGAGCTCCCAGTCTTGTAAATACACAATTAAGCACCTTCACCCCTGCCAAATTAGTATAATTTACTCAATAGTATCTAATGGCTCCTTTGAGAACATTACTGCCTGTTATGTCAAAGGCCCTACTTAGTGTATTTTTAGTTTCTGGATCCTTGCAATGCTTGAACCCAACGATGCCATTAGAGCATCCTCCCACAGCAAGGCCCCATGGGTGGAGCAGCCAAGAGAGCAGGGGTCCCACAGAGTTCATCACACCTGTGGCAGCACCACTGCAACTGTTTGCAGGGAAGAGGGGCTCTTCATACCCAGCAATTCCAGCTGTTGGTGACAAAAAGATTAGAGGGGGACTTTTTTACTCTTACATTTCTAGATTAATGCTATTTACTTTTGTATGCACTAAAACTTGAGGATTTTTCTAAAGGCAAGTGCTTTATGGGAGAGGTGATTATTGTGCATGTGAGGCAATGCAGAACCAGAGCTTTGTTAAATATTTCAGGAAGGTCGACAGGACAGTAAATCAACATGTCAAGAAAAATATTCAAATTATAATCTAATCTCCCTCTACTATCTCCAGCCTGAACACCTGAAAGCTAATATTAATATGCTATTTAATACTGTGCTTATATGCTTCTATTACTATTACAGTAACTTTCTCATTTTTCCTCAACCATGATATTAGAGCACAATAATTATCTGCATTGTGCACTCGTGTACCTGCTAAATGCTCTAAGGTGTACCTGCTGTAGAAGTAATCCTTTTCTTCTGAAGATACCTGTGGAACTAGCAATAATATGATCTTATAGGTACTGCTAGCAATATAACCACAGCTGTTTGCTAATTTAAAGCAAACTGCATTATCCTGGCATTATGTGTGCCCAGGATACCTATCAAGCCCTCAGGATGGGTGAGCCTGGGCCCGGAGAAGGATGTCCACTGGGTGGCCTGTCAGAGAGGGTGGGATGAAGCTGCTGCTGCTGGCAATGCATTGGGAGCTCTGTACAGACATCAGAGACTTGCTGCGGTTGCTATCACATGAATGAGCCTCACTGGCTTGGAATAACTCCAATGTGACAGCGATGCTGACAGGCACAGCTTGGCAAAACTTGGCATGTCATCCTAAGGAATGTTCACGTCCAGATTTTTGCTCCTCCTCTTTGCCCAGTTACCCAGTGTTGTAGGGTAAAGCCTCCTTCAGCAATAGCTGAGG
Source organism: Acridotheres tristis (assembly GCA_037013685.1). Lineage (NCBI taxonomy): Eukaryota > Metazoa > Chordata > Aves > Passeriformes > Sturnidae > Acridotheres > Acridotheres tristis. The sequence continues at coordinate 20,373,721 of CM072888.1, read as the reverse complement.
TTGGAATAGTGGTGAGGTAGCTGTGACATTGGCATCTGCTCCCTTTTGACAGAAGGTAATCCAAACCAAGCAGAGAGCTGGAGACAGCAATTTCTTACATTGCTGCAGTAGGATGTACCAAAGGTTATCTTTTGGTGCCTTAAACTGTCGCCAAAAATCTTGTCCCATCAGAAAGGTTCTCAGTATCCCTGCCCTGTGTGCCAGAGGGAGCAAGAATGCTGTTAGTGGGAAAGCAGTGAAGTGTGGGGCTGCTTCTCTCATGCCTGTGGTGCAGAGGAAGGACTGAGATGCCTCCATTTCACTGGGGAAATGCTTGGATGTCAGAAGTTTGCCATTATATCAAGTTAAAATTAGCATCTCCAGCTATGTAAGAGATTTTGCATGGTACCAATGAACTGATACTTAATTCCAGATAATTGAACAGTCATATTTTCCCAATATAGGGTAAGAAATAGGGGTCTCATGCTATTCAAATTTCCAGGGTATCAGAGGAGCTGAATTTGGTGGCAGCCACCCCATCTCCTTTTCCATCTCTGCATTTGCCAGCCCCAGGTTTTGCCTCTTGGTAGCACTGATGCAGTTCCTTGTAGGACTTAATCAGGTCTTGGAGGTAATCTAGAAGAAAAATAGCTCTTTGCATGGTTTATTTGTAAACCAGTTCAATTCGGTGTTCTGTTTTCCAGCCATAGGTTATGGTTTCAAAATATGAAGTATCTGGCTTTCAAATTGTTCCCATATGACTGTGTCTTGTTGCCAATATGACACAAGTATTTGTGCAACCTCACCATGAGCTGATGTACGGAAATGGTTTGACTTCAGAACAAGAAGTAAAACAAAAATAACTGAGTTGTAAAGTTTTTGAAGTCAGGCCAGCTCTTTGATGAGACTTTGAGCATGGTTTCAAATCCATTTCCAGAAGGAATTGGCAGCAGGGAAAAATATCCCCAGTAGCTACTGGGGCTGAATGCTTAATTCTCCAGAGCCACGTCCTCCCTGACACATTGGAGAGGGTGCCAGTCCATGGCAGAAACATGGAGACAGTGATAAGGAGGGAACTTCTCAGGTCCATTTTACCATCCATTTTACCAAAGACATTACAGAAGGGTACAAAAAAGCCAGACTTTGCAGCTGTCCAGTACAATGAACTGGTCTGATCTTTGGAGGTGCATTCAACGCCCTGTCAGTCTGCTACATTTCTGTGGTGCTGTGGAGGGATCCAAACATGGTTCAACTCCTTAAAGTGACTTTTTATTATTATAATTATTATTAGTACATTATTAATAACAATAATAATAATAATAATAACTTAGTGCTACAGGGATAATGATAAGGTGTAGACACATTAACTAAAGCTATAAAGTTAATGCTTATGAGCTAAAAGTACATTAAATCACAGCATGAACACTTTCATCTATGAGTTTAGGCAACTCAGTTTATATGCTGTAGTTTTACTGATTTATTTAATTTCCCATAACTTTCTTTAGTACTTCACTGGTATAGTTTACCAAACATAAATTATCTGAAGAAGGGACTTGTTTCACTTGTTCTGTGTCTGGACATGACCTTCCACAGGAAGCCTTGGTTGTTCACGTGCTGTACCACAATATAAGTAATAAATCCACTATGAAATCTTTGCTTAATGTTGGAATGAAGTGAAAACATGACCCAGACTTTTTTTAATGCTTTATTTTACAGGGAGCAGAACTGCTGTTTTCTTTGTCTCTTGTATGTCATACTATTTATCCAGTATGGCAATCAATTGTAATTTAAATGACCAGCTGATAATAATGTTAATGATTTTATTTTCTTCTCCTTCCTCAGATCTCCGGAAAACTTTTGAGCAGGAGCCCTTAGGGAAAGAAGTGTCCCTGGAGCAAGAGGTCCTGCTCCAGTGCCGTCCCCCTGAAGGCATCCCAGTAGCTGAGGTGAGCAACAGCAGCAATGTCTGGCACTGGGACATCCTAAGTAAGGCCTGATGGGTGGCTAATGGTGCAGTGACTTACAGCAAGGCATGATGAATGGGTGCTAATGGAGAGCTGACTGACTACTGCTCATGGACAAGATTGATTGGGACCTGATTAATGGCTTTTGGGTTGTGGAGCCTTGCTGGGAAGACCTGCAGGTGGTTTGGTTTCTGTTTTTTCTTCTCTTTGAAAAATCACAGCTATATCTGGCAACCAGAGGACACATAGCTGGGGGAACATTAATACCAGCCTGCTATCTTTTCTTTTGCTTTTAAAGAAAAAAAAAATCACTTATTCTGAGGAGCACCTTTCAAACATATTTTAATTTTTATTTTGCCGGACTATATATCACTCACATGCGTCTGCATCACCCTGCCAAGTTGGCATGAGAGGATGTACCGTGGTACACTACAGGCTCCCAGGTAAAGCAGCACGTGGTTTGAGAAAGTAGAGGATGTCTCTGCAATCTTCAGGGCCTCAGCTGTTTTTCCTGCCAGCTTTTAAACAAACCCAGAGTGGGTAGCTTGTCCTCCCCCTGCAGGAGCCAGCCTGCCCTTCAGCAGAATCTGTGCCTGACAACAGCAGCGAGCAGCAGTTTCCCTAAGCGCAGCGGTGCCTCCAGCTTCAGACTCAGTGCTCACGGAAGGGGGGTCCCTGAGTCGCAGGGGGGCCTCTGAAATCCTGAATCCACTGTGGCTGTTAAGAGAAAAATTGATTGCTAATGACGGTAATTCCCCTATCTGAATTCTCTTCGGTTTTCCTCTATCACGCACAGAAGAAACTGTTGCCAATTTGCATTAGGATAAGTCAGACTGTCATGGCTAAGTAGCAAAGTGGTTGTCACTCAGCGCTGATGGTTGATTTCTCAGGAGATGAAGCTTAAAGTGTTACCTCCTCATCTAACCCAAGTTTAGATTTAATCAGAATTGCAGAAACGTGTCCACAAACATCAGAAAGAATAATTAGCGCAGAAGATTTTTCCCATTTTCTTGTTCTGTAGGCTGTTTTCCTTCCCCATTAAAATCTCCAAAACTGTAAAGAGTGTTTAGCTTTGCCGAGCCAGCTTGCTGACAACTGTAATATTAATCAGCTGGGTTTCATCAGGAACTTAACAGCAGGTTTTTATTTTTCTTTCTCATGTTTCTTTGCATCAAATCAACTTCTTGTTGTACCATGACAGGAGTTTTTGCACTGGGATATGTTGCTCAGGCAGCGCAGGGTAGTACTGGGGAGCTTCATTAGCTTTGATGGAAACAGAGATTAACGCTGATGGGCAGTTCGTTTTTGTGCAGTGTTACAAGCATCTCTGGAATTTCAGCAGCCAGACCTCAGAAAGGTCTGTTATACCCAGTCGCGTGGCTGAGACCCAAACTGCATAATTTAACATGATTTGTGGAAAGTGATCTCTGAAAAAATCCTCTGTGAGCTGCGGCCATAGCAGTTGTGCTTTTTCCTGCCTTCCAGTATCCTGCTCACTCTGTCAATAGCTCTTCATGACAGTGCATTGACTGACTCTGAATCTTATTTGTACCATGGTCAGGGTAGACACCAATTAACACTTGGCAGGCTCAGAAATCTTATACTCCCTATCTGACATTCAAAAGAACCATTCTCAATGTGGGTTTTTTTCCTCTTCTGACTTTTGAAGTCAGAAAGAGATCAAACACCCAGATTGGACAGCCGCCTAATACAGCCTCTTTGTAGATTCTTTCCAACACTATTAAAAGAACAAAGACCTGAGCACTAATGAATATGAATACCTTAATGTGACACTTTATTACAGCCACTTGCTGAAGCTAGTAAGATAAATTTAAGAAAAAAAAAGGAAAGATGAAAGATAACTTGGTGGGTTGAAGGATTACATGATTATTTTAATTTAAAGATGAATGAGTTCTTTGTTTAAGATTTCATGTATTTGTTTGGAGAAGTTTCTGATATGATGGTACAGGTGACTATAAGAAGGGCTTGGGAGAAGGCAGGCAGCAGACTGAGGCTGTTTTCTGTCTTGTTGAAATACTGCTTTGATTCCGAGTAGGGTAATGCATATGCTGCAGCTGTGAGCAGCATTTCCAAATGCTTTGGTGAGCTTGTGCTTTAGAGTCTTCACACTCTCGGAAACTGTGTTTTGTTTATGTTTTGTTTTTTGACTTACTGGCTTCTGAAGGAGCCACTGGATTTAACACCACAACATATGAAGAAAAGCTTACACTGTGAGACTGTACAAAATGCACCTTCAGTGTAGTGTGATGCAGTGCTGGAGTCCAGAGTCCCAATGCCTTTCGTGTGCTTTTTCTCTTTGATTCCATTCTCCCTCCTCATTCTCTGTTGGGCGTTTAGTTTGTTTTTCTTTTTTCCTGGTATTTCAAAGTGGTGAGAACAAGCAGGCTCAGGGATAAATTCTGTCTTCTTTTCAGTATCTGGGGAATTCAGTCTTATCATCCCCAGCATATTTAATTGCAATTAACTGTGTCAAGCTCTTATGGATCAATGCTAGAGCAGATCTTAGGACTACTGAAAAGCTGAACCACATAGCAATATACAGCTTCTCCAGAGGCAGGAAGGACAAAGACAGAGATGGGCAGGAAAAGCTTTTAAAGTAGCACTTACCAGTCCCTCAGATCCACAAGTACATGGTAAGCATTAAAGCAGGCTCAGGTCATGGGCACTATGAAAAAAAAAAAAAAGAAAAAGGCAAAATCCAAATACAAACAGATGTGTTAAAATACACCAGCCTCAGTGCCTGAGGTCAAATCAAAGTACATCTCCTTGTTCACTTGGGACAACATAAGGAACCGAGGGTTTCCATGGTCTCTGGAAAAGCAGATCAGCTTCTCTGCCATCACACACCCCTGCCCACCAGCCCTGACCAATGTGGGTCAGCTGCACCATGGCATCCCTCCCCACTCCCAGGTTTATAGCCAATATCAAGCTGAACAAACCTAGAGGTTCTGAACAACCCAGGTAAATGTTTGGGCTGCTCCAATGCATGGCCCAGGCAAGAAGCAGAAGGACCAGCACAGGAGCTTACACTGAGGTTTCCGCATGCAGCTGATGGGGTAAGGGGCAAACTCACATATTCCTTGTGTGACAAAAAGAGAAAAAAAATTAGTGGACATAAAAACAAACAGCACCCTGCCCTACCTCTATGCTTCTCTGCCTTCTGCTTTTCCCCAGTGGGGAGAAGTAGGGTAAGATGGTGAGATTAGCAGTCTGACCCACCAGCCTCACACTCAGTGGAAATCGAACAAGTTGCAGCTCCCCAGCATGAACAGAAACATCCATTTCAGTTCCACTCTGCTCTCTGTGTGCAATTTTCTAAACCTAACCTGAGAAGGCAGGAAGGATCCCATTCTGTAATGCTCCAACAGTAATGGCTGAGTTGTTAGCAATTAACCCCTTAGCTCGTTTAACTTGTTCTTTGAAAGACACCAGCATCATATTGCACATGATAAAATATAGTTAGAGACACTGAGTCACATCAAATTAGCTCATTTGGGTGGGTTATAGATCAAAACACAAATGAGATGTGAGATTGGTTAATATGCCATAAGCTGCCAGATGAACTTTTGCATTGAAATGTATGATTTGTGGTGCCTTTAACAGGGGGGTAATTGCTTCTTTAATTTTAATTGAGGTGTTTCACAGAGTAATTTAATTGCAGAACAGGGTGTAGTGTACAGTTTGGTGACCCAGTTGGGTTTAAAACTGTATGTGATATTTATCCACATTCATGGCTTTAATTAGGAACTAGAGCAAGGGGAAAAGGATCACTGAGTCAAGAGGCAGAAGAGAGTGCTTTGCAGAGTCAAGATGACTGTGATGCAAACTATTCAGCTGCTCTAGCCCAGGCAAAGGCTGGTGGAAGCTAGGGACTTCTCCAAATAGGCAGTTCCATCTAATTGATTATTAATATGACTGCTGTTTGCATTGTTTCCTGAGAGCTTCTTATGTTTTGCAGCAGTTATCCCTTAATTAGAAGTTCATGTGTGTGCATTTCCATGCAGGTGTGTGTCACTGGGACAGTGTTTTATATTCACAGCAGGAAAGTGAGCTCCAGGAGAGACAAGTGGAGGAGTTTGTGGCCACCAATGCTAATTGCTGAAAAGTGGCACTGTCCTTTGCAGTGCCTTGTGACATACAGCAGAACTGCCTTTGGGTGTCTGTGAGACGAAGAGTGGGGAGAGGGAGACAGGTTTGTGTAAAGAAGAAGCACAGCCCAATGAATGAGTGCTGCTCATCCTTTGCTTTGGAGAGCCATTGGGTAAGGTCTGGCCATGCCAGACTGTCCTCCAAAAGTACAGGATAAAGCACCCTGCATTGTCAGCACCTGATTCCCTACATTTCTGTCCTTAGCATACATTTTACCCTCCAGCCTACTGGTGGGTGGTCGAGTCACTCTTGCAAAGCGTGAGACATAGGCTACAATCTCCTGCTTGAAGGACAGGTTTGCATTTGGATTTGTTTTTTATTGGGAAGTATGTTGACTACTAGATTATTAGATAGCCCTGTTTTTACATTTCCTACGAGTACATTTCCACAATGCAGAAACCCATGCCAAAGAACACAGGTCTGAACACAGGTCTACCCCTGTACTTTTCCTTTCTAGTCCAGTTCCATGATGCCAATGTAAGTGAGAGCAGAGCATGCTCCAAAGTGATCCAGTTGCTGTATGATTCAGTTCAGGCAAGGATGATCCTGTGGGACTGAAGAATAGTCAGACTTCTAGTTCCTCCATGAAATATTACAATGGGAAATTTTCCACTAGATCACTGACATGAACCCTGCTAGCTTATCCTCTTCTCTACAGATGGCTTCCTGTGGCAAAGACAGTCCTGGTTTAGCTAATACAACCTACCTGTCCACATGTCCACATGGTACCAAAAGTGCCAGTCAACCTGTGAGCTATGGGCCTCTAGTTCAAACTCCTCTTTTAGGTGGGAAAAGAAACCCAGCAGCTTCTGATGGCCATATAGCAGATGCTGTGGTTTTCATTTAGGAATGCCATGATCTATGTTTGAATTTGAGACTCTGTGGAATAAAGTTCTGCCTCTGCTGCTACCAGTCCACCTCAGAAGTTTATTTTGAGGCTTAACTTTCCAGTTGTGCATAAAGAAAAGCTATAATGGGGCTGGAAACGTCCAGCATCTGTACATACACCCTGCAAGCAGAAAGCTGGATATATGTGTAATTAAGGAGGCATTTCCACAACAGGAACAACAATTCGCCTTATTGGCAGCAGAAGCACAATAAGAGCAACTGAACAAAACACCATAGTGGTTTGCATTTGCTGTCTCATTCTCAGCAGTCTCTCATAGCTGTAATTTCAGTCTCTTTGGAGATCACTTCTTTTTCCTTTTATTTTCAGTCTTAAATGTTTACGAAATATCTTTTCAGTAAATAGTACATAGAGGTCAGCATCCTCTTCAGCAGACAGCTGCTGGGATGAAACCAGATTCAAAATCAAATAACATTCTTCAAAGAGGCACTCAAGTCTCAAGGTACCTAAAATTGTTGCTGGCTCATATGAAAACTGCTAGAGTTTTCTCAGTCTCACTTAGTCATCTTGTACTGTGTCCAAATTGGTAGGTAGGTAGATAGTTTCACAAATGCTTTGTTACTGGAATGTATGTGTATGTGTGAGTGTGTGTGTATTACAATCCTGGTGAAGCCAGGGAGCTGAGATTTTCCCTGTGGCTGCTGGAGGTGATGCAGGGACTGCTGCAAGGAGAGCTGTGCCACTGGAACCAGTTGGCACAGCTGCAGAGAACACCAGCCACAATCCAGCATGGATGGGGAACCAGATGGAAAGCAATCCTACTGTGTCAAGCAGGCATGGGGAAGGCACGAGTGCAATGATGTCGCCTTCCAAAATTACAAATTGCCTTTCATCAAGACAAGTCTCTTGCTGCTCCCAGATATTTGCATCTTTTTCTTGTGGAAAATTGAGGAATTGGAAATTGGCGGGCTTTGCCTGTGTCTGGAGGGTAGAAGACTCGCTGTTTTCGGCAGGTGCTTCTCACTCTGAAGATGACTCTAGGGCAGGTTGGTGCAGAGAAGGCAATGAGCAACTGGGATCCAGAACCCAGACCCTGCTGACTTAGATCTTGAGATTGCCAGACATGTAGGGAACAACTCTTATGATCAAGCATCTAGATGAGATCATAGTCCTTTTCCATCCTTGTGTTTCTTTCGGAGCAGATGTGTTTCTGCTCTACCAGTTTCTAAAACAGTCACGCATACACAAGTGTGCCAAGAGATTTAAGTGCCTAGGAATGCTGGTAACTTGGTATGGCTAAATTTGTATCAGCAATTAGCTTCTGTAATAGGTTTTCCTGCGTGTGTAATCGCTTGTGTGATTTATGTTCCCTGTGTTCATTTAGTCTGCACAGAAGCCTGGGCTGTCTTTGCAATTCTTAGTCTCTGTGTGTGCCTCTGCTGGAAACACCCTGTGGCAGCACAGGTCTGGCTGCAGCTCCCAGGTACGGCTGAGGTGGTTATTGCAGTTTCCTATTCTTGCTGATGGTCTTGCTTTTCATGTTGGGTGGCATGTGGCAGGTTCCTTCTGTTAATTAGAACGAATGTGCCAATTATGTTAATGTATCTCTCGATACCAATCAGTGAATGATTAGAGACAACACATCTGTCTCTCACCAGGGAGCAGAATGACAGAAAAGGCACTACAAGGTATGTTGTTCTAAATTACAGACACCTCGGATCATGCCTTCCCCCGCTGGCCACAGGGACAACTCAGTCTCCTGCAGGCTCACTTGCCAGCCCATTAGCAGCCCTGGATGTGCAGCTCCAGTGCAGCTGGCAGGATCCATGTGCCTCATGGAAACTGCAAGTTGCATCCAGAGTGCTAAGGAGCTTTGGCCAAAAGGTAGCAGACTCCAGGTGCTCTCCAGCTTCTCAGCATCTGCAGATTCTGTTGGTCAGGTTTTCATTCACCACTCTCACACCTCAACTGAGTGGCCTTCTCTTGCTAGCCAGTTTGCAAACATATAACAAAAATAACTTCTTGTGTAGAAAATTAACAAGAAGAAAAGGGATTTTGTGTCTGCTTTGTTCCAGGGGTTTGGTATATGAGAAAAAATGTGTATGTTGTTGTAATTGTAATTTTTTATAGCTGTCATCCCCCAGAGGGTACACTTACCCCATCCTTCATGGCACAATATTTGCCAATTCAATGATTGTTGTTATGATAAGGAAAAAACTGATCCCATGCTTTTTCTACATATATGCATGACCATCAGTACATTTATCAATAACAGCTGGAAGGATGTGCCTGGTTTAATTGAAATACATAGAGCTAGGTTCATGTTCAATAATTGTTCTGATTATAGCCAGTAAATACACATCCTTAGTATTTAGGAAAAAGCAAACATCTACTTTAGAACATCTCCAGAGAGATGAAAAATGGAGGCATGAGGGTGTGATTTGGTATGACCGTGAAGTCAGACTTTTGTGCACTTTGAAATGCCCATCTATATCCTACTGCTCCTCTGTGCACTCACCTGCAGGTGTACAGGTCTCTGGCACAGAAATGTCCAGTGCCTTAGCTGCCAGTAACTATTATTCAGGCTGCAGAATTAAATTCAGGATAAGTTTCTGCACTGACTGGATTAACAGCCTATTTCAGTGAGGGGGCTGCACCTTGAGGAATGACATGGCATCAAAAGAGATCATTGCTTTTAACTTCTGTGATAACAGTTTGCATACTTGTCACTCATAAATCACACTGTCTCATTCTGCTTGCTTTTCTTCTGTATTTGGCACCTGATCTCTTCCTACTTATGTGGCAGAACAACTCTACTCCCACCTACTCTGGTTACCTCAAAAAAAAAAAAGTCTGAGGTTTGGAGTCACCGAGCACTGCAGTCACCTGCACCATAAAATGGGTCCAACAGTAATTGAAAATAAGTACCAACAATAGTCTCACATATTGTAGTGTGTTTAATTAGTCTGCATTTCCACAAGAACTGAGGGAGAAAACACAAGCACTAGAGGGGTGTTCTCTTTTTTGTGTTGCTCTACTAATGGCTGAAATATGTGTGAAAGGAGACTCCCACTGCTTGTCAAGTCATCCATCAGTTCCTTCCTTCAGATTTGACATTAGAGTTTGCAACATTAAAAGACACCCAAAAAAAAATGGATGCCAGAAGACTGCATTAGATATATTAAAGAGCTATATTGTAAAAGAGATGGCATTTACACACAGTACTGATGTAATGGCAAAAAAGAAAAGGCACCCTGTTGTTCTTCAAACTTTTACTGTTAGCAAATTCTGTGAGACATTAGGTGAAAAGGATCCTTTTCCTAAGAGATTTGGTGTAGAGCCAGAAGCAATATACTGAATTATACAGAGCTGCTTTGTTTGGGGATTTTTTTTTTTTTGTATTGGCAGCTTCTCTTTTCATATTATCTTTGGTGGTTTTGCAGGGATGATAGGGAATTCAATGCTTACAAGTTTAATTTTTTCTACTCATTTGAGACCCAGATGGAATATGTATGTGCATTTTTGAAGAGAGAGAAAATGTTGCAGGGTACTAGAAAAAACAACTATGTGCTCGGGCATGGAGCCTTGAGGGAGCCAAAGGCTGCTAGAGTATATTCTTGAATGGGCATACCAGAAATATTTTAAACTGAGCCTTAGACCATGTAGACTGTAGTCCTGTCCTTACTGGTGTCCTGGTGTCCTCAATGTGCAAAGCAGAGGAAGAGTACAGGCAGATTTGAAAGTGGAATATACACAGCTCTGGCAGTGTGTGTCGTATCTTTTGCAGCCCTGGCATAACCATCCCAGAAATAAATAGTGACATTCAAACCAAAGAAATACATGGTTTTTGTGTGAGAGGCAACAGTTAAATGGCAGCATACCACTGATGGAGATAAGGTTCTGGCTTGCTTTTCAGTCTAGAATTCATGCAGACTCAGCCTGCAGGTGAGGAAAGAGCTAAATATTGCCATTTACTGAACAGGAATGTGTCTGTCTTGATTATACCTGAAACCTATTAGGCTTCAAGAAAGGCCGAAAACCAAGTTTAGTCATTCTGTCAAGGAAAAACAGATTATTGACTAAGAGCTTGTATATTCCATGGTGAAACATAATTGTGATGGTGAAGGAAATACAGCCTCCAAAGTTTTTTGTCTTTTTCTTCCTCCTCTGCTCCTTGCAGATACATGTATCCGTTTCCAGAGCCCTTGTTATGCTGCTGTCTTTAAACTCCACAGTATCAACAGCTTTGAGGCTGCCACAACCCACAGTGATCTGCTGTGAAAGAGAGGGGTTTAAATCAAGCCTTCCTTTGAGCAGTGGCTCTACATTCACTAAAGGTATAAATCTTTGGAAGCAGCTCACACCTGAAGTGCATCCACTAAACTGGAATAGGGGAGCTGGAGCTGCTTAAGGCAGGGCTAAAGGTGGGGAATGGGTGATGGGCACCTATAATCCATACCCACATCTGCCAGTACTGGTATTGCAGCCTTGACTGGCTTTGTCTGGGGGTGAATTGAGCCCTCTGTGTTAAACACCAGGAGAAATAATTGTTTTTTCTCACCATAGTTTGAGGCAGTCTTGTACAGCTGTCTTACATGGCTTTTGGGGTATGTCAATGCTGGAGTAGTTCCTCAAATGTCTTTAGAGAAGTGGAGTTTGTGAGAGAAGGACTTGGCTGCTAGTGCCTCACCAGTCCGGTGGGTTGATTGTGGTGATGTTTTTCTTCCTTTAATTAAATCCTGGGCAAGGCTGAAGTGATCCAGTGATGTGAAGGCCCAGCTTTGATCCATCCAGGGTCCCAGTCCTGTCCTTCAGAAAACTCAGTTCAAATGAAAATGAGCTACTAAGCTTGCAGCCCAATTATATTAGAGTGGCTCACAGCAGTCAGCTGGGATATAACCGGGTGTTTTCTTAGGAAGGCAATAAAGAGAATATTGTCTAGATTAAAAATTTCATATAAAAATATTTTTCTGTGCAACCAAGGAAATCATGCTTTATTAAAGTAAAATATAGTTTACGCAAATAAAGAGGGAAAATAAGCACTGATGTCCTTGTGATTTCCTATTTCCTTGGTAACTGACTCTAATTTGTTTCTTTCTTATTAAAGACAGGCAATGTGCATGAGAGTGCAAGTGTATTTAAAAATATTGGGGTTTGTGATTCGTTAGTGCTACCCACTCCAGTATCCCATTCCTAATTAGGTGAGATATGGAAACTAATGGGTGAGATCTGTGCTGATTTAGAGTTTCTGATGTTGTAGGAGAATTTCTGTTTGCAGATATGCTCCTAAGATATCACCCTTTCTTTTTGCGTTGCTTTCAACTCTGAAAGCACAGATCAGCTTTTCCCTGTACAGTACCTGGTAGCCTTTGCAAATGCATTGGTGTTTTCAAGGCAAGGCAAGACAGATGTTGTGCAGATGGGTGGGATGAAAGGGGACTTGAAGGAAAGGGTAGGCATGAAGAGTGTTCTCCTGTTCTCTGCCCTGGTGTTTTGTTTCAGTTGGTGACATTCATCAGGTGAGTCCTTCATCATGTGCCTTGGCTTGTAGTGTTTTCTGGGATGAGCAACGCAATCACAGATACTGTGTCTGTCCATATTGGTGTGACTTGGTGCTGACTCACTGCCTCCCCTCTGGCCCTTTGAAACCCCAAGGTGGAGTGGCTGAAGAATGAAGAGGTGATTGATCCCGTGGAAGACCGAAACTTTTACATCACCATTGATCACAACCTGATCATCAAGCAAGCCCGGCTTTCTGACACTGCCAATTACACCTGTGTTGCAAAAAACATTGTGGCCAAAAGGAAAAGCACCACAGCAACTGTGATAGTCTATGGTAGGTGATGCTTTGTACTGCTGCATGTGAATGGACACACACTCAGAGCAGGAGGTGGGGCAGGAGGGGGATGCACAGTGCCTGTGTGCAGCTCTGGCTGCAGTCAGTGCCCAGGCTGGGCTGCCTGTGCTGCCTGGTGACTTGCAGCCACACACAGGGAGGGACTGCAGTCAGGGAGCACTACTGAAATCCCTCAGAAGTCTGATGGCTTGTCTAATTGGTGACAGGCAATGGTGTTAGAGAAGGAGCAGCCCCGTACACAAACAACCTCATTGGAGAAAGTGGCTGTTCCCCTTGCTGTAACACACACTGGCTGTGTAAAGCAAGGAGCCACCAGGGCACATCCTCGAGCCGGCATGGCTTACTGCCAACACAGTTCATGTTCTTAGTCACCCTTCAGAAATTAGAGTGAAACTGATAGAGAGTTTGTGCTTCCAGTGACTGGTAAGAATGTCAGAGCTCATCAGAATCCACCATCTTCTTGTATCTCTTTAAATAAGCTTATTTTTGGTGCTTACTTCCAAAACATACCCTGACATCAAAGCAAAGAAACAAAGTGTTCTGGGGCTGCAGTTCATAGGCCCACAGCCTAGCTTAAAACTAAACATCAGGGATGCATGGAATATAAAGCATGGGATAGCATTATTCTGTGTCAGCATCCACAGTCTTGACATGACTGAGACTGGCCGTGCTTTGGCTCGGAAAAGATGGGATTCCCTCCTAGGGTCTCTTCCAGCCTGTGTTGCACTGCAGCTCTGCCTCACCAGTCCAAGCCTTTGGCCCTGAAGAGTTTCTTCCCCAAATGCATTCCAGGTGGGGGTATCCACCAGAACAAAACCTGCCCTGATTATGTGCCAGCTGACTGAACTGATGTTTCTTACAATCAGCTTAATTATAGGATAGACAAGTAGGAAAAAATCCCTATGATTATCCCTAATATTCATTTCATATTCAGGGTAGCAGTTAGATTTAATTGTAAGCAGTTGCTTCTCTGAAGTTACAATGAGGGCTTTTTACTTCAGTTTTTATAGAAAACTGCCTGAATTGAGTTGATTAGCAGTGCTTTTGATATTGAGGGACGGACCATACAAGAGCACCATGTTTTGTAACTGAGATGAATGCAGAAACATAAAGATGTAGGCGTACTACAACCCTTCCTCATACACATACAGATTTTTTTCAAAAGTGTATTCAAGAGACATGTGTAGGGAGCAGGCATTTCTATGGATTTTGCTGCCAGATCTGCTTAAGGGTTGTGTCATATCACAAACATTTGAGTTTAGGGAATCCGAGCAGTGAATATGTTATTAACCATACCTGACAATGACATTATTATGTAGAGCAGCACAACTTCTTGTTCATCCCTCCATCTATCCCAGAAACTGAGGTGGGTGAAAAGGAGAGTCAGCATAAATATCTTTCCAGAAATAAATATCTTCCCAGAAATAAATATCTTCCCAAAGTCCAACAGAAAGAAATGCTTTTAGTGTTAGCTAATTCTAAACAGCTTAGGGAAGTGCTGGGACATTTATATATGCACCAGCTATGTCCACAGAGGGGTGAGTGAAGTTGTCCTGACATCCTGAAAGGATTCATTCATTCATCCTGACATCCTGGCATTACCTTCTTGAAAGAATGAAAAAATTCTCCATAGTTAATTAAAGCATGGCAGTCTCTCAGCATGCATAGGTGATGGGTGTGTCTGAGCATGAGTGGGAGTGCAGGTTATCTCCCTCTGGACAACAGTGCAGCTTTCAGAGCACAGGCTGCCAGAGCTCTCTGAACCTGCAGAGATTTTGGTCATACACACTCTACCCAGGCGCTTAAGGCTGGGACAGGTTGATTTTCAGGATAAGTCAGGTCACCTGCCAACCCTGATAGTCATCAAGCAGTGGTTTTCATTCAGCATCAGCATTTCTTTGGCTTGTACAGGGACTTCTGGCATACACTTGGTGTGTTGGAGATGTGAGTTTTGTGCCTGTTCAGTGTTGTTTCTTATGCCTTCTCTTGTGGCCACTGAGGCTGCATGACACAGAGCCAGAAGTGCCTTGGGGCTGCCCAGGCTGGGCTGCTCGTGTGACCATGCTCTTTTTCTCTCACTTTGCAGTGAATGGAGGCTGGTCCACCTGGACAGAGTGGTCTGTGTGCAACAGCCGCTGCGGGAGAGGCTTCCAGAAGCGCACAAGGACCTGCACCAACCCTGCCCCGCTCAACGGCGGCGCCTTCTGCGAGGGCCAGAGCGTCCAGAAAATAGCTTGCACCACTCTGTGTCCAGGTTCAGTATGAACAGTACACATAAATACTTCCTCTGTCATCAATCATCTCAGGAGAAAACTATTAGTTACAAAAGCTTCCTTCTCATTATTAATAAATCCAACATTTCAGGGAATTAATATTCAATTGTAGTGCATAAGTAGATAAAATAGTGAGCACATCTTATAAAGCAGCACAGGTTCCAGCCCTTCTTTTGCACGCTGCTTGCACTGTGGTCTCAGCTCTTATAATTCAGGGGATTTGAGGAACATTCAGAGCTTCAAAATGTAGGAAATAAAGGTTGAAAGCTCTGGAAAAGAATTGGGATTTGAATATAGAAAGCAACTGTGATGTAAATATATTTGCAATGTCTGTTCAGTCCAGCTGTCTCAGCAAGTAAAGCATCTGGGATGTGGATATTAAATTTGAGGCAGATGTTTACCTGACATATACAATCGTCAAATACAAAGGCATTTTTATTGGAAAGAGATGTGTATCCATACTTTCCGAAGTTTTTAAAATGTAAACTTCTGAAAAATACAAAATAGTTTCTGGACATACAATATAGTTGATGACTTGTCTGTGATAAAATTTTGCCATCTGTCCTACTGTCCAGTGCTCTCCTACTACTGACCCACTCAAATCAAGGGCAGTAAGGCCATCTTCAACTTGTGAAGTTTGGTAATGCAACTCTGTCACTGGAACAATTTATATATTGTTTTTCAGCTGCTTGTTGTAGTGCTTTTGAAAATAATTTGCAGGATTTTGAAAGGTGCTAAACATATTCTTGGTTCTATTCACATGAAATAAATTGGTGCCTCTAGAGATTCTTTTAATAGAAAATACTTAACATTAAATATCTTCCTATTAAAGAAGAATTTCTGGACAAGTCTAACCTCTGTGTTAAAAAATGCCACCTGCCCTCCACAAAATTAAATCACAGATTCCTGACTTGTTGCTTGTACGCTTTGAGCACAGATAAACTGGTTAGAAGTTTGTATAAAGGGGAGGAAAGAGCAGAAATGGGGCCGGGACAGAGAGAAAGGCAATGTGGGGGTGAATGTGCATTTACGGGCCAGAAGTAGAAGAGCAGGTTGATGATCCTGCTACCTTGCCAGGAATGGCTGGGAGCTGCAGACTGGCTTGTGCTGATATGTGCATTGCTCTGTCTTGGTCTCACTTTTGTGTACCCCTAACAAGTTGTGTCCTCTTCTTGTCTCAGTGGATGGCAAGTGGACCTCCTGGAGCAAGTGGTCCACCTGTGGCACGGAGTGCACCCACTGGCGCCGGAGAGAGTGCACGGCCCCAGCTCCCAAGAATGGGGGGAAGGACTGCGAGGGGCTGGTGCTGCAGTCCAAGAACTGCACAGATGGGCTCTGCATGCAGGGTAAGTGCTCTCTCTGGGATCTGGGCTGTATGTGGAAAACCCTGAAATAACTGCAGATCAGCATCAATGATCTAAACTCACATAACCATTTGTAGGAGAAATGAGTTAGGGACCAGTTCTCAACCAGTCTGGACACCCCACTCCTCTTGCCTGGAATATGAAACAGTGAAGAATTAGAAAGAGTCATAATAGAGCCTTCTACTGCCATCCCTCCCCACCAAACAGCCCTGCTCGCTATATTGCCTCAGCATCTGTCCAGAGAAGCTTGGCAGTGGCTCTTACAGCACTGCAAATGGAAAAACAGAGCATTTAGAGCAAAGCCAGTGTTTTCAAAGAGTAAACTTGGCCAAGCAGATCAGCTTCTGGCTTCTTACTGTCAGGAATGGTGAGTGCATGTATTTCTATTTAGAATAGTTATGCTCCTTTTTGAATTTTGGGTGACCTGTGGTAGAAAGAGGTACACTGCATCAATGCAGTGCTGGTGCAAACTTCCTATCTGGTTGCCAGCATACTGCAGCTGAAGATCAGCTCTAGCACTGAAGTCTATTCCACCTGTGCCTATTCACGCAGTGAATCCTGCCTTTCTGACTAATAGAGAGAGAAGCAAAGCAAAGTGGGTTTTAAGTGTAATTCTGACATACAATTATTCGGCTCTACCTCCATCCCTTCTCAAAAATGAGGTCTTCTCTGGTCTGCTGGTGCATCAAAACTCCCTTTCACATTTCATTAGTGCAATAACCTGAGCCAGAATACAGCTCTTTCCTATTCCTTCATCCCGTCTCTCTGAAGTACTTCTTTGTCAGGCCTCAGCTCTCTGTTGTCCAAAGAGTTGTGGCTGTACCCATCCAGTATCTCTGCATCCAGATCATAAAATCCTTTGAGTTCTATCATAAAAAAGGAATAAAGAATTCTTATTCTCTGAGGCAGGTCACTTTTGACTGAAATATTCATGATGACAGAAAATGACACTACCAGGTAATAAATTGGTCAGCTCTTTGAGTGAGTGCTATATAGGATAGCTATGTTGGTAGCAAGCTCTGAGCTACCCTATGGCACAGCATGACCATTTACTTTGAGGTTTCCTAGATTTACAAATATCTTCCTCAATGTGGCTCACAAGCATTTCCATCATATTAAAAGCTATTAATCAATGTCAGCAGTCTATAAAGCTGTAATCCCTCAAAACACTTGTTTTTATGGTGAAATTGGAAAGGTAACATTCAGAACTCCTCTCTTTCTTGTTTCTAAGGATTGGGGAAAAAAGGCACCCATGTCTTACTATATAACACCTTGATGACTTTTATTGTAGGGAAGTTAATGCACCCCTAGTTCCAGAAGTGTTAATAAGTCATTATGGCAAATTAGGAGGAAGAGATGCATTTCCCCACACAGAAGAGCTCATCACTATCAGATTATATTTAGACAGGTGTATGTCATCTTTGTGTATGTGCATAAAGAGAGCCATTTAAGCAGAAATCTTGTGGAAAAGTAGATATAATAGTACAGCAGAATAAAAGCCCTATAGGGATCTCATTTATCTGTTGATGGTATAATGCATTTTATTTGTGAAAGTGGATGCTGAGTATAAAGCAGAGGTCTTCAGCAGGAGAGAGGGTGAAACTTGTGAATACTATTCTGCTTCATATATATGTATATAGAAAATGGTAATGAAAAATATGCAGTCACATAATGACCTGCTTAGCTCTAGGGGCTGTGATAATTCTTCAGTGTTGGAATTTAATGGCAGTGTTTTAATGGTGCCTTTATACTCGTAGTGTTTCATATACCTGTAAAACTTCCAGTCCTGCTCCCTGATCCATCACTGCTGAGAAGATTGATTTGCTGTACTTCATGGCAGTGAGCCTGCTGTTCTTTTTCTCTCTCCTTCCCTCTCTTTTTCTTTATTTGTCTTTCTCAGTTTATGCAAAATCAATCTGAGCACTTACATTTTTGCCCATGTGGATTTAGATTCATAGAAAATCTGCCTGCTGAGCCAGGAAGACACACAGCACTCCTTTCATTCCTCAAACAACATGCCTCTTTCCACATTATTTGAGGCTTTGGGGGTCTGGCCTGGATCTGACAATTCTCCTAGCTTGGGCACCTGTAGATTCACAACAGTCTTTTCCAGTGACTTCATGCTGCTGGGTCTACCGTGGCACATGTGACATGGAGGAAGCTTCAGCCACCTTTTCTCTGTGGCCACAGCCCTCTGGGAGACCTGTTGGCCAGCTGCTTACCTGCACCATAGTCAAATCCTGTTCTTAGGTGCCCTGGTGCTGCCTCCTTAGTGTCAGTCTTTAGTGAGAGCTTGAAGGTTGACACCCTGGGTGTAGTTGACGTCAAAGAATTAATAGGCAGACACATGTGCCAGGAGCCACTAGCCTGTTGCTCTGACAAAAACTCACTTGTAAATATATATATCTATATAGCTGTGTGTAAAAGATATCCTGTAAAATGCTGGATTGAATGAGTCTAATTTACAAGCCCTTTCTCTTTTAGTCTATTATTCACTTCAGTAGCATCAGCTGGATAAATCAATAAGCTCTTTCATCAGACTGCCCCTGCTCCAGCAAAGAGCACAAGTCTGCATCACTATCGATTTCTGTGGGGATAAAAACAGTGGAGCTTTCTCCATCCCTTGTAATTACAGTATTTTACACCCAAAGCTGTAGTTTGTGCTTACCACTAACTGTGGCATTTCTCATGCAACTCTGCTGTGCATTTATTCAGACTAATCATCTTGCTGGTACACACATTCTCTCCCGTATCCAGTAGTTAGTGTTTTTCCGTTAAGGGATGAGGGGATGAACAGTCATTAAACTAGAGAGCCCACAGAGAGCCAGCAGGCTGAATTGAAGAGGAAAAGCAGATGTAGTGAAAATTTAGGGCAGTCATTGCTATTTTAAGTTTTCAAGTACACAATATTGTCTAGCAGTTCCCATTATAACAATTTCATAATTCCCATAATAGCATTAATATGATCTCTGGAACAAAATCTGCTGTAGATGTAAGAAGAATTGGCTGGTTACCACCCACACTAGTTGCATTATTGCCTCCATAGCTGTATTATTTCCCATTTGATGTATGAGTACTGTGGTAAATACTTCAGTGCAAGGAACAACACTTTTAAAGGCACGCACTGCATCTCACCAGGGGATTGCTGTAAACTGAAGCACTGCAATTAGCCCTTCACTCGTATCACCTAATGATTTTGGTGGGTGTTCTGTGTGGGGAATGAGAGAGCAAAGCACTCTCCTGCTGCCTCAAACTTCAGTACAAGTAGTTCCCTTCACCTAGGTCACAAACATTTTTAAAGCAATGTACCAGAGGAAGTGTTTTGCTAGGCTCAGTCTGGAATGAGTGCAAGATCACTTGTGTGGTACAAAACAGATGCTTGTGCTTTGCATTATGTTTAAAATTCTGCTGATAGTAAAGAAAGGGTGGACAACCTATGAGGAGAGTTAGCTGTGCTACATGGTTATGTTGAAGGCTTATTACCTGAGTTGTGACATGCAGCAGTCATGCTCACAGCATGTCACATACATCCTTTCTGTTGAGGGTCTGAAGTGAAACTCTTCAGATCTGTATTGTCCCTGTCCTGAATGAATAAGTACAGCAAGTCCATAGGCATGAGGTTGGTGCCTGCTGTCTTTTAGGCTTTTCTGGAATCATGCCTGGAGCATGCAGGGTTGGCACCAGCTCAGTCACAGGGAGACAACCAGTGCCCCTTTTTCTGCTCACTTTTGGCTTTAGTCGACTACTGTGGCTTTTCATAAAAGGCTGGCTAAGTTGTACCTTAATTGTGGAGTTTTTTTTTCAAAACACAAAGCTAACTCTCTTATAGCAAGCAAGATGACACAGAAGCACGTGTTGTTACTTGAGGACTAGGGGTTATATAGTTACACAAATAGTATTGTTGCTCTGTGAAATAAAATTGCTTATTTTATACAGTATCACAATATGGAATAAAAATCTCATTGAATAGGAACAAAAGGAAATTTCCACCTGTGAATCATTGCCACGGGTCATCAGATCCAGTATGGACTTTCCCTTTGTTTCTTGAGCATGAAAAGACTGAGATGTGCTACTGTCATTTAAAAAAAAAGTGGAAGAAAAGACCCCAAATATCTTCACCTGTTGCTACAGACAATACTCTGGGCTAACTCTCAGGTCACTCTGGTCTTCTCCCTGCGTGCAGCTTAACTACTTGGAGATGCAAATAGCAGATGCACTGCTGGAGGAAAAGACACCATACCATGGTGAATATGTCATTACCAGACTAGTAATGCCATTCCTTCTTAGGAAAGGCTGCCTTTTCAAAGAGTAAATTGATGTGACATGGTGACAGCAAATCTGTATTTGTTGAGTGCTCTGAAATCCTCATCTGAAAAGCAGTTTGAAGTTCATAAGGCTCCCTTAGTGCCTAAGCAAGTGAAAAAGATGCAGTTTATTCTGCTTGGGCATGAAATGGCAAAATGGTGCCTTTTTCAGTCGTGTCTCTGTTTATACACAGGTTTTGAGTAGAAAGCAAGGTTACCCTGATACTAGCATCTCTTTCTTCCCAAAACATTCATATTCTGTACATGTCCTGCTTGGTTAATGTAACATGTCAGAAACTCTGATGGAATAAGTATTCGTTTCCCTTTTTGGCTTTATTTGAAAGCAGGCATTCAGGGAAGAATTACAGGGCAGAGCAGCTTGATGAGGGCCACAGGTCTACCAGAGCAGATCAGTGTGCAAAGAGCAGGGGAATGTTTTCCAGACTCCAGAAGGTAAGCAGAACTCTCTCAAGGGAGACTGCAACAGAAGCCTGTGTGTGTGCAGAGGAATGAAATAAAACCTTTTATTAAGAGCATGTGGGTCAAGAGAGAACTTCTAATACATTCAGTCTGTCAGCATAATGATACAGCCACCTGGCCTGTTTTGGCCTAGCAGGGGGAGTTCATTCATTTGAAAAAGGCATCTCATCTGTTTCTAGAGGAAGTTTTCCATAATATTGTTTTTTGATATGAGTAAAGGGATGTGTTATTCCCTTTTCTACCCAGCTACTATGTAATGGTGTGGCAGCCAAGGGAGTTTATGCACACATCTCAGAGTTATGACTCGTCTCTATTTTATTGTAGTGACATGAAAAATCCCCAGCTGAGAAGCATCCACGCTCTGATGGGCCCTGTGCAACTGAGAGCTCTTGCCTAGAAAACCAACTGCTGGAAGCAGATAAAAGTGTTGGGAGAAAGAAGTGCAGAGCCACAGGCAGAACCCAGGGCACTGAAATCCCAGTGTCTTAACCCCAATCAGTTAAAAAAGAGCCACCTCCACATTACTTTTAAAGAAAGCAGGTGCTGTAAGATCTCTAGGCTGTTTTCAAAAATCTGCACAAATTAAAAAATATTATAGCCATGCAGAGAGGAGAAAAAAGACAACCTTGTCCATCTATACTTTTCATTCTTCTTTATTCTCTTAGGTTTTCTTTTATTCCTTCCTATTCCTTTACATGTTAAAAAACTCAAAAAGTTACTCAGATAGATGAAAGAAGAATTCAAATCTTATGAAGTCTAACTGATGCATTGATTTAATTGTAGAAGAAAACCACCCCATCCAGAGACAATAATGTAGATTTTTATTATCCTTGTCATACACAAAAGTGGATATATTTAATGATTTTTGCTTTCCTGTCAGGCTGTCAGGCAGGGCAAAGTTACATGAGCATCTGAAGGCTCATCAAGGAGTAAATGAAACAATCAGAAGTAAAACTCAGTGTTCTCTATTTCTAAATCTGGACTAACAAAATTATTGACAGCATGCTTAGATGAAAACTCCTGTTTGGGAAGGAAGTTTCTAGAACTTAGGAAACAAACATTGAGCTGATCAACTGATTCTGGAGTCTCTGGGATTTCTGAGGTTATAAACTGGAGAATACAAGTTACCTTATGTGTGAGCATAAAACCTCCCCAAGGTGGTTATACCTGTCCCATGTGGATAACACATGACCCTTTTTGTCCAGCATTCTCAACAGTTTTGATCCCCTCTCCTAGATCCTCTTCAATTGTCTCTTCCTTCCTCTAGTTGTCTGCCATGCATCCTCTCTCCAGTGATGTCCCTTGTCCTCATTTCAGGGCTCTTGTCCCACTACAGCAAAGTGAACCCCAGGAAGTCTATCTAGCATTCAGTCATTGCAAGGGTGGAATTTGCAAATACACATCTGGTGAATTGCCGTGCTAGGTGTATGTTTACTTTTGCCATCAAACATGCATAAAAACCCCAATGCTGAGGTCCTACAAAAGCCTGACACAAGATTTAACCAAAAGGTCAAAGTCCTTAACTGCAGACTTTGTAATGTCAAATTTGGATATTCTAATCCACATCCAATTTTAGCAATAAATTATCCTTCTCTTCCATCTTCCCTTATTCCCATATAGATGTCATGCATGTTTAAACTCAGGCAAGACCTTTCTATCAATGTTAACAAAATGTCAGAATCTAATTTAAAATGAAAACATAATTGCAGTCTTAATTATAGAATATCATGAACTCCTGTTCAAGGAGAGAACAAGAGAGTGTCCCCATTTAACTCACCCACTCAGGAAAGATCTGAGGTAATACCCAAGTAAATAATCAGTCACAAAATCTCAAGCTCTCTGTTTATTAGCCCACCCTGAATATGCCAATAATTAGTCCTTCAGAAGGAAAACAAATTGCTGTGAATTATCTCTGGGATGCCTGATATCATATCTGACCTTCAGCATCATTGCTACAGACATGAAGGTCTTTCTTTAGAATAGAAAATATAGGAGGAAGCTGGGCACATTCTGTCTGAAAGATTTTTACTTTGCCAGGAACTCTGTTGTTGGTTTGGGTTTTTGTTTGTTTTTTTGTAATTTTTAACCACCACAAGTAAGGTATAATGTATCATGTCTTCTTGGTATTGTGATACATTTCCTGGAAAATAGCAAGGGAGAGAAACAATTAATAACAAGGAGAGTTTAAATTTTATTTTTAATACTTTTCCAATCTCATTAGCAACACGTTAAGTGAACATGAAGCCTTGACACTAAACATTCAGAATATGGGATTTACTCTAAGATTACTCTTGTGCCATTAACTCTGCCCCTTGTACAAAAGAAAATACTGGAAACGTGCAGCCTCTGAACAGTGGAACTCTCACAAAGCAGTTTAAAACTCCTGAGTGTCAAATTAAATCTCCAAAACTCTTTCTTGTAAATTGGGAATATGTAACTGTTTGGCCATCATAGATGGAAACCTAGATGGACTTAGATGGAAGCCAAAAGCATTGCAATGTATCTGAATTAATATTTTAAAAGCCCTTGAAAGTCTTTTCTGAAAGCTTTGAGCCTTTGCACACTGTACTGATCACCTAGAATTTCCTTTAAAAATAGTGAAGAAACTCAAGCAAGCTGGTGATAGCTGTGGAAATGATGGTGGATAAGGTAAGGCAGAAGGAAACAGGACTGGTAATGCAAGGTCACAGCCACAGCACTGCAAACACTGCAGGGACATATAACTTTTTTTTTCTTCTTTGTCTCCAAACCCTCTCTGTTTAATGGAATTCAGAATGTAGAACTGATGAATGTCTCTTCCCATGGGTGCAAAAAAAGCTGAAATTGGGCTGACATAGAATTGAGAATGGCATTTTACAGGGAAAGGGAGATAGGCTGAATTTCTAGAACTTGGAATTTGGAAGCAGAAAGATATACTTGGGGGGAGTTGAGGATTTTTTTATTCATTGAGACCAGAAATTAACAAGAAAAGAAAGTTGCTAGGGTTCTTAAACCAATTTTATTCAAACTTTCTAGGATAATTTCTGAGACTGAGACTCATTATAGATAATTCCAGCAAAACCCAAATATTTTAAAATAAATTCTGAGCTACTGGAGCCGGCCCAGTGAGGAAGGAAATATAACTTAATGCTGAAAGAAGACCTCATCTTGGGAATTAAGAACAGAAGCAATTGGGTGCATATTGTCTGAGTCTGGTATGAAAAATAATTACCAGCTTGCTGGCTTTGAGTTATCAGATACTGTAATTCATGTGATGTGTATGTATCACAGCAAATAAAAGGTTTATTGAGTAGTTTCAGTAAACTCATGTCATGTTTTATATACTACTTTAGCTCATCCAAGAACTGCTTCCTTCAAATGTTAAACATTTGCATGTAAGAATCAGTCTGTGTTTATCTGTTTCCTGAGAAAGGAAGGCAGCAGTTGAATGCATGGCATCTTATTTTCTCAGAGGTGATTTGAGGGCATTGATTTTGGAGCCAAAAGGGGGGAAAGTGCTGTTACAATATGTTATGCTCAACCTGTTGAGTTCTTTGCAACAAGATGTTCTTGAGGGATGTGATGTGGCTAGGCTTTCAGAAGGACCATGGAATTACTTGACCTCAGCTCTTTTTGAAACTGCTACAGAGAGAGTGAAGAGAGTTTATAAATTAGAAGCAAGTGGTGCCAGATTAAAGTATGATTCATTGAAGAAACTAGCAGTTATGGTGTGCTTTATGCAATCTTCACTTTATTAAATGAAAGTGCAGGTCTCCAGTTCTCACTGATCTTAATACAGTCTCAAATTTTGTATCATTAACTGTGACCTCAGCAGCTAATTCTATAAAACTATTTATTTGCAGGGTAATTGTAAATATTTTTGTAAGTGTGGCTCAAACTATATGAACCCTAGTAAATAAGTGGCCAGAAAGATCATCTTCAGCTCCTTCACCTGTCTTACCTATATAGTTGCTGGTAAGAGGGAAAATAGGCAGGAAAACTATGAATTGAAAAGTGGGTGTTTTTCATTCTCTGTTATGTGGATATTTTAATTTCTGCAAGCAGCGGAGTAAAATATTTTCATAATCTGATCAATTCACTCTAAAATTGATATTCATTAATGCAAATTCAGCATGACTAGAAAGCTAGCAAAACCAATTACGGACCAAAAAGGGGAGCTAGTTACAAAGTGCCCTCTGCATGAAGCCATGATCTAGAGTTTTATAACACAGGGATAAAAATTCTCTTTAAAATATGCCAGTTCACAGGCCAAGGCCGCATATTCCCATGGCTTTCTAGTCAAGGTCAAATACAGGATTTTGGAATGACTCTGAGTTCCCATGCTGAGCACCGTGTGTGTGTATAGATGCCCATGAATGTGCTGAGGGGTAGATTCTTTCCCAGTGGAAGAAGAAGAGCTTAGAACAGTTGTTTTGGTGACTCTTTGGTGACAGTCACATGCAGATATGCTGAGGGCTATTCAGTGACACAGAGCAGCCTCTCTGTCTCCCGGGGCCTCTGGCACAAATGTGTTCCCAGAAGGTCAGAACAAGGCATGTGGGACCACAATGCTCAACCTAGACTTCAGTGTTTGGGGATCATCTGCCTTCACAAACTGCACCAAACTAATTAAATGAGCTTCACAATCTATTCAGTTTAAATGGTCACAATTTCCCAAATCAGTGCCAAGTGTGACTGATGCTTAAATTGAGTTAAAGTAAATTGATAAAAAGCCTGCTGTAGTCTTTTCCATATGTCAACATTGGATTGGTTAATTTTTCAAGTACAGTCTGACATATTCAACCTTCTTTACTTTTCCCAGTGTGTTGCATCATTATAAAGGTGATTAAATTGCTCTTCTCATGCTTTCTAGAAATAAAATAAGTAATATCTACTTAAAGCACCTTTTTAATAGTACATCTGCATTTGTATAAAGGATTTGTGCCAGTGTAATTAATTTAGTTTAAAAAACCCCACCTTTGACACTTGATAGAAACACTTCCATAAGGACAAAAAAATGTATTTATAAACCTAAATTGGACAATAAAGTAGAATACATGGAGAAACATTAACTTAACTAAAGGCTTTTTACTGAATGCATTTACCATGCAATTACAGTGATTCGATTTCTGTGCGTTAACCTGAGCCTCCCACTGATTTTCCTGGTTTGACATAGGGTGAGGTACTTGTACAGTGAGGGAAACAAATACCCATTTTGGTAAGCCTTTGAGAACCTCAAACAGCAGGCACTATGCAAGCATAAAGTATGATTATTGCTACTTTAGTCATTCAACAGTAAGTTACACAACAAAATAGCAGAAGCACTCTTGAAAATATGTATTTCCCAACAAGCTGTAGGAAGAAGCTTAAATTACTTTTCTCAAAGTAGCTCACTGTGAAACCAGCTGTTCTGAGTCAGCAGCCTTCCTAGAGTCAAACCCTCCAGCACCTTTCTAAATTCACACTCATTAAAGATGTTCATCACCCTAGTAGAAGTCCCTTAGGTATTTGCCAAGCAATGCTGTTCATACAAGGAGGAAGAAAAAAAATCCACACACAAAAGATCTTTCTTCATTGCAATTACTTTGAGGAGAGGAGGGAAGACATTCTTCATTATTTCTGTTACTAATCCCAGCAGGTTTGTGTCATTATCTGATGAAAATGTCCTTTTCTCATTGTTTGAAGGCATAGTCAGAGGGACCAGTGTGACAGACAGCTCCCTGTAGAAAAGCCCATTCTCTTGTGCTGGGCTCGTGGCAATAAGCTTGCCTCCTGCCCATCACCAATGCATGGCTGCAGGCCTCCTCCTTGCCCCTTCAATGCCCACTCCCTTTTGGAGGAGTGGGAAAAGCGTGCTCAAAACTAATTTTGATATAAAATGTCCTGCCCAAAAGGTAGAAATATCCTGTAGTATCCTTGCCTCTTCCTCTGTTTCAATAGATGTATTTTTGAATGTGTGCACAAAGCATTTCTGCAGAGGAAATTGGCATCACTCTCATGTAGCTGCAGGGGGCTGTCCGTAGTTATCAGTAAGAGAATTTGTGGAAACTTGTGAGCCACAAATATGTATTTGTGACCAACAGGCTCTGTGGAGAGGTTGCAGTGAGGTAAATTTTTTTCAGAATATTTGAGGATCATGCTTGTTTACTTTGCTGAAAAAGCTTGAATCTGGATTTCCATTTTCCTGTGAGGAGAGAATGCTTTCAGTAACATCACAGCTAATCCAGGTGGTGCCATCTTTTGTGCCTGTTGAGTGCCAGTACCTGGATCCCTTCAGATGTGGCAGGAATGATGCACAACCTTGAACACAAAACTGAGCACCTCGGATGCAATATGAGGAGAGAGGAATAGCCTCTTGAGCTCTGCACAGGTGAGCTCAAGCTCCATGGGTGATGCTGAACCAGGGAACGTGGGCTGCTCCATTCCATCTCTCCTGAGAACCTACTGGGGCACATGAAGTGCAAGGAGACATCCTCAACTTTCCCAGTGGATTTGAGTACAAGGCAAAAAATCATTCAGAGATGCATCAAGCCTAAACTCCACTTTGTCCCTGGGGCTTCAAATACTTTCTGCCTGCCTCTTGGTCTCTCCAGAGACATCTTGCCAAAGGAAATATTGGGCATAAGGCTATAGCTGAAATTTACGTTTACTGAATTATGAGCCTCAGCACTTGTCTGGGGAGTAATTGGGAGTAACAAGGGTACTGTAAATGCCCAGACTTACTGAGCACTCACTCAAGCCCTCAGAAGTTACTCACCAGACCAGTAGAAAGAGAAGGCAGTTATTAACAAAAGATTGAGTATGCATGTTGAGAGTATGCATAAGTGAACTTGCCTCAAAGAGCCAGGGAAATGAATGAAACATAATATTTTTAAAACACTGGTTTTAGAAAGGCTGGAGTCCTTGCTGTGAAGTAAAGCTTTAAACAGAGATTACAGGCAGCATTGTTTGTGCTATAATGTCCCAGAAAAAAACCCATCATCATGAAAAATCAGCTCTGGTTTTGCTCTGGTATTTTAGGTAAGGTAGAATTTATGCAGTAGTTAATGTCTGGAAATTTTGGAAGGAGGTATGTCTATGCCTGTGACTGGGATAGACTGTGTCCTCATTAATAAAAAATACAGCCAAGAAGCAAGATATGTGTAGAGCACAACAGATGCTGAGCACCCAAGCTCAGCGATTCTGGGAGCTGGTGATTATTTCTCTGTTCTGCCTGTAATGTGGTCCTGTGCATTAGGCACACACCAGGAATACATTTTCCAGTTTTGTCTCACCTGCAGGGAGTCCCCAGCTGTGTGAGCTCCTTGCTGTGTGATCAAAAGGGAGGGGGTGAAATTCCCTTCAGGAGAGCTTAAGGGAAGGTGATGAAGGAGAGGTACCTTCTTGCTTACACTGACTCTAATCCCATCCCAGATAGGATTCCTCTGCTTAGTTGGGATTTGTCATTTACCTTTCCAGCAGGGTGGGACTTGGACCACTTCGCTCATTTGCCACACGGGAGATGCTTAGTGAGTTCACAGGATTCATGTGTGAGCTAAGCAGCTCCAGTGTGCTGTGCTGTGGGGACTGCAGAGGGAAAAGACAAAGGAAATGATACCTCTTCTTTATCCATCCCGAAATAAAGCTGTAAATTGTGTTATGATTTTGTCAATATATGGTGCTTGCAAAGATTTCAAATAAATAATGTTCTGACCCCAGGGGCCTTATTGATTTTGTAATGATTTCAAAGAGAAACCACTCGGTTTACTGTTTGCTGACAAATTCTTTACTCCCTAAGGAATTCCTATTGAACATGTATTATGGACAGGATAAAATAATTCCAAGGAACTACAAAGAGAGGGCTTTGTGCATAGACTGCTCCACGAATCAGTATTTAACCTCTGACCAGTGACAACAGGTCCCCTTTAGCTCTATTAGATCAACAGCAAGCTATTATAATTAAATATAAAAACTGTTTAGAGCCTCACCGAACATGTCCTGGGAATTAAAGCATATGGCAGGGATAAGGATAAAAAGACTTTCCATATGCTAATGACCCTAGATGTCTGAAATAAATTAGATCCATTACAGTTTATGCTCAATAAAAGAAAGACTTTAAGCACTCCAAAGTTAGTGACTCGAGACCGATTTTGGCTTAGAAATTCAATCTGCCTGCTTATTAATTCTTAGTAAGGCTCTGGAGGAGACAGGGGATGCAAAATCATAATTCTGTGCTGTATCAGAATTTTAAAGTGCCATCAGTTTCCTTTCCTTTTTTCCTTTTTTCCTTTTTTTTTCTTAATTAAACTATTTTTCATGCTTCATTTTTTTGTTCTCATTTGATTTTGTTCCCATTTTTGTTTAATTTCTTTCTTTTTAAGGTTTCATTTATCCTATTTCAACTGAACAGAGAACCCAGAATGAATATGGATTTTCTTGTAAGTTTAATGTTTGATTTTATGTTCCTGGATGATAATTTGATGCTGTTCCTTGGGTCAGGCTTTACTGTTAGGCAAGCTCAGTGTGACTAGGCAAAAAAGGGAGCTATTCAGCAGGGTAAGTGACATTCTGCTTGCTTGACAACAGGCACAGTGCTTTGCAGCAGACACAGGATTATAAGGACCCTTGTGCACAAGGGAAATGGGAGACGAATGCTGCCTCAGAGGCAGAACCTAGAGAGAATGAGCCATCTTCTCATTAAAATTCCCTTAGCAACTGGAAGGAGTGTGGTAGAAGGGTAACTTGTCTTTGAGCCGGAACTCAAGAGTTCTGCTTCCTGAACTGCTGGGTTAAAAATGGGATGTTTCAAGTTTGGTAAATTGAAGGTCTGGTAGCCCAGAGCTCTTGGGAGATTGATCAGTCCCTTTCTACATCAGCTAGCTCTCACCTCTGCAGCTGGAGGGCAGCTTGGCTTAAATGGCTAAAAGAGATAAAAGTGATTTCACATGTTTCAAACCAACAAAAATGGGATAGTAAAAGAGTCTGATTTGTTTTAGCACTTCCTTTTTTCATTAGGCTATTTCTAAAAATGGGATTCTTCACTGTATAGAAATGCATCAATTTTTGAACACATATTCAGACCTTTTGGGGAAAAAATGTCTGTTGGATAATGATGCTAGAGATTAACTTGGAATTGGTGCTGAAGATATGGTATATAGTAGCTAGTAGAAATATCATAGCTATTTCCTTACAAGACAGCTCTAATAAATTTTGGTTCCTTTTGGTAAATTACCACATTTTTTCTTGGGCTTACTTCAGCTTTTATCTTAATATGTATGTGTTAATGCTACTGATGAGAATTCAATGCTTGATTCTCTATTTTGCTAATTTACTAGTTTAGATTTTTGAAGGCATACAGATGGAAGGGAGTAATAACAGCTTACATTAAAAAAAAAACCAAACCAACCAAAGATAAGTCCTGATATTCTAGATATTCCATAGAAAATGGAATTTTTTGATGCTTTTATGTCTTTTAAAGTAAAAATAAGGCTTCTGAACTTTAAAAACCCACATGGTTTTGGTATCAGATGATCTTCTAAATACCAATATTAGGACATTATGTCACTAAGACATGCTATCTCATTTAATAAGGTGAATTTGGTTCATAAGACTAAGTCTATAACATGTTTTGCTTAGTCGTTCATAGCCTGAGTATTAGATGAACAATTGGATAGGGGAAGAGTTAGAACACAAGTTAGAGAGAAATCAAGGATTGTTTTCCATCAAAAGGGCATAGACCTGCTATATGGTGTTGGAAATGGATTTTAAATTAGCCTATAAAAAAGGCAGTAAATATCTGCAGGAAACGAGAATAATAAGAATGTGCTTTCTTGAAAGTCCCTGTAAGGAGGACATTTCTTGAAGGTTCCTGGGCTCTCTCCCTGCAGCTGCTCCTGACTCGGATGACGTTGCTCTCTACGTGGGGATCGTCATCGCCGTGATCGTGTGCCTGGCTATTTCCGTAGCTGTGGCCCTGTTTGTCTATCGCAAGAACCATCGGGACTTTGAGTCGGATATTATCGACTCCTCAGCACTAAATGGGGGATTTCAGCCTGTCAACATCAAGGCTGCAAGGCAAGGTTAGTCGGCATTTCACTCCATTTTGACCAATTCAGGGAGATGCTATCAGGTTATGGTCTTTTGGGCTGCGTGAATGATATTGCTGGATGCCTGTTGACACTTGATAAAGAGGAGAAAGATCATGTTCATTTTTTTCTGATTGTCAAGTCCTCAAAACCCATGGTGACATTTGTCAGCTGTGCTCAAGAGTATAAAGCAGGTGAATTTAACTTCTGAAGGGAGAGCATGAATGTGAGCGTGAAACTCAGACATTTTTATGGAAATAAAATGAAGTCCAGCACAAGTTGAAATCAAAGGCAAAGCTCTGGCAGAAACAATGGGGGCAGGATGCATCACAGAAGAGATACTACAGTAATTCTATCACATCTCCTTCCCCCCTATTTCACTAGTAGCTTTTTTTCCTATGCCCTGTCTCCAATGGTATAAATAGTTTGAGAAGTACTGTGCTTTTAATAGAAAATGTAGAAGTTATGGTAGAACATCATTTAATAATGAATATTTTTATCACTGGTGCATAACAGCTTGATTTTTTCTTCCTCACTTCATTGGCCAGGAAAGAACACTCTAAAGGTAGTGCTGCCTTTATCAAAACACTTATTTAGGTTGAAAAGTTCCTATTTATTCCCAATATCTACACTGTAAAAGTTAAGATAACAAGAGAGTTGTTACATGTAAGATTAGCATCTTCTTTGCTGGAGAAACTTTTAAGACAAATCTTAGAAAAGTGTGATGCAAGTTCTAATCCCTCACTGCAGGGAGTCATGGACATGATGACTTCATAGGCTTCTTGTGTCTTTTATTTCAGGAATGGTGTCATTCAGGCCAGTTAGATAAATTGGTTAATGATTGTTGCATATCGTTTAGGGTGGGGTTCTTCATTAAAACTAGATCTACTGAACGATGAAAACATCTTGCCCTCAAGCTAAGCATGTCATATTTGAAATCTGAGTGCAGCCTGGAAAAATACTCCCAATGAAAGCTCTTCAGAGGAGAAATGTGCTACAATTTTTTACAGCAATCAGATTCCAAAGCAGCTGGGGCAATATGTACCCTGGGAGTTTGCTGGAGAGATGGAAATGGAGATGAAGGTTCAGGGACTTTGCATATCTGAACATTTGGAATGAAAGACAAAATGCAAATGCCAGGCCAAATTGTTGCTCAGAATAAAGTCATCAGAATAGAGAAATAATACAGTTCTTTCTTCTCATCTCCACTGCAGACCTCCTGGCAGTGCCACCAGACCTCACTTCTGCTGCAGCCATGTACAGGGGTCCTGTGTATGCCTTGCATGATGTCTCTGATAAAATCCCAATGACCAACTCGCCAATCCTGGACCCGCTCCCCAACTTAAAGATCAAGGTTTATAACACCTCTGGTGCAGTCACTCCCCAGGATGACCTCTCTGACTTCTCCTCCAAGCTGTCCCCACAGATTACACAGTCTCTGCTGGAGAATGAGACACTGAACATGAAGAACCAGAGCCTTGCTCGGCAAACTGACCCATCATGCACAGCATTTGGGACCTTCAACTCCTTAGGAGGCCACCTAGTAATTCCCAGTTCAGGTAAGTGCTAGCCATGCTGGCTTAAAGGTGCAATTGTTTTGTGGGCTTAAGTGGTGTTAGATTGTTTTTACATAGGGAAAGAAATTCTATACATGGGACTCTGCCTTTTCTTTGATCAAAACGAATAGATGGGGCTTTTTTTCTCCCTTCCATTTGCATCTACCAAAGTACTTCGAATATTTTCTACCCAAAGTCCTGGCCACCTTTTAAACACTACAGGTTTGAGGAAGACTTGGGCCCCTTATCACATGAGCCCCGGTCATAGAAGCTGCAGCTGAGGGAGCTGGGGTTGTGTAACCTGGAAAATAAGAGGCTGAGAGGAGCTTATCCCTTTCTACAACTACCTGAAAGGTGGCTGCAACAAGGTGGGGGTTGGTCTCTTCTCCCAAGTAATACGTAGGAATGTGATCTAGTGGTGAACACTGTGAAGTGTTAATGATTGGATTCAATGATCTTAGACGTCCTTTCCAGCCTAAATGATTCTCTGATTCTAAACAGAATATTGCAGGGCTCTTAGTCACTTTCTGAGACATGCAAGGTTTCAGAGCTCCCCTGTGTGAAGTGCAATTCAACATCACCTTTTCCTTTCTTGCAGTTCTAGAAAAGGGACTTCAATACAGTAAGACTCTATTTGGTCATTGCACTAAAAGAGAGCAAATTAATTTAAAAATAAATTGCTTTCGCTACTTCCAATTCATTGTAGACTATGTGCAATTGATGTAGAACAACAGAACATTGGTTTTTGTAGTCTTTTTACCTGTATTTATTGTTGACTTCCTTTACAACTAGAAAAGAGAGGGACTGAGCATTGAGGGCCTGTTGATGTAATGCAATGTGCTGCTCAGTCTTTCTCATACAGCACCAAGTCAGGTTTCCTGGCCCCTTTGGACCACCCTGACACCAGCAGGCAATTTCCGAGCATCCAAGGAGCTCTTGGGCGAGCTCAGGTCTTTCAGACAGGATTTTTAGCAGAGCCATGCTGCTGCTGCTTGGTTCCTACATGAA
The DNA here is from genome assembly GCA_037013685.1 of Acridotheres tristis. Classification (NCBI taxonomy): domain Eukaryota; kingdom Metazoa; phylum Chordata; class Aves; order Passeriformes; family Sturnidae; genus Acridotheres; species Acridotheres tristis. Next base: position 20,339,876 of record CM072888.1, on the reverse strand, counting down.
GTGTTGATGTTCCTTCTAAGGAAGTTCAGCACCTAGATGTTCCTGTGGGTTTAGTATGATACTGCAGAGCAGCATTAATATCTAAAGTGAGAATGAATCAAATACATAAAGCATTTGATGTGAGGAACATGCAGGGTGTACAGTGGTCAGGAGCACGCCTGCCCAGTTTCACTGGAACTCTGAATTCAGGTAGGACCAAAGTACATGTGAGACTGCAGCTCATAGCTTGGCCATTTTACAGCAAATGCCCTCACCAAGGAGATAGTGCCTGCGCCTTTGCTGGATCATTTCTTTTTTGTTGATGTTATGAGGAAGCAAAATGTCTGGGTGGTTTGCTCCTTCCAGGATGCAGTCCCACACTGCCCGTGAAGCAGCCAAAAGTGCTTGGACCCATAGCCTCGCTCTCTAAGCTCCTGTCTTATGGGAAGCAAAAATAGCTATTAAATTTAAGTGAAAACTGAACTACATCAATAAATCTGGTGCTGACTGATAAGCATTGTTGAAAATTTGTGCTATACAATCTTGGATTTCACATTTTTCTAAGTAGCAGCTGAGGATAGATATTGATACTTCATTTTCATATGCCACAGTGGTGCACATTATCAGCAAAGTCTATTAGTCACTGTTAATTCCCGTATATTAATATCAATTTGTGAAGAAAAAGCATTTGATGCTGTAATCCCTTCAAAATGATTAAAGTAATGATTCTGTAAAATAAAATAATCTGTCTGCTGCTACCTTGTATGCCTCTGTGCTGCTTCTAGATGTATATCCTCTGCAAAATATGATCAAAGCCCCTCATTTGCAGCATACCTGTCCTGTTACAGCTGCAAGCATGCACAGGTTGGGTTGTAACAGGCCTGTAAAGACACAAGTGCCAGAAGGCATTTGTGGAAGATACTTTCCTACCCCTCTACTTCAAAGCTAAGTATGGGATTGAGGCCCTGTACACCAACACATGGGAGGTATCCAGTTCAAGCAAACTGTGTATGCTCAAGGAAAGAGGCAGAGCCGTGCAAGGTGTCTATAAAGTATCTCTAGTGTGAACACATATATGTAAATAATCTTCCTCTAGGTTTGTTTTCAGCTATGTAGTAACAACTGTATACAAATCCTTGCCATTGATTTCCAGCTAATCTCCATCTACAAAGGGAGCTGGCTGAGATGTGTCCAGCAGAGTGAAATAGTTTGTGGGCCATGTTTGTTGTGTAAAGACAAGACATGGCTTAAATGGAAATAATGCAAGAACAGTGTTTTTTAATCAAATGTGAAGCAAATCATTACTGAAAAGGACACCAAGCATATTTGCCCACACTTTTTTCAAGGCTGAATACCCCAGTTTTGAGTTGCTTTACAGGACTAGGTGCATTCAAAAACCAAGCCCAGTTTTGTCTCCCTGGCAGTCTAGGAACTGAGTGCATTAAAAGACAGGATGGCAGACACAGAGCCATCTTTCAGGAAACAACTAGTTCTTGATGCTTCCTGGGACAGTGCTCCACTGCTTTTCTTTCCTGATCTTAATTAAGTAAGAATTGCCTAGGGAGAAATGTCCCATTACAGCTGTTGGAAATTTTAGTCAGAGTTGTTTGTTTTTCCATCATTTTACAAGGTAAGCAACAGCGTAACCATCTGTCTGCTCTTTAAATAAAATTAAAGGGAGCAAAATCCTCTTCACGCCTGTTTTTCAGTGCAGAGGAGAAAGAACAGGCAGTGGACGCTGAAGACACCAGAGTTACAGTAAATGGTCTTTCTTCCACTTTGCTGAGGTGATTTACAGTCTTCTGGTGAGGATGGCTGAAAATCTGGCATTGCAGGCTTCATCTTCTTCCTCTCCTGTCACTCTTCTTCACAGACCCACTCACCTCCTTTTTCTCCATCTTATATTTTGTGTCTCTTCTGTTCTGCAGGAGTAAGTTTGCTGATCCCAGCGGGAGCCGTTCCACAAGGGAGAGTCTATGAAATGTATCTGACAGTTCACAGGAAAGAGAACATGAGGTAAAAAAACCTGCCTTTATTTCCTTATGCATTAATAGAGGCGGAAAATGTAGTAACTGTCGACCTGTGGTAATAATGCTTATGCAACGCCTACTGCATTGAAGCTATTTGCTGACCTGGAGATAAACACAAGCAAAGCCAAGGATAAACTTTGCCACAAAACCAGCTCAGACATTTGCTTTCCTAATCAAGTGCTGCACTCTGCAGCAAGCCCTCAGGCCGGGAGGATGCTAAATTGTAGAGAAGCAAGGAAAATATGGCAACATGAGTTTGTGCAGCAGAGAAGGTGTGAAGTATCCTCTTGATAAAGACCTGTGCTGCAAAGGAGAAAGGGAGCAGAGGAGAAGGGTGATAAATCAGCTCAGTGGAGGGACAGGTGCCTGAGCAGCTGACTTGAAAGATCTCCTCTCCTGTTTGAGTGAAGGTGAATTTTTATTTTACCCTTCATGGGCTTGGCTAGTCAATGCAGAGGATGGAGCCAAAGCTTTTGGTGTCCTCTACCTCCTTGCTGCTTGGCAAGGGCACCCAGAGCTGGTGCTAGGATGACCACTGTTGTTTCCTGTTACCTGAATGCGTGGCTAATTCATATTCTAGATCTTAATGTCTACTTGCATGTGATCTAGCAGCCTTGAAATTTAAAAAAATTGTTTACCAAAAGGCCAAGATACCATTTGCAGCCATTTAGAAAACCCTAATGAAGAGAAAGGTGAGATCTTAGGCTGCAGAATAGACTCGCGCACAAAGGCAGAATGGCAAATGTGAAGCTGAGGCAGTCATTACACGGTGCTTTGCCTCTTTCTCTTCCTCGTAGCTAGATATGTTTTTTGGCTCAGCCTCTTAATAGCTTTTATTATGTGCTAAGCCACAGCTGTTTATACACTGTGTGATATTGAACACTATTCTTTAGCTTGGTAGTCTTTCACCCAAGCTAAAATAATCTACTTAAAGAAAAATTAAGTAATCCTTCCACCCACCCTTTTGCATACATTATTCATCAGCTGCTCTTTGAAAATAGCTAATTGCAGCTACAGAAAAAAATGTCTCTTTTCATAGCTAGTATTGATTATATTCCTATTACTTTTGGCTATGAAAGAGGTTTACAAACAATACTGAACAAAGAGCCTTTCCTGAAGAAGAAAAAAGAAATCAGATGACATTCCTTGTTATTCAGCTTTCTTTAAAATCTCCCTTTCCAAAATACCTAATTCTTAAAAAAAATATTTAATTCCTAGAAGATGCTGCATGTGCAATTATTTTCTTTCCAGCCAGTTATGGAGGGAATCCCTGTTACTTTATTCATGCAGCTGTGGACAACTAATGTCACATACTTGTCTAATTTATTTTCTTCAAGGATCATAAAGCCGCCTCTGCATGCTTTGTGATAGCTGTAACTCAGCAAGTCACACAGAAGGATAGGTTAATCTGTGTTGGGAAAAGCATGGCTGGAGATGTGCTGCCTGCCAAACTGAGCAAGTATGCCAAAGGACACCTGCAGAAATAAACAGAATGGTGTGAATCCTCACTTACAAGGAAGATTTTACAAGTGATTTCTTTCCTTGGGAGAGGAGAGCAGAGCAGTCTACCTTGGGACAGCTGGTCTCATCGTATTGTGGTGGCAGTCACTTTCTGGGTACAGAGAGTCCAGCTGCTTATTTGATTTGTGGTAGTTTTTCAGAAAGCACACCAGGCTATTTGTGCTCCTGGAAAGCAGCTTCTTCTGGGACATTTAAGATGGAGCTCATTGGGTGTTGTCTACATCACTCAGAACTGAATATTCATCTGCCCCCTTTCCCCGAGTGCCAAGGAGCAGAAGGGAGTGGGTGGCACCCAGCTGTAATGTTCTCCTACTGCAGGACTGGTTACCAGACACTTTCACTTGTGTAGCAGAGCTACAGCTCAGTCAAAGCTTCTTTTTCTGACTGCATGGGCCACAGATGTTGCTTCATATAATTGGAGTCATATGGGTACCACAAGTTGCTATGGGTGTAATTATTTTTTAAATCACCTACTGCACTCTTGCAGCACTCTAGCAGAGAGTGATAGTCCCCAGTAAGGACTAGCTGCAGACATTTGCTTTCTTGGCCAGGCAGTAACTGCAGTGTGTTCAACAAACCCTGTGAGACCCTATATTTATTTTCATAAGCACTGTGCAAATGTGTATGAGTTGAAAAGTCCTATTGTCTGTTGATGTTGTTTGGAAGGGGACACACAGGAAATTATAAAATGCATGTTATTATCAGAAATGAAGGCAGACTCTTGTCCTTGATATTACAACTAGCTCTGAGGTTAGAATGTGGTCTCCACAATGCTACCCTAGTAGAACCAGAGAAGCAAGAGAGGGTCACCACCCCAGCTCACGTATCTCCAGCAACTTAAGATCTAGCTCACACTTTGTAGAACTGTGAAACAACTTCTGAATAGTCAAGCTGAAACACAAAATATGTTATCTCTCGGACACCTGCAAATTCCCCTTTTCTTTTCCTTCATTTTCATAATAAGTTTCCGTACTTAGTATCTGAAAGCTGTAGTACAGAAATTTGAGAGACTTCACAACCCAGTAAATCACTCTTTGTGCTGCCTTGCAGATTGGTTAGGAGAGCTTTCTGAGACAGTCTGTTTATTTCATTTCATATCCATCAAAGCATGTGAGAGCAGGAAGGTCACCACAAAAGCATTATCCTTTGGTAGTGAATTGGGGTTCTGATAGTTTGCAGTTGTTTCCTCCAAGTGTGTCAGTGTACTCGTGGCACAGTGGGGTTCCTCTTTTACTGGACTGATGCTCCAGGAGAGTGTTATCCCTGCTCCTGTCCTGCAAGCTCACCCTCCTTCTTTTGGGGCAGGATGGATGGCAGGCAGCTCCCAGGCTCTGATCCCTGGCTGGTGTGTTGACCTCATGAAAAGATCCACATCCTTTATGAAGCAGCTACAGTGGGGAAAGTTATATATGGGTGTTTGTTTGTACACATATATGTAGGCATGCAAATACATATATACATGTATACACATATATGTGTGTAACTGAAAAAATGACAATGCTATGAGAATATTTCACAACTGTCAGGCAGGTTTCTGTCTCGAAGCTCAGTCTTTTTCAGTGATGAGCAGATGCTCTTTCCCTTAGTCTGGGGAAGTGTCACCAACTTTGAGATTTGCAAGGAGTCCCTTCTTGAGTAGTGATTTCATCTATAAAATCAGCACATTATGTTGGCCAGTACCTGGCAAGAGCCTGATCCCATGAGCAGCTGAGAGACCCTGGGTTTTACAGATGAAGTAATTTATTTAATTAATCTGAAATTTAATCCTAAGGATTAAATAGCATGAGTATAAACCTCCAGCCTCCAGGATTTGCTTGACTGCCTCAGGTTAAAAAACAAATCTTGCTGTGAGCTAAATTAGCGGAGCTGTGTTTCCTACAGAAACATCTGGCAGTGGTCAGTGCTAGATGGGGTCTGGGTCTTGATGGACCACTGGTTTTATCTTGTGTGGCAGTTCCCGTGTTTCTGTGTGAACCCCTGCTGAGCTCACACAGCTTTAGGTGGAGCCACTCTGGCGTGCTCTAATCAGAGGCAGGAACTGCACAAAACAGATACAGCTCTGTGAAGGACACTCCTGTATAATCCATCACACAGGAGGTGTTCCAAATGAGAGTGGAGGTCGCTGTGCCCACAAAATTTGACAACCCTGAAGAACAGAGCAAGCAACACTCCTGAAGGTCTAGATGGAAGACACACATAAATATGCAAATTTTAAATTATCTACCTTAAAAGAAAAAGGTCAGGTGAGCCTTGCCATGATTTGTATCAATGGCTTCATAATGTATGCACAGAGTTTAATATAAAGTCAAGCATCTGATCAATGATTGTCATCCAAGGAGCAATGTTGCATTTTCACCAATAAACCTTAAGCTTAGTGATGTGAAATAAAAGAAATTGAAGTCTTCCATATTTCATTTCTCCACCTTCCTTATCTCAGTTGCATAAACAAAATTACTCTGCAACTCCAGAAGACAATTTCTTGAAGTGCCAGTCACAATAATTGAAAAATTCAACATGAAAAAGACCAGAGCATGAGCAAAAAGGGAGGGCAAACTTCTCAGAGTATTTTTCTTCTGAAGATAGACTGTCAGAAAAAACTGGGTCTGTCGAGAATATTAAGTTTGAAACTTAAGAACACATACTGAAAAATAAAGCCTCAGCAATGAAAGGAGGAAAAAAAAAATATCTTTCCTCCAACTTTTGGCTAAACTGTGTAGAAGGGTTGCCATTTGTTGCTATGTGATAGCCATTCCTCTCTCCCTGCTCCATCCTGTGCTTCCTGAGCTGCTGTGATTGCCTGGAGCAATCACAGTGGCAGGGAGAACAGTGTAGTCCCACTGAGGAGCAGAGATTTATCTAGTGGTGCTCACATCTGCTGTCTGACAGCTACCTTAATGAATATGGTCTGGCTTATTACAGGGAGACAGTTTCAAATAAGTAATCCCATTAAAAACACAAATTTGATTGTGAATGGACCAGATATGGTGAATAAAAGTTTGTTTGCTTTTAAATATAAGCTGACTGTTCTTGATAATCTCTAAGGGATGGGAAAACATCTAAAAATATCTGAAGACCTTTCAGTTACTGTTAGTGCCTTTTAATAGAAACACTAAGCAGTGAGTTGAATTTTAGTCTCAGATCTTTGTAAAACAAAAGCATCTCTTTGTTTTTGGAGTTATACAGCTGAGTGCCCAGTCTCCTCTACATAGTTATCCCGAGACTGCTGCAAGCCTAAAGTGAAGCCCATGTTGATGGGAATTTTGAAGGAGGTTGGGTTTGGGGTTCTTTTTTGGAAAATAGCCTAAAAGATTGCCCACAGTTTTGATCATTTCTGCTCATAGGTTTAACTCCCTTTCTCTATAAGCTCCCCCGTGTCTCTATTTGTGCTAGATATCCCACAGTCTATAGAACATACATCTCAATGTTGGTCACAACACATGCTCTTCTAGGCTGGGATCCTGGCTTTGCTGCTGCTGCATCTCCTCTTTCAGGAGAAGGAATAAAATTGTCTTAATGAGTGACTACACAATAACTTGTCTTCAGGGGAATTTGTTGTTTACTAATTCCATGAATTACTGTTGGTTTATGCTTTGAAGAAGAACGATTAATATGCCTTGTATAATGTATCTTGTCTACTGCATCTGTTTCTGTTCTCATTAGCTATAGTAAGGCGTAATCCTTTTGTTTTAAAAAGGAAATTGAAAACAATGAGAAGCGAGAAAAGATTTGTCGGGAGATTTTTGTTCCATTTTCGTGTCACTTTCCATAGGACACCTCTCCGCTGTCTGTGCCATTGCGTTGTTTAGCCTCATTCCTCTGGGAATTTCAGGTGTTTGTTTCAGCGATCTCGTGGTGGTCCCTAAACACACTGCTGCTACCTGCAGGCGTGTTAGAGCGGGAAAGGGAGTATCACTGTGATGTGCTCTGACATGCCTTGTCCCATACAACGCCAGAAATCAGATTTGCTTTTTGTCACTGCATCATGTTACACGTTGATGCCTGCTGTGTTGCAGCAAGCTCACCTGAAATGTTGTTCACTTTTATTGTTTTCTGTTTTACTATGTAACTCTTTGGAACTTGTTTTGTTTGCTCCAGCCTGAGCTACTGTACAATTAATAAGATTCTATTTCCTACTCATATTTTTACTCTCTCTAGAATTCTGCCATTGTTTTCTGGCTTTCCCTCTTACTTGCAGTGATTCCTTATTAATTGTTACCTGTAATTGTAATGATTGTATTTTCCACATTGTGAGTAGAAATCCTGGCCTCACAGTAGTCAGAGAGAGGTTTAGCATAGGCTTTAACAGAGCTGGGATTTCTCTTCAATAGTGACAGTGACCCACTTCACACCACTGGAGAACTTCTCTGCAACTCATTACATCTCAGTTTTTAAAGGTTTATCTGTATGAGGTGGATGTTGGAGAGTCACTGGGACCAGCAGGTGTTCAGGAATTTTGTGGTGCCATTCTCTGATGTGTGCTTGGTTGGGAATTTGGGACTGTAAAGTCAAGCATCCCCACAACTTTTTCTTCTCTTCGCTAATCAGGCTGTTCTCTATCATAAATACCCAGGTCAGAGCCATGCATATCTCATTCACTTGGCAATAAATCTTCCAAGTCTGGTGACAAAGATGCTGTTTATGAAGATGGGGAAAAAATATTAAGCCTTGATATTTTTAAGATGTCCTTTGTATGCTTGCATTCACTTCCCATCTCAGTTCCTTGTTCTGCAGTCTGCCACACATCCTGACTTGGTATTCTGCATAATTTTTTTGTTCTTGTTCTAATATGCTATAAAATGTTGCAGAAAAAATGGGCACAGAATCGTGCCCAGCATCCTAAAATCTGACAGTTAAAAAAAGCAGTGACTAAACTTTACTTGGAGACAACTTCAGACTGTATGACTTATCAGTACCATATTATTTTAATGACCTTTTGGGGTTTTTGACTGCAGGCATCAGTGCTTGTTGATTTTAACTCATTTTTCACCTAAAAGGCACCATGTTAATTTTTTTAAGGCAATCATGATATATTCACTCCTGCATTCTTTTTGACTGCTTCTTCTGTAATTCACTCCAAAAAACTGTGATAGCTTGTATTTTCAATTTTTTCTTTTTCATGGGTCAGTACTTTTAGATGAAGTTAGGTTAACTAGATGATTAAGCTATAGCTGGTCATATCTGCTTTACATACATATATTATAATTTTGAGAGATCTTTCTCATAAGATACTATTTCTTGAAATCTCTTGAATTAGACCATAGGACAGAGTTCAAATATCCACCAATTCCCAAGGCTGATGACCATTAAAAACCACTGACACACTCTGAGTGTTTTTTAAGCTTCTTGTTGCTTCTTATGAAAAAAATAGCATAAAATAATATGTCATTAGTTCTGATTCATTTACATTATTTTATGTTTAAAATAACATAATATAAATGAGTCAAAAAAGAAGGAATGTTTTAGTGAAAAACTGTCCAATGATTTATTCAGTCTGGCCTTGCAAAAAATGATACCTCATCTTCTTAATCTGAATCCAGTGATTCCTTGCAGTATGCAAGAGGAGCTGGACTAGGTACTCTATCTGCTAGTGTTTCATTTATTTTGTGTATTGTTTGTTAGGCTAAAATAGCTGGCACAATACATGATAGCTGTCCAGATTGTTAACTTTACATCTTTTTTGAAAAAACGTCTATATCACAGCTGTTTGTTTCCAGTCCATGGATTTTCAGAAACAATTGTTAAGCCATTTAATAAACTCATTTCCACAGATGCATATCATCTGGATTTACTGATTTGCATAGATTTAAGTTTTTTCAATGCAGACCCTTTTTTTTTTCTCAAATGCTACAAAGACCTCCACAACATTTGTGACAACAAGGGGTAATTTTCAAAAGTGCCTTCATTCCATTTTGAAAAAGGATTTCTCAAAAGTTTATCTTGCATTCTGTGGATTTTATGTGATAGGCAGGGAGAATTAAGGTGGACAAAATTAGATTAGTCCTATGGGCATATATTTGCAAAAACCAGAATAAGTGTGATAAATTTGATATCATAATGGCTTCTGTCCTGATTTGGCCTCCTTGAAAATGTTATCCAAGATTACTTGCTCTGCTCTGCATTGGTGCGGCCTGTGAGCAGTTTTGGCTACCACAACACAAGAAAGACATTAAACTATTAGAGAGTATCCAGAGGGCAATGCATATGGTTGAAGGGTCTTGAAGGGAACCCATGCAGGAGTTGGCTGAGGTCACTGCATCTGTTCAGCCTGGAGAAGAGGAGAATGAAGGGAGACCTCACTACAGTCACAACTTCCTCCTGAGGGGAAGCAGAGGGGCAGGCACTGATCTCTTTTTTCTGGTGACCAGTGACAGAACCCGAGGGAATGGCCTGAAGTTGTGTCAGGGGAAATTTAGGTTGAGTATCAGGAAAAGGTTCTTCACCTGATGGTGGTTGGGCACTGGAACAGCTCCCCAGGGAAGTGGTCACAGCACCAAGCCTGGCAGAATTCAAGAAGTGTTTGGATAATGCTCTCAGGCACAGGGTGTGACTCTTGGGGATAATCCTGTGCAGGGCCAGGAGTTGGACTCAATGATCATTGTGGGTCCTTTCCAGCTCAGGATAGTCTAAGATTCTGTGATTACAGCTATGTATTTTTTCTTTTGGAAAGACAAAAACTTGCAGAACAAAATAGCAATTTTGTCTCAACTAATTTCTCTAAGACTGATGCAGATGTACTTGTATTTGTAAATGCAGCATGGGACTGCCAGAGCAGAGCACGTGTGGTCCTGTGGGCAGATCGGGATTTTAAGTGCAGATCACATTGAACGCTTTTAATCTCCCACTTGCTGGTTTCTGGATCATGAATTTGTCCTCTATTATTTAGGGAGGCAGTTGATGAGGCACATTCAGCTGTATTTGTCATACACCAGATGTCGGGATAGTTAAAGTCACTCATGCTTCCTCTTGTTTTAAGCTCCTCAGTGGTTGATCTGGGATGGTCTGCACTTGCACACATGTGCACACATACACAGGCACACACACTGTCATTTTCAAACTAGAGTGTATGTTGTGTATCTTAAATATTCAGATGATTTCTCGTAAGACCAATTCCTAGTAACTGGCAGCAAGCACACTGGATAATACCTGTGATTTTAGCTGAACAGCTTGAGGTGATCACTAGAAATCTTGGGCTTTACAAGTGTATTTTACCCTTGCACTATTCCTTACCATCCCTTCATCCTTTCTCCCTCACCAGCAGTGACACTTGCTCCTTGCAGGCATACATGCAATAGCCATTCTAGTAGATCTGAATGCCTTTTAAGTTAAATGGAGTATCAGTGGTTTGGTGATGACTCAGAACTCAAAGTGCACATCTCAGATGTGCTATGTACCACTTTCAGCCATGCTTACATGCTTATTAGTTCAGTGTCTTCCTCTCTTTGTCAGTTTTCTCTGTCCTAACAGTAGAAAATTCTCACAAGTGGTGCCTACAAGAGCCACCATTCATTTTTGTGTGTTACTGTACAACTGCCAAATGCAGCAGTGACCACATTTTGGCAGTGGGTGAAATGAAGCCTCTGCATACCATCTGCAAGGATCCTTCAGAGTGGAGTGTACTCAGAAAATATGGCCTGTAATTTGCTGACACCTAAACCTGCATTTTGACACAAGTGATATTTGGCACAAAAACAAGCAAAAAAAGGAAATAAATATGGATTTGGAAAAAAATGGAGGAAAACAAAAACCCACCGATTTTTCTTGCACAATCTTTTTTATTTTAAGAGAAGGATTTTTTGTTTGTTTGTTTTTACACACCCAAATGAACCTTTTTGTCTTTTTCAACTCACTTAATGTATTCATCTTTCTGTCTCCTCGCCAGGCCACCTGTAGAAGACAGCCAAACCCTGCTGACACCAGTGGTGAGCTGTGGCCCACCAGGAGCCCTGCTAACCCGGCCTGTCATTTTAACCATGCACCACTGCGCAGAGCCAAACACAGAGGACTGGCAGATCCAGCTGAAGCACCAGGCTGCCCAGGGACCGTGGGAGGTGAGGCTCCAGAGCTCCAGCTTGTGTGCTGGCTGCATCCAGGGCTCTCTGCTAGTCTTTTACTTGCCTTTCTGAACCTGGACGCCTGTATTTTGGGAGTTCCACGTGAGACGCGTGGCTGCTACAGGCAGGCAGGAGTGCCCTTCCCTATAAGATGTCAAAGCTGGCGAGTGCCCATGCAGAGATCTGTCTTGGGGCACTTTGGCACCTCCTAGTGCTAGCAGTTTTCCATGGTGGGAGCCTGAGGTGGTTCTTTGCTAGTAGTATAGCAGGAGAATGTCCCAAGGCAGTGTGGCAAAAGGATCCTCTCACAGTAACTGGAGCATAAAGTGATGCTTTCAGCAAGGCTGGGCAATCCTGACAGAGCTCTCCTCTCCAGCCCTGTGCTCCTAGGTCCCTGCTGCCACCTGTTTGGTCTCATAATTAATTTGGCAAGGGCGCTTTCTCCTACTGGTAAGTTTAATAAGGTCAGGGTGGCTTCTGAAGGCTGACAGCAGCAGAAGTGCCATGTCCAGCATTGTCTTCAAAAGCCTCTTGTGTTTGTCCTGCTGCCTGTGGCACCGGCTCTTTCTCCTGCTGGGAGGGAGCATGCAGCACAACACAGCATGCAGAGAGCTCTGTCTCGCCAGCTAATCTGCACCCCACAGCCCAACTCGTGGCACCACATGTGTATTCCTTATTTGTGTCTGTGTGTTACTGGCACCTCTTCATTTTCTACCCATCCTCCCCCTGCCCTAGGCAGAGGTTGCTCTGCCAACCCTGCACACACCCTGGTGTGTGTGCAGCATCCGTGGGGCCCCTGGCCATCCTTTCATCCCTTCTTCCTCCTTTCAGTTCTGGAGCAGCTCCTCCAAGCTGAGCCTCACACGCACACGTGCACACACATTCATGGACATCCCTGCAGCATCAGTCGGGGCAGGACCTCCTGCCAGAGCCAGGTGCTGGCATGCCCATGGAGGAGCACCTTGCCCTCCAAAAAGATTGTGCCACCGCTGAAAACGTGGCAGGTTTGCCTCTCCTGAGACTAAGGGAGCCAAGCTTAACGCCTAATGCCAGCTGAGCCCACTCTTCTCAGCGACAGGTGTGTACATTGTGCTGCAGAGCTGCAGGCAGCAGGGATGAAGTGGACAAGTTGTGCTGAGCATCGTGTGGCACGTAGTGGCTTTGCAAGAGGCGGCAGTCACCCACTGCTGACGCTTCACTTCTGCTCCCTCTCAAAGCACCTTGTGTTGCTTGCAGGATATTACATGCAGGGTTGAATGGAGAAATTAGCAGGAGAGCTGTTTCCCTGCACACCCAGGGTAGGGAAGTCATCTGCATTCAGGCAGTATTTTTTTTTTCCTCATCCTGTAGTTTTGTCACAGAGGATTATTCTGAGGAAGCAGCAGGTGATAGTTCATATAGATGTGGTATTTGGCTGTCACAGAGGTTTCTTCCCTTCCTTGAGTTTTTATAACTCCTTATTGTCGTGCTTAGGAGGTGAAGGGCAGTTATTTATTCAGCATGCCTGAGACTACTGATGCTAAATCATGGTCACCAAATGATTAGTTCTGTAATATCTCTTTCAGTAAAGTCTTGGTGATGTTTTCATTATTTGCCTAACTCTGCTCAAGGCTTTAAAAGCAGGAGTGCTTTCAAAGGAGGAGTTTTCAACCTCCAACATCATCATCAGCACCCCAGAGAAACCTGCTCCCTGTGCCTACACAGGAGAAAAGCTGGAAGCAGCACTTCTAGACCTTGATTAATCTAATGGGCAAACAGCAAGGACTTTTTGCATCATCCAGGTTTGAAAGGGACATTGCTGCCTGAAGGGAAAGTAGCTCTGATGGGTCACATGCTGTAACTTGGCCTCTTTCCCTCTTAGGATGTGGTGGTGGTCGGAGAGGAAAACTTTACTACCCCGTGCTATATCCAGCTGGACCCAGAGGCCTGCCATATCCTGACAGAAACCCTCAGCACCTATGCCTTGGTGGGACAGTCAATCACCAAGGCAGCAGCCAAACGTCTCAAACTGGCCATCTTTGGACCGCTGTCCTGCTCTTCCCTGGAGTACAGCATCCGGGTCTACTGCCTCGATGACACGCAGGATGCTCTTAAGGTGGTTCTTGATCTCTTGCTTGCTCTCCCTCTCCCTCCCCAGTTGTCACAGGACTGCAGTCATAGCAGAGACTGGACCCTCTGTTCCATGTATTCATGCTCCTTGAGTTATTTTTCTGATTAGAAGAAAGGTTTGACAGCAAGCTGCTGTTTTACAGTTTAACCCTCACATGCTATAAATTGTCCTTTACATAGGGATCTCACACTATTTTCCACCCACCAGTCTTTTTTCCTTTGTTTACCTGTATCATATCCTGAATCCTAAGGTTTTTGCATTATTAAAAGGCCATAAGGTACACAGGGCTTCATTCGTTATTCATGTATTTTTAATGCTAAGTGCCAGCTCCCCAGAGATGGTGAAACATATAAATGCTTCTTTGTAAATAGTTGATAATGATAAAAGAAGCTTCTGGCCTGTTAATCACTGCCTGCTTTCATACTGCTTTATTACACCTCTTCGTGTGCAGCTTTTTGTGTTGGGAATTCACAACTGAAATTAACCAAAGCTCCTGCTATCCCTAACTGGATAACCTTACTCTCCCTGTGTAATTCACACAAACACACACTCACTGCATGTAGATGAGTAGAAAGGTAGCCATACTTGCTATTTCGCTTTATAAATACCTGTATTTACACAGAAGATATCTATAATAGATGCACTCATGAAATATGTAGCTCCAATTGCACAACTGAGTTTATTAAAAGGTGGGGTTTTTCCTTTAGTTGTAGGTTGTGCAACTTCACTTCTTTGCTGCAAAGTGGTTTAAAAGCCTGACTAAGCAGAGTCATCCTGCTGCTGTGCATGCTTTTGTTTCCCCAGGTCTAGGTGGGAGTTACTGGGATTTAAATGCAAATACACTGGCTGGGAGATGTTTGTGTTTTTCAGAACGGTGACTTCCATCACTGAGAGCAGCACACTTGGTTGTCCTCCCTGATACTATCTGATACTGCCTGCCTAGGCTTTGCTGACTGGGTGCTCTTGTATGTGTAAGAAAGGCAACAAAGCATAAGGGTTGAAGCAGGCACATGGTGACTTCAGCTTGGTTTTGTCCTCTGGGAGCTTGGTCGCTGTCACTGCATTGGTGTAACCGGCCTTTTAGAACAATTATTTTCCCTGGTCTGATTTCCCTTTTGTTTTTCCTACTATTGGAAAAAATATAAAAAGAAAAGAAAAAAGTGAAAAGGATCTTTCATAGCAATCAAGCTTCAAAGGTCCTGATGGTTTTATGCCTGTGCTGCATAATACAATTTTCCATGGGTTTGACAAGGCCTGAGGTAATAATAACTGAGTTGGAGGGGCCTTGGCCAGCCAGCTAATGCAGTCAGAGCTGAGGAATCTAATTAGGAATTACTCAGGAGCTGTTGGTCTGTTTCTAATAGACTGTAGGGAGAGCTCTGTGGTAAAGTTAATCCAATTCAGTGCGACAGCAGAAGGGATCAGGAAAGGCAAACAGGGGAACCATCCTTCACCTGAGAAGCTGCAGCCAAAATCTAGGAGGGCAACAGGTCAGTCCTTGGGATCCTGCTGCAGTTAGACCCCAGAATGAGATTGCAGTTTAGTGAAGAAAGGTGAGAAAAGTCAGGAGGCCACCATCCCACTCAGTACCTACTGCTTTTTTACATCAAGTTTATGCATTTTAATTTTCTTTCTCTTTGGCATGTCTACCCCAAGACTGGGGGGGCACCCATGGGGTTCAAGACTCAGCTGGCTAGTGGTTTGCAGGAGGAAAAGCACATCTAGTTGCTGGCCACAGACCCTTATGAATGCATGAGTTGCACTTCATTGGAACTGGAAGGTCTGGGGAAGGAGAAGATTGATGAAAAAGAAGCCTAGATAAGCTGTCGATGAGTAAAACAGGTGTAGATGGAAAGGCTGGCTATGGACCACTGTGTGTAAGCAGGCATGTATGAACTGGTACATACAAACCAGTGTGTAATAAATATCCCACATCGAAGTGTTGTGTAGACTCTATCTCAATGACTATTTAGATAGAAAAAAAAAAGTTGGGTTATTTGGCACGTGCTTTCACAGCAGCTGGTACTGCAGCAGCCCCTGCTGTGCTGGGAGGACATCCTTGGCACTGCTGTATTGCCAGAGGGAAGGCATTCACAGGGCAATTACCACTGGGTGTGGGGACAAGGCATGCAGACATGGCTGGGCCAGCAGATCCTGGGGTTTAGAAATATTTTGGAGAGGAAAGAAAAGTTGTAAGCAGCAGGTTAAGCACCAGCTGCAACATCTCCATGTCTTGAGGCTGGCTGCTCTGGGCAAAGCACAGCAAGGGTAGGGAAGAGCAATATTCCCATATTGCATTGCTTAAGCTTTGGAAGAGCCTTTGTAGGGGATTTTGTGTATTTTTTAATAGACAACCAAATGCATTCTGTTATTATTTACAACTAGGAATGAGTGTGCCATATGCTGAATGTGTTTTAACAGCCACCAAAGGAAGACAAGTAGTTGCAGTATAAAGCACAGTGCAGTGTTTATCCAGCAGACTTCTCCCTCTCATCATGCAGAGTAAGCACTTGCAGCTGAGCTGCCAGCACCCGCAGTACAGTAGGGAAGTGTAATGATTTGCCATCAATAAGGGCTCGGTTATTGTGGGAGCAGCTTAGTGAGGTTCCTGGCCGTGGAGCAGCATGGGCTCAGTGCTGATCACACATGCAGCATCCTCTGCCCCACAGGGTCCTGAGCCACCTGGATGGGATGCTCACAAAAATGCCTTTTGGGCAAGGATGAGGGGAGTTGTGACCTTGAGCACTGGTCTCTTTTTGTAAGGCTAATTTTTGCACTTTGCCCAAGGTTAAGAAAAAAAGTAAAAGAAAGAAAAAGAAAGAAAGTAATAATATGATAAAGAAATCCCTCTGCTTTGCTCTCTTTATTGATGTGTGGCTTTGAGATTGAGGTATGTGACCTGTGTGTGGCAGCCTGGCAGGGGCTGAGCAGCCAGATACATGGAAACAGCTGCCTTCCACACTGGGGACATGTGAAGGACTTCAGGCTGCAGCAGGGTGACATTCCCCAACCTGTCTTGTGCTGAGCAGTAGCTGTCTTTAAAAAAAAACATCCAAAAATGGGCACAATAGGCCTGTGATCTCTCAGTTATTTAATGTGTATTTTTCCTTTTATTGAAGAAAGGCACAGCTTGGACTGAACACTGTTGTTTGCTTGTGCCCCTTTAACGAGGAGGCCCAGGTTATGGCTGTTCTTGTGTCACAGGTGATGGAGTTATGCCTTACCTAGGAAATAACTCCTGCCTTGCAGGGTGGTGAGAGATAGTGGGCAGGGTGACCACAGCCACCTCAGCATGGGACAAGCAATATGCAGCTCAGGTTTTGGCTCAGGAGGACACAGAGGTGCCAGCCAGTGGGATAAGCACTGCTCATAAAAAAGCTGTATGGCAGGAACCAGCCAGCATGTTTGAAGGGCTATATAAGTCATGGCTTCAAATTAATTCTGAATTAATTAGCTGAATGGCATGTGAGAACCACAGGCTGCTTAGCATCCTCCAGTCAGAGCATGTGAAAGGGCTACAGTGGCCCAGAGTGGCTACCAGAAGTGGGATGTTGAAACTAGACACACAGATCTGGTGGGTGGGATGGTGCAGCATCACACTGCAGTTTTCCCCCACAGTAGTGCAGCTCCCAGAGCTGGTGCAGCATGGGCAGGAGCAGTTTCTCAGTACCCCTGCCCCACATGCCTGAGAGGTGGCATCTGCAATTAGCTCACACAGTTCCACAAGCCATCTTCTGGACCTTCCAGGGAGGTAATTGGAACATAATGATCTATAGTAATCAGATAATTACTATCGATTGCTCTTTAGACATCTTGATGAAGTAATTAGGTGGCACTGGAAAGAAGCTGGAACTGATTCATTGGCATAACCTTAATCTGAAAGGTTTCCTGATTTTGTTTCTTTTCCTCTAATGGCCAATAAAAGAACGTTGTTTTAGCTTCAGGATCTGCCAGATGCTTTTCTTATATGCTTATTACCTCCCTTAATGTGGTCAGGAGCATTCTAGCTAGAATGGGGGCTCCTTAATTTGACCTGGGGCAGAATCCCAGTTTTGTGTGCCCCTGTATTCCTTGAGCATCTCCACTGTGTGTGATTGTCTTTGGCCTCATGAGACTGGTTGGCAGTTGACTCTTTTAATTAAATGTGACTGAGATTGTCTATGTTGGTTCCTAATGGGGCTCATGGAGGTGCCTTTATACTTGCTTCTTCCATGTGGTCCACAATTAGGCTGCTTGTAGGAAACATTCCACTGTGGTCTTATTAATTACAAGCTTACATTTAGCTTCATAAAATGACCAAACTCTTTGCTTGGTAGCTTTTAATCACATGATCAATATTTCAGTAGCCCTGAACCTGTGTATTTGTCTGAACAAAATGCTCCATCACAGTGTCTTGCACTGTTTCCATGCCATCCTGCTGGACAGTGTCAGGATAGGTATCTGTTATCTCCTGTGGAGATATCTCCTGCTCTGTCATGGGGCACTTTGTCAGGAGGCCATGAGCTAATAGACCAGTGGTATGCACTGGTAGGTCCCATGTCAGCAGGACCTGCACAAATAAGAGTTTCCAAAAACAAGATAGTAAAGCTACCATTAGATATCCAGTTTGATGGGAAACAGAGATTGATCTATTTGTGTACTCAGTGACTGCATGAAAAGTCCTAGCATTTCATTTAATAGCACAGAATCGAGCTTCTGGCTATAGGACATGTGAGAGAACACTGTGTCTCCCCGAGGAGAGGTGCCTGCATCCCTGCTGGGCTGCTGCTGGATGAAGGAGGTGGGAGGGTTATAATCAGATCAACTAATGCAGTTCCAGTACACAGGGACACACAGTTCCGTGCGATTTTTTAAATTTGTATTACACAAGTTACAGCATCTACAGCACACAATCTTGAGGACTTAGAATATTAGTGTGCTGTCTTGATGAAACCTGACCACTTTCTTCTTTTTATCCCAATACTGCAGGAGGTCCTCCATCTTGAGCAGCAGATGGGAGGGCAGCTTTTGGAAGAGCCTAAATCTTTGCATTTCAAGGGAAGCACCCACAACCTCCGTCTGTCCATTCATGACATTGCCCATTCTCTCTGGAAGAGCAAGCTGCTGGCTAAATACCAGGTGAGCATAACAAAACCTGCACATTGAATGCTAGCAGTGAAGCTTAAATAAATACTGTCACACACAGGTGTGTTTAAAAACCACCAGGAGTCAGGCTATAGTTCCATGGACATTTTTTTCCCTAGACCATTTGCAGTCACATTAGCATGGATCCTGTGGTCTCTGGTCACATCCCACATCCCCCCACGACTATACTTTTTTGCTTTCCTCCTGCAAGGAAATTCCCTTTTACCACATCTGGAGTGGATGTCAGAGGAACCTGCACTGCACCTTCACACTGGAAAGGTTCAGTCTGAATACCCAGGAGTTGGTGTGCAAACTGTGTGTGCGGCAGGTTGAAGGAGAAGGACAGATCTTCCAGCTCAACTGCTCTGTCTCAGAGGTAAATGACATTTGTGTACTTTTCTATCCAACTGCAGGAACATGGGATGGTTAAGAAGGTAAAACCTTTCCCCTTGCTATCACTTTAGTGCTTCCCATTTTCCTCCTGACTGCTGATATGGACATAAAGAATAGATTAAGATTTGCTTTGTCTCTCCTGTTGCATTTTTCCTTAGTTTCTCTCACCTGGAAGGAAGCATCCCTCCTTCAAGGGTGGGAGGAAAGCAGCTTTGGTCTCTACTACTGCTGCCTTTCTGTGTCTATGTGGAGGAGCTCTTTTCCTACCATACCCTACAGCATCTCATGAAACTCTTATGGTCCTGTTTCCTTGACAGTCCATGACATTTTTCATGTCTGACAATTCCCTGGAGAAAGAGAAAAGAGAATAGGAAAATGTCAGTGTTGTGTTTTCCATGAGCCACTCCCCTCTGATCTCATGTAATAGCTGCTGTGCAGTAGGAAATACCAGATGGTCTGGTTGCAGTAAACTTTTCCCCTCATATTTTGCTACTACTACAAATCCTGATTTTGGCTTTGGCAATTTTTCTTTTGATGGCTGACATTTTCCAGAAGAAATACTATCATAAGTTTGGGGATATCTTTGCCAATGCTCTGTAGCAAGTGGAGAATTTTTGCTTCATGGGGAAGTCAAGATTGGGGCTGAGATTGAACAATAATTCAGGTGTGAAGTGGCATTGACTTCAGTGAATGTGCTGGCGGGTTTTATCCCTGGTACCCTTGGCAGCTACAAGGAGCAGACTCTCAGGCAGCAGTTAGTGCTGACTGGCTTGGGAATGGGCTGTGAGAGCAGAGACAAAAGTTACTTGTGCTGTAGGGCTCTGACAGTGAGCACCATTACCCACAACATCTGCTTGGTTAGTGGGTATAAAGTTACAGATTCATCTGGGGACTGCACAGCATTAAGGACAGATGGTAAAACAAGCATCATAAACAATTATTGTAATAAGTGCCGCATTGAGGTAATCACTAATTTAACCTCACAGAGAAGAGAAAGAACTGAAAGTAACTTAATGAAATGCAAGTATACACTATAATCATCTTCAGCTGGTTGTGTGTAATAGGGCCTGGTAATAGATTCAGAGGAAACAGGATAATATTCTTGTCTTGTGCTGTGATCCTATCCATCAAGGATGAATAGAGGGAGTGAATAATACCACTGTGATCAGGGCTGCCTCCTGCAAAACTACCCGTCATTGTTGACACCTTGTGATATTCCCAAACTCCACCAAGGAACAGGAGAACCTTGGGCTGCTAAGAGCTGGAATATAGGGTCAACTAGGGAAAAATCCTATAACTCAGAAATTTGATGAAAGGGTAATCACCTAAAAGGGTAATAGCTGCAACTTGGAAACCAATGTATGCCTCTAGAAGCATGATAAAGACATCAGACCAGGGACCATAGTTCTGGTTCCTCATATTTTCTTCTGAGGTTAGGCTAGTGGTATCCAGCTAGGGGTTAGGCATTGCAGGACTGTGCTGGCATCTTTCCTTATTGCTATATCTGTCTCTCTGCCACTGTCACCCTGCAATAAAAATTTAGTAACGCAGTTTCCTGAATCCTCCCTTGATAGGCTTTCTTTTTAGTCCCCAGCAAAGGATGTAAAACTTCTGCAGATTAAACTATTTTATACTGGCTTTATACAGTCTCTACCACTGGGACTTCAGAAATACAAATGCAAGTGAGTGCCAAAACACACACATTTGCAAAGCAGGAGGAAAATTGTGATAAAGGTCTCTCCTGATTCATTTTTGAAGCCCTGTTTTTATCTTGTGCTGTTGATACTCACACAAAAGCGCCACAGGGCAATGCTACAGATACCTGGGCCCTTTCTGCAGCAATCCTGAATCCCCTGGGGCTGCAGGCCACCTTGAGAGCCAGGGCAGCATCTGTGTCCTTTGGCCCAGAATATAAAGAAAGGGTTATCTGTCTGCAATGCCACTGCCACCACCCTACTGCCACTTCCAACTTCCTAGTGCAGGTGAGCCTGCAGGCAGCATCAGCAGCAGGCACGTCATTTCTCTGGCTCTTGGGCAGTGCCTGCTGCCAGGTTCTTGGGCATTGGGGTTGGGACAGGCAGTGATCCAGGCCACCCAAGTACAGATGCTACATTCAACATATTAATTGAGGACATTACAGGGTGGTGTAAACCTTCCTTGGCTAGAAATTTCACTGATTGCCTAAAATGCCATGTCTTAAACAAAAAAACAAAAACCAAAACAAACAACAACAAACCAACAAAAAACCCCACAAAAAACCAAACAAAAACAAACAAAAAAACCCCACCATATTTATACAGTGGAAGATAATTATTTGGTGTAGATAAGAGAGTCGAGGCAGAAGGTTTAATTCTGTGCATTGCTAATGGAAACTGGCTCTCCCCTTTTCATTTCTGAATACATTTTTGGCGGGTAAACCAGAGATTGCACAGGACTGTGAGCATCTTCATTAAAATCCTTGGCGGGGGGGGTTGTGATTGCAGCTTCAGCCAGGAGCCACCTGGCTTTTAAGACTGTTACAGGTACTACAGCTCCTTCCCAACAGCCAATTTGACACGAAGCAACAAGACAGTTCACAGAGGAGAAAACAAATTGATATTTAATGACAAATCTTTAGCACGAGTGTTTCTAGCTGCCTGGGGCTGTGATCTGGCAGAGGGGGAGGAGAATCAGCTCCCCCACTTCTACTAGAAAAGAATACCAAATTGTGAAATAGACTGAGCAGCATTAGGGCAGAACCAGCCATGTTTGCTGCTTTTTCCATCGTGGTCCCTGCAGGACCTCGCTGTTCCTAAACAAACCCAATCGTCTAAATTGATCAGTTATAATTGTCCCACCAGCTACCATGCCTGTGGGTACTAAATCCATCCAGGCCAAGGAAAAGCCAAAATCCTTGCCCAGAAGAGCCAACTGCTGTTATTTCCAGTGGTGTTAGCAGTGGTGTCATGGGGACCCCTCCAGCTGGGAGGACCACATCAAAGAGCATCAGTACCACACCTACAGGGCACAAGCTGGCTTTGGAGATGGCTTTTCCCTTGACATGCTTGCTGCCACACTGCCTTGGAGCACAGCACGTGTCTTGGGGAGAAGGGGTGATGCCTGGCCCCCACCTACCCCACCCCTGCCCTGAGCACATGCTCTCCATCTATTTCCAGAGTCAAAGCTGCATGAAGATGAGGGCTCAGCTTGTGCCTGGGGTGGTATTGACCGTCTCTGTGGTCTGCACAGCATCAGAGGCTTCAGAGAGCTTGGGTACTGCCAGAGGGATGTCAGGAATGTGAGCCTGGTGCTGGCTCGGGGGGACACTGGGGGCTTGGGAAAATTCTGGGAAGGGGGCCTTGTCAGCCATGCCAGGAAAGCCCAGTTCTGCTCTAGTATTAGCAGCTTGCTCTGAAATGTGTCAAAGTGACTCACGCTTCATTATTTCCAGTAAGTGATTAATTAAGCTGGCCATTTTGTCCAGCTATAAAAATATTCACCCGTTGGAGTCAGCAAGGCAGGAGTCTCTCTGAATTCTTCAGAGAGAAATCAAAGTGTAGGAATTGAATTAAAACCTTTGGATGGATTGAAGTATGTTAAGCCACTCACACATAAGGTAGAGGTGTTAAGTTAGTATGTTAAGCTACTCACACATAAACTAGAGGTATAAGTTTAAGTTTTAGTATAAGCAAGCAAGTAAGTAAGAATGGGTTTTAAGTGCTTTTAGTAAGTAAAGTCTTAGATGCTAGTGTAAAAATTCGAGTTCCAGTGAAGGTTGAAAAGCATAGTCTTCGATACTATAGGGGTTCCGTGGAGGCTCCAAGAACATAGTTTTAGACATAATAAAGCTATAGTAAGAATATTACTTACATTTTTCAAATAGAACAAGATAGACCATATGCATAGTTTATACGTAGCCTGGCATGCTAAGAAACTAGAATTCTAATAGGTTAAAAAGTGGTGGTCTGAGTTTGTGTCTTAGCTTATTGGGAAGTTTCTATATAAAAACATGCATTAGAGAGAGCTGGTGCTTTTCGCCATGGCTTTTTGCCATTTACTTTTGCTTTGCTCTGCTCTCTCGCCGCTGTCATCAATACCGAATAAAAAGACAGGAGCTGCTGCAGCTTCATCGACCCTGCTGGGGGCTCCAGAAGCAGCTTCTGCTTCTATTTAAGACTCTATACCAAAACTTAGCATAGACTTTAGCATCTGTAACTTTTGCTTTTGAGACTAATTTGCTTCTACAATAAACAACTGTATAGCAACTATTAGCTGCTTAACTCATTTAATAAAATAACCCAACAAGTTGGTGCCAAGAGCACCAAAGTTCTAACCCTATATTCACCCTCAAAAAAAAGAGGAGGAAAAAAACCTTTTGCCTACCCAAAGCTGAATATAAATATTTGTTTTCCAGTGGGCTAACGTGTTTATGTTAGTGTTTACTAGATTAGCAGAGGGCTGCAAATAAAAGCCCTGAGTCTCAGAGGATGTCATTCTACAATTGTCTCTTCACTCACTAAAAGAACTGATGGGTTGTTCAGGCTTTTTTTCTGTCTCTCCAATCTCAGGAACCTACTGGCATTGATTATCCTCCCATGGACTCAGCGGGCACTGTCACCACCATCGTGGGGCCCAGTGCTTTCAGCATCCCCCACCCGATAAGGCAGAAGCTGTGCAGCAGCCTGGATGCTCCCCAGACCAGAGGCCACGACTGGCGCATGCTGGCCCACAAGCTGAAACTGGACAGGTGAGCAGGGTTGCCCACACATGGGCAGGCAGGGAAGATCCTAGGGAGGAGGGTATGTGCAAAAACATCCTGGTGAAAGTCCCACTGAAAGCACATGTACAGGCTGGTCAGGCTGACTGCACAGGGGATGAGCACCTTGACAGCACCAACAACAGGAATGGGTTGAAATCATATAATTTAGGTAGTTTTCATGCGGCTCAAAAAAAAACCCCAAGTTTCCTTTTGGCTCATTGCAGGTACTTAAATTATTTTGCCACGAAATCAAGTCCCACCGGGGTGATCCTGGATCTCTGGGAAGCCCAAAATTTCCCTGATGGCAACCTGAGCATGCTGGCAGCAGTTCTTGAAGAAATGGGAAGACACGAAACGGTTGTTTCTTTGGCAGCAGAAGGAAATTACTAATGCAGCCTTGGCATGACCAGGAAGGACAGACACAGGGAGTGGTATTGCCCTGTTATTGCAAACGAGAATTGAAATGAAAACCCAGACCAATGAGTTACACAAGAGACGTTTCAGAGAAGAAAGCAAACAAACAAAAAAAAACAGCCCTGACCTTCACACGTGCTCTCCTTGTACATTATCACAGGATCAGAAAGAGATCATGCAAAGTTGTACCTTGAAAATATAAATCAACCTAATGTTCCTCTCGGCTTGGCTGTACACTGCTTGGTACAGGTTTTTACAGTTTCCTAGGAAACGCTTTTTATTGCTATCCAGATATATGGATAAACTTTCTTAACAATCCCAGTTTCTACGGATGTTGTTTACATCAAATTCTGGACAGGGGTAAGGAAACTGTCCATGGCTCTTTATATTTTTTGTTTAAAGCCATTGTAGACAAGGCTATGGACAGTTGGTTGTGGCTATTTCAGCTTATTGGTTTCTGGTGAATTCAGATTTTGGCTACAATTCTGCACATTGGTTGTCTCGCAATGATCCTCCTGTCATTGTTCTGTTTCCTAGACCTACTTGTAAAAAAAAAAAACAAACCAAGAATATCAGGGTGTGCATCTGGAAAGCAGGTACTCTGGCTGATAAGCAGGAACACACAAAATGTTCCCTTTCTTCCCCAAGACAGTCCCACTCAGCCTGAGTGGAGAATAGCTCTAAGACAGTGGGGAGTGAGGGATCTGAGTTAATTTTCAATTCACACCCTTTCCATCCCTTTGCTATATGAGGGGCAAGATATGCAATTCAGAGTGGTTGGAAGGGAGGGGGAAGAAACCCAAAAAAAAAATTTAAAAAAGAAGTCTCTATGATAGTTATTTACTGATTAGTATCTAGTGCAAGGATTATAATGACTATTATTATGACCATTATTACTTTATTTCTAATATTGTCAGCAGCAGAATTAATAATTTCTGGTTTTATGGAACCTGTTGTCCCCTCCCTGAAGGTCTTTTAAGACATGTCCTTCTCTATGCTGTCTGTCCTTCCCTTTGTCATTGTACTCCTCCTCCAAAGTCCCCTGCCAGCCCACAGAGGCTGCTCACCTCATGCTAGCATTGCTGTGCTCCATGTCCAGTGCCAAGGCAGCATCAACTGGTGACACTGCTGATCTTCACCCACCAAGTGTCTGACCCTGGCATGTTTTGCACCACCCTGGTGCCTCCAGGTTGCTCCAAGAAGCAGTCCTGTCCTAGGTGTCTGTGAACCAGAGATGGCCTCCCAGTCCAAATACACACAGACAGTGGTTCCTGATCACAGGTGCTAAAGCATGTGGAGGCACTGATATCCACCACCTGATTTGTGCATCCAAGGTGGGCCTCCGTAGTTTTTGCTTTGTTTTGTAGCGTTCTAAGAGCCAGCAGCTCCCCACAGAGCTGCAGGTCTCACTGAAACCCACCACCTTCAGCAATGCTTCCTGTGCCAGGGCTGCTGACAGCCCAGCCCTCTGTTGGGTCACTCCTGTGTGAGATGCACTTGATGGATCTCCATGGATATTCCCAGGCATTGCTGCAGCCAGGGAAGCCTGTGTTCTGTGGGCCAGTGCAGGGCAGTAGAGTGGTGAAGTTGAAATCCCGTGTGCTGCAGTTTTGCTGCCTTTGCTGCTCCTGACACCACTGCTGCCTGGGCAGGGCAGTGCAGTCCTCAATAGCTGACCAGAGAACACTTGTCCCTCTGCAGCCCCCACAAAACATGTGAGGTGGGAGTTTTGCAAAAGGAGCAAACCAAAAATGGTTGTCACTGCAAATGTATTTTGTTCTGTTCAGTGAAAATTCTGACTTTGGTACCTGACAGCACATAAGATTGCAGTAGTTTTGCTGCGGACTGGGCTGTCATTAGTGTCTGGCACAGAAAGGCTTTCTGCCCCAACCTGTCCACTCCAGGTTTCCAGCCAGGCCCTGGTTATTGTTGTTGTGCACACATTATGCCCCTGCCCACATACACATTACCATTCCATATGCTTCCTGAGACTGGAGTTAGCTTATTCTCTTTTGTGATTTTGGTTTGGCTTTCCAGATTGCACCTTTGAAGGTAACTGAAAATGTCATTGGTCAAAATGAAAAGAAAATTTCATCTGACCTCTTTTTCCATTTCACATTTCCATAGGCTTGTCACTTTTTGCTTATAATTTCTCAGTTCCCTGACCAGTGAGTTAGGTTTTGATTGACAGCCAGGCAGTGAGCACAAAAAGTTCCCTTCCTTGTAAGAGGTAACCAGGCAGTTTGCAAAACAGCATTTCAGTCAGAACTGGAGACCAGAGGACATGCATTGTAACTTTGAACATCTGTGTGCATTTTGCTTGTGTAAGCCCCACCTTTTCTTAATGTGGAGATGCCATGGGCATCCTCTCAGTGAACAACTATCTTCCTTTTCACCTTGGGCATCTGGTGCAGCCCACTGCAATGCTAATGGAAATTTTGCTTTCAGCTTCTGGAAGGTTGGACTGGGGCTTCCAGCTCTGCCCTTTCTCCACATCTTTTTCATACCTTAGGGGGCTAAAATGGCTCTTAAAGGTAGGTCTCAGCTTTTCTCCCTGCCATGCCATCTTTAGGTGTAACCAGTTGTGTTTAGTTTGTGCTTCTTCACCTTCCCCATGTGTCCTTCCTTGACTCCTCTTCAAGGCAGGTGCAGGAGATGAACAGTCCTTCAACCCTTTGGCCTTTTCAGTTCAGTCTGTGTTGATTGATTCCCAGGCTCCCTGATGCTCCCCAGCTCTCAGATTTTTCTAGGTGGGCAGCATGTGCACCCTTCTCACCAGGATCAGGGCCACAAAGTCTCTCATATTTATCTGTACTGCTGTGAGTTGATGCTCCTTTGGCCAGCCCTCTGACCTGTGTTCTGATGCCTTCTGCAAGAGAAACAACTTGCAGATGAACAACTTTCTCACAGTGTTCTGGGGCATTTTCCTTCCACAGCCCAGAGGATTTATTGCGAGAAAAAATGCACACTCTGATTAAGAGGAGCATCCACAGAGTTGGCTGGAGGTCAAGAACTTAACCCTTCATCACTGAACGTGATTTGGGCAGCAGCATGACTGTCACTGGGTGGTGAAACTGCTGTTCTTCCAGCCCAAAACCACCTGCAATGCCCTGCTGCAATCACAGGCTGGATAGTTTCTCCAGCACTGTCTCCAGAGGCCTCTGCAGGCTCCCAGCACAGCCCCTTGGGCTGCCTCAGCCGTGGTAGGGCAGGGAGCAGCAGGGGAAGGTCCCTCCACAGAGCCACAGCTCATCCCAGCAGCTCTGCACCCATTCTTTGCCACTGCTGCTAACAGCATCTCCCACTTCACCTCACCTCACACTTCCCTGCATTAATTTTGCTCATTTTTTTTTCTTTTTTTCTGGGGGGAGTGGCAGTGGCAGAGCTCTGGCTGGTGGTATTCACAACAGCATCCCCATCCTGCTGCCCAGGGAGAGCGGGCGGGAAGCAAGGGCAGCCAGATCCGCTCGGGATATTATTTTTGGTGGGAGAAAACTCAGCAGCAGTCCCTGTGCCTGGATTGCATGGACACAGTGCCATCTCGTGGGGCCGAGCCCCGGCTCCAGTGTGTCACTGCCACCTCGTCGCACAGGGAAAGGCTTCCTGTGGGGTAGCTCTGACAAAGACCTTTGGCAGGCAGAGCTGACTCTTAAAAGTTGTTGTAAGATTTTATGCCAGGTGAGCACATCTGCTTTAAAAGAAAAAAAGGCTGCAGGCTTCTTATCCTCCAGTTATTACTATTTTTTACAACGCTTTTCCTTTTAGTTGTTCACCTTTGGCTCTGTACTGGAGCAGTTTTGCTGCTCTTCACACCATCTCTTCATTACATGTTGATCGCTAGCGCTATAAATAGTATATATATTATATAAATATATATAAAATATCTACTGACTTCAAGGAAAACCTTTAATTTCCGAGTAAGAAACATTTATTGGAGGCAGTCCTTTTCACCTTTTTTCTTCAGTTCTTCTTGTGTTGTGTTCTTGTAAAGGTGACTGTCAGTGTATAAGGTAAGTTTGGGGTTCGGTTGGGTTTTTCTCTTTTTTTTTCTTAAATTTATGATCACAACTGATCCACTGTGTCTTGCTAACAGTGCAAGACCTAAGTGCTGTTTCAGTGGATCTTGAAAATTTTGCAGCAGTGAAGGTGTCTCCAGTCAAGATTTGCTTTATTGGGAGACCAAAACTTTTTTCTGTCTCGCTGGCAGAAATGCAGACACTCATGAGACATGTTGGAGTCTGCAGTACCCACAGGGCAAAACATGTCCTTTCCTTGGGTTTCTTGCTATTTCAGTTGCTTACATATAGAATAAATGTATTTACATGCTGTAAGCCTGTCATTGTGGACAGTGTCCTAATGTCTTGTATTGCTACCTACAATAGTTTCTTTTCAGTTCTCCTCTTCTTCTTTCTGGGGGCAGGGGGAAGGGAGGGGTGGGTGGGCTCTTAGACCCTTGTATGCTCTACCAAGT
The DNA here is from genome assembly GCA_037013685.1 of Acridotheres tristis. Lineage (NCBI taxonomy): Eukaryota > Metazoa > Chordata > Aves > Passeriformes > Sturnidae > Acridotheres > Acridotheres tristis. Next base: position 20,311,045 of record CM072888.1, on the reverse strand, counting down.
GGTTACCACAGCTCTGAGGTTAATTTTAAACACAGTAATTTTGTTGAGGTTGGCTTGGGTTTTTTTTAATCTTGTTTCCAGGGCACTTCATAAACAATCTTACTGAGTGTTCAGAAGTCTTTTCAGGTATTACTCTGGCTCTCACCTGGCCATGAAGTAACTCGCTTTGCAGGTTGGCTTGGTCAGTATCAGGTGGTGCAAAGACAAGAGTGGTTTGTGAATGGAAACCAAACGTTTGGCTCTTCTCCCACAATGACTCCAATGAGTTACTGACTTTGGGGTCACCACTGCAATCCATTCCTGGCTTGTGTGTAAAACCTTGAGTCCATAAAATGAGCTGCACTGCAGATTTTTAAATGCTGAAGCACATATCTCAGACATCCTTTGGAGTGGGACAGAAAGGCAAAGAGTGTGTGTGTGTGTAACACACAGACAAAGAGAAAACAAAGGACACTACCTGCTGCAGGCTTTTAGCTGTCATGTTAGGTGTGGGCATCCTCTTATTTTACCAACATTTGTATGGGAAGGTAAAGGTTAAAATTCAGTGCAAAGTCAAATAGGCATTATGTCAAAACCCAACAGAGTAAAAACTGGCAAGTAACTGGATTGGACTTGAACTAAAGCCACATAAATGAAGCCTCAAGTTTGGTAGGCCAGGCTCCTTACTTGAATAGGAGCATTTCGTTTATTTATTTGTCCTTTAAACTTTATCCCTGCTCCCTGAAATCTGAAAATCCCTTATCTGAAAGTCCTTTGATAAACTGTCTGTACAAAAAAAGCAATGATAATCCAGAGTTCCCACAAGCCTCTATCCCAAATAAGTATTTCATGTTTTCTGTGGTGCTGGTTAAATGTATTTATTAGTGGTTCACTCTCCTCAACTGCTGACCAAGAGATGAATTGCTATGTGTGCTGCACCCTGGGCCTGCCCTCTGCTCCCAAAGCATTCCAACTCATGGCAGGTGAGTAGCTTCGGGAGCCTGTGAGGAAGCAGGATGTAATCAGGAGAGTCCTCCCACAGCACTGATGGGGTAAGAGCCCTGAGATGAGAAAAGCTTGCACAGCCCCAGAGCTTCTTTGGCTGTTGCCTGCTGGCTCTGGCTACCACTTGCCAGTAAATCTGGGAGCTAGCACAATACAAATAAAAAGTAAAATTGGTCTGGAAAGTAAACAAAATAGGAAGGAGAGGCAAAACACTCTTCTCCCTGCAGATTTTTCAAGGTACCTTGCAAAAACACCCGAGCCGAGAGCCAATAACCCAGGGTGTGTGACACACACACTGAGACAAAGAAGTTGTGGCATTACAGTTTTCACATATCTGTGTGGTAGACTGTTTCTGCCTCTCAAACACTGTTATTGTTGTAGAGGAAAAAAAATAGGAATAAAAAAAAAAGATGGTAACTTCAGTACCTTTCCAATGCAAAGGAGGGCCAGTAGGAAAAGAAACATCTGTGTGACCCAGGTGTATCACATTTCTCTCTTCTCTTCCCCTGTCAGAGCTCTACCAGGGTTCGTGGGATTTGTTTTCTTTGCTATTCAGATCTGGAGAAGTCTTTTGGTTTTGATTTCCCTATTGCTGTATCTTCTATGCAATTCCTTTTCTAAAGACTGACTTACTACAGGAGAAGTGCTAGCCATTGCATTATTTGTATTGCTGTACAGTGGAGGTGTGGTTTACTAGTTCTGAGTGTGCCTCTTACCCCCCTCCCTTTTTCTCCTTCCCTCTGTTTGTAAATGCCTGCATTTATTCTGTCAGCCTGACATGTACAAAGTGTAAGAAAGAATTTTTAAACAGGTAATAAATTATATTTATAAGCAACTGGAAAAAATACACCACTGCCTTGTGTTCAATTGTTTAGTTCCTGGGAGTTCGGAAGTGGAGTCTTTTATTTAATTTCTTCTTAAAAAAAAAAAAAAAAGAAATCTCCTCAAAAGAAATGTGTCTGCACATAAGAACTGTGGGATTTAGTGGCATGCCAGGGGCAATGTGCAGCAAGCACGGGGCTTTGTCACCTCCATGTGCCCAGGTCAAGGGGACTGTAGAAATGCTGCTGGAGAGTAACTGCAATGCCACTCAGCACAGACGGTCTGGAGCAAAGCAGAAGGGCTGCAAGGGCTGTGCAGCTCAAGGGAAAATCGCTATCATTTACACACTTCTCTGGAAATAACTAGCAAGGCAATTAAACATTAGGAAACAGTGAGCTGGATCTGCAACGCAGCACTGCAGAATGAGAACAGCGCTCCAGCTTTAAGTAGAAATTCTCAGAAATACCTCACTAGTTGTAGAGTTACATACCCCATATCTCAGCATGAATCAATGCCGTATGCAGCTGATGCTGGTTATTTAGGCTGAAACTTTTTCACCTGATGCATGGAGCTAGGAATTCTAGTTCAGTCTGTGCAGAGATGACTCCTGTTCCTATTGTACTATTAAAAATAGCAGTAAAAAAATAAAGACGTGGCAGAATGAAGGAGAGGTTGTCTAAAAAATATTATGCTAATGCTGAGTTCCTATAGATTTACATAATCAGCCACAAAACACGAGCAACTGCTCTATTAGTGATAACACTATTTTAATTACTATTTTTCTCTTCACTGACTTGTGAAAGGCGTGATGCTTTTTTATGCCAGTGGAAACATATGCAACATATTGCTGTTTACTTGTTTGCTCAGAGAAAAAAATCTTATAAAAAATAAAATAAATAAAATGAGGCACAGTCAAAATAATCTAGCCAGAGAAGTGAAACAAAAAGATGGTGCTTTTCAAGCACATGAAAAGGAAATAGCAATCTCTGTCATGGGGAGATGGAAACAATTTTATTGGGGGGAATGTTAAAACAACCATATACAATTTGAACAAATACAACATAACACAGTTTGTTCCCGAGGTTTTCTAATTACAGTATTTACAGGTTCAATAAGGCACTGGTTCTCAAAAAAGAACACAAATTAATTTCTTAGTCCCTACATTGACAACCTTTTCTTTAATAGAAATAACTTTGTGCTAGAGAAAGGATAGCAGTTGCTAGATGGCATATTTTTTCTTCTCCCACTTACCTATGCCATCTCACCTATGCCAGTAAGAAACTAAACTACACTTCCTTTAATGATTTACATTTGAAAAGTGGATTTCTAGACCCGTGGGCACCGAAGCCACATTATCTTTACCACTGACTTCCAAGCCCTCATCAATGCGCCCTTTGAAACTACCAAAATATGGAAGTGACATTAAAAGGCCACACCTGGCAAAATAAACATACTAACCTGTAGTCACTGCAGGTGCTGAAACCTTAATAATGACACGCTGAGTGCTGCAGAAAGTCACCCGTGCAGGCAGGAACTCCAATGTCACAGTGCTGGAACAAAAGACCTCCACACTTGCCTTAGGCTGTTTTTTGGCCTTAGGAATAGCCCTTCACAATAGATTACAGTGGATACGAGACTTGAGGGCAAAATCTGGACTTGGGAGAAAATAGGCACTAGTTACACAACCGCAGACTGTTTGCTTTCTCAGTGTGTGTCTCCTCATATATATATATATATATTTATCTATTTTCCTATACAGCACCATTGCAGTGATTTGTCATTTATGCATTTTCATAAATAAATATTATATTTAGTGCTTTTCATCCGTAATAGTTTACTCTTAATCCACATACTGGAGGTATTCCAGATTCGCAACTGAATATATATATATATTTAGGGTTTTTTTAATATATATATATAAAAACACATAAACTTGAACATTTAACATACACACTTTATGTGATCTATCAACCAGTATCTCAGACCCTTTTCTTCTGGACCAAAAAAAAGGTAAGATTTGCTCAGGAAACCAGTGACTGGCCCTTTCTCTAGCAACACACACTGATGGCAGGTGCCAGGGGCATTCACTGCATGCCTCGTGCTGCCAGCTGGCAAAGCACCCTCCAAAACACTCCTGGGGAGAGAGCCCTGTTAATTAAAAAAAAAAAAAAAAAACAAAACAACTACTTGAGGAGGATGGAGGTGAAACACACCTAAACAGGCAGGAAAGAAGAATCCCTGCTGTGCAACCTGGGACCTGCAGGTCCCATCCGCTTCTTTGGAGCCGAGAAATCTCCGTTCCATAGGGTGTGCTGGCTTTTATGGGAAGAAATGAGACTAGAAACCCGTGGCTCCATTCACTAAGACAAAAAGCTGAAGAGAGGTTGGGCTGTCCCCAGCCCAAAATCTCAAGGCCAAGGCAGCCAAGGAGAGGAGTAAACTCCGTTCTCAGCCTCACAGACATTTTTTAAGGATAGGAAAACCATCATCGCCTCTCCTGGGGTCAGGATTTGGTGTATTATTAACTCTCAGGGATTTTCTTTTTGTATTGCTTGGTAAATTTGGGTACAGGCAGGGAACCTGCACTGCAGAAAAAGCATCTAATGAACAAAAGACTTCTGATTAAGCTTTTTAACACCTATTGTCATGGAGGTCTTGCTGGTTCTCTTGAATCACACATTTTTCTCTGTTAGCTTGAAAGTATAAAATGGTAATTTTTCCAGCTAGAAATACCTTCAGGGAGCTGTTAAGCTAAACCCCAATTATATACCTACCTACCACAAATAAATCAGTTTTGTCCAAAAAGGGAAAAAAAACCCCCAACAACAACAAAAAAAAAACATTACAGAAGTGCTGAGGCTAAATCCTGCATGGCAATTATTTCAGTTCTGAAATAGGCTTAGCATAATCAAAGCAGCATTTGTAAGGACTTATTTCAAAATTAAGCTGAACACCATCTAATAAGACAGCATAGGCAGGCAGGAAAATTTTAAAAAAGAAATGAAGGGTAAAAAAGGGTAAACCAGTAACTCCCATGCAGCTCAGCTTTGGTAATCTGACGAAGAACAGAACCTTTCCAAAGAAAACACTTCCCAGAATATATTTCACCTCTCATTTCCCCTTCTGTAGCATTAGCATTGCTACAACTGCTGCAGCCCCAGGAAGGAGGAACAGGGAGAGACAGAAAATGCATGACCCACTGCCTTTCTCCCCTGCCAGCTCCTCTTGCTGAATGCAGGAGAACCACAATGCTACACCGCCCCAGCCCAGCAGCCGAGCCTGGCACTACTGTGCAGTGGCTGCCAGAGGTGTGGAGGATGCTGGAAGGCCACCCAGAATAGTCATGCAGATAAATCCTGGGCCAATTGTTTGGTTTGTGTTGTCTTTCACTACAACAAAAGTGCTGGAGGCAGGTACCCACTGCTGCCCACGGTTCCCAGCTCTCACCACCCACCTAATGTGTCCCACACTCCCTCCCTGTCACTTCCTACTACAGCCTCAAGGCACCACACTCCTCTTCCTCACACTCAAGGAAAAATGACTGCCACTCCAGAAATGGGCACTTCTGAGGTTTTTCACTTTCCCTTAAAAAAGGGAACACACACTTTTTTTTTTTCCCCCTCAGCTGTGGTTGTAGATGGACCCCTCACTTTTACACAAATGAAAGAGCAAGTTAATAATTTCTTCTCACAAGGAATTTCCTCTTAAACAGTGGTTGTTTATGGGTCCTAGCAGTTTCAAATTACCCACCAGATTCAAACGTGTCCTTCATTTCCACTTGCACACAAAATACTTTATTTTACAGCGGGGGAAATGGAAGGAAAAAAAAAAAGCCAAGAAAAAGGGCACTTGTTTATCACTGTGGTACTCTCCCTATCAGGTTTCCTGGAAACATGAAGATCTTCTTTAAACAAGTCACACCAAACCTTATTCATACAGCTCCCAACTACCTTAAAGGAAGCATGACCTTCCCTGGGACAGGCCACCCACAGGAATCAGGCCACCCACACCAACAGGAATGGGAGGGACGTAATTGGGCTCCATCTCTGTACTGTGACAATCACTTGCACACGCAGGGTTTGGAAAGTTATCTCCACAAATAGGTGGCTTTTAAGGCAGGCTCCATTACAGCTCTTCTGAGCTACACAGACCCACTCACCTTTTTGTTTTTCAAATGCAGGAGTGCAATAGTCTTTTTGGAAATTAAAAAGTTGTTTTGCTTTCATTTTCAGCAGTTTCCTCCAATTTTTTTTTAATGTAACAATATACATCTTTTTTACTTCTAACCCAAAAGTTTTATTTTCATAAAATTTAAAGCAGTGTCTTTTTAAACAATCAAAATAATAATAATAACAATAATAATAATAAAATAATAAGTGGCTTTCATGGAAAGCAACATGCATAATCTTAAACCAGTTACTAAAACTGTATTTCCCCATGTAAACAAGGGCAGACAAGCCTCTTCAATCTTGCATGTCAAAATTCAGGTGATTTTTGCAATGGATAGTCTCCTCGAAAACTCACAGCTGCTCTTAAGCGTGACTCCTCCATTCAAGGTACTCAGCAAAGACTTTTGATACATCTTCAGGACTTCTGCCTGCACAAGAAAGTCCATTTCCAGGGGCCTCCACCAGAGCTGCCTCTGGCAGAGTCAGAGCTTAATGTCCTGGGACTCTGACATTTTGGCAAGTGTTTTCTTGACGCGCAGGGCTGTGAGGCGGGAGGCAGGGCTGTGAGCCCAGCATTCCATCATCAGCTTCCCCATCTGCCGGAGGCACTGTGGAGACAAGGGGGAGAGAAAGCCCCAGCAGGGTCAGGGGAAGAGGAGACTGCAGTTGTTGGCAATGCTGAAAAACTGAAGGGAAAAGGTCTTTCCTAAGGGCAGTGCAGATCCTGAAAGGCATTACACATAAATACCACCAGCACTGCACAGACCAGCCAAACATGTTTCATGTAGATTAATGTAGATTTTTATAAATGCATTTTTGGTAATACACAAGCACTGTGTAGTAACAAATTAATCTTTTATTGCTGGAATGCCTGGGGTGGGATTACCAAGGATGCTAACCAATTAATCAAGAGCAGCTATTGCAGTAAGCCTCCCCAATCCTTGACACGTGTGGTAGCAAACCAAACACTAAGTGCCACTACACAAAAGCCCTTTCTGGAACTGATACTCCTTCCGCCAGCGTTTCCAGCCCCAGTCTGAAGGCTCAGAGGGATTTGGCTAGGGAAAGGATGAGGAAGGTGAATTTTAATTAGAACTTCTCACACTGGTTGTTGCACACAACCTCAAGCAGCCCAGGGAGGCTGTTTTTCTCCCTCACATTCACAAATATCGTGCCACCCAAATCTTTCACCTCCCCGCCAAATATTCAATTACATGCTGCTATTCCCAAATGGCAGCACCCATGGTAAATATCCTCCTCCCTCAAAACGATGCAGAATTGGGTCAATGTCACTCACTGACTCTGATTAAAAGCACAGACTGTGTGTTAAGAGGGGTGACAGGTACCTCATCACTGCTCCATCTGTTGGGAAACGAGGGGCGCAGTCTCTTGATGCACACGATCTCCCGCATGTCCTCGTACGAGGGGTCGCTGGGCACGAGGTCGTGGTATGGAAGCTGGTATTCCTCAACTATTCCTGCAAGAAGCAATTAGTTGCCTGTCACTTGCAGAAAAAAAGCTTTCACTCCCCTCTTCCCCTCTCATTTTTTAACAGATTGGCCATACTGTCTAACAGTTGGGTGTGCTGCCCTTAAAAAGGACTTGCCTGCACTAGAAGTTTATTCCACAGTCAAGTTCCAATGTAACCACTGCTGTGTAGAGAGTGGCCAGGTATCTTAATCCAAAAGTGTAGCAACTTGCCAAGTCAGGCTATTTCTACCACTGCTGTCCAGTACAGCAATCTCCAGTAAGCTCTCACAGAGAGAGCTATTAGCATAGGGTCTGTATCAGAGTAATCTGAGAGAGATTTAACCTTGAATTAGGTCCCCTTCTTACCAGTGGACCTGGTAAATACTAAAGGGAATTTCTGTGCCTTTTCAGAACATGGCAAGGTACCATTCTTTGTGCATAGCAAGAATAACAAAAGTATTACAGATTTCACCTCACAACACTGCAATACACGTCACCAGCTTTTAAACACAGGGATCCTGCTGCTTATTGGCAACATTCAGCTCCTCTAGGGTGAGCATTCAGCACAATACTGCAGGATTTAAGGACCCATAAGGTATGCTGCAAAGACCCAAGAGAGACATGCTCTACTCTCACCACCAAACTGGCACAGAACTGCTACCAGGTAATTTCTGTGCATTTATCCTTCTCAGTGGCAAAAGAGAGGTAACAACACCCATCACTTCTGCACTACACTGAGCTCTACGTGCAGAAAGAGGGAAATGAAGCACATCACACTATGACAGTGATGTACTAAATGCTACTTCCCTCCGGTGTTTTGCTACTTGTCTTGTGTATTTCAGAGTAGCACAGCAAACCCTAAATTGTTTGTCCTCCTCCTTTCATTTAACTCTTAACTAAACTAAGAAATCACTATTTTCTTTCTGCTAAATTAGCTGAACACCCCCAGTCCAGAAGAAACATGATGCCTTTAGAAAAAGCAATTGAGTTCCACACTTCCTCAGTGCAGGCATCTGCTGCCTTCAAATGAGCCATTAAAATACAGTCTAATCTCTGCTGTTGAAATAGCACTGACTGATGCTTTAAAATAAGTTTCAACAAGAGAACAGATATTAGGAGAGCTACCTGTATGGTTTACCCACATTTGTTTATTACTGTAAAAACAATTATCAGAAGAAAAAGGTGTAATGGAGATTCACTGACACAATTAAAAACGATCTCCCAGTTCTTTACCTCCTGAAACACATCTCCTTGCTATCTCCCAAAGGATGAGTCCAAAACTGTACATATCAGCCATGATGTAGGACTGAAAGTGATTTCTATTCAAGCTTTCATCCAGCACCTCAGGAGGCATATAACGTTTTGTTCCTACACGGGTATTTGGAGGGATGTCTACCTCATTTGTATCACTAGAAGAAAAAGAAGGAGAAAAAAAAGGGCATCAAACATGCAGTAAAGTGGCTTGAAAAGAAAGCAATTTAGATGAAGTAAGTAGTAAATCCGTACCACATCCACTCTCAAACAAGGTCAAAAGTAATGCATAATCTTAATGGAACAATTCTTGCAAGAAAAGCCTCTTAGAGTGAAGGCAACCCTCCTTAAAAGGCTGACCCGCCTGAGGCTATGTTAAGCATTCAAATGCAGAACCACAATAGAGATAAGACTCAACAGGGATGCTGTAACATTTGTGAGATTTCATTAGCATTAGCCCGAGCTCTAATGTTGGTGATAACAATCAAATCTTCATTAAACGCTGTTTCCTTAACATACTCCACCACCTAAAGCTTCAGTCTCAGCAATTAACGGGGGATACTAAGTGGCTGAGGCAGTATCTCTTAGCTGTAGCAAATCAGATCTGCAAGGAAGATGAATCTAACTATTATTTTTTGCATGCATTATGTTTGATCCCTCACAACCTTTACACATCAAGATAGGCAGACTCAGAGAGATAAACGCATAAAAACACCTAAGCAAATGTGTCACACTTCACACACTGACCAGAAGAGACAACATACAGGAAAAAAATTCCCATTAATTATGTGAATAGATTCTTGTTTTTCATATTAACTCAGATTCAGCTACATCAGTTCCAGCATATTCAAAATCTTAATATATGGCATTTATTCTGGCTTGCTTAAAAAAGGTCTGTTTTCCTTTCCTCATCTTCAAAACGTATATATTTTAAATACAATGGATACAACAGAAGCTCACAGAATAATTATATATCTGTAGTTTCCTTCATGTACAGCAGGGTTTTTTTTCACCTACTGATATGAAGAAAAGCTGAGTCTGTGGTACAACCAGTCACCTACACAGCCATTAAATCATACATATGCTAGTGGCACTATTGTACACCCCCAAGAATGTAACATAAATGCAGTGTCCTTCACTATCTTGCAATATTTCAAATGAAATGGAAACACAAAGAATTTTACTAGAATCATTAGCTTCAGCAGAGCACACCCCTTCCAACTATTTTGTGTTCCCTGTTGTTGCATGAGAAATGCTGTCTGAGGAAGGATTCAGTATGAAAACAAGCCAAGTACATAGCATAAATTCCATCTGGAGTGTGAAAAATCCGTATTTCACCTTCTTTTGTAACAGCACTTGGTAATTCCTAGCTCTTCTTCATTCACAGCTAAGCAGTGTGCTGCTCTGTATTTGCCAGGTAAAGTACACCTGCAAAGGGTGAATTTCTTCCCTGAAACTTTTTAATAGTGTATTTTCAAGTTGTTGTTTTCTAGGCCTCTGTTCCTCAAAGTAAAAATATTCCTTTCTTGTCTCCTAAAGAAAGCTCAGGCTCATAAAGGAATTGCCTCACCAACGAACCTGGTAGGTAAGTGAACAGTAAGGAGAGCAGATAAAAACCTGCCTTTCCTTTCACTCTGAATAATTTCAGTTCAAGATCCGTACAGAATTCCTGAATTTTTTTTTTAATACTCCAGGGAGTGCACGGTTTCAAAGCTAACCTTTGAAACGGAAACCTTCAGTCTATGTATTCTGGACACATTTCTGTGTACAGAAAAATCAGAAACTTTGGAACACGCATCTCCACCACCAGGACCACCGCTGAGAGCTCAAGCTCCTTTTGAACAGAGCTGTCAGAGATCAGCGTCTCCTTACAAATCCCAGGAGTAAGTCCTACTTGTCTGCTCTTTCTAAGTTGTTTAAACACACAACCATTTTTTAAAATCAAATTTAAAAGCCATTTCAAAAATCAAATCTGTACTTCGGCAATTTGATTTGTAGGAAATGAAACAAAAGGCAGCCCAAATGGGGTCCTTTTCAATAAATCCTAGTTAGTAACTCGTGCAAATTATTAGTACTTTTCTCTCTAAGTTTAGAGTGTATTTTCATGGGATTAGACAAGCTGAATGCTTCAGTGACAAGCTCAGTGATGTGACTTCAGCCTGTCAGTGCTATGTCCTTTCACTGCATGCCAGCAATACCGAGGGAGCTATGGAGAACAGAGTGATGAAAACTGAACCTTTATGCAAACACAGCTAATGTGCTCAAATAATCAAAAAGCAACTATTTATACCCCTGCATGAGGTGTTGACATGACATTCTCCCCCACACAGGTAACCTCACACACAGATGAGCAGAGCCCAGAAGGTGTGCACACTCAGTCAACAACTAAGGAAACTTCTGTACCTGATTTATTAACTTCTCCTCAGTCCACTCACTTCCACTCACCTGATAAATTTAACAGCCAAGCCCAAATCTGCTATACAGCAGGTGCCATTCTTTTTCACCAGGATATTCTTACTCTTTAGGTCACGATGGGCAATAGCAGGTTTGCCCTGAGTACTGAAGATCTCAGTGTGCAGGTGGCACAAGCCACTGACAGAGGAATAAGCCAGTTTCAGCATGGCTTTTGTGTCCAAAGTAGTAGATTTGAGATAATCATAAAGTGAGCCGTTCTCATGGTAGTCAGTGATAAGATACAGCTGGGTCCAAGATCCTGTACCTTTAATATCTGCAGCAATGAATCCTTCAAAAAGAAAGAAAAAAAAGAAGATAATTTCAAATTAATACTTCTCATGGGTTTTTGTTTTTTGACTGCTCAGAACTCTGGACCGTCATCCATTTCAGTAGTTTTGTTTTAATAACATATTTAATTCCTTTCATCTTACTTCCATGAAACTGTGCCTCACCTCTAGCCTTCAATGTACTTTCAGAAGCCCAGATATGGATATACTAGTGGCTGAAACAGACATGCTCTGTTTGGAATAACAACCCCCAAACCCCATTATTTTTTAACTTCTATTTATGTTTCCATAATCCTTTAAACAACTTTCCTTTGAAAAGCACTGGGTGGCTAATTGCAGAGCACAGAAGGAAACAAAGCACATTGGAAAGGACATCAGATAACAGCAAACACAAAATTGCTAATCTTAAAAACCTATTCACTATCAAATAATTCTCTTTCACTTCACTCACCAAGAATATTTTCATGTCTCATCAGGACAGTCTGGTAGATTTCTGTTTCTCTGAACCAGCTGGCCTCCTCTGTAGTAAAAAACACTTTCACTGCTACCTTTTCACCACGCCACTTTCCCATCCAGACTTCTCCATAGCGACCTTTTCCAATCTGCTTCACCATCTGAATCTGTTTTGCAATGGTCCTTTGAACCTGTGAAATGCCAAGGCAGATATTACACCTTGCTCAGTGGAAATTTCTGCATTCACCTCCCTCCTCCTCTGTCTGCTTCCCACACAGCCAGCCCAGAAGAGAGTGGAATATGCAGCCATTGTGACATGGATTTCAGCAACCCTCCACAATTGCAGAGGCTTTCCATCTTCCCAGGACACACTGCTGCTGAGGACATTCCCACAGCTACAGAGAAGCTTTTCCATGCATACTCAACATATACTGTTTGTCTCTCACAAAACTACATCAGTCAGTGTAAAGGAAATGTTTGTCCCTGCACCTTGAATTTTTTTTTTTTAATTTTTCTGCGGGTTGTAGCACTTGGTGGAATTCTTTTTGTTATTTTTGGGAAAGTTTTGACAGAAAACACTCCTGCTCACCTCAATACAGTCCAAATTCCAAAGGGTAGAAAACACATTTTAATTAATACAGGGATGCTTGTTACCTAGTCAACACTGCTGAGGCTCAAGGCTAAGGCTCACAAGAGTCAAAAGTCTATCAGAGCTCCAAAACTAGCAAAATTACAAGAGTACTTTTTTTTTTTTTGGTTTTTTTTTTGGACAATACTTATCACCTTCCTTGAAATTGCCATGCCTAATTATTTCAATATATAGATTTGGTGTTAGGAACGTCAACCACTGCTTACAGAGTAAAACACATGTACCTACATTGATTTTAAAATCATAATTCCACATTAATAAAAAAAAATTGCTCCCCAAAAATATTGAAAGAAGAGAGTCTATGCCAGCTTTGTCAGTGGCTGTACTGTGAGCTAAGGCTAAAATCACGGGTATTGCAAGACCAATGTCCACAGCAGCATTGCAGAGATACTCTTCACAAGGATGACAGACTGCCTCTACATTTAACAAGCTTTTACAGCCACAGAAACTCTTGGACAAATGGAGACTAATAATCTCATCAGATTCGAGCATGTCTGCAGATAATGTCTTTCTAAAAGTTCACGAATAAAAATGTGAGTGGTTGCTGCAATACAGCTCACTGGTGTGAGCTCTGGTGTGTTACTCTGCCTCACCCTAATATAACAGGAGATTAAAATGCCACCCTCTCGTGCTACAGCATTGCCAGTTCCAATCCACACATAATGAGGTTTTTTTCTGGTAGGATTTGGTAATATTTTGAAAGAATATTGCCACCAACACAAGGAGATTTTCATCTGGCTCAAGCAATTGGCAAAACCTGCACAAGTTCAAATTTGTGGCCTCTTGCTCCATTTTGCCACCATCCAGCTACAAACCACCAGTAGTTTATTGCAGCAAGTGAATCTTAATTCCTCTAACTGAATCCCAACAAAGTCATATTCATTTAATAAAATCCGAAACATTTTTGCAATCTTGGCTGACAGAAATAAGCAAAACTTGATTTTGTAAATAATTTTCTTCCTTTTTTATGCTTGGTTTGGTAATGCCAGGCAGGACTGCCACAACCCCACTGCAGCATGAATGTCCAAAAACAAACTCAAAACCAATTAGGTCAGGTCAATCATCATTCATTTTTTAAGTAAACCACTGGTTTTCATACTGGACAATTTTAAGAAGCAAAACATATCATGGTATTTATGTAAAGCTATTTCAAATATTCCAGTTTTCTTCTTCTGTAATTTAAACAGAATTCCATTTTTCCAGCCCTGCACTGTATTATTAGACATTCAAGACGGTAGCTTCAGTGCCATTATTTTTTATTAACATCAATGAAAGCCAACAATAGATATTAGCCTTAATTTTAAAAATTGATTTATCTTTTATACTTTCATATAGTGATTGAACAATAGTTATATTACATTGGAATTTTGCTGTAACATTTTGTAATGTCATTTTAGCATTGTTGCTTTCTATTTTGCCCATTTTAAAAATGCATCCTGAACAATAATGCAGTTACATCAAATAACTTAATTTGTGTAAATATATGTAATGGCATCATAAAGTACATGCAATTACAATACTTAATGATGAAAAGTTCCTTATTAAATTACATTAGGAAAATGAAAAACACATTTCTGTTATGGGTTTTCAGGCGGCAGAATACCATGTGAAAGGCCTTAACCTGGTTTCGTCCTGCTAGAACTGGTCAAATGATTTCCTATGAACAATTTATTTTATTTTAAGGAATTCAGCTCCTTCTTGAATCATAAACCAATTATGATTTCTAAAACAAACAGGTTAATCAAAATTGCTGGCCGAACTGATTTCATAAGCTTGCTGAATGATGTGCTCCTGTGAGTTATTTACACTGAGTGGGGCTGAGGGTTTCTTACTTATTTTTAAATCTGTGTATTTTGCTGCTTGAGCTCTGTAAGCAGCCAGGTAAGGTTTTCCTTCATCTCCCTGAGTGGAAACAATCCAATTACCAACTATTTCTACTTTCCTAGCATTCAGCTAAACATGTTCAGCTACTGAGGATGAAAATTTAGATAGACCAACCTTTTGTGAATTTAATATTTTGAACAGAGAATTCATACCTATGGCTCGGATGCAGTCCCTTGAAAAGCAAAGTTCATTGGAAGGGAAATTATGAAAAAAATGTGTGAGAGACCAAATGTGTACAGACCAAATTGTAGTTCAGCAATCTCTTCAGACAGACCATTTTGCAGCATTTGACCTCCAGCAAACTCTTCTGACAGAGGTACAGACAGGTCAGGAGAAAGAACACTTGCTGCATGTCATCATACTGACAAATTCTTGACTAATACTTGTTTTGGGTATAATATTTGTACCCATTAACCCATTAGAATAAATGTTCTCATTTAAGAAGATGTTTTTCAGAATAAAAACATTACTGGTTAGCATAAGGTGACATTTTGCATTAAATTTGCATCTTACTTTCCTGAATTTATAACCCTGGATGTTTCAGTCCTTGCACAAGAAACAAGGTTAAAAATAAGCTCCTGCACAGTAAGGACCAGAGCATTATTGCCAGGCACATTCTATACACTTGTTCAGGAATGGGCCCAGATTTATCACTCTGTGCATTTCTGGTGAACTCACAGTGGTTGCCTGGGAAATGCAGCAAACATCTATTGCCAAGTGTAAGATCCATTTTCTTCTCTTCCACCCAAAATCACTACTTACAGAAACAATTGCATGTGTTTTTTGTAAGCAAGGGGAGATGGAGGGAAGAGTTCCTGGACGAAAAGCACTTGGTCCAGTGGCTGCGAAGTCTCCAAGCTTGAGAGAAGTGGACTGACAGAAGACTGGATGGTTTCTGCCTCATGGAGCAGTGTCACAGCAGCTGTGTAGCAGGAGTTGGTCTCCCCATCCACTGCAAAAGCAGACCTGGGGACGCCACTGAGACCACAGACCCCTCCTTCAAGCTGCTCACTGGGACAGAGGAAGGCATAAAGAACGAGCAGCCATAACCAGCATTGCTCCAGCTTTTTTGGGATGAAGGACTGAGCCATGCACTGCTGTGAGGTGCCCCAGGGCACCTGCTACCCCATGGGCTGCTGGAAACACATCCTCTCAGGGAAGTACAACCAGGTTCCCTGTATTTGCTCTCAATTACTACGTTTCTTCTGTCATTGGAACAAGTGAAGACAAGTGATGTGGAAGATATTATGCAAAAAAAAATCAAAGAAACACCAAACCCCAAAGAAAAAAAGTGAAGAACCCCTCACAATTAAATAAACAGGAAACTCATTAGGAATGGTCCTAAAGTGCACACAAGATCTCTCCCTTTCCAAGGGTGCTAGAAGGATATTGATATGGCATAGGACAGAGCTTTCTTAAAGCCAAGAACAAACTCAGCCAGTTGCTCTATTTTTAAGGAAATATAAAACTTCCCATTTAATGTGTTCTTTAGAGTGTTTAAAAAAGAGAAAGTACAGGGTACTTGGAAACTGTACAACACCTACAGTAATAGCGCCACTACAAACTAATAGATTTGGAAGACAGGAGAGATGCATCCATTCTGAAAAATGAAATCTATTCCAATTTCTCAGAGGCACTTATTGTAAGTAAGTAACCTAGTTTTATTACCAATCCTTTTCTACCAGTGATGATTCCCCGAAACAAAACCCCCTGGTGGACAGAACTGTATTGCCACAGAACGTTCTGCCTTTTCGGCAGGCTTAGTAATCCTGGAGTCTGTTCAGAAAAAATCACAGACCCCATCCCTGTGACTTTAACCTTTGAGATTGTCATACTACACGGGAAAAAACTCCCCCTTGACTTCTGAATGCAAAGTGAAGCCTACAAATAAAAAGGTTCCAAGTTTGACAAGTTCCAGCTCCTTTCAGAAAAAAACAATGTGTCAGCATTTGAAATCCTATTGTGTGTTGCACATACAAAGGAAGAAAACAGTATCAGTGGGCCAGGTGCTGTCCTGTACACTGGAGTAAATCCTGATGTACTTCCATGAGCTCTCTCAGTCTGTGCTTACTTTGTGGTACCTAAAATCAGAAATGAACTCAGGTAGAAAAATAACCCTAACCTTTTTTGGCTTAGTTCACATTTTAAAAAAGTCCCCTGCCTCTAAAGCAGTTGCTCTCCAGTTTAAATTCTTGTCATTTCTGGTAGAGAAAACAAACAAACAAACAAACAAACCTGGTAGAGAAAACAAACAAACAAACAAACCTAAAACAACAACTGAGGACACGTGAATGTATTTTTTGTGCCTCTTCTCCCTCTGCACATTTTTGCCTTTGAAATGCGCGTTAAAATAGTATTGCTTCCTTACCAGGAGAGGGAGCCCGGAACCGCTCCCTGAGCTCTGGGACTGCTCGATCAAATCCTTCAGGGACTCTCCGGGGGGAATGAAGGTCTCGTCCTGCTCCAGCCCGATGCTGTAGTGGGGCCTCGTCTCTTGGCGTTTGTATCTGACGTTTTACACGAACGCAAAATGAGTTTTGAATACAATGAATACATGCGCAATGAATAATGCACCTGTCCTTCACATTTCCTTCTTTTATAGACTAACAGCTTTCTCTGCTTCCTTGAGGAATATGCTGGACTCATTGGCCAACATTTTTTTTTATTTTTAGCAACCATATCCAGCACCAAAATTCAAGTATAACACTCAAAGGCCATGCAGTCTGGGGTAAATTTGTAAAGCAACCAAATGTTTTCCTTTCAGAAACCTAAATATGTCTAAACCACTGACAAAGTACGTAACTTTATTTTACTGTCTGCAGTGCATTTCTAGGAACCAGAGGAGGTAAGGTCATGAAATCTAGGAACATGTAAAAAATGTGCCAAATTATTAAAACGTAATGTATGTGGATAATGATAACATTCTAGACACATTTAATGACATTCCTGTATTGTCTTCCTTTTTTATGATCAGCTCTTCATCACATAAACAAATTCAGAAGTCTTAGATATATTTCCCTTATAAAATTTTCCCTATAAAATTTGGCCTTCTCAGTAAAGAATAATCTGTGCTTCTACCTGAATGGAGTTTTAGGATGTTGAGTGAAAGATTCTGTATGAAATACATCACACAGGTATACCTGTGAACACTGTGAATACTTTTTTTTTTCTCGTGATAAAATTACAGTTTCTCATTTCTTTTCTATAAGGTCCACTTCTATTCTTTTTCAAATTCCTAAATCTATAAAAAGTGAATGTTGGGAGGAATATTAACAAGCTGCCAAAATATTCCTGATTTACCTGAAGTAGCAGAATATGATGATAAGCACCAGAAGGATGCTGCAAACAGTCACTGAGATCAGCAGGGCCTTGTGGTGAATGTTTCCTTCAGCAAAGTCTGGGGTTAAAAATGAGAAAGGTGGACAATTTAGAAAGGGAGATGGTACAAAGTCAATGTCAGAAGTGCATTGAGTACAAGATCATTTCTGCTCTTTTCTTGTGACTCCTGTACAGGATGCCCCTGGATTCCCCAGGCATTTTGTGGGCTTCCTCTTTGACCCTAGCTGACCAGGAGAGAACTGACACTTCCAAAAGTCTATTTGTTTTCTCAATCGTCACTCAGGCAAAACATCACCTTGATTTGCAATTCCCTGTTTGCCTCTGAATGAAAAATCTATCAAGATCTGTAGCTCTGTGTCTTAACCTGATCAGCTAGGACTTGGAAAAATTACTGCCTTTTTAAACCACTCACATGAAGTAGCATCCTATTGAGTAGTTAATATTAAAAAAAAAACAAAAACAAACCAAAAACAAACAAACAAAAAACCCAAAACAAACAAACAAACAAAAATAAAAGAAAAAAAAAGAAAAACCACCGAACTGCATTTATCACAGAAGGGAAGACACAGAAGACCATTCAACCAGGCCATGAGAGGCCTTGTGTATTATTCCCATCATTAGAGAAAAATTTGCCTCTTAGCCTCTTAGATCCTGTTTTAAAAACCTGAGCAAGAATTTTTTTCTCCATTTGCTCTATAGCAGCCCTGTATGCCAGCAAGTCCTTCTTAGGCTGGTTGGCAAAACTATCCTTCCAGCAGCTTTTCTGCAAAACACTTTGAAAAGAAAAAGTGTCAACTAACTTGTGGAAAATGCTGTTGCATAAAAACTATTAAAATGTTTCAGTCAACCTTTGATTAGGAGGCTCCTATTTTCCTTTAAAGTGTAACATTAATCTCCAAATTTGTATTCTCAGCTCAGGCAAGCAAGTATGACCCGCATGCATGCTTCTCTGTTGAAAAGCAAAGACATCCAGCTCTATTCTTTTTTAACCTCTCCTCCCACCCAAACTCTCAAAATTATAGTATTTCAGCCTGTACATACACCAACCACCCTTGCAATAAACGGATAGTGCAAATGAGGGCCATGTTTCCTGAAGCTCTTCCAGCCTTGCTGTCTTGCATCCTTCACTCCAATGCCTGACACATCGGAGAATGCAAGAAATCTATCCTTATTGACTGGTCCTGGAATGATGCTATTATGTTTCAGATTTACAAGGGTAATAAGACCAGGAAACTCCTAAGGGACTCTTAGTTTACTCTCAGACTCTTTTATTTTAAAGATCCAGTTTCTCCTTCTTTTTTTTTCTCCCAAACAGCTTTTTCCCTTCCTCTTTCCACTATAAACAGAGATTACCTACCAACACACCTCCTGATCACACTGGTCATGTTTTAACCTGCCATTACCTGCCCTGGGAGCACTAACAATGTAAACATTCAGGACGTGGCTGATGCCTCTCAAAGGGGACACTGACACGATGCCTATCAGGAGAACACTCGAGCCCATCCTTCTGCCTGCCACAGCAGATTTATCCCTGGCCTGCCACTCCAAGTGGGCTGTGGGTCGAAACCGAGAGCCCACCAGGGAATCCAGAGCTCTTGGGAAGGCGATGGCAGCTCGGCAGAGCTGAGGGCTCTGGTTTGTGCTTTGTAAGCAGCCTGTGTCAGCCACCACCTCCCTCTAAAAGGTGTGGTTGGAGCAGCTTCAGATGTCACAGCCCATCAGATGAATAAGCAGACCATAAAGCAGCATTCTGTATCTGGGAGAAACCCGGATAACCATCCACAGCAAGGGTTCTCCCACTGCAGAGTACAACACGATGGGCTTCTGTGCTTAGCAGTAATGAAAACTGATGTCAGATGCAGAGGGAACAATTCAGATCTTACACTTTTGTCTGCTAGATGTTAAAAGCCACGGAAATCTGTGCATTTTTACAGACACAGTATTGCCCATGAAGTTGTTCACGCTGTCTGTGCATGTACAAGTATATACATTTGGAGAGGGATGATAAACATGCTGAAATCTTGAACCAAATTCCCATAATTTTTAGGGTTTAAGTGATCCAAACCTTATGCTTCATGTTTCCAATGGGCTTCTACCATACAGAAAAGTAAATAAATGCAATTTAGTTTTCCCAGAGGCCAGAAGGCATTTTGGAAGTGCTGTGTAGCTCTCAGATGAACTTCAGGCTCCAACACTGCAAAATTCTTTGGGTACTCAAATGCAATTATGTGAAGCAAGTGTGCATGGAAGACACAAAGGAACGTCTTCTGATCTCCTTGCTGGGAGCAGCTGAGAAGACTTTGAGCAGATGCAGAGCTGACCCTCTTGTCATGGGTGGTGTCACAGCTTTAGCAGGGGCTCACTGTGCACAGCACAGGTGTGCAACTGGCTACCACAGGAGGGGAAAGTAAGTTCCATACGCCTTTCTATTTATTTGGCTATTTGAGAGGCAATACTGATGGTAAGTGAGATATCGTCCCACCTTTCAAACACTTCCTGTGTTTTTAAAGCATTTTGGCAGGATTGCATTTGCTTGTTAACTTGTGGACTTCAAGAACCTGCTGGTGTGTGTGTGTGGACAACATAAGATTAAATGCAAGCCCCCATCCTTGCACCAGCAATGTCTGTTTGTTCTGCTGCACTGATCCAGGCTGGATTTCTTCTCCTGATCCTCCAGCCCAGGCTGTTCCCTACGAAGCAGCAGGACAAACCTCCCTTTCCACTGCACTATTTGACCAGGAGGAGTGATGGGGCAGCTCAGCTGTGAGTCTGCCCAGAGACCTGCTTGTGGGCTCTGTGGTGAACACTGTGGTGAGTCCCAGCCAGTGCCAGTTTACGTGATGGAGATACTCTGTCCTCTAGGAAGTCCAGTGCTGTGCTTTTTACTGCTGTGTTACTTGGAGCTGCACGGTGCCAAGCAGCAGGGTTATGAGAATAAGCAGAAGCTTCCACCGAGGCAGCACTGAGCCATTATCAGGAAGTGCAAAACAAACACACGGCAGGTTTGGGAATCTTCTGCACATACCTTGGCGGGCTGATTAACAGTGAAGCCCAGCAAACAGCACATTAACAGCTCCATGTTGTAGGAAAAGAGGGATGCAGGCTGGTATTAGCAGGCAGCTCGGCGAGACCAAGCTGCCGCTCTGTTATTCTCCTGCAATTTCCCCCTCCTCCACTACTCGTTCTACTGACTGCCATCAGAGGGACCATGCTGAGGAGTGCATTGAAAATGCCACCCAGAAGGTTCAGAAGTCAGCATATCAAAGGGAGAGGAGGTTCTCCTCCCACCGCAGGTCCCTCCAGTTCAGAATGTTGCAGTTATCCAAGTAAAAACGGCAGTGAAATCCGAGGCGTGGAGACTGTGTGCACACATCAAACCTCATCATTCCTCCAATCATTCCCTTGCCCATTCATCACTAGCTATACAGGCAGGGAGCCAGACACGGTGGCACCACCACTTCTGCTTATATAGGCTCTAAATCAGTAAAGACATATTTCTCCTTTTGACTGGTCTCAGCCTGTGCTTTCGCTGGGATTTCCAGGAATATCTTTTATTGTTTAAAGCAGAGGTGTTATATCAGACCCAATTATGATTTTCATTTCCTTAATAAGACAGATGTATAGCTGGCACAAGGATTTAATGGTTTCTCTGGGATATTTTATCCTGCTAGCTCTGTACCAAGATGAGCTCAAAACTTAGGCTTAGCTGTCGGTTCTTCCAACTTACTTAACAAGTCTTGCTTTGACCAGTGCTATTTTCTAGCTCTCACTTTCATGTATGTGGTCCTCTTTCTTTCCAGGGGGGAGAGGAGAAGGGCATGGCATAAATCTTGCCTTGCAGCACATGCCAGGCCTGGAAAAGCACTCAGAGAACACAAGTCACTTGCCTTTGTAGCTGTTACCTTGGTGTATAGGTCAATTTTCAGTTCAACAGCCTCTGACCTGCAGCTGTATGCTCTCCCTAGACTTTGTTTCCCATGAGGTATCACCTCAGACCTGAGTTCATCAGAAGCCAAATTTCTGTTTGTTTTTTAGACGCTGAGGAGCATACATACCTTTCATGTAACCCTGAATTTCAGAAGGTTATTCCAAGAAGCTTGTTTTTAAGTTCACCTCTCTTCCTCTGTATAGTTTATATTAAATTTGATATACAATTCTAACATTACTCAGTCAATGACTGCCTCATCTAAATGCTTCCAGTAGAAACAATGATCACAGCCACAGTACTAGGCACTGGAAGTAGCATGTATTTATACACAGTACTTGTACCTATTTGCAGTGAGGGTTTGTGGTTCAAACCATACCTTTTTTTTCTTAGGTTCCATACTAGGATACAGCAGCGACAAATTAAAACAGGTCTGGCACCAAGAATGACATATCAACTTAAGGCTTTAGTAAAGGTGATGACTTCAGCCCTGTTAAGCCAAATTTATTGAAGCAATTCCTGAAACTCATTTCTACAAAACACTGTCAGGATGCTGATAGTGTGAAAGCTTATTTAAAAAAAAAAAATCTGAGTATGTTGAGTGACTACATCACCTTTTGTCTGTCATGCTAAAATAGTCAATAAAATAGCAACACAGAACAGCTAGAACCCTGCTCCAACTCTTCAAAATTTTACTTTTAAAAAATATTCTCTCTGTTGCTCAACGGATCTGCCACCACGGTTCCCAAGCAATACTTTATTTACCCTATATACACATAAAACAAACCCAGCATCGATCCAAACAACTTCTGCCACTACCAAAAGCTTGGCTCATTGCTTTCTGTATAAGTAGCAGATAACACTGCCAAATAACTAAAATCTTAATAAGATAGATGTCTAGTGTTAGATACTGATTCAGTATTTTTAAGTAGTCCTAATGTAGAATAAACTCAGCCAGTAGCAAGAAGAAATCATGGCAATGTTTTCCAAACTGATATTTAATGGAAGACCAAGTAAGTGTGAACAAATATTGACTGCTTTTTGGAGCTTCTCTCTCAGTCCAAAGAACTTTTAAAAATTAAATAAACCAACAAAGTAGTACATAACTCTTCTGCAGTAAGTCAGAATTTTATGAGGTTTCGCTGCCTTAATGCCTTGCTAGTAAACCGTGAAGTATTTACATACTACTCTCCAAAGGCCTGACTCTGCAGCCCATCTGTGCAGGATTTCACAGGCCTGAAGGGAACAGCTTACATGAGTGAAGGCTTTCTCTGAGCCTGCATTCGTGTGAGTATCTGCTGTTGGTGAAATTAAGAGTGCATCTGCACACCAATCTTCAACACACAACACTACGATAATAAATTCTTCTGCAACTCCAAACTGACTCGACGCTGACTACCACAATTCCTGCCGGTGCCAAGAGTTTTTCATGGATGAATTTACACTTGCTTAGGAAAACAATTCTATAAAATGTATTCTGAACACCCAGACAAAAATAGTTTTACCAGCTTTCAGAAAGTGATGTTTAAACAAACAAAAATGCTTAAACCTTGCCTCAGTATCTACTAAGTTAATATATGCCCATTTGCTCTAGAATAATTTTTTTTTAAGTGTGTGAGTTCTTATCCTATATTCTATTTTCAGCTACATTTTTCACACAAAAAATACACTTTAGTGGGTCATTATTATCCTAGTGCAGGATGATTAGGTCTTGCAAAAAAGAAAATCTTAAAAGACTTGTGTCAACTTGAACTGACCAATTTGTGTGTGGAGTTATGAATGACAGTAATGCACGTTACATGGGCTGGAGAGAGGATTCCATTTTATTATCTGGCTAACTAAAATAAGTCAGCAAGAGTCATCCTCTGCCATGACCAGCCTAGGTCTTTGAGATGATCTGTGATAGCTCAGCAGGTCTGTACTAGGACAGCTACTCTAATGCATCTCCGATGTGTTGGCTGCATGTGTGCAACAGAAATAACAGCAAGCATCAGCACCACTCCACACACAACCTGCAGGAATGGGGAGATATTGTTTAATGCCATTTATATCTCTAATCACATGCTTTTGGATAGAGGTACTTCAGTCTGCTCTATTTTTCCCTGAGGTGCAAGGAACAACAGCAGGAAAAGATCAGCTTAGGACTGAATTTTGTTCCTCTTACCACGATTCTTCAGTGGTGGCAGTGTAGGGTGAAGGTGCCTGTTGCAGTAATCTTGGCCTGTGCAACATTCAATAGATCTTCTTTGGTGTGGAATAGGAGTGTCCTGCAACAAGAAATTTAAATAGACAGCAAGTCATTACCCATGTTGTAAATGTACACAGTCATTCTGGCACTTGAAAGATCTGCTTGCTAGCTGGACTGCAATCTGCTACACATTTCTAGGATGTGTGGAGTAAGGATTTCTGCCAACCAGCGCATCCAGCAATATTTCTCCAGGTAATTAAGTCATTAATTCACTCCTAACTTACTCTTGTTGGTGCCTTAATGCTGCAGAAGGGACTGACTTTCTTTAATAGTGCAAGTCAGAAGTGTGAAGTCACATGCATCCATCATTTAGACCAAAAATGAGTTAATACAGATATCCAAAACAGGTTAGCCAGGATAATACAGGAATTGCTGTATGGACTAATTCAGCTGCAGCTTCTGGTCTCCTGGGAAGCTGAATAAAATACCTCCCATTAGCCGTAATGATTAGACCATTCCTGTACTCATCTGAAACCATTTAAGGTTAACATGAGGAAAGGCAACCACCTCAGAACCACCTCGTTCCTTTTTTCACACCCCTTCCATTCATGCAGTGATACTTGTTTTCCATCAGGTGATCACTCTACTTGAAGGGAATATCTGCCACCAGAAGTCCCAAACCAAAGTGCAACTGCATGTAAGACATAGATGCAGTTCATCAAATAATATCCTAACTAACTTTAGCTAGCATGGAGATTTGAGGAGTTAAGACTGCAATTCTCTAAATCCAAACTTCCTCTGAGTGGGAATGTTACTAGTAGCAGCAGTGCCAAAACCAAAAACATGAGTTGTAATTATTAGGAGGAACTATAGTATCATCTTTTGGGGATACAAATGCACTCCCCTCAGTAATCAATGCAGATCAGCTATCTGCTAAATGAACAGAAGTGAAAAACATGGACACAGCAATGTCTGCTGACTGCACTTTAATTTTAAACTATCAAGAATTCAAGTGACACTCTGGCAGAAAATGCTTCCTCACCCGACACTGGAAATCTGATCCCTCTAATCCAAGACATCCCTTGGTGACCAAGTGTCCACCAGACTCATCTTCTTCTATTATGGTGAAGCAGTAGCCATCGGTGCTGTGGGTTGGAAAGAAGGAATCAGGAAAAGGCACTGAAGTAAAAAATATTGAATACTGTCTTAAACTTTACTCCCTGCCAAGCAAATCTGCCGTTCACAAATGGACACACTGGGGCTGTTGCAGATCAGCTCCTGCACACACAAAGGAGGCTGTGCCTCGGAGCTGTGCATTTACCTTTGCAACACATCACAGCCTAAACTCCACTAACAAACACCCCAGGTCTCTGCCTGTGGTCATCAGTGTGTGTCAAGACTGGAAACCTGTACAATGCAAGCTTCAGAGCTGCACAAGGTCTGCCCTGAGAGCAGGAACAAGGCACTGGTATTTGCACCACGGTAGAGACCTGAAGGAAGAAACACTTTTGAGATACTAAACATAAAATATTATCATGAGTGATGTGTGATTCCTGTTTTAATTGTATTATGAATTGCAACACTCCTGTGCATGAGTCCTTGAGTTATCATCCTCACCCTTCATAGATGTTTACTTGGGTTATAAGGCTGAAGTGATCCATAATGCTTCTGTTTACAGGAACGTGCACCAGGGAGGGCAAGTATACTAACAGATGGCTAGATGGTGCTGTGATAAATGTCCTTCCTTGATGAAGGTCAAATGCTTGAATGCTATGGAAAGAGGGAGTGGAGGGCATGGAAAGGGTGGCTGCATTTTATTGAGACTGCTGTACATTAAGTTCTCTGCACTCTGAGGGGGATACATAAAGTGTATGAAACAAAAACTGACTGATTTGCAAGAAGAAGATCCAAAAATAAAGAAAAACTCTTTAATATAAGGCATTTAAGTCACAGAAAAATAAAATATTCTGTTATTGCTCAGGAAAATAACATTGGCTATTATGTGCAATGAGTATTTTTCAGAAGAGAAGAAACAAACTCAGTTAAAACGAGGAAATAAAAAGAAAAAAAGATTAGAAAACTTAAATACAGCAAAATTTCAGATGATTTGCTCCTTACTTGAATGAAACAAGAGTCTAAAGAGCACCAGCAGCAAAGGCAATGAAGATGTAGGAAACGAGAGCCACAGTTACACATTAAGAGACAAACACAATTTGTAAGTATTAGCTGTACAACCAAGAGATGCTGCATAGGATCATATCAAACATTTTCTCTGGCATATTTTTATATTAGTGGGGCAGGGTCTAGCCACGGCAAGCTTATTACTGCAAATAATAATCTATCATGGGTTACTGACTTCAGGATCTGAAAAGTAACCAAGTGCACATCACAAATTACTTTACTGGAGAAGCCAGTGATGACTTCTACCCCTCTGATATTGCACATAGGAGGGAGGAAAAGGAGACAGTAACCCTTCTGGGCAGCAACCACCTTGATGTCATTGCTTGAGCTGAAAAGATAGGAACAATAGGATTGCCAAGAGAGACTGTAAGGAATCCATTAGAGTAGAATATTATATTAGATTAGATTTTATTTGTTTGCATGGTGCCTTTGATTCGAAGTAATGAGTAAGTTTAACCCAGGGGACACGGCAACAAAACAATAAATTGCTATCAAGCAAAACACAAAAATGGACTCCACAGCTAATAGGTCACAGCAAAAAACCCAAAACTCTGGTTCATCAAAGAAAAGCAGGGGAAGGAAAAGTCAAATTGTTTGCAAAAGGGAGAAAAATAAATAGAAAGTCAGCAGTTTTAATTCTATTTCTCTGACTTGTCATATGGGACTCTGACTCTTAGACCACTTCTGAAAATTAAATTCAGGCTCCTCATGCACTTTAATCCCTCTAAAAATTTTACTCTAAATTTAAAAAGGAAAAATGGGTTTGCATAGAACAAAACAAAGAAGTTATAAAGCTAAAAAAAATTAATAAATCATGCTCTTTACAGACTTTAGAATAATGCAGGAAAAGTGAGAAGAAAAAAAAAAACCAGCATTGCTGAGCAGAATAAACACTGGTACTGTTTGTCTCTAGTGCTAATAAAAATCTGAACAACAAAAAGTTTTCATGCAATGTAAGAACTCATTATCTTTTTGAGAATTTCTGAGGTGCTTGGGTGAGAGGGAGAAGGGACTCTTTTGAAAAGAAAGAAGGATCTCCTACCTGCTTCCCCCCTCTCAACCCTGACCTGTTCTTCTGGTTCACAGATGAACCACACACTGCAAGAGAAGGGCAGGGCACACTCCTGCTGTTTTATTGATTACCCCACCTCACACCTGATTAGGGTAGAAATGAAACTGTTCTTATTAATATAGCCAGTAAGAAAAAAGTCATAGATACGTGCACAGTCTCAAATGTTATGTTTATTTTGCTGACTATAGAAAGAGAAACATCTGTACATCGCTGATACTTCAAAGTATGAAAAACCTATTCTCCACTTCCTAGAAAAAAAAAATTGTAATATAGAACTGCTAATTTTAAAAAATCTGCAATGTGAGTTCTAATTTTGTGTAAATTGATTCTGCAAATGGTGTGTAAAGAAGAAATTCAATGTGCTGTTACTGGATACATCTGGGTACACATCCAGTAACCTCCTCCACTGAAGTACCATCTTATTAAAGTGCAGGGGAGTGATTAAATTCACTTTGGATGCAATCACTAATAAGCACAGGTCTGCTATATCACATATTTGCCAAGAGTGAATTCTTACAGCCAAGTCAAATGCCAGGAAAATAAAGAGAGTTAATAGTGAAACATTGACAGACACTGATATAGAAGGTGCTGCTACAATTACAGATTACCACAAAGAAAGCAGAGATCTTAACTCAGACCTTCCCTAAATGCCACAAGAGAGGAACCAAGGCCCACAGCTTTGCATCTGCTCACACAGATGTCCCCACTGGCCAGCAGCCATTTCTCACAGAAGATGTGATTCCTCAGCTACCAAAACCTGCTGAAGATTTCCTATCTGGCTCTGTGAGTATGTGACACAGCCAGGGATGACAACACATAAAAGCAACATCTTTCCCTTATTCAATGCCTATCACAAAGAGATAGGTAACTTTCATAATTTGATGAAATGACTCCTTATCTTTAATTTGATTTCAAATGAGTCCATACAAATATTATTACTTTTGTCCACTCCTACTCTTTACATTCCTCATTTTGATACCAGAAAGAGCACAAGCATCTTTTCACTTCCATCCAAAGCAACATGACAAGTCCCTGAATTCTTTCTAAAATGACAAAAAAAAATTCCTGTATAAAGGAGAAAATTTTAAAATAAACATTAAAAATTTGAAAGATTAACATTTAAGATCTCACCACAGCTCCTTTATCAGAAAACATTCAGCTTTTCCCTAAAAATTAAAGTTGATTAAAATAAAGGCTGTCTGAACTCAGTGCTTTGGCCACTGTCAAAGTCTTTTTTCTTCTACACACCAAATGACAAAGAAAATTCAATCATATTGTCTGGAGAACAGGGAAATGAAAATAACATCACTCAAGTGAGTTATCACCCTTTGTAACACTGAAAAAGCAACTTAATTATTTTATTGCTTTAGATAACCAAAGACACAGTTGGGCAGAAATACAATCTAGCAGGCAACACATAGGAACTTAAACTTTATCAGCCCAATCTTTAAAACTGTCAGCATTTATTTGTGCATGAAAATAGAGTGCGACAAGGCACCTAATTAGCCTCTGCCTCTACTGCAATCCCATTACAGTCAAAGCCAATTAGATGTAACACCACGTTTTAAAATATGCAATTAATTATGATTAGACAGAAAACTTGAAATGGAACAATAAAACAAGGTCCTGGTTGTGTTCAAAGCAGCTTTGACCTTCTTTACTGAAAGCCTTTTATGAATCGCACAGATGTTCAGAAAGAAGAATAAAGTTTCAACAGGCAGCAGTTCAACACACCCTTTACAAGCAGAGGATTGTGAGCCTTCCCCAGAGGTTTGAAGTGTCAGGGCCTTGAGTGCACTACCCTTCTTTCCCCCTCTGGAGAAGCCCTGAGCAGTGGCACAGGAGTGCCTGTCTCCAGCCACGGGAAGGGATATTCCAGGAGCTGTCTCTGCCCGCTGTGGTCACATATCCATGGGGAAATGGGTTCCTGGTGAGTGAGGATATCCCTCCCTTGATGAACTCACCTTGTAATGGGTTTTCCAAAACTTCACTGTGCTCACAAAGCACACTCTAACTAGAGCTATGGCTTTTCTGATTAGATAGAAAAGCATTCTGCCTTTTTAAGCTGCAGTGTTATCCTTATCTCTCTAAAGTACTGTTGGACTTAAACTGCACAAGTACAAAGAAAGGGAAATTCTGTATAGGAACACAGCAGGCTGATAGAGGATTTGATGTAGATGTGGTTAAAGAATATTGGCTTTTAAATTTCTACAAATATAATTATGGAGAGGATTTTAAATGGCCACCAGATGTCCTCATTTTTATATAAACATTCAGACTCCTGGTAGTATGGGCTGGATACATACTTTAAAGCTGAATATCTGTGGTAACAGATAAAAATCTTCATGTGACATGACAGATTGGTTTCTATGAGAAAATTTTAATGGTGATTGCAATAGGGCTAACTATTCTATTCTGAGAGTTTTAATTTAAGCACAGCTGGAAATGTTTTTGCATTGAACTTTCAGAGGTTCTTGCTCCTGGGCTCATAAAATGCTTCACTGCTTCAGTAAGATCCCTGGTAAGGACAGTGGCTGATGCTCTCCAGAGCCCAAGAGCTCATCCAAGTCCTGGCTGTGGATGTACTCAGCGAATTTCCTGGGTGTCAGAGCTTAGCCAGGCTCTTGTGTGCCCCAGAACACACTGGCTCATTCCTGTTGGGCTAGCAGGTCCAAACTCTGAAGGTCCAAGCACAGCTCAAAGCTTAACAGATTGATAGAGCTGACAAGAAGTTTGATTTTTAAATTTTTCTTAAAAATATAAAATGCAAAATTCTTTTAGTGGCTACATCTGAGGCAAGCAGATAATGAATGCAGTAACTTTCAATCTGAAGCAGTAAATTTATGCTTCAAACACTGCATTCGATGCTTCTTGAACTTCAAAATGGGGAAACTTCCTTTACAGTGATGTTCAGCGATTCCCCCGAGTGCTTTAAAATTGTGCCAGCAGTCATTCACACAGATTAAAATACAAAAATTACTGCCTGACTAGCAGGATCATCGCAAAACTCAGGGGAAACTAATAATCCCTGCTAACCTGCTTGGTTGTGCTCAAATCTTTTGAGACTTGGTTTCTATCCAGCCAACTAACCAGATACATAATAACCAGCTAACCAGACACCTAATAACAACTCTTTCCCAACAGTAGGCTCAGGATCTTCTTTTTTCTGTAATCCACAATTCCAGCTGTGTAGTAAGGAATTAAAAAAACTAATTATTACACTAACAGTTAAACAGATGCAGGGAAAACAAGGAGTGTTGAGTGCTCCACACCTCACTGCAGCTCTCACACCAAGGCAGTGGGAGCCACAGCAATGATCACTATCATGAACAGGATTACTGCTGATGAGCCATGAAGGCAGTGCATTTAAATTAAATTTAATTTGTTTTCTATTACTTCAAACTCCTCAGCCATTTTTCACTTGCACTGTTGCTCACTGGGCAAGTGGCAAGGTGGGCACTGCTCAGGTGACAGCACAGGGCAGGGCAGAGAAGCTGATCTAAAGCAAGTCTCCTGACTGTTCCAGGAAACTCCTGGCTAGACAGAAAAGTGATTAATATTTGATGGATAAATTCCAGCTTCGTTTATTATTTTGATGTCTAAATTGGAAAAAAAGAATTCTGGCAGCAAAGCAGAATATTCAAGCCTGAAGTCTTCAAGGATTACGAAGACAAAAGGAGTTACAATTTTGTGTTTTATTACCACTTAACTGCCTATCCTTGGGCATTAACACCAAAAAGTTTGACATTTGACACCATAAAGGAGACTGAAGAGAGTTTCTTTAAAGTACTGCAGTGAGGGAAAATGCACAAATCCATTCTAACAGGACACTGACTCATGGTTCCATGAAAAATACTTCATGTCAGTGATGTCTACAAAGCAACGTGCAACAGCAGGCCTACCCAGCTGGGGGATAAACCTTGTTCAATCAGTTCCTTAACTCTGATCCCTTTATGCCTCCTAACTCATGGATTTAAAAGTCATCTGCACATTCCCTGTTGCTGTGTGTGTGAGACAGCACGTATGAAAGCTGTGGCTCTTGCTGGGCAGGAACAGGAAACAGCTGATTCACGCTGCAGGGGATCTGCAAATTGATATCAGAGTGGGATTTTATAGCTTTTTAAACAGACTGTCATGTGAGAGCAGTTAGGTCTAACTCCTGGCTGGAGCATGGGCTAGTAGGAAGAGATTAGAAAGAGGAAATTTTATTTACAGCTGTCACCAAAACTCTGATACATTTTAGTAGGAAACTGCAGGCTGAGAAGAATTAAGTCAGGCTGCAAAACCACACTCAAAAATCCAACAAAGCAATCAGTACCTTCAGCAACCTTAGGCTTTCCCTGCTTATCTTTTAAATAGTCTGCCTTGAAGAGCTGAACCTCAAGCCAAAACAGAGGTTCATTCAACCTTCACTCAACCTTCACTCAACAGCTATTCTATGGGTCCAGCAAGAGCTGCTTTGGGTAGGAGAACATCAGCTTGGTAACCCCACAGGTGCCCTCAGTCACCTCCGCTTGCTCCAGCCAGTGAAACACAGACCAGTGCTGAGCCTTCAAGGAGCTTGTGCACATCTGGACCTGCCTCTCCCCCAGGGTGCCAAAAAGTTCTGAGGAAGCAGAATCCAACCCAAATGAGGAATCTGTAGAGCTCTAAGCCCAAAATTAAACAGAAGGCTACAGCTAGTAGACAAAAATACTCAATGCTTCACCTCAAGATAGTTTTCCTTTCATCATGGAAACAAAAAAAAAACCAAAACCACCAATCCAAAGCCTTAAGGACTTACAGATACAGCTGCTGCAGACACAAACAAAGACAAGACTTCTTATAAATAGTATTCTATTGAGAGAGATTATAAATCCATAAGCATTTATTGACATTTCAATGTATCTCCATTAGGTCTCCTCTCATTAACTGCAAGCACGTCTAAAAACAAGTTTCAACCTCGAGAATATTTCATATGCAATGCATTAAAACAAATATTATCTAAAATGATAAAAATGTGTATGTCCTAACAAAACAAAACAAAATAACCATGCAGCTGATATCTAAATAAAAATTACTTCTGATTTTTAGACACAGTGAAAAACAAATGATTTACATATTACTGCTTAAATAAAAACTGTGACACCCAACTTGGGACTGCTTTTCTCATGCATCATCAGCAGGTATCTGTCCCACAAACCTGCAGGTGCTGTTGACTGAGTCCTCAGGGCAGTGGTGGTGGCACTGGCAGGACAGCTTCTTCTGGGGAGGAGCAGGGGCTGTACTCTCACCATCTCTTCTGGTCTCCATGCTCAGCTTGCCAGAACTTCGCAAGGGCATGATGTCTAGAAAACTGGCTGTAAGAGAGGAAGAAAAACAAACAGTTCTAGGCTGTATTGCAAGACTTGAAATGAAGGCCTTTAAGTACGTCTATCAAAATTTAAGAAAGTTGTTTGAGATGAGCGTCCACTACAGACTGTTTTTCTGTAGTTTGAAATGGTCACCATGGTTGAGGCTTACTGGACTTCAGTGGTATTAGATCAGGTACTGATGTTTGAGATCTGCCACTGCCAAGGGATATATTGTGCTTTTATTATTATATATTGCACAGTACAGCTTTTCTTTTATTGCATTACACAGGTCAAATCCTTGGTTACACCTTTGAGCTTTCTTCATCTCTACAGCACTCGGCACAGATCTACATTCACTGAACCCCATAAAAATCAGTGGGATTTATGGTACTCCAGACAAAACAGAACATGGGCATACAATTTAACAAAGACTTAACACAAAGTGATGTTCTTTCAAATTCAACAGCACATTCTGTCACTGAATTGCAAAAGCACCTCTTGGAAAACAAGGGAAAGAGTTTATTTCTGTAAAAGAAAAGTCTATAAGCAAAGTAAAAGAGAAAAAGGTGGTTTCAGATGAACAATGCTGAAATATATGGAGGTGATTGTTTCTAAAAATATCAGACTACTGAATCTCCATGGAGCTGGTGAAGTACAGCTGGAGATGTTGGTGATAGGCTGGGAGCTGTTTAAGCAATCTCCTTCTCCCAGCTCTACTCATAAACATCAGCTTTCAAGCCCTTGTGAAAGTTTTAAGCCTCAAAGACAAAAATGAGATTATCATGAAAAGCTTCAACTGGCAGTTCCTCACTCTCCTTTTGGTTCCCTGTAAGAAATCTTACCAAAGGGTCATCTACAAGCAGCTGTCTCCAACAGAGTCTTGATTTACTGTTAAGTCTTTATAAAAAATTGGTATTACAATTATTTTCACTGCCCTTTACTCTAACATTTTCCCAAACCTCCATTATTAAGACTGATTTATTGTGGAGCTGATAAAAAAAAAAAAAAAATGTATCTTTTTTAGCTCCCTATGGAGAGATAGGGTGGGCAAACAAGCAGAGGGGACGGGGACAAGCAGCTACACTTCAGGGCTTAGACTGCAGTCAACAACTGAGGTGAGACTGAGGCTGAAGGACTCTCAAGCAGTGAAAGGCTGGAGGAAACATGGGGCCGTTCTACCAATCCTTGCCCTTAGGAGGACTGAAAAGCCCAGCCTGGGCTTCTGGGAGCATGGGACCAGGCAGGGCACATCATGCCTCCAGCTGCACATCCCTCCTTGCCTGTGCTTGCTCTGGTGGCACAGGATAGGCACAGACAGGCACTGGGAAACACAACTGGAGACAGGCTTTAGTTGTCTGCAGTGTAACACGAGGCAATGCAAGCTCATCCCCAGTAAAGTCAGAAAAAAGCTGTAACTTGTTAGCTCTGGGAGAAGTGGGGCTTTGCACATAAGAACACTGCACTTAGAGAAGTGCTAGTCTTTTTAACATCACAGCCCTTCCACTCCTTGCCACAAGAGGTATACTAATAATATTAGGGTGATACACATGAAAAAGAATGATTCACCATGCCAAACTAATACTCCTCTGAAACACAGAACTCATACAGCTTGACCTTTGCTCAGTACCTCTGTATCCCACTGAAACCAACTGGCTTCTTGATAAGTTCACCTGTTTCTAAAGTCAAACCAGACAACCAGTTACAAAACATATAAAAACCATGGGCTTGTAACCCTTGTGCCCAGCATTAATATGGAAAAACTGGATTCATGATACAACTGGCTGTCAGTCCCACATTATTTTCACTAACAGTTGGCAAAATCAAAACTAAATGTATGAATGCATATATGTGTTGTGTACTTGCAGCTGTACCTTTAGATGAAGTAGATGCTTACATTAATGGGAAAAAATGCACTGTTGTTTGTTTCTCCTAGCATGATCAGGCAGCCTGTGTATAAAAAGTTAGTATCAACAGATGTTTGCTCCCTGGGTCACAGGATTAGGGACTACCTAAAATCTCTTCCAATCAGCAATTTTTGTCAGCACTACATTGCTACCATTGAATGGGGAATGTTCAGCTATTAGCACTCCTGTCAAGGATTTTGAGACTTCAAGCTTATGAGGCAACCAAGTGAACTTCTAGCTCATGAGTGTAATAATTTGCTCTGTACATCATTTCCACAGCTACCTGCAGTTTTAGCAAGGAGCTTTCCACAACGAAGAGTGTAAAGACAAATGCTTTTTACACCTAGCACAAAAAAAGGGGGAAAGGTTTAATAACACATTTGATGGTGTCTGAATATGTTAAATTTAGGCAGCTAAATACCATTCTCATAATATATACAACCAAAGATCATTCATTTTTCCAACAAGCATATAAGACAGTCGTACCCCAACACAATCTGTGGCCATCACTCATCAGCAATTTGATCATAAGCAGCTTCTGCAAAAACTTGCCATAAACAACAGCTTATGCCCCTAGGCCTGGCTGTACTCTCAGATATAAGACAGGCAAAAGTTGAATTGAAATAAAAAATATGAAGTACCATCAAAGCATCTCAGGTTATTTAGAGATGTAGTTTGGTTTTGGGAAAATTTAGGACAGATAGGCTGCCATTCAAATTTACACTACACATTCCAAGAGTTGGAATTAGAAATGTAGCCTAGTATTTTGATTCTAACTAATGCCCTGGGTCCAAACTAGTGCAAAATCATTGCAGTTCAGGGTCAAACATATTAAAATGAATAAAACTAAAACAGGCAGGAATGAGACACTTCCAGTCAAGCTCTTTTCTGTCTTCTAAAATGTAAAACTTCTCACCCTATTCTCTTGCTCCTTTCATGCCTTCATTTCCCGGCTGCTAGCCAAAAGGATGGGCAGATCTTTTGCCTCTGAAATTCAGGTGTCTCACCCATCAGATAACTGTGGAGCATGTAGTAACTCCTCCCACTCAGAGCTGAGTTTCTAT
This sequence comes from Acridotheres tristis, assembly GCA_037013685.1. Taxonomy (NCBI): domain Eukaryota; kingdom Metazoa; phylum Chordata; class Aves; order Passeriformes; family Sturnidae; genus Acridotheres; species Acridotheres tristis. The sequence goes on along the minus strand of CM072888.1, from coordinate 20,275,616 downwards.
AAGGTCTCTTGGCTTCTAGGTCTGCTTGAATTCAGCACGAAACGGTTTTCCAGCAGTCCCTTCCCCAAAAGGAAGCATGTAGGAAGGAAGTCACAAGAGAAGTGGGGAGAACGTTCCAGCTTGGCAACAAGCTCCTCCTGATTTCAGGTGTGGAAAGCACAGTTTGGAATGGTGAACAACTTGTTCATCTTGCATTTGCTGGTGTTCTGTAACAAACACATGTTGGTCATGCAGACCTGGCTCAGTCTAGGGTTTAGAAGCCCTTTGGGTTTTGAATGCTCTCCTGGAGCCCTGAAAGCAAGAGATTTCAGGATATTTAAGTTTGGTGGCTTCTTTGCTGTAGCCTATTCTGTTGCAGTCTGCTCATGGTCACCTTCCCATCCCTGATGCACTAAGCACAGCTTGGGAGAACTGCAGAAAAACAGTGGTATCAAAAATAAGGTTATTTTAGTCTGCTGAGAAACTGAGTGCATCAGGGAATTCATCAAAGCAGTTGAACATCTGAAGTTCATCACTAGACTGGTACAGATTCATCAAGTTCAGGTGAGTTTCTTAGCTTAACTATCTTCTTCCACTAAAATTCACCAGCATGTACAAAGCACCATCCACCACAAGGACTGTCAGTCAGCTGCCAGGGCTTTGATGTCACTTTAGAGTACTACTCGTGAGAAATATTTTCCTCTATAGGACTGAGACCACTGAAAACTGTGATGTGATGGCCTCTGTTATGAATCTTTACCTGAGAATGGGGACTGTGTGCAGAACGCTACTGCTTTGTTTCTTCCATGTGTTAGTGTGTCTCTTCCTCCATGCTTTCCTTTACAGAAAAGAGCATCTACAAAGATCCTGAATCCAGGAGAAGGAGAACAATGAAAATAAAGTGCTGTAAAATGAAAGTCATTCTCATGGTCATGTAGGATAACGTTAATGTCTAATTTAAACCTCTACTAACCTCCACTGCCAACAAATAATCCTTCTTGGATATAGTCTTCCATCTATCAGCACTAAGATTTGCAGCAAAATACTTCATCATGTGGCAAACTCCTTCATGGGGTTTCAGGGAGTTCTGCTGTAATTTTTTAAAAGTGTGAGAAGCAATCATAGATCCCCACTCCACAATGACAATGAAGTAACTATGAGGATGAATTCTAACTTGGTCTTAAACAATCGTGTTGCATGTTGGTTTGACAGGTCTGCAGTGGTACCTTGCATACAAAAGGAAAATCACCTATTTAAGCTTTACATTGGCTCACGTAGGTGCAGAAAAAAATCTGATCTAAAGAGCCAGTCTCTCAGTGTACATTCAGTCCTCAAATTCTCTGCCATGGCTGCCAATAAGTACTACAGCCCCTGCCAGCTGTAGCCATAGTTATGTGATTTGGACAGAAATTTCTCCACTAGAATCTGGATAAAGCCCAGTAACTCATTTCACACCGGCCCATAGCCATGGGATGGTAATGACTTTTGGGCACTGCTCCGATTCAACAAGTCTGGCAATGCAGGAGGTGAAAAGCTCTTTATTCTGTTTCTCTCTATTCTGTGGTTTGAATTTTAAGCCATCCTGTTCCTGGAGGATGAAGAATTAGCAGTAGTTATCTTAACAGATTGATTTCTGTGCCACAGCTGTGAGATTTATGTGCTGTCAATGCAGTGAAAAAAGCAAATCTCTCATGACCTTGCAGGAGTCTGTAAGGAGTAAAAGTCAGAGTTACTCCTTCCCCAAACATATGCTAAGGACAAAAGAAAAAAAAAAAAGGTATCAGATATTTGTGCTGACTCCTTTCTACACAGGGTATTTGAAGCCTCAGATCGGTTCAATACCATCCACTCACGTTTTCCCAGTCTAATCACAAGCACCCTCTGACTGGGAGCAAGGCTTACTGCTTCATGGAAGGCACACACCTAAGAAGCTCTAACACATCACAGAATAACTGTTTCAACTGCTCCTTTGGACTAGAAATTAAGGATATTCATACAAAAGCGTCTGAACAGTAACTGAAAACAAACCAAACAATGCAAACCTGAGAAGAAAATCAGTCAACTCGATAAAATAGTTAAGATGGAAATTTTAAACCACAAGATGACTTAATCTATGCCCTGCACTAATCTACATAGTGTGCTTTCCCTCAAAATAGGCTTTTATTAAAATACAAAAGTATCTTGCAACACCCTGCTAGAGTTTCCTATGCCATAGCATAAACCACAGCCTGATGACTTCCCACCAGACCAAAGTTATACCATCAACATGATTGTTTTAGGAGAAAGGGAAATAAGTAACTGCTAACTCACTGTACTTTACAGTTACCAGATAAAATAATTTCCATGGGATATTTTCTGGCAAATAGTCAGCAATGAAAACACAGCACAGTTAAAAGACTTGAAATAAATTACACCTCTTAACTCAGCCTGATCTACTGTATAAAATAGTCAAGAGGTAATAGTAAAACACTTTTTTATTGGTGATAATTATGTAACAGAGAAGGAATACTGGATCATGACAGTTTCCCTTTGCTGGATATTCAAGGCTACCATAAAACTCAAGGAAATGTCAGTTGCTGAGACCTTCATATTTTTGATCCAAAGCCACAGTAAACAAAATCTGGCATTAATACACCAGACAAAAGCAGCACACTTTGCTTTTCAGTGTGTGACTATATTGCACTAGTGAGCCCAAACTGGTATCAATCTGTGCCTGAAAATGTTTGAAATGTTTGAAAAAACATTGATATATAGCCACTGTAATAAACTGACATACTACAAAAAATTGTCACATTGTAAGGCTTATGTATCATTTGCACCATTGCCCACCTATGCTGGATTTCCTGTACAACAAAACACAGAGAACCTACAAGTTGCTCCTTCTCATCTATGTATTTCAAAATTTGGAGTGGTTTTGTTTCTATTCATAACACAAATAAGGTTTAAAATTAAATGTAATTTTAAATAACCTGTCAAGGCAGTTTTCTTAAAAACTATTCTTGTCCATATTCATAGAATTGCCACTGAGTGCCAATATGGCTACAAGCATCCAGCACTATTTTAAACTATGTCTTTATTTTTCAGAATGATTAGCTAAAAAGTTTAGCATGTAATGTAACAAGCTGTGACACAGCCACTGAGAAAAGACCCTCCAAACTAAAACCCATTCCATACTACTCACAATTTATAAATACAAAGACTTCTTTGGTAACACAGCCCACGGAAAATGCACCTGTAATTTGCTCTGTTTTCCTCATTTCTAATGCCCCCAGTTAATCTTTCTCATGTTTCTCATTTGGAAGAAAATGGGAATTGGTTGGCACATTTTTCATAGCATGAGACAATGAACCAACACAATGTAAAAAAAGTAGAAAAGAAAGACAACTTCAAAATTTCCAAAGGAAAGTGCATGTAAAGTGTTTTATCCTGTCAGCTTGGACTCAGTAAAATCTATCCCTATCCACTGTAATTCCACATTAATAAATATTCTCCAACTATGTCAAACATCTTGTCTAATTCTACCTGCTACAATCCTTTGGTTTAATGTGTAAATGCTCCATGACAAAATAAAAGTTTTAAAAATATGAATTAGTCTTTAATATTTGCAAAGATAAATGAGCAGATAATTCACATAATTCTCATTAAGATATCAACACAACTTATTTATTTTAATCCCTTTCCAAGAAAGGGCTATAGCATTTTACACAGCAAAGGTAAATGTGTTGGAGCTATCAATCTGGAACAATTAACTGCAAATACCTCATAAATACTAAGGTGAGATCCAATGTCCAGTGTGAGAATGACTGATTCTTCTGGACACAGAGAAAATAGAGATATTGAAGGCCACCTCTGCATCTGCCTTCAGTGCCAAGACCATCCCTCAGCAATCTCTGACCCAGAAGGAATGCTTTAAGGAAGACATTCCCTTTGTCAAGTAGGATTGGGTTAGAGAACACCCAGACAAATTTGATATCCACAAGTCCATAGGCCCTAACAGGATGCATCTATGAGTGGGGAGAGAGCTGGCACACACCAGAGTGAGTTTACTCATGATCATCTTTGAAAGGTTGTGGCAATCCACAGAGGTACATGACAACTGGAAGAAAGCAAATGTCACCCCAGTTTTCAAACAGGGCAGGAGGGAGAAGCCAGGAACCGACTGGCCAGTCAGCCTGAGATCAGCTCACTTGGATAGAGCACAGTGCTAATAACATCAGGGTGGTGGGTTTGGCCTCATATGCGCCATTCACTCAAGAGCTGGCCTTGATGATCCTTGAGGATTCCCTCCCAAGTCAGAATATTCTGTGAAAGGAGAATGATGGAGCACCTCTTTCTGGAGATCATCTCTGTCAACATGAATGACAAAAAAGTCAGTCAAAGATGAGGAGTAGTCAACATAAATTCACTAAAGTTAAATTATGCTCAAATCAGGGGATAGAAATTAGGGCACAAATATGTCAAAAAGGCAATTTGGATATAAACAGCAGAGTCTGTGCCATACTCTGCATTTAAAAAAAATATTTAAAAAATTTTGAAAGATTATTGTTAACATCCTAAGGTAGTTACTTATGTTTCTAAGCTGCAAATCACCACATATACTTGCAGTTGCAAGCAGAAAACACCAAATGTGATCATCAGGAGATTATGCAAATGTCACTTTAAAGTGATCTTGAAAACTCTCCTGAGCAGCAGCAACAGAGCAAAGAATATAGAGATGGGAAGCAATGCCAGGTGATACCACTGCTACTAATCCATGCTTTGCTGTCTGATCTTTAGGAAAGCAGTGAAGATTGCACTGGACAAGCTGCAGATTTTTACTCATTATCATTTCAGATGATATTGAGATTGAGGCATTCAGACAATGGAATTTAAAAGCAACAGCAAGAGACAGCTTTGACCTCATGGCTCTCTTAGATATGTTTAATAAATCACTGTCACTCCCGTTGCCTTTCCAAAGAGAAGAAACACAAGAGCACCATGTGGTTGAGACAAAAATAGTGCCTGGAAGATAAAAATACCAGCTAACCATTCTCACCTCAAGATCAAAGACCGCACCTGGATATTTAAATATAATGAGCATGTGCACATGCCATGCTTGCAGAAACCAGTGCCAACACTGTTCAGAGGTGCCAGTGCCTTTCTGACTGAGTTTGTCTGTTCAGGAGTAAATGTGACATAACCCCAGCTCAGCCTAAAGAGCAACTACTTCATAAATTACCATCTCCTTTCTAATTTCTGCTACATTAGTGTCATTCCCTTTTTATCTCTTTTTAAGAATAAATTAAATAATGTAGATATTCATAAAACCAGAACTGTCATACAGCTGTCATGGTGTAAGCATGCTATATTTTTATTTTTATGTTTTCAAATTCTGTAGCCATATAACTTCCTTTAAACTCAAGTTTACTGATTACCTTACCATGCTTTCCAAATCATGGGGACAATGATTCTTCCTACCAATTCCTCTTCCAACTTTTCCTCAAGTGCTTGTCTACCTTCCAGAAGAACAGATTATTTGGTGTCTGAAAAAATAGCTAGTATTTTGATAATTTTTCATGGATTAATATAATCTGTTTCACCAAATCCCGCATGTTTACAACACTCTCAGGAATTAACTATTGCTGAATGAAGTGCTCAAGGATCTCCAAGAATTTTTCTGCCTGGAGGCAAATGCCACCCTGACAGGTCACCAGGCCAAGCACAGTTATAAGCAACTGAACAAGTGACAGTATAAATTCCTGCCCTGTTAAGCTGCCAAGGCAGGGACTGCATTGAACTGACTGCAGCTACTGTTGGTCTCACCACACACGCTGCACAGGCATTTGAACTGCATGTGTGGAAACCTTAAGCGATGAAGAAAATCTTTGTGTTCATGAACGAGGGCTGAGGCACAAACCTTATCTTCTGCAAACACGGCTGAATGCAACAGAAAGTGTCATTGACTTACTCACTTTGACAGAAAACAAACAAATCCATTTAGAGAGGCAGGAAAGCATCTCTACTGCAAACCAAAATTAATTGCACGCATGGAACAACAATAATGAATTCTGACCGCAGACAAAAGCGCTACGGTTTTCCATAAGCATTTCCCTCTCTGAATGCTCCAGAGCTCATGTCTGGGCAGGAAGGGGATGTGTGCCACCCATGCCAGTGACACTGACACCAACCATCAACCAGTGCCCACCAACAGGCTTCCATGCTCGCCCACCCACTCGGGCCTCTGCAAGAGGAGGAACCAGCCCTCAGCCCCACTGTGTTTGCTTGCTTTGTTTTTTTCCCAATGCCACACAGATGTATCTTCACAACTACACTTCAAACACAACTTCAAAACCTAAGAAATGTGCACTGCAAACACCCTCACATCCCATGTGCTCTTCTCCTCAACCAGAAATTTTCAAGAGATGCATAACCACTTTCCTTTCACTCTCTACAGATTTCTCTACTATTTTCATCAAATGTAAAACTCTTTTTTCAGTCCAGACGGATATGAACAGCAACGAATAGGAGAAAAAGTACATTTGTTTTTATTATTTGGCTATTTTTCTAATTAACTAGTACTTGAAATGTATAGAACAGATGCAGCATTTTAATAAGCATTACTGACATACACAAGCACTATATATCACTGACGTTAGACAGAAGGGTGACTATCACTAAGGCTAAAACCAGTCCCAGCTCCGAAATTCATGCTACAATGCAAACCTGGCACCAAAATTAGCCTATTACTGCCAAAACACTTATTTTTAAATCAAATTCAAATCCAAAGGTTAATATAAAGGAGAAAAAGTGAAACATCCTTTCAAGTTCAAGATCAGGCTGATTTCCAAGTACTAGCTCTTCTAAAAATCTCTCTTTTCCTCAATCCTCACCAAAAAGGGTAACAGGAAACCTTTTGTTTTATCTGCAGTGTTTTCTCTGTAAATCTATCACCTTTCTCCTTAAATCTAAACCAACCAAAAGTGCACCTAAAGGCTGCATCGGCCTCCTGTCCAAACTCTGACTCCCAGTCCAAGTGAATTAATTGGAAATCTCCAGAGAGTGTGTGTGTGTGTGTCCCTGCAGGAACCAAAGCTGCAGACACAAGACCCTGTGCACCACGAGCAGCTGGCTCCCTGCTGCCCCACATCTTGCCAGCACACCAGCAGCACTGCTTTTCCTTCAGTCTCCCTCTGACCTTCCTGAAGAACCCACCGAATTTCGCTGTTTTACTTTTTTTTCCCCCAGTGACTTCAGCGCTCCGCTCAAAGCAGCCTTTAAAAAAATAAGAAAAGAAAAAAGAAAAGAGAAAAGAGAAAAGAACAAGAAAAAGGGAAAGACGAAGGAAAAGGGAAGCACAAGTGCTTTGTGAGCTTGAGAAGCTAAAGCCTCCTACTTACGTGGAGTTTCCACGCGCTCGCTACATCGCTGCCAGATTCCCTGAGGATGAGAGTCATGTGAGGAGGAGAGGGTGGCTCTGCTAAGCAAACACAGCACCGTAGGCCGGGCTAATCCTGCACCTGTGGCGTGTTATTCAGCAGTAAAGAAATGTACTCCAGGCTGCCTCTCCTTAATACGGCTCAGCTGTTTCCCTCTGCGCTCGCTTTGATTGTAAGCTGGCAAACAATATTATTTCAGCCAGGCGCAAAGGGGTATTCAGGCTACATGGGATGTGACAGTAAAACGGTGAAGGAAAAAGAAAATCCTGGAATTACAAATAAAACAAAGATCCTGAGCAGTAGAGAATTTCTAACTCTTTCCAGATGGTTGGCAACACCTTCCAAGGTCAGTATATAAAATGCACACTGAAGTTGGAGCCTTCTGCTCCTCACCTCCCTTTAACGTGTGACTACATGTGATACGGGATACACCACAGTGGCCTGGCCCTCATTTACCCAATCCAATACGTATTTGCTGATGAGAGCAATCACAAGAAGGTTTCTATCAGGTTTTAGGCTTCTTATGGTACAAAAAATGCCAGTTGAGAACAGATTATGAAAAGAAACGGCATGCAAACAATGATTTTGCTTTTTTTTCCCCAGAGAAAGAGCCAGCAAAGAAGTTGTGATGCTGCTACAAGAGTGCACAAGCTTTATCATAGCACACCACTGAAAACCCAAAAAAATACCCCAAAAATCAAAAGAAAAAAAAAAGCCCAAAAAAACCCCAACAGCCCAAAAAACCCTCCAAAAACCACACACAAATAAACAAACAAACAAAAATAAACGAGGAAAAAAAAAAAAACGAACCCAAAACCAAACAAACCAAAAAGAAAAGGACAGGAAACTTGATAAGCTGCATCAAACCGCGTAAAAATTTGGTCCCATCACAGAACAACAGCAAGAATTTCATTTCAAGGTAGAGTACACAGCCATTGAGAGCATTTTATGATCCTGATATTTCCTGTGCAAGTTGACTAACCACTGTTAAAAATTCCCTGTAATTGTGATCCACACATGTTTATATAAAACAAACCAATATTATTTAAAAACAAAACCACACAGATTATTACATCAGATGTTTTAAATAATTTAGTTAACTTAATCTGGTAAATCAGGTTTATTCCAGTTAATATGGCTATAATATATCACACCTTCTTCACATAACATCTATCATTTTCATGGTAGCATGTAACTGTCAGAGATGACCAACAGATGCTGTTACTAATGTTTCTTTCTGATATTAAGATGCAAACATCAGACACTGCAGTCACAACAGGCTCCCAGCATTTGTACTGAAATGCTCTTCTCTACAAAATGATACTTCAGTTTCTGCTCCATCATTCCCTAATCTAATTCCACGTTTGGAAACTGGTGATGAAAAAAGGAGATATCTGCACAATCAGAACTATGTATCAAATTTCTTGGTGGAAGGTTTATTGCAGCTGCTGTTTACCAATGGGATTATTTCCAAAGAAATAGGAGCTATATTCCTATGAGAAAATGCTCATAACTGATCTGGAACTATATGAACTTTCAAATGGTTTCTTACAGAAGAGCTAACTCTTCAAGATGCTGACTGAAACAAGTTAGAATATCTAGATATTTGATAGATCACAGAGTAAAAAGCAAGAAACAAGACTATACAACATAACATCGAAATAAAAAAGCTGCCTCAAATTTCCTCTTTCAAAAAATTTGCATGTGGTTTTTTTCAAATACTTAATTCTTTTTTTTTTAGGAGCCTTATATATGCTTTTGTAAAGCTATTTGATACTAGCAGAGGCAGTGGCTGAATTTTTCCTCCTCCATACTCTAGTCTGTTCCTAATTCATCTCTAGTTTACAGAACTACCTGTAACTCTATCAAGACCGCATGTACCAAGTGAAAAAGACAGAAGATGTCTAAATTTCTGCCAACATAATGTTAAACTGTGGTCCTGCTAGAAACTGCTTCGTATTCCTGGAAGCAATCACATTCCTCTCTTTAACTCTGAGGACATCCTGCAAGTTCTGCCTTGTGTCTCCTGGAGCTTATTCATGGCCATGTCCAACAAAGTCGTCTTCAGAGTTGTGTTTCCAATTTGCTTTCTTTGTACACTGTGGCCTTTGCAGTGCATGTGGTGCTACCCAGACTGTGCTCTGTACGAGCCTGCTGTTCTGCCAACACAAAGTTCAAAACCTATTTCTAAGATAACGTGAAAACTCAGAAAAACTATGAAAAACATGGAAGCTGGAGCATAAACAAGAGTGATATAAGTGCCTTTAAGTAGGAACAGCTTTCATACACAGTTCTTTTTACAACCAGTCACACACCTAAATGTTTACATTTAAACAGCTCTCAAAATAGTGGACTAGATGGCTAGGGAGACATAGGAATTAGGGGCATAAGACTGTTTTGTATATCTCTAGCTGAACTTCACCTAAACCCAGCAAAAGCTTCCTGCTAGATTGCCTGTCCAGAACACTATGCTGGCTGAAATACTTCAAGGGTGATATCCACTTCACAACACCTACATCTGCCATTTCCAATAAATACTCTTCTTGCAAGTTAAAAATCTCAGGAAAAGATCATATTGACAAGCTGATAGAATGTAGAAGAATATTAACCCCTAACACCATGAGGCATCGTTGCTCCCCGTACTATTTTACTTTGATGGCTAAGCAAAGAACTTTTGTTCCCAAGGTAATAATAATAGAGCATTACTGATGGGTGCCAAATCCACTTGACTTTTCTTTCTTTTCCTTCTCTCTCCCCAGAGCATGCACTTAACTCCATTAAAAACGAAAGCTTACCACTTTCCATTCACAACTAACCCAAAGGTCAGGAAAATATAAAAAAATCATCTTTCTTTCATTAACAAATTTAAATATCATATAAAAAGGTCTAGAACAAAATATAGTAATTGCTAGCTGCCTAATTATTTTCTCATCCTCTTCCAGGCCTCAACACAATGCCTTTGGTAGGCTGCCTGCCAGTGATGTTTGGAACATTAAAATACACCAAATTTCTGCAAAGACTTTGTGTTGCAAAATGTGCTCTGATGGGCAAAACTGAAGCAAATAAAAGAGCAATCTGATATTATTCACCTTAAATGATGAGGGAAGGGAGAACACTGTGTGCTGTCAACTCCCCCTCAGGTTTGTATCCATATTCGTAGAACAGCTCAGTAATAGGGGGTTGGAGGTTAGAGGTGGCCAAGGACAAATTTTGGTTCCCAATTAACACCACTGAGCCATGAAAGCCTTGTCTAGCAGGCGCCATCACATCCAAACTATCCTCCCACTGCACAGGGCCCTTGCTCTCTGCAGGGTTCAGTGTCTCCAGGCTTGCTCAACAGTGTAAGCAGAGGGATCATTAGTTATGACTAGTAGAGTCTAGGAGATAATGTTGACTCTCATTTCAGGAACTATTAAGTTATAAACACTGCGCTGAAAGCCATTTATCTGCATTTTAAGATAAACATAGAAGCTATTCAATTAAGTAGACTGCAAGAAATAAGCTACAGATGCCAAATCAAACAACTTTTAAACTCCGAAAGAGAAAATCCATGCATTTAATAAGCACAGTTTTATACCACGAAATTACTCACATGGAAGTTCATAAGCAGCACAGCTTAACCACCCCACCATGTCTGATAAAAAAATACAAATCAAAGTGCAATTACAAAACAGTTAAATCCAAGCAATGTAAATTATGTGCACTTACAATTTGCAAGTTCCTACCGCAGCCACCAGTGATGGTGTACAAGGTTATGAAGTGGCAATTTTCATACAGCAGTATTTACATTTTATCTCTACATCGCTAAAATTTGAAAATGAGATGCTATTCCAGACCTCCACAAATGAGATAAATGCCTAAGCTGTCATGTTCGAATCTGCACTTGCTAAAGGAGAACATTCTTCCTGAGATAAGCAAAAGAGTATGAAATTAATTTCTCGAGTCTTGCCAACTAACCAGATTTTTTAACTATTATTCATCTATTCATCTGAATATTATTCATCTGTTTGGACATAAGACATGAGATCTTTAAGACAGTAGCTTTAAAAAAATTTTAAAAAACTCCCAACCTTAAATCACTAAAAAACATACCCACTAAATAGCTTCCAGTATCCTTTAAAAGATGTAAAATATTAAAAGATGTGAAATACAAGGCGTTCTAAGCTTAAAAAAAAAAAAAAAAAAAAAGGATTTTTTTTTTTCCCCCTACACACAAAAATTAAAAACCTGATCTTTCCTCGCACTTCCAGATGCCAGAGATTTTCGAGCCAGGTCTGAGGTCAGGCAGGGGAACACGCAGGTGCACCATGCATCAGCAGCTGAAAGCTTGCAAGGTTGTGCCGGAATCTGATCCGCTCCCCCCTTCCCACATTCCTGCCGGCATTATAAACGCTCCCTGAAGGAATAATACCCTAATACGGACTAATTTTCCACAAACAGCCCCAGCCTCATTAAACCTCTTCTTTATCAGCATTGTTCAAAGCAGTTTTTCTGGTAATATTGAACTCTCCTACGCCCATCTGAAGAGAAAAGAAACTCCTTTTATGCTCTCTCCAGTATCATTTCTTCTACTCAGGTCCACTGGCACTACACAATAGATTCAATAAAAATATTCAGTTTCATCATATGGTAGTAATGCCCTAAAGACTATGACATGGATTAAGGGAGAGAGAGAGTCTGTTCCAATAAAAAAAGAGATCACTCTCCCAACAGGATTTGATAGTTTTGTATGAGTGATTCCTCCCAGCAATCAGGCTAGCCCAAGTGAATTAAGAGGACAGTATTCCTGAAGCAGGTGTTTTTCAGAACCTGCAATTCTTCACACTCCTTAAATGGCCTTTTACCCTTCCCTAGAAAAATTCTTTTGCCTTCAGTGACATCACACAGACTCTGTTAACATGAACAGCTTTTGCCACTATAAAAATTAAAAAAACTTGAACATACCATCACCTAGCTTCATTGTGGAGACAAAAAAAGAGCTAGTCTGCATTCAAGCAGACTGTGAAGTAACAAAACCTAAGAGTGAGGTTATGACATGCTGAAACCCAGAGTGAGTCCTCTTCCCAAAGTGATGAATACCTGTGGTACCTTATCCCAGATGCTCCATGATGCACCTTGCCCTTCTGCAAGTCACTGCTGTGAATAACTGTGCTCTTTTAAAATCATTTCTGTTTTGCAGATGAGAACTTTTATTACAAGTCTGACAGAAGAATGCCATCTGCAGACATTCCTTCTTCTCCAGCTCCATCCAGATTATCCTGAATGGCCTGAGACTTGAAATACAACAGAGGATAACACAATACAGAACAGAAATGCAGCCAGAGAATTTCTGCCTATCCTAACCACACACTCTAGTAACAATCCTGAAATGATAAATCCAATCGTACTGTGAGTTGCTAGTTCAGAGGAAAACAGCAGACCAAACAGTGCTTGCTGTATTTTCCAGTGATTCTTTTGCCTGCTGGTCAAAGTACAAACATCCACGAGAGATTGCCAGAAAAGTGGACAGCAGGAAAAAAAAATGCAGGGAAAACCACTGGGGGAAGGCAAGCCATGCATCCATGGCCTTTCTACCAATTTAATTGCATCTAGCTGGGATATTTTAAAATAAATATAAACAAGCAAATATACTGTTTATGTATTATGCATATCAGATACAGATTCTATCTAAATGCAACATGCATCAATAAATAATTAACCTGTTAGGGCTCTAAAGTGAGGAAACGCAGACTTAGTTCCACTGAACAAATCACTGTGGAAATGAAATAATTTGAAAATTGAAAACAGTGCTATTATTCAATATGATAATGTCGATATAAGCAATATAAGTATGAAAGCTGTGGTCCTCATAACCATTTTTCTCATGTGCACAATGAACACAAGGTGTAACATTTTGTTCACACATATTTGATTCTAAAGTAAGGCACATAATCATAAAATAATGACAATAAAACAATGTTTGCCATATTTTATTACCATTCTTCAAATCACTCTCTCATTTTTCCGCAACTTACTTCCTTCACAGTGTTTTAAAGATTTTTCTCCTTTTTAAAATATATTCATTTCTTTTTCAACCCATTTGACTTCAGCAAAAACCAAAAAGAAGTTTCAACTAATGCCAACAAAACACAACAGCGTGGGTCTTGTAGAGACTTCACTTACAAGAAGGTGGCTATGCTCAACAATATGAATTTAAAATATTGAAATTATTATTTTCTTTCCCTTTTCTTCTTTTAAACTATTTAAAAGAAATGAAAACTGTCATCCAGCTAAGTTTCATTGCTTTCAGCTCCAGTCAATCTCTAAAAATACTCCAAGGCATAAGAACAAGGGGCCTACAGCAAATACGTTTTTCAAGCTGAGATGCTGTGTTGTTCCAGAGAGAAAGAAAAATATTTTCCCAAGCTTTCAACTTTTCATTTGTATAAAATAGTGTATTTTGCAGCTAGGTAAAGATGTAAAACTAAACTTCTTCATTAGTGTAATGCACTGTAACTCACTACAAATACTGTTAACATACCTAAATGCATGAATTGTGCAACATTTTCCATCAGAAGGTGAAAGGAAATAGATGCCAAATACAGGGTAAAAGAATACAAAAAGTCAGCTTTCCTCCATAAAATAGCAGAATTCTTAAAGAAAGTGCTGGTGGTCAAGTCGGACAAATAAGAGGCTGCTTCCATGCCACTACATCCTGACTACTGGTTTGATCAGCCTTAACAAAGAAATAAGGAACAGTATTTGGATATTCTGTAAATAAGCACAAGGGCTATTATTTACCCATAAAGTTATCTGAAATTACTCCCTCTCAGCTTGTATTTCTTATTGCTGTTCTTTTAATGCACCACTGCTAAATCAATTCCCTACACAACTTTTCAATAGAGGAATGATTTGCTGAAGTCCTTTCCTGGAGGGGGACCACACCAGATAAAAACAACCATTATCAGTGAGTTCCAGACAGATGAAGAAGGAAAAGGGTAAAAAACATTTTTAAAGATGAATGTGATTATTATAGACATTCACACTTTTCTACTTGTAATATTTTATATTTCTACACTGCTTTCCTTTCCAAAGTAGCTTTCCCTTGGACTGAAGCTGGTGGACAGAAGATCAATCTCTGTGAGTTAAAGAACCAGATTTATCTGTATGTCCAGACACTAGAAAAACACTTCCAAAAAGGGCAGTTGATTTACTCCAACACAGAATTCACGTTTTTCTCCTTATGTTACCATCATGCTCAAGGAAACACATTTCAAAGATTTAGTACTGCAATCAGCAGAAAATCAATGTAAACACATAAATATGCATGACACCAGAAAATATGTCAGATTTAGTAATTTTCTTCTATAAAATACACCACAGTTAACTAATCTTAGCCAAAAATCTGGGTAAGGTCCCCAAAAACTGCAGGTCCTTACATTGAAAACACCTTCTTTGTCCACCAACAGAAATGATATGGGACACACATGGCACAAACCCTGGAATACCGATTGGAAATTCAGCTGCAACTATGACTAATGTTTGCCAAACTGATAGTGAGAGACTGCTGCAGGAGCCTCTTCAAGGAGCAGAGCCACAGGGCACAAATTCCAGCAGCTGGGCTGTACCAAGAGAAGTCAGAGGGAGCATTACTGGGGAGGAAATGTCATGGGTACTCTCTGTTATCTTTGCCTTGGAAGTTGGCTTAGAACAGGAGTTCAAAACCTTGAGTCCATACATGAGAAAAACATGAAGCTCACATCAAGCCTAGAGAAGAAGTTGGTAGGCTAAACACAACTTCACTAAATGTTAGCCACCTAACCTGAAAACAAGCAAGAACAAACCTTTTAATAGCTAGTTGAGGGAATAAAGTTAATAAACTTATTTTCAGAAAAGTCTAAAATGCACTCTGAGAGAAAAAAAACAATATTTTCTTGTACTACATATTTTTCTTACTCAGCAATAGAATTTCTTATATATGAAAATCATTATAAGAAATCAACAAACCCAAGAAGCTACATTTAAAGAAAGAAGAAAAAGAGGAAGTGTTAAATACAAAACCAACAGAACTAGAATTTTGTAATCTATTCTACATCCTGCTGGCTGTAGTTCCAGTAGGTGATACACTCAGGCTATAAACAACCCTACTTCTTTGGTTTTATTCTCAACAGCACCTTCGATGTGAGCTATTAAAGTGAGCAGACTCAAATCCAAAGCTTGCTGTGTTTCAGGAAGCAATCACTGATTTCTGAACTGTTCATACAGCTTTAGTACAGTGCACAATCTAAAATTTTCACCCCCTTAAAAATCCTAAAGTTAGAGAATGAAATCCAAGGTTTTAGTGCAAGCATTTTTAGTTTTGCCATCACCTGCAATGGGTTTAGCATTTCACAGCAAGATGGCACCTTCAGAGAATTCCTCTTTCTTTCTCTGTCAGTTAGAGAAAGTAAATTTAAAAATTTACTTAGTGAAGTAATTCCCCTGTTTCTTGTCTATATCTTAGTTCCCACTGAAAATAAATTGAGTTATGATGTTAAAAATTAAGGTGAAATGAAGACCAGCATGCACTGTAATAGATTTACAGGGTCCCTTTTGGATTTCACATTCATTGTTCTGTAACCCATAAAATAGTAGGAAACGTCAGGAAGAAGTCAAAACCCTTGACTTAAAAACCTCACACTCATTCAGAAAGAGATTATTAGGAACCTCAGGAACCACAGTATTCTAGCATCATATTTCTGGTTCCCTTCACTAGTATAAAATGGTTTCAGATTTGGCAATAATATTAATCAAGTGTTTTAAAACCACTTTTTCCTTTCCCTGCGAATTTTCTCCTTCTTAGCACTCTCAGGAGTATTTGCTTCTGCCAAAGGTAAATTCAGTTTCTGCCTGTAACAATCATGGCAAAATAAGACTCAGCACACTTCCAGAAAGGAACAGATGTACTTTATATAGATCATTGTATTAGAATAGTTCAAAATACTGCCAAATTAAAGTTGAAAAAAGCCATGCTTTTCAAACATGCTTGCAAGAAACCAGCATAATCATGGCACTCCATCTGCATGTTGTACTACTTACAGAAGTTCAAAAAAGTTCAGAAAAACAGATTCTTTCTAATTTTTGCACACTTCTTTTAGAGAGATTTCAAACTAAAATATGTGAACAAGGGGCGAGGGAGGGAAAGCACCCCATTGAAAAATAGCCAAAAAACATCAAACATCTTAGAGCTGTGGGAGGAACAGGGAAGAAATCTATTAAAGAACAGAGGCACTAGAAAATTTCCCTTAGAAATATCTTCTCCCTATCCCTAAAGAATTTTACAGTTTTCCTGTATGTCAGTATTTGTTGTTTTATTTGCCCTACAGCAGACACAGATCATCTGGCCAGTGTCTCCTTTCTGTCACTTCCATCCTTTTCCAGGAGAAAGTCAGCTCAATCAATACTCCTTCCCACTTCCCGCTTCCCTCAGCAGAGGATCACCAAAATCCTCCAGATGACATCACAGGGCTGTCTGACAGGTGGGACCCAACCTTTCCTCAATCAAGCTAGCCGTAAGATTTTAACAGGCTGACATTCAGCTTTGTCTCAACAACAGGTGTCCAGGGGTTCATCCAAGGAGAAGAAAAAGATGGAGGACAATGTGCTCAAGCTATTAGTCCTGCTTATGAACTTCTCAACCCATCCTGCAGCAATTAGGTATCAGCAAAGGACTCTATTTCCACAGTAACGCCAGCTAGGGAGCGGTTCTTGCCAAAAGAAACACCCCTTTGCCAGCAGGGATGTGCAGGTGTTTCCCCACTCCTAATTTTGTAGCCCTTGGTTGAGGTACCCCTTCATCTTGCAGTCCCAAATCACCATGTGCTAGGAGTTCCCTAAGGTGTAGATATTATTGTTAAAGAAAGACAAATGATGGAAATTGAAACCTAAATAATCCGATTTACATTCGATTTAAGCTCTAAAGAAAGAAAAACCAGTGGCTGGTGGAATTTGAGTAGGTGTCCTAGTCACCTAGTCACCAAAGTTGCCTCCCACATAACACAATGATAAAGAATAATTTTCTGGACCCATCTTTCCACAATACCTAAACATTTCTTTTGCTCCTCTTTGCCTGTGGGCAGACAGCTTACATTTAGGCAGTAAAGGAGGTGGCACACTGTACTCCCACAGTTTGCATACATTTCATTTTTTGCACTTCGTGTTCACAAATGACATGGATTAGAAACAAGTGTGTGCCTTGCAAAGGAAAATAGGACACAATGTCTGAAACACTTCAACTCAGTGCACTGTTTTGACGCCTCCTGCCAAAACCAGACACAGTGATGCTCTTCTGCCAGCTGTGGTCTGCAGGACACCGATGAAGATCTTTTTTCTCCACACAAAGCTATCTAAAGCACAACTTCTCCACCCTCCTATTCCAAAGATGTGTGTTTCAGGCTGCAGTAGATTTTCTCCTTTCAACCAGCAGCTCTGTGACACAACCCAGAGGCTGAAGGAGATGTAAACTATTTACCCTGCCTGGGCGTGCGTTATTTTTGCAAGCCGGCGGGCCAGCCAACACTGGGCCATGCTTGTTTATAAGGCAAGCGCTCCTGCTCCTGCTGGGTGCTCGTGGAAGGGTGCCTGGGAGTTTCTGTTTCAGGAAAGCCTCTGAGTGATCTGCATTTCTGGCAGGAGAGATGCTTTGTTTAACTTGAAAATGGCTTTGAAAAGCAGCACAGCAAGTGCATTATCCCTGCAGAACCCGGTGTCATCAATAATGCTGCCATACGAGGAGAAGACACACCCATGGAGAAATCCGAATGGAAGGACGATGTAACCTTGCAAATCTCCCAGTTAAAATATGGATGATCTGGTTTCACATGGTGGCTGTGTACTTTCTCTCCCTCTCTCTTTTTCACTCCCAGCTCTGTAATAATTCTCCCTGGATGGTCTCTCTGTCAGTCATTATGCATTTTTTTGAGTTTTTGGTTTGTTAGTTTGGTTTTTTGCTTTGTTGGTTTTTTTGTTTTGTTTGTTTTTGTTTTGTTTTCAATAAAATAGGGGTGCCAAACCTTCAGAATGACTGTGTCAGGAAAATCGGAAATAAGCTCAAGTAAGTTACTGAAGCTTCCTCCACCTCCAGCCAACCTGTAAATGTAATTTTGAATGCATATTGTTCAGATCACACGATTTGGTTTATTTTCTAGATTATTTACTCTTTCTTGAAATCATTGTATTTTGGGGTTTGTTGCTTAGAACTAGGTCAATGTTTACATGGAGATGTTATTTTGAAAGAAAAGTATTTACATTTTACTGAGAACAAGTTGTACTCACAAAAATTCTCCACTCATTTACTTAAAACAATTAGTCAAGTGTAACTCAAATTTGTGAGTACTTTGGGCCAAAACCCAAACATTTTTCTGCAAGTCTGTATTTTCTTATGCTTTTAAATTTTCTTTTCAATCCATCATATCATTTTCCAGTTTTCAAGAAGAAAACTTAAGAATAATGATGAAAAAGAATATTGGAAATTTCCTATTCTATCTATACATTCTAGCAGGATGCTAAGGTCACACACTAGACTAAAAAGAAATGCAAGACAAAGCGAAATTAACTGTATTTTCTCCCAAAAGTGGAAATGCTGGAGAGTCAGCACTTAGAAAACTCACAGGCAGTCATGTCACATATTGAGACAGTCAAATATCTACAATTATGAAAAAATTCACAAAAGCCCTCTTCAGATGTGAAAATAAAGTGATCTGCTGGATCCTAGCTGAAACAAGTCAGCATTCCACCACCTTCTCAGTATTCAAGACTTTGTCACAGTAGGCAGCAGAAATTCGGGAAATACCCATTCCACAAATTTACCTCAGAGGTTTGGTCTTACAAAGATATCAATGATTCACTTAGAACTAATTCTGGGGTTTAATAAGGCTTAATGCAAATCACACTCTGGTTGCTTTTAATTTTTGGGGTTTTTTTTAATTATGTGAGGACGCTGCCATTTCACACTGATGATTAAATCCCAGAGGTGAAACAAGGCTTCAGCCACAGCTGGGGCCAGCCCTTCTGGATAAAAAAGTATCATGTAGGACACAGCACATATTTCTCACGGAATCACAGAAAAGTGGCATTTTGAGAGGCAGGGAATTGTCTAGAATTGTCTACCTCTCCTTCAGTAGCAAACCCCAAGCAAATAACTCAAGTCTTTTGCAAACATTCTACTGTGAGAAGGCTGAATGTGCTTCTTTCCATTTACTTACTAAGAGACAGCAAGGAAGAGAGAAGGAAATAACTAACATAAAATACAGGTGCCGTGAAGAAACAAGGCTGGCTAAGAATCGTGTCTCCTCGCCCACTGCTGCTTTGCAGCATGCATTGCTTCACACACCACGCAAACTTCTTAGGGCAGGCTCATTTTCACTCCCACCACAGCTTCACTTCTATTAGCACAGGGCTGCTTGAGTACAGTATTGAAGGAGAAGGTTTAAAGATGCCTTTCAAACTCTGCATGGCTCTCTGACCAGCATGGCTACAAGCCATGCTAGTTGATAGTAAAGCAACTGCAAGCTTCAGCATCAAATATTAGACAAATTCAGTACTGATTACATGGCAGTCCTGATGTGCAAGTCTCCACTAAGCTACAGGTAGGCCTTAAGAAAAGCTCTCCAGCTCTGGCAGCAAGCCTCATCCCAGTTTGGACTTTTAAGGGTAACTTCAGCATGCTTCACATAGCACACTGCTATTAACAACCACTCGTCACTCCTTTTCTATCTCCTCTGCTTTCAGCCCACCTGGCAGGGTTATTACTTAAACCAACAGAAATACATTTTTCAGTAACATTTTTAGGGTATTAAATACCTTTTCAAGATCACAACGTATCAGATGCCCAGCTTTTCTTTCCCAGTCTTTCAACAGTTAAGTGTTCAAAATGTCAGTCATGACAACATTCTGTAGGATATTTTGCTGTTAGTACAGAACAAATATTTAGGTAGAGAACATGTAAAATCTGTGGGGCAAATCTTAATAATTGCTACTGACTGCAGAGAGTAGTGCTGCAAAGAGAATTTACAGGTCTATTTTGAGTGGTGTAATATATTATTTTTCATAAATATTTGCCCCTGAAAATGAAACCAACTCATAAAACGGTCTTCATTCTCCAGAGAGACCTGTACTTTGCATTAGTATATCCTGCTAGGATAAGACTGCATGAATGTTGTTCCCCACAGAATAATAGGAGAAGGCTGAAGAAAATCTCACTAGAATGAGATTTTCACTCAATAACTTAGTAAGTCTAGAAGGAGAGTTAAACTTTGCCAAAAACCACCTACAAAGAAAAACCCTCTTTATTCACCAGCTCAGATATTAACCTTCATTTATGCAACTTAAAGTGGAAGTTATAACCTGAAACCTGGTGTTTGTAAGTAAAATGCCCATTGTTATAGCATTATAAACGAAACTTGCTCATACTGGATATGTGTCTGTACTTCAACCACCTTGTTGCCAACTGTGTGAAAAGCAGTAATGAAGGTGCAGAAGAGAACGGATTCAATATTTTTATGTTGGGGTTAGTTTCAACTATTTGGCAAGAGGATTTACTTCCATGCTCTACAGATTATGAGGCAAAACAGCTATTTGAATTCTTTTTCCATTATCACCTTTTCTGTCTCCCAGAAGTTCACCTTTATTCATTAACAGAAGAAAGAGAGAGGTGAAATCATCTCAGTCAAAACACTGCCTTTTGTTTCTCATAATACACTGGAATTACTTTTGTAAAGAGGACAGAATGCTGCCCTTTGCTGGGATTTTGTGCAATAAATACTATCTATTATTTAATGATTTTAAAAATGTTTGAACCAATGACAATTTGGGGTGAGAAACTTCTGAGTCTAACAACTTGGGCTTTAAACTGCCATGCATGTCTCCACTGTATCTTTTAAAGTGTGGCTCCAGTTCTCATCTCAGTCTTCTAAGTGCTGACAGAAGTGCAGCCTTCAAGTCCAGTGCTGTTTCTCATACATTGAATAGATGCTGATGGACACGCTTGCAAGCAGACACATTCAGTCTATAGAAAACAGTGAGAAATATTTTGGGAGGTGCTGAAAATGAAACTCTAAGCTCTGGCATTTCCTTCAGAAGGTATAAAACAACACAGCGATCTTAGGAAGCATTATTGTGATGAAAGAACCCAATAGCACAGCTGTGTGAAAAAACCAGACAAATAATGCTTGTTCAGTTAAAAAGAGATACATTGCTAAGGCCCTTTCACACTCTTTTGTAGAGATGATCATTCTCCAGATCCTGAATAGACTGAAGAAATGCTAATGTTTAATTTTAGAAGAGTTTTCAAATTTTTTAATAGATCATCGACAGCCATCCAATTCAACTAATGTGCACATATTGAGACCCAGATATTCCACAGGACCACGAATGTCTTTGCAAGGGCAGAGATGGGAGACTACATCTCATTCTCTTCTCTATGCTGCCTGAATGTGCACAAATTGCAGACTGGAATAAAAGAAAAATTTCCGCATTTCTGGGAAAAGCAGCTGGATTTAATTGTGTGTAAATTTTCCCTGCAGTGTTTTGTCCTATCTATTGAACAGTAAACTATCACCTCAGTCCTCCTCATAGGCAAAATAACAAAGGAGCTAATCCTGATTAGGTCTAACATTGTCTGAATCACATTTATGTTCACCCTGACAAAACAGGTCACAGAAGTTAATCCAGCCTGCAAAAACATCTAGAACTAGAAAACCCATCAGGCAGAGTACAAGTCATATGCCCAGTCACCTGACATGAGCTATACACCCCATCTTAGCAAGAATTAACCCACTGCAAAAGTTTAACCATTGGCAACCTCTTCAACTTCCTTCCTTTCCTCTCTTCTCTTTTCCAAGTTTCCCAGCAACAAAAATAGAGCTAGCAATACATAAAAGGAAGGTGAATTGCATCCTTGTATATAAAATCTTTAAAAATTGGAGATTTGCTGAAGATTCTTAATCGAAAGGCCTAAAAGAGGGAAGACTCTGCAAGGAGAAGTTTGCGTTAACATAACCTTTCTAAGGAAGGTGAACAGGGAAAAATGCATCAGAAAAAGTCCTCCAAGAGAGCATATAAAAGACATTCTCTGTAACAGCAATCAGAGGGAGCCTAAAGTTTATCTTTAGGGAGGTTGCATTTTTATTCCCCCTCAGGCTTGACCAGACACTATACTTTGCTGCTCACAAACTGGCTGGACAAGGAAAACATGTGCTGACAGTTTGGTTATCACCAAAATGAAGGTGTCAGCCTTACTCTGAGCTCACTGAACTGAACAATTGTGTAAGCTCATCCAGAAGCATTTCACTGCTAATGGCCAGCAAGCCAAGTTGCTGGTTTGCTCATTTCCTTCTATGAATACGCGCCAGCACACCTGAATCTAACGCAGAATAAAGGAAAATCCAGAAAGCTGCTGCTAAACTTACTGCTTATAATGAAATCACTGCAAGATCTTTTTATGCAGACCTTTTTTGGGCTGTTTTCCAGGATGAAGCAACAGCTGTCTTTGCCAATCTCCTCACAGGCAAAGAAAATTTTCAAGATTAATTGCTCTGATAGAAAACAGGAGATTTTTTTTTCCCTTTGCTTTGTTAGTGTTGCTTCTTCTGCAGTCAAGTTTCTATCCTGGAGGCTCTTCCAACTGTGAATTAATTACAGGTTTGATAAGCTGCATACCTGTTGTTCATATAGATCAGGAGTGGTAAACTTAAAATCCCCTTTTATTTCCTAGAAGACTTTATTTCCTGCAAGACTGTAAAATTAATTTGCCACTTCTCCAAGGAGGCTGATGGGAGGCGATTGCTGATATTCTCCCATGGTTAGAAGTGCAGCAAAAGGAGACCTCGGCTGAAAATCGGGCTCTAGCAGAGGACAAGGGCCTGAAAACATGGCAATCCTTGCTCTTCCCTTGAAGAGCTTCCAACTAGCCCATCAATGAAAGTAGCAGAGCCCATAATCCAGATTGCTGGGTGCCCTTGATGAAATCCATGCTACACAGGATGTCATCCTTTTTAACTAGGACATTTAACAGATGGATATGGCCAAGAACCAGAATTGCCTGTTCTTGTTTAAGAATAAGCTCTCCACCCAAACAAAGTATTAAGGTGTCACTCTGTATAATAAATACATGACTTGCTATACAAAGAAGCAGAGTTGAATGGCTTTGGCCTTGTCTCAAACTAATTTATTTTAAGTCTATATATAACAAGTTCCTCTGACAATGAATTGTGTAACGTCTACAAGACAAAAACCGGCACACTTCGTTAGTTACAGAAAGACAGGTGAACTGACAGAAACTTCCACTTAGTGCTTTACTGGCTGCCTGCCATAGTTTGAATGGGGGCAATTATGAAAAAATTGAACACATGACTTTAATAAGCTTCAATATAGATCGCTGTCTGGTGGAAAGAGAGCTTTACAATAACTTACTCTGGGTCTAGTCTTTGCTGCTAAGAACAAATGTGTTGTTTCAGATGTCAATCATTTATTCCTGGTATTATTTGAAAAGGTTAGCAAGAATACTGACATGTGGAATTGCAGGTGACAGGAAGCAGCCACAGCACTAATCTCCCCCCGCATCCTGTGAGATAGCCAGGCTCTCTCCCTGCCAGGGGAAAGCATCTCCCTGAGCACAACAGGGATGTGGCAGCAGCACCTGACTCCAGGAATGCTCAGCAAAGAGCAGATGCCACTGCTGAAGGGGTTCAACATCAGCCTCTCCAAAGGGAGTTGTTCTCTGCCCACAGCTGAGCACTGGACAGTTCACAGATAAATGAAAAATTATCTTATCAAATATTTAGGATGGACATGACTTGCTGCAAAGGTGTCCCTCTTTACAGTTCAAGCTCCCACCTCCAGCAATTGAACTAGCTGTGAATAAGACAGCAAATAATGCATCACTTCACACTCACCATGAGATAGGGGAGGCATCAGTGCAGCAGTAAACGCTTGTTCCACGTTTTGAGCAGCTTAAATGAAAGCTGAAGTTTGGATGAACCACCAAATCTCCTTGCCAACCAATGCTCTTCCTCCCCGGTCAAGCACAACCTGCCTTTTTCAAAAAAACTCACATTAGCCCCCAGGGGGACTGCTCTTCCCGCAATAAAGGTCTGCAGGGAATAAAGGTCCTCAGTCTCCTTCAGGACTGAAGCAGTCACTGGCCCTCTTGCATGAAAGCCTGCCTACATGTGAGCCATAGAAATCCAGGCTTGCTGGAATTGCTCACATGGGAACTGGGGCAGACAGACCGACCAGAGCAAGAGCAGCAGTGGTCCCAGCCTCCCATACAATTTTTTCCTAATTCCCTAGCAGAAGCAGCAGTGGGACAGTTCCTTTCCATCCCCACACCCATCTTCCAACTCCAGCTCCGTTCCCTGGCAGCACTGAGGATGTATTTTCATGTGCTGCCACCGATATTATTATATTCTGTAATTTCGACCTGCTCCCAAACCATCTGTAAAAATAATAGCAATTATTAACAAGCGGAACAATGTGCACTGATGACAAACCCATACAAGACATTTCTGACACACAACAAATTCAGTAAGAACAAGTCCAAATAATGAACTGTCATAATTTGGCACACAAATGCAATGTGGAGAACAACTGGCTAGTCAATAATCTGCAGCACCAGACAGGAGGTCACTGACTTAATGTGAGTCATGAATGTAATAATTTATGAGAAAGTACAATATCAGGAGATATCAATAGGCTCTTCTGTGTAAGAAAGGATAAACAAGTTCCTGCTTCAGCAGGAAGCTGAGCTCCTGCTCAGGGCAGGAAATTCACTTTAAGAGCAGTGTTGTGCTTTGGGCAGCATCACTCTCAGGGGAGAAAAACTTGTGAAAAACAAATCCAGAAAGTCACAAAAACTAACTTCACCAATTTGAAAACAATTAATTATGAGGACAAATTCAAGATTTGTTCAGTCTAGTGACAAGGGCCACATGGTAACAGCTCTGAAATGAGTAAAAAGGCTCTGCAAAGCCAGATGAAATGCACCTCTGCTCCATATGCACTTGTACAAGGCGAGAAACAAAGGCTGAAATTTGAACACTGAGATCTCAGGCATCCAGAAGATCAAGTTTTCTTTGAAACCCTAACAATGAATGGAAACAGATTGTTTACAGAGGTGGAAGAGTAAACATTTCTTCCCAAAAGTTTAAAAAACCTTTAGGACAAATAGGTGTCAGAAATGGTTTAGGTGAAGTGCCTTCAGGTGGAGGGACAGCCTAGACAATTCGAAGTTCTTTGCAGACTTACTGTCCGTCATTCTTTACAAATTTACCTCAAAATGCAAATTCAACTCATTCAAAAACTAAATCTGTCTTAATTTTTAGTGTATAAAAATATTTTAATGTAACTCCGCTTTTAATTTCATAACATTGATACTCTAAGTTGGCCTAATGAACAATGAAGAAAATAACCTAAATCCAAAATGTTTCAATGTAACATTCATAAAACACATATTATGGTATTACAGAGACTCTGTATTACTGTTAATTGCTCACCAAGCCAAAACATCTATCCTCCACAGAGTTCTTACCAAGATAATTCCATCACTGGAATTCCAAGATTCCAACAATACTGTTCCCATTATCACATTCACATCAAAATATGAACAGAGGTTAGATCAGTTGTAGCATCAGTCTTGGTAACAGTCTGATATCCTATAATCATAAAATGGTTTGAATTCTAAGGGACCTTAAAGATCTTAAATGTCATCTAGTTCCAAGCCTTCTGTCTCACACTGTTCTCTCCAAAGAGAAGTTTTTTTTAAAAAAGGAAAACAACAGCTGAAGAATTGCTAAGGATCTCAGGGAGAAATTGTTTTGAAGAGAGACACTGAATCTTTGGAAATAGGACTACAGTATTTTGTTTTTTCCTCACTCTGGAGACTCAGAAGTTGCAGCAGGCCTTCAGTTAAAGTAAAACATGTTTTTATTACACTTTGAACATTGCAGTGTGTTTCTTTAATCATAATAGCTTAATCTCGGAAGAACAAAGCAGCATTAAAAATCGTTCTCTCACTCTACCCATGTTTCCCAATCTCCTCTGAGATTATTTTTAATGCAGGCAAGAAAACATCTCTTTTGAATAAGAAAATCCATATCACATTTGTCTCCAGAGCTTTAATTGTTTAATGCTATTTCCCTAGGAAGATGTTCAGTTTCACCTACACAACCCTTTTTTTTTTTATTTTCCAAAGGGCTAATGAGTATTTTGAAATGCAAAGCTACTTTATAAACTGCCTTGATTTTTCAAATTAGTCAAACTGAAGCTGTAATAAATAACACAATTTACAATGCCTTCCCCTATGTATGAAATCTCTTGCGAATAGCAGCTTCTGCCAGTTGGGGTTTTGGTTTTCAGAACAGTAAAATTTTGCTTTCCAAAGCTTTATGTTCTTTGTGCACAGCTGGAGAACTTCACATTTAGCAGAGAATTGCCACGTATATGCAACTGAATTGTTAATGTACAGGGGAAGGTGAAAAGTAGTATTTGCAGTGTAGTATGATAGATGATGATATATATTGTCAAGCCAACAAGGGCCACACACAAGAGAGGAGATGAAGATCCACCAGTCAACTCAGCTGGACTCAAGCTGCCAGGCTTTTATAATACCAGTTCTTTATAACAGGAATAATGCTTTCCTCACAGCCTGGATCCCCAACAGGCCAAAGAATGTTTAAAGAATGTTAAAAAGAGGGAGGAAAAATGCTATTGCAAAGAGCTCCTTCATGCGTCTTCTCAGGGGGGTTAAGGAAACAGACACCAAGTGCTCTCAGTGTTGCAAAAGTGTCTTGTATTTTCTTATGGTCTGTCTCCAGTGAGTTTCAGGGGAAATTTCCAACTGTTAGAGTACAATACACTTCAAGGATACTGTGTTCAGCTCCATCCAGCAGGTGTTTCGAAGGAATGCTCTGCCTGAAACCTGCCTTTTGATTACTATGGCTTTGGAGACCTTCTGAAAAGAGAGACCTGACAAGGGCACTGAGCTTTGTTTAGAGAACTTAATCCTTATTCTCCCAGCTGCCAACAAGGAAAGGCTATGTTTTGCCTAAGTAAAAAATTCCTTTCTTAGAATCAAGAGATGGAAGTGGCAGAGAAGAGCAAACACCCTCCCCAAACAGCCAAGTTAACATCCCCAACAGCTGACTGTTAACAGCAGCAGAAACATCCCTTTTCACTTTGACAACATATATCAAAGTAAAATATCTCCGCCAGGTGGCATTAGGCATTACAGGAATACAAAAAATCCAAAACCAACCTGATCTTGTGATCCTCCGAGTTCCTCCCTCCTGTTGAAATGAATGGTGTGGAGGGTGCTACCAAAGTAACCTGAGTGATGAATCACATGCCAAAGGCTACAGAGCATAAGCCATTCCAGTGCTATACTGAGCATTACTGGAAGTATTTTCAAAAAATGCGAAAAAAACCCCTTTGATTTGAACTGAAATTCCCATCTTGGATGCACACATTGCCATGAGCCTTCCATTACTCCTAAAATACTGATAATGTTAAACTGATAAGGTTAAGACCAAAGAAAAAATTATTCAAAGTGTTAATAGATTTTTTTTTTCCTCCTAACACTTTTACTTTTATCAGTGGCACACATACCTAGAGGCTTTCAAAAGTACTGGGAAGCAATATGGGTGGTGAGGCACTGGAAACGGGTTGTCAGAGCAGCTGTGGATGACCCATGCCTGGAAGTGTTCAAGGACAGGCTGGATGGGGTTTGAGCAGCCTGGTCTAGTGGAAGGTGTCCCTGCCCATGATGGAGGCAGCAGTCGGAACCAGATGATCTTTAAGGTCTTTTCCAAGCCAAACCATTCTGTGATATTTAAATATGGCAGGCTTGTAGTAAATCTAATTTGAAGCATTAGAGTACATTCCATGAAGCTTTTCTTAAACAAGATCTTTACTCATGAGCAGAAGAGTTTGACTAAGGAGTGCATTTGTTGCAGCTCCTTCAAAGATCCAGCCTGGCCCAATAATAAATCAGTAACCCTCTCTGGCTGTACTAATTGACACCCTAGGGATGTGAGGAGTTGAATTTCCTGACAATGTCACCTCCAAAGGAACATGCCAGCTCAGCCGGACTTTTCCAGCAGCCTTATTCCTGCCTGTGAGAGGCTATGGCAGGCTGTGCAACAGCACAGGGGATGGTGTTGTTCATCCCAGTATTTTGGAACTGATAAGGAAACCAAGTGGGCTGAAAAATAGATCAAGCCGGACTGAAAATCTGAGGAAAAGCATCGGACACAAAACTGGTAAGCAGCAGAAGTGAGCTGAGAAATCTGGGAACAATATAAACTCACAGAAGGAGAGGAATGTGCTGGGGAAAATTAAGTGGGGTGAAAACAAGAGGTGCAGGATGTTTCTCTACAGCTTAGAACTGCACTTTGATTTGTTAAATCTCTTAACTCCTCTGTGGAAAAACCTTTCTGCAAGGCCCTAGCAAAACATCCTGTCCCTTCCAAGTGCTGGACACATGGAGATTTGCAACCTATTATTTGTTGCACTTTGTTCACTCAAGGGAGAAGTTTTGTGACATGGATATGCATGGTCATTGTGATGCATCATGCTTTGGCACAATGGGGAGTGTGCTACATGAGAGAACTTCTGTTTTCCACTTGATTTTTTTCAAAGTCTAAACAATAACCCATAAAACCACAATATGTTAGAAGCACACTAAAAAAATCAACTCACCTAGCCACCTGCCTACTAAGGAGATGGCTGAATTAGTGTTACTTCTGCAACTTTAACAAAGAATATTTATCACTGTGTCTAGAACCTCTTTTTAATTATTGCCAGAAACTTACAAAGTAGGTGAAGTAAATAACCACGAGTAGAAAAATATTACTAAAAAAGGAAAAAGGAATGACCTGCAAGCAATGCCACTTGATGCTTTGCTGTGACCTGTTTTCCCCAGCAGTACCTGGGGGTGGAGCCAGAACGACCATCTAAGCCACTCTTCTTAAGCAGTCCCCAATTCTTTGCTCCACTCCTGTGTGTGCTCAGCCTGAAAACCTCAGTTCTGATCACCCAGCACAGTCAGCACTCACAGGTATCACTGATGCCAGAAAGGTGCTTCACACCTTGCATGCCAAAGGATGGAGCCCAGAGTGCCTCAAAACTGTTATAAATGAGAGACAAAAGTCTCGATATTCAGCAAAATTTAGATTGCTTTATAACAAAACCAAGCATGTAGCAAAACGATGCCACAAGGGGATTCAGCCATGTCAGAACACACTTCCTTTAAAAGAGACAGTCCAACCAAAAACTCGGTTTCCTTCTGTTCTGGTGCCATCATTTTGCAATCACATCAGTGAACTTCTCCACCGTGGAGCTGCCTAAGTCTCAGGGACAAGCAGAGAGAGGAATCAACAGCAAGGAGTTGTACACTGCTGCTCACGTGCTAAATTAGGGTGGTTTTACCCAAATGTGAAACCGCAGCCTGGGTGTCTTCTTCTAGCCTGAACCACTCTCTGCCTCGATGCTCCACCTGCTAAATGGGGGGACAGATATCCCTTTGTCTAACCTTGGTGATTTGTAAAACTGAACAGTTTACAGTTACAGTAATGTTACACCAATGATACTACAATGATGGGTGTCTCAGGAAAAAAATGTGAGGAAATGAATAATCAAGGCCTCAGAAGGATTTGAATAGCATGCGGTAAATAAGGTGATGGTCACACAAAATAAAATAATGAATAGAGACTCATTAGGTGAGGATTGCTCATCCTTTATACTGAAGAAAGCAGGGGTCCAATGGAAAAGCTAATCTGTTATCATGCAACTTGCAATGCACATGCACAGAAGTCAAAGGCTGCATGTACAACATAAACACAGACAATTTGATTGCAGCACTAGTAAGGGTATTTTCATCTGTTTTGGGCTTGGGTAGCATGACTTACTTGGTATATGAATCTTAACAGCCGACATCATTTAAGATCTATAAATTTTCTTTCTAAATGCCACTTTTACTCTCCTTAAAATATATTACTTGGAGCACATTAAGGACTTGGTTGAATTATTTGGTGCAGATCAGGCAGCCACCCAGATTAACAGATTCAGTTTTGGAGTGCTGAGGTTGGAACACACATCCTTCCTCTGCCACATCCCTCCTCCTGTGTTTCTTGCAAGGAGGCCAAAACACGGATGCCTTCACAACTGAAGATCCTGTCTGAGAGTCAGGCAAATGGTGACAAACTCTCTGCCATTCTGCAAGGGAAATTTATTCTCCACTATTTTAGATTAAGCTGCCCCGAGAAAAACAATGGGAATGCAACATGGCAATACCTCATGGCCTAAGTGGGCTGCAGCTCTGATTTTGGAAGCCATTTGAAAGCACATGAAAGAGTAGCAGTTTGTTACTGTTTATAATGTATCTACAAATATTTCTATGGCCTTTGTCACCAGTGGAGACAGCTACTCACAATTAGTGTCTTTCATAAACAGCTCTGTGGAGTCAGACTGCATTATTATTTCCCTTTTGCAGGAGAGAAGGTAAAAAAAAGAACAGACCAGATTCACAAGGGTGTCTTTGTGACTAACCCCCACTGAAATGAGCTACACTTGGTTCAACTGCAGAACCCCTGTGGATCTGGATTCACAAATCAAATGAGCATCTTAGGTGGGACTGCTCTATAAAGCTTTGTATCTTTGAAAATTTGCTAGTGAACTAAACACAATTTTTTTCAGAAAATTGAGCTGTATTGTTTCTTTCAGTAAAAGGCTGGTTACTACCACTAAAATATTAAACAGACAAGAGAAACTGGAGCAGGAGGAGTGGTAGGGTTATACAAAATGCTTACAGTGATGAGTTTAATAGCTCTTTCTCACACTACTCATAACTGAATTTTCCCCTAATACTGTCTATTTATTGTATAAACAGAAGAAACAGTATGCCAATAAACACTGGAAATATAAAAATCATCAATGCTGTCACACAGTAAGAAAAAAATCTTGTCATTCTAGCCAGTTACAGAAGCACAGATTTCTACACATCTTTTAGATCTATATAAAAATGTAACAAAGATTTACACCACCACCTTTACTTAGCTCTGAAAAATCCCTGACAAAGTGTTAAACCTAACCTAGCGTAAGTGTAAATCTAGCCACAGGACCACAGCACTCCTCTAGCTCTTCTATCCAAGTGTGGAAGGTGTTGTCACCCAAGGCTGTAAAGCTCCAGACTGAATTCTCTCCTTGCTCTCTAAACACACAGTGCTCTGCCAACAGAGTTTACAGAAGTGGCAGAAAAACAAAAGCTCTTTCACCTATTAAAATCATTGTGTTTTAGAGACAGAATTTATTTTCCCTTATTTTTATATCAGCTAGGCTTTACTTCTCTTTGTTACGTAAAATAACCTTAAGTTATTTGTTACAAAAGGAAGGCTGTAATATTAGGTTTATTTCAGCACTCTTTGGTGGCAGGATGCTAGCTGACTGCACAAACATGTTCCAAGGGAAAGAAGCTTGGTTAAAAAGGTCAGATTTTCACACAATTTTCAGGAGGTTTAGTCTGCTTTTCTTTGATGTTACTATTTTATTATTACACAAAACATGTACATGACTGAAATGTATGACCACAGATACAGAAAGTGTCTAGGACTTTTTCTGGCCCAAAAAAAGAGGAATTTCTAAGGGATTTATATCAAAGTTATAATAGAGTGGGTAATACAAAAAAAAAAGTACAATGACAGCAGATATTCTAGACTGAATCCTTCTCATGTAGTAGAAAGCACAGCATCTCCCTCTGCCACAGAGAACAGTCAGCCTAAGAAAAGCATTAAAACCCTTCAAAAACCAAACCACTGCAGAATATGTTAATAACTACCCACAATGATAGCGTCAGCTATCACTAGCTGCTACTAAAGATACTGGATCAATAACAAACATTTTGGAGAACCCTGTTTTTTAAAGAGAACTGACTGGGAAAAATGCCAGAATATCACTACACTTCACTATCTGGGTTTGCATGGGAACTGTAATCTAAGAGAAATGTGAATTTCTGTACATGTAATACAGCCACTACCAAGGAGAAACCATTACACGTACCAGCATCTCCATTTCACACAGCAATTCTATGGCCAAATTTTCCCACATGAACAAGACACTCCCTAGACAGTTTAATCCTCACTGTCCAGCTAAAATGCCTACTGCAGCTGGGCTATCCCTACTAGAGGCAAAAAACTTCTCACATTTTCTTTTCTACAGCTACAGCTGGAATTTTTATCTTCTTTTTTAAAGGGAAGACATGTTAATAAGAATTGATCTGGACAGAATCAGACACAAAATTTTACAAACGCCATAATAACTTCAATCTTTTACCTTCCCTCTTTTTACTGATGACCTCTGGTATATATTTACTTATTTTCCAATTTATAAGGCAACAAAAATAAAAAAATAAAGTACATCCTCAGGCAGGTACTAACAACTGAACTGCTAACAGAACATACAGAGAACTATATTTAAAAAAATAATAAAGTTTTTACGATGCTCCAGTTCTTTGAAAACTGATCTGGAAGAATGCTCCCAAAGTCTAAATTTGTTTGCAAAACTGAAGTCGGTAATGACAGATTCAGAAAGTGAAAATGTTATTTCTTCATCTGTAGCTGTATTTTCAGCTGGTGACTTCCCACAGGCAGCCATCATTCATTCAACAAAATCTACTTGGTGGCCCTTAATCAAACAGAATACATTAAACAATTTAAAGCAAAGACTGAGTTTTCACTTGTTACTTAGTCACAACAGAAGAGAGGTTAGTATAATGTCACACTGACCTAATTAATATGCATTATCATTTTAGAAGAGGTATTCAATTAATAATTTATTTATTTAATATATACGTTGCTTGATCACAGCATGTGTCAGTATAGAACTAGACTGTAAATTCCAGACATTTCAGACTAGAATTTCTATGCTTTTTGCTACTAAAGAAAAATTCAGCTGGCTGTTGTAAAGGTTCACCCTGTATACAAGGTGCCATGGTTAGAAAAAAAAGTTCTTTTATGGCCTAGGCTGACCAGATACAAAACAAAGCCTCCCATGAAGAGCTTTAGATTTTACCTAACACAGGTAAAGGAAGAAACTAAGCCCATCTGTTTCTGAAGCTATGTCACTCACACTGATTTTCCCAGTACTCTGCACAGTCACCAAGATATTCTGTTTAGGAAGAAAAAGAAATTTGCTGGAAACCTCCTGCAAATGAAACCCAGCTGCTTAAGCACAATACCAGATGTCTCCTGCACCGTGTGGCTTTGATAGATTAAATTGAGCATAAGAAAGAGATGAAATATTTATGAAAATTAAATTTGCCGTATGCATGTCAGTAAGCCTTAAAAACGTTTTTTTCAAGTGAAGACAGGAAACCACATTTTTTTCACCCAATCGGCTTAGGTTAGATTACAGTGTTGGTATTCATGGAGCTCCTGAGGTGCTTATGTTTCATGCAGACTGCTTAGCTTTTATTCACACCACTTATTCCAGACACAGGGACCACAGATTCTGCCTCCAACACCAGCGGATCAAACATTTATGAACAACATGCTCAAATGAATTACTGAGTTTTACTCCTTACCCACCAAAAGTGCAGCATTTCGAAGGCTGGGAAAAAGCTCAAATCACACTGAGCACTCTGGGTAACAATGCCATGTACTGGACACCAAATACTGCTGGGACAAACAAACATGCCTTTTTCACACTCAAGGGAATGCTGTCACACACTTAAGCAAATTACTTCATCCTGACACATCATCAGGCTATTTGTTCTCCAAAACGTCACACTTGTATTGGTTTACTCAAAAGAGAAGTGGAAGGAAAAATGATTGTGGTAAAAGAGAACAGAAAAAACAAATTAAGGTAACATGTACAATTAAGTGAAGGCATGGAATCACTAAATAACTCCATTTTACAATGTTAAACGTCTTGCATAAAATCTCCAAAGACACCTAACATCTCTGGCTCCTCACAGTCCCAGTCCTGCCCATCTCAGTAGATCTGTTAGCACTCTAACAAGCTCTATTACAGAACATGACCAGCTTTTCCCTTCCTAGCCATTCCTAAATTTCATCCATTGGCAAACAACTGTCTTGGAAAGGGTAGCATTCCCTTTCAAGATCCTCTTTTCTTTCCTTTAGGGAACTGAGAAATCCCAAAAAAATGAAGTTAATCTTTGTGATAATTTGGCACTACATTACTTCAAAATCCTGCTTGATACAAATATCCTTTTGAGTACAGAACTATGACTTAATACACACAGATGTGATCTTCTTAGCAAAGCAAAATTAGTACAAAAGGCTAATATTTATCCTGTGGATTAGTAATAAAGGGGCTGCATGTCTCTGTGCAGCTCACTGAGTGTTTTTAAAACAGAAACCAAAAGGTCATTAACTTCAGCAAAGCAGGAACAGAAACAAATCTAACACTTCCCATCACCCTTGTGCTCCTTGAACACCTCCTGAGTGCATTACAGGGCCACCGGATGAGCCAGGACAGCAGAGCTGTCCCAAAGGAGACCCGGAGTTTATTTGAAGAAGCTCAGCAAGCAACATTTCCCAAACTCTCTTTCAAAAGAAAAGCAATGAATATCCTATTTCCTTTTCATGGAATGTTTATATGCTATGGCTTGAGTACCTTTTACACTGCCAAGCCAATGCAAAGCCACAGGTCAGCACAGGAAGAACAATACACTTGCTTAGTGTGTGCGTTTTGACTTCTTACAACAATCTGAAGCAACAGCCCGAAATCTTCTGATAGATGACCAGAACCATTGCAATAACACAGTAACTCCACAGACAAACATCATAAACATCAATAGCATTAGAAAATATGTTCTGTGCAGTTTCCAGTGTCAAATGCTAAAAAATAGAAGAGCTGCAAATAGGAGTTAGTAAAAAGAAAAGACTGTCCTTAGTCTGGATAACTAAACTAACACACTAGTCCTGTTCATTTTTTTAAGTAATTAAGTCTCCACTTCTGCAAGTTACTCAAGGAAGAGACTAGTCCTGTGAGTCTCAAAAAGTCCACCTAAGTTTAGAATCACGCAGGTCTTTTAAACGCTTCATGGTCAGTTGGGCTAACACATGGTACATCTAGTTTCAGTTCACTTAAGTATTCTGCTTTCTAGTGATGAATCTGGAACAACAGGCATTGAAAAATCACACAAGTGTTACGCTTGCCACACTGCCATAGACGTCAGGCCTTCAAACCCAGTATCTCTGTCAAGGCCAGGCAGGTGAGGATGGGTGATAAACTCCAGTTCAGAACAAGTGGTGCAAAGTACGTTTCTTATATCCTGAGTTGAACTGTATCTCCTAGAAAAACAAGGAGGGAGGGAATGAAAGAAGGAAAGATCCAAGTATTTGCTATCTTCCCTCCAGGTATGATGCTGAAGAGATGAGATTTTGAGCATCTGTAATGTTCACCATAAGCTACTTTGGCTGCTGATTAATAGCGAGAGATTAATATCCGGGGATGCCATGTAACAGCTGCAGTCTGAACGTCGTGAACACAGACACGGTTATGCATTTAACAGCTGGGTTCAAACTTTAAGTGGATTTTCCTGTATGGTAACTAGGATCAGTTTACAGCTGAAAAATTACTCTTTAAATGCATGCTATACAACTACACTACACAGCTACCTCTGAAGGAACACAGCCCAAAGGTTACCTATCCTCATACTTCCCAGATCATCCTTCAACTTCCTACAAGTCAAACTGCGTCAGGTCCTATCTCCTAATTCCCACAATTTTTACATTTAAGTCTCCAAGTGTTAAAATGCATCAAGGAGCAGCAAATGTCAGAGGTGGATGTGGAGGCCTGGCACTTCTCCAGACAACAACCAGAACAGCAGGTGAACATGAAATTTTTTTGCATTACACGAAAGTACATAATTGCCTGCTAAATCCCTTAAGCAGTGAACTGTCTGACAAATAATTATACCAAAAATTTTGTTGCATCGGGTTTATATTTACCAGATTGCAAAAATAATTGACAATTACCTCTGCTCAGAGTCTCTGTGGCTTTGGCTCCATTAATCATAAAGGCTGATATGTCACTCCACAGTGTGAGGCTGGGGTACACCAAGAGGCACAAGCTTCTCCTCGAAGATACAACTGGAAAATTTGATAAACTGCTCAGTTTTCTCATACTTCTTCTCCCCTATTTTTCACTAGTGCTAGCCTCTTTCATTCATAAAGACTTCTATATGATTTCCACATGTCACTTAAGGACAAGGTTGCAACACAGTCAACTTTCTGACTATTCAGAAGATGCTCATTTGTTGCACCACTCAGGATGCCACCAGTGGTAGTATGAGAAGATGAAAAAAATCTGCCAAATCTATATCCTGCCTCCATCACACATGGATAAGATGGGCAGGACTATCACAGGATTTTCCATTTTTACATTAAAATGCTTACACTTCATTCCATGTACAGGACTGATACAGCTATGCAGTGACAGATGCAAAGGATTTAGGCCAAAACTACAATTTTGCCCCAAAGCTCAGCCTCTTATGAAACATTTCTTTCTCTCTTTTTTTTTGGTTTGGTTTATTTTTGTTGTTGTTGTTTTGTGGGTTGTTTATTTGTTTGGTTGGTTTTTGGGTTTTTCTTGTAAGATGACCTTTACTCAGGTTATGGGGTAAAAGAGAGTTTTTAAAACAAAGAGGCAGGTTTGGTAAGAAGAGCTTTTGTCACCAGTTTCCTTGATAGTACAAGCCTCTGGGTTGCATCATTGAACTCAAGTGAGCATTTTTTCTAACCATTCAGTTAAAGTAGCTTTTGGCCTACATTATTTATGATTCAGTTTTCAAACAAACATTACCTTTTCTGACCTAGTTTTTGAACACTTCCTTCAGAAAGAATCTCCTTAAGTCTGAATTCCAGCCTGAAAAATTACCCTCAGTAAGTTGCAGTGCAGGATAAACAGAAAATAGTGCTCAGCCCAAAAGCCTGAGCACAAGAGCTGCAGTTCAGTCTGAGTGAACTGCTCTGCTTTTCTTCCTTACACTTTGATCTCAAGTTTAGAGAAGATTAAAAATTCAGCCAAAAATACTCCAACAGACAGACATGAGCAACAGCCAACATTGGTAATGAACCAACCATGTCAAAAACATTTCAATTCCCTCTAGGATAAAACATAGGCCTTGTAGATATAAGGCAAGTAAGATTGCACGTGAGCTGCAGGATGAGGCTAGCATTCAAAAATATTCTTAAGAAGTTGGAGAAATATTTGGGAGAAGCTGGGGTGCTATTAAGACAGTACAACACAATATCCAGCCACTGTAACAATGCATACACAAAAGCAATTGCATAAATGAAGAAATACTCAAGTCTGAGTTCTGCATTTTCAGGAACATACAGAGAGACTGAAAAATGCACAGCCAAGGTCAGCAAAAGTAACTGGAGATACTCAAGACCATACAAGTAAAATTGGGCTTGAGCTAGCACAATAACAACCAGGGCACACTAAAGACTAATTTTTCTAGAGGTGAAAATAAGGAGATGCTGGAAATGATTTCCTGGAAACCTGTGGTCTCCTCATCACTGAAAGGAAGCCAAATGCTGGTAAAAGTACATATGCATTTTAGAGGGATTAACTAAACTCTTGGCATCTAGTGCCAATCAGTCATTATATTAATGATTTAACTATATCTGATTTTAGTAATCATGTGGAACCATCATGATCTCCCCAGGTATATGTATAGGCAAAAGACAAACTCCACAGTTGAGTAACTCATGTCCTCACTGGGATCATCCTGCAAGGAAACGGAAGCTTTGAGGGGATAAAGAATAGATGTACCTACTAAACAAATTTAAGCTTGAATTAATAAAGCTTTAGAAAATCTTGTTCTCAGCCTGAGGCATGGCCCGAATTACTTAGAAGATCTCTTAATTTTATTTTCAACTCTCTTTTCATAACAACTTCTGACCATGAAACTGAACCATAACCCAAAGATTAGGAGGTAGCAAAGTGTTATCGTGATTTTTTTCTCTTTTTTAAATTAAAAATAAAGAAATATATAAATATAATGATACAATTTATAGCTTACCAGGGTTATCTCTTCCCACAGATTTAGATCCTAAAATTATCCTCAAGCACTCAGCTTCAATTGCTACCACTTTGTCTTTCTTTATTTGCTGAAAGATTTTGGGCTGCAGCTGCTGAAAGCACCTGTGGGAAACCACTGGGCACTCCCTGGCAAAGATTCCCCAGCACAAGCCTCTCCCTCTCCGAGCAGTGCTAGTAAACAAGAAATACACAGTTCTTGGGAGAGAAAAAACCCTGTGCTGAACAAGACACTAGTTGCATTTCCTAAGGAAGTTAGTACAAGTGCTCAAAAACCAAGAAAATATTTGACTCCCAACTGCCAGGAAGTTGAGAATGTTATTTCAAATGCAAACAGTGAACTCATAAGAAGCTAGGTTTCAAATTACTGGGAATCTCCTGTAATAGTTGTAATTACATTGTTTATAAGATACAGTATCTGAGGAACTTCTGACATAATTTCTGCATGCTCATATTTATGCCTGAAATGCTGCAGAGAGGGAGAAATCTTGGTCTCTTCTGGACAACCTAAGTTTTCTGTGCCTATCTTTGAGCAGCCTACTGCATTTCTTCCACCTATCTGCCTAATCCCCTTGCAGATGCTCCTAAATCAGAATACATACTTATTTCATTGAAGGTCATTGCATCAAGATTCTCAGTATCTTTAGGAAAATAGTATTTTGGTATGGATAACTCTGAGGATGCTCTACGACCCCTCTTGATTTCAAGGGATCATGCACAAAGAAAAGCTTCAAAGCATCCACCCATCGAAATTTTAAAAGGGAACAGAGAATCTAATAGGCTCAGGTACATTTCTGACTCCTGTTTTCAAAGAAGTCGATGCAGCCTCAGCTGCACTCTCCACTTCGGCAGCAGAGGGTGCTGCCAGAATACTGAGGGCCCCTGCAAAGATATCCAGGACTGGTCAGTCAGGTGTGACTGCAGTTTGTCCAGAGCCTCCATGTCACACAAGTATCACTTAGGAAGAACAGTACCAGTTAATTGTTTCAAACTCGTTTTTCAATATCACCCACAGTCCATAAAATTTGCTCATCCCATGCCAAACTGTGTGGCATTCTCACTCCTAAGCCTCATACACAGCTTCTGCAGTGACGCCTGAAAATGAAGTCAAACATTAGATAAAAAACACCAGTACATCAATTTTGTGATTCAAGGAGAAAATGACCGACCAAGGACTGCAAGCTTGAATCTGAACTGCATACACAGTTACACTTGGTTAGGACTCCTGCAGACCAGCTGCTGCTTAGAATCCTGCTCTGCCATCTACCACGCTCTCCCCAAGCCCAGCTGTTCCCATGGACACTGCACCCACTTCCCACCAGATGAAAGCTTCCAGGACAAATGGACTGCACGAGTGGCACTGCTGTTCTTTCTGCTCCTTAACTTTAGTGTATCTTACTAAGGAAGCCAGATAAAACCTTCTCAAGCATCAGGAAAACTCACAGTTGATGCTGAAGAGCTGTAGGTGGAGTCACTGACAGTTTACCTAGTTAGTTAACAGAACTGACTAATGTATGGGGGAAAAGAAAAAAACTTCCTTGCTATGCATATTTTTTTCTCTTTTCAGATGTGATTATCAGCCTGTTAGCTAACTGCTCCATCATGAAAACATCCAAGCCAAAACATCCAGGACTGTTTCATTAAATTATTTACCACGTTTCAAGAGACACCAAGCTTAACAGAAAATCGAGTCTTCAATGACAGTAATTTCACAGGTCTTCCAAAGAGCATCAGTACATGAATGAAGCGCTACTGTAAACACATTTATAAACTCCAAAATAAACCTCCCAAAAACACATCAGTTCATTTACCGCACCCAGAACTTGTCTTCAAATGCAGGTTTGTAAGTATGTTTCAAATCCTCTAATACACTCCTCATTTTCATCTCTAGAATGAATAAAGCTACTAGGATTCTCCCGTCAATCACAATTCTGCTTTACTGCAATCTCTGTTTACTGCTAATTAGTACCTCCTTTTCTTATTAGCCATGTCAAATTTTTTGCATCTCGGTGGGTAAATACGGCATTTTCACTTACAATTAGCGTGATGCTTTCCTGCTAAGACTTAAACATGAACAAATTAAGTCGTCCTACGAAACCAGCACGACGTTTCCTAAATATATAGCTACTAACAGAAAAAGCCCTCGCTGTTAAAAGCGGTAATCAGACAAAAGTTACAAAAAAGCATAAAGCCTGAAAAGCTCAGGATTTCTAAGGCCACACTTAATACAACACAGCTTCTTTAAAACTTTTTCTTTTGAGCGGTCCAAGTTGCGCTACCGGAGAGGGACCAGCAGCGAGAGGCGCAGCCCCCGCCGCCCCATCGCGGCTGTCCCCGCACGCCGTGCGGAGCATCACCCGCACCGCCGCACCCAGCACGGCCAGAAAGGCAGCCCGGAGCTAAAATCCTTTTCCCTTCGCCCCGTCCTCGGGCACCTTCCCGCCGCCCGCCGCCCCCTCGGTCCGCTCACCTCGGGCGTGCAGCCAGCGCCGGCAGCGCCCAGCGACAGCCGCGGCTCCTCCGGCCGCGCTCCGCCCGCCCTCCCGGCCGCCTCCTCGCCGCGCCCCCGCCCCCGCCGGCTCCTGCCCCCGCCGGCTCCTCCAGGCACGGCACGGCAGGGCAGGGCACGACAGGGCAGGGCTGGCGGGGAGAGCAGCGGGACGGCCCCACCGGCCGCGCTGCACCCCCGGCCGGACACAAAGCGGCAGCCGGGGCGGCAGCGCGGGGGAGCTGCAGCCGGGAGAGGCACCCTTGGGCTCGCCCTGACACCCGCAAGGAAGCCACAGCCGTCCCGCCAAACGCCTCCGGGCTTTTCCCCATCCAACGCTCCCGGCGCCCGGGAAAAGCCGCTCCGGACCGCGACCCTGCCCCGCGCAGAAAGCGCTCGCCAGCAGCAGCTGACGGAGCCAGGAGCGAGGAGGAACCGGGAGCTCCGCTCCTGCCCGGCGCGGTTTCAGAGCGGGCACCCTGCCTGCAGCTTGTCACCGTACAGCTGCTACAGACACCTTCTGAGCTGGTGTCATTATTCAGGGACTAAATGAGCCGCTTCGGTATTTGCGAAGTGCGGGATTTCCCTATAAGCCTGTTAGTGAATCAGCCGCACACAGGGTTTTAACCTCACCCCTCCTGTTCACACATGCATCGCAGTTGTGTCGCTCCTCCGCCGGGCGCACTAAAACAAAGCCACCTCATCTATGCCTAGGGTTTATAAACCTCAATATCAGCAGGTCATCAGTGGATGCAAACCCACACAAGCACAGAGTCCATTAAAGTTTGAAGAGACCTCTAAGATCAAGTCCAACAGTTAACCTAGCACCACCACGTTCACCACTAAACCCATCCCCTAGTGCCACATCCACACAGCTGTTGAACCATCTACATATCTGCCCCTTATGACAGGAACAACTGTTTTAAGCAACTCTTATGCCATCGAGCAGCAGAAGTATGTGGTCTATGTTCTTGAGCAAAACACAGGTGAGATCCTTAAAACACAGCAATATAATGGGAAAATTTTAAAATTTATGTACCATAATAAAAAGAGGCTCCCAATTACCACTAAGCAAAAAAATCCGAGCACAGGTAAGCTAGATATTTACAATTAAACTCTGTAACGATATATAGTAATAATTAATGACAGTACTATTATTTTTTTATCTATAAGAATGGGGAAAGTAGCATTTGTGATTGATCAGCTCACTTGTGACAATGTTTGTTCAGTTTGGCACTGACACTGGACTGCTGTAGCTTATATAAAAGCCTGGCATCTCAGTGGGTAAATTCTACTACCACGCTTCAAATGTTATTTTGCTTCAAACAAGTAATCCCCCTGAAACTTTCTGGGAAAGATCAACATCTTTGATGATGCTTAGCCAAATGGAAATCTTTGAAGTGGCCACCTAGCAGCTGTCAAACAACTATTAGTAATAACAGAATACAATTAATTTTTATGTCACAGAGAGTAATTTGGCCACCACATTCATAAACCAGACCTTGACCAGCATTGCTCTTATCTTTCTAGTGATTTAGTTTTTTTCCTCGTCCTTTTGTTTAAAACTCTTATTACCTGTTTGATTACTACACCAACTAACAGTGCACCTGCAGCGCAGATATTCATTTCTATACACATGAATGGAATGCATCCTTTGTGTGAATATAATCATTCCGTCAATATAATTTTTCATTCTTTTGCACATTTTCATTGCAATATAAGGCAAGAAAGTAACACAGTAGTGTCTAAACGATTTATTTTCTAAAAGGGGTCTTAATTACAGACTTGCTCCATGCAGATCAGTTTTCATGGGAAAATTACCTTAGTTTTAAAATTCCTGTTTAATCTACATGTGGTCTTCAAAAAGCATGCTAGGCATTTCCTTCCCAAGATCTCATTCAAAAACGTGTTAGTGTTTTGTCATCTGCTGACACAATTTAAAATATTTGTTGGTACAAATAAAAATCCCGAATTGCCACATACAACATATTGAACACTACAGAGCAGACCACTCTTCCTAGGTCAAACACAGGATGTCACTCCTATGACCTTTTTGACTGCAAGATGGAAGATCATCACTGTTCTGGACATTTGGGATGGGCACCACAAGCCTCAGTTGTGTGATCTTATAGGACTTAAATGAATTCAGAGCAGTAAATGTCTGAATCTGAAAGACTGCCACTGAAAGTATGGGGAATCCAACCGAGATGTTTTTAGGATGTCAGCAAAATCAATGCAACAAGGAATGGAGTTTCTTGTGCAGACTGAAGCAAGTGTTTAAAATCAGGTGTTTGTTAGGGTGGCAGGAGGAGGCTTTTAGGCTCAGAGTCAATGATGTATCTCTATAAATTAGGTGGCTCTTTGTGCGTCCATACTGGGTACATGGGTAGCAGGTGATACTCGTCTTTGGGACAGTGGCCAAAAAGTATAAATTACTTTTTACTTTTTAACTACTTTAAAGAAATCAGAAATTGCTTTTTAAATTTAATTAAAATGAAATTACTTTTACACCTTGATCACTTTTTGAAGAGAAACGAGGTGGTAGGGAAATGTGTAATATGGTAGCTCAGGACACCACTGTCATGAACTTGATGACAGGAGGGGTTTCATCTCCTGTCTTGTATTCCAGAGTTTCACACCTTACTGTGAAAAACACTGTTCCATTCAGCAGAGCAAAGAGGGACAGCACAGGAAGGGAAAAGAGAGGTCTTCCTGCTCATATTTCTGTTCAGAGTTCAAGGTATGAGCTGCAACTAAGGGATCTTTTTTATTGTGCCTTTTCAATGAGGAGCTGGACACTCCTATTATTATTAAAGCACAAAGCAAAATAAATCAATGAAGCAGGCAATAATGTGCTGTAATTACAAGGTTTGTAAGCAGGCAGTCAGTGTTCATGGATCTTCCACTCAGTCTCAGTGAATACACCAGTATTAAAAGTATTGCAAATTACTGTCCTTCACAATTATTGACATTATATTTATGAAAACGAAAAAAGAAACGAAATGAAATTTTTCAAGTCATCATAAGTGTGGAAAAAAAATTTCCCATCTTAGAGGATGACATCATTGTTTCCGTAGTTGTTAATGTTGTCAATGACGTAACAGTATCTTTTATTTCTTCCTGCTAATTATGCTATTTCCCTATATATTTTGCGTTCTGTAAAAGCTCTTTGCCCATTAAAATACTTTTCTAAGCAGAAGCACAAATCAAAAAAGTCTAAATTAACAACATTTCATTGCTGGTCTCTTTGTTTCCCTAGATAAAAAACCTATCCAGTACTTTACTACAGTAATATTCACAAATGGGGGGCTCCTCCTTCAGATGAAATCCACTTGCATCTGCTTTCTCCAGGAAAGCTGGCAGAAATGAATTCTTTAAGGCTTTATTCTCTAACATTTTTTTCCCCTTTGTGGTAAAACACATCCCTCTCCATGGAGCACAAACTCAAAAAGAATAAGAAAGATGCTTTTGCTCCAATTTGAAAAATTGAGGCATTCAAACCCAGGGACAGGCAGACAACAAAAGCTGTGATGTGCTTAGAAATGCCTAAAAAGACTCTTAAAAGGTTCTGGAGATGTGAATTGAACCACTTTTGCCCAATTTTTCTTCCCTGTTGCCCCACTCTACCAGTGGGGA
Source organism: Acridotheres tristis (assembly GCA_037013685.1). Classification (NCBI taxonomy): domain Eukaryota; kingdom Metazoa; phylum Chordata; class Aves; order Passeriformes; family Sturnidae; genus Acridotheres; species Acridotheres tristis. Next base: position 20,231,018 of record CM072888.1, on the reverse strand, counting down.
TGCTCCCCCAGCAGCCTGAGAGGAGCCCCACACCCCAGCCCCTGTGCAGGGACAGCCACCACCTTGCACAGCCCCCTTTGTCCCCATGGCCCAACTGAGGGGACCATCTAGTATTCCAGGCACATATTCCTCTGGATTTTGTCTCTCTTTTTCTTTTTTTTTTTTTTCCCAGAGATCTGCCAAAGTTTCCCCTCCCCTCTGACATACACACACCCCATTTGGAAAGGGTAAAACGGGAGCAAGGGAGAAAATCCCATAACTTGTCCAAAGCACACAAGGATGATTTGTGCTCTCACTTACGGGGTATGACTGTCACTGTTGATCTGCTTTCAGGCCTAGATTACATCTGATAAGGGCTGACCTTATTTGAGTATTCACACATTATGCACTCATGGAGAGCATGTGGACACAAAAGTCCCTCAGATGTTCTGGGCATCAATCACGCTCACAGCGTGGAGGCTGCCAAACTTTTCTTCCCTTAACTTGAGAGAGGAGAGGGTAGTCCAAGACAGACTTAATAAAGTTTAAAGCTGTGCCACAGTGTATTTGGGGCCCATTGTCTTCTAAAAGTGTTCTTTTCAACAAATTCTCTACAGTTACCACGGGCAACAATTCGTCTTTAACAAATTGGGGCGGACTGTGTGCAGACTCTCCGGAGGAGGGTAAATGAACAAAAGGCTTGCCAGGCCCATTACATAGAAGCCAAACAACCAAAACTCTTGTGTCTCTTCGTTGCCCCATATTTACAAAACCAAAGTGGGTTCTTAAAATCATTCCCAAAACCAGAGTATTTTCAAAGCCTTAAATCAAATCACTTCCTTAAGAACTGATGAATCTATTGTTCACCACACACAGATACTTATTACCACAAATTAACACGTGCTTTTACAAAGAATATACTATAACCATCACGGATGACTAAAACTTTTCATCTGTTATAATGACTGACACCCCTGTAGCGACTGACACATCTTTCCCAATTTTATAAGAACTACAACTGGTTTTATAAACCTTCTGCTTTTGTCTGTATATTCATTTGAAATTGTGAGAGTTGGGAGAAAATAAGAGCACATAGCAGGTGATGCATGTGCTTCTCTGAAATGTATTAACTAGTGAGGCTTTTCTTAACTTGTAAAGTTGAAATTCTCATACAGTATCATCCTTACAGATAAAACTGACTCTACAATCTGAAGACTTTTATGGAAACAAACTGCCCAAATAAGACATCATACCTACTTCTCAAACACCTTTTATTCCCCATATATACAGACTGTATGAAATTACTAGTCTCAAAACAAACTATGATTTGCTATGCTGGATCATGCTTTTTAACTCTAAAACTTATTTGGGCAGTGTAAACTTACTTTCTTCTACAGCTGGCTACTCCAGCAGAAACAGTAAGCTAAGGCATTCTTCTCGTGTGACTCGAAGTAAGTAAAAAATGCAAATAATCATCAACCAAAGCCTTGGACAGGATGTTCTGAAGAGTTCAGTGTGCTTTCTCTTTTCAGTTCTGGATGCTTTTAATGATGGAGGGTTTGTTGCTGCACTTTAGGAGATCAGTTCACAGTATGATGCATCTTATCATGGGGAGGTCCTGCTGCTTTTCCAGAGATGGTTGGTTGAGGTTTTTTCCTTCCAGTTTAGGGCCATTTGTTTCTTAGTTATATATCAAAGGTGACTGACCCTTGAGAAAAAGGAGCCGCACACTGCCAAGAGAGATGAAAAGATCTTTGGATTAAACCACAGGAAAGAGAAGGATGTGGTTTTCAGGCACGATACCCAAGATGATAGCATGGAGAAATCCACTACCAGTTTCACTGGGATTTAATTGAAGCCATTCACAGCAGTAGCATAGACACTCATTGCCTTTGGAAGGTATGTTTCCTAGTGAGGACCTTCTGTGGCTGTGTATCATGTTTTGCACCAGATTCTTTTTAAAATACAAGCAGCAAACCATCCATCTCATCACATGTGGGGATCAGGATAACGACGGGCTGAGGTTTAGGTCCAAGTGTCTAGTCTATAAAGCTGTGTTCAGTCTTAACTGAATTGTTTCTTTGAAAGATTTTGGCTACACAGCATTCAGATCACAAAGTTTCAAAAAAAAAAATCAACCTAGTAAGAAGGCCTACCCAAACTAATATGATTGAGTCAGTGTCTTTTTCCCCCCTTGGTTTAAAAACTAGCCTTTAAAACCTGTAATATTTTGATGGAATGATTTTTCTTCTATCAGTATAAGCATACACACAAAGCCACACACATACATGCTCATTTGTTGGTTTCAAATGTCATTACCTATATATGGGATTCTTCATGGTACAAATAAAAGCCCATTTCTCTGACAAGCTGGATCAAAATCTAAATATGTGAGGGAAGATGGTACCTTTAGCTTTACTAAAGCTCCTTGCTAGGCTGACTATATTTGGGTAAGGAACCAACATCATAAAAATAAAGTTAATGGAGCTTGGACATGTATTTGACCCAATAAACCAGAAACCAATATTTATAGGGTTTTCTCAGTTGCTGCCTGAACCTGCACATGGTTCTCCAACTGGAAGTTGTCTCACAAAGTGGGAGCCACAGAGCCACTTCACAGCAATGTATCTACCACAGCTACCACTGCCAGAGCATCTGCACCCACCCAACTGCTGAGCCAGGGCTGGCTTCTGGCCAGATGTCTCAGACTGTGGCAAAACAGAACTGTACCCAGCTACAGAAGCTAAAGACTTCCTCAAAAGGTCACATAATTTAGCAATCTCTGTGCTGACACATCAGATCAGAGCCATAGCTCAGTTTGTCCATATTCCTGTCTCAATAAAAGATATTTGCTTTTTATTAATTTTTAAATGCATTGCTTTTTAATTTCATTGGGATGTCTCCTGTCTTTTATTATGTAAAAGGTTAAATGGAAGAATTCAATTTGCTTCTTCTTTTTATATGTATTATTTTATTTTCCGTTTTCTGTCTCCTCTTATTGAAGTCCTCTCTAACCATCCCCCAAATTTTAAGTTGCTTGTTCCTTAAGGAGATGGTTCATCTCATATTTTATCACCCACCTATTCATATTGCACCTTTTTACCAGCTGAGCTGTCCTGATGCAAATGCAGTGTTCTTGGAGAGATATGACACTCATTGACAGTCACTTTCAGAATCAGCTCTATCTCTTGTTTGGAGTCAAATGTCTTACTCACTTTTCTCACCACAGAAAGAAGACTACTTTGGCTTCTTCAAGACGAAAAGAAGGATACTTTTTGTACTCCGATTTATTTCAACATTCTGGCACTATATCAGGATTTTGTATTTGACAATATGCACTTGCCAAAAATATTTTAACCTGCACGCTTGTATCACATTTAGCGAATCTTTCACAGTTTAGCTCAATTCTTTCTGATTTAAACTAACTTAAAGAATTACTTTTACTTCCCTTAAGTCACTCTTTCCTCCAAAAGCTAACATATCCAAAACTACTTTCAGAAGTAGCTTATTACTACCTTCCTGGCAGCAGCAGCAGTGTGCCTCCCAAATCTCCATTTCTCCTTTCCCTCAACATGCCAAAGAGGACAGAAGAGGAAGCCCAACAGGGATGGGATGGTTTGGTGGGATGATTGAGTACAGAGGGCAGGAGTGCATGAAGAGAGCTGTAATTACCCTCAAAAAATTCTTTTAATCATTTCACATTATTTTTTCAGGGCTTTTATAATTGAGAAAAAATATACTGATGAGTGCATAAAAATAATAATACTCTCATAGCATGAAGTGTTCTCAACAATTAAGTTATGCTAGAGTCTCTTGGTACAGTATCTTGGTACGTAATTTCATATTTCAGAAGTTCCTTTCATCACAGTTTGGATTTCAGCCTCCAAGCTATTCTCCCAAGCAATAAATGGACAAAGACATAGATTTATTAAGGCCACTCCCAGCCCAAAAGCATGTCTGATGGACTTGGAAAGTATCCTATACATTCAGGACAGGCATCTGCCAAGATATATCCTACTCTAATGCTTGCCAAAGGTATTTTTTCCCGCAAAACTCTTTACTCACTACCAGTTTCCAGTTGAAATAACGTTTGTTTCTGAGCAAAACTTGTTCCTGTGTGTACAATTATATTGCTCTATAAGTTTACCTGCAAAGCAAGTCACCCTGAGGAACTGCAGCGGTTCCATGCTAGTTTTAGGTACCCAGCTCTCCAGGGAGGCACCATAATATACAGCCACTATTCATAACTTTCCTATAGCTACAGGTACACAAAGACTACAGAAGCCAACCAAACACATGGAAAATAAATGCATTTTTTGACTTCAGTGACATCAAGAGCCAAGCAAGCAGGACTTGGCAGCAGCATAAATCTTAGCTGTATTTACAGATTAATCACAAGCACATGATAAGAAAAAAATAACCCAAAACGAAAACAAAACAAAGAAAAAATACCCCAAACCAACCAAATTTCACTCCACTGCTACTAAATTCTATGCATTACAACACAAGTCAAACCTCAAAGCAGTCCCTAATGTGATGTGGATACAACATGACCTGAGGCACTTCTGACTAGTATGATGAGCTTGAAGGCAAGTAGGAGCTTGCATAGTCCACTGGGCAATTGAACTTTCCAATAGTAATTTCAGTAGCATTTACTTCTGCAATGTTATCAAAAATAAATCTAAATTTCAAGATGCCAGACTTCTACAGTATCTCTCCTTTTGGAGGTGCATATTGTTTCCTTGTTGGGTTTTGGGGTTTTTTTTAAGCTAAAATGCATATTAAGACATAAAAAAACCCCCCTTGTTTCTGCCTCTTTAAATAAGTAGACAGCTTTTTTAGCCCTTCCCATTCCTTCACCTGTCCCCAGTTACAGAGCTCAGCTGCTTGTGGGCTTAAGATTTTTTTTGTGAAGTAACAGTTCATGATAATCTCATTAAATCCTTTCTAACACTTTCCAGTTCATACAGGATTTCCTTCAGCAGGGCGAGTGGAACAAAGATTGCTTAAGCAGCCAATCTCCGTGCAAAAAAAAAAAAAAAAAAAAAAGTCACTGAAACCCCTCCTCGAAGAGGAGAGTGCAGGGGAACCAAAGCTCGGCCCCAACCAAGGGGCTGGAACAAATCCAGAGATGCAGGAGCTCTTTGCTTTCTGCAGCTGAAAAGCCACACTGGAAGTGTAATCCCCAGTATCTTCTGCATGTAAAACAAACCATATGCTAAGCAAGCTCCTCTACCTGTAAGTCATTCTGTTTCAATCTCCAAAATTCCTCGCTCTGCTAGCCTAGGAAGCACTCGTTGCAAAGCAGTTGTGTTCTCAGGGAGAGGCTCCATGACCAGGCTGGCTGCTCACACATCAGTGCCATTCCCAAAAACGGGAGACAAACCTCCCCAGGAGAATGAACAGTGTGAAACAAAAGAGAGACAAAAAGAGGCCTGATTATTTTACAGATACGCCTTCTATCAGATCACACAAGCCGTGCTGTGGGTGTCCTGAAGGCATTTCCAAGGAGAAAGACCTGCCCAGAGCAGCCTTGGGTGCTAAGCAGATGTAAGTGAGGCACTGGGAGCAAGAAAAGCTGGGACATCCTAAACTCCTCTAAGAGGAGATGTGAACAATTTTTAGGATGCATTACAGAAACCTCTGTAGCATCAACTACTTGTATCAAAATGGTCAGTTTTCATTTCACTGCACACCATCTCATCAATAGAGTTTAATAGGATTTTTCTCTATTTACATGCACTTAAATGGCAAATGCACATTTCCTGCTCCAGCTGCCAAAAAATACTTTTTTCAACCTGCCTGCCTAAAACCACCCAAATGCAATGCAAAACGTGTAAGACAGTTTAAGTTCTGCAGAAAAGGCTGGCCAGCTCAGGTATCTGGGTAACAAATATTTTTATAGGCCTTTCAGTGGCTCAAATCCAGGACAGCTCTGCAGTGATTTATTTCCCCAACAGCTTCTAGGGTGGCCTATGTAAAATTAGCTGGTAATCACAACCCAGGCCCCTAGTGGGCACGTTCCACACCCAAAGCAGCAGTGACTGGTGCTCCCTTGCTGAGGGTCACAGGAGAAAGAGCAAGGACTGAGGGGGGAATGCTGGATATCTCGTGCTGTCAGGAAGAATGAAGCTGAGCATCAGAGCATTATGCTAGAGCTTTTCAGGACCAAAGCAAGTTCATCTTATTTAAGCAATAAATGTGTCATTTTTTATGATTGCCCTGCACAGCACAAGCTGTATGCAGCCTGAGCTGCTACTGCAGTTCACAGGTTTCTGGCTGAAAATTGTCCTACATCTCAGTGAGGAAGGGAGCAAATATTAAGAGCACAACCTGTGTACTGACCCTTGGGGAAACTTCTCGCGTCTAAGACTTCACTGATCAGGACTTCCTACATAATCTCAACACCTTATTTACGATATAATTGGTTGCAAATCCCCATGCACTGAAAATCTTCAAGCCTTCACCTTCTCTGCTGCAGGGCCCCATCTGGGCACTGCCCTGCCCTGCAGGCTCCAGCTCCATCCACGGAACAAACACGCAAACACATTGCAAAATCTTTTTTTCTGCCTCCAGTGCAACACCAACCACCTCCACCAAAGCATCCAGCCGAGACAGAGGCTATAGTGTAGTGCTGATAATTTTTGTTTGGCTGAGATGATTCAGCAACATCTACATGGTCAACTCATGTGTTGATGCAACTCTGGTGTCATCACGTCTCTCAGTGACCTTATACCACCACCAGGCTGTGGTAATTCTCATACTCTGATGAAAGCTGGAAATTAATAGGAGACTCACAAACCTTACATGACAGCAGCTGCTTTTCTTCAACAAGTCCGCACTATCTTTAAGAGAAGCGATTCAGACAGATGTTACAGTTTTATGCTCTCAATTCCTATTCACTCAGGTCTATCTAGGTTCAGTTTTACTGTGTTTTTCATTCATTTTGCCTGATCTATTTTTAATATATTCTCTGGATGCACCTCCTTAAAATTTGCTAATTTAGTTCCCTGGCTGTGGGTAATATGTTCATCCCAGCACTTGCAAATATTCAGATGGAGAATAAAAACTAGACACTAGAAGTCACGTGTTCATTTAAAACATGTAGCTGGACAGTATCAATATGACACAAGGATTGTAGATGAAAATTAACCTGCAATTCCGTAATATCATCAAATAAATCGATCTACTAATGAAAGGAAACACATTTCCATAAGAATTCGACTGGTATCCAAGTAACAATTCCATGATGATACATTTTCAATTAAAGAATTACAATGGACTACACTTATTTTTTCTCTCTAATGTTAGGTTGTAATTCATTATGGTACAGGCAGCTGAATATTAACCTACAGCTTCTGTTTTTTGTCTTGGTAGTAGCTGGGAAATGTTTTCAAAGTCAAATACTTTTACTAAAAAAGATACCTACACATCAAATTTTAGAAGTTTTCTTATTTTCTGTTATCTGGTTGCTTGTTCTTACTTATTTTAACAAATTAGAGAAATATTAACAAAATCTATGAGAAACTGTCAGACTGATGAGTGCAGAGGAGTGTACCCACTCATAACAAAAGCAAAAGTAGATCTATTCAATGACATTCTGTACTCAAAAAAGGCTCATTCATGTTCTATAAGGCCACAAGATACAAAAAACAAACTCATGGTTATAAGGAAGTAGAGCTATTTAGTGGGTCAATGTTTGCAGGGGGAAGCGAATTTGTTAACTGTCCATTTACAGTGACAAGCCCCTAAGTGCAAGAGCATGAAAATTAAATTCAACATGATGTTTAATTATCTTATGTGATCACTTCATATTCTGTCACAATCTATCACTCACTGATGTTGCTATATGGTACTACAAAATGTTCATATTTAATCAAATTGCAAGCAAAATGCATGAAATTCTGAAGATTATTTTCCATATGCAGCTACATATCTGTCAATAACTACATTCCTGAGTTTTGGTCAGATGACACCGATGCCCGAGAGGAGAGGAACAGTACACTGTATTGTTAAACTTCCCACTACAGCTTAGCTTCAGCAATTCAGCTTTCATTACAAATACTAAAATTCAGTAGTGACTGAATTTAAAACTCAAAAAACCCACCTCTACCCTTAGAATATATGAAAAATGTTTTTCCTTGAGCTTGACAGGAAAATGAAAATAAGAGAGGGATGGAGGAATTGAGAAGAGAATCAAGATATTGTTCCCAGTACACAGTATCTGTGGAAGGATTATTTCAAGTTAGAAAGCTACCAAGAAATGGAAAAAAATTTAATTCTTACACGTTGAACAGTAGTTCCTGCTTCCCATGAAAGCCATCTGTTCTGTGTATGTACATGGTTTGAAAGACATTCCCAGGATTGTGTCAAGCCAAAGGAATCCCCACTAGAGTTACAGAAATATAAACTCCCTTCCCAGTGGCAGGAGTGCGCTGAAATGCAGCTCTGAGGACATGTATAGCTTCTCCCGCCTCAGGACCATAACAGTCCTGCTGGCATTCCAGGCGTTACGCGGGATTTTCCCATCTGATATTGGGTTATGAGAACTGAAACCTTAGCAGGGATAACACTGCAATACTTTGAATTAGAAATTCTTCAGATGAGTTTAAGGCGAGAGCTCCACTCTCCTCTATTGCAAAATGGCATCATCACTCTTTCTCCCATATGCAGCTGACATGAAAAATCCCTGGAAAATACTTTTGAAATAGGATTGATTCCATAGCACAATTTTTGCCATTACTAATTTTAATGGGAGTGGGACACGGCACAGTTTGAATAATACACTTGTTCCACATTCATTTCCAAACTCTAGAAATGGGAGTTGAAAACAGAAGTCTAATAATTAATACTTGTATAAGAAGGAAAATCCTTCTTATGGGCCTGGCATTTTTGCAATCCCTTGTCTACTACACAACTGAGTTCAAATTGCAATTATTTTTCCTAGGGAGCAATTAAATACTGCTACCAATGTTAAGCATAAACACCAACTACAAGCAACGCTCAGATGACTTGCTCAGGTTCAAGGGTTCACTGCACATGAATATCCATAAATACCACTGACAGCCCTAGCAGTATAATGAACTTTGCAGCAACTCATGCAGGCAGTCCACACAATACAAGAGCATAATGCCCCTAACTTTAAAGCAAGAAACCTGCAGAAGCAATTTTGAGCTACTTTTACAGCTGAAACTGTGTTCAAGGACTATTTAAGAAATAGAATCTTGTTTGTAAAATGTTCATGTGTTTATTGTTTTTTAAATCATTAGGTGGAATCAAATAGTAGAACTGAAGGAAACATTAACTTTGTGTAAAGATGGTCAGTTCCACTGATTTATCACTCCAATTAGCAATGTTTTCTTACCTCCATTAACTTAAACATGCAACACTGCAAGTTAAACACCCTGGGATTTTTAAGGCATCACATAATATTTTATCTTTAAAGTGCTTACATTTTTTTCTCACAAACACTGGCCACAGTATCACACAGCCTCTCATGAGCAGATATTTCTGGCATCTTTTGAAATACATGCCCTGCTCTCAGCTCAAAAATCAGATCTGCGTTAAAGAAACACTCTCTGTTTGAAATCTAGGGAATACATTTAAATCATTGGTATTGTTTAACTTCACTATTTTCTTAGTTGCCAAGATGCTGCTTCTCTGCTTCTATGGAGCTGCAGCACAAATAAAGAGGAAGCTGCTATACAGATCTGTGTACTTGGTAAATGCTCCTAACAAAAGTAAGCACATTGAAAATACAGTATATTTTCAAACAGCTCCAGGCGTTACAAACTCTGAGGATTGATTAAAATTATGGAAAGATGTATGGGGTTTAAGTCAATGGTGGTTTTCCATGTACAAACATTAACAGCTATGTCCCTTCCTATCTTCTTGATCTTAATTTGGTGGGAAACTTTTCCAAGGTGCATTTTGCTACTTTTCAAGTCACACAGAAAGTTATCACATCCGTTTCTGTCTTCTGAATTGTTATCACTCCTTACAAAACTAGAGTGAAGTGCCTGAGACCATCTATTTCAGACAAGTCATCTGGGCTTAGTTTAAACAGCCTTCAACAGCAGCTTAAGGCAAGATATCTGAGCTTACACCAAAGCAGATGAGGAGCACTCAGCAGTCTTCCCACCTCTCTTCAGGCAGTAATCATCAGCAGATAAGCAGTAATAGATTAAGACCAGCACATCTGTTACAGCAGCAAGCATCTGTCTGTATTCTACTTTATCAATCTATAGACCTGCAGTTCCTCACTGTAAGGGAGCTCAGTGTTATTATCTATGATGTCCATCAGGCAAACTAATAATTTTCAGTGCTGCAAGCCCCAAATACAAGCTAGGATGCCAATAATAACAGTAATAACAATTTTATTACTCATTTTCTTTCTTAGACTTAACATTAGATGAGCAGCCTGCTAAAGTTAACAGACCCTTCTGATCTTCACTCAGTTTACATATTGATTGGTGATCTTACACCAAATCTCTACAAGCATTTGCTCTGATCTGACCAGCTAAAGCTAACCTCTACTCCAAGAGCTCACACATGAATACCACGGCATGTAATAAGAAAATTTTCTTATTTCCTGTGTAATCCTGGTATGGGGAAGTGTTTGCCAGATTGATCATGATGAAAGACAGCTTTTTTCAATGTCAACTTTTTTTTTTTTCCTCTGTTGATCAGTAAGGAGGTGTTTCTGTGCAGATCCAGAAAGCTGCTTCAGCCACCAACCAACCTGAACCAGAGATGCTAAGGCTTTTTTTTGGCCACAACAGGCCTCACCTTCATGCAGAAGGACCCAAAAGGCATGTTATTTTTGCAAATGATTCCTCTCTGCCATGATGGGGAGAAATCCTGTCTTTGGCAAGAGGATGGATGCACACCTCTCTGAGAGCCCACCATGAGAGTGTGGCAGGGAAGGGGACCACAGCTCACCAGCACATCTGGCCTACCCACAAGCACAAAGACTTTTAGGAAAGAGAAAATTGGGGTCCAGAGATAACAAAATGAGTGGCTCAGCCCCTGCTGATCACTAATTTTAAATGAAGAATGAGCTTGTAATTCCAGGAAAAACAAATCAATACCGTGGCTGTGCCGTCTGCATTTTCTGTCTCCGGTGATTGCCTCTTTAGTGCTTCAAGTTTCTATGGGTGGTTTTGGCAGTCCTTTTAACATATCACCTTACAGCTGATCATGGTCTCTAAACCTCTGCAAGGGGTTTTCCCCAGATAGATGGAGCAGGTACCACGAGGCTCTTCAGTGGCTGAATTAACATGACATGAATAGCTTAGTCCCATCTTTTCTTTCTTGTTCTCCAGAGCTTTTCAGCCATACTCACAAATACCTTTGTAAAGGAGGGTCTGAGTGAAGTGTTTATCATTGGTGTAGGGTTGAAAAGCCCTCTAAGCCTGCTAGGACACAGGCTATTGTAGATAAAACAGTGCTACCTGCTTCCTTCACACCTGTGTGTCAGACAAATTTATAACATAAGGCTGAAAACTGACAAAATGAGATGTAGCTATTTGAACATTCCAAGTTCTTCTCCAGTAACCAAAAGGCCATGAAACCAGTGACAGTATTGTGCTTCAGAGCTGATAGGTGACAATTATTAAAGTAATACTCTGAGATGTTGCTTTATCCATTTATTTGCACAGGATGCAAATATTGTCTCAAACTAGGGGCAAACAGAGAGGGGAACAGAAAGAGCTGGCTAGGAAAGAGTGAAATAAGAGGCCTTGCAGTGGTGTCCCAGTATGAAAGACAAGCCATCCACTGGCCAAATGTGGTCACTCTCAGTGGCAAGAGTGTTTGTGACCTCAAATCTCAGCCAAATATTGCACAGAGGATCCTACAATAACACTAATATATACAGTAAGTTCACTAATGCATACAATAAGCTCCCAGAATTAATCCTGCTCTTAAATAACTAACTAAATGAATGAATAAAGAAAGAAATATTCATCTTGTTGAACTCAGGGACAATGAAGAAGTGCTGTTTCTCAGAACTGTTGCTAAATCAAGATGCCATTTCCATGTTTCCATAAAGGCAATCATTTACCTTTTGAAAAGCAGTATTTAAAAATAGGAGTCAAAGTATTAAAGCATAGTCACCATAATGTTTAAAAATTTTACTGCAACAAAGGATATTTAATTTCCAAGTTACATCCTGGTGCTGACAGCCTGCCTATAGCAAAAAAGAAAGAGTATACTAAGTAACTCCTAGGACAAATCAGAATTTGGCTTCAAAACCTTGGCAATTTCGGATACGCATTCCTCTGTGAGCCAAACAACTCCAAAATGTGTAGTTCTTGTTCAAAAGCTCCTATGTTGCATAATCTGGATTCATTAACTTGGTAGTATTGATAAATGAACCCATAAAGGCCCTGACAACTCTGAAGGGGTTTTTTGGTATTTTTTTCTCCAAAACATTACTGAAGCAGGTAATGATAAATTTAAGGAAACCACCTAACAATACTTTAAACAGTTTAAATTGCCAGTAAGATTTTAAGACAGTCAGATCTTAAAAAAGGTCTTAAATCTTAAAAAAGATGACAAACAAATAAAAGTCAATAGCTACCAGTATTAGAGATTCAACTCAGTATCTTCTCAGATATTTAAAAACACATAAGCTTTCACATCTAAGACCTATCAAGAATCAACTCCAAGCAAAAATCAACATGAAATATTGGCCTTGCCTGAGACTGTAAGTCACAGAAGTTGGCACTGCACACCACATATAAAGGAATGTTAACATTCAAATATGCAAAGAACAACCTTGCAAGGAAGAGTGGAGTTTCTACAGTAGAAGTTTCTGCAACAGTTGTGGATTCATCCCAGTATCACTTAAGAATATTGTTTCTTGTCAACAGTACTGTACCTACAGTGCCACTGTATTTGCCAGCTCCAAATAACCATTTTTTGGCTATGGAGGGGAAATCATCTAAATTAATAATGTACAATGTGATTTGTCCTATTTACTGGCTACCTAATGTCCATCAGTTGGGGTCAATATCTGTGACAAATAACTGTCAGTAAATGGAGGAGTTACCAATTTTTACTGTTCTAAAATGATTTGTAGAATTTTTCATGCAGCTTCTTCATTTCCTATACAACTGTATGACTCTTTCCACCTGCTCAATCTTTTTTACCCTGTAACTTACTTGTTCAACTACCAATCTCCTATATGATATCCAGCTGACACATTTTTTCCTCTGAACTACTGAATTTATGAAGCAGGAATACCCACACTCTAGATGGCGAGAAGAAAAATTGCTTCCTGAAAAAGTTTTGGATGATTCACATCATCCCTTTGTACATTATGAGCCTCAATTTAAAAATAATTATTCACAATCTACATATGAGACATAAGTAGTGCAATTAAACGGGACCATTTGACAGCATTAGCTCCTTCCTTTCACATCAGCAAAGCTGGACTCTGCAGCAAACACCTATAAACCAAAGAAATGGACTTACCATTTCAAGGCATCTGAGCAAGAACAGAATTGTATTACAGATGTGGAATTCCACATTCTCAGAAGGCATTTAATCCTTTGTGGCATGAATGATTTTTATTCAGTTTCTAGCATGCATGCAATCCTTTCAAATATTCCAAAACAGTCTTTGCAATTGAATTGCTATTCTGCTATTGCTGATGCTCAGCAGAGGGAGAAGGATCACTTTGGGAGACACTTGCCACACTAAAACTTGGACAGAATTTTGTATGTAAGATGATTCACATTGAGAGTTGGATTTTCACAGATTAAATGCTACATTTTAGGAGTTTCTACTTCTAGTCTACACAGTAATATGGAGCAAATGTGTTCATACTTTCCTATGGCAATCTAGCAGTAACTAGGTCTGGAACCACAAGGACTCGAACTAAACCATGAAACCTGAGATTCAGAAGAACAGAGGTACTGCCAGAGCCACATCAGATTTTTGTGTATATTGCAGACATGTCTCTAAAACCTCGTACCATAGCTTGAGTTGTGAGTCTGTTAATTAACACCACATATCCGTAATAGTCACATTCAGGAGACATTTGTACAGAAAACATGGAATTTCCTGGGAATCTTTCACCTAAAGCCAGGAGGACAGAAATCCAATTAACTCCCCAAATAAGAAAGCTCTTCACACGTCTCAGATGTTGTTTCAACTCTCCCATTGTTTTCATTTGGACTCACAAACTAACAGAGCTCAGCAAAACCTTGAAGTTTTCATCACTACTCCAGGAAATGTGCTAATAAGCCAGGAGAGTGAGGGGCCCAGAAACAACTTTGAAGTCACACCTTTACACAACAGCATCTTAATTACCAGGAAAAGGAAATGCACTGGGGTCATACTTGCAATAGACACCATCTGTAAGGGCTAGATGCTGCTGAGCTGATCCCTAGTTGTTATGTTCAATGACAAGTTAGAGGAAAGATTCCTTAGGACCTCTTTTCAGGATTTCCGCTTTTTTTTCCCCCCTGCTACTGTATACATGGAGATGGTTTTCTGCTTTAAATGTCTACAGTCTTGTACCTTAAAGATACAGTTTATAAGAAAAAATTCTAAGAATGTCTGTGATGCAGGCAAATCCTTGGATGCATTTCCAGTTTCTGAAAAGTCTGGAGATTGCTTTTTGCTGTGCTGCAGAAGTTCTTTCTGGTGTGATGCTCAACCAATGCCAGGAAAGAGAACTGAAATTTCCTCTCCCTTGCAGAGCACCCATATGGCAAAAGGACAAACAGCAGCAAGATAACTTATGATTGTGTTCATTTTAGGTTTTCACTCTGTTTTAATAACAAAAGCCATAGCTTTAGATAATCTCTTAAAAACACAGATGATTTGAACAGAAGAATTTCTGGATTTCTTTTTTTTTTTTTTTTCCTCTACCAGTCTGAGTTTTCAAGCTTCTCCCGATTTTGATGAGAATTAGAAACTTCATTTTGTTTTACTGCATTAAAACAGTTTCCTGTGACCATTTGAGTGTGGACAGTAGGAATATTTGACAAAGAGCAACAACTGGGAGGCTAATGATGAGGTTACAAATGCTGGCAGCTCTGGGCATCCATTCAGAACACTGCAGGGGAATGCTGACAAGTTTGTCAGCTTATCCTTCAATCTCCCATTGAAAATGCTACACTGGTATCTATCACTGACAGCTATTAAAAAAAATCTTTTAAATTCAACTTTCTAAAATATTCTTCACTGTAATTTCAGGACCTCATTTCCTGCATGTGATCTGACTTCTTGGGTGTGAGGATCCCAAATAGATGACTTGAGTGTTGTTTGACGTTAACTACTCACACTGAACCACCAGCAGCTTTTTCAGTAGGAGGAAAGGAAGGACCTCAGGGACACCAGGAATGGGTAGGAAAGGATGAAACACATCCTACATTGCTGGCATTTCACAGTTTCCAAGTTCTCTGGATGTACAACAGGGACACTCACACCTATCTGTGGCACTAGTAAACACGCCACAGAAAAATGAGCTGGATGTGTGGCTTCAGCACACAGTGCAAGCAAACCCATCAATATTGCAGGGAAAAAAATACCTGCAACAGCAGAGTATTGGGGATCTGCAGAAATGCTGAGACAGGTGCCACTGAAGAAGGCAGTTAGCATGTGTGTCACCCTTTTCAAATAAACATAAAGGAGCCACGAGTGCTACTATCAGTTCCTGAATGACCTCATCTGAACACAGAAGATATAGTAATATAACTAAACTACTACAAACCATCTTTTTCCCCTTTTAGATTCCAGGGAATTGTGTGTATTCATATTACTGCAAAAGTTTGACAGACTCCTTCAGCAACCTATCAGCAGTTAAATTTCGTCCAAAATTGGGATTCTGATTTCTAGGCTAGGCGCCAGCATGCCTCCTGTACAGGCACAAGAGAGAAAAACAACAACAACAAAAAACCCAAACCCCAAAACAAACAAAAAACCAAACCAAAACAAAACACCAAAAAAAACCCAAACAAAACAAACCAAACAAACAAATAAACAAACAAAAAACAAAAAACCCCCCCAAAACCACCAAAACAACAAAAAAACCACAAAGCATGTAATTTCCCCCTTGAACAGCAGCCCGAAGAAGTGAGCTGTCAGGCTCCTGGACAAGATGAGCACTTGATGTGAAATGTCCTCCATGGCACAAAAAGCCTTAGTCATCTATCCTTCACCTTCTTATCCCTTTAAAATGTTTGTAAAACAAATCATGGTGTTTTGTTCCAGCTCCTGTGACTTTCTGTCCTCTGCTCTGGAATGTGAAGAGAAGCTAGACAAAACATTAGGGAGGCACTTGGAGAAGGAAGGGACCTTCAAAGCCACGCAGCCTCCTCAAGGACGAGGCTTGCAATTCACTTGCAACTTCTTGCAGTTGGCATGAAAAACTTCCAATGATCATAATAAAAACACACACTGAAACTGTCCCTGTCTTAGCAGAAATTTAAACTTCCAGTTCTTCATTCTGAAATCTGTCCTCAGTCAGAGAGTGTTAAAAAGTTGTCCCTTGCTCATATTGCCTGAACTGACAATATAAACAATGCTTTGGGCACTGGATTTTGTTTGCTTGCTTGAAATTTTTGTCAGGGCCACAGAGATAAATGAGCAATGAATTGATAAAGCATTAAAGTAATGTGTTTCAGTGGTTAAATATTTTGGTTTTAACTAAAATTATTTTAATCCTCAATGCACCTTCTGAACTATTTTTACCTTAAAGTAGGAAAGTTCTTAAATCTCTTTACAGATATGTTCTTTGTTTTAAAGAAAAAAAAAAAAAAAAAAGACGTTTCAAAATAAATGGCTTATGTCTTGGGGAGTGTTAATGAGGGAAGACATTTCCTATAAGACTGCAGAGTGACAATAGCACACTGACTGTGGTGGTTCCACAAGTGCAGAACTGCCCCCAGCAGTGAACGCCCACTGAAGTGAAGCAAAGCACAGCCAGGACAGAGGGAGGCAGAGAGGGGAAGAAAGAGGGAGGGAGAGAGAAAGGAAGAGAAGGGGGGAAAAAAAAAACCAACCCAAACTATTGCAAGTTCATGCACCCCCATTACAAATTCATTTTAATTAAACAAAGAGATTATACAGACATTGCTGACAGGGATTATCAAAATAGAATGGCGCCACCTGCCCCTTGCAGCCCAATTAATTAACAGAGAATCTGAGGTGCCAATTACCACAAAGGAGTAAGAAAGGATCCGTAAACACAGCTCACGATGTACTTGAAAATTAACTCTTTCAGCTCACAGCTGAAGTCCCATAGCCTCACATACAGCCCTGATGCTGCTACAGCCCTCCAGAAGTCCCACACTGAAAAGACACAACAGGCTTCTCCAGATCCCTCTTTCCCATGGTTTTGTGAAGTATGACCAATCCTGCCCTTCATGAAGTCCCCAGGGCACTTTTAAAAATTATGCCACTAAATTTAAATAACAGATAAAGTCATTTAAGATTGAAAAGGTTCCTCAAAATAAAAGACAGACTTCTTACTGTGTTTTGAGGTACATCAGGAAAACGTAGATTGCTTCTCATGCCATACCAGAGAGGTTTTAAGACAAGTCCCTGAGTAGAATTCCAGTTACTGACAGATAACAGGTAAAAGTTTTAATTTTCTGGGAAGTAGGTATTGCTCATTGGTGCTTGACTCCTTCTCTCCCTCCCCACATAAGAATCTTCTCTTTCAAGCTCTTGGGTAGGATATACCTCGAGGAGTAAAAGAATACAAGTAAGGAAGGCTCAGCAGCAGTAGCTAGTTGCAATCTATTTTCCTGGGGAATCCAGAGTCTACCAGAGGAGTCCAGAAACTAAACTTTTGGCTTTGGATCTAAGCAGTATGAACCATTACCAAAGACACTGCTGTGTCCAGTCTGCCTCAGCACTTGCACAGCTGGCTGGTGGTGGCCCTGGAGAGGGAAGAGCTACTGCCATTTGCCCTTCCCTGGTATAAATCCCATATCACTTTTAGCAGAACTTCCTCCTCCTTCTAGAAGGTTCAAAATTGTAACCTGCCCTCAGTCTATGGACTTGAAGCTGTGCCATAAAGAGGAATCAGTAAGTACCCTGTGTGTGGGTGCTTACTCAGTATTTTTTCCAGCTGTTGGAGGAAAGACGAAGAGGAATGACACCTTAAATTTCCCCTCCTCTGCTGCCTTTTGGGGAAGATGATGCTGGCATGTCTTATGCAAACTTGTAATCACAGCTTAACCTTACTTCATGGTTTCCTGGAGGCCATAAAAACAACTGAACAATGAGATGCAAAGCTATGGAAGCAAAAAAAAGCAACTGCTCCCTTTTTAATTTTTTTTTTTTCTGCGAACTGTAATTCCTTCTAGGGAATGTTTACCTCTCCACTATGAATATGCTAATTTTATAGTTATACTGGCAGCTACTGTAAGTATTATACATAATGATAAACTTACCTTTTTTAGTTTTTGTATTGTAATTAAAAATACAGAATTATAAACTTAGTCCTTTTTAATGATGTTCCTGACTTCAGAAAATGCAATTTAAAAAATAAAAATCATTAAACGGTACACCCGATGCAGCTCCTAATGGCACTAGAAAAAGAAGCCAGGATACATCCCTCTTAATTTATCATAAAAGAAGGAAGTCCACAGGTGCAATTTTAGAAGACCCACTGTCAGCTAGATCACCAATCACTGGAAATGGATAAAAAAGAAGTATCATTAACATAATTTGGGAAGACCAGAGATTAACTAAGAATATAAACCATCAATTAATTTGTAATATAACAGGCATATTTTCATGGCTGTAGAGACATGTAGGCTGTAGAGACAGGTGATAACACTTTAAAATTTGTCAAAGGCAAAACCCCCTCTGTTTTCTTTTGAATTTTTGATTTATGTATACTCACTAGGGTCCAATTAAAAAAAAAAAAAAAAAAAGTAGAGAAAAGTACATGTGTTTCAGAGGATGGCCATTATGGGCAATTTCTTCTTATATCAATTCTTCAGGTACCAATCCTGAGTCTGGAATCATCAGGATATGGTCAAGAGCAAAATCTCAGTTGACAGAGACATGGGCAGGTTTGGGATACTGCTGAGGTAGGAAATGTCAGACAGTTCCTGTTATTGGCAATCTGGTCCCCTCTGCCAGGCCTCTGTCCTTGTAGGAATGCCAGGATTAGGCCTGCAGCTGTACAGACTTAGTCACTAATTAAGAGAACCTGATTTTACTGGAGTTACATCCATGGCTGAAGCTCTGACTAAAGCCAGCTGAGACATTCAGAGGCACTGACTCAATTCTGGATGCCACTAGGATCACCAAACCTGTAAATGGTAAAACCTGAATGCCCTTTCTTAAGGATATTTAAAATAAAACCTCTCTAAATTATCTTCTTGTGTAAAACTGAAAAATAAAAACAGGTTTTCTCATCCCTTGCTGCCGTATACATGGATAACTGTGGTTCACATAACTTTATAAAACATTTTAGGAACAAAACAACCTTAAAATATCTAAGTACTGAAGGCTTCATTTGTACCAGGCTCAGCAATGCATTTTCATTCGACCCTATTGTGAGATAATGTCTGTAAGGCAGCTCCAATGTAATAAAAAGTGCTGATTTCATAGGAGATTGCAAATGAAAAGCTCTGCGTCAAATTTAGCTGCTCTTTGGAGATAAAAATGGAAGCACAGAAAACTAAGAGCCCAGTATAAATTGAACAGCTTTCTGAACTGTTGCATTTTATATATATAATGTCAGTTTTCTAAGGTGAGGGCCAAAATAAATGTTTGGAGTTCACTCTCAGCTCTGTGGTGCAGCAGAGATTGATGTGCGTTCGCGGTTGCATCATGGACACTGGAAAAACCCCGCTCACCACTGGGAGGAATGCGCTTGGCACCGAGTCAAATGCACAGCGTGGAAGCATTCACCTAATTAGTGTTTTAACAGCTGCCTAAGGTTCGTTTCAATGGGAAGAAAATTACTGAGCACAATTTTATGTAATTAGTAGAGCATAAAACACGTGGTCTGTCTAATTAAATGTTTAAAACTATTGACATTACGTAGCTACTGTTGAGGTAAATGAAGTGGAAAATCGTTATGATTTTTTCGGTTGGTAAATTACTCCACAATATGCTCAAAGGCCCATTTGATAAGATGAACTCAATCCTAATGCAGAATGATGAGCACCAGGGCCTTTTCACACCCCACAGGTATGTGGAGGTCTCACCAATTTAACTGGAGGAACTGGCTGGCATTTCAGGGCTTTCAAGTCTTGCCAGCATGTGCTCCACTCTTCAGAGCACACTGTGTTAAATGCAAGTATGTCCCGCTGCTTTGGTTCACAGCTCCTTTATCCAAAGGGTGACAAACTGTGCATTGTAGAGCTGAAGTCCTCGCTTTCTGATCCCAAAACAATAAAGCCATTGAGTAAAGATCCAGCAGGCACTTTGAAAAGAAGAGTAGCTTGGCACTGCAAGCAAATTTGCTTATAAAACTTGTATTTCACAGTTTGCATTACTGAAGTATTTGGACTTTGTTTTGCAGTTCTCAGGATAGATATGGAAGTATAATTATTTATCATGCAGTATCAGTAGAGTGATTAATTTAAATCCAGTTGCACTACAGGTGCATCAGTCTATGCTTGTAGCACCCTGTTCTCATATTTATTTACAGGAGTATTGAACAATGTTGACAGTAAAACCCAAACTTCTGAGATTGTTTTTCCCCACTGAGTCAATACAGTTTCTGCCTAACTGATAGAAGAAATAGCACAGAAACAGGG
Organism: Acridotheres tristis; assembly: GCA_037013685.1. NCBI lineage: Eukaryota > Metazoa > Chordata > Aves > Passeriformes > Sturnidae > Acridotheres > Acridotheres tristis. The sequence continues at coordinate 20,210,295 of CM072888.1, read as the reverse complement.
AGCGGGGTTTAATTGTAGCTCTGACACTTAAAAACAACAGAAAAACACTGAATTTACACTTGGCTGAGGGTTCATCCACCCTTTTTGTGCTGATTTTAAAACATTTTAAATTCTAATCCACATACCACATCACTGAAAACTACAAGAACAGATCTGCTTAAAAGACAAACCCAAAACATAAAAGATGTTTAATTCCTACAGTTCACATTGACCTCATGTACTTGTATAAATGGAAGACATGTTAAAAAAAAAAAAATTGACATATTTAGTGTCTGTATATAAATTCAGAAAGATTTTTTTTCATGTCCTGTTATATTTTGTTGAAAAAACCCTGCCAGTGCAACAAGACCACACACAACCAAGAAGCATTTCCTGGGTAAAGAAGAGCATTTTTCTATTTTCTGGAGGTACACAGCTCAGCCTATTCCTTAGTCCATTTTCCAAGGTAGTAATACACCTGTACAAAGTGGGTAAAGGAAGGTATAGCTGAGGCAAAGTTAATACGAGCCAAATTATTTTCTTTTATGTGAAAGGATTCTTTGAAAAGAGACAGTGTGTAAATCTTCATAACTTAATTATACTGAGATATAAGACACGAACAAATGGAAGCTGTATTAAACGTATCTGTTAATATAATTTCAAATGCTCTTCCCACACAAGAACCGTAACACTTTTCCTAGCATCTAAGATGTCATTGAGTCTCACCATTAAACTCAAATCCTAATGCAGATTTCCCTTCCTGAACTATTCCTTTTGCAAATCAAAGTGTTTGTTTTGTAAATCTAATGTTTGTTTTACTACCTTGCAGGATAAAACATCCCCATCCACCAACTAATTCCAGCATGCTGATCTAGGATTGTGTCATCTAAACAAGCTGATTGGTGTCCAAGTATCATTACTACAGGACAAATAAATAAACAAACCATAGACCTTTTCTGTGCTGTTAGAGATGAAAATGTAAGTCCTTTTCAAAAATAAGTTGGGTGGTCTCATACCTGTGAAAGGGAGGAATTAATCTAAGATGTATTTCTGATAAATATTTAAATGGGATGAGCATGGGCACTTGTCATGTATTTGGAAATTTAATTTAGTACAATAGCCACTGTGCTTTCTTCTGCTTTTGTGTGGACTTGTTTAATGTAATGTAAGGACAAGGATATTCTTATTTTTGTATGCATTAAAAACTGTGAAGATTCACTCAGTTAAGTCTTCTTCCAGAAAATGATAGTGAAAATTACACTAGTGTAGAAGAATTACACTGTACAGGTTGCTCTCTTCTGTAGCCAGTCATTAAGTTTGGAAAAGACTTTTAAAGATCACTGAGTCCAGCCATTAACCCAGCACTGCCAAGGCCACCACTGAACTATGTCCCTAAGCAACACATCAATACATTGTTGAACGCTTTCAGGGATGTATATTCTACCACTTCCCTGGGCAGCCTGTTTCAGTGCTTGACCACCCTTTCACTGAAGAAATTCTTCATATCCCATCTACACCTCTCCTGTCACAGCTTGAAGCCGTGTCCTCTTGTCCTATCACCTGTCACCTGGGAGAAGAGCCTGACCCCCACCTGGGTACAGCCTCCTGTCAGGTAGCTGTGGACAGCAAGAAGGTGTCCCCTGAATCTCCTCTTCTCCAAGCCAACACCCCCAGCTCCCTCAGCTGCTCCTCACAAGACTTACGCCCCAGACCCTTCCCAGCTCCACTGCCCTCCTCTGGACACGCTCCAGCCCCTCAGTGTCCTTCTTGTCATGAGGGACCCAAAACCAGACAGAAGATTTGAGGTGCAGCCTCAGCAGTGGCAAGTCCTTTCACAAGCTGATGGGCTATCCACTCGTAGCAAGACCCCAATATATCTTTCCAACATCCTCATCTCACACCATCTGAAGATGGGATTGGGATCAGATGACTTCCCCAAGTCTCTTCCAACCTGAACATTACAATGCCTGCAGAACACTGACACCCACATCTGGTGGCCATGGCCATAACCTCAGTATCTTTCACACACAACTCATTTCCTATTTCTTCCTTTTTACCTGCCTCACCCTGCGTAACTCAATTATTTCCTTTTTACGCATAATGAGCAGGAGAGTACAGGGGCTACAGGGTAATTTTCCCTTTCCAGCTTCCATATTTCCTTCACGGAAACTTCCTTTATCAACCACACTTGTGTTTTTTAGAAATCTGTTCATTTCAATAAAAATGACTTACTGTTTTATGGAAGTTGAAGGCAAATGACCCAAATCCTATAAATCACCGAAAATACTTTTTCTCATAGAATCCTAAGTTGCTTTTTTCTTAGTAGCAGAGAAAGCATTTTACTATTAAAAAGTTACATTTTTGCCCACACTAAAAATTCTGCATTAAAAATACACTAAATGAGGGACAGATGTTTAAAACAGCAGACCTACAATGAAGTATTAAATATTGCTGGCACAGTGCGCCCTTTGGTACAGTTTAGTCTCTTTTTGCAATAGGCATGTTTTCACAGCTGTAAAAGTCCCAGAAATTACTGTCTTTGCTCCAATATTAATACAGAAATCTATTAAAAAATACACCAGACTGCTGAACAGATTAAACTATTGTTCATACATTCTATCATTAAAATAATTTGCCTTTACAATTTAAAATCAAAGTCAAATGTTTTGAAGTTGTTTTAGAAGAACAGTGTCACTTTGAAGAATATATAGATTATCTGTACAAAACCAAACAATTCCACTTTTGTCAAAAGAAAAATAAAAGCCTCCTTAAGAAATCAAACCTGCTACTTGATGTTTTGGTCAATGACAAACAGCAGCACAGAGAAGGTGGACGACCTTGTGTGAAATCACTCCAAACCTGCGCTGAGGATGCAGTGTAGGACTAAAGCCCTTTTCCACAGGTACAGGTGGTGTCTTAGAGCTATGGGAGAAAGTGAGACAGGTCATGGAAGGGCAGATTCTGTGGTCTAGGGGATTTTTGTGTTAAAACATGATAAACAAGATGGGCAAAGAGATAACACATAGAACAGAATGATAATACTAAAATCTTCAGACCTAGTAACTGGGAGGATTAACTTGGTAAATCCACAAACTACAGTAGGACATGCTCCCCACTATACATAGATTCTGCTACCTTTAATTTCTATATCCCAGTCTGGTGGGTCAGAGCTCTGAAATCAAACATCACAAGTTCACGGTCTTTGCCGAATTTTGTCTCAGTTGATGTTTTATTTACATGAGCACTAAGCAATCTGTGATCATCATGGTCCTGATGAAGTGATGCCTACTTAAGTTTGCAACCCGTCAGGAATAAGAATAGGTCTGAGATGTCCATAGCTCAATTTGTTTGTCAGTGCTATTTCAAGTATCAATTAGGTATGTTAGTCCTTGTGACATGAAACTCTTTTACTACTCAAAGTAATAAGGAGAGGAAATGTTACAAAACTCTGTTTATAATGTTAAATAAAAGGTAGAGGACTTAGCTTGGGTTCTTGAGGGAACTAAAAAAAATTATTCTATTGAATATCTATGCATCTAGTAATTGTCCAGATTCCTGACAAAGAAGGGATGGGTTGCTGAGGAAAGACAAAGCTTAAAAAACTCAAAACGCCAGGAACACTGTTTTAAAAGCTAGAAAATAACCTAGAACAAAGGGCAGAATGAGACCGGATAAGGACACAGCATGCTGGCCAGCCTGATCAACCAGCAGGATGAAAGCACATACAGTAACAGCAATAAAACCACACAAGGCTTTGGAAGCACAGCTCCTGCTCAATAAACAAATTCCTTGGACTGGAGACATTTTCTTGGAATTTTTACGGCACAAACATTTCTAGTCTCTTCTGGAAGCCCTGGAAAACCAAACCCAAACCTTTGCCACACTACACACAAAGTGAAGATGTCAACAACCCAAGTGAAACATGACTGCCATGTTCTAGAAAGCCCCTTGTTATCTGTCTTGAGCAGGTCTTTGCTGAGGAGTTTCCACCCATCTGTAAAGCTCAAAGCCCATGACATAACTAATTCCAGCCCAGAAGGAATGGCCACATCTCTGGAAGCCTTGTTGCCATGATGGGCATGTCTCACACAGAGCCTCACCAGACTGCCTCAAGTCTGGGGCTCCAGCCGTGCACACCTGGGGATGCAGAGGTGTGAAGTGGCCAGCATAGCCCAGCACATAATGAAACTGAGAGCCCTCATCCCTCTGCTTAGACAAAAAAACCTCCCAGGAGCTATAAAATGTAAGGAGGGAAGGAAAAGGGGGGAGGAAAAACAATCTCTGAGCAAGAAAACAGGATAAATTCATTGAATAAATTATTTACTGGAATTATTCACTTAGCTTCAATTACAATCTATCCATTCTATCCACCATCTACATCAAATTATAATAAATTACTCTATTATAACTTGGCTTCATGCCTGCTGATTTACAATAGCTTATTTTTTCAGAAAATAATGGTCTGATGCTGTTCAATCTTCCACAGGATTTAGACATACACACTTGGACATACACAAAATACAATTGCTTTTTGAGAGTCTCACTCCTGTAAATTAAAGAGAAGGGAGCGAGCATATTGTATTTAAATTGCCAGCGGATATTTTGACAACATAAGGAAGAACCAAGATATCAAAACAATATGAAAACAAAAATATCCTGTTGCTTTCCTGAAGAGTTTGGCATATGTCCTGTACTAGATACTCAAATGCAATTCTGAGAATATGTAAGCACTCTCCATCCTTCTGCCATCAGGTCTCTTTGCACAGCAGATGTTTTAAGATTCTTCTGAATCCAAAATATCTTCTTCTGATTTATCAGACCACCTCTGAAATTCATAGAGTTGTACTTGAAAATTAACTACAACAGGATGAAGAAAAAGGGAAAAAACCCAAAACCATGAAGGTTTTTTTTTATGTAATATATAAAAATAAGATTGGTTTCCACAGCCACAGAGCATAATTACTTTTTAGGAATCCAAACTTGCACTGGGATAAAATGAGCACAGGTCAAACTAAAAATTCAAGTTACACTGAAAGGACAGCAGGTGTAATGTGCAGTTAAGTCAAGGGTTTGCAAACCTGAGAATACTGCTCACCTTCCTTTCATCATTCCCATACTCCTACAGTCTCTGTGACTATAAGCTGATCAGACAGACACCAAAGTTTTAATTCTATATACACTGCAATTTTTACAACGTCCTTGACTTCAACACAGCATGTATCATATTGTGGATGAAAGCAGAAATAAATAAGGAAAAAGGTGAGCAAAAAAACCTGAGTTTTGCACATTTTTCCAGTAGTTTATGAAACAGAACTACAAAGCAAGAGATAACCAAGCCCTTATGGGTCTCCCTTATCAGGGGCAGCTGCTGGAGCAGCAGAATGAGGACAAATTCTATCCATGTGAGCAATCTGAAGGCAAAGTTAAACCAGGTGGGTGAAAGGGTGGTCATACTGTGAATGGGATAGATTGGTTCTGTCCCTGGCAAAAAACAAAGGACAATGTAGAAGACAGCAAAACATAGGAATTCCACCACAAATTCATAACCACATTTCAAGAACCTGAAAGCACCTTGGATGTAGCCACCTCAGGTTCCATCTTTTCAAATATTCATCTCTTAAAAAATGCCAGATATTGCACCAGCAAAAGATGAATGCAACACCTTCTCTGTCACTCCTTACAGGAAAAGCATGGGGCTTTTATTTTGCTAGTATCAACTTGTTCTACTATGGTAGAAGTGCTTTTGTAATCCTGCAAACACGCTAGCACTACTTCCATGTAGTTTCATTGCTGTGTCTACTACCATTAAAGGGTAAGCATATACTTCAAGACAATAATTCACTTAGCTAGTTGCCAGAGCCAGCATTATGTGAATAAGCTTGATAGATCTCTGTTCCTAACCTATCAGAAAACAATTTATGGAATCTAATAAATTAAAAATGAATTGTCTCCAGCAACCATATATTTCACAATAAATGTACGCTCTTTGATCTCAACTGACTGTGCTATGTTCTAATTAATTTTTATACAGAAGTTTGCTATTGCCCCTTAAATGGATTTTATACACAAGACTAATCAGCTAGCATTTTCAGCTGTGCCTTTGTCTTTTCACCTTCCAACCAAGTTAAAAATTCACAGAATTCTAGAATTTATGGCATAGCTTTCCACATATAAGCCTTTTCAGTTTAAGGAAGGCAAGACCTATATTTTTTTCTCTGCTTTTTTGACCCCAACAGGCACATAATAGAAAGAAATACATGGCAACAGCCTAAAGACTTGCCTCTAGACAGCATGACTGTGGAAATGAACCCCCTTCTGGCTCTCAGCTGCTCTTTCTTACCCAGCAAAAAGTACTGGAGTTTCTCAGTCACTGTATATCCCCTCCATGACATTCTGAGATAGGTATAGAGCCATTTGGTATTGCTGTTTGGAATGGCAGGGCAGCTGGCACGGAGTAAGGTTTTTGGCCCTCTTTCTGTTGGGGTGCTGTAACTGCCCATTCATGAGTGGATTTTCCTGTATCAGTGATCAAGAACCTGGAAAAGACATCCACGACTGCAATACAAAATCCCCAATTTGGACTGGATGGTCTGTGCACAGATTATTTAATGCATCTGATGTGTAGGCTCTGGCATCAGGGAAAGAAAATACCAGTGAGGCTGGGGCAGAGGGCAAAGGAGAAACGAGGAGCTTGCTCACTGATGCTGTTTACCTCCTGCTTTGCCAGGGGAGGTAGATTCTGTTCACCTGCAGGACCAAAACGCAATAAAAAATTCTAATTCATTAGAAAGAAAAAGAACTTTACTCTCTCGTCCAAATCCTCCTCTGTCTTTATGCATTCATGTAGAAAGGTCTAAGGCACTTTACATGTTTTAGCATAGCACCATCATTATACTTGCTTACAAGGAAAAAGCTGTGCCTGTCTACCTGCCAATAATCTCCTTCACTATGAGGGCAGTATGATGTAAACACCTAAGCTATGAAAGATGCTCTAATATATTTTATATCCATATATGTACACATATAAACATATACATATGCTTTGAAAATGAAGATAAAAGCTTAAGGAAATGAAAAAGCATCCCATAAATTCCCAGTGAGAAAGAGAATAGCAAATTCAGCCTCAGCATCAGGCATCACTACATAACAAAACTCTTGTTCTATATCATGTAGTCTAGAGACATCACTAACGTTGACAGAATACCCACTTAAATGGGTAGAAACGTCAAAAAATGTCAGAAAACTGTCTCTCTAGAGTGGCCTAACTATATAAGGATCCTGCCTTGGGATACAGTCAGATGACCCTGGCATATCTCTTGCAGCGTTTTTCTATTATTCTGTAAAAACAGTCACGGGGATTTTAAAAACTGCTAGTTTAAAAACATTATTTACTCTGTGGAGAAACTCTGTCAAGAGGCATTCTTATACTTTGATACTGTCTTCCTATAGACTGATATTACAACGAATAAGTAAGAATATGCAGAAATTAAATTATACTTTTAGAACATGGGGTAGCAATTTTATTTTTTTTTGCAGGTACAGACCATATAAGACCATTTATGTTAAATGTTCAAAAATTAAAATAAATTCCATAATACAGACGGGAAGTCAGTTCAATGGGAACCAAATGGGAGTAATAGGACCCAGGTATTTGGAATGGGTACAATAACCCACATAGATGGCCATGTATGGCACAAATTGGAGCCTGGAGATGATTATAACTGGAACCTTCCAAAAGAAAGAATGGCTGTAAACTGTTAACTGTATCAATGCAAACATCTTGGTAACTTACCACTGAGAAACGAGTGATGACAGAGAAGTGTATAATTTACAGCTTTAATTGTAGCTAACACAACCTGATAGTGTAGATAATGAAACTATACCATATTAAGGAATATATCAGTACAGGGCATCATCTGCAGATAATTTTAACTCTTGGTTAGAATGAGACCTGAGCGTAACAGAAGTGGCAAGATGGAATTTACTTTCAATTTGAGTCAAGAAGCAAACAGCCACACAGCTTCCGAAGTTACAGGACAGAATTATCAGCTTAGGACAATTAAGGATAATAAGCAGAGTAGGAGGAAGCCTGTTATTCAGTATGAAATCTGGTAGAGCATATACATTTAAGATTTAGTAATATAGTTCGAGCCACTGAAATACCTTTATTTACTTTTTCACCTCTCTATTTATTCCAAGACAGAAGACTAACATCCTGTACAAAATAAGATCATGTACAAAGCACATTTAACTCACAAACAAAGCTCTCCTGAATGAAAAATAAACACCTTTAAAATGTTTTTCATTAAGAGAAAAAGTATCTACAATACAGCACAAAATGGTAACAACCAGCCTAGGTGAAAGAGGCAAGAAGCATTTCTGGCATTGGGTATGTAAGGTTAGTACCTTGAAAGAATGTAGAGAGAATTTGTCAGCCCTGTTGACAGCAGAAGGTACAGTGACAGGGAACAAAGAGCCCACGTCCAGGACTTTGTAGATTTGCATTTTATAAAGGTGTTCAACAAAACCTGTGACTGAAGCGCAGTGCACTGATTTTAGTACTCTTCTTTTGCTGCAGAAAGACTGAGAAAATGCACATCATTTTCCTTGCTGGACTTTATAAAGCAAAATGGCTTGCTTGGTCCCTCAGGGATTCTGATAGCTGAAGTCTGCTTGTTAGCACTTTTTTTAGAAGGAGGGAGTAATTTTTTGGCAAAGGAGAGAGCGAGGGAAGACATTTCTGCTGTATATCAGAGTCCAGCTTGAAACATTTAGAAATGCTTTGAATGTATATATCCATGTTGTACACTGATGAAGTATCAATTTGTTAGCAACATTCTAGTATAGGTATCCTAACAAAGAAAGTGAACCAAAAAGTTTAACTTATAAAGTCCCACGTAAAGTGAATTTTTTAACTCATGCAGATCTATCTTGACAAAAGAAATGGATATTATTTGTTTCTACTTAGATGGCACATCATCCCAAGACAGAAAGATTTAAAGTACATATTATGAGCAATGTTTATTTGGGGGGTTGGTTGGGTGGTGTTACTGTTTTCCATTGTAGTGCCATTCATCTGGGTATAATTTATTTTTTTGTTAGTAATTTTTTGGTTTTGTTTTGCTTTTCAATGAGAACCAAAGCCTTTGTAGCATATAGTATAAAATTAAATAAAAAAAAAAAGAAACAACCCTGAAAGGAACAGTGAGGAAGCAATTAGAAATTTGTAAAATTATACAGACTGTAAACAAGTATTTAGGTATTAAAAGCAAGTGTAAGCAAAAGTCACTTTTCAAGAAAGTAATAGAGTAAGACCAGAAAACAGCCAACACAATCAGATAGACCTACAATCTAAAGACAGACAATGTAGAGGACTTTTTTTATTAAATTAGAAGGCTAAAAATATGAAATGTGAAACTTCTGAAAAACAGACCATGACCAATGCCACCAAAATCCCCCAAACAACGTGATTTCTATAATATCTCCTTTCCTATGGAGTAGACTCTCCCCTTGACAAAGAGAACTATAACTGTGAGAGAATTCACCAGATAATATTTTCACACAGCAGGTACCTGAATGTATTTATTTACTTTTAATAAGCATGAACTTTCACTGATATTGACAATCATTATTATTTAGATTAACTAACTTGATTAGTCTCACTACAATTTTTTTCTTTTCCTTTGCAAAGATATCCAGTACTTATATATTTTCACTGTGGCTTGCTTCAGCTTAGAAGGAGGCATAAAACAGCTCTCATGTTTACATGTTGAGTTTTTTCAATACACTATGACTATGCATACAGTATTCTCTAGTTGGGCATACAGGTTAACAATAGTTTGTAGACAAACACCAAAGACGGTTTAACAAATTTACCTAATGCTGAAATCTCCCCCTTTTTTGCATTAATGAACTGCATTATTCACACCCATCATCATCATTTAGAGAAGGTTCTCAAAATTATGTCCATAATATGATTTGCTGTCAAGCCTGATTTAAATTGCATTCTCAATTCATTCATCATTTTAAAAGAAAACAGAGTTTATTTTTTTTAACCATCTTTCTAACTACCTTGGATAAGAAAAAGACAGTTTAAAAGACCAAAGACATGATATGTCTTTTGTCATTTTGAACCATTAAACTACTGCTCATGGAAATCAACAAAGAGTTTCAGTGGCTTCTTCACACTGAACTGCATCAGAGTGCTCATGCCTTGATTTGCTGTCTTGCTGTTAGTTTTACAGGAGACTTAAGTGGACTCTCTGCTAAAAGCAAACCTCTCTGTCACTTACATCATGCCCTGCATTTCATGGAAAACCTGCACTGAAAAGAGAGAGCAATTTTTATTTCATTAGAGCAAGAGAGCTAGGCAGATGGCTCATGGCAAATAGTGCTTATTTCAATGTTATACTATTGAGACATCTCCTAGATGTGCAGCCCAGCCTCAGGACCAAGAGTTATTCCCTCCTCCCCAGCGTTTTACAAAGTACTGACTCAGTGCAGGTGGGGTAATGACACTCCAGCTCATGTTTCTTTCTCATAATTAACTGCCAATCATTCATATCCTTCGAGCTGAAAGTTAATTACATGCTCAAGTCACTTACTCTTGATATAAAAGGTACCAATTACTTGCATGCTTCGAATAAGTTACTTAGCGTAGTCTTAGCTTTCATCTTCAAAACATGCACGTTGCTGTTTGCCTCAGGAAAGAGGCATTAATGCAGACTTTCAAAATCTTCTCAGGATGCAAACTGCTATTTAAGTGTCAGATATTACTTTATTCTAAAGGGCTCTGAGGGTAGAAAAAGTAAGGATGCTGCTAACTGCCAGAGAGACTCCATGAGAGAAGTAAGACCTGGTAGTGCAAGTATAGGATGAGAAGTGGCTCGAACTGAAGGGATGCAATGAAAAATCACTATCTGTCTTACAAAGTACATTTTCTTAATCTACAAGTTTAAACCAAATAGAAGAACAAAAAGTTGTTCTTCCAATACCCTGCTTTACAAACCACACCTGAAGTCATGCTGCACGCTCTCTGGCTCACATTAGAAAGCAATTAACACTGTTGTTGACAATCAACAAATCAGAGTAAAATCCAGCTTATTTTCTCATACCGCTATAGAGCAGATAAAAGTATAAAGTCATCGCCATTTATTTTTGCACTATGGAAAGCAGAAGTATTTTGGAAGACAGATTTTGGATCTCTGAAGAAAGATGACAGCATTTGTACAGAGTTATTTTCTGACCATATATGTACTTTACAAACAAATCCCCTGTTGCACACCATCCTAGCTGGACTTGTTAAAAACTGGGAAGTGTCTGCATTTGAAATAGAATCCTATTCCAGTCACATCAAGCAGGTATGAGACCTCCTTACCTCAAAATGTTGAAAAGGGCTCCAGAAAAACTCTTTGGCATGTCAAAGATGCACAGCTGCTTTCAGCGGCTTCAGAAATGAAGTCAGCACCTGCCTATGCTACTATAAGGAAATAAGAAACATCTTTTTTTTCTAACTGGTATAAAATAAAACAAACTCCTTATATCATACATGCAAAAATAACCCTTTCAAATTCATTCTATTATGCTGAGTAAACATGATGTAAAAGCGACTCTCAAACCCATGGTGACCTTGTGCACAGTATGTGGAAGAGACAAGCAGTGTGAAGAAGGAATGGAGACCAACTTCAGCTGGAATTTAAGCTGGCCTCACTCTTAATGGCACAAGATAGCTGAAGGCCACAGATCTACTAAAGCAACCAGAACTACAACACTACACACGCATCAGACTTACAAGACAAGGAGGAAGGAGTTATTTCTGAGTGAAAATCATCCCAAGTGAAGGGCACAGCTTAGAATCTCACCTCGCACGCTCACCTCTGCAGGTACCAGGACCCCGGGGCAGCTGATGGGGTTGAAATGAGCTGCACCCACCACGGACTGCTCCCGGGATCGCTGGCCAGGAGCAGGAGATGGCAGAATTGGTTTCCTCCGAGCCCGGGGAGCAGCGGGGCTCCGGGCAAAAGAGCAGCCCAGCTCCGGGACAGCCCAGACCAGGCTCAGTGCGCTCAGCCCCCGCTAAAGGCTCTCACAGCACCCGCAGAAAGAGTATTTTAGCACACACAAAAAATTAATTAGCATGAGAAAGGGTTACAAGCTCCATAATTCACGGGTCCCACGTTAATGATTAGCTAAGTGAAGGAGCTGCCCAGTTGGTAATTTGATTCGTTGGGAAGGAAAAGGCACTCTACGGACCTTGAAAGGTTTTAGCAGAACTGAGCGTCCCAGGTCACCCTGCTTCCCCCTGCCTTCACCATCTCATTGTCAAGCTCAATTTGCCAGCAAGGTCCTGACAATAAACACAAAGATACATTTCAAGGTTAGTAGGCAAAACTCTTGGTAGATGTCCTCATGAGCCATTGTAGTGATGAAATGAAGGCGTTGCAGTGTTGGAAAGAGTTGGGGTTTTTGTTTTGCTTTGCAAATGGCATAGTTTTGTTCAATTATCACTCTTCATTTATTTTACCTTCATCATTAATACTTCATATATACCTGTGCTGCTAAAAGTAAGCAGAAAAACATTCCTGGAAGTTGAAGGATACTATTTATTGCTTGGAGGGAAAAATGAATGGTCTGCTAAACTCTCTAGGTACTGATATGTAATTTTCCAAGTCAAAGCACTGGGACAATGTGCTTGTTAATTAAAACTCACACTTTATACTTATGCTTTCTGAGGTGGGATGAAATACAGTAAATAACTACGATTCACTGGCTTATTTCAATTTTTATAGAAACCATAGTCCCACTTCAGTGCCCTGGCACATAGTGCAGAGTTTAAGGGGTATTCTGACCTTAAGTGAGAGAATTCAAACATATAGCCTGTGGGCCAAGTAACACTGTAAGCCACAAGGATAAAGAAAAATCAGAGTATTTTGTTCTCTGCTGCAAGAAATGCATCCTTGAGTGCCAATTTGACACAGGAACAGGCTGAACACTTTCAATTAGTACTTTAGAACACAGTAGTCACCTGGTCCATCCTCTTCATGGCCACTCCCTGAAGCACTGTTATTTTGTTGAGGTTATTTATGTTAAAGTCTACCTCTGTTTTCCAACATGAAAGACATCATCCTGACTAAAAAGCATACTTAAAGCTCCAGCTCTTTTCCCAAATCCTTCTTTCTGTATAGTAAAGGAGGTTCTGTGCACTTGTAACTCCTATAATACGAGAATGGCAACATAGATCAGATTTCAAGATGTGTCTGGGACTACTAGTATTCAGCAGTCTTAACTATGAACCACAGAGAAGTCTTAGCAATGGCATTGTATTTTTTCACATAAATATTAAAAACTTTAAAAAAATAGAAGCAGCAGCAGTACACAAAAAAAATTTAAATGGCATGAAAACTTGAGTTTTCTTATGTTTTAAGTGCTCTCACATCATGTCAAAGACTAGGATAAACTTGACAGGACTGTTCACACTGCAAATGCTGTTTCTAAACCAGTATTAACGAGCAACCACTCATAATTCTCTGCATTTTTGGTTTGCCTAAATGAGCACCAGTTAAGCAACTAAGTCTTGCTCAAATAAGAATGGACTTCCTCTGTGCAGGGAAAAAGATAAAGGTCAGTGATCAAGGGAGTTAGTGCCCACAAATACAGTGTTCTGTAAATGTATGTGATATTGAATGTGCACCTGCCCTCAGGCTAAGTAGTGCTCCCCTTGGATGTTAAATACTCTCATGATATCCATACATAACATTGTCGATTTAGCCACTTTAACCAGGTTCTTCTCAGTGATGGGTGAAATTCAATACGCAGCAACACTTGGTAGTGATTTGCAAACACAAATAAAACCGAAAAATCCAATACTCATTACCCATCCAAGGACTAAATTCCAATGCTGGCTCAGTTTTTAAAAATTCACGGCAGTGTGCCAGTAACATCGCTGTACAGGGCACCTGCAGGCAGAGTTCAAAAGTTCTGATTAGGAAAGTTTTTCACATTAGGAAAATAACCTGGCTATTCATAAATTTAAAGGTGGTAAGGAATAGAGAATGCAAAATCACTTGTGTGAGACAGGAGCCAAAGAGGAAGTCTCTTAAAGAGGGAAAGAGCACTGACTCCCAAAACATAAACAGTTCCCTTGGTTGCATACGCATATTTGCATATCTGATTTTTTTTTTTAATTTGCTCTCAAGTTTATTACAAAATGTGAAGAGCTCCCAAAGTCATCGTCTTCAAGCTATGGTAATGAAAAAAATGGAAGTGACACTGAAAAGTATCACAACTGAGGCAATACTGGCATAAAAGTAAATTCATGCCCATTTTCCCATTTCTGCATGAGAACACAGGTATTTAAAAAAGGACAACACAGTGCAGAGCATATCAGCTTGAAGATGGAAATAAATACTTCCATGTTTATTACTAGGAAAGAGTTTGCCCCAGACGATTTCTGAATGGAAAGGAATATTAAAAAACAAACAAAAACTCCCCAACCAAACAAACCCAAGAAAAACAAAAACAAACAAAAAAGACCAAACAAAAACAAAAAAAATCAAACCCAAACATAGGTTTTACTCTTCAGTCTCTTGAAATCAAGATGTTTCAAAAGGATTTCCTCAAAAATCATGGAGGGAAAGAAAGAATATCCAATACTCTGCTCTGAATTGTAGAATTTTCACATGGAAATTAGTATTTCTTAAGACAGACCACAAAATACAGAATAAGTCAATAGCCCAGACATTAGAAGAGTCACTTCCAAAATGGAAGATCCAGGTCTGAGTCCCCAGTTCAATAAGCATCTCAGCATACATACAAAGAGAAATAGCCACAGGTGGAGAGGCTTGAAGTGCTCAGGTACAGTGTGGGAAATGGAGCCCCACATCCCTGACCTGAATCAGATAAACTCAAGAGATTAGACTTGAACCCTTCATAACCTACATATGTGCTCTCTGCATCAGGTATTGGCACGTTAATGTAAGGGTCTTTGTGTTATAATTTTTCTGTTATATTCTGGCCCAGACTATAACAGCATTCCCAGATCCAAAACAGCTTTCCAAAACACAATTTCTTCAAAACTGATGTGTTACAAGCTAAGTTCCCATACTGCCACACAATCATTAGGAATAATGTCAGAAATCATGCTCAGCCTGCTCTCCGCCCTGATAAATCACCAAACCACCCAAAGATGTCATTTGTGCAGTGTAAGGCCTCCAAAGGACTACCTTCAACCAAGGCATGCACCTGTTTTTATGAAGCTACCTTTACATGTACATATGCAAGCCTTTTTTTTTTTTCTTGAAAGACTTACTTTTTCACACTTTTTTTTTTTTTTACTATGCCATAATCTCATTTTCCCTATGAAAGCAGAGTTTTTTGTGTCAACCTGGTTACTGAGTTCTGATGGGGATTCCTCAAATAGAGCATGAGAGCAAGATAAATAGCAAGGCAGCATGACATGAAAGAAAGCATCCTGCTTTATACCATCCCTGGAAATGCATTTCCTAAAGGTGAAATTGCACAATGAATTTCAAGACCCAGAACAACTTAAAAAGGGGCAGGCTGACTTTTGACTTTCAAAAAACCCAAGATAAGCCACATCCAACCCCAAGCACACCATGGTTGTGAAGATATACAGCCATGGCCACTAATGTATTTTTATGTCTATGCTCCTGCTCCAGTTACTAATGGGGAATTTGCATGATAAAAAGTGGTCACCCTACTGTCCACAACAGCCAAAAAGCCCCAAGATTACCTCTGCAACACCCAATGCTGTTACAGCTCCTGCAGACACAACACTAAAGAAGCAGTGTGTGACTTTTGTCACCCCAGCCTCAGCAGGTAATTGGGGTTTCCATGCATAATCCCAGCAATCAGAGAGAAAATCTCTGCCTCCAGTGTGACCCATTAGCACAGAGTTCACTGATCAGTAGGTTAACATGCCATTAAAGCATCTCTCTGTGGGGCTTAGGAAGGGTCAAGAAAACTCCATCACAAAGAATAAGAAATACCTACAAAGCTCATACGTGGTTATATCGAGATCCTCATGAAAAGGTCAAATTCAGCTCAGGGGTTATTCTCTTCCCTGAAGCAGCAATATCTATAGTCCTGACACTTTCTCCACATCTTTCCTTGACTGCTCCTTTGATTTGCAAAATACATTAATTATATGGATAAGCAAACAGCCTATCTCACTGTAAGGTCAGATGAGTACCATGCTGCATTAGCTACTCTGCAGTACTGTTCATACTTGCAGTTTATGGTCCCTGGTTTTAAATGAGAGACCTTTTTTTACCTATTGTCAACAGGTAAGACACATGTACCTAAGGTAATGATATGCACACAGAGTACCTCAGCTACTGGAGAACAGTTTAGGCTCTGTAAGGACCATGCAGGTTCAGCAATGGGGCATCAATTCTAAGCTCCATTCTATGGTAGCAAAAGTAACAGTAATAGTAAAATACACTGATAGTAAAAGTTTTCTGGGCTGTGATCATCTAGGGATGCAGAGTCACAACACTGAAATTCTGAGGATGTGGACTGATGCCTAATAATCTGCTGCATCCAAATACACGATGCTAAGTCACTTTTCAATAACTTTACTTTCTCTGATTCCTTATTGCATTTTGGCCAAGGTACTAGACAAAGAACATCCATATAACCTTCAAACAGAAGCACAGACAAATTTGGGTAAAGAAGAGGAAAAAATAGGAGATTTCATCCTGCATTTATCAGTTATTTATAAACCTCCAAGAGATGTGACAGTGCTGTCCTCTATGAAATTCACCAGTTATAAGACAGTTGATTCTTTATCTTTTTTTATTTTTTTCAATGTCCATGTACCGGAATAGCTCTGTAATGAGAGGATTTCCCAGCAGATTAGTTTTATTAGTGTTAATGTCCATTTGATGAACATTTCTGTCTCCCCTGTTGCATTTCCCAATGTATTTTTTTAATGTTTCTAGTGATATCAGTGCCTAACCAAAATGTGAACTAAGTAAGACACGGAGGAAATAATAATCATCATGACCTTTAAATACAGTATGGTTTTTTACAGGTTCCTGTATAGACTGTTTTACTTACCTGGAAACCACCACTGTTCTTGTCATTTACTTGCTAAATCTTAAATGGGTGGATAGGTGCTTATGTTATGCACCCCATGCGTGCAAAACATTGGTGTTAACAAGTACAGCTAAGGATCTGACGTGAGCTCTGTCTTGCATTTCCTTTTATTTGTCAATCTGAGCCTCAAGCTTAAAGTTATTTCAACAGACTTTTGTTTTCAACACGTATTCAGTATATGTCTAACACCCTCTGAAGTTGCAAGCCACCCTCCCACTCACCCCCAAAAATCTTAAACCAGTGCCAAAGTCTATATTTTCTTAACTTAAAGAAGTAATTCCAGGGCTGTCAACTGATAAATTTCATTCAGGGAAACGCTGTGTTCTTTAAGCAACACATTAATCTTCTCTGAACTAACCATAGTAAACATCAATGTTGAATTGTACAGATTTCACATGTTGCTGCCAGGAGAGAGTTTTAGAAGAATTATCCCCTTTTTAGGTAACCTGGCTTTTAAAATTACACCCTAGAATATGCAAACAAAGAAGACTAATGAACTCAGCAGCCTGTATGTATTGAGGAGGCTGTTGAAAAAGATACTGTGAGTAATGGAAAAAAGGTTCATTTTTCAAAAGCTGTAGAGAGCTGCTTGTGTGAAGGTAGGAGAGGAACAATCTCTCTTTCACTTTGGTTATAACAGTTTGTTGTAAACAATAATTTCCCCTCTGTTATCAGGGAATATCCTGCAGGGGTGTGTGTTCTATGTCACCTTGACTAATTCATGAAGGAAGGGGAATTTTTCTCTCCTAATAACCCACTCAACTCCCCACCTTTAAAAAAATTATTCATTTTTTAAACTGAAGTATGTAAGAACATCCATTAACTACTGTCCCACTTCTCAGAGAAAGACTGAATATTGACTCTGCTTGCTACTACAACAAAAGACAGAAGATTGAGTCAAACTTTTTTTCTTGTTTTCAGCTGCTAAAAGCAATGTGCACAGGGCAGGAGTCTTGCCATGCAAGTACAACCAGCTATCCACCAAGAAACAGATGCTTTAAGCCACAACCTAGACATTAATATGAGACAGTCTGCTCTTCTCAGTAGTGGAAGTAGAGTGCGTGTATTTCTTTTTCTGGGGCTGACCAATCTTTTCAAGCACGTTGCTAAATGAAGAAACTACACAGCACTCCTGTGTAACTGCATACAAACTCTCCACATGCAGAACATCTTTACACAAAGGCAGCACCACGCTTCAGTCACAGCACCAAGCTCTTGATGCAGCATCCTCGAAGGGCAGTGAGGTGGCTGGGACGCTGGAGGTAAAAGTGACACTAAATCAATTACTTACTGTCAAGTGGCTTGTTTTAAATCTGTAGCTTCCAACTGGTCTTAATGTGAAGCAGGACTGCTACGATTTAGAGAGGAGATGAAGGCACAAGGTGGTTTATTTAATGTTGCTTAAATAACAGAAACCTGAAATAAAATTGCCTTCAGTTCAGCCAGGATTTTTCTCTCACTCCCTCTGTGTCTGTCTCTCCAGGACTGCTACGTAGCTGTGTATAAATACTGGCCCCAACACTTGCTCAGTGCTTTCCTTGCCGATGGCACAGGTCGGTGTTAATGTACACCGTGGCATGGCTCAGATGAAGTTCTCAGCTGCTCAGACAAAGCCATGGATGGGCTCCTCACCCCTCCTGCCTGGAAATACCATCCTGTTGCCAGCTTTATGGATGCTGTGGGCCTTTCCTGTAGGCCCAGATCAGGCACAGAAAGGTAATTATGATGCTCATATGAGAAAAAAACATTGTGTCTAAAATTTTCTATCAGTGGTCAAGTATTAGGTATCCCAATTCATATTTAATAATTATGCACAGTATGACACTAAGCATGAGACATCACTGGTGGCAGGAACCCACAATCCTGCCCTGAAAGAAATAAAAGTTCAAAGTTTAAAAATCAAAAAAACATAAAACAGAATTACATCTCTATAAACCCACTGAGGAACTGGGCTGTTAAGAGATGGAAACAGAAAACTAAAGGAAGTTTTCTGAAACAGAAAACTAAGGGAAATTGAAACGAAGATGGCAAGATCAGCACAAAAAACTATGTATTTGCTGCATGCCCTCAGTGTACACTGTGGGCTGGTACCACAAATGCAGATAAATGTCCTGGCTTTCATCAATACATTGGACGGCACGACTGGGAGGCATGCCCAAGTAAAATGTAAACCACAGCATAACTGCATTAACACGAAGAGCTGCAGGAGTTTATCTTAAAATTAGCGGTTTTTAAGGCAGCTTATGAGCATGAAATTCTCCCTGCCAGGACAATATCTATACATAAATCCCAGTCTGTTCCAAGGTTTACAGGACCATCAAGCTTGTGTGATTAGACAGTGTACAGCCTGGCATAATCCCACGGCCAGCATCCCTGCACACCTTTGAGGATACCACTGAGATTGTGGCCAGTGCTTCTTCATCCATTTGCAGCTCTGCCAAGTTGAAGAAGTTTTAATAATAATTTTGGAATAAAACAGAAATTTCATGTCCTGCATGTATATTGAAAGATATGTTAAGTCTTACTGCTTTTCTTCCACTACTTGCATCAACAACAGCTCTTAGAAGTGCTTTTAGTACCTTGTGCATGTAGTTAAGGCTCTCCTTTCATATGATTTATTTATCTTTACTGTGCAGCTTGAAAAACGAAGATGATCACTAGTAACACGTCACTACTGAAGCGGACTTTGTTTAAGTGGACACTGTTTATAAAGCCTTGGTTTAGAAGCCTGTCACTGATGCCACAGAAACCTTTTGTATTTAAATGAAAATACATTTGGATGACATGGGTAATTGCTATGCCTTGGTGAAGTGCCAGATGCAAAGTGTAACTAATTTGCTCATTACAAGTTTCTCAGTCATAAAGCTCCTACACATAGCTCTCACCCTCAATCATGTACATGACAGTTTCATAACATCGTTCCATCAAACCTTTAAGCTGCCACAAATAAATCTCAGCAAAAAACAGAAACCAGAGTGCTTTCGTAAAACTGAGCAAGAAATTGAAGTATTTATCATAGCTTTATGTGTAGTATAATGTAAAAAACTTATTCTTAGACATCAACATCTTTCAAACCGGGAATTATCTTAGATTTTTTAAAAATTTTTCAGGAGAAGCCCATAATTTTAATGAAATACACACATTCCACACATACACAGCATAATTTTACCATACCCCATTACTACCATGCCGCACGAAAAGAAGCAAAAGCAGACATGCAAACAAGAGTGAGAGGAGGACAATTTGGCGTTGCACATGCAGAGGAGTTACTGCACAGGTGACAGTAAAGAAGACCAGCATCACAACATTAAGTGGTAAAAGGACAGTGTGTTGACAAAAAACATAAACTCAGTGTGCTGGATAGGTCTGACAGCACTCAGAGGATGACTTCTGGAGGAGGGCAAAGGAGGAAGAGCAGTGCTAGTCAGAAGTTCAAGAAAAAGAGCTTAGCTTTTTAACAAAATGTCAGCAGAACCTCTTAAAATTCACAGGCAGCATCCCAGTGTTAGAAACAGCAACTTACATTAAAATCTCCCAGCTGAAGTGTGCATCACATAGAAGAATTATATACTAATTTAGGTCACTCTAATGTTTTCTAAGTTTCCGAATTCCTCTAACAAAATTTTCAGGAACAGGCGAGTTTTGGAGTAAATGCAAACTGTGCATTTTTAGGTCCTTTCATACTAGGAAACTAGTAGGGCCTTTCCTACTTTGATCACTGAAGTCAATGGCACCAACCATGACATCCAAAATTAAACATGTGCATAGTTTAGCTAAATCACAGCCTACAGTTTGTAAAAGAATAGCTCAAGAAAAATGTGAATTTATTACTGCATTATTACTGCTGCTTTTTTGCTTGCATTTTGCATAACCAGCAACTGCAATTTGGTAATGAGACAGTTGTTACTACATCACTTAAGGCCAAACTCTTAAAATGCAATCTGGCTAGCCCTAAATCTAGAACTACCACTGATATTAATCAGGGGTAACAGGCTTACTTGAAATATGCCAACACTATCATAAATTTTACAAGGCTGTTGTAGTTATATAAGATAATCCCCATGGGACACAGAATAGTAACTGAACAGTATGGACCAATATAGTTCCAAAATGACCTTTCAGCAAGATGAATGATAGAAAAGTTTCATAATCATCTAATCTCACTCAAAGAAAGGAAAAACCTGCTGAATGAGTAACTCGAAAAAAGAAACCCAGTAGTGCGAAAGATTCAAGTTATTTGGAAAGAAAGAAAGGAATGCACCCAGCAGTAAGGAAAAATTATTTCCAGTAATGCCATAAAACTGAAAGATTGTAGCAGACACTAAAATCCAAATTGTGCCCAGAAGCCTGGATTTCTGCAACCATAAACCAGTTTAAACACTGAAAAATATTCCAAATATTCTGTATATTTTTAAAAGCATCTTATTCTGTTTTCTTTCATTACATCAGTTATGATACAGTGAATCAAGCCAAAAGTTCTAAAACCACAAAATAGCTTTAAAGGTCTGCAAGATTATTTTTAAATCTTTTGAAAACTACCTCAACATATTGTGCCTCAACAAACACTAAAACACCTTATATAAAATTTCATTACTTTATGAAAATCTCCATCTGTGTCTTCGTGCACACTGTGGTTTTATTCCATATAATGAATAAGTGAATTTTATCCTCAATTAAATGAGGACTTCTTCACTGGCTATTCCTGCCAAATAGGGAAAAAAGTCGATGCTAGAAGCCAAATGTAGATTATGAGTTCATCCCACGGGTTCAAGAAACCTGTGGGACTTGCAGACCTAAAGCTGTCTGAAGTTCTACTAACAGTAGGCTTGTTTTTCTACCTCTCTACTGACCATTTTCACATAGGCTATCTCCAGTATTAGTCACAAGAAGCTTAAATAATTTAACTTCAGTGTTGTTTAGGAAAGATTTGTTTCAGAATTTAGTCTCTCTGGCAAGGAAGTGTAAAGTACAAGACTAATATGGCACACCATGACAATAATTTTGTCCCAATTTTTCAGTGGTCAATACCCATCTGAAGGCTCCTGTTGCATTACAGAAACATACTGCCAGCATCCAACACTCCAGTATTGTATATAAATTAATCATTAAAAGATAGGTAATTTGAATTATTTTGAGTCTATTTCTACTTCCCGACCGAATTCTTTTTCTCCTAACCTCTGAATTCACCCAAAATTAGAAGTTTAAGGCATCCTATAAAACCATCACATAGAAGTAAGTTTTCTCTGTATAGGCAGTAATTACATTACCTAGTTTAAAGAAGGAAGTTAACTGAAGATGTATATATTGGAATCAACTATTGTGTCACACCCTGTAAAAGATGGCTTACACTCCCCTTTAAGGCAAGACAGAAATCTTTCAGAAATTTTTCTTGTCTTCTCTTCTTAATAAATGAAACTTTGAGTGAGCTGAGCAGATGACTGAAGCTGTAAGACCAAATTCTATAATATTCTGTAGTGTTACCTTTCCTCCAGCCAAGAAAAATAAGAAAATAAGTGCCCCTGAGGGTTTTCATAATGTAGCTAAAGCTTAGACAAACCTATATTAACCACACAAGAATAGCAACATCTGTCACCTAGGCCAGCACATTTTCAAATGCAATGTATGTATCATTCTAAGTTTGAGTCTTCATCACAGCCTACTCTGCACAGCAGCAAAGTCTGTCAGCTGGGCAGACACTGATGAAAATGTCTTCAGTGTGTTTTTAGGAAATCCAAAGAAGTTAAAGACATTGAGCTATTCTTACGATTTAAAGACACTGAATTATTCTTACAGACATGAAAATGCTGTGATGGATTGGATGTTGGTCTTCACTAATGAGTAAGGAAAGCAGGGTTAAGACAACACTTGGGTCACTAATAACAACTTGCAAAATCTTGGAAGGCTGAAGTCAGAGGAGGAAGATTCTCAGTAAAGGAGATAGGATGTCTGCAAGTCTAGTCAAAAATCTTTTTAGTGAACTGTGGGAAAAGATGCCAATGCATACCTCAGCTTTTATGGGCTGAGGTCAAGTGTAAAGAATAGTTTTTAGCACACTTTACAGCATAACAACTCTTTACACTTAACAAAAATTCCCTCCTCATCTCTTAAAAATGATGAACTGCAGGCCAGTGCCCTAGTGATTGTTTAGTATAATAATGTTTCTCGTTTCCTCACTCAGCTGTCACTCATTTGAGACACCAATCTTTGAAAACAAAGTTAGTCAAAATATGCAGTACTCATTTTTAAAATCCAAAACTAATGTAGTTGTTTAATCAGAGAGTAAATCAATAGTAATCTTTCAGCTGTTTCACTGTGCTTCCCTATTCAGAAATGCCATGAGCAATAAAAGACACAGCACAAGGCAGCTAACACAAAGGAGACACACCTATAGATGACTTTTTCAGAATGCCTTCTTGTTGAATTATTTCATATAGAAGTTCAGTAATCAACTTGAACCACATAGTCTAAGCACCAGTGTGACATTTATTTTAGAGTCAAAAACTTGTTACTGGTACCTTGCCACTTTTATACTTCTCTGCATTGCATCATCTTTAACTGTCTGGTAAAATTAGGAGACCTGTTATCCAAAAGAGCTATTTTCACAATAATGTAGAGGATGGTGAGCTCTTACAGTGAAAATAAATCAAGTAGCATTTCTTTTTCACTCAGCTAATATAGTCCATAATGCCAGGATTTATAGGATTAAATAAGTGAGCAGTGAAGGCAAGCTGATCCTGTTAATGATTTCAGTTTTATTTTTCATAGATGTCACTGTTTCCTAATGTTTCATACAGTTTTAAAAGCTGTCCATATGAACAAACACCTGGAAAAATGCTGAAAGTGGGAGAGAAAAGGCAGAAGGGCAGAATGAGCTTCACCTCCCACCTTCAGTGGGAGAGCAAATGTGCGAAGTCATTAATTAGCAGAGATAATTTTCAACACTCTAAATTTAGATGACACATTCCTCCATGTATTCCCCTAGGAATAAATGTGTTCCTTTGTATGTATTCCTGTAGGAATGTATGCTAACAGAAGAAAAGGAGTTGCTGCCATGGAAGGGCACTCTGGAGCAAGTCCTTGTTTTTTGCACATCTTCCCCTACACCAGCAAAAGAAAGCAGACAATTGCCCTTGTAATTGTTTTGATACATACACACACACATCTGTGGAATCATCTATATACCTAATACAAGTCCATGTAAGAAATTTGGTTAGAATACAAGTATTAGTCTATAAAGGCAAACTCCTTTCTAGAAATTCAGTGCAGCATATGTTCAATAGTTTTAATTCCACCTGCATTACAAGCTGTAATAAAAGTGTAATAAAAAAATCTTCCTTAAAAAAATGTTTCCTTAAATTTTCCTCCCAAGGTCAAAAATATGAGTTTATTTATAACTAAAATATCATCAGTTACTTTGAAGTTTAAAACATCCTTAACAAGCACCTCAGATACTCATTAAACACAGAACGAACAGAATGACTATCACTGGAGAAAACTGACTTGCAAAAGTGAAGAGGAAATGCTAAAACTAAAAAAGGTCCCTTCATGTATGAAGGCCACAGGATTCTCCACATTCCTTCAAGTAACAAAGTATGATTCTAGCAAAATAATTTGAGGGAAAATAGACTACAGACAGAAAATCACACACGGCTACACACATTGTTCTGTTTCTGGAAATTAAAAACCTAAGTCAAGTTTTGTGAAATCTGAACGTTGGGTTCCTGTGACTCTGGGTTTTGTACTTCCTTCTCCTCCATAACCTAGGTGATTAGTCTGTTCTTGATTACATACTCTGATCTCTTCAGCTAACATGCCATCTCCTCCTTGTCAGGTTTGACAAGCACAAGCCATATTTTTAATAGCAGCACTGATTTCACTTTTATTTGGGTGTGTAAGGCAGATAATCAGTGTTGTCAGTGGTGAATATGAAATTTTTTTAGTCAAACATACCTGAAAAAAATTCGTATTTCAAATGCCAGAAGGAATACATTTTTAAAAAACCACAAAACAACCAATTTTCTTTCTCCTCCTTCACAATGCCTATTTGAAACTCTGCACAAGAGCCAAAAATCACAATGAAGCTATCATATTTCATTCATTCTTGCATTATGAGCCATTCTAATACTCTTCACTCATCAAAGTGAATTCTATTCAAAGAACTTATCTGTAGGCAACTCAAAGTAAAACAAAATTTGGATTTTTCAAGTTGGCTGCAGTTTCATAAATCCTGCACTGAAAAAAATGTTAGCTTTTGCTCTTTCCTAGTTTTGGCCAGGACAGGGTTATTTTTTTCCAGTAGGCCGGAGGGGATCATGGCTAAGGCTGGGATGTTATTTGATACCACCTCACCTCATTGTCAGGGGCAGGAGTAAGGGTCCCTCACTTCCCGGGAGAAGGGCGTTCCCTCCATGAGGAAAAAAACGTGATGGGAAAAATGGTCCAATTTTGCTTTATTTTACATGTAAATTATTTCCTTGAATCATACCTTTTTTATTAATATTGTTGCTGTTACTGTTCATTTTCATATCTCATTGTTGTTTCCAGTAAATTGTTCTTACCTCAACCCCTGATCTTTGCCTTTTGTGCTTTCAGTTGGAGGAGAAGGGGCAGGGAGTGGAAGCATCATTTCAGCAAGACTACTAAATTGGAGAATACTACTCCTAACCCATGACATACTCATGAAGTTGATGGAAAACAGATAAATTTAATTTTTAATTTTCTTAAATATGCCCGTCCACAATGTCTGTCACATTTGAAGAATTGCAGCATGAAAAAGGCCACTCTCTCAATGGCTACTGCTCTAGTACCCGGATGGGCCATGCTTCCATGTTCAGGAATAGCTCTCACCCAAGCACCATTTAAGGGTCCAACCTCACAGAACATTGAATCTATCCAGAGTAATTAACAGTACACTTGAACTGCAGAACCAAATGCTATTTATTTGGTGAAAACAAATATGTAAGAGCATTGCACTCCTTGCACATTAATGAATGCACGTAAAATACAGGATTATGCATGAACTCACTGCTTATAAATGTTGCCAGAGGGAACTGCCTCCTAGCTTAGAAGAAGGGATGGGGTGGGAAAAGAAGACTGAATGTACAGTCGGCCCTTCTAGAAGTCCATTATTAACTCTCCACCATATTCCTGTTTACAGGCATGCTCTTGCTCTTTCAGCATGCCATTGCTTACCTTTGACTCTAAGGGTCTTTGTTTCCAAGCAATAAATATTTCGGACTCCAGGGAGCAGACAGGAAGATCATACATGACTGCAAAAAATCCTTTACTGTTGATAGATTATTGTAAGCACTTATTCATTATTAGCTGAAATGCTGCTGACTGCACACTTAATAAATAGCCTATTTGTTCTTTCCAACTGAAGCAATACTGTAGGAGGACGTTTGAAGAGAAGACCATTAAAAACATAAAGACATCACACAGCAGGTAATTTGCAGAATGTGGTTTCAGTTTTCTGTTCATTGCAACACAATCAACAAATGCTGCATCAAAATTTTTGCTCTTCCATAAAATTTTTGTGTAGGGTCAGGTACTCATACCCCTTAAAAATTAAGTTTTCAAGAAACAAGGCATTGAGGTGAACTATAACTACACTTGGGTAGCTTTATAAAAACACAGTCTAATAATTTCTGTCTTCTTTGAGCATAAAAAGCAGCCTTGGCTCTCCCAGGGAACAAATGTTGCCCTGAAGCTCAAGTCAACAAAGAAGGTGAAGAGCCCATTTTGCTGCAAAACATCAGCAAGTTGTCAGCACAAAAGGCATACAACTGAGCATCTCCCCTTCTCCCCTTTTTGTTCTTAAAATGAGCCTAATCTCATTTAGAGCAAGAAAATATTCACATTGAAAGTTCTTTTTCCTTAAGTCAGTCTGTATAAATATTTTCAGCAATGCCCTCAATCATTGTTAATTAATCACTGCTTTTAAGACCACACTTAATAAACTATGTGCAAGATAACTGTCTCTTAATGGCTACAAGAAGGAAAACAATCACAATTTAAATTGCTTAAAAGGATTCCACACAATTAAGAAGTGGATTAGAAACATACTGTACAGGAGGAAGAGATTAACTGGGAAGGAACAGACAGAAATACTCAAAACATGACTGGAGAGTTAAATTTAAAAAGCACCAACCATATTCAGCAGTTAATAAGTTAATTTTCAAGCCTGACATAGATCAGAGCTAATACTTAAGTGATCCATTCCTGTAATAAAAGCAACTATATCACATATGTGTAATGTTCTATTTCAGTATTTAAAAGTCCTGAAACAATAGGGTATCTAAAAGTTTCCAAACCGCTTCTGAAAATATTCGTGTGCAGAGCTTGTACTCCACATAGTAAAACAATACCTGTAGAAATAATGAAGGGAAAACATCTCTAATAGTGCCTGTCGCTTTATGGCATTGTATGGCAGCGTCACTGTAGCACAAGGAAACACAAATGAACTGAACATTAACAACAGTGAGTTTACTTAGGTTCTGCAGTCCATCATGCCTTCACTTTATCACTTTGGCTAAAAAAACAAACTACAACAAACAACAAACAAGTCAAGAAGCTGCATCCATTTCAGCCTGCATTTCTTTACGTGTGCAGCTGTTTTTGAACTTCACCATTGGGCAGCTCACTGACTTAAAGGTGCTGCCAGTTTGTTTTCATTTACTGGGAGAGTAAATTATGCCACTTATCATCTACAAACATATCTCTCATACGTGCCTCATTTTATTTCTGATGCTGGACTTCACTGAACAGCTGCATGCCTGTTCTCACAGCTGGATGCAAGCTGCTGGACAGCTACACTAGTCATAGCAGAAGGAAAACAGAAGTAATGATATGCAGTGAATTGAGCTTGTTTGAATCAGACTAAATATTTGGATTAGAGTCAAATTGTTTCTATAATACATATTGCAGGCATATGTGTGACAGTCAGAAGATGAGTTTATTGGAAGAGAAATATAACATAAAAGAATTAGAATTACTCCAAATGCATGGGAAAGGCAAACTAACTACCTAAATGTTTCTCAGAGAAATGCAATTGATTCCTTTCTTGCAGTCCTAATAGAATTAATTTTCTAGTAGAGCTAGTAACTGCAGTCTGGCATGCCTCAAGTATTGTGAAGGCTTTGATTTGATCACCGTGGCTTGATGTCCTCATTCCCCCAGCTACACTTCGTTCATGCACCTTCCTTTTCTTCACACAATGAATATAATAATGTAACCACCATTGCAAGATATTCTAATGTATCAGTCCTCTGATTTAAGATTTAGTGCTACTGGGACAGATGTTATCCTTGGTTATGTTATCCAGAAAAAAATCCCACACTGACTCTGCCATTGATGACAGCTATAGAACCACACAGTTTATACTAATCTAATAGCAGCTTTTCCTATAACCTTGTGATCAAACATGTCAACAGCACCAAGACTTCATGGCATGTTTTGATTCTTCCATGCTGTCAAGCTTCCTTCTTCTGAAAAGGCAAGATTCCAAATGCAGGAGAAACACGGGGCACACTGGGCTCATCCTTGACAAGAAATGTGAATGAGGTCTGAGGTGTGCAGTCCCACCCTAAACTGTCCACAGCCAGTTATTGATCCACTTACAGAGATCACAGGGAAATTAGAGATTAAGTACCACCACCATTTTGAAATAGGTTTCAAACCAGTTTTATATTACTCTATTGCTCCTTTTTTTACATTCTCAGACCCTCCCATGAGAAGAATGGCTTCTAACCAAAAGATGACTGCCATTTATATAAATGCAAAGTAATTCAAAATGCTACACAACATGAGAAAGCAACTGATTGAACATTCCAAAATCCACACCGGCAACAACAAAAACAATTTTAGTGCCATCTCAATTACTCTTAAGTATTCACATTATCTAGGAATGCACAGTGTGTTAATTAATGAAAGGCCACTCTTACTTTTTTTTAAGTAAGTTTCCATGCCTTCATCATTGTGGTTCAAGTCTGAAAATAGTAATATATTTCTTTATCGTGCAAAAGGATAATTACTTGTAATATTTTCAGATCACCCCAATAAATTATTTGGTCACTTCTAATGAGAAATAAGATAACTATCTTTAAGACAAAACTCCAGATTGTACTTATTATTTCATATAACCACACAACAGTTGAGGTTTTAAGGCACCTTGCAGAGATCTAATGCAGCCATCCTGTAGAGCCACCTGGAACAGGTTTCTGAGAGCTTTGATTGGATCTTGAACATTTACAGGGATGGAGACTCCACATCTTCTCTGGACAACTTTTGCCAGAATGTGAGCACCCTCACAGTAAAAACTTCTCCCTCTCCCTCATGTTTAAACAGAATTTCCTATATTTCGGCTTGAGCCCATTGTCTCTCCTCCCATCGCTGCACACCACTGAGAAGACCCTGACTTCATCCTCCTTGCAGCTTCCTTTCAGATATTTATACACATCAGTGATATGGGCCTCCTCCAAGCTGAATAGCCCCAGCTCTTAATCCTTCTCATAGGACAGATGCTCCAGTCCCCTAAACATCTTCACAGTGCCTTCCCTGGACTGCTTCCACTATGTCCATATGTTTCATGTATGAGGGAGCCCAGCACTAGCCCACGAGCTCCAGATGTGGCTCAGCAGTGCTGAACAGAAGTGCAGGATCCCCTCCTCAACCTGCTGGAGCACAGTGCTTAGTGCAGCCCAGGAAGCTGTTGGCTCTCCTTTCCACCCAGGCTCATCGATGGATCATATTTATGTTGCTCCCTCAACCTTCTCTGTTCTCTGAGTTACTGTTCTGTGAATGTTGCTTATTCTTCAGTGCTGATTATATGAATTTTATTGATTTGAGAGTTAACTCATACCAGTGAAAATTCCTCTCATTAGTCAAACATAAACAGAATCGTTTAGTTCAGCAATCTGAAGAATCTTTTAATCTTAAACATGGTGTTTTTTTTAAAAAAGAAAAAGGCTATGGAAAAGGGAAGGTGGATTGACAACAAAAGAATCATTCAAAATACTCTATATTGAGACATTGAAAATGCATCTGATCTAAATGATGGATTTGACAAACAGGCAGGAAGAAGAAATATCTTAGGAAATGAATGGAAAAATGTTCACTGTGTAGCACAATTTTCTGGTTGACCACGGATCATAATTTATTCAGTCAGGTACAGATATTTCCACAATTATTCACAGTCTTGGCTCATTCTCCATCACTCTTCCCAACATGTTTTTTGCAAAGGGATAAAATGTAATGAACACAAATCCACGTGTTCTATTAAATTATTAAAAATGAGACTTCAAAGTTCGAGAAGTCATTGGCTATTTTCTTCAAAAAACAAATATTTGTTTACAATTTCCCAGCATTGCGCCTATATCACTCCCAAATCTTTACTGACTGGTTAGTAACTTAAAAGAAGGCAAAAAAAAAAGAGGAAAAGCTATTTCTGAGTCCCATTTCACGTAGCTACAAACTGATTTAATGGCTGTATGGCAAGGGTGAACGACACGTGGCAAGAAAGGCAATTATGGCCCATGGGGCTAAAAAATGAAGCCATCACACATCTCTCTCTCTCCCTATAGTTATGTAACTGATTAAAAGCTGGTTATCTCTATGTACTTGCTTGTTAACACAAGCAAGCAAATTTTGTCTAGCTCTCTGGGATGCCAGCAGCATAGGAAAGTATATTTGTGCAATTTTCCTGCAGCTTAAAAAGCCACAACTAGTAATTGCAAAGAGAATTCAGAACTTTGATATACCATTTATGTAGATCCTTACATATACATATACACACATATTAAAAATTCAAGGGGCACACTACTTTTACCCTCTGTATCTTTTTTACACTCTTCCTAGTTTTATTGCAGAAGCTTAGTATCTTTGTGCTTCCAAACATCACAGGAGTTAGGCTGGAATTGGTCAATAGCCATTGAACATTACTAATGGATGGACTTTCAGATGCTCAGAGTGGTCACAAAATCCTGGTGGGAAACCAGTCTCAGAGGAATATTGTATTCATATCTCAGATAGCATTTGACAAATGTTCAAGCTGGAGGAGTCAAAAGAAATTGGGTACTCAAAAGTGAGGGCCCATAAAACATTTCATGGCATCATCTGTTGTGCCATATATCAGCCTCACAGAACCTCTGACAAAAATCTGGGTGTCTCATCTCTCCTGCAGCAGACACATATGGCTCAGCCAGATGTGCAGTTTGCAACTTTGGTCTAAGTGGACAAGAGGGTGTCAGCACAAAAACATTTGTCTGGGAGGAAGAGAGATGGCATTTTTCAACAGAAAAAAATTGGAGGTATAAAAATAAAATCTTTCAAGGGCAAGAAATATTTTGCCTTTTTACTCTTTATTCTAAGAAGGGACACTTTGCTTAGCAGTCATGAGGGTTTTAAAAGTATTAAGACAGTTAACCAAGTCTGACACTCAGCTGGTATTTTACCTACTGAAAAACACAAGAATCGAGAATGAAAAAGCCAGTATCTATCTGGCTTTTTAACTTCTCGGTGACCGTGATAAGTTGTTCGTTTATTTGCTGACTATAAACTATTTTTCTTGAAGAAAAATCCTTTAATCATGAAACTAAAAATAAAGTGGCTCAAAGATTAGCTACAAATAAGCAAAATTCTAAATGAAAACATACTGGTAATGAGCTATAGTTTAACTATTTTATCTGGAAATGTTTTTTGTTTTTTTTTTAAATAAATGCAGTACACAAGGAGTCATGTGTTTTTAAAATACAACAGCATTTCTTAAACTTACAATTAAAGTTTTCTGCAGCCAGAAGCTGAGACTGAGGAAAATAATTTTAGTCATAATATCTTGTGATAGAAAGATGTCTGGGGTTATTATGTCCCCTTCCAATGAAGGAAGGATATGGAGCCCAAAGGAAAAATGTCAGATACTTAACACAACTGGAGCCAGAAGGTTTCAAATCTCCAGAAAATGTCACTGATTAGATAACATGTGCCTAACTGGACTGACGTTAGACAAAAGCACTTCTATCTCCTCTAAAATAAACAAAGAGATGAGAGAAGGACAGAAAGGAGGCAGCTCCTGGATTATCACCAGAAAAAGAAGAGAAAGATTTAGTCACTCTGATGGAAGAGTAGCAAACTGCCCAGAAGAAGAGGCTCTAAGATTCTTCAGGGGCAGCTGAGGAATTTGGAATTAATGGATTTACTAAGAGAAAAAGAGTTACACCGATCAACTTAGCCAGAATTAACATGGGAAAATAGAGATTTAAAGCATTCAATTCCCAGCCAAGAGAAGAGAAGCATGCATAAAGAATGGGTCAGTTTTTCAAACCACAAGGTGTGCATGGGTATGGGAAAGAGTGAGGCTCCTGTGTCTATGGAACAAAGTGAAGTAAGGATACATGATGAAAAATCCTTAAGAAGAAGAGGAAAAATTTTAGTTTTCTAGAGGAAAAAAAAGACATCATTGAAGAGTTTACAAAAGGCAAATGTTAAAAAAATAGGATTACTGTACATGTGCAAAAATTCACATTTTACAGCAACTAGAGACAAGCCCTATCTGCTAACTTACATGGATAAGAAAAAAGAAAGGAATTTTGCTAAAGTAGAGAAATGAAGCTAACTGCTAAAACCTAGAAATGAAACATTTGTCAAGAGGATACAGATAAGTATAAGATATAAATGTTGCAAAGCCCTTGTAGGAAAAAGTTAAAATAATATCAGTTATATTTACCTTTCATTAATCAAAGAGAACAAATCCAGTGGATTTTATTTCAATCTTCACAACCTTCAAAGTAGCTCGATGAAAACTCATGGGTACTTACAAACCAAGCAGATTCCATGTCAATCTCACCGATCCCTTAATTTTTGATGCTGCTATTTTACCATTACAAAGCTATTCAGATTCAACAGACTGGCGTCCAAGCTAGTTAAATCACCAAAAATATTAAATATTGTTTATTATTATTAGCCTAGATTTGGCAAAAGTCAACAAGACTACGCTACAAGTTACATATATTAGAATTTATATCTTTTGAATTGCTACCACACATGCCTCAAATTATGTCAGGGAGGCACCAGTTCCAGCATTCAGTCCCTGTAGGTGATACACCACAGTGTAATTTACAGCAGACCTGTAGCTTTCATGGTGGCAGCTGTGTGTTTCATTACTTTTTAAAGAGAGATTTGGATGGCACTGATTTGTCCCACATACACAGAGCTTACACATAACTGCCTGTGTCAGCGTCTCT
Source organism: Acridotheres tristis (assembly GCA_037013685.1). Lineage (NCBI taxonomy): Eukaryota > Metazoa > Chordata > Aves > Passeriformes > Sturnidae > Acridotheres > Acridotheres tristis. The sequence continues at coordinate 20,176,963 of CM072888.1, read as the reverse complement.
CTGCTGATTCAGGCCATGCTTTCTGTTTCTCTCTTTGACTTTTCTTGGCCAAAGGTGCCATTCATTTGCTTGTATCAGACTTTTCCCTTATATTTTGGCATGTCACCGTATATATCAGTATTTCAGCTCCTAAGCAATACTTCATACTATAATTACATTGGTTTGCTTCTCCAACCTTGTGCACCAACACACTGTGCTTTAATCAAGGATTGAAAACAACCTATCCACCCACTCAGCTAGCCAAATGCCAAAGTGTCTCCAGATTTTTTGGCTTTCTTTTGGCTGCAAAACAATCTTCCAAACACGAACGGGCAATAAACATCATAGTTGGCTTCTCATGTTTGCAAGCAAGTAAACAATTTTTTTGGATACCTCTTGAGCTGCACAGATGTGTGCCAATCTGCAGCAGCTCATGGCAAGATGCATTGAGAGCATCAAGAAACACCTACCTGCAAAGATGAAGCAGCAATGAAAATATTGCTGAATTCAAAGCAGAAGGATGTCTTCCTCTTCTTTGCTACAGAACCATAGGTTTAGGCTCTTTTCAGGCCAGTTTGTCACACTCTACCAGAATACTGATATCAAGGATAATCCCCACCCTGGCACTCATTGCAGTCCCATGGCAGCACAGCCAGAAAAATCCTAGTACTTGCTGGTGGGAAGGGAGAAATTCAGCACACAAAACTTGAGAAGGATTTGGAAAAATCAGTCTGTTGGAGGGACAGAGGTGAAAGGTGTTGAGGCTAAAGGCTTTGAAGTTACCTAGTGATACATAAGAGGAAATGAACCAGCTCACACCAACTGAGACCAAACAAGGCACATGCCTTTCTTCTGGAGGAAGAAGAATAAGGGACACAACACATGGCATGAAGGCAGCATCTGACAAAACACACTTCTCCCTCACACCTTTCTTTCCTCGCTCATTTTTGGTCTACATGTAGCTTTAACACAGAGGCATCTCTTTTTTTCATGTTGCAATCCAAGCCCTCATCAGTCAGTGCCTCTGAACACAACAGGAAGAATGCCAGCCCAACTATTTTTCACTCTGGCGCTTAGGCACAGGCTACATTTTTCAAGCCCTGGCTTCAGCCTCACTCACTGGTCCAGCTCCTTGAGACGACACGACAGCTCACTCACACCTCATTCTGCAATGTGCAGAGAGAACTATTTGTTCTCTTGCTGCAGGGGCGTAAAAGCCAAACTGTCTTGGGACTCCAGGGCAGCCCGAGGCTCACCCTGCAGCTACAACCTTCAGCTGTTGCTGGCATTGGTACAACACAAAAAAAGCAGCGAAGATGCCTAAGACAATTAAACAAATTGATGATCTTGCTGCTGAACTTTGGTGCTTTAGTAATATTTATTGCTTGAGAAGAGATAAATCCTTCCAAGACGGGTAAAGGCACTACAGTTATCACGCATGGTTCAGTGCAGAGACAAGAGACTGCTGTGCACACGTTACTGCCCACTACACCAAGGAGATGCGGAGCAAAACACAACTGAGAGAATGTCAGCTAAAACCCAGCCCAAGTAAACAGGTTTTATATGAGGCATCTTGGGAGTGGAGGAGTGGAAAGGCAACAGCTCCACTGTTTTCACAGTGTCCCTGTGGAAGGACTTGGGAGTACCTTGAGCTTGATAATCTGCATGCCCAAGGGCACTCACACAGCCTCCTGGCACTGCAACCCAATTCCCTTCAGCACATGTAGGACCCTCAGTGAGTCTGAAAGCAGCATTTGTCCTTGTATATTGTACAAGAAAGCTGAGTACTCCTCACAGATTCCATGCTCTCACCCTATAGCAGAGAGGGGTTTTCTTTGACCATTCTTCAATAGTCCACTGCTACTGAATCTAGTCCTCAGAATCATTCAATAAGCTGTTTTCCTTCAATCTGTGCTAATAAAACTATACAACACTATAAACATTTTCCACAGCAGACTCCAAGATGCTTGGTGCTCTAGCTGGAAACACTGGTCCTTTTGTTTTTACATTACAGCAGATCCTTTTAGACACACTTCCCGTCAAGCCACCGAATATTTTTGTCTTCTATTTTCTGCAAGGAGAACCCTAGAGCCCTTTTGAAATCTAAGCGAGAGACTTACGACCAGCTATTGGGCAAGTATTATCACTACAGTTCTAAGCACATTACAAAATCAGACTCATCAGAAAAGCAGAGCAATGGCCAGGGAACAATTTTCCCTTCTGTAACTGTTCCAATACATAGGCGGACCACACCGGGAAGATCAGCATTAACAGGAGATACAGGACCCACATCTCTCAAGTGGGGAGAAAGAAACAGACTCCGTAGAGGGCAAAATTTCCTTTCCATCAAAAATTTAAGCTAAAGCTAGGAAAGGAATAAATCAACTACTCTGATAAGCAGTGTCTATTAATCCTATTAATTTAACATATTCTCCCTTTCTCCCCCATGTCTGTGAAGTGCAGGGCATCTAAAGCAGGAGTAGAAGTATGACATAAGAAATCCAGCAAAGCACCATGCCCATGCTGCTGCAGGCTTTTCTGTTAAAGGGCTGACAGAAATGCTCATGTTTCTGTCAGGCAAAGTTTACAGGGAGAGGCAATATCTTTTATTAGACCAACTGATACAGCTGGAAAAAACAGGCAAGCTTCTGGGCATAGAAAGCCTTTCCTGCACTGTCCTGAAGGAGGATTTGTGTGTCTGAAGCATCTGTTTTTTCCAGCTATATTGGTTCATCTAATAAAAGATATTACCTCTCTGTGCAAACCCTGCCCCCTCACCAGTCTTCGAATATCGTGGCTGTAGCAGCAATAGTATTACAATTACTTTAGATGGTTTGCAGTACAGTCTTCTGCATTTGGTCTAACAGGCATCGACTCATCTCATGCTACCATTTTTAAAGGCAATAGTTTATTATAGATTATACTCATTGCCAACATGGGCCAGTGTGATGCTGCTGATGATGAAGGCATAAAAAAAATCTCCACCCCAAAAATCATTCCAAGTCTGTTATTACCGGTCGTCTTGGGAAGTGACACTTTCATATATGAACCACACCCTAAAGAGTTTATCATGAGGATACACATTTACATAGCAGAGAGAAAAACACAGAAACCAGTAAAGCCTTCCAAGCACTGTGGGCCTCAAGGAAGGTCTTTGTGTCTTGCATACTTTGATGTTCTGATTACTTCTGGTGGAAGAGATGAAGCAGCTGTCTGACCTACTGCATGGGCAGGCACTGCTGCTAGGAGATGCACAAATACCTGAAAGATCATGTTCAGCTTATTAAGACATGCTTTTCATTCCATAGTCTGCCACTGAGTTCAGCACAAATCTAATTGAAAAGCATTTGTATTGCAAATGAGAAAAAATCAGTTCTTGCCCTCAATTTAAAATACACTGTTATTTATTATAAAACAGGCCATATTTAACTACTATAAACTGCTCTCTCTGCTGTCTCACAGGTGAGCAGATTCACTGTAAGAAGGGTGCCAGTAAGAAAGACACAGTTAAATATTTTTTCAGTGAATTACGTTTTGTGAACCTATGCTATTACTAAGACATATTCCAAGTTTTATTTCAGACGTCTATGAAGCAAAATGCAAAACATTTTCCATGACATGTCTGAAGAATGGTAGAAATTTTTATTACAGATTTGTTGGCATTCAAATTACAAATGAATGATCCATATTACTGTTTGGCTCAGTGGTGTAAGTATAGATCAACCACATTCATTTCAGTGGAATTTTTCCACACACAGATCTGAATGGTTGTGGTAATTATTATAGTTACTTGATATTTTATATATTCTAATTCATATGTATCAATGGCTGCAAAATTGTTTTTCACCACAAAGTGTTTCATCTCTACAGGATTGTTGATGTTTTACATTTTTAAAATAAAAATAACAGCTACAAAAGAAATTTATTTTGTAAGCAGAATTTTAATAAGCTGATCTGACAAATATTTATCTCTGACACATATTTAAAACCGATAATTATATATTTATGCAAATATCAGTTACTCTCTTGAACCTTCTTTTGGGGGTAGGAAGTGGAAAAATTATTTTTTAAAGAAGTTTATTTACAGAAACAAACTAATAAAACAATCCACAGCCTGATTGCACACCTGAAAAGCCAGACTGACCAGAAATGCAAGACCAGAGGACTATAATTTTGAAAACGATAAGGGGGTTGAGAGAAGGGGAAGGAAGAAATTAATTTCTGTATGCTTCAAAAAAGAAAAAACAGTAAGCTAAAATCAATAGGACTAAGTCTCTATAGCCTTCCCCATAGGGGGGAATTTTAGGGTACTGAGAAAGACTTTTTCCTCAAAGCAGAAGTGATATGATAAGAACTCCAGTCTCAAAATACTTTATATATAATATTCTGTTTCTTCATTTTGCTTTATAATTACCTGCAAAAACTAAGTGAAAATGAGACACAAATTTTGTTCTACTGAATATCAGACATTTACACTCATTTCAATTGTGAAAACAAGGAGACAACCAAAAAAATGAGCTCCAAAACTGTTTAACATTGGAGTAAAACTGCATTTTTGTTAACCATGCCACCCAAGTGTGAGCTCCCCTTCAAAAGTGCTTGTGTGGTTTGAAGCTGTCTTCCCATCCAGGGTGTGGTAGAAGCCACAGATATCAACCATTAGCTGCTCAGTACCATGGTGCATCAAATATTTGAAGGAATGACCTCAGATTTTTTTCTGCAGGCATCACACATTATATTCTCAGCATTGGTTTAGACCTTCTGTGGCTATGAAACAGAATTTTCATGAGTTCTTACATCTGGACTAATAATAATTTGCATTAATATTATGTATGTATCATGTGCTTTCACGACTCCTTTAGGACATTAATGGAGAACAGGCCAAGCAGTCTCTCGTGGAGTCCTTAACAGATGAAGAAGAGCTTGTAACTGATAATTGCCAAAAGGTATTAGTTATTTTGTTCATGAAATTATTTCTCTACATGCTCTGCAGAACAGGCACCATTTGATGAACACCACAGACAGGAGCAATGCAGTCATTCCTCATCTAACTTCTCATTGCAAGGTTAGTATTGATTTTCTTGGAGCACTTTTCAATCAGCTCACAGCCACACACCTGGTGCCTAGACCATCTCCCTACTTCATAAAGAACAGTACTTAGTTGCTGCTTTTTCCCCTCCCCACACAGGAGAAAATACACAGGTGACTTATTTGAACATGGAGGAAGAAGGAACTCCATAAGACACAGGACTGAGATAACAGCATTAATGGATGGTGAGCTGTCTCATGGCCATATTGCACTCTAAGACTTGTCTGGTCTCTAAGTCAGCCACACAGTGTTGTGTGTTTCTATTCAGAGCCACAGAAAGGTTTTCTTTATACCTGCTGCTTTTGTTGTGTCAAATGCAGATATTGAGGCATGAAACATACCAGACATCATGACTGGTTTGCACGAGTTGTCTGTCTAAAAGAAACTAAAACTCCAGCTGAGGTATTTCAGACAGCATGGAATATAATGACCTAAAGATCCATGTCCCTCTTTGACACCTTTCAGCTATTTACAGATGAAGCAAGACAGAAAAATTGCATGTAACAACGAGACTGATGAATTAATAGTTCTATTTAATACTCCAGGTTCCATGTTAAGTGGCCTTTAAGCCATCCCTAAATGCCAAGATGCGCAGAGAAACAAGGAAGAAGTCTGCTTGACCTGAACTGGAAAGAACTTTAAAACCTCTATGCAGAGTCTGCATAAGAATATTAGGGGAAAAAATACAGTAAAATTCTTCATGCAAATTGCCATCTGGGCCAGGAAGCTGAGCACAATGCTGTTTTTATCATCTTTAATGATGCACAGTTTAGTTCAGGAGGAGGGGGGAAGGAAATAGGACCAACCTTTGACCAGTATGACAGCAGCATAAGTAATCCCTTATTGCATTATGAAATGATTCATACATGGAGACCTGTTACATTACTGGCCTGTTAACAGTATCACAGCTCCTTACTTGGACTTTTTTTCATTTTGTTTTACATCAGACAAGCCTATTGCTGTCATTTGTAAAGAACAGAATAGCTGCTACAATTTTAATATCAAACACAAGGAAAAAATACACAGCAGCTGTTCATATTTTCTAGGAAGTCTGTTATAATAATGATGTCATGGAAAAAGGCTGGAATCTATTAAAATGGATCAGACAGGCAAGCCATTCAAAGCCTTCAAACAATATGCATATACAAGCTGCACTATGTACCTTACATTAAAATAAAAACACGCAAATAGTGGAATTCCTTAAAAATATTATTGAGATCAGGCAATTAAAGTGATTTCATAGATTTACTTCAATAAATTCAGTTTACTACTAGAACTACCCAGTAAAGCAAAATACAAAAGCTACAATCAGCTCACTGTCAATTAAGCTCACTCTTACCTATAAAAGCATTTTAAATCTATTTTTAAATCACTGGCTCAAGCTACGCAGAACAAAGAAGCTCTCCCAGCAAAAGAGCAGCAGTGAATAGTTTTGAAACTAATAATCCAACTTACCTTGTATTTTTAAAGACTCCACCAAGTCAACTATGTATGACATCAAATTTTGAAGATTCTGGGTTACACTGATGAGTTCACAAGTAAAGGGTATATATTACAGACAAAGCATTATAAATTTGACAAACAAGTAAAAAAGACATTCTTAAATTTCTTCCATTTTAGACCATCAAATAGATTTTGTGCCTGCTAATTATAAAATACCAGGTACAAAACCCCAAAATCAATGAAAAGACATCAAGACTCCAAAAATTAATGAAACTGAATTGGTTTAAAGTGGTAATTCCATCAGGTCATCTGAAGAGATCTGTTTGATGACAGCCCTGGTCAGTTTTGCATAAGTAAGCTCTACTGTACTCATTATACTTCATATACAGCTACAGTCAACATTACAACTACAGTTATCTACTTAAAAAAGAAATAATAATCAAAACTTACTATCAGAATTCCAATCCGAAATTCAAACTGCTAAGCAGAATTAAAACCCAAAAAACCAATGACCCAAACTTCACAGACACTTCCACGTTGAGGCCATTAAACACCTCCTCCTGCAAATGGCTATGTATGAACAAGTTTGAGTTCACACAAGTCCGGCTGCCAAATCTGATCCCCACTATCCTGCTCACATTTCCAGTCGCAGTAAAAGGAGGAGGTTATGCAATGCACTAAAAGCAATTGGTTAGACACGCAAGTGCCTCTGTGCACTTCTCTAAAGACTCAAAAGATTTGAGCCAGTGCACAATAAAATGAGTCTGAACGCCTTATCTTAGGCACCTCACAGTGTTCATAAATTTTTACTTTAAGCTGTTATTGCATATAATAAAATAGTGTTAACATTTCAGATGAACATTCAGGGCAGCTTATAAACTATTCAGTGATTAATGTCCTTGTCTCATGTTTTCAATTTTCATTGCTAGTGGAGGTCATATGTTATGATGTCAGCTTGAATCTAGATTTCCATTTAAAGCAAATTTCATTTAAATTATGATCCTAAGGCAAATGGTAAAAACTACTTAAAAGTTCCATACTGAGTAAATTTATTTACTCTGCTAATAGGATAGATTTCACATTCTGGTGCCACATACTCATCAAACAAACACAGTTTGGGTGGATGGTCCCAGACAGTAAAGATGCCATAGGTTGAATGTACAGGAACAGAACTCATCTATACCAAGATTTAACAGCACACTTGCCAACCTTGAGTGCAGGGGTTTGAAAGACTTGGCCAATAATAGGAAATTAATCGAATCCCCAGAGCATGACATAAATTGAGTCTGCCAAAAGGATTCAGAAGGCAGAAGAAAAGAAGTCTTAGAAGAGATCTGAGGTGGAGGAAGGCTCCAGGGGCATATTTTCCTTAGGAGCTAGTGGGATGGAGATGTTTCTTGGGGCCTCTCACTAATAATACACTCACCCCTTTATTCTGCCATGCTCATCAGACTGGAGAATTCCTCATTAAATTGCAAAGAGAAGTTTTATGACACAGCTAAGATCAGACGACAGCAGGTTGCCAGTGAAAGCACTACTCTTCTTTCCTCTGCCCACCCCACCCCTCACCCTCCTATTTCCCTGGGACTGTCACTGCCTTTTTCATGACCCTGTCTGTGACACCAGCTTACACAACTAAGCCACTTGAGAGCTACCTCTGTCTTCTTTTTCCCTGGTCCCTGCTCCCTAAAAGAAATAGTTTTCAGGTGATTGTGCTCCCTAAGACAACTCACTATGGGCCCAAGTAACAGTCAGCTTAATAACCTGATTGGTTTCAAGCCCAGGGTATAGAGCAACAGTTTTCTGTATATTGCCATGCCCTTTTCTCGGGTGCATTGGTTCCATGTAAACCTTAACAAAAAATTACTTCAGGTGAAGTTATTAGGTTTGATAATGTTATTATTATTTCTTCTTTCCATAGAAGAAATATTCGTGGAACAACAATAACTAAGTTAAAGTCCTTCTCAAAGTAAAACCAAGCTGAAATGAGTTTTTCAGGTATGCAATGCGTGAAGCACCAGAATTATTATTGCTTTTTTCTATAATTTATTATTGATTTTTTTCCTAGTAATAAATGATAGTGGAGGTATACAAATTAAACATTTCTATACAGCCTTTGAATTAATTTATTATATTGGTAAAGCAGTGGCAGAAACGACCAGCACAACTCACTGGAACTACTTCAACCATCACATAAGGAAGGGCATTCAAAATTTACACAGTCACTAAAATTTTAAAGCTCGTTTTTAATTGGTCAAATGTTAAAAAATTACTGCTAAAAGAGGAGACAATCTTCTGTAGCATTTTACAGCCAGATGCCTATAATGCAGTGTACACTAGCTCAAATGTTTTGTGTTACACAAGTATAATTCTAAAAACAAGCACTAGTAGAGGAATTACATGGAGAAAGCATGGACCTACCCTCATGGGGTTTTTGTGTTTAATTTACTGAGGCAAATTTTTTTTCCCCAAAATGACTGAACTGACCAGGAACATCGTACATCCAAGGCACTGCCTTCCTCCAGGGAGGCATTTTAAGCACAGAGTAATCCAAAACCCTTCAAAAGGTCATTAGTGTAAAGCAATAAAGCCATTTACATTTATGCAGATGTACAACCAAAAGCCATGCATACATCCACACAATTACATTGGTTCTATTATTATCTTTGTACTCATTTCGGATTCAGGCAGATAAACAATTAACTAGGATACTGTAGAAGCAGGAATAGCATTAGCTGTCATGTAGTTAAATATGGTAAATAGACTACTAACCTTAAAATGTTTTAAAAAAATTTTTAAAGTTTTTTGTTAAAGGAAGTATTTCAAAACTCTGCTTAAAATATGCTTGAACAGTTAATAATAACAAGATTCCTTTTCGACAAGAATGGGAAGACAAAGATTTGGGACAGAACACAGAAAATTAATAGCATTTTAACAGTCATAAAAATTCTTATATATCATGTTCCTATATAAATAAAGATTAACATAGAAAAGATTATACTTAATTCATTTGTTTAGTTTACAATGTTTGGAAGATAACACAGCTTTTTTTTTTTTTTAATACCTCCATGCAACTTACTGGCATTTCAAGTTTAGCACATCCATTTTTATAAGAAAAGGCTACAAATTTATTTTGAACTTAACAGGCATTCATTTTTTTTTTCCTTTCAGAATCTAGGTATAAGTAACAAAGCACTAGAGTCTTATAAATTTTCTAACACCAAATGCAAATTAAGTCGTGAAACTGCTCTAGGAAAAGTTCCAAGAATGTAAACCCAAAGGAACTTCAACACAATTTCTCAGCTTCAGGCTCTTTATGATACGCAGGGCAGGTAACAGAATATGATGCAGTCAGGAAGCACTATCTGTGTATGGAAAAATGTTTAATTATCCAATTTCAACAACTTCCTGTATTGTGTCTATGAGCTCTAAGATGAAATAGATGTATACAAAAAGGAAGAAATTGAAAGGATGGCAAGGGCTCTGTAGATTAAACAGCTCACAGAGTTTTCAGTGGCCTGGAAAAGTGGATTGACAGTTCATAACTTAAAGGACATCATAGGTTTTGTAAGCATCTATCAGATTTCTGCAATTCTCCGTCCTTTACTTGGGGTCTAGTGAACTGCTTACCTGTATTGTCTCAGTCTGCATTAGAAATAAAAAACACACAACTCTCTCCATTAAGTGATAAGGTAAAACTGCTCACATTTTGTTTTTATATCAGCTCTGACTGTAAGGCTTTAAAACACCATCTCCAGCAAAGTGGGAGTTTTCCCATTATGAACAGAGTAATTATTTAAGTTTTCAACCATTCTCCTGAAAAGACTCAAATTCGTTTTTCTTAAGCACTAGGCAGGAGTTTTAGCAGATTGTTTAAACAAAGAGCTGATGACTTTTTGCTCTGTAGATCTACCTCTTGTTTACCCCAGGGGAGACATCACTCAAAGAATGACAGCTTAACTTGCAGGGCATGCTATTATTTATCAGTAACCCGAAGGGGACTAGGGACATTTCCTGAACACGAAGTTTAGGTCTCCCAATGGATATCTGAAAATATGAGGCAGACAATGACAAGCAGCCTGCACTAGAGTCATGCTGCCAACACCTGGTGTGTGTGTGCCCATTACCTCCAGCCACTTTCTCAACTGGCTCCTATTTTTCTGTCAGGAGACAATTCTTTACAAATCCCTTCTTGACAGACATCCTAGGTACTAAGCATTCAAAATACTAATATCATTCAAACTTGAGAAAGACATCTGTCTTTCTCAGATATCCTGCTTGTATCACTGTGAGCATCTCAAGTGATTTTTCTTCAGCTTTTCAAAGTGTAGTTTGTGAGGTCTGAACACTTCTGTGTTTAGTTTATGATGATGCTTATTAAAAACAATGGTATTTATAAAAAGAAAATTAGTTAACTCAGTTCTTACCTGTGGAACTCTTAATTTTCAAGAAGTATTCTTGTCTCACAGTTTAAGATGATATAATCTACAACTGAGCAGAAAAATATATCAATTACAGATGATACTGTACATTTAACATTAGTATTAGAGTCACACTCAAACAAACTGACAGATAAAATTTTAATTATTTTCATGGTATGTGGCACATATCAAGCAGCAATTGTACAATATTGTATATACTTACTAATAAAAACTACCTTTTCCCTTTCCCAGTGTCCCTGCTCAGACATATAAGGAAATGTAAGAGTTTTATCTACCTCCATGCATGCATTACTCATAACACTCATGCTGTGGTTAGATAGATTAAATAATTAAGGTCCTGCTGACACGGTATTTCTTGTCACTAAACACCCCAATCAATTGAATTAGGTGCTTTAGGAAGAGGTGCGTGGCTGGGCCGAGATGCACTCAACTCCCATCAACTTCTAATGACCTCTTCAGTAAAAACATGCAAAAAAACCCCCATACTTGCTAGAAGTATGGATCTGATTACATCCCAGTGAAGCCTAATTAATATAAATTAACACCCTGAGCTGCAGCTAAACAAAATACTGTGAAGCCTGAGTTTCTACTGATCAAAAAAGCCCTCCCTGTCCAAAAAGCAGCAGCCACGCTGCAAAAACATTCCAGTCAAGACAGCCCACATTTATATGTGCCATCTCCCACTGAGGGCAGGAGCTATGAGCTCTAACCTTTCACACAAGTTGCTGAAAATGCCACAGGTATCACAGCCAGTTACATCTACTGTTCTTTAATCTGTGTCTAGTGACAGATTTGTGCCAAATTTTTCAGTTATTGTTCACTAAGGGCTCTTTGCTGACTTGATTTTACAGAGAGACTGACAGAGTCAGACCAAGAAGTTTGTTGTAAGAAACAGTCTATGTGGACATCTGCAGAACTCAAGCTTTTCTTTCCTGGTTTGGGGTTTTGTTTTGTTGTTGCTTTGTTTTTCTTCTTCAACTAACCTACCTACAGCCAGCATAAGCTGCCTCTGTTACAGGAGAGTTTGCTGGCATAGCCATCACGGAAAATTTATACCTAGCCTATCTAAACAGCACAGCCTGAGCCAAAAGCCAGCAGAAGAGAACAGCAGCAACACTATTTCACTGCTCAAATATCTGAAGGCCACAATGTTGAGCCTTTGTTCTCTGTGCTGGTTCTCCAAGCTGGACAGGCAACCACAAGCCTCAAATTACACTTCATTGATCCAGGGAAACCGAGGTGGTGTTCAGTTTCAGTTCTGCAACCTGCACGTTGACCTGCCTGTTTGTTGGCCTAAACAATGAGATTTCAGGAAATGAGGTGTTTGCACTTTGTCCAAGTCTTGTTTTCAGAGAGGGGGATCTCTGCCTCAGAGGCCTGGGTTGGTATGGGAGGAAAGCATAACATCTGGACCCAGGCTCTTGCACTGCATTCCTTCACTGAGAGAGTTTCTGCTTCAAATTCAACATGACCAAAATCAACCACAAATCTAGTAATGGGAGGTGGTCTCAACTAGCTCAAATTCTTTTAGCATAATGTCTTTGTTACCTCTGGTAAAAGTGGAGGATGTATTTAGAAAGAAGACAGGGAGATTACAGTAGTTTGTTCAGTAATATTTTACAAACATATATTCCCACATTTGGAAGAGTTCATTCAGTCCATCAATACAAAACCAAATCCTAAACATCTGCAATAAAAAATATATAGTTTATATGGAAAGTTGAATAATTCACATAACATGATTAATAAGACCCACAATAAGGGAGTGCCAGCAGTTAAATATAGAAATAATCAATATGATAAAAAAAATTCCTTAGTTTCTCTATAAAATAACTAAAATTTTCCATGAAAACTTTCCATTAAACTAAATGACATATTAAAGTTGCTCAAATATGCAATGCAAGAATTCCAATTTGAGATTAAAGTAAAGACCTTTGTTTCTATCATGCCATGAAAACAATTCCAAAAAGATGCTTATAAACGACCTATCTTAACCTCCCACCCACTGCCCAAAAAACCCCATACAATAGGAATAAATGACACACAAGACATTTTTGAGAAACAATATTCACTTCTCTCCTGAAAGTAAGAAACACTATCTCATTGTGTTCATGTATGGGAAACAGAAGCCTAGAGTTTCAGTTATTTGCTTGCAACCAGAAAAGAATTATAATCTGCTGTCCAACTCTATCTGCTGCAGTACTTTTGTGTAAGTTTATCTTCCTTTTAAAGTCTGCATAACTTTAAAGTACTGTTGGGCTGAAGACTTGCCTTATGCCTCCAAGCAACATTTTATTATTTATTTTGGCTAATTGATTTGTCTGATTCCTTGTCCACATTCAGAAGACACCTTCTGTTTGGAAAGAAAATTTAGTACTTCTGGGCTTCAGGTTGAGGATACTCACCAGAGCCATGCAGAGACTTTTTTTTAAACTGCTTAACACAGTTTGTTGTGTGGTTTTGTTTGTTTTAACAAAGACCTTGTCAGCATTTCTCTTGATTTTGCTTTAACTTAGATAAAAAGATTTATGAAATTAATGTTCATAACCCAGAAGCCACTTCATGGCCATTTGAAACTATTTTTATTCAGGAACATCTGAAAAAATGCCTATGTGGCACAACTTTGTGCAAGTGCTCCATTGCAATAAACCAGGACCCTGAAAAGGGCAAAAAGGACATTTCATCATATCAGTTTACTTACTGTCTATTGCAAACACAGAGGAGAACTCTCCACAATAAAAACCACTGTGTCGAGCACAGTTCAGAAACTTTTCTTGCTCAGAGAGTACCTGAGGTACCCTCTGCAGTAATTTATTGCAGAGATCCAGCTGTATGTCCCACTAGTAATAGATGGACCATGCAGAGTAAGTTTCCTTTCCTATTCTTAGGTACCAGATAGCTTTTTATTGTACTATAATGCCATGGCTTAGTTTTCCCTTGTACTCCTCAGCATAAGAAAAACAGACAGCAGAAAACAGAACAAATAGAAAACCAGCTGAGACAGTTCCTTCAAAACTAGCAAGACAAAATATTAAGTTTCACCTTCTTATCTAGAATATGTAAATGTTTCAGATTCTGATCTCAGGCTGACTTCCACCCACAAGAGCACTGTGGCTGCCTGGGGAGCTGCCGCTGTCCATCTGCTTTACACTGATACAGACTGCAATCAGATCTGGGGCATCTCACCTTTGAGTTTGCCACACACATAAATTAAGGGATCACATGCAAAAGTGGTTGTGCTAACTGCAATATAATTTATGGGCAAAAAATATTTTTAGCCTTTTCCCTACCACCCACTAATGTGAAAACACTGATTTATCTACATAAATGAAAGAGGAATTTCTTTATATTTGCTCTTTCCAGGGGAACACCCATGTAGTGTTTACTCACATGTCTATGGAAAATAGAAAAAATATACCCATAGTATATAAAATATACTATATAAAATACCAGAAAATTTTAATAGCTAATAAGCGATTAAAATGCAGAGAAGATATTTTCTACTATTCAAATATTACAGATATGTAATGTGCACCTAACACTATAGAATCATAGCACATTTTGAGTAAGAAGGGACCTTTTAAAGGTCATTTAGTCCAACCTCCCCTGCATTAAAAGCTTTATAGCAGTCACATGAATATGCACTGCCTAATAATCACTTTGGTGGGTTTATGCATGTTACTATTTGTGAAATGCCTGCGTACATCCTCCCGGATGACAGAAGGATTTAAAAAAGCAGCCACCAGAAAATGCATGAATAGTGTGATGTGCCAAGATGCTGCTTGCCGGTAGCCCCTGCACTATTCCCTCATGCTTGTAACCACAAGTCACTGGTACACTGGGTACACTGGGAGGGAGCTGTGCTCTCTTCGCTCAAATCAAGCACATCCCAGTGGAAAGAACAATTCAGTATTCCAGCAACTCAACATGGAGCACTGACTTTGAATAAACTTTAACAAGGTGTTCATGGCTGAGAAGTAACAGCAGGGGATCCCTGAAATTTTCAGACTAATTGGCAGATGCCTTTCTCTGTCAGGAAAAAAAAAAAAAAAAAAGGCAAAACCTGACCCTTGATCTGAATACATACCAAGTCACATTACAGAACTCCAAAGCTGCACCTCAACCAAAACATGATATGCTAAATATAGTTGCAATACCAAAAGCATGAAAAAGAGACAGAACTGCTGGAGTCACATTTGAATGGCACATTCCATCTTATGTTCTCAACTCCAAGTCAGTGCAAACATCAGCTCATCCACATGTACACAACTCAGCTGCATATCGTGTCCTGTATCATTGTTTTCTTAGCCACGAGAAACAAAGAAATAACATATCACGTATGGAACAAATATGGAACATGTAACTGATGGACTCAGGCCTATAGCATAGATTTACTATATTTGATGACTGCAGATGTGTAGTTCTTAGTAAGACAACAGTCAACCAGTTGGACCAGTAGGATGTCCTTACTTTTCAGTATCTTAGGGAAGGTTGGCTACAAGTAAACATAGTTTTTGTGAAGATGATGCATTTAATAGCCACCAAATTAAATGGAAGATGATTAGAATGATCTTTATTAAATGTCAGCTGAGACAATGAATGCCACTGCTCAAAGATCAGCATGAACGTAAGTTACACTTCTGCTGTCTCTGACAGATGTGCTCAGCAAAATCCTGCAGTTCTGGACCACTCAGTGTCATCTGGTTACATTAATAGTGGGAACTATCAGGATTTTGGAGTGAATTACTCATGGGGACAAAAATGCAATAGCCTCCAACTCATAGCCAGAATTCCCTAACTTGGGAAGTCACTTTGCTTGCTCTGAGCACAGCCATGGTGTAAGCTTCCTAGGACGGGCAGGATGCTTTCAGGCTCTTCTAGCTGTGTCAATATACGCCAGGTGACAAAGAACTGACTTGATTCCATTTGTATTTCCTGCATTAAACTTGCACAGAGGAGCAAATCCAATAGGGAAACCAGGGGAAACAGGGCACCAGGGAAAGCAACAGTTTTAGTTGCTCCCTGCAAAAGAGAAGCAGATTTTCGGAGGGAGCACTGGCTGCAAAGCCACGCTTCGTATTACAAGTGAGGGAACTGCTTCCTGTTGTTTGATCTGCCCACTTTAGTAAAAGAGCACTTGCTAAATGCGGCATCAAAGGCATTCTAATTGTCATCATTACTTCCACCTGTCCCCTGAAATACAACTCCAAATACCATCTAAAACCTCAGCCTCAGAGTGGCATTGGTGTGTGCTTCTGGTCTAATGCTACGACATGAGCAGTCTCAGTCACATCTTGAGGATTATTCTGCATGAGACACTGCTCTGACGTAGAAGTAAAAGGTTGGCACCCAATCCACTAATTAATACGTTTGCTCTCCATGACCTATCAAGATCAGCTGTTCAAACTTCCTGTTCAAAGAGGAATTTTTACAATACCATTTTTGAGGACTTAGGTTTTGTTTTTAACAGAGTAACATAAGCTTTTCATAGGAAATTAATGTCTATAATCATTGCTGCTCCTACTGCATAAAATCAGACCAATAAGTGAACAGCCAAGCAAACAAAACAATGCAGTGGAAGTGAAACCAACTGGAAAATCGTAATAAAGCCATATCATCATAAAACTTTTACTAACTGTTCAAATAACTTCTGAAGTTAATTACTCTAAAAGTTAAATAGAAATACACTAATGTATCTAATGGCATAAATTTTTGCTTCCATAAATCTCCATCTCTAGTAAAGCCCATAAATTACCTGCATCATTAAACCTCAGCAAGTCTGGCAGTGAACGTAAAATTTGACTGCTTACACATCAAAAATCATGACAAAAAACCCCCATAAAAATCTGAAGCAATCTATATAAACTGTTTCAAATAAACTTCTGAATCTGAAAACAGGCAAGATCACACTTACTTGAAAGTGCCTCGTATACTCTGGCTAAATCCAGAAGAACACACTCCAGTTTCTCAAGCCTGGCAACCAAGAGACCCACAGGGCAGCCTGGGAAGACTGGTGGAGCTGCTCTGCTTGCAGGGATTTTGCAGGGGAACAAAGTGTGTGTGAACTGCCAGCTAACCTCTGAGTGGGCAGCACACCACGCAGTACAGGGAAGGCGACTCATTGGTAGAGGACATGAGAGCCTTTCAAGGATGAACATCTCTTCTGCTCCCTTACTCTGCTCTTTCACACTAATGGAAAATATCAAACTAACAAGGCAGTGCAATATATCACAAGAAAATTGTAACATACCTTTCCCTGTCAAAATAAGGCCGCATTTTATTTCTGTGATACGCCGCAGCAATTACACATTAGTCAACATGCAAAATCCTAACAATAATAATTCAAAAATAACACAAGCCACGTGTTGGCTGGTGTTCACTGTAGTCTTTGTCAAAAAAAAAGAAGTTGGAAAACATGTAGACATGACAAAGCTGCAAGATTTCAGGCTCCAGCCATATTCATGCACAGACTCTATGAGAACCTGGAGCCAATGGTTTTGCAATCCAACCATGGAGCAGCCTTTTACACCCTCCTCTCTGGGCTCTTTCCTAATTATAACAATCTTGAAAGATGTGGCTACTGACACTCTGCTTTATGACTCACTGAAGTGCTTTGAGCCTGGGAAGTCACATCTGGAAGTGCACTATGACATGCTCTTCTGGTCTAGAGAACAAGCAGTAACTAAAAGCAGAGACCATTATGGATCAGTTTAGGATGGGCAAACTACTCAAAACACAGTATTGGGTCTAAATCAAACCACTGAGTCCTGCCTGGCTTTTCCTGCTTTTTTCCATTTGAAAGGATCCACATGCATTGCAGCCCTATTCTTAAGTTCACCCCTTCCCATTCAGTGCTGACTTCTATTTTCTGTATTTTCCTCCCTCCAAGTATTAACCACAGCAATGTGAAGCAGAAAATTCTCATGAAATAGAAATACAACACTGTCAGACTGTGAGCATCAAACAACTGAACACTTCCTTCCTTCTTTACTAATTGCACTGAAAAGAATTTACCTTGGCAGAGTCTTCAAAACTCTACTATTAATTATCAAATATTCTTTAGTGATGAAGCCTGTTTAGATCTAGAATTGTTTCTACTCGACTCCCATCTCCCTGAGACTTTTCTTCTTCAGACGTAAGTTAATCAGAGCACCAAACTTCTCCTTTAGGAAGTTTCTCTCATATGTTTCTTAATTCCATATAATCTGTAAGTTGCCTCTTTTCCTTTAAAAAAAAAGCCAGAGGATGATGTCATACTAAAAGCTTATCTAGTGTTTGTTTCTTCAGTGCTCTAATCTTTAAGTGTGGTTTATTAAGGAGATGAATTTTAACTCTGTGTTTCTTGAGGGAAAAAATAATTTGCATTTATATATCCTTCAGTTTTATTGCCCTATTTTAACATTTAGCCTCCTGAACAAAAATACATATTATTCAGTCCCCATCACTGCTAAAAACCCCCAAGCTATAACCTGCTTTAAATGCCTGTTGTTGTACATCCTTCTACCACTTTTAAAATTACTATGCAATAACATGCTGAGGTTTTACATGCTTGTTTTCCCCTTGCACTGAACTTACTTACACAGAAAAACAGACCAAGCTGTATTATGTGTCAATATGTGCCTCTTAAAATGTTTCTTCTAAGTGGCAACATTTGAGTGGGACACCCTTGCCCTTATATCCACATGAAAATGAGCTGGCTGTGTCCTGAGGCTACCAGAGGTCACTTTGCACTTCAACAGCATCCTGCAAGTGCCTGGGACAAAATTTGGGATATAAATTGTCTCCGCAGGCAGGCACAGTGGAATTAAGGCTGCTGCCTTCAAGCATCCTGCCTCTGTGCTGCCATCACCTGCTACAGGCTGCAGCATCTACTTGAGTCTTTAATATAATAGCAAAAATGTTCTGAGCACGTTATTCCAGATCTAATGATCCAAAAGCTCTAATGAGTTTAGGAGATCCCTTCAGCAGTACTCCTGTACAAGCTGATGCATAGACAATGAGTGTCAAATTTCCCCACAAAATATTTAGCTTCATCATTTTTTAGCAACTTTGCAAAACTGAAAGCACAAAAAAAAAAAAAATAAATGCCAGGATTCCTGAAAGAAAACAGAAACTACCTTGATGGTGAAGCTTTTGTTTTCATTTTCAGGGCCCACATGGAAGTCCTTTACACAGGCACTGAGTAGGTACAGAGAGAGATTAGACATTGGCATTAGATTAGAGCCCATTTTTCCTTCGAAGGAGGCATTTCTGGAACAAGAGCTTGTAGCACTTTGCAGAGCTCCCTGCTGTATTCAGGAAGGAAGTCATATCTAATTAAACTAGACAGAACAGATGCTTCATCATTTTAGCTGGAAACTCCAGCGAGGGAGCTCGGCTAGCACGGGGACAGCCAACTGCAGCTCCCCAGCTCACCAGCAGCCTGTAAAGCTGCTACTGGGGGGCCTTGGCATTGTATTCAAAGCCACTTTTAAGAGCCAATATGGTAAGCTGTGCAAGATATGATGTACAGGGAGCCCCATAAAATCCTTTAATGGAAACAGCAGGCTTGTGCTGGAAAAGGTTTCATGGAGCTGTGTACACCAGTATAAAGATTTCAGCTCCCATAAGACACCAGGGTTCCCATAGCCCCAGACCTCACAAACTTTTGGGATGTTGTTTTCTGTAAAGAGGTTTGCATCATCCTCGTAGTGCAAACATTGATATGATAATGACAGAACACTTTTTCCCTGCTGCTCTGCTGTGTTAAACCATCAGAGGCAAGGTGAGATAGCTAGCCAGCTAAAAGCCCAGCAGGAAGACAGGCCTGCTGAGCAAGCTGGCTGTGCTGCATGTGCAACGTGAATCCTACAGGGACACATGGCTCCTGCTGGGACACTACCATTTAATGTGCCTGTGATGTATTCTTAGATAAAGCACTATTAGTTTCAACTCCCTCTAGATGGAAGGCAGTCTGAGGCTGTCTTGAGGAGGAGTATAACACAGAGGGTCTTTCTACCTCTTCTTTCTTCCATTATGAACAAATGTAATGACCCTTCTCTTTAAGCAAAATCTTTCCAGATTTCTGGCAGCATTGCCTGCAGTGCCAAGTATTTGGCATTCCCAAAGAGACCCCCATTCTGAAGAGCATTTCAGAGGTATGAGTGGGGATAGATCCAGCAGCTCTGCCTGTCGTTATCAAGCATCTCTGACTCTCATTTTGCTCCTGTGCTCCTGGCCCCCAGTACAAGGATGTGCTGGTCAGCTACACTAGATAATCGGGATACCAGCCTGGAAAAGAGGCTACAAGGACCACAAGGAACATCAAGGAACTTCTTCTTCAAGGAGTCTCCTACGAAAACAGAGATTCCATGGATATGTCGACCCCTGCTTTACCTACCACGTCATCCAAAACTCCCTTATAAAACTCATCAGCACAGCATCACTGGCAGAATAGGATGATCACCAGAATGTATTTTTCTCCTGTTTACTGAAGTTCTTCCCAGCTTCTTCAAACTACTCAAAGTCACCACAACCACCAGAGGAAAACACAGCAGTGGCTCTAAGTGGGTCAAGAGAAGAACATCACCAGAAAAAAGTCCTTACACACTGGATTCTGGAAAACCCCTGATCTTTCACATCTAAATAGGAACAACAATTAAAGTGTTCAAAGGAATGACCTTAAAAATTGCAAGTATCAACAATCAGAATACGGACCACACCCACCTGTATATCTTCCTTTCTAAAAATTATGTGAAATCTGGAACATCAAAACCACTGCTTGAACTGAAGTATTTTTGATATTCATGTACTGTAACTATACTTTCACTAGTGCTTTGAAGGATTAAAAGCACTGATGTGGTCATTAAGGGATCTCATCTGTTCAAAGCCAGAAACAATCAGAATCCAGGTAGGGAGTGAAGAAGGGTATGGAGGGGAAAAAAACTAATGCCATCACCTTCTTGATGCTTGTTTTGTGCATAAGGACTTACATGTTTTCCACCCAAACTAAAATTTCACACTGGAAAAAAAAAAAAAGTCTTCAGAAAACAATGAATGACTTTTTCATGACTGAGTATCTGGTTTATATTTGGAAAATACAGGAAATACATTCTCCTAATCAGCCCTTTTACATACTGCCAAAAAAATGAGAGTACAGCTTTACAGCCAAAGCAAGCTGTTATCTACTCCTTTTATAATTCACTCCAAACCCCTACATTAATGCAATATTGCAAATGAGCATGTAAATGCAGAAAAACAAAAAAAGCAAATGATGAGTCCCTCTGGCCTGTGCACACATCCTCCAGACTTCCTATTGTGGGCAATTTTTACACTGATTTTTCCCAGCGCTATTTAATCTTACTAAATCCCAAAAGGAAATCTTACATAAAACCACACATACAATATGTGGGAAATATCATCTCTCCCTAGCAAATTCTCTAAGAAAATGTAAATTTAAAATTTCTGCTGGAATACAGTATCATTCCATTCACAGCCTTTCTGCTTACAAAATTCAAGGTTATCATATATTTCAGCTACTTTAAGTGCATTCTCATTTTCCAAAACCCTTTTCTTTTCTACCAACATAAAATATTCATTTGTCCTGGAGAACATCTCTTGCACCTTAATGAACAATCACTATACAGATGGCTTGTTTCTGTGTAATTAATAATAATTTTTTTAAAATCTACATATCAAATCTATTTCATATATACCTAACAAGTCCAAACTTCATCAACACGAAGTAAATTCACAATATTTATAGAGTATTTCAGATTCAATACCCATATGGCCAGCCCTCTAAAAACAGACTCATTAGACACCAGCTACCAAACGTGGATGCTTGCCATGCAACTGGAACAAGCATTTTATCAGAACTAGTAAGAGATAAAGCCTGTGGAATCTTTAACACTGTTAAGTGACAGATGACTGATCCAGTTCCATGAACTCTGCCAGGGAGGAATCCCCCAAGGGAGGGAGATGTTCATATGCATGCAAGGAACACTTTTATTCCGACTTAAAGCAGGCAGGATCAAAAGAACATTCAAAATAATTAGAAATAAACCCAGGTTTGAAAAACACAACAGGTGCTTTAATGAAAAAAGGGCACACTAGTTAATGTATTGAGACAAGGCAGAAAACACTCACTTCCTAAGACAGGGCACCTGAACAAACATTTACTATCAAGACCCAAGAGCAACCAAAGAATTCCAAAGTTTATATGCTAATGTACCTCACTTCAAAGATTTCCTTAAGCTACATCAGAAAGCAAAATTTCTATGCCTAGAAATTCAGCACTGAAGAAAAGGGGTCTGACAAAATGTCATGCTGTCAAAAGGAAAATACATTGAGAAGTGTTCAAATATGCAAAAACCTTTATTTTTCTTGGGATAGACTATTGCCATTTTCTGTAATTGCAAAACCTGTACCCATGTGAACTTTGTTCCACATGGCCTGGTAAAAATTTCTGTTTCCCAAGATACTCCTTGACAGCCACTGCTACCCCTTCTAAATTACTCTGTGTTACCGGGTGCTTGCAAATCAGGAATCTGATCTTCTGGCACCTGGCAAAAGAGAGACACAGCTGAAGCCTTACAGAGAAAAGGTCCTGTGGCAACATGGGTTACTGGCAGAAAGCTTGGGTCAGCTGCTAGGACTGTTCAGAAGGTCAAATGAAAGAGGATTTAAAAAGTGAACAGAATAAAATGAGAGAATCAACTTCACTGACTACACCAACTTTTGTAGGACTGCTACAGGTGTGGAAAATTAGAGTGTTTGGGGGAAAAGGAGTGTGTAAATTGGAGAGAAGTTTAATTGGCTGTGGAGGGGAGGAAGGGTGTTTCATGTTACAGCTTCTTCCTTCCCCCAGCAGATCAAGATGCAGATGACCAGGAGGACACATGGGCCGGGATGCAGGGGCCTGATTTCATTCCTGTACAGGAAACACAGGGACAAGTGTTAGACATCCAGGGCAGGGACACCAAACACTCTTGATTCTATCGATTTCTGTGTCGAGATTAGACAAGTTACAGTAAGTCTAAAAATAGTGAAGCAAAAGATAAGAAAAAGATCATGCTTAGTAATGCTACAGTCTTTTTCAAGGGTATTGGGCACAGTGGTCGTCAGCACTACAAGATGGGTATGATCTAACAACAACATTAAGGCATTAAGTTTCTAACTCACAGGTTACATAAAGACAGAAGTGGCCATTCTCATCGCACAGTGAGAGTCTTTAATTGTACACTGCCCCAGAAAATCAAGAGAATTCATTGCTACCACAGAAAATTGAAGTACCACTTGTTCACGTCTCACTGGGAATAACCAGGTGCTAACAGCACGTGGCAGAACACTGATTCAAGCAAGGAAAGGAAATGTTTTCAGGGGATTCAACTGATACAGAAACAATGAACAATTATTACACTAATGCCAGACATCATGGATTTATGTAAAATAGATCTAAGGAAACAAAGTTGGTTTCATCCTATGATGAGCATAGCAAATCTATCAGATTAAACAAGGGTTTAACAATTGATATCATCAATATTTCTGTGCCATTTCACTTTTTACTATCCAAAATTCTGATCAAAAAAGTTGATGCTAAAAAAAACTTATAAGCACCTATTCAAAAGACTGGCTGATTTGAGATTCATCACCAATATAGATCCAGGCTCTACCAGTAACATCTGTATCAAGCAAGCCACTGCACAGTATTACTGATATCAAAATCAGCTTAGAAATTTGTGTTCCACCTCTAAATGACAACTTAAAGTCAGAGAGAACACAAGAACTTATAGTAAGCAATTAAAAGCTCAATTTATTTAACTTCAAGAAGTTCTAGGAGCAGACCAATTTCCCAAGTGCTTCCATTGGAATAAAATCCAGTCTTATTTCAGCTGATGAAGGCATAGAAAAACCCCTCAGCTATGGACAGAGGTTCCAGAAAGGATTATTACTCGGTGTTCTGAATTACCAAAGTCAGGAATGTTGAATTCCTCAACTCATGATATCAAGAGCTAAAGGATCAAAAAGCTTTCCAGAATGTATATATAATGGCAAAGTACAAATTTGCAATAAGCACATATAATTTGTTGTCTTAATACACGGGTAAGTGCAAGAAATATGATGGCTCAGACAACTTTTTCAACAAACTCTTTGGTCTTACTTGCTCTGATTGTACAAAGGAAACAAAAAACAAGAAGAAAAAAAAAACCCAGTGAAGTTAAAAGGTAAAGTTAAAAGGTAAGAACTTTAGGCAACAGGTAAATATTTTTAATCTCTACAAAAGAAAGCTAACATTAATGTTGCCTCAACAGTGAAAAGGTTTCACTTATGCTAATAAATGAGAAAAAGGCACACCATTCTTCTCTTTCATGTATAGCAATGTCTCAAATACTTACCAACTGCTTGACTTGCTGGTGCTGATAGGAGCAGGATGAAGTAGAATGCCCAGTACAGTACAACATGAAACTGATAACATTATCCCACTTGAATGTCAAGTTTGCTTTGGTAGCACATGAGTGATAGGAAGCCAGAGGAGGAGGAAAAAAAATCAGCAACAACAAAAATCCCCAAGACACTTAGGGAAAAAACAACAGCTAAAAGGAGCAATTGATCTCAGGGAAGATATCCAAGTCAAATTTAATCATATGCTCAGCAAAAGCAAGCAAGTCTCAGACAAACTGGATTACCTTTGCAAATGAGCAAGCACTGAAATGAGAGTTTACTCAATTCCTTCACATAGTTGCAGACTGGAAATACAGCTTGGAAAGGAGCAGTTTTGATAAGAAAAAAACGACAGCGGGGAAAACCTCAAAAGCAGAGAGGAAGACAGGTGGCAGTGTAAACTGGCAGAAAGGCCAGTACTGGACAGAAAAAGATCAGAAATAAAACATTGCATGGCTCGAGAAATTTAGCTGTAAGAACAAATTGTTCAACCAGATTAAGTAGGAAGGTCAGAGCAGAATTGCTGGGGCGCTTCACTGCTTTCCCTTCAATCAAAACCACCCAGGGCTTGTCAAAATTTATACAATGCCTGTTGGGTCACACACAGGACAAACAGCTTGCCAGGCAAGTGTCTCAATAAAACAAATCTTGCTGTGCTTCTGTTTGTTCAACAGCACTGCCTCCATCGGGTGCTGGAAATCCTCTCAAAATTCCAGCAAAGTTTCATCTTCTAGGACAAGAGTAACATCCTCATCACTAACCACTGAAACAAATATCTACTGCCAAAAAATACAGAAAAGCTGCAGTGTCAATGAAGCCGCACTTAAATGTGGGACCTTTGCCCTGCACAAAGAAAAATGCCAAATCCCTTCCAGCTGGTGCAATGCAGACATGAGCTACTACTAACTGTGATACAGCCAGTATTGAAGAGAGTCTATAAGCAATAAATACATGGAGAATGAGAAATTTATTTATGAAAACCTGCTAAACTCAGGTGAGCTGGTATCACCTGGTATCCTAGTGCTGGAGGAAAATGTTGCTTGTGCAGGTATCTTGAAAAATGGTTCTGATTTTGAATAGCTTGGGTGGCCTGTGACCACATCACTTCAATCCTTCATGTCATAATGGCATAACCTTTACTGGCAAGCAATGCTTAGCCATTTCTTCATGGTCCACTTTTAGACTTTTACCTCTGTATATGACAGCTCAGTACACATGAGGAGCTTGTAATTACTATCAGCATGTGACCTGATTCACCGAAGACGTTATACACACACTAGCCTTTTTAGCAGATGGAATATTTCTTTTCAATTCCCGAATTCAGTAATAACCTGCTTTTTTTTTTTTCTTTTTTAAACACAGACTACTTTGCAGTCTTAAAGATTCACACAAAACCCAGGCAATATGTTTCTTTATAAATATACTCAAAGTTTTCTGTATGAACTTGGTCAACAGTCTACATAAAGTATTATTGCATAATAACAGTACTTTGGCCAGGACTGGCAGCAGAACAATGTGATGCTGGAAGAGAATCAACCCAAGGAAAACCAGAGGAAAAAAAAATCAGTGTTCATTGATGATCAGTTCAGAACATGAGTGAAACTGGCACTGAAGATCTCAAGCAAAAGTTCTGTTTTATGGTTACACTCCTTCAAATAACATCTCCATTAGCTCTAGGATGGCCCAAGGATTACATACCTGAAAGGCAGCTGTCCTTGTCCTTGTATCATCTCATAAAACAAGGCTCCAACCTAGAAGCTCATTCCCTGTTGTCTCAGTGTGCTCTTTATCCAGCTGAGGTTTGCTCACTCACTGCCAGTGCCACTCACACAAACTGAGCCTTACAAAAGCCACCTTGTCCAATCTTCCAAGTTTCTCCATCAGATGAGCACACAAGGGAACTGATTTTCACCTTAGCTACACTACAGGATTTCCCTCGTCCAAAACTTCAAATAGTGTTCTTGCACTTTGCCATAAATCCTAAGAAACAATCCACATCCAAATCTGAAATCTCTTGTGAGGAAACACTAAAGATGAAGAGGATACTGTACAAATGCTTTACAGAAAACATATTATTGAATGCATGGCACTGACAAAACTCTGGTAAATGTCACTCCTTGACAGTGCTCTCAAGTTTCAGCAATGCACAAAAAATTAATTTTCCCCTTCTAATCTCGTGGATTAAGTATGTTTGGGGAAAAAACCTGGAGCAGAAAAGAGACCTCCCAGTTTATAATTCACATATTAAAGAGGACCTCCTGCCATAAGCAACTGTTTCCTAAATATTGTTTTCACAAAATTCATCATTTTAAATGCTTAGGTTTGCATCAAAATAAATGGTTCCCAGTGCAAAAGCTTCCATACTTATGAAATATGGGAGCAGATGTTTCTGTAGGAAAACAAAATATTATAGAACTCTGAAAACAATGAAAAAATTACAGCCACCACAAGTGAAAACCAAGAAGTCTGCCAAGTCTGCTTCTGTGGACAAGTCTTCCTGTTAGCACTAAGTTTTTTGCATCTTAATTCTGTAAAGACCAAGTGATCCAGAAAAGCCTGAATAAAATGCCATTCATACGTAATCTCTGAGAGAAAAAGAAAAAGTCAAGATTTATTTTTTCTTATTTTTAAAATTAGCTACAAGTGAAAAGCCCTATAAAAAAACAAGCCAGGTTTTCTGCTTATCTGCAAGTAGTTGCATATCCATACACTTTCTACATATATTACAAATAAATTCTTCTGGCATGCTGTTCAGCAGAGACCTAACCAATTTAATTGTTCAAGATCTCAAGAGGTTTGAAGGCACAGAGTTCCTTGCAAAATGTGCTCAACATTTGGCAGAACTGTACTCTAATGCCTTTGAATTTATTTATCTATTGAATCCTTCAGAAGGTAGCAGAAATTATCCAGTTTTAGGGAACACCATCCATTTGATTTAGGCTCCAAAGGCCAAAACTGACCTTTAAGACAAGGGCAGGTGAAAGCCATGCTGCAAGAATTTTCTTCCCTTAAGCAAATATAGTGAATGAATACCAGTGAAGTCCAGGGAAATGAAAGCATAGGGAAGAAGTAACACAAAAGTGGCAAAACAGTTCTTGTAATAAGAGAAATACCAGCACTAGTTGACCTTGCTAATAATGCACAGAATACTGTCCTTTTATATTTAATTTTACTGCAGTTCAAGTGTTCAGTATGTTGTCCAAAGACAACCAGCTGCTCACAAAAAAAAAAATAGGAAAAAAGATTTAGATGCTTCGCTGTTCACAATCCATTTTTGACTTAATATGCTTACCAAGAGACATGAATTAAAAACAAATTCTAACAAAAGATCAATTTATTCTAACAAGTTCTCCAAGTGGAAATAATATCTGACCTTGTTCTTGGGTTTAGCCTCTCAATTAATACTACCTCTAGGGAGACAATAATAGTCTCAAATCCTGCAACATTAATTGTGATGTGCTAAGCATGTACAGATTATCTTTTTGAATTGTATAACATCTGCCCATTGATGCAGCTATCCATGAAATTATTCCTTCATTAAGTGAGTACCCTTCTCAAACAAGACAGCCCACAATGTTGAAGAAGTCTTGCTCTTATTACAACATCTGTTTAAAAATTGCTCCTCCTTGAAAATAAATAAATCTCTTTGGGGTGTCAAAGTCACTGCATTTAGCATCAGTCACCCCACATGAAGCACTCCCAGAAGCACCACACTTTCCAATGAAATAACTGATTAAAAAAGAAGACGATGCCAAGGAAATTTTTGCCTATACATAACCAATTAAATAGTTTTAAAAGAGAAGAGGTCAGACAGAGGCTAAATTCTAATATAAATTCCTTTTTTAAATCAAAATTTGGGAGTGGAGGAGAGTAGAAGTAATTGGTAAAAATGCTAGAACCGTATCCTAATTGTCCTAAGTTAAAAACACCTCTCTCCCACTCAAAACCCAGTTAAGGAAAGCTGGCACAGTGCCAGCTGTGTTAACTACACCACTTGCAAATGTCCCTACATGCCTTCATCACAGACCTTTCCAGAGGAGAGGTCTCATGCCCAATTTGCATCCATATGATCAGGTAACGCACCAAGGCAGAAAGAAAAGTGTCTTAAGCAAACGTTTGAAGTGCCTGCCACAGCACAAGTCACTAACTCAAAACACTGGAAAATGAGACATTTTGAGCTGCCATTCTCTGGTGGTGGCAAATTTCCTGACAGAACCTTACCTCATTTGCAAAATGATGCATTTTTCAATTTAGAAGAATTTCTACTCTTTAAATAAAAAGTGCACTAAAAGACTTTCAGATACATCTGTGAGGAGTCCATATTGACAACATTTCACAGACTTCCTAGGCTTGAAGTGAGAAAAAAGGAAATGGGGAGCATCCTGCCCCATCCCACCTCCTGCCCATCACCCAACCCTCAGCTCCATGCCACCAGCAGAGCTGCCTCCATTACTGGAGCAGCTCAGGAGTAAGAATGAGCACCCACAATTGCAGGAAATGAGACAGAAACTAATCCCTGCCACTAAAACGTGGCTGTGGACCAGTACCCAGGAGTGGTACCCTTGGTATCTAAACTGCTGCTGTGCATGGAACCTCGTTCTCCTAAGGGTCCAAAGATGCTTTTCATGCTGCTACAAGTGGTTAGCAAGAAGCAAACAGGATTTTCCATGGAGTGCAGTATGATTCATACTAAGAATGTAGGTTAAAAAGAATTATATATTCCAAGACAGAGAAAAAGAAAAAGCAAACAGATTCTTCTAATTGAAGACATGCTAGCTTCTAATCCAATTCAACTTTTTCTAGTTGCTCACAGTTCTACGACACATTTCTACCCAAGTCTGTCCAGGATGCCAGAATCAGAGTCCTCTCAGTGAGAGTAATAAAAAGCAGAAAAATGAATCTCAATGTAGCTTATATGGTGATCTTCTACCTGATTTCATTTTCGAGTTCTTATACACTAGAAGATGGTGTATTGTAGAAAAATAAACAAACACTTTAGGCTGATTAAGAACAAAATCACACCTTAAAAAAAAAAAAAATAAGTCCTGGCATTAACAAGAGAAGACAACACAAATGAACAGGAAGTTGTAAATCTTTAGAGCCACAGGAATCTCTCCACAAGGAACAGCTAAAATGAGCTATTTGAAAACCTGCATGTGTGTGTTTACTGTATTTCCTAGCCCTTGGGCAGCAGCAGCATGTTAAGATACATGCATTTTCTGAGCCCATTCAGCATCTCAAAACACTTGATATCAGATACAAATTGCATGCACCGCCTCAACAACAGTCAAGAGACAGAATGATGGGGAACCAAGAACACCTGTTTAAAGTATGACCAACTGACAGCTTTAAATTACTGTGCTGCTACTTTTACCAAAAATAACCAAAAATTGCATCAAAGCTGCAGCAAAAGTGTGCTGAAATACATGCAAAACTCCCAAAAACATGAGTACATCCAAGCCTGGATGTCTCTGGACCTAGGGTTGACTTCTGGCCCAGCCTATCAAGATCTCAGGCCTAGGAATGATTTGTGTAGTTTTCAAAGCATAAACCAACAATTTTCATATTAAAATGCACTCACATAGTTCATTACAAAGCCACACCCAGGTACCACACCATTAGCCTTCAGCTCAGTGAAAGTCCAAATACATCCAAATTTTGACAGTGCACCATTGCAAGGTACACTTCCTGAAGCTCTTCTTATTTTCTGCTCATGTAGCTACTACTCTGACATTCTTTGTGCTCTAAGTTTTATGCTCCATACCTGAGAAGAAAAAAGAACCCTTTGGGTAGTAAATATGAATCATACTTGCACTGGGACCAAGTCTTCTTCCTGGATGGAGATGGAAGGAGAGAAGAGTAGAAGCCTGGAGCTCCTCTGTCCTATAATGCAAATAAAAATATTTGCTAACGCAGCAGCAGGTTCCACAAGTGCTACACATGCACAGACTCACTGGGGAGGGCAAGGGCAGCTCTACAGGGGCATGCACATGAAGGAAAAAACACCTGGGCACATCTCAACTCAAACAAACTCAGCTTGAGCAAGCCTTCAAATGCCTGTTGAGTGTAGGACGTATTTTTAGCTTGCTTTATAAACTGAAAAGAGTAGTTCCCAAAGCTTGGAAATGGATTATTTAATTTCGTTTTATTTTTCCTGGCGTTTTATTGCAAACACTCTTAAAGCTGTTTTCAGGTTAAGAAAAACAAGCAAAGGGAAAATGCACAGGTTAGAGTTCACTCTTCTTGAAATCTAGCCCAGAATTTCTAAGTGTTAATCTCTGGAGGAAAAGCAAACTAATTCTGTAAGAGTGGCTCTGATTTTAGGCCATACGACCTGTTTCTCACATCTCTCACAGATTTCATATAGTTCTCAACAATCTACTGTTTGCACAAAATCCCAGGAAGATTTTGTTCATTAAATGTAATAATTGCATCAAGCTCTCTTCTCTCTTAATAAGCTTTCAAGAGCACATGCCAATAGCAGCAGTCCTGAGAAACTGGCTACTGACCTAATGTGGTTACAGCAGCTGAAATTTTGTTTCCTTCAAACATGAGCAAAACCAGTATGTTAATAACTGTTTAGAAAAGACAGTAACCAAAAATGGGGGTTTTAAACTTTTTCAACTAGACAAGTCTTTCTTAATCCTCAGTAAAGTCGTTAAAGAGCAGTATCACCAGTAGCATTTTGTGAATCCATGTATTTTGAAATACAGTCTGTATATCACATCTCATTTCCCAATTAATTTCTGTACATGCTCAGTACATCACAATTCTGTGTGATACTCTCCATTTAGTATTTAAACACTAAACGAAATAAGGTCTATTTCTACTTGACATTGATCATTATAATTTGCTTAGATTTGCTGTGGGGAAAAACAGAAGATAGATTTTCTTTTTTCACTAACCTGTTTAGTGTTCTGCAAAACATACTAAAGCTTATTGTTTTTGTTGCAACATTAGAACAGGTATTAGAGCAGATGCTTCAGGAAGCTACACTGATATTTCAGCTGCACATAGAGGCAAAAACACAAGGGGCTTTGGTCACTTTGGATGCCTCTGGCTCCACAGTTCAGGCTCCTTATTAAGGTGTCCCTTTTATCTTCTACTGCATGGGCCACCCCTGTGGTCCTCACTCCCTATCTACCCTCAGCCTAGGAAAACACAGTGCTCAAACCAAAGGCCCCTCACCCTTTTAAGTTTTGTTCTTCCCTTTAATAAACACATTTCCCTACTCTGAAGGGTGCTTTAGTTCCTAGCTCTGCAGTGGGGAAAAGCCCTTCAGTGTCTCTTGGCTGAGCAGCAGGTGTAGCATGCCATGTGCCCCACAGGTTATAATGCTGATGAGGGAAAAGCCCACTGTGTTTAAACCTCTTTGGACTTCCTCTTTGTGAGGCAAAGCAAAAAATGGCAACCATCCCCTGCCCCCCTATCTCTGAAAGGGCTCAGATTCTCAAGCTGCTGAAATCTTCACTGTTTCTTCTACCTACCTTCACCCTCTACAAAAAAAACCAAAAAACAAAAAACAAAAAAAAAAAAAAAAAAAAAAAAAAAAAACAAAGAAAACCAAAACCACACACACACAAAAAAAAAACCAAACCAAAAAACCAGAACAAAACAAAAAAAAAAGCGGGGGGAGGAAACCACATAAAGATGAAGACAGTGAAATGAGGGCTGATCTCTAGGGTGACCCTTGTGTATAGACCTCTAACTTGCACTGAGTCTTCCCAGGTCTGTGGAGCACTTGTGTAAGGAGTCGTATCCATCTGAAACAACGGTAGTATCAGTGCAAGATGCATGGACATGAACATCTTACAAAGCTGTGAACCAGGGCCACCAGCAGCCTCAGACAAGTCAAAATTGAAGAACTGAGAGAGAGAGACACAAATCTCAGCCAGGATTGCCATGGCCTTAAACAACGTGGCACAACAAGTGGTAGAGTCTGACCCTGTACTGTGCTGGGACTTGACATCTTGTACAGTGAATTACAGGATTCTCTGCCTTTCTGGGCAGGGTTTCCTGGTAACAAGTGTGTGCTGGCACCAGACAGCATTACTGCAAAAAGTCTCCTACATGTGGCACACATTTATGAAGGTGTGGGTGGTAAATATGAATCCCCATGAAGACTGAATAGCCCGTGAAGATGAAATGAACATCCTCAAACAAAAAAAAGGCTATAACTACATTTTTACTTCATGCAAGAACTGCATAAGTCCAGGAACTTTAAATTTCTTAAAATACATTCTGCTTTCTATACAAGACATATAAAGCATGCAAACTCCTGCTCAACATGGAGATGAGTAAATATGACTCTTGCTAAAACAGAAACAGACTAATATTGATTTAAATTTCTTTTCAGATTAAGAAGAGAGAATGTTTCTATTCTAAGAAGCTTTTTTTCAGAAATCGAAAAGCACAGAAGACCTTAAGTATACTTATTATTACTTTCTAGTACAGCTAAGGCCCTATCATTTCAATTAAAAATAAATATTGTCACTCTAGTTCACTGCTATCATCCCACATATTTTCCCCATCGATGATCACTATCCTTTTCTCTTTTTTTTTTCCACTCTTTATAGCCCCACTGCAAAAATGCAACTGATGAGAGAGTGGCCACAGTGCACAAAGCCAGCACTGAATCAGCCTTGTGGACCCAATCCCCTGCACTGTGGTGCCTTTCTGAAAGGGAGCATGCAGCTCAGCCTGCAATGTTGTGCTTGGATGCCATACAGGTCTCCAAAGGAAAAAAAAAACAACCCACCTTGTTTTCATTCCAGCCGTGTTTACATAAAGGCTCTAATGATCTCCACCAGCAGGTTATTTCTAACCCCTGGCCTCCTTCCCACCCCTGTGTGTCCCTCTCCAGCCAGCCCCCAAGGTAACAACCTGCCATTCTCCTCAGCAGCACGAGTTAAACATCTGGCTGTAAATTGCCACTGCCACACGCTTCAAGCCCTCACTATTTATCCTAGCTGGAGAAGGGAGGAAGAAATGGTTAATTGCATCTAAATTCAGCTCTACTGCCATGGCAGTTTTTGATACAGCATCATCACTTGGCATCTAGGCAAAACCAGCCAACAACCCCCAGTTTTAGCTAGAGTTATGTTTGTAGTGAATTAGCCAGTATTTATCTGACTGATTCTAACAACGATGATTGAACTTCATTCAGGTTTTCCTCACAAAACAGAGAGAAGGACATCCTGGCAGTCTGAGGTTACTTGCATACTTGCACATCACTCACAGCCGTACAGAGAGCAAGGAAGTGATTCCCAGGACCTCTTCAGGGCAGGGCCCATGGTTTCACTTTGTATTGTAAAGAATCCCAAACAGCGCTGCAAGGAGATCCTTGGACAGCTGCTCTAGGCAGTGCATTGGCAAAAATGACCAACAACAAGAAAAAGCAAAGCAATCCCTGTTTCCACATACCCTATCACAGCTCTGCTTAAGCCAGGAGAGCTAGAAGTGCAGATTTAATCAATACAAAAAAAACTTCAGCCAGCCGATGAGTTCTGCTACGGCTTCTGCTCATTGATCAGCATGTGCTACACAGAGCAGGGAATCTGCTTCAAGTACCACTTACAGCAATGTACTTTAAATTTCTAAGTACACATGACAACATGCTGAATAATAAGCCACATGATTCAGATGTTTTAAGCACTGAAGCCCAAGGCAATTCCACCATGTGTCTTAAAGCCACTGCATGTGGCCCTTGACCCCTCAGGTGACAGCTGCACAGCACCTCCACGTCTGGGAGAAGCAAAGGAAAACGCCATGTTCCATGTGCCTTGACTTTTGTAGCTTGGTTTTGTCTATTTTATGCATTATTAAAGTGGCAGAAATCATTAGGATAATACACTTGAAAGAAATTTAAATTCACAAAAACAAACACCTGATCTTCTAACCCAAACTTCAGAAAACAAATGCACTTCTTTCATGTCCTAGATTAGCAATCATGTGGGGTGTGGCACTGTGATTTTTGGTTTGCTCACTTATTTTTTAAAACTTTTTTCCCCATCCACAGATTTGAGTAAGATGAAATACACAAGGCTCTTTTTATTAAACTTCCTCCAGCAGCACTTAGAAAGCTGGCTGCCTCTTGTTCCTGAGCAGCTCATGTCAAACTCAAACTCACTGGAAGCCTGGGATCCAACTGCACGGGTAGAAAATTTCTCATGAGCATCACATTTACAGGTAGATGCTACAGAAATAAGCAATTCTTTACCACTATCCAAGCCCAGCCTATGGGTGTATCCTAACCATGGCCCCACGTGTAAGTCTATTACTGAATATATTAAATATTCACACACACGACACATTGGTAATTTGCTTTTAGATTAAAACATGAGTTTAGGAGGTAT
The DNA here is from genome assembly GCA_037013685.1 of Acridotheres tristis. Lineage (NCBI taxonomy): Eukaryota > Metazoa > Chordata > Aves > Passeriformes > Sturnidae > Acridotheres > Acridotheres tristis. The sequence continues at coordinate 20,142,233 of CM072888.1, read as the reverse complement.
TTGTAACAGAAATCTCCTTTCCAGGGCTTTTAACTTCACAGTAGGTTTATTTTTATGTTTCTAGTCCATTAACATAGTGCCAAGAAACAATTTTGTGTTGCTTAATTTAAAAGTTATTAACTTTTCATCTGAAATTAATGTTTAAGATTATTAAGCTATGAAGCAATAATAGCTATATTTGAAAAATTCCAGAATTCTTGCATAGGAAATTGCCTGCTAAGTCACCTACACTTTCCTTCTAGCCTGTCCTTGGTAAAAATTTCGGGCAGTATAAACAGGCAGTTTATCTGGTTTTGGTGCAAACTGTCACATACATATTTGGTATCATCCCCGAAAGGGATGTAAATGTTCCCATCGAGGGAACAGAGCCAGTGCTAGGACATAAAACATCCCCGAATTTTACCTCATGCACAAACCTAAAAAACCCAAAAACTCAAAACCAAAAAGCCATCTACACCACACATCTATTTTACCTTTGCTACAGTCTTTATGTTCACCTTTAAATGCCCCTGATAGGCACTAATTTGTCACATGACATTGTTGGAAGGTTGCTGGATGAAATGTAAAAAGAATCTCACCCACTTTATGCTGCCTGTAAGTTATAAAATTATTAACTACTCATCTGATCTAGTTCGTCTATGACAACACACTTACTCACTGTTATTTTTGGCTTGGATCGCAGCATTACTTGTATCTGCTTCTTTTTTTAGTGCTTATTAAGTTCAAGAACTGAGGAGGAAAATAATTTCCTCAGTAGAAGCCTCCAGAAATAGAAAACATCCTCAGAGTAAAAAGCTCAACTTTTATGAGTCCTTCTTAAGTGTAAGTCTTATGCTAAGGCAAGAGAAAGAGACGGGTGAACTTGGTTAAAAAGTTGATTCCAAAAATCAATTTATATCCCACTGGATATCCTATTTCCACTATTCTTCTAAGGAAAGCAGGTGAGGGACTGAGAGACTTAGCATCCCCTCATGTCTGTACTGAACAACTGCTAGAAAGGCAGCAAGAAGGAACACTTTAGAGATCAGAAGAGCTTATGGTCTGATGTGCAATCACTATGCCTGTGCAAATTAAGATGATTTATCATCGCATTTGTTTTTCTTCCTTCATCACCATCCTTTACCTACAGCACACTTCAGCTCTGCTGGAATCCAGCACAATTTCCTGCTAAGCTTCAACAGGAGGATGATCAGGCTATTAATGGACAGAAGGTGCAAAATGGGCAGAAGAGCACAAGAGCTACTGTGTCTTGCACAGATGAAGTATGATAGTAGCCATCAACAACTTCTGCTCTGGAAGATGAAGCCCTCTAGCAATACATAGAGATTCTCTGACTCTGTGGTCCTTTCCATTCCTTTTGTTTTACTCAATATCTTTCAAATACAACTTTTTGTGTGTTCAAATCTAACTGGTAGCATCTTCACAAACTTCCACCAACATTTTGATATCAAAACTATTTCTAGCTTTCTATAATATATCTTTATCATGTAAAATGAAGGTAAAATATAACATGCATATATTCTACGCCAAAGTCTTATTTGGGCTTCATAAAACAGGTCTTTTTTGGGCTTCATAGATTTAGGAAATGTTTCAAGAGGAGCTGAGTGAAAATGGCATTTCTGTGATGATGCTAAAGGCAGCAAGAAAAGTTCTTGAGAGGAATAAATCTAACAAAGTTACAGGATACCTACTGCATGTTTTAAATACTAAAAACTTCGGTAGGACTTATAACCTTCCCATACCTAAAAAAGTCTCTACACTGGGACAGTTTTACAACCTTTAATTCTGCACACCCTGTCTGGCCTGTATCAGTATTTGCACAGTAAGTTACCATGGGCTAACATGATCACTGAGCCAAGTACCTTAGACTGTGCACTCCATGTAAAAGTTGGAACATTTGGTTGTTTCATTTGGTTAGAACAAGAGTGGATATGTGCAGAGTGCTTACTTTCTGTTTGCTTGAGATTTCTTTTGCTTCATTTGTAAATCTCTCCTTTCCTACCCATCAACATAACAGGAAAGTGAGATAAAGATTGTACAAGCCTTCAAGAAGCTATCCAAGGGGTCTTGGACTTTGCATGTCTGTCTCTCCCTAATACCTCACTGCACAGCAAATCTGGCACCAGGGAGAAAATTAAGTGAAATAGTACTTTTTTTCAGACCCTATAATTAGATGAGGAAGTTTTAAAAATGCTGAGAAGCCAATGTCCTATAAAGAAAAGCAACAGAATGGACTTATGTTTGTTTTTTTGGCTAAAGCATCAACCCAAAAGCTGTTCTCCTAAAAAATAAATAAATAAATTTTAAAAAATATTTAACAAACTTTACAATTTCACAGAAGAGAATATCAGCATAAAATCTTGTAGCATTTGTTTCTATTTCTTGCATGTGTCACTACTGATTAGCTTCTGTATCACTTAACATAAAGTCAATTAAGTTCTGAATCCATCTCACGGGGTTTTTGATAGTGGTGTTCTTGATTGCTTGGATTTTGGTGGGTTTTTTCCCCAGTTTTTCTTTTCCTGCCCTTCCTTGAAGTACCTCTGATTTTTAATTATACTCCTTTGGACAGTTTGATGTCTTTCAAAGACAGAAGAAGTAGTCTGTCTCAGCATTGCACAGAAAAAGGTTAACTACATCTGATGTTAAAGACAAGATTTCAAATGCAGCTATAGATATATATCAAGAACAGGAAGAAGCACTGAAAGGAAGCAAGAAGCTTTTCACTGGATTAAATGTCACTGTGGTGCAAGTCTGTGCTGTAAAATATGATAATAAACATTACACAAACAAGGACACAGATCCAGCAGGTCTAAGAAACTTTCAAGCTTGAAGAAACTCCAGTCTTGCTGTACAAATTTGTTACTCGACCACTGAGAATAGCAAACACAGCATTCTCTTCAAGCCCTACAGTTTAATCTTTGCTGTCTCTTGAAACTTTGATACACAAGTTTCAAACTCTCAGGTCCAGTATTTTGTTAGTATCCAAGCTCATACCTTTCCACTCAATACTTTCAATGTGTGCATCTGACCATTTGTAGACAGCGACCAGGCACTTCTTCGGAGAACTTCGGCTATTACAGCCGTACAGCAATTATTCTTTCTTTGTTGGCTGTGAATGGAATAACCAAAACAAGAAATCTACCTCTATGTTAACCTAACCAATAACAGGAAAACATGCAGCTATGTTTGGGAGCTCATTAGCAAAAAGCACAGACATACAGACATTCCCCTGCACAAAACCTCTTTCAGCAGCGTCAGATATAGAATACTTTCTGCATTTGTCACCTTCCAGGTCTGAGTTTCCAGCACGCTTCTTGTTATATGCAATTAGCCCCATGCCAAGGTTTGGTACATTTCATAATAAATCCCGACCACATTTGCTTCGGGCTTGGCAGCTCTGGAAAGGCTCTATTCATCAGGGCAGCAGTAAGCCACAGGACTCACCACACAACTCACTCGCAGAATTCCAGCACGCTACACTTTTCAACAAGCCATCCCCTCCCTCCTCCTCTCAAACAGCCTGACATATGACTGTGATTAAGTAAGATATGAAAAAGCTCCAATCCATTTTTCTCTTTTTCATCTCGCTTTTCACCTCTTTTCTCTTCAGACAACACAGACACACACCTTCCCCCCTCAAGAAAACCCTGCCTTCTCTCCCGGAGCTACATGGCAGATAGGAAAGACAGGATTTTTTTTTTTCCCCCATTGCCTGTATTTAAAACAGTAACCATCTATTACTTGCAGGAAGGCTATGTCTCCTTCTCAGGTTTCTCCAGCTTTGGAGCATTACCCTCACAGCAGCACATGAGGCTGGCTGCTCTCAGCTGGGAACACTCTCTGAGAGGCACCTGAGAAGAACAGAACAGCAGCAAGAGCAACCACTGGCAATTGGGCCATCTGTTCATGAGCAATGCAAACGAAAAACCCTCACATTTCCAACATTCAGCCAGCTTCAACAACAAAGAAGGAGCTGGGAGAAACACCATGGAAGCATGCATGCCACAGGGAATATGAGTGGGGAACAGTTATCTCCATCATACACAGACTGGGTTCCTCTCTTCACTGCGCTGCAGAACAACCTTGCTGGCAACACTAGGGTAATTTACCCAAAAACCCACTCAGAAGAAAGCAGAGCCCTAGGTAAAAAAGCTCCATCATGCTTAGTAGCAATGTTATAACTAGGCCTGAAAGAAGCTTTTCTTTTAGCTAAGAAATGGTGAAAAAGCTCTGTTAATTCAGCATTATCTCATCTTTCACAGAAGAGCACCCAAACCGTTGCACCAGTACATAGTTTGACTCGTGTAACCCATACAACAACTTCCAGAAATGCCAAAGCACCCCTGCCTGTGTTTCCACCCCCCTTTCATCTTCAGGGACACATTCTCAAAGCTTAATTTCTTTCTCAGCAACTCTTGTCCTTTCTTAAGAAACTGCCACAGGAATAAGTGGGGCACTGCTAAGCTGCAAAACCTCCATTGTACACTTCTGACAGACGAAAGATGGAAAAAATGACATTTAAAGGGCATAAAGTAAGCTCCAAAAAAGCTGCATCTCAAGGGTTACAATCAGGAACCAAGACACAGCATGAAAAAGGTCATGTTGTAGTAACAGGCCAGGTTTTCCGCAGGTCTGACTTCTCCTGAGGTTCCTCCTTTCAGGATGCATCCTCTCCAAAGAACTCTCCCTCTGCCAGAAGTCTGTTCACTCCAAAGCCTGAATACAAATTACAACACCCCCTTATAACACAAAGCATAAAATCATGCCACAGCTAACTATACCCAGTGGCAAAACCTAATGAGAAACTAAAAGAGAAATTATACCAGGAGTTTATCTAATCCTATCTTTTCCTTGTTAGCCTACCCTTTACCTTGCCAAAACACTAAACTAAACATGCATCCTAATTTTATGCCATTCCCTTGCTTGCCTGGAGCTGCTGAATACCAGAATTCACAGTGAGATATACTCACCATTCTTTTTCTTCTTAATTCATTTTTTACTGAATCCAGTACTCTAAAAATAGTACAGTAATTGCCTATGGCATGATGAAATCAGAAAATAGTCATCATCAAACTGCATCAGCCATAGAATGTATTTGATTCATCTAAAGACAAGTCAAACTTGCCTGAGACTTTTACAGTTATGTAGCTTGTGTTTAATGTCATTTGTGAGAGCTGAGCCCACCTTCTCCTCAAGAAGTGCCTGTGTGTGCATCCCAGCTCCACTCCCTCCAATGAGGGCACAGTTTCATTCACTGATTTTGGAGAAGCTGATTTTGCAGCATCACACCGTGTTTCCAAGGTTCCTATTTACCTCAACACATAGCACTGCTGCAACAGGATCAAAAACTGGAATAGCTGAAAGATTATTTAATGAAACAATAATGCTAAATTTACACTTTACTTTGAAAGATCCTTCAGGTGTTCTTACAAAGCTCTCTCACGACCATTTCATGCCTGTGTACACACAGCCCTGGGATGAAGGAGCCCTCAAGCATCCCCAAAAGCCCTCTGCAAGCTCAGAGGTGGGTATATGAAGTTCTACTAAGTCACTACAGTTATCCAGCACGGGCTGTCCCTTTGTTAGTAAAAGTGAGAAAAACTGGAATCAGAGTTTCTCTGAGCAATGTGCTCTTCTCACTAATCATTAGTCTTAGCTTCTAATTTTACATAACCTTTCACAGACAGCGGAGAAGTGTAGATGTCTAACGTGAGTACAAATGGTACCATCCCTACTCAGAGGCAAAAGAAAGTCTAAGCCATCTGTTTTTACAAATACATAGACTTAACTTTAATCTAAGCACTATTTACAGAAATGCATGCAGACATAAAAGAGCATAATAAATTAATAGCTCACAAGAGGCAACGATGACTAATGACAGATCTTACTCTCCTTTCCAAAGCCCTGGCCCAAGGGAACACAGCAGATAAAATTACCTAAGTTGACTTTCTGTGTTTTTGTTAAGCCAAAACTTTGGTATATTCTGAACTGTCTGTGTGATGTTTCCCAGCTGGGAGACATAAGCTTTCCTAAACAATTCAGGGCTTTAACGTGACCCAAACACCGTCATCTTCTTTCATACAGCCAAGGGATATGCTTGTTAGTTTATATGGGGTTAATCTTATTCATCAAATTCTCCTGCCTGAGCACTGATATTGCCTACTTGTGGCTGTACTGTCAACAGACCCTGCAAGAACCTCCCCAGTAACCTGACTCCTGCTCGTGGACAGCAGTCAGTAAAACTGTAAGAAAGCAGTTGTGCAAAACCCTTCTTGGGTAATTACTATGTGATAGAAATGGTCCCACCAAAACAAATATGCTCTATAAATCCTTTTAAATATGCACACTTGCCTTGTATTTCTTTGATGAAAATTGTCACCAGTGGCTGTTGGGTGCTGCCAAATTGGTACATACAAGCAATGCATTACTTGAGTCAGAGCTGCAAGTTGAGAAGCAAAACAAGATGGTGCTCTGAAATTCCTGACACTTCTGCAGCTGCATGCAAATGTCAGTTCCTGACAGATTATTTTCCGTGTATTTATTGATATAAACAGTGTAGATAGTGTGTTATAAAATCGAGAAGTGAAAATGTCGTTTCTTCTTTAACCCAGAAAGACCCGACTGGCATTCACCAGAGCTCTTCACATCCCACATCTCGTGTTGCAGGGATCGCTTACAGAAATCTGCATAGGCTTTTCTATTCCCTTTTTCCTGGACTGTAATGTGATTATACATGGAAGAGCAGCATGTGTGCACATGCACTTGTGATTGAAACAACTTCCTCTCACAATTTTCTTACCCCCACCCCAAATTACCTTTTCCAACACATTTCCCAGGTGATCATCCCATTTCTTAGAACTGAACCGTGCATTGTTATTATTCTGCATTCCTTTTTAACAAACTTAACAATTCTGTGTCTACCAAAAGCCTGTGTGTTGACCAAACTTTGGAAATATTAGCAAATACCTAAAAGGACACAACTCTTCACCCTTTGTTGATACAATTTCCCCATATGAAATACTAGTGCACTATCATCTGCTCTGATGGTGCAGTTCCACATTTTCTCCAATAAGGCCATGACTCCCTGTCCAACAGCAATTTTTATGGCATTTCTGTCATCCACCTTGCTCATATTCCCAAGTCAGGCTCAGCATGGCACCAGTTGTGCTGATAAAGCAGAGAAGTATCATGCCTGAATAAATTCCTCTTACATAATTCTATCTTAATAGTGTGAATCCTGTTTATGAGAAATGTTTATGTCATAGCAAGGAAAACCACAGGTTTTGTGTGGGAGGGCAGAGTGGGGGAAGGGAGAAGAGAAAACATCCTGTCATGGAAAATTCTCCCTCAGTTAAAGGGGGGAAAAAAATCATGCCCTGACAAATACTAGTTTCCAGAAAATAGCCCAATTTACTTCAATACAGTTCAAATATTTAATATTAATTATTAAGATGTGGCATGTAATATTTGATTCAATGAGATGGTAACTGCAGCTTCTGGATGCTCAGTACCTAAGAAAGCAACGAAAGCTCATGACACACAAAAAAAAGCAAGCCATGAACAAGTATCAAACCATTCTGCTGACATAAATATATTTTTTTTTAAGTAATTTTATCTTGGTAGATTTTATGCCAGATCAGGTATCATCCCTCTTCCTGCAGCTGGTACAAGGCAGCTATAAATACATCATTGTGTGCTCTGCCAGGCTGACAAATACATGAGCAAATTCTCACATCTGATCTGGTTCAAATCCACAGGGCTTGGCTGGGCTGCAGGGCACAGATGTAACGACAAGTATTGATGAGCACAGTCTCACAAGGTAACAGGCACTTTTGGACTCCCCAAAACACCCAGGGCTCAGGCACCAGCATCTGGGATCAACACAGTGACTTCCACATGTTTTTTCTTATTTGAACATATGTAAATGAACAATGTTTCTAATAATTACTGAAATTTAAAAAAAAATAAAAATCTTACCACACACAGTCAAAATCTTTTGGCAAATTTTAAATTCTCAGATCTGTTGGGAGGCTTTCAGTTCACTTCAGTAGGGTATAGATTGGGCCTTTTATCTCCTACCTACAGCTGATTCAGCTCTAGCTTAGACTTGACAAAATCCTGCCAACTTTACCATGTCACTTCATAATAAACTGGTTTTTTTAACTGAACATAACTGAAAAACTCAGCTTGTGATGACTGCTTGCAATTACATTTTCATTTCCCTTCATTGACTATGCACATAAAGTGCTGTAAATCTCTATCATTTTAAATTAGGTCTTCAAGGGTAATTTTGGCAGCCAAAGAAAAGTAGGCATCATGTTTGAAGTATTGTAGGATCCTTTCTTCTTAATTTTTTTTAAATCTTTTGGACTCAGATCAGTCTCAAACAAATTCATTGCTCACCTATCTCAGATGACATTTTAATTGTAGCTTTTAACTACACGTACACTAATGGAGGAAAACTGGGTATAAAGTTCTCAGAGTGTACATTCAGATGGAGTGCCTTTATTGTGAATTTGGTTTGCATCACTGGACTTTGTATTACTGTGATACCTATAAATACATTTAAATGCAACTAGGAAACAAAAAAGTGCCTCTAAATTAAACTTTCTGGATGTCAAAAGATTTTTTTAAAATTGATTTGTAGAATATTAGCCCTTAAAACCAAAATGTAATTTCATAATTCCTGGAGTTATGCAAAAAATTTCCCAAATCTCCATATCTACAACTGCTTTTTGTTGAGCATTTTTGCATTCTTGCAAAAATTCCCACAGTGTGTGCGCATGTATATGTTTATATGCCCAGAGCCAGAAAAAGTCAAAGGTGTACTCGGTGTTTTTATTTACTTTTTTTTCTTTCAGGCATCAAAATTTTTCTTGTTTTCCAGTCAATACTGTAATCCCCCTATAAAGGAGTTCTCTAGGTGGTCTTTATATGCAAAGCCTCCCTGACAGTATTTTCATCTGTGAAAACATTTTAAAAGCACAGAAGGGTGCAAAAAAAGCATGCAAAGAAGGAAAGTGGGATTCTCACAATTCACATCTGTATGAAACAAAAAAAAGGAATGTCTACTTACTGCCCTGAGTCTCCTTCCACAGAGTACCACATTTGCTAAGGTCCTTTCTTTTCTTCTGTAGTGTTCACTGCAGTTCTTCACATGTGTATAAATGCCAGAGATGTATGTGGAGTAACAGTATTCAAAGGTTTCATGTGTTTGTTGGTGTTTTAGATATGTATACTTTAAAATCAAAAATAACATTGCTGTGGAAACCTTGAGACTGAAATCGGTTTCTTTCAACTTATTTTCTCAAAGTGACACTTTCTGTTGTTGCAGCTTTGCAGTATTAATTGCTTACCTTTTTTCTTCTGGTGAATGATATTTATAACAAACATAAGTACCTCAATGCAGCTGAAAGCCATTAAAGTAAAAAAAAGTAGGAATCACCCATTCCATCTGCTTTTCATAACAAAGGGATACAAAGACCATATTGAACATTCATTCCCATTTCTCTAAACCAATATTCCCAAAAGAAAAGCGCAACATCCAACCTCAAAACGTGCAACATGTCTTAAAGGCATAAAAAAAGGAAATCAAGATTAAATAGGAAAACATACGCTGCAAATAATGTACAGAAAATTAATTATGTAAATAAAATATTAGAGCATTAAAAATTACCGGAAGCAAACATATTTACTCAACTTTAGTAACTACTGTTTCAAATATCAGGTTGAAGATGAAGCCATTTTGATGAGGATTTTGATGCATGAGTATCAAAAAATATCTTTGTTAGATGGAAGTATCAAAACAGTGCATCTACATTAAAAGCTTTGCAGTGGGTCATACATATTGCTCTAAAAACTGAAAGGCAGAACTTTTTAATGAATAAAACGATAAAAACACATTTCTAGCATACAATTACGCAAACTAAAAGAAAAACCATACAGCAACACATTAGGGAAGAATGCAACCAGTGGTGCTCAAGCACCCACTGCCATCAGTAAATGCCTTTTCTGCTGGCCTTGGCTGGACACAAATGAGGACATACCACACGTAACCCCTTGCTGCACAGTTTCCCAGCTTTGGAGGCAAATCTTGAAACCTGCACTCAGCAATTGGAAACCCACATTTTCTGATGGGATGTGTAAATATGAAGGCATGCCTATTAGAGCAGAAAGCAGTGAGAGCAATGCCTTGTACACTGACCACTGAGAAAGGCTTGGAATTACAGTTTTAGACTGTGCTGGAAACTTGATAACCAGCATTAAAACACTGCAGAAGACATGTACAAAGTGAATTCATGCAGAAATCTGACAAAATTACTCATAACAATTCCTTTCCTCAAGCCACTAACATTTCATCAGAGCAGCATTTCTTCACTCAAGTTAAAAATCTGATTTTTCACTGAAGCTATGAGTCTGGTATATATAACAAAATCAATAACCACATGATATTAAAAAGTTACCTAGAACTCAATGAAGAGTTCTAACTGCATTTTAAGATATTCCATAAAGCCTAAAAACTCCTATTTAAGTTCTCCAGACTGAAGGACTAAAATAAACATACTAGCTACTTATTCCTTAACAAAATATTCGCATCTACTTTATAGCAGAAATTTTATGGAAATTGCCAGAAAGGTGTGGCATCTAAAGGAACCATTTACTACAATTTTTTTTGTAATTCATATCACTTTGACTTCCCAACCATACCATCCTACTTTGCACAGGGCTTGAAATTTTAAAAGCTTATAAGAAGTTATAGTCCTAAGTCCTATCACCTTTATTGAAAAATTGGTGCTTGAATTTTGAAGACTTTTTGAAAACCCAGAAATAGAGATTTATATATTAACTCCAGCAGCATTATGCTTCAGATGCAGCTAAAAAAACTTCTTGCAGAAGCAAGACAATCTGAACCTAAAACATTGCCTGATGAAGGACTATTTTTGTAATCCTAACAATTTAGGATGGGAAATGTAAAAAGTTTGTTTGCTACCTAGCTGTATATAAAAATCTTATAATAATTTTAGAAAGAGCTTTAAATCTGCTCTATATAAAATAAATATCTCCCTTCCCCCCCTAAGTTGATACTTGTGTCAAAAACAGAACACAAAGTACCGCTTAGAAAGAGGGAAAAACAGATTTATTTAAACACCTTGAAGATGCAAAGCAGGCTACAACTCACCTTTAATAGCACATTACAGCCATTCTAAAGGTGTTTGTTTAATCCTTCTAGTAAAAGAAGCAAAAAGTCTTATGAGTATTTGTGAGCTTAATGAAATAAAGCTTCCTGCTCTCAGGAAGCCCAGGGTTTCTGAGAGCAGTTTTCCACCCCTAAATTGTATTGTTATTATTCACGCTATTTCACGAAAAATTATAATATATTGTATCAGATTATAATTGTATCATGTTGTATAACATGCATCATTGTGTAAGGCCCAAAGACTGTGGGGCACTTCTCTCACTGCCAATTTTTTTTTTTTCCTCCTGGGTTCTGGGTTGCACAAAGAAAAAAAATTAAAAAAAAAAATTCAGAGACCTGGCAGAGCAGAGACCTGGTTAGAGTCATGACATACGTAAACTTGCTCATTAACTGCTGAGAACTTCACCATTTCTTGCCACTTTTCAAAGGACTTTTGATACAAGCTAATGTTACAATCTGGATTTTAACATATTTGTATAGGGTGCCCTTTCCCCATGGCATATTTATACCCTGTGAGCAGTCACTTCTTCAAGCTACTGAAGAGGTATCCCTGTCTCTTCAGAATGATCAATCCATCGAGTTTTAGCGTGAAAAAAAAAGGTTTTTAATCCCCTTCTCTACTCAGTCTCAGGATCAGTCCTTCCTCTAGCAGCATATGAAACAAGCATGATTCTGTTCTTCATTTCTCAAGGCTGAACAAATGAGGTTTTTCCTGGAATCTAAACTAAATTAATGACTAATACCACCATAAACAAAACAACTCTTCCACCCCCCAGTTCTTTAGTATTACCTCTTTAAGGACAGTCATAAAGCTGCAAAAAAAGAGACAGAACACTCAATGGCTTTTAAACAAATGCTACCACATTTTAAACATGTGTGTGTTTGCCAAAGCTCTAAGCCTCTATTGCTCAAACCACTTGTGGTTTCTCAGCACTTCTTTTTTGAATGATTGTGTCTTTATAAAATAAACATGTTCGAGACTAAATTACTTGTGTGTCTGTTGGGAATAATTACAAAATTAGCTCGTTCTAATTTACACTTGTGGGTTTTAAAAACATAGCCAAATAGCATAGTGAGTCTCCTGGTGAAACCAAAGACTGGCATGTCAAACATGGTTTAAATCACACACATAGACTTTGATTTTCTCAGTGCAGCAGTCTGATCCCTACAGCAGGCTTAGTCCTTTAGTTTTGACTTCTAATTCTCCAAATTAGTATTCCTTTTGTAGGTCTCTAGAGACATTAATTCAGCATGCCAACAGGTTGTGCAATACATAACACAAGTAATTCAACTCCAGGCACAGAGCTGTGATTTTCAAAATGTACTATCTCCACATATGGTTTCAGCAGTTTGCTATATGGTGTTCATCCATAACACATAAGAGCTTTGGTTGCTGAATATCTCAGTGTCCCAAACAGGATGGACAGATGTGCTACAGCTCCACCCACATTACCTAGGAATGTATTTAAGGTCCAATTAACACTATTCAGGGAAGCAACACGTGATATATTTTAGCTGTGTCCCTCAGTCCCCCTGATTTCAGCGATCTAAATTATGCTTTTCCAGGAAGAGAAATTATCACATTATCACAATGCTGCTATTGTACTACCCTGGCACAACATGTTAAACTTTAGTGCATTACGTACTCACAGCAACAGATAATAACTTCCAGGGAACTGTAATGACCAATTTATTTCCTTGTTTCTAGTAGAATAGCAGAAAGTGTTTTCTGCTATTCTGCTAGACAGCACTGGTTGATGAAATCAGTATTTTCATACTGATATGCCAGGATTCACTTAAAATAGTCTCAGTCAGCAACTGGCAACTCTGGAAAATTAAATTCAGCTTCCTCCTCTTTTACTCTGGACTTGCCACACAACACCTTTTCAATAGTGGATTTGCAGCTCCATGAATCAACAAGATGTATATTTGCGATGAAAATTATTCATTTCATTTAATGCCACAGGTTTGTTTTCACTATCAGTGGCTAGAACGTCTATTTGGCATCCCACACTTTGCCTTTTTTTGTAAGGCCAGGGGAGACGCAAATGGTACTTTCTGTACCAAGATAAGGTGGCTTTAGTTTCTGTGTTTACATCCTGCTTTTTATCCCTCGAGGCTGCAAAGGTTACATTACCCTGGCCTTGTATCACCACTGTTTAACCTTATTTTCATCTTTTCATAAATACCTGAACAAGTTGTTGTTTTTTTTTAATCACATCATAACTAATACTTTAACAAACAGATTTTCCAAGAACAGTCTGTGGTCTCAGACTTGTTCCATGTTTCTCAAGCACTGTAAATTCTCCTTCCTCTATGTTAGAGACTTTTTTTTTTCTACCTCTTCTCTCTTTGCAATATAAATATCTCAACAGAATCTTACTCCCAGTCTGACCCAAACTTCAGTCCAGATAGGTATAGTAGTAAATCATACCATCAACCCCTTCACTCCTTTTTCCTCCCTTACTAAAAAATAAAAACTTCCTGCACAACTTCCTGCCTTCCACAACACTTCCTGCATCTCCAGTTTGGGAATACCTGTCCTTGTCATACACATGTGTATTAACACGTCTGCATATACATGTGTGTGCATATATATGCCTATATATATATAAATATACATGAATACAAGTATATTTATTTACAGAATATTTATATATGTATGTGTTTATTGAACATATTCATATATGTGTATATTCTCTGTGTAGAATAGACACACCACACACATTTTGGCAGGGTGCAAAGCACTACACCCTACACTGCCACTTTTTAACATCCTCCAAGGCACATTTTTCCCAGTGCGTTCTCAGGGGTCAGTTCTTTCTCTAACCCAATAAAAAAGTCAATAGTAAACATTGTATTTAACAGCCTGAACTACACATAGGGTATTTTTACCAGTGTGGTTTTTCAAGTGCATCGGAGTTTACCTTCTGGCTATTCTGAACACTGAGTAACTCGTTCCACTCTGTTCAGCAATATCCACTCCTCCCCCAACCTCCCTCTTTCGGACTGATCACCCTTCAGACAAAAGAAAATGAGCCCCTATGTGAGAAAGAGGTGCATTCCCCAGCATTAAGGTTTTAGATTAGACACCGTCCCGAGCTGAAAATGGCTTACCAGTAAACTAGAACGGACTATTTTGTTAGACTATGAAACAGGAAAGGTAACAAAATGTCCCCTTGTATAATTTTCTACACCAATCAGCCTTGCCCTGTTGATATTTGTTCAAAATTATTACATGCACCTATAAACTGAATCATGAGAACAGTTATTGAAAGACAGTTCCCATACACACAACATCACACACTTCAAGGGCTCTGTGACTCCACTTGCAGCTTTATACACTACTGAAAACATAAATACCACTCAATTCTCCACCTTTGATGGAAGAATAACAATAAATCTTTCCAACTGTAGTTACTGGCTGTTTCAGTGGCCTGGCTTTGTATGTGGATAATTAGATTACAATCAATTAGTGGAAATATCCAAAATAAACAAGTCAAGACAACATCCAACTTCTTGGAAAGTTAAGTTCCCCCAGCAAACCAAACATTTGAGCAATATTAAAGCTCTGTTCTTATTTTAGGAAAACAGCAATGCTATTTTCCCCGCTTCGTTTACAATATAACACTTATTCCTGCACTTTGTTTCCAAAAACATCACAAAGCAGGTCAAGCTCCTTTGAGGAAAATATTATTTCTGGGGACAGCATTTGCTTTCTGACACAGCTCTCTGTTCAGGGAGAAGACTGACCAGAACATGCACGTGCTTGATCATAAACCAGACAAGTATGAAGAGTGCTGCTGCCCCAGGGGGCTCTTGATTTAAGGGTCAAGGAGGAAAAAATTAAAAAAAACAAATGGGGAGGACTGTTGCTTGAACTTGAATTATGTTCTGGTGAAAAAAAAAATTACACTGCTCATCATAACTGGGAGAGAATACGTAAGAAAAGTTGAAGGGAAGTTTCTGGCCTTCTATTCCCAAGAACCTGAGTTTTCCCAGCCTGAGCTGGCAGCCTGCTGGCACGTTCTTAAGCAGATTTTCAAAGCATTCATCCTACTCTCACACCCAATTTACAGACCTGAACTTTCTGTATATAATATAGAAGCGTATCATGTTGAAAATAAAGCTAAATTAATACTCAAGGGCATTATTGTTGGAGCAGACTGCAGGTAGGAGCAGGGAACAGCTAACATTATTTTTCTTTCTGAAGCCTGCAGCCACTGCAGAAATATTTAAGCTGAAGTAGTAATTATGATATGGGGAAGCATCACAGCTTAACAATAACAACTAATGTTCCATGGCACTGTTCACTGATCCTGCCTGTACAGCTCAAGTTCCTCCCATAGCTACATGTGATCACTAATTCACACAGCTAGAAACTGAATCAGCCGCTGAGTAAGTTTGGGAATTTCTGTCATTAAATGCAATCCTTAAATCCTGCTGGATAATGATAAATTTAAGTGTGAACTCTGAGCTCTTCCACTCCCACAAAGTAACAAAAGCAAGCAAAGTGCTGCTGCTTTGTTTATGCAGCCATGGGAAGAAAACACCATAGAGACCCCAGATGTACTGATTTTTTTTCTAAATAAAGAAAGAAAAGCAGCAAGTCAAATCCAGCCTATATGTATGTATGTATGTATGTATCTATGTATCTATCTATCTATATATATATATGAGCAAGGCTTAATGGATGTACAAGAAGCATGGAGCAACCTCCAAGAAGCACTAACTTCTGCTCAAGGTTCAGAAAATACAAGAGTACACTGTTTCACCAGAGAATTGTGCTTTATGCAGGCAACTGATTCTCACTAGGATGGGAAGAAAAGTATTTGACTGCAACCAGCAAGTTAACACTGTAGGTACTATTAAATATTTATGTTCTTTTTTAGATTTATTTATTACTTTATATGAGCGCCTCGGTGTAGGAAAGAAGAGAAAAAAAAAAAAGGAAAAAAGAAATCATACTCAATTAGACCCTTACACAGTAAATTCTCATTTTCTTCAATATGAGTTTTGCCAGAATGAGATCAACCTCAGGCCATATTACTTTATCACCAAATTATTATTAATACATTTTCATGTATGTTAGCATAGGAATTTTTCACCCTGAATCTTTAGCAATTTAACACATTCCTTCACTGGGAGTCTACAAGTCCTTCAATAAATGTATCACTTCATCAGGAAATTTTTTTCTCCTTTCATGATTGATTGAGAACTCTTCCAACAACACTTTAACCTCTGAGATTACACATGTTGAGTAAATTTAAAAATCACAAAATGTGAGCATTTGAAATGATGGGCGATGGTTTCACAAGTCACAAGGGGGAGGAAGGACAGGAGCACCAGGATTAGAAGGATTCTATTGAACTCAAAGGCATTTTTTTATTTATCAGTGGATAACAGATTAAAGCTAAAGCATAAATTCCTAAAGTAAAGATTTTGAAAGAACATTTCCATACCAAAAATATTTCAACTGTGTTTTTGCTAAGCAAGAAGGCTACATAACTCCTAATGTCTACATATCCATACAATCATAAGGAGATGAAGGTGATTATAGCTTTCTCATCCCCTAAAGTAGCAGACTATATATAGTACAGAGAGCACTTGTAAATTCATAAAAACTGCATTCATACATCCAGCATGATAGTGCTGCTTTAAACTACTGATCAAGAAAATTGTATAATGCTTTACAGAGTAAACCACAAAATCAGCTACATCAGCACAAACACACAAAACTGATTTTTGGTCAATCTTCTGATTTCTCTCCACCTTTGTTAGAGCTGTCTTTTCCTCTTTTCCAAACTATTCAACTTACAAGAAGTAGATTTATTCTGTGCTGCTCCTGATAGCCTAAACATCAACATACAACTGGAGCCTTCACTCTACCATCCTGTTAAATGCACTGCTGAACAAGTCAAAAGTGGATCTGCAGACGCAGTCACCGAATAGGCAGTGATTGGCTTGTTTAAAACACATTACCACCTTCAATGAGAGACTGCAGCCTCTATCACAGGACCAACTAGAAATGAATTCCAGTAGTAGTGTGAATTCCAGCCCCTTTGAACAGAAATTGACTTATGCTCTCTACCTGCATTGCATGAAGGTCACACAGATGGTCAATCTGCTGCACATGTGGTCACTGCTAAACCAGACCAACCCCACGATTAGCAGTCACATCAAACCTAATCCTACTTTTCAAAATTTGCCAAATGGAAATAAGAAAGAGTGCTTTGTAGATTTCTGCAGCAAAAACTAATAAGTAACAAATTAGTAACTAACATGTAATTAAGAGTTCAACACTGAGCTGCATGCTCTACTTCTAAATGTTTCTTTCAGGCTTTAATTCAACACTCAAATCCATAAAAAGTCAGACCATTTGTAGCACAATATGAAGGAATGGAGGTGGCATGTCCCTTGAAGTCTCCCAGAGTTTTATCCCCTTCTATGTTTCTTTCTTCTGACAAGCACAATAATTATTTGCTTCTTAATTTTGAAGGTGTTATCTCAATTAAAATAGATCTCAAGATCCTTCTCTCCTCACATCAACCTCTGCACTCTGACACTGCTCATACAGAACAGTGAAGGTTGTAGCAGGCAAGTCTACACATTTCTTTGATAACTGGCACAGAGAAAACTCTCCTGATTTTAAGAGCCCTTCCTGAGTTTGTGGAAGCAGGATGGAGTGAACTTAGGCAGGCCAGTTCAGTGGCACATGGAAAATATCACAAGTGCCAGCAGCAGAACAAATTGCTATCCACTTTGTCATGCTGATCTACAGGTACCTGCTTATCTTCACAGCCTTTCCTGATACCTTCTGTAGAGTTACACATTCCATTCCGAACACAAGGTACATTATCACACACTGCACTTACTACAAAGCACAAAACTTGAGAAAAATAGCCCAGAATAAACAAACCCTCCATTGACAAACTTTCTATGAGCTCATAATAATGAACAGTGTCTTATCCTTATCAACAGATGCTGTCTTACCTTTATCAAGCAAAGCTGAAGTGTCCCTTTCTCCTATTCAGCTCTCAGGAACAAAAGAAATGAACTCCACCCTGCAGGCAAAGAACAATTTTTTACTGATTAGTGATATTCTGGAAAAAAGTTTAAATCCTTACAAAATAATACTGACCTTCCAATTCTTGTATGATACTCGGGCAAGTATATGATGCTATCAGGAAAAATGCCCACTGATGGCATATAAGCTGTTACATATTTACTACCTTATTTTAAAAAGTAACATGCAAATGCTCTTATGAACTGCAGCCCACTGATGGAAAAATATTCAACAATACTGGTTTATAAGGAAAATTACCCTTTTATATATTAGGTCCACTTGCAACATAAAATGGCAATATTATAACCCATTACACAGTGTTCGATTATTTTTCCTTTTCATCTTAACAGAGGCTCCAGAAGAATTAGTTTACAAGATACACATGACTAAAAATAATTCTAGATCCCCTAATAATTTACAACTCTTCTAAAGTAAGGATCATCACTCCTCCTTGTTGTAACAAATACACAAACTCAAGCCCTTCCATAGAAGTAGGATGAGATTTTTACAGCAACAGAAGTTAGAAGTCTTAGGGTAAGAGCAAGAGTCTCATAAGCAGTAGAGAAACTGAGATTCATTTATTCTGCAGTATAACCATAAAAGCGTTACTGAAGTCCTCAGCAAGTGCAGTTTCAGTCAGCTGCAGAGGACTGAAGACAAGGCTGGAAAATGAATCACAGAGGCTAGAAGCAAAAGAGAAAAAGGAGATAGAACAACAGCTGCAGAAGGATGATGATGAAGGCTGCTGGAGAATGAGCATATTAAAGCTTGCGTTGCAAGGAAATAGAATTTCATGTGTTGAACAAAAGGCACAAGAGCAGAGAGGGAAGGAGAAAAGGAGGACCAGAGCCTCATTGTATTTGCTCTTTAATTAACTACTCCATTATTACACTAGAATGTGGAGCAGAAATTATTCACTTAGACAGCTTCCCAAAATCTTTACAATCGTAGAGTCATTTAGGTTGGTAAAAGACCTTTAAGATCATCAAGTCCAACCATAAATATAACTGCTTATCTTATCTGAAGTAGTTTTACATATATCAACACCAGTTCAAGAGTTACATAATGGTTCAAGCTCATTCCTCTCCCAAACAGTGGCCAAATACTTATAATTTCCTTCACAGTGCAACACCTAAAAATTTTACAAGGGCATAAATACAACTGACTTGCTGATAATGGGCTGATTCAAGTAGCTGTCCTTGCTCCTACAGAAGGTTTGTCATTCTACAGTTTTAATAAGCTGATGTTTGAAAGGAAAAATTAATGTTGTTTATTATTAAAGAAAACACCCAGGTAATTAAGAGGTACTAATCAGAAGTTATATTTTAAATATGCAGCTAGTTCATAATGACATCGTTATTTCACAGTATATATTGCCATTTCCCTTATTCTGGGATAAAAGAAAATCTCCATGAATTTTGTTTTTTATTCTGTGAACAGTCATGTATTAAAAAACCTACTGAAGTGAGTTGTGTTCATTTGGTTTTGCTTCTAATTTACAGAGACCAGCTGCTAATGGTGAGTCTGTGACCCCAAAAATACCTCTAACTTGGATATCTTGGAAGCTCACATGCATCTGTAATATACAACATATATTAAAACTGAGCAAAAATTACTGCCTTTAGTCAGTAAGATTCACTGAAGAGATTTTGAAAGCTTCCTTAGCATTGCTGAGTGTTTTCAAAAGGGCACAAATATTAGGGATTCTGCTTTTTCACATGTATTAATTTGTGCACATAAGGTCATATCTATTCTGAAATACTCTGTTAAATTGCGTTTACACATCCTAGAGGTTTGTCTGGTGTTTACACAGAGTTCCTGGTAGAAAAGGTTTGGTTTAACAATTTATTTTCAATCCACTCTGTATCAGTATTTCATCACCAAATTATTTTAACAGCATACATTTAACAGAGCAACTTTCACCAGAATCAAAACCTTTCCCAAGTTAGTAAACCTCCCTGTGCAAATTCTACTGGCCTCTTCCAAGCCTTCATAAAGTTCTGGAGCTGCCACAGCATTCTCCTTGCATCCAGCCTGTGCCAGGGACTGACAACCCTGAGAGTGAAGAGCCTTTTCCTCATGTGCAATCTGAATTCATTCACATCGCTCTGTGTCCTCCTACACAATTAAAAGAGGGGTGAGGACCTTATTGGGAGCTTACAATTTATGCCAGCAGTTACATTCCCACAATCTTTTTCTGAAGGAGTTTAAACAGGGGGTTGGCAGTAAAGAATGACAGCTTCTTCCCTTCATCTCCCACAAAGGGACAATAATATCCTCCTCAATTTCGCCATGTTCAGCAACAGGCAAAAACATGATTTTCCTGTTTTCTAAAATCTCTGGAAACCATTTTCCTAGATCTTTTTTCTTGGCCCTATCCGCAGACATCAGGGATTGGTTTAAAGCAGGTGAACTCCACAGGTAAATGTCCCCAGTAATCACAGCCCAGCCTCTCCTACTTGAAACAATTTCCATTTATAACCTTCAAGCTTATGATTCAGTCTTATTTTTAAAGGGGTCCTTAAAAGAAAAATTTTCCCATGCAAAGCTGATGTTAAATACACAAATGGTGATGTATTTCACTATAGACTGACAAGACTGGTCTCTCTTCCTTCTTTATCCATAATACTGCATGTAAGCTCCCAGCTTCCAAAAAGCACGTTGTCCTATTTGAGAATGCTTCTCACTCTTCTGCTTAACTGACTTAATTTTTTCTAATTGTGATATACAGGAGTCGCCTAGCAAACAAATGGTTCAGCTGGCATTTGGCCATATGTTACCTCTATGGGCTAGGTTACAAATGTAATAACATTCCTTCATTTTATTCTCAGAAAGACAGAAAAGACAAGAATGAGTGAAAAATAAAACCTAAAAAATTAAGTGATACAGTTTACACTGTGCTTTACCAGACCAATACAGCTGCAATTTGACATCCATGTGCCTGGTGTATAACCAAGACAAGAGCCAAGGATGTCAATGCCCATAAAAATGTGAAGAAGATTCAGTTAGCATTTACTCTAAACTGCATAAAAACACTTCTATAATTTTGAGTTAATTTTTCTTTCCTCTTGACCCTGCAAGAATAGACACAGAAAGGTGAACTTGGCTCTGACCGATACAATCCAGGATTTCACAAATAAGCTGATATTATTACAATGAAAATATGGGAAACACTAAAGGAACCATAAAAATGTCCTGTTTCATAAGATAAGGAAGCTTTTTGCTACAAATTATATTTGTTTTGACTTCTTAAATGAAGCTAAATAGTATTTTCATTGTTTTCTTTCACAGCTCTTTCAGAAGGAGCAACTGCTTTGACAACCCAAGGACCAAAGGCTCCACAGCCACTGACAGGAAAGTGCCCTTTCCCTCTCCTGCCATTTGTCATCCTTACAGGCAAAAGCTGAGAGAGAAGCACAGATTGGAATGATTACATTGAAAGTTTGGGGCTAATTAAATACATTACTCAGCATCAATAGTATTTAAAATCTATGGAGAAAATTAATAGGTGCCTTCAGAAAGTTTCTAAGGGAGATAGATTACAGAAAAGTGTTACAGCATGATGAATATAAGATTTCACTTGAAGCAACCTCCACAAGACATTAAAAAAACAAAAAAAACCAGCAAACAAAAAACAATCGTGCACAGAAAACTTCATTAGTATCTTTTTGTAACGTGTGAATATTGCATACAGAAATATATGGTTTAATTGTGGAAGCGCAGATAATTCTTCTGGACAATAGTTTTCAACAGTGGCTTCATTTCTCAAATTACCCAACATTATGGTAGAAAGAAATCAATTCAATGCATTTGCAACTGTCTCTACCTACCAGTTTTATCAGGGAAAATTAGAACTGCAGTACAGACAAAATGGTGAGTAGGAACATGAATCTAATTACAAGTAGACAAAAAAAAATTAATCTGAATATAAATCAATTCTTCCCCTCCTAATAGACTACATGATTTCATATGACAGGATCACATAAGATACTGCTTTTACTAAGACCAGAGCAATTTGAAGTTCACAGTTTTATAGTGGCATATCGGTGAGACAAGCAGAGGTTCTTAACAAAAAAACAAAACAAAACAACAATAAAAAAAAAAACCTAACAAAACAAACAAACAAACAAAAAACAGCAAAAAAATCCCCAGAAGATTCAGCAAAATATTGAATTGACATGAATCTTCATCTGTGAAGAACTGAATCTTGGACAAGATTCTAGCAGGAAAGTGTAATCATTGACCACTATAACCAGTGACTATTGTGAAGTCTTATATTCCATCCCCCAGACAGTCAAACACTAAAGGAAACTGCAGCACATAGTGATAAGATGCTGATAATCTGCCACCTTAACCATAATTCACAGATAAACTCTTCTCCATAAGTTTTCTAGCTTTCTTATGGCTGCCAGTGTTTAAATTGTCAGGAAAAACACAAGGGCCTTTCTCACAATATTGTTACAGTATACAGTTTTGCTATCCACTGAATTTGCACCTATTTTGGTGCATTTCTTATTACTTCCTATTTTCTCTACTTATTGTGCTAATTAGTATGCAAATTAGCACCAGCTGAGAGATTCTCCAAGATACAGGCACTAAAAACACCACAGGTGATCCATGCAATGAAGCCTTTGTCTTGCTCCTGCTTTCCCACATCCCTCCATGGCTCCGTGCCATTCAGGCATTCACACACTGAGCCTTCTTTGCCCATTGTTAGGATGACAAGCACCTATCTAAACAGAGAGTATGAAACACAATCCGTGTGTTTTCCAACTGAAATCCAACAAAAAATAAAAGATACTTCAGGCTGACTTTTGAAATAATATGTTCAAATATTTTCTTAGAACGAAAAGAATAAGCTCTGCTCCTCCAGTCGGAAAAGTCCCTGCAAAGGCACTGCAAAGATAAGGAACACGGGGAATTTGGCTTCCATATTTGCTGTCACTGTTTCCATGGCACACAAGTACCACAAATCAGGTGCTCAAGGAGTAAAGTTTAATTCATAATTCATGCAGGTAGGTCAGAGTTATCCCAGGATTAATGAGCTACAGCACAATCATGAACAACCATGACAAGGACCAACATTGCTTGATATTGTAATAGAGTCTGTGTTTGGTTTTTTGAAGTTTTGGGGAGAGTTGGTGGTTTGTTCAGGGTTTTTGCTTTTCTTTGTTTTTCAAATGCAAAAATCTTTGCTATTTAAAAGTCTGAGAAGCAGCTTCAATATATAATTAATAATCAACTCGAATTCAGATGATATCAATCTCTGTACTAGCAGAAATGCAGTTACCAGTTACTCCATGGAAAAGAAACCAAACAATTAAACATATGTAATTGCTTAAATCAAAGTCAACTTTTAAAGATTTTGAACAAAGTCTGAGTACAAACAAAATGTGACAGTATAAATATCCCTTAAGTTTACATGGCTCAATTGAGACTTATTGGACTTGTCAATATTAGAATATTGTATTCTAGCCAGTCATGAAATTAATACTTGAGACATTCTAGTGCTGTTTTTAACTCCAAAGTAGAGGAGAAAAGGCACTACAAAAATCATGTGTGTTGACATTATGAGTCATTTATGTATGTGCTTTAACGTAACTACCAGTATAATTTTAAGGCACATAAGTTCAAAGGGACAGTTAGAAAATACATTTCAAAGGACTAAGATCAAGAATGTAACTGTGGCTTCCACCTACACTTAGCAACTGGAAATTCAGTTCCAGCCTCAGGCCTAGACTGGGTCCAAAGATCTGTTTTGTTCTCTACACACAAACTGGCTGGCACTATTGGTAAAATGCTGGGCCTGTGTAGCTACATTTTCTGTAGCTACATTTCTGTGTAGCTACAGCTACGTGGAGCTGATGGGGGCTGTTATTAGAGATGAAAGGAGCCCTAGGCTATGGGCTGTAAAGGAGAGTGGGATGTGCTCCCTGAAATTTGTACTGATACCCACCTGAAGCATGCTGAAGACAAAACACAAAACTCTAGGAAGCTGATGACTAACGCACATATGCATATTTGAAGGGCATTTGAAATACTGGATGTCAACTCAATAATGTCCCCAGAGGGGACTAACAAAGGTGAAAGACACAACATCACGTCTGAGGAAGGACATACCGAGGAACAGCAGGTGCCCATTAGTCAGCTGCACTCTCCTGCAGTGGGTGCTTATGCAAGAGTGGTTGCTCAATTCAAGTACCCGGCTAAGGACAAGCAGCTTGCAGGTGCTCCTCCCAGAGACACCCAGGGCCACGTCTTCCCCACCTCCCACAGCTGTGCCACCAGGATCCCCATGACAGTGGTCCAAAGGGGAACTGTAAACCCAACCCCCTTATCCTTACTGAATGCACACCCTGCATCATAACATGTCATCCACGAGAAACAGAGAGATGGTGCCCTAATGAGCCCATCTTCTCAGTTTAATCTCTAAATCAGTGTTGATACAGTAGGCCATAACCATGGAATGCCTATTAAAACAGAAAAATATTTATCCAATTCAGCATTCAATTCTGGGTGTGTTCTCTGTAAATTTGAAACCTTCCATTGAAGAAACAGGATTATGAAAACAGTTAAATACGTTAAAATTATCCAAGCATATGAGCATGCCAACATGAAAAATAACTATAATGGGACAAGGCTACCAAAAAGAGCTAGAAAACTCAGTGTTTCTTCTCCTTTTTTAAACAAGGCTAAAAATGAATGTAAATAGAGAGTGAGAAACACCTCGAGAAGTCAGAATTACAGCCCATTACAGACTGAGGCAGTGAAAAACAAGCCAAAATATCAGCGTAAAAATCAGAGTAAATTCTAAATTCTTATTTGCATGATGTGTTACGACTTTTAAAAAAACAACACAATCCTTTCTCTCCTATTTTCAGACTTCATACAAATCTCTGCATTTTCCATTAAAAGACTGCCACATACAGTAAATAAAACACAGTGAATTGGGGGGTGGAAGGAGGGGGACACAACAGAGACCCCCTTTCTGAAAGGGCACAACCACATTGCCATGTAAGCTACGAGACAAATGATAGCCAGACCTTCTCCATTTATGAACAAAATTAATTGCTTTGAAGGAAGGAGAGAAAAGATGGGGGGGCAGCTTTCCATTGCAACTTGGGCATACAATGGAATTTCAAACTAGATGGCCAAAACCAAACAAACACACACGTGAAAACAAACACTGCTGGCTTGATTAAATCTTACAACAGCAGTAAAAGACTGGAGTACAAAGTCATTTGTGAACCAAATGGTTCAAACAAAAAAATGCACCTCACTACAGCACAAAGTAAGTTACTAATTCACTGCAGTAAAAAAGCAATTTCAATCTTGGAGCATGTTTCCTTTTGCTTTTGTTTACTTTGAAGTTGAATGATTTTAAACTACATAGGCAGGATACTAAATAACAATCACAGGGTTTCTGTGTATATATATTGCATATGTGTAAAGATGCATTTGAAAATTATATGAAGATTGGGAATGATTAGAAGCCTTATGCCACAGAAATGTTGCATAGGCATGAAGAATGTATAACATTACTCTTGAATTGCTAAGGGTCAGAAGGTCAGCCCACGTGTGCAGACCCTTCCTCTAAACAAGGTTACCACAGTGACCTCCTCAGAACTGCCTGCATCCTGGTGTATTTTTGCCCATCTCTGCTCCAGGTTTTCCGCATAGTTGGAATTCCACAGATGGTCCCCATCGCCCCTGAAGAAATGCTCTTTCCAGATGAATTCCCCTGAACAGAACTTCATTTCTTTGACAGCAGAGGGATATTTTCCAGAAATTCATGATTCCCAAAAGCACAACAACTGGCTAATATTTAGTCATTCCATCATATTAGAAAACATAGTAGAAGTATAAAACATTTCAGAAGACACTGACGCTCCAATAAATGCTGGAAGACCTCTGACCAGCATTTGATAACTGTACTTAAAAGGATTTGTGAGTCACTTCTCATCATTTCAATATAAATAGTGTATCTGCAGTTAAGCCTATGCTAATGTCATACTTCTGAAGTTTTAGTCAACTATTTTAAACATGGTGTTCTAATGTCCTTTGTTAAACACACAGAACAGTCAATAGTTCAATACTCCAGTCTCTCCCTTTTCTTTCTATTTCATTTGTTGATGTTAATGATTTGCTAAGTTGATTTCCCATCAACCACAGCCTCTGCCGTTTCTCAAAGTTCCTTAAAGATTACTTCAGTAACTAAAGACATTATGACACAAAGATGAAAGCAAAGATATCCTAGTATATAATTTTCCAGCTGAAAGGCCACGCCTCAACACACACAGCTGTGCCCATAAACTCTCTTCATGCCATCACAGTGCTTCTCGATTCATGCACATGCACCCTTCAGAACAACCCACACTTATCACAGAACATTTGCATTCAGACTCCGTGTTTAGCAACCCTTTTCCAGGATCTCTGCTTGCATCTCTGGTGAAATCCTGTAATTCCTGCATTATATATCCATTCTACACAAGAAACAAAATACAGATTTCTTCCTTAAAAGAAATTTGGTATAATTAATAATAGAATCATTACTATAAAGAAATAACTTGTCTGTATGCAGAGGGGATGCTCATTTTTCATACATGCTAAGTGGACTTACTAAGTATGTTTTTCAGGAAAGAGACGAGAAATCCCGTAACCCAAGATGACACAGAAATGTATATAAGGAAAATCTTTAATTTCCTACATTACTATAATACTTTAAAGGGAAGTCATCAAAGAGAGGTAAGCATAAATAAATAGAATATGAATAAAGGAAATCTTGATTTAATAACTGATTTTTAATCTCCTTTGCGTTTATACTTCACTGACCATTTTCACTGTGTGCTGTAACCACTATGACAAACATTAACTCCACGCCAACTTAAAACAGGATTTAAAAGCAATGAAAAAGCTCGCTAAAGATACCTTACGTAAGTGGTAAAATGGGTTCACCCAAATGCTCTTTGATTCAAAATGAAGTTGCTGACTAAAAAATTTTCACGAGAAAGGTTTCCCCCACTTTTGTTTCAGATTTTTCAAGATTTGAAATTCACTGGCCCTAAGCCTTCCTAGGAGCTTCACAGATGAGTATCATCATCTGCCTTAAAGTAAGATTTTGTTGAACAATTAAAAAACCAATCATGAATATATTAAGCTGGCACCTGCTGAGATTTTTAAACGAGCCATGGTGAGCTCCTGCCCCTTGGCAGCACCTTTGCAAATTGCTCCTCACCTGGGTCAAAACCCCAAAGGCTTTAATTGGTAGAGGCTGCAGGATGGGGGGCTGCAAAGTATTAACTGAAAGTAGCCCAACAAAAAGTCCTTCCACACCACTAAAGGCTGGTATAAACCTGCCTGGTAACTCCCAGTGTATTATCTAATAAGATAAAATAAGCTGACTTCAGGCTTTTCTCTAATTCTAAATTTAAGTTCTCCGTTACAGACGTAGCTGTTGAAAATTAAGATGGTAACTGTTCAACACTTTCCTGAAAGACTGAAATTCAGGTTTCCCCAAAGCCAATGCACCACACTCTTTTTAAAGAAACACACCAGACCAAATTTCAAAAGGAAAATCACTTTTAACTGAAGTTTTTTCTTGAAAATATACTAGAATTACCAACAACCTTGAATCTTTAAAAAGATTAAATGTTCTACTTTTGCTATACCACTCTTCATATTTGCAGACTTTTTATTTTTACCTTTTCCAGCAATTTTGGCAATGCAGACAGACAAATGATTTTTCTTAGTTTTCCCTGCTTCCATTGTAGCTGACTCAGGCTTGGTTTCAAACGTCTGCAAAATATATTTGATGTCTGGACTACTAATCCACAGAGGTTTCTTTTTCAACTTGTTTCCTTGGAAGGCGATGGAATCAATTCTATTACTGTTATTTTCAGAAAAAAAAAATTGATAGAAGTTCAAACAGTACTGTTTTGTTTTAAATAGAGCCAGCCTTTGAAATTCAACTACCTGCCAGTGGTCTAAAATGCCTTTTTAAGCAGTTCACATAACATAGCAAGTAATAAACATAAGGCAAAACTTTCACAAGTATGAAAAGATAGGAAAACACCCACATGCCATTACAGCCTGTTTCGACCTACACATACAATATAAATCAAGCATAAGGTAACAGTAGCTTAACTAATTCTATTAATCTCTATGAGTAAGCGTTTCATTTGGCCATTTTCACATCCTGTAATTATTCCAGAGGAAACGCAGGTTAAAGGTTCAACTAGCACTTAAAATGTCTCCTAAAACATAATTATATATACAAGACTTAGCCTGTGGGTAAAACTGGGAAACCTACAACACAAAGCATTTATTTTTCCCAAATAAACTGCTGAGTCCAATTATAACAGTAACACTTTTTTATCATTATTAATAATTGGTTCTATGCAAAGTGTATCTCAAGAGGAAAAGCTATCTGTAGCTATCTGTAGCTGCACAATTTGGGCCATAAAGGCTTAGTATTCAGCCATTAAAAATGGTTAAAACCGATTTTTGAGCCCCCTCCTCCAGTTCACTCAAAGGAAGAGCCACAAAAGCACAGTCAGAGTTGTCAATTGCTCCCATGTTCTGTAGGGGATCACTGCAATGGCACAGGCTTCAAGAGCAGCCCTGTTTGTTTAATAATAAAATATGGTTTTAAAAAACACAAAATATCTACCTTCTTTTTTGCTTTTGGAACAGAAACTGATTTCCAAAGATGGAAAGGGAGCTCACAGAACTGTGCATGCCATAATGTACCTTTTTATCTAAACTGCTCTTAGGAAAGAAAAACAAAACAAGTCAAACAAACAAACAAAACAACTGCAGCAACCAAAAAAAAAAAACAAAACCAAAACAAAACAAAACCCAAACCAAAACAAAACAAAAAACAAAACAAAAAAAAACCCCCAAAAAACAGAATAAACTAAATAACTCCATAAATTTAAATTACTGAGCACACAGTGGGAAAAGGCTAAGAAGAGGTGAGCATCCAAATGAGGCAGGAATTCAAGTCAAATAGATAAAATACTTCAAGAGAATCTTGCAACTTTTATTTACAGACCCCATTAATCTCCTTCTTCCTATTAAATATGCATAGTGAGTGTATATGCAGTATATATTAATTTGAAACAAAGATGGTCAATTGTATTAATTTGCTATTGGCAATTTATAGAGCACATTAATAAAAGGCTATTTGTCATTATAAAGAAGGCTCTGATTCTGTTCAGCTATGGTCTCCTGATTTTTGGATGCGAAAGCACAAACACAAGGTGTTCACAATGAAGCCTGTAAGCACCAATTCAAAGGCTATGTTCTGGAAAACATCATCTTCTCAACTTATTTTAAGCAGTGCATTTAATGGAACCTGGCAAGCAAGTTCCAAGACCTCAGTTTAAATTTTTTTAAAAAAATTCAACCTGAAAACGCCCATGAAAGGAATATCAGTGTTAAAAATGCTCTAAGTTCTCAAATTAGTAAATACTAGAATTAAGGCTGTTCATGAAGCATGAATTTAAACCTTATATCTATTCATTCCAATGACTTTGCCCCATATTAAAAAGCAACCCATCTATGCAAGAAAGGGGGGAAAAGAGAGACAAACCAAAATACCTGAAGCTAAACAGCAATGGTCTTGTGACCATCCTGTTTCAGATGATGCAAAAATCTGTGAAATCGCTGTAGCCCTTCATATAAAAAAGATTGTATAAAAACATGAAAGGGGGAGTTTCAAAAGATAATGCATAGCTACTATAGTGTCAAGCTGGAACTTAAATAGAAAGCAAAATGGCCATATTATATACTGTGAAAGAATTTTGGTTTACATATTTTTCCATTATTTATTTTTCAAAACATTCCACAGTTTAACTGTAAAACCCCAAAACCACCCTAACTGGTTTTGACATATTTTTAGAGTTCTTCCAATGTTTTCCTTTCCTTGGCAATTTTTCTTCAGACTTGTATTTACACCTCATTCACCAACACAGACAGCTAATGGATTAGTACAGGTATCTGCCAAAGGTGGCAAGCACCAAAGTACAGGCAACAGAACAAAGCCCAGCATATATTTTATGTTTTAGACACACTTCCTAAATGTTTTAACCTTCCAACATCCAGACATACAGCAAGATCAGAGAGCATCATGAAAGGATTCCCCAAGAATCTTCTACACAGTAAAGCATATAACTGTGTATTCAGTAAGATACCTCTTTGCCACTAAATCTAATCTTCTGGGTGTCCTTCACTTAATCCAGTTTATATTGATGGCATCCAGGGGATGAAGAGGGAATGGAAGTGTCAAAATGTTGTTTCTCCAGTTCCAGTGTGAGGAAACAGCAGATAACTCCAAGGTCTCCCTGACCTTCCTGCACTATGGGGCAATTTTTACACAAGGACTATGTTCTCACACAGCTCTTGCTCTGTACAAGGCACTGATCTGTTTGTTAACACTTGGCATTCAGGCATTCTTATCCTACTCCTCTTTTGCCAAAAGAACTATTCATGTCCAATGTAATCCCAACGCAGCATAGGATACTGTTCCAAACATCTTAGTCCATTTCCCTTCCTTCTTCCTTGCTCAATATGATTCCCTGGAACAGGCTGCCCAGAGAAGTTGTGGATGCCCCACCTGTGGAAGTGTTCAAGGCCAGGCTGGATGGGGCTCTGAGCAGCCAGGTCTGGGGGAAGGTGTCTCTCTCTTTGGAAGGGGGGGTTGGAACTCCATGGTCTTAAATGTTCCTTCCAACCCAAACTATTCTATGATTCAATGATCGTAGTGACCCTCTAGATTGGAAATGGGAATTAACTCTCCGCATTAATAATATTTTCATTTTGATGGTAAAATTGGTAAAAGAGCTAGGCTTCAACATTTTGCTTGCTGGCAAGAGTCAAGTTCCATTGGTTTAGAGTAGGAACACCAGAAGCAGCTTAGCTTAAAACATCATATTTGCCCATGGTAGGCTCAAGATTTCCCATCCTCTTTCTATTCCAGTACCAGTGAGCTGCTACATTTGCACAGAACCACATTACTGCTCCTGAACACTGGTGAGTCCATTGCAAACATTCATTGCTTGTTTTTTCCTCTCTGTCAGTGCAAGAGGAACTCCTGAGTCATACTGAAAGTTTGCAGGGTAAGAACTGAAGTCAGTGCAGATGATGTGAATTATTCAAGCATTCTAAACATGCCTCTTCTCAAACATCAGTCACTTGATGCATCCAAAGATAAGACATATATTTTAAGAGAAAGGCATGCGGCAAAAAAAATGAAGACGTTTCTATGGAATCAGAGTTTATATGGATTCAGACATCTCAAGCAATAGACCTTATTCAGCACGCAAATATTTTATCAATTGAGTGCTACTTTTTCTTAAGGCATAAGGCATCTACAAAATTTGCATAAGAAAAATAGTGTTCAATTGATATATACGAATACCAGAAGTATGATGATACTCAAAACTGGGGTAATGACAGTCAATTAGAAAGAAACATTAATCAAAACAAAAACAGTATGACAATGCATTCACTGTCAGATGTAAATTTTTCTTTTTTTAAAGAAAAATATGACAGCACGCACCTGTTGTTTTCAACCTTACAACATTGCTAATGAAAAGGTGCCAATGCAAACAAACTCATGAACTCTCCACACTGCTGAGCAGAAAAAAAGCAAGGCCCTGATTCAGCAAGCACCTACTTTTGCTGGAACAGGTTACCCACCTTGAAAGTTCAAAGGAATGTCTCGCCCAGAATGAGCTGTCAGCCTACAACAACATTTCAACACTTGGGGCTAAAACAGGAACCTAGGAAAGAGTCACAGCAACACTACAGTCTATGAAGAAGTATGATGTATACTTTCAGTTGGGGAATGAAGTTCCCTGTTATTTTTGTCACAGATGATCTGTCATGGCTCAGTCACTGCCCACTGGAGCAGCTATTGGCCACGGGGCTGCTGCAGCTGCAGTTTTAGGGCAGAGATAAAACTGATGGCTGTTCACTTCTAGAAGACACTCAGTGCTGCCGACAGTGAGGATGGTATGCTCTGTAAGCCACAGGTTACTTCAGCTCTTCTGTACATGGGTACTACCCAGCAGGACAAGTGATAATCAGCACCAATTTATAATCCCCTATCCAATATGTCCCATAATTATCTTCAAGAACACCGCTGGCACAAGCTAGTGCTCGATCTATTTGTGCAAGACGAAAAACAGAAAATAACCACCTGGAAATTAGCTATACAGCTTTCAATTCCCATTATTGACAGGAAAGAAAGGATGGAATGAGCAAATTAAACACTTGCACTAATTATTAATGCTTTGGAATTTTTTTTTCCTAGAAGATCAAAACCTCAAACCCTAATCAATGGTCATCATCAAGACACAATTCCAAGAAAGCAAGAAAATCTCCAGCTCTTGTCACCACAATCCCATTTGACCTAGGAGTAGATGCAAAACAGCCCTGGGCCTTCTGCACCCAACCTCCTCACAAGCCAGGGCTCTGTCTCCATCTCCTGCAGCCACAGCATCACAATTCACTGAAGCATCCCAAGCTACTGTAGCCACTTCTTATGTGAAGCTAAGAATGTCTCTGGGCTCTAAAGGTTAGTTAAGTATGAGTGTTTTCAAAATACATCAGGTTGAGAAGGGAACCAGAAGCTTGCCAGATCCGCTCACCTCTGCTTATCTTAAATGCCCTGATCACTAGGAAGATATTTAGAATCTTAAAACATATGGGTGTTTTCCAGATTTCTTCTATACAACCTGCAATTATAAAACCAGATTTCATAAGAGGATTTTATGGATTCAGTAAAAGCAAGCATCTGATGTCTTCTTAGATTTCATTTTTCAGAAGAGACCTGCTCACCTGTAAGAGTACTTCACATAATTTTGTCCTTTGCAGAATACTTAAATATGTATGGTTTGATTTACTGAGCACCTTCCAGTTTCATTGTTACCTCACTGTACAGATTTACAAACCCCATCCATCTAAGCCTGCAATCTTTTATTACAGTTGTGAAACTCCATTACAGAAAAAAATCAGGCTGATAGTTACATGGACAGGCAGCAGAGCTACAGCAGGCACACCATGCAGACAAAGTGCTTTTTTAAGAACCAGAACTGAAGAAATGATGATGGCACTGACATTAAATAGCAATTAACAGACATAAATCAGTAAACTTCAGCCTGAAGAAGGCGGTTTACAACAGGCAAAAACACGACTGTCAGGCTGACGTGCTCAGTGTTTGAGAACAATTTATTTGGGTTTGTCCACGTCTCAACATGTACACAGAAAATTTCAGTGCCACAAAATCACTGTATTCCATTTTTTGATAATCCTCTCGCTTCACAAATTAGTTTTTGTTTCCTTCCACTGTGCAAATGCACACAGAAACTGCCTCACAGACATGTAAATAAACACAAATATATACTTAATTTTTTGAAAACTTGATTTTGTCTTGCCTTCATTTGTGAAAGTTGCAAAGTGAAATTTAAGTCCTGTACTTCAGCTAAAATATTCATAATACACTCCAGAACATATCAAGGCATTAAGCATCAAGCAAATAAATCAAAGGCATAATTTTTTTTAACTACACCAATTAGTATTTCTAGATAA
Organism: Acridotheres tristis; assembly: GCA_037013685.1. Classification (NCBI taxonomy): domain Eukaryota; kingdom Metazoa; phylum Chordata; class Aves; order Passeriformes; family Sturnidae; genus Acridotheres; species Acridotheres tristis. The sequence continues at coordinate 20,108,373 of CM072888.1, read as the reverse complement.
GAAAGCATCTTCTATTGTAGGCGAAAGGATAATTCAGCTGTTGCTATTAGCTCACCTTCTGGTAGTAACTTCCAGATATCACATCAAATGATTTAAAATGATCCTCAACAAGTTATTATTAATTTGACATTTGCACTGGTGCCATTAGTATTGATTTTCAGTTCTCATTTTAATCTAATAATTACATGACTAAATAGGATACTAATACTAATCATCAAAGCAACTATTATTTTAACATTATTATAAGAGTAATTATTTGTACAACTGGGCCTTGCAACTCAAGAGGATAGAGCTGATTTTGAGTTATGCAAATGATATTTTTTCTGTGTATTTTTTAATCTTTATAACAATTAATTTTCTCTAAATACTGGAGGTTCAATAGCTGAATTTAAAAATTTGGCTTCACTCTTTTTACTCACCTGGGTGAATAAATCCTGGTCCCACAGAGAACAGAATAATTTTATTTCCTTATTATCAACTTCCTCTGAGATACAGAAAGTCCTCTTTAAAATACTGCCAGGTACTAAAAACAGGTTTAGCATTTTCTTAAAACAGGAAGATTTGTAGTAGGAGATGAGCTCCCCATTATCCATCTGTTTCCAGTTGGTTTTACTCATATTACTAGACTTTCCAGATGTTGTGCTCTTCATCCTTTGTCCCTCTGGAATGATAAACTATGTTCCTCTTACAACCTCTTTATATCTACCCTTATATTTGAACATTATAAATAATTTTGAAATGAGATGTGTGTTAAATTCTTATTTTCTGTAGAGATTTCCAAGACCAGCATTCACCAATTTCCTCTCATGAACTACCTACCAGAAAGAAAGAAAAGGATGGAGTGTGCTTCTTGGTGCAGGGATTTGGGCACTGGGGAGCAGCAGCATGGGGTTAAGTCAGCTGGAAATAAAACTAGAGTTAGTTCTGCCTCCAGTGAGCCATTTATACATATTGAAAAGAGGAGAAGCAAAGAAGAAAACAAATGCCAGACCTGCAGGTGTGCTAACAAATTAAAACTGGAGCAGGAAAAGAAAAAATCTGCTATATCCTTTCAGCCATGCCTCACCTCAGCACTGGCTGAGATGTAACCTTTCTTCTAAGGGGAACTGCACACAGTCTTACCCATAATCAGGCAGTGAATATGGGCACAGGCTGGCATGACGCTGCTCCTGACCCTGACCAGTGCCAGTTGTCACCTGGAACAAAAGTCTCCAGGCTATTAAAAGATGGAGAAAGGAAAGAAACTGGCTTCTCCGTGAGCACAAACAGTAACTCAGAAACAGACATTATCTGCAGCTACGAAGTACGAGTTAAAAAGTTTTCAATGCTTCATGGTACTGTCCTCTGGTTTCTCAGGAAAGCATTGAAGAGAAGGTTATTCAAATAAATAATTTGTCTTTCTCTACTTGCATGACTTCTCTCAGTATGAGTTACCATAATGCACTGGAAAAGAGAATACTTGTGAGGTTGTCATGTGCTCTGCATCAAAAAAGTCAGAATCATAAAAAGTCTTCTCAAATCCCCAAATGGTATTTTATCTCTATGTGTTCCACTTGGAGCTTTCCATATCTAATAAAAATGCTGTTCTTTCCTTTATGAACAACAAGAGTTTTTATATTATGTTACCACGTTCCTTCAAACTAAGAAGAAGAAGAAGAAATTGAGTCATGTAGCTGAGGCGTCAGCATTCTAACACACCGGATAAAGCTTTCCACAGAAACTGCACATACACTTTTTTTTTAAAATATAAAGAAAACATAAACTATGATGTTGCTAGGTTCATGCTGTAAGCATGCTTTCTGAAATGAAAAATCACTATAAAAGAAGCAAGCTTCTGTGCTTTGTATCCACAAAATGGAGCAGTGTACTTTTATGACCACATGAAATTGTTTTCCTGAGAAAAAGACCAAATGGAATGGAAAGACAGTCACATCCAAGACTTGTGCTCATCATGGATGTATACTCTGAAGTAGAGCAGAGCAATCTCACAGACAACAAGAAGTCTGTGTATTTGGAGCAGGGAAGTAAGAAGGGTTTTGAGACACAATTTAAGTATTGAAAGACAATACATCACTCAAACTCAAAAACTCAGGAAGATCTTGTGAAACAGAGGACTCCACAGAAGCACCCTGGTAGATCAGGTCTTTGGTTTGGAGTTTACTCTGGCTTACAAACACTTAGAAACCTAAAGACACCTCTAGAAAAAACTGATGTCAAGTATACTCCATGGATAGATTTTATTGTCCTAATGCTTCTTTTTTTATGATCACATCTCCAACCCTATACCACGAATTTAAGCCTTTTGCTTTGCTAGAAGAAAGCTGCTAGTTCTTTTAAAATTGCTTAGTAACTGAAGTCCCTCTGGGCAAGTACCTTGCCTAAGGCAGTAAATCTAAAACCTGTTATGGAAAACCAATACTCGCAATCCACAGCAGGCTTGGAATCTGAGAATCTGAGCCACAACTCCTACACAGCTTCAAAAGATAGTTTGCTTGTTGGTATTATCAGGTCTCAATATTAGGAGAAAGATACCTGACCAGAATGACTTCTCAAAAGACCCTGCCATCCTACACAGATGTTGCCTCCCTGTACAATTCCAGTTTCTTCTGACAGTTCTCCAGCAACCATCTATCCTGCTGGGGAGAAGGGTGGGGGGGAAATACCAACTTTTATAATCCAATCAGAACCCACAGTTTTGGCAGCTCCTGAGCTTTTGTCATGTGGACAAAACCCCCACAGCTGGCTCTTCAAGGGCTCAAGCCAGATTTCTTCCAGTTTAAGAGCTGTCCTGCAACATCCCTGCACTGGAGTGATTCATCTTGAGATGGTTTCCTTTCTTGCATATTTTTCCCCAGCACTTTCTTATTAAACTAAATGTCTAGCACACACATACACTATCACTCCCATATACACTATATGGTGGGTACACTTACAGTATACATTTATGCAAAGCATACATATATACATATTTATGTATTTATGTAAAGCATACATACAGTAACTACATTACTTGCCACACTGCAAGCAGACTGCATGAGTGCATTTCGGAGAGTTTGGCCCCATCCCAGTACCTTCTGCCTGATTTGTTGCAGCAATACCGAGTCAGATGATGAACTCCCCATTCACAGGAGGCAAAGATCCAGCTCTCAGTCTTTCTTACGACTCACACAGTGAGAGTTTCCCCCCATTAGCAACTAGAGCTCTCTAAACCAGTGCATGCTTGCTTTGGGGTGCGGAGAGAAGGGGGCACGACCAGAAGAGCAAAAAGCAGCTGTCAACACAAAGGGCAGCCCTGAAGTCAATGCAGAGCATTGTTACTCCATTCTACACCTGCTAAACCTTTTCCCTGAACCTTATTAGAAACAGTGCTCTCCCAGCCGAGGAGGGAATTAGAGGGTCTCTGCAGTGCACTCACACCACAGGGAGCTGTGCTCGAGCAGCCCTGTGCTGGAGTGTTTTCCACAGCCTCTCTATTAAAGGCACTCACTTTACAGGTCAGCACTCTGGCAAGCCCACTCCTTGGCGAGGCTTGCAGCTTCCACAGTGGCAGGGTGAAGTAGCCACAGCTGTACCAGCTGCACGTTTAACACCGAGCACAGGCTCCCAGCAGCTTAAATAATACGAGTTCAGTGCAGCAGGCAAGATTACACATTAACAACCACCAGCAAAACAGGAGCAATTAGAGAACAGCTAGGGAGTGCTCAAATGTGTAACCAGATACTCTCATAGCCAATACATATCAATACAGCATATAAAAACACGCTCAAAGACCTCGGCTCTCTCCCTCCCAGTGTTGCAGTTGGGTGGTCTTGCAATGAAAAGGACGTGTTAAATCACATCGTGTCCACCCATAAAAGAGAGCCAGCCATAAACTGGCTGCTGACACTTAGAAAGGGCTCCAGTCAATGCTGCCAGTAATTTGAATAACCCTGAAGAGGACATTTCTGGACAAGGTGATGGCTGTCCGTGGCTTTTCAGAGGAAAGCAGCACTAGAAGGGGTCTCCTGAATGATAGGTCTAATGCATAATTTCCTCCTTTTCCGCCAAAAGCTCTCTCCATACAAAACTGTGGAATTCTCTATACCTACGCATCCGTAGCTTGACAGCTGCTTTGCCAATTACACTCTACATTTTCTGCTACTCTAGATCCCACTATGTAACACAGCACACTAAGAGAACAGGGACTCCAAAACACCAAGCCATGAAAGAAAGAAACTGCACCTATTCACAGGTCCTAAAGGAAAAGTTGAGAATAAATGTATTCATGTATAGGCAGAGACAGTTCCTGGGTGATAAAGAACAAACACTGCTTAATGGAATGAGTAGGTACAATGTAGAAGGTTTTTTTAAAATTACATCCACCAGATTACCTGTGGAAATTACTGATTTTCATGAAAAAAAAATTTCAACCACAGATGGTTGACTATGTAAAGCAACTGCTTCTAAAATACTGAGGAATAGCACAAAAAAGGCAATTTGGGAAGTCGGACAAAGACTGGAAGACTGTGCAGGAAGCTGGAAAGACTATAAAGAAGATGACAGCAAAACACAGATAGAAGCACAGAGATGCAATATGTGAGAGGTAGAAAGGAAACTGGAAGGACAGTAACATTTTTGATGGGCTGGAACATCAGACACATGAAAGGGAAAATTCCACATGCAAGATTTCAAGGCATCCATTTTCTCCCTCCTATACTAAAGGAATGTCAAAAAGAGACAGATTAAACAAAAGTCGTAAGTTAGTTGAAAGCCATGAAGAAAAATGGCCATTCTTCTGCCAAATGACTCTTCACCCCACAATTTTGAATTTCTGGGAAATGTACATTACTTTGACTGTTAATTGGCTTGTGCTTTTTATGGGTTCTGAGATAAAATTAACAGGCCAGTGAATTCTACAAGCAGTTTTAAAGAATGTTTACCAGGCTACTTTCAAGATTTCTGGAGAATGTGAATTACCAAATGTGTGGATTTAATTTAGAAACTTATAAAGCAAAAAAATGACATTTTCTCCTCTGAGATTAGTTAATGGATATGTAAATTAACACAGACGATGTAACAGCAAAATTCAATAGAATTTACTATACTGAAGTTAGTACTAGATAATTTACATTCCAGAGCTCTGGAAACACCAGCCCATGACACCAGCCCATGAAGCAGGAGGTGTGAAAGGAAATATTTTAATAGGTCTCTGATGCTGACGGTGGTGTCCTCTGATTGGAAAATAGCAAATATAATATCCATAACATGAGAAAGAAAAAATGCAGTCTGGGCAAAGAAAGTCCAGTTATTCTGATCCCAGAAGAATGCATGGCTTTAACACAATTTCTCAGATGGGAAAAAATGTTGAAGAAATGGAAGTAAACAGGAATAAATGTATCTGTATTTAAAAAAAATAAAAAAGGAGAGAGAGAAGAATGTGGGACTAACTTTTTTCTTTTCTAAAATGTGAGCATCTCTAATAGACATCATTTATCTAGCCTTCAACAAAGCCTATGCTAGCATGACATAAGGAATTCTTTAGCGAACTCAGGAGGGAAACTTGAAGTACACATTAGCAGCATGATCGGACTGAGTAGCTTGTAGAGCTTTAAAAAGGGAAAGCACACACCATATGGAGATTATTAGGGCACCTCCAGAAACATTTGTTCAGAAAGTAATTTCATTTAATACTTTTACCAGTGAACTTAGCAAGGAAAAAAAATAAAAAACCAAAACCAACAGTACATTATTAAAAACAGCTTCTAATGCAACGTCAGGAGATATAATCAACACACAGAAGGACCATTTAGAATATCACACAGAATTTAATGGATAACTTCGAGATATGTAAGCATGAAGCCCTCCAGCATTAAATGGAAGGCTAGGTGCATGGAAGCACCAGGAAATGAAGCTATTTATCAACTGGAAAAATTCAAGGAGGGAAAATATCTTGCTGACCACACTCATTGCTAACAGATTAACTGTGACCTGCCAACATAATGCAGACATGTCAAAGGCAAATATGATCTGAAAAAGTATCAGGAGTTATGTGACCAGCAGAGATAGGAAAGCAGAAATGCATCATCAGGAACAATACATGAAAGTCTGGCCATTCCCACTCCAGAAAACTGACAACAAGCCAGTAGCAGATGAGGGTTTCCCGGAAGCTAAAGAAGTGGAGAGACTCTGTCACAGAAGACAAAAAAAAACCCCAAAACAACCAACCAACCAACAACAACAAATTATTAAGCAAAACTAGCACAGCAAAACAAATGGTGGGAGAATGACCCCTCTATAAGTGTCAAAATACAAAAGACACCAGAAAAAATTGGCTTGCTGTACTTGAACTTCCACTCAGACTAGGTTACTCAGACCAGGAACCTGACAGTTGATACAAGTTTCCCATTTACTGAATTTGGGATTTTAATTATAGCATTTCTCCCTGATCATAATCTGCAAAGAGCTTACATTCCTCCTTACAGGGAATTTGAACCCCACTGAAATTAATAGGGTACAAAGGCCAAAATCTAAATACCAGACACCCAAATATTAAAAATTCCAAAGGAATTCAGACACACAGTTCTTAGAGTCTTTTGACAGGAATCCAGTACTGAGTTCTGTTAGGTCCCAATGAATAACCAAGCTGAACTAAACAAACAGGAATAAAAGCCTTCTCACCTCCACAAAAGAGGACTCAAATTTGTCTGCCTGTGGTGCAAGCTGAGTGACTGTGCTATCAGCAAGGAAAATAGCACTAGACTATTTGGCCACAAGAAACTCTTTAACTAAAAAGAAAACCAAACCAAACTACTTCCCGCTCAACAAAAAAAAAATTTAAAAAGCCACCCACAATATAAAAACTTCAAACAACTATAACAGAACTGATAAACCCAAGTTGGATTGTTCAAACTGGGCCCCTGAAGCGATATCTGGGCACTTCTAAAGATGACAGGCTGATCTCCACAGGCACTGATCTATCCCTCTGCAGTCAGCTTTGACTCAGGTCAGCGTGGGGCTGATGCTGCCTCCACCAGCACTCCCCACCTGGCCCAGCTGGGTGGGTTGGGACAGCTGTGGTCCACAAGTCAGGGCCAGGGTGCATTTAGACTCTATGGACAGGCTCCATAACACCTGCCTGGACCACGAGGCCAGAAGCACATCCCCTGAATAAGTAAAAAGTGAAAAACCTTCTTTCCAGCCTCAACATATTCAATATCCTAGTTTGATACATTCTCAACCTGTTTTAATCAAGACAGTTCTGCCTATTTTTCCTCTGCTGTTCATTTTTGGAAGTTACTCAAATATTTCTTACTGTTCTTGACAGCTGACACTAACCCAATGTGTCCTTGGTTTCTTCTCTTAAACACGCCCTATTTGCAGGGCTCAAAAATACTGGCATGGCTTTAAGTGCAGCCTTGAGTTGTGCTAGGGATGCTTTTGATATCACTGATGTTTTTAAAAGCTAGGATATGCACAACAGTCCCTCACATAGGTATGTAAGATGTAAATATTTTTTTATATTTGCATAGAAAATTTCCCTTTTAATAGAAAATTTATTGAGCTCCTATTTGGACTAAACAGAATTGAAAGCAGACTTGGCAAAGCAACAAACTGCTCTTCATAGCAAATGGAAAGTAAGAAAATACTTGCAATTCTTTTACTTCCTTCCAGCTCTTGTTCAAAATCAGCTTATTAAGTATTTCTGCAGTTGCCCCAAAAGGAAATTTAAACAACAGATTTTTAAAGGCATCTTTAAATATATATCTCTTTAAATATACATCTCTGATATGGTTTACTGGACTTCTTTTTTTAAACTCTCTGATGTCTACAGTTAAAAAACAAACAAAAACTTCTGAAATTACAGATCAATACTCAAAGTGGGAGAAAGTGCTTCTATACTTGAAGTTTCTAATCACTTTATATCCATCTAACAAACATCAGGAGTGAAATGAGGCAAGCATTAGGAATAATCTACTTTAGGAAGGACACATGGTCAGTGGATGAACAAGATAAAGGAAAACACAGAACGTGAAGGTCAAAACACATAAGAACGGGGATGAAAAAACCCTAAGGTTTAATTTAAAAAAAAAAAAAAAAAGGAGTTCAAGAAAACTCAGAACGTCAAGAGAGAGAATAAAGCAAACAGAAAACTTCAAAGACTGCCAAGTTCTGTCCTGCCAAGGATGTGTGCAAGGTCCCTATTACACTCATTTAATTGACTTCAACTGGGAAGTCCTTAGGCATCATACTTGAGGCACAACGTGTCTGACAAGTGCCAGTGGTTCCATGGAGCAGCATTACTGGACAGCTAAACAATTGGTGCCTGATGCTTAACACTAACATGAATACAGCATCTTGCCTGAACAGAGCTGGGCTGGGTTATGACAGGCAGCTAAATATTGTACACTGAAGGAAAAATACATGTCCAGGAGCAGAAAGTTGAAGGCTAATTCCCAACCAGGGCTCAAGCAGATATTACGGAATTTGCTCTTTCCTGAATACGAAACATAAAGGAAATCAATGTGAAAGAAAACAAAAAAAATTATTCAGTCTTCCCTTCCTCTTTAGGAGAATAAGAACTTCAAATGATTTTTCATTAACTTTCCCAGTATGTGTTCGCTTTTTCCAAGAAAAAGGTAAAAGGAAAGTAGGTGGTGGTAAACAACTGGTAAATTTCTGTTCTACTTGAGGGGAATTCTATCCATTCCTGTACCCTGAGTATTCCCATAAGTCCCAAACAGACCAGTCTGAACACTCTGATTTCATGACTCCATACTCCTCGTCTTGGATGCAGGTCCTTTTCTCAGGAGATCTTTGCCAGTACCTCCACCACCTTACCACTGTCGGAAGTGAGGTCCAACACAGTGAGTCAAGCACACTGTAAAGGCAGTGAAAGGTTCATGAGAAATGTCATCTCCCTTGCTACCAGTCTACCAAAAGGAGGGGCTTATCTTCTGCTTGCATAAAGATTCTTTCAGTGCAACACTATGCAGATGATGCCCAAAGAACTGCGGTTTATAGCTCCCTTCCCAAAAAATGTATGCCTTCTCCTTTCTCCTCTCCTAAGCACACCTTTAAGACAATTCCCAAAATATTTCACTTATTATATTCAAAGAGCCACCCTACCTATGTAGTAACATGGCCAATGTGGATGATTTTTCAAAGCTGTTAACAATGATCCAGAAGTTTTATCAGAATTGGGTTTACAGACATTCTTCTACATTCTTCTACAGAAGATGATGCCATGCACAAGGGAGGAAAGTGACAAGCTGTCCATATCCCCATGCAAACCTGTAAGCACACTGATGGGGGCTTGGCAGAGGCAAGAATGAAGCAAGATGGTCAAGAGAACAACACGGCTTGAGAAAAAAATAATAGATTAACAATTTGCAGCAAGGCAGCAGAATGTGACCAGACAATAATCAAGACAGGAGGTCATTTTTTTTCCCCAAATGGGAAATCCTAATCCAATACAGAAAAATATAAAGCTGACAAAATATTTTTTCCAAAACCAGTGCAATTTATAAATAGATCTTTTAAGCTACACAGTTGTAATAGGTAGGGTTGTTTAAAATAGGAATAACGATGACATTCTTTAGTGAAGCCCATGCCACTTTACCATCATTACAAAGATTGACAGAAGTTTCTATATAGGAACACACAGAGAACTAAAAATTATATTGCTCTCAGCCTTGGTGAATTTCCATTTGCTGTGGCATAATACTAAAATCTGGATTCATAAAAATTAATACTTAAGTCTAAAAAAATATTTTGTTTAAATTATTTACATTCAAATAATGGCTTTCAAGATTTTTTTATACTTTGAGGTGTATTAAAAATATTGTTTAGTTAGCAGTAAAAGAAACTACCTTTTGTCATCTCAAAGAAATAAGTTATCACAAAGGTTTTGTAAAATTAAAAGGGGCATGTTTTCCACAACACTCTGAAATTCAATTCATCTTGAAAAAGAAGATATCAACATTTATGTACAAAAAGGCACAACCCATGATACATAAATTAGCATCTGCTTGATCAGTTGCATACTTCCAACCTGCATATACCAGTTAACTCAGGAACATTTGTTAATATCAATAAATCTCTTAGTCATCTACTCATTACTTTTTTACTTTTTAAAATTTGCTCTGCAGCTGAATTCCTCCAGATAAATGGAAAATACATCCAGGATACAATCTGCATCACTGTGTGGCTGCAGAGCAAACAAGATTTGCTAGCCCTAATATTTCTCACTTAAAACAAAGTTAATAATTGCAATAAATTGTACTTTACGCCTAGATAACTAATATGTGTGTGTTATGTCCTTTTTTTAAGATAGTACCATCCTTACATACCTTTAAAAAATGGAAACCTGAAGAGTATAAACTGCAACAGTTCGTACATGAAGATATACGTCAAGAATCCAACGCTGTTTTAGCTGTCCAGATGATTTAAATACATGCCTGTCTATCTGCATTTCATAAAATGTTATATCACAATTAGTATGTGGCACTTGGGGCTTTTTTAGAGTTACCTTCAAGGTAGGGGTCATGCTTCCTACTCATGATGTAGAGCATTTGGCTCCTTCTGGGAACTTCTAGAAGCAATAAGGAACAACTCTATGATGGGTTATGTCCCAGGGAATGAGCATTGGTTCAGCTTTCCTACACACACACTGATTTTGGAACAAAACCAGTTTGACAGTAAGCACTTTTCAACCCGAAGACATGACAAGTACAGGACAGGACCTAACCTCACTCCACAGCAGCTGTCCGAAGTATCAACAAGGTAAAAAAAGGGCTCTCCAGCCTGGGCAAGCACCTGCAGAAGCCACTTAACACCAAGAGCAGTCAGGCTGAGTGGAATACCAAGAGCAGCACATCACTTCCAGCCACAGAGGAACATGGATTTGCAATGCTTGAAGAGCACAGTTAATCAGCAAAAACAAAGATTCGGTTTAAAAGCATTTAGATGTCACAATAAACTGATGAGTTGTTTTGATGCTCACAGAGATTTCTGTGGATGAAAACCAGTCAAAAAAATTCTGGCCTTTGTACAAGCTCTCAGGAAGAACTGTAAATTTGGATTAGATTTAAATCACATTTACCACTCTTGCTTTAGCAAAGCATCAACAGCAACTAACTCTCCATTCACAGTACTTAGTATTGGAACTACATGGGGAAAAAACTACCCATGACACTTGAAAGTATTTTACTCTATCTGAAATTAATGTGCCTAGCACACAACCTAAAGCAAAATTTCTCAGTCTTTTGTAACACTAAGTTAAACCAAACACTTGCTAAAACAAACAAAATAATTAGTAATCAACAAAATCTTTGGGGTTTGGACCTTTTTTCACAATTTACAGCAGAGAAGAAACGCAAAGTACATCACTTTTCTCAAATGCTGTTTAAGTATCTTCATGAAGAAAGCATGTTCATCACACTCACCAAAAAAAAAAAAAAAAATCGAAAAAGATAAATGAGAAACCCTCTTCACCAATGGGAGAGGAGTTACACCACTCTGTGGGGGAAAGTGTTATTGTACAGTAGCACATATTCATGTAATAATTTTTAAATGTGCTGACACGCCGTTTGCTATACCAGAAAAGTGGTGTGGCTGTTGCCTCTTGCACTGAATGTTGGATTTGCTGAATATGAAAAGCACATATCAGTGGTTCCATACCATGAGATGGCAGAAGGTTGATGCAGGGAGTCCCAAATGACTGGATTAATTTTTTCCACAGCCAAGCATAACACTGGTTTAGAGCCTCACACTCTATCAAGGGAGAAATTCTAATTGGATCTAACAAAGACCTCACTGCTTAGGCACACGTGTCAGAAAATAGTTTCCACATCACATAAACTGTACTGCTAAGGAGAATTATAAAGGGACATTTTCAGAACTCTGGAATAATGACACATTATATTACACACATTGCTTTCAAGTATATTGCCTTCAGGAAAGTATCATGTAAATTATGAATAATGCATTTACTCGGGTAAAAGCAGGTATGGTGAATCAAGGCTGGGTTCAGACACAGTTACTGCCATTCATTTCAGCTTTTACTTCACTATAAGATAATTTGTGCTACAGTTCACTACAGGAAAATATGATGGAAGATGCTTCACCAGAGTCTAATTATTTAATCTTCAAAATGCTATACTGGAAGGGAATAAAAAATGATGATGAAAAAACAATGTAAGGCCATATGAAAGTGGAAAAAACACTTAAATTGTGGGAAAAGAAAAACTACATCTCAACTTCCCACTGAAGTTGCTCTCCACCTGCCACTTCTCTGTGAGAGGCATCTTGGTCTTCATAAATAAATGTGCGCAACACCAGAATTCCAAGTTGACAGTACCACACTATTATAAACCCCACAATACTATTCCCATCAACCTTTCTTCACCAAACCATGCCTGGCTCTCTGCTTGTGCCTCTCTCATTTACTTTCCAAGTGGAATAAGCCTGCATGGGCATCTCCTCTGCTCCTGCAATGCAGGAGAGAAGGCTGGCAAAGCAAAACATGGGAAAGAATCCTCCCTCACCACCATTGTTGCCCAAAATATTCAACATTATCACAGCAGTCCATAACACATGAATACCTTTTTTTTGGTAGGAGTACCAAGAGGGATTTGGAGTTTTTAAACATCAGTGACAGAGCACTGCAGCACATTGCCCAGTGAGGTTTTAGAGTTTCCCTCACTGGAGATACTCCAGAGCCATCTGGATGCAATCCTGTGCCACGTGCTCTAGGATCAGATGACACACTGTGGTGCCTTCCAACCAGACCCATTATGTGATTCTGTGAAATACTATTTGATACCACAATATGATGTAGTTCCATTGCAGTTTATCTTTTACCTACAGCCTGTTTAGAGATGCTCAGAAGTTTACAAGCTGGACCTTGCAGCTGAGGGTTGCAAGGGGAAGCAAATGCTTGGTGTGACAAGTCAGATGTCCAGAATTCTGAAACTCCTGAGACAAATGGATTGTCTAGATGCAAGCAACTTATAACAAATTAACAGGACGAATCTTTTAAAGTATTAAGATGTTGCACCATTTATTTGTCCTCAGCAGCATCGAGCATAGGAGCCCCCTTATCCCAAGAAAGGTGTTCCTGACCCATGTTCCTGATTATCATTAGAGGAGAATACTGACTGACCAGGGGGGAAAAGCTGGCATTGTAAAACGTCACTACAGCCACCCCCAATGGTCAGGGGTCACTGCCACACCACATAACCAGTCCTGTACTGCCGACATGGGAATTTTAATAATGTGGACGCATATACAGACAGTGCAATTAACCTTGAAGTGGGGGGGAAGGCAAAAGAGAAAGCACATCACAGCAGAAATAATCTGATTTGGCTCTGTACTGAGGACACCAGCTTTTGAAAAACAGATCACATTTTCATTTTTTAAGTCCTTGCATCACAGAATCTACCCTAGCCCACCACCTGCCCCATTCATATTCTCACCCTACTGATGAGAAAACACATATTGGTTTTGGCTGTGACAGAGTTAGCAGCTCCTCATGTGATGCTTTGAGTTGGATTTGTGGTGAAAACAGTGTTGGTAACACAGAGATGATTTCACTATTGCTGAGCAGAGCTTACTGCTGTCAAGGCCTTGTCTGCTCCTCACACTGCCCTGCCAGTGAGCAGGGTGGTGCCACAAAAAAGGCTGGGAAGGGACACAGCTGGGATAATTGACCCCAGCAGACCCAAGGGATATTCCATACCATATGGCATCATAGTCAGCAGTAAAAGGTGGGGGAAGAAGAAAAAGGGGATGTTTGGAGTGATGGCATTTGTTCTTCCTGTTGCATGTGACGAAGCCCTGAATTCCTGGAGATGGCAGAACACCCAGCTGCCCACGGGACATAGTGCACGAATTCCTTGTTTAGCAGTGCAGCTTTTCCTTTATCTGGTAAACTACCTTTATCTCAACCCCCATTTTCTCACTTTTGCCCTTCCAGTTTCTGGTGAGTGAGTGGCTGAGGCTGAGCTTCCAGCTGGGGCTTGTCCCCAGCTCAGTGTCACCACAAATCTCCCTTAGATTAGTGCCTTGCTGCAGCTACATCCTCCAGGAAGCAAAGACACTGGCCTTGCCCGTCCTGTCTAACATACCTCAGAAAAGAAAGCCTAAGAGGGCATTTGATTGTTGTCTGCCAACATGCCATAGTAGAGGCAGGAAGACACAAAAAGCAGAGAGGAAAACGCAGCGTATCTGCTAAGGACAGCATCAAGCTCTGTGCGTGAGGCAGTCATGAAGATACCCAGCTTGGAACTGAAAACAAATGTCCGCACAACTCCACAAAAACCATCAGAAAACACCCTCCATATAGGAGAAACAGAAAACAGGCATTCAGCCTTCAGAAGAAGAAACTTGCTACCTCTACAAAAGGAATTTTGTAAGAGATGAAAAGGCAGAAAACTGGAAAGTGACTCAAGAAGTCTCACTGATCTGCTGCCAGGAAAGGCTCAGACAGCAGCCCAGAGCACAGGGAGCTCCCTCTCCTCGGTAGCTTCTGCTGGAGCAGTCAGCTTCTAAGTAGGAAGAGAAGAAGAAATTTATCTCAAAAGCTTATTTTGATGTTGGGGTCCACAAAACTTACAAAGGGCATATTTTAACCTCTGCATCTCAAACCTTTTCCAAACAATAACAATAATAATAATAACAACAGCAAATAAAGAGGAGTGGCCCTCTTAGAGAGATCAAATAAATATTTTCTTTTTAAAAGGTGTAATTTTTCTCCTATATATGTTCATCTATGAGCCCTGGTATTATTTTGATGCCTCAAAGAAAAGGACCCTGGGGTTCCAAGTATTCATTGTTCTGTCTTCAAACACCTTAATGTTAGGATAGGACAAACAGAACTGTCTTCAGGGGGGTCCATTTCCCAGCACTGACTAGGGAGAAGTGCTAGAGAATTAAAGTTAACTGGTGTTCATAACCACTGCATGGCACAGAAAGAAGAAAATCAAGTGGACAGACCCAGACAAGTTTTCCCCTGTCAGAATGGGCTATTAGAAATGCTAATAAGAAAGATAATTATAAAAAAAAAAGACTTCACAGGCAGTTAAGGTGTGAAATTCTTAGCTCCTAGCTAAACTATTATACTTAGTAACCTGTCTTCAAGTGAATTACAACTCACTTAATTTCTTTAAACTTCAGAGGAGTGCTAATTCCCAAATTCATGGGTGAACCACATTAACTAATCGCTCGTAAATCATCATAATTATTTCCAAAGTTGCTCTCCTCTGTAGCCCTTAAACCAGAAGATGTCATTTCTATTTTAGCCAAGTATTCTTCACCAGTGTTCTCAAACCACCCAGGAGTGGAGCTGTGACTCACCCACAGTGCTGAGCCTGTGGCTGCTTTCACCTGGCTGCTCTGGTCTTGTGGGGGGCTTGCAATGCTGAGGGAGCCAAGGACTCTCCAGGAACATTACACACACAGAGCTCAGCCATTCCCATCAGCTTTGCAAGTGGGAGCTGAATTATTTTGTCTACGGGTTTCTTGTTTTGCTTTGAAACATAATGTTCAGACAAAGATTTTCCTGGGCTTTGCAAAGAGAGAGAAAGGTAAAGGGGTGCTAAGATAAAGTTTTGGCTTGCCAAATGAAACTATGGTCCTGTTAAAAAACAAGCAAGTTTGACAAATGAGAACCCAATGACATCATAAAAACATCTTCGTTTCCTTCAGTAGATTAAAGGCAGCTCATAAATGAACTCTGAAAAATAGTAAAATTAGAGAAAGGTAATGTAAATATCAGAGCATGTTCTAAAGAAATAAGTGAGCTGTGTTCAAGGCAACATGGAAGCACTCAGACCAGCACCAACATTTATTGAGTACTCTGCTCATTTCTCCCTTTGATATTCAGGCGTTATTTTTCCTGTAAGTTGATGTAAACTTTGAAGTTTTGCATAAGATCTTGAAAGAAATACAGAGTATAACCAGCTGCTACATATGATTCTCTAGCTAGTGGCTGCCATGTATATTACATATAGAAGGCATAAAAGAGAATAGGTTGAGTGATGTAAACTGCCAGCAGGGAAAGTCTTTGAAAACTTATACAAGATAAAAGCATCTGTAGTCTCAACAGTAATACTCTGTAGTCCAGCACAATGATAAAAAACAGCATCCACTGGAACAGCTGGAGTCCACTGAATGGGAGCAAAGCCAGCATTTGAATACAATTATCCCTGACTATGCTCAAGCTGTCTGAAATACACTTTCACATCCACAATAACCCTCTTGCAACAGCTAGTCCACTGGAGGAACCATCTATTTTAGAAGGGTTAGAATCTACCAGGCAAGAGAACTGTACAAAAAGGGTGTTACTGAGTAGAAAGGAACCATGCAAGGCAACATGTCTGAAATTACACAACAAAACTGCCTGGCCTATATGGGCCCAACTTGCCATACAAAGCAAAGATTATATCCTTTGTCTCCTGTTCCCAGGGAATTCCTAAGTGCACAAGGAGTGCTGCCAGCTTGGGCACTCACAGCACCCCCCAGGATGAGCAAGCATCCCTGTCTGTGCCCACCCTGAGCCAGGGGAAGTGGCCAGAGTACTTCTTGCATTCCAGAAACCATCAGTGACATGGATACAGTTAAATTAAATGCAACTTCTCTTCTGTGGAATGGAGTAAAATTGTGTCATCTGCGTTGAACTCGAAGTATTTAGCAGGCGTTAAACTACACACACATATAGGGAGCACCTGAACCTGCTTCTTGCAAAAACACCTTGGCCATGGAAACATTGCAGAGATGTGAGACAGCAGATGAGCCCTTAATGTCGTGACATTAACTGAAAGTGACCAGTCACAACTGCAACATGGAAATACGGAGGGGGCGGTACATAATGCACCACAACAAAACAAACAAACAAAATACTTCAATAGCTTACTGCATTCCAGGTAAGTATTTGGTGAATGCAATGGAAAAACAGTTTAACAAAATGTAATAAAAACTGCCAGTGGAATTGCTCTGGTTTACATATCTAACTTCTCTCCTTGCTTCCAGGCTGTTTTTAAACACTCATCCTGAACCATCTCATAGAAAAGAGAGGAATTTTGTCAATATTGTACTTGAAATCATGCACAAAAATTAATAGCATTATGGTCTAAAGTAAACGTCATTTTTACAGCTAAATTACAGAACCACAGCATAACCAGTGAAAATGAATATTATTTTATAACTGATGAGTGGAAATTTTACTTCAACTAACTGTAATCTACAAACTGCTTGCATTTTACAGCTAAAAATCAGCAGACTTCAATATACACCAAACTAAATTCTATGGAGAGGACAAAAACATCTTCCTATGTGAGCTCGACCTGTACACAGGCTACGCTGTTAAATACTGGAACACAGTCAAGAAAGTCTGAAAACCACTGAGCAGCACCAACCTAGCACCTGACACTACAGAAACACAAAAAATTTGAGAATTTGGAGAGTAAGAACAAAAAGATTCCTAAGAGCTAAATAACTAGATCCATAATGGGAGATCAACAGTTGACTACATACAATATTAAATAAAAGATGACATTAATGTTTCAAAGCAAAGTCCTGAAGTAATCAAAACACCTCATAAAAATAATTTGTGTATGCAAAACCAGTAACTGCTACAAGGAATGGAAAAAGGGTCTGAAGTTAATGGATGTTCTTTAAAAACACAAGTTTGTCCCCCACATTTTCTCCTCATATCCTCAAGTGAGGGCAGAAATAGATGGAGCTTCACATATCCCAGGATATAAAAGGAAAAAGCAGAAGAGGAAGCTAATTTTGGTAGAACAAAATTGTCCATCTCTGGAATAATAAAATAGTAAGTTTTTATCCAAAATTTTTAATCTAAAATCTCCTACCCACCTGTGCAAAAGTGTTAGAAGGCAAGAGGATGCACTCCAAGAATTTCTGGATTGCAAATAGGAAGGGTTACTAGAATTATTCAGACTGAATTTTCTTTTGTTTTAAAATGGGAAACTACCCACAGCTACGATAATTTGCATATCCTAAAAAAAATTACTAGTTTTTCTTACACTGTTGATTCTATTGTGATTCATCTCCATAGCTGATGATATTAAGAACTACAGCTGGAAAAAGCTGATTAACAAAAAATAACAAGGCAAATGACACTGTACACTCTCAAGGTCAGTAAAACAACCAAGTCAGCTTTTGTAGTTTCTGTATTTCCAGACTTTTTGGTCAAGCAGAATAGGACACTGGAAAATGCACCATCACACATACCTGACTGTAACAGTGAAGTATTTGATCATATCCATTTAGATAAAGTCAGATCCCCTTCCTGTCAGCAGTTTTAAAGATTTCTGAATAGCTAAGGATGCTTGTTTCCCATGAGTTTAAAGTGGTTTATTCATCGTCATTCTAATTTCTCCGTGTATTTTTTGGATAAAAACATATTTTAAAAGTCTATAAAGAAACAATGACCTTCCAGCTTGTGATATCATTTGCCTCTTTTGGCAGGGTCATTTTGAACTGAACAAAATCAGCTGTTGCTTTCTTTACAGACCTTTCCTATCATCTATAGCAATTCCTTCCTTATAACTCATGAGTGTAATGTCTGTAACTCCATCTCATTGAGTGCCCCTTCTGCCTGCTCCTGAGCACAAGGGCAACTTTCTGGTTACTGCAGGGTCAGATTTAAGGGCTAGATCTTAAATATGAATAAACAAGTTTTGCTGAAGATCAGTCCAACCGGGAGTTCTGTTAAATATTCATTGTGAAAAGCCTCAATTTATCTGTTTCCCCCAGTGCCTGTCTCTTCCAGGTCCACCTTCTGTGAGAGATGGTAAGAAGTCAGCACCCCAGAGGTTTTGTGTAAGACCTCCCAAATAAAAAATGAATTTCTGACGAGACATTCCCACATTTAATGGCACATCTGGTAAGTAAGGCAAAAAGTAAGGTCTGAAGTTACCTAGGCTGGACAAAGATCAAGCAATACCAAGCTTCCTTTGAAAAAAAAAAAAAATCTGAGTGAAAAAAAAATTATACATTCCATAAATAATAAACATATAAATTTTTTTTAGTCAGTCAGTCAGCTAGCCCCAGCACATTTAGACATGAAGAAAAAGCAAGAGATTGGAAGAATTAAAAAAAAAAAAAAAATCACAACACTCAAGACAGACAGGAATTTGAGAAACTCTCAAAGCCAAGAGTGCAATATGATTTGTATTCTCACTATTGTGAGGCCCCATCTCCTGGACAATTATAGCATCAGATGGACCTCTATAGGAAAAACAAAACAAAACAAAACAAAACAATGCAGCTTTAAAGATGAGGCAGAGAATAGCATCCATGGAAACCATTTCCAGAATGGTTTATATCTACTATGGTAACAATACTTAAGAAATGTTATGGCTTGAAGAAAATTTACATGACTGTAGTTCACAGGCTTTGCAAATGCCAGCTGATCAGCAAAATGCAGTAGTCACAGAATCTGCATCTAATTGGAAAAACTCAGTGGAAAGCATTCAGAGATGCAACTGGGGATCCAGCCCAAGCACTACTTTCAAAAGCAGATCCAAAGGAAGTGCAGGTGCCTCAAAATCTTGATTAGAAAAGGAAAATTACTGAGACAATGCCCACATGGCTGTTATTTGTGCCACAGGGAATTATGTCCATTTCCAACTACCAGAAGACTGCTACAACAAAATGAGGCTTCTCTACAGTCCTCAGAAAGAGGCAGAACACAATTATTTTTACATATCGTTTCTTTGGCCTCCAACAACGGGCACAAGTGAATGCCATTGTGAGTTCTACAATGCTAAAAGATGGAAAATAGATTCTGGCTAACTTCTCCTGTGCAAGGACTAGTTTTGAGCATGCCCTGCACAGCAGGAATTAGGAGGTATTCCCCACAATGATAACGTAATTCAGTCAGGACCAGGAAGGACAGAAGGAGGCAAGACACAACATCACAAAAACAAGAGTGTGCAAGACAATTTCAGCAAGATTTCAGAAGAAGAATATTCTATAGTTTGACATACACTCCTAGTATTTTTATGCACTCTGAAGCATATCTGTCATGCATTCACTGATGAACAGGATCATCATCATTGTATATGGTACATTCAAGCAAAAATCAAAGTTACATTTATCACTTTGTTGATAAGCTTTCTTGATTAATGAATGTGGAAAAGAGCTGCTACAAATAGGCATCTATCATCAGATGGGAAATTATTATCATGAAGTGCCATGAATACTGCTAAGCCAATACTCAACAAAAGTCTTCAAAGTACACAAAGGAGTATCTTCTAAAGAATGAGTGCAGCTGAAAATTTTGAAACTGGCTTATTTGTCAACAAGCACAGAAATTGGCTGCTTTTGTTGAGGAAGGAATATCATCGAGAGAGAGAAGAAACTGGGGAAATGTACAAAAGAGGTTAGTGGCTGGAGGAGAACTGAAATGGCACAGGAAGAAGGGGAGATAAAGTCACTTAAATGGAAATAACACTTCAATTTGTTAGAGAAATAGTATAACAGCTTCCATCAATTAATTATTTCATTCATTAAATAGGCAGCCCATTTATTTTACTTCTTACTAGTCGATTAAAGAGTTATCATTTGCAGCACCTTTAACAAGATAGTCTCATACTTAAAAGGAATAATTTTTAAATGTATTTTGCAATATTTTTTATTATTCTTCCAATTAATATAATTTCTCTCTTGGAGTATTAATGCAAAAAATCACAGTTAAATATTCAAATTAGCTATGCAAATAGTTTTTTAAAATCTGACTTGAAAAATGTATTTTCCCTAAGAGTTTTACTAAAGAAACATCACAAAGAAATTACTGTATTGGACTGATGCTTCATCTTAGACACCTTAGGGAAAATATGGAAGCGATGATGAGACTCAGGAAAAAGTTGTTCTGCACAAAATCTTTCTCCACTCCTGACATGTATTTATTATTCATTCCCCACCACCTCTCCTTATCTGATGACACAACCTACAGACTGCATGCAGTTTAAGATGTAATTTGAAGTTGCTGGCAACTCTTCTGTGATAATTTCCAGTCCCCCAAAAAAGAAAAGCCACAGCTTAGTCCATTCATACATCTACAGAGAACCTCTATCTGGATCTGTTAGAAAGAAAAAAATCAACACCAGAGTTGATGTTGCCAGGAATGAACACAGGAATCACTGTGCACATCCTTCAAAGATTTTATTATAATAATTTCCAGTGCTCACTATTATCTCTAACCATTAATACAACATACAGGCAGCTGCAGCCTGTCCCTTCTGTCCTGAGAAGCAGAAGCAGGAAGAGTCCTGACCTTTTCTGAGCTTTTTCTCCCCAGGGCTACACCCATCTTTGGCTGTACCTTCAGACAACGTTAAGGACTTGTTTCAGAGTACTGAAGTTTACAAGTGTTCAGTCCACTGGGGATCTCAGCACCCAGCACCAGTAATACACCCCTGTTGAGCTCTACATGTTATACCACTGTTATCAGCCTACTGAGGCAACTTTGCAGGACCTCTATTCTACCTCCTGGGTACTGCCTTCTGCTATTTTCAAAGCTAAAAAAAAAAATTTTTTTAGAAGTATTCTTTAGACTATTAGTTGCACATATACATACACGTTCAAAAAAAAGAAATAAAATCGAAACCTCTCCATCTCTAGCCTTGGACATCTCTTAGGCACCATTTGCGTGTACAGCTTTTTCTGGAGTCACAGAGAAAAGGAATTAATTTCTGAGGCAGATAGGATCTTCAGTTGTTCATTAGCCAGCCAGGCTAATCCACACTTCACAGGAGGATTGCCTCACATTGCTTGAGGACAGGGAATGAGGTTATGTCATCTCACAGCTGGAGCAAGAGACAAAACAAGGCAGGTGCCTTTGCATTGATGCAGACCAGGCACATTCCCACCTGCTGAGAGTGCTGAGGACCCTATCTTTCAGAAAGATGAATAAAAAGAGGAGCTAGGCACAGAAGCTCCTCTAATGCTCCAGCTATTCCCAAAGAAACTGCCCATTTAGGTCCTTAATTTTATGGCAAAACACTTCTAAAAGCTTAGCTCCGTTTTCATGGCATTAGTTTATCCTTCACAGTACTGCTTTTGGCCCATCAGAGTATTTACAGTTTGCTTTTCACCTCAAGCCAAGTCCACCTTTTAAGCTTGACTAGCATAAAAAAATCCCAACAAAACATTTCAAAAGGCATTTAAGTACATGTAAGACAACTCCTGCCTGCATGCAAAGCCCCCCCACCCCAAAACTTCTAAAAAGATTGAGCATCAATTATTAAACCTGTGAGAATATATCCATCTATGCAAGTAGAGTCACAGTGTTTTAGTTTTCATGAAATTTGCAGTAAGAGAGAAGAAATGCCAAGGATGGTTCATTGAAACAGCTGAAATGCTGCTAAGGAAAGAAATTACATTGGGATTAATAATTTCAAATATATGTGCAGCATTTGAGAGCAGAAGGACAGTATAAAAATAGATCAATAGATTTTGACAGGCTCTCATTTGTTCATACCATTCCAAGTCACGTTGTCTGAACTGGTAAAGTGAATCAGAAAAATTGAG
Organism: Acridotheres tristis; assembly: GCA_037013685.1. Lineage (NCBI taxonomy): Eukaryota > Metazoa > Chordata > Aves > Passeriformes > Sturnidae > Acridotheres > Acridotheres tristis. Next base: position 20,085,837 of record CM072888.1, on the reverse strand, counting down.
TTATGTGCAAACTGTGCAGAAATCTACTCTTTTGCAGAAAGCTAGAAAAAGTTTATGCACAAATTAAGTGCCAAGTTCAGCAAAACCGATTTTGTACACACAAAATCTAACAACTCACAATTCAAGCCTTATAAAACAATAATAAAGTTTACAATCCAGAGGATTAGAAACTGTTCTTTGTTTTGCTTTGGTTTTGGGGTTGTGTTAGTCTTCAATTAAACGAATTTTCAAATAAAGTTTTTTCTGCAAAACCTTTAAAACAGCAAGTCATAAGAAAATTCCATACATTCAAAACACAAGCATGTGTATCATTAAGATCACGTTGGTTCTTGTCAGGAAAGAAATTTTTTTCAAAATGAAGCAGTCTTAAGAAATTCCACAATTCAGTTACAGAGAAGTTTGATTACTCCCTGGCAATGGATTTCTGAGTTGAAAAGTTACAAAGGTTATCTTCAATTTTTTTTCATGTTTAATTGGTGTAAACTACTGATTTCTGCATGTGCCCAACCAGCAGTATCCCTACTACATTGAACAGCCCAACAATACCACATAATTCACTTTGTGAACAATTATTTTGGGGTGTACTTTCCATGGCTTTGACTTAGTTGTGGAACACAAGGAATATAGACAAGTCTAAACAGTTGTCATACAGAAATAAGTTCTTATCAGAGAAAAGTTAATTAGCTTCAGGTTTAAAATGTGCTCCTCCTCCTCTTCAAAGGCACAAATGTGAACTTACCTGCTACTGTGGCGGCTGTCAGGAAAAGCACTAACCTGTCCCTTCCATAAAATACAAATGTGTATCTGTGATGCCATTGCTGCTCACGTGCTGCTGGCAAGCAGAACTCACATTCCCTATGTGAATATTTAACCCCAAGACAGACCCCAAGGTTTACAATCCACTTCCAATTAATACCAGAATTCTGGAAGAAAATGCTGGTGCTGCTTTTTCACTCTAATAATTATGTCTGCAGCAAGACAAACTCAAAAAATTAAGATTAGTACCTGTGGAAAGAAAGACTAAGTGACCCTATTGGGATAAGGGAAAAGGCTCAGTTGTCCAACCAGTTTTCTACCCAGTGAGGAATGCACACATCCACACCATGAGCTGTCTCCAGAGAACACTGTGAAATAGTGGTGAAGGCAGTTCGACCCAGCTGGAGGCCAGTGGCTAGTGATGACCGGGGGAAAAGGGATCAAGGGCACTCTAAGCCAGTTCGTGCACAGCACCAAATTGGGTGGGAATGTTGATCCACTGGAAGGTAAGGAGGCTCTGCAAAGGATCTGGACAGGCTGGAACAATGGGCTGAGGCTAATTGTATGAGACTCAACTAAGCCAAGTACCAAGTCCTGCCTTTGGGTTACAACCACTCCATGGAGTGCTACAGGCTTGGGGAGAATGGCTGGAAAGCTGCTTGGCAGAAAAGGACCTGGGGGTGCTGGTCAGCAGTGGCTGAACATGAGTCAGCTGTGCCCAGGGGCCCAAGAAGGCCAATGGCATCCTGGCCTGGATCAGCAATGGTGTGGCCAGCAGGACCAGGGCAGTGATTGTCCCCCTGTGCTGGGCACAGGTGAGGGCACACCTTGAGAGCTGTGTCCATTCTGGGCCCCTCACTGCAAGAAGGACACCGAGGGGCTGGAGTGTGTCCAGAGAAGGGCAATGGGGCTGGGGAAGGGTCTGGAGCACAAGTCCTGTGAGGAGCAGCTGAGGCAGCTGGGGGTTTTAGCCTGGAGAAGAGGCAGCTCAGGGGGCACCGCACTGCTCTACAGCTGCCTGACAGGAGGGGATGGCCAGGTGGGGGTCAGCCTCTTCTCTCAGGTAACAAGTGACAGGATGAGAGCAAATGGTCTCAAGTTGCACCAGGACTGGTTTAGATTAGATATCAGGGGTTTTGTTTGTTTGTTTTTGTTTGTTTGTTGAGGTTTTTTTTCATGGAAAGGGTTGTAAAGCACTAGAACAGATAACCCAGGAAGGTGGTAGAGTCAACATCCCTGGAAGTGTTCAAAAAACGTGGATATGGCACTTGAGGACATGGTGGTCCTCCTGGCGGTTGTTAGATTTGATGATCTTGATGGTCTTTTCCAACCTTAATGATTCCATGGCTCTATGATTCTTGGAATGTTTCCTACCATAAGAAGTTGTTGTGAGAGTGATGAGCGTCCTGTGAAAACCATCAAGCTTGATGGACTGTAGACTGTACCCAGAAGTCACAGAGGCAATCTTAAGACAAAGCCCTTCTTACCATCATTCAGACAGAGTACCAGTATTTTAAATCCTAAGCACAATTCATATTCAAAGTTTCAATTTCAGAATAGGTAGAAGGCACTGATTGCCTACCCAGGAATGCTTGTGAATAAAGAAAAAAGACAATTTGCCTTAGTATTTTTAGCAGTGAAAGGCAAAACGATCTCCTGAGAAACTTTAGTTTTATCCTGTCCATCAACAGCTTGGACTTGATCTCATTTTTGCCCCAGGGTCTCAAAACAGTTTAAAAGGGACAATTTAAAAGGGGTATCTGTGACTGCAGCCCACTGGACAGAAGCAGAAATACAGAGCTGACAAGGACCCATCCTATGGCATGTCCTTGTAGCAGCACAACCCTCCCCAGTTTGAAGGGCTTCTCCGCTTCGATTTTCTGGTAGGACAAGACCCTACAAGACTTGCCTATGAATAAAAGAAGTCTATGATGCTTGCACACACTTAATTGTATTTCTGCAGGCTATAAAAGTCTTGCTGCACTCATTTTAGGAAACTACCAGATAGTTATGCCGGAAGATAAATTCCCCGTTAGGGAAAAAACCCTATTCATCCAACTTCAGTAGCAAATGCAAATAGCTAATTAACCTTATCTCCATTACACTGTCCTGACTTTGCAATATATCTGGCACGGAAGCAAGTATTTTTTTGCCTTGTCCAAATCTTCTCACATATGTACAGAGCCTATACTCAATGGGCTCTGAAGGAAATCTGCCCAGCAAACATTTGGGACGTCCATACGGGTATACCCTCTGACCTGTACTCTATACACACACCTCCACATGCCATTCCATCATCACTTTACTGGGGAAGAGACAAATTGTCAGACACATGAAGGAAACTGTATTTAACTATCTAGTCACAAATAAGGCTGTATTTATGTACTTAGGAGAGACAAATAAACAAAGTAGCCAGATCCAGCTCATGTACACATTATCAATCCAAGGCAAATAAATATACTCTTTCACCCACCATTTTTTTCCCCCCCCCTAAAAGACATATGTGTCCAATCTATGAGATTCAGCATTTCACCTTTTCATGGTCTGTTTTAAATACAGCACTTTTTCCATGGCCAAAATTGGCAAGGATAAGGGAAAGCAAATTGGACAAAAGGTCAGATTATAGTGAAATTGAAATATTTATCAGAACAGCTATTTCTGCCAAGGAAGATTATCACAAAGGTAATGTCTCCTTTGATCCTTAATTGACCTGTGTGCTTTTAATTGGGAAGCAGAGGAATTAACCTAGACCTAATTACAGTCTTCATTTTACAAACCTGTATGTGCATAATTTCATTCACATAAGTATTCCTTAGTGAAGTTATGCATGAACAAATACATTTGTAGCTTCAGGGAATAGGTCTTGAATAACTTAACCTTTTAAAAACTTTTAAATGGCTACTTTACAAATAAGTCTTAGATTTCATATCTAAAGCCTAAAATACAAAATAGATTGTATACTTCTGAACACCAAATAATATTTCTTTTTGTGTCAGCAAAACAGCAGCTGTTATTTTCGTGTTAAGAAAATAAGTGGCAGCTTTAAAGAACGAATATTTTTAATTATGTGCCTGCATTCATCCTGGTCTGTGAAACTACAATCTTTTGCTTAATGGCATCACAGATCAGAGGTTTGTAGCAAAGCATTTTGACTTCAGCACTGAATTAATTTTAATGTGTAACACAGTCAGTTTCAGGGGAAGAAAATTCCTGAGACCTGTGTGTCATTCAGGTCCCTGCATACTACAATTCATTCACTATTGGAAAAGCTTTCTGGAACATGTGAAGGGTGGACCTATGCTCCCTGATGTTCTCCCCATGCTCACATTGCTGCTCCAGTCTCTTCATTACATTCAGAGTTTGCAAACTCTGTGGACCTGTATCTGCAGTCCTGCAAGCTGCCACAGATGACTCCAAAATACCAATTATATAAGGCTCAGAATTGTGACCGTGACTTCCATGCAAATGTTTCCCTGCTGGCCATTGTACCACCAGACGAGGACTTGCTTTGCATCCCGACTCCAACAGAAAATAACTCCTTCAGCCTGCTTTCCCAAGGCAATGTTTAGACTTGCTTATCTGTGGATAAACACGTCTGCCAGACCCTCTCTAGTAAGTTTTGAGTCTATTGGCCAATTATAACCAAATCTGACACGGGCTTGGAAGCCTAAGAGATATTCACTGTGACAAGCAGCAAAAAGCAGGCAGCTGGGCTGAGCATACAGCCTCCTGTGAGAGAAAGGCTGAGCAGTGACAAACTGGGGACCCCAGCCTTGAGACACAATGCCGAAGGAAAGAGGTTCCTCTGCGTTTGGCTGCTTATCACAATCCTGCAACACAGTCTGTGCATGACAGCAGTTAAAACATACTGCCTGTATTACCAGAGACACAGACATACGCTCCTCTCTGTGCACATTGTGGAAGCACTCACACCTGGCATGGGCTGATCATAAAGAATAATTGATCACACAGGAATTTTTTTTTACACCTTGATGAGGTGTTGACATTTTAAGAAGAGAAAGGTAAACTTAGTAATGTGACACATGAAAAAAATGGTATAATGTAACCAAGCACTACATTATAAGGTATTTTAGTTACCTCAGAATCATTTCCTTATTACGAAGGAGTCCAGCACTTACAGATGCTGCAATAAATAAATCTTTTCTCCTTTAAGGCACTCAAAAGAACAAGGTTATTAATATATAGCAGCATGCAATTCGTAGATATCATCAGAATGTTACAATTCCAAGACTTTTTCAAAACTTATCCTATAACTCCCATTACATTTTTGCTACCTCAACCAAATATAAACCAACAAGAGGAAAGAGCTTACCAGAACCAAGCCGAATCTGAAACATGCACTAGGGGAAAAAACAGCTTGACACGTGTGAACCTTAGACTAAGCTGCAGTGTTTTCAAATCAGTTTCCTACAAATTTCCTCTATGAGCAGCAGGATTCTCAGTTTTTTTGAGACAATTTAAAAATAGCTCATATCTTCTGAAAAGGAACAAAAATCTGAATGATAATAAGTCTAAGATATATTTCATCGTTTGCTTTACGGGATACCATCATTAGATCTAACTAATTTGTTTCTGTTCTATATTTGCAGTATTTATAGTGAAAAGATCAGCACATTTTAGCACTTATGAGTCGCATACTAATATATCTCTAAATCCTCACCAACTTCACAAGTTAGAGGAATGACAACCAAGATAACCATGTCGGTTCATATACTATCCTATCCTTTCAATTACCCTAAGATTGGTAGAAAATACCTGTTACAAGTTTTTGGAGACTTTTCTGTCTTGGCCTATATTCTGTTTGAAGGCTGTAAATGACTTAGAATGGCTTCTGTTAGCAGCAGCACAGCCTGGACTCAGAGGCAGCCCTTCACTCTCCCCAGCACATTGCATCAAGAACCACATTTGTAAGACAAAGCAAAGCAGCCCCTTCCCCACAGGATTTACAGTCTGGACAAGTGCTTTGTAGTCAGCATCAAGCAATCACTGCTTAAGACACAGAGCAGCTCATAAACCCTCTTCTAAAAAAAAAGTTCATCTTATTCCTTGGGAGTAGTAACACATAATTTCCCACCTGAGCATCAGACTTCCTCTCATTGTTTCCTTACACCTGGCAACAGATATTGTGTCTTACTTATTGAAAGTCTTGTTTTGTAGGAAACACACAGGGAAGAATGACAGAAACAGGCACGAAAGACTAGACGCTGGGAACAGCCTTTGTGAATCTGTCAGTTTACATCATCACCAATCAAAGCTCTTTCAAAGGGAGTTTCAAAACTTGAGGGCTCGATTCTGTCAAGAGATGAATGCTCCAGTCTTGCTGCAGCAAAAGCCCCAGCACATGCATCACTTTAATTACACAAGTGTACCAATTAAAATGGACCCTTCTCATATCCTTAAAATTAAGCATGTATTTAAGTGCCAATGCGAAGCCAGAGCATTCAGTATACTGAGCCACAGAAAAGATTGCCGTAAGTCAAGATCACGCACATAAGTACAGATACAGCTATCCCAAAGGCCTGAGGGGCTTTTTTACCCTGATTGCACAAGCGTCAGTCAAGGGCAGCTCAGCTGAAGCCAAGCAGGGCAGTAGGTTGTGGGAAGAGAGTCAAGGTCCTTAGGTTGCATTTACTGTGATGGATTCCTTATTTTGAAATAACTGCAAAACTGTTTCCTAACAATGCAAAATTTCAACACAAGAACCAGAGAATCTTCTTACAAACACATTATGAATCCATCATATCACTCTAATAGCAAAATGCTGGTTGAGTTTTTGCTCGCTTTCAAAAACCTCTGAAAGAAACCCACTCCCTGCACATGCAGCCTGTTCCAGTAAAAGAAAGGAGGAATACCTGGTGCTGTAAAGCCATGCTGATCATCAGACAGAGGAGATTTTGTCCTCTCTAGGCAATCATATGGTAGCCATTCTGTCACATTAATGTACACTGCTTACATGAGTTACTCCCAGAGACTGTAGCTTTTAACATGCTAACTTAACATGCCTGTCATTCAAAATAGTCCATTCTCAGAGAATAACGATGTCTCTGTCCATTTTCCTCCTCTTAAGCTACACTTTAAGCAAAGTAGAAGAGAGCATTTTGGCCTGAAAAGATGACAACAGAGAACAGACTGGAAGTTTATAAAAGCATGGATGGGACAGAGAGGAACAGAGACCAGTTTTGCACTAACTATGTCAAGACATAGGTACTATCGAAGGTTCAGAATAAAATGCTATGGGGTTTGACACAGTGTAAAGTTAAAGCTATGAACTTCCTTCTCACAGCACATTGTTGAAGGTTTACACAGGGTCAAGGAGCACTCAGAGCAGTTCATGGTAAGGAAAAATCAGTCAGTGCCATAAAGACACTAGCTCTCCCTTAGAAAGCATCCAAGCTGCAAATCATTGCATACTGAGAGAGCTTTCTGGAGAATTATCTTTACACTCCTATCTTGTTCTTACTCCCCCCTCGGCACTGCTTTTTGCACCGTCAGATCCAGGACGCGTAGACAGACCTCTGGTTTTATCTACAAGAGACTCCTAAACAGTGACACTGGTAATTTACATTCAGCACGTCCTTAAGCCGAGTGGTTTAACGCTATATTTCTGAACAACATCACTGGAGACATCGACTGCTATAATCCGGCCGGTAAATCAGAGTTCACGTCAGTCCATCACAAGCGACAAAGTCCGTGAGTTAACAATACCGTGCTGCTGCGCTAGAGATTCCCGCTTCCAAAAGATTCACAGAGCCCTCCATCGCCCGCAGTTACAAAACAAGATGCACCTTGACAAATTGGGGTTTTGGTTTTAAAAGTTCATTTCGGGAGCGCTGCAGACCGCCGACTCCTGACTGCGCCGGCGTAACGAGCCCGTATCAATCCGGGCGCAGCGTGTGCCCGAGGGGAGCCGGTCCGGCAGCCCGGTCCCGGCAGGCTCCCGCCTGTGGCCACTTACACGCTCCACCGCAGCAGCTCGCCCCGGGGCAACCTCGGGGCAGCCCGCGGCGAGCGCTCCGAGCCCCGCACGGCACGGCACGAGGTCGGGGCTCCCCGAGCACCCGGCGGGGCTGGAAGGCGCCGGGCACCTTCGGGACGCTGTCCCCGCGGCACTCGGGGCCCCGCGGCTCGCAGGCCCGGCACCCCCGGGATCCCCCTGCACTCCGAGCCGCGCAGGTGCCCGTCCGCCCGCCGCAGCATCTCCGCGCCCCAGCACCCGCTCCGGCTGCGGCTCCTCACCGTGCTCACCGCCTGCGAAGGCTCCGCGGGGCTGCTGCCTCCTCTCCCGGCGCTGCCGCCTCCTCTGCCGGCGCTGCTGCCGCGCTCGCCCCCCGCCTGCCTCCCTCGCACACCCCTTTCCCGCCCGGCCCGCAGCTGCTCTGCTCGGGCTGGTTTGGGGCTTTCTCCCCTCCTTTCGCCCTCTCCAGCTCCCACTAGTGCTCGCACACCCGGCCAGCCGGACGAGGATTCGCCGCCTCCTCCTCCTCCCGCCCCCCGCGGCCGCCGCTCCGCCGGTCACTCCCGGGGGCTGCGGAGCCTCGGGGCCGGGGCTGCACGGGCGGGTTTCCGCTCTCCATCCATCACCCGCCCCAGGACCCTCGCGCTTGGCTGGCGGGACGGGGAGATTTAAGAGAAGCGAAGCAATTTACTGCCAGGATTAAATTAACAATCGAGATAAAACGGACAGCGTGGGAACAGGCGACTGAAAGATGAATCGCCGATACATTATAGTGTTTAGAGTGCCAGCAACAATTTATTACTAAGCGTAGGCAGCGCCACAGCCCCGATGTGGATACTCCTGCTGCAAGTTGTACTACATCCCACAGGCAGGCGAGTACCAGCCCGTGCTACCTTTACAGCCCAGGCTTTTTAACCTCTGCATTGTCTTATTGCTGCTTCCCTCTTTTCTATGTCTAATGAAAGGAAATAACAAATCGGCAGTTTAAGTTATCGTATTAGACGCTTATGACCACAATTTAGTCCATTATAAGACGTTATGATGGGGAAAATGCAAATTTAAAATGGGAATGTTCAAGGGATGACTACGTTAGCAATTTAGTGTGCATCAGGAGTGCACTTTAAAGCACAGGTGGAGTTCTCAGTGCACAGACTGCAAGCAGTAAGCCAAAAAATACATCCTGGGAGTGCACCTAATGCACTGTGGGGCCAGCAGGCATCCCATGCACAAGGTGAGGTCACAGCCAGTGCAAATCCCTTGGCCTGAGCACCAGTGGTTTCACATGGCAAACCTACTGGGCCACACTGATTAGTCATGCAGACATCAGCATAACTTCATTTAATTTCAGTTTCTCACACTCAAATTAACATACTCCCTCACTGCTCAAGTGGATTGGTGTATTAATGCTGCATTCACATACACAGGAGCTAATCTGTCCCCCTTTAACTCAGAATGTTTCATTTGCAGAATACTGCTCCAATATTTTGGGCCAGATACACAGAGGAGAGGCAAACTATCTCCAACTGCATGTCAATCTGTTCTTAGGGCCAAACATATCCTCTCCCTGCTGCTGTAGGCATGGGGCCTTTTTTCCGCTTTACAACAACCTCAGTTAATAGTAGAGACTGATATGGTGGAAGTCTTATTGCTAGCCAAGGCAAATTTGGAAATGCTGAAAAGCTAGCAGAAAGCTCAGTCTAGCAAGATTTCTGCGCTGCTATTTTGTGAAATCGGTGCATTCAAATTGTCCTTGTGCACTTCATGCTCCACGCATTTTTGGCCTGTATCCTAGCCACAGCTCATTGTAACACAGGTATGTTGTCTATTGTGAACCCAAGGTTTCCCTCTTAGCAGAGATACTTCACTTTTCAATTGGTTTCCCTCTTCTATTTATCTCCTACACACAAAAAAGAGAAGACCAAGGCAAATAGAAGTATTAGCTCTCCTGGAAAACAACTGAATATCTACTACTGCTGCACTGACAAGAAAAACTTGGAGAACGTAAAGAGGAAAGTAAAACGCACCCTCAGGAAGTAATAAAGAGAGGGATGAAAAGGGAAAGAAGACATAAAAACAAATAGGAAAGGAACAAAAGGAAGGTGTAACCGAATTAAAAGTGCCATAAAGTGAAACAGTTGGCAATGAGAAAGAGGCCTTATGGACACCTCTGCTTCACACTACCAAACTGAGAAACTGAAAAGTGTGGTTTCCTTTGAGGCACCAAAATAATTAACTCTTTACCGAGTATATGAGAATCAAGGATTTGTGCTACAGCACTCCAATGCCAGCGTGCAGCAAAAAGGGGAAAATTTTTTACCGATTTCCTTAAAAACATACAGCAAACCTTCAAAAATGAATGCCCTTCTTAGCTATGATGAACCAGCAGGAACAGAAAATATGCAGACCTGGACTGAGCTCTAATGAAGGCATCACAATTTCTCTCTTCTTCCCACAAGCTCCAGTTAATCTCTTCTAACTGGATCATTTCAGCCACCATTATTTAACTCCTAATTATATCAGACCTGATTATAACAGCACTTGAATGAAAATGCTCAAAAATATCAGCCTCCCAGTGACATTACTGAAGAGGAGATGTAGTGTTGCCCGACAAGACACTGTTGAGACTGCAGGGTAATTGTCTAAATCTTCTATCATTGCTAAGGTAAACACATGAAACCACAAAAATGTTTGAGCCTCCTAGCAAAGCTTTTGGCGTGCTTTCACCTTCCTGACCTCTAAGTGTTGAGCACTCCTCTGCAATTTCTTCTCATGCTACGTGTTGCCGGCGGAGGAGAATCCCCCCACCTCACCTCCCAGCCACCCTAAACACATTCAAATAAACCATCCAGTGGAAAAACAAATACTGTGTGATCTCTTCACCTTTTGTCTATGTTTAGGAAAAGACAACATAATCACATAATCCTTTCTATTTCAGAAGCAAATTTTCTCCCTCGCTTTCCAAAACAGTAGTGTTCTCTCTGTTTTGTGAAGAGCCTGGTGACTTTGTGCTTTATTTGTTTCTTCTCCTTGGTAAACAACTTCATGGAGTCTGTTTGTCATTCAGTGGCCCTATGTATTTCACAAAGGGAAAAACACACACATGCAACCCATTTATTCCTGTTTTCCTAACTGTTGATCAGACCTTATGATTTCCTACTGTACCAAATCTGGAAGTTTCAGTAATACACCAAAAAAAAAAAAAAAAAAATTTTAAAAAAGGTATTATCATGCCAGAATAGAGCTTGTTCTTTACTGTACAGACAGGGTAATATTATTTCACAGTACTCTTACACTTCTATAACACAATTACATCTCATTTTCAAAACTCTATGCCAAACTTCACTTGTCTTAGTTTACTCCCAGATTACAGCTGATGGCTCTCTACCATCTGTTTGCTGGAGTACAGTGTCTGTAGTGCCGTGCTGTGATTTTCAAATCAGCCTTAAACTGTGATAAACAGAATATCAAAAACCTTCATCCGCCAGCTAAAAAATTACTTAGGAAAGAGATGATTACCACTTACAAAAAATGCTTTTGCCCATCAGCTAATATAATATACAGATCACCTGCACAATATCTCACGTAGTATGCTTATAAAAAAAACTCTAAACACGTAAAACACATTTTAATTACCGAAATTTGATTCAAACATTATAAATAAGCATAGCTTGATTCTGTGGATATGCAGCACAGTCTTGTTTCATATTTGCTGTGCAAACCCTAGAAGCTTAGGATTAAATTCACTTCTCATTACCTCACTCTGCCATAGGATACACACGTATATATGTGTGTTTAAATATGTAATACACTGGGACTAAAGCACTGACAGCCCATCTCAATAAAAGGAGAGGAACAAGAAGAAAGGGTACATGCTTTCCCATGTGAAATGGTAATTGCGAGAGGGACAGAGAATTGGAAAGAACATAAAAGGCACTATATTTGAACAAAATTATTTAAGACAGCCGTTCCCAAACTGAGATCCAGGGAATAACTCCCTCCTGGGGAGAGCAGCTGGCTGGCTGCCTGCCTCAGCATCTTTCACCAGCAAGAGGAGCCAGCAGTCAGCCATAACATCCTCCACAAGTTTTCAGTGTGCTGGAGTTCTCTTATGAATTTCTGGCATTCACAATCCCTATTGATTTAAATGGGGCTTGAACGCCACCAGAACTGAACACTAGACATCTTTACTAAGTATGAAAGTTTACAGTGCAAAAAGTCTTCAGAGGAAATTTAAAAAAATAAAAACAGAAGGCTGTCTCTAGGACAAGAGCAGAGGAGAAGAATACTCTCCATTTGAAATAAATCTGTTTCCTGTGATGTTTTTAACTGCAGTTAAATTACTCAGTCTTAAACTGCAGGCAAAATATCCTGTATTTTGTGTACATCTCAAAGCACCCACGTACACCTTGCTGATAGCAGTACTGTTCCCAAGTCCAGTAAATGGACTTGCACAAAGAGCTCTTCACATGCCTAAGCTTTCCAAGGACTTGGACCACAGACTGCACTTTCTGGTGGATTTTGTTGTTGTTTCTCCAAACTTCAGCAGCATTTTATAGCCTTTGCCCTCTGAACCACTAACTATTTTTACAATATGGATTAATCTCTTTTTCAGTTTAAAGAAACAGCTGAGATAGCAAACTTTAACAATTTCATATTCTAAACTCTAATTAGTTTAATGTAATGTTATTTGTTCAGGAGTGTTGCTCCTTTAGTCAAGTTTCAGTATAATCCCAACATAATCCTCAATGTTTTTTTCCCTTTTATATCTCATATTTCTCTGAAACATTTTAAATGTTTTGATCTACTAAACACTTACTGTGTGCCTTGTTTTTTGCTCAGTATTTTCTTTGATCACTTCTTTGAAACTTAACCCAACAGGTGTTATTTTAATTAAAAGCAAGTCTGTCATAGTTCTTTTATAATAATTTTATTTCATTATTATGGAGTATATTTTATGCTTTTTCTTCTGCTTAAAATTCCTTCGTTTCAGACTTGCATAATAGATATGATTTCTATATTTACTGTTTGTCATGTCTATATAGGGTGTGCATAAATGCTTATTCTTCCTATACTGTAATGTTATTTGATCTTAGTGGGATTTCCTCTTGGATTTAAACCCTTAAAAAGAGATGGACCTTCTGGAGAGCATAAAATGACCAATTTAATGCAATAACAACAGCGGTTTTCCCTGAATGCAGCTGTGTTGTCACAGGGAATAAAATTTGACCTGTCGCACAATGACAGCAAAAGTTCTCAGCATTCCCTAAGACGACAAAACAAGGATCAGGGCTCAGTCTGAAGCAGCCATAAAAAGTTCTTGGAACAAAACTGTTTAAGCTATTTTACTTTTATCCAGCAGGCCATGCAACTGCCTGGTGTAAGCCTGACGAAATCTGCAGAGTTTGAATAGAAAAAGGTACATTTCTTTTTTGGGATCTTCTTTTAGTTATGTTTTGCCTTTAATAAGGACAGGCTTGATCAGAAAAGTGGGAGTAAGAAAACAGTGGATTTCTATACCAGGGACCCACCCAAGGCAAAGAAGTCCCATGCTGAGAAAGTGTTTCATTCTTGCAGTGGGAAGGAATGGGGTCTCACTTTATTTTAAAATTAGGTTAAATTTTATCTTTTATTTGTAGGTACCCATTTTGCCAGCCACAGGCTCAGCCATACAATGCATTTCTCCTGTACCCAGACTGGAATATGTAAAACCAGAAAAGGTATTAATTAACTCATAAAAGGATCCTTTTCATTTGCTCACTGTTCTATGGTGTGGAAAGCAAGGAGAAACAAGCCATGGAAAACAAAAGAAAGCTGACAAGTAGAACATTGCATGTCAGGGATAAAAAGCCACTAAGAGCCAGGGAATTGTCATCACACTGGAGTTACATCAGACTGTAACCATCTCCAGCACTAGCTCTCCCCATACACATCACTGTTGCATAGTGATCTGTCAGTCAAAGAACTCTAAAAATAACAGCCAAATACCCTTGAAGTTATGGAGCTCCTTCCTGCCTTCCTTGATGTGCTGTGCTTTCAAGACCTGCCATGTCACACAATCCGTTGGACTGCTGCTCTTTTGCACTGCAGAGATGATTTCCAGTACACTGGCTTTCTCCTGATGAGGCTCCAAAGAGTGAGTCCTTTGATGAGTTAATGACAGAGCACTACATCAGGTGAAAGCTAATGGGTTCCACATCCAGAAAACAGGAAAGTTTTTCTTCAGCTCGTTATTTTTAAAAAATGAAATTTGCTAGCAAGAAAATGTTTAAAACAGTTTATGCATCCAGGAATCAGCCACCACATCTCCTTCATACCCTTGGCTTTGCCATGCCTTCACACTACTCAGATTTAAAATATTCATCATTGCATATTCTCCCCTACACAACCTGACTACATATTGAAACTTTGAGAAGCCAGTCATTTGACCAAATGTTGCTATTACAGCTTCTATTCTGAAATAAAGAAAAATATAATAATAAAAGCACTTAAAATTTTGTAATGCTATCAGGAGGAAAGAGAAAACTTTAAAACCAATTTTCAGTCATAAAAAATGGTAACTGAACAACCCAGAGGTAAATGCTATTAAAGAAGCAAACAAAAAAATGATCACCACTTAGTGTAATTGTATACCGAAAATTGTAAGAGATACAAATAAACAAAAACATCATTTGAGAAAGGACCCTTTGCTCTCAACTAGAGGCTGGAGACAGTGTCTGTCTTTTCCTGGTCCAGTCAATTAAAATATTCTGTAAATTTCACTAGGAACCAGGGAAACATTTTCTATCCTAACCTGACTTCTCATTAGAGAGATCCTGAGTTTCCCACCAGCACCTTTTATCCCAACCACTCTCCTGGACTGTATTGCAGCTCAGGTGCACAGATCCCCCTGTCGCTATGTCCTTTACAAAGGCTGCTGGAAATGGGACCACACATCCAGCCATATGGCCAGGGCACTGCTTGGGTGTGGGGTGCTTTATTGAAAAGCTGAGCTGAGTAAACTCAAATAGCTTGCTTTTACCAGAAGCTATGCGAAGAAATATCTTCCAATTCAGGACTACAGAGTAATTGTATACCAGGAGTTATAGTTGTTGTCATAGATAAGAAATGGGAGAACCACCAGTAAAATTACCCAAACTCTCTGAGAAGCAAGAAGATACCACATGGAAAGTGGATTATGGTGATTTTTCTGCTGTCTCCTGAGACCCAGGCCAAAAAATGCAGGATATTTGTCTGGTGGAAAGCAAAGTGTGATTTTTTTTTCTTTTTTGAATTCCCAGTGTAGTACTTAGCCAGAAAGCCACCTATAATGGAGACCTTTTATTTCATAATAAGTATGTGATGAAACTGAAAATGGTCTCCTCATGCTGCTGAGGTGGCAGTAGGAAAAGCACCTCAGAACCCTAAATATGTCTTAGCAGATAAAAGTTGCAAATAGGCCTAAATGTTGGCAGCCTCTACTAATGAATGCTTGCTAAACTAATATGATTTTCAGCAGATTAGCAGGACACGTCTCCAAACCCAAGCATGGAGACCACAGTTAGTTGTATCATTGCATATCCTGATGCTGTGCTGGAAGCAGAACAGAACAAGAAAGAAGGAACTGCCACTCTAGGAACTATTTTTCCAGCAACAAATAACTTCCTTGCATGCTGGTCAGTCTATTTGCCTCCATCCCCTGCTCTTCTTCATTCTTACCAAACTATTTCCCCTTGAGCTGCTTTGTCCAGGCCCTGAGCACCACTCTTGCATAGTAAATAATGATTTAGTAGCTATCATGGAAACATGTTTCTTCTCTCTTCTCCTGCTACCAGGATGGTGACATCAGCTAAATCTGATGTTTATTCCATTTTATTTAGGCAGATAAAATGTTTGTAAAGGCTCGGTTTTCAAAACTGATAAAAGCACAAGGCTACCTGCAAGCATTCAGATAGTGTCATGCATGCTCAGGTGCATAAGGCAGATGAAGAACTGCTTCTAGTGAAATATAACCTTTCTTGCATCAGAAATCCCCTTGAAACCTTTTCATAATGCCATTATTGTAATAACAATAAAAAGCAGCTGCACATGAGGGACAGTCCCTTTCATCGCCATCCATCACAAAAAGAATATATATGAGATCTCTGTATTTTGCTTCCAGCTCCCGAAGTGAAAGAAAAATTATCCTGCAGAGCATCAGCTCCTGCCAGTTGTGCAAAATGTTTTACAACATGGAAATGGAGCCTACAAGTCCCTTCCTACTTAGTCTTTTTCAATCCATGAGCTCTTGTGCTGGAGTGGCCCTAGTAAAGTTTAAGTGATGGATGGGAGGTTATGAGCAGTGTCTGAGCTCCACTGAAGCCCCATTTAGGGGATTGAAATGGAAGGGAAGCAGCAGAAAGCGTTCCATGAGTATTCCTCAGCAGACACATTTATGCTGAGCACAGAAAGCACTGACCACCAGAGGTAAAGCTCAGAGGATGCAAATACTGAAAACAAGAGCAATTGTCCTGTTGGCTGAGCTGTGTCCTTCACTGCCTCTCACAGACTTTCATTTTACTGCTGAAAACAGATATTCCTGTGGGATGAAAGTAAATTTTAGGAAGATACACCACACTGGAGGAGAAAAGTTTTTTTATTCTACCTTGCAGCCAGAGGATCCCGGTTTTGTTTTGTAGAGAGAACACCCACACTTTTTTTCACAAATCTATCTAGGAAAAAGTTTATGCCTTCAGCATTAACCCTTTGAAGTTTTAGAGACGGCAGAAATGTGTAGTCGTAAACCCAGAGACAGCACATACATGGTTTGGATTTGTTTTGAACAAGGGAGATAAAACTCAAATCATTCCTGGAAAGGAAAAAAGCCACCATCCCACAATTGCAAGTTGAAGACTTCTATTATTAAAGCATCATAATTTCTCCTGCATTTATAAGTATCATGAGTTAGAAACATTGCTACTCATGTGAGGTGCTGTTTCAAGCTAGTGACACATTACAGGAAAAGCATTTAAAAATATTCATATTTGGTTTTGGCTTCTTACTTTCCAGACCACAGAAAGCTATGTGCATTTTTGCAATTGGAGATTATTTTTGTGAACAGTGTTAAAGAAAGAAAAAATTTATTAATTAATCCATTAATATCTTAGCTGTAAAATTTCAAGTAGTTACTGTTGCCTCTTGACTTCCCCCGAATGCAGCCAATAATGGATAAATGCTGGACCCCTGTAACTCTCTGGTTACAGCCCCTTTCACTTTTCTGGTTGAGGTGCTACAACATAGGAGGAGCTGCATTTTTTCCTCTCTCTTTGCAAGGCTTAGTTTCTGAAATAGAAAGGTTTTCATTGAACCTTTTTTGTTAGATATATTATTTTAAAAAGTGTTTATCAAACACCTGGAAAATCACTCTCCTTTAAAAATTTTATGATGGAAAAGCAATTACCCTTTAAGCCATGTTTCAAAGTCACTTCACAAGAATTCTTTGGAAGCAAACCTCAGCTTTCTCTCCTCCTTAACGCCCAATGTCACCCAACAAGCATGTAAACTACAGCTGATTTTAGTATTTTAAGATCTAGTAATAAAATATAGATGATTATTTTATGTTTTATTTGAAATCTGTGGGTAAATTAAATCTTTAAATAAATAGGACTGACTTGGTTTCAAATATTTCTCTTCCTTACCACGGTTTGAATTTGTACAGCTATTAGAGCCAAGTATGTCTTAAGCTTTTTCCGTACATCAAAACAAAGAGCAAATAAGAATCAAAGCCCTTGAGATTCCAGATGAAAGAAAATGTAAATTAAAAAGTCTGTGTATAGGGAAGAAAAAAATAAAATAAAAGGCTTTATGGCAAGGAAATAATAAGTTGGGGGTTTTTTTATGTGCAAGGAAGAACCAAGTCAACAATACACATCTAACAGTCTGTATTCATCTGAAAACATAAAGAGCAGCCACTAGAGTTTACCAGGTGCATCAGGTGGTAAGCAAAGATGCAAGACTTGAATGGAAGACTGTACAAGTGGGATACTCTGGAGAGCTAATTTCATTTTTACTCAGGGAAGTAACACACAAAGACCGAGTCTATAATGCAAAACACTGCCTTGGGGGTATTTTGAAATAGGAATCAAAGTTCTGTTTGACCAAAAATACAGGGATAGTCAGATCCCTTTCCAGATTCTTACACCAACTTCCCAGTTCAGGGAACTGGCTGATGCTGTTGACAGGCCATCCTTCATTATATTTGAAGAGTCATGGCAGTCAGGCTAGGTCCTGAACAAAAAAAGGGAAACCACACTTCTGTTTTTAAAAAGGAAAAAAGGAAGACCTGGGGAGCTACAGACAGGTGAGCCTGGCCTCCATTTCTGGGAAGATCATGGAGCAGATCTTCATGGAAGCCATGCTAAGGCAGACAAGACAAGGGGATGACCAGAGACAGCCAGCACAGCTTTATCAAGGGTGTATCACACCTGAACAATCTGGCAGCCTCCTACAATGGACTGACAGCAACACTCAACAAGGGAAGACCAAGCTGTGTCATCTACAGCAAGATCAAGAGCACTCTCAGCAAGTTTGCAGATGACACGAAGCTGAGCAGGGTGTCTGACACAACAGAAGGAGAGGATGCCATCCAGGGGTGGCACCAAATTGCTGTGGAGCACAAACTGCTTTTTTGTTCCTGTTCAATTATGGCCTCTCTCCCCTTTGCCCCACCTGAGTGAAGGATGCTGAGCTGCAAGGCTGCAGTGTCAGGGAACAGCTGAGGGCACCCCAGCACCAGTCATACACTTGTTCATGGCAAGGTGAGAGCCACACCTGGGGTTCCAAGCACCAGCAGCAGGAGACAGGGCTAGACAAAGCTGTGTTTGGAGAAAAGAAGGAAGTATTCAATCCTGACCTTCGATGGAGATCCTGGTGCCTGGGTAGGATGTGTGGGTGGAAGTCCCATGTGGGGCTTTTCTGGGCAATTAAGGCTCGTTAACATAATCATATTGATAACAGGTAGAGAGCCTGTAAGATTGTTGAAGGCTGGAGCTTGTTCTCCAATTTATTGTTTTGCATAGTAAAAATGCAAACATCAGAAGTTGAGACTCTCTCAAGGTCACAGGAACAAGCAATCTCCCTTAACTTGCCCTGTCTGAGAAAAGCTGAGGACACACTCCACAGGAGGCTTCTCCAGCTATAACTGGAGCACAAGCAATTTAATACAAGACACTGTTGACTTCCTCTCTTTTTCAAGAAAATGTATTCTCTTAAAGTGTTCTGAAAGTCACTGAGTTTAGGAACAACAGATGCTTTATATTGGAGCAGTGAAGGGAACAGGCTGTGCTGGGTAAACTGACATAATTATGCTTGGATATGTCACAAAGGCACAACAGAAATTCCAAATAGTACCAAACAGTAAGTTATAGCAGGTGCAAAACTCAGGGCCAGTTTATCTGGTTTATCAAGTCTCTGCAAGGAATGAAAAATAAAATGAAACTGAAAACTACAATTTGGTCAAGGTCAAATACTTTAGAATGCATTTTACCACTGTTTAGGATTGTAATACCTTGTTAAATCATGAGAAAACAATGAGTTCACCCTCAGTATCAGTTCACTAATTAGAAGACTATCATAATGCCAATTTGCACATATATAAAGGCAACTAATAATGAAATATTACTGTTCATAATCTTCAAATACCCCAATGAAATTCTCTTTTTGCAGGCATGAGCCTCATCAGAGTTACACTGATCAAAAACAAAGTTATTCCATAAATATACACTCCATATACCAACACTGCAACTTTTACCAGAAAAAAAGTACTGCTGAGGACTACTAAAGTGGTCTCTCATTTCACAGTTCCCAGTAGTGATAATGCAATGTTTGAGATTTCTTCTTTGGACCAGATGCTTACCATTTATAAGATGTTTCCATTGTTTCCTGGATTAAAACAATCCCTTTTACAAATTGGAATGATGCTGCTTCTGCATCCTATGTAAGCTACCCTGAAGCATTTCCCACAGTCTCCAAAGTGAGACAACATCAGCATGAGATGGGCACATGAACTGGAGCTCAGTGAAGTTCTAAAATCCAGCCGAAATAGGGGCACAGATTGTTGTCAGCCATAATTCAGACAATAAATTATATTGTTTTAAATGTACTTTCTGAGCCAGGGCCATACATCTATTTTTGCTGTCAAATATGCACAGCACACTGACAGCACATTGAGAAACTTTGTTTCTGGAGCCTTTCATATTGTATTATCTTGATTCAATAGGACTTGTACATTCTAGAAAAGGACTTCTCATCAATGGACTCTGCCATGCTGGATTGCACTTATGGGGCTTGGAAAATATAAGTCTTCTGAGTGAAACTTTGCTTGTGCCAAAGCATCGACAACTTTGATTTCATAGAATTATTCTCATAGCCCTTAAGAACAAGTTTCTACTGAAGCCTCAAAACAAAAGTACCTGAGTAATCATGCAAATAATTTAAGTGTGAATCCATACAAAATATTTCCCGTCATAATCCCGTTTCAGCCAGGGGCCACGTATTTGCTCACCCGTGCCCCAGGCAGCTGACAGGGCGGCTCACCCGCTTCCCCCAGCCCAGGAAACACTTTCCACCACACCCGGGGTTTCTTACAGGTCAGAGCTTTTTATTTCAATTATGAGCCTTGGGCAGAATGTCAAACAAAACAGTTATTTGCTTAGTTTGGGCTGCCACCCTGCCTCTGGAACTCCTTCCTTTCAGTTCCTCTGTTTGGGGACTATTGTAGGACATTGCTTGAAACTTCAACAGGGAGCATCTGGACATGCATCAGACAGCTTTTGCAGCTGTACAGGGCTGACTGGCCAGGGGTCTCTCCAGGCTGTTCAGAGAGCTGTCTTTTGTGGTGAAAAGACTCTCTGTTTGGTACAGAACACACCTTTTTCTACAGACTCGACCCTTGTGGCCTTCAGGCTTCAGAGCTTTGATTTGATTGCAGATCTGAGGAAGAAATACTCTTCTCCACACACATATGTATGTCTCTCCACTCGAGTATCCTGGTGCCCCTCCAACCCTCACACCTCTCCCAGGGACATCAAGCCTGACACAAGCTGGACTAATAGCAGAGCCAAAAGCTGTTCTACTTGCCTATCTGAAGGAGCTTTTATGGCAGATTTTTTGACAAATTAAGGAGCAAGAAGAGAGGATGGATCATCTTCCCAGATCAGCCACCTGTATTTTCCTTCCTTGACGTTTTCTAGTTCATCACTGATTGTGAAATACTACCGTTTTATTCTCTGCTTGTAGTGAGCACCAATAATTCCAGCATGCCAAAGTGCTTTATTTGGCTTATAGGGCTCTTCTTAGGGATCAATGGCTAAAAAACTCATTGATAAGTAATATGTAAAAGGCCAGACTGTATAATTCATATTTTGCCATAAAATCATGCAGGATACATTAAAAAAAACCTCTAGCACTGCAAGTATTTTATTTTGTCCTTTTCTGGAAAAAAAAATAAAAATGGAGCTGTTTTAATGTTTGGTCCCCCTGGAGCCCTTTGGCTTTTCCCCACATCTTCCAGATAAGGAAATCAACCTAAATAAATATTTGACTTGAGTTAAAGGTGATGTCTTCAGGGAAGGCCAGCAGCTTTGCTTTTCTAGGGAGGCTAATGGGATGCAGTGGCCAGCTCCAGCTGTGACTGCTTGGCCCATCTCCCTTCCCCTCCCACCCATTTGCCTTCTCTGCTCATGTATAAATTCCATGAGTTAGGGACCCTCTGCATGTGTGACCACAGAACTCAGGGAAAAAAGAGCTCTTGTTATTCATGCTAACGAATACAAAATGTATGGCAGGAATCTTCCTTTTAATTCACTATCATTTGGAAATTGGTCTTTCCATAACCTCAGCATCAGATGCATTGCTCTTATTTTCTTCGTGCCTGTTTAAGAGGAACACGAAACCATCAAGGGACAGATTGCTGTACTAACTGTGTAATATAGCAAGGCACCACAAACACAACTCCACCAAAAAAAAAAAACAAAAAAAAAAGCAGTATTTTAGATACGTGAACTAATTTTTCATAAGATAAAAGTTGATTTTTCTTGGACTGTGAGATGGGATAATACCAGGGTTGTCAGCATTTGGCTCACAAGTGACAAATGCACAGTGTCTGAATGAATTCTTCTGGGGGTAGTTGAGGAGAGTAAACTAACATTCTGAATTAGATTTTTATGAACCATGAATATTAGCATTGACAAAAAGAACCTTTTTAGCTCTGTGCTTTCCATGACTTTGCTCCTTATTTCCAAAGCTACTTGTGACAGCTTATTCATTCCCTGAGATTGTTTATTCCTGGCAAAAAGAGCACACCCAACCCAGTGCAGATATACATGCAGATAAGCAGTTTTCAACCCAGAGGGGTGGAGAGTTACTTCTAGAGGACCATGAAAGGACAACAGAAAAAAATATTTCTTATGCACTAATCTGAAACATGCACAGTTTCTGGAAAGAGCCTCACTATGACTGAAAAAAACCTAACAATATTAAAAATAATTTAAAAATCTGACATAGATGAAGTAGTAATTTGCCAGATCTGGAAAACCAGCAGGGATTGTGCTCAGTACCTGCTGCTGAGGTCTTGTGCTGCTACCCAGCCTATAGTAGTAAAATCTCTTGTTTTGGCTTCCACAGTAGGATAAGAAAAGAATCGAGAGAGAGAGATGATGTTCATGCAGTCTGTTGTAAATAACTGCACTACATATTCATTATCTGAATCAAAGGTACACGATTATTCTTTGACTTAAACGAATCCCTCTAAGAATATTTAGACAATAGCAAGAAAATGTCTTGAGTGTGCAGACTTACTCTGTGCCAAAAATTAGCCTCAGTGTAGGCCAAAACTGGTGACCTGCTTGCAGTCACTTATGGTATATACTCATGTACTCATAGAACACAAGCCAGGCTATGGAAGTCTTGTGTCATATTGCTTTTGCTGCTCCACTTTATGACTCAGTAGCTCTTACCTGGAAATGACATTGAGAAAAATTCAATTATTAATGACAAATATTAGCATATGGCCCTGAAAAAAATTTGAAGTACGCTTTACAGCATGCCCTCTGTCTCAAGGCAAGAAGAGACCCACTCCTAACATGGAACTCAACATCCACATATTTCCTCCTGCTTCTCCATTTGTGAAGAATTTGCAGGCTACAGTTTGTGTAATTTATGGTATTCATTCTCCAAGGTGTCCCCTCCTGTCTCCTAACCCAGATTTGTTCAACTTGCTCTTGACAGTCTTCATAATTGGAGTTACCTGAAACAAAAACTCTGAGCTCCCCTAATAAGCAGGGTGGGAATCACCAGCAAGGACTTATGCAACCCCAATAGCTGCCATATAAATATCCAACACTGTCATGCAGTATGTACCAGTATGGCATTTGGAGCCATTAATACTGGTTTTCCATCAGAACAATAATGACCAATACATATTTTATACAATGACTGCTATTACTAAATTTCATTAGTTAATCTGAAAGGCAAAGAAGTTTTGTTTTCTGAGTGGTTTCCTCGTGGTCATCAACCTATTAACCTCTTTAGCTGTGAATGAAATTCAAAAGCATTGTTCACATCTGAAGGATCTCATTTCACATCTGTGGAATGCGGGGAATTTCTGAAAGGCAGAAAAGTATTAAGCACAGATGTGCATCCATTCATTTTCCTCAAGACAATGCATACAATATATTAATCAGTTTTGGAAAAACTCTTGGAACTGTCAATCTACAAGAGAAACCTGCAAATAATTTAGTGAGGGTTGGTCTGTGTTCTGTCTATAGTTGATCTGTGAAACACTAACATCCGCTTAAGGGACCGTTAATGAACATTTTTAGTTTATGCCTCTCTTTGCAAAATGCAGGGGTGAACTTAGGAGAAAGACCTTTTCTTCTCACCATGGTTCCATCTATGGGGCATAAGGATACCTGTCCCAGGATATGATCCAGGGAGAGACCTCTCTGACACGAGCTAGATAACTGGGGACACAGTGAAGGGCTTTGGTCTGCAAAGCCCCACAGGGCATTGAGCTCATAGCAAGAATGCTCACAGCAGTACCTCCATCAGAGCAAGAGACTTTGGGCTGTCAGGGACCAGGGCTGGAGTGAAAACACCTAAGACCCAGCAGAAAGAGGAAACTTAGGATGGAGTGGTCTCATCCCACTCATAATTCCTTACTTAAAAGGTGGTCACCTTAGGTAGGACTCCTCTATTCCATAATTGGAGATGGATTGGAGAGGACAGGAAGAAGTTCCGGGCCTACTTATGCATTGAAGGACTCAACTATGTCCCTCATTGCTGTGACTATACAAATGATCTGGGATAACAAGATGAAAATCCAAGAATTTTCACACATCTCATCTGGACCAATTAATACAGAATTATTACTATTATTTTTTACTTTGCCCAGAGAAAAATTAAACTGAAACAAAACAAAGATCTATAGCATGAGCTCTAGGATACTTTTCAGAGATGGAACCTTCTGACCTTGTATTCCCTTCAGTATCCGAAGAAATATTCTCTCATTTGGTGAATAATCTAACTAGGATGTTTTATGAAAATGAAGGCCTTTTTCTCTTCTTCCAGCTATGCTTTAAGAGGCAGAGGCAGCTGTGACTTCATTTTGTGAGGAACATAATCGTTTCATTATGTAGCAGGCATTTTATGAGAATTCTTATAACTGGACAAAACCAGTAGTTGGGCCTTTTAATATTTTATGTCTTGGGTTTGTTGGTTTTTTCCCCTTTTGTCAGGGAATTACTATTTATGGGAGTAGGTATCACAATGTTAGCAAAACCACCCAGGTCCATTCAGACTTAAATATGCCTTTGAAAAGGCTTGCACAGACAACTGTTATACTTCATTTTGGGGACACCAAGATCAACTGCTGCTAAGGACTTCAGGGAAAACAGCATTATTGAAAGACCTTGATGTGTTTCACTTCCACACTAAGTTGCTAAGTCCTGTGAAGATGAGGGTAAAAATATTCAAAGGTACCACCTGAGGCACCTGGAGAACATAAAACCAAGCAGGAAAGGCCCTGGAGGCATCAGGTACCTCCAGAGTCAAGCTGCAGCTTAGCCAGCTTTTTCAGAGCAGTTTTGAATGGAGGTTCCTAAGATGTTTAGTGGCCTTTTCCACTGCACTGGTTGCCGGTAGCAGTAGCAGACAGATGATTTTTGCAGATGATTATTAAATTTTTTTTTTTAAAAAAGATGGAAAATGCCAGTCATGCCAGTTTCCTCAGAAGTTCCTTCCAAGTTTTTGAAGTGTACAGCAGTTGGCAACCTCATGGGCATTACTACCTGTAACTTCTTTCTCACTATGCCAACAGTGGGATTGAAAACCCAGGCTACAGCCTCAAAGCCCCTCATCAGATGAAGAGACCTCATCTATTAGCTTGGATCAGTAGTTTAAAGAGGAGCTGCAGAGTCTGCCTACAGTACAACAGTGTGTAAATGGAGAAAGCAGACTAATGCTGACAATAGCTATGACTCAGAGAAGGTAGTCCTGAGCTGCTCTTAGGCAGGAAAGGATTACCATGACAGTGTGGTTGTGCCAGGACAAATGTTTTCCGCATAATTTTTATGGTGGGGCAGGCCAGCTCTACATCACACCCTCTTCAGAGCTCATTACATCTGGTTTTGGTTTGATGAAATTATTGATGCCCTTGTTGCCACAAATCCAGTCATGTAGGGGTGGCTATCAAGTCACCAATGCATGGCTGTAGCAAGGAGTTCTGTATTTCAGGAGATGCATCTGCTACTCATTCCTAGGCAGTCATCTGATGCTGCTAGATTATATAATGAATTTGGATCTGGCAAGAATGAATAAGAATCCTATAACAAAAGTAGAAACCTGTTTCACATACTAGATCAAAACAGGCAGGAATGATGGAAAGAAACTGTTTCTAAACTGAACTTCACACATTCCAGTTGCAAAGCTTGGCAGACTGTCAAGAGACTGAGTGGAGACTCTGGTCTGGGAAAAGGGAGTACCCTGTCACAGCAAACTCCACAACATCACAGCTGATAGCCAATGGCACAGATCCCTAATTGAAATAAGGCTCTCAGTCATGCATTAAAGAATGATGGTGTCTAAGGCGGCAGATTCCAAATGTCAGCAGGAACCTGATTGCTTCTTTCCCTTGTCCAGCTCAGGCTGGCTCTTCCTCTGCAGCACGTGGCTTTTGGGACTAGCTCCTAAACACTCAGCAAAAGTTGATACGCTGTGATTTATGAACTGTCACATTCCTCACTGCAGATCCCAAGCGTGCAAGGATGGGCGGGGATTGTAGAAATTCCCAAGGCAGGGAAACCAGTGACAAGCAGGAGGAGCTTCTGACCTGACCTGCTTCTTGGCTGTGCACTGCCCCACAGCTTATGGGAAAGCTAGTTCTTTGGGAAAGCCACCACGGAAAGGTGGTGTCACCAAGGATATAAACAGGAAATCCTGAGCAATGATAAAAGGAGCTGATACTGCACTTACTCATCTCCCATCAGTTTAGGATATCATATAATATGGATAACTGACTGCAGTCTCCTTATTTCCCATCATTTTCTTCCAGGAGAGATGCACAATTCCTGGAACACTCACTCTGCAAACTGAACAAGAAAGTAGCCTCCAGAACATTTTACCTTCACTCCTAACTTCTCAGATATGTATGTATGTATGTATCTGTATACCTATAGGCATGTTCATACATTTTATATACTTTGCATCTATGTTCACAACATGCACTGACAATTCTGGAATTCTATTTTTTGTGCAACAGAAGGCATCTAAAATGTAATGGCTATACCTTGACCATTTTGTTCCAAAAGAGAGGACCCACAGTCAGTAAGACCAGGACAGTAGTGAATATATCTTTGATGCTGGTATTTTTCCAAGCACTGGTCCCTTTGAAGAGTTATTCCAAGATGGGGAATAGCACTAAACTTGAAATTACTGAGCTCTGTAATAGATTTGCTGTATTTATGACTCTGATGTAGCATTGGACTCGAGCTCTGATCTAGCATCTGTTTGAACCTCTGTGTTCTGTATGTGGTAGGAGAGGGGGTGAAAGAGTCAGGGTCAAACCACAGATCTGCTGGTTTGCTCCATCTGCAGAGCTCCAGCTTCTCAGCACCATTTGGGAGGGGAATTCATAGCCTACAGGGTAACTGTGTTGTTGGCCTCTTGCTATGTCTTCTTTGCCAAAAAAGAAAAAAAAAATCCTTACAAAATATACATAATGATGAGAAAGATTCCAAATACTGAGGACCTTGTTGCTGTAGCTGCCCCCTTGCCTATTGAAAGGCAAAGCTCAGCAGAGCTCAGAAACGAAATCTGACTCTGAGTTGTTATAACCATGAACCACTTCTTTCTATGGAGCTGTGCAGCAGACTGGAACTCAGGCAGTAAAAAGTGCTTGTGCTCCCACCCACCAGGTGTCTAGAAGGTGGTCTGCTACTTTCACATTCATTGCATTAAAGAGCTACTATACCTAGAAAACCCAGATAGTGATGTCTGACTTCCGCATACAAGAAACCAACATTTCAGTGAAACTCCTTCATATGGATTCTATAACCAAATCCTAATTACTGATCAGTCCTTCTCAAAAATCAAGTACACATTAGAATATTTAATTGGCAGAGTTAAAAAACATCAAATCCAATAATCAGCATTGCAAACAGAAACACAATGTATGATTTTAGTGACTAATATGTTGCTGTTATTTTCAACTCAAAAGGCCAAATATGTGCTATTTTCCCTGTGTGTAGCATATGAGAAAATCCAGATTTTATGCATTTTAATTTTCATGTGTTTCCTATCAAACAGTCCACTTACATTTCTCTCATAATGGTAAAAGCAAGGCTAAGCTATTCAGCAACTGACTGAGCCTGGATTTAGTCTCATCTCAGACTATGTCTTGTTACAACCAAGATAATGTCTGAGAAGTGATGGATCGATCCCTTTATTTAGAGAAAGTAATGTTTCTCTAAATCCCTTTACATTTACAAAAAAATTATGTCTTTTTTTATCACACTTGAGAAAAAATATGAAAAACAGATTTTTAGCTATTTAAAAGTTCCAATTTCTTTAAAACTTAATTAAAGAATATAATGATTGGCATCTTACTGGGACATTTGTATCAGGACAGCCACTGGATATTAAGTTCCATGTCCAGAATGTAAGCTCCTAAATATATTGGGCGCATCATGGAAAGATTGATACTTCTTTAATGATGACACTGCCAAGGTAATAAAACCTTACACCACAATATTACCTCTTTATACCAAAAATATACAGAAATAAACAAATAGAACATGTTGAGAAATTATACAGAAACTCTGTTAAACATTTTAAAGGGTAGTAAAAATGCCTTTGGTCCATTAAATACACTCTCCTGACTACATGAGCCAGTGCCAAAAAGTATCAAAGCTTTTACAAAGAAAAAGAAATAAAAGAAAAAGGTCCAAGAACTTGGTAGTGTATGTTCTCGCTGAATAATTAAATGAATGTGCTGGGCATAACCCAGGAAAAAGCATATGGGCCGTTTCATCTTACAGAAACCCAAGTGCACACACACATACACATATATAAACATATATATATATTTATACCCACAAGCACACTTGATACGGGCATGAGAGCCCATGTGATTTGCCAGGAAATCACATGGAATATGATACAATTAATTATCATGCTGTCCTTATCTGTTCAACAATGTAATTCTTATGACTTTCTCTAAAATGTAAAACTCCAGAGTACATTTTAATGGTACTTTAACAAACTTGAATCACCTATAAGAAAAATCTTTTCCCTTTTTGCCATTGTTTTTATCTCTAGCAGCTGAACAAATTTCTGCCCAGATGCAAAGAAGTGTCTCACAGTCCCGAACACAATTTCTTCTGAGCACTAAAATGTCCTGGGAGATCTATTTTTTTCAGTTCTGCAAATGACAGATCAAACTTGGAAATAAGTATTTCTTATTTTATTTCAGAACTGGTTTATGACTAAAAAAATATTAGATGTAATAATGTCTGTATCGATGTGTGTTTCTCTGTCTCTTCTGCAGCAAACTCACGAGGCAAGATCCTAGTCCTAAAATCAACCATTAAAATGACAACTATTGTAAATTCTTCTCAAAAGTAAACTTTTTATCTAGAGCTAACAACAATTCCAGGTGCTGTTCTATCCCTAAACCTGTGGACCTGTTTCTAAACTGCAATGATTTGGGCTTTTATACTGTACATATGTCTAGTTGTAGTAATGAACACCTCAAACCTTGTGATTGTATTTGCTCTGGTGTCTCTTTACTTGGCCAGAAGAGACAGGACAGGCCCTGCACATTAAATAATTATTGGGAAAAACATGAATCCAAATGATACTTTCCTTCAAGCTTCTGAGATCATTTCTCTGCTTTACATCTTCCTTGAAAGGATTATCTTTTATCAGAATTTCACATGCTCTACTAAATGAAAATAACAACCCACAATGAGCTGAACTCTCTGCCACATATAAGTTGCAATCCATTAGATTTAACCTCGTGAAAGATGACAAGGGACTCTTCTGTCATGTTATTCTCAAATCAGCTGTGTTTTTAAGGATCCAAAATACATAAAGCATCTCCCAAAGTCACTCTAACTTAGTTTGGATCCTTTTAGTAACAGTTTTATAAAATAAATGACTATCTTGAAATAAAAGTATTTGGGTAACTCTGTGTGGGTGAAGAGGAAATTGATGACTTGCTTGGAAAAATCCAAAGACAAAGGAAACACAGATGAAAATTTTCACGTTGTTATTTGAAACAACCACAAAAGGTTGGGAAGTCAGACTAGGATTACTCCAGTGACTGTGTACACTCCTCTCTTTGTACAGGAATGGTAATTTAATCTATTTACAGTGACTTGTACCGTGACCTCTGGAAGGCGTCACAATAAACTCAGAAAGGATCTATGAAAAACATGTTTGAAAAATTCATATCTAACCACACGACAAAAAGTTTGGCTTGTTGTTTGAAACAGATGGAAGAGATTTCACATAAAGCCCATGTAGTTTCATTTTCTTGTGTTCAAACCCAAACCAGCTGAGGTCTAAGTGACTTTAAATCGCTAAATACTCATTTTTTCCCTTTACCTAATTCAATTTTTCTCTTGCTGTTGAATTTATGCATCCTTCAGCTGCTAAGCTAATATATGGCATGTGACCTTGGTGGAGTTTTCCATGAACTATGTAGCTATGAACTAGGAGCTATGTAGGGCTGGAGTCCGGTTAAAACAAGATATACACATGCATGGAGGCAAGAGTAAGCATCTCCCCTATGCTCATTCTAACAGCTTGGGCCAACTGAAACAGTGTTTTCCTGAAGAGTTTGAAATACTCTGAACGGCACAAGCATAAGATTTCAGATTCCCATACGTGCATTTTTCTCCAGGCATGTTGTTGGAATTCTGTAAGTAACAACACAAAATAATTGACGGGGGGGAGAAAGAGTATAATAAGGATTACCAGCACAGATAGTTTCTTACCATCCAAACTAGGAATAAGAATATAGACATGAGTAGGAATTTCAAAGATAACATTTGGCAGTTGGTGTAAATCATAGGTGGGATGAATGAGGTGAACCTGGAATTATTGCAGATTGGCTTCTGCTTTAGCAATAACTGCAGAGCTCATAATGCTGATCCTGACTAGAGTATTATCATTAATACACATACCTCAAGGTAAGCTAATACAGCTCATGCTATCATGTTAATTCATTTGCCAAGCTACTCAGTCATTAACCACTCTTGTGTTTCGTCATTTATTTAATTTCTACATTTTGTAATATTTTCATTCACACCTAAAATCATGGAAGACTATTAATTAAATGGAAGGTGGTTTGATATTGTATTTTCAGCAACATTTGCTGGAAAGTGTGCAAAATTATATATTAATCCAGTTAAGTCCTTGCTTTCCATCAAGGAGAGCATTTCCCACAAATGAATGCACAAAATTTTGCCTGACAGTGTGAAATTAAAATTATAATTTCGGTTTGGAAGGCACCTGCTGAAGTGTCTGGCCTAGCGTCCTGCTAAAAGTGAGGCCACACCAGGTTGCTCAGGGATTCAGAGATTCAGTTGGAATTCAAAAACTTTTAGGAATTGAGACTACACAGCCTCTATGAGCAACACCATATCCCAATAAGATAATACAGTGCAATTAATTTCATGGGCAAACCCCTAAGTTGCACTCTTTTCAAGATGTACATCTTTTTACTGTAAATCCTCAAAACCTAGAGAATGAAAAAGAACTGAAAAATATCCTCATCTCACTCTATTTTCATTTTCCACACATTTAGTTTTTCATTAGTTGAATTTTATAAAAATTATCAGTGTGAGGCTTTTTGTACTTGTGATCCAAAATACATATGTTTGAAAATGAATAGCATGTTTTTACAAATCCAAATATTTCTCTCAACAGTTGCATCTGAACTTATCTGAGACCCCTGGGACTGCATACCCTGGTTCCAGACATACCTCTATTTGCCCACAGAGTGTGTAATAGCAATAATAATAGCACCAGCCTGGTGTGTGAGCCCAGCCTGCTGCTCTCCCTGTGGCCTGCTGTGAATGAACACAATTGCTCAGCTGACATTTCCACTATTCTTGAAAGCAAAGCTCAGCTAGACCATTTAGTCAACCATGACTGTTCTAATTTTGCAAAAAACATATATACATATTAACTTCAACTCTTTCTGCTACAAGAAATTAGTCATCTCTAGCAGTTTGATATAGCAGCTTTATTTTTTTTTCCTATGTGCTTGTGATAGTGTTTTTTTTCTCCTCAGTGATAGTAGAAAAGGACCTGATGAGGGCCATGAAACTTCTGCAGTGTTGCAGAGGAGTTTTGAGGAAAGGTCCTGCTAGTTGGCTATTTTTATTTTCTGGCGTCATTAGATGTCTGGAAAAATGCCCTGAAAAATTGAGTCCAGGCACATTGACTTCAGAAATTGTTATATATTAACCAGAAATTTCCTCTTTCCCCACCTACTTTTAAAATTTTTAACAGTGGAATATACTGAAACATGCAGAGAAGTGTAAAACGGCCAAGAAGACTTACATAAAACTCACTTAAATGATCCACTTCTGCAGCAGAATAAATCAGAGGAAATATCAGCTAGGAAAGAGGGTATCTAAAGAAAGTGACTGCAAACTGCTAGTTTAAAAAAAAGTGTGATATCCCTTTCAATTCCCCTTTTTTGACTCTCAAAGAGCCACAGTAATTGGATTGCTTTCAGAAAGACCCCCGCCCCCATGAAATCCATTTTACTCTATAGAACAAGCAAACAAAGAAGTCACCTTTTCCCTTGGACCAGCACAGGATGTTTGCAGGCTGAGTACTCGAAGGGCAGATTTGTCCTTTGGTGTTGCATTCAAATGCAGTCACTTCACGTTGGGTAACAAGCATCTCCTGGGAGATGTGACAAATGTTGAAATGTGTATGACAAACTTCATTCATCTGCCAGATCGCTGCCCCCTGCATTTCACAGCCCAGTATCTTTTGTCTGTGGGGAGGAAGGGAGTGGAGTGCCTCCAAGATGAGGGCAAGGTTGGAAAGTGTGATCAGAGCCTGAATGCTCTGGCATCTGTTAAGAGCACAGGGAGTAGAAATTATATTTCTAAGAACTCCCGTGACCGTGTATAACCACGTATTCCAAGAAAACTCCCAATATAGTCGCCGTCGTGAACAAAGACTGCAGGCTATAAGCAACAGATGAGCTAACCTTCCTGCCTTTCGGGGCTTATTTCCTTTGGCCTGGAGCAGGGATGGCCACCCTGGTGCAAGGTGGGGAAGGGGACGAGTGGGTGGCTCCTGCCCTGCCTTTGAGGCCAGGGCACAGGCGGGAGAACAGGACTGGGATGTTCATCGCTGGAACAGCAATCGGATTCAGGCTGCTCCCACCCACCCTGCTCCCATGGCTCCTAGAGCTGACCAAGGCTGGGGACACCACAGCAATACTCTCCCGAGGTCTTGGCTTCAGCCACAGCTGCTCTGTGGCACAGAGTGGACATGCTCCTTTTTTGTCTCATTTTCTGAGGGAGCCCCAGGAGATGCCACACACATCCCAACTGCCTCTCTTATTCCAGTTTCTCAGTGTTGGCGTTTTGGAAGAAAAAGACCCACACTCTGCTGACAATCCTAGCACCCAACAAGCAAGCAGTGCAACCATCGCTTTAAATGCTTTCCTCAAAATACCCTCAGAACCTGAGTTTTGGTTCCACTGGCATTTGACTAATCATATCAAAGTCCTTACCTACACTTTGTTTCTATTTTTATTTCCCCCCATGGTATTAGCTTCAGATGTCACTGTTTTGCTTACTTTTTAATTAAAGACTTTGACATTTTAAATCCACTTTATATTTCCTACCTTGGCAATATTCAAAGAAGGACTACACAGATGGGCAAATAATCATATCAAGATCTAAGGCAGAGCTTCCCTTCATCTTGGTCCACTTGGGTAAACTCACACCACATGCCAGTGTGAACTATTCCTGTAAAAAAGACAAGGGCTGTAAATCCCTGCTGAAATTTAGGAAGGGTAATTTTGGCTATGCATAAGTGCCATATAATATAGTACAGGTGAAATTTGCTGGGAAGGGCTCTGACATTTGTAAGTTAGACAGACAGTACCTATTAGAGAGGCTCCAAATTTGGAGCAAATATAAGATAACATAATTTTATATATAATTTATACAGAAATTTTACATGTAGTCTCTTAAGAAAGAAACGCCAAAGCCTTTTCAATTCCACAGTCTCTGACCTTTGCAATTAAATAAATTCCCTTCAATTATTCCTAGGTATTCCATGTGCAAAGGTATTGTAATATTCTCTCGTTTCTGAAGAGGTGTTCTAGGACAGTATCTTTAAGTGAGCTGTGCAAAGATGAAAACATTTGCTGTCTGCTTTCTCCTTTACAAAGCACCTGCATTTGTCTTCCTCATGGTTTCCCCAGGGAAAAGAGGAACTGGGAGCGCCACAAAACAGCAATGGCACCCTGAACCACTCTTGAAATGCAAGCGTGGTAAACCTGATGGGGCTGATCTTGCCTTGGGTGGTCATGAATTAGGAACCAGAGCTACAGAACCTAGTTTCATTGAAGATATCCGTGTCCTTCCTTGCCTTATGGCAAAGATTTTAAGCCACAGTTGGCAAGTTATCCCAGCAAGCTCTGGGATATCAGTTTTAGAGTAATTTGCCACTGAATTAAGTTTCTCTGTAAACCTTTTATTTCTTACTGTGCTCTAGTGGATTGGGAGGGCACCTGAGACTCACTTGTAAAACTGCAGGTGTCGGGTTTCTAGCACACAGTGTAATTCTCACATGGAGTTTTAAAAGTTAAAACCAACTCTCCTGCATGAAGGTGGTCTAATTCCTCACAGGTAAGTGGCTGCTTGGCCACTTGGTCCCGTTGTACTCCTTTCCATGGCACTGCCTTTGGCTCCTGCATGGCACTGCAGAGGGAAAATCACGCCTGCCAGTTGGGCAGACTGGACAAATCCAAGGAGATCATGCATGGAAAAACCTCTCCAACTCAAGTGGGGAAACTCTGACAAAACACAAGGGGTTTTAAGATATCCCCTAGAAAAACAGCAGCTGCTTTCTTATAAAAAGATGCAATGGTTACCAGCATTTGCAGCCATCTAGGCCAAGTCCTGTGGCAATTGCACAGTTCCTCTCTGCTGCTGTGCCTGCAACAGAACCAAACCTAACCAGCTTCAGATGGTCTGTTTTCCCTTCACGTCATCTATAAATATCTATTTCCTCCTCTAATTCCAGCATAAAACTCCCTTAGCTTGAATCTGCCCAGCTCTAGATTAGTGATGTATTTTAGATTTGACATCTTAGACCTCCATGCAACAAGAGCTGAGAGGTCACTGATGCTGACTCAAAGGTAGCTTTGTTACTCCAGAGGGTGCTTGGCACATGGACACAGACCTGGGAAGCAGCAGGATAGCACAGTCCCAATAAGTGCAGCTCTTCTGAGCTATGCAACTGTATCATTTCAGATACTCAATATGTCAGTGCTCCAGAACCAAAAATTGCTCTTTGCTGGCTCTCAGGAAGCCATAACTTTCAGGAGAAGATTCACACTGGAACTAGAATCACATAAGCAATTGTACTGATTCAAGATCACTTACATTTCTTACCATCCTCAAATTCAGCCATGCAGTGCAATAATAATGTTATGAATCATTTTGATAAAATCCACCTTCTACACATAATGACAAATGTGAGTAGCTTAGAAAATGTGCAGATTGCCTGTATCTGCACGCAAGACAAGAAGCCTGCTCAATCTCAAAACAATAATAATTTTTAAAAAATGATTGGGAATATAAACATTGATAAACTTGCCTTACAAATATTATTTTAAGGACGCCTGTGACAGACTGCTTGAAGTCAAAGCAGTTATTTGCAAAGGACTTCTTTACATGTTTAAGAGGAAGCGCGTGCTTCAGGGCTTTGCAGGGTTCCAGGCACACTGTCCTTACAACAATCACGGTGCTACCTGCAGTCTCTGCCTTATTCCAGTGGGCATTTCCCTGTCCAAATCCCAGGCCACAAATCTCGGAGTACTGTAATGGAGTTGCTCTGTCGGAAATTAGTGACCAAGAATGAGAGAAGGGCTGCAGGCTGTGCTTTGTGTTTTACATCTGTAGGAGGCAGAACATAAGGTTTTCTATTCTTTGCATACATATGCAGAGTATTATCTGTATGACAACCATAACAAAAGAAAGAAAATTAAAACCAGACTTACTGGAGTTAATACAAAATAAACAGTTTGCTTAATATCCCTGGCTAATTTATCTTATGAAAAAAGTGAAACAAATGCTTCCGTCTAAGATTGGGGGTGGTGGTGGAGATTAGGAAAAAAGCAAAATATTTAGCTTACCTCACCTGAAAGCAATCTCCTCTTTGATCTTGTTTTGCTTGAATTGCCAGCACCACTTATTCTCCAGGATCATCAATTCCTTCTCCACCTCTATTTGCTCTTTTCCATGGAGCTGCATGGGACTTAGTTGCTTGCTGGGGTTAAGCCTTCATTTTTGTAGCTGCACAGACACAAGCCCTGTAGATGTTACACTACTCAGGTCATATCACTGACTGCTGTGCTTGGCCTTTGCTGCTAATAAGTATTCTCTTGGATTTACTTCTACATCCCAAACCTGTAACAGTTTGAGCTTGGAACCAGACCAAGAGCATAGATATAAACACAACAGCATTTGTCTTTGCTATATGGATTATATTCCATTAGCAGAACATCTGGAAGACTGAAAAGTAAGACCCTGTTAGGTAGCAGATGGTGCCAATTGAGTCCTCTTTGGATACAACCTCCGGTTACTGCATGCTCCAGTTTTCAATAGCATCACCATTGCCTGCATGGCATGTTTTGGCTGAGATGTAGATCCTAATTTTTAAGGATGCTGGAACTCATGAACAAGCTCCCAGAAAGCTGATGGATCAAAACTAAAGCTAATTTACACTATTTTTGTTATTATTTATAAACACCAAACTATGTATAATTAGAGAAAACAGTCTTTATCATGCAGCATGTTGGGCTCACCTAACACAATCACATTACCAAGTTCTTCGGTGAGGAACAGGGAGCCCACTGATGGACAAATATTTGTTTGTGCAGTTCTTGTCCCATTTTCTCTATGATTAAATGCACTTCTCTAAGCTTAGCTGTGTCCTTCACTCCCAAACACTGAAAATGCTTGGTGCATTAAAATGTTCTCTACGTTCATCCCATGTGCTTTTCAGGGCCCCATCTCTATCCTGCCTTATGAGAGCCTGCTGAGGCTGGACAGGCTCCAGGTGAAGGAAACTTGGACAAGGAGGGAAAAGCAGAAGCTCGTGGATGCTTCCTCTATCCGTGGCCCAGGACACCAGCCTGCCCAAAGCAGAGCTGCCCGAGACAGCACAAGGTCAGGTGTTCCACTCCTCCAGCATCCCCATCAACCAGCTGGGGTACCCAGCAGTGCAGAGCCATTTCAAACCACAGCTGGGGCAGCTGGCCAGGGAAGGGGCAGAGCATTCTTCCAGATGGACAGGAACTCCAAACAAGGCAGCACTGACAAAATGACAAAGAGGAGATCAGATCGTCAAGCAGTTAATAATATCCAGCTGACACAGAAGAGGATATGAAATCTATGCAAATCTTCATAACCCACTGACCCAAAGAAGCAATGGATTTTTTTTATCCATAAACTACACCAAAAAGCTTTCAGAAATGCGTCAGCTTCCAAAGCAGCTGGATGCCCCTTGCACAGGGACACGTGGCAATCTGGCACTCAGTGCCTCGCTGAACAGCATTTTAAACAGCATTTGGAGAACAGAGGCTCCAACTTCACACATAGCAATACACGAAAAATGGAATGTTAGGGATTAGGTGAGGTTTTGCAACCCATTTCATCCCCCTCAAGCTATGGTACTGCAGGAGGGCTGCAGCAGCTCAAGGTGTATTCTGCTCTCACAGCCCCATGGAGCTACTGTGGAAAATCTTCAAGTGGGCTTTAGCAGAGGTGGCCATGCCAAGAGATGGATGAAGTTCAGAGATGCAAAGGCCCGAGGGAATTTGAGATTGGGCTGCTACCTACAGATAGCACAGAATGGGATGGTGTAATTTGAAGCAGCAGCTGGCACTGTAAAGTTAAACAAATTTCACTTCAACCTCTGGGCAGCCCCAGATCAACTGATGACAAAAAAGGATTTGCGTGTGCTCGTGTACATCATGAAGATAAAAAAAAGCTGTTTGACCCCAAAGAAAAAAGCTGGCAGAAGAAAAATGTGTGCAATTTGGTGATGAATATAGATGCGGAATAGAGAGGGCAAAGTCCCTTCCCATGAGGCTGTAAGGTCTGTATGCCCCTTAGGTTCCCCTTAGGAGCATCCTTAGCTCCTGCCTGCTGTTTTACCTTGCCATGCCCAAATCATCCCAGTTTTTCAGTGCTCAATCTCTGACAAGAAAACAACTGACAAAACAGCCTGACTTGCACAAGCTCGTGCCTTGTTTCTAAACTGTTTCCTATTGTGACCTCCTTTTTCCTCCTGTCACTGTGCCCTGAGTCCCGACCTCTGCTGCAGCTCACTTTTCCCTTCTGTCTTTTCAGTGACTGAAAGCGCAATTAAAAATTCCTGTGCAGCACACCTTTCCCCCGCTCCAGGAGTAAGATGGGAGCTTATTGTATATACATTGTGTCAAGACATGAAGGACAGAATAGCAAACACTGTAACTGTTCAAAAAATTTGATTTGAATACCAATTTCCATCCTGGTTGATTTTGCAAACCCCTGTCAGGAAGAAGTTAGAGTCTTCTCTCAACATGCCCCCTGAAAAATAAGTAAGTCATTACATTAACTTAGACACATTGATAAGAGTAGGCCCACACTCGCCCTCAATAGCAATTATATCCTTGAATGTATACTAATTAAAAAACCTAACCTATATGTAAGCCTCCAAAGATGTGTTTTTGGGCCTCTGGATGTGGGAGAACAGAGGCTCAGGGTCACCAGGGTGCTGCTGGTGCTGGAGGGACGGGAGATGAATGGCAGAGAAGCAGCAAGCAGTGGCATTTGTTAGGATGGACTGGCTGGGATTGTAGCTCCTGCCAGTGGCAGGACCTATCCAAGGAAGAAGCTGAGGTCTGGATGCAGGTGGCAATCCACATCTCCCATATACTGATTTTCATTTAACTGTTTTCACCCTTTGTGTAGAAGAGCAAAGATCACCACGTTACTCCCATCACATTCCAAAGTATAACTCCCAGTTCCTTGTTATACATCGTGTTGCATAGTGATGTAGTGCTCCCACAGGACACCACAATCCTTGAATGCTAATTACCACTGAGCAGAAAAACACAAGGTTCTCCTACTTACAGTCATGCAACTGCCTTTAAGATGACTATGGTATTAGGAAACTTAGGCCAAAGCTCTACAAGGTTGTAAAATACTTTTTTGGGGGGCAGCATATCATAGGCTTCATCAGAGCACACTCAGGAACTGATTGCCACCACAGACACTCACTTGGAAAAAATGAAAAAGAAGCATCAAAAAAAATGACATGCAAGATTTAAAGACAAATTTGCAGCCTTGTTGCAGCATCATTTAACTTCCACTTATACAGACTGATTTAGTTCAGAGTAAGTCCAGCCTATTTTCTTCCCTAGAGAACACTTGTCCAAATTTCCCAGTAATCCTCTACTGATAGTGGATAGCAAGTGTGGAAAAAAGTCACACAGCAGATTAAATTCACTGTGGTTGTTCAAAGCCAATTATAAGTCCAATATTGAATCTTAGGTAAAAGGAAATCCTGATAAAACCAAGGTCCAAATCCTTAATTCTAAGCTTGCTCACTGGACAAATGTGAGCATAAAATTAAAGTAGCTTTGACACTAGTCATTTTTAACTTGGAGAAGAATAAGTTGAAATCAGTGAGGTTGTACTGTTTAGGTTATTCATGATTTTGGCCCCATACTTGTTTTCATG
This sequence comes from Acridotheres tristis, assembly GCA_037013685.1. Lineage (NCBI taxonomy): Eukaryota > Metazoa > Chordata > Aves > Passeriformes > Sturnidae > Acridotheres > Acridotheres tristis. Next base: position 20,046,597 of record CM072888.1, on the reverse strand, counting down.
TGTTTCCCTTTTGCTTGATGGATTTCAAGGGAAATAAAGACTTTATATGGGATATAATTACGATTTTGGTCTAGTATCTCGAGTTATTTTTCCAGCGGAAACTTCTGGGTGGGAAAACTTGACACTTCGAAAAGCATGCCAAAATTTAGTGCAAGTTTATATTTACCAAAGGAACATTTGACATTTCATTGATGCATCACAAAGAGAAATAAGGGACACACCTAACAGGATTATCTTATAATGAAGTATTTTAAAACAAACAATGGCACTGCCCAGCAGTAAGAAATAGCAAAGCAAAGGCAGGAGAAGTGAAAAGGAAACAACTTTGATCTATGGAAAGTGTGAATATTACTCAAAGCACAATTACACAATCCTTAGTCTCACAGTACAGGCGAAAGCTTGTAAAGCACATCCAGAATGCTTTATATTTTTCAATAGTTCAAAGTATTTCCAGTGTAAAATACAAAAGTGCTTTATTACAATTGCATACCCATCATCTTAAGCATTTTTTTAGTGTGGTGATTTTAAATTTCTTTAGAGATGTTTTTGCTTCCACTCCATCTTACTATAACATGCCTTTCTCACACAACTTTCACAAGATCTCTAATGACACAGTGATTTTCTATCCCCAAACTGCCATACATAAAATAGATTGGGGCTTATCAGAGATTTGTGCTATTTTTTGGTTTCCTATCTAAGCCAACCTCAACTTTCCTGGCAATTTATAATGAAAAAGACCATTAAGCAAAGCAATAAAGAGTAATATAAAAGCTCATTATAAGCCCAATTCATAAAATTACAAGCTGTAGTGTGCAGTAAGCACAAGTGAAACTGAAAACCAAATTCAAGCATACCAATCGAGATTATAAATTACCTGTTGTTTTCTGTCTGAGAAAAGCCATTCTTTAATGAGCTTGGAAACACAGATAAATATTTTCTTTCATAAATTCAAGAAAAAGCCATACCACTTTTGAGACTTCTGCTGGGCAGCTTTTTCTTGTGTCTCTTTTCCTCTTTTAAATTTTAAATACAGCATAGGAACTATTTGCTCTGTGAGGTTCCCATAGTTAGGACCAAACCCTTCTCAGAGGAATTTTGGCACCTTATTAATTAGCTGGTTATGAGAAGGAGCTGCACTCTTTCAGTGACTCCTATTTCACCATCAGTAAAGTGTGATACTATAATAAATTTCCATCAAGCAAGCTATTTCTGGTAATTCCCCCTAATTAACACCAGACTGCTAATAATAAATTAGGCCTATGTGTTTCTGATATAACCAAGATCTTGTCTGAGCACAAGATATTAACCAACGTCCCAAGAAAGTAAAACTTGAACCTAAATTAAGCCTTTGCTGGTAAAAGGATTTATATGCAATTTTGTGAGAAACCCTTTGAAGATCTCATATAGGGCATTTTGACCAGCAAATATTTTGAATGACAGAGAGATTTGTTCTGTGCTGAGCAGTGAAAGTGGATTTATTGTGAAAATACACCATTGCGTTTTAAGCCTATAAATCTTACACTGGATTACAGCATCTTAACGAATGAATGACAGATCTCTATTTTTTTTTTTGTCGGTGCATTTTAATGTTACATGATGTTGTGATTGATAGAAACCAAACCTTTGCCATTAAAATGTCAAATGCAGACTTCATGCCTTTAAAAATTTGGCTTCTGGAGCTTAATGTACTGTTTGCAAATAGACTTGCGTTTGTCTCACTCATAGCCTAAACACTGAAGGGGAGGCAAGTTTTCTGTAAAGTTGCCTCTAAATTTTATAGAGCTGTGTGCAGTGTTTTCCTTTGCCTGTGTAAATAAAGGTAAAAAACAACAGTGCATTTGCCTATTTAAGAGATGCTCAGCTAAGAGGATTCTTACCAGACTGGTATTATCATGAAGGAATTGGCCAGGTTAGAGCAGATAGTTAAGTGTCCCACAGTGAAAACAGAGACTGCTGCATGCCAAGACTCAGTATGGAATCAGACAATGCTTGCCAGAGCAGGCAGTATTTCCTTGGACAATGTCAACTTAGGAAAAATATTAAACCTTTCCAGAGAAACAGAGCAAAGTATTCTAGATGGGCAGTAGAATGGAGAAATGTTGGCCAATTATTATTTGCTAGCCTATGTTTTACACTGTTACATATTCTACAGTGTTCAATACAGGATTTATACCTTTCCATCCGTCCTGAGAAAAGATGAATCACTGAGATTCACTGAGGCTGAAAGGGATTTTGACTAGTCCAAGGGCTGTATCCAGTCAGGTTTTGAGTATCTCCAAGTAGACTCCACAATCTCTCTGGGCAACCCATGCCAATATTTACCATCATCACAGTTGTCCTCTCACTACATACCAAGCCTGGCTCTGTTATCTTGATTCCCCTATCCAGGTACTTGTAGGCATTGATGAGGTCTCCCCTGAGTCACCTCTCCTCCAGGCTGAGCAGTCCCAGCTCCCTCAGCCTCTCCTTGTCCTTGTATGATAAATGCTCCATGCCCCTCACCATCCCCCTTGCTCTTTACTCCAGTACAGCCGTGTCTCTGGCACTGGTGAGCCCAGCACTTTATTCATCTCTCCAGATGGATCTCACCAAGGCTGAGCAGAGAAGGATAACTTCTCCCATCTGCTGGCAATGCTCTGCCTAATGGACCCCAGGAGGCTCGTAGTCTTCCTTGTCTCAGAGGAGTTATCACTGGCTCATCATCACCTTGGTGTCACCAGGACTCACTGGTCCTTCCCTGTAAAACAAAGCTAAAAAAGCCACAAAACCTGAAGAATGAGCAGCTCAAATGCTATCTATTCATGTGTACAATCACCTCTTTCCTTTACTGGCTACAATTCAGGAAAAGTAAATATCCAACAACCACAAAATAACTGGAGACAGAGAATTTAAGGTTTTGAGTAGGGTTTATTTGCTTGTTATGTTTTTCAATTATAATTAAATTTGCAAATGTGAAGAGCCAAAATTTAATGCCAAAGATTATTAAACACAAGCAAAGAAATCACCAGGATTTAACAGTTGGTAGTTTAGAATAAAACAATGTTTGCAATGCAGCTGACATGGCTAGATGATGCAAGTAGCTCTGTGAAGAAACAGGTACACAATTAACAGACCAACACTCCCTGAACCACAACTCAACTCCTGCTTTTATGTTTATGGCATTGTTATATTAAGCATTTGTATTTACATGTAATCCTGAATTATTTCATTACAACATATTGAAACAGTCATCAGGGATCAATTAGTCACTTATAAAGACATTCTACCTTCAAGCAGAGTTAAGCCAAATTCCCTCATAGGCAGTTTTGGAAGAAAAACAATGACTGAAAATGTATGCAAAGATCTACAGTAGTTAGGTCAATAATATATCTGTCCTGACTCTGTAACATTCCCTAATAACATGAATGCTATATGTGTGTTGTGTGAAAAACAGTTGGCAATCTCATGAAATCCCAAAATGATTTTTTGCAATGTCAAGTCTGTGTTCAAATACATTTATATGCACTTCTGTCTCTCAATGCACATGTATACACGTGCATGTAGAAAGAAGTGTATTTAAACACATACACGCAGACCCCAAAAGATTCTAGAGGTAAAGGCAGGCTTACAAATAAAATAATACCAGGATGAAATAGTTCTAAACAACAACAACAAAAAAGATAATAAATATTCAGTGAGATATATGGCATTATTATAAAGTGCTCTACTAAAATCTCACTTATTAAAATAACAATAAAAATTATGTTCCTTTTAATTGATTTATATAATTTGGTAAAGCCATTAAATATTCATTATCTATCAGTGACTCTATGCTTCCTTTAAAATTTTAAACAAATAGATAAAAGCAGAAATTAAAAGGCAAAGCAGCTAACTAAAGCAGTTCTATTGGAGCCCTTCAGGCTTTTGTCCTCAAATTCATTAACAACTCCAAAATTTCAAACCTTAGAGTATATGGATTAAAAATAAAATTCAAATTAAAATTATGATGCTAAAGAAAATTTAATTGGATTTTAAGGACAATGACAAATAGAAGTTTTGATCCTACGTAAAAATTGCAAGGTTTGAATTGCAGAAATTATGGAACGTCTTTTCCTGTGCATTTCCCCCCTCTTTGCTCACACATGTGCAATAACGCTCCACTGAAACCCAGTCTGCAGGTCTCATTTCTCCACATTCCACCTAACTTTAAAAGCAATCTGGCTTATATGTTACTGTATCTTGTCCAGTCTGCTTCCACCCTTCTGATTTTCAGCCAAACTCACAGAAGGGTACATCTACAAGAGTGTAAACATTTTAAACAGCTTTACACCGTACCACCAAATTTCTTCTTATTTACCAACATTCACCAAATTTACCAAATTTCTTCTGTACCACTGGAAGTTAAAAAAGAAATGTGGTAATATTGAATAAAAACAACTTCAGGAAATAAAGTGAAACAGCCTCACAATGTGAATCTGTCTCACTGAATTAATGAAAATCCAAATATTTTTCATATTTTAGTTCAGCAATTTTGTTTTTCTTTCCCCCTCTTTTGTTGATTTTTTTGTTCCTCATTACAATTGCTTTAGTCAAGCAGGGCAAATTTTTGAGACTTTTTTATCCACGGTTTTATAGATAAAACCATCTGTTGAATCAGTAAAAAACCCCACTCCACAACAACAAAACCTGTAAATGGTTATTTTTAATGCTTACTAGAAAGAGCACTAAAGACTAACAATTCAGCTTTGACATCCCAGTTGAACCAAACAAGCAAGTAAATTCCGTTTCCTTCAGGAATCTGCTCTGGTCCCGAGAGTCCCCTTCTCTGTTGTGCAATTCTGCTGAAGCAAACTCACCCTGTGCAGAGGGGCACCACCTCCACCCTGGCTGCCTACAGTTGTTCCAATTAAACCAGTTAAGCCCTACTCTGAGGCTAAGGGGGACTGAGCTGGTGCACTGGTCTTGTGCTGCCTCTCTGTGTGGATGCAAAATTCGTATCAAGCTGATCTGACTCGCGGCAAATGCATAATTGTCTCTGCTTCCTTGCAAGATCTGAGAGGCACTGAGCTGCTTAAACCAAAGGAATATCATTTAACAATATATTCCCTACATCTGGAAGAAAAGAGAAAAATACATCCTAAACTAATAAAAATCTTAACAGCTGAGCAAGAAAGTTAAGTTTTCAGTATGCTACCTGGCACACCACCAATATACATATTCATGAGCTACGTGGTAAAGAATGTACTGAGAAAAAACCAATGTCCTCAGTTGCACTTCAGCAGCTTCCCTCATTTAACACCAGAATCTCATATTCTGGATACAAACCATTGTTACCTGCAGATTCAGCACAATTTCCCCTTTACAAGGCACTTAAAGCTACCTAAAACCTGAACTGCAAACAGAAGAGTTGAAATCCCTGCTCCCTTAAGATTTGATCTGACATTTTAACCTATCAAACACACCCTCAGCAGCAGAGGGTTTTGGCTAGTGTTCTGGTAGCACATGAGAAAAGTATTCCATTTATGTTTTAAGTGGCATATTCTAAATATTCTTTTTCACCAGCATAGCCACTTAAATGCTTTGTAAAAACCTCTGTCCCTTGCAAACCCATTAGAAATTGAAGTGCAAAGGCACAGGTACATGTAATTGTGTAATCCTGTATACAAATATCAGATTTAAAAAAATACAAGTTTTGGAACTATATATTTTGTGTAATCTTATCTTTACTTTGAGTTAATTTTAATGGAGTTTAGCTGCAACACTTCTGGGATACACTTAAAAACATTACTGAAATAAAGTGATCATGACTGCTGAATCCAATCTTCTTTTATTTGTTGAATAGCAGCAAGACTGAGACTTCTAATATCAGGTATTTACTTTTATAGATACTTCACTTCTCATAATGAAAGAGATAAATGTGGTCATTAAATCACGAAATACAGTAATGTGCAAAGCATAGAGATAAAGACACTCTAATTGCTTGGCTTGGGTGCAATTCCTGACTACCTTTCTTTTTATGAAGCAAATTGTAAATGATAGACACTGAAAAATCAGTGTACAATTCCTTCAGCAAGTTTCTGCATCTCTCTTCCATTTTAGATAAATTGTATATAAATAATTTTAACCAATTTTTGAACATGGACATTTTAACCATTCTGCAAGTACAGTTGTTACAGAAGACGAGCTCCAAGTATCAGATGTTGATAGAGTGGGCATGTTTCTTGCACAGTGGCTTGTCCTTCTTGGAGAAGAAAGTCTGGCCCTCCAAACTGTCACTACATACCTGAAATGGGATAAAAAAGAAAAGAACACCCAATTCAGATGGATGAATTGTGCCATAACTATTCAGAATGCCAGATCATGGTACTGTTCTATGCATAAATATAATCAAACAGTAAGAATTACTTTTTTTAAAATTTTTTTTTAGGGATTCTCTTTTTCATGTAATACCAGTGGTTGGTGTAAGCATAACTTCTCTTAAGACAAGAGGTGTTTAAGTGGGAGCGGAGTTAGAGTTTAAGAAAAAAACCCTAATCATTAAGATTGGGGCTTCTCTTTTTGGTTTTTTTGGGTCATAAAATATTAGCAAGCAATACCTTGGCTACAGTGTCCTTATGTCAAAAACACTCTTGCTACTTTGGAAACACAGCCCATTCCCTTATGACCTTCAACACTTACTCTGAGGAAGTAAATGTTGAGGGTTAAATGCTGGGACACAGGGCTGCGATCCAGGACACCTTTGCATGCACACGTGCCAAAGGCTTACAATAGCAACACACCTTCCAAATAACTGGGAAAGCACTTTTTGTTTGGGCTCAGGGGATTAAGAGAAGTTAGAGCTGTTAACTCCCATATGGGTCAGGTTAGCACTGCTGCCAGGGTTTGTTTAAAGGCAAGCCAGCTTTACTTACGGAGCATACAAAGCAAGTGTCATGCCAAGTGTGGCCCAGGGCTTCAAGAAACCGGTCTCCAGCTTCAATGGGGAACTCACAGCCGTGGCACATCGTACCAAAGAGGGCATAGTAATCTGCAAGGAGATACAAACAGCATTTAAAGCATGTGCAGAAAAGCAGGACTGACCCTTTGAGAGCTTTGCTCTTTCATTGGCAATAGGTTTGGACTGCTGAGGTTTATTAGACTGAGTATACTGAATAAAGAGCCCCTAGATCGAAAGCCTGCGATGTTGACTTCTTGCTAATTCAATTCTTTTCCTCATCCTTTCAAGCGGGCAATGCTTCCATCTTCCTGGTGTTTCATTTCTTTGAGACCAACAGTGTGCTGAAGAGGGGGAAATGCACTCCTTGAGAGCACCCATGTGAACTCTACATGTTCCTTACGTTCTCTCCAACTCTGCTTTGAAAGCACACCCCAGCTGTTCACACTACAGACCTTCTCAGAAAGTAATGAACTCTGACCTACATTCTGGCACAATTTTTGCCCCAGACTGCACTACTCAAAACCATGCAATCATTAGGCTTCTGTCCTAATTAGAGTCTAGAAATTTGGATCAAGTCAGAATACCTTTCTAGTCACTAAAGTACATTTACATGGCTTTCTAAAAAGCAAAAATACCCCCAAAGCAAACAAACCCTTCCCCTTCATTATTATGAAGAACAAGAAGCTTCTTCAGCAATCTTAGGGAGCAGTGACTAAAACAAATGTCATTGAACCACACATATTCCCCAACCCAAGCTGTCTGGTCTTTTTCACTTATTTCAACTCTCAAACATCCCATTTTAGGAAGCAAATGTTTTATTCCCACAGAGACAACAATAGCATTAGTGCTATAACATGAGTGAATTTGGGACCAGCACACTACCATGGCAAACATATCATGCAACTTTATGCCTTCATAAGATGAACTACAGTCAAAGTGACAGCCATAATGAAGCTTTGGACTCTATCTACCAGTAACAGATTGTTACTACCATAGCAACACTGCTTCTGGAAATTAGATGTCAGGGGTTGTTTTCAAAGGAGAATTACGAAGGGTGGGAATTGGGGTAAAAGTGGATTTTGTTTCTCACCTGACTATACAGATCTGCTGAAAGGCTAATGCTTACTGCCACAGAGCCCACAGAGGATCATCAGATGTGTCAAGCCCAAGAGAAAAGACCTGGTTTTGTTTACTAAGACAGTGTTTTTGTGCGACGATCTTCCCGAAAACTAATTATCATAGGAGACATCTCAGCAGGATGGGAAACACAAGTGCTCTGGAATAGCAAAGCCCTCAAGAGCTGCCAGTGGCAAGAAACTGCTTCACCAATCACCTCTATTAATCCACACTACTGGAATGAATTTCTAAGTGTTTAAGAAGAAAGACAATAAAAATATCAAATGGTAGGACAGACCTGTGCAAATCCCTGAAGGACACAGTCTCATGACCATGCTCTTTCAGCTCTTTGCATTTGTGGTCATACAGAATCTTACTGATATTTTCCTGGTGCCAGCAGTTAAAACCTTTTGTAAGTTGGCCTGTGGTTGTGTTGATAAGTTTATTGGCTTTTCTTCTGAAGAAAGGGCAGTAGATAAGGCAGAATGAAGGGCATCAGCTTTCTTTTGCATGCTTGAATTGCGATACCACAGAAGCCTTCCAAGGCAGAATTCTTACACAGTCACATATCAGTGCTTCCTGCACACAGCATTTTCAGAACTAGGCTACTAACTCTGCACTTAAAAAAAGTTCAAAGTTGTTGATATCTGGACTTTTATTTTAATTTTTGCCTCAACATCTAAACCCAGAACATTCTGCAGAATAATCTCCCTTTAATACTAATAGCTGATGCGGTTATAATTTCAAACACAGATTTAAAATTAGAACTCTCCTTTGCACTAGGAAGAAGGAAAGTTGGCAATGAGATTTACCCCTTCTTTAAAATTAGTCATAGACTCGTAACTCCAGCTGGACTGAAAGTCTTTGAAAAATTAGTATCACTCAAATTAACATCTAGTTAGTAAGCCAGAGCCATTACAAAGTATCACTGCCAATAACATCTCACAGATTGTGTCTGCATTAACTTGCACTAGTAACTTTTTATCTTAGAAATAAACTTTGCAAGAAGTGTAGTATACTTGACATCTCACCACAGTTTTTCCCTCGCTGTAGAAAAAGACACATTTTGTACAGGAATTGTAATAGTAGCACAAATCGATGCACTGCATGGCATGTGGGTCGTTTGGTGGCAGGAACAAGAATTGAACCTTAACAGAACAAACCCTGAGCTTTCCACCCAAAGGGGAATTATTGATTCCTCCAGTACTATTTTTGAATCATCAAATGGTTCCAGGATTAGGGGCTTCACATTGCTTCAGGATGAAATTTCACCATGCTGTCACACTGGAGGATGTTGCTCATATAACTCTTTCCTCTGCTGCTACAAATTCAATAGGAACAACACCCTACTCTACATTTGTCACCAAGTTAGCAATAACCTACTGTGTCTTTTGTATCTGCCAACATCTCATTAAGGCAGCTCTGACAAGAGAAATTTTGGATAAATTGGCCTACTTCCCTTCATGCTTACAGTACCTAACAGTCTCCCTAGCACTGACTGTGAACAGCTCAGAAGGCAATCTAAGCTCCAAGAGGTCATTAGAATTTCATGCTAAATCTTTTCTGGTCCATTTCTACATCTCGTGAAACTGCAATGTTCCTAAAAGTATAAGGAAAACCATAACAAGGGTCCAACTGACAGTTCCAACACAGCATGCACTGTGAAAACAGATAACTGTGATAGAATTTTGTCTCTTTTCCATTTTGTGGGAATTGTTTTACAAATTGTTTATTTCTTTCCTAGCTCAGAGGGGTACATGGAATGTTTTAAGCAAAAACCAACCTAAATAAAAACTGTTCATACTTATAATAATAGGTTGACAAGAGGCTCAACAAGGCCCGGCAATGTGTCTCACAGCCCAGAAAGCCAATTGTATCCTGAACTACACCAGAAGAGGAGTGGCCAGCAGGCAAGGGAGGGACTCTGAAGGAGCTACTCTCCTCTCCTGAGACCCCACTGAAGTCCTGCATCCAGCTATGGGGCTCCTAAGATGGGATGGATGTGGACCTGCTGGAACAAGCCTAGAGAAGGTCACACAGATCTCTGAGAGATGGAGCACCTCTCCTTTGAGGAAAGGCAGAAAGAGTTGTGGTTGTTCAGCCCAGGAGAAGAGAAGGCTCCAGGCAGACCTTACACCACCTTCCAGTACCTGAAGGGGCCTAGAGGAAAGCTGTCCTTTTTACAAGGACATGCAGTAACAATACAAGGGGGAGCAGCTTTAAGCTGAAACAGTACATTCATATTGGAAGACTTTTTTTTACTGTGAGGGTAGTGAGGCATTGGAACAGGTTGCCCAGAGCAGCTGTGGATTCCCCATTCCTGGAGAGGCTCAAGGGCAGCTGAATGGGGCTTTGAGCAACATGGTCTCGTGGGAGGTGTCCCTGCCCACTGCAGGGGGATCGGAAGCAGAAGATCTTTAAGGTCCCTCCCAACCCAAATATTTTATGATTTTATAAAAAACGTTATGATTAGCTGGAAGTGCTAAAAACCAAACTAGAAATGCTCTGAACTTCTAGACCACATTGTTCATGTAATATTGCTCATCAGGCTTTCAAGTACTGTAATTGTATCACTGTATTTTGCCCCTGACAGTTTTTTTTATCCTTGATCCTGCAAAAAAACTACCTGGACAGACTGCTTACTCTTGAAAGCCTCTCAGGCTTTAAATAAGGCTATTCAGAGAAAAACACATTACTCCACTGGCATTTGTTTATGTTTGGTAAATAAGAAGATTTACATAAACTTCAGATTATTTTAAAGCCAACCAGAAAGTCACCCTAAAACTAACACTGATGTATCACTGATACGATAGCTGAGGACTTAACAGGAATAGGTAAAAATCAGCGACAAAGCGCCTGCTGCTGCTGAAACTGATGAAGAAATCCTCACTAACTCCTCCTGCTGCAAACTTTAAAGTGTCTACAGCAGCAATTGTTCCTTTGAATTGACATATCAAAGTTACCTGAAATTGCTGGGGCACTTCTAACATGCAGCTTGAGAAAAGGGAATTATTTTCTTTTCCCCAGCCTTTGGGGAAACTTTGGTTGTGTTGCTTCTTACCCGTCTCACAGTAGGGATCACCATCTTCTAAGTGAAAGACATTATTGCGGATGGGGTTATGACAGGCCACACACACGAAGCAGGAAACGTGCCAAGTTTGTTTCAAAGCATTTATTACTTCCTGTGGGGATTAGAAAAAGTGTTAGGAACACATTATTTCGACGTGATGACTACATTGTGGTAGCCATGCTTCCACAGTTGATTCATTTCAAGAACACTACGTTTCCTACTGCTACTTTGAAAATGGGTTGTGCACACAAGTTCTGTGATGTTAAACTTAATGAGGTGCTTTTTTTATGGTACATCTCCTTATTTTTCATGAGCGATCCTTCAGGATTTTTGGAAGTTTTGACAAAGAGTTGGATAATTTTTAAACTCATTTGTTCAAATTCTTAATTGTAATCAGGATCTCACCAGTAACGGTCCCGTGAAGTAAGAAAAGCAGTATCTCTGCCTTCTCTTGACATCCATGAAGAGTTATCAGAAGATATCACACAGAAAATTACAACTGCTCTGTGTTGTTTGGAAAATGCTATAATGCCAAATATGACTCGAGAATTGTGCTGCCAGAGCCCTGCATGACCCCAATTACACAAGAATGCAGACACATTGCTGTCTGCAGCTAAACAGCAGCCGATCAGCTGGCAGGCTCAAATCAGCAATATCAGTGTCCAGCAGGATAACACGTCTTTCCATCTACATTAACACTGGGAATATTTCAGAACTTCACATCTAGCAAGCAGTATGCTCTTAACACTCAGCTCACCTAAGGAAGAATTTTTCTTTTTACTTCCCTCACTCACTTCCCCCTTCCCATTCTGTAAAAATCTGCCAGTTAAAAGCATTTTGCTCAGGAAAATTTGGCAATTGCCAACAGCTACAGAAGAGCTTCACAAAAACAGGAGCTGAGCTTAGAAGAGCCAAGGAAACTACAGCACCTTTTCTCAAACTGACTGAAAAGGTTCAACATTAGAAGATCCAAATACATACTTTGTATGTGATGAGAGCATAAAAGGTGTGTCAAGAGGATGTTTGAAAGAATGCAGACTGGGCCAGGTAAAATAGAATCTCATAGCAGAGAAGCACTGAACACTGTGATTATTGTTCCCACCAAAAACCAGGCCACTTGCTGGTCACTTACCCCAAGGATCTTCCTCTGGCACTTTGAACACTCAGGGGCAAAGAACTTCTCATAGCAGACCTCACAATACAGCATCCCTTTCTCTTCCACAAATCCAATGTATGCCATGGAGGTTTTGCAGTGAGCACAATTAAACTCTTCTGGATGCCATGACTTTCCCAAAGCCACCAAGAAGGGTCCTCTGATTAGAAAGAAAAGATATTGTCAGCAAATGCACTTGGGCTGGCTCCTGCAAAAGCTGTTAATAAATTTATCTGCAATAGCTCTGTCATTGCTACACTGCTCACACACATACACTGCTCCATCCCTCTTCCCTCCTACAGGCTCTAAGAAAGCCTCAAGTGTTGACTGTATCCATCTCCATTGAACTCTCTCCTAGAAATGACCACCCACAATAAACACTAATTCTTCTCACTTCACTGCATTTCAGAAATCTTACTTTAGAACTACATTAAATACAGTGCTGAAGTGTCTGCTAGGGAAGTGAAGAAGAATGTTTTCCATGTTCCCAATTCCATCTCTTGCAAAGAGATATTTGACTCAGTGACATGATCAGCTCTCCTATAGTCCACATTCATATTAAGACTACAAATACAAATAGACTTGACTCCACTAGGAGCAAATAGGATCAGTTTATTCTGAGACAAAAATTCAATCACTGTCCCTATCCAAGAAGTTTCTTACAGGATAACACATCCTAGTTATAAGACGATTTTTTGGTATTAAAACAGGTCCATTTTTTTCCCAAACACACTGCTTCCTCCATCATTTGCAAATGCAAAATAACAATACTTTTAATAGCATTTTTCTGGTTAATGTAATGCAGTTAACAGAAAATAAATTTATCCATTTTTCAGTCAACAAAAAATTCTCCATTTGTAACTCATAAATCCCAGGTATACATCACTGTCTCTATATTCATCTGAAAATATATTCAGCATGCTAATCTCTTTAGTGAACATTTACTTTAAAGAGCTGCCTCCAAGGTCCCACCAACACTCAACCTTCCAGAATTTCAGATCAACTTTGTGGTTCAAGTTCATCTCCCTCACCAGATTTCCTGTTTTTCCAACACCAATAAAGACGTAATTCTTTCAAGCAGTGCTTATTTCTTTTCTTCTGATCCAATACTGCACCGTATAAAACCTGAAAGATACTAATATGATCACCTGCTGCTAAAACTTTTTTTGGAAACCAAGCAAGCTACGCGAACATTTTAGCGTAAGATTTTCATCTGAAGAAAGAATAGCAATAAAGAAAAAACCCAAACAAACATGAAAAAAACCCAAACAATTCCCCTATATCTGCCTTGAAATTTGTTTATGTTGATTAAAAAATGGAAATATAAGTGGGCTGAGAAAAGAGGGCAACTTCATCAAGGACAGAGAATAGGGTTTCTCTTCTACATTTTCTCTGATGACGCTATGTATTTTCAGCAGGATGAGAAGTCAAAGACAAGGGACTCAAACAGATTTAGGATAGACTCAAAGATTTAGCATAACCCAAAGGCCTTGTAAGATGAGGAACATATTTACTCTGGGTCACTTTCTTCTATTTCCCCCTGTTTACTGGAGGGAACGCAGTGAAAAAGGGCTCCTGAAGAGAAGGCTGTAGCTCTTTAGGGAGGGAGCTGGGGCTGAGCACAGCTCTCCAGCCCTGCTCCCAGTGGATGCCTGAGCAGTGCAAACACTGACCTAACCCGATACCCTCCCTCTGCTCTACAAGCACCTTTTTACATCAATGCCCTCTCAGTTATGTACTGATCAAACAATACAAGCCCTTATGTACAACAAAGTGCCCTCAGAGCACCCTGTCAGCACAGGCTAATTTAACAGATTCATTAACACAGGGCTGACACTAAAGACGCTCTCCTGACTTCAGGTAGGATTGAGTTTCTGGCCATCTGCACTGAAATGCCAGGCTCGGCTCTGCAATGGGAAGCAGGCATGCTAGCAACAGGACGAGAAGGAATTTTTACATCTGCTGCATTTAGCTCTCCAGAGTTTACAGCCCTGACATGTTGAGGTCAGCCATTCAGGACAGTGCACAGGAAAGCAGACGGACGGGGAACAGCCTGAGAGTGCACCTATGGAGTTCCTCTCCCAAAGCCCCCAGACAGCTGGGGCTGTGCCCTGCACAATGTCTACGAGGTGTTCCATTAGTGCACTGGCTCCATGTGCACACATGTCCAGAAAAACACTTTCTAAATACAATTTTCCTTTCAATCAGGTCGCAGTTTAAACATGTCAAATTGATACTGCAACTTAATGATACCTTCAACTTAAAAGCTGCCCCAAAGCACATGGAAGAAAAAAAAAAATACCTGCCATGTAAAATACACTAAAACATGATATCCAGAACTTGGAGGTGTTCCCAGTCTCTGCATAATTTTGCCATCAAAATGATAGCTTCCAGTAATGAAAGGTATTTATTTCCTCTATTAATTTGAAAAGGACTTTAAAGTCCCAATTTTAAGTAAGGGGGCAGGATGCCCACACTCACTCAATGTGACAGAAGTAGCTAGGGGATGCAATGCTAGGAATATGGCTGTAGATGGCTTCATCCTTCATTTCTTCCCCATTTAAAAACAAAACCAATAAAAATTCCATGTACCTCTGTCAACTAGAACATATTTTCAAAAGAAGTGCTAAAAACCCACATTCCTACTGTCCAAATGGGATATGGGATGATCCAACTGGCAACATTTGGCTATGAATGTGCCCCTATCCCAGGCTACTTTGACATACTGAGCATTTCTGAACAAATTTCTGGCATCACCACCTAGACCACGTAAACAGAACATGATCTTAGCAGTCACCTCAAACATCTGGGTTCTGCATGTAACAATGGTATTGGGGGCAAACTGAAAGGAGAAGTGAGCAACATACAGGAAATATAAGTGCAATTTCAATGACTAACCACTCATAACTGAATATAACTTCATCAGTATGATCGTGATGTAATACATTAGTATGCCAGTAATTTAGTTTCTCATGTGGCTTGTGTTATGATAGCAAGCCAGAACTAAAATTTGGTGGTAGAGAGATCAAAAAGCATTTCCACATCTGCTAGGAAGGCCAATCACTTCACAGTTAACCATACAGCAGTTCTACATTCCTGGAAATTTCTTCTTCTCCTCCCCTGAAAATGCCACAGTATACAATTTGTGTACAGAAGGTGCTGAAGGGAAGCACCATTTGTACTTTTTGCCTTTAAAAACAATTAAGCTTTATGAAAAGGTGACAAAGTCAAATCATCATTCACAGCAGACATGCCAAAGAGTATGTTCTCAATGGCGATCCAGAGAAAACACATTTGGACTTCAAAGAAAGAGCCAACTCTGCAGTGCAAAACTTGGTAAGGCTGTCTGGGAACCAGAAGTCTTCATCAGGAAATGCCAGAAGTCTGCCAGACCGTCACAACAAGTAGATCAAGAGAAATTTAGTTTGCCTCCAGCTTTCATTGTTTTAGACATGGAAAGAAAAGCTTACTTAATGAAGCTTTGGAAAAAACTGGAACCTTCATTTCACTCTGTGAATAATTGAAGATATATTAAAAAGTTATAAGGTGTCTCTAAGAAAGGTTTTGGCTCATCCAGCCATGGTTATTCTATGCCTGAGTGTAAAGTAACCAACTCCAGAACGCATTTTGGCTTCAAAACAGATGTACAATGCAATGCCATTTGATCCTCCTCCTACCTTTTCATACGTAAAGCTACCACTGAGGGCATGAAGTGTAATTATGCTAAAACTTGAACTCAAAATGCCATTGCAGTCTTCCACATCCACTGTATGCTGTGAACACGAGGCATATTTGGCATTGATTAATGCACATCAACTCATCTCGGAACATCTGCTTTTAATAATTGAGCAGGCATTTAACATATGAAGAAATAGAAGGATTTAAACACCAACACTAAACTACAAAGAAGTCAGATGTGGGTACCAACTATTATTCATGAAAAGGTTTCACTTACCAGAGGTGACAATGGCTTTAGTACAGTCAAGTGGGGCCTCTGCAGTTTGTCCTTACATATCCACTAAGAAGTAAATGCTGCTCCACAGACCAATACAGTGCTGTACTTAGAGGGCAGCAGCTCATCTCTTTTATTGTGATCAAAACAGGGGAGTGAGGAGCAGCAGAAAGTGATTTAAGGGCCAAGAGGAGAGAGGAACTGCTCAGGATTGAAACCCAACAGCACAGAGCACCAGCACACCCTGATAAACCATAACTGCTGTAAAAGGCAATGAAGTCTCTTGTATGAAAGATGCAGCATATATACAGTTTGTGTTTGGTTTAAAACTAAAATAACAGTACAAAACAGAAAGTGAATGGTTTCTTGCACATTTTTTACTATTTACAAATCCAAATCCCAGAGAACAAAAAGGAGAGAATACTAAAGACAGACAGAAATATTATACAGGCCAAACTGTTCAAGGAATCTCATCCTAAAAATAAGTATGCCTTTTCTGATATTTATCCTTGATTTTGCAATGAAGCAAAAAAACTGGATTAAGATGCACAGGTGCACCTGTGTCGGGAATGGGTGTATTTTCTATTGCTTCAAGGAGGTTAGGTTTATATATTTTTATTTCCTTGATGTGTCCAGTGGAACTAGGAATAACTTTTCAAAAGCATCACAGATCCATTAGTAAAGAGTCTCCTAAAATTAATCCAGTGCTAACTGAACAGCTAACAACATAAATGTCATGGAAGCAAACAAGTTGGACTCAGTTCACCCCTAAAGATCAAGTGATTTGGACTGGCTAGTTCTGATGCAGAATCCAAGCCAGGGCCCAAGAGGCTACAAAAACCCATGGTGGAAATGCTAATTTTCTGTTATAATGGATGAAAATTATACAGCTTATGGAGTTCCTCAGTTTTCAGAACTTTCTAAACAAAAAAGTCTCTTTCATTAATCATGGTAAAACAATGCAAGCTCTCTTATTTTGTCCACTGAAAACATGGGATATAGATAAATAAGTAAAAAAATACTATTAAAAATCCATTACTTTCCCCCTTGTAGTTCAACACTACAAATGACTGAATAAGCAAGAAGAAAACACTTTAGAAGAATAGGTATCTCTCAATAATCCTAACAGATTGCTATTTTAAGGAAGAAATAAAATACAAGGTGGATGAAAATGCGGTTGATTTGCATGCTGGCAATAAAAGCATTTATAATTCCCTGAATGAGACAATCATGACTAATTACCAGAAATCACTGACTGAACAATGCAACCTACATTCAATTCTTCCTTCATACAAAATTATGGCTAGTGGTAGGATATCTTATAGGATCAGCTGAACTTATTTAACTTAATCTCTATTGGCAAACTTGTGTTTGTGTTGCTTAATATTTTCTATTCATGTCATACAAGTCAAGGACAATAGCTACCATAATGTCCAAAGGACAGCGAGCCCATCAAAGAGCTTGAAATCCAGCAATGAAGGAAATAATTATCAATCCAATCATAGTAATTGTTAAAACATCACTTGCTTTTCTTCTATGGATGTTATTTTTCTTCTTTTCAGTTAGAAACTACACTTTAGAAATCAACATTAGTCGTTCTAAGGCTATGCTCTCTGACTGGTTTCCAAGCAGCTAGGAGTCACAATTCTATTGGAATGGGTACATGAAAACTAACTTGCCTACTTTTCTTTGGTCTTCCATTTACTCCATTCCATCCAGCTTTCTGGTCCTCTTGTAAAATAGACTGTAAGACTGTGATTGTCAGCAGTTCACAATATTTTTCCTACAAAGTAGTTTCATTCTCAGTTTTGTTAGATAAACCACGCATGAAAACAGTGTTTTGCATTACTGAAATGAAGACTTAAACCATTTGTGACTAAAGAATCAAAACCGACAAAAGCAAAACAAAGCCCTGCTGTGACAGACGCTGCAGGATGAACAGAATCATAGAATCATTTAGGTTGGAAAAGACCTATAAGATCATAAAGTCCAACTGTTCACTCAGCACTGCCAAGTCCACACTAAGCCATGTTTGTAAGTGCCACATCCACACATCTTTTAAATACCTCCAGGATGGTGACTCTAAGATCTCCCTGGGAAGCCTCTTCAAGTGCTGGACAACCATATTGATGAAAACATTTTTCTTAATATCCAATCTAGACGTCTCCATCACATCTTGTGGCTATGTCCTATCACTTGAGGAACATTATTTCCATAATGATAAAAGAACTATGATGCTGACCTGACTATAAACCTGCTGACTCATTTGAACCAACCTCCACATCACTGCAACCTCCTTTCAGGTAGTTATAGAGAGAGGTAAGGTCCTCCCTGAGCCTCCTTTTCTCCAGGCTAAACAGCCCCAGTTCCCTCAGCTGCTCCTCATAGGATTTGTGCTCCACACCTTTCCCCAGCTCTGCTGCCCTTCTCTGGACACATTCCAGCACCTCAGTGTCCTTCCTTTAGCGAGCAGCACACAGCGCTTGAGGTGTGACCTCACTGGTGCCAAGTACAATCACTGCCCTGGTCCTGCTGGCCACACTGTTGCTGACACAGGCCACTGGCCTTCCTGGCCACCTGGGCATACTGATGGCTCATGTTCAGCTGCTGTTGACCAGCATTCCCAGGTCCTTTTCTGCCAGGCAGCTTTCCAACCACTCTGCCCAAGCCCGTAGTTATACCTATGGTTGTTGTGACCCAAGTAAAAGGCAGAGGACTTTGCCTTATTGAACCTCATAAAACTGACCTCAGTCCATTGATCAAGCCTGTCCAGATCCCTCTGCAGGGCCTTCCCACAATCCAACAGACCAACACTCCTGCCCAACTTAATCACCTGCAAGTGTGACTAAGTATGCCCTTGATCCCAGTCTGGATTGTTGACAAAGATATTAAGCAGGACATGCTCCAATACTGAGCCTGGGGAGCAACCCTGGTGACCAGTTGCCAATTGGATTTCCATTCATCACCATTCTCTGGGCCTGGCCATATAGGCAATTCTGCACACCCAAAAGAGTGCCTCCAGCAAGCAGATACACACCTAATGACCTGGTTACAGTGTGCACACATGGGAGTGCGCTTCCCCGCTGGAATATGCTCCGCCCGCTGAACCAATGTGTCTTGCTCATTTAGCTGAGGTGTTGTTGCAGCTTTTTCACTTGGTGCAATTGTTCCAGGTGATTTAATACTGTTTGATGTCCATCCACTGACAGGAGCTGAGGAAAGAATGCCAAAAGCATTTAGAGGACCCTCTTTCAGTACCAAGTAAATTAACTTTAAATACAAGCAACCAACAACATTTAACTAACATCGTTGTCCAGTGTATACCTGCCTCCTTAAAGAAACATAGTAAAAAGCAGTCATTTTCCCCTCCTCCCCCAACAAATTACCAAGAAAGTCCTACCTACTTTATGAAATGTCTGTGAAATAACACAGAATGGTTTTGGCTGACTTGGAGAGGTAGTGGACAAATTTTAACATGTTGAAGAAGTTAGGTAAAAGAATATACAACCTGTGAAGGCATTATTTTGTTTTAGATACAAAAGCTGAAGCCAAGAACATCAGTGTATGAACAGAGGCAGGAGAAAATGACATACCTACTCAAAAAATTTCGCAGTGATTGCAATAGATCATACATCATTACTAACACATTAAACAAAAACATACATTCAATACAACATGTGTAGGAATTTAAACTAGAGTACTGTATAAGCAAAATTTTTTTCTATGTTGAAATTAAACATTTGTCTAGATCAGTGCATTCTGCCAATCTGAAGCACTCCAAAGGTCATGTTCACATCCTCGTTATAAAAGTACGACAAAATTAAAATCCTGACATTTTCAGAAATGCATATGCTACACACTTCCATGTGTACACAGGGTTTTAGAGTTGGAGAACAGACAAAAGCTTTTATGGATTTTGAAAAATACATTTACAAAAATGAAAGGCACAAATGATACTGTTGTAAGGGTAGTGAAGAAACAAACAGTCCTCTGCTTTTCTTTTCCCTCTATTGATATATGTACCTTGGTAACGTACAAGCTACAACAACATGGGTTTATGGGACCTGTTATTCCTGTCAAGAGGAGGTATCTTTCTTTTTCAAGTACATTTAAAAAAGCCCACATTTCCATAGCCTTTTGTTTGCAACCACAGGCAAAAGAAACCTAGAGTGTTGGTGCCCTGGCTTTAGTGTAGCCTTGCTAAACCTTGTAAATCAAAAAGTGAAATTAAGACCAGAGTGGAAACTCAGAGGCAAACAACCAAGCAATGACTGAGACATCAGACAGCGCAGGATGATGCTTCTTCTGCAAAGATGCAGCTCTCCAACACCAGGGTCAATGCATACATACATTGCTTACAGACACTGGTATGTAGCTTTGCAAAAAAACTAATTTGTGGAGCCGTTAATCTTTGTGCTATTCATTCCCTCTTGTTTTTCATATCTTCCAGGGAAAAGATGAAAAATTGTTTCTCTTTATCTCAATTAATGTAATGCTGATCAGCTTCTGTCCTACAGAAAAGTTGCAAGTACTTTTCAGGCAAAACACTGCATTCCCTGTTGAAAGAGAAGCGCCATACTAATTCACAGAGAAGACAGATTTAAGCAAGACTGAAACCACAGAAAATCCAAGGTAAATGCCAATATTGTGCTATTTACAGAATATAGCCAAGCACTACACAGTTTAATCAAAACATTACCATGAACTTTAGCAATCCCCTCCTCTATTCACATGTAGGCTAAGACAACACATCTGGAAGAGAAATCCTGTTTAACACCAATGCTATGGTACTATAATCAGACTTGGTATTAACCTGCTGATATGGGCTCAATACCTGCTTTTGCTTATTCTTTCTGTGTATGAAGAAGAAGTATACTCATATATCTTTTTCTGTTTGTTTAAGTGGTTGGTTTACCAAAATTTCTCCTATCTGGTCATTTCAAGACTGATGTATTTTTGGATCCTTTTCAGAACCTGATGTAGCAGAAAGTATAACAATTGGTAAGCGTTGCTTTTTAAAGTTTTATTTATCTTTTCTTTTTTAAAACAAGACTATTATTTAATGTATAATTAATGAATTTTCAATATCTTGAAAAAATAACATCTTTATTCTTGAAACATTCAAAATTCCTGAGTGGAAAGAATTTAAGAATAGAGGCACTTGATCTTGAACAAGTCACTCTGCTACTGTAGCGCACTTTAGATTATAAATGCCTGCTAAGCTGAAAACCTAGGAAGAGATTAAAATGAAAAAGGTGGCAGAACAGCTTTGAAGACATGCACAAAAGTGGTGTTGATTAATAGCACTTTCCCCCCTCTGTCATCACACACATTTTTTCAATTTTCAGATGCCATTTCATGAGAAGACAGGAATACATCCTAAACCCAAATGTATTTAAAGACTGCTTTTGCCATAAATCAAATTGCAACACAACTTCTAGTGTATTGCTAATTTCTGTTTAGGTTATCTACTGAATCCCAAAGCCCATTCAGACACATCAGCTGTCTCGTTTGCACTGAGTAGTTAAAAAAAGCCTTTCTGCTTGCTTAAGAGGGGGGAAAAAAAGCATGAACATCACAATTGCTCCCTTTTCTTTGGTCTCATTAGAGCTTTCATTACTGCTGTTTTTATGAATGATGCTTTTCTGAACACTACCTAACTTCAAAGTTACTACTGGCCAGGAGAATTTGTCTACGTAAACCTTCTCTACAAAGCTGTTAGATCAGTAATTTCCAAGTTATTTAAAGCACTAAAAAGTGAGAGAAGGAGACAGTCCATCATGTTATAACAAAAACTGTCTTTTAATCACAACATAATAGAAACTACACAAATTAATACTGTGTCAAGCAAGAGCTGTGACCTGAGCAAAACCAAGCTGGGCATTTAGTGCTGAGGAAGCTCCCTGCCCATGCGCCCAATTTGTGCCCACAGCATTCTCTCAAGGATTTTCTTTCGCTTTGCTGGTAATCGCATTAAGACCTTGTTGGTCTTGCACAGTCTCATTCCCCTCTACTCGTGTTCTGAAGTGGACTCAAGCTTCTTTCAGTTCAGATTTTTCTTCCTAAAGAAGAGGAGTCAGTCTGCTTCCTTTGCCTTCAGATCCATACTCTTACTAAAGAAAATACACTAGTAAAGTACTGTAGAATCTACAGCAAATACCTTATTTGATATACTGGCTTCTTTGTAAGCCTTCTACAGTTCTCTAGATTTATTACTATTTTTTTTCACCATAGATCACTATCCCTTCCTCACTACTGCTTGATTTGCCCAGCTTTTTATCTTCCTCATTTCCTTCTGAACACCAGCAGGAGGATAGCTTTTATTGGCCACTACTGTCTTTCCACAGGCCACAAACATACCTTTAACACTTCAGTAATTTCAAAGGTTCATTACCACTGCAACCCACAGACCATTTTTTTTGTTGGTGGTGACATTTTCATTTAGTTGGTTTGCTTTTGATTTAAAAAACCCCCACTACTAATTCCCCACTTGAATCTGTATCAATTCTTAGTACTTTTCCCAACAATATTCCTCCTCTTGTAGATAGAGACTTTCAAAGATCAGGCCTGTTTTCTTGCTTAGATAGAACACTGACATTTCCCATATATTCCTTCTACTTCAACAGCAAGTTTAACACTCTAGTGGACAAGATGCTTCTACTGCAGAGAGGAAGGGGATACTCTGAGTTCATGTATTCTATTCCCTTCCTTCCTCTTCTCTATTGTCTTTGCAATCTTTCAGACTGAAACATAACTACTTGATTTAAAAACATCGGGCCCAGAAAACTGATGCAGGTGGTTTTTTTTCTTGCAATGAGAAGATTTTACCAGGGCACATGACGAATGCCAAAGTAGGTACAAATTTTTACACCCAATCTAAGTGAAAACCTCTCAACTCTTGGCAACCAGTCTGAACTCTCCTGTAGTTCATGTTTTATACTTTGCTTTTTATATTTTACATATACAGTCAGCAGCTTTGTTCTTAAAGAGTACTGGGAAGATAGATGCCCCAGTATCCAAGATGTGTCAAGATGCTTGCACATATTTAATTGCAAATGGTGACTGGTTAAAAATGGGAAAGAAAATCAGCCTCCTGATGACACTATCTCAAACCATATTTTCCTGTTGCCACCTCTGTCACTTGAAATGGGACAAAGCACAGCAACTTTGTGGGCGGTCTAAAGATTTAAAACTAAAATAAATAAATGCAATCAATAAATGAAAGAAATAATTTATAACAATTATACACTTCAGCAGGAGCTATTCTGACCTGAGTACCAGAGATGTTTGGGCTCTCTGCAAGTCATGAGAAGATGTCTGTGGCCAAATTTTGGAGTTTTGTAGGCTTCACTTCACCTTCACACTTTTTAATTAAACATTCTAAAGCACTGTTGATTTACACTGATGTATTGTCATTGCTGGGTTTTTTTTCTAAAACCAAAAACACTCTGTACCTGACTATTAACTTTCTACTATATTAGGTTTAAGTTTAGCAAACTCACAGTGTTTGCTTTCACTAAACTCCTTGGTATGGCTAGTTTAATATTTAACAATCTTTTAGGCAGGGTAAAGAACTGCCTTTTTTTTTCTCTTTTTAAAAAATCCCAGTGTGACTTTGCCCTTGTTAGTCTAACAATAGGTTGTTCCATCGCTGAGCACATGGATAACTGCAAACACTGCTGAAAGGTTTGGAAGACAAAGGGAGAAAGGCGGATATGCAGCAGTGCCAAAGTCACTTTGACAGAGGTTCTCTGGTGCGTAGCAACAATACAACAGCCTGAACTGTTTAACGCTCACTTAAACATAACATCAGCCTTCATGTCATATCTATAAATAACAATGCTACTTGAAGCAGTGGGAGTGCCAGAACTTCATTTTAAAGTGTTCTAACTCAGTGATTTATTCACTGCAATCAAACTACTGTATTATAAATGGAAAATATAAAGCTTCATACGTCCAATTTTCTGACTTTTCTTAATATATCTGTAGTGTAAGAAATCTTCCTGTTCCTTCCCTCAAAACCAAACAGATGGCCGGATGAAGCAACGTGTCTGAAAAGCTCTGCTGTCAGCTCACTTCACTGGCTGAATGTAACACCCCATCCACTCCCAGGCCCGCACGAAATCACACAAGTTCAGTGCAGAATGCTACAGGACAAGTACAAGGTGAGAAAAAAACAAAACAAAACCTCAAAAAGTCCCCCCCACAAATGTAAAGTTCAACCCCTGTATTCCGTAGTTGTTTCTTTTGTTTCTTTTGAAGTCTTGGAAACATAGTTAGAGCTAAACTGCTTTTGCTGATTAAAGGCAGAACAGGATTAAACCATTATCATGTCTTTAAATGTCGAGTGAAAGCTGGTATGCACCCGTGGAAAATCAAAACAGGTGCCACCTCGACCCCATTTCAACAGCCCCTGCAACTAGAGGGAATAGTTCCTTCGTTTCAACAGGAAAGGCTCCGGATGAATTAGCTGTAAAGGATCTTAATTAAAACGAGTATGGTGGTTTTGGCTCCCTCAGCCTGTCTCCTCCTGATTTGTTACATCACGTATCATCACACATTTGGCACAACTGGCGTTGCTTTTATCGAAAAAGCGACTCAAGAAGAAAGAGAAAACCAAGTTTTGTACTGCAGTGTTGCATTTCTCTGCAGTGGCAGTATAGAAACCTATTTGGCAGCTATCTGCACATAAGATTTTGACTCCCTTGCTTTTAGTTCCTATTCTGAACTCACCAGCTTGGCTACGCCTGCAGGGAGCATGTCTGTCCAGTCTCATGTAAATTATCTGTCAGTTTCACAAAGCTGATGTTTAACACTGAATTCCAGTAAGAATGCATTTACCAGAGGAAAACTGGCCTTTCATTCGCTGAACAAATACTAGGCATAATTCTTGGATGTCCCACACCTGTGCATCTGAACAGGACACATCACTGCTCTGAGCTGGTGCTAATGGAGAGGAACTGATCTGGTAAGTCACTCTGACTTTTGAACAAATCAAAGACAATGAACATCGAATTTTGGAAGTCAGTGAATGTTCCCATTTGATGTGCGTGAAATAACCAATGAGCCAAAAAGTCTTTGCATCTTTGTTTGAAGGAGCACAGAGAGAAATACACATCTGTACAACTAATGCAAACAATTCATTTAAGTGTGCAACTTGGTGCAACAGTATGTGAATTTGGCAAAACCAAAACACAGGAAAACTGTCTAAGGTCAAGTTTGTAACAGAAAAGCTGAGTTTCTATTCAGCAGACCTTGTACTGAGGTACAACAGGCCATTCTGCCTCTAAAAAGCAGGGGGTACATTTCTGCATCATTACTATGATCTTAAAGATAAACATTCAAGTTTTAGAAACACGCTCATCTTTTCACCAACTCTATAGGAGTTACAATTTCATACTGCCATCAAGTTACAGTTAACATTTATAAATTACTCTGGTTTCACAATGGGTTTTGCTTGGCTAAGTGACTTCACGTTAATTAACTTGTAAGAACAAACTCTTGTGGTTTGCTGTCACATGATGATATAATAATTTAGATTAGATGAAAAATTAATTACAGTCCATAGACCAGGATCAGAAAGGTTTTGTGTTGTGACCTGTCAATCGTAATACTTTTATGGAGAAAGCTATCTGTTTCATGAATGGTGACTACATCATGGAGCAGCAACCTTTAACAATCTTTTTCAGTGAAAAATTTTGGAACTGTTTATATTTTGGGACCTATTTGGAACAGAGGCCTTACCAACAATGTAAGAATTTGTCTTAATGACTAGCAGTGTTAACCTAGTTTCTTTCCCATATTCAGATCATGGTCCTCAATGGGCAAGTAGCTTCTTGAACTCCTATAATTAGTCCTGCTTTTAAATTCCTGTTCTAAAAAGGAAATAAATTAGTATGAGAGGGTCCTAAAAGCAAAACTTCAGAACTTTATGAATACATTGATGGTGACAATAGTTTGGTAGCTTTTTCCATGCAGAAATATTCCCAAAGCTATCAACTCAACTTACTCAGCCTGTATAGCCTATAAGATAAACAAAATTGATATAGTGGCTGGAGAAATTACAAATGAAACAGAAAAACAGAAGTGACAAGGACAAAAATTACTGCAGTCCATCCCTTTATGGTACTTAATCCCTTAAGGACTTAGTGGCAGTACAAGCATTTCATGACAGCACAATGTATCTTGGTGCCTTCCTCCCTCTGCACAGCTCCGTACTGTTTGCCCTGATGGCCAAACTCCACAGTTAGATATAGTCTGTATTTTTATCCCATTTTCTCTGCATAAATAAGTATCAGAATAAGTAGCAAGGAAGGAAACAAAGACTCAAACTGCCAGTAGAGCAGAATGTCAAGTCACACCCAGGAACAGGCTTGCATTTTCTCTTGCTTTTAAAATTTTAATAATATTACGGGAATGGGATATAAACAAGAAAATGCAGCAAGAATGCTATGGACAACTCCAGAGGAGGTAAATGCAAGGTTACCAAGTACACGAGAACAACTTCAAGGAAATAGCAGAATTTTTAAAACAAAGTTGTCTGGGGAGTACTTTTTATGTGATTGCAGCCAGTTTCTAAAGTGTGTTCCCTCTGCTGAAGGGATCATGTGCTCAACACATGTGCTTGCTCAGGATTAGGCAACTGACAGTTGTGCATATTGCAAAATATGCTGACATTGCCTAGCAGCTCTGCTGAAAGGAGATTATATATACCCCAGTGATACCAGGCTGAGAGAGACCCTGGGAATAAGGAAACTGGCACACCTGAGTAAAGGGTCACTTAAAACACCAGCTTTGAACTTTTCTACCACAAACCTTCCCCATCCCATTCTTCTAACTCTGCTGCAAAGCCTAGGAAGAACAAAGGGCATCGACTGCAATGAAACTCTGCTTTCCAAGAAGCAAATTAGCCTTTCTGGCCACCAGCTGTAGCAGCTCCCCACAGGCCCCCTGCCATCCCATGGGACCCCAGCAAGCAAGTGGGATGCTGCCTGCACAGCTCCTTTACTGGAAGCCAGGGTGTGGGACTGGCAGTGCTGTACCTGGCACACAGCCCCTGCGGTCCCCATGCCATCAGCAGCTCACCCCCCAGCAACAGTGTCTGAAAGCTGTCAGGAAAGAGCAGGCAATTTCATGTGAGAAATGTAACACTGAAAGGCCCAACCGCTTCTGACCATCACAGATCCTGCCACACTCTGCATGAGAACGGTTTGTCTCCCGGACTGACTCCAGTTGGTGTAGCTGTGCTTACCAACCATTATACCTTCTGAAATTGTGCCATCAGTTTCAATTTGCCACAGTGCTCTTCACTTCTTTTCAAATTGCTGTGGAATGCTGACAAGCAGCTGTCATCTCTCACCCATCAGGTGGCTGCATGGCCATGGCAAGTGAAAGCCATTCCTGTACATGCACCCTGTCCTTGCCCAGGACTAGAAAATGTTTTGGGGTTCTTTGGGGGTGAGCAATGCCACGTAAGCGTAGAGTCATAGTTATCAAATAGTAGAATAGCTCACTGCAATGTAGCCAGGATGCTCTGGGGTTATTTCATTCTTTGAATTTAATATAATCTTGTAAAAATCTTCTGTCTTTGGTAGGTGAGTAGAGCTTCATAGCTCAACAAAAATGAAGTAAGAACTATTACAAATTCTAGTCTGTACACATAACACACAATAACAGTGTGTTTTTACTTGTTCCAACAATAGAAAAAAGTCTGAAGATTATTGAGCTTCCTACCCATACCTTAAAAAAAAGCATGAGGCAGCCACCCCTCATTTCCCCTAGCAAACCACTGAGAAATCCTGTAATATTAGGCTTTTATTCCAAAGAGGACTAGAATCTCTGTTACCAGCATAGTGGGCAACTAGCATAGTAGAATTCATGAATGGCCCCCACAGCCAATGAGGATAATTCAGGCACGAAGGTGTTATCCTTGTGAGATGCACTCGGATCATGACTGACTTCTGTAGAGAGAAACCCAGTCCCTGAAGCACCTCCAGGTTCACTATCTCAGCCATTCAACTTTGGAGCATCTTATTGCCAGGTCATGATATAGCTCATATGTCACTTACAACAAAATCCCTCTCACACCTTCAGGCATCTCTGCACAACCTCAAAAAAAAAAAAAAATACTAAACAATAATCAACAAATCACCTTAAACCCCTACACTGAAGCTAAAAAAGCCACAACACCTCCATTAAAAAAAAAAAAAAAAAAGAAAAATATATTCTCTGGGTCGCCTATACAAGAAAGAGAGATTTCAGCTAATAATCGAAAAGATGCTGTCTACCCAAATAACATACCTCCGTAGTCAGACAACTTAATAAAATCACTGGTAATCTTCATGCCACACCATCAGCATCTTACATCTTCCCCAGGCACAAAAACCTATGACATGCCTGTTTTGCTTTGGAAACAACTTGATGTTATAAACAATATTCATTAGAAGGGTGAGTGGTATCAGAGCTACAAAACTGTGCTCCCAATACATATTTGCTATTAATAGCATACTGCTATACATTTGCATAAGATTGTATCTTCCTTCTAATTATTTCCTAAGGTAGACTTCAGCTATGAAATCAAAGGGTTTTTTTCTAAAACTGTCAGGCCTATGGCCTACAAAGCCAAATTTTGTTTGGCCTGTGGAACACTGGAAATTTTACTTTAAGGAAAACTTTATGCTCACAGACTGCAAACGAAACAGCAGAACCCAAGTCCAAGCATTCTCTGAAAGACTTACAGTCTTTCATTTTCTTCAGCATATGACTAATTTTATCAAACCATTCAATTATTGAAACAGTTTTACCTGTCTGACTGTTGTTCCACCTTCAGGGGACAAGCACAGCCTGGCTTCCCATGGCAATAGGTGACTCCTTGTATTCCTAAGATGCAAATGTCAACTGAAGCTCCTCTGGCACCTGGTGGGACATTGCACCTCCTCTCACCCTGTTAATTCCTGGGCAGTTGTCATTTACACTGCTGCATTATCTTCCCTGTACTTTCCAATTTTAGGGAACTCTGAGTCTTCAATGCCTCTTTCTCCTGCAGCTTTTATTTCTGGCTCCCCCAATAATTTTGGGGAGAGATAACAGCTTTGCTTCTTTGGAACTTAAGTAGTGCATCTCAGAACCCTTTGTCAAGACAGCACAAAAGTGACACCCTCACGACCATTTCTTTCCACCAGTTTTCTCTACCAGTATGAGCTTTCTAAGCTTTCTTTAAGCTGTTCTGAAACATAACAATAAAAAATTCTCTGCCTGGCTTTCCCTCTCACCTGTCTACTCGGTACCTCCAACGTAA
Organism: Acridotheres tristis; assembly: GCA_037013685.1. Lineage (NCBI taxonomy): Eukaryota > Metazoa > Chordata > Aves > Passeriformes > Sturnidae > Acridotheres > Acridotheres tristis. The sequence goes on along the minus strand of CM072888.1, from coordinate 20,017,093 downwards.
AAAATAAGAGATTTTCACATTATGCAAGAGTATAGGCATAGATTTTCAGACTACTACAGAATCTAATGTAATTTAATTAATCTCTTTAAATTTTTCTCCTTCATGAAAAGATAAAAAAAAAAAGCTATTTCAAACATTTGACTCCTGTTAATACTAGAGTACATTAGTAAGATTTAGCAGTGGATTACCTATCCATATACTGAAAATGATTGCGGTACTACAGAAACCCCAAACTGATGGGTGATTTCTATGCAAATGAAATAATACATCAGTTGAGACAGAAAGTTATATTAAAAATGAAGCACAACCAGTCACTTAGAAAAATGCAGGATTGTGACATTCCCACAAAAGTTTGCCTTAAGCACACACACTACCAAAAATGCAACTTCAAAAAGCGTTGGGGCTTCGTTGTTCCTGTTTATTTTGAAGTTTTTTCCCTTCTAATTCTAGCTAACTCAGAGAAGGAAAACAAAGCTAGAATTAAGCTGACCTAAATGTTAAGAATCTTTACCTAGCCCTCATTAGAACTGCCAGCAAAGTACAGCAGCGACAGTGCATCGCCATCTTGAGGCTTCCTACAGAACTGTACAGCCCAACCAAAACACATCAACTTGTTACCTACCACAGCAGCCATCCAAGCAGAAGTGCCAATACACGCAGCATTAACACCATTGTTTTTTCTTTATTTTTATGCCAGGGCTCCTATAATTCCATGTGGAGACTAGATATACTTCTAAAGAGGGAAAACCCTTACACAGAACAAAAACAATAAACAAATAGAGCTATTTAGAGTAATTGATCGCGTCAGAAAGAGAATCAAGACTATTCATCTCATATTAGAAAGAAAAAATCTGAAGTTAAAGCTTAATTAATGATACAGATTTCCCAGATCCTCTGAAATTACTAAACAAGTTTAATTCATCACCAAAGACTGATTCAGCTTAAAAATTACCCCAAGTAACTACTGCATGTAATACTATGAAAGCCTAAGTTCACAGGTACACAAAGAAACATATCTGTATTATCTAATAACATAGGAGTGCTCATAAAGAAAACAGAATGCTTTCCAGATAGAAGACATTCTGGTGTGGGTTCAAAGGTTTAGAAATCACCAAAGTTCATTCAAAGTAGTAGCTATGTGAATTGTCCTTGCAAGAACTTCTACACAAATCTCGGTAACACAAACCTACATAATGATCTGGCACCCTGCTCAAGTAAAACCTACAGATGTCAAATACATAAACACTCTAATGCTTCAGCCGTTTTTATTATATTTTAATCAATTAGTACTTCTGAAAAGACCACTTGGAAAACATGTATATTGATAATATCCATTTATGTCGATATTCCTACCTGAAATAGCATGGAATATGCTTGAATCTGCAGTCAAATGGGAAGCATTAAGATGAAACTGTGGGGTGCATATACATATAATTCATTTGTATAAATGCTTTTAACAGAGGTGTGAGGCAATTGATTTTGCTCGTTTGCGAAACCAATTACATCTATGAGGCTACTTAAAAAGGGCTACTGGTTTACTAAAATGTCTAAATTGGTTTTTCTTCTCCTCTTTTCCATGTAAACTGGCCTGTACTCAAAACCCACAAATAGCCATTTGAAGCCTGTTGTTTTTACACCCAAGGTAAAGTTTGTTTTTCTGAGGCATCCAAAGGTCTCCAGGTGAACAAGAAAAAGCCTCTCTGGAAGTTACCTGCTTGGTTTGGAGGCTGCCAGCCCTTGGCAGAACCCAGGGGTGCTGTTGGCTTGAGGACTGCGGCAGGCGTGGTGTTGGCAGGAGCAGGTCTCATATCCACACTGTCCTGGCTCCTCACTGGGGCAGGCTGGACAGTTTCCAGGGAATCACTGTTCAGAAACGAGGGAAGAGTAAATAAATGCCTCTTGCTAGAACAGGAGAACTTGTGAAACGGAGATGTGGAGTGACATTCCCTCACCCTGGTGCAACAATGCAGCACCCACTGGTCTGTCATCACCAACAATGCTGTGGTAGTTACACACTGAAGCTGCTTTCTAAGAACTGGACATTTGAGTAAGGTCTGCCAAAAGTCAATATAGTCAACTAAACCCCTTCACAATTTTCATTTTAAAAGAGTTGTAACTTTCTTTAGTCATTAAGCAACATGTAGAATATTTTATATTGCCTCTTTAGAGCCCTTTACAGCTGCTTTTATATTTTAAGCATTGGCAGAACTCTTTTAGCTCTTTAAAAACACACGTGATGAAAACTGAACTTAATCAAAATTCACATGGAGTGCAAGTAGCCACTAATTACACTGCTAGCAAGAAAAACTTTTGTTTCTCACTTGCCTTTGGGAAGCTGAAAATAAGTATTTTTATTTAAAATATTCGAAGCAGAGAAGTAACTACTAACGAAGGTTATGTGCAAAACAAAAGTACACCAAAACCAGGAAATTAAAAACATCGTGAAATACAGCCAAATACATACATGAAATACCATTGCAAAAACATATTTTGTATAATTTGGAAACCCATCGACAACACACTAGAAGCCTTGTATTCTTTCCTCTATTGAAGGAAAACAAATTTACAGCACATGTGCACCAAGCGTATTTCCCAGAATTACAGATTGTGCCAAGTTTGTAAAGTAAAAATCCACGAGCTATTTTTACTTTACGAGTGCTGCACATGCACAGTATTGCCTTGCCCATATGGCATGCAACAACTTGAACACACCATGAGGCCAAAACACAGGTTCATAACCTTGATTTTTTTTTCATCTCTAGATTTACAGGGTAAATAATTCATATATTTAGAATCTTCTTCTTGGTAAGGGATAAAAAATTATTCACAGTTTGGAGAATAAATCTGAATGCTCAGTTTAATGAGTAACAGGTATGGCAATTGCAGGCTCTTGGTAACAGCTGTGCTGAACTGGCACTGGTGGACTTGCTGTACAGTGTGCACAAACCCAGAGAAGTACAAAGCGAGACCTTGCATTCCATCCTCTTCAAATGCTGAAAAGATATTTAAAGCCACTTGTATAGCTCAAATGGAGGCATTGAGGGTACATGTTGGATTCCTTTGAGACTCATGTTCCAAGTCTTTATTACAGGCAGATTTTGAGGCAGTGGAGATACAGGGCATAAAAATGCTAACGTAGACTGAAGGAAAAAGGATAGGTAAGTGCCTTCTGATGTGAAGCAGCAGCAGTGGTTGAAAATGACAAGGTAGTTTAGGACTGGCTTCCACAATGAAAAAAGTGCACGTCTGCAACTTCATTGGTACAGAAACATCCTTCTGTACTGTTGAATATATTTGACATGTAACCCATCAAACCCATTTCAGGCCAGAGCCCCACTGCAACTTTAAGAATTCCTTGTTTAGCACCTGTTGGTGCTAAAAAAAGAAAGTTTCCTCCTTCTCCATCCAAGAGGCCCATTACTGCTTGTCAAATAACTTTTCAAGTCTAGCACCTCTTTACTGCCTTTGTCTGGAACATATAAGTCATAAATAATAAAAATCATCAGTCAGAAATAAGACAATCCTGCTGACTCAGCAGCTACCTTTTACAGCAGAGGCTACTCAACAAGCAAAAACGGATTTCAGACAAGCAGAACAGGTACTCTCCAGGGAGAAGATGGCATGGAAGCAGACTGATGGGGGCCCATAAGGGTCATTGCAGTGCTGATTGGAAACTACCATTGCTATTTTTGTGGTTGAATTCTAAGGCTTGTGAATCATGTGGCATGCCAGCTCCTGAAGCAACAGAATGTTGGAGACACTCAGGCTTTCATTTCAAAATTAGGTGAAATCCTAATGATCACAAACTAATAGACAATTATAAACCCAGATATAAGCTACCTCAGATTTTTTTATCACCTCTGGAAAGTTTATGTGCCAGGAGCCTCAAGCAAGAAGCTTTTCAAGGGAAAAGCCTGAAGCCATCACTCTGACAGAGACGATGTTGCTGGCCTCAGGGCAAAACTTCTGATAGGTCTTAGACATCCTTTTATTGTGTGTTTGATTCTTGAAAGCAAAAATTGAATAAACTCAAGCCACCACCACAGCCTGTTAAATTAACAGGCAGGCTGCTACTGCAGGATAGCAAGTCTCTACTGAGTGATATTGCCCATCTATGGCAGGCTGCATTAAATAATGTGCCATTTTACTGGAATTACAGCCTCCAATCAGCTGGCTGTGAGCGCACGTGCAGTGTTCTCTGCAGAAAGACAGATCCATCTTTGTCTCACTTTCAAAGATGCACTGCACCCTCAGCAGCATCTCCCTCATAAGATGTTCAACCTTTTAAATGCTGAACTTCAAATTCATGCTGCAAAGTTAATTCCTCAACACTTCATGTTTTTCTACACTGAGAAACACTCAAACTCCAGTCATTGTTATCCAACTTTACAAATACAGTGATGGATCTTTCCAGTAGCGCTTTTCTTCTACAAGTGGCTGTACAAAGCCCACAATTAGCTCCACTAGTATTTTGCAACTCATTAGGATATTGTACAATGATGACCTGAGTTTCACCACCTAGAAAACACAAGATTTCAAGAGACAAAAAAATATACTGAAATTTAAGAAAAATATATTATGGAAGAGAGCTCCCACCTGCTATTCAGTGTCGTCACTGGGAAGCTGAGGGAGGAATGATAAACCTTATGTATTTACTAAGTTCCATGTGAGTACTTTCTCAGACTCCCCAGTTGACACTCATAGGTCAGCTGCAGGTCAGAAACATTTTGATGTCAGAACACTTGTAATATTATTAATGACACACCTACCTTCTGCCTCTAGCATTAACATTTTAACCCTGTTTCATAGCTCTTAAACTACTCCTTCTCCACCTAATGAATACTTACAGCAAAAATCAAAGTTTTCCATGATGAAAACTAATGCAACCAAGAGGATCATCCCTGTAAGTCAACATTTCCTGTAAGCTGTGAATGTTCTGCTGTCAACCTTTGGGCAAGGGGTTTTAATACTGCAAGAACGAAGGAACAGTGAAACATGAGTCTGTCAGACTCAGTCTTGTGTCCTGAAAACCCATGAGAACTTTGAATAATAAGCTATGGGAAGATTAATCAAAATAATTCTGGAAGTGTGTTGCAAGGGAAACAGATTGCAAAAACAGCCCAAGAAAAATGTCTGGCAAAGAAGTAAGCCAAAGACACCTCTCTATTTTTTACATATGCTAGCTTATACTTAACAGACACGCCTGAAATTCCATGGAGAACAACTCCTACCACAGTGCAGCCTCATTTTATCAAAGTGAGTGTGTGTATGGAAAGCACATTCTGGGGAGAAAACAAATTTCTAGGGAGCCAGTTGGGAGGCTTGGGGGGACACACAGGGCTCCAGTGCCAGTGCAAACTTTATTCAGAGCTCACCAAAGGCTCCTCAGATTTATCCTGTCTCCTGGTCAAAAAAAGCACTGTGGAAACTGGGAAAAAAAACTCTAGAAAAAGCAAGTAGCAATTCCTCCTCCTGTGAGGGAGGAAGTAGGTCCAAGTCACACCTGATATAAGCACCAGTTTTTCAGAGACCAGGCTGAACGCATTTCAGAGGCGTTTTAAGAAATTTGCACTGGAAAATCCTTCTGAATGTGTTTACTGGTCTTGATGTTTCTCCCTCCCTCAAAAACCCCAAATCCACAAAAAACCCATAAACCACCCCCCAAAAAAAAAAAACCCACAAAGCCCACCAAAACACCAACCAATTAACAAACAGAAACCCAAGAAAACAAACAATAACGAAAAAAACCAAAACAGGTAAGAAAAACACATGATCTGGAGCTATAGATGCCTAAACCTTCCTTCTTCATCCTTCCACAGCAGCTCCTATACAATGCTGCCCAGAATTTCGTCAAACAAATTTTAGAGAAGGTAATAAGAGAGATGTTATCAGCCAAAGGAGAACCTACTAAATAACTGAAAAGGAATTCAGCTTGCTGTCACATAACTTCAAAGTGCACTAAAGAGATAACATAGGCCAAGTCACTTGGACTTTCCCAAGCAAGTTCAAGGGATTTGGCTGGACAAGATTTTGACAATCCATCTGTAAAAATCATCAGTTGAGCCTTGAGCTCAGTGTGGTACATCAGTATTTTACTAATAGTTCTGTGGCTATAAATGGTAGTTTAAGTATCTTGTTCAACTAACTTGTTCTGTTGTTCAGAACAACTGTGGAAGTAAGGAACAAGTCCCTTGCGGCGTGATGAAATCTGCTGAGAGGACAGATCATGTCTAAGGGACAGTTTGCAAATGCTTTCTCCAGACAGCCAGGAATTCTGTGACTTGCATCTCAGGTCTCAATTGTTTGTCATACAGTAAATCATGTGCTGTATTTTGTCCAGTATCAAAATGCACAATAGCTGAAAAAATATAGATAGGAAACCAGAAAAAGTTAGGTATGAGAATGATGACAAAACTCTATGAACAAGGGAAATGGCTTTTTGCAAGAATTTTCTGGTGTAAAAATAGAGAAATAGAAATCAAGAAGCACTGAATGCTGACCTTGTTCCCACCCCTCCTACAAGCCCATGGTGTCATTCATTGTTTACATTTCATCTTACAGTGCTCCAGTATCTTGCAAGAAAGAAGAAAAGCAAAATAAAGTAACAGAAAGAAAGAGCAGTGAAAGTAATCAGGGTGGAGGTACTTCTGTATCAAATTACAGGGAGGGAGTATGTAACCCCTCTGCAATCAGTGCTCTATACACAGAAATAACTCAAAGCACCTTTCAGAGTAAGTATTCTCTCAGAGTTAACAACAGTGCTCATCTCACAAGGCCAGACTACCATTTTTTAAAAGGAATTGAATGCAGCATAGCACCAGGAAGATAAACCAAAAGCCAAGACAAAACCAAAAGGGATGTCAACACTCATTCTTGCTAGTATTTCCCAAAATTTCACAGTGTTTCTACCTTGAGATTTAATTTTAAGGCAGAGCTCCAGTTCTTGGTCATGCAAGATATTAATTACATCATTTCCTGTGTAGCATATGTGTCGTTTGTTAAAAAACACGCAAGTCCCATAAACTCAAGGCTCTTCCTTCCATAGGATGAAACACTTAGCTTAGTGAGATTGCTTAGCTGTTACACACCCCAAAAAAAGCCCATTATAGAGGAATCTGGTGGGGAAGAAAATGTGTGTATATTCACCATCACTTCAGGCCAGTTACTAAGTCAGAAAAAGGTCAAGTACTCCGGCAGCTACCCACTACAGAGCAGTTTAAGACAGCCAGCTTTTTGGAGCAGAGACAGTGAAGTGAAGTGAAGTGAAAGGGATAAAAGTGAAATATTTCTGGAGGAACTTTAATGCAGAACAAAATCAATACCCTGCTTTTGTTATAGTTAGAACCTTCCTGGGTTTGTCCCCAGAGACAATGCAAAGAAGTCTAAGCTACCTTAATAAAATTGATGCATTATCTTTTCATTAAAATTATGAAATATATAAAAGAGCCAGAAAACTCCAAAGTAGTTTATTTACTTGGCTTTTTTGGTTGAGCCAAATGCTCTTTTGAACTAGTTAGTCTACTGCATTCTGTCGTATACTTGTCTCTTTAGTAATGGGATGTAAGATTTCAGCTCTCCTTTCTTATCAACTATTTTATTGTGACATGAAGTGAGCTGCCATTTAAAACAACTTTTCAGCATTGCATTCATTTACATATCACAGTATGTCACTAGATGGATTGTAATGCAAAGACATTTTAATACCTAGTTGCACACTCAATTGGTACATTTCTCTCAAATCCATTTTTTTTCCTGACATAATTGATTAATTTTGCTTGATCTTTGTTGAAATTCAGTAACAATATGTAGTTACTGACACTACATTTATCTTCTTTTATCTCATTTTCCTACATGTTTCTCAAGCCATATTGCAAAGGCTGTGGTCCTTCATTTAACAGGACGACAGCACAAAGCTTCATTTCTTCAGCTCCATCTGCTGGAACTTCTTCCTTAGCAGTGCCAGCAGCTCAGGACTAAGGATGAAATATAAAATGGAAACCAGAAATCATTACCCTCATTTGTTGTATGCTATCTTCAGGGCAACACTGGCTATTCCTGGAAAAATCGTTTTTAAAATGCAGTTTTATGCAAAGCGTTCTCAGACTAACTGCACTGCTACACCACATGTCCCAAATTTTAGGTCATTTCCTGTTTGGAATGTCTCTAAAAGCCTGAAAATCATATGCTTCCTTTATCACCTTATGCCACAGCCTTGTGCCAGCAACCTGAATAGCCAGGACAACCTGGCTCTTACAATGGCTAAAGAGAAAATTCATTTTTCACAAGTTTAAAGGTCACCTTTAAAACCCCTAAAAACCATGGGTGTTTATTTCAAGCCATTCAACCTGAATCTTGATATATCCCAGACTGATATGGTCTTCTGGGCAGGCTTATATGGTCTCTGTACTCCCAGTGTACCTTCTGGCTCCCTGGGATATCTCTCTCCAGCTCTGCCAGTTGGAAGAGAAAAACAGATTAAGCCCTTCCAAAACTGGACTTCAACTGTGGAAACATGAAAACAGTTCTCCATTATTTCCTGCCTTTTCCAATACACAGCCCCATGTACTTGTAAGGGACAGCAACTGAATGGAGACACTTTGGGAATCTCAACAATGAGTGCATCTCCAAAAATAAATCTTCAACACCAGGAGAGTTTCCCCCGCCATACGGTGAGCAAACATTGGACATACAGAAAGCCAGTTACAGATTCAGGAAGGCGAATGCATCCATTAACGTAATAATCTACCTTCACTTCCCATAAACAATGCACATCAGTGAGTGAAGGAAAAAAAGAAAAGGGAAGTCAGAGAATTTGCTTTCAGTCTACTAAAGTATCACCAAACAAACACCACACTAAAGAATAAAGTCTTGCTGATGGCATGACTGGGCTTCACCTGTAGTGCACAGACAGGTAACAGAACTCCTCACGAGGTTTTCTCTTTCAATGCGTACATAAAAGGTTTTCTAGTAAGATCACTGAGCGGCAATATAAAAATGGTATTTTAAGTTGTATTATATCATCACAATTCTGTTCATGTTCTTTTCTTAGTCTTCTTTAAAGTGGATATGCTACAAGTTAGAAATTTTGATACAAATAGAGGTGGTACTATTTCCCCTCCCAGAGATTAGGGCTATTTTAGCTTTCTCTAGAGACTGAGGTCACCTTGGAAGCCATGAAACAGAAGAAAAAGAACTAATACTTGTTACTCCACACAAGTTTCTACATCAAGTGGATCTCAGCTCTATTTATAACTGAGCCTTATCTCTAGAAGGGTCTAACGCTTGTGAAAATATAAATAGGTACAAGAAAACTCACAGATAATTTCTTCCTTAGCACAATTTAATACACACTGCCCTGTAAAATAATCAAGCAGACTCCTGCCTGTGCAGCTGAAGTCATAAAAGCAGCTTTCCACTGAAGCAAGTGTTAACATTGCTGTGGTCAGGAAAGGAGAACAAACAGTCCTGTGCACTGAACAGAATCAGCACTGGAACAAAGGCCTAGACAGCAAATAATTTTTTAAACAGTCATTTGTTGGCCTGCATGCCAGTTATTTGATTTTATATATTCAAAGTGAGCTTTAAAAAAATAACCTAATGTGACGCTTAGTTGCTTAAGGAACTGTGGCAAATAATTCACCCAAACAGAAGTTTCAAGCCAGAATCTCTTGTTTCTTCCCCAGGGGCCTCTGAAGAGTGACACTGCCTCCCTCAGAGGCTCATGACACCACACAAGCACCACCATGCATATTAGAGGGCTCCTGAAGCCAGTGAGAAAAGCAAACCTCTGCTTTAGCACGGTTGACTTGCACAAACATCATCAGCAGGTGCAGGGTGCACGTTAGTTGTGCAAAGAGATGAAACCAGCAGGGTTTGGAGCTGATGCCCTCAAGTCAAAGACCAGGACAGGCACAAGCACACAGACAACAGAAACGTGCTCTGAAGGAGTAGCCAGTTCCCTGTGAGTCCTAAGTGCCAACCACACACCACACCTGGACGATACCTCTTGCTCATTGGCAACTCCAGAGCACTTGTGGACTTCCTGGAGGGTGCGCTGACCTGCAGAGGAGGCTTAGGGACAGGCGTGATGAGCAGGGCATCCAGCAGCGAGCGGCAGGCACTAGGCTCACACAGTCTAGCAAGTGTGTAAAAAGACCCCAAAAACAAACAAGGCGACCACATGAAGTTCAGGATAGCTGGGACCACTGACAACCCAAAATCCCTTATGAAAAGTCTGTTTGGAGAAACTGAACCCAAGACAACTGATGCAGGAATTATGTCTAAACAGGCAGCCCACAAAGTAGAGGCTGCACAATTCAGGGGAGGCACAATATAACCCACTAAGGTGTGAGAAACATGTTTTTCATATATTTTTACCATTAACAGAGCAAAATAAAAAGTAGTGAGAATTTTTTTTAATCTTTTTTTAGTTTTCTGATTTTGTGTATGCTTTCTAATGCATATCATTTATTAGTACTCTAGGACATCTGTGTAATTTAGAAACACAAAAAAATGGGTATTGCCTATTAAAAATATTTCACTGATATGAATGGATGATTGAAAAACTTTCCAAAATGTTTGCTCTAAGCAAGCCTTTATAGAAAGCAATACAGTAAAGATTTAGATGGAACTCAGCAAGCTATTGTTTTCAAGCATCAAAAAGTTCCTCAAAGTTACAGATTATTCTTTGTTGCTCCCGTAACACAAATGTTATTTACAGTTAATTTACTAACTGAACTGTAAAACAGGTATCATGAGGAACATAATGGTAGAATTACTCACCAAGATTCAGAGCAGCTAAGCTACAAATAGGGTATTGGACATAGTCTAATGTCTTGCCCACTATTGTGAAAGAGTCGATTGATTTCACAACCCTGCCAGGGACCAATTATTCTTGTGTGAACTGGAACCTCCTTAAACCAACTTATAAAACATTCCTTTTGATTTCTACCTGGCCCGGACAGCAATAGCAGCAGACACTGCAGCAGCAGCCATGCTCTTAATTTTTGATCTCTGCTCGAAAGGAGAAAGAACTGGAGGAGGAGAGGATCCAAGGGTCGGCAGATTTCCCGAAGGATCTTCCAGCATTACTTTTGCAGTGCAGAAGCTTTGAGCCAACACAGGAGAAAAGAGAGTAAGTAGGAAAGATTGACAGAGATACAGTGCAACACCAGACCACATTAACCACTGGAAAGTTATGGAAGTTTCCAGCTCACAGAGACACCAGGCAATGTGTGAGTGACTTGAATACTAATATAGAGAAGGGCAATTTTGATTCTACCCACAAATAAAACTTCCCCCTCATCAAGTGAGCATTTAGCATCTGTCAGCCTTCAAATTCTTCATCATAGATTCTGCCTTGCATGCCTGGGTCATTCCCACTCAACCAGGGCCCAGAACTCTCCACATGGATCTATTTAAGTCTCCATGGTGTGGACAGAATTAGCCCTGAAGATCATTTACTTTGTCCTCTTTTTCATAATAAATAGTGGATAATAAACTGGAATATTTGTTGATATAACTTCTGCATGTCCTCTTTTAGCAACCTTACCAAATTCAGCTCACAAACCCCTTTTCATTTTCTCTACTTACTTTACAGGTGGAAATGAATTTGAACGGGAAAAAAATGTGAAAAAACCAGACTGGCTCTAAAATAACTCCTATAATTTCTAACCTCTAACTTGGGTTGTTATTTTAAAATTTCAAGCAATTATCCACTAAATTGCTGTGTTTTTTAAAAGGTAACTACAAAGATGGACAAAACACTCCAAATATCTACACACCTATATACCACTTCCCAGATTTAAATGCAAAAACACTGCCTGAATACCTTGTTTACACCTAGCAGTTTGCTGTGGATATACTTTAAAAGATTTACCTTGTATGACTTACAGATGATTTAGACTGAAAGCTTGAGATTTTATTGAAATAATTTGTTTCACAAGTAGGCAGAGATGCTTCATGCCTGCCCAAAAGCAGCAAGAGAGAAGTCATTAATCACTTATTACACCTCTGGCAATACTAACTAAAGCTCAGTAGTTAATTGAATTTTTTTTCTAAAGCCATCTTTATCCATAAACTAACAAACAAAGCAGGTATGGCATTTTCAGGTATCCTGTAGTGTTAATTACTGAGGGAAGCACTTTCTCTCCCTCTTGGTACAGATTCATATTCTGGATGTCCCATCACAACACAATTAAAGCTTGTATTCTCCTCTGAAAACTTTGGGTTACTGGACAATTTAAAAACACACTTGGTAGCAAGGGTGACTGTATTCTCCTCATGTCACCAACTTCTGCCAACAAAACCCAACTGAATCTCCTAGACTGCTTTTACTCCTCCATCGAAAGGCTGCTTCAATTTTTAAATTATTTTTAGAATTTTTGCCTAAAAGCTACTTGAATTTCTAATTACTGTATAAATTGCCAGAGCACTATGAGGGTCATGAAACCTTTAAGCTGCTCATCTTGACAGCATCATCATCAAGAAAAGAATCAGGTGAAACTGTATGGCTTTAAACTAAAAGAGGAGAGATTTAGATTAGGTATTAGGAAGGAATTCTTTACTATGAAGATGGTGAGGCACTGGAAAATGTTGCTCAGAGAAGCTGTGGACACCTCAACCCTGGAAACGTTCACCTCCAGGTTGGAGGGGGCCCTGAGCAATCTGATCTAGTGGGAGGTGTCCCTGCCTATGGCAGGAGCATTTGAACTAAATGATCCTTAAGGTCCCTTCCAAACCAAATCACTGTGATTCAATGTGTGTAAAATCACAGTTTGTGACTGCACCTTTCTAACACAACTAGCTCAGATGTACCTGGCAAGGGCAGGAGGCAGCCCGAGGGCTGTTTCCACATGCAGGGCTGGAGAAGGCAGCCCCCCAGCTGGGTCAGTAGGCAGGGGGAACTCGGGGGTCTGTGTGGCCACAGCACAAGTCTTGGGCACAGGAGGCGCTTCATCCGCTGGCAAAGAGCTCGTCGCATCTGGAGCAGGCACCATTATCTTCCTAGTTGGTGTTAATTTCATAAGTAATTACAATGAGACCATATACAGAGAAGAAATTTCTCATTTGATTAACAAGACAAAGTAGCAATGGACAACTCTTTCTAGCTGATATTCTTGCATCTTTTGTAAGAAGTGAGTAGCAGATGAGGGCTTTTTTACCTCCTTCTGTAGGAACCATAAACTCATGCCCTGGGAATCAGACCACGCTGAAAACAATTTTTGAGGTATTTTTACAGCTAAAGCTTGAACGTTTGTTCAACTATTAAACCCAACTATCTGGATATTGTTAAAAGATAGTAAAATGGAACAAGAGCACACTCAGTATACAAGAAACTATCTAGTGTCAGGAGATGACACTTCAGACACTGAGGCTACTTGGCTGCTGACATTTAAAACTGTAATGATTGAAGGGAAGATGATAGGTACACTTGCCTAAGACTTCCAAAAGGTTCTCAAACAAAAGTTCTATATAAGAAAAGAAAGCAGAAGGACAAGTAGCATTCACCACAAGAGAGCAATATTTCTCCCCCATATTTTACTTTCTCTTGCTTTTCATCACACCAAAACAACCATAAAAACTCTGCCAGTTTTAGTACAGTCAGCCTGAGACCTTCTCTTTTCCCAAACTACAATTTCTGCAGAAAATGTTCTTGGCTGTCCACTTACCAGAAAGTACACAACAAAAATCAGGACTAATACCTATGATTACTTATTATTAAGTCTTTGTATTTATATCAGAAATTATTCCATTAAATGAAAATATAGGAAAGAAATAAAAGTAGGTCTGCATGACTATAAAAAGCATGCATATAAAAGATAATCTAAAGACCTGCTGGCAACACATCTGTTTTATATTAGTTATACACTTTCTCTGGCAGCGCCAGATTCCATGGTTTACATGGCATAACACTACCAGTATTACTTTTTAAGACAACTTTTAGCAACTTTCTGGAAAGGCTGTAATTGCTCTTAAATATTTTACTGTTAAATTTATAGGAGGACATCACATATATGAAATAGACTAATAATACTCTATAACTTACAGTAGTTGGTTATATAGACATGCAACTATTTAAGGCTTTCAATTAAGAACTAAAACTACAATAAAAAAAGCATTATGAAGTCTACCTCATAAGCAGCTCACTTAACTTTAATCTAGAAATCAAATCCAGATCCTTCATACATTTCACAGCAAACTTACTCCTTCTTTCTACTGGTGAAGTACTGGGTGGTACAATTTTCAGAGCTTCAGCCAACAAAATATGGAGCCCATTTGGAAAATAAGGACCTATGCCAGTCCTTGACAACAAATGCAAGGCTTCAGTAGCAAGAGCAAGTCTACTCACCCTTGGATGGCCCAATTTTGCTTTGCTAAAAGCCTGACATGGCACTCATTAATTGCTCCATGCAGATTTCCAATAGGTGCCATTTTACTAAAAAGGGGGTTTGAAGATCAGACTTGCTGTATTTTCCCACTCAAAAGAGCATTATAAAAGCAGCAGCATCTGCTCAGTAACAAAATATAAACATCAACTATAGCTGCTACACTGATGACCTCTCAGTTCAGGGGAGAATCCAGACTACACAACTGCATCAAGTAATTTGTTCTCCTTCCCACACCCAGTGCTAAACCTTCCCTCTACAGCTCTGCAGAAGCTGCTCCAATTTCTGCCCTTTTTGAGCAGAAAACTCTTATCATCTACTTTTGTATTTGCAAAAATACTTTGGCTCACATCCTGAACCACCATGAACATAGGTACTTTTCAGATTTTAACACATTTTAAAGCTGCTCTCTTGCTAGGTTAGTTTTGTCAAATAAAACATTTAGAGCCAGAGGTCTTGAGTGAGATTAGATTTAAGTTTCTTTTGCCTGGACTCAGATGCAGAGCTAGAATTTAGAGAAGACTCTTTGGTACTCAACACAGTAGCTGCAGTGGTATCTGCAAGGCATTTACAGCTCAGTAGAATCATAAAATGGTCTTGAATGGAAGGGACCTTAAAGGTCATCTACTTCCAATCCTCCTGCTGTGGGCAGGGACAGCTTTCACCAGACTTTGCTCAGAGCTCCATCCAACCTGGCCTTGAACACATCCACAGATGGGGCAAGTAGGTGTAATTATACTGGAGTTTCACTGACAGACATGAAAATCAATTACTGAAGCAGTACTTTTTTCACTGACTTTTTCATCTCAAGTTTTCTGCTTAAAAAAAAAATTCAACACGAGTATTGTCATACATCTCTGCGTATGTTTCTCTCTGTTGATTTTAAGAGAATTTGCTGCTGAAAACATCACAACCAAATCTTCTTTACTGCACTAGCCTAAACCAAATGTTACCATGAAGGTATCCACCAGCCCATCAGCTTCCATCCCTTCCTGCCTAAGCTCATATTAGCTCACAAACATACCTGTTTGTCCTAGACAACAAAAATGTCCTCGAAAGACATCAAAATAGGCTTTTACTTTGATGTCAGATTTCTCCTCGTCTCTCAGCTAGTTGAGACTAGAGCTTTAAAGGTTTATAACTGGTCAATTCCAAATCTTAGTATTCGTTTTCCAACTGCAGAAAGCCCACAGAGGTGCAAGCAACAGTATATTCTTGTATGCTTTATTCTGTCTGTCTAGGGCCTGGCAGGACCAGGCACTGTTCATTTAATTCTCATTTTTAAAGGAACAGCTTTGTTTCATGTTATGACTTTGTTCTTGTGCATGCTACCTGGACCTCAAAAATTCCAGCACAATGTAAGATAAACTATCAGAAAATGTTACTGACCTTCAGTAACAGTAACAATCAATCACTCCCCTAACTACCATCCTGTCTTCTGTATAAAATTACTGTTGCTGTCATAGATGACCTCCAAAGAATCAGCAATTTGCCAAGGTATGTGCCAGTAAAATAATCCAAGGCCAGTGATACGAAATTTGCCAGATAATCTCCTAGTTTTCTGTGATTGCATCACAGCATAACACTGTGCTACAAATTAAATAACCCACATTTTAGAAAATTACTTTTATATTTCTAAATACATATTCACTTTTAACTTGTTGAGACCAGTGAACAGCTACTCCAAGTGACAGGGTGAACACCCACTAACAGCATGCACACACTAAATATTATATCTTATTTTAACTAGCATCCATGAGACTGTTCATGAATTTCCTTGTTTTTATCTAACTTTTCTCCTTCCCCCTCCTACTATTTCCAGGAAAATCCCTAGTCACAGCAGCTTAATGAAGTTTATTTTAATGACAAACAACTCTCTCTCCTCCAAGACAGACAAACCCAGGCTAGAACAGAATAGACTGTTAATTGAATCAAAACCCCTGTGAATGATTTACCTCGCAGGAGCTGGTGCAGCAATATGGTCAGAAAGTCTGGGAGAGGGGACACTGCCAGGGCAGGAATCTGCTACTGGCAAAAGAGTGGCTGCAGGTTCTGGTCTAGCATTGTTGTCACGCCATTCACAGTAATAAAGCCAAATGAAGACACACAGAGAAAGAGATTTTTAATCTACATTGAAATAATATGCAGAACAGGAAACAAGGTGCATGAAAGTGTTAGTAAACTGAGAAGATAAAAAGAACCCAAACCCCAAAAAACCCAAAACAGTAAAATACAATTAAGAGGATAAAATGGTGCAAAACACACTTAAGAAGCATCACACTTTTCAGTGAAGGCTGAGAATGTCCTGCTGCTTTAAAACTCAGAAAGCCAAGTAGTATTGGACACTTACCAAGATGGAACACATAAACTGGGGATTATATTATGTTGATGGAAAACAACTTTAGAAAATACAGAAAGTGACACAGGTGCTGGTGGGATTCACCCCAAAGCTTTGTATGTTTTTTGGTTGTGTTAGTTTTGTGAACATTACACTACATATTTCTCAATATTTTTCATATCCTTGCTGTGATTCAGTTGTTATAGAGAAATAATCTAGAAAATGTTGTCTTAAAGTGCTGTACTTGAAGATAAGCACCTGCCAGACATATCACTGTAATACACAAAAAAAGGTAAACCACAAGGTAGAGAGCAATCACAACAGTAAGTTTGAGCAAACTAAACTAGTCACTGGGACAGGCATTTCTGCCTTTTTTTTCTTATTTTAGTATGCAGAATTAAGTTTCTTATTAAAGTAGGGAGCCTTAAGTGCTGAAAATTATTGAACAGATTTAAGAATGACGAGGGAGCAGACCTCATAGGTGGTAAAGGTGTGGATGGAAATTCTTGTGCAGGTGGCATCTCCAAAGTCGGAATAGCTATGGAATTTTTATTCAAATTAATACAGGTATCCTGGGTTCCTGCTCCATCAGGTAGATCTGTAGGTATGCTTTACATATATTTATTACATGTGGGAGAGAAAAATAAATACATGATTTTATGACAGATTGTTTCAAGACTGACCAAGAGGAGGACAAATATTTTTCAGTCACTATGGATCAACTAAACTACAAATCTGGAAAATCCTCACTCAGGACAATGAACTGACTCTTCAATTGAAGGCCAAGACCAAATCCAGACCTGGTTACTCAAAAGGAGAGGGTTAAAAGTGAACATTAAAAAAACCCAAAAATCATTAGAAATAATCTAAAACACATAAACTTTATACAAAGCTTAGACATTACCTCAGTTTTAAGTAATTGGCTTAAAAGCTGCACTCTACAAATTTCAATTAAGGCTTTCCATTTTTATTTCCTGTCCTTTCAGTTGCTGAAGAGAAAAATCTATTTTAGCCAAAGAAAAATCCCTAGAGTGGGTTACAGTTTAGAAATAAATAATAATAAAAACCACACAAAATACCGGTCTTGGACAATGCCTGCCTGAAAAACTGAGTATTATTAAATTGGGATATTTTACTGGAGATAACTGATGAAAGAAGTTTCTATTTCATTGTCACATTGATATTTCTAGGAGATCTCTAAAATTTAAGGTTATTCTTTTACATAAAAAACCCACTCGTACTTAGTATGATTTCAAAGATCAGACGTGAGATGGGAGGCATGTTTGTCAGATACAAATGAAAAAGTGGCCCATTTTTGGGAACAGTAACAAAAAGTCCAAAATTTAACACTAGTAAGTTCTGTGCAATGGGAACACTGGGATCTTCCAAGCAGAAAATGAAATTAATTTCACACATTCATAAAACAGTTTTGGAACGAGTGGTGTTTTTACAATAAATTTATAGAATACTAATTATTTGGCAGTCTCTCACAAACTACTCTCATATCCTTAAAAGATAGACTCTATGACAATGTTTAATTTTACTCAAAACAGAGGTTTCTATTATTTTGATTATTTAGAGAGGGTTTATTCTTCTATTTCTCACTACAGTAACTCACCCTTCAAAAGGATAAGAGTTGGTAAGATATATAAACATAATGGTAGTGTTTAATAACAACATGAAAATATTCTCAATATCTAGGGACATCTCCAGAACATAAAAATACCTGAAGGTCAAACCATTTTACCCTTAAAAATAAACCTTTACAGAGAATCTAACTGATAACCTTTCTAACCTTTCACAGTTTTCATTGCATTGATGGTCTCTGAAATGCCCACATTTCATTCTGTTCATAAAGAAATTATATAAACCTAGGAGAACAATTTAAATACACTACTTCACACTCCCACTTTAATATGCAGTACTCTTATCAAATTATTATATTGTGGTGTATGTGCACTCAGTAACACACTTGGGTTTAGTAACACAATACTCACTGCCAAGTTATGTGATGGGGGGCATGGAAATTAAACTGATTGGCACTTCTCATCAAAACACTCTTCAGTGAAATTATTGAAGTGAATGTTTTTCCCCTACTGTCCCTAAGGAGTTAACTCAAAAAGTGTGCAAGATGTGATATCCCTTGGGCCATCATTACCAGGGCAAATCTGTGCAGTGTTAGGCATCCACAGTGGTGACTGTTAGTGTTAGATAACTTATCTATTACCTGAAGTCTCCATTTTCTGTTTGCCTTTTCCTAAAGATAAAATGACAAATACCATAAGCTACTGCTGTACTGTATAGCAGCATAAACCATTTGAAAAAGAAATTCAAACTTAAAATGGTTCCAAAGGTCCTCTCAAGTTCCAACATTGTGCAAGGAAAAAAAAAGAACAACCCCACCAAGTCTTCTGCAGAAGCATCTGTTCACAGGACTAATTCCATCAGAGGAGCGTGTAGGTCAGCTGCAAAAACCCAAACCAATTGCAATGGTTGTCATTGGGCAGTTGTGAGAAACCGGGCTTTTACATGTGCTTCACAATCACCTTTGAGGTCTCAAACTTTATCTGGTTCAACAAGCGCTGCAAAAGCCGAAAGCGAGTTTCACTTCATATAATCTTACTCCCGTAAGGGTCAAGCATTTTATTGATTCCTGCTAATCTCGTGTCAATTTCAACAACATGAACACATACCCTATTTTTAAGATGATCAGGAACTAAAACACTGGGATAGTTTTAAGCACTTCAGATTGTTTCTACTATGGAGCTCGGATTTAATTGTTTCTCTTCCTATAGGCTGTGAAGGTGCAACGAAATGTCAGCCCCATGCATGAGAAGACTAATTCAAGGAGTCCAAGAGACTCAAAAGAAAAACAGACAGAGCTAAGATAAAAGCAACTTTTATTAAAATACTCTTCAAGCTTCAATATGCATAAATTAATGGATGTGTAGCTACTATAATACATTATTTTACAGGAGAACCATATGGCTGTGAAGCTTTCATAAACACAAGAAAGCCTATAAGCTTCACTCTGCAATAAATAAATACTACTGTCTAATCTTGTTCCTGCTAGATGTGTTGAAGCTCTTACACAGCAACATTCTGCTCAATTATTCTTTTTTAAATTTTCCAAAACATAAACATATTACTAGTCTAAGCAGCAGAATCTTAATATTGAGCTTTCACTTCAATTCAAAACATCGGAACATAATTTTTAAAATTTTTCTTTTCTTTGCTTAAAAGCAGTCTGTCTTCTTGCTGTACTTTGTAAAACATTTACAACCAGTCTAAAATCGACCTGCTGAAAATCTAGTGAAACCCAAGATAATTTTCCTGGTAGGTATGATAATTTGAAATAAGTGCATACAATCCCCTCTTCTTCTTCTCCCAGCCCCAGAATCAAGGTAACACAATTTCTTATTCATTTGTTCAAAATTTTCTGCTTTCTAACAACCTACAGTAACTCAGACTCAGCAAATTACTTCTTTCAGGCAGAAAAAAGAACTGAAACAGCAATCTCCTCCCCCACATTGGGAGATTCAGCCACCCAAGTTGTTAAGTTTTAAATATGTATTTTTTGTCAACTAATGATTAGCACAAAAACATCTTCATCCCATTTTTTACACATCATTAGGAAAGTGTTAGAAAAGTATAGAAAAGGCTAGAATTTCTCTCGCAGAAAGGCTACTATGTTTTCTTTCTTTTTTTTTTTTTTTTTTTTTTTTTTTTGCAAAGCAGATGGAAAAGAAGAAAGAAGAAAGGAAGTGTTTGTATTTTGCTTTTGCAACTTGGGTAAAATCACTGGACATTAAGAACACGTGCTGAGACTTCATGGTGCCAGTCACGTAATTTTGTATATTTGGGGCTAAGGACGTGGATGGGAACCTTTTCCCTGTGGAAAGAAGTGATAGAAGAAAAATAAGAAAGAAAGAAAGTTTGTCTTAAGAAGTTTCACAAGTGAGCATGCAAACTCCATGCACTATTCATATCGCATTGTCTGCCTCACTGCCAAAAGCTGGATCCAATGTTAGTCAAAGTCAGTAGAGAAAGTCTGACTTCAAGAACCATTAGATTTAGCTACTGGTGCTCCTTTTGAACAATGCTTATCCCAAAGCAAGGAGACAGCTGACCCTCACTTGCAGCCAGAAGAGCAATACTTCCCACCTATGTTTGCAATCACATCCACACTCACAAACCTAAAATTCCTGATTAGACTAGGAAAAGGAAAACACAAGCCGACCTCGTACAGGCAACCAAAATGGTCCAAGTTTACAGAAAACCTCTACACAAACTCTGCACAAACATTACTACTGGACTGTGCCAATAGCTTTTGAAAAGGTTTGTCTATGGAGAAAAATTATTTTTACATGCTGAAGTAAAAGGCAAAAAGGGAAGGAACATTTCAAAAACACCCAAATGTCACACAAGTGCACCAAACACTGTAAGTTAACAATCAAAACATGCAAAAGTATTCAAGTAATAAAAATGTAAAACATCAACTCACTTAGTCTTCTTCCCAGCTTCATTTTCTGGTTCTTTCACTGAAGGAAAACAGAAAATTTTTATTTTCTAGGGCACTGAATACACTGTACCACAACACTGAGATTCTCTGCTGTGCCAATGCATTCACTACAGCAGGAAATTACAACAAGGCTCGTTAGGATTCTTTTATTCTAAATACGCGCCAATGGACATGAGCTATGTCTGTGAACTTCAAGAGCCTCTTTGCTAGTAGGACTGCTGAAAAGTGGCTCTGCTGGTCTCTGCCCTTCCCCTTGGCCCACTCTCCATGCTGGCATTGAGAAAGGTGATTTGAGAAGGTGAAGATGAATGGAAGTTAAGCGGTATTTATTTTGGATGAACATCTAGTGGGTTTATATCAAGTGATAATCCAAGTGTCTGTTTGCAGACAGGCTATTTTCCACCAAGGTTCTATAGGTCTGCACAAGGGATAATGTAAATTCCCAGTCTTGATTTTGAAACTGGCAAATCTAGTTGCAGTAATTTTCTTATGGCATTTGTCAAGATGATAAATTCATCTTTACTAGTAACATGTTATTTGAAGTTCAGGTCCCATACTCAGCTCTTAAAGGACTGATGCAAAGAATTGAGAATAGGACAACAAAACAATCAGGTCCACGGTCAGAATATTTATCACACACGAACAATAACTCTTATTTTGGGAGATGTTATCACTGGCTTCTAGAAACAGCTGATTTAATCAAATCTCCCCTGGGAGAGGAGGTCCAGTTTCCTCCATGCCTTCTTTATTGCAGCTCTAGCTGAGAAAAGCTGAAGAATGAGAGTTCAAAGCCCCTCACAGCACTTCTGGTGGCCTTCATAAAAAATCACAAATCTCAGCCAGTGACTTATGGCTGACAGCATAACATGAAATTGAAGTTTTAGCATAAAATTATATGACCTTCACCACATTACCTGTTCCCATCCACCAATATAGGTAATCACACCATAGCATAAGCACAGGGTGGAAACATAACCTGGGAATAAACTGACGAACTACAGATTTATATTTCTGATTGGTTACATCATAGCAGATCACACACTTTTGTATTACTGACAAAGACTTTCTACATGCCAGAAAACACCTAATTTTTCTGAAGCATGAAATTTGATCAGGAATGGTGCCATTTTGGTGTTATGCGGGAACAGAAACAACTAATATGTATCTTTGCATATCTTTAGGAGTAGAAATGGAAATTTTAGGATTTGTCAAGAATGTTTTAATTCAACTCAACCAGGAATAATGTCCAGCAACGTAAATATCCTGAACTAGGATAATGGCAGTGTTTAGCAGTACTATTTCCCTATCTCCCCTGACCCCCCCAGCTTTGAAACCACCAGTCTGTGCGGGGGCACTGCCCATTACCGCACTGGCTCCGAGGTACTCACTGTGATCGGTGCCAGTGATCTGGGCGAGGATGCGGAAGGAGCGGGACTGGGTGGTGCCCGTGCGGGGGTGCCAGTCCTCGGTGTCCTCAATCAGCCGCTTCTTGCTGGCGTCGCTGTGGGTGGGCGTGTGGTAGAACTCGGTGTAGGTATCCACGATGTGCTTCCGCGGGGGGCTGTGCCAGGGACGACACAGCAGTGAGTGTGGCTGCAGACAACACCTCCCTCTGCCCAGCTACAAAGGCACGGGTGCAAAGGAGACTTTTCAACAGCACTTAAATGCAGCAGTGGAGCCACAGCTAAACACAGATGCAGTTTTCTGAACCAAACATTCTGAACCTTTTATAACTACTCTAACCCCACTGAAATATTTCTCCTTGTTTCACTGACGGAACACTTGAAGCAGTAAAAGACAGTATTATCAACACATCTACATGTTGAAACTTTTACCGTTTGGGTGGGTTTTTCCTTGGAGGCGACAGAGTAAGACAGAAGAGAAAGTTTTCCCAGCATAAACAGGAAAAGGAGAAAAAGAAAAGAAGAAATAAAGTCAGAAAGCTGAAATGAAACAGCAATGTGGCTAATTATTCTACTGAATTAGTTTTGCGAAGAAAGGGCACTAAAATCCAAATAAAAGCCATATTCTCATTCTACCACTAAAACCACTGCTCAGAACTCGAATACTTTAATTAAACTTATGGTGATTTCCCTATAGGCATGAGAGGGGAAATTGTTTTGGTAAAGCAGGGTAGTCTACCTAGCTCAGATCAGGTGCCCCTCGACAAATTCTCCCTTTAGCTATTGAGGGGCACAGCACAGATGTGTGCACATACAAGGACCACCCAGTACACACCAAGTCTTTTGCCCTTGGCAAAGCCTAGATCAGAAGCAGGCCATCAGAAAGTATAAATGGCCATGTTCTGAGGCATAATGAGGAGGTACCTTCTTTGAAAGAAAAACTGTGGAGTGATTGCTCCACCTGGAAACCTTCCCTACAGTAACCTACAGGTTATTATCAATCCTTGCACTAGCAAGACTTCCAAGAGTACAGGACCTAAAAGCTTTGATTTCAGTAAGTGATGTAAAAAATGTGCCAATCTGGGAAATTTGGGAAAAGGAAACAGAAGACTCAAACTATATAAATTACTCCTAAATTCTACATTTGTTATTCCAAAGCATTAATCTTTAAGACTCTCTAAGTGTACATTTATTTTTACATAATTTACAGGAGGAAAACTGTGAAAAATTAACTCCTGGGACATAAAACTCTTAATAGGTATTAAAAATTAAAACCCAACAAAACTTAAAAGTTACTTTTATTTTTGATACTACCTCCTCACTGTACTTTTATGGTTTAAAGTATTTCTGGGGAAGAAAGATGGAAAATGAATGAGGAATGATGTTAACTGGTAACAGGAATTATGTTAACTGGTAACAAGTAAGAATTAGGCCCATTAAATGGAATGCATTAGTAAAAACTTAAGCTTAAAAAATACTTAATACTTGAAAGAAAGTGAAAGGTATGGTACAAAATTATATAAAAAGATTTAATTTATTGACACACAGTATTAGCAAAGAGCGTGTATCACGTATCAAAGTTAATAACAGAGAAAGAGGTATAGAAACAAAGGCAGTGGCAATTCCAGGATGGAGAACAGAGAAAAATGGAGTAAAGCATCTTAAACAGTTAATAGCAAAAATGACATCTGAAAGTTCAAGCAGTAATTAAAGGTGTGGAAATACATGAAAATATAATTATTTACGTGAAGTTTACTGCATTCTAGCAACTACCCCAGTGAAAAAAGCAGTCTTCCGCATCTGTTGAAAGTGGTACAAATGAAAAAATCCCACTGACTTCTTTTGTCCTACTGGTCTCCTTTTTTAAGGCTAAAGAGTGTACTAGTAATGACTCACTGAGGCAACAAGGTGGTGCCAGAGACAAAGGAAAACTCAATGAGACAGGCTCTCTCAACTCAGCCTTGAGGCAAGGGGAGAAGAGAGAAGCCAATAAAACTTCAATCATTTATCATCCCAATATGCGCAAATCAAATATATGGACGTTAGTTTTCTTTTCCTGTATGAATTCAGAATCCAGCCCTTCATTCCACAATTCTAAAACCAATTTGATTTTTATACTGTGTTTCACCATTTACTAGTTGTATTACCAACACCAATGAACCACAGTTGCACCAAGAATTTATCAGTACACACAAACACCACACGAATGTTTCGTAGAATAAAAATGAGCTGCAAAATGTATCACAGTGAAAAGCAAAGTCACATCATGTCCAATGCAGATAAAATAATATATTACACTAAGAAAAGCTGAAGCTGTTTTGCAAAATTTAAATAAATAACTCTGTAAGAGCTGTAATTTTGCAAAACTAGAATACATGCTGGTTATTCCAATAGGAAAAATAACCATAATTCAAGTCCAGTGCTGTTGATACTAACTTTGTCGCAGCTGCTATCTGCAAGGGAAAGAAAAAAGGTATTTGATGTGTTAATTAATTCTTTGCTTCCTAAAATAGTACAGGAGTTTCCAAATCCAAGCTCTGGTAAAGACATATATCAAGTAAGTCAAACTTAGAAACATCAAGAGAACCTACAAGAGAAAATTTTAGCCCAGCTGAACTTTAACTGAGTGAAGTCTATGGACATGTTACCTATTTTAAGCAGCAGGCACATCTTCATGCAGGAGCTGGCAAAAAGGTCTTGATAAAAGTGCAACTGCACACAGGCTAGTGAAGGCAAATTGCTTGCTTTCTAAGGCAGAACTAAACAAGGGAAATTAAACTTCCTTTCCCATCCTGAAGTCAAATACTTTATATCCTGAATGTTTTTTGAGAGAAGCCAAGAGGAAGTGAGGAAATTGTGAGTATAACAAGGTGCATGTCTAAAGAAGTGCATTTGCTTCACAGTGCCATCCATGAACAAGGTACAAGTTGGTTTTTTTCATGTTTTGAGAAAATGAATCATACAAGCCACAGAAGTAAAATGGAATTCATTTCAGACTGATCAATTATTCCAAATTTCAATGTTTGCGATATTTTATGTCACTGACACCATTTTAAATGGGGAGATATTTAAGCATCATTGTAGAAACTTAACTTTTCCAGGTAAAATTAAGTAGTGTAGCAGCAGACCAGTATAACCACCTTAGTGGATTTTGTCCACTTGTTTTGTTCCGTGCTTTAGGACTGCAGGACACTTAAGCAGCCTAAACACAATATTGTAAGAAAGACTGCAAAATAAAGTTGGTTTTTACAACTCTGCAACATTTTCAAATTTTTCCAAACTAGATCTGCAAGGCTCACAGTGAGACAGGGATTTCTTCACCTCTCAGCTGTGATTATTCATCCTCTTTGATGGTATTATTCATCCTCTCAGTAAGGTAGGGCACATAGCAGTGCTCACCCAGTCATCCTATCTTGATTTTAAAGTGCTTACTCTGTGCCTGCAGCACTTCCTTCCAGAAGACTTAATTTTGTTGCTATTGTTCCTCTTTTTCAGTACTAATTGCTGCTTTTGAATACTCCTTACACAGTTATTTGCTAAAACAGTATTCCTGGAAAGATAAGAGAGGGTTTGGCAAAGTGTATTCAACAACTGCACCAGCAGTGAGCAAGTCCTTGGGGGTCTCTCAATTTCAACCCCCTTTTTGCAGAGTAGATTCCTGCCATCATCTGTTTATGAAAGGGCTGGGAGTTACCATGGCTACAGTGCAATATAAAATGCATAAGGGCTGCATTATGAGTGCACACACGGAAAATATTCGTACTACAACATAAAGGGAATAAGTACCTAAAGAAGTTTTGTTGTGGTTTTTTTTTTTTTTTACTCCGTAAGAAACTCAACTGAAACTGCAATTTAGTCAGTATTTTAGTTGGCATGGATGTTTACCTTTCTGCAGAGTTCTTCATGTACTTTCTATACTCAATGAATATCAGAGAAGAGAGGCACAAGGCCTATTCTTCCAGTCCCTTTCTTTTGTGGGATGGGAAATAGTAAGCACAGCTTTTAGGTTTTAAGCCCAGATTTCACATTCTTAAAACTGAAGAGAAACCTACAGTTCTCCTCCTCCCTTTTTATTACTTAATTCAACTGCTGGTCACAGAGGCCAAATGGCATGGGACTGCTCATTCCCAGCCTCCTCCTCTTCCCCCAGCACAGAAGGCACTGGGAACTGGTCCCTGAGGTGCTACAGCTCCCAAACTCTGCTCAGGAATTTCTGGGAGAGTCTAAGGCATCCCCAGCCAAAATCCTGCTGCAGGTCTGAGTTTCCAGGACTGCTGTGGGGCTCAATTTAGCTTACTAATCTATTGTTTACTAGTCTAGATGCTACACCAGATAAAGCCTTTTATGTCTCCTGTCTCCTAAATGTTCAGTCTCTGATGCCCACTTCAATATAAACAATTATTTGAACAAGGAAATGACTCACATTTTAAATCTGCATTGCTTGTTTAGGGTGAAGGTAAAATTTAAAGTTGAGGTATTTATATTATAGCACTGCAAAAAATCTGCTTAACCCCATCAGCTTCCAAGAAAGTATCTTAAAGCTTCCCCTGTGTTGTGCAGACAATTAATAAGACATCTGCCCCTTTGCCTCCCTTCTGGGACCTTTTTCCACTGGTTCTGG
The DNA here is from genome assembly GCA_037013685.1 of Acridotheres tristis. Lineage (NCBI taxonomy): Eukaryota > Metazoa > Chordata > Aves > Passeriformes > Sturnidae > Acridotheres > Acridotheres tristis. The sequence continues at coordinate 19,989,822 of CM072888.1, read as the reverse complement.
CAGGGTCATGGTTGGTCTTCCAGAACGTCTCATTCCTGGCCATCACAGCACCCACTGACCCTTCTTGACAGACTGCTCTGCATTTTTGAGTGCCTGCTGCTTTCAGTCGCTGTATTGGGTGTCAAAGTACACAGTGAGATTGGACATTGAAATTAATACCAGGCTTGTTGTAAGGTCCAGAACACGTGGTGATAGAACACATCACGTAAAGCATTCCATGGTCCTTGTTCAATTTAGCCGTGACACTCTATAAACTGATATGTCACTCGTGAGAAAAACCATCACCAGAAGTCTAGCTGGGTCCTTTGAAGCATCGCTTTTAAAATAATTTCTGAGAGATCAACTTCTGAGGAGTAAACAACTCCTCCAAGCTGTGTTTTCCTCAGCCCTCAAACAAGCCCGGCTTTTTTCCTGTGAGGAAAGACCCTCACAGCAAAAAAAAAATCCCACCTACCCATTTTGCTGTTTACTGTCCCCCTGGTTCTCTCTGCCTCCTCGTCGCGGCCCCTCGGCTGCGTCCTGGGCGCCGTCGGCGGCCGAGGCGCTCGGGGCGGCACCGTGCTGCCGTGGGACAGGAACTGCAGGTTTAGGAGCGCCCAGCACAGGCGGCCACGGCTCAGCGTTAGGCTTGGCGTTAGCATGCACTCCGGGCGCGGCACACGCGGACGGCGCCTGTGCCGGCGTGAAGGCGGAGGATGGTGATGGGATGGAGGTGACCTTGGAGGAGGTTACAGCTCCAAACGGCCTCGGTGTCTTATTGAAAGCCACGCTGGCTGTGGCAGTGACTTTGGGTGCAACAGCAGAGGCAATGGGCACAGGCTTAACTACTTCAGTAGGTTCTGCCTACGTGGGATGAAAAACAAAACAGAAACACACAAAACCACGCCAAACGCATGCATGTTCCTCTGCAGGGATTTTAGCTGCTCTCGGGGGAGATGACCCACCTAGCGTGAAGCACAGAAGCAAGCTTTACCAAGACTGTAGCCATGAAATGTACGGGAAAACAACCCATGCCGTGCATTTTAGGAGAGGGAATGATCCCAACATGCACAATCAATATGAAATTCCACAACGCTAGCTCCTCTCGGCATATCCAAAACAGACACTCCACAAATCAAACTCGTAAGAAACTGAAAAACCGCTTTGTTGCAAAGCCCACCAGGTAACTCATGTGGAAAAAACGAGAGCTTTCTAGAAAAATCCACATTCCATGTCTCAAACCCAATTTGAGATATGCACGTTCCTCATACACAAATGGAATGTGCAAGTGTTCACATGCTGATCTGTTGCTAAGACCTTTAAGAGCAGAACGAGAGCACGTGGATGTTCCCCAATGTCTCCACATACCCATGTCAGATAGTACACTCAAGAAATCTGATTTTTTTCGTTTGTTTGGGGTTTTGTTCTGGGAACTACGTTTTAACATTGTGGTTCCCAAGCTGGGGCCTTTAAAGGTCATGGTCAGCGGATCAATAATATACTACACATTAATTACATCCACTGGAGAGGCTTTTCAAGTACAGGCTATTTATAAGTATTTTCAAGGTTGCAAACAGCGTTTTTATCAGGAAGGGGGTTTTGAAACTGTTGCATAGAATAAAACATTAGAAGAACTCAAGAACAAGTAATTCTCTAAGGCTTTAAGGAAAGTAAGGGGACTTGTTCTCTGAAATTGCAATATTTGGATAAGCTTCTCTCAAATACCAGGTAAGATTTCAGTGTCCATTAAAATAAACAAATCCCCACAAAAAAAATTTTAAAAATCACTGCCAAAAAAATTCTACCTGCTTCTCTTTCTCTCTTAGGTACAGAGGGAAAACACCAGCAATACCTTAAAAAAAGTTCCTGTTCCTTAAAAAAAGGCTGGAGAATAACTTTATTCACCTTTTTTTTTTTTCTTCTTGATAATCATTTCCAGATCTCTCCATTCTTTTTTAGGAGGGGGAAAAAAGCAATCAAAAGTCCAAGTGCTGCAATACTCTTAACGTAACACATGGAAAACAAGCATGTTATACTGAAAGTTTGAATGCCAGTGCTTATCAACAACAGGGTTTGACAGATGGGTGTAAGTTAGTGCCACATGCTACACTTCTTGGTTCTGATGATGAACATACCTTTGTCACATGAAAATGATCAGGTTTTTGTATAGAAGATACTCTGAAAAATAAAAACATAAGCATAATTGTTAAAAACGAATACTTTAATGTTTAAGCATTTCCCTATTCTACTCACCACATCCACCCACAGATACATAAAAGATTTATTTTTGTTTCTTCTATAGGAAACAAGAAGTATTCATGTTAAATCTACAACACTGTTGTTAATGCAAGGAAAATGCAAAACTGAACTAATTTATCCAGACACAATGTCAAGAAGTCTAGCATCTAGCCTTATGTACTATTAAATTTATAAATTCATAATTCTCTATCATCAGTTCATAGACTTCAACTCCAATCTGCTTTCTGTTTTTCATTCTTCCACAAGAAACTGTCACATAACTCCATAGCTCTGGTCAATTAATCAATCTATCATTATTTATATTTTAAACAGTGCATAACCAATATACAGGCCTAAACCAGAACACTTCCTTTTAGAATAACACAAATCCTCCCGAAGAACTTGGCAAGTTAAACAATACAGAAATTTTTTACACAGTCCTTGATTTTCAGAAGTAAGGTTAATGTCACTGGAATTCTATAGTAGAGGGCAAAAAAAATTTCTCCTAAACAATGGGCACATTGAAACTACCATGGGGTGGAGGGAAGGAAAGGAAAGGAAGTACAGCAATAAAAAGCATCACATACATAAAGAATTGACTGATTATGTTATATCTAAATTGAAATGGCAATGTGTTGTTACAGGTAAAAAGCATCTCAGTCAGGGTTTTTTCAGATTTGCACATGTTTACTTATATGCAAAAATAAACACACGTACACTAAAAAAAAAGAAAAAAAAAATCAAAAACCCAGCAAAAAATCTGATTCAGCAACATTTTGTTTGGAAACACTGCTGCTGGTGCACTTGAGCTTTTTCATGCTCTTCTGATACAAAATTGGCTTTTTGACACATTTGTGTCACATTTACAACACATATTCCTAATAAGGTTTTGAAAAACTGCAGCTGGATTCTCATTTCGAAAAGACAATTTGCTAAGGAGGCAAAAATGTTCGTTTAACTGGAAATCAGCTAACAGAGGCTACAGTTTTAAAACCACTTCTACTGTATAAACCAGCTTTTCAGTTTTTACCAGAAAAACATGGACAGCTACAGTTGAATTAGGCACACTTGTTCCCTTTAACAAATCTTTTTTTTATATTTTCCATTTTGTCTTCTATTTTTTCCCCCTTAACTATTTTGTTCACGATGTTTATTCCTTCCCTCAGAGTCATCTGGCCCTCCAGGCTCATCGGATCCCAGCAACAGGAATCCTGATGCAGCTTCAGTATCTACCTTACAAAAAAGGGAAATCCAGATGCTATGCTGGCAGGGAAAAAAAGAAAAAAATTCATAGCATGAGAAGATGCTCTGCACTTGGCTTCCCACTCGTGCACGGCTGCTGACACACATTATGTCCACATCAGCAGCAATTCTCCACAGAGAGAGGGTTTTGTCTGCTCAGGGGAACAGGTCCCTTCTCCCCTTTCCCACAGTGTGCAACCTATGAAAGCCTGACCTCTGGCCCTCCACAGCGCTGGGGTGCATCATTAATCACTCCTAATTGCAGAGTTGTCAATTTGCAGCAACAAAAGCAACAAGAAAGGAGAATAAAAAGCCAACGTATATGGAAACTTTTCTTTCTTTTTTCAGACCATCTCTCTCTTAGGGTATAAGTGTTCATTTCTAATACAGTAACTTGAAACGCTTTATGTATCTATTAAGCTGAACCAGCAGGAAGAATTAGGAAGACATTCAAGCCAACTATCATATTTTACATTGAGAAAAAAAATTGCTAATGCTGGGCGTTTACATCGCATTTACAAAAAGGAACATATTTATTTTTCTTTTTTTTTTACAAAATAATACAATTTGAGTTTGCAATTGCCTCTATGCTCATCAACACAGCACTGAACAAAAATTATTTCTTGCCACTATTACCAGATGACCAGAAGACATACTTTTCAAAATTCATCTTCAAAAATATCATACAAAAGGACAAAAAAGGGTGGGGAAAAAATAAGCTTGATAACCAAAATGTTCATGATGTTCCTTTTAAACAGACAGACAACATAACATTTTCCCCACAAATATACTTGAACCAAGGGCATAAATTTGTGCCCCAGACATACTTAAAACAATTTAACTTGGCCTTGTTGACTTCAGACCAAAATCAGACTAAAAATCTGTGATTTATCCCATATTGTAAAAGGAAAATGCTCACCCAGCAAATTGAGCCACCAAGATCATAATGTGAAAAATGCATGGTGGTTAGACAAGACAGTACAAAAGGAAATGCACACTTCAAGCTGAAAAGCAAAACACATCCAACACACACATTTAAGAAATTTTTTCCTTCAGGACTATTTCCCACAGTATTTTCATAGATAGTACTGAACTGCACAGCCAAAAAGTAATTAAACTGCAGAATTGTGCATATTCCTTAGCTGTTAGCACTTCACTTGCCACCTAGCAATTAAACATATGAGGATTTCATGCAGGTTTGGTCCCACTTAATATATGAATAACTGATGATAAAGGTTTTCAGAATTTGATGACACACTTGCCCTGTTACTGCTTATTAGAAAAAGCAGGATGGCTTGAAGCATGGTATTTTCTGAATATTTAAAACTAGCAGTTCAGCATATTAGTTTATGCAATACTTTCAATAACAACAAACAAAGCAAAGACATAAGAGCTCAGTATTTAGACTTATTATAAACAACTCACACAAAAGACCTTGGCAAATGGTTACTGTATCAAACTTCATAAGAATTATTATAAACAACAAAACCAGCAGCTGCAGTCATTGCTTACTGACAAACTATTACTGAAAATGAAAGTGCACAATTTTTTTGCACAACTTCTGTATCAAAATCATTCATTTTTTATTGGGGGGGAGGGGGGAAAAGCAGCTATATTTAGCTTGTGTAAATAGCTCATTTTGACCAAACATGATCGAATTTGCTGTCTAAACATACCACAAGACAATCCTCTCTGATTAATACTTTCATGACATTTAATGCAATTCAAAACATTCCAACTTCCAGAGCAGCCTTATTAGGAAAATGAATTAATCCACTCTTCACTGTAATCAGCAGGCCAGAAAAAACTATTCATTCTTTAAACTCCCCTCTAATTCATTCACTTTCCAAGTATTTCACCCAGTTAAAAACAAAACAAAACAAAAAAGACACAAGCAATTTGACAGAACCCTTCTATACTTTCCAGTAAGTGGAAAAACACATTATTAAAGCTAAAATTATATACTTCTACAGTGAGTACAATTTGATACGCCACCTCCAAGGACTGATCATCAACGGCAACAGTGATATCTCAATAATCAACATGATGGAAGCAAACCCTCAGCCACTAAACCTCTAAATCTTCATTGAACCTAGAATCCAAAGGACTTGTCAGAGCTGTCTCTTCTGAAATCCATTTAAAGCCACATCATCGTCCATCCATTTAAACCCCCTCAGTTAAGGGACTGTAATGTACCCATAACTTAAAAAGCAGATGAAAAACTAAACGGGGAAGTCACAAGAAGGTAACTGTGCTTATATGAGCCCTTCTATAAACAAGAGGAACACACAACTCTAATATTAACATAGCTGCCGTGTTTCCTGTTTTCATATTTCTGTAACCAGAAGGATTATTCAAACTCTTGAGAGAAATACAAGAAGGTGCAACACCTTCAGTGAGTAATAGAATCATCTAGGTTGAAAAAGGTCTTTAATATCGAACTTAACCATAAACCGAGCACTGCCAAGTCCACCAAATGAAGTCAATGATGGAAAACTTCCTGTGAACTTGATTTGTTGTTGTGAACTGAATCTTTCTAACGGAAGGATGGAAAAGAGGAAGGATTCCCTTCCTGTCTCACATCCTGCCCTTCCAATTTTCAAAACTCACTCCCCTTTCCTGGCTGGTGAATCATCAGGAGACGAGTTTTGGCAGCAGATACTACATCCCTGAAAAGCCATTGGTCAGATTTTCCTTCCCAAAACGTGTATTTTTCATGGTCTTGCCATTGTAGTCTGCAGTTCTGATGGTTAGCTTCATTTTACTTCTAGAGAGCAGTCAACTGACAGGGGGGAAAGCTATGTTAATTTGCTTTCTGTAAATTAGCCAACTCATGGAACAAAAATGACAAGCAGAAAGCATTTAACATATAACAAGCCATGACTTTCACTGGGGGTTATCGGTATAAAAACAGATGTAGACATAATTTAAAGCACAGAAAAAAGAACAATCCAAATATGTTTCTTTTTTCCTTAAACACAACCCCCTTCTCCATCATAGACATAATTAATTTCTTTCCAATTTTGCTCTGGCTCACAACAATAGAAGAAGAGCTTGTTTCTTGTTGCAACTTATACACCTTCAGAAATCGTTTCCTTGCACACATTAATACGAAAACATACAACTGTGTTTCCCACAGTTTTCCAGAAGCACACACTGCCCCAGGCAACTGTGGTACAGCAGCACATCAGCAATCTTGTCAGGGCAAGCATCTGTGGCTCGAGATTGCAAACCTGCCCACAGCCCAACACGTGGAAAAGCAGAGGTAGCAAAATCATCATTAAGTACAACTCAATGAAAATCAGAATCTGTTGCAGTCACTGGGAAAGAAAGAATGAAAAAAAAGTTTGTTTTTTTTTTGCCTTAAGAAACAGCAATGAGCAATGTTTTCATGTTTTCCAATCTGTACTCTGGTCATTGTGGTTGCTAAGAGATGGCTGTCAACATTTTACTTCATCAGTCATTCCCTTTGTTCTAGTTTATTATGCTAGCTTACATTTAGTTGAACATATCAAATTATGACAAATAGTGTTAATTACAATCAAACAACGGAAATGTCAGTGCTGCACCCAGAGGGTTGTTTGGCACTAGAATAGAGCTAGTTTGTGAGTCACTCTCAACAGATGCTACACTTTCAGTAAGTTTAAAAGGGGGTAAATTAATAGAATGTGTGTGTCAGCCTTTTACATTTGGTATATACTATAGAATACCTTCACATCTTCACAGTGTGCCCCCACCCCAGGACACCAGGGTACAATGAAGCACTACGTCAGGTAAAAGAAAGAAAAATTATGTTCTTGCTTTACTGGCTGCTTGATAGTTGGCCAAATCAAATTTAGGTCTCTCCTCTTAAATTTAAATAAGGTTTGTAATTTTATCATTATGTGTTAAAATAAACAGTGCTGATATTTTAGGAAAGAAAAAAGCTGCCCTCTGCTTTGGTATTCCTACCCACAAAGGTTTAGTTGTCTTAAGACCTCCCAAAGACAACTACTCCTCATAGTCTCATTCCTGTGGTCTGTGGCAACCCTACCAATACATTTGTAAAGAAAATTTAAGTGCAGGCAGATAATATTTTATCCTATTACAGCAAAACCAAAAACCAAACAAAAAGCCAAGGAGAAAATACCACAGAATTTATCTCACTTACCTTCTGTCAGAGGCTTTTAAAAACATATTTTTTTCTTCCATGAAGGCAGAAAGTTTAGCAACCGGGAATTCCTATGTTATGGTCAGCCCTGAACCAGGAGGGCACATCTGTACACACCTGCCCATGACTCCCCTGATTAAAGCATGAACAGGTAAAGCATCCTCAGTACCAAGTATGGCCGATTGCTGCCAGTTGTCCTAGAAAAGCAGCCTAGATACAAGTGGTAGCTCAGCACATCTAAATAATCGAGATAATTTCTATCAGTTATGCCTTGCTATAGCTATTTTTTTTCTTTTTTTTTAAGCCTACTTAAAGCTGTCTTGCTAAGTAATAGTATTGACATAACAGCTAAGTGCAAATAACTAGATAAAACAATTATATCTGTTTTTCTAATAAACTATAATTTATGCATTTTCTTTTCTTTATCAGTGCTTATTAGATAGTAATTTTAACATAGCAAGCTACCTTTTAAAAACAGACATCTTAAAAAAAAGCATAGGTCTAAATAACTCACAGATCTAGTCAGTTCCTCAAAACCCTTAAAAAAACCAGAAAGGGCTCAGCTTCACATTCACTTCAGTCTGTCATCAAATTTAAGTAATAATTTAAAAGATTCAAAACTAAGCACTGAATTAGTTTTTCCAGTGCTTTCCACAATATGGTGACTAATGTTTAAATTACCTCCTTTGTTTAAAACATAGCCCAAGTAAACTCGAAAGTGTAGTCATATCTATTTTAACTGGAAATTCACCACAAGCAGCTTCCCAATCCCCAACATATCCTTATTTGGTATTTTTATTTTTTTTCCCTTTAGCCTGTGTGGGAATGAATATTTTTTCTCAAATGAAAAATCTGGCAATTTAGAGAACCATTAGATTATATTTTACTTATTCTGGGAGCTAAACACACCTCTCCTCTACAAAGCAGTTCACCCATTCATTACTTCCAGGAAGTCTGAGAAGGCCAGTAGCCAAATGGGATGAAAACTCTTTCTGAGGTGTCAGACAGAAACAGCAAAGAAAAGCCCTGTCCTTCACTAGGCCAACAGCATGGGAAGTGGTGACCTAGACCCAAAAGTACTATCCCAAAGTCTGGCAAAATCCCAGCTGCCCTAACACCTCCTGTGTTCTCACTGACTTCAGGTGATACAAGGAACAACATGAGCAACCTAATATTTCAGCTTCTGAACTTCCATCTGTGGTGTTTCAAGCTGTGCCATCATCCCAACTACAATATGGGAACATGTAGAGAGCCCAGCACAACTGCATGGCTGTCGGGAAAATTACTGAGCATGGGAACCTGCCAAAAAAGCCAGGGACATGGCAGTAGTCACCAGTAAAAAAACATGATGATAAATCTATTTAAAAGGATAAACTCGTGTTGGTTTTAATAGGACTCACGATGGGTTCAGTTATTTCCCATTAAGGTCCGGAATATCATTAAGCTTTTGTCTGACTTCTCAGTGGGATGCACCAGCAAACCAGCTAATTTTCTTTCCCACTCAGCCTCTCAGACACCTACCTCTGTCCTCCCTCCCGTGTCACCCCATCAGCAAGGGATGAATACTCATCCTCGAGGTATACAAGCACAGGACCTGATTGGCAAAGGTGCTACAAAGGCTGCCAGGGGCCTTATCACCACAGGGACTCTGCAGCCAGCACATACCTGAACAAGTCCTCATTGCAGCAGATGTTTGGGGGGCTCCCACAGGCCGTCCCCAAAGGGAAAACCACCACAGATGGCACTGGCTGTGGAGAGCAGAGCTAAAGCACTATAAACCCCACATGCCAGAATTATTACTGTATCAATTTAATGAGTATGCACTTGCCTGAAGCTGTTAACTTCTCCACTACAGACCCTTGCTTTTCTTGCACTTTATCATTTCCGTGTATTGTTTATATGATTATATATTTAAGGTCACTGGCTTAGCAGCATGTATTACAGGTCTAACATGCTAAGAAAAGCTATTTATGTCTCAACATGGCTGTCTAGGATAGTTCTAGAAATCTAACAACTTCAGTTTGGTGGTTTCCTTATATTTTCCTTTTCTTTCAACTGTTTGCAACAAAACCTCAAGTTAACCTGGCCAACGGGTCTCACCACACTTCAAGGGAAAGAAGTCAAAGATCAACTGTCACACTATGGGCTGCAGCTGGAAATTATTTTGTTGTCTGCAAAAGCTAAGCAAGAAAGATTGGAAAGCAGCAGAGACCTTGAACAGTTCATTCCTGTAGTCAATAAATTGGCCAAAGAACCAATTATTAAGTGAAGGTGCATAAAGCAAAGTCCTATAAGTCTTCTGCTGTTTGCAACAACTATGAAAAAAGAGAAAAATTTATAAGCCCATCTGACTCGAGCTAACTATGAAGTTTTCCTTTCCCACCATCTAGTCTTTGAAAAAAACCAAAACCTTTCATCCTTCTCAGCTCAAAATACTTAGAGGGTAACAGTCACAGCACACTTACAGCACATGAAGCAATAAAATTGCTTTTGTGGGCAACTAATCACTGATGGAAAACATCTGATGGTCACAAAGCCTGTTGAGATTATCACAATGCTGCAAACATTACTTTCGTCTTGCCTCATAGCCGAAGTAAGTGAGTAATATTTGACAGGCACAGTATGTGTTTTTATTACCTCATAGGGTTTTGTGCCACAGACATGACTTTCTACTGACAATATCCTGGAATTTTTCAAAGGCAGTAATTATTTTAAAAAAATGTGTGGAAAAAAGCCCTTAAAACAGTGCAGCTGTGAAAGTCAGCACTTACTTGGACACTCAACTCTGCAGCTACCACTTACTTTTATATGAGGTGGTGTAACAGATACATTTCTAGTTTAACTCAGTGGTGTTTTTCAGTTTGTCTCTAGTAGTTTTTTAGACCTCTAGAAACTACTTCATACCTGAAAACCTGCCCTCTTTTCCCAGCATTACCAAACACCCCATCTTTCTTACACTGTTATGCTTTCATGACGCTATCTCTATCTTTCAGGAAAGCATTTATTTTCCAAACAGATAATCATTAATTTATTCCCATTTTACTGTTTACTAGAGGAAGGTGGGAAGAGTTGATGAGTCAGGACACTAAAATTTTGATTCTCAACAGCTGAGAACTTGCATGGCAGAGGACAGGTTTTATTTAACCAGTGTCTCATTTTTTCCTGTGGGCTGAAGCTTGGGAACAGTTTATCTAACAACACTTGTCAGTTCACTTACTTATCTAAGGGTTTTTTTCCTGTTCTTTACATCCCACATAGACAGAGGTGCAAAATTAACTATCTGAGCTTAAAAAAATAACCAGTTACCTGCATAGGTACTAAATACACTATGTAGCCAGTTCAAGCTAACTTGAATTATTTTCAGCATATGAAGGACATAGCCCATATTTAAACCATGTAAGCTTCTTTTAATCCATTTAGAGACAACTGTCCCTTGACAGATCACCACATATCCTTTTATAATTAAAGAATGCTTGCAAGTTAGTATCATAAACCATGCATGTTGGAGAGATGTGTTTTTCAAAGGAAAGCAACAGGTGTGGGGCATAGTCTGCATTTGGAAAACAAAAGTGTAAATAGAGACAAGTAACATCATTCATGGCACCCAAATAATGAGATGAATGTTTATGAAGGAAAAAAAGGACAGAGATTACACAGTTGACTGAGATAAAATGAACTTGGGCATCTTTAGGTAACGTCAGCTACCCATACTTTATCAGATTTTGACCCACAAAGAACCCATAGTAGAGAAAACAGTGAAAAATCCCTCCTTTCCCATACTTAATGTTGTTCCTGTTATCCCAGTGTTAGGTGAATTTTTGGAAGATTTTAAATAAATGCCATCAAGCATGCCCCACACTCCAGATAACACCAAATACACCCTCACTATCCCCATTTTCTGAAAAAGGGGACAAAACTGTCTCTCTCAAATACATTCACATGCTATTCAAAGGTAAGGAGAGTAATATTTTAAGACATGTTTAATCTTTCCAAAATGCAAGCTTTTCCATTTATCTGCACTTGCCAGGAGTACAGGAAGCCCCACTGCTGACGCATTACTGCAGAGCAACTGCAAAATCCCAAGGCTACTTCAGGTTCTGGCAAGTCAACCAACAGGACTTTAAAAACTTTTTGATCAGAAAACTTTTGGACCTGGGTCAAATTTCTTCAGGCTCACTGTCTTTCTGGAAGTCTCATTAAACTGTTGAATTCAATGGACATTTGACTTAACCCTAGTAATGGACGCTTAAGCAGCAGCAAGAAAGCTTTGCCTAACATTTGCAGAGAGTCATTGTTTTATCGAGTTTCTGAGATCTTTCTAAAAACACTTATCCTTACATAACTAGTATAGAGAAGAAAATAAAAGATCTGTGTCCCAAAGCACTACAAACAGTACAGTTATGCAATTCTCAGGAAGCTTTTAATCAGGGTCTTTGTAAATTAGTAGCACAGTGAAAACCAGACTATGTTGTCGCATTCCTTAGGAAATTACAGTGCACACAAAGCACAGCAGACTTCCAAAGCAACAGGCTTCCATTGTATTTACTAGCTTGAGACCTTGACAGCTTTGCTCTTGGTCTCCTTTGTAGGACATAACTTTCTGCAGCTGAGTCAGAGGCTGCTGAAAATTTCCTCTAATAAAAACCCCAAGGGAAAAACAAGACACAAGGCAGCATGATGACAACAACAATGACAAGAGTGGTTTCCATCACAGAGAAAGAATTTCTTCAACTTCATATTCCAGTCCATAAACACTCACTGGCGCAAAACATGTTTCAGCAACAGGCACGGAGTAACATTAGCTGTTACTACAAATTGTTTTCATAGCTGCACACTGGGATGAAAGCAGAAGCTAGAGTACTCCTGGCATTATTGTCTCCATTTTGTAACTGGTTTGCTCCCATGTTAGGCTGGATATGACCTGGCAGTGGACATTCACAGCCCAGATAGCCAAACATGTCCTGGGCTGCATCCAAAGTGTGGGCAGGAGGGAAGGGAGGGGATTCTGCCCCTCTGCTCTGCTCAGGTGAGACCCCACCTGCAGAGCTGCATCAGCTCTGGGGTCCCAGCACAGGAAGGACATAGGCCTGATAGATTTGGTCCAGAGGAGGTCACCAAGATGATCAGAGGAATGGAGCATCTCTCCTATGAGGGAAGGCTCAGACAATTGGGTTATTCAACCTGGAGAAGAGAAGGCTCCAGAGTGACCTTACTGCAGTCTTTCAATATCTGAAGGAAACCTACTAGAAAATTCTGAGGAACTGTTTAGAAAGTTAATGGCCTTAAACTGAAAGAGACTAGTTTCAGACTGGATATGATGAAAAATTCTTTACTGTGCAGGTGGTGAGGCACTGGAACAGGTTGCCCAGAGAAGCTGTGGATGCCTCACCCTTTGAAGTGTTCAAGTCCAGGTTGGATAGGACTTCAAGTAACCTGGTCTAGGTGCCCAGGGGAGGGGGCTTGGAGCCAGATCTTTAAGATCCTTTCCAAGCCCAGACAGTCTATGATAAGGTATTTCTGTAGCAGCACTATGTGTTTTGCAGATCCAGCTAAAGCCTAAAGGGAGGCAGCAGCACTGCAGCATATTAGACACGCAAGCACCAAGCAACTTGATTACAGTGGTGTTTGCTTGTTGTGCAAGAATGATGTTAGATGATTTTCACACATATCTATGAGCCTCCTTATACCATGTACTCTCTTAATAAAATATAATCAAGGACTGATTTCAGCAAATGAGTGCATCCCAAATGATTCTCTATATTCCCCCAAAAGCATAAAGATATACCCATGAGTAATTTGGACCAAATACATGTAATCTGGGGCATGAAGGAGTTTTAACAGCTGTATTGCTCTGATGCAGCTGTTCACAGTTACTGACATGTGTTGCAAGGTACTTCTGATTACTGTGTGTTTAATCTATATATAAATGCCTTATTTTGCTACTCAAAAGCTTGGCATTTAGATGGTATCAAAACTGATGTCTGCCTGTGATGTCTCAGCTGGCTATTTCAAAGTGTGCCAATAGAATTAAAATGTCACCAAAGATGATCATGCCAGTGAGGTATGTGTGTTATTTTAAGAAGTGAAGATAAACTGTGGCCAACTTCAGATTGTTTTTTAAGTCTTTCACTAAATAATTACAGACTCATATTTAAAATAAATATGTAAGGCCAATGGCATCACAATTTACATGCTAGCTATTGAGTCCCTGACTTTCAGAAAGGTATTGTAAATGAGAAATAAGTAGAAGGTTTTTACTTGAGACCATGAATGGCAAATGCCCACCAGTCACATGGAAGAACCTACACACTGTTTCAATGTTAACAAAATAAATTTGCTGTTTGAGAGCAGTTATAAAGAGAACATTTTAATTATTTACCTGAAGTATAAGAGCTTTGAAAACATTGGCTCACTGACTGCAGAAAATATTAGTTACAAACAGTTGGAGGCTAATTTGATCATGCTAATTGTTTTTATATCGATGCTGCTTTACTAAAAGATATTGTCTTGGCAAGCCATAGGGAGAAGTGCAATTTCACATTCTACTACCTAAGGGCATTTCTTCATGGGGAAAAAAAAGTTATGGGTCTCAGCTGCTTGCTACAATAATTTTTAGGCATGGAAAGTGATCTTGAGTGATCTCTTTGGAAAAAGATGAAAAGCTCAAATGTGCAGCCATCTCTTAATAACACATTTATGTTAAGCAGACCAGTTGACCAATACAACTTTTCTTGGCTCAACTGCTGTCTTCAAGAGGAAACATCCACAAACAAGGAGAAAAATAAATCACTGACTTGTGAAGGACTTAAGATTTCTCCAGTCTTTTGCAAAAATGAGGAAATATTTCTACACAGTCCTGAAAAGGACTGTTTACACAAAGCTTGGGTTACCATGGTTTGGAAACCAACGAAATAGTGCCAGCCATCCTCTAGTCTCCATAAGTGATATCCCATAGTTATCTTCACTCAGCAGCCACATGCACAAAGCCTCATTTTTGGAGAGTTCTCACCAGGGTTGGTTCTTGTCTACCTAAGCCCTTCTTACAGGCTCAACCAGTCCAAGGAGCACAGAAAATTTGAAATGACTGATTACACCGACTACAAGAGCTCTCTAACCCCATGTTGAAAGACTTTCATATCTACCATCACCGAAATCTGATCACTTGGGTCCTGCCCATTTTTGCCAGTTCCTGCCAATTTCTACCAGTTTTCCCTTTTGCCTCCCTGCCTGACCATTAGCAATCTACAGTGACCTAAGGCAGGGAATAGCATTAGACCATTAATGACATGCTCTCTATCTCTTACTTCCTTTTTCACTTACCTGCACATGTAGCAGCTATGTCTGACAGATCCGCTTTAGGAAGAGCAACTTAAAGCAAACAAACAAAAGCATCACAAACTAACAAACCCCACTCAGACTGATAGACAGGTAGGAAAAAATGCTGAAAATGTCAAGAGGTAATTTAATTCAGTGAATAATCATGAGACAAGTTTTCCATGGAGTTTAAAAAAATACAAAACCAAACAGCAGGAACATGGTGCATCATGAGAACAATCAGATTAATTCTTCACATTTTTCATTAATAAAATCATTGGGGAGAATTATACAATGAAGAGGGCAGTCAAGAATAAGTATCTAATGTTTATAATACGTCAGCTTGCCCTAATACTTCCTTTTGGCCTCACCCACAGTGTGCAGCTATTATTAACAAAGTGTCATTCTCTAGTGGTAATGTATGGGAGGCAAAAAAGAAACCCACCTCAGCCAAGAAAACGATAATAATCAAAATAATTATCAAAATGAAATATTTAATTTTAAAATAAAAATTTGACTTAAGAGTACATCCTCAGAAAAAGCCACAAACAATTTACAACCTTTTTCATATCTCTTCTGCAAAGAAAAGGCAAGCAGAAGGAATAGTTTTATAGTGTCCTTTAGTCAGAGCTTGATCAACAATGTGCTCTGTCTGCTAATTACTTGTTGATAGCAGAAACAGCTCAGGTCCAGCCCTGCAAGGTATTATGTTTCTCCATGAAGGCTGATAAATGCCTCAAGCTCCATTATCTTTTATAGCAGATTAAGTTCTCATTAAAGAAAGAACCTTTGTTTCCTCCACACCAAGAGGAATTTGAAACTTTATAATTGCATTTTATCCAAAAATACATTTGTCCTTTCTAGTATAAAAAGAAACAGACATGTAAGTTATGAATCCATCCTTCTCACCTAGATAAATCTACCCCATTAAACCACTGAACAAGTTCATGATTTCCCCAACCTTTCCCCCACACCACTCACCAGCTTTAAAATTATCAACAATAACACAGAATTGATATAGTATTAATTTCAGCACTGGCATTTTACCTTCACTCACCTCTACATGTTGCATACCATAGGATTTCTAAGCAACAACTACGTGGGGTATCACAAAAATAGCTAACTTTAGTGGCTCATGTAAGTAAGGATAATTTCTTTCTGACTAAAATAAATAAATAAAGTGACTCAGATTTTATTGACATAATATATTCTGAAATTTATCTGGATCCTAAATAAAACCCAAACTAACAGCTTTTCACAAAAGTGGCTAGGAAGTGCCACTTACATGAGACATCTAATTATCTTCTCCCTAGTTCCATTTCCTGCCAAAATACCCTCTATATGGTAACTGAGATTTAATATTGATTTTTCTTCTTTTTTACTTAGTTGTTGTTGTTTACCTGAGTTGTGCTGAAACTTGATTTTATCCCAAGTTCCACAGTACTGTGCTGCTTTGAGTGCGGCAGCCCTGCCACATGAGAAACTTCAATCTGCCCTTGCTCCAACTTGCTCAAATTGCACTAGGAGTTTTCTTCTCCAGGACAGCTCCCTTCAGCCAAGTGCAAAAGTTACAAGAATCCCATAACCATACTCTCTACATAATTAAGTTATTCAATATGCTCCTTTATAGGCAGCTCCAAGAGATGCAACATGAAAATATTAGTCCAACATACACTTAATTATCAGGTTAATGGAGCAGTCACTTATGAGTTGAGAAGATTTTGTGGAAAACGACTGACTTGTCCAGTCATGACCTTCCTTCCAAGACTTGGCAAGGAGATAACTGGCAAGTATTTTGGTCAATTGTCTCCAAGATCAGTATTGACAGCAGACACACTCAAAAATTTCAGTACTTGAGAGGCCATGAATGGAAAATATTACACTTTTTTGTACTTGCAAAACCTGTTATACATTATATTTAGCCCAGTACGTGTATTTTAGTGACTCCATGTGTCACTGAGACTTTTAGTCTGCTTATATGGAGGGGCTTTGTATGTAAAGGAAAAATAATCTGTTAGCAATCAAGCAGCATTAGTTACCTCTGAAGTCACTGTCCTCATTAAAACTTTGGCTTCCTAGACTCTCTAATACATTTTAAGAATGTATATACTACATTCCATTTTTGCATAGAAGCTTAGGAGCTAAAAAGAGTACTATACAGTCAATAAGATTTGTCTACCCTAGGTTTGGTAATTTTCCCTCCAAAAGACATTGAGTGTTAAAGTCCTTCACCCCTACAATGAAACTCACATTACTTCTATAATCCATTCCCTTTTGCCAAGATGGCCTCTCTTACAGAGCAGGAATCAGTCATAGGTTAAACAGTTACAAGAGACTAGGCCAAAGAAGCAGCCCCTCTCAAAATAAATGCCACTCAGAAAACCCATTTAACTGTTCGGTGAAGACTTTATTCCAAACAGAAAGCAAAATCAAATGCCAGCTTCAAACCAGTCTTAGCTGCTGACATAGATTTTCTATAAAGTTTCTGCTCTCAGACAATGGCTTACAACCTCTCACACTGCACATTTATTTTATTTTGGAAGATTTTGTCCTCAGTCACACTCACATAAAAATGACATCAAATTTTCATGGGGTTTTGTTGTTTGTTTTGTCGGGGTTTTCTAAGTTATATTCAAATTGTATCTTGGCAAGAGTTAGAAATGTGAGGAAACTGAGGTTTGCCAAAATCGTGAGAGAAAATACTTAGCAGACATCATAAACTTAGACGTTTAAGACATTAAGAAGAATATCAAAGATTCCAAAATATGAAAGCATGTAAATCTGTTGTAAATTTAAATGTAAGAGAGATTGAAATGATTTGCAGATTTCTTGTTAACAGACAAACTCTGCTCAGATAAAACAGCCACAGGAATGCTGGCAAAAAGCTAAAGCTTAACATGCACCAATGTCTTACACAGTAGGGACCAAACCCTGTTAGCATCAAGAGTAATTAAGCCTAAACCGAGAAAATATGCAAGAACAACAAAAAATTACTCTATTTATAAGATAAGCAGATGCCACTAAGTAAAAGCAAGCAAATAAATCAATCCAGGTTCAGTTCTGGTTCAAGTGCTCACAGGTCTCTCACTGTATCTGTGTTCCATTTTGAGAACTTAAGCAAGTGAGGAAAGCTGCCCAGATTTTTAAGAGGACAAATTATTACCGAAAGTGTTCTTGAGATATTTCAATAACTTTTTTTTTCATTGCATCTCTATAAATTTTCTGCTACATGTTTTGTTGGTAAATTCCCATGGACCAGAAGCAAAGGCAAGTTTTTGTCATCTCTTAACCTTACAGAAGAGATCTCATTCAATCCAATGATCCAACTCTAACATCTCTGTGCTGCAGATGTGCTACTTCTGCTAAAAGCTACACGGTTGTTACTTGAAAGATCCCTAATTCCTTATAACATAATATTCTTACTGACAATTGCTTCCCTGCTTTTCTTAACATCCCAATTCCCACTTCTCAGAGCTCCCTGAAGCTGGCAGGAACACTTTCCTTGTATTGATTAGTTGCCCTGGGGCTGGGGAGAGCAAGAATCTGACATCTCTAGCAGCAGCCAGTGGTGTCAGGTCACATGCCATACAGAGGATCATTGTGGCACAAACATCAAACAAATGCATCAGGTTAAAAGGGCAGTTCACAATTTTATGAAGTCGAGACAGGGTCTCTAAAACCTCCTTACTCATCACAGGAAGGAAGAAAAACTTTTATTTCTGAGAGCTTTTTGGGCAGAGGCTCCAACACAGGACTCTATCAGCAGCACCATGAGGTCAGGAGGAAAGCATGTCCTCTGGGCCTCTGCCCCAGCAGGGAGCCAAAGTCCTTTCAAGGCCAGAAATTGCTGCATCTCCATGAATGAAAGAGTATGTACATGAGCAACTGAAAAGGACTTCTTTTTTTCCCATGGTGGGAATAAGGATTCAGGTGTGACTAAACTGAAGTGTCAGATGGATCCTGAAGACTTCCTGTCTCAGGTTTCAAACCACAAAAATTACGAAGGCTTGTATCTGGTGCAGACCCTGCCAAAAGCAGAGAGGGTGCACAGAAATAACTACTTTCTGCCTGAACAACTCACTGTGGATTAGGTAAAAGTGGGGATTCCTCCAACTTTGGTGCACAGTGTAAGTGCAATTGGAAAAAAAAAAATCAGTGTGAGAAAATGTTTTTTTATCTATATACAGCAAAAACATCTTGATGTTGTTAGCCTGTTTGGGATGAGAGTTATGTTGATAGACACATGAAGCAACGCCTATAAGACCCCAGTTTAATTATTAGTTACAAGTGTTTATGATAATCAAACCCACATGTCTTGTGTAAGCACCCAGGTTCTCACCAGGCAGGCGTTACAATGCATGGTTTAGTTCTCACTCCCCTCTCACGCTGAATCATCGGAAAGCAGCCACAGCGGGTCTGGATACCAGACTAACAGGTTCACCAATACAATACACAAAGCAATCCCTACGGTTTTTAATTCTCCTGTTATTTTTCAGGCTGAGTCTCCAGTCCAGAACACGTCCACTGAAACACATCCCATTCAGTGACAGGTCAAAACACACCCCTCTGGAAAATGGGAGGCAGTGGGGATGTAAAAAAAGCAAAACACACCAATTTATATGTAGCTCTTTGTTACTCAAACACCAGGCAAAGCTGGATTTCACTTCTAATACTGAACTAACTGCACCACTAGAAGATGAAAATCTCAGGTCTATTTTACTGGGCTGTGGAACCCTACAGTGTTTCATCAGAACACTTAGGTGCACACCTTTCCTCTAGTTTTATTTTGTTGAAGAAAACTTCACTTTGGGAAATGAAATTTATGTGCACTCCAAAACCAAAATAATATTTAACAGTTGAATGCAGATCTACATCATTAAGAAAATCTAAAAAGAAGTGCAACAAGCAGTGTTTGCCTACAGAGCTCTTAACAAGAGAATATTTGAGGGAAGAATACAAACTTTATTTCACAAGGAACTAAGCAAAAATGGCTGGTAATAGTCATCCCTGATTTATCATCATGATACTTTGTTTTTCTTAGTATCTTCTACTGAAACTGAAGCCCTCAAAGCCTTGATGGCTGTCAAATAAGATCAGATCTGACTATATAAAAGGCAGATAAAAGTTATCTGCTTAAGAGAAAATGTCTAGTTTTAGGAAATCAAACACTAAAGCCCAGCCAAGTCTGCTACAAAAACAGAAAGGGAACTAAAAATTTAAAACTTGTGCTTAACCACAACATCAGTTCTGACAAATGAAAACCCACCTGATATACAGGTTACAATCAGTAATGACATCAATTAGTAATGGAAAACATTTTGCAAGTAATATAGCATTTTAAAATAGCTGTAATCAGCTGCTGCATACAGTAGGTAATATTACTATAGAAACAAAAAAATGTTTTTCTACATTATGCTGCAGTACTTATGGGATACTGGTGACTGTCACCATTAATACCACGGAAGTCCATTAGAAAATAAGGAAATGAAAGCCAGAATTGCATCAAAGGACTCCTGGAGAATAGTACTTCATTAAAATCACTTCAAATGAAACAAAATATAACAAAAACCTAAGAATATCACTTTTCTGATGGCTTTCTGTAACTCATTAAAGTAAAATAATAAACCTACACTCCCCCCGGGGATTATTTAAAAATGGGAGGAAAGCAGTAACTGAAAGAGCTTCCTGAAACACAGCTATGAACCTTTTCCTCAGAAAAACTAAAAAGCAGGACTTAGCCAGGAAATCTCACTAAGAGCTAACAACACTGCTTTCCTATTAGTCTTCAAAACCGGAACTATTCCATAGTTCCATTTCTGCCTTTTTCTAAAACAAACCCAAACTGAACCCCAAACCAATGTCCCTTCCTCTCCACCCCCAGAAATCAACAAGCCTTTCAGCACCTCCTGTCTGAAGAGATGGTGAAAAGTAAAAAGTGCCTGGATTGCACTTATACAGCTACAACAGCTCTTGACCACAGTGGCATAATCCAAAGCACCTGGCATATAATTACCACAGAAAGGTTGACTTAACATTCCACTCTCAGTGGAGACTCCTTTCCCCTCATATAGGAGGTAGGCACTTCTTGAGCAGAAGCTTTATTGTACATCACAGAGATATTGATAGTCAGCAAAATTAACTCCTGTGATTTTCAATAGAGTTTTTTAGATTTCCATAATGAAGGTTAGCTTAGCTGTGTTCCTACATTCCTAAAATACAGATATTTAATATTTGGGAAATATGTTCAATCTGCTCCTTAGAAGCAGCTATGTTACTAAACATCTCTTTAATGTGGGGGTGTTTGAGCACGTCTCACATTGTGCTTCCACCCTTCAAAAGCAATGAGAAGGCTTTGCAACATGCAGAATATAAAGCAACTTCAAGCAAAACTAACTTAAAGGGGTTTTCAAGATGGAAACTGATATTAAATAACAGTCAGATTCGTAGTAACACTAGTCACGACCTCACTCAGCCTAGATGTTTTCTGTATTAAGTTTCAGCTTGCAAATGTTACTTCTTGCTAACAGCAAGAACATATGAACTGAACAATATGGAGTTCATTAAGCAATTCCCTCCTGTCCACAAAGATACTCCTCAACTCAGTTTTTTTCTTTTTAATTCTGTAAGACAGCAGAAAGCTATTGGTATTTCAGAAAGTTATTCTAAATCACAAGCAGTCATTTGTCATTATCATACCTTTCATCTATTAGGCAGAACACTGCAAGCCCGTCCTCACCTTGCATACTGAGGCACACTGTCCATCTAGCACATGCCAAGATCAAGTAAGATTATCTAATTTCCAGATACTTCCTACTGAATTACACCATTTCAGGAAAAACATATGTGAATAAACTTCCACTGTTCCTGTCTTCACAGGCTGAAATCAATTGTGTCAGATCTAAACCAGAACACAGATTTGATTTACTTTAATTTTATAACAGAGTGAAAATAGGCTTCTAAACTACTGTACACCTAAACATCAAGCCAAAGTTATTACCTTTCTAATGATCTGCTTGTGTAAAGCCACTTTTAAAACTCGTGGTTTCTGCACTGTATTTTTTTGCTTTATAACAATTTAATCTTTGTTTTCTAAAAGCATCATTATACATCAGAGTGTCTTAATCCCTATAGCAGAACTATTATGGAAAGCAAGTATTTTCATATTGATCTTAAATAGAGGAATTAAAGAATGCAGTCTATATAATAATAACATGTAATAAGCATTTATTTTTAGGCTATTCCCAACATATCTGAAAGATAGGCATGGTTTCGGGCTTTAAAACAAACATCTATAGGGCCCGTAAAATTACCCGAAAACAATCCCAACTTTACTTCCCTGTCTGAAAACAAGCAGTATTTTTAAGAAACAAACTAAGAGTCAAATTCAGAATTAATTTTTGCTGTGCTTGTCAGACATCTGTGCTATGCAACAGTTTGTATAAAGCAATGGCACAGATGTTTCTCAGTGGTTAAGGCAAAAAAGCAAGATGACCAATTAGGACACTTTAGTTACCACTTCATCCATTGCAAAGAGATGGGAACTTCTAGGATCCAAAACTTTCTTCCCTCTATTTTCATGAGGGACTCTCAGGCACAAACCTCCACCATAATCACTCACTACAAATAGTGATGCCCCAATTTATCTCCTCCCCAACTATTTATCAGGTTCTGCTGATTATAACATCTGAGCTACTCTCCCAAGCAACCTGACCAACCTTTATTCCATCAAGGACTTGAACTGTGAGGGTAGGAATTTGAAAATCTATCCTAAATTGAACTTACAGGCTCTCAGCTTGTGAGAGACGTTTTCTTGATGGCCTCCTCATTTTCACACAAAAGAAGGTGATGTTTTTAAATATCCCCCTAATCTGGCTGCCCTTGGTTTAACCCACCATGATATAGTTATGTAGACAAAACCTCAAAAACACAATGGTAAAATGGCTGCTCTTGCTGCAACTCAGAGGTGGTATTTTGCATTTCCCTGGTGGCAAACAAACTAAAAATAAAATGAAAACAAAAAAAAAAATCAAAAAAAACCCAACACATTAAATGTTTCTTCTTTAACCTCCCTTTGCTTGATTTTCAACTTCATGAGGTGGTGTTAACTATATGGGAGCCAGAGGGGAATGTACCTGAAATTAGAAGTGAAAAAACATCTTTAAACTTAAATTTGAAGGAAATACTTTGATGTTCAGTAAATAACAATCTGCCATTGGCACTTGCCATTGTCTATCTATATTTACTACTGTGTTTATGTTCCCATGCTACTCACTGCAGCAATCTCAAAAAACTGCACAGCCTTTACAAATCTTTTGCAGCTCTAAAGATTCCCAGTAAAACTCTAAGGTACACAATGTGAGAAAGGCTGCTATTACTGTTGCTTAACTCGCCCTCAGTCCCACCCATTTTCCTGGCAGATGGCAGATGGGTAGGTGTCATCTTGTACAAGTCACTGACTCTGTTTTTTTTACCCTGCAACCTTCCATTTTCATCCCAGCAACTCTTCTTTGAGCTTCCAAGCAAGCCTTTAGTTTGTTGAATTCACTTAGGGGCAGCATGTTTTGTGGTTCGTGTAATTGCTGCCTGACGAGCAGCAAAGTGCTATGTACAAGACTGAATTTCAGCTGGAAGCAAGAGCTGGACCCTTCCATTTATTGAGTGTGTGGGCAGGCTTTCCAAAGGTGTGGCTTATCTACCTAAATCTGTTCAGCTCCTAAATTATGAGCAAAAGGTTCCTACCTTGCCTTCTAACAAGTGCATAGATTATACAATGGTCTTTGGATGAAAAAAAAACCAAACAGCCTCATTCATTACCTTTGAATTCTTTAGACAATGTTTTAACCCAATATAACTCAATTTCAGAGCAAGATAAAACAGGAGGATTTCAGATGACTCGGCTGACCGCATTGCAATGCACAGCACAAAAAGGCCACGATCAATAACAGAAAGCTCTCCAGCACTGTTTAAAGTCTCAGCAGGCTCCACTGAGTGAGCTACCTGGAGCAACTGCCACCTGAAAGCTTAATGACATGGCTAAACAACAGAAGGGAATGTCTGATTGGGAGGCACTGTTTTTCACCTAGTTTATTTTCAGGTATAATTACTGAAAAGTATTGAAAGCAACACTTGGGGAATAAGTTGACAAAGGTTTTGAATAACATTTGAACTACCAATATACAGTTTGCTTACATATTCCAAACCGTACTACCTCAACTGAGTTCTGTAAATTTTCTGTCTCAACTCTCTCAATTAAAAAAAAAGTTATTTCCTTAATCATCTAGCACTTAGTTTTGACATCCCTGAAACAAGTTATGTAAGATTGAGTATTACAAAAAGAATTACAGAAAAAAAAAATATGTTTTCAGATTTTGGAAAAATTACTCAGAAGCTGTGGTGTCTTTCAGCCAATCATTATTGTCTCTGTTCAACTGGCATAGGACAGTGAAGCTTCTGTTTTTCTAAAAAAACAAATCACTGAAGAACCAAACTAAAGTTAAAATACCTATGTAAGGGAAATGATGATGACTAAATTTGGAAGAAAAATAAGACTTCAGAATGCATTCTTATCATAGTTTTCTTCAAGCTCATCCATATATGGTTTAGGGAAACAAAATACCCACCCAAGGAACCTATGACTCAGAACTGAAACATGAGTTTTAACCATCATCTAAAGTGAAGCCTGTAAATTAAACAAAAAATAGTAAGAAAAAAGCATACTAAGCTAGTCCTACTGCTGAGAACCCTTTCCAAATTGGTTCACTTGAAAACCCATCTTAGAAAATAGAATGCAAATGATCTATTAACATTTTTTTCTTGTTACCCCATCTTAAATCATGAGAATTTCAGCTGCCCTTAAGCTAAAAGCCTAGACTTCATGCTTCCTGAAAGATAAACCAGAAAGATAAGGGAGGACAGTACGATAAAGATTCATACTCAGGCAGGCAGCTAAAGCAAATGTCATGGCTTCTGAGTTTACCAACTGCAGAACTCAGCCCTATGGCTCATCTAAATTTTGTCTCTGAGTCCTGTAGGACATCAAAAACTCCCAGGAGGCCCCAGCCTCACCTATGACACATGGGGAGCCCTATGCTTTAAAAAGGTTTAGGAAAAAAACCCAGCAAGCCCATGACCATCAATAAAATTAATGTATTTCTTTGTAGCAGCTGTGTTCCTCCACTGAAGAGCTGGAATCAGAACTGCACTAACTGCTCACTGCCAGCTTACTGCGCCCAGAAAAAAATTTTCACCCCCCAAAAAAGCACTGCAATATAGCAACAGAGGAGCAAAGAACCTGGAGAACCCTGCTTTGGCTTCTCAAGCCAAGTAATCTCAATGCCTTTTGTCCTAAATTAGTACATTCATAGACAGAGTGAAAGAAATTCCTCTACAAATCAAACTATACCTGTGCAGATCTGTTTTACTGAATAGAGAGGTAAATATATTCTCTGTCATTATAGGAGAAGCAAAGCCCCAGACTTTCCATCTTTTCTGTTTTACTTTTATCTCTATATTGCTGACACTTTTCCCAGAAGTTTCACAGGTATCATGATCTCATTCATCTGTAGAAATCCACAATTCTTTATCCTTCTCACTCCCAAAGAATCATTAAGGCAAATGTCTGGAGAAACAGTCCCCAGAAATAATATTTTAAAAATAGGTGGTGGCTTTTAACTGTTCAGCAGCTTAGAGATTTATTTATAAAAGTCCATGCTAAGTTACTGAACTTGAAAATATATCCAAAGCACAAGCATCTGTTTTCCATCTGTCCTCATGGGAAACTGGAATGACTTTAGATGAAAATAAAATATTGGGGTGCAAAAGAGCAAGATCTCAGAAAGGGAGGGATGAATAGAAACAAAAAAATGGAGGAGAGAGGAGATCTATCAAGAAGCTAAAATCACAAGCTACAAAATAAAAAGAACAGAAGAAAAACACACCCCATATTTTTGGGTCATATAATATGAACAATGAGCAAAAAAATAACATGTCTACATTCAAATTTTATTTCAGAACTGAAAAAAATATGTAACTGTTACACTAAACAATGAGACTTGTTTACAGAACTTATTGATTTTACAGCCATACACCTGAAAATAGTTGCCAACACATGCTAAATGTGAAGCACCTACTACTGCACACAGGGCTGGCAAAGCACAGCTTGTCCATTTGTATTTGAGCAACCTCTAAGCAAAGCAGACTTGTAATTGTGTCAGCTGTACCTCCTGTTCCTTTCCAGGGCACACAGCAATTCCATGTTTAAAAAACCAAGCTGTGATATTGCCTTACAGAACAAAGGGAAGCTTTTACTTGCCCTTCAAATATTTCACCAACATTCAATTACAAGTTACAAAACATCTAACTTGGTTTTCCACGAGGGGTACATGCATACCTGCCTACATAAATATACTGCTTTAAATCTGTAAGTAAAGGTTTTGAAGGCAGTAGTTTAAATATCCTTTCCAACCTCCCAGACAAGCTACTTCTTGCCCCTTGTTTAGTTTCTTATTTTTTCTACTTTGCAGATGAAGAAGAGAGGAAGCCAAGTGAAAACCTCAATAGGTTAACTATCAAGTTAAAATATTTATAATAAGGAATTTGATAACAAAGAATTTCCTCTTTTGCATTTACCAAGACTAAAGAAGTTTCCTTTGCAGCTTTTAAAAGGTGAAGTGTTGCCATGTCCTGACCACTAGGGTGCTCGAGTACATCCTCAAAGTAACACCCCCTAACCATCTAACCATTGTGTTCTTTTAAAGAAGCAGTAAACCAGGGCAGTATCTAAGAACTGATGGACTCTTTCAAAACTAACCTCAACATCCTTGCATTGTAGTTCAAACTATGAGCAGACTGTGTGAAAGTAGATAAAAGCTCAGAAATGTAAAAACGAAAGATAAATAAAAAGCAGTAATAGCAAAATAAAATACGTCTTAGATTTTCCTATTCTATGGCCCCAACCCATATGTTGAAGGCCAGCTTTGCTTCACATTGCCAGTATCTCCTTAATCTTGCATGCGAACAGTAACAGCTTAAAATATTTCATTTATGTCTGTTTCATTTTGGGAGAAGAGGTAGGAACAGAAGAATACAATTATGGAGAACACTCAATATTAAAATGGCTTATCTTGCCACCCTGTTTATACTCTCAAGCTTCCTTCCCATGGGCAGCCAGCATCTCCAATTAGCATGAGTCAGTCTCACTCCAAAAAGCATCTTCTTCCAGGCTTCAAAGAGCGAATAAACAGCCAAAGCAGATCTGTTGAACAGCAGGGCAAGAAAATTTTAATGGGCAGAGGAACCAAGAGAACACTTTGGTTTCTTGGGATACATCAGAGTTCAAAACAGCTAAGACCATGAGACTGCAAATCAGCAGAGCCACAAGACAGGACATCTGTGGCATCCCCAGATGCCAGGACCAAGGCTATTCCTTTCATCTCTGTTAGTCTGATCCTGACTTGGTCTTCAGCTGTCAGGGAGCCAACAGCGGTGAGTCAGATGCTACACTAGGTAGGAAGGGTGAGAACAGCAGGGGATCAGGCTAACTCATGATTAATTTGATTTTCAAACCAGAAGCAGCCTCAGACAAGTTATTACCTGACTGGGACACACCTGCCATTACTTTCCTATATCTAGTATTAACCCTGCCCATTCAATTATGGTGACAGGAGAAAGTGGGCCAACCCACCCGCCTGCTGCAGTGACTCAGTGGGTCCTGGAAAGTGCATTTCTAAGTGACCTGCCAGTTTCCTTGGGAGTCAGAAAAGCAAATGACACTAGATACAACGTGTAGTTCTTCTAATGAGCTGGTATAACGCCTGTCTTTCATCAAGAAACTTTTAATGCCACCTTTACAAGTTTCACTCAGGGAGATGCCCTAGGCATGAACCACACCACAAGATACTCCTTCCTTCAGATTGAGCAAAGGGAATCCCTTAGTCACGGTAGCTAAGGACCAAAGCACAGGGCAACAGGAAAAACAAGAAATAACAAGCAGGGCTGAACTGCAGCCTCTTACAGAAGAAAGCACTCACACAACCATTCAAATACATGTCACTTAGGGCTGGGAACAAGCACCACCATCCTGGAGATGGAAGTTTGTCAGATCTGCAACCACATCATCTCTTTTTATTCTAATATTGATTAACTCTCAGAAAGACACAGTCCTTTCATTAAGAGAAGGATAATTTGCCATGAAAAACAGTCAGTAACTGGTGAAGAGACATGTTATGGAACTTAACCAATGCTCATCAAGGAACTTTGCACTGCTGAAGGCAAGCATGAACACCAATCATGGTGTAACACTGCTGCTGTTTTCTTTGGAAACAGGAAGAGATGCTTTTCCCTATGTGACAGAATTCAGAGTCCAAATCTCCTCCAAAATGTTCACTCACATCATTGAATCAAAATAGCAGTAGTCTAGCAAAAAATAATATTTAGCCCTGGGAGGCTTTGGAGAATTGAAAGAATTTATTTGCTTGTGCTACTGCTCATTCCACTTCAGGTTCAATAACCCATATGTGAGCATCCTGCTCCCTTCCTGCAACAACTCCCAAAACACAGCCCCAGGCTATACCAGAGATATGCCAGGATTCAATAAACTCTATGTTTTAGTAATGAGACTGGGCCAAGCTGTAACTTCTATAGCAGGCATTTCAATTAGCAAAGGGAAGCTGCTGCTTAGTGGTATCCCCATGGTGGAAATCACACAGTGGAAACATCTCCCAGACTCTGAGCAGAAGTATTTTCATCCATTTAACTCAAGGGTTAACTATTTAAATCTATCATTCTGTGAGCCAGTAAGAATGGCGCTGTACGACTTGGCTCAAAAAAAATGTTCCCAGTCACCTGGGGGGGGAGAAAAAAAAGCATTAATAAGACCTTCTTTTAAATAGATTAATTAAACAAAACTGAAACTCAAAAGGAAGAGGAAACAGAATGGGTGACATAAGGCTGGAAAAAGTCTTTGTCAAGCCACATAATTAACATCTAATAAATTTTCTAAAATGCTGTAAATCAAGACAGAATGCAGACTGTGGAAGCATATCTTTCAATCACTGACATTTAATTCGATGGACTTTGCCAAACCACTTACAAGTTTTTATCCTCCAAACCACTGTTAGGATGATGATCAATTATCTTTAAATAAAGAAAAAGCTATCTTACCTTTGCAGAGTCATGTTCAAATTGCCTGTACATGCCTTGATCTTGTTTTGTGCTTCTAGGTGAGTCATCCCATCTGTGCTTATCCCATCAATGGTGAGAACCACATCACCAATCCCCACGTGTGCTTGGGCTGCCTTGCCACCGTCATTAAGCTGAAATATTGCAAGAATGGTAAATGAGAAATTTGGATGGTTTATGTTTATATTGAATACAAAATCACAGTATTTTATTCATAGTGCTGTCTCATGGAAATAAAAAAAAAAAAAATTTTCTCCTTTGTGAGTCCTGTGAAAACTGCTGCAATACCTATAGGTATTCATTCTTATTTCACTTCAATAACATCAAAGTATTACACAGTATAGCCTGTTTTTCAAAATCAAACTTCACTTCTACATTACTGGCTGGAAGCTGTGGACATTCATGAAGAGACACAAGCAGGGACAGGCACTCACAGTTTCCTGCACTCCAAGTTCCAGCCACCTTTCTCTTCATACGTGAAATTTTTCTCACCAGAGGAAAAGCCGTAAACCAGCTTTTTCCATTCTAGATTTTCCACTTAAAATCTCCTCAAAGTTCATTTATTTGTTAATGACCAGTCATGTGCAGGGAAGACTTAATAGTGAAGCTAACTTTTCCCCAGCTGCAACTACTAGAAAGTCAAAAGTTCAACATCACAGACAGGATGGTTGCAGGACATTGTTTTGCCTTTCAGTAGGTTTACAGGCCCCAATGACCTACAGTATATTCAAATCACTATAAGAAAAGCCTCTTGAGAAGTCTGACTCTTTGATCAAGGTCACTGCCAAAGTTCAGTTCAAGTGCCTTTGGTCCACTTGAATGAAACAACATTGCCACAGAAACTGCTGTAAAATTCACATTATTGGCCCCAACTGAACAATAAATCAATCTTTTCACCTGATACAACTGAATTTCAACTACCTTCATTTCCAAGAACAGAAAAAGAAATTAAAGCAACACATGGTAAGATCTATGCACTGATTTATATCCCTGGTCCTCAATCTGCTAATCATTTTATAGCAGGCTAAAAAAAAAGTCCTGGATGGTGTAAATTCCCTCTATGTTTCCAGAAGTATTTCCTGTCTTACAGCAGAGATGTAGCTGCTGGTGCTGTGAACACAAAACCTCACAACTCTGTCCTCTGCCTGCAAGCACGAGTCTGTTCCTTCAAGAAATTACTGCTTTTAAGGAAGTGCTGCAAACGGTAGAATTACTTTATCTTCATTTTCAAAAGTGGAATTCACCTTGAGCCAAAATGGTACTTCAGACCATGACTTGAGAGCTAATGGTGCTCAGCCTGGAGAAAAGGAGGCTCGGGGAGACCTCATTCCTCTCTACAACTGCCTGAAATGAGGGTGTAGTGACATGGGGGTCAGTCTCTTCTCCCAAGTAACATGTGATGGGAGAGCAAACTCAAGTTGTACTATAGGAGATTTAGTTTGCATACTAGGAAAAATTTCTTCATAGTAAGCATTGTCAAGCACTGGAACAGACTTTCCCAGGGAAATAGTAGAATCACGATCCCTAGAAGTGCTCAGAATATGTGTGGGTAAGGCACCTGAGGACATGATTTAGTGGTGAACATGGCGGTGCTGCTACTATGACAATTTGACTTGGTGACCCTTAAAGGTCTTTTCCAACCTTAACAATTCTGTGATTCTATGACTTCTCAAAGGTAGGCAAAGGAAGGTTTTTCATCTCCTTTGTTTTTTAACTACCCCTGTTTTAGCTCATGCAGTAGGGACCAACAAGTTTTGGTTCCTTGTTACTTTACAGTCACCAGTCTCCACATCGTTCAACAGAAGCGAGGTTACATCTTGAAAGCTGTTTTGTGGGTAAAGAGGTAATAATGCATGAAATACAAGGGGCTCAGTCTCTGCATTTGTGAAGGGCAAACCTGTGGAGGGTGTCCCATCAGCCTATCCAATATGGTTAGGGCTTTCCTAAAACCCAAGCAACTAGAAATACATGACAGCTGTGACATGTACTGGATAGCATCTGATGACAAATACTTTAACTGAGAAAAAATACTGTGTAACGTTGCAAGACACATGCAAATGCAAAACTCCAAAAATACTGCCATTTGACAACATATAGACTAAACCCAAGAAATTTCACATTCAGTGCATGACTACTGGCATTTTTCAACATCAGTTCCATACTTGCTGATTGCAGTAGCAATCTTTAGAAGCTAAAAAACAACAGAGAAAATTTTCAACAAAATCAGAAAAACTTTCCCATTCGATGTTAACCTAGTTAAAGAAGAGGCCTGAGATCAAGGAAGACTTGTCCTATCTTCAGATTCAAAATAGCAGCCAGGCCCTCAGCATTATGAATCAACATAGCTGTTTTAGCCAGAGTTGAAAACAGAGGATGCTAAAAAGGAAAAGTTTGCAGAGCAAGGAAGTAAAAAAAGAGGCAAAGGAAAAAGGAGACACCCTGATTTCAGAAAAACTATTCGACTTGCTGAAGTCATAAGAATTGCAAGTTGTATTGTGAATCCTTTTACAAAATGCTTCAACAGAAAACCCAAAAGTCCTCCAAATTTGGGTGTTCAAACCCAAATTGTGAGCTAAAAGGCCTGATTACTATAAAACACCAATCATGGATGCCCACTAGCATCCACAAGAAAGCTATGACCAACATAGCTATTTATAGGAAAGCTCCTCAAACCTTTGGATGAGGGGTAGGACCTGCCATAAACAGATCCCTAAGCCGATATGTTATAGCACGCTGACATTTGCCAGCAAGGTCTGGAAAAGGGAAAGGAACGTAAGGGTGCTAAAAGCTAAAGGTCAAATGGATCGCTGTGCTTTGTGATTGGACTCCCCTGGTGAAAAAAATTTAGCTTTCTCAGAACGTGTGCAAATGCACATGATGCTGACATGTTGTAATTTGTGATGAAAAAAGAAAAAAGCAACCTACACGCAGTTCAAGACTAAGACTTCAAAAGCCAGCTTCAGGGTAACTATTTTCATGGAGGGGCCTTGCCATTCCCAGGAGTGTTAATGAAAGCAAATGTGTTAATGAAAAAAAAAGTTAAACATTTCTGTGTAATTATAGTGGCCAACACACAACAACCCACAACCAACCACCTGACTTTCAAGAGGTCATTCTTAAACTGTTGCCTATAGGGGATGAAACTCTTTGCAAGCGTATGTGGGAGACTCCTGTAAAATCATTTCAGCAAAACCCCAGGATGAAATTTCCTGAAAAGTGTGATGAGTCCCTAGTTATGTCCATGGGTCCTGGTGTACAGACAGAGAATGGAATATTTCTTATAGGTGGGGCTGTCACAGATATATCCAAGCAAATTGCAGGAAAAGAACTGCACACAGAGAGATGTCAGAGTAGTAATCTCCTTATCTAGACACAGTGGAAAAGACTTCTAAGTAACACCTACTGATTCTGAATAAGAGATCTGACTCACTAAGCAGGAGAGATGAGATTGATACTTCTAGGAAGTCTCAGCCAGAGTGTGAGTGTTCCCTGAAAGTACTGGTCAGCAGCCCTGGCTTCTGAAGCACCTATACTGAAGTGGGACTGAAGCTACAAGGGCAGTTTTACCACCGGTAAAGAGGAATATTATCACAAGTGTATAAAAATGAACATCTACACTGAACACTGCAGGAGGAATTAGAACATTTGACATAATTAAGGATATTTTTCAGACTGCAGAACCTGAAGCCTCAGTTTTGACACTTCTTAGATGCTGAACTGTGCATTACCACTACAAACAATAAATTTGTATACATAATGATTACATATGCCAAACTGTGTAGATATTTGAACCAAAACTGCATAGATATTCAAAACAAAATTAAGAGAAAGGAAACCCATATTTCTTGTCACAATGGAAAAAAACTCAATTTTTTTACCTAGATTTAAAAAAAGTTCAACAGCTATAGAAGACATATTATACCATTTGAAGCTTACATATTATCACCTACATATTTATCTCATTGCTATTTTTCTACCACTTTTTTTTTTTTTGTCCTGCACAAGTGATTTTGTTGTTGTAAGTATAAATTTAACCTTAGGAACATTATCCTGCCTTAGTCACCCATAAAGTACAGAATTATCAGGAAAAAAGGTGATCCTTAGAACATACTTTTATTTAATGTGCCTATTGTCACCATATGGAATCAATGCAACAGGATGTATATGGAGTATAGCAATAAAGTTACAAAACTGGCTATCCAATAATCCAGCTAAATTCTAAACATTACAAATATTCTTCAAATCCTTGATGGACCTGTTTTAATTCTGTATTTATAGTATGAGTCGGGTTTTTAAAGTCAATCATGAATTAGAGAGACAAAAAAAAGTAGACTTTTTTCCCTTGATGTTACACCACAGACTTGAAAGCTACAAAACTGCCAAACCAGCAATGTTTCCTCCTACTTAATTCCGCATCTCCCTATTCTGCAAAACTCATTTGGAGACTGAAGGGGAGGCAAGCAGGAGAGACATTTCATGACCAGGCACCTGCTGAGGCCACTCACTCCCGCGGCCCCCGGCAGGAAATCTCTGCCCCTCTGCAGCAATCAGCTACACGACTGAAAGCCAACAACCAGCCTGGGCCATCCAGGGATGCTCAGGATGCTTTTTAAACAAGCACAAGTGAAATCACCCATCTAATGATAGAGTTCAGCTTTGTTTGGCAAAAAAAAAAAAAAATTGAAAAAAGTTTTAAAAAAATATTGTTGTTCTTCAGGTTTTCATCATCAGAATTCCAAAACCGCAAATTGTCCAAAAACACATTCCAAATGAAGACTGAAGTAAAGCAGTTCTTGATCCAGGACGGACTTCAAAATCAAGGTATAAAAAGGCATCTCAGCGTAGTTCTACAACTCAGGTTTTGAAATGTGAACAACCCAAAATACCCTGAAATACAACTGTTTTATTGAGCTAAATTTTACCCAGCACACTATTTTGTTTTGCAATAACCAACAGTTTTTTAATGTTTACTCTTAAGCTTTAATTAGGTATTTTGAAAGAGTCCAGGGCAATTTCATGTGTGCACACAAGTGCATCTATCTATGAATCAGTGTAATTTGCAGCCTAATTAATTTCTATTTAACATATAACCACCTATTTTTCCCCTCACACGACTAAGAAGAAAACCTAACAAGCAACTCTTCTTTGAGCTGTCATTATTTTGCTTTTACGCAGTAATAAATGAATTACTTAAACTGCAGTTATTCATAGGACAGAGGTCTATTTGACTAGAGATGGAGGCTGCCTTTTATATTTTCCAAACTGTTTGCCCTGAATCTATCCCAGCTGCAACCATGTTGTATGATGGTACATCACAATGACTTTCCCAAAGAAACTGGTTTGTACTCTGACAGTAAATAATATTCTCCCATTGCACAAACATACTTCAATGTCATCTGCAACTTTCCCTGAGAATGTAACTCATTGATCCTGATTTAAAACTTCCTGGGCTAGCTGATATCCCTCCAGCTTGATTTTTAACTCTTGAGCATTTGATCCACAGCTGGCTGTAGCAACTCAGTTTAAAGCACAAAGCAACCAGACAGTAATCTTTGTGTCATCACTCCTGCTTCTCTTTTAGTCTACATTTTTCCCTATAATAAATAATTTTAAGTAAAAAGCCAAAACACAACATCTTCATTTAGATAAAGAACATTACAGAATAACTTTGCAGAACCACAACATAAGCAAAGAGGCAAACTCTTTTATTCAGCTTTCTGCCTTTTCAAAACACAGGGCTCTATCTCCTTGCTACAATACACTTTATGCTAATATTTACACTCATTACCTGTTACTACTTTGTTTATCCCTAGCTTCGTTCCACCTGACTGAAGTATCACCTTGAAATGATAATCAGTATTTTAACAGCAATCTCACAAACATACATAGAGCTCAAAGTAAGCTAAAAAGCGCCCCTTTTGTGAATTAATGAAAGAGAGGAGCAGAAGCTCACTCCAAAATACAAGGGAGAGACACACTAATGCTCTGTAGCAGCACCAATTCCATCACAAAAATTGCGTATCTGACCCGACTCCTGCTCCCCCAGGACCTCAACAGCCTGAGCACGGAACACTCAAGGCCCACACTGACGACCACAAGCACAAATAGGGTAACACTGTGTTCCAGCATGATATAGCTAATGGGATGGCTCACCAAAGCCCTTCCTCACCTGCTTCCTTGATGGGAAGGAAGCAAAAACCTACACTCCAGACTCCTGACATGTTTAGGGCACTTGAGGTCCAGCTTAAAACTTCTACATGACAGAAAAAATAAAAGCATCAGAGCACCTGCTCTTTGTGGCAAATAAGCTTCCTCTGCATTCAATGGAAACTGAGAGCTGTATCATGTTCCTCAAGCCTTTACTACAGCAATATTATTCGCATAGCCAACAGATTAGCCAGTCAGCATTGATAGTCGTTTCCAAATCAAGAACATACATGCCAGTTTTAAAGTCCAGATCAAATTTATACAGCTGAGTTATAAGAACCCTAATGCAGGGTTTGCTGTGGAAAGCGCTGACACAAGCAGCTATAAAAAGGGGTTATGAGGCAGTCCTTCGAATAAGCTAAAGCTTTTCCCCAAACAAAGCAAGGATCAAAGTTAGCTTAGATCAGAAAACCTGTCTGATTACCAGAGTACTTTGCTATGTGTCACCAGTAGAAAACCCTGCCCTCACTTCACTCCATGCGGCTGTACTCCCACTCGCTACATTTTCATTTCCCTCCTTTTTCTCCCTGTAACTTCAAAGGTATTTTCAGTCTGATTTATAAAGCTCTAACCTAAGGCATGCACAACACAACCATTAAATAACCATTAAAGATAATGTATAAGGAAAACAAGTGTAAGACAAAGCCCAAACCGTTCTTCTTGGCCTGGCTGTGGACCCCAACAGCAGGTGCCATCCCACACCTGGTGATAGAGCTGGCCTTGCCTCCTGAACTGTCCTCCCAGGTTCCCCAGGGTCTGTTCCATCCTTTTCCTCCAAAACACAGCTCCATTGCTGCAATGCAGCAGTGACTTGGCCGAAGCAGACCCAAACCAGTTCATTACAGCCCACAGGAAAATGGGGAGAACCCACAGGCATCCACCCATTTTGCCAGCAAAGAACCACAAAACCATCTCTCACGTTTCATCCTCAGTTCTGACAGCAGTAACCCTGACAACAACATGTATTTTAACATGATTGAGCTGCGTATCCCTATAGTCTCACATTCAGAAATTATGTCAAACAACAACTAACACAGTTTGAGTCTTCCCTCTAAGCAAACGTGGCTGAGCATGCCCGTGGGTTCCCATTCTAGGAAAAAGACAAATGGTTTCAACACTCTTTTTGCCTTAAACTTTTTCTCTTACTGTATTACAACCTTAAATATTTATTTACTGTCTTAAACAAAAACAAATAAACAAAAAAAACACCAAATAAAACCAAACTAACTTGGTTTTGGCACTTTAAAGGATGTGTTTCATGCACGAATCACTTATTCTATCCATCCTTGCATGCACTAAACGTAGAGCTACACATCTACAGAGGAGCATGAGAGGACATTGACTACTTAAAACAGGAGAGGCACCACATAGCCTAAGTCACTCTTACACACAATTGGGTTGTCACAGAAAAGGATCCAAAAATATACATTAGGTTTATGAAGCAGAGTAACTGCATCATGTACAGGCCATTTGAATACGTGCTCTTTTATTTTACAGTCACCAGCACCAAACAACTGAACTTGAATGCTAGCAGCAGTTCCCAGCTTCCCTCTCTTGCCCCAGAACAGGTTGCTAATAAGCAGGAACAGTTTCCACATGCCAATGCCAGAAGGATTATTAAGTGGTGCTATTTCTCACTTGTCATGGCTTGACTGATCATGGTTTCCTTGCAGCTCAGCTCTTCTGTGAGCAAGAACCTTTGTTACCTTCCCTTATGATAATCCAACTGCTTCAGGATGTAAGGAAGCAGAAACAATTTCACAAAAGGCGCCTTCAGCTTTAATTTTTGACAGAATGCTACTATCTCATGATTACTGGTAGCAGTTATTAGAAACTACAATCCCTGCTTTTGACCTTGCTGGTGTGAGAAGGAAATAGCTGCTTACATATAAAGCAATACATTCTGTACAATTAATGTTTTTAACATGTAGTTTGAACATTTTATCCAGGTACTAACACACAAGTTAATGTGGAAACACTAATTGGAATTCAAAGGATTATTAAATGACTGAAAGTCACACTCACATCAAAGAGGAATAAAGAAACTATTCTGTTCAAATGTAGTTCTATTGGTATGTAACAAGACTAAGCATCTGGTCTTGCTTTTCCAAGCCTCTACAAGCATTCAGGAAAACAAAGACATGAAAAGATTGCCATCAAGATAGGATGGGCTATAACTTCTTGAATAACAAGATACAGCTAATGTTCTGATTTGGAGAAGAAATAACACAATGCCAAAAAACAAGTTGTCAAAAAGACTACGGCAAAATCATTCAGATATTATGACTAGAATCGTATTTGCAGGAAGCAAAATTTCAAAAAAGTGTAATTCCAAAAAAACTTTTGAAACACTTGAGTGATGGAAGACAATTTACAGTAATGTGCCAGAATGTCTGAAAATATTTAAGGTCCTATCATCCTTGAGAGAATGCTTAGCTTTCACTAACCATTCTCTCAAGGAGCTCAGTTGTGTTCTCATGCTGCCAGCATGCCTTAAGAACCTTATTTATTTTAACTGGCTGCCTTCTCTCTGATGATTATTCTTCTGCTCAGAGAGTTTACAGAACTGATCCAGGTTCCTCCCTGGGAAACTACATGCCAGTAGGTAAAAAAACCTGCCTACTTAATTTCTCAGAGAGACAGAAAGAGAAAATGGAATAAAAATGTGCTAGAAACACAACAAATTTTGTATGGCTGCTTTAGCTTTTGGGAGCTGCACATCTCTCCTTCAGTAGAGGTTAGTTTTTCTGGGATGGGGGGGTTTTTTTGGACAGCCAACACAAATTAACTCCACAACTAAAGCACATGAATTCTTGGGACTGCCTAACAGGCAACACTTAGGAGCCACAGCCATTTGATTTGTATCAGAAAAGAAGCTTCAAGCCTCTCTCATTTGAAGTTTTGAATTTGGAAACTTACTAAGTTTTTGCTGGGGCCTCCCAAACAAACACAAAGTAAAGCAGAGTTAGTTTTCTCTAATAAAGCTTAAGTGTGAAGTGACAAAAGGGACTGAGCTCAGCTACTTCCAAAGAAATTAATTTCCATCCTGTAAAGGCTATATATATGACAATGTCTGGAGAGCATAAAATGGTGTATGTCCTCCCTTCCCAGACAGTGTTATGTTTATTCTTTTGCAGATGATAAAATTAGTTCAACTAACTGAACATCCATCTCCTTAGTAATCTTAGTAGCCAAATGTGTCATCTTGTTTTCATAAGGTTTTCATGGTCTATGATTTAGCTCCTCTTAATGGGATATACCTTTTCTGCATCAAATGTGATGCAATCGCCCCATGCTTGCCAGAACATCTAATTTAGAAATACAAGTAGCACAATACATTATCCTGTGTAATTTAAAAATAAATGTATTTTTCCTTTTCAGTACCTTTCCCAGGACAAAGATTCTTGTACATGGCAGCAGTGAGAAGGAAACACAACTAATGAAGCAATTCTACATATGAAAGCAAAGCAGAGAATTGTGGTGTGTGGGGAGTGTGAACCAAAAACTGATCTGACAAAAACAAAAAACCAAAAAAAACCCAGCCTGTGTCAAGAAAATGCTACTACAAATTGAATCCCTCATAATACACCAGCCATTCACTTTCCCCTATCCAGAATCCAGGCATGCATCAAAAAGCAGAAAGCAACCTGCTTGCTTCAAAAAACTGAGACAATGTCAAGCTGCACCATATAAGTAAGGAGAAAACGGAGGCAAGTTCAGACACTGCAAGAATTGGTTATTGGCACAAATCATCTGTCCAGAGAGGACAACTCACCTGAATGCCATCCCAAAATGTCACTCTGCAAAAACTGTACAAGCCCATTTTGAGTTGAAACCCAAGCCCAGCAATAAGAGGCACCACACCCACAGAAGTAGCAGGAAGGGCTGGAGACTGAGCTGCACTTGTGCCAGCTCTCTGTTGAGCATGCAGCTCAGCACCCAAGGAGGAAATGCAGAAGAAATGCATCAGAGTGCAGAAACTCCTCCATGCTACATCCGTAGGGGCTTCATATTTTAATTATAAAGGCATGAAGGCTTATGACACCTCCCTTTGGTAACATGGAAGAAAAGGGCCATCTTAAACATATGAAAGATGACAACTCATTTCAGGTAAATAAACATGTTCTGAAGTGCATGGAAAGTAACAAATAACAGTTTGACAGTGCCCAAACCTTCATGAAAGTACAGTTCTGTATATATGTGTCCTTCATGCAATGGAGAGAGAACTCCTTAGGATTAGTCAAAAGCAAACTTCTAGCACAAAGAAATAAAACAAAAAGAGGGGGTATTTGTAAGTCTTTGTGGGTATCTTGCCTTTTATACATCAAGGGAATATTATGGCAGTCATTTGTTTAAAGCCAGTCACATGCTGGCTAAAACCCCAAGTATGAAATATTGCAGAAAAAGAGTCCAATAAAAAGCCCTCAGAAAACAAGAAACACATTTTAAAGCAGTTGCATATCATTTAATAAATTAATACAGCTGTTTTTAGCTAAGACACACAAATCTTGATCATAAGCTAATAAAGCTCATGAGAACATAATTTCAAATTTAATTTTCCATTTTGAAATGATTTACATATATATACACACACATGCACGCAATGCACTGTTTTAGTTTGCTTGGCTTTAAACATTTCTTTTATGTGATTTTTTTATACAGTTCCAGGTGTGGCGGTTTTGTGTAAACATTTTTTAATGGATATAAAACTGGATATGCTACTGTAGGCACTGGTATACATATATATTCTTTAAGAAAATATTTGCGTATAAGTATTTTTACACACACCTCTATATTAATAAAAATGCATTTGTTCTCTATGCTAGAGACCTGTGTGAGAAGACCACATGAAAACTATCAGCGTTTTTTTAGGCAGTGTACAACAAAAAGCAGCTGTCCAGAGCAAACAGGGAGCTATTCAGGAAAAACTTTCTGACTCCAAAATGAAGACCCTCAAGTTTAATAAATTTTCCTTACCATTCGATTGCCAAATGCATTACAGACATGCAAGACTAAACATAAACCCACACAAAACCTTCTTACTAAAGCTCCAGAGAGGAAAACGCTTGTGTACTTTTGCAACTGAGAACTTCGACAAAATTTCTTGCTGCTATATTTTAGCGATTTTCTGAGTTTCGCTGCTGAGAGTTGCACTGTAACTAATTATAGTAACCTAAAGTCTGAGTTATGCCACAACATGTTTTTTTCTTCCTTGGCCATCTGGAGATCTGAAAGTTACACACACAGCTAAACAATGAATAAAGCTGGTTATCAAATAGCTCTGAAAATACAATGAAGAAAACTCAACCCTTCAAATTTACTTCCTGCAACAGTCTACCACTTGCTCTCA
Source organism: Acridotheres tristis (assembly GCA_037013685.1). Lineage (NCBI taxonomy): Eukaryota > Metazoa > Chordata > Aves > Passeriformes > Sturnidae > Acridotheres > Acridotheres tristis. Next base: position 19,949,164 of record CM072888.1, on the reverse strand, counting down.
GCTTCACACTGTGCAGCGGAATATGTCCGACCATTCAAAGTCTGGGCTTGCAGAGGAATCCTGTAAGCTGTGACAGCTCTCTGGTGTATTTTCCTCTTTTTTAATTTCCACTTTCTCTCTCCCTCCCCTCCTCCCATTTGTATGTATGTAGCCCTACACCACCAAACTAAAATCAGCACATTTCAAAGTCAAGACATAGAGAAAGAAATCCTCCCTATCCAAAGCAGAATTTACAATCTCATCTAAGGAAACAAACATTTAAATCATTTAGAGTCTTAAATTTTGCTCTAACATTCCGAAAAAAATAAAAATCCTATATACACCAGTGGCTACAGACAAAGCTAGGAAACAATTCCAAGTAAAACAACAAAACACAAAAAGACAATATGCATTCATATGTCCAGCTTGATCCAAGACAGATGGTGTGGAAAGCCTGCAGGTTTGGTTTTTTCCTGCTATTTTTGTTTGGGTTTTGGGTTTCTTTTTTTGATTTGTTGGTTCTTTTGTAGATTATTTTTTTGGTGTGGTTTGGGTTTTTTTTGTTCATTTGGGGGGATATTTTATGTTACTATTATTGCTGACAATTGTACAAAATATGGTTACTTCACACAGGAGTCAAAGTGATTTCCATGTGATTTAAACTCTTCTCAACCTCCAAGATCTAGATACAGCCTCTTGAATCCCTTCAAAGCTAAAGTGCCTGACCAACAAGCAAGGAGAAGGCTTTTGAGAAACATGATCATAGAGCCGACATGTTAAGTCCGTGAAACTTTTCAGGCACGTAACTTCAGGTTTTTTTCACTAACTATTCAACAGCAACAACAACTTTAACTGTAGAAAGACTCGTGCTAGATTTCAATTTCTAAAAGCAAACATTACTTCAAGAATTGCTGGAAATAAGATTTTGGAAGCGTTTCATTAAAAAAATAAAACTACGAGCACCTGCTTTTTTTTCCACCTTGTTTTTCTTGAATTCGGCATCAAGTATACCAAATTAAGAGCAAAGTTTCTGGTCCTTATAAATAATGCTCTTTTTGAGCAATATTTTGGTTACAGCCATGATGATTTGGTTTTTTTGTCTTGACCTACTACCCTGAGTGTTACTCTATTTTGTATACCTTAAGTTTGTGTAGGCCACTCATGAGTAAGGCTCTGGTGAAAGCTGGTAGTGTGAGTGACAATTTATCCTTTGGCAGAAGAAAGACCATTTCAAAACAAAAATATATTCAGAATAAATCGTATTAGATGTTCACTACTGAAAGTTTATCCTCAAAAGAGATTCTCCACATCAGTCCAAATCCAAGAAAAATTATGCTTCTCTAAAGCAGTGAGAACCTCTTCATCTACCGACCAAAACCAGCAAGTGGAAGTATCCAAGAAAGTTGAAAAGCAGGGCAGGAGAACTGTCCTGGCAGGGCTACTCTGCCTTCATGCAGCTTCCTGCTTGGAGGTTCACCCTAGCTAGGACTGCTGGCAAAGCCAGTACCTGCTCCTTCCCCATGGCAGGATGCATCCATCAGCTGTGACAAACATTCAAACACATGATTTAACACATATAACTCACTTCAGTGAGACACAAACTCTGAGCAGAGGTGCATTAATGTTTACAAAACAGCTCCTCGAGACAAAATAAGTCAACTTTCAGCTGCAAAACTTGGGCTGGGGGGGAAAGAAGCCAACCAAGCAAAGCCATTCCTGTATATTGAGGTGAGACAGGGAATGCAGAGAATTTCCAAATCACCAAGGCTCCACCTTTAGTTTATGGGAACATTTAAGAAAAGGCACAAATATCACAGTCCTGCCTGCTGCTCCTTCTCTCCTCAAACATCATCAGGCAGGATGAGATGGGTTATGCTGAGGCCATCATAGACTCAGGCTGGCCACCAGAACCAAAGAGTCCAATGGCTTCCCACCCAAGACCATGATTCAAGGTACACTTTATCAATCATCAAACAGCAATAGCATCTCTAGTCCTGCTTCTGCAGATGGAAGGCAGGAATAACACACATGGAAGCAGAAAGTGAGACTTAATGTGCAGCCAGTGACCTTTGGTGAGCAATGCTCTCATGTCATATGAGCTGGTGACATCAAGGATTCACATCAGCCTGATCCGAAAGTGCACTCTTTGCATATTTCCTGCCTATTTAAGAAAACAATTCTAGGGCAAAGCTTTCTCCTCATAAATACATCATCTTTTCTTCAACCCTTTTCTAAAAGAAAATGTTCAGTGGAATAATGAAAATGCTACTGAAGGATCTGAGCTTTTCACACAGCCATCCATCATGTCTTTCTTGAAATTAACAGCTTCAGACACTCCTCTCTGGCTACCTATTAGAGGGCATCAGATATCCTAAAATTATGCAACTTAGCAGAGGGAGGTCCTAGATTTACAGCACACGTCCCTGAGTGGCTCTTCCAGACACTGAATGGTCTGGAAGCATTTCTTGTTTCTCGCTACTGCTCAGTTACATCCTGTACCGCTAATCCACAAAAAGGTTTGATTTTCCAGGGAGTGCAGGGATGTTTTCCCTGTTTTATAAACTGCTAGATTTAAGCAGCAACTTAGCACAATTATAGCAATATAAGTATGTTTAGGCATGCTGAGAATAAAGGATCTTCATACCTTAAATACAAACAAGAGCACACCATGATCAGAATTTTGAATAATTAGCACCAACGTGGCTACAAAAAAATGTAAGACCTATCCCTACTGGAATTTGACACTGAAATTATTTTAATATGCTTAAAATCTCACTTTAAAGTTTTGTTTCACTCACATAAAGAATTCAAGCTGACCTGGAACAATCACATGCAAGCTAAACTTGTATTACTTTGAGCAGAAGTCTTGAAGTTGGTTGCAGCGAGAAACTAATGCTGTACAAGAGAGGCTTGCAACACAGCTGGACATGCTTTTTTACCTTTTCCCCCTCCAGCTTTCCAATGAGATTGTCCTTTAACCTCTTGAACACTAACTGGAGAAGGTTAGAGTAACTTTTTGCACACCATAGTATTCTGATCTCTGTACACTCTGCTACAAGTCACCAACTCAGCAGCCACACAAACTTGAGAACTGAAGGAGGAGATGAGCATCTTGCACAACCTTTTCTTGACCCAAAATAAATAACAACTAATAAAGTTACTATTTAGAAGTAACAGGGCCAATACTTGACCTTTGATACAATACAGCCTCTCTCAGGTGAGTTTCTGCAGTGCTTTTTGAGTATAGAGATGAAGAACAGCCAAACTACACTAGCAAGAGAGAATAATAAGCATGACAAAAGCAGAAACATGAATAAAGTTGGAGACCTTGGAAGTAAAACATCATCTCAGAAATATGCCCACTTATAAATGAAGTTAGGGGAATAACAGGTTAGTGTGGCTTTGTAGGTTTTCTTCTGCATCCACATATGGACATCTGTGACTTGACAGAGATATTAGGTCAAATAGAGACTGAAGCTACTTTTTATATTATGTGTATTATTCAAGAGCATGAACTAACAGAGCATTCGTGGCTGAAACACAGTATTCATTCCCTTACCCCAAGAAGAAGGAAACCATCTGAGGGAGGAAGTCATTACAAAAATAAGGAGGGCATAAGCCTGGGCACCCTTGATGAGACCATGGTGCCAAACTGCAGATTTTTGCAGAGAACTCTAGCTGATGAGAAGTTTGGGCCAGATACTAGCAATGGTAACAACATCCCCTTACAAATCCAATACTAACCAATTCATCTTATACTTAACCCTCTCCCCAATACAAGACCTCCCCAAAACCCTTTTACCTCACACCATCACCATGGCACAGTTTAAGAACTGCACTGCTGAGGAGTTCAATACAAAAGGCTCAGTGTTCCCACCAATAAAGGAGAAGTCAACATGCTCTCCCCTCCTGGACCACACACTGAGTGCAGCATGTTGTCACACATGTCCCCAAAGCCTGGGAAATAGTAGCATCCAAACCAGGACTTGTGGGTAGGGGACGGGGGGAAATCAGTGTCTTGCAAGTGTTTCCAAATGAAGGCATGAACACAGGATGGATATGGGAACTTGGACACTCCTACTGGGATGCTAATTGACTGCAGGGTTAGTCCCACCCTCTCTTGTCTGTGTGTTCCACTACTGCTGCTAACACAAGGAGTCACTTATGCAGCAATGAAAGGATAATTGTTAGTTAGCCTGACAGAGTTACCAGCCAACTGCACCTTGAGTCGGAGTCACGAAAACAATTTCCATCTCACACTAGGACCAGTCACCTGGTGACTCCAGATGTTCATCCTGCTAGCTCCCAGGCATGGTTGGCACCCCCGGGAGAGCATCCATCCCAAGGGGACAGGCCCTCTTTCATCCCCAGAAGCCAAGAGCCCAGCTACTCTCAGTGTCTCTGGATATTTTGCCATCCCAGAGCACCCAAAGGACCTCTTTCCTATTCAAGGGAGCTTCTTACTAACACGAATTTCACCAAGTGTTTCATTGCTTTTGAAGTGCTTGTCTCATTAACTAAACAAACCAAATGTGCCAAGGGAAGGAGCAGCCCTAGCAGCACTCTATTTTGTAGCCAAGACTCATATTGAAGAACATGATAAGACTAAATCAACTGCTGAAGAAATTAAATTCCAAACCTTTCAGATACCCAAGCAAACTAGTTCATTCCTTCAACCTACTGCACTTAACTAGGAGGAAACTCACAAAATGTGTACCAGGCCAGAGGCACAGTTTCTTCCACATTCCTATTAAATTGAGGAGGGGAAAAAAAAATACGACTTTTCTGCATAAGCAAGACTTAAAGTAGAACATTATCTTTCTTTCTTCTTCCAGACCAGTGCAAGCTACTGATACAAACAAAAAATAAAAGAAATACCAACCAGACGTATAAAAATCCTGGTGCAGCTTAAAGTTTGCATTCAAATGTCAATGTGTAGAGTGATTAACCTCCCTGAGGTTTCAGCAGACCTCCCTGCTTGTCTGTTACTATCACATGCACTTCCTAAACACTAACCACAGCGCTCACTGAACATAAAATAGCTGTCATTCCTCCCCCTTTTGCAGAGAAGACACAAGCAGACTGGTTTTCATCATCCTAAGGAGTACAAGGTTGATATAGCAACTTAGCAGCAGAAGAGGCAGGTTGGAACAACACTGATAAAGCACAATCTGATGAAGAACAAAATCATCTGTCACCTTCGAACACATCGAAGTGTGTTCATTACAGCCTACAGGAAAGACAGCAGCACAGAGTGCTGCATATAAAAAGGTGAGCAAAAGATACAGAAAATGAAGGTATCTGAAGTAAATAATTTGTGAAGAATTACTAGTCAGATATGCATAGATTTAGATTTATATCACCGAATCTAACCCAGGTCAGCAACAAGTGATGGTTAAATTCTCAGCACAGATGAGAAAGCACTCATGCCCCTGGGGCGGGATTATACAGACCTCCCCAAAACAAAAGGAGAACGTGCTCTAACTTCCAATTTATATCGTTAAACATGACACTTCAATAACATAATGCCCTGCAGTTACAGGTAGTTCTGAAAACCAAATTTTATGGAGCACACGTCGTTAGCCAAAAAGCTGATGGTATTACCCACCAAAAATGGAAACGAAGTGTATTTCTGTGCTCTTTTAGGATACCATGTGAATGGATGAGCAGTGGCAGTAGCACAGGCAGGGGCTGGGGGTAGTACATGGCGTCAGAGGAATAGCAGGATTGAAACAATACAGACTTATGTCAGTGCTTCAGGCTGTGTCTTCCTACTCAAGGTTATTGGAGATGGAACTGAGGAGCTCTCAAACCATAAAGCCCAAACTTGTAATGCCAGAGGAAAAACCCCAAGGCTGGAAAAGAATTTTTAGTGACGATGGCAACCACATAAATACACATCACTGCAAAAGCAATTCCAGGCAAGCTCTAAGTTTGTGGTATATACTGCATGAAGAAATTAGTACTAGTTACTGAGCTCCCCAACCCTGTACCTCAATGAAAAACATTTCTATTTCTTTTTCCTACAAAGATGATCTTTTTCATCCACTGATGGAATGGCAGGTGGTTTAGTTTGGCATAATTAAATATTTCTAAATAGTATTTTTAAAATTTAAATAGGGTCCATTAACACATTTTAGCATGGTTGCCCAAAAATCTAATCTAATCCCCTACATATACCATTTGTAAGTCAAAATAAAATCACTTTATCCTAATTTAGTGCTACTAAAGGCACGAGGGTGGTAAGGAACAGGAATTAAATGGCTCACAGCCATTTATCTCCAGACAGACATGGTTTAGGAAGTGGAAACTTTGTCTTCAGAACTGTGTGTTTAATTTGGTTTAAAAATAAAAAGGCAACAAAAAACCCAATCCAAAACAACCTCCCCCCCAAAAAAAACAAAAACCACCCCCCAAGTCTGATTAAAAAAGAAATGGAAGAGCAAATGATAGAGAGAAGTCTCCAAAACAGACACAGGCACGCCCAGAGCCTACGTGTTGAACAGTGTACTCCAAGTGTGGTGTGGGCTGCCCAGCAAGGGTCTAAACTTTCATCTGGTACTCGGGGGACATGAATGCAAGTTATTTAAAACCACGGCACATCCAGCCGGCACGTCACTTTAATATTCTGCTATAGATTGTGTTACAGCTATGCTTTATAATGAACCTTTGGCTTCATCTCCAGTTCTCTGGCAAAGCACAGCAGTGCCACAGTTTTAGAGTTTTAAGAATTACAGGAGACAGTTAATCCTTCTGCCAAATCCAGATGTGCAGCAATATGCCAAAGGCAGTGAAAAAAATGCCACAGGTTCTTGGAAAAGGGTCTCACATTGAACAGAGGTAAACAAACTGAGTTTGCAACTGAATTTAACTATGATCTATGGTTTCCTGATCTGATTTACAGCTCCAATCTTCGCTTTTTAAGTGCGAACAAAGGCCTCATTTTAATGCAGAAATAACAGAAGCATTCAGAAGTATCCACCTGAAGTATACTTAGCAAAAAAGGATGGGCCTGGGTGGCTTCCCAGGGCCAGGCTGGGCCAGCAGTACAAGGAGCACAAGAGGTCAGCAGAGGCAGGGCAGGGCGAGCGGCTGTGCCGTGCCCCACCAGCACACACGCGGTGTGACGCACTGCGACACGCGTCAGGCGGGACCAGGGACAGGCTGTGCCATAGCTGGGGCATTACCTGCACACATACTTCCCACTAAAGGGCAAGGCAAAAACGGAACAAAGCACTGAAACATTTCAGACCTCTGCTACCTCACAGGGTGGGACACTAACACTGTGCTTCCAGCAGGTATGTGAAATGCAACAAACAAGAGGAAAGAATTTGAGACCTTTGCCACTTGTCTGTCTTCACAGTGAAATTCATCCCTTCTTGTTTGAGACCCCAGCAAAGGAAGGGGCTTGAAAAGACACAAATCAGGTTGGTTTTCACTGCAAATTCAAGCACAATTTAGCAACCACCTTTTTTTTTGCAGTGCTACCAAGTAGGCAAATGGTCAGGCCATAGCAAATTACAGCATGTATGAAGCTGCCCTACAGGACACAGCCCGAGTCACACCTTCCCCAGAAGACGCTAGTGCAGATCCTGCTTTTCTTGGGAGCCAGTTTCTAATCCTGGATCGAGAGCTGTGGTGGGTGCTTGCAGACACTGAATCTACTCCAAACTGAACTGCAGCACCCAGCTCTAATGTATAAATACATAGTGATCCTGAAAGTTTTGGTAATAGGGCTGCACTGGAAAATGTTTAAAGGCATGACCCCTGCAGGTATTTGTTACCACCTCTGTTTCAGGGCTGGTATGCATCAATAAAAAGCTGGGCCTGGCATGACAGCTTTCCAGTGCCTGCTGGCAGCAGATCAGATTGTACTTTGAACAAAAAACTTAGTGTTGCAACATCTCTCTCCTCACCGTTCTGAAGCACTAAAATAAAGCAGACAGAAAGACATACACATGTACATTTTTTGTCTACACTAAAAACTAATAAACATGAAAGCCTACTTATGTCAACATGAGTCTGTTTAATCCTTGCAATAATTTACAAATTGGCTTTTCAAGAGCTTTGAGACATTCTTGACTGAAGAAAATAACACATTAAATTAAGTTTCAAAGTTCATTTATTTTCTAAGGAGCACCAAAGTACATTTTTCAGTAACTGCTGATGAGGAAGAGCTTGTTCAGAGATACCATCTCATCCTCTCCTAAAGGGTGTGACTATTTGTGTTTTGATTCCTGCATTTTTAATTCTTTTTTTTTTTTTTTTTTTGTAGCCTGGAACAAATAATCAAATTATCTTTCTTTTTCCCCAATGCAAAAATATTTGAGTTCTCAGGAGAGCTGCACGTCTTCGAAGAACTGGAAAAGAAAAACAAATTACAGTTTCAGCAGCATTCAAGACCAGTAGGGAAATGGAAGAGCAAGGCATATTTGCAAGGAAAAAAACCACCTTCTTATTTCAGCTTTGCTATAAAGGAAAAAAGAGAAAAAATAGTGGAGAGGAAAAGTTGTAGAAGGTAAGATCATTATGGAGAGTGCTGGCAGGAGGTGATCGCTCCAGACCAATGATATGAATCCCAATACCCACATGTTTGAGTGTCCAAATTTTAGCATCTGCTTATATACTAAAGCACAGCGGGCAGAGTTGAATGGAATTTGCCCACAAACAACATAAAATTTCTCATGCACCCTAAAGAAACATAAAATATTCACTCAACAGCCAAATCAGCTCTATGCTGTATTCTCCATTCATTTGTAAGTTTCCAAAGCCAAAGCACATTAATAGAAGCAAGGAAAATTCTCTTGAAAACCAAGGGTTTATTCATCATTTATGAAAATATTCATTTACTAGTACCGAAATACATTTTAACATGTGGAAGAAATAGCCTAAGTTTTTCTTTTCTAAGCGGTAACTCTTTGTAACTGTTTGGCCAGATAATTTATGAAACTCTACTAAGATATATAGGAAATATCAACAGTATTCCAACAAATATGCAAAGTGAAGCATTAAAATTGAAGAGGGTATATTTAGATTAGATACCAGGAAGAAATTCTTCACTGTGATGGTGGCAAGACACTAGAACAAGTAGCCCAGAGAAGCTGGGGGTGCCCCATGCTTGGAAATGTTAAAGGCCAGGTTGGATGGAGCTCTGAGCAGCCTGGTCTAGCAAAAGGTATCAGGGCATTGGAACTAAGTGATCTTTAAGGTCCCTTCCAACTCATTCTATGAGTCTGTTTTTCAGTTTTTTTTCAAGTTCCATTTCAGACTAGGACAAATTCCTTTCCTTTTCAAGTTGGCATGTTGCAAGTTTGCTGCAACATGCAAGTCTGGACTGTCCCAGGAAGTACCCCAAGAAGCCCGAGAATGAGGCACCATGCTAGTGGAGATCTGTAATGCAGCAGAGATGGAAAGCATGAGCTCCGCACCTGGAGACAACACCCAGGAAATGCTCAAGTAAATTACTGTCTGGGTGGGCCAAAAGATGAAAGTTCAGAGGGTATTAACATTTTTCTATCTGATGAAAAATGGATGACAAAAGATATGAGAAACAGATTTGTCACTATACAGCTTTCCACATGTATCCAGCTGCCAGAAATGCTAAATGGCACAATTCAAAAGGAAGCCATCATGCCAGCTGTCATATTCCTCTATATCAAGAGTGAACAAAATAAAGAGAGGAAAAGATATTAAGGTTAGAGTTTCTCTTAAGGAGATTGTATTAATTCAATTTTTTCCCACAATGTATTAGTTAAAAATCCAAGAGCTAGTCTAACTTAGAATACAGAGCCCTGTCTTGCACTGAAATCCAGCTGCAAAGTAAATGCATTGAAATTGTACTGTAATAACTGTGTAGAGTACTTTGCTTACACATTTGTTATGTTCTGCTTTCAGTTACTTATTTTAAACAATAGCATATGGAGACATAAGGCACCCATTGTAAGCAACATTCTTTCTTCTCTGCAAAAGAACAAGTCATGAGAGTTTACATACATTACAATCCCCACAGCTTACAATGACTGGGCCCAGCCCAGATATGTATGCAACATCATCTAGACCTTTTCCATACCTACTTCCAGCATCTTTATGCTATAGTGTTTTTGAAAAATATCACGAACTTATAAATCCAGTAGTATGCTTCCTATACATCTTCCAGAAAGATTTAGGTTACTATTATGCACTATCTACTTATTCCAACATTTCTTCACAATCTTGGCTGCCATGCTGCATACTCTATTTACTTCCCCCACATGACACGTACTTGTTAAAAGAGCAGCAAGCACAACAGGCACAAAGAAGCTTTGTGGAGTAATATAGAATTTTCACCAGCTAAAGTCTCGTCTCCCCCAGATCAGAAGAAACCAGTGAATCTGCCCCAGGAGAGGGGACCTCATCAACATATGTAAGTATCTAAAAGGACAGTGCTAAGAGGATGGAGCCAGGCTCTTCCAGTGGTGCCAACCTACAAGACAAGAAGCAACAGGCAGACACTGATACACAGAGGTTCCAACTCCTGAATACAAGTAAGAGCTTTTTTACTGTGCAGGTGACTGTGCACTGGAACAGATGGCCCAGAGAGGGTGTGGAGTCTCTTTCACTGCAGATAGTCAAGAACAGGATACAATCCTGTGCCATGTGCTCTAGAACTCCTTGAGCAGGGAGGTTGGACCAGATGACCCACTGTGGTCCCTTCCAACCTGACCCATTCTGCAGCTCTGAATCCTGCAAAGACAAAGGAAGCTCAAAACTTTCTTCATTAAAGGGTCTATCCACATAGTATAGAAGTCTGGACTCAACATGCCTCTGACAGACAAATTACAGAAATAAGTATATATATTCATCCATCTTTTCCATCCGGGATACTGCAAGCAGAAGAGACCCTCCACACACTGCTCTCTGTACACAGCCCTCAACCTCATTATTTCGGTACTACACCAAACAGCTTGTTCACATTTGCACATTCAGTACTTGAAGAACAGCAATTACCAGCTCAGTTCTCATTTTAAAGCTTGGAAAGACCTCGTTCAGTGTTCCTGGCAAGTCACGCCCCAAGAAATTAACGAGGCCAATGCTTGGGCTGCCCACCCCTCCTCACACTGCCTGAAGAAGTGGCTCCATGGCATGGTGGGGAACATGCTGCCTCTCTGCCTGCAGCACCCCACGTCCCAGTGCTTAAGGAAATCCCGAGCAAGAAATTCCCACACACGTCCACTGAAAGCCTTCTCCATTTTCAACATTCCAGGCCTGCTGCATCTTGCAATGCCTCATAAAAACTAATAGAAATATACTTCCCCCAGAGCACAATCTGTCAGAGGATAATTCACTTAGGACTTGGCTGAACGAGTTTCAGGGCACCATGGGCTTCCTGGAAGGCAGGAAGACTTATTCAATTATTCCATACACCACCACTGCTTTTGCTTTGCATATGCTGACACCAGAAGCTGAAGCCACCATTAATAATCAGCCAATTTGCCCAATTTATTTTCCTAACAGGGTAAAATTCAACCACATAGGCCATGTACTGTTTAATTCTGAAGATCTCTAGCAAGCCAGCTGCTCCGTAATTCACTTTCCTCTACCACATATACATGAAACTGCATACACCACGTCCCAATAAAACAGCTTGTAGACTGTCAACAATACTTTGGTAACTATGTAATTGATATAACACTTTAATTTGATGCACCGTTTTCAGAAGTTTGGAGATTTGACATGTTGTCTGTTTAATTACACACACAACCCAGATTATAAGAGATCTGCAAAAATTTGCTTCGGGAATTATGGAAAGAAAAAAAAAAAAGCCAAACATGAGAAAAATATTTGGCACAGCTCTGTGCCCGAAAGTCCTGAAATATTTATAATGCTACTTGACCAGCCAGCACTGCCACCCTCACACATTCAAAAACCATGAGTCAGGCCCTAGAAATAAGTAGTGTTTTTTAATCTCACAATTTGATTGCCAAGATACATTCTGAGGTTTTGCTGAGTTTTCCAACTTACTTTTCTTAAATCTGCAATACACGACCAAAGGATTATTTTGAGGACTTAAACTGAATTCAGATTTTGATACAAAGGATAGCAACACAAAGGACTGGGAGCTTAAAAACAACCCCCTGCAATGCTCTCCTCCCAAAAATTCAGTTACTTTGACACTCAAGAACAGCAGCAGCAAAAGTAAGTGATTTCCTCTGTAATCTTGACTGCAGCAATTTTGGAAGGACTGCTTTAGAAATATCTCTTCAACACACAGGAAGACAACAAGAGGTTGACGACAGCTATGTGTGGTCCTGATTAACATCCAGATGAGGTTACCGGTGCATATCACAAAGCACTTCTTCCTCCTTATGGGACGACTGGCAAAACTAACTCAGATCTGTTGCACTGCAGCGAGGCTCCTCTGATGACACAGATTGTGGTCGCATTTTATTCAAGCCTTTCAACGACAACTTGTGTGAAGAAAAGGGATGGGGGGGATGGCCAAACTGGAATCTTCTGTTGCTTTTTAACCAACACTTTGTTTGTAGACTCCATTTATTGATGAACAGAGATCAAGCCAATGAAGCTGCTACCTTCTTTATGACATCTAGCCCTATCACATTTTAACAGCCTCATGGGCAAATGACATCTAAACTCCATGTGCTCTCCTGAATCAGAATGGCTGGAGGCAGCTGAAAGAATGAAGCCACTAGCATTGCCATGATGCTGGGACAGCAGAAGGGATCTTGTGGCAGGATCCAACAGACAGCCTCACACACTGGGCAGCAAGAAACTGGAATACATAGTTGAGTCATGCCCAGGAAGGTCAAGAATCCGTCAGGAAACTAAAAGCCAGAAGACATCTCTAGACCCATTTTTCCACCTCACATGTAACACCAGCTACAGAATTTTCCCTGTAGGCCAGCAGCACTTTTTGGGCTGGAAACCCAAAGCATACATGTGCTTGTGAGTGCTTATCCAGGAATCCAGGGGTACCCAAGCGCTCCTGAAAGAGCAGCTTGCTCCTTGATGCTGAAGCAGTTCCTGTAACTGCATCAATAAAGCAAAAGCTGCCTACATACAGGCTGCTTTTTCTGATTGAACAGAAACCCAGTGCTGGGCACAGTAAACCCAGGACAAACTACACTCTGGCAAGGACTGACACAGTAAGGAAAAATAGGAAGGAAAAGGATGGTTACAGACTTGCAATGCAGTACTAATGCAATTCAAAACAGAGACAAGCTATTGCTATAGCTACTTATACCACCTGCTTGATAGAGTCCAAAGCCCTTGTCACTTGGAGCTCTCTGACAAACATACTATATATATTCACTAGGTTTGTAAGTTTTTTAGCTTGTGATTTTTTTTGTATACCTAGTTCTTATTCCCTTTATTCCTATCCCTTCATTTGCTTTATGAATCCTAAACCCAGTTACTGCCACAGTTAGTAATGGTTTCTGAACAACATTTCTCTTAAATGATAACTAAGAGCAAAAATTCCTGGTAGAATTACTTCAGCAGTAAGGCACAAGTCTCCAGACTAAGAAAAGGAAGGACAAAACCTAAAGGCAGTACGAATCGTGTTCTTGGAAAACTACATTCCTCTTTCTGATAAAATACACAACAAACTAAAGGACTCAAACCTATTTAGCAGAAACTGAAAAAAAAAAACGGCACTAGAAAACCAACTCTGATCAGTTTGAGTGGTTAGCTATCTTAAATACTGAAGTGAGGTTATTTCCTAATAATGCCCATTGTTATGCACAATGTATCCTAGCATTGACACTAATATTACTTAAATGTCATTGTGTTTAAGTCTAAACTATTTGCATGTCACCCCTCTCAAGTGCATGCTTCCCCAGAAGCACAGCAGTTACACATTCCACTACACTCATCTTTATCCCCTTTCTCTGGGTAATATTTTTCTTCATGAGGAATTCCCTCTTGTGAGGCCTTATCTCCCATATCCAGCCCCCTTCCAAGTAATACAGAAATTTCTCCCAAGGGAATGAGTCCTTACTGCAGGATAGAGGCTGATTAGGTAATCATCATCAGGGCAAAGCAGAACAGGAATATCTCTACAAGACCTCATTTTGTGCCCTGAGAATACGTTCCTTGCTAAAGAAACGGAATTCTGAAATGGAATGTAGAAAGCAGGAATTGGGAAAATTAGGATATGCAATTAAGAAGAAAGAAAAAAAAGTATTGAGTGAATGAATGCCAAGGGAGGCATTCAGAGTTAGCAGAAACACGGGAGCCACTCCATCCTGTTGATGAGGTCAGGAACCAGTTGACATCAATAACTACAGCATCCAAAATCCTGGACTTGCACCCATTTGCCTCCATCCCAATGCCAAAAGCATGCCTTACATTTGCAAGGAGGAAGCAGTGGGAGAACACTCCAGCAGTCTGGCCTTCCACAGCAGTAGGACGTTACAAAGTAAAGCATCAACACCAACTGGTTTGCCCTAAATCCTTCTTTTGACTGCTGTAATCAGAGTTTCCTGTGAGCAATTTCCAGTTATTTCATCCCACACCATCCAGGACAGAGGTATAAACTGATCTGGGCTGTCAACTGCAACAGCAGCAATTTTCATCAGCTCAAGTATCAAAACAAATTAATGTAATTTTAATTTTCAATGATCAGCAGTTTCCACATTTTAAAGCTGAAGTGGAGACATGTCAATGGAAGAAAATACTCCCACAGAGAAGCTACTCTACTGGCCAGAGAGTATCACATTCCCTCTGACATAAGGGGGATGGTGATACTTTTATCCAGAAAGATAGTGCAAGAATTCAAGCCTACAAGATTTAAGTGCGCACCTCATGGAAACCATCTTTAGGTTTTCACATTGAAAGTGAATTGCATTTCTAGACATTCACATAAAGTTTATTCTTTCAGTTGAAAAAACCTACTAATCTGTATTTTGTTCATAAGCTCATTTATTTAACCAGCAGCTCAGCAGTTTTGTAAAACTGCCCAAAAAGGACATGCTCTGAGGGTAGCAATCTGTAGCTTACAAATTATAACTTACGCAATAATTGCATACTACAAAGAGGGAAGGGGATGGAGCATCTCTACAGTATTTCCAGGGCAAGAGGTAGCATTGCTAAAGTACTCGATTTACTGATGGAGTTTGACCATTCAAAGGCCTGTTTCTATTTGAGGTCTCTGGATGCCATATAAACATCTCTGCTAGTCAGTTCTAGCAATCAATTGGCTCATGCATCTTTGACACAAAGTAGAAAGTTATCTGGGAAAGGTCAGTCATCTCCTCCAAGCAAGTCTGTGCTTCCTTCCTCCTGGTAACAGCAGTCTGAAAAACCAAAACTGCAGGGTGCTGAGCCACGATGTACATCCATACAGGCTGAGCCTTATGCAAGGGTCATCTTATGGAAAGACCTTACAGGCCCACAGTTGCACTTTTCCAGTGCCAAGGCCTGGGTTCTCAGCATTTACAGGATTACAATCCATCTGCACAATATCAAACTAATTTAATTTACAAATTATGTTTTCAAAGCAGATTCATGTAAGCCCCAGCTACAACGACTTTTGATTCTAGCCAGCTGCCAAAATATTACAGCTGGAAAGTGAAGAGAATAGAATGCATTCATAGCTGACAGAAGTTGTTATTTAATAAGCATTCAGTGGCAGTTTTCACAGCTTAGTACGCTGACAGACACATCCTAGCAAGTCTGGCTTGAGCAATTCTGGCCTGTACTGTCCCCAGGTATCTGCCACCACTGTGCCAGCAGACCCAGTTCCCGTGGCCAAACCTGTTGGGCTGACAGAACCTCTGCTGCACCAGTCCCACCTACTGTCCCTGCTCAGGGCACTGATGGAGGAAGAGTTTCAGCTCTAGAGTTGGCTTTAAGCTCCAACATGAAAATCCAAGCACAAGTTTTTTTTCCGCCAACCTTCTTCAGCCACTTAGTAGCACTGATGGGGTGGAGGCCAATTCACATCCAAGAGGACTTATGTACTACATGAGCTTATTCCCACTTTTGAGAGTGCCAGTATTTGGGGAGGAGGGCCTTCCTCACACCTCTCAGCATTAAGAAAAGATTTAAAGAAGACAGGAACTCAGGCAGCCAGGTAGGATGCAAGGCTCTCCAACCATTACTGCTTCCTTTGCAAGGCTGATTGTGGCCCCTGATGACTACTTACATTATACTTGACCAAGTCTCAACTCCAACAATCAGTCCCTCACAAAGAGGGACTCTGTCCCTCACCAACCCCCAAGGCTTAAATATATCCTGAATATATATTTTAGGAGTTGCCTTTTTATTTCTAAACAATTGCTAGCATACTACGTTAGACACTGGGCAAAGAACACTCTCATTTGCTCTAGATTCAAAACACTGATTCGATGAGCAGCTGCAGAAAGCCAACAGAACTGTTTGAAATTCAACAAAGGAAGTGCAGGGTCCTGCACCTAGGGTAGAAGAGTCCCATGCACCAGCACAGGCTGGGGGCTGATCTGATGGAGAGCAGTTCTGTGGAGAAAGACTTGGGGGTCATGGTGGACACCAAGCTGTGCATGAACTAGAAGTGTCATGAACAAAGATGGTCAAGTGGATCCTGAGCTGCATTAGAAAGAGCATGGACAGCACATTGAGGAGAGCGATCCTGTCCCTCTACACAGTCCTGATGAGGCACATCTGGAGTGCTGTGTCCAGTTCTGGGCTCCTCAGGACAAGAGAGACATGGAGCTCTTGGAGCAGGTCCAGGAGAGAGTGACAAAGATGATTAAGGGACTGGAGGATCTCTCAAACCAGGAAAGGCTGAGGGAGCTGGGCCTGTTCAGCCTCAAGCAGAGATGACCAAGAGGTGACCTCACCAGTGTAAGAAACTGATGCACAGGAAGCTCCATGCGAATGTGAAGAAGAACTTCTCCACTGTGCCAGTGATGGAGCGCAATCTCAGAGAGATTGTGGAGTGTCCCTCACTGGAGATATCCAGTCTGGACACAATCCTTTGCCATGTGCTCGGGGATGACACTGCTTGAACAAGGAGGTTGGGCCAGTTTATACACTGTGGTCCTTCCCAATCTGACCCATTCTGTGATTCTATGAATTTATCAAGATGTCTTTGATGTTTAAAGCTTTACAAGCCTTCCATTTCCCTATGGGTCTAATAAAAGCAAGCCCAACCCTACCTCTGCAAGCTCTGTGGTTTGTAAATCTCCACTGTTGTTTTGTCTGCTTTTCTGGGATTTTGTCCCTTCTTTTAAAGGCATTAGTTAAAGAAAATTAGAGCAGCATAGCAGGTGTTACTCAGATACACACACAAGTTGAAGACAAACAATCCCATGGATCTGCTACTCCACATCTTTCCCAATGTAATGCAAAGTCTAGAACCACAAAGAGAAGAGGCAGAAAACACTGGCAGCACTGGACTCAAAACTACACCTGGCTTGTCATGTGTAAAATGCAAATTAAAAAGAAAAATCTATAATAGCAGATGCACTATAAACTTTGAGATTGAGCTGCTCCCTGGCAGAGGGAGTGTTTGCACAGCAAAGTTGCTTTTCTTTTTCAAGAGTTCTGAACAAAATGTTCTATAGCTAGTTTCCACCAAAGCAATACAATCTTTTTAATAACAATAACACATCTTTATGTCTGCATTTTTGGTATTTACAGCATTTTGCCTTGGCTCTACAGAATTCCTTTTTAAAAATCTCAAATGATACTGCTACCAATATAGCATCACACTTAGAGACACTTGGATTATTTTCTCCACAGCTTGAAAAAATTTTGGGTGCAAGAATAACTAACACAATCCAATTGCATTCAAAAATACTGAAGCTAAATAAACAGGGAATCTTACCCTCCTGAAACTGATGTACTCCACATTAATCCAGGCTTAGCATATAAATCACTGGTCAGGTCTTCAAAGGAGCTATGATATAATTAACAGAAAATAAAAGTTTCTGTTGCCCTCCCATGGTAAGTACTTCACATTGTTCTATTACTTGCTAAGGAAAAAGCTAGATACTGTGTTAGATCATTCCTTAATATAGCCCAGGAAAAGTCAAACTTCTTTCATATCCAGTTAACATGCAAACCATTTGACCTTTCCAACAGGACTACTAGAGATCTGGCAAGACCCACTTTTTAGCCTATGGGACTTCATACATTTTACTTTAGGGCTTTGCTACAGGCACAGCTGACAGCAGTTGCAAGAGTTCATTTGTTCAAATACTTTCAACTATCTCTTGCGTTTATCTCTACTAAGCTTAACTGTCTGAGCTGAAGTTTCAAATAAAAGAGTAACTCAAAATGAGAAAAAAAATTTAATACTAATCCACAGTGGTTAAAATATTACAGACTATTCCATTTGAAGTTTTCTGGTCTACAAGTCTCTGTACTCTGCGGCTACTAAATCAGTAGTTTTGGTATGAAGCACAGTTTTCATGCAGTGCTTACTAATCTGCTTTAAGGGTGCATATCATGATATGAAGATCAACTTACAGCATGCTATTCTGTCCCCATACTACCTCTCTACTTGGAATAGCAAACCCAAGCAACTACATGAAACTGCACGGGTGCCTTGAAGTGACAAAGGATGAAAAGCTATTGCATGTGGAACACCACTCAAGTAAAGGACAGTGTTGAAAGGTGAGTAATGAAAGAAGCAAATAAATGAGAAGAGGGAAGGAACCCATGTCAACTCTTCTCAGAAATGATAGTACCTCTCTCTGCAAATTCAGCTTGAGGACCTCATATAGCAGAGGAACTTGAAGAGGTATTTCTATCATATTTTCACTGTTGTCACTGCCCTGAAGACTTGAGTCATTCAAACTCATGTAACACTGGCCTTAGCAGTGGCCTCTGTCCCTCCTGTCTCTATTCTTGTAACAGCCACTTGCAGAAGCAAATAAACTCAACGGAACAATGGGCTGAGGCCAACTCTATGAGGTTCAACAAGGAAAAGTTCCTGTGCTTGGGTCACAATAACCTCATGAAGTGTGACAGGCTTGGGGTGGAGTGGCTGGAAAATGGCATGGTCCAAAAGGACGTAGGGTGCTGGATGCCGACAGCTGAACAGGAGCCAGAGTGTGCCTAGGTGGCCAAGAAACCAAATGGCATCCTGGCTTGTGTAAAAAACAACATGGCCATCAGGACCAAGGAAGGGATTGCACCGCTATACTCATGACTGGTGGGACTACACCTTGAATCCTGTGTTCAGGTTTGGGCCCCTCACTACAAGAAAGACACTGAGGTGCTGGAGCGTGTCCAGAGAAGGGCAATGGAGCTGATGAGGGGTCTGGAGCACAAGTCTCATGGCAAGCAGTAGGGGGAGCAGGGAGTGTTTAACTTGGAGGAAAGGAAGCTCAGGGGGACCTTATTACTCTCTACAGCTACCTGAAAGGAGGCTGTAGTAAGGTGAGGGTCAGCTTCTCCCAACAAACAAGCAGGACAAGAGGAAATGGTCTCAAATTGTGCCAAAGGACGTTTACATTGGATATGAGCAAAATTCTTCACCAAAGGGGTTATTAAACATTGAAACAGGCTGCCCAAGAAAGTAGTTGAGTCACCATCCCCAGAGACATTTAAAAGATGTGTAGATGTGGCACTTCAGGACACGGTTTAGCGGTGGACTTGGCAGTGCTGAGTTAGTGGTTGGACTCAATGATCTTACAGGACTTTTTCAACCTAAATGATTCAATGATTCTATTCCTTGTATTTGTTCAAACTAACCTCAGCCTCAATTTTAATTTTTTATGACCACTGGCACGAAGAATTCACCTTTCCCATATTTCCACTGCCTTAGGCATATGAGAAACAGTTTTCTCTCACACTTTCCCTTATATTGGTAACATATGAAATCTATTCTTAAAAAGTCAAAACAAATACTAATTAAAAAAAAAAAAAAGCCAACAATGTTATCTCCTGGCTCCATACCAAAGCCAAACAAACAAACCTTTCAACACCATGTCTCTTCTCACAATGCCTTTTGATAGCCATCGGCCAATGAATAATGAGAAAAACAGTTACACTAAAAATAGCATCTCCAAATGGTGGGGAAGTCGACAGAAGCTGTCAGGCCTCCAGGGCGAGAGACTCGCAAAGAAAACATGCCTAATATTTTGCAGTTACTATTCAATAAATGCTCACGTCTTTTGGGCTCTGGAAGGACTGCCAATTTTGCATCTGCTCTGAACATCTAATCGGAGTTTATTTTTTCATTACATCTGTCTTTGAGAAGTAGACACTGCAAGGAAAGTTTAATTTTTCCATCACAAAATATTTAGCTTATATTCCTCATACTGTAACTAAGCTGTCACTTATAAGGGAAAAAAGAACTAGCATTTTATAACGTAAAAAGAATGTGCTCACACATCACATCCGACATTCCTCAGCTACAAACTCTTGGGTTCCTTTTTCTCCCAGAACAGCCACCTTCACCTTTGGTGAAATGACATCAGCAGAGGAACTGTTTTTTAAAAATTAGCTTCCTACTCAGTCTGAAGAGGCTGTCTAACAAATAAGGTCACAAACAGAACAAGATGCAGACACTTTTCTTACGCTTCTTCTCCCCCATGCCCTCCCTTCTTCCCAGCCCACACACCAGTCTGGTCTGTCATTCTTTAAACCGCACAGTAGAATAGACAAGGGAAGGAAAACAAATGGTCGGAGGAAACAGCCCTTTTCCCAGTTTTCACCACAAAGATGTTAAACCATAGTGAAAAAAGAGGCAGCTGGGAAATTACATCCATACCAATGGATCTCTCTTCCCACCTTCAGGTTAAACTAAGGAGCTCTTTAAAGACTATTGCTTGCAACTACACCAACTCTGAAGCACTAACCAGCACTCTTAGGCCTTTCAGAACACTTCATATTAAACCACTTGTGCAGCCAGGAGCTTTATAATTATCCAAAGGAAAACCTCCAATCCTTCAGGACTCAGTGCACAGAGGATGCAGACTTTGGCACTGGTAGTTCATTTGTCATTCTCAGTATACTTTTCAGTAAACCACATCTTGTAAACAACATTAAACAGAACAGAGTAACGCTTCTTGCTCGGTATCTTGGCAAATCCCACGTGATCCCATTCATTTCCCATAGCATTTGCTACCCCAGGATCAGCATCAGCAGGTAGATGCTGTGATGTCTGACAGCATCTCTGACCTGTGCCAGGAAGTTACAGAAGGGTTGGGATTAGAAGGGATGTCTGGAGAGCATCTGGTTCAACCCTGCTGCTAAAGCAGGCTAACTTATGACAGCTACCACAGGATTGTGTCCAGGGGCGTTTTGAGTATTTCCAGAGAAGGAGACTCCACAGCCTGTCTCATCAGCCTGTTCGAGTGCTCTGTCACCCTTGAAAAAATGACATTTTTTCTCATATTTAGATGGAGTTTCCTGTGTTTCAGTTTGTGTCTGTTGTCTCTTGTCCTGGGGACAGGCTATATCTTCTCCACGTTCAACGCTCTTGGACTTTCCTCAAAAAAAGAGATGCTTTGGTCCCCTACTCATTTTCACAGCCCTTTGTGAGACCCCTCCAACATTTTCTTGTTCTGAGGAACGCAGACCTGGACACAGCACTCCAGATGCAGCCTCGCCAGATCTCATTACAGGAGCAGAGCCACACTCCTCTTCCTAATGCACCCCAGGCTGTTCTTGGCCACCCAGATACGCTGCTGGCTCATGGAGTTTGTCATCCTCCACGACCTCCACGTCCTTCTTGGCAGCACTGCTCTCCAGCAGATCAGTCCCCAGCCTGTGCTGGTGCATGGGGTTGTTCTTCCCCAGGTGCAAGACCTTGTATTTGTGTTCTGTTGAACTTCATTATGTTCCTCTCTACCTAGCACTCCAGCCTGACCAGATCTCACTGAATGGCAGCACAGCTTACTGGTATATCAGCCATTCTTCCCAGTTTTCTACCATCAGCAAATTTGCTGAAGGGACACTCTATCCATTCATCCAGGTCACTGATGAAAAAGTTTAACAGGACTGGACCCAGGATTGACTCTTGGGGAGCAGCGCTGGCTGCAAGTCTCTAATTAGACTCTGAGCCATTGATCACAACCCTGAGCTCTGCCATTCAGCCAGGTCCCAGTCCACCTCAGCTGCAGTAGTGGAATGCATCTTCAGCTGCATTTGTGCAACCATCACAACTGAGTAACAAATCAACTCAGCACAGCAATGCCAGCAGCTGCCAGTTAGGTCTCAGTAGCTTCTAGGATGAAGCACAAAGTTACTGTCACAACTATCACTGGCCAGGCCAGCAGTTCTAATGTTTCTTTCCTATTCACATACCTGCTTAAAAGATAATTTCCTCAACCTTCCATTAAAAGAACTTATTTCATACTTACACAAAACTTGATTTTACTGAAAATGACACATCTTAATAAAATAATTCACACAAACACAAGGGCAAGAGGCTCAGCCAGACTCTAGTCAGCCAAAGTTGAAATACTCCAGGTCCACTCAAAACATTATTCTCCTTTATTGTCTTCTCACTACTTTCACACATATTAATGACCCCCAATACCAGCATAAAGATGCCCATGTGGGACGAATACTGAGTGGCTGACATGCTGTACTTGCATTCCCTACTTCATCCCAAGGTGGGCTGCTCTTCCACCTACTCCTTGAGTGCACTTCTTGCCAACAGATTTATTATCATGAGTCTTCCATCAACTATAAGCTTGCAACTTTGACACAGATAAACATCCTTGAAACAGTTGAAATAATGAAAACTAAAAAAAACCTGCAAAACCAAGTGGTTATTTCTGAGGCGGGAGTGGTATTTGTTTGTTTTGGGTACTTTGAAGAAGAAAAGTAATCAGTGAAGCAGAAAGAAGCTGGCAGTGTGGGAAACCCTGAAAGAAGCTGCAGTAGAAAAACAGAGCTGTCAGTCAGGTCAAGCATTTCAACATGACTGTATTCCATTTAATTCCTACAGCAAGAGAAAAACAAATAGCAAAACATCTTCTGAAACACAATAGCTAAACTTGTCACCAGGATTCAACAAAAAAGTAACTTTTAAATACAGGAAAACATCTGATGTATTTGCATTAGGTGGGAGGGTATATAGTGCCTATAGACTACATTACTCTTCAAACTATAGCTTTGCTTGAGTATTTCCTTGTTTCTAGTAGTAAATACTGCCATAAAACAGAGAGAAGCACTTTTAGAGACTACATCACAAGAATTTTTATAAGCTACTAACATGTCAAACACACACTTGGAATACATATCCAAAACTCTCACAGGTCATCCCAACATAATGAATACATCACCAATACCAAACACCATTTATTTCAATCTGCAGAGGACAGCAGTTTTGACAGTTCTAACGTTAGTCATGCTTACTGAGATTATTCTGGTTTTGTTAATAAAGTATGGGGAATTAACCAACTCCCCAAAAAGTAAAGCAAATATAATGTTAATTCAAAGTCTAAAGAAGTATGGATAGTTTTAAAAGCTATTGTGTTGCACCTAAATAACATAGGTGATGTTGCTGATAAGATCAACCCCGAATTCTGTTAATACAGAATTTAGCATGCCTGAGAGCCACTTGATGAATCCTACCTAGCAATATACTGGAATACTTTATTTCCAAAACTGCATTTGCTCCTTCTATTGAATGAGAACAAACTCTTGCACAAACAAATCTTGTTCTCGTCTCCTCTAACTTTCCATTTTTTTTTAATGTTTGCATCACAGTATAGGTCTTGAAGGAATAAGGACAACAGTTGCTTCTTTAACTAACATAAACCACCATGAGAAAACAGCAAGAACAGCAACTCAGAATAATCTAAGTTTGCACACCTGGGCTCTAGTAATTTCTGTATTCTTCACTGCAAGCTAACTGCTTACAGTCTGCAATCTCTCGTTATACAGATGCCACCTCAGAATTAACTACCTGGAAGCCCTACAGTACACTTACATATGGCAGCCTGAGTCACTTTAACACTTGGCTGTTAATAAACCTCAACCCACTCTTTATCCCTTATTACTTCCAGAGCAACTTCCTTCCCACGGGCCCTTGCTTCATGGGAACCATACCACCCCTCACACTCCCACCACCGCCCCCACCCTGCATCAGCTTCCCAGTGCTAAATTCCTGACCTGTGCAATGGCACTCCGCAGGGCTCAGACAAGTGCCTTCACCAGGCAGGGAGGAGGACTGGGAAAAGTCACCCAGTTGAAGTCCAGCCCGATACAAGTTCACGAAACAAGTTCTGCATGTGTTTGTGTTGTATGGACCTATATACTAAATGTATATATGTCATGTATGTATATATAACTACGTGCATATATGGTACATACTTACACTGATATATGTAATAACCATCACATCACAGCAGCCCCAACATCACATTTATTACTTCCCATGCAATGTGTACAGCTGTATAATTAAACATACAGCTTTACAGCACTCAGCTATATAAAGTGACTGATATAACCCTGCAATAACTGCTGTTATTGGTTATGAAATTCTGACTAGTCTGCAATATACTAATTTATGAAAAATCAAATGCTACCCCTGCACTAATGTTAACCTTAGCTGACCATAAGAATTTCAGCTGATGGGCACAAAACAGGCTTATTTTACCCTACAGAGGCAACAAGGAATATGCCCATTTAAACTGTATCCTGTACAAACTCAAGTGACTTACTAGAAACTGTCTTCAAGTTACTGTGAGATCTTAATTTGTTCAAATCATTAGTGAAGAGATTAACTTTTCAGACAAACAGCTTTAGAAACCAGCGTATTCTCTGTGTTTCATAAACTAAACTTTATTTAAACTTAATTTCAAGGAGTTTAAACTAAAGCAGGAAATTAGCCCTCAGAAGCCCAGCATGCATCTTCAGCATCTAGAGGACAAATTAAAAACAAAACAAAACCAAAGAGTTCTCCTGGCCAAGGAACATAATTATGCTGTCTCATTACTGTTTTGCTAAAATAATTTAATTAGCAGCCTTCAGATACAGGAAGGAATTTATGCTACATCAGGAAAAGAAGGGCTTGGGAGGTGAATCGTACACGCTGTTCTAGCATACCAGGAACACAGGCGTTGAATTCTTTCAGTAAAAACTATCAGGCCAAAGTTGGATTGGCATACCAGAACTAAGTTACTCTTCTTTTTTTTTGTTTTTTTGGTTGTTTTTTTTTGTTGTCGTTTTGTTTGGTTTTTTGTTTTTTTTTTTTTTTGTTTATTTTTTTGGTTGTTTTTTTTTTTATCCAAAGGAGGGGGGGAAATAAAAAAAAAAGGCAGTCTAATACCTGCATACTCTTAACTGCAAGTAGGAAGACAGTGCAGCTGAGGAGTGGTGCTGAGGTGGAGATTGTGCTTCCCCACCCATGCACAAATTAAAGCTCCAAAACCACACCAGTCCCTCTGTCTTTCATTACGTTCTACTCTTGTGGGCACTGACATTTGTCATTAGGGAATCCCATAACTGAGGCTTTTATAGGTACCTCTTTAGGCCAATTCCTCCAGGCAAATCCGTGAGACAGTGCATTTGATTCCTGCAATAAAGTTGTAGTCTAGGCTAATTCCAACAGATGTTTCCTCTTTTAGATGAGAAGCCTGCTTACAGCAGGACTGCACTCTAGATCTCTAGGATAACAGAGGCCTCTACAAAAAAAGTATTATCCTTTCCTGAAGCTGGTTGTTTCGCATGGCTTACTGCCTGTAGTGCTTAACTGCTCGTCAGTATCACACACAAGCACCCTGGGCAAGCTCCTGTGCCTTTGTAAATCCTTGTCATAAAAGCCTTTGTACCATCAAATAAGTAGAGTGCCACCCACATCCCCAGATCAAATTTCTCATTAGCGTACAAGTAACTAGCTACTGAACAAGAAACTGAATTACAGTTCAGCTTTAAAGTCTCTGAAATCCAGGAATAAACTGCTTTTCAATCTCTTCTTGTCTCAGATATTAACTGTCCTAATCAGTACACAGGCGTTTCTACAGCTCTGCAGTCTATTTTAGCCATATAAAAAGAATTTTTCAGAGCCAAACTCTACTTTAATTTCACCAGCATAATCCACCAGTGGATAAGATAAGCCAAGACTAAATGAACTAGAAGGGTTTGAAACACTAGTTAAGATTAGCTAAAAATATCACCATGATGCATAAACCCAAATAGAAACCTGCTCCATCTCCCAGGGCAGTATCAATTCTGCCATCCCAACAGGTGTAAAAAATAATTCATCTTTGTCACTAAACTCCACGAAAATGCAGGAGGGAGAGGAGAGCTGTTGACAGAGGAGGGGCCATTTGTATATAAATGATTCCACATGGCTAATCAGATTTAAAGGTGTCAGGGTACAGAGCCATCAAAAGCCAGCCCCTTCACCCAGAAATTTCCAGTGATCCTAGAAATTCAATATGGCAAAGTTTGTCCCTATATTTTATGTGCAAAGTGCTTCAGCCATCTGAAAAAGGCTTTGAAACTCAGCCCACATTGAAAGATAGGCCTACCCTGAAAACACAGTTTTAAAGTAGGAAACTAGTTAGACAGTGCTGGGTACAAAGATCATATTTGTTTTGACTTAGTTCCTCAAATCCTTTGAATACCAGTTCAGAGCACATATACTATAAAACACTCATGAGAAACTGCCACATTCACTTAGGCACATATTGATGAACTGCTATTTACAACTACTGCCATTTAAGTACCTTTTTACTACGAATGGTAGGATTTGCAATAACACAGATCACAAGATCCTCAAGCAGCTAAGAGCTGCTGAATAAACAAGGGTAGCACAGTGATTTTTCCCCACTGCTTCCCATTTGAAATGCACAGGCTCAGCCCAGCAAAGTAAATTACTTGTTTCCTGTCAGCCTCCAACCTCCGCATCTCTGTTTTCTGGATGGGAGTAGGGAAGGGAATTCGAGAGTAATTTCTTTTGTTATTTGAATAAACAAATGCAGATAAAACAACCATTTCAAATGAACACGTCCTTCCTAAGCTAATTTTCATAGAGTCTTCATACAATAAAGATTTATTTTCCCCCTCTCTATCCCTCCCTCCCTCCCCTCCAATGCCACAGGGCAAGTTGAGCCCCAGTGTCTGTAATCAATGGCTTTGTCTGAAGGTTGTGGGTTGGCCAAGGCACAACAGGTACCCACATGCAGGAAAAGAAGCAAATGCACTTACTCGAGAGATAGACAGAGGCACATTGAAATCCTTGCCCCCTTGAAGCCTGAAACCCCAGGGAGCCGGCCCGACCAAAGACACGCTGTAGTTGCTCATGATGTTTAGTATTCAAGGACCAAATCCAAAGAACTGATGCCTGCAGAAGAGGATTAGAGTTTTAATTTAAAGATGATAAAAACAAAAGACACTGTCTGCAATTTTGAAAGCCGCCTTTCTTTGGCTGCATTCCCCTCCCCCTGAAACAGCCAAAAACCCCACACCAGGTCTGTCATGACTTGTGCTTTTATTCCTCATATGTTGTTTCCCTCCAAAGCTTAGGAAGAAACAGAACTTGGAAAACTGCTGCTGCTGCCAAAATGTTTGACAACTACTTTTTAGTAACAAAATACTGTGTGGGGTGGGGGCGGGGGGTTAAAACCCTCCAGCATTAAAGCTCAGCTTAAAAAAAGTCAATATTGAGACAAGCATGAATTGATAGCATCCCTTAAACTGAAGTATGGAAGACATTAGCACTACTGGCACATTCATTTCTAACAAAATTAATATCATATGCTGCCATGTCATCAGCTCAAAGCTTATTTCTAAACACAACAATGTCAAAGCATCACAACTTTGCAGTTAATCAAAAGAAAATAAAATCCCTGTGACTTTTTTTATTTTTATAGCATAGCTTCATAGTGGCAGAACAATGCCACAGACAAGACAGGCATTAAAACCAACCCTCAAAATGAAAGCTGTGAACTAAAGCAAAATATCCACAGTCACAATTCAATGCTGAGAAAGCAAAACCCATCTCCCTCTCCACAAATGTGACCAACAAATTACCTTTAAATGGCAACTGAGATATTTAAGTGCTGTTCAGCGTCAAAGATAAGGGCTTCAGTTCCACCTCAGATAAGTAATGTTACAATGACATCTTAGGTAGTGGATGCCGTCTATTTTTGTAAAAGTTAAAGCCTGGCAGGAGCACACCAGGGCGGGCTGGTGTAAGACTACACCGGGGAACAGCCAGATTCCATACTCATATAGGGACATTTAAGGTGGACCTTCAGCCAAGCAGCAGGAGGCGGCTGCAAACCCCACCGAACTCCGAAAAGCCCGGTTTTAGCTGCTCGTACACTGCAGGGGGGCCGCGTTAGTTTCTCTCAGGGGGTGGATTTTTTCAAATGCAGCTCATCCACAAGGAGCATAAGAGCAGGGCTGTCACACAGCCCCCCACCTATGCAAGGATGTCACTCCGCAGGAGAGCCATCCACAAAGCACGTTTTTGGATTCACCTCCCAAAGCAGCAGAGATCCACTGCTAAGGCTTTTTTCTAAATCAAACAGTGAACTTTATTCACACCAATGGCCATTCAGGTAACCAGAGCAGGCTAATGGCAATAGGCAGCACAAGATATATAGATATATATTAGGAAGCAGAATTTGGAGCTTGTACCAGAGATGCCTGGGTAACTGGGCCATTCCCAACCCACCACTGCCTGTTGGCATCCGGCAAAGGTGCAGCTCTGACCCCAGGCGCTGACTCAATCCACCCTGAAAAACCTCGACAAGCACCAATATACGGAAGGGGAAACACACAAGACTGAGCTCTCCCGTGGCTAAAGAGGAAGAAAAGTCCCCGCCAAGTTTGAGCTAAGATTCTTAGGAGGCTTGCTCACCACTAAAGCGAGAACTAAGCTGTTTAATTGCCCTGTGCACAGAATTCTTTTAAAAAGAGGATCTGAATTAGTCTCAGATTTCTTTCTGCATAAAAAACCATATTCTTTTCACTGCAGCTAAATGAAATCCACTGCAGTGACAGGTCCCTGTAAATTATGAGCCTGCAGAAAAGCAAGCCACATCTAGTGACCAGCACACAGTGCAGTTGTTTCACACAGGTGAGAAGGCTTTACCTGGCAATTGCAACTAAAGCACCTAGCTTCAGTGTAGAAAGTGTAGCTTTTTTTTTTTTTTTACTGAACATCAGCTAGTTACAATTACAGACTCAGGAAAAAGAATTAATTCTAAAAGGAATTGATACTATTCTTTTTCATTTGTAGCAAATGAAAATTCCCTGCTAGAAATAGGAGGGAAGAAACTGCACACTGAAATACCATGCATCCCACTTGTCATCACTCTTCTTTCCTTTATCAGCCCCTTAATTCTAGTATATCTGCATCTCTAGCCTGAAGACACATCTGGAAGGAACGGCAAAAAAAGAAAAGCCGTTCCAAGTTTTATTTAACAAATTTTTTAAAATGTACCAGGGCAACAGCTAAAAAGAAAACATCGCAAACCACCAACCTCGCTTCACGTGGGGAGCATTCGTGCAAACAAACCAGCTAAGAGTGAAATAGTGCAGCTTTCCTTTAGACGACCAAACGCTTGGTGGACGTGCGTCTGGAAGGGGGAATTTCAAATGCCCGGCAGGAACGCCGGCCCGCACCGCTGCCAGCCAGGGCACAGAGCCGCCGGCCAGCGGGGCCTTCCTGCCCGGGGTGGCCGTGCCGGAGCAGGCGGTGCGGGCAGCGCCAGCGCAAACCCCCGTACACCCAGCACCCTCCTTTGCCCACCTCGAGGGGCCGAGGAGCCCCACGGCCACCGCAGGCTGGGGACCAGACCCCCCGCAGGAGCGCTCGGTCTCGGCTCCAGGCGCTCCTACAGCCCCAGCCGCTCCAGGGACAGCCGGCGCGCAGCCCCGCGGGTGCCTCAAAGCTCAAGGAGCGGGGCACACCGGAGCCCCGTGCCCGATCAGCTCTACGGGCACGGCAGCGCTCGGCTGAGGGCGAGCAGCCCCGCAGGTGCTCCGCAGCCCGGGCTGCCCGAGGAGCCGCCCCGGGGCCGGGCCGCACCCCGGCACCCCGGGCGGGCGCTCGGCCACCACGACAAGCTGCGCACCCCGCTTACAGAAGATAAACGGAAAGAAAATAAGCACCGAGGAACTTTACACACCGCGCCCAGTCTACTACCTTTTTACCCAATTTCCCCCCGTTTTTTTCCTGTTCGCTTTCTGCCGCCCCGGCACTCACCCGGTGGTGCGGCACAGCGCGGAGAGGCGAAGACACCGCGGCGCGTCTGCGAGGCGGCAGCTCCGGCCCCCCGCTCTTGTTTTCACTTCCGTCTCCCGCCGCTCCTCCCCTGGCCCGGCCCGGCCCTGCCCTGCCCTGCCTGGCCCAGCCGCAGCGGGTCCGGGCTGCGGAGTGGGATAGGGGCGGACAGTCCGCGCGGTGCCCAGGTTTGCTCTTTTGGTTTTGTTTTGTTTTGTTTTGTTTTTTGTTTTGTTTTTAATGGCGAACGCTCACTTTCACGCCGCTTTGATTTACGAGCGGGCGCACCTGTGAAGGGGCCGCTCCTCGTGTGCCCGCCCGGAGGGAAGGAGCTGCAGTGCCGGGCAGGGATGGGGGGAAGCTGCAGGGCAGCCTGAGGCGGAGCAGGAGACCCTACGGAAAGAGGGAGTTTGGTAGATTTAATGTGGAGTAGCTTGAGGCATAACAGGGAGGTACTCGGCCCCTGAGGACATCAAAGTGGGGGAACGGTGGCGAGGCAGAAGAGCTGCTGGAGCTAACAGAGAAGGCTGGCACAAGAACAAACAGGTATTAAGTAGCCATGCGTAAATTCAGCTCCGAAATTGGAAAGGGATCCGCCAGAAATTAAGGTTTCTGGCACAGCTTAGCTGTGGGAGTGGGTGCATGAAATGAACCAGGTTCTAAGGTGACGCTCGATCAGATTGTTACAGGACTAATTCTTTAACACGGAGACTGTCCAGCTGGGAACGCAGCTGGGAATCCGTGGAGCGGGGCAGGCTGGCTGGGAGAGCACTGCTGGGCCTGCCAGCACCAGCCACTGCCTCTGCCTTGGGAGAGGCAGGAACGGGGCGGAGATGAAACAGCGGCGCTTTGGAGTCACATTCGTCTGCACCTCACAGCTTGGTGAGGCTTGAGGTTCCTGTCAAACTTCACATGCGACAAGAAGTCTTTACAATTAAAAATGGCTGTGAAAGAAATGTGTGTCTAGTTAAAAGTACCGTTATCAGTATGGTTCAAAGGATTTCAGTACTCTCCTCAAGCATGGATTTACTGTAGAGAAGTAGTGTGGCAGAAAGCTTAAATTTTTGTTTGTCACCATCCAACACAACACACAGTCCTCATAATGAACAGCCCTGCCTCACCCCTCTGGTCCCAGAGCACTGTCCCTTGCTTTTATTGTCACCTTCACAGCCTTGAGCGTGATTTTGGCCCTGCTGTGCCCATTGCCCTCACTACTACTACGTTTGGCTACCCCAAACGGGAGCCCTCAGGCTGGAGCTGATGCTGGGTTAGAAGACTTGTGCCCTAGGTGCCTGGGTGTGGATGAAACCAGGGCCTGTCCAATCCTCTGAGCCATGGCTCTGTGAACCTTAACAAGGGTATTTTAACAGTGTCCCACTGAGCTGTGTGTCTTCTCACTTGCCATAACTGGGACAAATGTGCCTCAAACAGCATCTCAAAAAGAAAAGCATCTAAACCCCCCACTACTGCAGCCAAACCACTGTTTCAGAAATCCTTCCTTAGTCTGCTCTTTTCCTATTAAGTCTCTCCAATCAGGCAAAACTAAAAATCCCTGTTACACAAACAGACTCTCACATGATTTTAATTCATGGAGGTAAAAATTACCCAACACAGGGATTTTTCATTGTGTCACAAGGGCTGTAGGTCACTTTCAAGCTGTTTCATTTATTAGAGCAGAAAAAGCTCCAGGACCTCACTCCCTGGTGTGACTCACGTGGGATCTCCAGTGTCAGCATGTCCCTGTGCTGACTGCTTGGGTAGCAGTCTGCTCTCAGCTCACCAGAGCACACAGCCTGTGGTCCTGCTTGATTTTGCACTTTGCCATGTTAGTGAAAAACATCCTTTTCCGCTTCAGTTCTCCCAAAGCCTTCGGCTTTTCCTGTTGGAGAAGTAGCTTGCACATGCAGCATCTCAAGACAGTGTTACATTAATTCATCATGGATGAAGAAGAACGTGCAGAGAGACTTTGCTAGTTGGTGTTGCAGCAGGTTTCAGTCCTGGCAAGCCTGCATGCAGTCTGCACCATACCCACCCATTGCAGCAAGGCCAGTGCCACTCCCAGCTCTAAGCTGGCAGTCTCGTCTATAAGTCCGTCATCACTTCGCTCTGGCGTGATCAGTTTGTAGCAAATGAATCTGTTTTCCTTTGCCTCCGGAGACAGCACAGAAATAGAGGCAACTCATTAGCTCGAGATCGCTCCATTCTTGGTCACTTTTCAAATATTCTCCTCTTTGAGAAAAAGCTTTTCATTAAGGATGAATAGCGAAATTAGAGATAGTAAATTGAGCAAGAAACCTCAGCAGCAGATAGAACTGTGGCCTGCCTGTTCTTCCTACCACTACCGGATTTTAGACAGAGCTTGCATTTTTCCCTCTGAACAAGGAAGGAAAGAGTCTGGAAATTAATTAAATGCAGTAGTCAGCTAGCCAGGCAGATACAGCCTATCTCAGAATTACTCAGGCACTTAAGTCTCGTTTAAATGCTAATGAAATGCCTTAGGTGCCAGGTAATGGGCACTGCAAAACTGACAGAGAATATCACCTGCGGTGGTGAAGTACAAAAATGTTTTTGTAAATGGAAAAAGCAGCCCATAAATTATGAACAGATTAACACCTCATAGTCGAATTATTCTTAATTAAGAAGCATTTAATGTAACATTACCTTTCTGTGTGCTAAGGCATTGAACTACAAGCTGTGCTTTTACTGCACTTCTACTTTCACTTTTGCTTTTCTTCCAAAGTTAAAGCTAGCTAGTGTAAATATTTACACTCAGCGTATAACTGGTGTTCAGCACGAAGTAACCCTCTCTCTAAAGAGGTTAATGTGAATATCATCTAGAGCATAACACCTTATTTCCAGTTCCAAGATAGCTCTGTGGCCAAAAAATACAATAAATTAGATAATTTCTATGTGTTTCTGAGAAGCAGGGCCTGCAGTCAGCTTTTGACAGGGCAAGTTGTAACACTTTGGTCACTGCAGAGCCCAAACCACCTAGAACTGGTATCACAGAAGAACTTTTAATTTTTTCTGTTTGGTATTTTGTGGTTTTGTTGTTTGTTTGTTTTGTTCTGTTTTTCTTTTTCCTGTCCCTGTTTTGGAAAGATACCCAGTGCTGAATTGCATCCTCTTCATACATCCTGTCCACCACAGTAAGTTCAGTTAGCCCAAAGACTTCTTCACATGGGAGGAGCCATGTGGTTGGGCAGAGTGGCTGGCAGGAGGTTCGGGATCCAGCCAGACCCACCCAATTCACTTTGGAACAGCTTTGTCAGCCAAAAAAAAAAACAACTCATGGTCAAGTTTTCTCTTGCTTGTCACCTTTTTTTCTCTCCCCTTAGAGCCCTGTTTTCCGCACAACTGTGCTGACCATCCTCACTTGTCATCAGCCCATTTTCTCACTGAGCATGTTCTCTTGTCTTCTGTAGCTGGACAACAGTTTGCTCTCCATGTCGGTGATCAAGACAGCTTTAAAGCCCATGGTTTTCATCAGATTGAAAAGTTAACGGTGTTTGTGTTCCCACTCTAGCCATCGAAGCTCTTAATGTTATAAATGGATTTAGTAGTCTTTTTTATACCATGGTTTCTTTTTTATTTTAGCTAATGAAGGCTTCTTTAGTTTTTCTTTATTGGTGCTTTTATTTTTAAAGAGAAAGTAGTATTTACTAATAAAATACTCTTTATTTGCTGTGTCTCTAGAATCCTGGTAAATTGCATAAACAGAGGAAATGTATGTTATTACTGGACTCCTTTGCAGTGACTGAGCAGACACATTGGAGCCTGGTCATTCCTAGTTCTAAGCTGGGAATATCTGTTTTGTTCTCTTCTTCTCAGGTAAAAGCACCACCTATGTGGATGCCACAGCCCGTACCACAGGTTAAACATTTCTACCTTGTGAGTCCAAACCAACGAAACAGCAACTAAACCTCTTCATTCCAGGAAACACAATTAACCTATTCAGAAGCATAAGGTTATCTTCTTATCACATTAAACATGGCCCATTTTAGGGACTGAAACCAATCTGAAGCTACTCAGAACGTCACAGCCTGAACAGCCTCCTCCTTACCCCTGCTGTGAGGCATTAGCCTCATTTTACAGATGGTGACCAGAGGCAATAAACATTTATACATGGAAGGAATCAACTGTCAAAGAATTGAAACCAGTTCTTCCAAATTCCTTCACAGCTACTAACAACTAACTACTGGATTACTCTACCTCAGGCTGACAAAGCCCTTTCTGCTTCTTCAGATGGAGCAATACATGGGAAGAAAAAAGTAGGGGAAAAAATTAGACTTCGTATTTACAATTTTTGACAGAGTCAAGCAAGTTATGGGAGTCTTGCCTTCAGTTATCCCTATTCTTAAAGCGAGCTGCCTGCCTTAATTTCCTTTTCCTTAATGGCAAGGAATGGTTAATGCAGAAAACTGTGGCTTGGTTGGTTTAATTACAGTCCATCAGCTGTGCAGGAAGGGCTTGCTGAGTGATGTCTTTGAGCTATGTTTGAGATCTACCATGAATACCATTAAGTAGGGTTTGGTAGGTAAGCAGCCAAACTTTCAGAGTGATCCTTGCAGTTATTTATATTAATTAATGCCACGGGAGAGGAGGTGCAGCTTTGCCTGTGGACTCGTGCATGATAGATTGCCTTGGCGAGGGAGGGAGCGGGCACAAGCTGCAGCACGAAGAGCCTGGCAGGTCGGGAGCAGCCCAGCACAGGGATTTGGACAGAGGGCACAGCAGGGTAGCAGGCAGCTCCTTGCTTTATTCCTACCAACACCACTCACTCACAGAAGCACAGGCTTTTTATAGGGTCTGTTCTGCTGTTCAGCCTGGGCACTCAGCAGATGCTGTGTGGGGCTCCACCACCACAACCCCACATCAACCCTCAAGTCAAAACCCTTCAACCAGTTCACACAACTGAACTGGTACAAAAACGAACATAGTCCAAACTAGTGACATTCCACTGTATCAACGGGTCTAACAATACATTACAAATGTTTGGAAATAAGCTAAGGGGGGAAAAATCAACTCACCTTTCCTGTTGTGTTGGCTTAGCTGCTCTGGATTTTATAACTGCTTAGGTAAAGCCGTACAAAAACCTGTGCATACAGAGAAACCTCTCTAGGCCTTTGTAACCATCTCTAGAATTCTTTGGGGCTTTTTTTCCCCAGAGAAATGCAAAACAGGCATGAGAGCAGTAAGATCAGAGAACATTACCAGGAGATCTTATTTTAACTGCTGCCTGTATAAAATATTGTATCAACTAATAGCTATTCCCACTGTAAATACAGGTAAAGTTTACTGACAGATAAGAACAGCAGGAAAAAAAAAAACATATACCAGAGAAGCTTATACTTACACATTTTAAGAATTTGAACCAAATTTGTACACACCAGTGTTGTATTTCTGTGTGAATTGTTTTGCAATGATTTCTTTGTGAAAACACCAGTTCCTTGTTGACTTTGCAAGGTTGGCTGTCGCATAGATCTGGGTGTCACCCAGACTGTGGTGACAGCTATAGACTGAAGACTGAAACCTACGTTGTGCTGATATTTTTGGTCAAAATTCTGTGCATAAGTCAACATGAGCGAGAAGGACAGAAGGGACCACAGGTACACAGAAGCATCCTTCACTGTCAGAAACTGTTGTGTCCTCCCTGGGTGGATCCAGGAGCCATCAAGGCTAAGCCTTTTCCTCCTGAAATGCTACAGCATTTCTTCCCAGCTGAATTTACATCTTAGAAGTGCTTGTGCTTTTCTGGTCTCAGTTGTTCCCATCAGTAGGCTTGAGACAGGGGCTTCCTGCCCCTGTTTGTTTTAATGGCCAGCAACCTGTGTCTTATTTCCAGACTAAGTTTAGTCACATATGGGTTTAAATAGTTCTCCCTCACTGCTGTTTGACTCCTGAGTATTTTTAGAGGGAAACCATATCCCCTGTCAACCTTCATTTTCCTGGGCTGAACAAGTCGAGGTTGCCTTGACCTCCATTTGTAAGGAAAAATCGTGGCACCCCTGGTGATCTCAGTAGCCTGTCCTTACACCTGTTTGGATTTGTATTTTCCATGGGCATGAGACATCAAAATCCTATGTAGTGTCCTAAGGACACCTTACTGATGTCATCTTCTGCCATGGATTTAGTGTTTCCACTGGAAACATCTTGATTGATGTGTCCCAGAATGACACTTCCCTCTCCAAAGAAAATTGTAATGGTGCTCCAAAGGTACTGGAGAACTGCCTAGTTGATTAATTTTTTCCTATTTTTCTCCCATTTCCAGTTTACTGATAAATTATATCAACATGTGTGCTTTTGTTGTCTATGCATCTGAATTCAACTCAGTTACACTGCTGTTCCTCCCATAAAATTTTTCAGCTCTTCCTCCCTCCTGATACGGCCTCCCAACTTTTGTCATCCACAAATGTCATTAACAAACTTGCAGCCTTTGTGCCTAGTTTACTGTGAAAACATTAAGCAGGAAAGCTTTCAAGACCTTTTAATTTTACAACCATATATTTAAACAAACTCCATTAACTACCTTTCTGCCTTATACTTCTTGTTGCACTCTTCCCTGCTGCATCTTGATGCTCATCTGGCATAAAAATAATGGCTTTGGCAGTGTAAGGATGGAAGCAGGACATGAGATGCTGTCCTGAAGCCCAGATGAATGAAATCTGACACATTGCCTTTGTTTATTACCTCGGTGACAGGACAGCTGTGAGGTTAGTCTGACACAGGCTGCCCTTGGCAAGAGCAAGAAGCCGTGCTGAGAGGAAAGTGCAGAAGTGCTGCAAGCTTTGTCTGGAGAGGTGTTCAGACCAGAGCCACAGGAGTCAAAGGCTGCTAAGAGGTCTGAGTGGAGATGGAAACAGAGAGAGCCAGTATTAAATTATATTTCACAATGTCTTAGATGCAAAACATTATCGTGCCGATGTTGGCAAGGCAGCAGAAGCAAAGCACTTGGCAGTGTCATAGAGTCATAGACTAGTTTTGGCTGGAAGGGACCTTAAAAGGTCATCTAGTCCAACCCCCATGCAATGAACAGGGGTATTTTCAACTAAATCAGGTTGCTCAGAACCCTGTTTGATGATAGGGAACAAAAGAAAGATGGAGAAAACAGTATTTTAGAGTTTAAGGCTATTAAAGCAAGGGTAAAATACTCTCTTAGTCAATTTAACAGAAGAAGAAAAGAAAGAAAAAGCTGTTGTTGAAATATTTGTCATCCATGCTTCCTATGAGCAAGGTGGTCACCTAATATGGATAAATCAAAACTATGGATATCTCAGTTGGTCTCTGAGCTTATTTACTATACCCACATATGGAAAAACGTACCAGCCGTTTCCTGTAGAGGTCAGGCTATATGTAAACAGCTGCAAGTGAAGCAGGACCCGGTGCAATTTGCTCTATGAGCTGCCTGTCCACAGCATCTGTGCAGCTGCAGGTGGGACATGGAATCACATCAATCAATCTAGAGTTAAACAGGAGCTGACAGTACTTTGGAGGAACATGAAGTGCCTGCAACCTATTAGCTGGGCACAGGCCTGCACTTTCCCTCTCTTTGCATGAGAACCACCCTCCAATAAAAGCCTCTCTCTTGAAGCTTTCATTCTAAAGAATATATGACAGTGGCAGAACAGTGACATCAATCATTTTAGGCACGGTGTACATATTGAAATGCATGACAGGTTGCACAGCAGTACCTGCAGTGTGTGTGCTAAGTGACATAAAAATATATTACAGACTAGTTAAAGAAACAGCTTGAAGGAGAAAACAGTGAAAATGAGAGGGAGAAGAGTGAAAAGTTCTAGCCACCACCTATTGCATCAAAACTCATATTGTTTCTAAAAATACGAAATCAGAAACCTGGTCAGAAATGTTGATACCAGAAAGCTTTCAACAAGTAAAGGGCCATGCTGGTGCCCAGTGCAAAACTGAGCCTCCAGAGCTCCAGGATTGAACCTGCTCAGCTCCACCTCAGTTTGACCAAAACTTCAAAGCCTATTAAAATCAAGTAGAAACTTTCTGTGGCTCTGGCTCCTAAGTTTAAAATTGGCACTGGACTTTATCTTGCATTTCGCCTCTTCCCCAGCCCTGTAGCTCGATACCCCTCGTTAGCCTGCTCAGGATGGTTTCTGTCTGTCCCTCTGGAGAACATTTGTCACCCTGGACTGCTCCAGCCCCTGCTTATTTCGCCGAGAAGGAATTTTGGCAGCAATTAGCTGAAGTGAGTTTCAGGACCTTCAGCCTGTTTGCTTGACCTCTGGAAGTAGGTGGCTAATTCAAGGACAATAGAAGCTGTCGTGTTACCTGTTTCCAACATGAAATCAATCGGGGGAGAGCGGGAGTGAAGTCAGCCTTTCTGTTTTGATAAGAGGGTGTCCAAAGATTCCTGGAATGAGTGGAACTCCAGCAGCCACTGGGGTGCAGGGCCGCCTGGCCTGCTATTTATACACCCGAGGGCAGGGCTGGGGAACAAAGTGGTTCTTCTGCTCCTGTTTTATTTGCCTGAAACTGAAGGGGAAGGGCACAGCTCACAGATTTTATCATCCAGAAGTATGCATGGAAAATTTTATTTTTTTCCTTTATAGTGAAAAAAGAAGTGTTACCAGTATAGCCTTATGCCATATATCTTATATATGTATTTATATAATATTCTAAATAATATATATATCATATATATTATTAATAGATATGTAAATATTATTTAAACTTTTAAAAACAGAATCTCTCTCAAGACAACCTTTAAGAAAATGAAAAATGAATCCAGTATCCCATGTGTAATGATGACATACCTGGTGTGTGCTCTAGGTGTCAGCAAACAGAAGATGGCTTCGCTCAGGAAGTGGTTGCCTTAATGATACAGAGGGACAGGGATATCAAAGTAGGACAGCTGAGAGAGACACGAGGCACACACCAGTGCATATTTTATTTGGCAAAAGTCAAAGTAATGGTGTTTTGTGGAGTTTAATTCACATGCAGAACTATGTTTGAAATTCAGTTATACACATATTTATGCTAAGCCCCTTTGGAAACAGATCCAAGTCATCCCAATGTTTGGAATTTTTAAACTGGTTGGAGACATAACTTAGTCATTGCAGTGGTTTTTGCCTTTGGGGAAGGGAGCAGTAGCACTCAATTTCATTTATAAGTGTCCTTTTCCTGTTGACAGAGATAAGGCCCAAGAGAGCCTCATCCAATTCTCCTGTGCTAAATATGACAGAAAAGAGTCTTTGGGAAAAGAAGTCCAGCACAAAACCCTGGGGAACACTAATTGCAAGCTTATTTTAAGCATCTTACATGTTCTGAATAGTTTACAAGACTGTTCCAGTTGCTGAGAAGTCAGAAGTCTTGGTAATAAAGGCCCTTGGGAAACTGATCCATCAGTTTTACAAGTTTACAGTGCTGCTGGAAAAGGGCCAGTGAGCTGGTCCCTGGAAATGAATGAAATATTTCTCTATTACCTCATATAGCTTGCAGCACCGTAGTAGCTGAGTAACTTGCAAGTGTTACTGCATTCATCCTTGCAGTATCTGAATAATCCAGGGAAATGCAAGTACAAACAGCTATAAAAATATTTCCACCTCTCTTTTGTGGGCAAGGTTTCCACCACTCCTAGCCCAGCAGGGAAAAATCTCGAAAAGCTCCCTCCACAGGGCACAATCACATCCTAAGCCTGGACCCTCTGTTACTCCCCCCACCCCAGACAGCTCCCAGGCCTCTGCTAATGGGGCAGCAATGCTCACCTAACCTCAGCTTGTTTCTCACTGAACTAGTCAGGGGATTATGACAATTTTCTGTGGAGACAGAGGCACATACATGAATTACCAGATTAGCCTCTATGGGCTGGTTTCCCTCATCCCACAAAAATTTGGGACTGAGACATGAATCCAACATGTGCCAAGTGACACCTGGGAGCCATAGGTGCTTTTTCATTAATAGCTACATGACCTATAACTTAGGCCTTCTCATAGATTATTGCCATTATGCTATTTTTAACATTACAAGTCACTGGGTATATATCTATGTTTTCAAACAAAAGCATGGCTCCAGCCCAGAGACTCTTTGCAAAACAATTTGCTACTCCTTCCCCCTCCACCTCCTCTTTTGCTTCCCTCTCCACCCATAAAATTCACATCCAAATTCAGTTATCTCTGTTTATCTGACGGGAAGTGCCAAAGGAAAAAATAATTGATGATAGATTAAAGAAAATAATACATTGTGTATGCAGTACATACACACCATAAAACATTTTACAATGCCATAATCCAAAATATGTGCTAGGAATAGGCTAATAAGACTTATTTCAAAATAGCTGGTTAGAAAGAAAAAGTACAAGAAAGGCTGATTGCAAACAGAGAGAACAGAGCACACTTTCCATCTCTCCCCAAAATCATTGCAAAAAATTGCTTTTAACGATCTCTGTTTATGAGAGGGGAAAACAGCATGAGAAATGACTTTTTTCCTTCTTGCACAAATCAGAACTTGACTTGAGAAACAATACACCCTGTCCTGCAGCATTAACCTTTCAGCCCCGGGCACTCGGCTTGAAATGCCTCACAAAGCAAACAAACCCTTCTGGAGAGAACTACCTCCTTATCTATTGGCAGAGAAAGGAAGAGGGGAAGGATGAGTGACGGCAGGAAGCTCACATTTCATTCCAGTGACGAATTTTGACCAGCTTTTCATTCCTTGCACTGGAGATGCGACTGCTTAAAAGGACCACAAAGACAGGGATGAGTGTACACAGCTCCTTTTAAGCAGTAGGGAAGCTCTTTTTGGCAAATAAATGTGTTTCCACTATTGCTCAGTCATCAGGATCACCAGACAGAGGGCGTGGGCTTCTGTTTTTTCTTTTTTTGGGTCTGTCTAGCCAGAATTTTGCATAACTTCCTCCACCCTGTTTCACTGATCTTTCTGCAAGGATTTGAGCAGTTCATCTGCATAGTGTTCTGTCTGACCTGCCCAGTGGTTTCCTAGGAAGTCAGGAATGCACTGATCCCTGGGTAGGTGCACAAGGGATCCAGGGGCTGGGGCAGGTCCCTGGGTTGCCAGGGACAGCTGTCATTACAAGTGGCAGCTAGCGGGGCTGAAGCAAGGTGGACACACCAAACTGTGACTGCCAAAACTGGGGACAACTCTAGCAGCCAGGGATTGTAGTCAGTCGCCTGAGATCCTGTTAGTAAGGTCTGACTTAAGAGCAGATGTCTGGGGGAAATGGTGAGCTCAACAGTCATATGTAGTTCTTTCAAGCCCTGAAATATACAGGACTGTAAATAAGCTTTTCATATGATGGAGGTGGATACAGATGTGAATGAAAACCAGGAAAAAATGAAGCATATTGGCAAAAAAAACCAAAAAGGGTTCCATCAGACTCATTCCACAGCTCTCCTGGGTACAAGAGACCATTTGCTAGACTGCGGAAATGAAGTAGATTTTATCTCCCTTGAAAAAGTTGGTAAAATCCTCCAAAAAGCTAGGAATTTCAAAGAAATGCACATCTGTAAAAGTGTTAAGGTATGTATGGGATTGTTGGAGGGCTTCTTGCAGAGTTACTCAGAGTAAATTTTGAAACAGAAAGTATTAGATGTCTCATTGGCTGTGCTAATGCCAAAAATCTGTTTTCTTTTTTTTTTTTTTTTTTTGACGATAAATAACCTTTGGGGGGTTTTCCTATTCCAGAGAGAGGGTGGAATAAATTAAGGGTGGATGTTGGCAGCCTTGCAAGACTGAAATCTTGGAGCAAACTTGAGAGCAGCTGGGACAAGGCAACCTCACTGGTGCTTCTGGATGGTGTTTAGTCTTTTTTTACAAAGGACTGAGTGATATGAGCAGAATAGGAAAGTAGTAAACAAAGCTGTGCAACACAAGTTGCCTTGCTGTAGAAGAAATCAAATATAAAGGAAATGTATGAATAATTTCATATTATCACTTTTTCTTAAAAATGTGTTATAGTGAACATAATCTTTTAATCCTTGAAACATTTGAAATATCAGGAATCAAATACTAGTTTATGGCCATTTGCTCTTCCCCATGTCTTTGGAAAACATTTTTGGAAAGGACAAGATACTGGATGTATCATTCTTCGCCTTCAGCTTAATTCCAATGGCTACACACCTCTCTTGACCCTAGCTAAATTAAAAGAAAGAACTAAAACAAGAAGGAGGTTTAATAAAAGTAACATTGCATCAGGTGTACAAACTTCCTGGAACAGCTAAAATTTACAGACAGAGTAATGGATTTTGGCAGAACACTGGCATGTTTTGATGAGGTCACCAAAGGTGTAAAGTGACTGCAAGACATGTATTTGATTATCTCTTAGATTTATAGAGGATTTGCTTGCTTGGAAAGAATTTTTAGAATGATTGGCATACACAATTTGTGTAAGCTAATGGTGTTGGGATTTTATATACAATTCTATTTATATACAAACCGGGGGGGAGTTCTGCTCCTTGATCTAAGCTCCCACGTAGGCAGGGGGTGAGAGTCTCCATTTGCTGCCTGCACATTCATTTGGACAGAACTCCATAGCAAGTGCCAAAAGAT
The DNA here is from genome assembly GCA_037013685.1 of Acridotheres tristis. Taxonomy (NCBI): domain Eukaryota; kingdom Metazoa; phylum Chordata; class Aves; order Passeriformes; family Sturnidae; genus Acridotheres; species Acridotheres tristis. The sequence continues at coordinate 19,906,524 of CM072888.1, read as the reverse complement.
CCCACATCAGAAGGGTGGCATTTTACTCCTGCTGTCTACTGTCAGAGACCCAGTGAACAACCAGCATGGCAATAATCACACTGCTCTCCTGAGAAATGGCACAGGCCAGCAAGGAACTGAACATGGTTTACTCACAGCCTTTACGTAATGGACACAGAAAATTTTGTGTACTCTTGTTCTAATAATAGCCCCCCCAGTGACGAAGGGAATTTAATGGAAAGATAGCTGTAGACCCTTGGTGCTTGAAAAAACACCTCACAGTCTCTGAGTGTCTATTTATTTGTTTGTCCTCGTCTTTCACTTCCACTCAAAGCTATGTTTTGGCCATGTACATGTGCATCCACAAATTCCCCGAGGCTTAGAGTGAAAGCAAGGAAAGATGTAAGATCTGTAAGATGTAAAAGGGTCAGGGTGGAATTGTTCTGCTGACATGAAGTTATGAATCCTCCTCCAGAGAAGAATGTTCTCTTCCCAAGCTCTCGCCACCAGCCAGAGAGGTGAAAAAAAGCTCATCTGGTGATAAAAGGATTGAAAAAAATCCTCCCTTTTCCCATAACTGTTCCTCAAAAATGGATCTCGAGCACCTTTAAATGGAGCTAACTGCGTTCTTTACTCTGCAGATGAGTGAAGGCACTCCAAAAGGAACAAGTCCAGAATATCTCAGCAGGAGCAGAGGAACAATGGCAAAGGGCTGAAAACAAAGACTTTCCAATTTAAAAGCAGGGATTGCTTACTAGAAAAAATGATAAGAAAAAAGGACACTGCCATAGGGCTTTTGGGCTTTTTTCTCCTGTTTTTAGATGCTAAAGCAGTTTCACAAGGATGGAAACAGTGTATGGAGGGAAAGGGAAACAGACTAAAGATGGGGAAGCAGATGAGGATCAGAGAAATGAAGTTTTCTACTTGTGTGCCAGATGTGGGTGTGGAGAAGACATCATGGGGTTTGTAGGTGAATTTGCTGGATTCACTATCTGTTGTTCTCCAGCTGAGGCAGCTAGGTGAGGCAGCCCTGTTCTCCCTGTACATAGAGAGATCAGAACAATGGACATAAATAAGTTAAAATTAAGTACTGTTTCAACTGAATTTAAAGGAGAAAAATGCAGCTGAGAAAAGGCTGAGCTAATGCATCCTATAGGTCCACAATAGTTTTTGTGCATCTCTTGGTTTAAGAGAGATGTGCAAGACCCATTGCCACCTAAGGACTGTTTTGAGACCTGGATCAGAGACAGAGATATAGACAAAGAACTCAAAAAATGACCCGTTCTGTCAGAGGACCAAACATGGAGAGTGACATGTGATGTTTTTTCCAATGCCTCCTCCAGAAGCTCTGATCTTCTTCCTCGGTTTACTGAGTGTTTATTTGCAATCATTTTGAGGACCACATTGCCCACCTTCCCTCTGGCTTTGTGAGGCACAGCCAGAGCTCAGTAGTGTGTGTGGCTGAGCGTTACCACCTACAGCCATTCCAGCTGAGAAGCTGAAGCAGACTCTGGAGAAAAGTCTTTCTTCCTCAGATTGGGAGGAACTAGAAAAAACTCTCTCACTGTTAGGTGGTCAGGCATTGGAATAGGCTGCCTTGCCCAAGGAGGTGGTGGAGTCACTGTCCCTGGAGGTGTTTGAGTGGCATCTGGATGTGGCTGATGGTTTTCTGGTTATGGGGTTGCAGTGGCAGTGCTGGGTGGATAGTTGGGCTTGGTGATCTAAAGGTCTCTTCTAGCCTTGAGGATTCTATGATTTAATGAAAAACTGCTGTTTAGAAATCATTTTAGTTAAGAAGTAGCCAAAGAAACTGGATGCTAACTGCAGAGCATGACACAGGATCGTGTCATCTAGAGCTTTTTTATGTGACAGTTCTTTTCCTGCTGGGGCTGACTCAAAAACTGTTTCTCCACTTAACGGTAATAGAAAGCTATTTCACAATTTCCAACTCTTTAAGCCATATTTTGCTATTTATGGCAGCATTCTCTCCCACAGATGCTGCCATCTTCTCTGCTTACAGCTAATTCCTTAAGCACCACAATTTCCTGAATGGCTTCTTCAGGTTTTTTTTTGTTTTTTTTTTCCCCCAAAGGATAATTGTATTATTGCTGTCTAATCCAGGATTCACACCAGTCAGCAAAAGGGATCTGGATCTGGCCATACATCTGCTTTTTATACTTTGTGAAGAGAGCCTGCTTTAATTTCATGGATGCTAAATTCGATTTTATCTTAAATATAGATCTTAGTTTTATAGCTGCTACCACTTGAGACACACTTCTCTTATAGCAGGGGTCTGAGGTATTGCCAAAACTGGCAAAGGATTTTCTTTTAGCCCAGAATGCACACTCGTTTGTGAAATGTGATGTTATAGAGGTTTATGAGCCGAAATTATGGCTAGACTGTGTGGGTGCCAGGATTTGCAAGTCTCTAGTGCCATTACAGCTGTCACCTGCAAGAACTGAATGGAAGATTTGGAGCATCTGTGGCAAGTTTATTCCCTAAACACAAACAGATGAAACTCCATCACTCCTAGCAGCTCCAGGAGTAGATATCAAAAAAATACAAAAATTCTAGCTACCTAAAATGTATTGGAAAAAACTCTTCTCTTTAGTATTAATAATTCGTAAATGTCTAGGAAAAGAAGGGGAAAAGAGAAAAAATGTTTGCCTTTTTCTGGCTGCCACCTCCATCCTTGTAACCTTGGCACTGAAAATGACCAGGAGGGAAAGAAAAGGAGATAGCTACTTTTTTTTTTTATTCTAGACAATCATTCTATCTCCTTTTTGGTCAAAACAAGACCCTTTTATTCTCCAAGACTTGGAGGACTCAGTAGAGGACAGTGAAGTCATAGCAGAGGCAAAAACAGATTTTTTTCCTGCCTGAGGAGTTTTAACCTCTTTGAAGGTTGTTGGAGCAGCTTTAGCCTCTTGCTTTTTTTTTTTTTTTTTCTGTTCTCCTTGTAATTTTTATATTAGGGAGACTTTTTTGTTTAATTTTAAAATAATTTCTTTAGTGACTTCCCTGCCCTCTTTGGAGAAAGTTTATCTTGGACCCTGTGCACCTGGTACACTGCTGTTCACATCTCAACAGGAGAAAACAACGTCTCTGAACAAGAAAGTGATTCCCATTTTATTTTGGGCACGCTATGGGGCGAGATTTGTGCAAAGAGGAAGAGAAGAAGCAACAGTGAAGAGAAAAAAACCTCAGTAAGATCTAACTCAACTAAAAGACAAATAAAAGAAAAATTATATTTCATTTGGTATTTTAATAATGTTTTCATTCTTCATAAAAGTCGGCTTTTAAAAATAGCCTTAAAAATCAAGCCTAATCCTGACATGATTTTTACTGGATAACCTGAAGCCTTGCCTAGACTTGTCTGAGACTGGGATTTCAGAGACTCTTCCTGGCTTTCCTATAAAAATGCATCAGGATCCTGGGAAGACAGATCCTAGGAAGCCAGTCTATCGACAGCGTTGGATGTAGGTTCTCAATGCCCGTGCTACTGTCGGGAAAGGAAACCTCACTGATGACACCTAGTGTTTTCCCATATCCCAGGAGAGAAGGCTCCTCTGAGGGATACCCAGGGAGCCTCTCCTCCCACTGGCCCTGCTAATAAAAACCACGGGAGGTGCAAGACATGGTTTACACTGATCTTCAGTAGAAGAAATAGGCTTCTGGCTGTGGTTGTATAATGATCCTAAGAACAGAAACTTCTCTTTTTACCAGAGAAGAGCTTCTCTTTTTGCCAACTGCTTTGAAAAAGCAGCTCTAATTAATTTAACAGTGACTCCTTTTAGGAGCAGATATACAACTGTGTTTCCTGACACAGCTATTCCTATTTAGCATCTGTGCAATGGCACAGTGGGAGAAAAAATTGGTGTCAGACTTTTCTTCTGATATAAAGGACTAAACATCAATGTATGCAATATGAAGTTCAAAATCACAGCTAGGAAAAATATGGATTGGGAGCAAGTCCATCATACGGGAATCCTGCTGTTTCCTGCCAAGTGACAAGTGGAAGGTTTTCCTGGCTGTGAGGAGCATGGTGTAAAGAGTCACACATCTTTGTTTCCACTTCCCCATTTTGGGCAGGCAGAAAATCAGCCAAAGCATCTGAGAGGATCATGAAAGAATGAAAGAGTGAATGAGTTTTCCCAAATCTCTTAATCCTCAGATACCAACCCAAACAATCAGGACCAGTCACATGTATTGCAAAAGGCCAGTATCCAGACTAATTCCTGCAGAGTTACAGACAGTGGATAAAGTTTTAAAACCTTCTTATTATTTTCTTTAAGCAAAAAAAACCCCATGGTTTTAAAGCATAAGAGAAGAGCACTAAACACTGAGACTAACTGAAAAGGGAAGAGGGCAAAGTTGTATTTGCCATACCCTGTTGCACACAGAATCCTCAGTCTAAAATTCAGCCTCAGTCTAAAGATCTTGAAGCCAAATGGAGAAAGGTACAGAATTCACACATGGGAATGCAGATACTGAGCATAAATCAGCAGAGACATTTCAATAGAGGTACAAGGCTGGCAGAGTAATGCATTGGCACAGCCTCTATTCAACAAATGAATCCTCAGGGCAGCATATTTCTGGGAAGGCTTTTGGTCATCCCTTTCTCACCACTCCCCTGCACCCCAAATGAAGCGATGACTGAGTATTTACAGCCTGGCCGTGTCAGAGGGTTGACAGTCCTACTGATTTAAAGCACAGTTCTACTAGGAAAAGTGGCTCTGTGAATGATAACCTAATGGCTTTCTATTTATTGCATCTCACTGATTTCCAGTTCAACTGATTTGGAAAAAAGAATACAAATAAGTCAGCTAGGCTGGGTTCTTTCTGGTTTATCTGTCAATGGCAATTAACAACACACGAGTCAAGCTCTGTCTTTCCATGGCTGAGCAAACAAAAGCTGAAAGGTTCAGTGTAGCTTTTCTACTTTTGCCACTTAAATGAAGAAATGCCTCCCTCCCGAGCTCCCTTCCCTACAATGTACAGCTCCCCTTTGGCAGCTAGGTGCTCTGAAGCCTTTCTCCTAAAAGGAGAGGCTCCAGGGTCTCCCCTCCCAGATAGCAGAGGAAGGAGAAGGGGATACTATACTGCTTATTTTTTGCTTATTGTAGAGAAAAGTAAACTTGAGGCCCAATTTTAGTGACTATTTCCCTCTGCCGTTTTTCTTTAGCTTCCCTCCCTGCCCAAAGCTGCTGTACACTTGAAATGCCCATTGTTCTTTGACTTTAGCCCTACTTAAGGCATCATTCTACTAGCTATATATAGTGCATGGCAACATAAATCATTAATAATTCCATCAAAGTAGGTGAAAGAAAGCCAGTAGAAAAATAAGGAAAAATCCAATTTTTTCCCTATTAATCTGGACCATGTGTTCTCCATTTTCTTTTCCATTAGGCAAATAGCCATTGAGTATTCAATGCTGTATATAAAATATTGCAAAAATCTAACCATGCGCTCAGTTCAGCTGCTCAAATAATGCAAGGCTTTTTAAGACTGTCTCTCAAACTCTGAGGGGGGTTAAGATTTTATGGACCAGGACCAGAGCTGGACACAGATGTGCCACAACTTTTTTTTTTTTATTTTACTCAATTTTTTCACAAAACACCTAAATGCAGAAAACTGTTCTGAACAGATTTTTCAACTTTGGGGGTTTTTTCCCATCAAATTAGAAAAGCCTGGATTTCCTGTTGTACTCTTTCCTTCTGCTCACCCCCTTCACTCTGCTACATCCAGAGATCCTTTTCCATCAGTTTGCTTTGTTATGCTGCAGCTTAATGTAGCTATGTTTAGGAAAACATTGAAAAACAGCAAAAGGAAAAATGAGAAAAGAACTGCCAAGACATAGATGCAGCTAACTGTTACCTTCAGTGAGGAAGCATGGAAAACAAGAAAGAATGCATTTAAAGATGTAAATATTTCCTTTAGAAGTATTTCATGACAACTGGGAGACAGGCAATCCATTTAAAGCAAAGCTTTAACATGTTTGAGGAATCTCAGCCCTGCTTTCTCACAGGAAGCTGAACTCAAACTTTGACCTCCAGTTCCTCCATCTCTCAGCTTTAGGTAACAGATGGGATTGGGGGGAGGGGGGTGGGTCTTGGAGTAATGTTTACCAGTTTAAAATTGAAAATAAAGGGGTTCTGGAAATCCCCAAGGAGGCCTTGTTTCTCTTTGGGCAATATGCTTTCGCATATAAATGTTTGGGGTTTTTTTGTTTTTGTTTTGTTTTTTGGGGGTTTTTTTGTTTTGTTTTTTGGGGGTTTTTTTAGTTTGTTTTTGTTTTGTTGTTGTTTTTTAATGCCAGTGCAAACCAAGAGTTTGATTTTCCCTTTTCCTTGCTTGTGGTCACTTTGCATTTCTCCTGCAGGTCAGAGCATGTGAAAACTAGGAACAGAGAAACAAGCACCACTTCAAAAATGCCTGGTTTAAGAGCCAAATTGCTCTTCAATTAGCACATAGCTCTTCTCTTAATAAACTCCCACATACCTCTGAACACAACCAATTGCGAGTTGCATTCTCTCCCACAAAAGACACTGAAAGCAATTAGTGGAAAAATGAGTAACTATTATTAATAGTTACATTTTCTGCCTGGGCTGCCAGGGCAGTGGGGCTGTAACAACCACCAGCTCACAATAAAATGACCTACAGCAAGCTGCTCAGCCAGACAGAGCACCAGGGAGAAATCAGTCCCTCCAACAGATTCTTCCTCATTGCATCCACTGAGCATACAGATATAAATGAGCAGCATTTAAAGGCCACATTAGCAGACACATCCTTAGACTGCTGCAGAGATGATGGCTGCAATCCATCAAATTCACCTGTTCTTTTGAATTCTTCTTTCCAGTGTATTTGAAGGATTTCTTGCTTGACTAATCTTATTTTGTTCACACGGAAGCATTCCATTGCTTATTACTTTTAGGATCTTAGAGGGGGGGGCAAAAGCATTGCCAGACTTAGAGCTCTGTCTTTGCAGGAGTCCCCTCACACCTTTTATAAGGGGAAGCAAAAGCACTCAGATGTTGCCTGATGTTAACTTGAGACACCTGCCATGGTAACAAAGCTGAGCAGAAGAGTGTCTGAAAGACTGAAAGAAACTGTGTATTACTTTCCAAGTTACCCTGCTGTGAAATCTTTAGGCAGTTTTCATCCTGCCTCCAGTCAATCTCCACTTGTTTCTTCCCTACTGTGTTCCTGTTCGCTGCTCTGCTCTGGGCAAATCTTCTAACTTTCAGCCAGAACACTAAAATGTTCTCTCTCACTTCTTGGTCCATACATTTCCTGCTTTAAAATGCCAACACCTCTGTCTTTGCTCACATAGCAGTGTGCTTCTACTATACAATAGCTTTTAGCTATACCATAGCTTTCGGTTCCATTGCGTATTCATCTTGAAAATTAAATTTTAGAAGGCAATGATCCCTGCTACTTTTCCCTGGGACTAGGCTTTTCCAGACACCTTCTCATTATGTCACTTGGATTCAATTACACTTTCCTTCGGACTAAATATTGCCAGAGATACCCAATACTTTCACTCCGCTATATAAAAATAGAGAGACCTTTCATCCACTTTTGGGTTGTTGTTTTTTTTTTATTCTAGCACTGTTCATGTGTAATACTACAGAAACCTTTGCTGCCAGCACTTCTGGTTTCTCCCCAAACTCTCAACCAATTGGTTGCATTTAGACAGCTGGAATGTAGCCCTGTGTTATTAACGTGAGGAGAAGTGTTTCCATTCACCCTGGTGCCCGGGAGTTGGATATAGCCTCTGCACACTTGCAATCCAAGAACACCCCTGTGGCATGTGGCACAGGACATTCTGGGAGCTGCAGGCCACGGCCTCTTTTTTAATGGGCTTGTTTCCTCTCAGTGCTTTGGAGCAGCAGGGGAATAAAAGGCTATATTTGTAAAAAATGTCACTGCTTCAAATTGCAGTAACATATGTGGCTTTTCCCAATACATTGCCACCAAAGGACTTTACAGCTTCCCTTGCCCATTACCTATAAACCAGCCTTCTCTGCTTCCACTGCCTCCCTCTTTGGCTGCTAGAGGAACTGGAGAAAACTGCTTTTACTGGCAAAAACACCCATGAAGCAGGCGTGGAGACACCTCTGATGAACACTGCATAGAGAGGGGATCAATGGGACATAGGTATTCAGATGTGACACATAAAGCCCTAAATTAATCACGAGGAATTGAAGAAATATCAGAAAGACCTTTGACTAAACTCAAGGCCCTCCCTGCCTGTCTTTGCAGACAGCCGCCTGACACATAGGTGTGTGCATTTTGGGCCATAACAGTGTGAATGCACCCAGGATGCATCCAGCTACAGGAGCTGAAGTTAGTGATAGGAAGGTTTTTTTAGGTGCATTTTCTGTGTAAAACACTTTTCCTCCATAGGGGTGGCAACAGAAGGGTGGAGAGAATAACCACAATGTTTGAAAGTCTGTTCAAACACAAGTCCTCCTCCCCAGCAAAGGTAAATGACCCTCTTTTACTCAGGTCACCAGTTTTCTGGTGGGGCTATAGCAGATGCTGTGATACCAATATAGCCGTGGCAGCAGCGCCTAGCTGTAATCATTAGCCACAAAGGACAGTCTATGGAAAAGGGACGCTGTAAAATAAACCATTACTTCATGTCATGGATTCCAGGAAATCACGTTATACTTTGATTACAGATATTCGGAGCAGGAACTGCTAGTACGGTACTTGAGATAAGGAAGAGGCCAGATAGACCTAAATAGCAATGCTTGGTATGACTTCTTATGTAATTATCAGCTCCCCATCACCATGAGGTCTGCATATCTCAGCTAAAAATAGAGCAACTTCCCCCTGCCTTTCTCTCCTTCCAGCCTGTGTGAGGAAAGACCTGACTCACTCACTTGTGTTTGGGAGAGCCCTCTGAGCCCTCGGGGGCTTTCCCTTCAAAGATGATATAAGAATAATATTGATTTTCTAGGAGTGTTTTTATAATAGAGGTATTTTTTTGCATGTGGCACTCACTAGATGCTGGGACTTTCACTGTCATTGCCAGTGTTTGATAATACTGAGACGAAAAGTTTATGTTACTAAACATAAAAGGAAACTTCCTGTAGGCTGGAATAGAAACATGGGCAACACTTCCTCCAAATTACTTATTTAAAAAGTTATATTCTTTGAGAGACGGCTTGGAAACCCTGCCCTTAGAAATAAAATGTTTATATTAATTTCTGGTTACTTCCATAAGGCATGCCAGATTAAGGTGTGAGGATAATATTAACTCAGTGTCTGCTATTTATTCATGATTTCTGGAGAAGGTCCCAGGCAAATGTTTTGGTGACAATTATAGCTGTACATTTGGATCTGTCATTGAAATTCACCATATTATATAGACAGAAATATTAAGTGGCAAAATTTGGATCCTAGTTGGGATCAAAAATTTCAGTTTTGCATTACTTGGATCTAGGGGATTGTTTTGTATTTCTGATGTAATACATACAGTTGAAACCCAGATATTTCAATGATTTTGACCATATCCTGCATTCAGGGAATGTGAAAGTGTCTGGGTTTGGGCTGGAGAGAGGAGGAGATTACCACAACACTGCTGCTGTCTGCTCACACTTCATCCCAGCCTCTCCCTGTGTTAAATGAGGATAATTAGCATTTTGTTGCCTCTCAGAAGATCTGGGAGATAGCCTGTTGATAAGTTATTCCCCACAGTGCTTGCCAACTGCTTAAATATAGTCTGTAAATGTTTTGTGAATATTCTGTAACTGTAAACACATCACATTTCTACTCCAAGTCTTTCAGACTTTTGCACAGCTTCAAAGGAATACTATCCTAAGAGCAGGGATGCTCTGGGGTGGAAGAGGAGGCAAGGGTGCAGAGCAGGGGGTCTGGGGCAAGGGCAAATGACACAGGATGTCCTCCTGGGATGAGCAGCCAGAGCAGCTTTGCAGTTCACCCGAGGTATTCAGGGGTTTCCCTGAGTTTCTGTGCCAAGGGGATGGAGCTCCTGGATTCAGGTAGACAGAGTGGGACACTCTCCTGTAAGAGAGGATGCTGAGTGGAGATGGTGCAGACTCAGGGGGGCTCCAAGGAAGGTGCCCACGAAGCAATGATCATCCATTCTCCCCCACCCCACAAGAACTGGAGGGCACTGAATTTAATTGCAAGCAAAGAGAGGCTCTGTTTTGTGTAAATCACAATTAAACTGCAGAGCCTGTGGGATGTTTTCATAGTTAGGCTTTCACATGAGTCCCAGGAGGGATTTCATAAATCCGTGGAAGCAAAGAGGTCTGTGAAATCTTATTAAATACCATTTCTGGCATAGAATCACCAGAAATTCATTGAGAGCAGAGAAGGAAAGTATTGGTACCTTTTTTGCTTCTCTTTGTGGTTACTTATTGCTGGTCAGGCTTGGAGACAAGATATTGACTCAGCTGGACCCTTGGTCTGATTATGTATATTTTTTTGGTTGCGTTTATTTTTTTCCATTCTTCTGTGAAAAAAAAATCTTGTTTCTATCTATTCAGGCTTGAAAAAAGGTCAAGACTCATGAAAATTCAGTGTGGTAGTCCTCTGCTTTTTGCCCCGTTTGATGATAATGTTAAGAGTCTGGCTTTCTTGAATGTTTGTGATCACTTTTCCTGAGCCTTACTGTGTCCACTGGAGTCCAGGCCCTGATTTTAGGAGCATAACAGAGGGGACTTCCTTACCACCTGCCTTTTACCTTGATATCTCCATTGATTCCCCCCTACATACTGATTTTCTCCCTTTTTTTTTAGCTTGGGTTATTGAAACTGCTGATTTTTCTGTAGTCTGTGGTATAGAAATATTTCGGTTTTTTAACAGCAGTGATGTTCCAGAAGTGCACAAGAGCCTCTTCTGAAACGAAGGCATGTGAAGAAGAGTGACTCAAACCATCATTTGCAGAGTTTACATAAGTTTGGAAACAGCATGTCAGTCAAAACAGAAACATGCCATGGGAGTTTCTCTTCTGGAAATTTTAGTTGTTAATTCACCCAAAAGCACATGTCTTGGTGCATCAGCAGCACTAGAGTATGGCAGAACAATGCAATCGTGAAGGACCATCTGCCAGGCACCCTCAGCACTGCTCAGAAGCTGCTCCAGGAAAAATCATCACATATAGAAAATAAATCAGACCAGCACAAAACCAAAGATTTTCTGAGTAAGCATCCTGTTCCAGTAGGGATGCATGCCAGAGCATCCATGAGAAAAAAAAAAGAGAGAAAAAAAAACAAAACAAAAAACACCCACTCCAATCATTCCCAAAATAGGCAAGATAATAAAATCCTGAAAAAGCATAGAAGTCTTTTTTTCACTTGCTCATTTCTCTTGGTCCTGCAGACCAGCACATCTGGCAGACTGAAGTCTCGGGGGACAAGGCATGTAGGAGAGAGCCCCAGGGGCTTGTCAGGGAGTTCAACACTTGCTGCTGGGCTCTGATGCAGCAAAATAACGTTTTAAGCTATGCTGTGATGGAAAGACAATTTGGTGCCAGGAGGAAAAGCCACACCACCTCAATTCCAGGCCTCAGAAAAGTGTGTGGCTTTTAGGTAGCATGACAGCGAGGAGGGAAATACAGCACAATGCAGGCTCAGCCCTGCTAGGCAGCTGAAGTTTAAGTTATTTCCATGTTACAAAAATACCTTAGGGGACATACAATTTTTCCACTAAAGTTTACAAAAAGGATAACAGAGATCCTACTGCTCTCTTGGCAATTTTCCTCCTCAGCAAATCAGAAGCAGTTCCTTGTTCAATGGCTGTTCATTGTCAAGAACTTTACTGCATTTCTTCAGCAGGACTCGTGCTTTGTGCACTCTCCTGACAGTCACTCATGCACTGAGACTCAAAACAATGTCAGCCTGTTTAAAGCCATCAGCAAATAAGTAATGTCAAGACATTTTTAATAGCAGGATTTGTTTCTGTAAGTATTTGCACTTTTAAAGAATTTATTTTTATTCTACTGCAGCAATCAGTGTCTGAGACTGGCCTCCGATGGCTGTCACTGATACTTTACTTGAATATCCTATTTTTCATCCCAGATGTGTAAAGAGTAGTCACATCCTCCTTGGTCTTTTAATGCTGAATTTAACAAGAAGTTTGATCCTGTAAGAAAAACTTTTTATCCTCATTTTCTCCTCATGCTGGTGCCCAGACAGTCACAGCGACCCAAGCATGAAAAAGTTGCTGATGACTCTGAGCTCACTTCTGTTGGATTGTTGGATTGATGGGGTTAGGCAAAAAGACCTGGTTGTATTAATTGCTTGGATACAGCTTTTTTATATCTTTTTTGAAGACAGAATTGTCCCTTTTGTTGCTTCTTGTGGATCAACAGTTTCCACTCTAAGCTGCTGTTTTCATTTGCTTTGCATTTACTGAACTCCAGCGTGTTGTTTCACATTTTCCACACTTGTAGTCTGCTCTGGGCTGTATATTTTTTTCTCCATCTCAGGAAACAGGGATCATTTGTTTCCAAGAATACGCCTGTGTAAAATTAGTTGTTAATGTTAAATACATCCATCTGTTCCTTTGAAGAGATTTGCCACCTGCTTGCAGTGGAAAGGAACCAGAAATTTGGCATGGAGAAACTCTAGCAAGACATCTTCTGCTGTCCCCATGAAAATCTACTCACACTAAGTTCCCTATAAATGTCTGGAAAATGCCAATTTCATATGACACCCGATAGCACATGTCTGGCTGTTCCAGGAGAATAGATTTGCTCCTTGGCTAGGAAGGAAGGGGCTGGGATGCATCACCCCAAGGATCATGCACCATGCACCACTGGTAACAGCAGCAGCCCATCTCCTCACCTCTTATTGCCTATGTCTTTGGCTGATTCAAGGGTCTTCTGAAGCATTGCTTTAAGGTGAAGAATGCACCTGACCTTTTAAATGAAAATGCCTACATGATACATAACTATGAATACAGAGGAAAAATGTTTCAGAGTAAAAAAAGACAATATGTTGTATAACACACTAATTCCTACAGAAATTTTCCCTCAGGGGATTTTACCATGAAATTTTGGCACCAGGATTGCTGGCACGCAGTCATCTCCTCCTGCTGGCACAGGGGAGAATCAGGAACAGTGGATTTACATCTGACTTTGCCATTTTGCAGTTAGATTTTCATGTCCTGCTACAACCTGTAGCACTAACAAGTACAACCAGAGTGCAACACAGACACACCATAAAGCAAGTAAAATACAGGGACAGACATTTGAACTCTTAGTAAGCGTAGTGACAAGTTTAGCAAAGGCATCCCAGCCCCAAACTTTTCACCTAAATACTTGTCCATTCAAGGTGCAGACAGAACACTGATTATAGACTGAGGCTATGGATGAGGTGCAGAGAAAGAGCTGATCATCAACTTGTGTTGAGATGAACCAGGAGATGCATCTTGGCTGCTTCCACCTTGCCAGGCTTCATCCTGTAGTCACCTGGTCCATGCACATGCTGAACCCAAGCACTGTGGGCAGTTTTGTTTACCCCGTGTGAGAAAGGAGTCTGCTGTGGAATATGTACTCAGGTTTCCATCCACCACCACCACTCCCACCGCAAGGGCTGGGGGGAAAGTAAGGAAATTTTAAAAGAGGGTATTTGCTGTGCAGTGTTTTCCCGTTTTTTGCACATCACATCATAAACTTTGGCCCCCAACCTTTGACCCTTGACCCTTACCATTGTCCCCTGGCTTTTGACCCCTGGCTCTGGAGCCTGGACCCTGATCTGGTCCCCAACTACTCTGTCCTATCTGTACCCAGACCTACTGCTGTGTCCTGTAACCCCAAACTCCTGGAGTGTAACCCTCACCCCAAAACCCCTGCGTGTCCCTCTGCAGACTGTACATGTCAGCCCTACCTTTTTGGTGTGGTCTGTGAGGGTTCTGGTGTTGTCCTGGTCTTGGGATTGCTGTCTGCTGCTGCTGCTGCCATGAGGGCTGAAACGGCAACCTTAGGGGCAGTGTGACTTTCTACTGCTGTTTTTTTATTTTAAACTAGAGAAAAATTACGATCTGGTTTAAACACAGAAGAGCAGAGGAAACAAAGTGTCTGTGAATAAAGCGGATCAAACACAGAAAGGTTTGAAATATACCCAAAAATGTGATTAAAACCAAATAAGGTTAGATGTTGGTGCCAAAAGTTTCTTGTTCAGGTGTGTCTCCTGCAAGGAGGGAAATGGGTGGATATCTGGAAATTGAGTGAGCTTTCTGGAAGAACGTGGTAGGTATTAGGTCATGTTTCATACCTAAAGCTGCAAGATTCATTAAGATTCAAGTAAGTAAATTTTCTTATTTGAAAACTTTATCTAACCATTGATTTAACTATTAAAAAATACCATTGTCCATGATAAAAAAAGTGCTTACACTTGTGGTCTGGATTTTCTGCTACCTATGAAAACTGGAACATATCCTATAATTGTGTTATACAGAGTTTTACCAGAAACAAACAATTACTCATTACCTTTCATTCAGGTTTAGGGCAAAGATCAAAGTCTGCTATGAGAGTTCTGATATATTGATTTTGGCTATTTTTTTTCAGTTTTGTTTACCTGATACCTGAAATCCCAGCTGAAGTCATTGTATTTCAAAAGTAGCTGCACAACTTCAGGTTTTACCAAGCCAGTGAACTATAAATTTAGATGTTATGCACTCAAGCAGGTGAGTGCTTGCACTTGAGCAGTCTAAATTACTTGAAAATAAAGTAATATATATATGTATCTTACTGTTAACTGGACTAGAGCACAGGTTTCAAAACTTTGACTCAACGTTTTTATTCCTCCTCCTGGCTCCAAAAAATAATGATTAAATAAGAAAAACAAACAATGGATAATTCAGTGTAACTCCTAAGAATTTTTTATTCCATTTGAGTGAACCAATACATTCCTTTGTGAAACAGTAAGCAACATTAATTAGTGTACATTTTCATGTGCCATCTATTCTAATGTATCAACAGAGAAGCTTGCAAAATTCTCCTGCCTTGTGGTGTTCAATGTGAGACTAATTTACTCTGTGACTGATGTTTCTGCAAAAGTCTCACAGTGACTGCAGTAAGTCTGTCTGATATTTCATATAACTTTTTGTTTTATCTCTCTACCATTATACCATTTGCTATTTTAGTCGGCATCAGTTTAAATAAGCAGTAATCTTGATAGTAGCTTCTGAAGCAATGGTACTAACAATGTGTGACACTAACAGCATAAAAGTGAAACATTGTTTGCACATACCTCAAGCCTGCTAACTTTCTGAGACAAGCTCACAGTACCAGCACAGTAATAGCACCAAACACATACAAGAGATCACTGGAAAGCCTTCTTGTAGGCTAACAGGTAAAATGCAAAACTTCAGATACAGAGGAATTTGTTGATTATGACTTCAGGTCTTCCATTCTTCATCCTGCCAAAACCTATGGTAATACCCTGCCTACAGTCTTCCCAGTATAAGTCTGTCATAATCTGAGTGCAAAATCTACTCCAGAACATGTTTTTATAACATGGAATGCCAAATGCATTTTCTATTGTTATTTGGTGTAATTACAGCAATTAAAATCAGGTCTAAGGCTTGGAAGCCTTGAAAGAACACTTGCTTCCTAATATCTGGCTCAAGAAGAAAAGAGACGGCAATTGAGGATATTAACTACAAGAAGTAAGGTCACTGACTACACAGCTGGTGTAGAAAAAAACATCAGAGGGCAGGTTCAGAAAAAAAATGGACAAGAATCCAAGATGGCAGGACAGTATGCTTAGCCTAGGACTAAGCCTGCCCGTTTCCTATGAACATAATACATAATTAACTTTTGATGACTCATTGTGGCCAAAACTATACAGTGAACGAAAACCTGGCACTGTGGAACTGCAAATGAGCAAGTCCGTGTCCCAGTCCCCAGCAGCTGTCCTGCACTGTTTGCTCACTGTGCCAGTCCTCAAATGGAGGAATGCCCCTTGGAATTGCTGAAGTCATTGTAGATGACCTTGGCATGATTCCTGGCCCCAACAGAAAACTCGGCACTCAGTGGGCACAGGGTTTGGCAGCGTGGCTGCAGGAACCACAGTGTGGGGTTGCCCCAGCTGAGCTCTTTGGTCCCCCAGCACCACACACCAGGGCTACACACAGGCAGCCAAATGCATGATGGGGCTCTACCCCGGATTTCCTCCCTGCTTTCCACAGCGAGGAACTATGAGGGTCTCTAGCCAGCAGAGTACCTCAAATAATAGCAGCATTAAGAGTGTCAGCACTGCATTAGGCAGCCTGTCATAGCAATTGCCTCTGTAACCCACCAGTACCTTTTTTTTCCCTTTTTCTAAAAATTGTACAGTCTATATCAAAAGCAAGTGTCTCAGTCCTCTCAAAGGTCTGGCAACTTGCAGAGCCTCAGGTGTGCAAGTTTGGAGGCATTCTTCTCTCTCCTGTACTGCTCTAGGTTTTAATTTGTTCTTTAGCAGTCTTCCTGTCTAGCTTGTTGCAAACAAGATTTGTGTTGCTTTTTTTTTGTAATGAAAAAAGTAATTAAAAACACTTCTACACTTCCCATCTGGTTTTTGCATCAGGAAAACAGGCAAAGAGAAATTACTTCCCGAGATCAGCCAGTGCAATACACAAAACCTGGAAATTCTCTCATTGGTCTCTGCACAATCTAGGATACAGCCAAGGAAATAAACTTAGACTATGAAGATAAACTTCCACTCCCTTGTTAGAATGTCTGAATGCTATTAGTCTCCCTGGACCAAATATTTGCACTATTATATCCAGAGGAACACCTGATTTCTACGAATATATATTGATATTATGTGAAGAACAATGTAGTTCAACTTGTTGTCTGTGTTTGAAAATCAGAGGCTGAAATGGAGAAATGAGTAAAAAAAGGAAGAGTGAAGTTAGGAATAAAATGCTAGGAGAGCCCTGTGAGCCTGAGCCATGATGTGAACCACAGATAAAATGAGAACATTTAGTAACCACAGATAATGATGGAAGTGCCAATCCTGTAGCAAACACCACAGTACTGTGTGGTTCTTTCCCCAGGATGATGTTTTATCTGCTTTGAAGGCCTCTGGTAAGTGACCTGTAAAAGACATCTGCTGGCTTGTTTTAGAGGAGATGAGAAGAGCCTCCTCTGAACAGACAAGTGATATACAGCAGCCAAGGCTTTATTTTTTGTCAATGACTTGTCAAGCTAGCTGTGAGCATTCACCCTTTCAATCATAGGCTCATTAGGATATATATATTTAATCAGGACTGTAACTCTGAAGGTATTCTGAATGCTGCTACAGTAGTGTATGTTTTAGTATATAGCACCTTACATTTTGACATTTAGATGACCATGCTAATGCTGAGGTAAAATCCAGATTTCTACCACTAAACTTCAGAGGATTAGAACCTGGGAAGCAGTCACTTCCCAGTGAAAAAACACCAGTTTCTTTCTTTATGTTTAGCAAGCGGCCTACTTAAAAAATAAAACACAGCAAAAACAATGCTGAGAATTATTTGATTAAACTCTAGTTGAGGTCATATAGCCATCTGCCTTACTGCTGGGGCTGGTGGAAGCTGCAGTCCTGTGGTGTTTCCCATCAGTGTCCAGAGCATAGCTCCCAAAACAGGAACGCTGTTCCGTGTGCAGATAGCAGAAGCATTCAGCAGCTGACCCTGCTCTCAGTCAGTCGTTTTCCCTTCTGCTGGCACCCCCATCAGTGGCAACAAATCAGGCGGCCTCCTTGACCAGTGCCACTTGATCGTGCTGCCAGATCTTCCACTGCTCATTTCCTGCAGCACAATCTGAAAGAGAGCCTGTTTCCATGCCTGAGCTGGTTTGGACAAAGATAAATCTGAAGGCTGCCTAGTGACTACCATATAAACATTAAAAAAAAAAAAAATCTGATGATCTAACTTACAAGGCTTCAATTATTTGGTATAATTAAGTGGAGAAGATGCCAAGAAAATAATTGCCAGAAAGTTTTCTTTTGACAAACTTACGATAGAAATTTCTCAACAGCTTCAAGGAACTCCATGGATGAGCTAAGCCCTTCCAAGTCCAGCAGATTGCCCTTTTTGTCATGAAAGTGGAATAATTCAGTCTCTTCCAGCTCTTTCCGAAACAGATTGGTCTCTGAGGTAGGAATGATGACAATGCGAGGGACTGCATTGCTAATGGCAGAATCCACAACTCCATTTGCTTGGCTTCCTTGAGTTGCCATATGGGAAGTATTCGAGTCTCCTCTGGTGACACTGCTGCAATTCAGTCTGATAGGCAGAGAAGTTGCTCTCTGGGAGCTGGTCACGAGTGCTGCAGAGGGACTGGGTAGGACAGGCTGCCCAAACACCTTCTCCAAGCAGCTGGAGGAGAGTGAAACCTGGAGTGGAGATACAAGATTTAGCATTGTCAGGCACCATGTGGCTGTGGAAAACAGTATTTGAAATATTCATTGCCACTAGCCAACATTTGAACCACCTGGCCAATTTTCTAAACTCTTGAATCATTAATTTGACGGAAAATCATTGTGTGTGAACATGTACTGCTTGGAAAGCAGAATGTTAAATGGAGCAAAAGAAGATGCACTCAAATATCAGCAAAGAGAAAGGAAGAAAACAAAAACTAATTCCTGTATCTGACTTATTTCATCATTAAATAATGGTATTAGTTAATTTTTAACACATCTCAGGGTATCAGAGTACTAGATTATTGCGCTTCTCACTCTTCTCATAGAAGAGATCCCAGGTAAGACTCAAGTACACTTCATTCTTTATTTTCCTAAAGTTTGTCAACCTCGTGACAATCTCTCTCTCCCCAAATGGCTCCTGATACTTCCTCAGGGAAGTTGGTGGCCTTGCATTCACACATTGAAAAGTGCTTTCTCCGAGAAAGAAGCAATAAATGCTCATTTTGCAAACAATTTCTTATCTGCCTATTTTCAGAGAATTCTGATTTATAACTTGGCTCTGATGGCAAGGTCTCTGTGTTTTTTCCATAAGTCTTGTACACAGTATCCAAATTCAGAGTCAAGGAGTAAGCTCTGAAAGTGTCAGTTAATATTTAAATACACTGGCAAGGAAGGCATCAGTGATCAGTTTTGGCTTCCTTTAAAAATTACAATCAAGGTCACAAAATCGCGTCAGATATAGAGATAAATTAGAAGTCCCTCCTTTTTAGGGAAAAGCAACATTTAAAGTAAAGTGCAGTTTTTACTTCATTGCTATGTGAATTCCTATAGTTTTGTGTCATTCTACTCCACAAGCAGGAATCATTCACGAATCCCTATTGATAATGATTTCTCCAGCTGCTCTATCTACCAAGTGGAGGGAAGCACACTGTGCTAAAAAAAATGGCTTAAAGCAGTATAACAGAGAAGAAAAGCCCATTCTTCCATATCAAAGATAATAATAGAATGAAAAAATCCAACTCCAAAACCGCTCCTCCCTGCTTCAAGTGCTGTTTTCATTGCAACAGAAGGATAGGTTTCTTTTGGATGTGGCTTGGTGGACACAACACCCACTGACAAGTTTTTTTAATAGGTTTCACACCAGGTAATTCTCTTGAAACAAAATCCAGATGCAGAGAGGACGTTTGACCACTCTCATTTGAAATCAAGTATCCAAACCCACAATTTAATCCTTCCAGAAAAGTCTCTTCACTGTCATGTTAAATTTCCAGGTGTCAGCCTACATCAAGTTTGTTACTATCATAACTGAAGTAAGTCATAGGGCTGGATCATATCTTTCTGGCAGCTCAGAAAACAGTCACATGCATTTTTATCCTTTGGAATGCACCAAGCCTGGGACACTGACTGGCTTGTCCACAACTGAGTGTTTTTGGATAGGCTCGAGTAGGAATTCAGTCAAAGACAATCCAATAATGCTATTAAAACCTTAAAATGAAGACTTAAAAATGCATTGGTGCTTCTTTAGGGTTTGTTGGGGTTTTCTGGAGGTTTTTTGAGGATAAACGGGTGGTCTCATTGTGAAACACTCTAACTGAGCTTGACAGATAAATATTTATTCTGATAGTATGAATAGTGATCCATTGCATTTAGTTGTAATGAACACACAAAGGACCTTCACAACACACAGGAACCTCTGCTGAAAACAGTAAGAAAAGCAAATGAGGCTTTGAACATTCAATGTAAACAAATTCCTCATAGTTCAGTGAATGACACTGAAAGTCTAAAGGGTTGTTTATCAAAGTAATTCAAGAGATGTCTTTCAAAGGCAAAGTATAGCACATGAGCCTTCTTGTGGGCTACACACTTGCTAAATTCCAAATACAGATACATTTGTTTTATTACTGAACTGTTTATACAGACCACCTGAGATTTACTTTACTCCTTCCTTGTGAGACCAAAAGCCAGTGATTCTCCCGAACCTGGAGACAATATCCTTTGCCACTTGCCTACAGCCTTGGACACACTTGGCTGCTGACAGAAGGCAGCAGAACTAAGTGGTAGATTTGGGTTCATGTTGCCTGACACCAGATTTGAAGCCGCTGTTTTTCCACCAATACTGTTCACAACAGTTTCTCGGGACTTGGTCTTAATGACACGCATGAAAGAAGACAGGACAGAGGCATGCAGGAACTGGGTCATCGGGTGGCTGGAAATTTTCAGAGTAGTTCCTGCTTTAAACTATGCTGTCTCTAGACAATTACCTCAGATCTGGAAGGGAGCACAGGGGACAGAAGCAGATGCTATAGCTGCCCCAGGTGTGGGTGTTCATCCACATGCACTAGAATAACCCTATGTAAGGGTTCCTCCATCAAAAAAGAGGGTGCTACTCAGTCCAGCCACAGATAGGGGCTTTGTAAGCCACATGTGTCTTTCCCTGAAAAGGCAGCACTGGTGTATGCCTGACACTTGCCACCCATACAAGTACTAATTTGGAACCTGGTGTAACAATCTGGCAGAAGCTGAATCATGGGTGACCTACTGCTCCCATCAGGGAATGGGGTGCTCCTCAACAGCAGGACACCAAACCTCGGTGGTTTGGCCAATGAGGGTGATGCATCCACAGAGGATGTGCTGAATACTCACCGCCTCCTCTTTCAGTGAGGGAAGGGTGGCAGCTGCCAGACTCTCCCACCCTTAGGATGAAATGGGAGTTTTTTCTCGTCTTCCCCCTCAACAAAAATAAAACATTTTAATATGCACTGAAAAGAAGGAAAGGGTGGCTTCTATCATGTCAAACTCTGTTTTGCAGACTTGACTTTACTCTAAAAGGAGACTACCACAGTACAGAGACAAGGGCCATGATGGAAGGAACCAAAGCTGGGATAGATAAACAGGCAGAGGCAAAGAACTCATTTTCTTACATCTGATGCTACTGACTATGCCTTAATGCAGCTTCAGAGCTATAAGCAGAGCTGGCTTCCAAAACAGGCAAATATCAGTGAAAAAAAGTTAATTAGGCATTACTGGCACTCTCATTTGTCACACACACACATTAAAAACAAACAAAAAAGCCCAAACAACAACAACAAAAATATAACAGCAAGGAGAAAGATGATGTTGGAGTCAGTATAAATAAAGCCTGCAGATGAAATAGATGGGCATGAAGGTGGAATTATCATTCCAGAGATAATGTACTGAAGCAAGATTAGCACTTAAAGGGAGAATCCTCAGCTGAGACTTTTTTCCCTACCTTTTCAGCAGTGGCTGCATCAGAGCTGCAGGTCTTTGGGAGCGGGTCTCTCTTCTCTTGTCTCGGACTTGTGGAGAAAGAATGACTTCGGCGAGGCTTCAGTTTCTCTTGAGCTGGCTCTACCGGGTCGAGCTCTACATTGCTCCAGGTCTAATCACAAATTGATGAAGGATTTCAGACAGTTGCATCCTTTCTCAAATTCTTCTAAGATCTCAAACTCTAGCAAAACACATGCACATTCACAGAAAACTAAAGCTGTTATAACATAAGTCTCACACTCAAAACTCCCCTGGGGAGAGGCTTTATTTTCAGTCTTGTCACTTACCCTGGACTATTTTGCTTGCTGACCAAAAATAAAGCCAACTTTGAAATAATGAAAATTTATTGAAACTCTTTTCACCGGGACATTTTTCACCTTTTTATCTCATTGCCTATGCTACACTTACAGCTGCAGAGCATCTGAATTCTAAAGATGGGAGTTAGTACAATCAATCTGTTTAATGTGTCTTGTGGCATTCTGTTTGACCAGTAGCTGATACAAAAACATGGACATAGACAGATCCAAAACCATGTTTGCATACATCCCAGCAGAATATCCAGAACACCAAGAGCTTCTCAGTCTGCATGAGTTTGCTGATTCTACAAACCATCATTAGTGCATGGGAGACAGTGGGTGGGCTTTGCTCTAATTTTCTAAGAGCATGTCAGTAACGAAGCACAAATGGGATATTGCAAAAGTGCTGTTCCATTTACAGGCTTGGGGTGAGACCGTCTGTCATCTCTTATTTTTGTGGTGACTTTTTGATTGAGTATCAATGATGAGATCATTCCACTCCAACACCAGCTTTTAGATATGGATAGACAGAGGCCAGATAGGCAGACAGGGCTCCGCACAATTGGGAAGATAGTGCATAATTCCTCTGCATCACCTTGCTCACACATCTATGTGTGACCACCTGTTTATTTCCCCTCACTTGTTGAATAAAATTCTTGAAAGAAACGTTCCTTGACATGACTCACAAATATGTTTGTTCCCTTCACTAACATGTACACAACTCACAGGGGGAAATGTGGGTGGCAACAGCTGCATCTTTTACAGTGTTCCTGGTGTCATTTCTTGCCCATCAATGTTTTATTGGAGCATTCCAAAATTTCAGTCAGCCCTGCTGTCATGCCAAAGTCATCGAGCTTAGCTTTTATTTCAGCAGCTGCTGTTTCAGCTAAAACCTCTACAGCTGCACTGAGCTGTCAGTTGCCCCAAGGACAATTGCCTTTGGCTGCATCAACTCAGCACAGCACAGTGCTGAACGCTGCTAACAGCAGGGGTTTTATCTGAGAATCCTAAGTGAAAGCTGGGCCAAAAGCTGAAGCCTCTCATCCTCATTATCCTGTCTATTTAAGCATGCAATAACCTGCTACCATGAACAAATCAAAACCAAGTAGTGACCAACAGTAAAGAACAGAAAGCTTCTTGGATCAGGATGATGCAGCTGAAATTACTTAATTTGGTATCAAATGAAGGAGTAATGGGAGAAAATTTAGGCTTTTATGCATAAAGATATAAAAGGCATGCCTAGGATTTATAATTTTGTGAGAAGTTACTGGTGGCAGCTGTTGCTCTGGGAGATTTCTGATGCCCAAACTGAGGGGGAGCAGTGCAGGTTCCCAGGAAGGCCAGCCCCAGCCCAGACTCTGCCGTGGCTGCCACCTCCCCCAGGAGCCACCTTCCCAGCACCTCTGCAGGCAAGGGCAGCTTCTTGTGACTGAGAGAGGCTGTGAAGAGCCTCAAGGGATTCTTTTGTTTCTGTCTCAGTCACCAGCCTTACTCATACTTAGGGTATGTTCTTACAAAACACCCCACCATGCTCTAGGGGCAGGAGTCTTTCACTCCTCATGGCTAAAATCCAGGTAAAGAAGTCAAAAATTTCCCATCCTACAGAAAATAGACTAACTTTAAAATAATAAGACAGTTTTTGGTTAAGTTATAAAACTTTGGATGGAAGATTGTTTCCTTATACTTCAGACCAGTGAGATACCTAACATAACCAGTAGTTTGTGACACAGGGAGTGTCTGACAATGGCTCTTTTTAGTTCACATTAAGACTTAATCTGAACATCCTTAGTCCCAGCAGGCACCAGGACCACATAGATATGATGGTCTGAATGCTTTTTCTGATTGGATATCATCATGCATGAACTTCCAGCTTTGCAGAAATGACCTTACATGACCCAAAAAATTTAGCTATGCTCTCCTCTTTCCTTTTTCTGCTCTCTAATTTTGAATATGTATTTATAGTTGCTTATTTAGAGTCTGATAAATGTTATACTCACTTTCATGGAAACAAGAAAAAACTTACAGCTTCTCCAGTAGAAACGGCAGGAACACAAGTGCTCTTGGTCCTGCCAGCAAGAGAGTGGTGGCTGCAGAGAGAGGTCCTGAGCGATGACTCATTTATGGATCCCCTCAGGAGGTCATTCTTTGATATTCGTATCAGGAGCCTCAAGCAGGGAACAGCTTTGTGGATGGTTTTTCTGAGGGAAAAGGTGAGAAAAAAAGAAAAAAAGCCAAATCTGTCACACCAAAGTCACGGCTTTGAAATTCATGTGGTGAAAATGCTGTCTCTTTCCATCACCTCAACAGAGCTTCTGTTTTGATTAAGGGGGCCTTAAAGATTACATGCAAACAGCATGATAGCTGGTGCAAGCCACTCAACAGGCTGAAAAGAAAATAAGAGGTCCTTCTGGGCCTTGTGTCAAAACACACACAGAAGAGCTGCATAGGTAAGTGTTAAGAATTTAAAATGTCTTGAAGAGCATGATTGCATATGGTTTATTTAAAATGTTAACTCAGAAAATATCAGGCTAGTTGGTACAAAGGTCTTCACTGTGCAAAGCCACAGGATAAGTGGAAACAAGGGAAGAGGAAAAGGGCCAGCAGAATCAGATATTGTTACTTATTTGTACCACGGTAGCTACTGTAAACTCCTATTGAAAATTAACGCTGTAGAAGGACAGTCTAGACCCCAAATCTGCCTTATTCATGAAATAATAATCTCAGTCACTGTTATGTGAGTCTCTTTCTCCTGACCCCAACCGTGGCCCTGCATGGAGCAGAAGTGTCCAAGAGCCTCCCCTGGGCAATGCCAGCTGGCCTTTCTCCTCGCAGGGCAATGCTAGTGAGAACTGCATCTGGTGCAACACATCCTCAGCACTTCTCAATCCATTATTTCAGCTCAACAGATGAAGCTAATAGGGGCAAAAAACTAAATGAACAAGTCAAGAAGTGAGGCAGCAACAAGGCATATGGCAAGGAAGCCATGCAGGGGACCACAGATGGCTGAAGGATGTCAGTACATTGACTTTACACTGAGATGAAAGTCAAGCAGATGTATATTGTAAAATCTTTCGCTTCTATAGTTACCAGGTTTGTTGAATAACCAGTACATTTAAAATCATCATTTCTGTTCTCGCAAAAGATAACACATGTTAAAATTTCAGAGCCATGATTCTGGCATCATGAAATGAGGTCACTCACTTATAATCAACAAAAAAATCCCACCACCATGAAACCTCAACATTTGGTATCATCACCGCTCTCTGAATAGTTCTGCATGTCTTTCCTCTGTAATTTCAAAGGGAAGTAAACAGCAGCTCTGTGTCTACTCTGGAGATGAGGACTGAAAAAAGCTGCCTGCACCATCATTCCTGATCCCGTCAAGATGCCTGTGAGTGACCAGGCAGGGCTCACTGAGCTGCTTGGGGCAGAAGGCTCCTCACATGATGCTGGGTAAAAAAGATGGTTCATGTTGTGCACAAAATAAAAAGTCCCGAGGAAGGGTTTACAGGACATGAGAAAATGTAATAAATTTCCTTTCAGGCTGAAGACCTCAGTCTGGTGCTGAAAAGCAGCTGCCAGCTTTTTTCCCCAGCTAAGAAGCTGAACTACTTCCCTCTGACAAATTCAAGTGAGTGGAAAACACACCATCCCATCTATTAAATGGGATTTGGTGCAGAGGTCTCCTAATGATGGAGATTCAGGAAATGAATGTCTGATGGTGAATTTTCAAGGAAAATATATGAACATTTCTGAATGCCTCGAGGAACCAGAATTTCTATTTTGCTAATACTTGGGAGGACTATTGAGGGACATTTTGCTGGTTGGGATGAAAGTACAGGTTTTGAAGGGAGTTTTAATATTATATGTGTGAAATAAAAGACATAAACTGAGGTACTTATTTAATGATATTTATATAATCTGAAATAAAAGAATCACCTAAATTTAAATATATAGTAATTGCAAGCAACTTTAAAAAAAATACTGCAAATCAAATTTATATGTGATTATTAATTATTTATGATGTAGGAGTTTTGAACCAGTATGTTTTGTGTAATTCTGCTTTGCTTAGGAGCCAGTTGGAAACATGTACTTGCAGAATTTTCTGTTTGCTATGAAAGAATGATTCCAAAACCTAAAACTTCTAAACTCTAAGGGAGTTTCTGCAATAATTCTAGCACAGCAATATGTTAGTTATTGTGCAACATAGAGAAAACACACAAGTTGTTAAAGATATGAAGCTTTCCTCTCCAGAAAAAAGCATTTCACAAATCTTTGAGTACATTCCTCACATACATTCATGACTTCCTGTGACTCCTATTAAGGAGAGGTGTTTTTCTCCTTTCTGCTGGTGGGAAATGGGTAGGCAGGGGGATGGGTAGATGAGGAGGAATATAACAAACTCTCAAACCAGTTCTTAGAAGACAAGGGCTAGCACAACGGTCAGTGTTACATTTTCAGTTACATTCGCTGTAATGTACTTTTTCTTTCCTCTGTAAGGAGAAAAGGTAAGGAAACCCCACAAAAAGGCTTGGTTTTGTTGGGATGTTAATATGCAGTGCCAGGAGTTCTCTGTGCAAAAATGCATCTTGCTTTGCTAGTGGATTGAGTCTGATTTGAACACTTTTGATCCTGATTTCTGGATGCCTCTTTCTAGAAAGGTTAGGAAAATAACTTAGATGTAATTTGGTTCAGTAGTTCCAATATAAAAAGACAAATTATCCCCTGCTCAAACCCTTAACCCTTTGGCCTGGACAGAGTGGCCCATTTATCTGTGCTTGAATGAATTACTTTCAAAGCATAATGTGAATAATTAGATGAGGTGGAAATTATCCAGAAACAATAACCTTAACATATATATTCATTATTCACTGTTTAAGCAAAATTCATCCTGCCAACATATTTTTACCAACTTATTGGTGTACTGTCAGGTTTTTTCAGTTTTGAAATTGCATTCTTGACTCATCACAAGGGACCCAACATTACTTATTTTCCTGACTGGATTGCTCCCAAGTGTATGAAATGTGTTCACAAGAATTCCATAAAAATTTCTCTTGTTGATATGTTTAGAAGTACAGATTAGCAAGTAGGGGGGGAAATAAAACAAGATAAAACAAGATACTTATAAAGAAAATGTCTGAAAGCTTGTTGTGGAGTCCAGTCTTTTTCTTAACAGTCTTAAGACAATGCTAATAGGAAAAAGACTGACTGAAGCAGTTCACCGTCACAGAGATGGTGTGGGTTGGAAGGGACCTTGGAGGAACCTTCAAGACCATCTAGTTTCAAGCCTGATGCCATGGGCAGGGACACTTTCCACTGGACCAGATTGCTCAAAGCCCTATCCAACCTGGCCTTGAACACTTCCAGAGAAGCATCCACAGCTTCTCTGGGCAACCTGTTCTTTGCAAAAATAATAAATTGAACACAATAACTTTAGTTCAGAAACAAATAATGGGTCCTAAACACATCAGCCAGCAAGGCAAAATTTCTCATTGAACTTCTGCAATCCATCAGAAACTAGGCATTCTCCTACTCTACACTAAAATGGTCTGTAGACTTCAAAAAAACTCAGATGGTTTTTGGAAGATGCAAAAAGGTATTAGTTATGATAGCAGATATTTTCAAACAAAATATGTCTCCATATTTTATTATCCATGGTGGAGGAGGAGGGAAGGGAAGGGAAGGGAAGGGAAGGGAAGGGAAGGGAAGGGAAGGGAAGGGAAGGGAAGGGAAGGGAAGGAAGGGAAGGGAAGGGAAGGGAAGGGAAGGGAAGGGAAGGGAAGGGAAGGGAAGGGAAGGGAAGGGAAGGGAAGGGAAGGGAAGGGAAGGGAAGGGAAGGGAAGGGAAGGGAAGGGATTCTGCCCCTCTGCTCTGGTGAGACCCCACCTGCAGGGCTGCATCAGCTCTGGGGTCCCAGCACAGGAAGGACATGAACCCGTAGCAGCAAGTCCAGAGGAGGCCATGAAGATAACCAAAGGGCTGGAGCATCTCTCCTCTGCAGATAGGCTGAGGGAGCTGGGCTGTTCAGCCAGAAGAAGAGAAGACTCTGGGGAGGCCTTACAGTGCATTCCAGTACCTGAAAGAGGTTCAGTACTCCTACAGGAAAGCTGAAGAAATACTTCTTATGAGGGCATGTAAGGATAGGACAAAGGGGAATGGCTTTAAACTAAAAGAGGATATTAGGAAGAAATTCACTTCGATGCTGGTGAGGCACAGGAACAACCTGCCCAAAGAAGCTGTAGATGCCCCATCCCTGGAAGTCTTCAAGGCCAGGTTGGATGGGGTTTTGCACAACCTGGTCTTGTGGAAGGTATCCCTGCCCATGGCTGGGGGTGAGAACTTGATACTTAAGGTCCCTTCCAACCCTAATCATTCTATGATTTTATAGAATCATAGGGTGAAAGGTTTTCACCCTTTTTGGACGTTTCGACCAGCCTTCTGAGAAACTTTCACTTTTCTTACAACCATGCTGTTATGCGTCAGACATCCCAAACAATTTCCAGCTCCCAAGTCCTAGTTGTCAGGCAATAGAATTTACCAGCTTTTCCACTTCTAGGGTGAAACAAGCCTCATACCAATGACTAACCCTGCCATCTAGTGGTATATATGCATTTATCACATTTACCACCATGGCATCCCTGTGTTTTCTCAGAACTTTCGACACAGCGTCACTTTGTGGTAGCTACACTTTGAAAGACTTGCAAAAAAATTCTACAGGTATGCTGGATAGCAGTGCTGTTACAAGCGTATCCCCTTTATAAAATTAAGTAATTTTTACTGACAGCGTTTCAAATTTTTTTGTGAAAAATGCTTCAGAAAACCAAACCTTGAATATATGCACATATAGCTGCTTAAATTGGTAAGGATGTGATTTTTTGAGCCTCGCTGGCTGGGACCTTGTATCTAGAGAGTGCTCTGTAGTGGCTGTCTCTGATACAATGAAAGGTGACCTGAGCATCACGCTCTCCTCCTGTCAGTCATGGTGTTGTGCAGCTCCACAGGGCAGAGCAGGGCTCTGAGGGAGAGGAAAGGTGAAGGGAGGGACTGTTCTCTTTTGGCCACTCCCAAGGCCATATCTGGAGCTGCCAGGTACCAGCTGGGTCTGACCACCAAGAACCCATCACAGCCTGGTCAGCACAGGAACACACACTGCACGGGGTATGGCTGAAAGAACAAGGGTCATTTCTTCCGTGTAAAAAATCCACGTTTGCATGTACAGTTATACACATATCTATATATTTACTGTACCTGTATCTTGGGTGAATTATTGCATATATGATGGGGTTGTAGATTGCAGAAGCTTTGGCAATAACTGCTGGCACAGATTTGGAATATGGTGTTAGGATGTTGCCTCGACTAAAACAAAGCAAAAAAATTACACACAGCTATGCCATGATTACATGGATACTACATTATTAAACATATTACTCTTTTAAACTGGTTTTGCGCTGTTATCTTTTTATAAGAAATACACCTGTAAAGTTGATTCATTCAAGTGATTTCTTTGTTCAGATGAAAGATTCGAATTTCAGAGTGAGTATTTAGTTTCCTTCATTTAGAGAAGATCAAAGACATGAGCAAGTAATTTTAGGATGACTAGGAACACAAAGAATCACCTTCCCTGTTTCTACAATAGACAAAAAAACCCTAAAACCACAAAAAAACCCCACCATTGTGGCCATCCGGGAAAAGTGAATGGTGATAGAAAAGATAAAAGAATCAAATTAAAAAAAACCTTTCAGCAGCAGCATGTGTGCTGCAAAATAACGTGTGTCAGTGACTCAGTTCCAAACACTGCAGAAAGAAGAGAGGACTGGAAGTCATTTGAAACCAATATTTCCCTTTAGACTTTCAGTCAGGTGTGACCAACGTCAGCAGTGCAGCATAAGCAGAGTTAATATCATGGTATCATAGAATGGTTTGGGTTGGAAGGCACCTTTAAAAATCATCTAGCCCAACCTCTCTGCCATGGGCAAGGACATCTTTCACTAGATGAGCTTGCTCAAAGCCCCATCCAGCCTTGCCTTGAAGAGTGAACAAGCATTGACAAGACACCAGGTCCCTTTGGAGCAGAGAATGGATGGAGACAGCCGTGTATGGAAGGAAGGAGGGTATTAGGAGATAAAGGAGGTAACTCCTCCTATTTATACAAAGAAAGCATCATGTGGGAGAGAAAACATCGTGTACAAAATATTAAGATTAAAAAGTCATAATAATTTCAAAATGCATAGACAAATAACCCCTTTTCTGGCTTTATTCACAAGGATATGGTGAAGAATGAAATACCACCTCTAATGTAGCAATTATTTAAGACCCATTCAAAAAGGAGATTTGCCTCGTATGGATGACAGTACTAATCATATTTGCATAACCGCTGTTGTTTGGATTCCTCTTCCACTTACCCTGCCCAGGCAATCAAGGTGACACAAGCATATGGAGACCAGGACAAGACAAACACAATGATGACCACAAAAGCAATTTTTGCCAGCTTCCACTCATTCTTCACGGACTGAGAGAGGTAGGATTTCCGGGTGTAGGACCCCAGCTTTTGAACATCTCTGTGAGAGGGGGAAAAACCAGAAATTTCAGCAGGACAATAACAAAGCAACATCTCTAATATGTTCTAAACAGTATGCAAAATGAAGTAATTTTTGTATTTGACCACCCTAATTCTTCTTTTCTCCTATGATATTTAATAACCCTAGAAGGTAATTAATGTGGTTGCAAGTGTTATGTTTGCCTGTGAGACTGAGTCATAACCCCTGGGACTACAGGACAGGACTGCTGTGTCTTTATTCCTAACACAAGGAAGGTTTCAGGTTGCAAAGATACAGAAATTGGTATCTTTTGCCCTTTGTTGCTTTTAGAGGTGGAGCAAGAAAAGGCACAGCTGGATGGGAAAATCACATCTTACATCTTTTCCTTTTCAAGGAAGGAACAGCTTTCAGAAATTCCAATTCTTGCTGGGATACCCTGACAGCTTTAAGAAACCTGTCCCAAACACTTGCAAGGACATTTTTACTTACCTGCAGCTTTATTTATTAAAGAGTATTTTCTTTATGGAAGGTACAACAGGCAGGCTTAATATTTTTGTCATTAAAAATCAAATTCTCTTTTCACACCAAACATCCCATATTTTATTTTAAAAATTTTATATAGTTAGGTATTTTATGTACTTTAGCATAGAAATAACAGATTTTACATATTAGTGTTGTTAAAAGGAGATACATTTCAGGCTGAAGACAATAATTACCAGCCAGCAGGGTAACAGTGCTGGTGCACTGTAAATATAGAATAGAATCATAGAATCATAGAATGGCCAGGGTTGGAAGGAAGCTTAAAGATGATCTAGTTCCAACATCCTGCCATGATCAGGGACACTTTCAACTAGACCAGGTTCCTCAAAGCTCCATCCAGCCTTTTATGCAAAAGGCATAAAAAAGCTTATGTCCACTGTGCTCCATGGGTGTACAAGACACCATTGTTTTAAGGAGGCATTCCTTCACTTGGTATCAAGTATGCATACACAAAGCACAATAATAACCAAGACAAAGGCCAAAAAATAGAGTTCAGAAAGAACTTCATTTTAGGCATATAAAAATGTACTTTTAAAAGTGGAATTTAGGCTTATGAAGCCAAATCATTTCAACTAGTGCCTGCACACAGGAGCAGAGAAAAGCCATCAGAACTGATGACACAGTTGAGCAGCAGGAAGGACTCACAGCACCAGCTGGTGTTGGATCAGACCAAAAATAAATCATGTCCTCATTAGCAGAAAAATAACTCACAGAATGATGTTAGTTTACAGATCTAACACCCTGCTGATTTTTCATTTCAAATATAGACCAAATTTTTTGGGGGGAAAAACATCTGAGCAAACATAGCCAGATATTGTGCATGTAGTTGTGATGCTAGAGGGAAGCATAATGGGTTTTGGGATGCCTGCCTTAAATAAAACTGTCAAAAAATATGAGGACTGTTATGTTTACAGAGCTGCTCAAATGCAGATGATTCCTCCTTGCTTCATGTTTTTTTATTATCCCTTGAGGCTGAAAACTGCTGGAACACACAAGGACATTGTTTCTTGTAGTGCAAATCTGAAACACAAATAATGCAATCCAAGTATCTGATGTACTATTAATTACTACAGTGGAATAAGATTAAAACCACTAGAAACAACTTCTTCTACTCTGAAATTCATATATCCATTCTAGTTTTAAATTGGCAAAAAATACTTCTCTTACAGCTGTCAATTCCAATTCAGAGTAATTTTTGGTTCAGAATTTTCTGCAGCTAAAGAAACCAAGAAAATCTTCTTACACGAAAAGGGATATGTATTTCTTTCAGCTGATTGCTTACCTGCCAGTACGCCTTATGGCCAGGAACATCGATAAATAGCAGTGGAATATTATTACCAGGGGGATAAAAAATACGCAGCAGCATAAGATCATGGTGTAGCTTCTGTTTGCAGGGGAGTAGGTTACATAGTCCCACGTACAAGATATCATCAAGCCCTCAGGCACATAGGAACCTATGGAATACATGGAACACATTATTCACACATGCACCCAAAGATAGCACAGGTGCTACTCCAACCACAAAGTGCTTAAAATGAACCCTGTCCTGTATCCATGGTCTTCAAGAACTGTGCCAGCCAAGCTACACATCATATAACGTGGTCTGAGAAGAGAGTGCCCACATGGAGAGGAGGTCTTGGCTACAGAACTCTCAGGTACACACCAAATACTCCATCTGCAGGTTGTTCTGCTTGAATACATCCTTGGGTGTAGCAGGGCAGAGTTTGTGTGCAGGGCAGTAGGTGCAGATGTGTGCTACAACAACAAACCATCAGGTGGTGGAAGGGCATCCCTGTGAGGAGTGATGAGAAAACTCATATTTTTATGCCCCAAGCAAGACTAAAAAGAGCACACAGGGAATGCTAGGTGGGGGGAGAGAGAGAGAGAAAGAGAGAGAGCAGCCAACATACTCCAGCCAAGGAGCGGAGCCACGCTCCATGCCAGTGAGTAGAGCCACACTGCAGCGATGACCTGCACGGTGCGCCTCTTGGAAGTCCACTGGATGGACTGCAGGGGCTTTGTGATCACCAGGTAGCGGTCCACAGAGATGGCCAACAGAGTCATCATCGAGGTTATCCCAAAGAGAGCCCCACAGAAAGCATACAAGTTACAGCCTGGAGAAGGAAATGGCAATGTCAGGGGTTTTCTTGAAAAGAGGCACGCTTTCTCTCAGAGCCCATTCTAATAAATCTCCCTTTTTTTCTTTCCTTGCTCAGGACTTCTCTCTCGATAGAACCATTTTCTTAGCTTCGCATTTTCATAGTTATTAACTGTTTATTAGGAAAACAAAAATATAAATAAAATACAAATATATGTGTTTAAACGAGTCCTACTTCACTGCAGGCTGCAACTGGGAACCTTTTGTCAATGGAAAACTGCCTCAAAGAAAATCCAATCTAATTAAAGTTATATTTTCCTGGACTGGTGCCCAATATATTGATCTTAACATGCTGCAGCAGACATCTGTCTGTTAATGATGGATGGGTGGTTCAAGAAATTACTTTGGTTTATGTGGATTAAAAATGTAGAAGTAGTTTAAATTTGGTGACTAAGAGACCAGCTGTAAAACATAGTTCCAACTCTTATATTTTATGGCAGTACTTTTTAAAAGAACTGACATTTTTTACATAATACAGACCTCTTAACCCTCTCTGCATTCAGGCACTGCACTACCAGATGGAAAAAGTTACACTGAATTTAATGGAGCAACCTGTGTGGAAAGATCATCCATTCTTTGAAACCTTGCATTGCCCAATGTGGTTATAGACAAGAGCTCACCAGGGATGTGAGGCAGCAAAACCACCAGATTCAACCTTAAAGCAGAATTCTGAAGTCTATACAAGTAACTTGCAACTAAGGACCAAATCCCACTCAACTCAGATCAAATGCTCCATTTGTGACAGCATGATAATTTGCACTGATTTTATCTAAGGGGTGAGCAAGACTAAAAATATCTTCAAACTAAGGATGAGCCCCTTCTGTGCTGCTGAATAGTGCATGGTCCCTAGGCTTGCTCCACTACTGTGCAGCCACCAGTGGGTGCAAGTTTTCATCCATAATATGATGAGGAGCACCAAACAGCATTGAGAGTCCTGAGGTTCTTGCTATACCCACATTTCAGCTATAATTTCGGCATAGATCACTTTTTATTTCTTGCAGTTGGAAAGAAAGTAGCTCTAATTTGCTGAGTCCTCAAATGACTATGGTTATTTAAATCTCTTAATTAAATATGAGATTCCCAGAAGCATGCTAATGGATATCAACATACATTTTTAAATAAAAGTAGTAACTAGCCCTTAAAATGATACAGAAAAACTATTTACAACTTACTAAAACTTTTCTTCCTATTTTCAGCTATAACATCTCCCTTACAAGCTAAAGGGTAACATGACTACATGTGGATGTTGACTCTTTCCTTTCCAAGATATGCAAGATAAATCATAGCTGTAATACAAGACATGTGACACCATGCTGACTGATGATGTCTGGAGCTGTGACTCAAGAGATTTGTGCTGCTCTATCCATGGCACAAGCCAAGGGTGTTGTGGCTGAAAACGACTGCAGGCAGCATAAAGCTGGCAAGGTGTGAATTAGTGTTGAAAAGTACCTATGTCTCCAAGTATCCATTCTCTGTGCAAGCTGTTGACAAAGCATATGGGTGCCTGAGAAGCCGACATCAGGAAGTCACTCACAGCTAAATTCATTATAAAGTAGTTTTGGGGTGTCCTCAGCTTCTTGTTGCTTAAAAACATGAGAAATACATAGTTTTAAAAAGACAAAGTGGAAAGTTATAAAGTTAACTTTGCTTGCTAGCATAAACAAATACTGTCCAGGTTGGAATTGATAGTTACTCGCAGTGAATCAGTTGCTAATTATCAGTAAATTGTTGCATCTATAGCTGTAGTAATTTCAAAATGATTGAAATGAGCAGGAGCCATAAAATGGATTGTTTCCTCTTCAAGCTAAGGAGAGTTTCAGCTGTCTTGATAAATATGGATTTGTTCAGAAAAGCAGCTCCCTAGGAGTGCTGTAATATTGATTGTGCCTTGCACTGCACATGAGGTAGATCTGAAGAAAGTTACAGAGCCAAAGGATCTGCTTCTGGTGATACTTTAAAAACTGCTGACCTGAGGTGTTGTGTTGGCACAGTTGGCATGAAGTGAATGACACACCACTAACTAAATGACCCTTTGCAAAGTGCTACAGCATGAGCAGAGCACACACTGATTTGGATAAAGTGCTTTTGCTTATATACATCCCATAAGAGACAATGAAAACTCTCAGTTGCAGATGAAAGGCAACATTAAACACCACAACAAAGAGTGTGAAAGCAGAGGTCTGCAAGCAAAGCTTATCCAAAGAAAACAACTGAGACCTTTCTTTTTTGCTTTGCAATATCAGCATTTGAAGCTAACATTAATTTTTTCCTCATATTTTATCATTTTTTGATTAAAAAATACTGAAAAAGAAAGTGAGAAAGCCTTCTCAGTGCTGCTGCAATTCTAACAATTTCTTGGATCACATAACTGCCTGCAATAACCAGGTGAGAGAGAGTGCAGAGCTCACACCGTCACAGGTGCTCATCTGCCTGTGCAGGTTTTCCTACTTTGACAATTAAATGCTTTTATTACAGCAGCTAAACCACACACATTTCAAGACAAATACAGAGCTTGTGCTCCATTTTAAAAAATCGTGAAGGCATCTACAGTTGCAGGGAATTCCATTTCTCTGAATCATATTAAAAGCCGGTTATTCAAAATAAGTAATTTATTTGTCTTAAACATTTAATAGGAAACTAATACATGGTTCATAGCTTTTGTAAGACCCCACTGTGTCACCATGCATAAGGACAGCAAGTAGTGAATGAGGAGGATTTTGAAATTCAGCATCACAGTGTGGGACAGATATTTCTTATATTTTCATGAGATTTTTGCATACTCTAGCTGCAGTAGCTTTGGCTGTCTATTACCCTGCCAAGAGAGCACATAAACTGACAGAAATCCTATAATCTGCCTGAAGCAGGAAATACACTGGTGGCATGAGCTCATTTCATGTAGCACATTGCCTTCTTGGTCCTGGGAAGAGTGCAGTGTTTGTCAAGGGTTTCTGCAAATACTACAGGGTAAGTGAGGAAGGCTGCAGCTGCAAGATTGTGGTTTCTATAATTAGAAGTATTAAACCATTCTTTAAACTTTCAATTGGAAATTGTTTATAGAACAAGGTACTATTTTCTCATTTAATTTGATTCTTTAAAACATCAGGAATTTACACTGAGGTTGTCATGTTGCAAATGTATGTGCTTCCATATGTGTAGGGTTGCTTTCTCCTCTCTTTCCCCCCACATTTGTTGCCATTAGATTTAATCCAAGTGGAAAGCAAGGCAGAAATCTGCACATGGGCAGACTCAAGGCCATTCAGATCAACCACAAAAGGAATTTTTGTACCTGCAAAATGCGTAGAGGACTAGGAGGTTTCCTATGATGCCAATGGCGCCAATAATGAGCACGCATGTTCCTACTGCATAAAGAACATGGCCTGGGATGTCTACCTTGGTCACAGTGTGTGGCTGAGTACTCATGTTCAAACCCTGCATGGAAAACAGAGGAAAAGGAAAGCTTAGCTCATTTGGGACCCTTAGTCCATGGAATACACGCTGAGGCTGTTGGCATTCACTTCCACAGCTCGTGCAAATCAAAGACACACTTCTGAGTTCTTTTCACATTCCCTGTAATCAAGTTTCCCTCAGGTAACTTTCATAATTTTGACAGTAGACATTTATCTTATGAAAAGAGCAACAGAGAAAACAGACTGGAAAAGACAACTAAAGAAGTTATGATGATGATGTGAAAAAGGAAAAGAAGCACGAGCATAAAACTTGCTCTGGGTAACTGCTGCACTTTGGGGCACAGAGCTGGCTGACAACACAGACTGACAGTAAGAAATAACCTGTCACAGTTTGGTTTTATTAGGAGCAATGATATCAGTTCCCACACTTAAAAACATTAAATCCCCGGGGTTTCCTCAGGTTCACTGTCCACCATCTCAGTGCTACAAAACCTGGGAATTCCCCATGCAAAAGGGAGGAGATGAGAGGTATAACCACAGCAGTAACACCGCCTGTGTAAGAAAACATACATAAAATAGTCTTTCACCTCTTTCACTGCCCCGTATCTTCAGCACATGAATATGCTCCCTCTGTTTTGTTTTTTTTAAAATCAAATTCAGATTTATCACTGGTTACATTCAGCAGCAAGGCAGCCTACAGCTAATCCACTCAGCTCACATTAGCATTAGCAACGAGAAGAGTCCAAATTGCCCCGTAGAGATTCTTATTTACCAAATCACAAGCAGCTAAGTCTCACACTCACAATCAGACCTGAAGAGCTGAGTCAAAGGTGTGGCACCTTGCCACAGATGGGCACCTGCTTCACTTCACCCCCTTTCTCCACTGCACAGCTCAGCAATGTGTGGAGTGTGTGGTAAGGCTGATTTTGGCCTGTGAGAGAGGAAATGGGTGACAGAACAGGTTAGTATGATAACTATGTGATGATAACCACTTGTAGCATTTAAGCAGCCATTTTTTAAAATTATGAGTACACCCTTTCTTTCCTGTTGCTACCTCCTAGTCTCCCATACTGCTGCTTCTCCTTTCTGCCCTATATTCCTCACTCATCTGTGAAGTGCACACAGGACAGCTCCCTCTATGCACAACAGTCCTAGCTG
This sequence comes from Acridotheres tristis, assembly GCA_037013685.1. Taxonomy (NCBI): domain Eukaryota; kingdom Metazoa; phylum Chordata; class Aves; order Passeriformes; family Sturnidae; genus Acridotheres; species Acridotheres tristis. Next base: position 19,868,784 of record CM072888.1, on the reverse strand, counting down.
TGTGCATTGTCCCCCCAGCTCTGTGACCCTCTTGGGGCATGCCCTGGGGAGGCTGCATTTGGCAATAGGGAGGGCATGGTGAAGTGCATTGCACACTCTGAGCATTCACACAGCAGCGGGTCTGGGGAGGAAATGCTGACAGCAAAGCTCCCTGGATTGAAGTGATGTAGTAAAAGTACAAAAGCTATGGCTTCAAAGCAGGAAGGTGCTTTCAAGCCTTCTTCATCTGACAGAGTCTACCCTTGACAGGATGGCCACTGCCAATATGGCACTTCACCATACAGAGATCACATCACTTTTAAGTAGGAAGAAATGAAAAAGAGCATCTGCTGGTGCTGGTTGCACCAGGGGGCTGTGACTGTTATTTCCAGCGCTTAGGCAGCAATAAAAAAATGTCACCATGTGTAGCATTTACCCTTGAGAAAGGTGTGAGAGGTCGTGTAAGAGCAGGCAGAGCACAGTGAGGTGGCCCAGCAAAGAAAGCAGTCATGGCTGTTTGACACTAGGCAGAGCCAGCACCATAGTCCCAGAGCAGGGCTGCCTGGGCATGCAAGTTAGGCACGGTAATGCCTCTCCTCCTCTCTCAAACCCAACAAACTCAGCAGTGTGTGTGCACTGTGCTATAATCCTGCCACATTTCTGGCAATACATACTAAACTGGGGAGAAGGGAAAAGGGTTCATGTTTTTCTTCCTTTCCATCTTATCTGTTAGGCATGCCAAGGATTTGCCTCTACCTAGATTTATGATATAGAGGGCTATTATATAAATGTAATTCAGGGCAAGTAGTATTTGCCTGTCATATGATTTATGCTTTACTTCAACATATGGGAATTCACTGTTGCAGAAATTAATTTGGGAAATAGACTACGAATTTCACACCCAAAGATGTCTCACCTTATCTCTCTGCTGAAGAGAAGCTGACTTGGACATTTTGGCCTCGTTTACTCATTTGCGGGTGGTGAGCTGTGTCAAAGGCTGAAAAATATCTCACATGACACATTTGTAAACACAGCTTACAGTTTGCTGGCAATACAGGATGAAATATAAATTATTGATGCTTACAAAGTGGAATCTGGAAGGCAATAAATACCAGAGATTACACAGAGCCTTCAATCTCAGTGAGAAGTTAAAGTGAGATTTAGTTTAGATTACACAAACTTTGGATCTTGCCTCCAGGGGAGTCCATGAAATACGACAGACACTTCTGCTGCAATGTTAATAGCAGTTAGATAATTTTCAGATCTGAATGGAAAGACAGCCACTCATTCCCTTTGCTGGTGTTACCCTGAGAGAGCAGGATGTGGCAGGCATCCAAGCTGCATGAAGCGTGGCAAGCTGACAAAGACCAAAAGCCATTTATAACAATGTCATTTGAATCTGAGAAGAAAAATGTGCATATCTATGTGTGTGCGTGTGTGTGTGTATAGATATATTACAACACAATAATCTCAACTTAGATAAAAAAATAATTTTATTAAACTGGTGGAAAACTTCTAAAAAAACAGGCTAAACCAGTACAAATAGCTGTAGGCTAATCTAGGAGAATATATACCTCATTTTACTCACATAATATATTTCAAAAATTTGGCATATTTTTACAATAGAAAACTTCTAAATTTAAAATTCAAATGCTCTTAAGGTTGATAATTTCAAATCTACTCTGGTGAACAAAAGCTGTTTTTCTAATACAAACCCACCCTCCATACAGCATAACATCCAGCTGCAGACAAGTAGCACTATCATCAAGGTTTTAGGATATTCACTGAATTTAGGCCTTTTCTTTTTTCCTGCAGCGTCAACTCTGAGAATATGGCCTTTTATCAGTTTTAATTAACAAGCTAAATACTTGCCAATGTAAATATTTTACCATATAAAGATGAGGGTTAGAAATATGAAAAAGAAATTACAAGCTTAGGGATGAGCTTTAAGGAGATGCTGGTTTTTGCAGATCTTCTCAAAAGCTGCTACTATCCCATACATTTCCTTTTTGTACTATTAGTTTCCCACAACTAGTAAGAATAAAATTAAATTATAGGAGAATATTCCAGGTTACTATGAGTGTTTTTGACCCAAGAAAACTCAAATAAGTATTAAAAAATCTTTCCAGATAACTTGGTAAGCAGGATGGCACACAACTACATACAGCAGGTTGCATTCTCTATAGACACTGATGAGTCTTACTGTGTTATGTCTACATCAGCCTCTCTTAGCACCAAAATTATGTATGAAATGGTCATTGACAGCTGCCATGAGTCAGCAAAAGGTTAGTTTGTACTGTGGGGAAGGTCCTGCCTTTTAGACTTAGTAAAGCACAGATTTTGTATCCATCTCATGACACCAAGATGCACTCTGCAATACTTTGACTTTATACTTTAGCCTGATCACTTTTATTTTATTAACTGCAAACTTAGACCTCTTGAGAACGCAACTGAAAAAACTTTAAAAAAATAAAAGACACACGGGGAGAAGTTCCCCTTCAGCTGTTTCACACAGCTATGGTGACGTACAGTTGACCTGGATTAAACACCCCTTTCTTAACTGTATTTATGGGTGCTCAGTATCATCACAGCATTGTAATGTAGAGTGAGAAGCCTGCTCTGTGTAAGCCTCAGTCTTGTTCCTTCTGTTTAAGGATGAGATTTAATAAACTGATAATGAAGGAAGGCATTACATTTTATTTAATGAATATATTGAATATTTAATGGGCGAATTAAGTTTTCAAGTGCTTACTTGCAATGAGTTCACCGGTCTATTTTTCCCCAGGACTCGCTTTGCCTCCCTCCATATTTTGGTCGTGGGACAGAATCCTGAGCACTTTGCTGAAGACACATCTATTTCCTGAGTGAACATGTCAAAGGCACCATCCAGAATGACCTGATTGTTTAGGTCAAAAATCCAAATGTAAACAAGCAGCCCATGAAGATGCCAGTAATTGCACCAGGGCCAGCTTCTGGTGTACTTGCCGACCCCGTGCTAGCTCTGTATGCTAGCTCCTTCTGAATTAATGTTACAATCATTTGCATTTTGACTCTATGAGCTGTTGGAGGACCTGAGAACTCATATAAATTATGATGTGGCCTTACCCTTATATATGAAGTGACTATAACATCAAAACACTGTCACCTTCGTGGCTGCTTGGAGGGCTTTCCTGGCAGGATAGCTAAGAGATCTGCAGGAAAATGGAGAGTAAGCAATTAACAGCTGTCCCTCAACTATCTGGCAAAGGAAGCAGGCACCACATATAAAAATAAACTTTCTCCCATATTTCTTCCAAAATTAAGATGGAAAACACGAAACAGATGAGGAAAGTCATTCTCAAATTTGATTTTTAGTGATAAAATGACGGCTAAATAATTAGAACCATCAGTTTCTGTTTTTAAGATGCTAAGATTAATAAAGAAGACAAAATTAATTAATTGAAGCAGAAGAAAAAAAAATGTTGTTAAAAAGAGGGCAAGGGCAAGTCCCCTTCAATGGGTAGGGGTAGAAAATAATGGACTGAAATGGTTGTATGATTGGCATTAGGTGGATATAAGATTATTGAAAGCTTTATTTACCCTCTGGTTTTGCTCATGGGTGCAAGCTCATCTTGTGGAAATTATTTACACTGAAATGAGCTTAAGGAAGGGCTTGCTTACATGGGGGATTAATGTGCACTAACAAGGGAATAAATTAACAACATAGCAGCCTCCAAATGTTGAACTGCTCTATGGATTCACAACATAGAAGTTTGATTTGCTGTTCAAAATCTTGTCTATACTCTTACACCTGAAAATTTTAAAGAAAAAAGACTAAACAGTGCTTAGGTATGTTATCTGAGATGGGAGAAATCTGAGCGTGACAGCTAGCAGATAATGCCTGCCATGTTCCTTATAATTTCACTGATAGTCCACATAATCCAGGTAATTTCAGTATGAAGCACCATCTGGTTTCAAATTACAAAAAAAATTTGGGGCTTAATGAAATATCTTGTACATAGGAGCTCTTGAAGCAGCAAACAGAAGGTCGTTGCAGTGTAGAGACTATAACAGAGCTAGTGATTCTCAGATATTTTACAAAAGATGACATATTTAAAATGAAGATTTTTAAAAAATATTGTTGATATCTCTGGGCTTTCAAAAAAGCCCCAAACAAAATCAACTTTGACAACAGCTTTGCTCGTTCTGGCTGACAGTACTGTGTTCCAACACCACACAGTAAGGTCAGATTAATTTGGCCCTCGGAAAGTAAAGTCAAACTGTAATCATCCACATGTGAAGAAGTTGCTTTCCTTATCAGCCTTTGGGTGACAGTCCTCTTCCACACTTGTTCCAGTCAGTTCACATATCAAAGCCAGGAGCACTCAAACACACATTTGCAGCATATATTTAATCAAAATGAAAATTGGTTTAGCAAATGGACTTCAATGCATGTGACTTCCAAGCAGTCCATCCAAAAGTGACTAAGCAGGAGCTGCCTGTGTGTAACAGGACAAGTAGCAAAGTCAGGCACCCGCCCCAGATCAGGCAAGTGTTCACCCAGATATTGTTGTCATAAATTCTGGGAAAACCTTGAGAATTTTTTCCTACAATAAAGTACGTATTTAGTTGATTCTATTCCAGCAATTTGTTTCTGGGCGTCTGGCCACTTGAAGAAAAGCACTGGATTTCAGGACTCATTTGTATCCTTAAGATCTCATGTTTACCACAGCCTCTGCTTTGATTAGATGCTTTCCTTCAGGTCCTTAATATCTGTGCTTAAATTTCTTGCAAGAAATCTAACAAAGCATGTCTGGGGATGGCAGAAGAAACCTTGAACCCCCTCCTAAAATACTCCAAAGAGAAAACCATCAAACCCGCATCAAGTTCTCAATACAAGAATAGATCAGATAGACAATTAAATTAGGCATACTCAGATTTTTACATATCCAGCCTGATGAGTCAGTATAAGAAATATATATTAATAATTCAGATATTTTCTAAATTAATGATATTATATTAAAACGATGCTTCTGAAAACATAGCAATCAGTACCAAACAATGAAACCTAAAAGAATTTAAATTTTAATACCTGTCTGCTAATTACAAAGCTCTCAAAGGGCATATTTTCATTTCTCTAGAGACTGACTAAAAGAACTTTAAAATGTAAAGCCTTTTCTGAAAAGCACAGAGATATTTCCTTTCTATGTACATCTTCAGCTATGCTGCTGAAATCAGTGATTAAAGACGCATTTGTTTGTCAGACCATAAAAGAAAAAAAAAATCCAACCCCAAACATCAGCCCAGCTGAAAAACAAATTGTGTTCCAGCTCAAGTACTCTCTTCTTGGCTTGGGCAGGGATTAGCAAGCATGAGAACAATGTTCCACAAGTTTTCTATGGACTGTGCCTGCACAGCCCAGCTTTGCTTCGTGGGGAAGACCTGGCCAATAACTAGCACTTGGTTTTCCTTCCTGAATTCATGCCACTAGAATCAAACCTTGAGGCAATGGACTTTAATTTCAGGACCTGAAAATTTTAAACCACGGTATCAAGGCATGTTTCCTGAAAACATTTCTGTTCCAGTATTAGTGTACTTGTATAATCTGGACAGTTAACATTAACAAGGTCTTCACAACATTTTCTTCTACAGAAATTTTATGTTCTATTTAAATGTATCCAGTTCTAGTCTGAAAACGAAAAGAAAATTGTACCCTTGGCCATAAATAGAGTCAAAATTATCTGATGCTGTGTCCAAATGCACCTCAAATCACAGCCCAAGCTATACACGCTCGGGCAGGCAGCACACTGAACAAATCTAATCAATGTTGACACTGCATCAAAATTAGCTGGACTGTCGCAGTTCAGTGCATATTTCTTTGGCCATGAGGGAACAGATGACTGCTGTGCTGTTGTTTCACAGTGCAACAACAAAGCAGTAGGCAGAAATCTCAGGATATATATATTTTAAAGCCTTGGAGTATGTTAGTTAAAAACATGGGTGGTCAGAACATGATATGCTGGTTAAGTCCTTTAATATATGAAGTTTAGCAGTCATGAGGTAGAAGCTACAGCAAATATTTGGTTTAATTTTATTATGCAGCATATTTTCATATGTTATATTTCTCCTTCTGAGCATCCTGCTGCTAACTGGAGGTCTTTAATAATCACACAAAGTTCATCTAAAAAAGAAATCTCATTGTTCTATGTTTGCCAAGCTGTGGTGAGAGTGTTTTGAACCCACTTGACACTGTAACCCTTGGGGATAAGTTGGGCTCTTCACCTGAGCTGCTCTCTCTCCTCTGCCTCCTTTGAGCTCTTGTAGTTCATCCTGCTCTGTTTCACTTATCCCAGGCTACCAGATGATGGCTGTTCCCATTTCATCAGCCACAGATGCCTCATACCAGGATGCTCCTGCTCCAGCCTGCCCCGTGTCCGAAGCCATTTCATCAGCTGCCACTGCTGGCTGCTGACAAGGCAATGCCACAGCACCCATGGTCTGCCTGGAACAAGCCCTCTCCCACTCCATCAGCCCCAGCAGCACGAGCTCAGCTCCCTGGAGAGGCTCACATTACTGGATTTAACAGAAGTACATGGACAAATGTCTGTCTGTCCACAGCTGGTGGCAACACGTGGAATTCTGATTTCTGCCAGTGGTTTCTGAGCTCTGCTCTGAGGTGTCAACATATACTCTAGCTTCTGGACAGCTTAATTTAAAAAAAAATCTTCCTTTCTCTCGATAGCTTAAAGCACATCCTTCACCAGCCACCTCTGGCCTCATGCACCTTGTCTAGATGTTAGTAGTCTTTTCATTCCACTCTTCAGCTTCTTGGGGAGACCCACTCAACTGCTGCGGGAAGATCTGAGCATGGAAACTGCTCTGAGAAAGGTGCCCTGCAGTTTAAATAGATCCCATGAAATATTGTGCTTATTTTTAAGGGCTGTGGAAAAAAATCCCATCAACTGACATTGCCTTTTCAAAGGCTGATTACAAAATGAAAGCACGTCCCAATAAATCAGCTAAGGCAAGATGTTAATAACTTCTACTAATCCTGTATGGTGTTTCTAATGCTACTTTTTAAAATACAAACAGTTAATAATTTTCACCAGTATGGTAATTTGGTTCCTGCTGGATTCTCTGCTCTAGACTTCTTCTGTCACCTATGAAGAACTGTCATGAATGACAAAGGAAATATAAATAATAATAATAGTAGAATTACTTCTTCAGCCACGTTATAATTAAGGAGTTTTTTACAATTTTTACTAGCTAGGCATAAAGAACTGTAGATTTCCCTCTACTTTTCACTATTTGTAAAAAACCACACTTTTTCTTCCGCAGGAAATATTTTTATCAGAAGGCTTGAAGCCAGAGATTTTCTTCACTACCCAACTAGGGTAATTTCCATATTTCAAAAAGATATTTTGGTCATGGGTGATATGGGTAGGGGTGGAGGGCAACCCAACTGCTTGATGGCATTTGCATCATTCTGTCACGTACATTTGGGAACATGAAAACTGCTAAAAGTAGTCTGATCAGAGCCCCAGCACATCCTGTGTCTCACACCTGGCAGAGTCTGGCAATAGACGCTTTTAAGAGGAAGAACATGGGGAATAATGCAAGTGAACACTCTCAGTCTGCTAACTTCAAGCACATTTGTGATATTAGTATAAATGCTTAGCATTCAATTTCTGTTTAGATCAAAAAATTGTCTGATCACTCTAAGATGAGGATTATTCCATATTATATCTGCTTGCTTCTGATTAATATTCTTCTATGCATGGAAGGTGGGGTGTGCAGAAGGCAGAGACAGGCACTTCCCAGAGGTGCACAGGGAATGAGCATAATGAATGTCAAAATGTTGAAGTGAGCCCTGCTTGGAGCAAGTGGTAGGACTTGACAGCCACCCTTCCAACATCAAATATTCCATAGTGCCAGCAATACAACCTCCAAAACACACAGTAAATAAATAAGGGTTAAAGCCATAAGTGAAATGAAATATGATTTCAATTATTTGAGGTCATGTATTCTGTCTCAGTAAATTTAATATCTTCCTACCTACCTTCTGTTACTTTCACAGCAAACTGGGGACGTAAAGAGCCAAGTGGACCTAAATGCTGTTTTACACCCAGAGACTTTAGATACTTTCAATTGATAAGAGACCATATTTCTTGCATGGGAAGGCTGCAGTTAAGTGCTTCACTTAATTTGCAACTCTTTTTCCTACTGTGGCTTTAAATCCCACATGAAAAGAGTGATTTCCAGAGGTCTTAGGCCCTTCACACCTATTGATTGCACTGTTGGTGAAATACCTACTGTTTTCCTATGGTGCTGAAAATACTCCCTGGTGTTTATCTGCACTGTTACATGCCTAAGCATCATGAAAATCTGCCTTTGAAGTATTTTATGAATAACTTTTGAGAATCTAACTGGACCACTGAATCAATGTTAAGTCCTATGGTCTAATGCATTTTAATCTGACAGATTCCCCCTAGACACTCAGCATAAAGCACCTAGCCACCACAGGTAATGGAGATAATCAAGATGACTGGGACAGAAAGAAGTTACTGGGTGAAATATGTTCAAGGAGACCTATCTCTGCAGCAAAAAGCAGGTCTTTATTGCCAAATGAAACCTTTTGGCAGGAGCTCAATTGCCCCTAACTCTCTAAAACAAGAGTAAACCAAACTCTCATCCAGGAAGGAGATCATTGCTTTTCTAGTCCCATGGAGATTGAAGAATGTACACATTTCTTGTGGATTTAGCATTGCTAAAGGAAGAGAGACCAATGTCTCCAAATGAACAAGTGAAACTGTCTGCTCCATTTTCAATTAGAAATCAACTGCAGCACTGAAGACATTTCAAAGATTGAAGCAACACTTGCAAACTAATAAAAAACTGCAATATGAGCAAAATTAGAGAAAATTACAGCAATCAAAAGACTTTTGGATTTCTAAAGCACTAACTAACAAAGCATAAATTCACACATTTGGTAGAAATAGGTGTGTATGATATAAGTAACATCTGTGTCTCTCAGAAAATGATCTCATGGCAGTGCTTATCCTGGGAGAAGAAACAATATCTTACACAAAAGCAAGTGCCTTTAGTTTTGAGAATCATCAAGAAAATTTTGATACAGCAGTGAAGGAAGCTTCATCCTTTCCCTCTCCACTGCACTGTGTAACCCACTGAAAATAGGGATGATGAAGATATTTTAATGCAGTCTCTTGTTTTAATTCTACAGGTCACATTTCAAGACTCTACAAAAACTAACAAAAATTTTAGCCCATCTATGTTAGGTAACATTGTCTTCCTCTCACTGTCATGATAATCTCTGGATATTGGGTAGATTAGTAGTATCGCCTACATTGCTTCTGCAACATCAGCTTGGAATCAGGATGAACTACCAGAACACAAAATCTCAGTGAAGGCAGTTCCCTTTTCTGAGTTAAGAAGAAAAGTGCCATTTACAGAAAAAAACCTCTATGTTAAAAAACATATAAAAAAACCAGCAAAGTATATGCACCAGAGAATCTCGAAAAACAAACAGAAGTTTAACAGAGCACTGTTTCTGCCCCAAGTCATGTCCATACTAGATTTGAGTTCACACTGGACCTTCCTCTGTCAGCCTAGCTCTGGAAAGGCATCTCATTAAAGAGCATCTCTCAATAGAAAAACGGCTGAAGGAACAATTTGCTCACAACAGCTGTGAGCATTAAGAGTTTTCTCCAGGAGTAAAAGCCCACTGGACACAAATAGTTACTATTAGTTGCAAAATTGCGTTGAACTTCAGCAAAGGTTTATTGCTATTGGTTTTGTTGTATTAAACACTGAGCTAATACAGAGTGCAAAGCAATTTGACAGCCACTGATTCTAAACACAAAAAATTCTGTTACAGATGGGTCATTTAAGTTTTTTGAAGCATTACCCAGGACACCATCAGACTGCTACCTCCTGTGCTGCGGAGAAGGGATGGCAAACACTGCAGATCTTGCAGTGCTCCAGCATTTGAGCCACATTCCTTCCCTCACCAGCTGCTTGAGGAGTAACTGACTGGCACTTACCTACAGCAGTGCCACTGGAGTTCTCCAAAGAGCCAGCATTGATCCACTAAGCGTCTTCCTGGTTCTCCTGAAGTCACTTTCATTTGCTATCACTCAGTTGTGAGTGCAATAGTCTCTACAGCACCATGGAAGGAGGGATCTCTTATGACAGTGACTGCATGGTGACAACAACACTGCCTGTTTCTAAGCCATGCTGACCCTTTCCATATCATAGTAAAGTCAATTACATCATTTGACTACTTGCACGAGTCTAAGTACAGAAATTGTAGCAAAAGATAACAGTATTTTTCTTTCTCAACGAAAGGCAAGTAATTCATTGAGCACTACATTATTGGTTGCAGAAAGCTTGATGAAAATAATTTGTCCTTTTTAAAATTCAAATCCAAACAAATTTTCTTCTCACTTGACATGTTTTTTAGGCATTGCTAACTTTGCTTCAATAGGTCTAGATTAGCCAGAGCTGTTTAAATGTTGCCTATTTCATCATGCAGCCAACAAGGGCTTGATTTCAACAAGTCAGTCATTTCACTTGCAGTCATTTTACAATTGTGTTGATGGCAGTCAGTCTGGATGGATCAGCAACAATCAGAACAGTCCATCTTCCTATTTCTTGGGCTTTCTGCTTAGGGTATGTTTGAACTTTGCAAATGCTGTCAAACAAAGCTGCTGATACCTTTCCCTGGGCTGTTCTCAGCAGGATCAGCTGATAACTCCCAGATCAGACCTCACTGCAACAGACTGGCCCAGGCACTGATCCAGCTGCACAACAGCTCCAGTCTGCATCCTTGAACCATGCCCTGCATTCTGCATGTGCCACATCACACGTTCAGCTGCTAACTACCATCTACCAGGCATTTCTGGCTGTTGATTTACTTACCTGCTAAGCACTCTCTCAACCCCCAGTGCTTACCAAAGCTGCATGTAAAGTCTGAACAATATCTTTTTATTTAAACCTTTCCTAGGGTGGCTGTCCTCATCACATAATTTATAAAAAGCGTGTAGCAGCATGCAATCAATTTATTCAAGTAAGCCTGGTGCTTCCTCTCAGCTACATTATGAGTAGCTACCTAAATTCCCTCGTACCTATGTGTAGCCATGGAAAGGGGTTTTAACCCTTTAGGTGCGGCAGAAATAAGATGCACAGCTACATGGTCGTCTTTCATGAGAGAAAGAAAGAGACAAGTTTATTCAGAAACACACTTGGTTTTATAGCATGACTCGCAATTCCAAGAGTAGAGAAAAGGTGATTGGTTCGGAGAGAAGACACCCCATTCCCAGGGCCTGGTCACACACCACAACAGGTGTTCTATCTTTGTTATTAATTCCTTTTTATTTTGACCAAATTATCACCCTGGGAGAAATTCTCCCTAGCCTTGAGCTGGACCAGCTTATCGGCTGGGAACAGAGCTGAAAAGCTCCAGCCTGGAATATTTTTCAGGCTGTAATTTTCTTAATTTCTCAATATGTGTTCCACACCTATGCACTAAAATTTCCTGCTTTTCAGGACTGAGAGAGTTTGACTTGTATTGCAGCTGCAATGTCTTGCAACTCCATGCTTCTATAAAGTTTGCATAACTTTGAAAAATTCTTGGGTACATTGATACCAAAGGCCGAATCATCTCGTGTAATAACACTGCTTTGTCATGCCCTAAGGGTTTAGGACGTGACCAGCCTCACTTAACCACCTGCAACAATATGCAGACATACATCTCTACTCTGGGTCCTCTGTGCACTGAATTCTGGTTCCCAATTGTTTAGCCAGGGACTGCTGGACTAAGTAGATCATCTTCAGCAGCCACCCTCTCTCTCCAGGCTAGCACCTCGGAGCATTGGAAACACAGGACATCCTAGGGGGATAATTTGCAACCTCTGAATGCAGCCAAGCAAAGTCAACCAAATTTCAACTTTAGATCGCTTGATCAACTTACTTAGTTGCATATATATATGATTTTGCACAGCTAAGTTTGTGGCAAGAGAAGGCAATACAGGATGTGAACTAGTTGAAAATTTGGTGACTATATAATGATAGGGAACAAAACTTGGATTTCCACATAAACTTATCTTTAGAGAAAATTTATCAGCAAAAAGGGTCACTGTGGTAAAGATGGGATTAAAAAAATTAAGACCTCTGGCAGTGCCGGAGAACAATATTGGGTAATAATTTGGAGTTACGAGTTATATGCTCAAATTCTTTTTCACTTGCCACTTTTTTATTACTCGAATGGACTCAGTAAAAATCTTGATCCAACTTTTTGTCTCACTTATTCCAGGACCTGTTGCAATGAAACAAAATCTGCAATTTCCCTCCCAGGCTGGAAATTCTCCCACAGCATTCCCATAACCTTTTCTCTTCCACTCTTCGGACTAGAAACAAATATTCTTGGTAGACTTCTTTGAATGCCATGGCTGGGTTGGCTAATAAAACTAAGTCCACACAAGTTATCAAAGACTGAGCAATAAATCTTCTGTCTTAAAATCTCTACAAAATATTGTAATAGTATAGGGTCAGGGTATATAGGGATGGGGCTGTATGAGGACAGAGGAACACTAATTCTTTATATTTAGCTTGCTGACCTCTCTCAGTCTTCTGCCTCAAATCATCATAACTAATTTTTAATGCACAAGAAAATCCTCTTTTCATTATGAATGAGTTCAAATAATCCTAGCTTAATGTATAAACTATTGACAAGCCTTTTTACAGCACTTCATTTAGGTCACTTTACATTCTATTAATCGGCTCCACAAAAGGATAACAGCTCTGACATCTGCTTTAGGACTTCATTTATATTCCCTTTCTCATAAAAATGTTCCTGCTATTATGGATCAGATCACAATAAGGTTTAATTAATCAGCTCCTGATGATGCAACAAATACCATCATAAGCAACCTCCTGCTACATCAACCTCTTGTACAACCACTTCTCCCATCAGCCAAAATCAATCCTAAAAATCTAAACAAACCAGCACAAATAAAACAGATTTCCCTCTGGAGAGAGCTAGATCAGATACGCACACACACGTACAGAGAAAATAAATATCAAAATTCACATTAAAACAACATCAGTGAGATTTTTCCTCCTAGAGGAGAAGTAATTAATTTAAATTATTCTTTAGAAAACAAAGCAGAAGAGAAACGCTCCCTTTCCTCCTCCCTGCCCAGCTCCCACTTCCTGAAGCCTTACTCCAGGCACGTACTTTTTGGGTTCAGCCGAAAGCATTTCCCTCCCCTCCGCACATCTGCTCTGTGCAGGGCTGCCGAGCCGCGACTCATCCTGGGGAGCGCTGGAAATCCCAGGCTTTAAAAAGCCGCTCGCAAGCCCCTCCTGGGCTGCCGGGCTGCCAGCTCCGGCAGCGATCGAAGCTCCGCATAGCCCCCAGCAAGGCACACGACCCGTCAGTCACCCCCAGTGGCCACGCCACCGCTGGGCCCAGTGCACAAAGGCGACTTGAAACAAGCAAATAAACAAACCCTATCCACACCCAAATACCTCACAATTTAAAAATAATACACACACACACATATATATATACACACATATATATACACACACACATATGTACATACACATATATGCACACACATACACACACACACACACACACACACATATATATATTTCTAAAAAGTATGGACACCCAGAGGAGCTCGTTTCCAGGGCAGCCCAGCTGGCTGTCTCGGCTCAGCCCATCCTGGCAGCATCCCGAGCCCCTGCGGGTGCCCCACTGAGGCTGGGCACCCTTTCAGAGTCAGCACCTGGGGCTGTGTCTGCTGCCCTGTAGCCCCGAGCAGGCAGCCTGGGATGGAGGGCACTGCTTGGGATTTCTCTTGTGGCCACTCGTGCCCCTGGCCTCTTATGCTTATGTTGGAAGGAGTTTGGCTCTGCCTTCCCTGGAACCCCCTTTAGGTGGCTGGAAACAGCAGCTGGGCACCCCTCACCACCCCTCTTCCCCCAGTCTCTAGTGGCTGGCCAAACCTGGTTCCAGCTTTCCCTTTGCACACCTGTGCTCCATGCCCACAGTCCATGAGCCCCCTTGGCCAGGTTGGGGTGGCTCTGCCCTGCTGCACAAGTGAGCAGAAACATGCTCAAGCCATAGCTGGGTTTCTTGAAGGGCTGTCAAGAAACAGGGTATAAAACAGAACCACTTCCCAGCAACTCAACCTGCAGTTACCAAAACTTCTTTTGCAGAATATGCCTTAACATTCAAGCATTTCCTGTCACAAAGGGGCTTGAATAGCCAAAGAAAGTTTAGTGATCAGAAGTGAATGGGTCACAGGAATTTCTTACCTCACAGCAACTTGGTGGTGTCATGGTTGTAAAGCTGAGCATTTCAGAGGCACTGGAACATGAAGAAAAGAGCAGGGATCTGATGGCAGGTATGCTCTTTGAGAGTCTCTCTCTTGCACTCTGGCCAGAAAGACATCACAAAAGTAGTTAGATTTCAATCCCTATATAATTTTCATTTTCAATGTGTTAATATTTTCCACATACTTGGTTTGAGTGTTCTCCTTTTAAAAGGTGGGAATAGAAAGGATATGTGAGAATGAGTTTTGTCTGGAGAACAAAAGGTTCAAAGTTGTAGAGAAAGGAGGTAGAAACTACAATTTAAACAAAGTTCAAGGAAATTACATGCCCCCTCCATCTAGAGAATGACCTTGGTGCAGCCTCTCAGGAGAACCTTAAAACTATTTCTGCCCACAGAGTAACTCTTTCAACTGATGATTGTAAAGATAGTAGAAATTGAACTACAGATATGAAATGTACAAAAATGGTGAACATATAACACATGGATAATCTGAAAATGCTGGAGAATACTGCTGAAATTCCTAGACTGGAGGCCTAGATTTCGAAACAAAGTTTACTTTGGCATTTAATAGCCCAAAGACATAATGAACATGTTAGAATATAATGAACAGTCAGCCAGAAGAGAAAAAAATACCTATTTGGGGAACACAATATGGTGTAATGCATTGTATTATAAAAGTCAAATTATAGTATCACTGTCATACATAATTTAGACACTGGTACTGTTTGTTGGTCATTATTACTTCATCCTTGGGTTTCATTCCCTTCAGAACCACCTTGTTTCCATTCAATCATTTGACCTGACAGGCTCTGCTTCCCTGCTCTGAAGATCCCCAGCTGTTAGCTGCTGTCTTTCAGTCAGTTGTATATTGGCATCTTGATGCTTTATCTTTCAGGGCTCCACCTGTTGACCTGATCTCTGTGATCTGCTGGCTGTAGATCTGTTTGGGAGTGAACTTCAGATCTTTCCATTACTTTATATGCTCCAAGTTCAAATCCACCTAATGACTCATACATTAGATGCTGTTGCAGTTACATTTTTTGGTTACCTTACAACTTTTTCCGTAAATATTGCCTTTCAGAGGAAAATCTATACACGGTATTGGAGCTACTATATACATTAGTGATTGGTTTAGAACCTGTTGATTTATAATTTGTTGGCTAATAATTTCTTATTTCCAGTGTGGTTTAAATTTTCTGAAAGGCAAGAGAGATCACACAAGAAATTATCAGCCCTCTAACATGCACAAGAGGGTTCTCTTTTTTCCTTTCCTTACACAAGTAAGTAAAATACTGGAAATGCTGCTCTCTGAAACCTGCAACTTGAAATCTGCTTAAATGTCTTTTCTGAGGAACTGCTTTCTTTGTCTGCAAGCTGGAGCTGAAACTTCCCTGAGTTCAAGCCACTACATATGATACCTCACATAGCTGGATCAAACTGAACCCTATCTTCTGTGAGATATTCTGATTAAAGCTAAGAATTGGATCCCAAGGGAAAAGTTAAATGCCAACTAAAGTAAACTTCTTCACACTTCAGACTTGTTTAGACTGAAGATTCTTGACTTACAAGTTAAGTTGGCTCCATGAAAGATAGTGTTTAGGTACAACTACACCTCCAGCCAGAGGATTACTGAATTCCTGTCCCACACATCTCTCTTTCCCGCTCTCACATCAAGAATATTTCTTCATTAGGACTTTCTATTTCAGCTGTTTGTAATCAATCCTAGGGCATGGGAAAATACAGTAAACCTATCAGTGAGTACAACCAAAATGTTTGGACTCTCTGAGCTTTATGAACTGCACTCACATGCTTAAATTCACTGTGTGTTTAAATAAAATCACTGAAAATCAGTGTCAAAATTAGTCACAGAAAACAGATTGCTCAAGTAACTAGAGAAACAGGTAAGGGAAATAACTGCCTAAAAAAAAGGCCAGATAAAATGCCTGAGACACAAACACTGAACAAAATGCAGGAAAGAAGTATATGTGGTTGTTTGGGGTTTTTAAAATGAAAATGGAGTAGAGTGATTTAGGATGAATAATAGCACTTTACATTTCTATGACACCTTTCATCCCACGGGCTTCCAAAGCAGTTAGCAAATTTAACAAATGGAAGGACATTGTCCTCTGTACACTGGAATCATTTTACCTGTCACTAAAGGCATCCCTGCTGGAGCAAAAGCTGTATCTGTTTAACAGGTTAGATCTATTGTGACAAACACCACATCCAAGCAAAGCCACAGGGAGAGGATGATTGTCAACAGCTGGAACTAGTGCTGAATCCTGGATTAAGCAGTTGTTAGAAATCTGCTAGTATTTCTCCAGTTACCACTGGTGATGATGACTTTATCACAGATCTTGCAGAACTGCCATGCCCAGGGCAGGCTTTCCCATGAGCCAGCTCCTCTGGGCACCTGCCTCAGCATGATGTGCCTTCACATGCCACAGTCCCCGTCCTTGCAACACTTGGGTGTTATATTCACCAGACAGAGTGAGAGCAGAGATTGACTGTAAACACCCAGGCACAAAAACAGACCCAGTGAGAGAGACTCTGCACACTAAGAAATGTAGAATCATACAACAGTTTAGGTCTGAAGGGACCTTTAGAGGTCATTTAGTCCAGCCCTCTGTGCCATTAGCAGGGACATCTTCAACTAGATCAGAGCTCCTTGAATGTTTCCAGCTGATTCATCACCTCTCTGGGCAACCTGTTCCATTGCTTTACCAACCCTCATTGCAAAAGACCTCTTTCTTATATGAAATCTAAGCCAACCACCTTTTAATTGATTTAAACAGTCAACTTCGATCTAAGCCTTCACCAAGGTCACCTTTCTTTCATTGCAGCTGCATTTCTGGCAACACAGAAAGTGTCAAAGATGTTTCACATGCAACAGACTGTTCACATATGCTGCTTCCTATGGCACATGGGTCTGACAACAGCCTGACCAGCCCCTTGGAAGTCTCTGAACATTGAGGTTAGCAAAGCAGGCTAAATTCAGTTACTGACTACTATCGCTAGTGGCAAAGGGAGCAGAATTGCACTGAAAAGCTCCTCCAGGCTTCAGATTCAGTGGGATAGGAGTGAGTTTCACACTCCCCTTGTCTCACAGTCACATCAGGGATCTCAGTCCTCTTTCTGTCCAATAATGGCTACTGATGAGAGTTAAAAACAAGGTGCGTACAGCATGCTTATTAAAAAACTATAAACAAAACAACAAAACTGGAAGAAAGAAGAAAACTCAATGAAGGTTAAACACATGGCCATTCAACTGGTACATTCTAGCTTTAAAAAGAAAAGAAATAACATTGAAATCCCTTTCCCAATGTTGGACAAAAAGACTGTCAAAGTCTGATGGGTAATCCACAGTCACATGTTCATTTTGGGATGGAAGAGAGGCATGTTTGGAAATGTGTTTTGAGCTGTCAAATAACCAACAGTGAAATAAAAATTCGGAAAATAATCATATGCCAATGAGAAAAATGGATTTATTCAGCAGTCCATATTTTTCTCTGGTTTAAAAATAGCCACAAGGTTGATCCAGGAATTATTCTTGGGACTGTTATAAGCTGCTGTGCAAACACTCAATGTCATCCCACTAAGCTTCTAACAAGTCTAAAAAGTCTCTCATATTTCACATGGCAGCTGAAATATTTCAATTGCAAAGGAAAGCAGTGTTAACATGGGTCAGGCCAGCTGAGTGTGAATGAAAACCGTAGAAACTTTAGGTCCTGTAAAAACTCTCAAGAAGTTCCTTAGTCCAAGTGTTTCCAAGTTCCAAGTCCTTCTCAGGTAGGGTTAGCCATCATGGACAAGCAACAGTTTTTCAAATAATAAACTTCAGCAATATAATCTCAGCTTTAGGATATGAATGGGGTCAGTTAACATCAAGGTACGGGTTAGATTTAATCACAGAATTAGAATGCAGATCTCTCTGTTACAGTTTTCTGGTGAGGAACAAAGACTAAACAATGCTTATCTAGGACACATCTTATGCACAGGTCACTCACTAGCAAAAATGTAAATCTGTACAAGCTTGACCCTTTACTTCTTCCCTCACTTACAGACTATATGCCAATGGCAATGATTAATGGGGCATTTGTCTTTTCTTTCTCCTTCACCTCTGTCAAGCCTAGAGAAATTTTGCTTGTTTTCATTTTGAGTGAGAAGCTGAAGGCACTTTAGGTGGTGGCCCCTGCGTGAACCAGGGCTTCAGCATAATTCCTATCCCTTTCTTCAAGCCCCTTCCCTCACAGAGGGTGATATCCCTCCTATTTCCTGACTTCGTGAGCAGCAATAAGTTAACAGGCCTCAGACACAACTTTTCGTACCAGGATCACCCTTACCTGGAGTCTTTCCCATGGAAAGAACAGCCCAGTCGAGATCCACACCCAATCTCATTTCTCAGTTGAAGACATATATTTTCTCAGGTACAGCAAAAGATTTTTAGCCATGGCTTACAATCTTCGTGGCCTTTGAAACTCCTTCCTCCCAAGGAGAGAGTCCTTGGCATCAAGCCACAGCCAAGGAATCTTATCTCTGCCAGAGACACAAAATGGCAACTGTCAAATGACCTGGGGGAGGAATTCAACTTCATCATGCTCTGGGAGAGCACCCACCTTGGAGACAGGAATCTGGGATCTTAGTTATCACTCCTAGCACTGTTACAGCCTCTGGAAAGGCTGTTTGAACGGCAATGGAAATGGACCTGTCCTGGAACAGGGACCTCAGATCAACATTTTGCTACACCATCAACACTGTAAACTTACTCAAAATATAATCTCCTTTACTTCCAACACTCAGTTTAAAACCACTTTTCTTGATACCAGTGTTTTCCACAGGAAAGACATTCTGATTTTTAACTAGCTCACAAGCTTTTTCTCTGGCCTCATTCTAGCCCAGAGTTTTCTCCAACAGCTTATGAAAAAATCCTAAAAGTCATAACTTTTGCTGTCAAAGTCATGGCAGTGACAGTTACACTGATTCTGTTGTTGTTTTGTTATCTTCTATATTGAAGTTTTCCATTTCTGGTCAAAGGTGACTTATTTCTAAAAACAGAAACATTTTCACACTTTAAATGCTTAAAACAAAATACTTTTGTGTAAAAAGCCAGCCTGGAATTTCATCCTGTCAGCTGAATGAGTCAGAGTCATATCAATGCTTAGACAGGAAATGAGGTTAAAAAAAAAAGAACCTAAAATTTGGTACTGGCTCTCTATTTCAGACACCCCTTTAAAAAAAGAGACACCGAAACAAGGAAGCCCTTATAGGTCTTCAGTTACTATATGACAAAGGATGGAAGAATATACTTTGATGTAAAGCAACTATGACCCACATGTCCTTGAAGAGCCAGAGGGACAAGTGTTACAATCCAGAAGGAATACACGTTAGTTGATAGCCGTGCTACTGCCCTGAACACTTAGCAGAAAGTGCTGTGCCCTGTTAAGTGCTGGCTCCAGGGCCTCCAGCACAGCCCCTAACACAGCTCTGATGGTCCCTGCTGACCAGGTGACAGGGGCTCAGTGTGCACTCCAGGTGATGCTCTGCCCTGTTCCAACCACAGCACTTTGCAGAGCATGGCAAGGGAAGCACGTGTGGTGTGACCTTGCTGAGCTCAGCCCTGCCATCACCCTTTCAGGGATCAGACACCAGCTCTGCAGGAACCTTCAGTGTGAAGCATTCCCAACCAGCCACCTCCTAAAATAGGGGAATTAAAATCCAGGTTCCACTGAAATTATGGGCATGAGATGGCAATGTATTTCAGAAGATCTTAGGAGGTACTGTGATGCAAAAAAACCCCCATAATTTCTTCAGACATTTCAGGCCAAATAATCCTATGGCTTGAACTACTCTTCAGATAACATTATCCTAAAACACTGCCTGAACCAGAAGAAAAAATGAAATTTAAACTCCAAATTTGTTTAAAAATTTGGCTTGAGTCGCGACTTGAGTATCCTCAATACTCAGTGACAAATACCAAAACAATTGTTGATTCTTACCTCAGAAAACAGAAGCAATAGTGTTCCAGTAACTGAATTAAATGCACAGTAGTACATTTATCCTGAGGTGAAAAGAAACTTGAATTTCATCTCTGCTAGAAAAAGAAGCCATCACTAATACCTTCTGGATGATAATCTGATGTGTGAATCAGACTGGTTTTCAAATGCAGGTGCTAAAAGTAAGAGTAAATTAACCCAAATTGTCTAATCTCTCTTTCAAATGGGATATCTGACTTTTTATCTTCAAAAATTGCAATTCTGTTCCAGAAAAAAAGAAGGAAACTCTATTTGGAAACAATGCCTCAGAACAAGATTTCATACTTACATTCACTGGGTTTTCCTCCAGAAGAAAGAACAAAAAAACTCCTTAGTAAAAACTCCGTTCTCTTCACCAGCCATTCTCTGGTCTAAAATTCCCTCTCTTTCAGACAGAGATAATTTATCAGCTTTCTTGGTCTAATGCCACATGAGTTCTAATGCCACATGAGTTCTAATGCCACATGAGTGCCAAGACATTTCTGTAATCCCTCTCCCATCTGGCACAGAAGTCATCAGGATGCACTTACATTCCTCAGCAAAAACAAAACAAAAAAAAATTAAAAAATCCAGCACTTCACTAAAATGAAACATTTCAGACAAAACCCCTTTGCCTGACAGCAGGGCATACAAATGAGGAGACTTGATGAGCACCACAAAAGAAGCTGGAGCAGGACTCAGGCGTCTGGGCTTCTTTGACCACCTGGTGTCTTCCTTCCCTTTGTAACAGCTACTCCCACAAGTAGCTTCTTTCCCAGATTTCTCACAGAAACCATAACACAATAATAAACAAACAATAATAACACAAAATAAACACGTTTCCTGAAAAGGAGACAAAGTTTTGCTTGATCTAGAAACCATTAACAAAGGAAGTCTTGAAATTAGTTTTTTTTCCAAACATACAGTGAATAAGGGATAGCCAGAATGTAAAAACAACTATCTGCTCTAGGGACTTTCAGGAATGGATACTTTTCCCCAAAGCTCTAAACTGCAGGGCAGAGAACAATTTAGGGGACCATTTCATGTATGGTTGAAAGAGGTTTTGTATTTCTTCTAAACATTTTAAATAGAGTGGTTTGCTTTTTTTTTTGGTTTTTTTTTTTTTTAACCAGAATTTTATTTAGAAATACTACAGGAAATTTTGCATTTAAACTATAGACAGATCACAAACACTCAGTTTCTGGGAGTGCCTGCATGCATGTACGCATGTACACACACTTTGACAAAAATTAATTTCAATTAAAAAATATTTCCTAATATAGGGAACAGTCCTCATTGCTGAAGTTAACTGTACCATTACTGAACATTTATTCTGGCAGCTGCAATTTTGAACTCTCCATCCAACTGCTCCACTCAGGAGAAGGCTGGCCTACAGAAAAAAACATTTTTTTTGTTCTTTCAGAAGCTAAAAGGGGTGTTAGATTTTGAAGTAAGCTTTGATACAGTAAAACTCATCAAATATAGCTGCAAATTCCAAGAGATGAACAGTATTAAATGAATTCTTGAGTTTCCTTTTTCTTGTTAAGCTTTTTCCCAGTAATCCCAAGTATTCTCCCCCCCTTTTTCCCAAATGACACAAAGAATAGGAAATAATGTTTCTTTGTCAGAGCTACACTCTGGCAACAAGGCACATGACTTCAAGATTTAAACACTAGCAACAACTATACTTCCACCCAAACTAATTTATAGATGAAAACAAAGGAGTAGAACAGGGAGAAATCAAAAATCCAGAGAGAGGAAAACAAATCTAGTTAGACCATCCATTCTCTTTTGCCAGCTCCATGAGACAGAATTGCATATTACCATTCAAGGAATGGCTGGAATCATTCACTTTTATAACTGGAATACAAGTAATTCAATTTGCTCCAGAGAAATAAAAGCAGCCTATAGCAGATTCTGTCAGGCAGAGAGCATAGGTCTGTGAGCTTTCAGGTGTGTTTAGAATTGCAGTATTTGTCCAGCTACACCATGAAGTTCAGTGCTGCAGCTCTGCCAGGAACCAGCTAATGCTGAGGAAACAGATGAGGCACCTCATTCAGCATCACAGCCAGTGTAGCTTTAGAAGCCAAGGAGGGAAAAATTCCTGTGCTCAAAACGCAAGATTTGCCATAGTTGTTCTGTTATTATTAAATTAAAAAATTAAATCCAAAAGTCACTTCATCCATCTCAAACTTGTAGAGCTGAATCCGACAAATTGATGGATTCAGCTTTGGTGTAATACACAGGAGAAATATTAAGTTGCTTTTCAGCAAAAGCTGTTGATACAAATACAGCTTAATTATTCTTCCTGTTAGTTTCTCTTTCAGCCTTTGGTCCTGAGTAACAAATCCCTTTTCTTAAGTCATGGAACCAGCTTCTACTGTTATATCACAAGCTTCCATTCAGTTTGTCTATTTGTGTTAGGATAGTGAAAACAGAAGTTGGTTTACAACACAGATCTTCATACATGCATTAAAAAAACTCTATTGTATTTTCTAAGGAGAGCTATTTCTGTAACAAGGATTTGGTCTTTACTTTGAGAGAATAGTTTTATATCCTTCACTTGGGTCACTTTTCAAAAGTCTGCCCAAGACAAGCTATTCTCTTCAGGTCATCGAATCGATTAGATTGGAAAAAACCTTTGAGATTATCAAGTCTAATAAACACCACCTTGTCAATCAGACCATGGTACTAAGTGCCACATCCAGTCATTCCTTAAACACCTCCAGAGATGATGACTCCCCCCTCTCCCTGGGTAGTCTATTCCAATGTCTAATCACTCTTTCTGTTAAGAATTTCTTCCTTATATCTAACCTAAACATCCCCTGGCACAGCTGAAGACTGTGTCCTCTCGCCCTGTCACTGGTTGCCTGGGAGAAGAGACCAATTGCCACCTGGCTACAGCCTCCTTTCAGGGAGCTGTAGAGAGTGATAAGGTCACCTTTGAGCATTCTCTTCTCTAGGCTAAACACCTCCAGCTCCTTCAGCTACTCCTGACAGGACTTGTGCTCCAGACCCTTCACCAGATTTGTTGCTCTTTCTAGGACATGGTCAATGTCCTTCCTGAACTGAGGCACCCTGAACTGGACACAGGACTTGAGACCTCACCAGCGCCAACAGCAGGGGAGGAATCATTTCCCTGGTCCTGCTGGCCCCACAGGTCCTGATACTGGCCAGGATGCCATTGGCTTTCTTGGTCATTTTGTCACACGAATCAGCATCCTGAAGAGGCCAAAGTCTACTCTCTGCAGCTGAAGCTGTACCTTCTCCCTTTTCTTGTTTCTTTCAGTGCCTCTTGCTTCAGGCCTCCCTGACCCTGATTTGGTGTAATGGGAACATGGCATGATGCACAGGGCGGCACCAGGAAAAACCGTGCAGCATCAGTTTTAGCCATGCACCAACTTGTTTTTATTTCACTTAAGAGGGCTCACTGAAGGCCCAACATGTTCATTACCATTTTAGCACTTTATAAACAAAACATCAACCAAAGGATTAACTACATAAACACCTTGTTAAAATTGCTGTCACTATTTCCTTCTGATCTGACGATAACTGTGTAACTTATTGCTAATACTAATTACTTGTCTTAACAGATTTGGCACGTATAACAATTTCTACATCCACTTCCTGGCATTCCTGTTTCCCTGCTTCCTGATCACCACTGATTTTGTGGTACCTAGAGAGCCTCCTGCTTTCCCCAGACAAGTATGTAACCTCTTATCTGATCCTACAGCTTCTCTACATCCACCTAATTGAAGTGGTCACCTCTGGACAGGAAACAGAATGTTGAATTGATGTCATATTCTTCTGGACATGGTAGCTCTGAGTCATGTCACACACCTCATCACGCAGAGAAGATGCATCTCAGGCAGAATGTAAAAGAAGAATTAAAGTCAAAGAAAAGGAGTTGAAGGCATTTCTTTTCTTTGTGGTGCAACAATTACAGCCACTGATCTGGTTTAATAGTTGTCTCATTAAAAGATTTACTGCAGTCAAAACTCTGAATACGTAGAATTGCTTTTTGATTTAGAAAATTTAATGATTCATAATTATTTTTGTTTAAAAGACGTAACTCAGCACCCTTAACAACCAGAGTGTCAGCAAACTCCTACTTTTAGTTTTACAAATGCTGTTTCAAAAACATCTTCCAAAAAACTTTGGCTCCAAGGCATAAGAAATATATGTACAGAGGAAACTCGGCCTGAGATTTAAATTTAGTTTCCAAAACTATGGGTTTTTGGATGCTTAAACTGAGAGATAAATTTCTTGGTTAATGTTAATAAAGACTTTACTAAACCTTCACTGGTCTGGAGAAAAGGATATTTGGTAGATTTTAGAGAGAGGTATAAAAGCAGAATTTCTGAGGGTGAGCATGCTAGCTAGCACATGTCCTTCACATTTTATAGGAAGCAAAGTATTCCCAAAAAGAGACCAATAGTTGCTATAAGTTTATGGAATCTATAAGTTTACCACGTAGATTTATTTTGTACCTTTTGCAGAATGAAAGTAGGTTTGATTAAACCCAAGAAGTATCCACACATAAAATTTTAATATTAACTAAACCAAAAAATTGCTTCAAATTTTAGGGTAATACTACTGTAGTAAAAGTCAGATTTCTCAAAAAATGCTAGCCTATATTAGCCAACAGATTTTCATGATGCTTCAAACCTTCAGGATTCTTGCTTATGTAGTATAAAGAACAAGGAAAGTCTGCTAACAAAGCTAATGCTGTTTGTTTGTAATGTCTATAATGAAATGGTTTTACATTCATAAAATGGTGTTTCACTCACCTACGGCTTTGCACTTACCCATAGCTCGAAACAGGAACACAGAGCTGCAAGACTCAGCTGAATACAGTGGATGTGTGATGATTTCAGTGCCTTACGGAGGGCTGCAGAAATTTGATAAACCAGTGAAAAGGGAAGAGACAATGAGTTATGGAGCACGGCCTTTCCCCATAGTTTGCCACATTTTGATCTTAAAATAGACACAATTCCAGAGGGACATTTCACAGAGGAATTGACGCCGTACTCGCCCTATGAGTCACCCTTCAGGAAGGCTAATTAGCTAACACTAAGCTAACCCTCTTGGCAGAGGGGCTCCTGCAGCAGTCCACATCCCAGTGTCTGTGCCACATTCTTGTCCCTCAGTACCAAAATGCCATGCAGCCTCACATTAAAATACTTCTGGTAAATCAAGGATAGGATCACTATAAGCTTAATGTACCTACACATGTATTAACACGCTAGAAATTATTTAAATGAATTAATTTTTACAGCCATATTTGATTGTATGAAAACTATTTCACTTTGACCTGCCCACTTAAGAACTCTCTCAAGTGGTCTTCAAAAAAGTACTGACAGATTGTTCCTTTACTTAATCTGTTGTTTATTTTCACATTTCCTATCCTGGCTAAAAATCTGAAAGATTTTATTCTGCTTCTTAGCTATACCTTAGTTAGCAATGCAATGAAAAAAAAAAGGGATATTGCAGAGATATATTAATATAATCAACATTCAAAGTTTTGCTAAAATCAAGAACTCAGCAAAGGGCTGAATACATCTTCAATATATCAAACAGAACTAACCAAGAGCGCCTTGTTTTCCAGGAAAGCACAGATTTTATGGAAAATTTACTGTATTAGACTAGAATATTAAAAAAAAATAAACCCCCCTATTTTATTTCAGGTTGGCTTGTACAGAAATTAGTGTAATTCGTTTTCCTGAGCTGTCTGACACGACTTAATTTCTGGCAGTTAACCAAGCAGAGAAATATACTGGCTACCATTCTCTCCCAGCGATGACATCACAATTGTTTCTCTGCCAGAATGGCCTGATGTCTGGAGTCACAGAGGATAACGTGATTCTTTAGAAAACTATTTGAGAAGAATAGGTGCAACATTTTTTTTCTGAAAGAACCTTTTCCCCTTGGCTACCCCTACAAGGCACGGAAAATGGGAAAATCTGGGTGAATAGAGAAGTTACAAAGTACCTTTCAGTAATTCAAGCAATGTGTATTTTACAAACTTTGAAGTATGAAAATATCTTGTTGACGTTGAAAATACTTCT
The DNA here is from genome assembly GCA_037013685.1 of Acridotheres tristis. Classification (NCBI taxonomy): domain Eukaryota; kingdom Metazoa; phylum Chordata; class Aves; order Passeriformes; family Sturnidae; genus Acridotheres; species Acridotheres tristis. Next base: position 19,842,382 of record CM072888.1, on the reverse strand, counting down.
AAAGTGGTAAATTCCTGATTTTTAAGGACTTTGATTCCCAGGAAAAAGCCTTGAAACATGAGGATTTTATATCAGCAAAGCTTTGCATGCAAATACCAGACTTCTTGTACAGGGGTAAATTCTAAATCCTGCTTAGCTCTCATAATAGTCCCCTTCAATCTGAGAGATTTCTGCAGCATGCATCAGGTGAGTGTAATTATTACTCTCCTAGAAATTCTGCTACTAATGTTTTCTACTTATACTTTAAGTTAAAGAACATCTCCTTACCCAGGCCACTATTCAATGATATAACTGCAGTTTTCTGGACCTGAGATGAACCTATTGGTCTACAAAACAAATAAGTCTTTTAAAGACATTTATCAACTAATTCCTGATTGTGCAAATATAAGTCCATGGGGAACCAGGTGAATGCAAAATATCCCCCTGGCAGAGGTCTTGCCCTCTTAAATTCATCTATCTAAGGCTGGTGTTTGCATGGAAAGCACCATGGAGAAAACAAAACCAAGCCATGCCACAGAACAAAAGCAGCTGAGCATCTTGAATTTCTACGGACCTGCTGTTCAGGGTAATGATGTAAATCCAAGAAATTAGTGATTTTTCTGATGTTTAACATTTCTGTAAAGTACACTCATTGGTTTAACCACAAAGGGACATTCAAAGGGACAATGAATTCCCCATTCCAGCTCAGTAAAAACTTCTTATGTGATCAAAAGGTACAGAATCCATCAAATTATTGGTGGTGTCATTTTCCTGCCCACAATATAAATCTGGCCCCACCAAAACAACCACATCCCCGTTGTACTGATGACCCTCCTAAGACTGAGATGTCGCTCATATACCACTAAGTCAAACCTGTCAAACTGTTCTATGACTGCTAAGCTAAGACCAAATGACTTCACCAGTGGCCCCTGGGCTCTAACAAGAGGAAAATAACATTGATCCTAATCAGATCAGACACCAGCCTCTCTCAACTCTATCTGAAAGTCTATTTGATTTCATGCTTCATTATAAAATCAATTAATTGTTTCATTGCTTAGTCATTTTATGTGCTTCTTGTGGAATATATTATGTTGATATTCAAAAGATAGCAGGCATTCAGGATATTTTGTATTAGTTACACACAGTAAGAATGGAAAACAGCACTACATTTTAGAGACACAGCACATGTAAACCAATGCCATGAATGAGTTCACCAGACCATCCAAAGCAGTGTGATCAATTGTACCAGCCAGGGGGCCTTTCCTGAGTGCTTAAAAGCCCTGCTTCCATAGGGCCTTCACAACCTGTGACAAGGAGACAAGTGCCATCCACAAATCATCCTCAGCACCCCCTTTTGCCAGTGCACAAGCACTTCCCAGCACAAGAACTCAGTCTCCTCAGAGCTGAAAGCAGAAGCATCTTCAGTGCAGTGAGGTATTCTGGAAACTGAAACTAAGCATGAAACACCAGATTAATTAGTACAGACATTACAACAAGCTGGGCGTGTGGAAAAGGTAGGCCACAATGAGGCTCTTTTGTAGCTGTGCAATAATGATTTAATTTTCCATGCAACTTGTAAATGTGAGTGGATGTTTATGGAAAATGGAATCGTTCACTCAAGCGCTATTTTCCTAATGAAGTTGATTTTTAAGGAAGTTATTTATAGTTTATTCTATCAAGCTTACCATTTACATCTAGATTCAGTAAAGCACTTAGCCATGATGCATTTAAGTTTGAGATGCAGCTCCATGAATATATAAACATTCATTTCAGACAAATGAGATTCCAGCATTAGCAATGAGGGAAAGAACTTGTTAAGATTCAACCCTACAAAAGTATGCATATATCTTTCCCCCTGCAGAGAGTATTTGCAAGAGATGTGGGCTGGGAAACTGCTTTTCTGTTTTTATATTAACTTTTGTCCCAGATGCCATGGACATATTCAAAAGAATGGTTTGCCTTAACCTTCCTAATTTTTTAAAAAAATATTTTATTTTTTAATCTTGGATTTTATTATGTATAGTTTTATCCAATATTCCTTACACTTATTCCTTGATAATCTGCCATGTTCTCTTCTTCTGTGATTTACAGATATTCTTTGGAAGTGCCACAATGACATTACCTTGCCCTAGTTTTGAGATGTCAATAATTGACAGAAGCCTGTCTTGCAGCTCATTTGAAACCATTCTTTATTCATATCCAAGCTGTAGAAGTTGCAGTGGGAGCTGAGCTTCACCCAGAGCACAGTATCCCACTTATGACACTGACCACCACTAATACTTTCAAAGAACATTTAGCAGGACTTAAAAGAGGCAGATATGGAATAGTTTGCTGCCTACAGAAAGACTTTTTTCCCCTTCTAATTCAGAGCAGATTTAGGTCTCCTCTCACATTACTATCTTATTTACTTGATATGATGGCAGCCTTAGATGGTTGAATAATTTCTAAACCCATTAACTGTTTTTTTGGAGTCCTAAAGCCCTATTTGTGTATAGGGCAGGTCCAACCACACTTAGACACTCACAAAGGCATCCCACTGCCTTTGTCAGGCAGGACATCTCCTGCCAGTCAATCTGACCAGCCCCACGGACCTGGCTTCAGTCTGGCAAGTGCCCTCCTGCCAATCAGGGGAATGGCTGGAACTACAAGTGACTGGCTGGCTTTCAACAAGCCAAGTAATATTTACCCAGGGCACAAGCATCCAAGGCAGAAATATTAGCCTCAAATCAGCTCACAGTATCTTATGTTTTAGGTGTTTCTCTGTCTTTTACATAGAAGTAGCTGAAGCCTACAGTGTTTCATATCCTCCCTGATAAGTCTGTGTCTGTTGGTCAGGGTCTCATTTCTATCCAGTCCTGGAAAGTGATCCTGAATTAAATGATATATTTCTTGTAGCTTCTTCACTGCTACTCTGTTCTCCAGTGCCAGCACAAGGTGCCAGAAGCCGCATTTACCTGCATTGCTTACCTGCGAGAAATTGCCTTAATCCAACCTGTCAGACCACTGAAAACTCCAAGAGTTAAGCTGAGGCCTCGTGGAGGAAAATATCTTGCAGCAGATATGTCCCTGTCAATGTGAGGGGCACATTTCAGTGCCTGAGTGCTGCCAGCCTGCCTTTGAGGGACACCAGCCCACATCCAGCCTCCATTCCGACTCTCCAAGGAGCCTGGAATGTTTGGCATGTTGTCTAGAGCCCTACCTACCATGTAGGAGTGGTATGTCAGTAGTGGGAGGCAGGAACAGTGTAGTAAATGCCAGCTGCAAAGCATTGGAAAACACAGTCTGAAAGAACTGGTCTTACTCTGAACACCTGAGGATAGATAAGCCAATTTAGCAAATCCTTAGTTTCTGCAAGATGAAAACTATTATTCTGGAATGAGGATAAGTAAACACTTGGACTCACCAAATAACTGATAGTTTCCACTGAGTTAGGAGGGATCTGTTACATTTCTTCTTATTATTTTTTAAATCTATGTACTACTAGAAGAAATTTTTATTTAAATATCAATTTCCAATATTTCTCTGAGGCACAGATGTCTAACATAGCTGGATTACTTATTCAGCACTCTTTGCTTGATCAATACTTATCTCTAGAGATAAGTTTAAATATTTCTTCCGGTAAATCTATTTACAATACCACTTAATGAACTTTCCTCAGGCTGAATATATACAGCACTTATAAGATGAGAATCATATTTCCTCATGTGTATCATCCACAATAATGTGAAACTTTGTTTCTAGGGTCCTGCCGTCACTATTTTGGAATCAAAGAGTGATTCAGGACTCGCTAAATAACTCTCCCATCCTGTGACTGGGAAGAGAGTCATCAATCTCAGACAGAGTAAAGGCCTCTTTCAGGACTGTGCCCCAATAGGGAAGAGGAGAAAAAAGAAGCCATGAATCATAATGTCAGCGATTTTAACATCGATGAACTGTCTTCTCTACTCAATTTATGAAAAATTAACATCACCATCTGGCATTGCAAGGATATCATGTAGAAATAAGTGGGTTTAAGTCTAACTTAATCATGAAGAGGCCATATTGTTTCCACGTTTCTCTTGTGTAGTATTCAAAAGTCTTATGCTGAGTGCTGAGAGGTCATATTAAGTGCTACAGAAAAGGAGATTGTACAATACCTTCCTGGAATAAGTCCCACATTTGCATAATTTACTTAGGTATTCCAGCTTTGCCCAGAGAACAGCAGAAGTCCACAAGCAGTTTAAGATTGTTGCTTACAGTGAGTGTACCTTCACCAGCTCCAGTCACCGTTCTGGGCAACCCAGTATAAGAAAGATGTGGACTTGGAGTGGGACCAGCCCAAGGTCACAAAGACGTCTAAGGGACTGGAACATCTGTCATATGTGGAGAGGATGAAAGAGCTGGGACTGTTCAGCCTGGAGAAGAAACAATGGATATACAGCAAAGCTCATGGAATTCCATTTTCTGTATTCCATCAAGGATACACCATTTAAACTGTGAAGGTGGTAAAACACAGAAACAGCTTGTGGAGCTATTAAAAACCCAACTGGACATAGCCCTGAGCTGCCCCTGCTTAGGCAGAGTGGCTTGACTAGTCAATCTCAAGAGATCTCTTCCAAACTAAACTACTCTACCATCAACACCATCATCTCCAGCAGCAGCACTATAAAGTAATTTTATTTCTGCAATGTTCCTGTGTAAGCAACATAATTATTGGATGGTCTGTAGTTTTCATTTCATTTCATGAGTAACTCCAAATACTTCCAATTTATTATCCTCTAGTTGGGGATAACATGAGAAAATGAGGTCAAAGATAGGTTCAGCAATGGAACAAACATGTCATCTGCTTTAGTGGTCAGCTAAAGTGTTTGCAACCAAAGTCATACAAAGGGCAAATCCTCTTTCCAGAAACTTGCTGAGCTAAAAGAGATAATCTTTGCATTGCCTGTGATTGCTTTCAGTAAAGTTCTCTGCTTAGGAGTAGAAAGATCTATGCAAAACAAATCTTGCGAGAAAGTATAAACTGTGCTACACTTTAAGAATGTGTACTAAAATTTGTCACCTTTATTTTTCCCCCTAAGAATGAAAATAAATGCATTCCTGAGCCACTGAATAACTAAATCGACAAATGAATTTCTGAAGGTGACAAAATTTTACCTTGCTTTCAAACACTAACCCACACATTCAGCTACTTCCAGGTAAACTCTTACTGTACTTGTACTCCAGAGCACTGTGCTGTGTCTCAAGTAGGGTCCTTGAAGGCCTTTTTATCAGAAGGCAGCTAACCCATCTCAGATTGGAAAGAGAAATGTCACTTTTCAGCTTCTACTGGGAATAGAAACCTCCTCAGACAACAGAGAAAAGAGGGATCCTCACCTCACTAGCTAGATTTTATAATCTGTGGACTCTTCCCATCTCCTTTGTCGTCAGAACAATGTTTGATTATGGTAAGAGATCAGCAATACAATGTGTAAGAAGACAACAGAGTTCCTCTTGCTTTTATAACAACTTTCTGAAATGAGTGTATATCTTTAGTTTCAGCTACTTACTCTACTTCAGCTACTAACTCATCACCCTTCAAATATGTGCAAAGTATGATATATCAAGAACACAAAGCTATTTTCATTTCTTTAACATTGTAGTAAAAAAGGTTAGAACTCTCCAGTGATTTCGCTATTTCTCTAGAGGAAAAAACAGCAATGTATTACTGGAAGCCTGTATACAAGCAGAGTTTAAAAAGTGAAGGGACTTAGTAAGTTTAGCGAAATCTTAGCAAAAGTAGAAATTTCAAAGCAGACAGTACTCAGCAGGGAGTATGTTAGTATGGAGGAGACATACACAGTGTGGTGAACACATTCTGTAATGTTTTCTTCGTGTATTTTGCAATGATAAAGAGAGTGTTCACCACTTGAGGAGACTCCAGGTTTTCGCACAAGGCACAGAAGGAATCATTACAGCATCCTCTCCTGTTGGGAAACACAGCAATGCCGAGAACAGGATAAGGGGGAAATGCCATCTGAAAAGAGAGAGCAGTACCTGAGCTCTGGGTCTCTCTCAGGCACACACCAAGCCTACAACCCTGCCTGCACACAGGCCAGGGTCATCTCTCAAATGCCTCAGCTTCCACTTAGCCACAACTGGAGACTGTGACTCGGCAACTTCAACCACCCCCTTCCAGGAGGGATCTGTCTGAGCTACTGCCATTGCTGTGTGAGGGGAAAGAATCCCTTGCTATGTGTACATCAGCAGGGAGAGTGAGAGGGGTGTGGAACCCGAGTTGGCTTGGGTAACTTCTAACAAATTCAGGAGGCTACGTGGATGAGATAAACCTCCCTGATCACTCATTCAGACAGGTCATGAGATTGGTAAAAAGGTGAGAAAGCTGCCTGCAGGCAACCTGTCAGACTGACAGTGTACGTCTGGAGTAGGACCAAGACCTCTGCTTTATCTTTAGGTACAAAACCAGGCTGGTGCAGACCTACATCTGACATTCAACCCCACCCTAAAAACCCAGCCGGCTCCTGCAGGCCGCTCCTCTCTTCCTGCTCTCTCTGAATCAGTGGAAACAAAAGGGAACATTGTCTAGACAAGTGAATCCTGTCATGACGATTCCCAGAAAAGCTCTTCAATGGAACAGAAAACCTATGGATACTTCACTTTGTCCCACTTTCTTGTCTCAGCTCACCTCTTATCAGTTTCTCATTGCACCCCTGCAGAAGTGCAGCGATTATTTAACACACAGAGACTGGGGGAACTCTCTATTGCTCATGGGCTGCTGTACACTCACAATTTTGATGCTTGGCATAAAATAGTATGTCAAATGAAGTGCCAGAAGTAAAATGTTCCTAAATAGGTCACAACATTGCAACAATTTGCAGGTGAGAAATAATCTCAGTTATAGAAACAGTAAAATAAAAAACTATCAAGGACAACTTACACAGGTACTTAGAACTCTTGGAAAAAATAATCTATGTTTGCTAAGAAAAGCGCTGATAAAGGTGATGTTGCAAGATTACAGCAAATATTTTGGATAAACATAAAAAAACTTGTAGTTTAAATAACTTACGTCTTCCTACAATTTTATGAGGATAGACAGAATAGTCCAAAATATGTTCAAAACAAGTATTTTACTTCAACATCCAAAGATTTTTTTTCCTTTCTGCATTAGACCATGACAAAAATATCAAAGCTTACAATAGGACAGAGCTTGGTCTTTTTACTCAGTGCAATTATTTCCAATTTTTGTTTTTCATTCTTCTATCAAAGCACTTGCACCCAAACCCAGAAATTTTTCTGTTGAAATGCAAATGTGCTTCTCTCAGACTCTGAATCATTCAATGCTATTTAGAGCAAACAGCAAGAAGAAACTTCTCTGCAAATACTACTGCAGTTTTCCATTAAGAATTTCCGCATTTTGAAATCAACAACAAAGTTCTATAAATTCAATGACAAAATATGTGTAGACCCTTTAGAGTGTCACAGTCAGCATTTGCTGGATGAAGTCAGCTAAATGACAGCATCAGTCCAAAGCTGGAGGCTCTCTATTAATTTTAACTCCAGAAAGTCTGCATAAAAGGACAAGAGCAAATAATTGAAGGAACAGTGGCTGTTTGAAAGTCTTAATATCTCTCAGAGACTGTTATGTCATCTGTATCTCCTGAAAAGAGCATTAGAAAGAGAAGGGCGGGCAGAAATAAATGTTTTCACAATATTATGATTGACAGAGTACCAAGAAATCAAAACCAGAAACCTCTTAGGAACGATTCACCAGACAGGAATCCTGATAATTTCAGGCTTCGCTTGATGAGTCAATAAAAGTACTGATACTGACCTTGAAAATCCCATCTCGGGAAAGCTGGAGGCATTTCACATTACTTTCTCTTATGCTGAGAAGAAAAGAAGGCAAATCCAGGAATCCTGACAGAGTGAGCTCTAGTCTTCATATGAATTAAATCTCAAATCACTGAAGTTGATGAATAATTTTGCACTGGTAGAAAACAGAAATTCAACTGGTTTTATATTAGTTCATTTTACTTCCTCCAGCTTTGCTACTTTGGAAACTGTACCATTATAAGGAAATACTTCTGGTTGCTTGCTGCTGATGGACACATGTTGTCTACCCAATGTATCAAGCACTTAATAACACCTCCAAATATCTCCCCAAAGCTAAAATGAGCACTTTACTAGAAAAGACAGTATTCTTTCATTTTTTTCTCTACAGAAGCAATGTGAAGAGACAGTGAAGTGTTTTTGCTCGGCTCTTTCATGCTGACCACCATGTCTGGTTATCAGAGTTGGAACATGGAGCATAACTGCTACTGGGAAGTGCATTTTGATCCAGACCACCCTTCCAGAACATTCTGCCATGCCTGTTTTAGGCTCTCTGGCACGTGAGAAAAAGGAAAAGGGCAAACACCCCTCCATTCTCCAGTGCTGCAAGAGGAGAGTCTGAAGCCAAAGGCAATCCCTGTTGCTCTCCCAGAAGAACTTCTCACAACTGATTCGTATTCTAATTGTGCCTGGTTGTTGTTAATTTTTAATTAATTTCATAATTTACATCTGCCTAACATCAACCAAATGCTAGCTCCCTCCCTCTTCTGCTGCAGTTCAAGCCACTAAACAAAAGACGCTGGTTTATTCTCTGGGCCTGCAACTACTGTAGAGAAGCACAAGACAGAGATTAAAAAAGTAAAATATTTATAACTAGCTTTATGAATGGCTTCCAGGTCTCTGCCCCTAGCTCTATGCGTCTTTGCTTTCTATGGGCAAACTAGGATTGCAGCTGCCTAGCACACACAATTACCTGTGGATTGCACTCTGAGCTTCAAGCCACTGGAAGCAAGCACCCCTAAAGGCATGCCTTTTCATCCCAGAAAAGGATGTGAAGGAAAGCCCGAGGCTAAGGATTGTGCTGCCAGTTCAAGGATTGCACCATGGGGCAGGGCGGCACACGTCTGCTGAAGTCCCTGAGAGCCCCAGCTAGACAGCAGTGTCACCTCATGCTGCGTGTGGCTCATGCACAGCACAGTCACATCATCTGGCAACACAGGGGTGGAGCTGCCCTTGTGTAAGAGCCTCGGAAACCACCAGAGAGATGAAAGGAGCAAAGAACACGGGAGACTAAACTGCTCTTACTTTCCTACTATACTTTTTCCATAGCCAGTATAAATTCAGACAAAGAACACCTGAGTGTTCTCCACTCAAGCACCTTCCACTTAACCACCTCAGATTATTGCTTACTTCAGGTAGGAGGAAGAACAACTAGCAATCCAAATGTGAAATCATTTTTAATTTGAGAAGCAGAACATGTAGAGTCCCTTTCTTCCTAAGCAGAAAAGAACAAATAAACAATTTTCTTGCTCATAAAATCAAGGCAATTTTCTATTTTGTTGATCTTGTAATGACTTCTGCACTCCAGCTTCCTTGGTTTTTGAGTTCAAATTTGTTTCTGGTGCACAAAAATTTACTCCTTCTTCCTTTGTCTCTGCAATAAATTCCAAGAGCTACCTCAGCCTGTTGGCGTTAATTTTTCCTGAAAATTTGTCCTTAATCAAAAGAATCCAATATTTTAGCTAGATAGGTTAATTTGTCACCTGGTATTTTCAATTTTTTCAATATACTTCCTCCAACCTCCTCCATCATACCAGTACACTGGGGACACAGTGAGTTTCAGAGGTGGGCTGGTTGTGGAACTGGCTAAGTTCTGTCATCTGGACAAAAATACAATCATTCCCTTAGTGAATTTATGTTGGATTTACCAGTACTGATTTCCACTGTGATTAGAGCAGTTGGTGCTGGAAAGTCACTGCTGGAGCCGTGAGGCAACAACATTAAGGCTTAGACATTGATCTTTTTGTCCCACTCACTTTGATCAGCCTCACATACTTCTGGAAGCCGAAGATTTCTCCTACAGTAATAATTCAGAAAAGAAAAACAACAACAACAAAACCCCCCAACAACAACAAAAAAAACCAACCCAACACCCCCCCAAAAAACCCCCCAAAGATTCCCCGCAAAAGAACTAAAAGAAAAAAATCACAAAACCAAACCAACCAACCAAAACCACCCAAACCTAACCATTTTTTTAAAACACGTTCTTCTCTAATCCACTTTAGTTTCCTTGAAAGCAATTGTGATATCTAATGATTTGTTTTGTGGAATCACAAAGGATGGCATAAAGAGATTGTTTTTTTTAAAAGAAGTATCAAATTTCAAAATCTTGACGTGAAGGATTTTTCCTCCTTCATCTCTCCAAGTGCAGATCCTGTGCCTACTCAGGGCTCCCTGGGGTCTTAGCAGTGGGGCCATCCAGTACTTGTACACGAGATGAAGGGGCTTCATGTTTTTAAGAAAGCTTCCCTTTAAAAGCTTTTATTTGCTTGTTAAGTAATACATTTGTCTAATGTTATCCCTGCTGAAACTGATGTGGATGGAATCAGGCAGACAGCACATGCTACATTACAAGACTTAACATTTCACTAATTGCATTGACCTACTTCTGTGAATCACAGATTATTCTCCTGCTCATAAAGCATATATGATTCCTTTATGTAGTTGTTCATGCAACATGATACAATTGCAAGGGCCCACAAGGGGATGAAACCCCGTGATTTATCTATCCAATGTAAGCAGATACCATCTCCAGCTTTCATCCATAGTTTGACCAGATGAACAAAATGAGGAACAAAACTATCTTATCTTCTGCAACTTGTACAGTTAATTATTTCTTAACTTTTCCTTCCCTTTTAAACAGACATAACAAAAGTTTAATTGAAATTAGAAAAGCAGCTGATCGGCTCTGACTTGGCCATGTGGTTGACAAGTTTCAGCAGGATGTAATGGGAAACAAAGCCTCAGCACAGAGACCTCAAATGGGTCAGCCATCAGCTGACATACCAAGGACCTCCATTCAGTGTCTCTGTGCTGAACAGCATCTTCTGAACAGATAAGTCCTCTGGCTATTCATCAAGAATTTTTTACTTAATTGTCATGTATGCATGTAACTCCCTATGAGCTGGGAAGAGTGTCATTGCTTGGCTGCTAAGGCAGAAAAGCTACTAGGATAAATGCATTCTTTAGGGTAACTGGCTTTTTAAACCTTGGCCAGTTTCTCATACATAGAAGTACTAAGATAAAGCAAATAGTCTGCCAGATAGCTCAGGACTGAGCATTACTTACATGAAACGCCGAGGCAAACACACTGGAAAAGGTAATACCAAATGGTCCAACTAAATGAGCCATTATGATCCTGCCCATATTCCCAATGGCAAAACCAGCCCCTGAGATAATAATACACTAGTCCTTATGCCAGCTTCACTGGACTTTGGATCAGGGTCTTTCATATAAAAAACCCACCTGTAGTTGTGAGCCTTCCTACTTATGAATAAAGCCAAGAGACCACTTCTGAACTTGAAGAATTGTGTCTAACAGACAGTTCTTTATGGCTCTGCATGTAGTAACTTTAAGATGAATCTTTCAGCTGATGCTTTCCACTGTACACACAAAAGCTCCCTGCTGCCAAGAGCAGAGGGAAACAAAGTTATCAACTAAACTTAAAACCCCAAAATTGCAAGCTTGTCTGTAGTTGATTGCTTCCCTAAGCTGCTCTGCTTCAAAAGCAAATCTCATTATTGCTTGTGTAATGATCTCATTGATCATCAAGCATGGCCTTTTACGAGAGCTACAGTAACACTGAAAGGATATTTGAGTAAGAATGGATAATTTCTATTAAATGCATTTTTGACTCTTCTGCATATTTTTAACAAAATATCATAAAAAATGTAATGGAATATGCATGAGCAGAGCAAGCTGTACATGTAGAAACATGCTTATATTGACACAGATTGTGTTTTCAAATACACTAATATTTTCTATTTTAAAATAGAAAAACAAGGCAACAGAAACATCAATTCCCAATAAACTTTAAATGTGTCAACTTTTCAAAAAAGAAATACCTGGTATTTTCAATATTCCCTGCAGCATTTCTTTGGTCAAAAGTGTTTGTAAACTTAAGCTGCAAAAGTTCAGCGTAGGTCTTTCTGAAGGTGTACTTTTCTGGCTGAACTTACTGCTTGCTCAAAGAGAAGGCAAATTGCTGAGCTCTATTACATATAAACATAAAAGACCAAGTGCCCTTGTTGCATTTGCAGGTCTAGCATTTTGCATGCCTAATATCCCTCTTCATGTGGCCTAAATTGATAAAACTTCTAATTATTCACTTCCTGCGTTTTATTGTAAATGTTAGTTTGCTCAAGTCTCTAATAGCAGCACAGTACTGTAATTAAAGAAAAAAAAAACAAACAAGGAAGGGGTAGGTGAAGAAATTACTAAAGGAATGAACATGATGACTATATCTGAGTTTACAGTGAAACTTCTGACTTAAGTGGATTTATTCTCTTGAAGCCACAAGTAGGTGCACTAATTGAAGGCTACTAGTCTTGATAAGATGGCCACATTTTGTGAAGTGCAAAAGTCAACCCAGCATAAAAAATGGTTGGAATTTCGTTCCGGCAGGGAAAAAGCTGCGCTTTTTGTGGTGATGTGCTTACTCTCATTTCAGCTCTGGGGAGCTGGCCTCTTACTGTTCCCAATGCAAGATGTCAGGAATCGTGGCTGTTTGTCTTGGCACATGCAGTAAGCAAACTATCTCACCATGGGTACCTGCAACAGAACACGGGCAACTTCATGAGATGCTAAGTTTTGTTTCAAACCTTCTGCCCAACTATCAGTTCCCAGGCACAAGGTAGAGCAGCAGCTGGGACAGAAGAGGTGGGGAAGGTCTGGCCACAAGTCAACAGGCAGAGTGATCCCTCAGCTCTTAGGAGTCACGGGGCAGGAGATCTGCCTGGAGTGCACTGATCCCCTAATAGCCTGTGAATGCCCTGAAAGGGACATCTGCTGAACTAAATCTTGGATTTAAATTTAATCCATGTGAGTTCCTCTGCATTTAACTAGGGCTTTCAAACCACGAGGAGAGCCCTCCATGCTGACCAAGAAAGGAAACATGTCATTGACTTAATGTGCTCACTTCCCCATATAAAACACACAGAAAACATCCTTTCACTGACTTGGTGACTCAATTGCCAGGTGTAACACCTGCAGAGTTGTCCATGGGGCTCAGCTGACCATGAGAAACCTGGATGTTGCTCCATGAACAAAAGACAAATGGGCAAGAGGCCAACTGCTGAGACACCTGACTACAGCTCCTGCCATTAAAGTGCCCCTGCTGCCGTTCCCAGGAAAGGTGTTGGACATGGATGGGTGTCTCTGCACCCAGGTTTTATACATGCTTCATTTAATATGCCATGATCTCGACTGGTTTGCTCTCCCATCCATGAAGTTTCCAGAAGTTGGACAGAGGTGAAATACGCTTTAGGCAAAGAGCCTCATGTAACAGATGGGCACACAGTCCCAGCCTGACTGCTTCATCAAGCAGTTCAGCCAATTTTTCATGCCATCAACAGCAGTTGCAGGTCAAAAGGCAACAAAAAGGAGAGCTTAATCTGTAAGAAATCATCAGCAAATGAAACCAAGGTTAGATCAGGTCAGTGCATTACTAACTTCACTATTTTGAAATTGTATGCACAAATCACTTCTCATTTTAGAAAGCAGAGGAATTTATTTGATAATTCACATGCATTGAGCCAAATCTGGCAGAAAGAAATAATTATTTTTTCTTTAGGAGAGCCTACTTCCTGATTATGTCAAGAGCTTGAGGAACAGGTGCTCCTGAGCACAGGCCTGTAAATCCCACTGTTTGCATACCCATACTCCTGCCAGAGACCCTAAGGTGCTCAGAGCAGCAGTGAGGGGAGGGAATAATGCCTGCCTGTGATGCATGGTCTGAGTGCAACTTCCACTGGACAGGGACTGAGTTCATTCAAAACACAAATTGAAAAATTTGGTCCCAGCGCACTTCTGTCACAGGTTTGAAATCTTTTCTCCCTGATCTACATTAAAGATTTCCTACAGCAAAGGGAAAAAGGTGGTTACAGTACCTTGTCACTCATTGAAGGTACAATAGTAGCATAAAGGAGTTTCAAGCCAACTCAATGAATGGAACTCTTGGAGCAAAGGTACAGTTTTAACTTATTAAATGGTTCACAGAGAAAGCAAAGGTTAGAATACCAGTGTGCTTACTAATGCTTTACCATGTATTTTTATTGGTAACCCTGCCAGGGTAGGAGTAAACTGCTGTCTGTAGTTCCTGGAGAATACCTTCTGCTTCCCTTTGAGAAGGTTGAGAACCAGATCCGACAATATGCTTCCATGTTCCACTTTCTGCTCCAAATTAAAATAAGTAAAAGTTCCTAGTTGCTCAAAATTTGCAAACATTTATTAACTAAGCTTGTTTCAAATTCTACTTGCTTTACAACCATAAACATTCCTTCAATTTTCTGTTAATGAAATGAGGAAAAGGTCTCAAACGGCTTCTCTGCAACTGAAGGAAATGTTTTACCTCATACAGGCTGCTTTATCATAAATCAACAATTATAAACGGATGAAATATGGTATTTGAGCACTTTAAACTTTGCTTTTTGGGATGCACTCAAAACCAGAACCTCCAAGGTGACATTCTGGAGCAAAGGAATATTGAAGCATAAATCAGCAGCTAAAACAAATCTAAAAGCATGAAAGTGCCACCACCAAAGTAAGCCTCAGCAATGTGGCTTATCGCTCAGTCTACATCAATCCCCCAATTAGAAGACACTTTGGGGTTCTTTTTGTAAATTTTTTCTTAGCTGTAAAGGCTGTTGGTTTGTGAAAGCTCAGCTGTTGATATCAGGGAAAAACAGGTATTACATGAAAATGAATTGACCTGCAGCAAATTATTAAGAGCGTGATCTATCACCTCCTTGTACCAGGAGAGAGTGCACCTGCAGGGAAAACACACACAATTGTTTATTGATACAAGGTGAGGAAAGCCTCAGAGCAGATTGGTGTGGTACACATAGGACTACAGCATCAGAAAATTTTGCTCCAATTCTGCTGCATTCTGGTCCCATGCTCAGGGGAGAGTGAAGCAGAGCAACACTGAATGGACTTTGCTAAGGCAAAAGTACAATGAAACAGTGAAAGAAAAAACAAACAGAAAAGCACAACATCCACTATAGATGAGAAGCAGCAACACGACAGCCGTAACTACTAATGTGCATTACTCATGGACACAGTTTGCACTTCACAGTCCTTCTTCACTTACAGCAAAAAAACCCACCCACCAAAACCAAGCAAAAGCCCCAAACCACCAACTTAAATCACACTTGGTTCTTTATGTAAAAGGCTTAGGAGTTGGGGGTTTTTTGGTGCTAGTGGTGGAGGATTTGGGGCTGTTTTTGTTGGTTTCATACACGACTCTCCCTTTGCAGCTATTTGAGGCATTGCTCTATAATTAGACCAAATAGCGTGGGCTTCACATTAGTTAGAAATAATCTATGAAAGACATTACTTGGCTCGTTCTACACGTTTTACATTTAGAAAAAACACCCATCATCTGACTTAACTCCTCAGTGCCTGTCATTATTATTATTACATAGATTCAAAGCCAAGAAATTCTGGCACCCAGTACGCTCTGCCAGCCCAAGTCAGCAAACTCGCTTGTTATCAGGTCTGATGCAGATACGGGGAGGTGTGGCGGGAGGAGAAGAGACGGGGGAGGTGGAGAGTCCTGGAGGGGGAGGGAGTGGTTTGCTTATTAGCAGCCCGTGCTGGAGGAGCCGCAGCCTTTTCGGGGTCGGCGCTCGGAGGGATCCCGTGCGGCGAGGAAGGGACGGCGGTCGCCGCGCCGGAGTGAGGTCTGTGTCAGCTTCGGCACCGCCGCAGCCTGGCTCCTCTCTTTCCCTTTGCTTCTTCTCATCCTCCTCTGCCCTCCCTGTGCTACTGCTACAGCGGCTGTGCGGGAGGTTGGTGTGTCAGACTGTGCTGAGTGTAGAGTGAGTCCTGAGAGTATTTAATTTTTAGAGATTTGCTCGGTTTATTGAGCCTGACTCTCTGAGCGGTGCTACCGGCACAGAGATCTCCACGAGGTGGCTGCAAGTGGAACTGCGCTACCCCATCTGTGCACATTCTTTGCTGCTTCCAGGCATCCTTAAACTGTGCCTGCTGCACTTAGGACATCTGTACAATCACATGCACGGCTAAAACCAGACTTTACTCAAAATTGTGAGCTGCTTTTCCAGAGGCAAACAGGCAGATCATTGGCGTGTTGTAGAAGCAAGCCCCCGTTCCTCCTCCTCCTCAGTGCCTTGCACAGTCAGTGCTGAGCTGCTTTGATAACCAGGCTACGCGTCAGGGTACTTTGCCAAAGAAAACACAACCTCATCGGCAAAGAAAGGGGAGCATTCTGCAGGGAGAATTTTCACTAAGTGAAAACCCACTTCAAACCAATTTTCCACTAGATGCAAAGGCTGACTAAAATGCCTTCCACTTACATAACCATGCTAAATCTAGGCTAATGTCAGAGAAATTAGATGAATTTTAAGCAGCATCAACCAATTATTCTAGGTCATTTTTGTGCACCGTTCATTTTTCAGATTCCTGTGTTCTAAACCAATGGATTAACATACTCTAGTCCTAATTCCCTCCGTCATTCTATAGAGAAAAAACCTCCTGCATCTGCTTCCACTCACTCCATTTTTCTCCTTATCAGAAGTCAAAGGTTTATTTGTTATTTGTCTTTTACTTCAGAATGATACTCTAAATAGCCATTGAGGACTTTTTTTTCTTTCCTTCTAACTGCTGTCATTTTCCTATATACATAATCCTCCCACACACATTTTCTCCGTTAAAAGCCCTTTCTTGTTCCCTGTTCATTTCAGACTATCCAAGCAAACAAACCGTAGCTATAAAGTATCTTTCCTGGGCTTCTGTACTCCTTACAACTGTTTGTAAACACTAGTATTTTTATACTCAAAACTTGCAACGTTTGTAAAGACAAAAAGACGCAGAGGTCTTTTTTAAGTTTACTTTTGTTCATTCTTTTGTTTTCTTTAATCCAAAATAGAATCCACCTCTCCCTAAAAATGCGCACATTGTGTAAATTACTCCCTGCTGCAGAGGCACACATGCCCAGGCACACAGTCAAATCTATTTGTATAGAAATAAGACGAAGCTCTCCAAATTTTAAGCTGGAAATATACATAAAATAATTCTTACAAGAGTTTATGCATGAGCAAGCGCATTATCCAGCGCAGCACGCTCCTGTGCCACTGCCCAACACCCTCTGCTGCTCTAAGGGTTCGCTCATAACATTTCTCGTTGCTGTCTGTCCCACACAACCTTCTCCTGAGCAGCTGGAGAGCACAAGCAGTTGAAGTTGGTGCTCATTTTCAAAACATGTTTAGTTGAAATCTCACCAGAAAGTAATTAGGCTGCCCAGGAGGCACTGAGATGGCCGGCGTTGGGCTGGCAGGGGGCATGCCCTGCCACAGGAAGCTATGGTTATCCACACTGCTGGAGACTTTGCCATACGTGCTGCAAATCTCAAACGGGTGATTTTTTTTTTTTTTTTTTACACCCTTTTGACAGTTAGTCCAAGAAAACGAGAGGAAAAAGAAAGAAGGGGAAAAAACCCAATCAAATCCCACATATACATTTCAAAGTGCCACCACTTTGAGGAACCTTGCCTAATCTAAAGGCAATCTGCTAAAACTCGCATAAAACAAGCTACAGCTGAAAAAACCGGAAACCCCTACTTTTGGATCTCTTTAGAAGTAACTGAAAATATTGCCGGAATGACTTAGCAAAAAATAAGCATGAGGTGGAAAAAGAGAAAACAAAGATCTTCTGTGATACCGGACAAAGTGTACTGTGCTTTGTACTTACTTGTGGCAGATGCAAAGAGGGAAGGCAAACAAAGGTTGAAGTGGTCTCGCTCGCTTAGTTTAGTTGATGTGTGACAAAAAAGAATGTGTGATGTGTAACTGTGTGTCTCAGCCAAAGGGCTGCTTTTCAGTGCCAGGCAATCGGGACTGCCCCGGAGCCAGACTTGCTGGGGTTTCCATGAGAAACTGGTTGCAAACTGCCTCTCAGAAAGTACTTCCTACTTAAGTGTAGGAACACACAGGTTAGTATTTTGTATACCAAGCAGTTTGTGACTGTAACTCAAAAGTCCTGCACATTTCTTACTTGTGGCCAGATCTAGGTGGTCCCCAGGCTTCTGGCTGGGTGTTGCTCAGAGCTGTAAGATCACATTTGGCACCGCTGGTCCTCTCAAGGAGACTGGCAATGCCTGGAGAGCACTTTAGTAAAGTTCTGGTCTCCTCAGGCTCATGCTGGCTAAGGAAATAATTTCAAAATATCTGAAAATGTTCGAGATCTGTGCCCCAGCCTACTGTACTGGTGTCTCCCAGGTACGGTGGTCTGTGCCAGGTACTGCAGGGCAGAGCAGGAGGACACCAATGGGTGGTACTGGAGAACTCTGCAATGTGAATAAAAACCTTTCCCAGTCAAACCTGTACCTGCTACAGGGATCATATACAGTGCCTAAAAGCCTGTCTAATTCTTTCATGCCTATAATTTTGGGCATGTGTTCTTAGCAAATTATACAGTAGATTCACAATATGCAACAGGTTAAGAGCAAAGTAGTTTAGACAAGCAGAGGAAAGGATTTGGTGCTTGTACTCCCCCTTGCATATATACACACACTCACATCCACACACGGCTGAGATAGAAAAAAGACCATTTTTCCACATCCAAGGAAAGATGTTAGGTGGCCAAGACAGTTATACAAATTACTGTGCCGGACAAGCTTGAGAGGTCAGAAAATGAACACGATTCATCCTGGCAAAAGCAGCTGGCTTTGGAGAGCCAAATAAACAATACAGAGCAACGCTGCTTACAACTGAGCTCTGAGCTTTGTAGGAATATTATTAGGTCATGCTGATTCATTGAAGAGTGCAGAGAGATGGATGCAAGGCATTAGTTTTAAATGAATGACATGGGGTTAGCAAGCATTAAAATTATTTAGGCTTTTGTTCTACCACAAAATGCTTCTGGGAATTCTTAAAACATCTGATGTGGAAATAAAAGACTTGTTTTTTCCTGAGAAATTATCCTAACCACTATTTTGTCTGTATCTTTCCTGAGATCTCTTGCAATTTTATTTACCAGTATTTCATGGTCTTGGGTATGCAATTTATTAATCTACAAGAGGCTGCACAAAACAATTTCAAAAGTTATCTACTTAAAATGAGACCAAGTGGATGCAAATCCAAGTCTTGAGGATTAGACAGAAAATAAAGTTACCACAGATGCTCAGGCACTAAAGGGAAGGGTGTGGCAAGCCAGGCAGACTGAGGACATGCTGCTGAGGTGACTGAGCAAAGCCCTGTCCATCACCACTTCCCTGCCTCCTTAATCCTGCTGACATGTGAGAGCTCCCTTATTCACTTCAGTTCAAACAAATGGGGTGAGCTTCAGATATTTGACTTAATTATGATCAGTTTGATTGCAGTTGCCTGAGGGGCAATCACAAATCCAGCTCAGGGAAACCCAGTGGGCTCTAGCATTCTCCTTCTCAAAGTCTTGACAGTGGACACCCATTCACTGCCCACTCACACTGGACTCTCACTTAAAAAAAGTGAGAGTCTTATCTTCCTCTTTTGCTGACACATTGTGGTTATTTTTCTAAAAAAAATATTTAGCAAAAAAGCAAGTGAAGTTTTTTTCCTGTGTTCTTCCAGGATTTTTTTGAGTTCTGATTTTCCACCTTAGCAAAACAAGCCTGAAGCTTCCTCAGAGAGATTATTGCTTTAAGGTCTCCTAGAGCCTGTTTTTTTTTAAGCCCACGTGTTGACAGAACAGGCTTTGTTCAGACAGTAGAGTTTTACTCATCAGGTAACTTAAAATACTTATAACCTTTAGTACTACTCAGTACTCTCACAGTAATGCCTTAAAACCTCCCCTCCTTTTAGGATGCTGATTTCCCCCACAGGTAACAAATAAGCAGCACATCAGGTGTATGCACATGCAAAATCCTTCTAAAAAAGATTTTAAATCTAAATGATGCTCTAAGTGATCCAGGTATCTAACCTTGAAAATCATGCTAAGAAGTATCCAATATATTTGGAATTTTTTATTTCAAAACTTGACCCTACATAAAATTCCATAAACATTTACTTCAGATGATTTATGTATTAAACAGAAAAGGGTGCACAGATTTTTTCCCCTTTTCTCTCCAAGATCCAGATTGCTATCTGGCTTAGAAATATGAGATCAAATTCAAGTATTTATTTTCTATAACTGGACCAGAGTGGAAAAAGACACCATCAATTTTCAGAAAGAGAGCTTATGTCAGACTGAAAGCTGACAGGAAATAGTATTAATTAGAGTTTTTAATTTTATTTTCTGTCAAAACAGACTGCCGTGGAAATTTTCCATTGAAAGACTTGCAGTCTTCCATCAATCTGCCAATATTCCCTAATCCTTCTCCCCAAAAAGATGGGCAGAAAATTTCTTACTCTCTTTGTTAAAAAAGAACTAATAAGAACTTTTATTTGGCAGGAAAAAAACAACAGCCAAAACCATAAATTAGTACTATTCTTGGTTTTCAAAGGCTGAAAAGATCTCTTAATCGCTAATATTTTTTCATTCAAGGTAAAACAATTGAAGATATTCCTGCAGCAACCAATTTGATCAGTAACCAGGAGGAGAGCAGCACCACACCTGCAGGCAGGGCAAGGCTGCTTCTCAGATGGTTTCTGTCTTTTCAGCACTGCTCACACAGGAAAATGTTAACAATTATGGCTTTTTGCAAAACTTTCTGACTGTTATGTTGGTTAAGTAAAAAGGAAGAAATACTGCACATGGACATTTTTTTTTTTTCCTGCCTTGCACAGTTTATAAAGTTACAGCTGTGGAAGCTTTTCTTTACTTGCTGTCTACAGTAACTATTTGAGTCTTGTCTCTCTGGTTCCTTCCTCTGAAATGTGAAATTTTAAACAAATAAAGGCAGAAAGACTCACTTGGACAGTTAAAATGTAATTTTAAGACTGAGGAGAGGGAAAGCTGTCACAGGGATGAGAAGGACAATAAACAAAGATGGGCAAAATTGAACTTACTATTCTTAATGTTTCTCAGGTGAAACAAGGCAGATTAAATTTCTTCTTTGGTTAAATATTTTTCTTTGTACTCCATAACACAAACACCACGACACAAATAACACAACTCTCCCCAAACCCTAAAGAACGGAACAAAAAAACCATGCTTCATAATTGGCTATGTCAGGTCACTTCTGGCAGGACAGCCTAAGAAAGATTTCTACTTTAATAAGAAAAGACTCTTTTGTCTGTACAGAAACCCAGACAGCTCCTCTGCTTTCCTTTTCTACACTGAGTATCCTAGCAAGACTTGGCCCTGTCACTGAGAGTAAGGAAGACAAGGAAGAGTCTTCCCTCTGAAATCCCAGTGTCACCATTAATGGAAAACATTCAGCTGACGCTAATTTTAGGACTTTAAACTGCATACATGGCAGAAATATAGGAGTAAATACAAGAAATGGGTGAAATTGCAGTGCCCCATCCACCCATGTAGGACACTCAAATCAGGCTGGGTTTGCGTCAGCTTCAAAACTTACTTGATTTTCAGGTTAATTTTGCAGAAACATTTCATAAAGAAACTGTGACCAGCCTGGAAGGGCTGGATTTTCCAAAAGAGAGATGAAACACTGTTGCACTAGAGAGTCCAGCAGAGTTTTGGTGCTTAATTTTGCTGAGGCTGGGCATGCAGGACCAAACACTGGCTGGCAGAGGCTGCGTGCACTGGGAGCACACACGAAAATCAGCCTGAGCAGTGTCCAGTCTGCCAGTGCTTTTTCTCTTCTGTACTAATGCTATCTGAAACTCAGAATTTCAGTTCCCAGAAAATGCTGGTCCCTTCCTGGGCCATTTTTAAACTCTAATCTTGCTTGAAGTTTTCAAATTGATTGCTCAGTCCTACTTCAATTGAAATAAAGGCATCCCAAGTTCATCAGGAAATAAAGTATCTCCATAAAGCCACAAACAGTTTTAAATAATTTGAAATCTGCCGTAAGATTTTTAGACACTTGTAACTCCACCGTGATTTTTTGACTCATGAGTATAATGGTGGATGCCAACTTCACACATATTTGACATTCTCTCAGATTTCCTGCTTGATTTTGTCACTGAGTGGCTCCAAGTTGAATTTAATCATGAGATCCATTAATCTTCTGTTTAAAGGTATGTTAAAGCCAGTTAAGCTGGCTTTCAGAAAGTCACAGAGGAAAGCTGGAAAATCAGCTAAGCCGGTCAACAACTTTAAAGTATTAAAGCTAATTTAATAGTAAATTTAAAGCCGTTGAGTTCATGGCTTTGAAAGCTGCATGCAATGAAACTGGACTGAAGTGTCAGGAAAATCCCCAAATGCTAGAAGTTTATGTCCTAGACGGAGACAGAGGAGTGTTAAAACTGTATTTGAATAAATGGAGTGAGTCCTCTGGGGCACAGCCCTGCGGGGTTTTCTCTCCCGAGGTTTCAGAGGGCACAGCCTCCTTTTATCCCAAACTCCTGGCTGCATGTTGCCCTCTTCCTTTCCCCATCGGCTGAGGTACAAGGAAGGTACCATCTTCCTGAACCACCCATCCCATACTCCCCCTTGAACCTACTATTTTACCCCGAGGTTCAGAAACTACGGCTTATGCAGACCCTTGTCTGTTTCAGGGGCCAAACTCTCTGGGCTCTGCAACAAACCTGCTGCCCTGAGTTGGTACAGACATTAAGATCCATTTCAAAGACATTAACACCCATACCTTCACCATCACCATCCCAGCCACGTATTCATCAGAATAGGAATTGGAAAAAACACTGCTAGGATGGCAGGTTTATTGGTGGAAGGTAGATCACCCCCTCCTGCTTTTATACACATCTGGCTTCGCCATGAACTCTCGTGAACAAACTTAATAGCACTAAGGAGGTGGCTAAATACCTGCAAGTCTGGGCACTGAGGTCCACCCACCACCACCATCTTTTAGTATTTTTAAGCCATGACTAACCTAAAAAAAGAGAAATCATTTTAAATAAAGATTTTCCTGCTCTCCATCTCCGAAAAAGTCCCCAATAGCTTCACCCCAAAAACCAGCTCAAAGACATCAAATAGATATTTTCCCCTATAAATGACATTTTTAAATAATTCAGTAATTCTGGATGATTTAAATGGTTTTAAGTTGTTCCTCATGATCCCCTTCTTTATAAAACACACTGGGAAAATGAGGTAAAGGAGGACAAGATAAAAATACCCTAACAGCTTACTCTGTATGTTTGGCAAAAAGCTATTCTGAACGCAACTATTTCTTTCATTTTGAAACTTATGTGTAATTGTTTAGGAAGCAGTACTCCTGACATTTCACAGTAAATATAAATAAAAAATAAAACATACAAATATTTACAAAAACATGTTTACAGTAAACCTATTAAGGCTTTTAAAATGTCTAGTATTTTTGGTAAACTCCTTGTGGAGTTGATTTTGGGTTTGGATTTTTTTTGTTCATGGATGGAAAAAAAAATCATAAGCTTAAAAGTGCATCACTACAAATACTTGATTACTCCTTATGGTGTATTCATTAGAATTTGTTTAGCTTTGCTTTAGACAACTCAAATAGTTTCCGCTGCTTCCTTGACAGACCAAAATATTCCACTGTCTACCACAACAGGCAGAGAGACTTGCTGATCATCAGCTAGAGTTCCCAGTTCTTTACATCACTTCACTACTCCTGACTGGACCTGTCTTTGTGTACAGAGTGCTCCCACTGTAAGAATTAGGCTCTTCCAACACACCTACTGGAATGTTTAGGTCTCCCCATCTCCAGCACTCTCTATGTAGCTGTCTACTCTCTCACAACTGCACCTTAAATAATCTACTATTCTTATGCCTTTAAATGCCTCCCAGCTGCCAGCAGCTATTGGCTTACACAGGGCTGAGTGGGCTAGAGGCAGCCAGGAAACAGGAGCCATATGTGAGTGGTGCAGCAGGTCCAGGGCACTGGGACTGCTATAGATGCTTATGGGAAAAAACTCTATGGACACTCCTAAAGGAGGGAAACAGACACTAAATCAGCAAATCAGACTAAATCAGTGGCATTTACTTGTCTCTAAAAAACTGAAAAGTAAGACTCAAGGTTTGGGGTTTTTCCCCCCCATGGCTCCTGAATCACTGTCATGCATCTCAGATAACACATGCTCTTTTAAAAATGCCATTCCTTGCTTTCAAATGACCACACCAAATCAGAAACAGGGACAAAAGGGAAGAAAATCCTGTTATGATCTCATTCTCTCTCCTTACATTAACTTTGTAGACATATAATCCAAATTCATAGTATATAATACTATACAGTTTTATCATAGACACAGTAGAGCATACCAAGTAATAAATTCGAAAATGGAGTAGCCAAGTTCTGCCACTTACCTAAAACATGCTTGAAAAAGCTGGGATTGTCAAAATTTCTCTCTTTAGAGAAAGAAGTGGTTGCACCTGTAATCTGTGAGCTACATTTGACAAGCAGCAGACAAACATGTTTTCCAGTAATTAACACATCTAAAAAAACTGATCACATCCTGATGTAACTCATTTCAACTGGAGCCTCTCTCTTTTATACTGTGCAAAGGAACACGCTTGACTTAATAATTGTAATAGAGTCTCCATTTGGAAGCCCTTGTAGATTGTAGATATCTCCATTGGCAACTTTTCCAGCTCTGTTCCTGCCTCTCTGCTGGGCCATGAAAAGTCTCCATTCACTAGTAATGTGAATCTCCACTCACTAATAATTAACTTCTGAGCCTGCTCTGTGTGCTGTAGGGCAGCAGATAACTTTCACAATGAATTAAGTGGACTCTAGTGTGCTCATTTGCTATGGGTTTTTTTTGTTTGTTTGGGTATTCTTTTGCTTCTGAAAACAGAAGGTAGCAAGGTAGGTGATTTGACTTTAGGGGAGCAAGTGGCAAAAGCTGCTTGCTCTTTTCAGTGTGAGTTAAGTGTAAGCTTTTCTGTTTCCTTACAAAAAGCTTCTCCATCTAAAGTGAAAGTTGATGGTGTATCTCCTCAAGCACATGTTTTCAAGGCAAGATGACTAAACAGGGAGTTGTTCTATTGTGAGGTTAGGTGGTAGCACTTACTCATTAAAAAAAGGAAGAAAGAGTTCCCTTTCTGTCCTAGTGCAGATGATCTGTGTTCCAGGCTTTCTTACACTCTGAATGTGATGTGCATAAAATAATGGCAAATGCAATGTCTACTCCAAGGCAAAAACGAGAGAGTTTTGCTTTAGGTGAGGAGGAAGATGCTTGTTGTGCTATCCTTTCACTAGGACATTTAAATTTCAGCTCTCTTATTAAAGTGTTATGTGTAAATGCTTACCTTTGGTTTAAAGCAACCTTATCTGCTCACCTTTCCTGTACCATCCTTGCTATACATTCAAACTCTCAAATACTTTATTTTGCTTCCTGTTACCTTGGGAAACAAATAGAACCTTCCTGTAATGTGACTCCTAACTAGAACTGAAGGGAAAAAATAAATCACTTAAACTTATAGATTTTAAAAAGTAATTTCAAGTATTCTTTTGGCTTCTGTAAAAAAAATGAAAATTCAATGATGATTTTCTCAAAACAACACTGTAGCCTGATTTCCATAGCATATTTTTCTTCTAAAATAGTTTTGGGTGATTGCTTATACAACTTGGGTAATAATTAATACAAAAAAATCACAGAGTTTGGTAATTCTCATGATATGGTCTTGGATGAAGGTCTCCATAAATAGTAAGGGCTACACAGGGCAGGCCTGAACAAAAGTTAACTCTCTCTAAAGCAGCTCTGTCTCCCTCCCAGCAGGGCCCAGGATGCCACAGTACAAGCTCACCTACTTCAACCTGCGGGGACGAGCAGAGATCAGCCGCTACCTCTTCGCCTATTCGGGCAAGAATTATGAAGACCACAGGATAGAAATAGCGGACTGGCCCAAAATCAAACCAAGTGAGTAGCACGGGTTCTTACAGCCAAAGCTCCACCAGAAACGCTGGCAAAAAGAAAAGCTATTGAAGCGGCACCTGTATGTTTCATGAGCATAAATACACATAATTTCTGGCTTTAATTAAGCCTGTGCGAGTTTTAAGGTGAGACAACCAAAAGTCACTGCTGATGCTCTCACAGGAGACCGGATCCAAACGTTCTGAGAACCCAAAATGCTTTACCTGCTGTCATCCAGCTGGGCTTTTACTCCTTATCAGTTCGGTACAGCTTTTGTGTACCTAAAGATAACCAAATGACTGTTGATCTCAGCTTCTCTGGATAATTTGATCTCAAAGGCACACCTCAGCTTTCACCCTGGGTTTAGAAAGCCAAACTGGGGAGAAGGGTAAGGAAGGACACTCCTCTGCAACCTGAAAGGTCTTCAGAGAGGAAAAGGGATGAGAAAACAAAGTCAGTTGATATAGCAAAGAAAAAAACCCAAAAGGAACACAAAGAGGTACTAGGAAATAATTGTTCCTAAGAATAAGCCCTCCCAACCCTTCCAAAAGTACCCCTTAAGCTATTGCACCCCATTCATTTCATGTCTTCTAGTTTAAATAACGACTTTTCAGCTTTTAAAGGTATTTGTTATTTCTGTTCATTAAATCAGCCTTAGTTCAAATGATCTTGAGTTTGAAGACTCAGGGTATGAAAGTTCACTGTCTTCATTTCATGGATTTGGCTTGTATTTGGCTACATGGGCTATGACTTTTCACATCCAGAATGAAGGATAATGCATTTAGCTTGGAGAAAAGACACAACTGATTCACAAGGTGACTTCTATTAATGAAGCAATGTTTCTTGATGAACTTTCACATCATTTAATAAGCCCAGCCAGCAAGCTACCAAATTTTGCTAAGGTGCAAATTTTGTAGGTTTGGTCGTTCCTGTTTGCAGTGACTAGAATGATAAACACTCAAACACGGCTGTAATCCAAGTGGCAATTGAAGCCTTTAGTGCTCAAGCCTAGAAAACACTGGCAAAAATCCACAGAGAGGAATAAGAAGCAGTGGAACAAGGATATTTTCAGCAAGGGGTGGCTGACTTTGGAAACCTTTTCCTTATAAGAGCTTAAGCCAGTTGACCACATGGTATAGCTTATTTCTTTTTTGCTGCAGTTCTCAGGGAAACAGTACAAACTAAAGGTGAGATTAAGAATTCAGATGACCTGAGATAAGCTCTGCACAGGCTTTTCATACTTAATTATACACATATTCACACTCATTTTTGTCCTGAAATAAAGTTGAGAGTATAAGCAAAGTACATTTTTATGTGGAGTTTTCTACACTGATTAAGTAAGACAAATTAAAAAGACAAAGCATAATTAGTCACTTATAGGGTGCAGAGGCATTCACATTCTAACAAGATGTTCTAACAGCAGATCTATCAGACAAGGTAAAGTATTGCATCACTCTTCGAATATTGCTGATGATCCCAATGTCTGTGCAGCATGAGAAATAATGCAGGAAAGCTTTTCCTACACTTTTCTTGACTCACTGGGAGGTTTGTGGTCACTCCACCAACCTTCCTGTGGAGCTTTGTGTGTACAGGACTTGTTCACTACAGTGAATATGCAGCTGCAGTGCCATTACCACAAAAACACTGGGAGCAGAGGCACCCTCGAAATCCTAAGCTACATAATTTGTAACTCTATCTGATGCATTAACAAACGCTGTCGAAGTCATTAAACTTTGGACACTTTTGTTTCTCTTTCTGTGCTCTGAAAAGTTTGCTGGCAGGCTTACCAAGGGTTAATTAGCGTGTTTCATTTTCTCTGCATAATGGCCTTTCATCGCAGCCTCTACGACTGAGCCCTAGATGAAATTCCACAACAGATAAGAAGTTTAGTAAAATGTAGGAGCTGGAGCTCTAAGATTTGTGAAGTCATCTGTGCAAAATTTCTGCTGGTCTAAGAGTTCTTTGAATTTCAGGCATAGACACCCAGTCAGTCACTCACTCAGTCATTGGATGGGAATATATCCTGCTAATTTACCAGGAAAACATACACCTACACAGAAATAGTTGGGTGCATATCTGAAAGTGCTGTTACATCTTATGGCAGCAGGCTAAACCTTTGCTCTTCAAATCTCCCTGAACCCTAGCTCTAGCACCAAAGTAATGGTGCCATCTGCCACCACTGACATGCACATTACAGACAATAGGCAATTAAGAGGTTTGCTAATTAAAACAAGATAAAAGGTTTCTTGCATGCCTAAAAATGTAATGCTGCTTAAGGAAATAGTCTGGAGATCACCTGATGACTACCTCTCCTTCTTTTATGAGGCATTTGTCATGGTTACACACAGTATTTCCAGACAAAATATTCTCCCACAGGCAAATCATTCAGAAAAACACAGAATCAAAGGTAGCAACAAGGCTTTGGAATAAACAGCCTTAACTTTTCAACAAGACCAATAGCCAGTGCCCCAATCTGCCCTAGGGCACCTAAACCCTGACTTTGCAGGCTGTGACTCAACACAAGAAATAGTTGTCTCCTGGAGAGGGAGTAGGTTTGTACAGGCTTTGTGTGCCCTCACTCTAAGTGTTGCATACAGCATTTGCCCTATGGAAAACAAGCCTTGCATTCTCTGCTATCCTGAGCTTCCAAAAGGTGCCTCAGCTCCCTCCAGAGAGACAGTTTGAAGAGGAAAAAGCGCCACGTAACAGGATTCTTGCCCAAAAAGTTAAACTACTGCTTTGTTCAAAAGTAAATGTGAAATGAGGAGGTCTATCCAACCCACTGCATATACAAAGGCATAGTTCACTCTTCTGAAAATTCTTCTGCACAACTCTCATTTGTATCTGTATTCAGATCCTTTATATAAAGGATTTTTTCTCCTTCTGTTTTTCCTGAACTGAGTCTACCTTAGAAAGAAGAGAAATAAATAGCAGATTCCAGTCAGTCTTATCCTGGTGAAAACCAAAGAGTGGTAAGTGTTTAGCAATGATAAAGGGAATTACAGCTGCATTGGATGTAACAGCTGTCAAAGTAATGCAGCATATTTTGTAGCCCTCAAAAGTCGGTAAATTTGGCCCAATTAATTGATTCAATTCAATTAGTAATGAACTAATTACATAATAATATATTGAGGTGAGATTAAGAAATACCAGACAAATTGCTTTGCACACTTTCATGTATCATGTTTACCTTTACCCACTTGCCTGTGAACGATCTGGAATCAGTTTTGACTGCAGTCAGCAAATACAATGTGATGTCTCTCTTTTTAAAAACTTCAAGTATGATGAAACAAGATAAACAAAACAAAGCTTGGACAAGAGAACACTTCATGTTTTTTGACCTAATAAGGGACAGATTGAAGAACTGAAGTTTGTCTAAGAGCACAAGGAGTCAGGTCTCTGAATAAGATCTGAGAGGATGGATAGGTTTGCTTCAGCAGTTTTCTCAAAATTGAAATAAGATTTTGCTACCAATACCAAGCCAGCCAAATCATCATACCATATAAACTAGGAAATACTGACATTATTCTGAAGAATAAAGTTCTGTAAAACTGATGGGAAAACAGAAAATATGTGCCTAAAGATCAATGTGCAGAAAGCCCATTTAGAAAGCAGACTTGCAGCTGTGACAAATTTAATTTTTGACCTGAAGAGTGTGGTGGGGTTTGTTGTTTGTTTTGACATTTTTCGTGTGGCTGCCACCAATAAGCTGCAATCTTAACGCATCTTCAGGCAAATAAATAAGTCCTCCCACCTGGAAATAAGATCCCACTTGATTTTGTTTACACCCAATGGTGCTTTTGTTGTGTATGAAAGGATGGCCTATTATAACATATGAACTTCTGTTATTTGGCTTATACATTCTGAATTTAAAATTTCTATAACTCAACATTTGTTTTTTTTTCTCTTCTGACACTAATCATCTTTGGGAAATTTTCCCATTGATGATTTTGGGCAAGGACTGCAGTTTAGAATATAAACAATTAAAGAAGCCAGTGTATAAGTATTAGCATTGTCCTTCTATAGCACAGAATTTTAAAAATCAGACAAATATCAAGCAGCAGCTTTCCATAACACTTCAGTATTTGTAAGTCAATAATTCTTTTAACAAGTAAACAAACTCATTCTTTACACTTCCTTTTGAACACACTCTGACTTGACCATGCCTCCATTTAAAGGGCAATCAATTAAAGATCTACAACAGGCTCATACAAGATCTGTGCTTCCACACAATGGGCTCCTCACAAAAAACATCATTGCACTGACATACGTCATGATGCAGCAGAAAATCCACTGTCATGCTGACCTAAGTTACCACCACCTTAGATATTAGGCTGGCCGGCAGCAACAGCTTTTGATCTGTGGCTCCTTCAAGCAATTTGAAGCAATGACAATAACAGACTTTATCATCATAGCAAAGGATGCTTCTCCTGCACTGATGGCCATAAACACCCCATAAACTGTTTAGGATGTGTAGAATAGTACCTGAAAGGCCCTTAGGAAACCTGGTGGACTAATGGCCCTGAAAATACTCCCAAGATAACAGATAAATCTTGAGAAGCACCTGACAGCAGAAAAAAGTTCCTCAGGGGAGCAGTTGCCCTGCTTCCTGAGTGACTTCTGCTATGTAGCTCTACTAAAATGTGTAAATAGCTATCTCTGGGTAAAAAGTAGGGCTTGGCAAGGACTTCCAAAAAGAATTTGAGTTGTAATAAAACCGAACCTGGGCTGAGGTTAAATCACAGCATCCTCTTCATCATCCCTTTCTAGAAGCTTCAGATTCAAGGTATCTTCAGCTCTGGGTCTACCATTTCCTCAAGTGCCTTGCTCCTCTGCCACCATTAAAAAAGCCCCCATATTTCATGTATATCTTATTGGAAGATGCAAAGTATCTATTTGTTTCTCATGATCCAATTCAAATATAAATGGATAGGAAAAGCAGTTATGGCCAATTCTCAAGGCAAAGGAGAACTTATTTTGGCACAGATACTGTAGTAAGAAACGTGTCTGTGACATTTATTTGCCCCTACATTTGACTAAACCAGCTGCTGTATTAATGGAGCCAATCTAAGCTTGATTGTCAAACGATTAAAATTATTGAGCTTCTGAGAAATAATCAAGCACTTAAATACCGGCTGCATTGCATCAGAGCCATAGACAATTACAACATGGGCAGGATGAGTCACGGGCAGGTCAGCTTGGGGAGAATGGGGGAACGTGTTGGAAGGACAGAATAGAAATGAGGAGAAGAATAATGGAGAAGTTAAGATCAGTGAAAATGGCAGAAAGAGGTAAGGGAAGGGGAAAGTTAAGAACTGTATCTGCCCAGGGGAGAAGAATGCTGAGAAGCACAGCACAGCAGCTGACCAGCCTAGGACAAAACTGTGGTCACCTCTGCTGTGTTTCCCCTCCCTGTCCCTGACAGAGAAACAGTCCCACAGGATCCTTCCACTGTGTCATGACCAGGAGGATGAGTGAGGAGTTTGTTTTCAAAGGGAAGGCCTGAACACCAGTGAGAGCCTACAGGCATGGCCAGATGCCACCAGTCATCACAGCCCTTAAGGGCTTGACGGGGTGGAAATTAATTAAAGGGCTGTTCTTCCTATTAACACACATCATCTCCCCTACTCAGCATCCAGCAGAGACTTGTATGAACACCACAGTTCTCATCACAAAAGCCAATCAGAATTAAAGTAGTATGAAAAGGAATGAACCCAATTCCTAAACACCGTACAGATACTTTAGTGAGATCTTCCTAAAATGAGAAGAGAGACTGCAGGTCAGTCTGAGGACTTGTCACTTCATGGGAAGTGTAGACTGTGCAGATTTCATTCCAGCATGCAATGCAAAAAGCCAATAAATAACCAACATAATATGAAAATAAGAACCTGCTGATAAAAGTTCAATTTAAAGAAGACTATAGGTTTACTTATTCAGAAAGGAGGCTTTTAAAAAACCCTTTTCCTCTTTCAATCTAAATTTAGGACACAAGCATTCACAGCACTTTGTACTTCAGATGAGTGGCAAAGCAAGCGGGAGCTAAATGGGAAAGGTCATATTTTGTGCATGCCTGAGAAGTGACGCTGTTTGCACGACAACAGCAATAGATTTTTCTGCTTTTCTTTCTCAAAATGTATTTGCTCAAGTGGGAGTTGGAAACCTTGTAATACAACATTGTTTTGAAAAACATGGAAAGCACATCCACATGGATACACAAGGGTTTAAACTGACGTAAGTAGAAAGCCGCCTGCAAAACAATGAGGGTGAAAGAAAAGCCAGCAAAGTGACACTCACATCCTTCCAGCCTGCACGACTTTGGCTCAGCTGCTCAGTTGTTATTGCTTCCCAATGGGTGGTGTTTCATGCCTTGCCCCCAGGACCTTGATTCTACCCAAACATCTCTCTCACACAGCAGCTTTTCACCTGCTCATCTAAAGTGGGAGCCTGGCAGGAGCCACCCTACCTGCTCTGCTCGTCTGCAGTCACACAAACCACACCTTTCACTGAGACAACTTCAGCAGGTTTGGTACCATGCCTATACACACAGTGCATTTGGGCATCTCCTTGAACATGTCAATGAGCTGAATTGGGCCAAAAGCACCACAGGAGGTCAAAGCAATCCACAGAAGTCCATATCCACGAGTCTAAGGGTAAGACTGCTCAAATCCATGTGCAGACAGGTTTCTGTTGTAGTTTGGAGCCGCCTGAGAATATGGCCTAGGTGTGCATTCTGCAGCTGGCAAAATTTCTAGAGGCCACGTCGAGCTCATTTGTCAAACCCCAACCTTACCTCCAGCAATCAGATGGTGTCCATCCAGTGTGAAGGCTCCTCATATCCTTCCTTAGGATGAGCTGTGTGACAAAAATCCGCCCCACCTTTTCCCCAGCTGGAGAAGGAAGACTCCAAGTTTCACAGAAAATGCATTCCTCTCCATAACAGATTCCTCCCAAACTCAGATATACAAAAAAAATGATCTGGGAAAATAGTTATTCCAAATTTAAAAAGTGAAAAGATACTTTATGGCAGGTTCCAAAAGATTCTCGTCATTATAACACTATTTTTTCCAGACTGAAAACACAATTTTGTCAGCCATTACACCTTCTCCTCAGATATGGAGGAGATGTACCATAAATATTTTCTGCCCCTCGACTAGTCTTAGTTATTTTCTTCCACTGTAGAGCAGCCTGAATATCTGCTGCACTTTCTGGTGCTCAAGAATAGCCTGCCCTGGACCCAAGAAGAAAAAACAGATTTTTAAAATTATCTGCACAGTACATGTGTACTTTCTTCAGACCTCTTAGAATTTATAAGCAGTAATTCTTAGCTTATTAACTCAGTAATCAACAAACTCAATGTAAATGACATACATGCACTCTAACAGCTGGGGGGGAAAAAAATCTATTTTTCCTTGTATTTCCAAGTTTTCCCTGTTATTGATAAGAAAAAAATAAATAGTATTTAGAATACACAATAAAGGAAGGAACATGTAACATTTACCATCTGTTATGCTTTAAAGAGTCTCTTGTTCAGTAATGATAGCAATATATTTGCTGCCTCCTAACAAACAAACTCCAAGTCTCATTATAAATCAAAGCATAAATCCTTTTAGACATTACGGGATAACAAAATAAAATCTGCTCTCACTTATTAATTTTATAATTGTATTAACAATCATGCAATTGTACGTGCACAAAGCTGTCTTCGTATATTTTCAATTGCAAACTCTGTTTCTCTTTCAGAAAAGAATAAACAGGTCTTCAGGAAAATAGCTCAGCACTGAGGATGACCTTTGTAGACATTACTCATGTTTTCAAGGAATAAATAGCAATTCCCTTGAATTAAGAAATGACTGGATTCCTGAGAAGTAGAACATGAGAGTTGACTACCACTCTGCCAGTCAGCTTTGACTTTGACACCACAATCCATGTTCCTTGACTGTTCAGAAAGATGCTACTCTCCTTTAGTTGTAATTAAGGGTTTCTTAAAAAAACCCAAAAAACAACAAACCCGTAATAATGAAGTGGATTTAATTTTTCTTGTAGTAACCCACAAAGTGAAACATCAGTCAAAGCTGGGATTTATCGACTTCTTCCCCTGTATGTAAACACAACAGCAAAAATATCTGTGGGTTTCTACATGAAGCAATCCCAGTCTCAGTTTCCCAACCTCAGCAGTGAGTGACAGTGTGTTTTGACAGCTATTGCTACAGACTGGCTTAGTCATGTTGACCTTGCCAGAGCTGCACCCCACAGCATTCCTACTGGGGCCTCCAAACCAGGCTGCTTAACCCCTTCATGGGGGGAGCTATTACCCCTGCCCTGCACTTTTGCTGTTTCCTGTTGCCAGGCATTGTCAGACATCCCTGTGTGGTCTGGGGGGACATGGAGCAGGCTGCAGGCCAACCACACTGGCACATCCAGCAGCCTCACCTGCTCTCATCCCCTCTACTTGTGCTGGCCTGAAAGATGTGCTTTACATAGGCAAACATTGTTACATATCTCTGCTGCTTTGGAGCAGTGATGCCCAGGGCCCTCTGCCCCACTAACCCAGAGCGCAGAAACAAGGCTCTTCTCATTTCCATAGCCAGAGCTCTCCTGTTAAACATTCAGGGGATACAGCTTGTCACCTCTCAGTGAGTCTCAGTGAAACAAAACATGGACTTGCCAGGACCTTGCTGCTCTCTGGATAATAAACATACA
Organism: Acridotheres tristis; assembly: GCA_037013685.1. Lineage (NCBI taxonomy): Eukaryota > Metazoa > Chordata > Aves > Passeriformes > Sturnidae > Acridotheres > Acridotheres tristis. The sequence goes on along the minus strand of CM072888.1, from coordinate 19,807,760 downwards.
AAGCCTTCTGTGCAACAAGTATATTATTGCTTTAATAACAACCAGCAGAGCCTGCTTTCTCCCTGGGGTTCCTTCAGCAGCTAATGCTCATTGAACTCTCTTGCTTTGCTATTCACCAGCATCTGAATTCCCAGTTTGCTGAACTTGAGGAAAAAAAAAAAGTATCATGAGTACTGTGTTCAGATGCAGAGGGGAAAAAAAAAAGAAAAAAGGCACAGAGGAGTCCTGGATGTCTTGTGCAACTGCAAAATTCATGTTGCAGATCAAGATTTAACATCTAGGACCCAGTACCTAATGTGATTTGCATACTGCATGCCAAACCACAGAGCAGTGTTCATCATTTATGAAGTTGCCGTGCTAAACAGTTACAATGCATAAGGTTTCATTATTGTCCCCTTTTCATTAAGAGCTAAACATCCTCATGGAATAACAGTGTCATTCCAGCTTCCCTGTAAAGACCGTCTCCTGGGTTTGAAAGCACTGTGCCTGCTTCCAATGGCCAATGTTCTCACTTTTCCAGTGCCACCTTTTTACACCACAAGACAGTCTTAAAATGGATATAAATCTTCATTATATAAAGTGTAATGCAGATGAAAATTGTATACAAAGCATTTAGCTATGACCAGCATTTGCAGTCATGTACTTGGAAACAGGATCCTTGGGAATGCAGAGATTTACCGTTCTCTCAGTGAACAGCACCACGTTCCCACAAGCAGATTCTCACTCTCCTAAACACAACTTTTCCACAGATTAAGCTCTAAGGTTCCAGTTCCATTTCATAGCAAGCCAGCAGCTTCTCCAATACACAGCAAAACAGCAGTCCAAGTTTCTATGTAACTATGAAATCAATAACAGAAAAATAAGACTGATTTCTTATCTCAAACTGCCTTACAGATATCTACAACACCTGCTTAGCTTGTCTTTCCCTGTACTTGAAATCTGGAGGCTTCTTCCTGATAACTGGCTGAAATATTTTTATTCCAAGCCATATCAGGTGAATTTGAATATCTTTTTAGGATTTGAAGTTCAGTGTGAAAGATAGATTTGTCTCAGTGATGACTGTCAAGCGAAATGCCTTGTCATGATGTAAGTTCTAAAATGTAGATGCATCTCTGAATCATTGCTTCTGAATTTCAAACAACTGTAAATGAAAAATATCTTACCATCTTTGCCCAATCTCTTGCTTCATGTCCCAGCTGCATCCTGTACTATGAAATCTTCAGTAGTGCTTTACTTAACCTTGGCAGTCACTTTTCTGGGGACGAAAAAGCAGTGGAGAGAAAGAAAAGCTAATATTCCCCTGAAAAGTTTCCCTATGTAAGGAATTCTGGATGTATAGGAGCACATTTGGCCTCTATAGCACGACGCCAAGAAACAGGAAATGCAACATCTGGTTTCTGTGCTATAGTTGCCTTCATGTAGTGCAATCTGATTACATCCTTACCCTTACTTTTTTATTTTTAGTCCATGCATTTTTCTACAGAAACAGTGTGAAACTGTTAAGTGCTATAACAAGGCATATCCTCTGAGTGGTAAAACTACAGCTACAGGTAAAACTAGTCACAGACTCCCACTGTTAATAGCTATGATTTAACTTTTGGTTGTTTTTTCTTTTTTACTTTCTCCTCCAAGCTATCCCATTCGGCAAACTCCCCATTCTGGAAGTAGATGGAGTTATCATTCACCAGAGCCTGGCAATGGCAAGATACCTTGCCAGAGAAGCAGGTAATATATCTTTGACTGTTTTCTTTTTCTCTTCTTAACTTGCATTCAATGCTCAGGTAAAAATACAATCACAGTAAAAACAGAAACAAACCAACAGCTTGGCAAGCCTAACCACACAGAAGTCAACACCAGCATGGCAAAAATTAGACCAGTGTTTGGGCTGACTTCTTCAGCCAGTACACTTTATTCACCTATCTCTGCATGACAGAAAGCACATACCTGTGGTTTCCCTAAGGCTGCCAGGGCAGTTTCCCCTAAAGCTCAACTTTGAGCTGCCACGCTAACCAGAGAGATGACCAGGAAGAGGAGGTTTTGGAAGCATTAGAGATTATCACAGCAGGCAGAGAACGCTGAAGCAGATTTAGGCAACAATTCTGGGCTAGCAGAGAGATTAGAGGAGATGTTGACATCACTTGCATCTTTAAATACTTACATGCTATGGAAGTACACAACCAGTTAGATAAAATTATATGAGACTTAGTAATGCAAGCAATCAAAGAGAGTGGCCAGGCTTTGCTTTAGGTCAATTTTAGGTCAATGAGCTGTCATTCAACACCATCTGCCAAATTGGTCTGGCTGAAGGCAGATGTGCCCATGGTATGCTGGACATCAGCAAATTGAAGAGGGGGGCTGGGGAGCAAGTACTATCCTACTTTTTTTACACTGTCAGCAAATGGATGTAGCCTGCCTTTCAAAATATCTCCCATTTCATAACTGAGGAAGGAAGCAGAAGTTCATAGCGTTGTTCTTCATGGCACTAACACAACACATTTTCAAATGTGTCTGCAACATTCTGTTTCTGCCCATTTCCTCCAGCTTTGAAACAATCTACTCCTTGCAAGAGAGGAGAATGAGGAGAGCTCACCTGGTGATGAAAAACCGTGGAAAAGCCTGCCTTCCCCCCAGGATTCCTCCCTCCCTGGCTCCTGTTGGGAGGCTGATCTGGAGCCATGCTCCTTTTGTAGTCTGAAGTTCAAACTTTATTTGATTGACTTGCCCCAGTGACAAAGGCTTGGGATCTGGAGAATACTCAGACCATGCTCTGCTCTTCCCAGAATTAGTCATGCTGTCAGCTACAGCAGGAAAAAGGGCATGCATGGAAAAGGAAAGATATCTTTTCAATTTCATAGCGAAAACTTACTAGTTCTGCCAATAAGCCTGCATACATGTCACTAATCCTTTAAAATTAAGAAATGGCATTTTCAGGTGCCTGATACCAACAACTCATATCTGAAGGATCACAGAACTTGAGGCCCAGCCCTCACCTTCAAAAGCCCAATGTTTCAATAAGGGAGATGACCTGACAGACGTAGGGCATGCAGTTTGTGATCTGAACCTGCACGGAGGTGAAGGCATAAACGCAGGTCTCTGAAGTGACAGCTAGGGAGAAAAAGTAGAGGCATTAAGAGAACTGCAGGAAAGCCAAAAAACTACAGGGGAGAAAAGCAGATTTGTAACCAAGACAAAGTTTGGCTGAGGTCCCTGATTACAATGTAAGATTAAGAAGTATGTGGAATGTCATGAAAATGTTCTGTTTTCAAAATGGAAAGACCATGAGATGGAGAAGGACATTGACAACTGGGATGGACAAAGCTTAAAGGAAAGGAATTTGTGCTGACCCTCGCTGGTGGAAAGCAGAGAGGATAAAGAAACAGTATTCAGGCTGGAGACTCAGGTAATGGATAGAACAACTCACTCCCTTGGATGGCTGTACAAGGCCTGAAGAGAAAAAAAGCAAAGGTAGATGAGATTGCACCTGGCTGCAAGGAGTCAAATCCACATTGTTAGCCTCAGAAAGACCTGGAGAATATGTATTTTTATGAAAATATTCAGAGTTTACCTTTGGGGTAGCAAATATTGCTGCTGACGCTGTCTCTAACATCCGTTCATATGCTTGCTTCCCACAGGTGTGGCAGGCCAGACACCTGTGGAACAGGCTTTAGCTGATGCCATTGTGGACACCATCGATGATTTTATGACGCTGTTCCCATGGGGAGAGAAAAACCAGGACGTGAGAGTAAGTCAATCGCTAGATTAAACAAAGATAGCCATGATCCTGTACCTGAGCAGCTGCTCTGGGGACACTGATGGGTGTCAGCCACTGGATCCATCAACTCAGCTCAGCAAAGCTGAGCTGGTGGAGCTCTGTGTATCTTCCTGGAGGCTGATCCCACCTCCTCCTTCACCAGGTTGTTTTCACCCTTGGTAGAAACTCAGGCCATCATGAGCAGCCCCTCACCAGTTCAGCTTGAACCAAGGATGTGCCTACACCAAACTGCCCAAAAGGGCAAGACAGGACACTTCCACCCCAGCTGGCTCTGCTGAATTCCTCTCTCTTGTAGCAAGGAGCCTGTGCTCAAATCCTTCTGCCAACTCAATAAGATAAATAGGCCCATCTCATCCTTTAGTGTTTCTGCATTTTGATTTCTTCTAGGTGTTCAGTAAGTATCAGTGTTCAATAACATCAGCTGCCAGGGACAACTGCTTGTCAGTCACCAGAGAGGTGTAGAACAGCAGGCACTGCTAATCAGGGCAGGTAGCACAGCCTTCACTGTGCTTTTCAGATGTCACAGCCCACCTTGGTCCTCTGCAGTGCTTCTGACACCAGGCTATGGTGCCATGGCTGCTTTAACACACAGTCACAGGCTTGTCCTACAGCATTTGGGGTTTCTTTTGGCATCAGGCCAGTGCCTCTCACCAGAATCCCAAAAGCAAGCACACAGATCAGTTGCTGGGGGAAGAAGGCAATGGATGAGATCACTCCAGCATTACAAAGGCTCTGCATAGCTCTGACCTGAGCAGATAGCCTGACACTCTTAGGGAAGTGGAGGTGTAACAACAGCTCTCAGCATAAAGTGCCAGTGCAGCCACCTTCCATTTATTCGAAGGCAACATTTCACATCATTTAGGCTATCTTATTGCAGAGACGACAGAGTAAAAAATGGTGCCCCAAACCCATAATAAATAGAAAAACAATATGAAAGTGCTATGAAGAAATCTTGCAGGGGAAAATCTGAAATGTGGAGGCTCAGTACATAAAGTGTGAATTACTTCAATTTCCTAGTGATTTCCTGAAGTTTCCTAGTTTGGGGAGGGTAAATTGACTCATGAGTTTTAATAATTTCGGAAGAGCCACACTCCTGCTGATGTGCTGGTGCAGAGGCAGCACTGCTGCCCCTCCATGGGGAAGCTCCTGTTGTAACTCTTGCGTGTGCCCCAGCTCATTCTCAAGCACTTCTCCAAAAAAAGACCCAGATGGTGTCACCAGTGATTAATTTAAACGGGAAGAGCAGGCAGCCAACTCCTATGTGCCCATCCGCACGTATGCAGGCTAAGTTATGTGCTGGGGCCAAGGATGGTCGGGAATCTCACTTTCCCGCTCTCCCAACATTGTGCTGTCTCTCCCGGGAGCGCTGCCACCACCTTGTGGTGGAAGCGGCGTCTCACCGTCTCGCCCGGACAGATTTCAATCGGTCACACACACTGAAGCCAAAACAGCTCCCCAGGACTGACCAGCGCTCACAGGAACACGCACCCCGGCAATGCTGAGAGGATGTGTTATGCCGTCTAGCCAGTAGCAAAGAGTAGGGGAGCAGAGCTGGAAGCTCCCGTGGAAGCTCCCTCCGAACCAGGCACAGACTCTCCCCTTCACCCTGCGTTCCCCAAAACACAGCTGGCACTGCGACAGCTTTGGACCCACCGCTGCAGAGCTCCAGGGCTGAGATGAGCAGGTTGTGCCACTCCAGAATAGGGATCCTGGTTGTCCCTACCAGCTTCACAGCTTGGCGGCGCACTCCTGTGCGTAGGGAATGTTGTTACCATCATGATCACACACTAGCTGGGGGCTTTCTCTGCAGGGTAAAACGGTGGGCAGGGGATCACTTACCTACAAGAAAGGAAATACTACAAACCAGGGCACAGGTATGAGATTTCTGGACTGCAAACTCCTGGCTGATAGTTGCAGTCACCTCATCCAGTTACTAAGTTCTTAACCAAGCAGAAAATTATGTCAAATCTTCAATCATGTCTGTAGAAACATTGATTTGATTTCAGCCTACATTTAGGTCTCTAATTTTTCTAATTCTCTTCTAATTTTTTTCACATTAACCCCAGTTAAAGCTGTAGAAACAATTCCATTCCTGTACACCCAGTGCTTGTTTACTCAACCTGAGCATGGTATTAGGCTAAGCACAATAATTGCACAAACATTGCCACGTGGGTTGACCAGATGATCACAAGAGTCTGTAGTTTTAATTTCCATGCAGGAGAGAAGAGAAAACCAGAAGCAGTTTTCCCTGCCAAAGGAAACAGTTTAGCCCTCTTAAAAGTAGCCTTAAGGCTTTCTGCTATGGGGAACAGCTAGTGGACAACCACCACCATAACTTCATGCTTCAGCCATTAATGTACAAACACTAAGGCCTGAGCCTTTTGATCATCCTTTAAAAACAGGTTTTAGCCACCTCAAATCTTACTGCTACGGAGACAAAAAAGCAAAATAACATGAACATTAAAGTTCAAAATAAATCAACCCCACGAGGTAAGATCAAAACCCAAGTTCCATGTCTCACAAGAAGGGCTAATAAGCAAAGACAACTGACCAGCATCTGACTGACATGGAAAGACTGAACACAAGAGATTCTGGAAATCGGAGACTGCACATTAGAAAAGATGACATTCAAAAGAGTCCCCCAAAAATTGCTATGAGACATTAGGAATGTATCTTGTAGCTGGATTCTTCCCAAATCTATGGCTGAGTTTCTGTCTTGTCATGGCTGGGTGCTTATTCTGTTAGCACAGAAAAAGGAGCAGCATCACCACAGACATATGTCAGCATCAAGGAGCACTCAAGTGTTCATTAAGAGAGAAACTGGCTTTAAGTCATGGCTCAGCAAGCCATGAATGCCATGTTTTGGTATCTAACCCTAATCTTTTTCATATTTCAGCTTTCTTTTTCATAGGTAATAAAACCTCAAAAATTCAGTTTTGCTGACTGCTGTGCATCTCTGTGTTTTGTTCTTCCACCAGAAAAAAGCATTTGATGATATCCTCACCAACAAAGCACCCGAGCTACTGAAAGATTTGGATACTTTCTTAGGAGATAAGAAGTGGCTGGTAGGGAATTCTGTAAGTATAATTTTTGCTTCTCCCATTCCCATCAGGTTTGCCAGAAAAATTAAGTAATGGACTACGGCAGAATTTCTGGGTTTCATGTCAGGCCATGAAGCAACTCTTCCCACACTTTGAGCACTTTGTTCTTACCAATACACAATTGGTCACTCAATTGCAAAGTGAAAATTGTTTTCCACAGTATTGGAAAAGTGAGGCAAACCAGGACTAGGATCTGCATTTTCTAAAGCAGTTCATAAGTATGTTGACGCAAACATTTTAAATGCCTTTGCACTTGTGAACACAAATTCACGACTACACAAAACCCTGTTTATTATCACCGACTTAAGGCAATACAAAGAAAACTTCTATAAAAAACCCTTTTTACCTTAAACTGTCTTCCGCAGCACAGTTTCAGCAGGAAAGACTAATATTGTAACACAACTAATATTTCTACTTCCTTTTAACCAATATTTACTGAAGTCAACCTTTGCATTGCAGCCTAACTACTAGCCCTGTAAAATAGGCTTAAACCCCAACCCCAAAATGAAAACTTAAAACAGATAAACTCAGAGTCTTTTGAGAATATTAGTAGTCCTGGCTTTTGAGATTACCAACTAAAATTTGGTGTTTTCTGTCCCATTTCCACTAGGTAACGTGGGCTGATTTCTACTGGGATGTGTGCAGTACGACACTTCTGTCCTGTAAACCTGACCTGGCAGACAAATACCCCAGGCTTTTGGCTCTCAGGGAGAGAGTGGAAGCACTTCCAGCTATTGCAGCCTGGATCCAGAAAAGGCCAAAGAGTGTAATGTAGATCAGCTGCTCAGAAAAGCAAATGCTTGTTTAGTTTGCAATATGACAAGCATCCTAAGTTACTAACTTCTGAAGCATTTAAATTAACTTCAGTTGGCTATACTGTATCAAATCAAAATCTACCACTTGTATCCACTTGTAAGAGAATCTAAAATACTGATTTAGTAGAGTAATAAATACTGATTCACAGAAGTGTGGTTTCAATCACATTCCCCCTCTACTAACACAGTGCTTGATCAAACCAATTAATGTTTTGTGCACTCTCAAAGGGAGAAAAGGTGAATACATCTTCTCAGAGAGATGCATCTCAACATTTTGTCTATTGCAGTCTTTCAGTCTAGAGGAAAGGAAGTTAAATGGAGAGGGCAAATGTGTAGGACACTAAGCAAAAAAGAAAATAGGAAAAAAAACAAAAAAAAGGAACCCACTTAGTCAATAAAATTCGAGGGCCTGAAAAAAAGTGCTTGAGAAGCTTGAGGTTTATGCTGTGCCCCTGAAAAAAAACAAACAAAAACCTCCAAAACAAGGCAAAAAGCAGTTGCACAGCTGAGTTGGTGCCCACACCAGCACCAGTTTTCCATAAACACACCAGCTGCAAAACCATTCAGCAGCTCAGTATGTATGCCAGTAAGTAGGAGACACAAACCGGGGGTCCGTAGTGGCAACCAGGTTTAGAAGAAATGAAGTGTTTGCTCTTCCAGAACTGGAGAAAAGGCAGGTAGAAATCTTGGCAATGTGGACAGCTGTGGATGAAAGTGGTTTACACAAACTCAAGGGGAGACAAGTGCTTTTGAGAGGTCTCCATTGTGTGGTGTAAGCAGATAAACCACAACAAACTTGGGCAACACTCTGTGATGGAAATTGCCACTGTGGGGAAAGTATTTCCCTTCACATTTACTTTCCCCTCCCACCTCAAGTATTATTTCATGGAATCATGAGTGACACTAAACAACACCCAAGAGAGACAAGTCAGGTACTGTCAGAACAGAAACAACCTTTACTCATTCCCATCTTCACCTGCTTTGAAACTCCTTGCGTGCTTTGCTCTGGCTCTTCACATATTTTTCCTTCTTTAGCTCCCAAAACTCCTCTCTTCTTCAGCAACTGACTTCACAGAGAGTGGCTTTGTATTTTTCCCCTCTGTACATCTTTCAGAAAAACAGAACCACTGAACAATTGAACAGACCTCTGGAAGTCACCTGGTCCAAGCCCCTGCTCACACAGGGCCACCTAGAGCCAGCTGCCCAGGACTGCATCCAGTTAGTTTTTTGTTATCTCCACAGATGGTGGCTCTGCAGTCTCTTGAGACCCCCAGCTAAAAAGCAGAAAGTTACAAGCAAGAAAGGCAGAAACGCTCAGGAGCTTCACAGCACCTAACCACAGATACTGACCCCAGGGGCAACCACAGCTCCTCCAGACTGCATTAACTGATTCCATTCACATCCAGAACACCACACAACCCACCCTGAAGGGCAGGGATCTTGTTTCAATTCACATTTGAACCAAGCAGGTAAGAATATGCAGGTACAATGGGATAAGAGTTGGGCCAGCATCACGCTCAACAGAAACACATAACCTAATCAGCTGTAGCATTAAACACCTGTAGTTCTCTGTTAAATCCCACTATTTAGTCCAGCAGAACCAGTGGAATTAAAGTAGCATGGAAAACTGATTCTTACCCATCTCCCTTCTCAAACAATACAGTACATCTTCACCTTATTTCAGTTGTGCATTTTGGAACAAAGAGCACAGCCACAGAACATTTCTAGGAAAAGCCAAGCAGTTTAGTCCACACTTGGAAAACAAGTTTTGGAAAACCTTTAACTTCCCACCCATTCTGAATTTGCAGAAATCATGTACAGTTGACCAGAATACCCACAGACTGCATCAAACCATTTCGCAGGAGTTCTGCTTTTAAAATCAATATCCTCACACCACTGTAATTAGAGTATAATGACATATTGCTATTAGCTACTGTTGGACAAAGCCAAGTCAGTCAATTGGAACATTCCAGCTGGTTTGAGAGCTGCCTAATTGATGTGTAATATGCACGTTATCATCCCCCACACCTGCCCCAAACCACTACAATCATGAAGACATTTTGTCAATTCATGGAATTTTATTGGAACAAGTTGATACAAAACCAGTACGGAACATCAAATGAACCAAAACAAGCAGAAACAGACTCGAGCATTGTCAAATAAGGCACATATAAAAAAATCTACACGTGGAATCCAGTGAAACAGACAGTTTATATATATATATATTTGGAGGTAGAAATAATTACAAAAATACTGACAAATCTTAAGCAGTAGCAGATTTGTTAAAACAATTACTACTTAGGTCCCCATTTTCAAAAGTGATCTGTAAAACCTTTATTTAGCATCTGAGGTTGGCACATTTGGGCCATTTATGCTTTTAAGCATCAAAAGAATGCTATTGGTGTTAAAAATCTTCAATACCATGAGCAATACAATAAAGAAACTACAAAAAGTTATAAACGTTCATAAAACTCCGGGTCAACAGTAATGTAAGAGTCCTTGGGGTACATCATCACCTTTCTTCCTTGAATTTCACAACGTATTTACATTTTAGAGACCCAATGAAGCTTTTAATAGCGTGGCTATATCTGCTGGAATGGTTCCTTCTTCTCCTGAGGAAAAAAGACAAGCATTAATACAGCTTAAAATATTTCATATAAACAGATAAAAGCCTACATCCCCAAAACAGTAAAAAATCCTCTGCTTGCAGGACTTGGTCAGACTCAGAGGGCATTTACTGTCAAATCATAAAACAACCAGAAAAAATATATCTATCTCGTTTGACATAAAAAAACCCAAAGAAAAAAGGCTTGCCTGCATCAAGAACCTTCATTTTTTCAGCATAACATACTGGAGCTTTAATTTACTTAAGTGGACATCGTTATGTGCAAGACACCTACCTGATTCTGCTGCAGTCATATCTTGCTCTAACTTCAATTTCTGTTGGCTGATTTTAAGCATGGTTTCTTCAATAGTCCCCTTACTGATGAGCTTTATGACTTGTACTTCTCTGAAAACCACAAAAAAAAAAATTTCATAGTTTGGATTAGTGCAAAAGGGAAGGATGCTGTGCCTTTGCTCAGCTGCCTGGGGTTTAAAGCAAGGATGAGGAAATGAATGAGAGAGCAATACGAAGAGCTTATAGATTTTTCTCTGGAACAACTGTGCTCTTTACTGCCAGAAAACACATTTTCTCCTGCACTCCCAGCCACTGCAAATGGACAGTCACAAAAATCTCCATTAACAAGTCAAATTCCTCCTAATTCCATTTTACCATTGAATACAGCTGAAATTACACACATTGTACGGTCTCACTCTTTATGATCGGGTGGCACTTAAAAGCTTACAAGTCTCCTGAAGGGAACAATCAGCTTGGCTAGACAGTCCCAAAGACTTCAGATCTACCTTGGAATAGTTCCCAGCACCAGAAATTTGAGAATTATACACAGTTTGAGAGTTATAGTGAACGAGGAAAAGGAGGAAAGTGTAAATAGAGGTTTGTTCTGCCAGCAACATGGATTAAGACAACTACAGTTCCTGGCTCCCACACAACGCAGAGCTGCTCTACACAAACCTCTGCTTAAAGCTTTTAATCATAAATACTGTCCTTTTAGCCTCCTTTGAGAGCTCAGCTCTAAGAAATTACAATTTTAAAAAGTCTTACCGTGTCTGACCTACTCTGTGGCACCGGTCTTCTGCCTGCTTATCATTGTAAGGGTTGCAGTCAATGTCATGAAGGATAACAACGTTGGCCGAGGTCAGATTAATGCCCAAGCCACCAGCTTTGGTGGACAGAAGGAATACAAATATACCCATATCTGTATTGAACTCATCTATCAGATGTATCCTGCAGAACACAAGACACTATGCATCAGGCCTTGGAAAACACTCCACACTGGTTCCAGAGCTGAACACAGAAGTTTGGATCATCTTTCAGAAGAGAGGACAGTGCACAGCAGCTCCAAATTACAGATGTGATGCAGCAGGAAAAAAGGTACCAATAGTCCTCTGCAGTGACCAGAGAAACACGCTGAGTGACAGATGGATAGCAAACAGTGAAAACAGGCTTAGAAAGAGATTTTTGATGATCACAGAACAAGAAGAGACAGCTGGAGGACTGAAACACATGAAACGAACGGGGAGGCAGGGGATGAATTTCGCTTTATGACAATCTTCTGTACTAACTGCAGGTGCAAGGGCAGGAAGAGACATCAGTAACACCACAGCAAGAATGACAGTTTTTTGAAATGAAGGAAAAAGCATCCAAAAATTCTTCAAAAATTCTTGAGACAGAAAGCCAGCTCAGCTCAAACCTAAGAAAAGCATTGCAACATTTTCTGCTGCAGGGACAGACAGACTGGTTTGTCCTAAAGAAACAAAGGGGTGTATCTGCCTACTGTAAAAGAGATAGACTCTACTTCCAAGGAATAACTACAAGTGTTAGGACATGCTGACACACAAATCAAGCACACCAGGAACTGCTGAAGACACACATTTTTCATTTCCATGGCTAAGACTGCAACCCCACCATCTAAATCTCATCTTTTAGCCTCACCCTTACTAAGGTGATCTGAAGATCAACATTTAACACCTTCTATGGTCAATATCCACTGAGCACAGACTTGCATACATTACGAAACAAAGGTAAGGGTCTGAAGCCGCCTCTCCCTCTCCAACCCATTCCCTTTCTCTCTCATTTTTGCCAAGAGTCACGTACCGCTCAGAAATCTGTGTTTTTCCATCCAGCCTAATGTATCTATGTTGCCAATGTTTTAGGAAAACTTCCAAAATGTCCAGCATCATAGTGAACTGGCTAAACAACACAACTCTGTCTCCCTGGAAATAACAAAGCAAAGCAAAAATTCTGAAACATATCAACTATGAAGTACAAAAATTCTTTTTCGATGCAAATATATGATTTTACTTTCACAGAATCACAGTATTTTCCGAAATAAAAGACTAAGCTGAAAATCATCAAGTCAGGATTGACTTTCAACGAAGATTCCATATTCAGTAGTTCTGCTGTATTAACTCACTGTCTGTCATTGCAGCAATTTCTTAATTATTTTGTACTCAGGTGGCTCAAACAAATCACATATCAAATGCAAAAATGACATTATTTAATCCATAAACATCAAAATACTTTCATTCAAAACTTAAATATTTAGAGTAATATAGAGAGTAGCCCTATTTTGTCTGAAATAGTTAGATCTACAGCACCACCTGTGCAAATTCAGGATACTCTGAGGCATTATGGCACATGCTTATTTGCAAAATAGACCTGTTTGAATCTCAGGACTTCAACCAGGGACCTCTTCTTACCTTCCACCCGCTTAACATGCACATGATTATTCTAATGTAATACAGTCTTATTCAATTTCCAAGAGAAGGTCGAAGCCCATGAGGTGTGCAAACTATGCATGACCCCATATATTAATAGAGGAGTTAACTTGGGATGAATACTCTGAAACTTGGAAAACGGAAAATTTAGTTCAGCTGTCTCTAAAGTGATGTGCATATCCAGGGCTACACATTAAAAGCAGTAAGTGTTGCTTTGCAATTCTGCATATGCACTAAATTACATTGTAAAACTCCGCAGCAAAGCAACTGGGTTGCATACAGAGCCGGTAGATATTAATTTAACAAGTTATTTAGAGCCACTCTTTAGACAGGAAAAAGATTCAGCCATCTGCAATACCTTCTCTTTAAGGTCGGAGAGAATGTGTTCCAGTGCTCTAAACTTTCCAGAATCCAGTATCTGATCCATGTCTAACGTGAAGTCACTGATGTGAGAATATTGCTTGCAAAGCACATTCAGCTCAAAATCTGTCATTACTGTCATATCTTCAAAGATAAGGTCAGGGTTAGCATCACAATGTGTGGGTTCCTATTAGTAAAAATGAAGGGAAATAATGCAATACACAATCTCACCAGAGAACTAAAACCAAAACTACCACACAGTAACATCCATCATCTCTGAAAACAAAAGTAACACACATAGACATGGACAAATGCTAGAGCGTGGCTCATGCAAGCAATGAAAGATGAACTCTCAACTTCAGGTTTATAATAGGAGAGGATAATTACTTCACAGTTTAGCTCTTACAAGCACTTGTACTGCCAAAAACCTAAGAAGGATATGCTCAACCTTCATAGCAATTATCTACTTCCCATCAAGCCCTATGACCTTTTTACCCCTTTATCAGACCTCTTCCCCTCAAGATACATTCCCTAAAAGGAAGATCCAATCCTTGGATAGATGGTAGAAGACATGGAAAGCTCAGCCCAAGATGTAGGGTGGGTAGAGGGATGTCATGCCTGGAAGAAAGAGGAAAAAAAGCCAAATCTGGAGAGTACAATGGTATGGGAATAAAAAGGGCGAAAAATCCTTCATAAACCAATGGGTCACTTCTTGCTTCCACCCAAACTTGCCTGACTTCACTTTAAAACAAAGCTGAAGAATATTCAAAGCCAGCTCCAACTTTTTTAGAGCACCTGCTGCACGTTGAGATTTTTTTTTAATATTTTAGAAATAAGCAACAATTTTCCCCAAGCTCCTCAGACATTAACGCCATACAAATTAAAAAAAAAAAAATCCTTAACTGATCAATATTTATGCCTTCCCTATTTTAGTTCTGTACTGCTCAGTTCTTGCTACTCAGAAAGTGCCCACCTAAGATTCTTCCCATAAACACTCTGGCTTTAAATTTTGGGGTGGAGGGAAGAGGTGCAAAGGGGAAGGAATCTTATGAAAAGGAGATGACTGCAGACCCACAGCTGTTCTCTCTATTCTAATGATACAAAAATCAGTGTTAAGTACCTACAGAGCTTGGTTAGAGCACTGGATAGATGCAGAGAAATAAAAAGCAGCAACACGGAATTAAGTTTGGCAAAGACACATTTTTGACCAGAAGTCTGACAACAAAACAAACAAGTTTTCATTAGAAACTGAGAAATGAAAGATTGCTTCTCAGTCTCATCCCCTTACTTTGAGCATGAGAGTGGACATTGTCCTGAGCTTGTCATTTGTGTAATATTGACGATGCAGAAGAGGGTGGTTGGCCATTTTTCTAAGTTGCATCATTGCATTTCCCATATCGGAGTTTTTCTCTGTAAACAAAGAAGGCATCTTTGTACTACAACTGAAAATAACCATCTGAAATATCTTTATCTCTCAGCAGAGCTTTGCATGCAAGAACTCAATTTGAAAATTCACCTATTACCTGAACTTCAAAAAAAAAAAAAAAAATCAAAGGGACCTATACAGTTTATGAGCATTAGACATTTCTTCAAAGCAGAGACTGTAGTCACATTCAACATGTGTCTCAGCATGAAAGAAATCTACCAAAAGGAAAGGAGGCCCTTACATACCATTACTGTTAATAGTTTTCTTGAGCTTGTTTAAGAGAGCCACATAGAGTTGTTCCTGTTTCTCAGACATGGCACACAGTTCAATGAGATCTTTTTTGGGAGGTAGTTGTTTAAGGACCTGACAAAACAAAATGATACCAGGTAAAACCTATATTATTGTGAACCATCAGTATTCTGCACTGTCTTACAGCTGTAACGATAGTCTGTTCATTCTCCTCATCCCAGTTCCTTTAACTGCTTTCAACTTCACTAACTCGGGCAGCAATTCAACTCAGGTCTTGACTTGGATTATGCATCAACACCACATCAAGTAACATGGTCTGCACACTCCAGAACTGCATGAAATAATTTGTGCAATACCTGAGATCTACTCCCCCACTAATCAGCATTACCCCCTTCAGACCACTGAAATCTGCAAGTGCCCAATAACACTTTTTAAGATCGGTAAGTAATTTCGCCTCATATTATAGTGTTGGTCTCAGATTATCAGGCTTTTTATAATACAAACCCATTATTTTAAAGATAAAATGTTACCTCATCTTTTACTCTTCTCAAGATGAATGGCTTTATTATCTGCTTGGCATGTGCAATTCTCTCCTTCTCATATACGCTTTGCTCCTCAGCACTCTTCTAAGGAAAACATTGAAAGAATTCAATTACAGTGTGAAGCCTTCAGCTGTAACACCACCACCTTAATTTCTTTAACTTGATGAAAACCCCAGCAAAAGCAGACATACTTGACCTGACCATTAGTATTCCAAGATATCCTGTTACAGGATATTTTAATTTACAAGGTTTACTCAATTGTTTCATTTTCTAGGTTTTCAGTCACATTACTTGTTTCCATAAGATACCAATAAAACAGAAGTTATATGGCAATAGCAGTCTTCTAGCAAAAAGACAAAAGTTATTTTCAAGAAGAGAATTCATAGTGCTCACTGTTTTTGAAGAGAACATCCTTCGAATTTCACTTGTGCTACTGCTGAACATATGGGGCATGACAAAATTCAAGAGGGACATCAATTCCAACAGATTATTTTGAACCGGAGTCCCTGTTAGCAGCAAGCGATTCTTGGCCTGTTTGACCAAAGTGGAAAGAGCAATAAGAAACATTTGTTAAAGAGGCAAAAAAAATCACAGCTATGGAGAAGTGAGGAAATGAGTCTGGTTTAAATGATAACTAATTAAACTTATTATACATTTGGAACTCATGGAATAATTCTCTTGTTAAGTCAACAAAACTGTTTACAGATCTGTGTGGAATTGTGTACCAATTTAAGACAATGAAAAAAGCATTCCTGGAAAATTCTGACTTCTTGATTGTTCCGTTGGGCTTTGTTTTCGGTTGTTTAGGGTTTTTTTGTTTGGTTGGTTTTTAATTTTTTTGGTTTTTTGTTTTGTTTTTGGTTTTTGGGGGGGGGGTATTTTTTCTTTCTCCTGACGACTGGATTAATTACTGCTCCCATATCAAGTTCTCTAATGTCATACAGTACCTAAGCAAAACTGCAAGTACAAGCAAGTTTTATTGCTTAAAGATCAGCTTTTTACAAAGGCTATTGATGAAAACATGATCTTGAAAAATAAGTTGCAGTAAGTGATCTTAAGTTTATTATTATTATTGTACAAATACTACAGTGCTAGGTCATAATATTCAGAGAAAGAGCAATACTCAAAGCTCTTTCAAAACTCTGCTTAATCAGGCTGCAAGCCACAAGAAAAAAATATTTTCAAGCTGGCTCTTCTTACATAGCCCTATCAGAGCAGGTCCTTAAATACTACAAGGCTTCAGCACAAGTAATCAGAATAGCACTTTTAAAATCTTTACTACTATGGGATATAACTAGGAATTTGCTTAATACTGAAATTTAAAAGCACTACTATCATTGTAATGATGGTACAGGAAATTTATCACATTTCTTTGGGAGCTTATGTCCCTGAAAGAGATCATAGTGCAGGATCCATTCCTAAGACTACACCAACATTTAAATCCACTTGCATGCTGTAGTTTCTCTAAAGTTATGTGTGTTCGAACTTTACAGTTAATATTCCATTTCCCCCCAGCTTGTAACTACAAAACAGAAAACCCAGAAGCTGTCCCCTCTAACCCAGCAATAACTAAACCACTTACATTAATTGTCATGAGGTGCTGGTAGCGGACAGAGCTCATATTCTTGAGCATATGACCTTCATCAAAAATTGCATAGTTAAGCTTCAGCCGGCGGAACAGTCCTCGATCATCTGAGCTGCTGATGGCAGAGTTGTATCTATCAGAGACAAATATCACTTGCATTTATTCTCTCTCTCAAAACGAATATACTGTTACCACAATCAAATTAAATTTTCTAATATTGTTAAGAGTTATGGAGAAAGTACATGAGGGCAGTAAAACTGCCTGTAATCAACCACAACACAGTTTATTACTGGCAAACGATTTCAGTTTACTTGATGAGCCAATGCTCTCAGTAACACTTCCTAAAAATCTGCTGAAGTCTGTTACAATGTAATATTATCTGTAATATACAGGCTGACAGACACATATCTAAAGCACCTATGACACAGTATCTCTTACACAATCACAAACCCCTAGTTAACCATTATCCGAAAACCAACTCCTAAAATTGTCTGGTTTCTTGTACCACTAGAGGTCAGCAGGACCTCACTAAAACTCTGTAGTGCTTTAACTTACGTAGTCACAATCACATTGAAATCAACGGCTTTATTATGAATGTCCACCCTGAGATGTTTCCTATCTTCTTGGGATCCTAAAGAAGGACAAAACATAAAATGAGTACAATTACATATAAATATATACATGTAACAATTAAAGACACTGCAGAGAAATCACTCATCAATAAATCTGTGTACTTAAACAACTGTCTTAAAACAGCACTGCCATGAGCAATTCATCTCTTCTTACACTGGCCATGCAAGCAACTCTACTAGGGGATTAATTTCTTAACGAGATTCCTCACCATAGTAAAAGAGGACATTCAGTTCAGGACACCACAGATTAACTTCTCTTATCCAGTTATCTGTAAGACAACATTAAAACAAAACCCAAGTCATTTATACTTTATTATGCCTTTAATGTTTCACACCTCAGCATTAAACCAAACATCTGATTTTAATGCAAACCCCTTTAAATTCTCCTGAAGGTTAAGAAACATTCTGTCCTAAAACTAGAAAACTGCTATGTAAGAAACTGAACCAACCCCAACTGGGCTTTCAGTAACTCAACCAGCTTGCACTTTAAAATCCTGCAGGGTCTGTAACCACCATGTGAAATAAATAGAGTGTGTAACTTTGCAGCTTGGTTTCTTCTCTAGACAGTTAAAATCCCAGAGTGCAAATCACTTCATCTGTCAGTACTTGCCTGCAGAAGAATGTCACCAGGAGAGACAGTGCCTCTGGGAGCAGGCAGAGGGCTGACATCCCAACTGTGCACCTCCAGGTGTGCAACAGCACAGTGGCCACAGGCAATGCTGCTGTGCCCATGGGGAAGCTGCTTGACAACCAACAGAAGTGCTGACCCCAAACCACAGCAGAGAGAAGAGACTCTGCTAAATGCCACTTGGGAATGGGCTGGACCCAGATCAGGGATGAGGAGACATTTCTAGAAAAGTGTCAGGAAAGCTGCCAGCAGACTGCACTGCCCAGGCATTGAAACCTGCCTCTACAATGTGAACTCTCAGACTGACTTCACAAAACCACCTTTGTTCACGTACTTATGTACACCCCAAGTTTTAAGTAATATAGGTATTAATTAAGAGTTATTTTAAAAAGTGGGTTCCAGTGGAGTTTGAAAGCAGACTAAAAATGACGATTTCAAACTTAAGTTGAACAACTGAAAACTTTTTTGATGCGTCAAGAGAAATTTTTGAAGTCCATGTAAGTATTTTATATTAAAAGCAGCATTTACTTTCTAAATTCAACTTGTTACTTCCTTCTGTCATTCAACAAATCCATATTTAACTCCATCAAGAACCATTTTCTGCTCAACCTCATCAGGTTTGCTGACATTTCATTCCACCATAGTCTTTCCAATTTCAATCGAGGCCATAAAACAATCAGAACACACAAATAAAAGACAATTAGCCTCATCATTTTAGGATTTTCATCTGCTTTGACAGATGCTGTGCAGAAAAGAGGAAAAAAGACAGTGCATGTTTAAAATGCCATGAAACCTAACCCTAAGCACAGCCCGAAGACTAGGAAGTTCAGCCAATACTCAGTAAGTAAAAAGACACTTGCTACACAAGTTCAGATTGCAACAAGCAGCTTCATTTTTTTCGAAGCAGACAGATCATCTAAAAAAGTTCCATGCTAAGTCTAATTAATTCAGAACAAGCATGCCTGCAGTATGGTCTGCATTCCAATTCAAATTACTTAAGGGGTTGAGTACCACCATAATAAAACCAAATGTTCTTTCATTAAATTATCTTTGCTTTACCATATGTCCATGACTGGTTTGGGGTTTTTTTTCCCTAACAAAAGTATTTTTGAAGTTGTTAACTTACCTAACGTTGAAGCTGGCACAACTATCAAATGGGGACCTCTATTGCCCTCTTGGTAGAGATAAGCCAGAAATGCAATAGCTTGAATTGTTTTTCCTAAGCCCTAAGTGAAAATAAAACCATTTAAACAAAATTTACAACCTGTGGGACATAAAAGTGTTTTGAACTCATAAGACAATTACAGTGTATTGATGGCCCAGCAAAGATTAGAAATCTGATTAGAAAATTTGTTCTGTTTAACCAATTTTACAGAAGACAATTCCTTCTTAAGTACAACCTCAGCCAAACTTCATTATCATTTCAGCTCAATATTTGAACAAAGATTGTTCTTTCCAATTCATGAAGTTTTTCATTTTAGTTTGAGTTCATCCCTCAAATAATCTTCAAAAATTTACCTTCCTGAACCAATGGCACAGAAAAATGATTACTTGGAAACGAAATGTTTATTTCCATTTGAGCCAGTTGTACATAGAGTATTCCAGCTACTTCTGAAGTGGAATTTAACATGGGAATCAGATTTAAGATGAGCCTACATTTCCACCAACACAGCTTTTCCTGTTTTCTGAGTCACGAATTTAAAAATTTCATGTATCTACCACAAAACACACACATTCTTACTAACATGAAACACACAGAAGTTGAGAAACTCTGCCTAAGTCATAGCAAGGCAAAGCAGTGCTTTCATTCATGGTTCAGCAGAAGATGAACAACAGCCAGGATTAAAAACAACAGACCACAAATTCAGCAGCTGCATCAGTAAGTTTTTTATTTTTTGCACAACTACAGGCGGTGTCAGCATTTAATAAAACCTCAAACCCATAAGCCTGTCTCTCTTAGTTCAAAGTTGATGGGGAGAGTCATGACAAGAGATGGTGGAAATGCTGCTTCTGGAAAAGAAGCGAAGGTTTCCACCCACTTGGTTTTTCCTGCATTGTTATCTGCCTGTTTTGAAACTGATGAAGAAATAGAGAAAACAGGGGCTTATATACTAAATGCTGGACAAGTAGAATGAATTACATTTTTGGGCAAGGAGCTGTTAAAATCAGCGGTTTGAAAATAACCTGTTGTACTAGAAACCAGTTCCATTGCATCAGGAGACACCATGTGATTTGCAATTGTCAGTGTCCGTGAATCTTAGGCTACCTTTGATTTTCAAATGGAAAGGAGTTCAGAAGCTTCTAAGATTGTGGAGAACTGTTTGCAATTTAAGATTACTTATAATCTGCTTGAGGTTTCTAAGCAAGAATATAAAAAAGTCTTTTTTTACAAAATTTTAATGATTCCTAAAAAAGCAGTTTCACACTTACCATTTCATCAGCCAAGATGCCATTCAATCCGTGCTTATACAGCAGTGCTAACCAGTTCAAACCAATCTTCTGATATGGCTTCAGTTTCAAACTGTTAAAAAACAATCAAACGTATTACCACCTTTCATTTGTTTCTCCATGAAACACAACTTTAAACTTATAGTAATCACAGACTGGCAGGTTTAACACTGCCTTTATTTTAATGCACTCCAGACCTCTTTTGTGTAGTGAAAAACAAACTTTCTTTATCAGTCACCT
Source organism: Acridotheres tristis (assembly GCA_037013685.1). Classification (NCBI taxonomy): domain Eukaryota; kingdom Metazoa; phylum Chordata; class Aves; order Passeriformes; family Sturnidae; genus Acridotheres; species Acridotheres tristis. The sequence goes on along the minus strand of CM072888.1, from coordinate 19,786,622 downwards.
GTACACAAGCTGAGTTGCTTATCTGCATTTTTATAGACCCAAAATTATCCAAGTAACACAAGAAATACTTCTCTTCTACAATCAACAATACACAACCAGATAAAAGCAGTTACAGAACCGCTCATTTTTTAAAATACACAATGAATGAAGTGGCATTTTGCAGCTGCATCCCTAATTTTGCTCTGCTGTACAACAGCTGTTGGTGTCAGCACCAAAGAAAAATCCAAACCCAAACACACAACCCACAAAACACACTCAACAGGAAGTCACCCTGTTCAGCACTTTTTCCAGAGAAGAAACATCACTGACATCCTTCCTTCAAAGACTTCCTGCTTCCTCCAAGGTTTTATTTTTACATAGTTGAGAATCCTTCTGCTATTTACTTGTAACAGCATCCAAATGGAATTCAAGCTGCTACTTGGGTCATTCCCACTACAACCCTACACTTCCTACCCCTTAGGATAATGCCCTCCACCATATCCATTTCCATTCCTACTAATATCCGTTTGGAGATCCTTACCAATTTACCTCTCTGAAAGAAATCCTTCCCCTCAACACATCCCTGCAGCCACTCTTACTGGATGCAGAGTTTCAGATTACTTTTTACACCTGAACTTCCTGACCAAGGTCTTGCATCAAGCTGATAAACCTGCCCAGTTTGCTCAGATTCGTTCCAATGTAGCATTTTTGAAATTGAATCCCAGTTGAAATCTGTCCCCCATTATAGAAGTAGGTTTGCTTGGGCTTTTATTTGAAATAAGTTGACATCTCAGCTTCCATTGCTTAAAGTTGGCTGTTACATTCACCAGAAACTGGAGGAAATAAAACACTGTTATAACTTCAATGCTCTTACCTGCCCACCAGCTTTCCTGATACACTTAAAAAATCTGTTAGATTCTCTCAAGTGTTGCACGATACTATCTAGCTCACTGAGAGCTACTAAATATCAAAAATCTGCAACTCTGCTTTCAGAGACTACAGTTCTGACAATCCCAGTCTTCAAGTACACTTTATTGTCCAACACCCTTTAGAAGTATAAAAATGAGAGATACCTGCGATTCAGAATGGAGGGCTGCTCTATGTTCCATCCACAACCTCCATCTCTAGTAATCCTGGTTACCTGTTTTGTCAGTTTATTGGAAATGTCTTCACATTTATTCATGAGCTTTAGAACCACATCCCTCTCCTTCAGCAGTATCTTGCAATTCCACACTATATCTTCTGACAAACCAGAAGTCTTTGTCATTTTTGTAAACTGCAAAATAATAATAATAAAAAAAAAATCTATGAACACTGGTAATAGCAGCTGCAGTGAAAATCCACAGTTGCTGCAGGCAGTAATTCAAGTAGGAGACAGCGTACCAATCTTGTCTCAAACCTCCAAATACTACTTACACTTGGCCCACTGCAGACTGTGTGAATCCAGCTACTCACACTGTGAAACATGAAATCTTAAGAGAACCAAATTCCCTGAAGAGTTTCTAAGGTAGAATACAAGCACTTTAAACTCAAAATCCTCAACAGGAAGTAACACAGATGTGCAAAGCCTCCTTTGAAGACCAGGCACATTAACAGAACAAAACCCCAAAGGGAAGGGATAAAAAGCACTGATTTCATTAAGATGCCCTTTTAAACAAATCCTATTAGATACTAAAGGTATAAGATGTAAGCCTACTATAGGCATGAAGGCAAAGAGATTAACCTATAATGAAGATTACTACATTTTGTTACAGGTTTATCTAGGGCCCAGCATTACTTGGTTCCAGTTCTAACTCCACCACAAAGGTAGTCAAACTGGACTTAGACAGTGTGCCAGGTTTTCTGTGGTCACCAAGTACTGTTAGTAAAAAGAAGCCTTACTTCCACTAGCTTCCTCAAGTCCACACTAGTTACAGTCTATTTCCTTCCTCTAAATTTCAGATCTTCATCACAGTATGAATATTTTACATGTCAGAGACAAGCAGTCTGAAGTTGTATGAAAATAGGCCCTTCAGGCCCATCGATTTCTCCTAAATTCCATGTAGAGCCATCTGCACAAAGTGTAAAACCTACCATTGAATATATTTCTGCAGCAACTGAGGTAGTATTTGTAATTATAGTATTTTCACAAGTAGTTATGCATATTTCACTGTAAAGAACAGGCATCTTTTTTTAATTTATTAATGGATTTAAAGAATTGAAGAATACAAGATGTTTTGGATTCATCATTCTTGTATTAAAATAGAAGTAGTTTTCACACAGATTTTTCTGAATTTTAGACCAGGGATCTGTTAAAATTTATCACAAGACCTCATATGTATATGAAGTATATATCCCCCAATAATTCCTTCCATAAAAAAGGAGTCGTATGATCCAGCCATCATGAGTTAAGTAACACCAATACTGCCACATTGCAGAGTAAAAGCAAGGTGTTAAGCAAGGTGTTTGTTAAGATGAAGAGTATAACCAGATTAAATTAAAATATAATTTAAAACCCAGCTTTCATTAGAAAAATACTTTAAAAATAAATAGAATGAGGCAATTACAGTTTGGGGGTATGTTTTTGTTTGTGGTTTTTTCCATTTTAAACAAACCCCAGAAAGTTTACCAACATTCATAGGTTAGACCAGGCTAAGGTGCACATGTCAACACCTGTAAAGAGGTTTTCTAAATAGACACCTCTATTTAGAAATAAAAAAGAACACAGTTTTTAATAGGTGCCTACAAAATTTCGACATTTGTTTTGATGACTAAAGCTTTGGTTGGCGTGAATAGAAATCCTGTAATCCATAAATAAAGGAGTGGAGAATTGAGCCATCTGTTATTAACAGAAATCGTATTGTTTCATGTCAGCATATTAACATCCATGTCCAAGTTGCAACAAGAAATACTTTAGCCACTGGCTTGCATGTGAAACACAGGGTGTTACCCTGCTCAGAACACAAAGCAGATCCACAGGTGGCCTTTGCTTTCTAGAGGTTCTGACACCCTCCCAAGTTCAGCTTTTTTCAAATGAAGCCCAAAAATCTGAGACCATCATGGAAACGGAACCCATGAGCTTTCCCAGTACACTTGGAGTTGCCACACCAGTACACTTCTGCCTGGGCTTACTTTACACCACTTGCAAGATGATGAAGGCTTTCCATTTAATGCCTAAGGGTGAAAAGTCAGCCTCAGCCTCGACCAACAAACTCCAGTTCCACTGTAAGCAGTTTCCCATTGCTGACCTGATGCATTTGCTGCTTCTCTTCAGCTGGTTTTGGTGCAAAATGATTCTGGAGTCTGGTTTTTGTGGCAGTTTGTACATATGCAGCCAAACGAAATGAGATGACAAAAAAGGTGGAGCTACTCTCCCTTGAGTCTGTATCTCCTAGCTCATACACTGCTGCAGTGTACAGAATATGATGGACAAGTACATCCACCTCTGACAGCTCCATTCTCCCATTCCCCTAAAAATGATGTGCTATGTCAGCATTTCAATGTAACACTTTCCATTAGTTTAACTTGTGTGTATTCTGCAGACCACAAAGTCTTTACATGCAAAATAAGACATCTTATTTTGTGATACAATAATACTATGAATGACAAAAATGAGAGGATACAGCAAGTCTCACACAGATACATGTTTTTACACTAAAAGGAAATCCAAACAGGTAACAGTTATACACTTTAAAAATAAGAAACTGAATAGCATTAAACCCTCTCCAGTTCCTCTGCCACGTTTACCAGAGGAAGCAGAAAATTGCAAGACCACAAATCTAGACCCCAAAACCTCAGCTGAGCTCCTCTGGGAGCCAGTCTGGGTTTTCCTTTTGTTTCTTGGTACATAGCGAATCCAGGCAAGTACAGCCCTTACATGACTGTGCTCACAGCCTCTCTGCTGAGAAACAGCGCTGAGTGGTGCAGTTTCCAACACTGGGCAATTCCACAATTTGGAAATGAGAGCATTATTAGAGCATAATTAAGCACCAACAAGTTTTTTAGAAGTGTTAGGATGGGGAGGAAGGGCAATTGGTACCCAGAAGTGCTTCCATCAAGGAACGAAACCATGCTGTCTGCTGGCCCACAGTGTGTACCAGTGGGGTACCATCAGGACCTCAAAGCAAACAGGAAAGAGGTGAGAAGCCAACAGAGCAGCCTGAGGGGAGATCTCACAGCAGTTACAACTTTCTCACAAGGGGAACCAGAATGTTGGCACAGATCTTTTCTCTGTGGTGATCAGGGACAGGATCTGAGGGAATGACCTGAAGCTGTGTCAGGGGAGGTTTAGGTTGGATATCAGAAGGCTCTTCACCCAGAGGGTGACTGGGCACTGAACAGGCTCCCCAGGGAAGTGGTCACAGAACCAAGCCTGACAGAGCTCAGGAACTGTTTGGACAATACTCTCAGGCACAGGTGTGCCAGGCCAGGAGTTGGGCTTTGGTATCATCCCTTCCAACTCAGGATTTCTATGACTCCGTGACAAGACCCACCAGGAAAAGAGATCTCTCTTAGCAGCTGTTGGTCTACTACCTCATGTCTGTCTGGAGGAGGTTTAGAGCGTGAGGCCAGCACAGAGCAGGTCTGCACTGAGAAACATCACTCAACACTGGCCTCTTCCACAAGATCTACCTAACATACGACATCAGACCAAGACACAGGGAGGTGAACTTTCCACCCTGTCCTGCAGCCTGGTCTGTTCCTTTGCTTCACCTTCCCCACCACAGATGACGACACTCTTGGAGCTTGTCCCTGCCTCTCCTTGTAGCTCTCACAGCTATGTGCTTTCCTCTGACCATCCTTCAGTTTGTCTACCATTCATCAGCTCCCCTTGTCTTCTAATCAATAATTCCCAGCTGTGCAGAGTTGCTCCTCATTATCTCCTATTTGCCCATCATACCCCCTCTTATGTCTCAGCTCCATGCTCGAGATTTGCAGAAGCACCTGGACCCACCTTTCCAAAGCCTCTGCCGCAGAAAGCAGTGTGCAATTTTTGGTTGTGAATATCATGAGCACAGAGAAGTGCTCTCAGAAAACACATCCCAATCTGTTTTGTTACCTACTACTTTCCCTGTGTATAAAATGTAGTCTGGCGAGGGGCCACCAGTTCTTGCACACCTTGCTCACTTCTCCAAGGAGACAGACACCCAAAGCCTCAAGGACATACCTGAGTGCTCTTCATGCAAGATGGTGTTTGAGAGGAGTCTCTCCCACCTAGTCATGTCCACCACTAGAGACTGGATAAAACTGCCCTCCTGGAAAATATACTTGGCCTACAGAACAGGCATTTCTAAATTGCCAAATGAATTAATCTTTGCAAGCAAGGACAATTTCAGCTCTCTCCATTTATTTTGAGAACCATGTCTACTAAATTTTATCTATGTGTTTTAAGTATTACTAGATTAAGCTAAACACTTGAAATATCTACTCCAAAGAGTAAGTATTTCCAAGTGCTCTTATTAACCCTATGAGCTTATGAAATTAATTTAAATCCTCTTGGAAACAAAATAACTTAGTCCAACTTCAAAAAAACAAAACAAACTGTCCAGAATAAAAAAAGACATTCTCATTTATGTCTTCCTGGAATAAAACACTCAATTTACAAATAAGTAGGCTTTAATTTTAATCTCAGACTGAGAGTCTTAATATCTTCCTCAATTCTAATAATGAACAAGTGGTAACAACTTGTAGTACTTGACATTGTGTTACACAAGATACCATTACAGTCAAAAGAGACTTTAAAACTAAGCCAATTTCTTTAATGCTCTAAACTGAATCAGTTCTCTCCATTATTCTAACCACCCTTATTAATTGGTTGGAAGAATGCTGGGTTACTGAGCTACTGGATCTTTATAAACGATTAAATCCACATATAGATACAAAACATCTGCTAAAATCTGCTGCAAATCACTTCTACTCCGGGCAAGTATTCACAATACTACATAAACATGTGGCTGCTGACAGCAGCAATCTTAATGAAAGACAAATCTTGAACACAAACAGGCCCATGCAGCTTTCTTTTTTTTTTTACTGTAAAATATTTTACACAGAGAAAAGGAGAAGAGCCCTGTAGCAAATACTTCTGCAAAGAATTAATCTCAGACAAAATCCAACAAGTTTAGAAATAGCTGTATGACAGATGTTCCGTGAGAAGCCAAAGGCTTGGGGCAAAACGGATTTCTTTTGCTGCATACCAGTACCTTGTATTTTTTTAAAGTATCGTCTTCTTGTCTCCCCTCTCCCCTCACAACACAACATACAAAGATCATTTTGTTTTCCTTAAAATTCTGTTTAGTATCTCTTACTGTTTTGTGGTAATATATTTCACATACTGAATAATAAAAGTTATTGTTTAACACATACTGAAGAAGCTCTGGCATACATAAGTGGAGGGGTTCAGAATGCACACTGATTAAAAAAACACCAATTAGTCTGTAAAAAGGCCTGTGCACAGTTACTGCTTTAAAAACCAAAGCACTAATAGATTAAATCAAGACAATCTGCTGTAACGCACTTCAAATTTCTTACCAGGACATTGCTCTTATCAGGTCTGAGGTTGTGCAGTTAACTGAAACTGTATGAAATGTGAAGTCTACAAACAAGCCATGGTAAACATCTCAAAGTAACAATGAAGTGACAGTAGATAATGTACTTACCAACAGATACTGTTTTTCCTTCCGTGGTGCATTGTGACTTAGCCTTCTGATGCTTTACCTTTCATTAATAAAAACACAGCAGCTCACTCCACTAAAAATGGCTGCATTGCTTAGCTAGCAAAACCATGCTAGATACTAAGCTGCAGTAGAATAAAGGCACAAAAGAAGAAAAAAAAGATAACGACCACTTCTTGCCGGAAACTGAAAATATCCATGCTGGCTTCTTTAATCGTGGAGCTACTCTGGAAGCTGCTGCTGCTACACAAGTGTCTGCAGTAAAGATCCTGCCACATTCTTCCCTCCTGTATGGGTTTTCAGCTACAAGAGCTCAGAACAGGCTAGCAAACACCTCCTTCTCAAGTGAAAGCTCTAATTTCTCCTTCTGCACTGAAATCAACCAACTTTCTGTGCTACAGAGTGAGTGACAGTAATGTCAGCCAATCAGCTTGAGTTTTCCAGAAAAATCACCCCTTAATTCATTCAAAATAAGGTCATATGACACTATTTGAAATGCTATTGGCTTAGGAGGAACATAGCATTTTAGCCTAATGAGGATAAGGCCACCCATCTAAGCCTCCCTAGGCTGAAGCCACCTTGACTCTAGGCAGGCTGGGGATAGGAAAGGAAGAATGCAGACCTACCAGAGCCTCCCAGCTGTTAAAGGGCCGGAGCGCTATTATCTTCTGAGCCTTTTTCTGAGAACACTGGGGAATCAGAGTCAGTTCGCTCAGGGAAGCATCCTGCAAGAAGCTGAGGATTTTCACTTTGTAGCCATCCTCCATCACTTCATCACCACTGCCGTAGTCCTCATCCAGGGAGCTTCCGCCGTCTTCAGAAGCCGACTCGTCCTCCATGTGCTCTGTTTCTCTTTCAGCACTCCAAATGCTCCTTTTGCCTTTGTCCTTTTTCTGAAAGCCATTCTGCTCTTTTTCAGAAGCCTTCTGCTTCGTCTTATCTTTACTCTCCTCACTTCGGCTCTCAGGGGAGGCTTTGGTCCAGTCAGCAACTTGGCTTTTGGGAGGAAATTCCACACCTATGCATGCAACACACAAGGCAAGAAGTCAACACGTATTGGTATGGGGCTGATGAAAACAAAAGTTGTTCTTCCAAAATAAAACCTATAGATCTGTAAAACACAAATCTAATATTTGATACATACGGACTCAACAGCAGGTGTTACTAAGAACAGAAAAGCAAATCTGTATAAAACATGTAAACAGCTCCAACTGTGAGTATAAGTTAAGCAAAGCTCATTTGTATAATGCTCAAATAGCAGAAGATTTTAAGTACCTTAAAACAGAGATGATAAACATAATGTAATATTTGTGAGCTGCAGAAGCTCTGGAGTAAGAGCCAACAGTTAAGAACTCTGATGTATCCTGAAGATGAGATACTGGTCCCACTGCACCTGACTGCAGAGATATTAATTCTGCTGACTTGAGAAAACAAGCCTTCTTTCACCAAGAAAATGATATTATTTTTCGATTTTAATGCATTGTAGTACAGTATTTGGGGTAGGACAATGAAAACATGCACTTGTTAAAAAAACTCAAAGAATGAGGCATCTCCAGCCAAAATAACTCAAAATAACCTTAAAATACGACAGATATGCGCTGCAAAGAGAGAAAGGACAGCAACACACACAGACTTCTTTTGGGGAAAAAAGGCCAACTTTATTGTACAGACAGCCCGTATTTAAAGTGTGTTACGTGCAGCTAGGACAGGACAGTAGTTCAATGGACAATTGGGAAAAACATCCTTGGGACAGTACCTCAGGATGTATCCCACGGGAAAGACACCAGGTGTTAATCTTTATTATGAATTCTATTTTGTTTTTCACCATGTTATCACTTTGGGAGACTTCTTTCTTAACTGAAGCTGTAGTCAGCTTGGGAATGGACCTGAGAGTCAGGAGAAATTTAGGCCTGAAAAGGATTTCCAAGCTGTAATTCCCTAGCTCTCTAAATGTGTGTGTCCACATTTAACATAACACAAGCAATTAATTTTCAGAAGTGCCTCGTAAGGGTTTTGATTCCTTCATTGCAAGAGAGCAGTTGCAGTGCAGAAGTTTCTCTTCTTCCCAGTCCCAGCTTGCTGCTGATTGAGTCCAACTCTGACATCTGCCTTCTCAGAAGCAGATAGCTCTCTCCACTTGTAAAGAATCCAATTAAGAGCACTACCCTATCCCAAGAACCCTTAAATAGCTGATACAGTAAAATATGTACATACCTGACAGCTGTGCAACACACTGAAAAGTAATCAACTCATTAAATAGGACTTAAGTTATAACTTGCACATTTACTTGGAATCACTGGGTTTGCTCCCTGCCACGTTTAAAGTACTGGTATTTACAGCCTGTCTGCATAATTCAAGGCCAGTTTCTAGTATGTTTCTCCCCTAGAATACATTTTAAAAGGACAAAATAGCATATATCACTTGTTATTACCGTACTTATTTGTGATTATTTGTTTAGAAACCATTAACTTACAAATAGTGCAGTTAGAAAACAAACTTTTTTTTGAACAAGCAGGAAGGGAGCAGGTATTAGCTTTGACACGTACCAAAATACTTTGTAAGAGATACCTATAGGTAATTACAACTTTTCATGCTTATTTGTATTAGCAGGGCAAAGGCATTTATCTATTTATCTCTAGTTAGAGAGCAAAAATCAAAATACAGAAAAATTGAGCTTACTCCTTTTATCGTCCCTGTAATACTAACTTCAAGTATAAGTGCAAGTTTCTAGGCAAGGCGCTGTCAGGACTGTCATTGCTGGACATTCAAAAATATTTGCATCACAAGTCTGTTTTGTCTTTGAATAAAATTAATTATAAATCTGTCCTTACCCTCTTCGTCGTCTGCAAATATTTTCAGGGCCTCCAGTGCATCATGAAACACCCAGTTATGTTCCTCAAGTACTTCTCTCAGCTCCTAGTAAAAAAATAAGACATTTTGCATTGTGGTGAGATAAGCACAAGCTAAATTTCTGTGCCTAATAAAATCAGTCAAAGAAAACCCCTGTAAATCTATGATTCAAAATAAAAGGAAATCAAAAAGAGAAAACATTCAGTTTCTCTGTACACTCAGTTTAGACAGAGCTGCACTCCACTTTTCAAAAATGTAAGAACACACATGAACAAGCTTTGCTTTCAACAGTTTCCAGCACAGTACCTAAAGGGTTCGAGCAGTCACTGAGGACCATCAGGTACTAAAGTAATACAGAGTGCAAAATATATTTAGCAGTCTGGGAGAGAAGAGTGAGAGAGGGAGGGATCATTTCCCCTCTCATTTTTACAATAAGCCATCAAATTTGACAATGCTAGGCTTGTCATAGGGCCAGAAATGTAGGAAGAGTAGTTCCATGTAGTCCTAACCACATCCCACAGCTCTCAGTTCAGGACAAGCTACATTCTAAAAGCAGGAGCAGCAAAAGCCTTCCTAGCCTGGGCTCTTTCCAGAAGTGCTGTCAGTATAAGAACTGTTTCATATGGACTATAAACAGCTGAAGTTTCCTTAGGAACTCAAAATCTGATGTGCCATAGGGAGATATCAGCTCACCTCCTTATCTAATCCAGGAAATGTAGCTTGCAACTTCTTCACAAGCATCTCTTGCCTCTCCCATTGTCTTCTGGGTTTTGAGTCATCTAACTATGTTAAAAAAGGGTAACTGTTAGGTTTAATATTAGTTACAACTATGAAAACAGAAGAAAACCTCATCAGTATTGCTAATCTTTAAAGAGCTACTCTACATGACAAAAGCACTTACGACAAATTTAAGCTGAAGTGATTCCTCATACATAGTCAATGATCAAAGAAAGACCAAAACTTTCACAAACACAGAAAATGTCTTCAGTCGTGAAAAACTGGAATTCTTTACTTGATAAGCATACATAATGCGAAGTTATATACCAAAATATTAATAATTTAGAACTAGTCTAGTTTATTTTGCTTTAAAATCAAAGGTTATTAGCATTTCCAGATGATACTTAAGGCAGAAGATGTCAAGGTTGGTGATTAGATTAGCTTACTAAACATGCGGTGTTTAACCCACCACAGCCTATATACATATCAAATGGTGTGTTTATATTAAGATTTATGAGTAAAAAATTCCACAAATATTATGTAACAACATCATGGAGTACAATCAAAAACTGGCAAAACTTTTCATCAACAATAGCTTCACTAACAGCTACTACTGGCCTGCAAAATGGAAGTTAACAAGTGCCAAAACTTCCACGGGCCACAAGCCGCTCTGCTTTGTATTCACTACAAAGAACTACATGAGTAAGTTCCTCCTAGAGCTTTGAATGAAAAGTGGTTACAGAGTTACTTGTCTGCAGCAAAGATACCATCAGGCTGGATCAACATTTACTTTGCTGAAGGAGCACAAACCACATCACCCAGAGGCATTCTGAATAACAGGACATGATATTCCTTTCCTCAGTGAGTCTACAGCGTCACGAAGAGAGCACTACAGTTCCTAGAAGAGCTGCCCAAGTATGCTCTGGTCTTAGGAAACAAGGAAAAGCAAGACTAAGAGAAATGCCCTGCAAGTTCTCACTATAGTTGTCTATAATGTGTTCTAAAAAAACATTCCATGTTTGTTATTTTCCAATCCTTCCCCCTTTAACTGTAATAAAACTGTTAATAACAGAAATCAAGCTGATGTATAAAACCAGGTCCAGCAGAGCACTGTTTGCCAGGCTAGCTGGTTAATAATTAACTAGAGCCTCCTTTCATAACCAAACCCAGGGGTTTGTTGAGGAGGAACAAACCCAGCTTTCATTTTCAGGAAGAAGGAATTACAAATGAACTGTAATATTTTTGCTTTAATAGAAGACTGTGTTTTCTTTATTTGGTTCTGTCTGAGGACAATATTAGCCTAAATTTCAACAGTCACCCTCCTTCATCCAAACTCCAGTATTTATCTAGAGTTCCCTTTCTATACATAAGTGGCTTTCAAGGATGTCTACTGGGATGCCTGGGAGATGGCCTCATGACAGTACTGTAGGACTGTGTAAATCTGCTAAATACCATCCTGAACGCACCAGTTTCTATTAATTAGCAGAAGTCAAAGTAGTCATTCCTTTAAATGTAACCACTTCATTATTTTTAAGTATTTCCCTAAGTCATAGTTTCAAATATTTTAGCTACATCTCTAACAAAGAATAGCAATAGATATAGCAAAATATATCAACTTCATGTGCTTGAGGAAATACAAGTAAAGACCTGAGGAGAACAAGTGATCCAGAGCCTGTAATTCCCACTGATGTTAATAAATCTGAATGGTATTCAGAGCCTCACACACTGCTAGCTGCCATCAACTACTTCCACCAAAGCAGCGAACTGGCTGGTGTGATACAAATCCACAAGCAGTGAAGAACAAAGCAGGTAATTTAATTCAGAATGTCAACAATAAAAAAGTACAAAAAAACTCATCCAGATGGCAAGATCTCATTTGACTTAATTTTCTGACAAAACACGCCACTGTCACTGACTGAGCTGGGTAATTCCATTTATTTTACAATGCACAAAGAGAAAAGCACAGTACTTACATAACTAGCTCTTGACTTTTTTGCAACTCGCTCGTTTTTGGTTTTGCAATTTGTGGGAGAATCTCTTAGCTTCCTTTTACCAGAGGCAGCTTCAAAAAGAATTGAGATGAAAAAAAAGAATTAGTTCCTTTCATTAAGGTTCACCCCAAAACAATAGGATATTTTAATTACTGCAATGTAGTAATTGTAAATGTACCCACACAATATTTACCAGTCTCCATAACAGTTTCCTACTACAGACCACAGATATATTGAAACTTGAAGCAAAGCAGCTGCTTGAAGGTACATGTCTATTTACCTCTAAGTTATCTTCAGCAGTCTGGCAATTAATCAAGTAATTACCTCTCACATATAACAACTGAAATAGCATTTTATTATTCTTTTTTTTTTATAATTGCCACATGTTATTACACACAAGTTGCATAAAGGTGTATCTATGTCTGGTTTTATTCAAGCTGGTATTTTTTCCAGGCTGAAGCCCATCTGTGTGTTGGAATATGTAAATCACTGCAAATCTGGAAGTGCTGATGACTGATTTCTGGCTCAGCTGCACATTGGAGCAGTTACCAAATGCTTTTCAACATTCAATCCAGACGTCTCAAAGAAAACTATGCATATGAAGTGTGTGATAACCTTATCACTTACAAATAGTCCACGTGAGCCATAACTTTCTGACTATCTTTAGGCTCTGGTGATTATCAAGAGATTATCATCTCAGCATTAAGGCGTGCCCAGCCAAGTGCACCTCCAGACTGCTGCTGTGCACAGCTCATGAAGACAAGAACACATTACCAGTATTTCTACACACCACCTTGGCTTGAAACAGCAATACCAGAACAAATTATTGTGAAAATTCCTAGTCCCTGATCTGAAATAGTACCAGAAGTTAAATCTTCCCTGGAACAGGAGGTGCCTGCAGAGCTTTGGTGTCTGACAAGAGCATCTCTGGTCAACCTTCCCCTCTCAGCCTGCCCTGGAAGTCCAGTGAATAAGCATGTTTGCTTTCCAGTCTGGAAGACTGTCTGGATGATCAAAAGAGTTTTAACTCAGGAACATTAAGTAGCCAAATCTTTGTACAAGAAGACACTTTGTGTGGAAATACTTCCAAATAAATTTTCTACTATAGTCATTAACTCTGACATCAGAGAAATGGGATGTAAATATTGGAAAAAAAATATTAAAACATCCCAAAGAAGAGTAAAATAATGGTAACTCTTCCTTAAATTAAGAATCTAGTAAGAGATACTAGAAAACATTAAGATTTTTTTAAAGTCTACCTATTTATATATATTTAGGTAAAAATATCATAGAATCATAGAATTGTTTGGGTTGGAAAGGACATTAAAGATCACTTAGCTCTAAACCCCTGCTGTACTCAGGGACACCTTCCACTAGATCAGGTTGCTCAGAGCCCATCCAACTTGGCCTTGAATATTTCCAGGGATGGGGCATTCACAACTTCTCTAGGCAACCTGCTCCAGTGCCTCCCCACCCTCATAGTAAAGAATTTCTTCCTGATTTCTAATCTAAACCTACTCTCTCAATTGGAAGTAATTTCCCCTTTTTCTGTCACTACATGCTCTTATAAATAGTCTCTCTCCATATTTCTTGTACTGGAAGTAATGCCCAGAATAATGCCACAATAAATACAAGAGGCATAGCTCAAAGCATCCAGAGAATGTGCCAGTGGAGGACCTCCTTCACCACTCACACCTTGACATTTCTGCCCAAGACCTAATTTAAACAATATTGCCAGGAAAATGACTGCTACTAGCCTAAGTCTGAGAAATGTGCGGTTGTCTTAATAACCAAACTAGGAGCTGTCAGGCTGCTGCTGGGTCAAGCAATCTAAGTCATTGGAGGCCTTGTGCTATTATTTCTTAAGCTCAATTAACACTGGATTCAGGATGGATAATTCTGAATGTGAACAGTGACCCTGCAAACATCTTTGTCCTAAAAAACATACACAGGCTGGACATAAGAGTATTTCAAAGATTTTCCTACTTTTAGGTGATGGGCTGAGCACTCAACAGCCTTTGAAGGAAATCTCATCATGAGCAATTTTAGAAGCAATTGAACTGAAACAACAGATCTGGAAAACCATGGTCTCAGGAACCTATAAACACAGAACTATTTAAAAATCAACCTCTGATCTTCAGAAACTGACCACATTTGCAAATGACAAAAAATATCCCAACTTTCTGAAGACATCCACTTTGCAAAGTACACTTAATTTTTCCTTTCTGTGCTAAGGAAGTATAAGGCTGAAGGGATAAAGAAACTCTTACTGTTAGATAGGAATCATCCTTGGAGTGAAGGCAGGGCACACCAGGCCTTCCAGAGGAATCTTTGTTCTCCCCATAAATTTTATAACTAATGGGCAATGAGAAAAGCAGCTCTAAGTTCTCAGACTTTAGAGAAGCATGTGTCATTATTTCCCCTGTTACTTGCTGCTACCTCTAACAAAACCCCCCTTTTATTACTGTGACTTCCAGTCACATCATGATATAAGAACACAGTAATTTCATACTGCTCAAAAAGCAGTGAATACCAAACAGATTTACATGAGGCTTCAGCTCAGAAACACATCCACCACTTTGGTGGTTTTCAAGATATACAGAAAACACCACCACCAGAAACAAATCACAAGCAATGGGTATTACTACAACTTCACATCACAGACACATATTTTCAATGTGTCACATCTAATCTTCACACCTTTAAAAAATCTGCAGTGTTTCTTGTTTTAGCTCTATACAACTATTGAATTCAAGTTATAAATACAAGCTGTCATTTTGAAATGACAGAAAAATTCAAGGATATCTCAATTACACTTTTTTCACAAAGCCATGCTCTGCAAAACTGTATCATCATGCCTTGACCTCTCACGTTGTCAACATTTCACAACAAGTAAAGCATATCTGAAATTGACACAGTTAAAGCAGATGTTCAGTAATGTCTCCATTTTTAAAAAATGTGTCCAAAATGGGGTGATTTATACCATCACTGTCAGGCATGCTTACTCCTAACTAAATATTTTATACAACAGCTGTGATTAGTGAGAATTTTGCTGCCAAGACAACTTTCCTGTGGCTCATATTAAATGGATGTGAATCAACATTCTTAAATCAACACAAAAATGGCCAAAAGGCAGGGCCTACATACCAGAAATCAAAGTGATTTAGTTCAAACACTCTGAACTGCAACAAAGTTTAAGGATATATAGTAGCTTAAATTGGATTAATATTTATCAAACCCCTTGAAAAGTAATCAGTCTTCCAGAAACAGCAGCACTCAGTGTATTTCTCAAAACATGCCAGCCTTGTTTCCTATTGCCAGTATCCAAGAATTTCCATCTATCTAGAATCTGACCATGCACACAGTGATTAACTCAAAATGGTCTGGTTGGTTAAAAAAACCCCATCAAACAACATAAAACACAAAAGCATCCCTTCAGTCAAATTAGCCTCAATGTTTTTAGAGCTTCTTGGAAACTGTGAAAAATCTTAGCACTTTTATATGAAAATAAGAAAATGAAAATACACTAAGTACAAGAGGGAGAACTAAATAAGCAAAAAATGTTGTACTTTAAAAACAGGAGTAAAACAGTTCTCCCTCAGCATACACTTCCTCCTAGACATATTGCTCCAAATCTACAGGATCCTGCATGAAAAGATGCATGAACTACTCAGAACAACTAAATAATCAGGAGTGATCATAAACAGCCTTTTTCATCATTTCCATGAAGATCTTTCAGGAAAACCTTGGACAACTGAACTGTAAACAGACAGCTGATCTGCTTTCTATAATATCAGCATTCCACTCTTCCCTGACCAACTCCCAACAAATCAAAAATATAAGACAAGACTTAACCCTGGAGTTGGGTGATGTCAAGAAACAAAACCAAAGCCCAAGAATTATGACCCTTTTACACATCTAACACTTGCAACACACTCCCACAAAATGTGTTGTTTTCCTTTGTTTCTTTGATTTGGTAACAGTATGAGACTGCATACATTGAGGCGCAGAACAGACACCCCTAAATAAGCTCTGAGGGTTCAAAAGCATGTTTTGGGTGATGTTTTGCTAGAGAAACAGTGGGATCTGTCTGATATTTAAGACTAACAGTTTTTACTCAGAATTACAAGCAGGTCTTGAAACTAAACTGAACAAAAAATTGTGATGGGCCTTGACACAAACAATATCTACTTATTGATGACTACATACCCAGTATATTTTTTCCATACTACCAGACTGCTCACCTAGAACATTTAGAATTACTTTTGCTAACCCCTTACTGTTTGCCTCAAATTCTGCACAAATAAGGAACTAGCAAGAACAGAATCACTTAAGAACCAACAAGCAAAGCAATCCTGAGCTTCGCAGAACAAATTCCCTTTTCTGGTTTTATTTACAGAATTTGATCCACATCCTCTTTTAATCTTTCTTCCTGCAAAGCCTGTAAATTCAGTTTTTCATTATTACAATAAACAAACAGTACCGTAACTTTAGCAAAAGCTTTACTACTTTTTAAATACCTCCCAACCAATTTCACTGAACTAGCTATAGCTTTCAAAGTCTGGGTTTTGTTCTTGTTTTGTGGGTTTTTTTTGTTAAACATACCCTTGTCATTGAGCTTCAAACCATCAGCTTGTGCTTCATCCATTGTGCATGCCGATTCTATCAGCTGCAAAACAAAAAAAAGGCAACTGCTAAGTGGAGAAATTTAATCCAGTTGAACAGAGGAAGACGATACTGGATCAGTTGTGACTGAAAAATACTTTTAAAATACTCCCAAATATACACGTATTATAAAATTCAAGAGCAAAACCAAGAGGTATCAAATGAGCTGGATTGATCACATAAGCTGTATTTGGAAACCCTTTAAAACACATATTGGAAACATTTTGAATCCAATGTCGTTTATTATCGCTTTCTTCCCTGCTTCATAAACATACCCTGCAGATTTACTTAGAAGCTTTTTTCCAAAGATTATTCAATGTTGCTATCACAAAATAATAAAACCCCCTAATTTATTAACTCATAAACTGTCTGAATACTATAGTGATGCACTGGTCCATTTCCTGCAAGTAAATGCATGAAATGTATAATGTGCCTCAAGGTTTATCAATACATCCTTGCAGTCCTAGATTGTTTCTCCATCCATATGTAATCTCAACATAGATCTGTTTTACAAACTGCATGTTGAGACTTTTAGAAAAGTTTCTGCAAGTGAGGTAATGGCAACAAAAGCAAATAGCTTAAATGTTACAAATATGAAAAGAAAAACCACAGAAAATGAAGTTATGAGGAATCTTGATTCCCAAGGATCAGTCCACATTTGGAAACGGCATCTTACAATTTTGCTACAATAGCACAATTTCCTTTTCAAAAAGCTCATGACTTTTTTCCTTAATAGCCTTCATCAGTTGTGTCAAGTTTGTCAAGACAGCCTGCTCCAGGTCCTTCATGAAGGAACAACCAATTTGCCTGATATTCCTTTGCTCTCCTTCAAAAATTTAGCAGCTATGTAACTGCAGAAAAAATTCTGCACAGTCCCCATTTTCTACAAAGTTTTGCTGATACAGGAGCTATCTTGCATTCTCCTGAAAACAAACGCCATCAGCCTCACATGCTGCTTGGTAGCTAAGTCACAAAACAGCAGTTAGACACACCACAAAGCATTTCTGGCAAGTTACTAAGCCACAATGAACTTCTATTAGTCTTTGAATCAAATAAATTCTATGCAGCCAAAAACTGAAAAAGATACATTCCGGACATACACAAAAAATTTTAATTACAATGTTCAAGAGAAAAATTCAAAAATTGCTACTTTCAACCCTTTTGTTCTTCCTAAAATAAAGGGAGCCTAAAGCTAATCCACTGGGAAACAAAGCACCCAGCAAGGAGCACCAGTAAAATGTCTGTATTTCTTCAATGCTGTTTCAACAAACAGATTAATTTACATGCATTTAATTTAGATTAATTTACAAGCATTTAGGTTTGTAAATTAAAGCTAGTGAAAACCTAGTTACATATTAACATTGAAAAGTAACCTTACTAAAAACACCATGTACTGTACTAAAGGTATTTTATTGTAATGAGCTACCATATCTCACCTGTAAGGAATTACCTATAGATTTGTATTGTACACTGGACAATGGCCAAGAGTTCTCATGTTCACATGTCAGCATAGTAAGAATACATGACAGGAAGTTCAAACCTACCCTTTGCCTCACTGGAAGTATTAAAGTCTTTGCATGTTAAATGTCATAAATGCAGCTTGCACAGTGTTTCATCTACTGGAAGATGGCAGTGATTTCACGCATTCTGCATTTCATCAGTTAGCTCATTAACAACAGTAGTTACCAATAGTTACCAATTGAGATAGCCATAATTAAGCTTAAATGTCACAATAAAGAAATACTTTAAAAAAATTTCCATACATTGGAGTTCACTGTTGTTGAACTTATCCAAAGGCATTTATTTGAACTGTGTCTATATATTCATTTTTATATATATCCAAGTTCCCATGTACGTGGAAACGTTACACAGCTGTACTTCCCCTAAAATGTTACTTTTACCCTTTTGCTATTAACAAAACAACAGTTAAGAGTTACACTGTGTGTGCATGGCCAGGTTTGACAATGGCAGGGGCTAGATAGGTGGCTTCTGTGAGAACCCACCAGAAGCTTCCCTCACATCTAAGAGAGCCAGTGCCAATCAGCTCCAAGACAGTCCTGCTGCTGGCCAAGGCCAAGTCCATCAGTGACAGTGGCAGCACCAGTAGATAACAGTTAAGAAGGAAGGGGGGTAGGAAAATGGGGGGAACAACACCTGCAGCAGGAGAAAGGAAAGAGAATTCACCAGAGAAAAAACAGCCCTGCAGACACCAAGATCAGTGAAGAAGGGGCTGGAGATGCTCCAGCCACTGGAACAGATTCCCATGCAGGCAGTGGTGAAGCCCATGGTGAGGCAGCTGTGCCCCTGCAGCCCATGGAGATCCAAGGTGGAGCAGAGATCCACCTGCAGCCCGTGGAGAACAGCACAGCAGAGCAGGTGCATGCCCAAAGGAGGCTGTAACCATGTGGGAAGCACCCCTGGAAGCAGGCTCCTGGTAGGACTCATGGAGAGAAGGGCCCACACTGGAGCAGGTTTGCTGGCAGGACTGGTGACCCTGTGGAAGTGACCCAGAATGAAGCAGCTTGTTCCTGAAGGACTGCACACCATGGAAAGGGATCCAACTCTGAGCAAGGGAAGGGTGTGAGGAGTCCTCCTTCTGAGGAGGGTCGATGAACTGACTGCAGTCCTCATATCCCATTCTTAAGCACTGCTGGTGTGGGAGGGAAGGAGGTAGAGAAAATCACAAATAAGTTAAGCCCCAAAATAAGGGAGGGGTGGGGGGAAGGTGTTTTAAGATTTGGGTTTATTTCTCATTACCCTACTCTAATCTGATTGGTAATAAATCTTTTTCACAAGTTGAGTCTGTTTTGTCCATGACAGTAACTAGTGAGCGATCTCTCCACATCTTTATCGTGCTCCATTAGTCTTTCATTCTGTTCTCTTCCCTGTTCCAGCCGAGAGGCAGAGTGACAGAGCAGCTTTAGTAGGCATCTGGCATCCACACAGCATTAACTCACCACAAGACTGTACCCTGTAATGAAGTCAGCTTAGAAAAACTGCCTATAAAATCCTATAAAATAATCATCAAAATAAATCAAAGAACTGAGCATTATTACTTTTAATATTTCTTGGTCACTTCTTTGGGGAAAACGTTCCCTCATTGTTTGCAACTTTGAGTCTCTGGTATCTTCTTCTACATCCTCCTTCACAGCTGGCTGCTGCTCCCCACCATTCACAAGCCTCAGCTGAGGCATTTCCTCTTCAGACTGGTCATCATCATTAGATAGTTCAGAGCTACAATGTAAGGGAGAAGAAAAAAATAATTAAAATTTATTTTTGCTTATGAATGCTTTACTCTATCAGAATATTACTGTAAACTAAGCCTACCAGGATTGCACAAAATGCATTAAGATGCATTCAGTAACACTGGATCAACTTGTAGGCAAAGGAATACCTCTATTCAGGACACAGTCAGACATGTATCAAGTACAGTCTCCTCTTTGCACCAAACAATTTCAACTTAGCAAAGGAAAAAAGAAAGGAAGAATGGACCGGGAAATACCATGACTTATCCTCATATTGTACTATAAAAGGTTATTGATAATTTAGTAACAACCACCTTAATACACTTCATCATTTCAGCTACCTAAATTACATCAGACTACCCCAAGTTTATCTCAAATAGCCTTGCTAGTGTTTATTTGCCCAACTGATGAACAGATGTGGATTAAGTTCTTTGTAAACACTTTCCAGGTGCAGTATCAACTCTGTCCTAGTTCTCAGCTCACTGAAAAAGAAAATTCAAAGCTCCTTGTGCAGCATCTTAAATGTATAAATTTGTGAAAAGCCTTTCTGAAAAGACAGTGTTCTGAATTTACTGAAAGATTGATTATTAGAACTAATTTCCAGGAAAAGCAACCCCTCTATGTATCTTTCAGGATATTAAGTTGCACAGATACGACTGAACTTAAGCACATGTCTCCCATCCTCCTTCTTTCCATAGAAACATAAGAATCTCCTTTTAGGAATGCAAAATTAATTGAACTGTATGGAGTTGGCCATTTCATAGGGATTTCACCATGAGAAAGGCTTGCCTGCAGTTCTCTCTACATAAATACAGGTAAAAGACTAAAACCTGGTTTACCTCACTATAGCTTTCTTTAGCAATTACAACAGGCAGATTGCAATAGAATTCTGGAAAAAAATTGTTATGTGTCACTTACATAAAAGATATACAAAGATAACTGTTCATCAAAGAATCCTTTCCTCCCTTTCCAAAAGGCACACACAGCTACCAGGACTGTCTGGTTGTGCCTCTTAAGAGGAAGGAAGTAACAAGAGAGAACCCAAATCTTTCTTCAGTCCACCAAGGCATTGAGTTGTAAGCCTCAAAACATGAATTCTACTTCCACTTTAAAAAAAAAATGTAATGAAATGTATTAAAATCTATTGGCATATTTCTGATCTTTTTGCTTGATAACGAAGAAGGTTTCTTTTGAAAAGTGCATGTAAAAAAGAAAATAAATCCAAAATGAAACTGCAATTATCCCATCCTTTCTTATCAGGGAACAACATCTAGACACATGTCAACAAAGGCAGAGTTGCATACTTCATAAATCTTGTCCTCTGTGTATAATCACATTCATATCAAGCATAAAGAAAAACTGATTTAACTGCTAAGCAACTCTGACCCAAAAAGCCTTGTGTTAGATTCTGCTTTTTTCCAACAGAGTCCAGACAGTGACTTTCTGGTAGCAAAACCTGTGGCAGAGTTTCTTTAGGAAAGATACGTTTTCTACTCTAAATTTTCTGCTTTCTGCTCTATACCTTGTTCAGAACAAAGGAAGCTAGGATACTCTGCAAAAAGGAAGTAAAAACAAAAAAAACCCCAAACCCATAAACCCCCTCAAACTGGGTGACACATGCACTAAAATCCATAATGCAGACACTGAATTGACTGATTCTATGCAAAGCCAGAATTCAGCACAAGCCAGAGCTCCTAAGGCTGGAGAGATCCCAGCTAACTCCTGCCACACTCTCCATTTGTTTGTCAGCTCAACCAGAACAGCCATCACACCGAGCCAAAGCACTGGGCACTGAGGTGCCCGATGGCTACACAGGAACACTGAGGAGTACAAGAGGATGTAGCCTCATGTTCATCAATCCCTCTGGAAGTCACCTTGCTGTCCATCCCTCACTGCCAGCAATCACAACACAGTACAGGAACAGCAAGCAATGGCTCTGCAAGTTGCATCCTGCGTGGCTTATCAGCATCAGCTCCACACAGTACAAAACCACCTGAACAGCTTCCAGGTGGGACTGATCCCAGAAGCAGAGTAACTACATTTATACAGCACTCCACACAAGTTAATTTGATGCATGCAACCAGCTGGCCACCTCTGTCTCCTTGCACAATCTACAACTTAAATCACAGGCAGAAGCAGGAGTCCACTTGTAACTGCCAATTTTTTTTCTCCGTTACAAGTAGCTGCCTTAAGTTGAAACTTTGGGGAGGAAACACTAAAAAAAAAACCCAAACAACACAACATCAGAATTTTAGGTAACAGCAGTAGAAAAATGCATTATTTGACTGCTGCTGTCCCCAGTAACTCTATGCTCTATGTAGGACTGAAAACCTGACAAGAGACTACACTTCTTAAGGCTGCAATTCCCCCAAAGGTTTTCTGCCCATTAAATCAACTATCAAAAAACAGGTTAAGCCACCTTGTTTTGCTTAGCACAAGAATATCTAGAGGGCACAATTACCACACAGACATATAACTAGCAGTGGGTCCTTTAAACTGCTCCAAATGGCTGCAGATATCTATCTACATCTTGTCTCACCTGCTCTCTCAATGCTGCCTTTTTAGCACACACACAAGTGTGACTCCTGTACAGTGACTCTTCCCTCCCAGCACATTCAAAAATATAAATTTCCAAATCACTTAGGAAAGAAATAGTTTTTACTATGCATAGGAAACACATCATGCAACTCATACTTAAGTTTACCTCGGGATTCATACTACACACTCTATTTGCTTCCCTGTCAAATATAGTTGCATATACAAAAAAAATCAACTCCAACGGTTTAAAATTGGCAAAGCAAGTGTTTTATGGTTAAGTTTCCAAGTCGTACTAAAAGGATTTCAGAACGGCAAAGGCACAGATGTATAAATGAACAAACATCACACGTTTCAACATCACAGAACTCCTCCCTCTGAGAAAATGTTTTAGCTGGATACTTCTTCCTTGGAAAGCCAAGGAAGCTGAATCCCAAAGGAGCAAACCAGAACCCAACGCAGGCTCTGATTTTCAACTCAGTGTTCCAACTCAGGACGCCCAGTCGGGGTGCAGAGACACGAGTGAAAGCTGGCTCAAAGCGTACATTACGGCCACCTCTCTCCTCGGAGCCCGGGTTTCCTTGGCAGCACCGACGTTTCTTGGCTCCTCGTCCTCGCTGTCAGACACGTCGAGGAACTGCACCCCTCGCTGGCGCTTGAAGTAAGAGTCTTTCATTGTCCTCTGAACTTCAGGAGTTTCTGGGATGGTGGAATTCTCTGTGCAAGCCATTTCAATAGGAGAGAAAAGAGGATACAATGACTTATGACTTCAAATACTTATTTGTACTTAGAGCATCAGGTAGCTGTGATTTCTTTCAGAGACACAACTGCCAGTTAAACGGAACTCTCATTCTCACGCACAGAAAATTCCTGTAAGCTGCACCCTTGAAGTGGGAACTTACCTGGCAAAGGATCTTCAGCCCTCTTACATTAATTAAATAATTTTTATGCTACAAAGTTTAAGAGAAGATGTACCTTAGGTTAATAAGTACTTATAAATAAATAAATACATACATACTTATTTTTAGATAAATGAATAATGAGGAAAGTCCTCAGAACTACATCCAGGCTGACTGAACATGGAGAGAAACACGGGTGTATTTCTCTCTTTTCTCTATGAAGAGAGAAAAATTGATGGACAGAGCAGAGAACATGAGAGCTGCAGAGAGCATTTTCTGTATGAAAGAAATCTTGTGGAAAATAAATTTTAAAAAACTCACTGTGGCAGCACTGAATGAACAGAAAAAAAAGATAAACCCTAGAAGTACAAGCTATTTGCTGACATAAGAAACTGTACAGGCTTTGAAAGGGAAAGGCAACCAATAAACTAAAAAAATATGGTACCAAATGTTACAGAGTACACTACAGAAAAAGAAGAAAACTACTTTAAAATGGAGCTTAATAGTGGTTAAAGGGATGGAGGTGAATGTAACTCAGTGCCTATGAGGAAACATCAACAAAGGTTCAATGACAGTTCAAAAGAGCATTCATTGAAGCCTTAAGCCTTCAGGTTGCTAAAGAAACTTCTCTGTCCAACCATCCAGGAGCTACTTTGGGAGCACGTGAGCTGGGACCAAGACCCCTTTGCAACTACAGATCCCACAGAGTCACACCAGGCTTCCCAGAGCAGTCTCAGATGTCCAGATCCCCAATATCATTTAATCATGGTGCAATAACAAAATCACAGCTCGTGCTGGTGCCTCAGAGGAGCAACCCCAAACAAAAAAATCCTGGGCTTTTACACCCTCACAGTCTAAGTGCAAGAAAGTCTGGAGTCATCAGCTCCAGAGTGTCCGGTCCCCTGGCTGGGCCACGGGTACGTGGGACCTTTGTGCAAAGGATCAGCAGCTCCCCGCCTCTTGCCTGGGGCTCTCCCCACCCACAGCTCAACCTGCAGCCACACTGTGAGCTACCTGCACTGAATGGATCCCTCAACAAGGTGACCTTAACCACGCGAAGGAAAAATCCAGGATGAGGGGCAGGAGAGTCAGCCAGAAATTTCTGGGAAAGCTGCGTTTTAGTGATACCACTGTCAGTCGAAGTCTTCATATAAAAAGATCTTAAATTCTCATAACACAAAGAAAGCATCACAGGCATCCTCTCCCCTCTAACGTACCCATACATTTTTAAAACTCATTAGCAGTGGTGCTGCTAATTCCAATTAATTACTGAACCACGATTCTGGCTGGAAGTAAAGGTAGTTTCTTCTGCCTCCATCCATTTATGCAGAAACTTGCTGAGTCAAATTACTAGGGTGTAACATCATTTTGCAAAGCTGATTTGCCTGCAGACAGTAGACACAGATGAAGCTAGAATTCATCTGAGTCAAATGCAGAAAGGAGCTACATGGTGTCTAATTCCTTCATCTGTGATAAAAGAACTAATTTTAGTTATCAAAATCTAAATCTTTTCTATCACTTTCAGAACACGATACAGGATTATGGAAATTATTTTTAGAAGAGGCAAAAGTCTCACTTTATAAATTAATCTTATTTTGAAAACCCCATACACACACAAATTTAGGAATGCCTGAAAATTATTAGTTCTGAAGCAGTAGTATACTGCTCCAAGACAGACCTCCCTGCAACCAAGACCAACATGTAGGCAGTGGAAGCTTCCTGAGCAGTACCTTCTATCTGTCCATTTTAGGAAGGAGATGTGTTGTCCTTGATGCAGTTACTTCATCTGAAAACTGATTAAGTTTTTAGATGAATACAGGAAAGGAGAAAAAAAGACCTTCGGGAACATTATGAAGTTGGCTTATCAGGGCAAGGGTTATCACAATGCGAATAGAAATATGAAATGCATTAAAAAATGTAATTCAGTGTCAAAACAGGTCTGTAAGAAACATGAGAATTTCACATCTATACTGAATTAACAGAACAGATCAAGGCAGTTTTCATGGATCTTTGCCTTGCAGATTAGACTAAATTCCAACTATATTCCCCTTGCAAGCAGTGTGACAAGGAAATGACAGGTACTCATGACAACTTTGCTAGGAGGCATCCTTACTGAATTTTAAAACACGAGGAAATTTTACAAAAATACGATGGTCTTAATAGTAATTTTATTCTTTACAGTATAAGCTTTAGACAAGGTTTATATTTAAATAAAGAGTATTTACTGTTTCCTTAGTGATTTCTCATTTTATTTAGCAATCACTGTCCAGTCTTCATGACAGCTCCTAATTCCCATACTTATAAAGGGCTGAGTTACCTGGGGAAAAAAAAGCATTCCCCCTCTCAAAAAAAGTCCAGTCTTCTGTCCTTCCTCCACCTATTCCACTGGACACAGTTCCCACTAAGTGGGGAGAAGCAGAAATCACACATGTAATAAGGAGTCCTCATATTTAGAACAAACTGTAACCTTGTAGAGTAGTAACAGATTGAAGTTATTGTCACAACATGTAATATTTGGAGGCAGAATTTTCTAATGACAGACAATTCAAAAGAACTATTAAGGAATGTCTGCAATCATAAGACCACTATTTGACTCTCAGGCCAGAAATAGGAACTCATAACTATCCCTACATGCACATATTAAGAGCAAAACCAAAACCCAACAACAACCAATTTCTGCTATCATAAAAAGATATTCACACTGCCCTGTAATTCTAAACACAACCGCCTGCACAAATCATACACCACACTCTGAGAAAGCCAGCTTCTTCTCTCTCAAGTCAAAACAAAGGTAAAACCAAAGTAAAAACTGAGGCAATACTTAAGAGGCTTACCACATTTACTAACATTGTCCAACTGTCAAATGGAAAGTAACTTCCACCCAGTTTTGGAAAGCAGTATCAAGTACATGCTGCTTAAGTCTACAAGGTAAGAAGTATTCCCTTTTCAAAGGAAAGGTTTTTCCACTGGCTAAAATAATCCTAAATGTCAGTATTACTCTAAGATGCTTCTTAAAGCAGCGCTTTTAAAATTATGATTACTTTAACATATCTTCCCATGAACCCTTAGAAAACTTCACTAGGTATTTCAGTCATCACTTTTTTCCCAGAAATACTCCAAGCAGAATGAACTGAGACATAACCAAAAGACGGGACTTCCACAGATCCTAAAGAAAATGACAACAGAATTAAAAACAAAAAAAAAACAGTCTCATTGCAAGTGAGGTCTGAGCATTATAATCTCAAAGAGTAGTCACTTAATATACATATTCAAAGAGAGGATATCAACAACATCACCCATCAATAACAGGGTTATATACTGTAGTTTATTTTTTTTTAAACTCTTATTTAAATTCTTTTTGGAAGCTTTGTAAGTATGCTTTTTGAGATCTTAATACAAGCTTAGTTTTGAAATTCATGTTGGTAATTATTCTAATTTGTCCAGTTCTGGTATAGTTCTGCTCCATTTCTACAACTGTGTAATATCATCTCATTATCTTAGTACACCCAGCTATTTACATAATTAAAAACATCTAAATGAAAATAAAGATGCTTCACTGTTTCCTTAACAGATTAAAAGATACAGAACTATCCAGTAAATAACACTAATTTGCATTAAAAACTGTAGTAAGCCACTCCAGTGTATTTTTCTAACTCTTTTAAGAGCTATCTACCCTATATAATTTGGTAACTGTCCCCAAAGTTGGTTTCGATCCTTCAGGAAATGCAGTTCAGAATTATTCCCTCCAACCCGGCTGCAAAGTCACTGCAGGTCTATGTAATTTTGAATACAGACAAGTGTACAAAGATGACCAATTCTTGTGGCCATCACAGCACAACTTGCTTATTAAAGAGTAAGGGACACATCTTCAACACAAAGGAACAAGAAGCATGACCTACAGACATAAACGGGATACAGAACAATCTACCAATAATGGTTTGTTCTAAGAAAACAAAACCAAAGAGAATATCTAAAAAAATAATGGTGGCTCATGACACAACAGACAACATCTATGTTTTTTGAAGATGGATGACATTTAGACAATCCCATACTTTTTAGATGCACATTTCAGGCACTTGATAAAACAGAAATCTCTCAGAAATTATTCTGAACTATTTGTGCTCCTGAAGCAAAAAGTCAGATTTTAAAATACTTCATAGATACACACTGTGGTTGCACAGTACCAAAGGAAATAGAACAAAACCCCAAGTCTCTAGCTGTTTAATAGCATTTTTGTTTATATAAGTGAAGTAAAGATCACTCTCCTCTTCTTTCCCCAGTTTCCTGTACCAGTATTTTGTTAATCATTTTGTCTGTCTTCAGAAGAAATCTGAGTAATTGTTGTCCTCAACGGCTCACTGACCATTAGGGCAAGTTACTTTTGGAGAACTTGGTGTAAACTGCTTCCTGTACAGAACAACTCTAAAGCCCGACTTGTTGGCAGTTGGCATCAGAGAGCATACAGTGCCATAAATTCATCTTTGGGCCTTCTCCATTACCATTCAGCAATAACAAGAACAGAAAAAAAAAAAACAAAACTGACTGTTTTACTTGACCCACATCAACAAAAATTCTGTCTTCCGGACACTAATTAGGAAACAAGGAGAACAGGCACCTGCTAATCAAACCTAGCCTTCTCTATTACATTTAAGTGCCTCATATCATGCAGACAAAATCTGAGTGTTTTATTTTTTGTTAACTTCTGTAGATGTAGAAAATGTGATTTCATTTCTTAAAAGGTTATTAATTTTTTAAATAGGTAACGTAACACTGATGTACAAATAAAAAGAAAAAAAAAAAAGAGAAAAAAAATCACGAAACCGCTCAGTCTTCCCTAAACACTCAATATCTGTGAAAGATGAAGCATTATGTATATGCAGAGAACTAGTTATTATGTCTCAATTTTAAATGTTAATTAGTGCCCCTGTTCTACACCAGCAACTGTGTCCATGGATGCTTTTTTCAGTTGGACACCTGCTGTAGTTTTGCATGCTCTTGCACTCTACCCTTTGTCACTGTTAGCTACCACCATCTCCCACTAGTTTTCCTCATAACTACTTAGCCTTGCATTACATTTCTTTTAGGCTGGCCTTCACCTTTCTTTTTATTACCTTGTATCTCAACTCATGTCTCTAAATTGGGTATTACAGCCCTTCTCAACAGTCCTAACCCAGCAGAATTTAAGTCAAGGGAAAGGAGCATTTTGAAAAACAAGCACTAAAATTTGTTGGCAGTTATGATCTAGCTACATGCTTACATTAACAAAGCTCACAGGCAGATTAAAGGCAGAAACATAATATCAAAATAAAGTATATCCCAAAAACAGTAAGCCACAAAACAAGCAGCACCATCCATTACTGCACAACTACATTCACAGTTCAAGAAAGGCCCCTGCACTCAGTAACCCCTCCACAGCACAAGAAAATGATTTACCACAAGCAGGAAGGGAACACCTCTTCCAAAGTGCACTTCTTCAGAGTGCCCATTTTTCCATACAAGCATTACAAAGACACACGAGCAGAATTTACCAGAATTAACAGCTGCTTGCTTCTTCTGTAAAGTTTTCCCTGTCACCAAAACATTCTTTGCAAGTGGACAGGTTACTCAATTTCAGACGGGCAACTTACATGTTTTATATATTTAATTTTTAACACAGAACACTGTTTAATATTTACTAATGAAAACACAAGAATACTCCAATCAACTGAAAACAGGCAACCTTCAGTAAACCAAAATTTAGGGAAGAGTAAATATCCATCTCCAGTAATTCTGACTTGGCTATGCTTTAAAAGAGGAACTCCTCCTTGTGCATGAAAGGTTCCCTTGTTATCACATAGATAAGGCATTGTGAAAAACTGCCTTGCACCAAGAGAAAGTCACGTGCAAAAAAATGTAGTTAAACAACATCAACAGACATTGCTGTTTCATTTCTGAATAAATGCAAAGTCAAAGTCTGTCTGATCTCTCCAATAAGACCTGTAACTCGATAACTATACCAGAAGTTACATGGCGTGTCTGAGAAGTACCAAATAATCAGCAGAGATACTGTCTGTTCTCCAAATCACACTCCCTCAGTAACAGGAAAAATTTACTGGTGAATGTGATTGCACAGCCAACGGCAATTTCAGTCATCAGTATTAACCAACAAACCCAAAGAGGAACAGCACATTCCTACTGTACACACTACGACACAATCAAGTTTTTGACATTTCCATGAAAACCCCAAACTTCTGCCCCAAAACAGGGCAAACACTACGACAAAACCATTAACACAGCTTCTGAGAATCAGTACCAGGTCTCTCAGCTCTTTACAAAACCAGGCCCAAGTAAAAAGAAAGTCTTTTCTTTCTTTTCAAATCCATCTGTGATGCAATAACCAAGGACTCTACTCAAAAAGTTAAGCCTACAGTGTTGCATCTATCAGACAAATAAAAGTCATTTCTTCCTTAAAAATCCTGAAATATTAGTGCAACATAAGTATCAGTAAACAGTTTAGAAATAGGAAAACATAACACACTTTCAACATTTGATTTAAAGCTTATTTAATCAATTAAAAAACCCCAAGTTATTTCAGAGTGTTACTGACTTGCCTGTAAATGCACAGGTTCAATTAGAGCATATACTGCTAAAAATGAGGATACTTTTGTGGAAATGGTTGAGAAACGTGTGCACAGAAAAACATATCTTTAAAGCAAGCAAAGGAGGCAAAACCCAAAAAGACAAACACCAAAACAAAGGACAGTTACGTTGTTTCTAGAAGTTAAGCACTTACACAGCCCTTCTGCTGCATGCAAAACAACACCTGACTCACCGGTTCTCTCTGAGGCGTCCGAAGCCGGAGTGTCTGGCCTGCTGCTGTCATCCGCACCTTCCTCCTCATCCCCTCCAGAGGCACCGACCGCAGCAGCAGCCTCAGGTGCCTCCGCGCAGGCCGCCGTCGGGGACGGGGGCTCTTGCTCCGATCCCTTCCCCTTCCTCTCGAAGCGGAACCGGTCCAAATTGTAGAGGCTCATATTCTTAACCCTTCTGTGGGAAACGCCAGGAAGGGGAGAGAGCTGACAGGGCCCGCCTAATACAGATAAGAAAATGCTGGCGAAGGCGCTCCCACAGAAACGCGAGGCCAGGGACGCTGTCAGGCACCTGGAAGGCTCCTGCCTGCCCGTCCATCCGCCCATCCACCCGCTCTCCCTCTTCCCCGCGCTCCCACAGCCTCCCTCCTCATCTCACGGCGGCCAGCGCCCCGCGGGCACGGACAGCGGGCCTCACACGCACCTGTCGCGCAGCGGGGCGGCCTCGGCGGGGCGGTGTGAGGCGGCGCTGGCGGCCGGCAGAGGCCGGGCCGGGCCCCGGGGCAGCAGTGCAGGAGCGCGGCCGGAGGGAGGGGGGGCGGGATGAGGCCCGGACAGCGCAGCACGACGCGCTCCCCTCAGGAGCGGGGAGCGGGGCTGCCGGCGCGCGGCGATGACGTCACGGCCCCCTCCCGCCAATCGCCTCGCCCGGCCGGAGCGCGCGGGCGCGTGCGCCTTCGCGCCTCTTTCCCAGGAGAGCGGCGGGAAGCGCTGCCCTGAGGGGCGGCAGTGCTGCCGGGCTGGGAGCGAGATCCCGGTGCGTCTGCGGGCTTTGGGCTTCACCCGGCTGCCGCCGTGACCAGGCAGATTTGTGGGTGCCGACTCCAGATACCGCAGCAGTGACGTCTTTGATTCCAAATCATTGCGTGTTCACACCCCGGCCCCCACTGCCAAGTTGAAAAGTTTGGGTAGAGGACGGCGAGAAGACCGATCTAGGAGATCTGGAACCCTAAAATACGGGGTCATACAATCGAAGAATAGTCTGGGTTGGAAGGGTCCTTAAAGACACCTAGTTCCAATGCAGGGACGCCTTCCACTAGACCAGGCTGCCCAAAACTCATCCAATCTGGTCTTGGACACTTCCAGGGAAGGGGCATCCACAACTCCTTTGGGCAACCTGCTACAGTGTCTCACCACTCTCGTAGTAAAGAATTTCTTCCACATGTCTAATTTAAATTTACTCTCTTTAAGTTTGGAGCCATTCCCCCTTGCCCTGTCCACTCACATGCTCTTTTAAAAAGTCTCAATTTTTCTTGTAGGCTTCCTTTAGGTACTGGAAGGTCACAATTAGGTTACTCTTCAGTCTTCTCTTTCACGCCAAATAATCCAAATTCTCTGAGCCTTCCCTCATAGGAAAGGTGCTCCATTCCTCTGATCATCTTGGTGACATCCTCTGGACCCGATCCATCAGGCCCATGTCCTTCCTGTGCTGGGACCCCAGAGCTGATGCAGCCCTGCAGGTGGGGTCTCACCTGAGCAGAGCAGAGGGGCAGGATCCCCTCACTCACCTGCTGCCCACGCTGCTCTGGATGCAGCCCAGGATGCGTTTGGCTCTCTGGGCTGTGAATGTCCACTGCCAGCTCATGTCCAGCCTCTCATCCAGCAGCACCCCCAAGTCCTGCTCAGCAGGGCTGCTCTGGATCTGTTCATCCCCAGCCTGTATTAATAGCAGGGTTTGCCATGATCTGGGTGCAGCATCTTGCCCTTGGCCTTGTCAAACTTCATGAGACTCACTTCTCAAGCTTGTCCAGGTCCCTCTGGATGGTACCCCATCCTTCAGCTGTGGATTTAGGGCAGTTTTCAGCTTAGTTTCCTCGATGTGTTTCCATCATTGTGTTCCTTTGGCAGAATAGATGGGAAAACACCTCCTTTTGCTGTCCTGGGTCAGGACCTGCTGCCATGCTGAGTTTCAGTGGATGTATGGTTGCAGAGCATGTGCAGCCGGGTGTGCAAAGGCACCTGAGATTACCTGGTACCACACAGAGAACCTTGCCAGGGCTGAAATGGTGAAGTGGCAAGGAGGTACTGAAACTACCTGTGCACATCTGCCCTTTCACATACCAGCCAGCCATGAAATAAAGTGCTTCAAGGCCTGGCAGAAATGAATAAACATTATACTGGGAAGCCAGGTGCAGCAGCTAATAAAGACATTCTGGAGAGATTATGCTAGCTAACAGAAAACCAGAAAGAGAGGCCACTTACCCATCCATTATGCCAGCTCTGTATTTCTGGGCTCACAGGAAGTTCCTTCACCCTTAAAATTACTTGACTTTTAAATTGCAGTAGCCAAGCAACTGAGAAGCAAAAGGATTTGGAGGAAATCAAGCTTCACTGACAATGTCTTGCCTTCACATCAAATATTAATCTACAATTTGGATAACAGATGAGTTTAAATTTGTTGGAAACTGCATTCTACTAATCCCAAATACAAATAAGTGGCAGTGTAAATGGAACAGAAGAGTGATTTTGCCCCCAAAGGTGGATGCCAAGGCACAGGTGGATTTGCAGACTGGCTGGTGTCTCAACAGTGCAGTTCAGAGATCATCTGAGGTTATCCCCTGAGGTTATCCTCTGAGGAGGACTAAATTATGCTGGAGACGGAGTGCCTGGGCTAGACTTACTGTTGACATATAAAAAGGCGAGATCAAGGGCTTTCATGCAAAGAGCAGGTCAGTATGAAAATGGAAGAGTTTTGCCTGTCAGCACAAGCTCAGACTCCTACCAGCTTGAAATTTCACCCACTTAAAAGGCAAGTTACCCCAAAAGTGGGAATAAAGAAGCTTGTAGGTACATCAGAAGTAAAGCTGGGTGTGGGTTAGAGGAGGAAAAATGTACAGTCCATGAGGACACTTTTACTTTAACTCAGAGGTTTTGACTCCTTCTTGGGACTGGATAACCATGGCAAAGCTCATGAGCTTCTCTGCAAACATTAGTATTGCTGTTAGCACCTCTGATGTGCTTGCCTCACACTGACTTATTGCAACACACTGAGCATCTAAAGGTTAAGGACTCTGACAAGACTTTGACCACTTTTTCCATGAGGAAAGGATGACAAACTGCATGTGATGGATGTCAAGTCACGTTGTTTGACTGACTTGGAGGACACAGTCAAACAATGTTGTTAAATATGCAGAGACAAATGGCCTGTGAGGCTGCAAAGCTAAACGAGTAATGTTTGAAAAGTTGAGAAAAGAAAGGTGAAACTGGGAGAAAGTGAATGTAAAGGGGAACATGCACTCAGGTCAGTCTGTGTTTGTGACTCTACAAGGCAGTCATGAACATTAGTCTTGGGGGAAAAGTAATAAGAAAAAAAAACCATAAATTCCAGAACTTGGGAGAAAAAGCAAGTTCAAGATAAGAAAACAGTGAAAATGAAGGGGATTAAATACAACACTCCAGAACATGTCAGATTTTAAAAGCATTTCATTTACAGGAATTAGCATGAACCTAGAAAACGCTGCAGCAAATTACTTCAGTTTTTACAGTGCTTTGAACTTGGAAAGACTGGGTAATTGGTAGGTATTAGTATTGTTAACAAGCTATTGTGAATTCCTGGCAAGCAAGGCAGGCAAAACGTCTTTTTTGAGGTGATAATGACACTGGTTAGACAGCGTGCTTACTGGAGACCTGACAGATTGCTGTCTGCTATTGTTTTGAAGGCTGATTTGTGAGATTTTTTATTTTTTTTAAGAATGGCAGCAGAAATTTGAAAAGAATCTATTTATATACGGACTTGCTTTACATGCAACATTAGAGCTGTTACATTTGACTTGTTTTTGCTTAAGACACAGTTTTGTTGCTGTGCCAGTGATAGAGGAGCATACCAGATGGTATGTAGGCCTTCAGAGAACTTTATGGAAGTTTATAGATCAGTGATATATAATAATGGCCTGAACACTGAAACAAGCAAAATAAAACAAAAATATCAGTTTAAAATTACTCATTTTGAAATTGATGCAAACTGAATTTGCATTTTCCTTAGTAGAAGAAAATTTGGTTTTAGGAGTTTGTAATAGGAATTAAAACCTGGTGAGATACAAAGCGTCACATTCTATATTACATTTTACAAATTGACAATGCAGTAAAATTGTTGTTCACTAGTAAATAATCAACCAAGACAAAATGTGTCTACAGACATTCCTGGCAAGTCTCTGTTGTTTCAACTATTGTTCCTTAGATTTATGCCCTTTTCGTGCCCTGTCACTTCAAGCAGCTTTGTATTAAGGGAAGGTCTACCTCAGCTGTCTCATGAGAACCCACTGAAGTTGTCCTGTAGTGTAAAATCAACAGGGTGTGTGACAGGTAAAGCCTTACAGCACTTCTGTTGGGGCTTGCCCCTAAATATTGTACAGGATTGGTGGAAAGTGTTTCTGCTTTGTTATAAATTGTGAGCAACAAGACAAGTTGTCAAATGCCAGTGGGTTTGTGCCTGATTCTAAACAATAATAATAATAATAAAAAAAAAGCTAACCAAAATTTTAAAATCTATTAAAATGTTAAAACTAATTCAGCTGTCACTGAAAAAGTGACGAGAGTTTGTATGTAGCACATGATGTTGCCGTAGCAACCTCGCCATACCTAAATATATGAATAACCAAACTATTTTGTTGTGTGAGCTGCATAATGATGGCAGAGTAAGGCCTCAGGTCAGAACTGTCTCTTCTCTCTAACCCAAGGGTTTTTTCCTTTTTACTGTCCATTGTATAGACAGGGTTTTTTTCTACTCATCAAGCAATAAAAAAGAACACTCATGGGAAAAGAATAAGAGAATAAGACTGGTTTTGTAGTATGATAGGTTTTATATTGGTATTACTTTATATAAGTATCATTTTTTTGTGTGTATGAAAATACTTTAAAACTGTCTGTTGTGGTTCATGTGTTCTAGGACCCATTCAATAAAATGAACCATTCTACTACTCTACTACCATTCTAGAACATTTCTACTTTTTTTTTTTCCCGTCATCAGAGGTTATTTGAGGTAATTTTGTTCCTGTACTGTTATTTCAATAATGAGTTTATAGTATACATATACATATACATATACATATACATATACATATACATATACATATACATATACATATATAGTTTTACTTGTTAAAATGTAAACATATTTTAGTTTATTTTTCTCTATTTCTCTGAGGTAGTTAGTTGCTCTGTTTTGAGTTTATATATATTTGATTAAGAAACAAGAGAGAGGAAAAACTGGAGTGTAGAATTTCAGACATGGTGCTTGCTACCCACTTCATTCATTTGGGCAAATGCACTCTAAGAAATTAAGATAACCATAATCAAAGATCTAGATAGCTCTCAAAAGGCTGTGACTTGTCAGAAACCATGCTTCCATGATACTTCTGCTACGTTTTTTGTTTTAACTTTCAGGTGAATATTACTTACAAGCCCCTGCTGGATTGTGGATAAATCTGCCTAAGGCTGGAACACCAGTTTCATTGGGACAATCGTGGAGTTTCCCATTTCATTTTACTCCCACAGCACATCACCCATGCAGAGTTCACCACAGGACTGCAGGCTATCTTTAGATCCTTTAATCCATTTATGATAGCTTGTGGATCATCATCTACTGCCCAATTTGTCATCCCTCAACACCCCTGATTCAATGGCATCCTACATATCTTGAGCACTTAGAATCTGTATTGAGTCTGAAAATTATTCTAGAAAGGAAAGCAGTAGCTGCTGTTTATTTAATACATAAGGAGTTAAAAAAACTTGAAACAATGCAGCTTAATCAGAATCAGTTTTGCCTGAAATGCTGAATATATGACCTTTGGAACAAAGAGAAGTGTCAGAATTGTATGAACATGCATCATTATCAAGCATTTTGGTTTGTCACTTGCAGCTGAGACCTCCCGTGTTGTTTGCAGATCACAGGCAAATCACTTTTTTGCTTCAAGGAACCATTTTGAGAGGAGCATAACCTCAAAAGTGCAGGCCAAAAGGTATTTTAGTTCTTCTGAATCAATTGAAACAAATATATTTTCAGTGTGTGCTTTCATAATTACTTTTTGGCTTATTTCTATCAGGCTGCACTCTTCTTACAGGCTGCTGTAACTCTTCTATACTGTTGCATTTTTGACGTTGCATAGTACAGAAACTTGACAGAATAAAAATGAACAGGAAATTCAAGTCCTTTGGCCCAGCATTCATATAACTGTCCCCATGATTCCCCAAAATGTCATGGAGCTTGCATGAATAAATTCACAGGAGCAAATGCATATTTGCACCAAACATTTTTACAGGGTTTTTTTTGTTGTTGTTTTTGTTTGGTTGGTTTTTTTTCAAATTGCCTTTATAAAAACCTGATCCAGATATTTTTCCCCAGCTACTTTTGTGAGAGAGAAGGGCTGAACTGGACTTCTGAAAGAATATATTTCAAAACAGAATTTGGCCTTAAGCAAATAAAATTTGTTCACTAGCATGTTATTAGTGCATAAGCAGTAGCAGAGTTCTGTCATGTACTGTTCTGAGTCTCAAAGGAAGCGGAGAAAGGCATATACAGTCTTTCATTACATACATTTATATATTTTATACCACTTTCTGTTTAATTCATGATTTTAAATTATAAACCCTCATATTACTGCAAATAGTGCTAAAAGAATCCTTGCCTCCACTGGTTAAAAAAATCGTCTGATCCTAAAAATATGGGAAAAAAATAGACCAGCTATTTTTCTAAGAGGAAAAACTCAAATCATCCTTTGAGCTGCTTTTATACTTTCTTCGGGTTCTTTTATAACCTACTATATTTTTTTACTTCAAATCTTGATATTTAAAAGCTAGAGCAATGGTTTTTGTAAATGCACAAAGAAAAAGATTAAGTACAGGTACACTTCCATTCCTAGGATCAGAGTTCCTTCATTTCTGTTTCTGTAATCAGAAAAAATACACTCTGTTTCATTTTATTTTGCATTCAAGGAAAATAAGCCTCATCCCTAAAAACATATCTTGATACTAGAGAAATATTTTGAACTTCTTGTTTCCAAACTTAAAAATCTCATTAAGCTATCTTTAAAGCTTGGGACTTAGAAAGTTCACCCAGGTAAACTGGGATTTGCATGACATTTTTTAACTGCTATTTAATTCAACACTGTCATATTATTATAAACTTTGCAAGAAAGAATTACTGTTACTAGGCTGCATTTAACTATTCACACACAGTAAAAGCTTCACACATTTGGGGAAAGAATGACAATTTCCTGTCCTACCTCTGTAGTGAGATTTTATATTTACTCTAAAGTGAAAGATAATTTTCAAGGCTGTGGCACAACCAAGCTTGAAACACTTTTAATGAGTGAGAACTACTATGCCAAAAAAATGCCAAGAAGCTATAATCACTTAATGCACACCCACACCCTCACCCCACACACACACACCTAGGGAGCAACAGCCAGCATGGATTTGTGAAAATGTGCAAGGTCAAACTGATTCAGCTTGTTTTGAAGCAGAGCAGGAGGTTCGTGAATATGGAGAAAACAGCAAATGTTATCTCTGTTGACTTCAGTAAGGCTTTTGGCAGTGTGTTATGACAGATCCGTGACTTGGGTATCCTATTGCATTCCCATTAGCCATAGAAACACAATCCAGATCAAATCGCAGAACTGATTAATGGCCCAATAGTGAGTGGTAAGTGTAGAAAAATTTATCATATGGGGGGATGTTCCTGTGGCTTTTATCCAGTCCTTGTATTTACAATCCAGATCACAGGATGCAAACTGCAGATGACACCAAACTGAGATAGAACTGTAAGCATGCTGGATGTCCTGCACTGAAATTAAGATTAAAATTCAAAGTGATCTTGCAAATAAAAGAAATTATTGGAAAATAATTACGTGTTACTCAACAGCAAGAAGCACTGTTCCATACAGGATCGAAAAGGAAAAAACAAAGAGTGGCATAAATACAGATAAAACAGATGAGGAAAAAATTAGCCTACATAATTATTATTCTGGAAAAGCAGAACTGGGAGCGATAACAGGTCACACCACTGTGAAAAATGGAAATGCATTGTTTGGTTGTACTAAAACTTTACATCCCTAAGACTGCTGTTTCCTTTGAGCAGGACTGTTATGCCCTGTGCCCAGTGAGGCAAGAGCATTATGTCCAGTTTGGGACACAGTTTGGGACATACAGATTGTTCTATTGTGGCTGAATTGGAGACAGTTCAGGAAAAACCTCTATTTATTCTCATTTATTAAGATAATGGCCTTTAAGGAAAAGTTTAATAAAAGGGGTGTGCTGAATATAAAGCAGAGAATACCTAGGAGAACATGTCTGCAAGTGCACATAGAAACACTGCAAGGAGGTAGAGAAATATCTGTCCCCTATTTTCATGAGAAACAGAACATGCAGAGATTGCATTAGGCTTAAGAAATTTTTTCAAACCATAGCAATAATTAAACACTGGAGTATAACATCTGGTGAGATTGTGAATTCGTCATCATTAGAAACTTTCAAGAACCAGTTAGGCAAACATCTGTCAAAGCTGATAGTTATAGTTGATCCTGCCTTCAGGCAGAGAAGGAACTGGATGATCTCCTGCTGCCTCTTCCAACTACATTTTAAAAATTATTATTTCTCTCTCTTTCTCTGTTTCCTTAGTCTGCTTTTCCCAGCTCCCTAATCTGTTTTCTTGCACCCAGTTTTAACAAGAACAACGTGGGACAACTCAGAAAGTCCTGTAGACCTCATGGAAGCTTTCCTTACTTAACCCTTTTAATTAACTTTTTAACATATGAGATAGAAATATCACAGGAACAAGCCCATGCAGTTGATTTTAACACATTGCAGTTTTCTTTGGTCAATATATGTGTATGTCAAATGAGAAAAAAGAGTGTTTGAGCCTATTTACAATATGAGCTGTAATGAGACTTTCAGGGATGTAATAACCCCCTAAATTCCCAGCTCCTTCTTTTAAGGTAAGAACTAAAAGAGGGAAGAGGCAAATGCTGAATGAAGGACTGGATCTCGAGCTATGATGAACCAACCAGGTTCTAGAGATGGGTGCTATTCCTCTAGCTATGTGCTGCTCCTGCCTCCAGAGTCTCTGTCCCTCTGTACCTCAGGGACAAAAGGCAAGACAGGCCATGGCTGCAGGGACAGACTTCCCAGCCTCTGGCAGTGACTGGAGCTGTTGCTGAGCTCAAGGATCCACTGGTCTGTCAAGGGCTGGGGCTGGCAGGGGTTCTCTTATCCTTGCTGCCAACCACACTTTGTGATGAGCATCAGAAAGACAGACAGACAACCATGGGCAGCATGGAAATGAGCAACTTTCCTTCTCCCCCTGCAATCCCAGCAAAGCCAGGAGCAGAACACAGAGATCACCCAGCCAATGCATCTCTGGCCTCAGAGGCAGGGAAATCAAGCTGCTTTTATTCTCATTTGCTCTTCTTTAGCTCCTTCATCCTCTTTCAAAACAGTGAGACAACTTCTCTACGAGGACATGCTTCTGAAGGAAGGCCACAGATGTCCTCTCTGTGGACACCACCATCACAAGGACAGGCTAAATATCCAGGGCCACACTTCCAGTGCACTGGGCACCTTCCAGTTTTGGGGCCCCTGAAACGAGTAGCAGGTTGCCCCAGCCATTTTAGATGTTCTGCTAATTGTCTCTCTAATTTGGTCTTGCTCCTGCAGCCTGACTATATTTTTTTAAGGGTCCCTTGGAAATGCCTGTGAGCTCTGCAGATTCAGACCTTGGTGGCAGAGCCTTTCAAATATTAACCAAAAAGCAGTTATCAACCAATGGAAATGACCCCATATAAATACCACGTTGTGCCTGGTTTGTTCCCATGTTTTTAAAAGGTCCCTTATTTCACTGTGAGAGCCGGCACAAGAGTAGCTTGTCATCACACAAAATGAATCTCTTGAGGTTTTTTTCAGTTTCTAACTAATTATATTTGCTTCTTTTTGAAGGGCAGGGCAAGGGGGATGGTTAAAAAGGGTTTCTGAAGGTTTGCTTCATATTTTAAGGCTTTGTTGACATTTTCAATTAAAACAGAATAAACCTTTTGGGACGAAAACAAGGGTGCCTCCTAATTGACATGGCACATTAAGCACAAATAAACACAATATATATTTCCTGCATATCATAAGCTATTTACTAAGTATTCCCTAGCAAGTACTGTGGTGCCTTATTTTCTAAGTTTCTGGTGTGCTGACAGCTCAGTTTTCAAATGGTCATGAACATTTTTGCCTCTTCTGCCTGAGCTTTACAAACAAATTATTTTAAAGAACATTCTCTCCTTTAAAAAGACCAAGAATGATAAAATACATATTCTTAGGCCTCTCTCTTTTCTGGGACTATTTGGTTAAATAATCTAATATAAACATAATTTTTTACCAGAGCAAGGCAGCTCCATCACCTGTATGTTCACGAGTTCAATTGCTGCTCCACTGATGTCTTAAGTACCACTCTGAAGAATTCTCTCGCCACTTTTATGAATAGCAAAGAATGACTTGTGTGCTAAATAATAGCCCACTACCCATTTTCATTTTGGTAGAAATCTCGTCAGGCTCGTAAAGGAGGGAGAGCAGTAACAGTGATGTTGCTAATTTAGGAACCAAAGCAAGCTCATTCTCCCGGCCAGCAGGGGGAGAA
Organism: Acridotheres tristis; assembly: GCA_037013685.1. Taxonomy (NCBI): domain Eukaryota; kingdom Metazoa; phylum Chordata; class Aves; order Passeriformes; family Sturnidae; genus Acridotheres; species Acridotheres tristis. Next base: position 19,745,631 of record CM072888.1, on the reverse strand, counting down.
AACTGCCTCCGACATTTATAAAGTGCTCAAAATCAACTTAAAGATGCAACTTTTTTTGCTTATTAAGGCTTTTTCAGAGATTTAGGTCCATCATTACTGAATTATTTATTACTGAACTACTGAATTATTTATGAGAAAATGATTAATTTTAAGTTTATTTCTAAACTGCTGCGAACACCATAATGTAATACAATTTTACTTAATTAACAAATGTAAAATAGTTATTATACAGATTGTGTTGTCTCCTTCTGTTAATGTTGCATGCTACCTTATTTTAAAGCTAACCCTATTATTTCTAATAGGACTGATTGCACAGTAAGATACAACTTAGCATAAGTACAGAAAAATACTGCCCTAAGTGAAAGGAACAAATCTTTTCAAAGCAGGGTGACACAGGGTGACACATACTCACCCCTTGGCCTTGTATAAACTCTGGATAAGCACAGAAGAGTAAAGAAAAAGAAAGATAATGCATTTAAATGTTGACTTGTTACTCAAGGAGAGTAATGTGCATTCAAATTACCTTCAGAATGTAAGGAAAGAAGTTTGGGGGGGGTTGCATTTTTTTGGAACAACTAATAAAAATATATTTGAGATTAAATGATAATGCAAGTCCTTCACGTAGTTACTTTTATGGATCTTGTATCTTGCATCTCTCCTTCTGAGCAGGTATTCAGCATGATTCCCTCACATGTCTTCTAATGCTGCTTTTTTTCACACGTTTACATTCATTGTGGCGGAAAAACCCACAGAAATTAGGATTTATGTCACAAAAGCAACTTCCATGAAGGAGTTGTTTATAATAGAGCTCGACTTTTAAAGTGCAGCTTTAAGACCAGATTTAAGAGCAGCCATGAATTTTTAATCACAGCTGGGACAAAAGCTGACTACAGCTTGCGGTCAGGCACACGAACTGAGGGTCAGGACGAGTTTTTGGGTGGTGTGTAGGTAGCCTTCAGCCCTACTAACCAAAAAGGCAGAAGTGATGCATCAGCTAGTGTCCACTAGATGCCAGGCTTCCTTTGCGGAGCAGAGCGCTGGCTCCGGCTTTCCACACGCTTTATCCCGATGGCCTCCGAGGTCCCCTTTCTCTCCAGTGCTGTGAGCAGAAGCTTTAATGTTTAGCACCAAATCCTGAGCCTGTTCAGGCTACCTCCGGGTTTATCACTGTCATCCCTCACAAATTTTCAAGAGAGACAACAGGTTTTCGAGAAGGACTAAAAATAGAAGTTGTCACAAGAATTGGGCATTTTTTGAGTCCCTCCTTTTTGCACAAGCAGAAAGCTCCCAGTGAAGAGAATGGGATGAGTTCTGTGATTGACATAGCCAATCTGCAAACAAACCTAGCTGAACGGTGGCAAGGAAGAATGCTGGCTGCCTCTTGTGCTCCTGCTGCCATCATCAACAGGTAGGTGACCTTCAGCCTCTGGCTGCCATCAAATAGGCCAGGCAACAGCTCAAAATATTGACTTAAAACTACATTGGGACAATATTTGCTTTCTGATTATCTTGCTTCTGTAGTTGAGGGAGGTTTCCAGAGTGCAAGCATCCCTCTGTATGAGGGAGAGGGGGATGGTGGGCCAGCAGCTGTCTGTGAGTACCTGGGGCAGGGCACGCTCCATCACTCATGACGGACCAGCCAGAGCAGCAGCAGGACTGCACACTCCTCTGGGGGTCAACAGCTGTTGGCAGTACTGCCCCCACACAGTGGGACAAATTCAGGCTTTTCTGTTGAGATTTGGGTTATCTCTAAGAAAGTGGCAGGGCTATTGGAAGCTGCACTGGTTCCAGTTTCTGAAGATACCAAAGCTATGTGGTGCTTGTGGTCTTACTAAGTGGAACGGTCTTAGTAAATTCTAATTCATCTTTAGAATCACAGAGTCATTTAGGTTGGAAAAGACTTCCAAGACCGTTGAGTCCAACCATTAACCCAGCACAGCCATATCCACCACTAAACCAGGCCCACAGGTGCCACATCTACATGGCTTTTAAATAGTTCCAGGGATGGTGACTCCAACACTTTATATTATATAGGCACCCTATTCCTACTCTTCACAGTCCTTTCTGTTTGTTTTTTCTTTTTTCTCCCTAATATCCTATCTAAACCTCCCCTGGTACAACTTTCCTCTTGTCCTCTTGCTAGTTACTTGGGACAAGAGACCAACCCCCACCTGGTTCCAGCCTCCTCTCGGGCAGCTGTACAGAGTGATGTACACTCTTCCCTGAGCCTCCTTTTCTCCAGGCTGAACACCTCCAGCTCTCTCAGCCACTCCTCACAAGACTTGTGCTCCAGACCCTTCCCCAGCTCCACTGCCCTTCTCTGGACACGCTCCAGAACTTCACTGCCTTTCTTGTAGTGAGGGGCCACGACTGAACACAGGATTTGAGGTGCAGCCTCAGCAGTGCTGAGTACAGGGGGATGATTCCTTCTCTAGTCCTGGTGGCCTCACACTTGCTGATATCTTAGTTCAGATCAGTAGTTTTCTGCTGTGAGTAGGCACCTTAGTTCTAAAGAGTTGATTGCAGGAGAGAATAACTGATTTGAGTAAAGACCTCTGGCAAGTTAGAAGCTACATAAGTGAAATTACCTATTTTTAACTTAGAATATTAACTACTCAAAAATGACTAGCTATATTATTCAGAAATCCCTTTCTTGAATTCAAATAGGAAAATGGATATTAAATCTTTATGGAAACCATAGCAGACCAATTAATTTTAAAAAATTACTACTGGAAAATGATAATAAATGTACAACATACTCTCATCTCTGCAACTAATGGCGCTTCATAAAAAAAAAATACAACTTTTTGATTCATTCATTAAAAGCAACTTTGTCAAATGGACTGGTTTATAAGCATTCAGTATTTAGCATTCATGTTTATTCTCTCTGCTCTCAGATTTTGTCTCTGTGGGCCCTGTGTAGCTATGTGGCAGGATCTGCAGTAATCATCCTGTGCAGCTCCTCCAGACTCTGAGCAGAGACCAAGGGTGTTGAGAAAACCACAGAGTGAAGCAGTTCTCTGCTCACCTACCAGCTCCTGCTGATAATCCTGCCCTACACTACTTGCTGGAAACAACTAGAGGAATAGAACAGGGAGCTCTGCCACTTTGTCTGTCATCAGCTTCCCCGTTGAGATCAAGTTGCATAAATGTTAATGGTCCTGCTCAGCACTGTCACATCCCCAAACTCCGCAAAACTTTGGGTTTCAGTCAGAACAATCGATGTATGTGGAAGGATTGCTGTGGTGTTAAATTTTGTCAGCACCATGAGCTGGGGATTTATTTTAGAACTCGATTTTCCTGGTGGGCATAAAGGAAAAATGATGACATGGGCTGCTAGTATCACATACAGGAGAAAATGTTATTCCCTACCCACGTTAGAGGAACCAGCCATTTTACACTGGGCAGATCCTCGCAGATAGAGACATTTCTTTATTCATGTAACTCAGTGAGTGGTAAATGAGGCATGCTCACAGAAGTTATTTGGGATGGAAATGAGTCTAATTAGTCTATCCAGCTTAGGAATAGCACTGTGAAGCAAGTCTGGGGAAGTTGGGAGTCAGCAGTGGAGAAACAGAGTTATGTGCTTTCCACAGTTAAGCAGAATATTTATTTGAGATTTCATCTGACAGAATAAACAATAGATAAGGGGACAGTTCAAGCAGACAAACATTTCTAAGAAGCTGTTTCAAAAACACCCTCATTTTAATTGCATTGTCTGTAAGTAACCTCTTACATATTCCTGCCTTAGTTTTCAACTTAATAATTTGTTGTACAGTAAATAGTAAAAAGCTGCTTAGTTATTTCAGAGCTTTCTCAATGGGGCAGATATGCTCTGAACTTAAGTATACCAGTAAAAATTGGTATCTTTTGAGGTTAGCAAGGGCATAACAGCGATTTTAAAATAAGCTGCTAGAATATGAACATGTATTTTATGTACTGACAAATCTTTTAATCGGAGAGAATCACATCTAGTAATGAATCGCATTCTTGGAGTGAATAATTCAGCCCTTGACGCCAACCTCTGAGGGAGAATATTGTGGTCATGGTGTCTGAACAGTGTGGTAGCTATGGCTACCTATATAATTCTTAGCAATGGAAAAAAGTGACAATGACATTAAATTTAATCAGGTTCCCCTTTTCTGTGGTTCCCACTGGGATGAGCCACTAGTGTCTTGCCTTAAATATTCAAAGCCTTCAAAGTTTGCATGTGTTCATATACTGGGACAATATCCTGCTAATACAGAACAATGGATCTGTCATGTATTTCTCCTGTGGGTAGCCGTAAGTCTGAATTTAGTTAGTATAGGGTATTATGATTGCTGCTTCTTTAGTGATTGTCTTTACATTAGTCTTCACTTAGAAGGAAGAAGAGCAGTAATGAAATGTAGCAAAAATACAATGAACTTGGCTATTTTGGTTTGGAAATATGGAGCAGAGGACTGTGTCTTCTTAAAAAGATCCAGCTTTATTTCCAGTCACACTTCATCTGATATGAATGAGCTGGTACTACATATCACATGGCTGAATACATTTGGGAAACATGACCTAACATATATTTAGGAAAGAGAGCTTAGAATCAAGCTAGAGTAGTTAAATGTACAAATTCTTTGAATTCTCATTTCATAAAATTTATTAATTCTTCTTCTGTTTTGTTGACAAAGCTGTGAAAATGTGACTTTTATTAATTAATATTTACTAGTACAGGAACTTTCCTTAATCTGCAGTAAAAGCCAGTAGTGAAAAGTCAAAACTGACAAAATACTTTTGAGTATTGATTTGAAGCAGATATTTTAAAACACAGTTCTTAAAAAAAAAAATTGCTATTTTTTTGTTTCTAATTGAGAAAGGGTATTTTTTACCATTAATTTGATGATAAATTTTCACAGCAGGTAACTGTTACAGTTACCTTAACTGCCTACAGTTAAGGACATTTGGCAGAAAATCTTTCCTTCAATTTATATTTCTTTGGAGAGTTCCTGTGATCAGAAAATTACCAGATCTGTGATGATTTATTATTTTCTTACTTTTTTTTGTACCTAATGGTGCTTACTGTGTTTGTCTGCCATAGTAAACTGAAGCCTACTCTTAATCCTTTCTCAGAGCATCAGAGCCTCAAATTTGAAAGCATCCCTACTAAGTTGTACCTTCTCTCACACACATACTCATAAAGGAATACTGGTAAGTGAGCGAACACATTTCACAATTTCCCCATAAAAGCCAAGAAAAAATCCGCTTGATATGAGATGACTTCCTCTGCACACCACATTCTTACAAACTATATCTCTTTAAATGATTGGAATGAAAACTAAAAAAAAAGTGCTACTCTCTTCTATGATACAGTACATCATAAAGGAAACAGGATGTCAGCCACCTTTATTTATTTTTCTAGGTTATTATAGAGTCATATATGCTACTCATGATCTTGCTGCCTGAATAATTCTCATAATTATGATTTGTTCATGTGGAAGGAAAATAAAATAATCTCTCTTGCCCTTTCTTTGCTTTGTTCAGGACAGAGCAAGCACACAACTTTATTTTATTTGGCTTAGGTAATTTAACCTTAAAGAGTTAGATGTCTATTAATCATGCAGAAAAGACTACATACTGTTATTTTTACATAATATAATCCATTCTGTATGGGGGAAAAAAAATCCAGAAAGCTTGTTTGAGCCAGTGCAGTCTGCATCCCAACTGAAGTATCAAGCTCCATAGTTTGATCCAGGCCTCATGGTTTGATCTTCAGCCTCAGCCCCTGAAGCTGCAGCACATCAGCTACAATCTAACAATAGAACTGGACATTTAATTATAGTTGATAAAACAGCTTCTTTTTAGATGCAGTCTGTCACTATGGGATCACAGAAATTCTTGCCCAAACAGTAGCAAGAGCAGGACTGTCCATGTTTCCCAGACACACTTGCTTTCTCCACTTGGAGATTTTCTCCAGGTGGGATGGAAATACTCTGGCCCTTTGTCTAGGTCTTTACAGGCTGCCCCACTTAGTGTGAGCCTTTTGCTCTGAATGCAAATTTCACACCAGTGGCTTTTACACATGCACAGGCTGATGACACAGCGTGTGTGCAGCAGTTCCAGTTCTTCCCCAATTTAACACACACATGAAGGTCGGACATCTCGGGCTCCCCATGGACATGTGCTGCAGAGCACATGCTTCCATCCAGGAGATGCCATAAAAAATGGAAAACCTGCCCAAGACTTCTGGGTACCTTCAAGGATCAAGAGACGAATGAATTCAGTTTGCACCAATTCTCTGTTTCTCTTTGCTCACTACCCAGATGCTCTTGGTGATGGTTGCCCAGCCCTGTATACAGATTTTGGGTTGAGATTCATCTACATTTTAATCCTGTGTTTGGTCCTGTTGTATGAACACTGATTCAGACTTTGATGTAGGTTTTAAAACATCTATAGGAATAGCAATCCAGTTTTATTTTTCTGGGTTTTTTTACCATTTTCCTTCAAACTCTCATCACCAAAACCAACTTACCCCTCTTCCTGCTGCTTCAAAAGCTTTGCTTTAAGAGTTGTATCACTGATATGATAATGCCAGGAAAAAAGGCTTAGGAGAATAATCACCCTAAGCCTGCTGACACCAGAAAGTGACGTCTGATCTAATCAAGGCCTAATAATGAGCTATATGTTTATATATGAAACAATACGAAGCAAGTAATGAAAAACAAGTTTTACCCCTTGCTGTGTCAGACTTGTTAACTGTACAGTCAAGTGGAAGAGATGACACCTGCTTTGACAAAAAAACTTTTGCATCTCCAAAGCAGTGACAACCAAACTTAATCTACTTAAAGGAGTGCCAGATCTTTCCCTTAAGCACAGCGGTAGCAAATACCTCACTTGCAGGTAGCACATTAAACAAGCCAGTAAAAAAAGGGCTGAGCTAGTTGGTTTAAAATTATTATGCCCCCAAAACTGCCCACAAGCTTCCAACCTCTGTTCTGCACCAGGGTTTCACTGAGAGCTTGGAGGTACAAGGGGAGTCAGCTCAGTTTTCTGATCTGACTGAAACCTGGGGAAAAAAAAGAATCATTTCACATTTAACCTCAATCCAAGCAGATATTGTGTTTTCCTTCATCTGTGTATTTTATGAACATTTAGGAATATGAAGGCTAGTCACTATTCTCCAAAGAAATATTTCTATTAATGTTTTCCCCTGGAATAAGTGAAGGGTGGGTTCAAAGTAAGTTACTATTAACAAAATATTTCTTACCCAGACACGTAGGAAATCTACAAACTGGGACACCTAGATGTGATAACTCCTCCTACTCTCTATGTTCTTGGATGAACCCAAATGATAAAAAGTTGTTTCCCCACAGAAACTGCAGGAACTGCTTTGGGAGCAGATACTACAGAGGTTGAGAGGAACAAGAGTCTTCCAAAGAAGTGATTACACCGGGAGGCTTCACCAGCAGCCAGCAAGGTGTGAGCACCACCTCTCACACCACAGAGGTGCTAATATGAAATAGCATAATCATGAGAATATTTCCTCAGAAAAACACTATTCTCTCTTGCCTGGACAGATCATGTCACTCATGGCCAAAGCACCCTCTCACCTGCCTGATGATCACTAATTGATGCCCAGTTGTCACAACTATATGTCAGAGAATAAACTTGTCATAAAAACTTTCCCTGCAGCAATGTCTACTGAAGATAATGTGCACTGATAGGTTTAGTTGTCATTTTAAATTGAAGGATATACCACCAAGACCAGACAAACAGCCAACCACAAAAAAGAACAAAATTACTGTAAGAGAGAGCAGAAAAACAAGTTATGACAAAATGTGCTCAACACAGAGACAAAAATTCACATGTTGGCATTTCAGTTTGAATTTTGTCTGTGAATCTTACAGCAATAACTAATAAGAAGCAAGAAAGCAACCATATTCAGTTTTTGTTCTAAAAATGGGTAGTGGACCAAGAGAGAAGTGTCAGGAACTTTTTGTTCTTCCCCCTCCTCTTGAAAGTTAGGATCTTAGCATTAATGTAAAAATTACCACAGAGTTAAGCTTCTTTTGTGCATGTAGGGAAACGATGCTGCCATCCTGCAACTTCTTTCTGGTTGCACAGTCAGATCCTCCTGCTGGGCTGTACATATGTATTTCCCAAGTAAATGCAAACTTTAAGGGATGTTTAAAGAATACAGCTGTGAAAACCTTTCATCTACATTATAAGTATGGAAAATGGGATTCATTCTGCTATAGCATGATACATAAACTTATATTTCATGCATATTCTATTTCCTGTGATTACAAGAAATAGTACACATGGTTCACTTATCTTCAGTTGACTCTTAAAATTGCTTCACTGATTGTTTTATGATCATACCTTTTAACTTGAAAGTCTTGAATGGGTCCAAGACCGAAATGAACATCGGTGTACATATATTTAAGCTCTAGAATCTGTGCATGTCTGTGTAAGTATTCAGTCCCAGTATATCAGCTTCACTCCCTGCATTTTCACATGAGAGGCACAAAATGTTTTAGATAAAATACCATAAGTACTGAAACTGGCAAATGTGAGCCCTCAAGAGGTAAAAGCAAGTGAGATTTACCCGCAGTGATCACTTTCAAAGTACTGTAACAGAATTTAAAACTGTCATATCATCAGTAAAGCCATTTAAACCAGAGGGAAGACTGGAAGATCATCTCAAGATTTGGTAGAAGAGCTGTGTCACTAAATAACATTACCAATGGATAATAAAAAACTCCAAACAAACAGGAAGAGCCTTTTGAATCAAGACAGATAACAAGAGCCAAGGGATTGTTGCTGTGCTACAGGACAAAATCATGTTATGCATAATACAGATTTCAGATTATGTGGATAATGGGCCACAAATTAACACTTTTTTGCTTCAAATGCTAGTTCCTCCAAACCTGTGGCAAAAAATGTACACATACTCATGCCCCAGCTATCTTACTGTATTTTAGATGCAAACTCTATAATGAAATTTTATCATTATGATCAAGTAGCAGTTGGCCAAAATGAAAAGCTTTTCCTTCAACTTTCTTCACGGACCATAGGGAAGTCACCTGACTCCCTTTCTGAGGTAACTAAGGGTACTAGTTAGGTACTAACTAAAAAAGATGCTGTTACAAAGTGAGGCTACGTGGGCTTAATGAAGGTGTGGCTTTTTATTGCTCGATTTTCTGGATCCCTGTGATAGCTCTCCAGGGGGGAGCAATATAATAAAAAGGGTAAGCTGATACGGCCCTTTGGAATAACAATCCTCTTAATTGCTTTATGCATCCCTTGCACGGGCTGGCCTCAGGGGAGCACGCCCTGTTGTCAAACAGCAGGTTCTGTACCGCAGGTATTAAACCCTGATTCCAAAGTGCACCGACTTGTGTGTGCCCAGCAGAGCCTGGCTGATCACTCATCAGCTCAGCACAGGGGTGATAAGGTTATTTATCATCCTGTAAAGCAAAGTTAGTTGTAGAGAATTCTAAAACATGTTCTTGCAAATCTGTATAATGTATTATTGAGTGTCGGAACCATGTTAAGCCTGGGGCATGAGCTACATATCCGATGCCAGGGGTGTCCTTCTGAGCTAACTACACTTCTGACCTGGTGCTAGGTGTGTCCCTGTTTAATATCATATATCCATTTAAAATGGGGAATAGCTCTCCTGGGGCACTGGGATATTATTGTTGTCACAAGCTGAAACGTATGGCATGACGTCTGTGGAGCTCTCTTCTTGGGCAGGATTTGGTGACAAGCAAATATTCTACACCTTTGTCATTATGACAAAGACTCACTGTTCTTCCCATTGCACTAAAATAAACCAGCCAAGTTGGCACAGTTGGGTTTCAGATTCCAGGGGACAGTGAGTCCCACTTGGGAGAAAATGTTTTTTTATTTCACAGACTGAGGGACACAGACAGTATCAGTGTTGGAGACACATTGATTCTGTTTTGTTTTCCTGGTGTTTGCAAGCTGGCCTGCAAACTCTGCTCACTTCACAAGCCAGTCATTCCAGAGCTTATGGGAGGTGTAACTTCCTCCGTCTCATCAAGTTCCAAAGCCCCAGGCTTGCCACTTTGATATGAGGAACTTTTAGCTGCAGTGTTTGAATTAAAAGAATCTGTGAGAAATCCAGGAACACCTGAATGAGTTACGAACAGTTAACGCCATCAGATTAATGAAAGGTCAAAGGGGAGAGGTATTTGCAGTGTAGAGTGATTAGCAGAGATATTAAGGATAATTTAATACAGTTGAAATTCTGCTTTATGCAGTTCAAACAGATGCCACAAATACAACAAATAATTTACAAAACCCAAATACAAGCACCACTATCCTTCAGGAGAGTAACCACTGGCAAATTGAGACTCTCACATGTACTTTTCCCCAGGCACCTAGCTGCAAACATCAACCTCCTCAACTTTGCACTAAATGTACTTTAGAAGGAAGGGGAAAAAAATCTTTCCTTTTCATAATGGGTTTTTTTGAGGCTGAACAAAGCATCTCTATTTTCTTTTCTTTGAGACTAAAAGTATTCCATGGGTGCTTCTTTCTGGCCTTAGGAGAAAGTCTACCAAGAATTACATCTTAAGATGACCTGTTCAGAACTGTTGCTTGCATGGATGGCAGAAAAAACTATTCCCACTGCTCCTGGAAGCCAGAAATAATGTTTGCCCTTTCCAATGAAGTAAAAGGTGTGTAGAGCTGTGACTGAGTCATGACAGAACCCTATGCCCCAGTGTGTATGTCAGTTGAATTCTGAAACACTTTTTGCAGTTTTCTTAAAATGCTTCCACACACCATAGTTCAGTATCAAATGCTCATACAGTCCTTGTTCCCAAAGGGAACGCCGCACCAATCCCCAAGGCTCAGTGTCTGCTACTTAAACTCCAAAAACAAGGGAGTTTCTTTTTTTCATTCCTAATATACTTACTAGTGTGAATTTCATTGAGGAACAGGGAAAATCTTTCTTAGTGAGGATAAATAGAGAAAAATATCTTTCTAAAAAAGGTGGGCTGTTAAAAACTCACCAAGGACTCACCAAAAACCATAAGGACTTTTTTTCTTATGCTCTAATATCTTGCTGGTTTGCAAATACATTCATTTTTCTTCCTTTATGTCACTACACATTACCAAAAATATGTGTGTTCTTTCCTATATTCCTATGGGCTAATAAAAATTTGACCCTTTAGGAATCTTTGATCTATTTCTGTGTTGTATTGATAGTGTGATAGAGCAGACATGCATAAACAAACAGTGTGGCATTTCTTATATTCTGTCACAGCCTTTGAACTTGCAGCTTTGCAAAACAGGAGTGATGAGGAGTACAGAGAATCTGTGTCAGTCAGGCAAAATTACTAGTCCAAGGAGTTTTGCTTCTTGTAAAAATGCATTGACTCTCTCCAGCCCAGCTTAGTGCTTTTGTACCATGACAGGGAAATTTTTCCCAGGGAATAATAAATATTTAGTGAGCCTCACACAGATTGGCTGCTTTGGTATTTAGGTGTTTGAACATTTTGAAACAGAACAGGAAAGAAGGGGCTCAGTTTTTTCCTTAGTAAAGTTACGTGTTTCTAAAGACAGCTTGGGTCACCAAAATTGGTAAGCACAGAGCCTTTGATTTCCCTGGCGATCCTTCTGGTGGCTTTCAACCTTTTTACCTCCGCAGGAGCATCCCAAACCGTGGAAATTAATGTGAGAAATCCCGCGGCCGAGCGAAGGAGCCGGGGCACCTGATCCTGCCCGCGGCTGACACTGATGGATGGATGTCCCCGGGTTCAAGTGCTGGGATCCCCGGCGCACCGACCTGCTCCACTCCCCTCACCCATGCCGCACCGCCAGCTAATGTGGCGACACGGCGCGCCAATCCCCAAGGCTCAGTGTCTGCTCCTTAGGCTCATTACAATTAGTCAACTTGATATATTGTTTACAATTTACACCAAACAAGCTTGGGGCTAATTATGACTTAGCTAGTTTGTCTCTTTGATGTCAAGATCCTCCGCAGGAGGCCCAGTTACTGAGCAGCAGCTACGTTTAGTCTCGGACACAGGTACAGGGAGTCAACACGGCCTCCTAATTCAACTGCAGCTATGCAAAATCCTCAGGCATTAAACATTATATTAGCACAGCTAATAAACCTACTGCAAATAGATTTATTTCTGTGTCCTCTTAAAACACCTGCTATTAAGAAAGCAGCAATTAAGAAACCGAAAAGCTGTGAATTTCAGCTGTTCCTTAGTATCTTCAGCCACACAAAATATAGTGAAAGACAAATACTCCTTCATTGAACTGGAATTTATGGATTGTTTTTCTGGTTTAAGTTGTATCATTATGAAAGCTTCAGCATAAAAGACAGATGGTTTGACCTTTACATGTAGAATTCTAGGTTTACTCTACCATTGTGTTGATGAAATAATATTGTATAGATGAAAGGTACGCGATCAGACGCGCCAGTGTATTCAATGTACAATTTCAAATTACATGAATATGACAGTAAAGTTTTTAAGGGAAAAAATAGATCTAGTCAGAATTGACACAGGAAGGAGGGTTTTCAACAGAACATGGTGCTCCTTCCATCAACAAGAAGAGTGAATCAAAAGAAGTCCCCTTTGCCTTGGACATCACGGTCACATCACTGACCTTGACTCTCAACCTTTGGCACTGGGTGCGTAACTCCTGCTAGAACCAATCATCCCATCAACATGTCCAGAGGCAAGAAATGTTGTGGTTAGAAAAGTCTAGCATCAAATAGGCTTTCCTAGCAACTCCAAGGGCAAATCTGTGCATTTTGCATCTCGGTTGTGGGTTGGTTCCTCACCCTTCATTTATTCAGCTCAGCATAGGAAAAGAGTTTGGTACTTCTTTTAACTTTGTAGCAGCAATAAAGGAGCTGCAGCTTGGTTTTAACCAAGACTTTGGTGGTTAAGTGTGGGAGGTGGAGACTGAATTCAGTGGAAAAAGCCTCATATCTCTCCCCAAATAGTTAAGTAAAATGTAACAATAATGACTGGATTTCCCAGTAAACTCGACCATATTCCTGAACAGTAACTTTATCAATCATAAGTACATAAATATTTTTTCAAAATGAAAGACAGGTATAAACAGGTGTTAGAAACAAACTTTGTATAGTCTGGTTTATGCAGTATGTTCCCAGGTACTTTCCATTCTTTTATCTCTATATGCATTTTTCTGCAATCACAGCAAAATTTACTTAACTACAGAGGTAAAATGAGGCAATGGATGGAATCAGGAATTGGGATAAGGAAAATGTTAAAATAGGAGTGGGTATTCAGGCAAGATAATATATGTAAATGCCATTTTCCTTGTCCACCTGTGAAAGTAACCACTTATGAGTAGCAAGGATTGAAGGACAATCACAGTAAGAGTCCCTCTAAAAAACACCATGTCTAGCAGAAATCAACATAATCCTGCAGACCTTATTTTTAAAAGCTATTTCAGTTGTGCATTTATCCCTTCAAGGGTTAAGAACTCTTAATGCCTCAAACTTGCAGTCTGAAATTAGCTGCAAACTTACCCCACCATTTTAGACAGCCAGTTAGCTTATACACAGAGATGATCATCAACTGTGACTTTCAGACCCTTAACCCATCTCTGCTACACAAAGAAACCTGCAAACTGAAACACCAAAAGCTGAGAGAGTCCTGACCAGCTTCCTCATGAGCACAAAAAAGGAGCTTTCTATTGGATCCTTTTGGAGAACTACACAGGGAATCAAACTCCTCATGGGGCCCAAAGTCCTCCTGAATCCCCATGTGCATATCTGAGAGGATAACTGCAATCACAGCAGTTATGTTCAATATGGAAAGAGCTGCAATGCAAAGTTTACCAGTTACAGATGGGATCTTCTGTTTCTTTTGAAGCTGAGGGACCATTGTGTGGCAGCTATGGCTGCTGTTATCTGATATGTTTATGCCACTTGAAAATCTCTGACCTCTGCATTCCCTGTGTCATAAAAAGAACAAAGCAGTGAATATTGATTAATAAAAGTCTTTGACTCTACCAGCAAAGCAGTTACAAGCACTGGGATTTTGTTTGTGTTGAAAAGTATGTCCTCCAAGTCTCAACACCTCTAGTTTCCACTCTTTTGACCCACAGGAACCTACTTCTCTCTCTCTCCACTAAGTAAATTTACCTGGCCAGGTGGCAACAAAATTGTGTATCTGTTCCTCCTGTGACCGAAATATAAAGTTAAGGGGATGCTATAATGCCTTTACAACATGAAAACCAGTGGTGAATCTGAACCACCTGAGTCCTGTCTCTGCAGGACGATGATAAATGTCCGCCTGAAGTGCAAAGATCAAGTGCTGGGAGAGCAAGGTCAGATGCTTTACATGACATCTAATGTGACTGTCATTTCTCAGGCTCGGTAGCCGATGGAAATGTGGCGACAGGATGAGCCAATCACTAAGGTACCATGTCTGGCATTTAAATAGATTGCAGCAATTCCAGCAGTGCCAAATGATTAGAGATCTAATTGCCATTGTCTAATGAATTCCTCTGTGGTGTGGTGTGCATGTTCAAAGAAAGCGTTAAGCTAAGTCCAGTAAGGTCCTTGCAACCAAAAATGCATTTTTAAAAAATTAAATTCTGGCTTTCGACTCCTAAATAGTCTCATGAATTAATAAAAGGTTCCATACAGGCATATCTATAAATAATGGACGACCATTTTGCTGTTTTATTGGGAATTACCTTTCTATACATTCCAGCATTTGGCTCTAGGGAAATACCACTGTCTGTATTAAATGCCCCTCCAAGATCGTGAGAATTATACAATTCAATTTTTTTGGTTTAAAAATCATTATCAACTTCTTTTCTTTGAAGAGTATGCTGCCTGATGATTGTTTCAGTGTACTAGTGAGAAATACAAGATATAAAGTATCTATTAAAGGAGTGGAAAATATGATTTATTGGGAGACTGAAGACCTCCTGGTTTTCAAGTTAAGGTGATGTGATTGCACCCTTGAGCACCTCTGGAGGAACAGAAATTTGGTGACAGATTGCTCTTCAGGTGATTTAACTCAGGCCATTACACCATCCTGTGGTGTCACATAACGAGGGCAACTTGGGTAAACTCATCCACAAAACCAGATGTTCCTTTTCAAAATGGGATAGCAGCTAACCAGTCACACAGTTCCCAAAGACTATCATCACCTTTGTGTTCCTGCTGATGTCTAAATACAGAGTGAATTTTTATTCTCCAGGAAGCTATATTCTCTTTCAAAGAATTGCATCCAAAGTCAGGCAGTTCAATGGCCTGTGTAATAGCAAGGAATGCCATGGGCTGCAAGCAGTGTGATTCCTGTCTTCCTGTGAAACCTAAACATTCTCACTTAGATTCAGATTTTGACACCTTCCATTATAAAAAATGGTTCTCTCTAGAATCCTGGTTTTGATTAGTTCCTCTTCCTGAAAACTGTAAAAATTATGGAAATAACTAAAAGCCTTGTCAGCTGAATATCCACTGACAGGGAGTTTTTAGCTACCAGA
The DNA here is from genome assembly GCA_037013685.1 of Acridotheres tristis. NCBI lineage: Eukaryota > Metazoa > Chordata > Aves > Passeriformes > Sturnidae > Acridotheres > Acridotheres tristis. The sequence goes on along the minus strand of CM072888.1, from coordinate 19,730,139 downwards.
AAAGTCCACCTTTTTCATAAATGGGGAGGTCTTTAAGTGCCTCTCCACGTCACTTTCTGATCTCCTCCTGAAGGTCAGATAAAAGTGAACAAATGTAGGCAGATAAAGTTGAATGTGAAGGGGTCTGAGGTTTTTTGCCGATGCTGTGATTGACAGCTAAGGCCTTGCACAGTGACAGTGTCACTTGAGAGACCCTACCCTTTTTTTCCCAGGTTTTCTGCAGTCTCTGGTGTCACGGGGGGACAGCCCCCTGTGGTAATGCCAGGCTCCTCACTGTCAGGGGGCTAAGACCTGGACTAATTCATTGCGGTGCAGTTTAATTAAACTGCACCGGAGTTGTTTCCCTGGTAAAATAAGTGTGGGAAGAGAATGTGTGTCAAAAGAGACATGCCTCTTACTGTGTGTGCTTTATTGTTACACCACAGCTAATATATTGTGGGAATTCCCATGGAGTCAATGATAAACTATATTATCAAGCTCCATAAAATAGGCATTCTACTAGTGAGGGTTACTGTAGCCCACAATTCCATTAATCCTCCTAATTTATTATATTATAGCTGTATGTGAGGTCTCATAAATTTATTATACCCCTTTCATCTTGATAAAAATGCTTGTTTCTCCTCTCAAATAAAAACCCTTATTATTTGTTGTGTCTGTCTCTAAAAAATAAATGTATCAGCCCCTTGCAAGAAAATATGATTATTGGCTGAGAAATGTAAACTGCACTTGACATGTCTTCTGCCGTAAAATTAAAGAATTTTATTAAGCCTTGCTTTCTGAGTACAAAAACCAGTATATGAAGGCCCATTGAATTTTTATTTGCTTTTGTTTTAGAGCATTGAATTCTCTTTTATATATATATATATATCTTTACAAGGTTTTGTAATTTAAAGCCACAGAACCTGCATGTGTCAGCTTTGCCTTTTATGAAGAAGGCAATTTTCTGAGACTCAACATTACATGTCACTTGGAAATTCATCTGGGTGGCAAATGAAATCATTCCCCCTTTTAGGGCATTTCACATGAGTAAAATATTTGTTGATAAGTTATGTTGCAGTAATCAATACTGAAGCATTTGTTAATACATGTGCTATACTGGGTAAGTATAGATGATGAAAATAACAAACTTTTCCCTAAGAGCTTGTGTCCCTGAAGGGGATCAGAGTGGCCTCTGTCTTTCACTGGGACTCAGTGGGTGGAATAAGAATCTTGCTTCAGCCACGGCATAAAGAGAAGTCCTCTATCATTGTTCAGAGCAAAATATGAATAATCATTGGAGTGTCACAATGAGCAATATCAGGTTGGGTTGGGGAGCACAGAAAAGGCTGTGCTGATTCACTCTAAGGGCCCTTCAGGCCATGTCTCTGATAGTGGCCAGAAGCAGGCACCTGACTGAGAAAAGGGCAAAGCAAAGGATCCTCCCAGCTACTGTCTCAGGCTGCTTCCAGCTCAGATTTCTTGAGAGTGATGTGGTTTGTCTTATTTGCTAACCCGCCGTGGAACTGTCTTTTGAACAGTTCTTCATGCTCCTCTTGAAACCATACAAACTTTTTAAAACGAACAACATCCTTTACCAAGGAGATCCATGCACCTACTTCAAGCTGGGGTGAAGAAATAATCTCCCTGCACTCATTTTTACCCTGGTCCTTCCATGATCTGAGCACCCTAGATTTTATGTTAGATGAAACAACAAACAGCACATCCCTGTCCATTCTCTCCACAATGCTCCTTACTTTGTTGGTCTCTACTGTCCTCCCACTACATCCTCTGGTGTGAGCTGAAAAGTCTAAGCCTGCTCAGTCATTTCCCATACAGAAGCCACTCCTTGAACACCTGCATTTTAAGAACCGTATTTCCTCAGCCTCCTGTATCTTTGCTACTTTTTCGGATTTTACTTCCGGTTATCAAATTACAAGCTTTGTTGTGTCGTGACCATCCTCTAAATCATCTCTCCTTGTAAGTCGAGTGCAAGAAAATCTGCAATGCTCTTAGTAGTTCTTTACCCTGGAAACAGCTCACTATAAGGAAACAGTACCAAAATGTGGTTCCAAATCCCAATTCAAAAGTTTGAAGCACAAAGAAATGATGCTGGAATCCTACTGAATAGGAGACTTCCAATACATGGAATAGGGTAGTCTAAATGAATCAGCCAAATGTAAATTTCCCCTAGTCCACATTACAACAAATGTCAAAATTAGTATGTCATGTGGATCTATAAGTTGTGAAAAGTTGATAAAAATTACTTTTAAAACATATACAAAAAGGCTGAGGGAAAAATTTTGGAATTTTGTGATACGGTCTTAAAGGAGGACTGAGAGAAGGGTAAGAAGGTGAAGAAATGCTCTAGGCAGAGACTCTGTTGTGAAAGAAGATTTAGTGTTATCTCAAAACCCACCTAATTTTATCTTTCAACACAGTTTCCTATTCCAAGCTAGAAAAAGTCTATTATTCCAAAAAAAGTGAAGCTGTTAGAAGTTCCTGATTTGGTATAATTAACTACCATTCAAGGAATGAACATGAAGCAAATGGTTTCTTTGGGGAATCAGGAAGAAAAGGAGTATTGTTTTCCAAACAGCCTGAAAAATAACAACTGGCAGGTATTGCCCAAGAATGCTAAGATCCTTGGGAAGAAAATTATAGATTTAAAACTGCACTAAGAGTTTAACATCACAGGTCTGTGTAATTAGCAACAACAGCAAGAGAGCAGTATCCATGCTGGAGCTTACCGGGCTGTGTGTAGGGGAGATAGGAGGTGGAAAAAGCTCCTGTTCCTCAAATTGATAGACTCTTGTCATTATGTGTGAGGGGAAATTCTTTTCCCCTTCAAGCTGTTTAGAATAGTCTGATGAGAGCTGCTTCCTAGAAACCTTTATGAAAGGCCTCAATGTGGAATGTTCAAATCCAAGGCGGGACACAATTGTTCCTATACCAATTTGTGCTACAGAGTGTTTGGACAATACTATTAAAAGTATCAACAGTGGGACTTTCTTGGCAGTGACAGAAATAAGAATCTGCTCCATATCATATGATTTGCCTCTGCACAGCAGCCAGCACCAGGATGCATTTAAGGACTCTTAGCTGCCTCGAAATAACAACATGTTTGGTAGGGAATGAGCTCCCAGCTGGTGCCACTTGCTGCTGTGGCCAGACTGTTTTGTGTCTAAAAGTTTCTGATCTCATAACAGAAGAAAGAACTTTTATATATTAAACCAAGAAGATGTCAGTACATTTAAACTCTTGGGCCACATTTCTGTCCTAGCTCTGAACCCACAGTGAGGTGAACCTTCCACAGCTGCATTCGGCACCACAATGTTAGAAAAATAGTTGTGGAAACCTGAAGCAGATCATAGGCTGGCTGTGCCATGACATGTGATACCCTTTGCCTCTATTCAGCTCTGCTGTTAGAATTTCAACAAAAATTGTAAAGCTAAATAAGACTGAGATCTTAAGCACAAATCTGGAATATCTTGGGACAGTGCTCCATAGAGAAATCCACTGTTCAAGTGGCAACATTTCTCACACTCTTCTCCCCCTTGACCCTTTCCTTCGTGTCAAAGATGGTCTTTGTTCTTCCAATAAATACATTGCTTGTGATGATTTTATAGTGCTAAGTTGTTTCCTTAGTTAAGGAAATCCTCCTCCATGTTGGGTATGAATTTCTACCTGCCAGCAGATTGTTTCCTACTTAAAAATTCCTGGTTTCTAAGATGCATGTATCCATATCCTGCTTGTCATGACAAAACAAAAACAACAACAACAACAACAAAGAAAAAGAAAAAAAAGAAAAAATTTCACTATGAGCTGGTAATGTGAGACAGTGTCTCACATCTCTCGTTCTGGACTGCAAAAAATGATTCTTTAACACTCAACAGTCTTCAAAAGCTATTCCTTATGCTGCATTCTTAAATTTACCATCAGTCTTATTTTCAGTATTTCACTTAGTCATATTTAGCAGCCAGGTGATAAAGGCAACAGAAATCTTTATACCTCTTTACAATTTATATCCTCAAACATGAGTAATTTTTTTCTATACTGCATTAAAATTATGTATTTCATGTAGGAAATTGATCCATCAGAGTTACAACATAAGAAAAGTGTGATTCAAAATCAGCTTAGTGCAATAACCATTAAATACAGCCATAGTTTATGACTATCACCTTAACACTCTTTTCAGCAGTAGATATTTGCCATCCACTTGCCACTGCTTTCACAGAGTGCATTTACCACCTGTGGGGGTTTTAGTTTTCATTTTTAAGCTGCGTGAAATTTAATTCTAGATTTTGACTAGACAAAATCTGGTACTTGAGACAGAAGGAACATGGACCAGAATATGACATTTTATCCCAATATCCAAAACTTTTAGCAAGATGCTAATAAAATTAACACTCCCTGTTATTAATGGGCATTGCCTGATTTGTGTGATTTGCATTGCTCAAGTGCTTTGAGATACCTGTGTGACCACTGCCATCACTGTACAGTGGCAGAGGAAATGGTCTTCACATAAATTGAGGCTTTGCATTTTTCTGCCTTAATACAAGAATGTGATTCAGCAAATAGGAAATACTTGGCTGCTAAAGCCAAGCTGCCCAGGTTGGAGGAGCGTGCACTCACTGACCTGCCTTCGCTAACAGTAACACTCCATCAGTCACAGGTACAGGAGATATGCTCAGGAGAGAGTTCACTATGCACATAATCCAGTGCAGAGATAGGAACCAGATTCAAAAAGGTGTTTTGGACCAAATGCCAATAGATGTAGGCACTGAGGCAGCACATAGACGTAGGTAGGAATACTTCTGTATTGAGATTAATGAATAAGCCACGGCATCAGGGAAAACCTACAGGATAGTTTTGTAGAGGTCTAATTAAAGAGTATAGTTTAGAGGGAGACTAGAACCAAGTGGAAACTAAGGTTTGTTTTCTCAAGAAAGAGAAAAGAAAATTCAATATGATTTACCATGCACAGCTACAAAATCACAGTGATTTTCATATAGGTCAGAAAGAGAAGCCAAACTCCACCCACATTTTTCACCAGTGTTTAGTTCAGCTCACTGAAACTTTTACATTATTTTCTCAGAATAGATCCTATTACTAGCAAAATGACTTAGGAAAATGCATTTTGTCAGCACCCCTAGATCTGTAGGCTCATAGGACTCAAATGGAAATTAAGGGAAAAAAAGAAGATAAAAAGAAGATTTTCATACAATTGATCCATTTTTATCACAGTAGGATGATTTGACATAGCTGATTAAAATTGGAATTAACCTGTCGTACAAGAAAATTTTCCTTAAATTCTAGTGGATGAGTATGAATCCATCACATGTGCATCCTATCGTATTGACACATTGGGAAACTACAACAGCTGCACCTCTTGTTCAAGAATAGAAATGCACCAACAAAATAATGAAGCTATCTCCAGTCCAGATAGCAATAGGAATCTCAAAGCTCACCTCACATACAAATGTTTGCAAGAACTGATTTGAATCATGGCCAGAGAGCAGACGCTGAAAAGCACAGTGGGAAAAGTGGATGCTGACAAAGAGAATTTTTCAGGGAAACAAGCAAGGTTCCTTTTTCTGGAAATTAAAGCTTCTGCGCTGTGTTTAACTTGGATAACTTAGTTGTAGTGTCAAGGGGTGTGAAGGGATGATGCAGGCTAATGGTAGAACTTTTATATTACTTTCTATCTGGAGTCCAAAAATTTCGCTGGGAAAAAAGATCAGAGCTTTACATGACTTGGCAAGGAAATGGAAATGTGGGCAGAGAGGTGTGTGGGCAGGGAAAGGGTCCAGATATGAATTACTCTGATAAAGTTAAGAAACAGAAAGTTCATTCAAGGTTCTTCCATGTTGACTGGCAGCAGTCCTGGGTTTACAGCATGTGGTAAGGCTTGAAATTAAATAGACTCCAATGACAGCAATTGGAAAAGGTAGTTCAATCTTAAAACAAAAATGAAGCCATTACACTCTGTCAGCAGGAAAGTTCTGGGGGGAAGAAAAGGATGAGAAAGCTATGCAGCTGGCCAAGATGAGGAAGAAATAAAATCACAGGACACAGTTTCTCAACCTAAGGAATTGTTTTAATTCTGCTTCTGTAGGGACTTTGTTGGACTTTGATTTTTTTGCAGCACTGTTATAACTTGCAAACGCTATTGTCATGGCTATTACCTAGTGACCAGGTATCAGAGCTATCAGAGATGCTTCTTACACTGTTTTTCCTCATTTTGCCCTTTCTTAAATAGATTTTTCCAGAAGCACAGCTGTGCCCTGCATTAGGTCCACGGGAGCTGGCTGGCAATACCTGTGTCCAGTACAGGTCAGCCTCTGGCCTCACCCCACCGAGGGTGGAGCCCCTGCAGCCCCCCACTGTCAGTGCCTGGGCACCTGTGCCCAGTACTCATGAAGTTTCAGTGGTAAGGCCATAATAAGAACATAAAAAACTCCCCCAAAACAGAAGAAAAAAACAACAGAACGGTCCAACAACAGCAGTTAAAGAGAGTGTATGCCAAGGGACATAAACCCATATATATATATGTGTGTGTGTGATATGTAACAAACAACAATGAAAGATTGGCATATGCCAAAGGACAGAAACTTATATATGTATATATTTGTGTGATCTCCCTTCAGCACCTCCTGCTTTTCCCCTGCATGATTGCTTACACTCAATATTCCTCCGAATAACTTTAAAAGGAATATCTTAACACATTTTCCATTGATAGCAGACTCAGGCAAAGCAATTAAAAATGATAACTGCAGGTGACAATCCTGCCTCCCGGCATTCAGGGAAACCTTTTCCAAAGGCTTTTTAAACACCTCCCTGTGAGCCCCGGTCTGAGTGGGGGGAGGAAGGACTCACTGCTGGCAGTTTCTGTGCTTGCCTCAGGCAGGATCCATTCCCATACTCAGTGCAAGCACAGCCTGCTCTGCAATAACCCCAAACCCCAACACACCCAACACAACCCAAGTCCCACTAGACATAAATTTTACTTTCACATCTCCAGCCTGCCGCCGGGGCTGGTAGGAGCCTTGTGTCTACACTGAGGATGTGCTTCCAGGGGGTGGTGACAGCTCTCAGAAGAAAGCAGTGACTGAAAGGGGAGCATGTCAGGGGGCCCTGTCTGACATGGACCTTAGCAGCATGGGAGAGGTTGCAGGGACGGCGGAGGGAGTCAGTGCAGCCTGGCAGGGGATGGGGCAGCCAGCATTAATTCTCACCCTTAGACACAGCCTTCTACCAGCAGCTCGAATCAAAAAGAAAAGTTTGCTTTTAAATCATAAGGAAAGTTGCAGGGTGTTAAAAAAACCCAACAAACTCCACCATAAATAATGCAAATTATAATAAAGCAACATTTGAAATGGAGTAAGAGTAATACACAATTCTGATCGAAACAAAAACTATTTACGTCAAATTGCTTACACACAAACCAGGATTTTTTGATACCAAGTTCACCTTCTGCCTTGACTGCTTATGTGTTTTATTGATTTGTTTGAAACTCTGGCTGGGGACTGTTAAGAATTTGCAGTAAAACAATGTTGTAGAGATCAGAAACACCATGGGTGTTAAATAACCAAGAGTGCCTCTTAAAGCCTCAAGAGCAGTCTAAGAAATAACATAAACATTTTCAAAGTTAAGTTCCCTATTTCTATAACAAAGAAATGCAAATCAAAGTCAGAGATTGTGGCCAGTGTATAGTTTAGAGCTGAAGCTCAGCTTTTATGCGTGGATTAACTTGTGTGATTGATCACCCAAGTCAGAGCAGTTTCTCTTCTGTTATGAGCCGGCTTCATCACTTGCAGAATTCATGTCTGCTTAAATGAGAAAAATGCCAGTGCACAGGTAACAGTTTAGCCAAGCCATACACACTCTGAAAAGAAAACAGGCAGTGAATGCGAAGGCAGTGGCAGTGGCAGACAGAAGAACCTAGATTCCCAGGATTTTGCATTGCTCTGACTGATTTCACAGACAGAGCGGGCTGCGGAGCAGTGACTACAGAGGAGACAAACTCCCACATTTGCCCCACAGACACCTGCTGGCAGAAGAGCAGCTAGCTTTATTAATCCAGCCTTGAACAGAGAAGTCTGAGTGCTGTTCCTTTGTCCTTTTTTTCCTAGGTTTGTTTTTGGATATGAGGGGAAAATAACAGTGCAGATCTCGAATTTGTAAATAAAAACTGTAGTAATAAAACAGTAACTAAGGGCTGGTGGTTTTATGTGGTTTGGCCTGAGAATAGGAGGAGTTGGCTGTCATTTGAAACAGTAATATTTTTCAGAGATGCTCTTGAAGACTACTATTATGAATTGGCCTCTGATGACTAGTGAAGTACATATAGGACTCATTTGTCTTTAAAGAGTAGTGGCAAAAATTACAGTAAGTTTTAAGATCAGGGCATACTAGAAATATGGACTTATTCTATTGCAAAGTTCAGTCAGAACAAACCATCAGTTTGTCATGGAGCAAAACAACCAGTATTTTTAAATACAAACTTATGAAAAATCAATTGAAAAACTACTTCCAAAACGCATATCACACTTTGCTCATATATGCAACCAAGTGGTGAATTCTTCATTAAGCGCAGAAAACACTCTCAATAGGGAAACAGTATTAGTGATACTGAATAAAAAACCCTCTAAAGCACATTTCAGAGACGTAATGGAAGTGCAGATTTGAGTGTGGCTCACATTGCCACATGAAGAAAGCCAGAGTCCCAGGCTACCAGGCTGGTAAGATCTGAACAGGGCTAAGATAATATCTCAAAGCTGCAAGGGAGAAAAGCACATCACCTATTGGTTATCATCTTTAGACAGCATTTGGAATAAACCAAAATAGCTCTGTAAGGAGCTTCATATAACCCTCCTCTGCCACAATGGTGTAAACACAGGAGAAGGGCCAGGATAAATTGCACAACAATCTGGAAATCTGTTGGGAAAATAAGCAATTAAGGATAAGAACCAGCTGTCAGTCACTGGCCATGCCATCAGGTATTTTCTTAGCACACGTTAGAGATGTATGTGTCATATGTAGCATCCCCAAGTGTTTTGCTTGGCTAGAGAGTTTCAAGGACAGAAATTCAACTACAAAAATAAAAACCATGGTCCATCCTGAATAATAAAAAAAACCCTCAATCAATCCAGATTCACCAGCCTGGGCACTTTCCAGATGTTTCCTGTTGAAAATCAAAATGAAAGAGAATTTTGAAAAATGTTACCAGGAAGAATTACAGGAGTGGTAATTCTGAACATTTGTACTCCATGGACACACCCTCCTTTTAGGGGAGTAAGAGAAGGGCTAACTGTGGAGGTTTTTTTTGCTCTGGCAAAATCTGGTGCAGGTAACTCCGTGCTGACTTCTGAATATCTCACCATGGTGTCAGCTGGACCTCAGTAACAGCAGCTCCTTTTACAGGGAGCTTTGGGAGACATCTGTCAGAGTTAGTCCTGCAGGCACAGATTGTGGCCCTCTACAAATTGTCCCAGGTTCTCTAGCACATAAATTGTAGCTGCAGAGCAGTTATTCTTGATAGGCAAGTAATTATTTAGCAATTTGTTGAAGACAAAGAACAAGTAATTACTTGTTTCTCTTATAGACTACAAAACAGTACTTTAGGCAAAAAAAGCGTGATTTGCCATTAATTTCCAGCTCAGTCAATGCAAAATATTGGCAGTACAAAGTGAATATGGACTCCTGTCAAAGTGCAGTATTTTGTCCTGTCTGTCAAAGTGCAGTATTTTGTCCTGTCTGTTTAAAGATATCAGAGAGGAAAGTGCAAAGGAGCAATGCCCCTAAGGAAGGCCAGATAAACCCTGCTCACATTGAAAAGAGCCTGGAATTTAACGCGGTACCAGCTCTTCAAGCCAATCTTTGTGCAAGGAAGTCAGTGTTAAGGCTTGAAATGGGAAACTGAAAGAGGTCACTCTGCTTTTATTGAGCTTCTCCTTCATGTCAAACCAGTGGGTTGTGTGTTATACTCCTCACGGGTCACTGATAGCCTATCACAAAGCCTCTCTGTTTGGATGCCATCCCCAAAACCTCACCAGCCAGCAGAGCAGAAACACTAAGGTAGAGCTACCGTCCAAAAAGCTTCCCAGCACAATAGCTGCTGCTGTCATGGCAAGACAATAAAGTGGATTTTATGCTGGTATATTTTTCTCATCATATGCATGACAGAAAGTCTAATGGGCCTTACTGGTTTCTTAGTGGCTTTTAAGGCCCTATAAAATAGCCTACTATCAGTTCGATCTGTGTTCTCAAGATGTCTGCCTGAACATCAGAGAACTCCAGCAGGAGCTATGTTTTTATTCCCCCAGCCTGCAGGGACGAGATAAGCTAATTAGCTGAGAAATTAGAGAGGAAAACTATTAGCATCACAGAAGTGAAAACAAAAGCACTATGAGAATTTATAGATGGGGAAGACCTACCCCACATACTGCTCTCTAAGGTCTGGAGGGGTTTTGTTAACATACCCTTTATTTTCCAGGGGAAGGGAGCTCCTGCCAACAGTCATGATAAGAAAAGACTCCTTTAATATTAGTTTTTCCTTCAATAGTCTACTTGCAGTTGGATCTCTGACTTTGTGTATTTTCGAAAGGAGCCTAGTTTTAGAGGACAAAAAGGTTGTGCTTCAAAATTACTGATGACAGAACAAATGGAAGGGAAGATGTTTCTCTTCTGACCAACCCATTATGCCTGGCCACTGAAGTCATACCCTTCTTTTTTTCTCAGCAGCCTAGAACTGTCCTATGTCAGTTCACTTGGTGCCAGCTCCTTTTGGGAAGCTGGTAAATCCTCATCAGTTCCCTGTATCCATTGTTATCCTTGATTCAGGACAAAGTACAAAGCTCATTAGTTTTTCTCTCTCTCAGTCTTGGTTATACTGGTCTGACCAACTGCAGCTGAGTCCACAGAAACAGTACTTCAAGAACAGAAGACAGATGGATTGCATAATCTTTTAGTAGCATAACTTACAAACTTCATTCTTGGAAGACAAAGAGATTGAGCTATTCTGTTTTCAGTTTTGCACAGATCCAGATTCACTGTCTTGCTTCTACCCGATTACTTATTGTTGAAAAGATGAAAATAAGCAAAACAACCACAGAATCGGAATAAGTCCACCAGATATTTCACACAAACCAATAACATATTTACAAAATCAGCTATCAAACACTTTATTTTTAACTTGTACCCTGAGAGTTATGGCTGTCCACGGGACATCTCCTGGAGAGACATCCTTGGCTTTAAACACTGCAGAAATCAAGGCTGAAGGTAAGAAGGAACAGAGAGACTGAAGCAGACATTGTTCACCTAAATTAATTTCTCTCAGAAGTTTTGTTCCTAGTTCTGACCACAATTCTTTCTGACTGAGGAGATCACCTTTCCCAACACATCTCCTGATACATCTCTTTCCTGAGTTACTTACCAGAAGGTTCCATACCTCTATGGGAGGGAGTACTGCCAGACCTGCTCCAGACTTCTCCAGCAGCACTTCATTGGTACTATTCCCGTGTTCTCTTCTTGCTGTTGAAGCAGTTCTCTTTGCTCATCCTCGTTTCACAGCAGAGGCACTCCCATAAATAGGTAAGTACCAAACTCATTCCTTTTAGGAATTTCAGGGAACTGCACTTCTGAATGAATAATTATTTTTATTTCCCCCAGATCCTTTTCTTAAAATTTCATGCATAACAACAAAATGAACACAACCATCAATGCTGTGTCCTTTTCCAATTTATGCTCCTCTAAATACCTTCCCTTAGATATGCCGAGCTTTCTCCAGAGCCTGTTCCTGGAATTCCTCTCACCTTCACGTGGTCCCACAAATGGAAGCGACCATCTTGGGAGAAGCATGCTCCAGAAGCCAGTTGCCAGAGGGAAAGTCACTGTTTTGCTGCAATAGTGAATTTGACCACCAACCTTCAAATGCACCCCATGTGTGCTTCAGGCTGAAGGTGTGTACCAGCGCTGTCAGTGTGCATGAAGGACGTAATTACAAGTTATCAGCTGATTACCTCCCTGATCAGCTCAGGGAGGTAATTACAAGTTAATTTTGCACCTCCATGACAGGTACTACCTATGTTACTATATAGAACAACTCCCTACAGCCTCATGGGACAGGGCATAGGCAGAGACATCTCTGTTTACCCAAAGTACCCAGGTCAGGAGAGATGAATATGCATCACAGGCAGCCTTTCCTGGTGCACCCAGGCCATTTTCAGGACAGAAAACACTTGTTGTAGTACCTAAACATATGTATTACAGCAGTACCTGGCTCTGTCACAGACATCTGGGAGCAACCTGACTTCTTGCACTGCCCACCCCTCTCCTATGCATTACAGTGTAAAGACATGGGATTATGTGGCCCAATGTTCTACAATAGTCCCTTTGAAGAAATGGAAAAAAGTAGAAGTTAATAAAACTCTCTCAATAGCCTCCTGAAAAGACAAAGCTTTTCAACAACTATTAGGGAAATGTTTCTTCTGTTAACTCATACTTTCACTAAACAGATATATATTTACATGAACATTTTGTATATTTACTGTTCGCCTTGAGAGACATAATACACATGTCACTGAGGTCAATAACATTTTAATACCAAAGAATTTCTTTTTTCAAAGCCACCTGGGGATGTTTAAAACAGGATACGAGGCTTTTATTCCTGCCTGCCTTCACGAAGGCAGCTCTGTTCTCTGCTGTACACACGATAGTTGCTATGCATACAGATAGAGCCCTAACAATGCTATTCTGACATTTAAGTATTTCACGCTCTGTGCAGGACAGCCTGTTTGTATTTTTAAGCTCGGTTCTTGGGCCAAATGCAAAGAGACTACTGTGTGACTCTGAGGTTATCTTCTGTACTCCCATCTAAAAAGTTAATGCTTGGGTGTGTCAGGTATCACCTGGGGATTTAAGCAAGAGGCTTTTTGCAGTTAACCCAATCCCGTGACCTGCCCTGAATTACCTTTGATTTGAAGGCAGTTTCGTTAAGTACCCAACTGCCCCTTCCATTAATTGGAATCAAATTCTCCTGAGACGTGGGTGCACAATAATTCCTATTTTACCTCCTTAATGGCTCTATACATAGCGTGTTACACCTTAGAGCAGAAGTATTGGTGAGACACAGGTGGAGAAGATTGTTTTGTTGTGCTTACCTTCTTGAATCTGATTTTCTTTGCTGAATGTTTGCAGAGCATCAGCATCTAGTTAATCTGGCAGTTGTCTATATGGAGGTTAGTGCCTCCTTGATAATAGTGCTTTCTCATTAGCAGACAGTTTATTCATTACTGGTTTCTTTTTTACCAATATTATGATCACACTCATTTTTGCTCATCTTGCAGCATCTGGAAAAGAAGGGTGATAAGCATTAGCTTTGTCTCATTCTCATCATTACTGACTGAAAAATTGGTATGCAGTGTAAAGAGTGGGGGCACAACTGCCTCGCAGACTAGATAGAATCTAATATATGCCCTCAGCCAAGGGCTGCAGCTGGATTTTGCATTGATGCCGTAAATAAACTTAGCAGGTAACAGAGGAGCACTACCTTAACAGCAAATTATACTAAATGGCATAGTCAATGGTAAATTTATTAGCTGGGGTTTAGACTCCAGAAGAGAGGATTTGATGGATTTTTCTGAAAGGATTACTGCTCCAGGGTCATTCCATGCTGTCCCTGTGCTGGCCACAGAAGCCACAGACAGCTGTGACTTCACTGACATGACTCTTTCAGTGTCCTATAGCATCTGTGAGGTCAACCCTGCCACTGCAGCCAGGATCAGCTTCTCTTGCTACTCAGATGACTCTACTCCTCTGCAGCAATGCCTCCTTAGCTGTAGTCACGAACTGTTGCACTGTGCAGAACAGGCAGCTAGAGGAAGATCTAAGAAGTTATGTTTCAGAAAAAAAAGGGATATTTGATGCAACAAATGACAGTGACAGTTACATTCAACAGTTTACCAAGTTATAACTGTTTCATAAATCCTTAGCTATGGTAAGAGTAAATAGCAACTGAAAAAGGAGCATCAACTGGAATAGTGCCTGGAAAACTGGTATGTTTCTTGTGTCCGTGTTTCACTGTACCTGCTGGTTTTATCTCTACTGTAATTACACTTTCAGAGACATGTGGCATGTATGCCACCTCTTCCTTGCTTGCCACTTAGGGAATGGTGATAGATATCTCATGTTTTACCTCCACAACTGATGCAGATGGAGGTTTCACAACAGAATCCCTTATTTTGACCTAGGGGACATGCATGTACATGGCAATTGTTATCATTTTGCCACTCTAATCATTCCTTTACGATCGGTGCCTTTTGCTTGCTGTCTCCTAGGTTTTTAGAAGCAGGCAGATTACTGGTTATGTTTAAGATACACATTGGATACAACTTCTGGTAATTGAACAACACCTCTTGAAAATCCTGCTAGGAATTGTCCCCAGGGTGTTTCCTCTGGGACAACTTAACTCAATTTTTGTGATTTAAAGGTTCTGTCTAGTTCTTTTAAATATTCCTTTGATGTTGTAGTGCTCTGCCTGTAATAGATTGTTATTGCCCTATATTGGGTTTGCAGAGTGAAGGTAAATCTTTTGTGATGTGATTGTGCTACCCCAAACTCAATATTGTTCAGAGGTCTTTTATAACTCTCTGGTTTCACTGCAACAAGCGGGACAAATTTTCATTTTTACTCTTTTAGATTTCTATTCTCTGTTCTGAAACTCTAAGGGACAATACTTACAGGCAATGCGAACTGAGAACTCAAATGCCGTGATGGGACTGCAATTATTCCCCCATCTCAATTTGCAATATTCTCAGGGACAGAGAAGGCAAAAGAGACCCCATGTGAGTCCTGGCATCCTATAGTAGTACTCCTTATAGTGTAGAAAACAAAAAACCCTCCAGTTCTGATATCAAGTATATCATGGCAGCTCTTGCTTCACAAATACATAGCATACACATTTTCATATAGTATCACCAGCCTAATTCCTTATAATGGTACTATAGGTATGGGAACCAGCTACACACCACAAAAGCCTGGTAATCAGTACACTAATGATCAGCAATCAGTAATCAGATAATCACCCATCAGTACCCTATACAATATATAGCTATGTTTTTCTATACTGCATCTATACATGCAAATGCATACACAAACACACATACAGTGGAAAATTTGCTTACTTTTATGCCTGCCCAAGTGGTTTTTATGAGAACCCTTCCTAAATGGGTGAGTCAAATTTTGCAAGCTTGATGTTGGGTCACACAATACAGGAAGCCTTTCCTTTTGATACTATGGGCACAAAATATGTCTGAGCACAAGTCTCTGCCACAGGTCTTGAGTGCCTTCCCAGGCTGCACGCATGCAGCCAGAAAGAACAACTCCCCATCTCCTGTTTCAGGTTGCCAAGAACTGTCTGGGGCAAGTCGAGTAGCCCTAGGACCACTTTTGTGGCAGTCTTTGCAATTGTGTTACAGCAGGTGTGTGTGACAGTCTCACTTCAAGGGCACCATCCCGATGCTTACTCTTGTTCATCACACACTTAGGGAAAGGAAGGCTCCCCTGCTGCCCAATTTCCTCACAGAAGTTTAAATAAAACTGAGCAAAACGTTGGAGGCAGATCACTTTTCTTAAAGGAGGCAATCAATTTAAAATTTCGTCTCACTAGTTTTAGAATATTTGGTAATGACAGTGCATGTAGGATGGGGATTTAAAATTTTGTCAGAGAGTAAGTATGTTTTTGCATCAGAACATTTTAATTTTGTATTCTGTCAAGTAGCCTCCTAGACAAAAAAAAAGACAATTCTCACCTTACAGATGGATTTATTTAAGCATCAACTGTTCCCAGACCTTTATGTTTCCCTAAATGCTTTGATTGCTTTTTAATGTTCAGGTTTAATTTGGAAAGCCACTCAGACTGCCAAGAAACGGTTTCTTCTGAGGAAAAAGGAGTATTCTTTTTTCTCATCATTGTAGTAGCAAAAAATATCTGTACTACCTAGGGCTATTTAAGAGGGAGACTGACATTTATGCTGGTTAATAAAGCAAAGCAAGAAAATAGTTTGTCACTATTGTGTAGCTCATCTTGTTTCATTTCAGTTTTTGTTTGGGGTCCCTTTTTTTGTGTGCACACATACTTCTGGGGAGGTAGGATTTCATTAGAAACGCTGAAGAAAACCAATCTTAATTAGTCTGAAACACATCAGTAAACTCAAGCTTGCTGGCTCCGAGTCATGTAGTGTGAGAGGCCGATACACTGGGGTCAGTCATGGTGAGTTCGTGGTTTAGTAAGACTCCCATGAGTCTACCTCTCCAAACTAGAAGCGGTCAGCAAGACAAAATAGCCTTGATCAGCATTCAAAGTCATGCCTCTCTGGACAGGATGGTTAGCTACAGTTTTCTGCCTACTAATGTTGCAATTATTTGTGGTGCCCTTTGTATCCTGAGTCTCTTATTCTAAAATGTTTGGCTCAAACGCTTTTCCCAGGTGAGTGCGCTTTGGCTTTCTCTAAGTTAAAGGTCCTTTGTGAGATGTGGCTTTGACTCAGAGAACACAATCTGCAACCATTTTATAAGACATTTTTGGACTAAAATCCACTCCAACATACAGGGGTACACCCCATGCAGTGCAGGAGTGCTGGTTGGGCTGACAGATGTACCTGCAGAGTACCAAAGACCTCGGGGTGAACCAAGCTGAATTTCATTGAGACACTCAAAACATTTAGAATGCAATAAAAAGTTGTTGGTTGCTTCTGTTGGGGTTTTTTGTTTGTTTTTTTAACATGCTTAGCTGAAAAAATGAGATTTTGGACTACAGGAACACCTGTAGGAGAGTGGAGAATGACAGGCATCAGGAAACACAGGAGTCAGTGAGCAGGGAATTCCCAGGCTGAATGCAGAGAAGGTGTCTGGTTTGGCACTACGGGTCACTGATGTTATAGAGGGGGATATTGACCTCACTTAGACCAGTAACTTGTCCATTTCAAATAGTGGGATTCTATTCCAGCAAGAACAAGGGATTTAAAAACAAAAGTATCTTGAGGATGTAGTTTCTCATTTGGTGACTTTCCTCTGGTCACAAAACTGAAGGTGCTTGGGAGGGAAGATTGAGAGAGAGAGAGATTGCTAGACATTTTGGAGAAGAGGTTTGAAAGCAGAAGTTTCAAGGCTATTCCCAAAAATTTTAGGTTCTGCAATAATATGAAGTGAGAGAAATGCCTGGTATCAAATAGAAAAAAAAAAAAATCAACATGGTGAGACACAGAGCAGCACTGCACAGCATTGGCACCTACAGCCTAAACAGGCCCAACTAAGATAAGCACCCACAAAACCCCAAATGTGTTCCAATCCTGTCTATTTCCTGAACAAAAAGCAACTCACTCACCAAAAAAAAACAAGCCCAGAACCAAAATGTCCTTGCATCCACAAGAGCTTCTGCTTCCCCTAAGAAGGCAAAGGAAGAAAGGGCATGTTCCAGTGTCCCTGCTGACATGGCCAAAGAAACCACAGTAACAATTCTGGGGAGACTTCAGGGAGATGCTTATTGGATTACGAGAAGCTGCCCAAATTACTGCAAGGAACAGGGTAAAACTGCAAGGGGCTGTTGGAGACAACCCCCAGCACAGCCCAGGGAAGTCAGGCTCCTGGGCAGGCTGGGAGAAAAAGGGGCCCCAAGCCCAGGTTTTGTTGGGGTTTTTTTACATCTATATCTATGTGGAGATCTCTCTGGCTGATGTTTGGTTTTCTTTGTAGCGATTTTATCGCTGCTACATAACACATCCCAGGGCATTAACAAAAGAATAAAACCTCTGGGACAACCCAGCTGATCAGCAGGCTCTGATACGAAGAGGTGCCATCATCTGTCTTTTAACTGAGAGCCTTGACTGAAAGGAAGCTGGAAATAGGAGGCGAGGAGCCAGTGCCCAGTGACATTTCAGGCACCACAGGAGGAAGATCACCTAACGCATTTTGCTTTCTTATTGTTAGCTTTGTCTGATCCCGAGGTACAGGTGCTGGTAGGGGAGTTTGCCTGGGGTCACTCCCCCTCTTCACACTCTTCATTAACTCCTTCTCTGCCCTGCGGTGACAGCTCTCAGACATCCCACCTACAGCACTTTGAGAAGTTATCTGGAAAACTGACAAATAATTTAAACCAAATCTTCCAGTGGTAAAGCATTTGGAATGGAAGAAGCACACTAAAAACAAGGAAAATTGTACTCTCAGTCTTCCTGGAGCCTGGCTCCTTTGGGTTGCATATGCACACTAAACTTTAGAGATGTCATCTCTTAAGGAAGGTCGTAGCTTAATTTATACAAACTAGAATCTCTGAACCATGAAACAATTCTTTCTGTAATGAGTAGCAGAGAGATAAAATCAAACATCACCCTTCCCCCTGTTACATGCCCTCTTCCCCAGACTTTGTGGGATGCTTTTTTCCAAAGAGTTAAACTGGGTGTTTCTCAGGGATTTACAACAGGCGTAACTATTGCTGAAAAACAATCTGATACATTCAACTTAGCAAGGCCCTACTCTTTCCCTCTAATCTTTCAGCAGGACCCAAGGGAGGCTGAAGCTGAGATCAGCCTATTCTCCCCTCGAACTTTGATTTGCTATTAAATTCCGCCTAATGACGATGACTTTGCCATCTCACGTTCATCAGCGGGCTCTGCACGGAACAATGCTGGCCCAGCAGCGTATAGAGGGACATTGTTCCTGCCTCCTGGTTGCTCTGTTTGAGCAGTATCACGTGGAAATCCTCACAGAGAAGGGACATGTAAAACCAGCAAGGTGTATTACTCTCCAGGGTGTGACAGTAACTCAAGTCATACCTGGTGCGTGGGCGCTTGTATTTGTGTGATCTCCTGTTGAGTTTGGAAAACAACAACAAAGCCTACAAAAGAATAATGCATAAGGAAATACCAGAGAACTTGGTGGAAGGTGACATGCAGTGCTGTGATGAAGGAGTCTTGTTCATGTCCCCTACACAGAAGTTCACATGCAAATTTCTATGCTGTTTTACTAAAGTGCCACAGCCAGGAGCAGCTCTTGTTACTCCACATAATAACTTGGTTTTCTTTCTTTGGATTTCTGAGATTTCCCAAGCAGACACGTGTGAGTGTAAATCTGGTGTGATATCCACAGGGATACATCCCTACACAAGGCAAGAAAACAACAAAATACTTGCATTTGCTAAACTTGCTTTCCTTTTCACATACTAACTCTTCCACTGCTCTGCTCCAATAACGATATTACAAAAGCATTGTAAACTCTCTAGGGAAAGCTCCATGACTGGAAAAATATAGTCCAGGCATGAATAATTTTTGATGTCAGCAATTACTAGAAAACAAGGATTCTGCATCTTTCCATCACTCCCTTAGCTGTCTCTTAAAACAACCCTACGCCTTTACAAATTCAATTTCATTATTTGCAATAATTTTCTAAACTACTACAATTTTTTTCTAAACTAGTTTGGTTTTTTTATTCACCAAAATCTAAACAGCTACTCAAACTAGGTGTTCTTTTGAGCTCGTGCCCAAATATGGTAGTTCTTTTATCAATCCAGCTCAAAGAGAATCCACTGGAAACAGGAGTCATGTGCCCTTTATTTATCTTCCTGCTTTTTTGCACTAGCAAACACATTTTTAACCATTCCATACAAGATATTCAATCCAAAGGAGCAGTTCACTGCCCACTGACAGCAGCAAAGCAAAGTATGAAAAGTGAAAAAATCAACCCTATGCCACATTTCAAAAAGTGTTAGAAGTTTCTCTGCAGGCACACACATCAGCCTGACTCAGGAACACAACCTCCAAAGTCATGCTAGCATCAACATTGCTTAGGCTTAAAGCAGTCCATTCCCTGTGCAAAATTTAATCTGATTTTTCTCATAAAGGCTACTATGAGGTTTTCACTTGAGTCACTAGAATAAAAGGTTGTGGATATCAAATCTGGTACTTGATATAGATTTACTGAAAATCAGATTTTAACAGGTTTGTGGAAGTTTGGTATACAGTAATTAATACCCAGAATAAATGATCAGAAATAACTGGTGAAAATAGAAGTTTATCCATATCACTAGAACAGCCAAGTTTGAAGCTGTCTGCTTATTTAGGAAAGGACTTAATCTAGACTCACAATGCATGAGGGCACTGATATTTGTGCCCATTAAAACGCAAAGTACTCTCAGGATATTACCTTCACGGGGAAAAGAAACTGAGGTTCAGAAGCTGGAAGTTTCTTATTATTGACTAAAAGATCTTTTAGTCCTTTTTCTGATTATAGCAACAAAAGAACAAAGAAAGATCTAAGTACTTGCAAAGAATGTTTTTAACCCTTGTTCCTGTCAAAGGGAAACAAATTACTCTGCCCTTATCTCTGAAAGGAGATCCAGTCCCAGAATAACTTGGCCTCATGCAAAGATGTGCCCAGTACCAAAAAGGAGAGCTTCAGAGTATAAAGGAAAAATTTTTGGCTTTGTGATTATTTCTATTACCTGCTACATTCTTTTCTATATCAGGCACACACATTATAATTCATTGACATAAGTGGTCACAATTTCTTTCCCTTCTTAAGACAGTGAAAAATATGCTTCAGCTAATTTTGTGTGCACCTCTCAGCCATTTTAAAAGATAAACCACAGCTCTCCCGTGGGATTAGTACTCAGGTTTGTCCCTTGGTTTATCAACCAAAGTCCAAAAGAGAGAGTGTGTGGGCTACAGGCTGCACTGAGAGCAGTGCTTCATTTCAACCTGATGGGGAGGAAAGTGCAGAGCCTTGTGAAACATCTCTGCCTCTGTGCTTGCCATTTCACTCCTCTGCGTGGCTTATTCTGCCTGGTTCCCCAGCTCTTGCTTCACGAGCCTGTTTTGTGCTCTGCAGGGTGACTGCAGTACACCGAGCAGCCTGCAAGACCTGCAGCCTTCCCATTCATAGCAATTTAAACTGGGCACCAGGCACCTCTGGGGAAGCAGTGGCTCTGCCAGCTTCTCACAGACGAGTCCCTGCTGGCAGCATGGGGAGCTTCTTCTCCACCTTCTCTGGGACAAGCAAGTCTCACCCTCATTCCCAAAACCCCACACACTTGACTACCAGCAGCTTTGTAGGTAGCCCATGATGGGTTTCACATCAAAAATTAAATTCCATTATATCTTGCATGGAAGCAGTGCCCCATCCCAACTTTCATTCAGCTCAAGACACCTTGAACGATGGTAACACCAAGATTTGTCATTGGGATAGGGGCAGAAACTGGTATTTCTTTACTACATACAAATATTTAGGCAAGAGCCACTTATAATTAATAGTTAAATCTTTCCTCAACTCCTAAAGCCAACCCACACTGTCGATTACATTCATGTAACCATTCTGAAGCCAGGACAGGTAACAGACACAGGAAATCCTATTGCTTTTAAAAACTACCTGTGAAAAAGACATAACTGCTTCAATCAAAAGTATTTTTACTTTTTTTCCTATTTTCTTTCTTTGTTGGCAGAAGTGTTTGCAATCAGTAATTATTTCATAAAGCAAATGTTATTTCACATAGGAGGTGAATTTCAAATCTCCAGCTGGCCTACTAATCATAAAAATCTCAAAATCCTAAACTTAGGGTCAATTGTTCACTGTGCAAGAGAAGCAAAAAGATTGCTGTAATATCATGTTTTCTTCCATCTTTCACTCATCTTTCAAAACTCGGATGTGAATGGATTTTTCCCCTCTCAAAGCCTCTCCCCTTTAAATGCTTGTTGTCTCTACCACTGATCAAGTTTCTGAGAAATGACTTTATGTAGGAGATTGAGCAAGATAAAGTTGCCACAATTCGTTTTATCTTTTTGGTTGAATTATTAGGACTTAAAGTTGTGGTGACAAGACTGCTACCTTCTAATAGGCCTTGTTGCCATGGGAGTGGGATTTTTGAAAAGAACGAAACCCACGGCCACCAAGACCTTTTTTCCTATTATTTCTATCCTTGGCCAATACAGAAATCGTTAGTCACAGACAGGAAAATGTGGTGTAGTATACACAGTAACACTTGCTGACAGTGAAAAACAAAAGGAGTGGAAACTAATACTGCAGAAAGCTGAATTGCATCACAGCCTACAAGCAAAAGCATTTCTCTTCTGTAAAAGAAATGCTTTGTACATCCAAACAATTCCCTCTCTCTGGGACTGTTCAGAGATAAAAAGGAAAGAAGGCTGTCATCGTACAAAGTAGCCATTCCAGGCCTGACAGGAATTTATTTTGCTCTAGAAGAAGAAAACACCGTGCACCAAAACCAGGCAAACAAGCAAAAATAATCTGCCAGTGGTCCATCAGCTCTAGTGCCTGGCTGCCACCTACACCTGGAGTGGGATTAGCCACATGGAGAGGATGAACAGGGAAGGATTGCTGTTTCTATGCAGAAGGAGACCTGCTTCTGCCACCCCCATACAGAGAAATGCCATCATTCAGATACAGAATGATTAAAGCCCAGCTGGTGAACTCCATCCAGAATCACCCACGGGAATACAAAGATCAGGAACAGGTTGGAAAAATCTGGTGTCTTTCTATAGGCAAAGGTTTCACAGGCTTGATGTCTGCACAGTTAAACCTTTAATTAAAGAGGTCTGCCAGGTGAAACACTGACTAAAACCAGATTTTTGTCGTTTAGCTCTTTCTACATGGCTGAAAGTCCTGAGATTTGTCTGTAGTTCAGCAAAGCACTCTGAAGACTGCTGGTGAGAGAGGGGTAAACAGTGTGGTGGCTGGTGAAAACTGTGAAAACAGTTTACCTGTGTGACATTCACTATTATTTTTTATTCACAGCTATTTTAAAAATCAGTTTTATCAATACCTAAGAATTATTTTTGAAGAAAGTACTAATTTAGCTGCAGTCCAAGACAAAGAAAAAATTATCAGAAAGATAGAAAGGGATATCTCCATGAATCAGTGTAGAAGTGATATGTAGCAAGTCACCTCTGCCTCCTGTGTCTTCAAGCATGATTGTCTTGCTAGAAATTCAAGCAACTATGAGGAATGCTACTCCCATTCTACAGTGTATTTCCTGCATTTACTACCAAGTCCTCTGAAATTGAACTCTATACAATGGTGTTACTACGGTTTGCAGTAGAAGAGATTGTTTCAGATGTCACCAAAGGGCATAGTCCTGAAGAAGAGTTTAATTGGATTAAATTACTGCTAGCTGGTAGTGTGTTATAGGAACTCCAAGAATGTGCAAATCTGTAGGTAAATGAAGCTGTTCCCTTGATACATCTGTGGATCTGTACTAGTTTAGTATTTTAGTTTAGTACTCTGTCTTGAGCAGCCTTTATTTCCTATGAGTGAACAAACCACTGTGCTGACATGAGAATGTTTTTACTTGGAGATGTAAGCAGCTGATGGTACAGGTCAAAGTGGATAATTCAAGACATCTCAGCAGCTCTGGAGAATGGACCAGGGCAAGTCTCCTGGAGCCGTCAAGAGATGGATATTGATGGTCCAGGGGAGGGATCCAGGGGTCTCTAGACAAGGTGATTTCTTTTCCTTTCTCTCCACCTTTCCCACTACTAATCTCCCCTATTCCTGCAACACCATCCTCCTAATCTGACATACAGAACACCCATCTTCAGTCAATGGCTTTTATTCAAAGACATGCCTGTATTTTTATTTACACCTCTACAAAATGCTCTCTTCATTCTCAGGCTCCAGTGCATCCCCCAGCTGGTTTCATGCATCTGCCAAGTTTTTGGGAAAAGGGTTACTAAAGGGGTTGGGGCTCAGAGTAGAGTAAAAGATGCACTGTCAAGCAAAGGATTGGGACCAAAGAACTTTCTACTGCTGCAGCCATAGGAAAATGGACATGGTGGCTGTTGATGTTTGGGATAAAAGGTGAACTACTGGTGTTACTCTCAGATGTTATATACATGACTAATTCTTGCTGTGAGTGTAAATAGGTAGTTCATAATGAAACAATAAGCTATCTCTGAACACCTGTTTACTGTTTAATGTGTTTACATTTGGAATCTATGATCTCAAGGGTCTTTTCCAGACTAAATAATCCTATGATTCCTTTCTATGAGTCTCTGTGATTCTGTGAATACAATGTTTAATCAAAAAGTGC
The DNA here is from genome assembly GCA_037013685.1 of Acridotheres tristis. Lineage (NCBI taxonomy): Eukaryota > Metazoa > Chordata > Aves > Passeriformes > Sturnidae > Acridotheres > Acridotheres tristis. Next base: position 19,706,069 of record CM072888.1, on the reverse strand, counting down.
AAACAAAAATAAGGTGAAATAGTTCTGATATCTCTCGGGACCTGTTTTCAGAATACATTAAATATGCAAGCAAAATAAAGTCTCTGGGTAATGTCAAAGAAAAACAAATAAAAAAGGCCTATGAAACATAGACAAATAATTCAAAACACATTGGAGAACGAACCACATTTTAAACATGGAAAGATTATATAGGAAATTTGAGGACTGGATGGACTGGTAAGTAAGATATTCACTTGCTGAAGTATATCACAGTTCTCTATTCTTCTACTACAAAAGGGAAAAAACCCAATTAATTTCCTAGAGCATCTATACAGATAATGTTATTTGTCGTATACACAATGTTACTCTTCCCACTATGTCATATTATAAATACTAATATCAACAAAATGCCAGCACTTCTATTGAGAGGCACTGGGAGGTGCCTCTAATCCTAAATTGCATAGACATCACTTCAATTTAATTTATGTAGGAGAAATGTCAAGTGTCCATGAGAGTGGGCCTCCTGGGAAGCATTCAGAAATGTAGATGCAAGGCCCATGCCTGTTCCTATTTAAGCACATACGCCCTTAGAAGCAGAGACTTGAAACTGAGTTAGGAGTATTCTCTTGATTGTCAGCTTTTTCCAGGCATGTATTTCACAAATGGCTCCATTGTCAGTCTCAACTTACACTTAGTGTCTGTCCCCTAAGGTAGTTTCATAAGGATGTGGATACAGGGCTCTGTAGAGAATATTGTAAAGCAGATGTCTCTATATCACTGTAATAAGTCACAATAAATTTTCCAACTATGCTCAGGTGTCCAAATATTTATATCGGACTCTTCCTCACTGACCCCAAGCATCTCCTGTGCAAGTAAACAGCTAAAGAGATCCACATTTCCATCTTACCTCCTGCCTCTCCACCCCTACAAGCACGTGTTTTTACACCGACTTTCTTCTTTTCTCTGAGGGATGGTGTACTGGGGGGAAGCACAAATAAAAAGCCATGGTCTTTAAATTTGATTTGAAGGTGGCAAGTTTTGTGGTGGTTTTGATCTCCTCCAGGCATTCCATAATCGTGGGCCAAGTTGCCTAGAGATCTTTGTCTCCCACACTTCCAAGTCTCTCTGTTGTGGCTGACAGATCCATTGTTTTGGAAGCATGTAGCTGTCATGGGAGGTCATGATCTCCCAGGCATGAGGCAGTCCCTTGCCTACTTTGGGTTGGGCTTTGAAGATAAAAATGGTAAATTTGAACTTGGGTGTGAGTGTGTTTGATAGAAAGCCTTCCCTTGCACTCCTTCAAAGCTTGTGCCAGCAGACAGCGGGCACTGCAACAGCAAACCTCAGATTACAGTGATTTTTATTAAATATTATGGTTTAATAGCTGAAGCCAGCTGGGTCAGGGCCCACAGTGCCTGGGATAATGCAGACACATAGTAAGTGGCAGTCACTTAGCCAGAGCACTTACATTTGACCTTTGTATTCCTTCCACTGCGTGTCCTCACTTGTCACCAAAAAATGTCTGCAGTGACACCAGTGTCATGCTGATGTAGTATTGCCTTATAAATTTAATCCAAGAAAGTTCCTGAAAGTGAATCCCATATAAACACTTAAGAAACATAGATGTGAGGCTTATGCCTGCTCCTATATGACAAAATTAAAGAGAACCCACACTAAACATGTTTATATTACATCCCTGGTGTGGATTCTGGGTCTTCTTACAGTATGTCTGTAACATACACAATTTTGGGGCATATCACCTCCCTTTGCTGAGGGGAAATAACACAAATAAAAATACAGGCAACATTTGCTACCAGAGAGCTGACAGGCACATGCTCAGGTGATCCTGACTGAGCCCTTCCTTGTCGTTTCTCAGGAACCGACCCCACTGCGTGGTGTGTGACTTCAGTTATTAGGGTTTTCTTCCTTCCTGCACTGATGCTCTGTCATGTAGGGGTACCAGCAGAGTGGATTAGAGCTGCCTGTCAGCTTTCTCTGCCTGTGTGAGCTCACAGAATAGCCTGGGCTCACGGCGTGCTGGCCCTGCTCCTCTTGGCAGAGAGCTGAGCTCCGGTTCCTGGCAGCGCATCCCCCTGGCACACGACAGATGTGGGGCTGCCCTCGCCCCAGTGAAGCTGGGCAGCCTAACAACGGCACTGGCCCTGTGCTTGCCCAGCTTTTCCTGCTCTTACAGTGGAAGGGGAATAAAGAATATTTGTGAGGATAAATCAGCACCTATGCAAAGGACTGTACAGCAAAACAGCAGCAGAGTAGAACGTAAAACAAAAAAAACCCACCACCAACAAAAAAACCACCAACCCAAACAACAGAACAAAACAAACCAAATTCTACAGGGCTTAAGAAAAACATCTTTAAAAACAACACAGTTATGTTGCTCAAAACCTGGTTAACAGTGCCTGCACCTAATATCACACACCTACCTGCTCCCCAGCCCACCTTGGCAGCTCTGGCTTTAGCTGAATGCTGGTCATAAGAACAGAGCCAGGACTTGGAAAAAGCAAGCAAAGGGAACAACTTGTGCTCCAGCATGCTCTGAGACATCTGAAGGAAGCTGCAAGACAATCCCTCTGCTGACCACTGTCACCCCTGAGAGTTGCTGGATGTCTGCTATCAAAATGGACTCCCCCAGCATGTACCCTCTCGGATTAAGGGCCAGAGCCAGACATGTTAATCAACAAACACTGCCTAAAATGTAGACTACTGCTGGAAAGGCAGCCTGCTGCTGACCTGCCAACCCAACAGGCAAATCCTGTGGGCCATACTGAGGGTTGTGCAGGAGGCTGGCAGTCTGCTGGAATGTGACATCACTGCCCAGTACCTCAATGGGCACACAGTGCACCTGTGACAGCTCTGCACCAGTGGGGGTTTGGGAATGAGCTGGTCACTGGAATCTCTCTGTGTCCTCAAGTGTGCCCTGAACAGCAGCATACAAACATCCTATTCCCCCTCAGACAGGTAGTGCTGCTGCATTATGAAGCCAGGCAGAGGAGAATATGAAATTATAGTGGGTAAATGCAGTCATCTCCAAGGTCAGTTCTAGTGAATCAGGTGGAAAGGAACCTTATTGGCATAGTTTGCCCTTTGTTCACCCATAAAAAGTTTAAATTAGATAATATTCCCACCACTACTTATTTATATGGTTTGCAAAATCCAAACAAAATACCTTGTTGTTTAGAGATGGAAGAGTTGTACGTGGTAGATGCTGTTGGTCAGCTCAAGGTGCTAAAGAAAGCCTTACTGAGTCAAGCAGAGTCTCCTAGGAGGTGCACTTGCTAAGAATTCCAGTATGAACCCCCACTCCTAACATGGAGGAAGGTGTTTTCCCTTCCTTCCTCAAGTGCATTTCTGCAGAGAGAGAGTTGCTGTCATAAAGCCCAGAGCAGCCTTCTGCCCTCACTGGGCAGCATTTGCAGGTCAGCATGCTTGGGATGGGGCAGCTCCACCACCAGGGAAATTTCCAACAGGAACCCAAACTGAAGTACCTGTGCCATTATGGTGGAGCAGGATGTTCTGGTTCGGAGGCAGGCATTGTGGGTTTAGATTTTAATTTCATGTAACACCATAAAAAATATTATGGGAAGTATTAATGAAGACATGAGACCTTAAAAAACCTAAATCATTAGCATTTCTTGCCAAGAGGAGGGGAATAACAGTTGTGCCCAGCTTTGCTTGCATCACTATCTATCAGGCATGAATGGAACAACTTGTCTGCTTTTTTTTTCTTTTTCTGCTTACACAGAACAAAAGTGCTAGTACTTACAATTACAGTGAGAAATAAAGAGCTGCTAGTAAAAGATTAATATCTTACAATGCTGAATTACTCTGTACAAAAATTGTCATTCCTGCTAGCAATGTAATAATTTTTTAATTTTAACTAAATTAGATTATTTTTTTCGGTTTAAAAAAATTACTGGTACTGTGTTTAAGGTTTTAAAAATTAAAATTCATCCATTATTCAAGTAATTAATTACTTTGATGAGTAATACCGTCTGGAAGCTACTTCATTGCATTATCATTGTTTCTCTTTTATAATCATGCCTTCTCCTGTTGTTTTATGGCATAAGGAAATGAGGCACCTTTGGTTAGCCCATGGTCTGGAGTTTTCCAGGTGACAAAGAAGACAAGGATTACCATCCATCATGGAAAAAGACCCTTATCACTGGGGAAGAGTAGGGATACTAGTGGTTGTACAGCATGGGTAACCACGGTGGAGAAGCCAGGAAAAGAAACCTGATGCAGAGGAGAGGACGCCTTTTGTGAGATCCTCATGGGCTAACAAAGGGAAGGGGCAGCAGAGAGAGCTCTCAGCCACAGCTCCCAGTGACCCACTTGTTCCAGCAGGGCCTGGAATTTGTTGGCCTTCAGTGCCTAATTCAAACATTAACTAAACACTCAGGCTGCGTGTTTGAAGAAGGTGTTTGGGGAGCTGCTTTGAATCTTTATTTTGGTTGGCCTCTTTGGGTTTATAGCACGGGCACTACTGTAGATCGCTACTGACAGGTTGCAATGCAGAAAGAAAAAGTTAAAAAAATTCCTGTTTTGGAGCAGAGACTGGGGAAAGGGAGTCTTGGATACTATGGAACAGGAGAAAGTGGAAAAAAATAGCTTAAATCTAAACCATGACAGCAATAAAAAACTCTCTTAGTCTTTAGTTTAATGTACATTAAATGTAAAAATAATTTTCATAGGTAAAGTCAAGAAAGGATGGTTATTTGAGGCTGGGACAAGAGGAAGTGAGCTCACCCAACAAAGTACTGCAGAGAAATTAAATAAATAATTGAAAGGGGAAAAAAACCAGAAGAGACGAATTGGGAAAGGTCTTCCTGAAGGACCAATATTCAATCCATCTTTTCAGTTGTTCTCTTTTATCTATCTTTCAGGTTTTTTCATAAAATTCTTATATAGCCAAGAGGGCTTTGGGAATTTTCAAACCTAAAACTCAAGACAGAGAAAATGCTTTCTCCCCTTTAAATGGAGGGGAAAGTGATGCACAGGTGCAATCATTTGTTCAAAGTCCCCCAAGGAAGTCACTGACAAAGTCAATTAACATCTTGCCCACTCAACCACAGTGCTCTGCAGCGAAGGCTCTTCCATGTGATGTGGGTCAAATTTGTTGCATGAGCCATGCCCACAGATACTTTGAGTTTATTCCTCAAAAAGATGGGTAAAGCACAGATAACTCATTTTTATAAGTGCTCTAAAACTTCATCCAAGCTCAGAGCTTCATCTTGCACCAGTGTTACACCATCACATGTTACATTTATGTAGATGTATGTATCACTCCATAAAATATCCTGGTGATGCAATATTTCCATTGTTAAGCTGTCAGCAAAACCTTGACCTTTGCTCCTTCCAAAACAAACTTTCCTGTCAATCACTATCTTGTTATACATGGGTAAGACATTAGACCTGCGAATAACAATCTCATTGATGGACAGCTCATCTGCCACGATTCTCTCTTTAAATTGCCCAGAGTGTAAAGCCTTGAACAGCCAACCAACCACACTTCCCTCTAACCTGGGGGCTATATTTGAAAGAAATACTATTAATAGCTACACAGACTCTAATTTTCCCAAAGCAAACAAGCAAGTTGGAGAGTTGTAAGCATCTGAGGCTACACCTGAAAAGTAGGGGACATAGAAAATGTTTAAGAAAGCTGCAAATTAGTTGGTAGAGCTTTTTCTCCCCTCCCTGAGGGGGCTGATATTTAAATTGGGAGATTTTCAGCACATGACTTTCAGCAGCTACCAGTTTAGAGGAGGGGGAAGTGAAACAAACAGTAAAACACATATTAAAAAATAGCTGATTCTAAACCAATTGAGTCAGTGACAAAGATCAGAGTCATCTGGGAGCCACTGCAACACCCACCACCTTAGTGCAGTGATTCTATAGGAGACCTCACACTTTATTTGTCACAAAAATGGTAGCGAGGAGCTAACACCATTGTTTCACATTGCATTTTTACCACCCAACAGCTGAGTGTGTGGTTACAGACAAATGCCTTGACTTCAGGTCACAGGGTAATTTGGGTTGAAAGGGAGAGCAAAAGGTGTCTAATCCAACCTCCTACTTAGATCAGGGTTGGCTAGGAGATCAGACCAGGTTATTTATCCAATCAGGTATTGAAAACCTACTCACTTTGGTTGAAAATTATCTCAATTACTAGAGTACTTCCGTGGAGTATGACTTCCAAGCAACTTTGCCACTCCTACCTTTTATCAAATAGGAACACCAGAAATCACTACGATAGAGAGAGGGGAGAAAAGATTCATTCATCAGGATAAATTTGGGAGAATATGCTTGTTCTAGCCAATCATCCTATCTTTCAAACAGAGTACATTTTGTGCCATTTTGTTACCATTGGTGTGCTCATTCTAACTGGAAAAGCTTGAGATACCTAGCCAGCAATCATTCAGGCTTATCACCTTCCTTTAGAAGCTCCAGAAAAGCAAAGTCTTGTAGAAGTGCAGAATGGCAGGGGTCCATGCAGCAGAACCTGTTCACACCACAGTTTCCCAAAACTCACCCACCTCCTGGCTGCTCCTGCCCAGCCAAAAGATCCTGCCCTCTCCCATGCACTAGATACAGACAAATGCAGCAGCAGAGAGAAGGCTATTGCTGCCATTTAGTGCACTGAAAGGGCTTTGGAGAAAACCCCTAAACATCAAAGGTAGGCAGAACACCTTGCTGCTGGCACCTATGGGAGGTTTTCAGCATCACTCAGTTTAACTCATGCCCTGGACAGTAGGATTCCAAGGAGAATAATTCTCAAAAGACACACTAAGGAGGAAAAGACTCAATGTGTCAGAAGCTGAATGATGCAGTAGCATTTATTAAAGTGCCCTATCAGACCCTCACATCAATATCACTTACGTGTGCCAAGGCCATTTAACCTCACAGCTTCCTTTGAAGCGCTGAGGATTTCCTTCAGGTGCACTGGGAATAGGAAGTGGATTATCTCCCGAGAGGTCACAGTGTAGCTTTCCCTTCTGCTCTTGCATTGTCTCTCTCACACATATTCCCTTAGCTCTAACTGCAGCCTGTGCTTCAAAGCCACAGAAAGGGAAAGCTCTGGACAACAGAACGTGGCTTGCTGATTTGCTTTCCTCCCATTTCTGCCAGCTTTGCAAAAGTAACTGATTATTTCTGTGTTGATGTGACTTCTCTAGGTATAGGGAAAAGACAATATTCATCAGCTTTTTATAGAAAGAATGAATGTCCTTGGTGTCTCCGAAGAATAAAGGATTTGGGTTTAGGGGAAGCTGAAATTAAACCATCCAGCTCTCTGCACTGCAGAACTTGCTGAGTACAAGGACATCACTGCCCTTGGTCAAAATCTGGAGTACAATGACTGGGTATCTTCTTAAGTTTTGACTCAATACACACTTTGAGATGACTTTTTGAAACTGTTAAGAAACTGGATTTGGCAACAATAATTGTTATGTTAGTTTAGCTTTTGCTGTATAAAGTACTAAAAGTTGAAAAGTACTGGCTGCTCTTTGACATTACCAGACCCATTTCTGCTTCTGTGCAAGGCAACAAAAACCATGTTCCATCACCTACAACAGAAGCAGAATCAGATACAGCCAGGTGGCTTGCAGGACAGGATTTCATATACTCCCCCAAGAGCTTAGCCACAGGGCTCCTTCAGTCACACCTCTTGCCTTTCTGCAAACCTCTTAAAAAATAAATAAATAAAAAGTCTCATATCTCAGACAAAATAGAGCCTACATTATTCATCAGGACCACACCACAGGTCCGTATGGTTTATGGATCCTGTAATTTAGGAGAAGGCAGTGAACAGGGAGGGGACTGAAGATGGAATTGAGAAAGAAGGGAGCATTATGCTAGTCTACATTCAGTAATTATAATGCTGCAGACACACTACTGTAGTGGGCAGTATTTTGATGTAACACCACAGCAGATTCACTTCTCCTAAACAAAAAGTTTAGTAAAAGTTTGAATTAATGGAAGATGAGAATTAAGAACTATACACTGCAAGGAATCCAAAGGGAAATAAAAAAGCTGAACCCAATGAATGTCATACCTGAAATGTTAGAGTCAAAGTTGTGTTGTTTTTATGGGTATCACTTTCAGATTTGGGAAATTACAGGCACCGTGATAAATATTTCAGGCAGTTGATTACAATGAAAAGTAATTAACCCAACTACAACAACAGGTGTTGTATGGGGAAATGCTGGCTTTTATCATGAAGTTGTGGGTGCATGTGCTAAATGCATTCGTCATTTTCTCCTTTCTTTTATTCAGAGAATGCCCTGGGGAAAGTATTCTAGTGCCAGCATTTATAGGATATAATGAAAACCCATTAAATATGTATATGACTGCTAACAACAGTGTAGAGAAAGAGTAACTTAACTATGGTTATGTAAGACTGCCTGTTCAGCTGGCTTTGGTGGTAGTTGTGATAATCCTATTTGAACTCCTTCACCCTGTACTTAGCTGCTGGTTTTGAGCTGAGGAGAGAACTGTTAATTTCTGTGTCATTTTATTTTCCAATTAGCAAATGCACAGAACAGGATTCAAAGCTCGGCTTGCTTTAACAAAAAGAGTCCAAAATACCCCTAAATGTGAACATGGCTGTCTGGAAATAATTAGGAAAGAAGGCCAAAGTGGAAAAACCAGCTGTTCAGAGAGCTAACACATAGCACACATGTGGGTTTAAATGATGTTGCACTTGCTTGCTCAGAGCCTGCTCCTGACGGCCAGGCTCGGGCATAGATTCGAGAAACTGGGAAGGAAGAATGCTGTAGTCAGTCAGAACTGGACTCAGATTTTTGACTCTCTTTTCCTGCAGCAGTCACCCTTACACAGAAAATGCCAATGGACATATTGCAACCTTCCCCCTCACCCCCCCAAATAATGCAAAATAGATGCAGAATCTTCACTCTTCTGCTGCTCTCTGCATTTGGAAGGAGACGAAGAAGCTGTGAGTCTGCTTTTCCTGCTTTTCTCTAACCTGATATAACCTTCCCAATGCTCTGAGAGTCTTGAACAGCAGATGAAATACAGGTAAAAACCAGAGCAGACAAGACAGGTGATGTGCTCTGGTAGAATGGCAAGGGAAAAACTGGCACTGATTTTACTGACCCAAGCTGTCTTTTCCTCCAGACAATAAGAGCCCCATCCTTTTTTGCAAGAGATGTCTTGGGCTGCTGGACTGGAAAAGGGTCAAGAGAAGCAGTTTAGCACAGGGCATTCTCTGTGCACACCAACTCCTCACAGTCCTTGGGGAAAGGAAATCTCCCAAGTCTTACAGGAGCAAAGGCACACAGTCAGCACTGGTGAGCTGCAAACTCTCTGATCTCAAGCACTTTGCATTTCCTTTCCCCTTTATGGGTTATTTGTCATTTAGGACAACAAAGCAACACAGAAGGGAAAAACATTAGTATAGATTGCTATCATTCTCCTCACCGATGTTGCATGAATTCCCTAATGAAAAGGGCAAAAGAAACAACATTTACGATGGCTCTTGTTATTTTCCTCCAGAAAGAATAGATACAGGGGGTGTGTTTGCAAGATGGGTTTGTTTGTCTAAAGATAAACAGAGTTGTCTCCCTTAAGCCAGCTCCATTATTTATGAGGGAAGACTGTTCAGCCCCTAAACAGCCTTAACAGCCCCTAAACATGCTCATAAAGTGTAATGCTCCTCCCATCTGAGGCTGCGTGAGTTCAAAAGTCATCTCCCACTTGTGCAGAGATCGCCGCTGCCTCATAAACTGTGAATTTACGGGGAGCAGGTTACATCCACTGACCCCTGGAGACAAAAGCTGAACCTGACACTGATTATTTAATATCTTACGTAGACAAATGCAGCTCAGAACAAAAAAAAAAATATTTAACTCTGGGAATTTTTAAGTCTGGGCTTTCAGGTTTGGGTTGGGCTTTAAAGTTGTGGCTGTTTTGGGTTTTTTGTGGTGCCTGCTGTGTTATTTCACATGAACAAATACACACAGAAGCATCTTACTAGAGAAAAAAAAAAAGACATTTTCCTTCTCACAAATGTAATGTAGTTTAAAAAAGCTTCCAGTCACGTGAAATGAGTGTAATGCTTGTGGTGGCTTTGACAGTACAGTTTGGCAAGTGGAAGAGAAAGAGGAGACAGTGTGAGGCAGATAGAAAATCTATTTGGGAGTAAAAGACCCTTACCCTCTAGGCAGCTTTGAGTTTCCATGTTAAGCCCCTATCTTAAACCTGCCACCTAAACAGCCACAAGCATCTTGCAATCTGAGTACAAACATATTTATCTGCCAGGTAAGGCTTCTTGGGAAGCCCATGCCTTGACATCTGAAGATTAACTGATAATTTTAATAAGGGCTGTTATCTGGCAGGGGGTTGTTTGCCCCTGATATTCGGTAACACCTTGTTGGTGTGTACATAGACACTCACACCATAGGTGTGTTGGAAGCACGGCTGCCTGCTGGTGGTGGGAGCTTTCTCTTGCAGGAATATCAGAATATCAGCCCTGTGCTCACACTCTGGCCATGCCATCACCTCCCCAGAGTGCCTGGAACTGCCCCTGCTCTCCCAGCTCAGAGGGGCTCCCCAGGAAGCTGTTCTCCCACCATGCAGTGAGAAACAGACCTGCAGGAGAGCAGCTCTCTGTTTAACCAAACCCAAACACTGGAAGGAAGGATGGCTGCCCACCATCTCCCACAGGTGAGGCTGCTCTGGGTCAGACCAAAGAGGTTTTTACCCACATTCCTGCTGGGGCTTTCTGCACATCACCACATGAAGCTGACAGACAGAAGGGCTGCTCAATATACTTGCTATTCGTCTCTCAAAAACACAAATAGAAAATAAACCCAACATTAAGCAAACTAATTTCACTAAGAAAGTGGAGTATCTGCAATGATAGTCAGCAGTTAAATAAATTACATGTCTGTAACTAATAAAAACGGACCTATTTAATGTCTCTCCTTGCGTTATAAATGAAAAAATTACAAGGATTTTACCTAGTGTCTGCTTTAGTATTCTGCATCACATAATTTTTTTCCTAGACTGTAAACATTTCATCCCCTGTTAAATTGGGGTCTAACACTCATGGGCAAGGAACATGGCCAAATTCTTCACAAGTTGAGATACCATTTCTCTTCCTCCTGGAAAATCCTGCTTCTGAAAAGCTCAGTGGCAACAGCTGGAGCTGAAGTAGTGGCAAATGCCTGTGTGTGCCAGCTACAGGAGCATAAACAGCTTGGAGTGAACACTCCAAATTAGTCCAGACTTTAGGAATACCTCATTATTTCTCTTCCTGCCTCCACCTCCCAAAAAGCCCAAATCCACACATACCCCACTGCCTAATCCCAGCGAGTAGTCTTGTAGCTAAACTGGTATCTGAGAAGCAATTGAGATACTGGGGGAGAAAAAAAAGCAGCCTTGTAGGAAAAAATCCAAAAAATGAAATAACTGCTTTGTGTACAGAGTAAAATACATTAAGGGGCCAACTGAACCACACAGGTCAGTACAACAGCAGTTACACAGAAATTGAACTAATTAACCAGTAACAGCATAATGTGCAGAAGAATTGCACTCTATGGTCATGTTATTAAAAAAAAAAACCAAAAAAACCTCAACCATTTAAAACCAGTAAAATCTTAGGAAATCTGTTTTCATGACAAAAGTTAATCTGATGCCCTGTAACATCTGAAATCTTTGTCTTTTCACTTTTTACACCGTTTATAAAACACTTCATAGATGGTTAGTTTTTTGTACATAAGTGAGTGCAGAATGCCTTCAGAGGGGTTCAGCTCCCATACACATGGGAGTTATATTGCATCTGGGTATCAACTGCTAGAAGACTGCAGAACTGCCGTTCGGGTTTTTTTTCTGAATTTTTATAGACAGCAGTTTATATCTAAAGAGACCCCTTCGGGGTTGCTTTTACTAAAAACCAAAATTTTAAAAAAGTCATATCCATTGGGATAGATTTTACTTTTTATTATCTAAGAAAAGCCCAAGACAATAAATAGACAAGCAATTCTTTTGTGTCACTGACTCAAACCTCACTTCAGCTAGTCAGTAGACACAGAATTTGTGGCACAAGCTGTCGAGAGATGCTGAAAGTGCAGCCTTGGCAAAATAAAGGTTTGAGGGAATCTATCTGTAGTATTATTTACAGACAGGACAGCTGTGCTGGTGACCGAAGTGAAACACCCTGACTAAATATAATCTGAAGCCAGAGATAAGTAAGTGTTTCAAAGCTGCGTCCCTACAAGAGGCACATGTTTAGCTTTTCATGCATCACAATGGATGTCCCACATGAACTTTTTTCTTCTTCAGGTTTCCTTCAGCCCCCGACTGTCCCTGTCACCCTGTGCCAGATGGGAAGTGAGAGCTAAGCCGATCCACCTCTTTGTGGTGGAAACCCCCCGAGCTTCGGCTACAGGTTACTGAAGCCTTCATGAAAAATTCAGAGCTGGTATAACAAGCTTGCTGAAAGTAAAATGCGTGTCACATTATCCACCCTCCCTTTTTGCTAGCACTGAGCTACCACCGCTGAGAGGTAGAAAATGTGCCTGTAACAAACTTGTGCAGGGATACAGATGCAAAAATAAACATTAAACTCAGTTCTCTTTCCACCTTTAATTTTAGCAGTAAAAATAATATGATGTGAAAATTAAAAAGCAACAAAAGAACACAGAAAATTGATTTATAGACACACGTAGCAGAAGTAGACACTGAAAACTGCTAAGCTGCTAAAAAGATTGGGTTGTGGAAGTAATTTGTGCCTTTCCCAGTAGTTAAATCCCTGTTGTCTCACATTAGATGTCATTTATGAGTGGTAGCATGCCACTTAATTTATAAAACTATTCAGAGGTATATTTAGTGTCTATTAAAGGTGTTATTTGTTTTAAGAGATCAAGCTAAATAGTGGAAAGCAGAATGGCCTGGTAGAAATCAGCTTTGTCATTTGGCTCAACTTTCCTCTACGTGCTGCTCTGCAGGTGAGGGGACACACTCCCAGCAGTTACTGAGGGTCAGTGTGCAAGCTTGTCCCTGCTTTCCAGCACCCAAAAGCCTGGAGAAGGGCCATGGAAGCAATAAAAACACAGCACATTAAGACACTGTGGGCTCAGGGAGGTGGGGAGCAGCCTTCCCCTTTCAGCTGCCTGCCTGCCGTGTCACCCCCCAAGACTTTTGCTTTTTGCCTCTATACTCTGTACTTGACGATTTGTGTGGAAAAGCATAAACGTGTGATGTGATGTGATGTGATGTGATGTGATGTGGGCCAACCAGAGAGGCTGGGTAGGGATGTAACCAGATTTAACCAGAAAAGGAATGTCAAAGAAGGCATAACCCCTCTGGTATGCAGTGCTGGAACACTGATAGCAATGGATGACGGGAAGGCAGAGATACTCAACAATCTTTTTTGCCTGTCTTCAGTGACAACTTCTCTTCCCACACCTCTTGAGTGGATGGACAGCAGGATGGGGATGTGGGGAGCAAAGTCTCTCCCCGTGTATATAAAGACCAGGTTATATGACCACTTGAGGAACCTGAATATACACACATCTGTGGGACTCAATGGGAAGCATCCCAGAGCGCTGAGGGATTTGGCTCATGCACTTGCTAAGCCCCTCTCATCATGATATTTGGAAAGTCGTGACAGTCAGGTGAAGTCACTGGTATCTGGGAAAAGGGAAACATTGTAGTTGTCTTAAAGCAGGATAGAAAGAGAGAGAGAGAGCCTGGGAACTGCCACCCTGTTAGCCTCACCTCTGTGCCTGGGGATATCATGGAAAAGATCCTCCTAGAAGTATGCTGAGGCACATGGAAAACAGGGAAGTGATTTGGGACAGCCAGCACAACTTCACCAAAGGCAAGTCTTCCCTGACCAACCCCAACTTCAGTGGAGTGACTACACCAGCACACAAGGGAAGGGTTGCAGATGCCATTTATCTGGACTTCTGTAAAGCCTTGGACAGGGTGCCCCACAACATCCTTCTCTAAACTGGAGAGTGATGGGGTTAATGAGTGGATTGTTAGATGGATAAAAAATTGGTTGGACAGTTTCATCCAGAAGGCAGTGGTCAGTGGCTCAGGATCCCTGATGGACATCAGGGATAAGTGGTGTCTCTTAGGGGTCCATAGTGGGACCAGTGTTATTTAATATCTTCATAAATGACATAGACAGAGGGGTCCAGTGCACTCTCAGCTAATTTCCAGACTCCAAGATGGGTGGCATAGCTGCCACACTTGAAGGATGGGATGCCTTCCAGAGGGACCTGGTCTAGCTCAAAAAGGTCCCTGGGAACATCATGAGGTTTAACAAGACCAAGATCAAGGTGCTGCACCTGGGTCAGGGCAACCCCAAATATCAGCACAGGCTGGGGAAAAACAGCTCAAGAGTGGCCCTGCCCAGAAGGACTTGGGGGTGCTGCTGCATGGGAGGCTGGACATGACCCAGCCATGTGTGCTTGCAGCCCAGAAAGCCAAGCCCTCCTGGGAGAACAAGGTAAGTCTTCAAGGCATTTTATGTGCTGGCTCCTGCTGTGACAAAACCTCACATTTGCCACCAGTACAGATGCTGAGCAGAGCCTTTCCTGTGGGATGGTGGGAGCCAGGGCAGAAGGAACACTTCCACCATTCTTGCCACACTAGTTCCTTGCAGAGGCTGACACAGCAGACAGGAGGAACCCAGGAAAAAACATTTGCAGCTGCATGATGCCTGGGGGAAGCAGAATTCAGAGGAAAGAGGACTGGGCACACAGCAATCAGTGGATTTTGGTAAGTATATAAAACACAGGACCTGAGCATGCTGCATGCTGCACACCCCAACTTCACAGCAGGATAAGCAATATTGCCTCCCTCGCCCTATGCCTTTTTCCTGGGAAGCAAATGTGGGTGCCCAGCTGGGGCTGGAGCCTGAGAGCTCCCCTGCCTTCCAGGCAGGCAGCAGCACTGCTAGGCTGGATAGCCCTTGGAACTGCCTCAGGTAAGCCTGGACACCACGTGCAACAGCAGCCCTAAAAGGCACCCCAAATGTAGCCTTCCTAATGGGTAAATTGTGCACAGGAAAGCAGATTCCTGGAAAGCACCTCACTTGTAGTGCATACAGGCAACAAGTGTTGCTCCATGGCATTTATAGCAATTAATTTCTTCTGCAAAAACAGACCTTTGCTTTTATTAAAGAGCACTTGGATTAAGGTATAATTGCATGCTTGCTTGGAAAGTTTAGATAAGAGGTTTTAGGGAAAGAGTGGATTGTACAGATATAATGTAATTTCTAGTGTTTCTTGCTTTTCCAATTCCTTCTTTTTGAGAAAACGCCAACATAATTTCTGCATGAGTACTCACTGCTGTGTACACAAGCTACTGACAATGTGTAAGTAGTCTCAGACACACTGGAGGAAAAATACAAGGAATAGAAACTCATATGACCACGTCTGTCTTTCAACTCACTACTTCCTCCTTTTGCCAAACTCAGACATTAAAAAGAAGAAAAGAAAAATACTAAGCATTTTTGTCTCCTCTGAGATTTTTGACATTTTTACTGAAACTTCCGGTTAAAATAAGCTTGTAATTATTTCGCTAAGTTATATTTTTTCTGCTGATATTTTGTAAACCTCTGTCTTTTGAAGTCATATCCATCAAATCCTACCCTGTCTTCAAACACTGGCACAATTACGTTAATAGAAGTGATTAATAATTCACCGGTGTTTTCTTTTATGGTATAGGAAGGCTTATGACAGTTATGAATAACATTCAGTTTTGTTTGCTCAGGATTTTTTCCTTATTTTCCCCTATCTCTGTTATCTTACAACATAATCGTCTCCCTACCTGCCCTGGCTGCTTTTACACACCCTCATTGTTTACTAAATGAATAATTAATGGTTGATAACCTGCAGCCAAATCCCTCCCACCCTATTTCTCCTGCTTGGTCTATGCCATTTTCTAGTTTATTCCAGCAGCTTGGTTTACAGAACTTGATATCACTTACATGTGAAATGGAGAAAACAAGAGAAATGGGAGCAAATAAAAGTGTAACAAGGCAAAAGTTCACGTTAACCTGAGCTACTATACTTACCTACTTGTAGGTAATTTTTGTAGGTAGCATTTGTTATAGAGCAAAATGAAATATATATAGACTTATTTTGTGAAGTAAATAAAAAAATTCACAGCAGAAAATCCCTGCAAATGCCTTGTCCACTTTCTGAAACACTTCTCCCATTTTCCAGCACCAGCCTGCATCACCCCTGTCCCTCAGTGCATCCTCCCAGCACGCACAAATGCCACTCGAATTCGCCAGCTCTCGTGGCTCAGCAAAACGCTCACATTGTCCTCTTATCACTCGTGTTATCACATTTTGTCAGTCAGTGCACAAACGCCAAAAGGTGATCTTTGCCCCCAGCAGCGAGTGACAGCTCACAAAGTCTGTGGAGCAGAGCCATCTCACGGGCACGCACAGCCCTCCATGCGGGGATGAGCTTCCGCTTCCCTGCACAGCCACAAAAGCTGGGATGCTCCGCTGGACTTTCCTGTGATGGCCCTGACTTCTGAAGACTCATTTTTAATTTGATTTTCCAGCTCAGCGTCTGAACTGAGACCTGACTGTGTTCTTGCTTCCATTACTTTTGCTCCAGCAGCATTTTGCTGGAGTCACACGAGGGCATCCCTGTGGCCGTGCTCGGCTGGCCCAGATGTGTCCCTCAACACCTGCACAAGGAAGCGGAAGCTGTCCAAATTGCAGGTGAACAATAAACTAAAATAAATAATAATAAAAAAGAAGTTCATGCGATCCAGACGAGGTATGCCATGAAACTCAAATATTTGGCATCTGTTTTTCCTTTTCAAGCTGAAGCTTCATGCATTTCCTTTGCAACCAGGAGCATTCAGATACCCGTGCTAGCAATGAGTGCACACCAGTCTAGTTTAAACCTGCTGAACAGGGCTTTTGTTACAGAGCAGTGCTGATGAGCTTCATAGTTTTCCACACAAAATACCCATTCAGCTGGGAGTTTATGAACCAGAAGAGAAAAGCAAGTGTCATTGGTTTTGTTGGTGGGTCAAAAAGTCAAGACAACACACCTTTACAGTTCTCACAATGATACATTTCCTGCAAACAGCTACAAAGCCTGTTAAAATTGTCAACATGTACATAATAAAAATACATCCCATACTATAGACTTACTGACAAAAAAGAACATGGTGATAATATGAATTAAATGCAAAAAGGAAAGCTTAAAATTATTAAAATGCACAGAAATTGTAAATCTGGTAGTTTATAGTTTAGACTTTTTCGTGGGAAAGCCAAATTAATGCCTGCTAACAAATAAAAAAGGAAGATTCCCTTGATTCCAGTATATCTGGGGCCTGATCATCTTTGATGGCCTTAGCAGAGGGCAGAATCATATTTCTGGGCATTAGCAGCACTTCTATCAACACAATGACCTGGTGGTAAATCCTCTGCCTTTTGAGAGATGGAAATTAGTCAAGCTGGCTGGAAGATCACTGCTTTGAGACTTGATTTTGTTCCAGCATCCATTCACCGCAAATTCAGAGAGGGACATGGTTTTCAGCATGTCACCTCCAGATTTCTGAAATGAAATCTATTTTGCAGGATGCCTGTGCAATGAGAGAAATGAGTTTCTGACAGCAGCTGCCTGCAAAGTCCCAGGCTCTGGGCACATCATGCTGGGTCCAGACACTGCCACTGCTTCAAACCACTTTTTTCTCAGGCTCCCTCAAGATAATCCAAGAACCCCAGACTATCCCTAGGGGATTTCAGGGACTTTCACTCCCCCACGTTAATGATGATCCTGGCATTAGTGGCATCCCCTAGAGCCATTCAAATTGGAAGGTCCGAGTCTCTGTTTCTCACAGCTGAATTCTGAAGAGCAGAAGACTTTCAAGCCTCAGAACCTTTGACAGAGAGACAACCCACCTACACCTCAAGAAATGTTACTTGGGAGGTTTTCTGCAGAACAGTTTGCAAAACATAGTACAAAGCAACCTTTTTTTTCTCACCAAGTTATTTAATTAGAAAATTCTGAAAAGTTTACTTGTTTAAAATTAGACATAGATATCAGACAGAGGGGCACTTGAAGAGGTTATTAGGACAGGATGGTAGAAGATAAGAGAGTAGTCAGTGGGACATGAACAATTGGCACTATGTTCAGGGTATGTCCAGCCAAAATACCATTGCTGGTGTCTCATTAGGAGGGAATATCAACTTCTGATAATTTCTGCTTTCAGAAACCAGCATGCAGTGGTAGGATGTTCAGCTATGAGCCAGGAGATGTTGGCTTATTCCTGACAGTATCACAGAGCTTAGAAGGCAGGTCTGAATCAGATCTTCCACATCTAAAGCAGAGATGTTAATTCCAAACATAGCTCAGCAGGATACTTAGGCATTCTCCATCCAAGTACATAGTAAGACTTGTAGTTTTAGCATGATAAGTGCTATGAAATACAAGCAAAGTTTAAAGCAATTTGGAGGAACTGTTGAAAGGGAAAAACAGGAAGAAGGTAGAAAGCTTCCTGCGGTCACATGTAAACGAGAGGGGTCAATAAAAGATGGCATAGGTATACAGCAGATGAAGAGAGTCTGAACATTTTTGTATGGAAGGTATCAAGAGACACATGAAAACTTAGGATGAGATGTGAGGACATAATGGATAGTTGGAATGAGGTAACTACAAAACTGCTACATGAAATGAAGGGCAGGAAAGGAAGCTTTCAGAAGGATTTCAGAATAAACAACACCATTCCAGTCTAGTCCAGATGCTCAAGAAAAATTTGGAGAATCAGGAGAAAGATAAGCACTGGGGAAAAAGAAAGGAGTTATGGTATCATGATGGTGATATCTTAAATCCAAGAATAATACATTTCTTAACCCATCAAAGTGTTTCTGTAGGACGATCTTGTACTAAGAAAACACATGGGTCCCTAATCTCCAATTAAATCCAAGAGCTAAACATTTATATTCTTAGCATTAAAAAACTAAATACTTGCAAAACACCTTCTAAGAAATCTAATACTCTAATCCTCAAGAGAGGCTTTTATAAAAGGATACTTAAACTCAGCAGTTAAATAATTTCCACTAACAAGAGCAGAAACATACAAAGACATTTTGAAAAATTATATACACCTCTGAGTTGCATGCAGGGTTTGGGGCTTTTTTTGTTCTGGCAGTCACACTATTGCCAAAGCATCTGAAAAATGAAAGGAACCAATCAAGGAATTAAGTATTTTTTATCTTCTCTTTCTGTGACAAAAATTATGCATGAAGGTTCAAAAGGAAATTCCTCCTGTGTGTTTTATTCCAGCCATAAAATATAATTAATAGTAGCACTGAAATGCAACAAGACACATTTATGCTGTGCTCACATGGCTTTATGCCACCTGGCCAAGAGACATTGGTAAGGCAGTCGAGCACACACCCTGCTTTTATTGCCCACTCAGAAAGCCTCGTTTTCATCATTTTGAAAAGGAACAGAACTCACTCCAAGAAAATCCCAACCTGGATAAAATTAGAGCCAAAATGCAAAAGAATCTGAATGACAACCAACCATGGTGGAAAGATATTTAGCTGCTTCATTGACTTTTGCATTTCCACACTCTATTCCCCTGTTGCAAGTAGGACTAAACCTTTCAAATCTCTCGATATCACATGAAGCTGCTCTCCAGTTATCCAAGTTAAAGCCTTTTCTTAGGAATTACTTACTGCATCTTTTCAGACTGGAAAACAGCACACACACACACATGCAACCACCTGAATTTTCAAAACGGGCCTAGGAATGGGCTGGGCTCAGTACCACATGCCAGGCTCTGCATCCCCATCTGCCAAGTGAGTGGGTATTCATTCCTGTAGCAGACATTTGAAACAGCCCTTCTGGCTGTGTAGGAGACGGCACTACAAACACCATTGTTCTGGGGCCCTCTGGTAGGAGTTTCACACAGAGTTGAAGTAGCAGTCCTCTCAGTGGGCAGTTCCTCGATAGAAGAAATTGCTGTGCTGGCCATTTAGCAGTTGGGTCTGCTACAAAAATGGGAATTAAATATGTTTCTAAGGAGAGGAGGTGATTTTTCCTATTTGGTTCTCTCTTTTTTTTTTTTTATTTTAAGCAGACCCAAACAACAGAAATGCTTCTGGAAATAAGTACTCTGATACTTTGGTAAGTATCTGGCAAGGGATCTATTTTGTCATGTGCTTCATGACTTAGAAGATCAACCGGTTTTCAAAACCTAAATGGCAAAGTCTAACTTTTACAAGGTTCTGTCAAAACACACCATGAGTTGGCTTTTGTGCAGTGCAAAAGAGAACCTTGAGGCACTGACCCTGCTGGTTTCACCTGCTCTAAGTGCCTTGGGATACATTAATACCTGGAGTGCACAAATTATTACCAGACATTCAAAGCCAGGGCTTACCACCTTAGACTGAGTGATCACAGACTCCTAAATGAGACACTTGTAGGGCTCCAGCTGTGTTTGTATGAGAAGGGCTTTCCAGGCCCTAAAAATGTCCATTTGGAGCTACCAAAGCTGGAATTATACAGCAAAACATCAAGCACCAACACAGAACATGCTAAGAGTGTTTTCATACTGTTTTATAACATCAGCAACGAGGGCTTTTGCTTTGTGCATGGAATCCTTGTTTAATTATATTGGATAGCCTGTTTTAGTTTGGTTTATGGGCACATCCTGTGCACTCTTGCACAGTTGAGCAATCCCATCCCATTCTAAAGGGTTATTTATGAGCATAAAGATGACTTACAGTAATAAAGAGCT